>CM057468.1:5010000-7510000 GCA_030035585.1 Dugong dugon | reverse complement strand
CTAGAAGGCTCTTGGTGATATTACTGACTTGTCTTAAAAAATATGTGTCTGAATATGCACATTTATAGTAACTTAAAAACTCATTTAATCCTGTCGTTCAAGGGATTCCTTCCTTCAGGTTCCCCTTCCGTCTAGTACAGCAATCTCCCAGGTCGGGTTCAGGTGTTCACAGTTCCCTAATAATTTGCTTGCTGTTTATTTCTTGAAGATGGAGTTGGACAGTTGTGGAGGAGAGAATGTAACATGCATAGTCATGAGTGAAGGTCCATTAGAAGACAGAAGAAAAATTTTGCCCTGAACCCCTGTGAAGCTTACGGTGCTAAGTGCAAATGTGTTATGTCTTCCTATTCAGTTGTGTGGGAATTCTGTGACGTCCTCAGATACCTTGAGAAGGAGCAGGTGGGTCAGTGGTGAACACGAACTGTTACCAACATAACCTGACTGGGGATGGCATTGTGCATTGCCTGCGTGAGGGCCAGTGTCACCTTGTGGGCGTGCACATGGCATGTGTACACGTGCACGTGTACACAAATGCAAACAGCTCCCCTGCTGGCTGCCACGCACCTGTGATGCCTCACCCCCTGGCCTGTGTGCCAGATCTGCCATGGGCTTTCTCTTTCTAACCAGACTGCAGGAGCAGGAAATAAATGGAATTTCTATGGGCAGATATTTTCTCCAGGCTTCGTCTCCATACGTTTAGAAACCCATGCCGCTTTTGTGAACAGTAACAGGGCAAACAAATAATTTTTGGCTGCTTTTCTTTCTCAACTGCATTCCTGTCCTTTCCTACACTTGTCATTTCCCCTGTAGAGGAAAGTGTCCCCATGGGCTAGGAAGTGTCCAGTCCAGGAGAAGGAAGAATATAAGGTTACCTTTTACTACCTAAGGCAAGGACTTTGGCCAAGGCCTGTAGGGAGCCCACTTGGTGCCTGTTCATCCACAGCTGTGTGCTTGGGAGTCTCTGCTTTCACCCAGGGCAGAAGACTTGCTCCATGCTCTGTGCCTTCCTTCTGAAAAATTTAAAGAGCTTGAAAACTTTTCTAGAGACTCTGGGGTCACAGGGTCTGAGAAGCCGAAGCTCTCAGATTACTCAGCATCCTGCTGAGGGGCTGGAGGTCTTCATCAGTGTCTAGAAAGGAAAAGTGAGAAAATAGGGAGTGACTTTTAAGAATGGAAATGACACAGAGGATGGAAGGATTCTGTTCTCTCACAAGATAGTTACTGGAAGAAGTAAAAGAAGTGTTATGATAGAAAACTTGTTTTAAGAGGTGTCCAAACAATTATCCATAATCTTTACCTCAGTGGAAATGAAATGAAGACTATCCAAAGAAGGACAAGCGGAAGCTATTCAGAGCTTGCTGTAGGAAGGGAGTCAGCCACCATCATTTGCTTTCAAAAGAGACTCAAAGGCAGGCAGGGTGAGTGGGAAAACTTTATAGCAAAAAATAGGAAGGCTTCGAGTATGCTGATTGGAGGTTGTTGGCCTGGGGAAGTTGGAGGTGGGTTAACTCGAAGTGGGGCATCCTGTGTGATTGATTTGGCTTTCTCTGGTTTGGTCCTGAGTTGGAAGCAGGGGCGAAAAATAGGGAAGCTGGCCGTCCCTGATCAGTGATCACTTTTCAGTGACTTCCTGATCGTTCTGTGAGGTAGTGGTTTGGATTCCCAGGCTGATGAAATCTCTAAATATATGGGCCTTCCAGTTACCAGTACATAGGAGGATAACCTCGAGGGAGTAGACCATAAGAGCTAGTGAGATGTGGCAGTTTGCTTCCATAGATATTTACAGCTTTGGAAACCCTATGAGATCGCTATGAGTTGGAATCAACTTGACGGCAGTGGGTTTTGGTTTATTAAGTACAATAAATTCTGCCATCTGGGCTGATTTTTACCTCAGGTAGAGGGCTGTATGCTAAAGGAGAGCTTAGGTTAGGAATACCATATTCTGCTTGATAACTTTCAGTTTTGAGGTATGATCCATAAACAAACAATATTAGGTCAGGGTTCTCAATAGGAATCACTAATGAATCTGAGTGAGGTACAGAAATTGCCCTAACTGAGGTAAGACAATGATGAGGTTGCCCTTCTGGGCAGGAGAGTGGTAGGTTTCAGGGTGTTGCAGCAGTGAATAGTAACGTGAGAGAGTAATAAAATCTCATAAGAGATTAACTGGCTGGCTAATAAGTGCTATATGTTCTCAGTAGTAATGTCTGTACTATGTGAGGATCCATGAGGCCAAGCAGGGAGACTAGAACTAGTTTAGCAGAAGCATTGACAAGTTTTCCAGTGGCAGCTATTGACCTGAGACAAATGGAATAAGCCTTTGCACCTGGGTCAAGAGTGGGCTATAGTAAGCAGTGGGTCTTAGATGGTTCCTATGAAGTTCAGTTAAAACCCCAAGGGCTTGTCCAGATAGCTCCAGCACAAATAGACAAAAGGGCTTTCTGTAGTTAGAGATACCTAAGTAAGGAAGCTATTGAGGATCCTTTTTCAGGTTACAGAAGGCCTGTTCATGTTTGGACTCCCAGAGGAGAGGGTCTCTTACTAAAGACAGTCATTTCATAAAGAGATGTCTTAATCTGAGAAAAAATTGGCCTCCATTGTCTGTGTTAAATCTATAAATGCTCTCACTTGTCATTTCGTGAGGGGTCTAAGATAAGTTTGGATAGTCTTTAGTCTATTAGGAGAGAGCGTTCAGTTTTAGGATGATTTTGGGATATTTTTGGTTTAAGGTTTAAAGATTATCTCAGGGCAATAGTTTCAAGGGTTCGTACACTTTCCACGGCTCCAGAAAGTCCAGAGCCTATGAGAATTTTAAATTCTGTTCTGCATTTTCCCCCTTTTGATCAGAATTCCTCTCTAGAATATTTGATCAAAATGTTCAATAATGGTAGCTGGGGACCATCCAGTTCTGGTCTCATGGCAAAGGAGGCAGTTGTTCATGGAGGTAATTAGCCACACATTCCATATTCTCCTCCTGTTGCTGACTCTCCTTCTTCCTCTGTTGTTCCAGGCAAATAAAGAGAAATTGTTGTGCCTTGGATGGCCACTTGCAATCTTTTACGACCCCAGGCACTTCGTATCGAACTAGCAGGTAGAACAGAGGCACTAAACATGTTATTATGCCAGTTAACCGGGATGTTCCATGAAACCATGACCCTAAACCTCCAAACCAAGACACCAAATCCAATGAGGTTATTGGCTGTACATAATCAGCCTCAACAGCTACTCTTTTTTTGTCATTATAGTAAATATATCTATCACACAACTTTTGTCAGCTCAACTTTTTACAGGTGTACAACTTATGGACAGCAATTACAATAATCAGCTTTGCAACCATATCCTTAATCGACGTGATATGTCCATCACCATTAACTCCCCCCCCGTAATCATTAATAAACTTTGTTCTCTATACATTTGTCTTTTCTTGTCTTTTTATATAAGTGAGGTCATACAATATTTGTCCTTTTGTGATTGATTTATTTCACTCAGCATAATGTCTTCCAGATCCATCCATACTGTAGCATGTATCAAGACCATTTCTCCTGCTGGCGAGCAGTATTCCATTGTATGTATGTACCAAATTTTGTTTATCCATTCATCTGTTGATGGGCATTTAGGTTGTTTCCACCTTTTGGCTCTTGTGAATAGTGTTTCAATGAACACTGGTACATGAGTCTCTGAGTTTCTGCTTTCAAGTCTTTTGGGTATATACCTAGGATTGGAATTGCTAAGTCATATGGTAGTGCTATTTTTAGTTTTTTTGAGGAACTGCCACCATATTTTCCACAAAAGCTGTGCCAATTTGCATTCCCATCAGCAATGGGTAAGGGTTCCAGTTTGCCCACATCCTCACCAACATTTGTTGTTTTCTTTCTTTCATGATTGGGTTGTCTTTTTGTTGTTAAGTTGTCAAAGTTTTATATATATATTGGTTATTAGGTTAGCTCTTGCAGTCTTCAATATGAAATCTGTAGGGCGGCTGGCAGGCTGGCTACTCAGGCAGCATTTCTATGTTACAGTGTTGAAGTAGAATTCCTTCTTCTCCCAGAAACCTCAGGTTTTTCTCTTAAGGCCTTCCACATTATCAAGATAATGTGTATGAGGCCTATCCACATTATTAAGAGAAAGTGCTTAGCTGCTAATCAAAAGCTCAGTGATGCTTCAAACCCACCAGCTGCTCTGTTGGATAAAAGACTGGTGATCTGCTCCCATAAAGATTATAGCCTAGGAAACCCTATGGGGCAATTCTGCTCTGTCCTACTGGGTCACTATGAGTCAGAATTGACTTGACGGCACATGATAACAACGATCTCCTGTACTTAGAGTCAACTAATTGTAAGTGTTAATCACATCTACAAGGTACCTTCACAGCAACATCTAGACTGGTGCTTGACCAAACAACTGGGCTCCATAGCCTAGCCAAGTTGACACATTAAGATTAACCATTACAGTTCACCCCTTGTCAACTTGGTACCATACACATTTCCTTGAATCATATTTAATGTTCAGATGAAGAGAATTACAAAATGATGCATCCACGTTACATGATACAAGTATCCAGCATATGACTGATAATGCACTAACCCTTTCCTCAGAAGAGGATGCAAAGTCCTTGGGTGATGTTTACTCTTCTCGATATCCTGTAACTTAAATACTTAAAATGTAATTTACCATGTTTAAATACTATGATGTAAAGCTAATACATCTTATGGTGTATAACAAGGGGATAAGATAGGGAAGAAAGCAAATACACATAAACATTAATAACAAAATAAGAAAAATAATCATAACAATTACAGTCCTCATTTCTTCAACTGATCACATGGTCATAGCTATTGGTAATTCCATTACCAATTCCATATACCCCTTGCCCTCAGCGAGCACCTCAGCTGGTTGTGGTTCTTTGCCCGGTGAGGTGACCCAAACCATTAGTAGTCCTGCCTGAATTGGTGCACGGTGTGGAATATCTTTACTCAAAACAAAACAAAAAAGTTGACCTGTTGGTCCTAGTTCCAAAGCCTCATCCAGTAGTTGACCCTTATTAGGATTGGCTGGTGGGCCCAACCAGTGATTGATGAAAACCCTAGAACACAGAGGCTCAGACAGGACTTCTTGGTCACCAAGAGCCAGGAGAGAACACATCCTTTGAACACGAGGCCCTGTGCTATGACCCTCCCAGACTGAATAAGCCTATAGTGGCAATGCAAGGAGTGGCTGCAGTGGTACCAGAAGAAGTGGAGACAACAAGCAGACCCAGACAGTGGCAGCAGATGTAAAGAATGAACCCTGGCTGAGAGCTGCGGAGCAACCAATAGCCAAGCCTGCCAAGTGATGTCACTGAGTTTCCTGTTTGAAAGTTTCCTGATGGGTGAGAATTAACATTGGTTTTGATGAAGGATAAGCAGGTCTCCTATGAGATGTAACCTAGTGTTATGGATTGAATTGTGTCCCCCCAAAATGTGTGTCAACTTGGCTAGGCAATAATTCCCAGTATTGTGTGGTTGTCCAGCATTTTGTGATCTGATGTGATTCTCCTATGTGTTGTAAATTCTAACCTCTATGATGTTAATGAAGCAGGACTACAAGCAGTTATATTAATTAGGCAAGACTCAATCTATAGGATTAGGTTGTATTTTGAGTCAATCTCTTTTTGAGATATAAAAGGAGAAACGAGCAGAGAAGAGAGGGATCTCATTATCACGAAGCAAGTAGAGCCAGGAGCAGAGCACATCCTTTGGACCCAGGGTCCCTGGTCTGAGAAGCTTCTAAACCAGTGAAAGATGGATGACAAGGACCTTACCCCAGATCCAACAGAGAGAGAAAAAGGCTCCCCTGGAGATGGTGCCCTGAATTTGCACTTCTAGCCTCCTAAACTGTGAGAAAATAAATTTCTCTGTGTTAAAGCCATCCGCTTGTGGTATTTCTGTTATAGCAGCACCAGATAACTAAGACAGCAGGTCTCCTTTTACACATTGAAGCTTCATGCTGGGACCTCTCCAAAACCTTGTCCTTTGTATATCATTGTTTCTGTGTATATTCTTTGTTTATATTCTTCTCTGTTATTAACAGTTGTTACTGCAGTTATAATGTTTCCATGAGTTCCTTGTGACTGTTGCAATGAATTATTGAACCCAGTAGAGAAAGTTCTGTGGGAAGAACAGCTGGTGTCAGAAATGGTGGAGAAGTTGGAGAACAGGAGTATATTTGACCTCTGCCTCATAGGAACCAGCTCAGTGCTGATTCTTATGGTCAGGATTGTCCTTTCAGTTGGTGTCCAAGAAAGTTCTCCTATTACAATTGGGTTGTTGTAGTTTTCCACTGACTTTAATCACAGGGCATGGTAGCACTAAGGGATCTCTTGGATTCCAGATGTACTCTTCAGTACCTCCATTGTGTAGAGCAGTCCAACATCCTCTTGGTAATTTGAATCAGTCACCCCAGCCAGTAGAGTAACTCCCTTCTTTGCCTGTTGGTTCAGAGGCATGAGGAGCCCAAAGTAGCGGTCTTAACTTCCAGTTGGGAGTATTCCTCTCTTTTTTGGAACTAAAACCTCTATACCAGCAGAGCATAAAGTCACAGGACAGGAAGCAAAAATTTTGCTAGTGGATTACTAGGGGCGATAGTGAGTGATGCCACTCCCATTTCACCCCTTGATTCCTGTACCTTGAATCCTGGTTATGGGGGAAACAGCACCATATATTGGGGCTGTAATACAATGTTATCAATGTCTAAATTTCTGAGGGATAAGAATCAGGATCAGCACAAAGCTGGTTCCTATGAAGTGGAGGTCAGAAATACCTCCACTCTCCAACTTTTTCACCATTTCTAACACCAGTCGTTCCCCCCATGGCACTCTCTCCTCTGCTTGATTTGATAATTTGTTGCAATTGCCACACAGAACTCACAGACCATACTCATGGTTATGTGGTTTATTAGAGATGTAACAGGCTACAACTTGGGACCAGGATCAACTTGGAAGTAACAGGAGTGTCTTGGGATCAGGATCAGGAAGCACACGGATGAGGTTTTGGAAGGCTCCCCCAAGGTGGAGAGCACATCCCTCCTTTCTTCAGTGCAGGAGAGCTTTTAAATTTCTCAGCTTCTCTTAGCCATGCAAGCAGGCCCTTCTCGGCCATGCAAGCTGGAAAGTGCCCCTCTCAACTGTGCAAGCAGGTAGGCCCCCTCTTGGCTATGCATGCACCCTCTTGGTGTGCAAGCCTCTCTGCCTTCGGCCTCCCTGTTGTCAGCTTCTCTTCTGCTGACTGGCACAGCTCATAGCCAGTGTAGCAGCTTGCTCAGCTCTCTTAGCTGCTTTCCTAGCAGTGGCTTTCTGACATCACCGCCAGCTCTGCTGCCAGGCCCCCTTCTGGGTCTCTTGCTGCTGGCTCTCTGCCACTGGGCCCCTTCCAGGCTCCTCTGCATCTTCAGTGTTAAAGCCCTTGACCCATATTACAGCTGTCTTTAGGAGGTTCCCCTCACAGGAACCCTGGGTCCAGACCACTCTGCACCAGGCTTTTCTTGGTCTTAAGGTTCCCTCCTTGCCTCTCTTCTCTCTTCTTCTGTGGAACTGGCCACTTATATAAGCAAACACCTTGTCAATGTCAAGGCATGGCCTTCCCAGCAGGACCACAAACTGACCAATCTCCTTGGTGGAGTGTAAGTCACTCAATCCTATTGGATGGGGCCACTATTTGAATAATAAATCGACCAATCCCTTGCAAGACTTGCCCAGCCAATCATTTTGGGAGAGTCACAAGCTCATGAGATGTGTATCAACTCAGGTCTCATACAAAAGTAACATTTTCTCCCAGCAGAGACTAGCTTCTTCTCTGGTCAAAAGTAACAACCTTTAGGGTAGAAAGCAACCTGGAAGGTCCCCCCAAATAGTTTCTCCAAAGAACTAGGACAAAGGTAACAACTCCTCATGGCTTGTTGTTGTGTGCCATAGAGTCCATTACAACTCACAGCAACCCTATAGGACAGAGTAGAACTGCCCCATAGGGTTTTCTAAGCTATAATCTTTATGGAAACAGATCTCCAGGTATTTTCTCCTGTGGAGCCCTGGTGGATTTGAACCACCCACCCTTCAGTTAGCAGCTGAGTGTTTAACCATTGCACCACCAGGGTTCCTCAGGGCTTGGGGGAATATCTCCCAAGCTGTTTCTCCAAAGAATCAAGGCAAAAGGCCATATAAAGGAATTCATTTCACCACAGATGCTAACTTAGAGCATGTACAATCTTCTGGAGAATATTACCCTAGCTCTTCCAGGCATTGCCAGCTAGCTGGCTCTTTAGCTGAGTCTTCAAAAGGCCATTCCACCATCCCGTCAAGCTAACTGCTTCAGGATGACGAGGAACAGGTTAAGACCAGTAAATTGTATAAGCACAGGCCCATTTTTGCACTTCATTTGCTGTGAAGTGAGTTCCGTGATCCAAGGCAATGGTGTGTGGAATACCATGATAGTGGATAAGGCATTCTATAAATCCAGAATGGTAGTTTTGACAGAATTGTTGCATGCAGGTAAGGCTGGGGAAAGAGACTGACTGGTATCCACAGAACACGTCATCCAATACACTCGATTATTAAAAGTATCCTCTGCTGGGGTCACCCTTTGGTGAGCATTCACATGGTTACACAAATATCTTCACTTTTTTAAAAGGTATATCCGCATACCTTGTCACCAATTTTCCAATCATGTTCCTTCCAAATCCCTGACCATCCAGCCAAACCATGTACCACAGCCCATGAATTGGTATACAATAACACATTTGGCCATTTCCTCCCAAGAAAATGAACAACCAGGTTCACTGCTTGAAGTTCTGCCCATTGGGAGGATTTCTCTTTACCATTGTCTTTCAGGGAAGTTCCAGAAAGGGGCTGTAGTGCTATAGCTGTCTACTTTTGGGTGGTGTCCACATATCACGCTGAACCATCTGTAAATCAGGCCCAGGCTTCTCTTCCTCAGTCAGCTGATCGTAGGGAACTCCCTATGAGGCCATAGGTGCAGGCTGGGAGAGTAAAGATAATGTAGCAGGGGTGGGGACCACGGGCATTTGGGCCACTTCCTCATATCACTTACTTGCGCCTTCAGGGCCTGCTTGAGCCCAGTCTCATATATACCACTTCCACTTGATGATGCAGTTCTACACTGCATGCCCAAAGTTATGGCTTATTGGGTCAGACAACATGGGAAGCTCGGGTCACATAGTAACTTGGTAGCTCTGGATTAAAAGTTCAGTCTCTGTTGGACTCAATAGCAAGCTAGAAGCTATTTGTTAAAAGGAGGGTAGTTATCTGCAGAGGATGGAAGAGCTTTGCTGCAAAATCCTAAGGGTCTGTGCTGTGATTCTCCTATAGGGACCTGCAAAAGGCTCTAAACAGCAACTCTATCTGCCACTGAAACTTCAGGCACTATTGGATCCACTGGATCATATGGCCCATGTCACATTAATTACATTCACAACACTGTGAACCATCACCACTATCTATTTCCAAAACTGTGTATCACCCAAACAGAAAATCTGTACCTGCTAAGCAACAACCACCCTTTCCCCTCTCCTCCCAGTCCCTAGTAATCTTCTGATTTACTTTCCGTCTCTATTATAACCTCAAATGTACTGTCTCTATGAATTTGCCTATCCTGATATTTCATATCGATGGAATCATAAGTATTTGTCCTTTTATGTCTGACTTATTTCACATAGCATGATATTTTCAAGGTTCATCCATATTGTAGCATGTATCAGAACTTATTGCTTTTAATGGCAGAATAATACTCCATTGTGTGATATGCTAGATTTTGTTTATCCATTCATCTATTAATTGGCACTTTGATTGTTTCTACGTTTTGGCTACTGCAAGTAATGCTGCAATGAACAGTGGCATACAAGTATTTGTTTGAGTCCCTGTATAAACCTAGGAGTGGAATTGCTGGGTCATATGGTAATTCTATGTTGAATGTTTTGAGGAACCACCAAGTTGTTTTCCACAGTTTCCACAGTGGCTGCACCATTAACATTCCCACCAGCAATGGATGAAGGTTCCAATTTCTCACATCCTTGCCAACCCTTGCTATTTTCCTTTTTTTAATTATAGCTATCTTAGTAGATGTAAAGTTGCATCTCATTGTGGTTTACCTTATATTTAGGTTGTTGATCCATTTTGGATAAATTTTGTATATGATGTGAGGGAGGTATCTGACTTAATTCTTTTGCATGTGTAAATTTATTTGTCACAGCACAATTGTTGAAAAGACTATTCTTTCTCTGAATGAACTTGGCCCCCTTGTCAAAAATCGATTTCAATAGATGTATAGGTTTATTTATGGGCTCTCAATTCTATTCTGTTGGTATCTGTATCTATCTTGATGCCAATACCAGAGTATTTTGATTACTATAGCTTTGCAGGAAGTTGTTTTTTTTTTTTTCCAATTGTGCTTTAGGTGAAAGTTTACAGCTCAAGTTAATTTCTCATTCAAAAATTTATACACATATTGTTTTGTGACTTTGGTTGGAATCCCCACAACATGACAGCACACTCCCCCTTCCCACCCTGGGTTCCCTGTGTCCATGCATCCAGTTCCTGTCCCTTCCTGCCTTCTCATCCTGCCTCCCAACAGGAGCTGCCCATTTGGTCTCGTATATTTGATTGAACTAAAAAACACATTCCTCACGTGTATTATTTTTTGTTTTATAGGCCTGTCTAATCTTTGTCTGAAAAGTAGACTTCGGGAATGGTCATAGTTTCGGCCATTCCTCCAGTCTCTGTCAGACCATTAAGTCTGGTCTTTTTAAGTGAATTTGAATTCTGTTCTACATTTTGTTCCTGCTCTGTCTGGGACTCTCTGTTGTGTTCCCTGTCAAGGCCATCTTTGGTGGTAGCCAGGCACCATCTAGTTCTGGTCTCACGCTGGTGGAGTCTCTGGTTCACTTGGTCCTTTAGTCCTTTGGGCTAGTATTTTCCTTGTGCCTTTAGTTTTCTTTATTCTCCTTTGCTCTGTGTGGGATGGGACCAATAAATGTAACTTAGATGGCCGCTTGAAAGCTTTTAAGACTCTGGACACTACTCACTAAAGTAGGATGTAGAACATTTTCTTTATAAACTATGTTATGCCTATTGACCTAGATGTCCCCTGAAACTATGGTCCCCAGACCCCGGCCCCAGCTACTCGGTCCCTCAAAGTGTTTGGATGTGTCTAGGAAACTCCTTTGCTTCTGTTTTTGTCCAGCTGTGCTGACTTCCCCTGTATTGGGTGTTGTCCTTCCCTTCACTGAAGTTGACACTTGTCTACTATCCCCCTTCCCTCCTCCCCACCCTTGTAACCATCAAAGAGTGTTTTTTCTTCTGTGTGTAAATGTCTTCTTGAGTTCTTATACTAGTGGTCTTATACAATATTTGTCCTTTTGTGACTGACTTATTTCACTCAGCATAATGCCCTCCAGATTCATCCATGTTGTGAGATGTTTCGACGATTCATCATTGTTCTTTATCATTGCATAGTATTCCATCATGTGTATGTACCATAATTTGTTTATCCATTTATCTGTTGATGGGCATTTAGGTTATTTCTATCTTTTTGCTATTGTGAATAGTACTGCAGTGAACATGGGTGTGCATATGTCTATTTGTGTGCTGGCTCTTATTTTTCTAGGATATATTCCTAGGAGTGGGATTGCTGGATCATATGGTTTTCTATTTCTAGCTTTTTAAGGAAGCACCAGATCATTTTTCCAAAGTGGTTGTACCATTTTACATTCCCGTTAGCAGTGCATAAGAGTTCCAGTCTCCCCACAACCTCTCCAACATTTGTTATTTTGTGTTTTTTGGATCAGTGCCAGCATTGTTGGGGCAAGATGGTATCTCAGTATAGTTTTGATTTGCATTTCTTTAATGGCTAATGATCATGAGCATTTCCTCATGTGTCTGTTAGCCACCTGAATGTCTTCCTTGGTGATGTGTCTGTTCATATCCTTTGCCCATTTTTTTAATTGAATTATTTGCCCTTTTGTTGTTGAGGTGTTGCAGTATCTTGTAGATTTTAGACAATAGACCCTTGTCAGATATGTTGTAGCCAAATTTTTTTCCCCAGTCTGTAGGTTCTCTTTTTACTCTTTTGGTGAAATCTTTTGATGAGCATTAGTGTTTGATTTTTGGTACTCGCAGTTATCTAGTTTCTCTTCTGGTGTTTCCGCATTGTTAGTTATGGTTTGTATACTATTTGTGCCATGTATTAGGGCTCCTAGTGTTGTCCCTATTTTTTTTCCATGATCTTTATCATTTTAGGTTTTATATTTAGGTCTTTGATCAGTTTTTAGTTAGTTTTTGTGTATGGTGTGAGGTATGGGTCCTGTTTTCATTTTTTTACAGATGGATATCCAGTTATGCCAGCACCATTTGTTAAAGAGACTGTCTTTTACCCATTTAATGGACTTTGGGCCTTTGTCACATATCAGCTGCTCATAGGTGAATGGATTTACGTATGGGTTCTCAATTCTGTTCCATTGGTCTATGTATCTGTTGTTGTACCAGTACCAGGCTGTTTTGACGACCATGGCAGTATAATAGGTTCTAAAATCAGGTAGTGTGAGACCTTCCACTTTGTTGTTCTTCAGTAATGTTAACTTATCTGGGGCCTCTTCCCTTTCCGTATAAAGTTTGTCAATTTGTTTCTCCACCTCATTATAAAATGCTGTTGGAATTTGGATTGAGATTGCATTTGTATCTGTAGATTGTTTTGAGTAGAATTGACGTTTTCACAATGTTGCGTCTTCCTATCCATGAGCATGGTATGTTTTCCCACTTATGTAGGTCTCTTTTGGTTTTCTGCAGTAGTGTTTTGTAGTTTTCTTTGTATAGGTCTTTTACGTCCCTGGTTAGATTTATTCCTAAGTACTTTATCTTCTTGGGGGCTGTAGGAAGTTTTGAAATCAGGAAGCATGAGTCCTCTACCTTTGTTCTAATCAGCACCTTCTTTAACTTCCAAATATTGTCAGAAAGTATTTTATACTTTATTCCCAAAATCTCCTATAGTTTCATTATTGAATTATTGAATCAGTTTGCATTATTGAATTATGGCCCCATCAATTTCTATTGGAAATGTTTCAAGTATGGCCCTACTTTCCGGGCCTTTCTTTTTTTTTTTAACCCTCAGATTTATTGGAAGAGGGATCCTGTAGGTCCTTTTCCAGGTCAGTCCAATCAGCTTTTGTCATACAGGATTTAGCATCTACGGTTCTGATTAACATGCATACAAGTTTATATAGGTCAGGTAACCTTAGGTTGGATGCACCCAAAAGAATTTTAACGTCTTCTGTGAACAGTTGCTGGTCGTACCTGGGTTTGGGGAAATCCTTAATTATAGCTCTTAATTCAGCTCAAGTTCAAGATTTAAATTCTACAGTTGCCTACATACCTGGTTCATAGGAGGGATGTATCTTTACAAGAAACTAGCATTTTGGTGTTGTAGAAGAATATTTGGGTAAAGGTTCGGACAAGGAGGAGCGTGGAGTCAACACAGGTGCAGGAGAGAAATGAGAAGGATAGGGGGGAAAGGGAGAGCTAGATATAGGGAAGTGACTGGAGGACAAGGAGTGGGAGGATCTACTAGGGAAATGAGGATTTGCTAGTTTGTTGTTGCTTGTTTGTCAAATTGCGCATTAGTTTTATTCAAAGAATCTTTTAGTGAAGCAATTTTTGAACCAGAATTTCATTTGTAGGCTTCTGAACACTAATCAAAATGCTACCCATTAAGTATGAGAAATCTTATTCCCTTTCTTTTCTAAGGCACCTCTCAAATGAACAATTTTGTTCAAGTCAAATGTCTCCCAGAGTGACCACTGAAGACATAAATTATTCTTGGTGAAATTATGCCATTTAGAGAGGAGCAAGAATAGGATTATAATGAGAGTACATATAAGAACAGTTTTAATTTGTTTGCTTTTGTTTTTTCCTGGAAGAGGAGAGGATTGGGACTTAGATGACCCCTGAAAGCTGGCAATGGTCAGTAGAAATGCAGTGCATATGCATCTCCTCTCTCAGGTCTCCAACCTTATGGTTAGGCCCCTCTGAACACTACCCAGCAATCTGCTGTACCCAGCAGGTGGAAAACTAGAGAAAACACTCCCTCTGGATTAAAGCCAAGCCCTCAGGACAAAAAATCGAGATGGAGGAGAACCTCATCTGGTTTTATTGGTGACCCACAGGAAAGTTGTCCAAGTGGATGCCAGTCTGATGGGAACTGCAAACTCACTGTTCTGTGAGGCTGGCTTGAATATGGCTTATAAGGCCTAGTCCTGTGTCCTACCCTGTGATTCTCCTTCTTATGGCAAATAGCACTTTTAGACAGCACAACACAAAACAGAAACACAGAAGAGAGCAAAAAGGAATGGCCTGATTCTACCATTGATGGTAAACAAATGGAAACCAAGAAAAACCGCAGGCACCAAACTGAGAAAACAGCCCAGTAGCTCAATGCAAAAAAGAGTGGAGTTCAGACCCCATGCTAACTTACCACATCATTGTGGTCTCAACAAGCTTCAAACAATAAGGCAGAGGAGCCTCTTCACGTACTGCACCTGGTCGAAGGCTGGGGTCTGCAGCGATGGGCAGCGCAGACTGTGTCTTGGTGGTACCTCCAGGAAAGCTGGAAATAAATGAACACTACCCAAGGGCTAGGTACCATCACATGCATTTGGTAGAGACCAAAGGCAGGCAGGGGAGTGGGAAAGCTTTATGTTGAAAAAAAAAAGGAAGGCTTCCGCTATACCCTGATTGGACATTGTTGGGGGAAAAATAGTTAATGTTTTGTTTGTTTTTTAATTATATTCTTTTGATATTATACACACCACAGTTGTACTTTTGAATTTTCTCCAAAGGAACTACTTGGTTGTATGATCCCTAGTATATCATCCACTACCTGTCACAGCATATGCACTGTGCATTATTCTCTCTAAATTCAAATTACATATATTTAGTGTTTGACTTGCTATTAAAAAATAATAAAAAAGCTAACAACTTAAATCCACTGATGGGAGGACCTCAATTACTTTATAAAAACAACAGTTCTAATGGAGGATTCAAACAGCAGTTTAGAAAAACATGACAATGAACCCTGCTGCTTCGATTTCATGCTAGATCCTATCCTGGAAAAGCCCCTGGAAGTTTCCTCTCTGAGTTCCGTTTTCTTACCTGTAAACCGAAGGTCATAACCTACCTGATAGGGCTATTAGAAGGATTAAGAGGGCTAAAACAAAGAGTGTGTTGGAAGCAGTGCCTACTGCCAAGTGCATGCTCTGAACATGCCAAGACTATGTCCGCAAGGTATGAGCAGTAAGGAAGAAGTAGGATACGGAGAGAAACGCAAATGCTATAAAGGAAAAAGGAAACTCAGTGTTCGCAGGGCTAGCTAAGGAAGACAAAGAAAGAAGAGGATGTTTAACATACAGGGCAGTGCTTCCATTATGTCCTGCAACATGTTAGGAAGTCGGGCTGTTTCATATTTGGTTGAGTAGAGATACAGATTTATCTCTGCTCTCCCTTTGGCTTCCACTCTGTGAAAGTTAGTGCTATAGGGTTTACCAGCACTCATTCATTCACATATTGAGTGGATGCACAGGGAGCACCAAAAGGGGTCAGATTCAGTGCGTGGCCCAGGGAATGCCAGAGAGAACAGGAGAGACCATGTCCCTGCCCTTGTGGAGCAGACAGTCCTGTCCAACTTATAGTGTTCAATGAACAGCAGAAGGAGAGAGCAGCCTAAGCATTTGCTGTTACTGGACATGATGCTAGAGGACAAGGTCTAGATGCCCCTGCATTTTGTAGACTTCCTAATGACCAACAGCAGGGGGTGGGTATAGGCCAGAATTACAGCATCTTCAATAAGGAACAGCTGATAGATTTAGAACTTCAAAGTGTCCAATGTGGTGACATAATTCTGTGACAGTTTAGTTGTTGTTGCTGTTAGGTGCCGTAGAGTCGGTTCCAACTCATAGCGACCCTATGTACAACAGAATGAAACACTTCCCAGCCCTGTGCCATCCTCACAATAGTTGCTATGTTTGAGGCCATTGTTGCAGCCACTGTGTCAATCCATCTCGTTGAGGGTCTTCCTCTTTTTTGCTGACCCTCTGCCAAGCATGATGTTATTCTCCAGGGACTGGTCCCTCCTGATAACATGTCCAAAGTCTATGAGATGAAGTCTCGCCATCCTTGCTTCTAAGGAGCATTCTGGCTGTACTTCTTCCAGGACAGATTTGTTTGTTCTTTCGGCAGTCCATGGTATATTCAATATTCTTTGCCAACACCACAATTCAAAGGCGTCAATTCAGTGATTTGCCATTTATATTTACTTGTAGGAACGCCTTATAAGTACTTTAAAAAAGAAATTTTGTTTTATTCTCTTTAATTGACCAATTCTATGCCCTGAACTATTCGCCAGAGTTTCCCCACTCTAATTCTCCTAAGAGAGAATAATTCACCTTTCATTCATGCCCTGTCTTAGTCATCTAGTGCTGCTATAACAGAAATACCACCAGTGGATGGCTTTAACAAACAAATTTATTTTCTCGCAGTCTAGTAGGCTAGAAGTCCAAATACGGGGCATTAGCTGCAGGCGAAGGCTTTCTCTCTCTGTCGGTTCTGGAGGAAGATCCTTCTCATCAATCTTCCCCTGGACTAGGAGCTTCTCTGCACAGGAACTCCGGGTCCAAAGGACACGCTCTGCTCCCAGCTCTGCTTTCTTGGTGGTATGAGGTCCTCCTGTCTCTCTGCTTGCTTCTCTTATATCTCAAAAGAGATTGGCTCAAGACACAATCCAATCTTGTAGATTGAGTCTTGCCTTGTTAACATCGCTGCCGCCCATCCCACCTCATTAACATCATAGAGTAGGATTTACAACACAGGAAAATCACATCAGATGACAAAATGGTGCACAATCACACAAAACTGGGAATCATGGCCTAGCCAAATTGATACACGTATTTTTGGGGACACAATTCAATCCATGACATGCTCCGAAGCTGGATCCTCAGACTTGCAGTATAAACAATCTATGGCAGGTTCAGACACCAGAGAACTGATTTACACTAACCAGACTCACACAGACTAATCTCCGGTTGGGAACAGATCTACCCAATCAGATGGAAAGTTTAACTATGACAAGCAGTAAATTTAATTAGGCATGTCATCTGCTCAAGAGCTGGTCAGGTGACAGACTCTGGCTGGGCAAAGGAAGGTTCCTTGCACATTCTTACTTTAATCAATTCAATTCATTTTCATTGGACACTTCTCGTTGTTAGTTGCTGTTAAACACTTAAACCCCAAACCAAACCCGTTGTTGTTGAGTTGATCCTGACTCATAGCGGCCTTATAGGACAGAATAGAACTGCCCCACAGGGTTTCCAAGGCTGTACATCTTTACAGAAGTAGACAGCCACATTTTTCTCCCATGGAGCAGCTGGTGGGTTTGAACTGCCAACCTTTTGGTTAGCAGCCAAGCATTTAACCACTGCACCACCAGGGCTCCGTCAAACACTTACTATGTGCCAAATACTGGGAAATGAAAAAGACATCGTCCTAATCTTCAGGAGCTCACAGACCAGTGAAATCTATTATTAGATGAGTTCCCCACTCTTGGGCCAGGTTGGGAGGGAGGGGTGTTGGAACTATAAATATTTACAGTTGCTTTGAAATGACACTAGGTGAGGAGTGAGACCTTGAGGATGGGAAGAGACGGTGGAAATGCAGCAAGCCTGGCTTCGAAGTAGGCTGCCCAGACCCTTTCAGCTTATGGGATCTCCGGCAGAACATACCAGAGGAGATAACACATTCGACTATTAACCGAAAGGTTGATGGTTCAAACCCACCCAGAGGTGCCTCGGAAGACAGGCCTGGTGATCTGTTTCCAAAAGGTCACAGCCTTGAAAACTATACAGAGCAGTCCTACTCTGCACACACAGGGTTAGCACAAGTAGAAATCGACTCTACAGTAACTAACAACAACACGGCAACTTGATGCCTGTCCGTGTAGAATTGTGCTGACCAGCCGTCAGCAAGTGAAAACAACTGTCATTAGTAACAAGTCCTGTCCTGGAATGCCCCTTCTACAGGTTGCACCACAGTCACCCCAGCCTTTGATTGTAACTAAGGCATTTAGTGACGATAACAAGCTCCAGGCTGCTTGTCACCTGCCAGGCACAGCACCAAACCTTCAAATACCAAGTTGCAACCTCACAACCACCTTAGGAAGCACATAGTATTGTTACTGTTCCCAGAACACAGCTGAGGAAACAGGTTAGAGAGTCTAAGTCCAGAGAGCCTGTGGAGAAGCCGGGAAGGAGAGTAGACCTGGGCTGAAGCAGGCCGCCAGGCCTGGGAGCGCTGGTTCTTAGCACTGCTGAGCTCCGCCTAGACAGATCCCGCCTTGGGCTGTGGGGCACCTGGAGGGCGAGAGGTGGCTCACCTGGGTCAGTGCTTTGGGGATAGCCCTGGAACAAGCAGTTAAATTTGGGGGGGTGTGTCAAAGAGGATGTTTTTCTTTTTTCGCCACTCATTAAAATCATACAATGTCAGATCTCCAAGCAATTTCCCAGAATATCTACCTCAACTCCACCATTCAAGGCTGAGAAACCTTAGATCCAAAGAAATGAAGCCCTGGTTGTGCAATGGTTAAGAGCTATGGCTGCTAAGCAAAAGGTCCGCGGTTCAAATCCACCAGCCACTCTGTGGAAACCTTATCGGGCAGTTCTACTCTGAAGCTGTGAGTCACAACCAAGTGGCAATGGGTTTGGTTTTTGGTTGGCCTCTCCTGGCGCCCTACCCAGGCATCACCGTGCAGCCGGCATGGCTGAGGAGACTTGACCGACCTCTCGAGGCTGGTCACTCCGTAGCCCAGTGCCAACGCAGCCCCTCACGTCTCCTAGGCTTATTTTGGCGTGCACGTGGGCAGGGTGGTGTTCCCGTTCTCTCTAGTCACTCCTGGCAAGGTGCAGGGGGGATCAGCGTCCTGCCTCCGACATCTGCTGGCCACCGGCCATTCAGTCTCCACACATCCCTTTAGGAATCACAGAAAGGTTTAAGTGCACACACACACACACACACACACATTTTCAACAGAATATAGATTCATCAATACTATATGCTACTTACCAAAAAAAAAGAAAAGAAAAAACGACTAACACGACCCTACCAGACAGATTAGAACTACCCTATATGTTTCCAAAGAGCAGGTAGTAGGCTTAAGAACCACCGACCTTAGGGTCGGTAGCCGAGCTCTTAACCACTGCACCATCAGGGATGCACGTACGCCCGATGGAACTCTCTTCCTGGTACTGACAGCCGGCAAGGCGCGGGGCGGGGCGTGGGCGTAGGAGGCGTGAGGTGGGCGTGGCCCAGGCGGACGGGGCGGGGAGAAAGGGCGTGAGCCGATCGTGGCGTGGGCGGGGCGTAGACATGAGGGGCGGGCGCGCGGCTCGGCGGCGATCTCGTTTCCTCGTGCGCGCCGGAAGTGGCAGTTGTCGACTTGGCGGTGCTCGCGGAGTCTAGGCAGCTGAGGCTGCGACGGCAGTGGCGCCGGCAGGGTGTGCCCGCGGCCCAGGAAGGGGCGGGCGCGGTGGCCGCGGTGCCTCAGAGCCGGTGAACGCGGTGAGTACTGGCCAACACGGCCCTCGCCCAGCCTAGCCCCGCCACTCCCCGCCTCGCCCCACAGCTCCCGTTGGCTTGGCCGGGCAGCGCGATGCGGGGGTGCGGGCCGGGGGCTCCAGGTCCTGTCACCGTGGGGTCACCTCATGGACGAGCCCTCCGGAGTCTGCTCTGGCTTCAGGGAAAAGCTTCAGGTTTTCGGAGCTTGAATTTTCTTTTGAGAACGGTGCTGCCAGCAGACGGTTGGTTTGTGTGTCAGTGTTTTATTTTTATCACTTAAAAAAAAAAAACAAAAAAACTCACATATTCTCTGCTCCTCTCCATGGATAAAGTTTTAGTCAGCTGTTACCTCTTTATTGCTTTAAAAAAGTATTTTCTGTTAGCATCTTCTGATTCTGACAAACCAGAACCCAGAATGTCTTTAGAAGATGCATTCATTCCTACGTGTAGGAATTAATGGGGCTGATGAGACTCTAGGACAGGGCAGCTTTTTGCATTTTTAGATAATTATTTTTTTTTTAATAGCCTGTACTTTTTTTTAGAGCGGTTTTAGTTTTACAGAAAAAAATGGTGCAGAAAGTACAGATTTGTAATATCCCCCCCACCGTTGTTCAGATAATTCATTTTGAAAACTACACTCTTCTTTAACAAGTTACTGAGGAATAATTTGTAAAACAGTAGCAATACTTTTATTTGTGATGATCTTATTGGCGGAATGAAAATTTTATTGTAAATCTTATACTTGAACTTCTTAAGCCCTTGACTTGGTAAACTTCGAGGTATTTTCTTAGCCTGGTTTTTAGATATACATGCAGTTTTTTCAAAAATAATATATATATTTTTTATTGTACTTTAGGTGAAGGTTTACAGAACAAATAGTTTCTCATTAAACAGTCAGTACAGGTATTGCTTTATAGCATTGGTTAACAACCCACAACATGTCAACACTCTCCCTTCTCGACCTTGGAGGATGTTTTTTTTTTTTTGGTGAAAATATACATAGCCAGAGATATACTGTTTCGGAAATTTCTACATGTACAATTCAGTGACATTAATTACATTCTTCCAGTTGTGCTGCTATTCTCACTATCCTTTTCCAAATTATTCCATCACTATTATCTTCAGCTACTGCCCCTTAGGCTTCCCATCAAATGTTTTGAGTTGCTGTTGTCAATTTGATCTCACATAGATAATTCATTTTTTTTTGGTACCTTAGACGAGGGTTTACAGAACATATAGTTTCTCATTAAACAGTACACATATTGCCTTATGACAATGATTAACAACCCCACGACACGTCAACACTGTCCCTTCTCAACCTTGGGTTCCCCATCACCAGCTTCAAAAATAATATTTTATTGAGTTTTTGGTGAAAGTTTATACATTAAATTAATTAAGTTAAATTAAGTTCCCATTTTGAGAATGTTCACACAAACGGTTCAGTGACATTAGTTACATTTTTCACAGTGTGTCAACATTTTCTTTAACTGCATCGTGTTTTGTTCCATTTCCAGTACTCTAGTTTCCCTGCCCCCTTCTCATCTTTGCTTTAGAGTAATTGTTGACTTTTTGGTCTCATATAGATTGTTTTTTAGTAGAGCACCGTACTTATGGGTAATAGCCTTTATTTTGTGTGCCACTTTGTTATTTTGCTAAAAGGTGATCTGAGGGGATTGTTTTGGTTCAAAGTTTGAATGATATCTCAGAGTGATATCTTAGGGAGTCTTCTGGCTTCAACTAGTCCAGCAAGTCTGGACTTTTTAAGAATTTGAGTTTTGTTCTGTGTTTTTCTCCCCTTCTATGAGGGTTCATCTATTTTGGCCCAGATCAGAATGATCAGTAGTGTTAGCTGGGCACCATCTGGTTCTTCTGGTCTCAGGTAGATGAGGCCGTGCTCAGGTAGGCTGTTAGCCCTGTAGACTAGTAGTTTCTTCTCAGAGACTTTAGTTTCCTTATTTCTCTTTTGCTCCTGATGAATAGAGACCAATAGTTGTATCTTAGATGGCTGCTCACAGGCTTTTAAGACCGCAGACGCTATTCACCTCACTAGGATGCAGAACATCAACTTTTTGAACTATATTATGCCAGTTGACTGATTTGTGATTTGTCCCATGAGACTAAAATCATAAGCCTTCAAACCTAGAAAACCAGTTTCGCAAGGTGTTTGCTTACGTCTGAGAAGTATCTGTAATCATGTCTTCTGTGAATATATATGTTTACATACACATATCTGTACTTACATGTACACATAGATACTTATATTTGTATACACGTGTATACGCCTGTACCTACCCGTATTCCTGTATGTCTTTACACATACATATGTGACCATACACTCATTTTTTGGGGCATTGTTGGTGTTGTTGCCAAATTGTGTTTACAAAATTCTTAAGTACAAACATCCCTTTTTCTTGAGCACTTCTTAGTGACATTGTTCGCCTTCATCAGGCTTTGCTCACTACACCCACATTCGGTGCCACTTTTCCCATCACCAGAAATAACAGGTATCTACGATCTAGAACACGGTTCCCCCTCCCCTTCTGGTAACCACCGGTGAACACTGGTCTCTCTCTATATATCTTGTCTTATAAAAGTATGATCATACGATATTTGTCCTTATGTGGCTGACTTATTTCACTTAGCATTACGTTCTCCAGTTTATCCTTATTATAGTATGTTTCACGAACTCATCATTGTTCCTTATGGTTGCATAGTATTCCGTTGTTGTATGTACCACATTTTGCTTATCCATTCATTCATTGATGTACACTTAGGTGGTTTCCATTTTTTTTGCTATTGTAAATAACGCTGCAGTGAACAAAGGTGTACATGTCTGTCCATGTTTCTTTTATTAGATCTCTAGGGTGTATACCTAGGAGTGGGATTGCTGCATCATAAAGTATTTCTATTTCTAGTTTTTTGAGGAAGTACCATACCATTTTCCATACTGCTTGTACCATTTTACAGCCCCACCAGCAATGGATAACGGTTCCAATCTCACCAACGTTTGTTGTTACCGGCTTTTTTTTTTTTTTTTTCTTTTTCCAGTGCCATTTTAGCTGTGGTGAAATGGTATCTTGTAGTTTTGATTTGCATCTCTCTAACGGATGATGATTATGAGCATCTTTTCATGTGTTTGTTGGCTGTATGAATGTCCTCTGTTGGTGACGTTTCTGTTCACGTCCTTTGCCCATTTTATAACTGGGTTTTTGTTGTTGAGTTGTTGAAGTTTTCTATAAGTTTTTGAGATTAGACCCTTATCAGATATGTCATTTATGAAGATTTTTTTCCAAGTCTGTAGGTTGTCTTTTTACTTTTCTGATAAAGCCTTCTGATGAGCATAATTTTTAAATTTATATGAGGTCCCATTTATCTAATTTGTCTTCTGCTGTTTGTGTATTTGTAGTTATGTTTGTTATACTACTTTTATAAAAAATCAGGGCCCATAACTTTCTCCTTACATTTTCTTTCAGGAACTTTATAGTTTTAGGTTTACCATTTAGGTCTTTGATCCATTTTGAGTTCGTTTTTGTGTATGGTGTGAGGTATGGGACCTCTTTCATTTTTCTGCAAGTGAATATCCAGTTTTGTGAGTACGATTTATTAAAGAGACTGTTTCTTCCCAATTGAATGGACTTTGACCCCTTGTCAAAAATCAATTGTCCATAAGTGGATTTATTTCTCGGTTCCCAGTTCTGTTCCACTGGTCTGTGTCTGTCGAACCAATACAAGGCTGTTTTGATTACAGTGGCTGTATAGTATGTTTTGATATCAGAGAGTGTGAGGCCTCCTATTTTGTTGTTGTTCTTTAGTATTGGTTTGGCTATTCAGGGTCTCTTTCCTTTCACATGAAGTTGGTCATTAGTTTTTCCATTTTGGTAAAGAATGTTGTTGGGATTTGTATTGGGATTGCTTTAAGTAGTTCTCTACTTAGGCTGAGTTCTCTAGAGAAGCAAAACCAGTGAAGTGTATATGTGTGCATGTGCATATATATGTGTGTATATATTTGTTTATACTTGTACATGTATGTAGTTATACATGTGTTTGTATTTATGTATGTATGTAGTTATATACATATGCATGTATGTACACACTTAAATTTATCTCAAGGAAATGGCTCACATGGTTGTAGAGTATGGCAAGTCCCAAATCCATGGGTTAGGCATCAGGCTGGAGGCTTCTTCTGACTCACGTAGCTACAGAGGCTGATGAACCCAAGATCAGCAGGTCAGATGGCAGACTGCTGGCTCAGGTCCCAGGAACCAGAAGTCAAATGATGACGAGTGGATGCAGGATCCAGAGTAGGCAAATGCCAGCGAGCTTTGCCAGAACGTCCGTATAGACTGGATGCAGGCCACACCCCTAGGAAACTGCCCTTAAAACTGATTGATCACATCAGATCACATCATGAAAGTGATTACATTATATCACAAAATGGAGAATAACTACATCATTATGTAACTGCCAAATTTCATCATTACACAACTGCCAACTATGTCATTACATAACTGCCAAACCACTGAGAATCATGGCTCAGCCAAGTTGACACACAACCTTAATCATCACAGTAAAACAAAAAACCAAACCTGTTGCTAGCAAGTCAGTTCCGACTTATAGCGACACTATAGGACAGAGTAGAACTGCCCCTTAGAGTTCCCAGGGAGCACCTGCTGGATTTGAACTACTGACCTTTTGGTTAGCAGCCGTAGCACTTAACCACTACACCACCAAGGTTTCCATCATCACAGTAGTTATTGACATTTTCACTGTATTGTTTTTGAATCCATAAGCATGGAATGTCCTTCCATTGATGTAGGTCTTTTTTAGTCTCTTGTAGTAGTAGTTTATTATTTTCATTGTATAAGTCTTTTCTGTACCTGGTTAGGTTAATTCGTAGGTATTTGATCATTTGGGGGGCTATTGTAAGTGATACTGTTTTGATTTCCTTTTCAAAATACTCCTTGTTAGTGTAAAGGAACCTAATTGATTTGTATGTGTTGATCTTGTACCCTGCAATGTTGCTAAATTCTTCTATTAGTTCAAGCAGTTTTTTTGGTAGAATCTTTAGGGTTTTCTGTGTAAAGGATCATGTCTTCTGTGAATAGTGATAGTTTTACTACTACTTTTCTGATTTGGATACTGTTCATTTCTCTTTCTTCCTTTATTGTTCTGGCTAGGACTTCCAGTACAATATTGAATAAGAGTGGTGATAATGGACATCTTTGTCTCATTCTCATTCTCAAGGGGAAGTCTCTCAGTTTTTCTCCATTGAGAATAATGTTGGCTGTTGGTTTTGCATGTATGTGCTTAATTATGTTGAGAAATTTCCCTTCTATTTCTATTTCGCTGAGAGTTTTTATCAGGAAAGGGTGTGTTGGGTTTTATCAAATGCATTTGCTGCATCAGTTGATATGATCATATGGTTCTTTTCCATTGTTTTATTTATGTGGTGAATTGCACTGATTGATTTTCTAATGTTGAACCACTCTTGCAATCCTGGTATTAATCCCACTTGATTGTGGCATGATTTTTTTTGATATGGTTTGGAATTCTGTTGGCTAGAATTTTTTGAAAATTTTTCATCTATATTCATGAGGGATGTTTGTAATTTTCTTTTTTTGTGTGATATCTTTGCCTGATTTGTTATCAGGGTGATGTTGGCATCATAGAATGAGTTAAGGAATATTCCTTTCTCTTCTGTTTTTCTGAAGAGTTTGAGTAGAATTGGTGTCAGTTCTTCTCTGAATGTTTGGTAAATCTCTCCAGTGAAGCCATCTGGTCCTGGGCTTTTGTTGTTGTTGACATTTTTTTGATGACATCTTCAATCTCTTCTTTTGTTATGGGTCTATTTAGATTTTCTACCTCTGTGTTAGTTTGGATAGGTACTATGTCTCTAGGAATTTGTCCATTTCATCTAGGTTTTCAGATTTGTTGGAGTACTTTTTCATACAATTCTGTTATGATCCTATTTATCTCAGTTGATCTGTTGTCATATCTCAAGTTTCATTTCTTATTTTGGTTATTTACCTCCACTTGTTTTTTTTTTTTTTTTTTTTTGTCAGTCTAGCCAGTGGTTTGCTATTTTACTGATCTTTTCAAAAAACCAACTTCTGATTTTCTGGATTTTATTGTTTTTCTGTTTTCTATTTCTTTGATTTCTGCTTTGATCTTTGTTATTTCCTTTTTTCTGGTAGCTTTTGCTCTTCCTTTTCTATTTGTTCAAGCTATCGGTTTAAGCTATTTATTTTGGATCTTTTTTCTTTTTTAATTTAGGCATTTATTGCTTTGAATTTCCCTCTGAGTACTTCTTTTGCTGTGTCCCAAAGGTTTTGATATGTTGTGTTTTCATTTTTGTTTGATTCTGAGTATTTTTTAAATTTCACTTTTGATTTCTTCTATGACCCAATAGTCTTTAAGAAGTGTGTTATTTAGTTTCCATGTAATTTTTCTTTCTTATTTTTGATTTACATTGATTTCCAGCTTCATACCATTATGGTCAGAGAAGATGCTTTGTGTGATTTCCACCTTTTTAAATTTGTTGAGACTTGTGTCTCAGCATATGGTCTATTTGGGAAAATGAGCCATGTGCGCTGAGAAAAACGTATATTATTCTGGTGATGGATGGGTGGAGTGTTCTATATATGTCTGTTAGGTCCGATTGGCTTCTGGGTTTATTTAAGTCCTCAGTGTCTTTAGTGATCTTTTTTTAGATGTTCTGTCTAGAGTTGAAAGCGGTGTGTTGAAGTCCCCAACTATTATTATGGAGTTGTCTATTTCTCCTTTTTCATATTAGTCAGTATCTGTTTCATGTATTTTGGAGCATTCATGTTAGTTACATGCATATATATTTATGATATGTCTTCTTGATGGATTGACCTTTTTATTTTTATATAATGTCCTTGTTAGCGAAGAGTATTGACTGTACCATGGACTGCCAGAAGAAAGAACAAATCTGTCTTGGAAGAAGTACATCAAGAATGCTCCTTAGAAGCAAGGATGGTAAAACTTCATCTCATGTACTTTGGACATGTTATCAGGAGGGACCAGTCTTTAGAGAAGGACATCATGCTTGGTAAAGTAAAGGGTCTGTGAAAAAGAGGAAGACCTTCTACAAGGTGGATTGAAACAGTAACTGCAACTATGGGCTCAGGCTTAACAACAATTGTGAGAATGATACAGGTCTGGGCAGTGATTCGTTCTGTTGTACATAGGGTGACTATGAGTTGGAATGGACTTGACAGCACCTTACAACAATAATGTCCTTCTTTATCTCTTGTAATAGATTTTGATTTAAAGTCTGTTTTATTTGATATAATTATGGCTACCCCTGCTCTTTTTCGGTTACTGGTTGCAGGGAATATTATTTCCATTCTTTTAGTTTCAGTCTGCTTATGTCCTGTGTCTAAGGTGTGTTTTTTGTAGGCAGCCAAAGGATGGGTCATGCTTTTTTATCCGTTTTGTCACTCTCTGCCTTTTGCATGGGGAAGTTTAGACCATTTACATTTAAGGTTATTACTGAAAACAGATTGTCTACTTCACTCATTTTTCTATTTTTTTTTTGAGTGTCATCTTCTTTGTCTTTTTATTCTCATTTTTCTGTTTTTTTTTTTGTGTGTGTGTTTGCCTGCTTTTTTATGATGAGCCATTTTGATTTCTTTCTTCTGTGTATTTTGTCTAGGAGATTTCTTAGTGGTTACCGCATGTAATACATTATACAACTTGCAGTTTAGACGTTTAGTATACAAACAAGTAATATACGACATTAACATATTAAAACTATTCCTTCCAAGAGACTAAAGGACCACATGAACCAGAGACTGCACCAGCCTGAAACCAGAAGAACTAGATGGTGTCCAGCTACAACCAATGACTACCCTGACAGGGAACACAACAGAGAGTCCTGGATGGAGCGGGGGATAAGTTTGGAGCAGAACTCAAATTCACATAAAAAGACCAGACTTAATGGCCTGACAGAGAGTGGAGGGTCCACTGAAACTATGGCCCCCGGATGCTCTGTTAACCCAAAACTGAAACCATTCCCAAAGCCCACTTTTCAGACAAAGATTAGACAGGACTGTAAAACAAAAAATAATACACATGAGGAGTGTGCTTCTTAGTTCAGTTGGACACACGAGACCAAATGAGCAGCTCCTGTCCAGAGGCAGGCTGAGAAGGCAGGAAGGGACAGGAACTAGTTGAATGGACACAGGGAACCCAGGGTGGAAAGGGGGAGTGTGCTGTCACATTGTGGGGATTGCAACTAATGTCACAAAACAATATGTGTATAAATTTTTTTTTTTGCTTTAAATTGTCTTTATTCAATATTATAACTTTTTTCATTCACTTAAATGTTATTTTTAAGGAGAACACATACAGTTGTATTATTCTATAAAATGTATGCTTAGACTTTTCACTGCCATCCCCATTTCACTTCCCCTGTTCCCACCCACTATAATTGTATTCAATTTTTAAGGTTTATTGTGTCTGTATTTTTTTTTTCTTTTTTTTTATTGTACTTTAGGTGAAGGTTTACAGAACAGTTTCTCATTAAACAGTAGTACACATATTGTTTTATGACATTGGTTAACAACCCCACGACGTGTCAACCCTCTCTCTTCTCGACCTTTTTTTTTTTTTTTGGTGAAAATATATGTAGCCAAAGATACACCATTTCAAAAATTTCTACATGTACAGTTCAGTGACATCGACTAAGCTCTTCAGTTTTGCTGCTGTTCTCACTTTAGATGAAGGCTCACAGAACAAAATAGTTTCTCATTCAACAGTACACATGTTGCCCTATGACAGTGGTTAACCTCACAGCACATCAACACTATCCTTACTCAACCTTGGGTTCCCTATCACCAGCTTCCTTGTCCCCTTCTGCTTTCTGGCCCTTGTCCCTGGACTGCTGTACCTCATTAGTCCCATTTGGTTTTATGGGGCTGTCCTCTCCCAGGCTGAACAGTGAACCTTGGAGATGACTTCACCACTGAGCTAAAAGGGTGTCTGGGGGCCATACTCAGGGTTTCTCCAGTCTCCTTTGGGCCAGTAAATCTAGTCTTTTTTGTGTGTGTTAGAATTTTGTTCTACATCCTTCTCCAGCTCTATCCAGACCCCTCTGTTGTGATCCCGGGCAGAGCAGTCAGTGGTGGTAGCCGGGCACCATCTAGAGACTCAGTCTGGTGGAGGCCTTGGTTGCTGTGGTCCATTAGTCTTTGGACTGATCTTTTCCTTGTATCCTGTTCTCTTCATTCTCCCTTGCTCCCGAAGGGGTGAGACCAGTGGAGTGTCTTAGATGGCTGCTCACAGGCTTTTAAGACCCCAGACACTACTCACCAAGGTAGAACGGAGAACATTGTCTATAAGCTGTGTTATGCCAGTTGAGCTAGATGTTCCCCAAGACCATGATCCCCACAGCCCTCCGCCCAGAAGTTCAGTCCCTAAGGGAGTTTGGATGTGATTACGGAGCTTCCATGACCTTTCTTGTACAGGTTGTGCTGGTTGCCCCAGTATTGTGTACTGTCTCACCCTTCACCAAAGATATCACTTATCTATTGCCTGTTTAGTATTTCCCCCCACTCCTCCCATCCCTTGTAACCAACAGAGATTGTTACTTTTTCTGTGTAAATTTTTTCATGGGTTTTTACAATAGAGGTCTCATACAATATTTGCCCTTTTGTGATTAACTTATTTCACTCAGCATAATGTCCTCCAGTTTCATCCATGTTATGAGATGCTTCACAGATTTATCATTGTTCTGTCTTGTTACATAGTACTCCATTGTGTGTATGTACCGTAGTTTGTTTATCCATTCATCTGTTGATGGGCATCTAGGTTATTTCCATCTTTTTGCTGTTGTGAACAATGCTGCCGTGAACCATAGGTGTGCATATGTCTATTAGAGTGACGGTTCTTATTTTTCTAGGATATATTCCTAGGAGTGGGATTGCTGGATCATATGGTATTTCTATTTCTAGCTGTCTAAGGAAGCATCATATCTTTTTCCAAAATGGTTGTATCATTTTGCATTTCCACCAGCAGAGCATAAGAGTTCCGATCTCCCCACAGCCCCTCCAACATTTGTTATTTCCAGTGTTTTTGACTTATGCCGGTAATGCCGGGGTGAGATGGTATCTCATTGTGGTTTTAGTTTGCATTTCTCTAATGGCTAGTGATCGCGAGCATTTCCTCATGTGTCTGTTGGCCCCTTGAATGTCTTCTTTGGTGAAGAGTCTGTTCATTTCCTATGCCCATTTTTTAATAGGATTATTTGGTTTTTTGTTATGGAGATGTTTGATTTTTCTGTAGATTGTGGAGATTAGACCCTTGTCTGACTTGTACTGTCCAAAAATTTTTTCCCAGTCTGTAGGTTCTCTTTTTACTCTTTTGGTGAAGTCTTTTGGAGAGCATAAGTGTTTGATTTTTAGAAGATGCCAGTTATCTGGCTTATCTTCTGGACTTTGTGTGTTGATGGTTATGGTTTGTATCCTGTTAATGGTGTATATTAGGTCTCTAGCGTTGGCCCTATTTTTTTTTTCTATGAACTTTATAGTTTTTCACTTTATATTTAGGTCTTTGATCCATTTTGAATTAGTTTTTGTATGTGGCGTGAGGTATGTGTCCTGTTTCATTTTTTTGCAGATGGATATCCAGTTTTGCCAGTGCTATTTGTTAAAAAGACTGACTTTTCCCCGTTTGATGGCCTTTGGGCCCTTGTCGAAGATCAGGTGACTGTAGGTGGATAGATTTACATCTGGGTTCTCAGTCCTGTTCCATTGGTCAGTGTATCTGTCGTTGTACCAGTACCAGGCTGTTTTGACTACTATAGCTGTATAGTAGGTTCTGCGGTCAGGTAGTGTGAGTCCTCCAATTTTATTCTTTTTTTTCAGTAGTGCTTTACTTACTCGGGGCTTCTTTCCTTTCCATATAAAGTTAATAATTAGTTTTTCCATCTCTTTGAAGAATGTTGTCGGTATTTGGATCGGGATTGCATTGTATTTGTAAATTGCTTTGGGTAGAATTGTCATTTTCACAATGTTGAGTCTGCCTGTCCATGAGCATGGTATGTTTTTCCATTTATGTAGATCCCTTTGGGTTTCGTGCAGTAGTGTTTTGTAGTTTTCTTTGTATAAGTCTTTTACATCCCAGGTTAGATTTATTTCTAAGTATTTTATTTTTTTAGGGGCTATTCGAAATGGTATTGTTTTCCTGATTTCCTTTTATCTTTCTTTTTATTGGTGTATAGGAATCCAACTGATTTTTGTATGTTTATCTGTATTCTGCTACTCTGCTGAATCTTTCTATTCTAGTAGATTTCTCGTGGAGTCTTTAGGGTTTTCTATGTATAGTATTATAATCTGCACACAGGGACAGTTTAACTTCTTCGTTACGAATTTGGATGCCCTGTATTTCTTTTTCTTGCCTTACTGGTCTAGCTAGGACTTCCAGCACAATGTTAAATAGTAGTGGTGATAAAGGGCATCCTTGTCTTGTTCCTGTTTTCAAGGGGAATGTTTTCAGCCTCTCTCCATTAAAAATGATGTTGGCCGTTGGTTTTGCATAGATGCCCTTTATTATGTTGAGAAATTTTTATACCTATTTTATTGAGAGTTTTTATTGGGAATGGGTGTTGGACTTTGTCAAATGCCTTTTCTGTATCAATTGAGATGATCATGTGATTCTTTCCTTTTATTTATTTGGTGGATTACGTTGATTGATTTTCTAGTGTTGAACCATCCTTGCATACCTGGTATGAATCCTACTTGGTCATGGTGTATTATTTTTTTGATATGATGCTGAATTCTGTTGCCTAGAATTTTGTTGAGAATTTTTGCATCTATATTCATGAGAGATATTGGTCTGTAATTTTTTTGTGGCATCTTTGCCTGGTTTTGGTATCAGCATTATGCTGATTTCATAGAATGAATTCGGAAGTATTGCTTCCTTTTCTATGCTCTGAAATAGCTTGAGTAGTATTGGTACAAGCTCTTCTGTGAATGTTTTGTAGAATTCTCCAGTGACACCATCTGGGCCCGGGCTTTTTCTTTTTTGGGTTTTTTTTTTTTTTTTTTTTTTTAATTACCTTTTCAATTTCTTCTTTTGTTATGGTTCTGTTCAGATTTTCAACATCACTTTCTTGTAGTTTGGGTAGGTAGTGTGTTTCTATAAATTTACCCATTTCCTTTAGGTTTCTAAATTTGTTGGAGTGTAGTTTTTCATAATATTCTGTTATGAGCCTTTTTCTTTCATTTGGGTCTGTTGTAATGTCACCCATTTCATTTCTTATTTGTGTTATTTGCGTCCTCTTCTGTTTTTCTTTTTTCAGCCTGGCCAGTGGTTTGTTGATTTTGTTGATTTCAGAGAACCAACTTTTTTTGTTGTTGATTCTTTCTTTTGTTTTTCTGTTCTCTATTTTATTTCTGCTCTGATCTTTATTATTTCTTTTCTTTTGATGGCTGGGGGCTTTTTTTGCTGTTCTCGTTCTGTTTGAGTTGTGTAGTTAATGTTTTGATTTCATCTTTTTTTGATGTGTGCATCTATTGCTATAAATTGTCCTCTGAGGACTGCCTTTGCTGTGTCCCAAAGGTTTTGGTATGATGTGTTTTCATTCTCGTTTGATTCTAGGAATTTTTTGATTCCATCTCTGATTTCTTGTATTACCCAGTGATGTGTAAGGATGGTATTATTCAGTTTCCATGTAATTGATTTTTTTTCCTTGCTTTTTTTATTGTTAATTTTTACTTTCATACTATTGTGGTCAGAGAAGATACTTTGAATTACGTCAGCGTTTTGGATCTTGTTGAGGATTGCTCTGTGGCCTAAGATGTGGTCTGTTCTGGAGAATGTGCCATGTGCATTGGAAAAGAATGTGTACTTTTCAGTGGTTGGATGGAGTGTTCTATATATGTCTATGAGGTCAAGTTGGCTGATTGTGCCCTTTAGGTCTTCTGTATCTTTGCTGAGTTTCTTCTTAGTTGTTCTTTCCTTTCCTGAGAGTGGTGTGTTGAAGTCTCCTACTTTATTGTGGAACTGTCAATTTCTCTTTTCAGTGTTGTTAGAGTTTGTTTTATGTATTTGGGAGACCTGTCATTGGGTGAATAGATGTTTGTTATGGTTATGTCTTCACGATGGATCTTCCCCTTAAACATTATATAGTGTCCTTCTTTGTCTTTTATGGTACATTTTGTTTTAAAGTCTATTTTATCTGAGATTAGAATTGCCACTTCTGCTCTTTTTTGGCAGTTGTTAGCTTGATATATTTTTTTCCAACCTTTGACTTTTAATAAATTCATGTCTTTGTTTTTATGGTGTGTCTCTGTAGACAACATATTGATGGATCCTGTTTTTTTATCCATTCTGTCACTCTCCATCTCTTTATGGGTGCATTGAGTCCATTTACATTCAGTGTAATTATTGATAGATGTGAGTTTGTTGCTGTCATTTTGTAGTGCTTTTTTTTGTGGTGCTGACTTTTTCTTTGTTCTTATTTTCCTGTGCTGAATTCCTTTTGTTTATGGATTGTTTTCTTTTCTTTTCTTTTTGTAGGTTTTGTTTTTGCTGAGGCTTTATGTTTTTCTCTTTATTTTTATGAGTATGTTTGTTAACTTTCTTTGTGGTTACCTTGAAATTTATCCTTATCTTTTTAAGTTTTGAAGTAGTCTTTATTACTTGGTATCAGCCTTGCCTTTCTTTCCATTAGAAGGTTCTATACCTACAGTTTTTATTCTCTCTTTTGTTATTCTGATGTTGTTGTCATTTACAGATTAACTGCTCTGATTTCCTGTTGGTTTTTGATAGTCCTTGAGAGTTCATTTCCTAGATTGGTATCTGGCAGGTACGATCCTGCATCCTAGATTCAGCCTGTAAGCTGAAGTTGTTTGTTCTCAGATGAAAGAACTCCGTATATTAATTTTTGTAAGTTTGGTTTGGTTTTTACATACTGCGTTAATTTCTGTTTATCTAGAAATGTGTTAAAATCACCATTATATTTGAATGAGAGTTTTGTGGGATATGTTATTCTTGGCTGGCAGTTCTTTTCTTTCAAGGTTTTATACATGTCATCCCATTGCCTTCTTGGCTGCATGGTTTCTGCCGAATAATCTGAGCTTACTCTTATTGTTTCTTCTCTGTATGTGACTTCTTGTTTTTCACGAGCTGCTCTCATGATTCTTTGTCTTTGATTTTGGCGAGTGTGATTATGATATGCCCTGGTGATTTTCTTTTGGGGTCTGTCCTATATGGGATTCGTTGAGCTTCTTGGATGGCCAGTTCTTCATCTTTCATGATATTGGGGAAGTTTTCTGTCAGCCGTTCTTCAGTGATCCTCTCTGTGTTTTCTGTTTTCTCCCCCTGTTCTGGAACTCTGATCACTCAGATTTTTGCTTTTGATTGAATCCCACATAATTCTCAGGGTCTTTTCATTTTTCTTTGTTCTTTTTTCTGAGTTTTCCTCAAACAGAGTTGTATCCAAGTGTTTGTCTTCAGTTCCACTGATCCTGTCTTCCACCATTTCAAATCTGCTCTTCACCCCTCCTATGACACTGTCCATTTCTGAAATCTTATTGTTTATCTTTTGGATTTCTAATTGTTGTTTTTGTATAATTTCTAGTTGTGAATTTATTTTGGCAATTTGTTCCTGCATTATTTTCCTGAATTATTCCATTTTTATGTCTGTATTTTCCATGAATTTGTCTGTTTTTTCCTCATTTTTGTCTGCTTTTTGCTTCAACTCTTGGATAATTTTGAGTATTTGAGATTTGAATTCCCTATCAGGTAGTTCTAGTGCCTTTTCTTCCACTGGAAAGTCATCTTTTTTTTTATTTTGTACACTTACTGGGACCATCCTGTCCTGTTTTTGTAAGTGTTTTGATACTGTCTGCTGTCTCTGAGGCATTCAGTAGTTACTTTTCTCGTTTATTCATTGTAGATTTGTTTCGTCCTTTTTTTTTTTTTTCCACTTGGCTATGTCTGAGCAGGCGGGCTGTGTGTTCTTTGCTCGTCTGTGGGCATGATACTTTTTGCCTCCTTCAATTGGCAGGTCAGTCGCTCAGATAACGGTACAGCAGTGCAGGTCTAGCTGAAGAAGAGTTGCTGGGATGGGTTGTTTTTGGCACTTACTACAGCCACATGGGCGGGGTCGGTAATCAGTGCAGGGCAGGTTCTGGTAGGCCGTGCCTGTGCTGCTTGGTGGTGTGATGTTAAGCGCATGGTTCAGATAGGCAGGATGGAGGGGGAGATTGTTATGTGTGGAGCTAAGATGGATATGGGAGAGAGGAGAGAGGAACAAGAGCCAAAAACATACCAAAAAGAGTGCTAGGGGAGCTTGCCATTGGAGTGGAGAGATGAGAGATTATGAAATGGAGAAAAACAAAAAGGGGAAAAATAAAAAAAGGAAAGAATAAATGAATAAAAATTAAAAAAAAAAAAAAGAACAGTAAAGCTCCCAGGGATCCCACTGGTGTGGCTGCGAGTTCTGAGGGTGTTGTTCCCAGGTGTTGCAGTACAGCCTGGCTAGACGTCGTAGACACATTCCATGCCAGGTATTCACAGAACATGAAGAGAAGGAAGGTGTAGAGAGACGAGAAACTGAGTAATGAAGAAAGTCAAAAAGGGAAAAAGAGGGAAAAGAAAAAACAAATTTAAAAAAAAATAAGAAAAGCTCCAAAAAAAATAGAAAGTAAAAAAACACGAAGAAAGAAATGTCTTCAGGGATCCGTCTGCACAAGCTGAGGGGGTAGGTCCCAAGCCGTGTAGCACTACCTGGCCAGAACGGGCTCCCAACTCAAGAAAAAGAAAAGAAAACAGACAATTCAAAACAAATAAAAGCCCTTGGATCCCACCAGCGTGGCAGCTGAGACCGGGAAGCAGTTTCACACTCAGAGCTCCGCAGCCCCTTAGGAAGAAACAAAGATGGCGTATGGAGGCAGGTATTTGAGCGAAAGCAGGTGGAGGCGGTGAGAGGTAAGGAAGAAATGAAAAGAAGCAGAAACAAGCAACTCCAGCGGCCAACAAATGGCACTCAGGGAGCCAGCCAGTGCGGGCGGGTGGAATCCAAGCAGCCGCTGCTTCCTGGCCAAGGGATTGTGCCGCGGGAAGCAGAGGAGGCCGAGTGTGGGTGAAGAAGGGTGGGGGGTGGAAAACTTATATCACAAATTTCCGGTTGTTTTGTCTCCTGCTGGAAGCTCCGTGAAGCTGCTTTCTTGTATCCCCTATTTGATGGTCTCTAATAGGAGTCCAAGATGGCGGATCCATGCTGTGTTAGCTGATAGGGGACCTCTACATGAATCTCTCCTCGTTCTCTATTCTCTGTCAGTTTTCTTACTCCATTTGGTGCTTGGCTGAGTTATCTCTTTATTTGATGTTTTAGGGTTTCAGGATTGCTGTTTTCTCTCTTTGGCTTAGTTTTTCAGATCTTTGTTCTGGAGGGATGGCATGGTGCTTCTGCCTAGAGTGCCATTTTGCCAGAAGTCTTAATATGTGTATGAATTTTTGTATGAGAAAATTTGAGCTGTAAACTTTCTCCTAAAGCACAATTAAAAACAAACTATCCATTTTTCTTCTCTCCTCCTTTTCTGTTGGTGAGTCTCCAATGATATCATTGTAGATCTGATAGATTTAGTTTGTACTTATTTCTTAACACATTTTATGTTATATTTGTGAAACTTAATTATAGGCAGTCCTGATTTACAATGTATTTGAGTTACAACGAACTACACTTAACTGTTCATTTTTTGTTTTTTGTTTTTCTTTGTAAATCTTATTGTTAGGAATATGTCCTGCATACCACATTGCAGAGCGTAATTCACTGATGTTGTCAGTCTCAGATGTTTACTTGCAAATGTTCAATTTTATGATTTACTCTTCAAAACACTGCCATATAGATTTAGTTTTCAAACCTAAATCAGGGGCTTCAGTGGCTTGAAAACATGGACCCAAACACTGATTGCTTTGCTAGGGTCGATACGCAGTTTCAGGAAGCAGTGAGATGTTACCACGAAATGTATGAAGAAAAAAAAATGACCATATAGACAACTCTCACTAATTTTCTGACTAGAAATGCCATCCCTATTCCCAAAGATAATCCAGATGATCCAGAACCTTCCACAAGTGAAGTTATTACTGCAACTGACAAACTGCCGTTGTCCAACTCTTGATCATTGGAATAAATTTTTATGATTTGTGTATTTTTTTGATGTATTAAAATATATTTGTAAGTTTACATGTAATGTAGTCAATTCCCAAAGACAAATGAAGGTCAGACTTGTGAAGATGTTAATAACAAAAGTCACTAATAATGAAAACTAAAAAAAAATTGAAGTATTCGAGTTATATCAGAACTGACATACCAGGAGTCATTGGAATGGAACCCCATCATAAGTCGCAGATTACCTATATTGAGTTTATTCCCTGAAAATATATGCTTGGTACTTATGTTTGCCCATGCTGTTGCATTCTTTTGAGAGCTTTATCTTTTTTTTTGCTGATTCATTTTTATTTTCCTGTGTGTAGATTCACATATTTGTTTAATGTCTTTTCATTTCCGTTTGGAGAAATCCCTTAAGTAATACTTGCAGAGCTGGTCCAGTAGTGGCATATTCCCAGAGCTTCTGTTTATTTGGGAATGTCTTTTTCCCTTCCTATTTTTGAATGTCCTGATGGTGTAGGAAGTCCTGGTGGCATAGTGGTTAAGAGCTACAGCTGCTAACAAAAAGACTGGCTGTTCGAATCCACCAGGTGCTCCTTGGAAACTCTGTGGGGCAGTTCTAATCTGTCCTGTAGGGCCACTGTGAGTCAGAATTGACTCGATGGCAGTGGGTATGGTTTTCGTTTTATTTTTGAATGACAGCTGTGCTTTGTAAATCTTGATTTTCAGTTGTTTTTGTTTAATATTTTGTATATGTCACTCCAGCTTTTCTGGGGAGAAATTCTTACTAATTGTTATGTAGGACCCTTGATATGTTTTTTTCTTGCTGCTTTCAGAATTCTCACCTTGTCTTTGATTTTCAGGAGTTTTATTAGACTATGACGTAGGGTAGATCTTTTTGTATTTTTTGTTTTTTCTAACTTGTTATGGAAAGTACCAACAAAGAAGGGAGAAACGGGCAACTAGAGAAAAGACTGATTGTCGGGAAGATCCTGGAGAAGACAGGGAAAACACAGAAGAGGTGGTGGAGGGCTGTTTGAGGGAGGAATGGAGATGTTTCTTTCTTAGAGGCTGGGGAAAAGAAGGAAGGATTGATGGACATGACAGACTACTCCGGACTTAAGAAAAGAGTGGAAAGTTGATGGCATTTGCATCTAATGCCCCTTTTTTATTCTGAAAAGCAGGAAGCAAGGCCATTTGCTGAGAGACAATGGGTTGAAAGCTTGAGATAAAAATAGGAAAAGGTATGGAGCAGTTTCTAGGCAGAAAGTAAATAAACTAAGGTGAGTTGGAAGATGGTCAAGAAATCGAGTGCTTAGAGAGAAATGAGTGGGATTCAGTGGAGGTTGGAAACCTTCAATCTTCTTTGTATTTTTTCTCAGTGGAGTTCATGTAGCTTCCTGTATTTGCAAGCTTGGTTCCCTATTCAGGTCTGGGAAATTCTCTGTGATTATCTCTTGGAAAACTTTTTCCATGCCTTTATTATTATCATGGTACTCTGGAATTCAAATAATTCTAATGTTAGATTTCTTAATTGAATATCTTAATTTGCATTTGGCTTTGTTTGCTTTTCTGTGTTCTTTTGTCTTAATAATTAGTTCAATTACTCCATCTTCTAGTTCACTTATTTTGTCTTCTGTCTGGTCAGCTCTGTTGAATGATTCTCTTGTATTTTCTAGTTCAATTATTTTATTCTTCAGTAATTCTCTCTTTTTCTTTATGTATATTTTCAGTCTCCTTATTGAGTTTCTCATTTTGTTCCTTAGTTTGTTTCCTGATCTCTGTTGGTTTATTTTCTGTATGTTTTTTTCTCTCTTTAAACATATTTAACACTATTGTTTGGAAGTCTTTTTTTTTTTTTTTTCTTTTTATTATTCTAGTCTCCATAGGAGAAATTTTTCCTTCTTCAGGTTTTTCTTTTGATTGGTCCTTTTTCTCTTATGATTTTGTGTGTTTTAATATTTTTTGTTGAAATGGGACATTTTAATATCTTAGTGTGATATTTTGGTATTCTGAGTTTTCTGATTTTTAAAGAAATTTTTTTTTTTTTAATTTACCTTTATTATCTTATGAGTTCCACTAGAGGGCACTCTTGTCCTTAGGGTTTTTTTCAGCGCTGAATCAGGAGTGCTGTCTGAGGATTTATCACTGTTTTTCCTGGCTCTTAGTCTGTTACCACAGCTTTTAGGTGTTTTGAAAAGTTTCAGGTCTCTGGGTGCTTATTCTGGCTGGTTCTCCATAAGGTGGCCGACTTTGCTGGTGTGTGAGGGTCCCTCTGTTTTCTGTGGGTTTGGCTTTAGTCCAGACTGCACTCCTGAAGCTGGATTTCTTCGTTTGTAGGATTGTGGCATGGCTTTCCCTCTGTGGCTTATTGCACATGCAGGGGAGTTTTCCACTCACCACGCGGATGGAAGTGGTGGGGTTCGGTTTTCCCTAGGAGAGGGTGGGGAGTGCTTTATGTCCTTCCCTCACAGCCAAACCTGCGCAGGATCTCCCGCAGTGACAGGTTGTGGGCACGGAGCCAATTGTTTTTGCTGTATTGCTTATTTGATGTATTTTTCTCACCCTGGCTGAAGGATGGAACCCATGATTCTTCAGTGTACCTGGATCCTGGTGCCTGTCAGCCTCGGGTCTCAGCAAGATTCAGCCGCGTTCCTTGGCCTCCCTGTACCTCCTCCCAAGTGTGTGGCCTGTGAACTCCCACAGCCAATGTGCAAAACCTTAATCGGACCACACCTCTGCAGTTTAGCTTCTGTCCTGTGTTCTTTGATCAGGGTATTGCCTGTCTCTGTCCTAAAATGTCTGTGATGAGCCGAGTCCTCCAGATACCAGTAGCTAGAATCTCCTAGCTTCTGTTCTGACCCTGCTTCTCCTCTCTGCTGTTTCTGGACTCACCGCGACTCTTTAACACTTCAACTGCAGTCCAGAGCTCTGAAATCTCAGTCTCTGTTTGTTTTTATTCATTGTTCCGTGGATTAGTTGCAAGGATAAATGGGATTGACTGTTTACTCTGCTATCTTGCACTGCCTCCTACATGTGATGTTTTGACATTTAACCGTCTTTGAATATTCTAAGGAATTGGGCCTTCTTTTCTGGAGGAAATAATGTTTTTTGTTGTTGTATTATTAATAGTACTTTAGAATTCACAGGTGAGAAACCAAGTGTTTTATGACTGGGAATGTTAATGTTTATTTTATACTATCATTCTGATACCATTTATTCTAAATTGTTCTGTGTAACTAAAAGAATTATGAAAAGGATTTCTAATGCTTATGGCTCAGTTTTGACTTAAATAAGCACAGTTTTAGTTCTAGTTTGAAAATTAGATTTTTTCCCTTTAATTTTTACTGAGGTATAAAATACATATAGTGAAGTCATTCAGTGCATACATTTTAATTGTACAACTTAGTGAACTTTTACATATTTATTAACTTGTTTAACCACCACCTGCATCACCTGTAGAACATTTCCATCTCCTAGGAGGTTCTCTCCATTCCTTCCCAGTCCCACAGCAGTATTCTGACTTTTGTCATCATCTGTTAGTTTTGCTTATTTTGGACTTTGAACTTTGTGTTAATGGAATCATATAGTATGCTCAGTGTATTGCTTTTGAGACTTAACAACATGGTTTTGTGTATCATTTTTTTAATTGGTGTGTTACATTCTATTGTATGATATAAAACTATCCTGTTGATGGACATCCATGTTATGAATTTTGGATATTAAGGATGCTGTCAAAATTCTTGTACATGTCTTGGTGAATATCTGTATGCATTTCTGTCAGGTGTGGAATTGCTGGGTCATAGGGTAGGCTGAAAATTACATTTTAACCAACAAGGTCTTCCTTTTTAAAAAATAATATTTTGTTGTGTTTTGGTAAAGGTTTATACAGCAGTGTAAGTTCCCATTCAACAAATTTTTACACAAGTTGTTCGGTGACACTAGTTACATTCTTTACAGGTGTGAACATTCTCATTGTTTCCATTCTGGTTGTTCCTGTTTCCCTTATTCTAGTTTCCCTGCCCCCTTACATTCTCATTTTTCTTTTAAAGTAATTGTTGATTATTCAGGCACATATAAGTGATTTTTTAAAAGAGTACAGTACTTATGGATAATACAATTTTTTGAGCCAATTATTTAGTTGTAAGGTGATCTTGGGTTAGTTTCGGTTCAGGGTTTGGAGAGTATCTCAGGGCAGTAGTCTCAAGGAGCCCTCCAGTCTCAACTTGTCCGGTAAGCCCGGTTTTTTGTTGTTGCTTAGGAATTTGAGGTTCTATTCCACATTTTTCTCCCTATCAGAGTCTGTCTTAGTTATCTAGGGTTGCTATAACAGTAGTATCATATGTGGATGACTTTAACAAACATTTATTGTCTCACAGTCTGGAATGCTAGAAGTCCAAATTCAGGATGCCAGCTCCCAGGGAAGGCTTTCACTGTCAGTTCTGGGGGAAGGTCCTTGTAATCAATCTTCTCCTGGTCTAGGAGCTTCTCAGCACAGAGACCCCGGGTCCAAAGGACGCGCTTTGCTCCTGGTGATTTTTTCTTGGTGGTATGAGGTCTCTCTTCACTTTTCTCTCCTTTTATCTCTTATAAAAGGTGATGCAACCCATACCCCAGGCAACTCCCCTCACGTTGGATCAGGGCTGCATCTCACCCTAATCGTCTTTAACATAATTTAATCATGTCTCATTAACCACAGGTAGAGATTAGGATTTACAACACACAGGAAGATCACATTAGATCACAAAATGGGGGACACCCACACATACTGGGAATCATGGCCTAGTCAAGTTGATACGCATTTTTGGAGGACACAATTTAATCTATAACAGGACCCTTCTGTTGTGGCCCTGATTAGAACAGTCGCAAGTTGTAGCTGGGCACCATGTAGTTCTTCTGGTCTCAGTGTAGAGGAGGCTATGGTTTGTGTAGACTATTTGTCTATAGACTAGTTTCTTTCTTGAGTCTCTGGTTTCCTTCTTTCTCTTTTGCTCCAGATGAGTAGAGACCAATAGTTGTGTCTTAGATGGCCTTCCACAAGCTTTAAGATTTTAGATGCTACCCACCAAACTAGGATATAGAACATAAGTTTATGACCTATGGAGCCCTGCTGGCACAGTGGTTAAGAGCTTTGCTGCTATATACCTAGCAGTGGAATTGCTAGGGCATGGCAGCTCTACCTCTAGGTTTTTTGAGGAACTGCTAGACTGTTTTTCACAAGGCTGTACCATTTTGCATTCCCACCAACAATGGATGAGAGTCCCAGTTTCTCCGTATTCCTTCCAACACTTGTTATTTTGTTTTTTTTTTTTTTTTTAAATCTTTTCCATCCTAGTGGGAGTGAAATGGCATGTCATTGTGGTTTTGATTTGCATTTCTCTGATGGCTAATGATGTTAAGCATCTTTTCAGGTGTCAGCCATTTGAATATCCTCTTTGGTGAATATCTTTTCCTCCTTTCCTTTGCCCAGTTTTTGGTTGGGTTATATGTCTTTTTGTTGTTAAGTTGTAGAAATTTTTTGTGTATGTTAGATATTAGACTCTTACTGGTTATATTGTGCCCAAAGATTTTTTTTTTTCCCCAGTCTGTAGGTTTTCTCTTTACTCTTTTGATAAAATTCTTTTGATGAATGTATTTAACTCATAAACGGTCTGTCTTATTTTCTGGTGCTTATGCGTTTGTTGTTGTATTTTCTTTTTTGTGTAATAGAGTATGCTTTTCTAACTGCTACAACATTAAAGATTAGTAAAAGCAAAACTAGAGGGCAGTGGTGGTTCAGTGGTAGAATTCTTACCTTCCATGTAGGAGACCCAGGTTTGATTTTGGCCGTTATACCTCAAGCATGGCCACCACTTGTGTGTCACTGGAGGCTTGTGTGTCGCTGTGATGCTGAACAGGTTTCAGTGGAGCTTCTAAGACAGACTCGGAAGAAAGGCCTGGGGATTCACTTATGAAAATCAGCCAGTGTAAACCCTGTGGATCACAATGGTCCGATTCGAGTGGATGGGGTCACCATAAGTTGGAGGCTGACAGTGGCAGCTAATGACAACAAAAATGTAACTATTTTGAGTTCAAGACTTAAGCGATTCATTACCATATTATTGTTTACTTCTTGGGTTGTACATCTGTGAAAGTCTTCTACCAGACTTTGATTCCTTGTGTAACTGTCTAAATTGACAGAGCTGGTGGTAATCTGACCCTGAAACTTATTGTATAGCATATAGTTAAGAACTGCATTGCACAAGTTTGTGGCTGTCAGAGGGGAGCAAACACTAAAAAGATACGGGTAAAAATGGATTGAAGAATATGGGATTGCAAGTGAAAGAACTTGCATTGTTGTCATGCTACACGAATACTAGGTGTATATGTAAAATTGAATTAGAGAGTTAGTCAGAAATGTGAATTTACTGCATGAGTACAGTGTAATGAGTTATTAAGTGGTAGAGCAGATGTTGGAATGTGAGTCCGAAGTCTATTATACAGACAAGACAAATTGGGAAAAATATTTGCAACATGTTAATATTGCTTTATAGGTATTATTTATATTAGTGCATGTGGGTCTACCTCATTCCTTTTAAACATGCTGTTGTGTAAATGTTTTGCAGTTTATTTGACCTTTCCCCATTAATGGACACTAAGTGCTTTTGTTTTTATTTTGCTGTTACATATACATACTAATAAATGTCATCACCATGTGACTTTATATGCTGTTATAAATATATTTGTAGTATAGAATCTTAAAAGTAGAATTCCAAATTCCTGGATTAAAGGGTGTATGCATTTAAGTTAAATTTGCCTTCGAAATAGTGTGTATGTATGTATGCATTTGTGTGTGTGTGTGTGCGTGTGTGAATGTTTGTATTTGCATGTGCTTGTGTATATTTTTAGTTTATCTTTAATCAAAGGAATCAAAATATCTTGGAAGGAACCTTGGATATCCAGGCAAACTACCTCATTGTGTAGATGAAGCCCAGAGAGTTAAGTATCATGCCCAAGATTACATACTTATTAAGTAGCTATTTACAATTGGCTCTTTTAAGTTGTTTGTACTGTGCTATAGGCTGCCTTTGGCAAATTTTTCTGTTTTACCAATAAAGATATCATGAGCAGTACTGCCATCCGGGTACCATGAGTAAGTGTTTCTTCAGAAACACTTGTCAAAAGGATCCATCTGATGTTACTTGTTCTTGAACCCAACACAGTCCCTGACACACAGTAGGTGTTCAAGTACTTGTTGAATGAATAGTGCCACCTGGTGATTAGTATTCTTACTTCTAAATATTCACAAACCATTTATTTAATAACCAATTGAAGAATCCGTGCATCATTGTGATACTTATTAAGTACTCAAGAAATGAAAAGCTCTAATTCCCCCCTTCCTAAACATTTATACTTCATAAGGTTCTAGTTTTATATTTCTGATACCCACTGCCGTCAAGTCGATTCTGACTCATAGCGACTCTGTAGGTTTCCAAAGCTGTAAATCTCTGGAAGCGGACTGCCACGTCTTTCCTCTGCTGAGCTGCTGGTGGTTTTGAACCACCGACCTTTTGATTAGCAGTTGATTGCTTTAATCACTGTGCCACCTTATATTTCTGATAGTGGATATGTTTTCCAAATGATTTTGTGGCCTTATGTTTGCTTGTTATTTGTATAAAAGTGAACTCGATTATAAATTCTGTTTTTGAAAACATTGAAATTATTCTGTATAGAAAATTTAGGAAGATTATACAGAATAGAACTTTAAAGATAAGTAGACTCAGGATTGTATTTTGCAGAGGGTAGTATGTTACTCTTATTGCAGAAGTTAGTTTGGTGCACTGTAAATATCCTGAAATGATGCATAAAATATATGTTTGTAGCACCGTGGAATTATAGAGTCAAAAGATTGAGTAGAAACTGCTTAAAGATTATATTATTATATAAGAGAGAGGTGCTGTATAATTAACTATCTGTAACACTCAGGTCCACCACCCATGTGCAGTTTGCTGTACCATGGTAGCTTGCTAATCGCTATGATGCCGGAAGCTGTGCTACCAATATTTCAAATACCAGCAGGGTCACCTATGGTAGCCAAGTTTCAGTGGAGCTTGCAGACTAAGACAGACTAGGCAGAAAGTCCTGGCTATCTACTTCCAAAATTTAGCCCGGGAAAACCCTCTTATTCATAACAGAATATCGTCCTGTGTAGTGCTGGAAGATGACCCCCCTACGTTGGAAAGCACACAATACACAGTGACAACAATAATGGACTTGAACATACCAACAATTACGAAGATGGTGCAGGACTAGGCAGCGTTTTGTTTTGTCGTACATGGGGTCTCTATAAATACTTTGACGATGACTCGACAGCAACTAACACCACCACTCCGGTATTGTGGTATTGTCCTCAAATTACAAGGCAAATAGAAATGATGTAACAGGAGACCTTTAGAATCACAGGGACCCTGCATTGTTTCCCACCTCCCCCACTTGGTTTTGTTTTTTAAATCTAAACTTGTAATCAGCATATCTTCACACTTGTTTTCTTAACGAACAAACTGGAGTTTTCCTACAAATTCCTCTTTGGAACTACTACTAAATCTAGTTTTTTGTTTTTTAACAGCTTTATTAAGGTATGATTGACAGGCAGTAAACCACACAGTCGTTCCAACAGAACAAGGGGTTACTGCATAGTTTAAAGTCAGGAAAGGTGTGCTTCAGGGTTGTATCCTTTCACTATACCTATTCACACTGTATTCTGAGCAGATAATCCGAGAAGTTGGGCTCTATGAAGAAGAATGGGACATCAGAATTGGAGGAAGACTCATTAACAACCACATTATGCAGATGACACAACCTTGTTTGCTGAAAGTGAAGAGGACTTGAAGCACTTACCGATGATGATCAAAGACCACAGCCGTCAGTATGGATTACACCTCAACATAAAGAAAACAAAAATCCTCACAACTGGACCAATAAGCGACATCATGATAAACAGAGAAAAGATTGAAGTTATCACAGATTTCGTTTTACTTGGATCTACAATCAACACCCATGGAAGCGTCAGGGAAATCAAAAGATGCAAATCTGCTGCAAAAGATCTCTTTAAAGTGTTGAAAAGCAAGATGTCACCTTGAAGACTAAGGTGTGCCTGACCCAAACCATGGTGTTTTCAGTTTCCTCATATGCATGTGAAAGCTGGACGGTGAATAAGGAAGCCCAAAGAAGAACCGACAGCTTTGAATTGTGGAGTTGGCGAAAAATATTGAATATACCGTGGACTGCCAAAAGAACAAGAATCCTTAGAAGCAAGGATGGGGAGACTACGTTTCACATACTTTAGACATGTTATCAGGAGGGATCAGTCCCTGGAGAAGGACATCATGCTTGGCAAAGTAGAGGGCCAGCGAAAAAGAGGAAGACCCTCAACAAGAGGATTGACACAGTGTCTGCAACAGTGAGCTCAAGCATAACAGCGACTGTGAAGATGGTGCAGGACCAGGCAGTGTTTTGTTGTGTTGTACATAGGGTCGCTATGAGTCGGAATCAACTTGACAGCACCCAGCAACAAAAAAATACATGTTTAAGGTGTACAGTTTCATGAGTTTTAATACATGTATTTAAAAAAAAACCCAAACCTGTTGTTGTCTAGTCAATTCTGACTCATAGTGGCCTTATAGGACAGAGTAGAACTGGCCCAACAGGGTTTCCAAGGAGAAGCTAGTGGATTTGAACTGCACACGTTTTGGTTAGCAGCCAAGCTCTTAACCATTGTGCCACCAGGGCTCCAAAATACGTATACGTATGTATATACATGTATACACCTGTGAAATTCACTACGGTTAGGATAATGATTTATCACTCACAAAAGTTTCCTCCTGCCCTTTTATAATCTCTTCTTCATACCACCTTCTTCACCCCTGCCCCCCATCCTCATGGATCTGTCTGATGAATCTACTTTCTGTCACCACAAATTACTTTGCATTTTCTAGAATTTTATATAAATGGAACCGTAGAGTATGTACTCTTCTTTTTGTTTGACTTTTTTCACTTAGCATGATTATTGAGGTTCATCCATGTTATAGCATATATCAATAGTTCCTTTTTATTGCTGAACGGTATTCCATTGTATGGATATACCACACTTTATCTGTTGACCTATTGATGGGCATTTGCGTTGTTGCTAGTTTTTGGCTATTGTATATAAAGCTGCTATAAATATTTGTGTAAAAGTCTTCATGTGATCATATGCTTTCATTTCTCTTGGGTGGATACCTGGGAGTGGAATGGCTGGATCATATGGTAGGCGCATGTTACCCTTTTGTTACTGTCTTTTTTTCCCTCAATTTTTTTTTTTAATGGCATGTGTTTTCAGTATTGGAATGCATGCTTACTGATTGTGTTTAAAGTTTTGGTTAGCAATATAGGTTTTTAGAAATATGATCTGGTAATACAAACCACCGATGAGGTGAGTGTCACTGTGGCGCCACTGATCTGTGTTATGACAGTATACCAATGAGAGCTATATAAATAATTTATTGCAGACACCTTTCCATTAGGTTACGTGGGTAACCTCTGGTTTTCCAAATATGACACAGAAAAACCAAAACAAACCCACCAGGGCTTCCTATCACACAGGAAAGCCGTAATTATGCTTACAAGCCTTATCTCACAGAAATAAAGGGAAAAAAGGCAAAAGTTTACAAAACTAACACATCCAGGAAGCATCATCTGTTAGAATGCTCAGCCTACACAATAGTGGGGCTGCAACTCAGGTCTCCTGAGCTTTATGCATTTCAAAAGGATCCATCTTGATGCTGAATGCATTAAACCAAAATAATGCCTTACCTCTGAGGTCCAGAGCCATAAAAAGTGGCTGATAAACCATTAACCCAGTGGTAACAAAATTAGCTTGTTAAGAAACTTTTATATTCCCACCAGCAGTGTATGAGTGTTCCAGTTCCTTTATATGGTCACCAACACTTGGTGAAGTTAGTCTTTTTAATTTTAACCATGCTGATAGATATGTAGTGGTAGCTCATTGTGGTTTGAATTTGCATTTCCTTATTGACTGAACAATGTTGAGCATCTTTTTCGTGTGGTTATTTGAAATGTTTGTTCAGATCTTTTGCCCATTTTTAAATTGAGTTGCATTTGTCATTGCATTTTGTAGTTCTTTATATATTCTTAGTACAAGTACTTTATCAGATGTAGGTATGTATTTTTTCCTAACCTGTGACTTGTCTTTTCATTCTTTTAACAATGTTTTTCAAAGAGAAAAAGTTATTAATTTTGATGTAGTCCAGTTTACCAATTTGTTCTTTTACGGGTTGTGCTGTTAGTGTCATTGTTTGTTTTTTTTTTATCAGGGTAGTACTGGCCTTGTAGAATGAGTTTGGAAGTGTTTGTGAGGAATCGATATTCTTGCTTAACTATTTGGTAGAATTTACCAGTGAAGCCATCTGTGCCTGGACTTTTCTTTGTGAATAATTTTTTGATTACTAATTCAATCTCTTGCTATATGTGTATTTAGATTTTATATTTCTTGATTCAGTTTAGGTTGTTTTGTCTTTCTAGGGATTTGTCTATTTCGTTTAGTTGTCTCTTAAAGATAGAGATAACTATCTTATTTTCATTGTTTCAGTAATAACAAAAATCTTGTAATTATCCATGTAGTAGGAATTTATTGCTTTGTGTAGGTCCATATATCCATCTGGTATCATTTTCCTTCTGCCTAAAGGACTTGTATCATGATTCTGATGGTGATGAATTATTTTAGCTTTTGTAGGTCTGGAAAAGTATTTTACCTTTGTTTTTGAAACATACTTTTGTTAGGTATAGAATTCTTGGTCGACATATTTTTTCTTCCAGTTCTTTAAAGGCATTACTGCCCTGTCTTCTTACTTGCATTGTTTCAAACAAGTAATCTGCTGTTGTTGTTATCTTTGCCTCTTTGTATGTAATGTGTTTTTTCTCTGGCCACTTTTAAGATTTTCTTTTTATCACAGGGTTTGAGCAATTTGATTATCATGGGCTGTTGTGCAGTTTTTGTTATGGTTCTTGTTGTGGTATTCATTGAACTTCTTGAATCTATGGGTGTATAGTTTAAATCAAATTTGGAAAATTTTTGGCCTTATTTCTTTACTTTTCCGGCCCCTTCTTTGGAGATTCAAATTACATGTATATTAGATTGCTTGAAATTGTCACACAGCTTACTGATACATTCACTGATCAGTGTTTTGCTGTATATCCAAAGACTGCTTTCTTCAGATCGCTGGAGTTCTCTCCGAGCAGCTCTCTTCTCTCTGGTACACTTTCTTTTGAATCCTAGCTGCCTTGGGCTGTCAACTCCATCTCAAGCTTCTATTGCTATGTTTTCAATTGGCTAATCTTTTCTTCTAAAATATGCAACTTGGTGCTTAGTCTCATCCAATGTATTTTTCATTTGAGACATTGGTTATCTTCTGTTAGTTCAGTATGGATCTTTTTTTATGTGTCCCTACTTCACTTTTGAACATACGGAATACAGTTATAGTAACTGTTTTAATGTTTTTTGTGTGTGTGTGAATTCTTATGTCTGCAATGTTCACCATGCTTGTTCAGTCTGTATGCTGAGCAAATAATTTGAGAAGCTGGACCATATGAAGAAGAACATGCCATCAGGATTGGAGGGAGACTCATTAACAACCTGCAATACGCAGATGACACAACCTTGCTTGCTAAAGTGAAGAGGAATTGAAACACTGATGATGATCAAAGACTACAGCCTTCAGTATGGATTACACCTTAAGATAAAACAAAAATCCTAACAACAGAACCAATAAGCAACATCATGATAAACAGAGAAAGTATCGAAATTGTCAAGGATTTCATTTTACTTGGATCCATAATTAACACCCATGGAAGCAGCAGTCAAGAAATCAAACAATGTATTGCATTGGGCATATCTGCTCCAAAAGACCTCATTAAAGTGTTAAAAAACAAAGATGTTACTTTGAGGATTAAAGTGCACCTGACCCGAGCTATGGTATTTTCAGTGACCTTATATGCATGTGAAAGCTGGACAATGAATAAGGAAGACTGAAGAAGAAGCGACGCCTTTGAATTATGGTGTTGGTGAAGAATATTGAATATATTATGGACTGCAGAAAAACGAGCAATGTGTCTTGGAAGAAGTACAGCCAGAGTGCTCTTTAGAATGGAGAAAGGTGAGCCTTCATCTCACATACTTCAGACATGTTACCAAGAGGGACCAGTTCCTGGAGAAGGACATTATGCTGGGTGAAGTAGAGGGTCAGCGATAGAAGACTCTCAACAAGATGGATTGACACAATGGCAGCAACAGTGGGCTGAAGCATAGCAACGATTGTGAGGATGGCACAGGACCAGGCAGTGTTCTGTTGTACATAGGGTTGCTATGAATCAGAACCTACTCAATGGCACCTAACAGCAACAAATGTCTGCATCTGTTCCAGGTCAGTTTCATTGTTTGATTTTTCCCTTTATGTGTTGTATTTTTCTGTTTGCACGTTTGGTAATTTTTGTTTGTATGTCAGACTGAATTTTACCTTGTTGGGTGCTAGATATTTTTATACTTCTATAAACATTTTTGAGGTTTGTTGTGTAACACAGTTCAGTTACTTAGAAACAATTTGATTCTTCCAGGTTTTGCTTTTAAGATTTGTCAGATGGGGCCAGAGAGAAGTTTAGCCTGTTGTTGTTGTTGTTGTTGTTAGGTGCCGTTGAGTTGGTTCCAACTGATAGCAACCCTATAGGACAGAGTAGAATTGCCCCATAGGGTTTCCAAGGAGTGACTGGTGGATTTGAACTGCTGACCTTTTGGTTAGCAGCCGAGCTCTTAACCACTATGCCACCAGGGTAATTATTTTCAACTACTGATGCAAGACCCTGCTGAGTACTCTATCCAATGTCCCATAAATTTTGAAGTTTTTCAGTCTGCGGTGGAAACATGCCCTATTCTTGGCCCTGTGTGAATGTTGAGTTCTGTATTCTCTAATTTTTTGGGTGATTCTTTCCTTAGGCGCAGTATTCTCAGTGCATTCACTGATCAGCATTCTGCTGCATAGCCAAAGGATACCCTCTTCACGTCTCTGGAGTTCTCTCTCCATGCAGCTCTTTTCTCTAGGGTAATTCCCTTTGAATCATAGCTGCCTTGGTCTCCTTGGACTGTCAGCTCCATCGCATCAACTCGGAGACTGCTGGGCTGTGCTTAGGTTCCCCTACCTGTGCTATGGCCTGGAAACTAAGGGTCGTTGTTTGCTTGTCTCTCTAGGGATCACTGTTCTTTGTTACCTGATGTTTATTGTCTTGAAAACTTGTTTCATATACTTTGTTTTTTTTTTGTTTGTTTCAAGCAGGAGAGTAAATACAATTCCTATTACTCCATCTTGACTGTAGGGCAGAGTCTCTTCACTCTGTTTTAGAGAGTTAAAATTTATGGTTTCTAAGGTTTCTTTCAACTCTGAGATTTTTTATTTTGCATTATATGCCTTTAACATCTCATTTTCCCACCTCTACAGTATCCCTTTCCCGCCTCAAAACACTCAGCTTTTTGCTGTTTGTGGTCAGAAGGTTAGTTGGAATTAATTTTGGGTTGGAAATGAACTTTATGTATGAATACAAACACATTACATAGAATGATGGCAATTAAAGTGTAACAGAGGAAGAGTAGATATTTTTCCAATATTACTAATATATTTAGGGCTTTTATAATTTACTCTCCCAGGATGTGGCGAAAGAGTTCCCTTCAAGAAGTGAGCAACTAAGACTTTAATTGAAATCTTGTATTTTTAACAACTCATCTTTATGTGCTAACTAATCTTTATATACTAAAGTAATTATAGAAATTTTACTTTTGTTTTAGTGGAGAAATAGGCAACTGTAATATTAAATAGCATATTAAAAAAAAAAAAAAAAACCATTGCTATCCGACTCATAGCGACCCTATAAGGCAGAGTATAACTGCCCCATAGGGTTTCCAAGGAGTGCCTGGTCGATTGAAACTGCAGACCTTTTGGTTAGCAGCTGTAGCTCTTAAAAAACCACTTTGCCACCAGGGTTTACAATAGCATATAAAATATCTCAAAACGTATAGTTTATTTAAGGAGGGAGAAAGAAGACCTTAGCTTTTTATTTTTTTTTTTAATTGTGCTTTAAGTGAAAGCTTACAATTCAAGTTAGTCTCTCATACAAAAATTTATACATACATTATTACGTGATTCTAGTTGCTCTCCCTGTACTGTGACAGCAAACTCCTCCTTTCCACCCTGGATTTGCTGTGTCCATTCAACCAGCTCCTGAGCCTCTCTGCCTTCTCATCTTGCCTCCAGACAGGAGCTGCGTATTTAGTCTCATATATCCGCTTGAGCTAGGAAGCACACTGTTCATGAGTATCATTTTATATCTCATAGTGCAGTCGAATCTGTCTGAAGAGTTGACCTCGGGAATGGTTTTTCGTTTTGGGCTAACAGAGAGTCCAGGGGACATGTCTTCCAGGGTCCTTCCAGTCTCAGTCAGACCATTAAGTCTGATGGAGTCTTTGGTTTATGTGGCCCTTTCTGTCTCTTGGGCTAATATTTTCCTTGTGTCTTTGGTGTTCTTCATTCTCCTTTGCTCCAGGTGGGTTGAGACCAATTGAAGCATCTTAGATGGCTGCTCGCTAGCTTTTAAGACCCCAGACGCCACTCACCAAAGTAGGATGCAGAACATTTTCTTAATAAACTTTATTATGCCAAATGACCTAGATGTCCCCTGAAAGCATGGTCCCCAGACCCCCTGCCCCTGCTATTCTGTCTCTCGAAGTGTTTGATTATATTCAGGAAGCTTCTTAGCTTTGATTTATTCTAGTTGTGCTGACTTCCCCTGTAGAGTGTGTTGTCCTTTCCTTCACCTGAGATAATTCTGGTCTACTATCTAGTTAATGAATACCCCTCTCCGTCTCTCCCCACCTCTGTAACCATCAAAGAATGTTTCTGTTGTTTAAACTTTTTCTTGAGTTCTTATAATAGTGGTGCGACTAATTTCACTCAGCATAATGCCTTCCAGATTCCTCCGTGTTATGTTTCGTGGACTCATCGATGCCTTCCAGATTCCTCCATGTTATGTTTCATGGATTCATCGATGCGGAGTATTCCATTGTGTGAATATACCGTAATTTGTTTATCCATTCATCCATTGATGGGCACCTAGGATGTTTCCAGCATTTTGCTACCTTGAACAGTGCTGGCATGTGATGGCTCTTATTTCTCTAGGGTATATTCCAGTGAGCGGGATTGCTGGATCATATGGTAGTTCTATTTCTAGCTTTTTAAGCAAGCGCCAAATCGATTTCCAAAGTGGTTGTACCATTTTACATTCCCGCCAACAGTTTGTAAGTGTTCCAGTCTCTCTGCAACCTCCCCAACATTTATTATTTTGTGTTTTTTGGATTTATGCTATCCTTGTTGGGGTGAGATGGTATCTCATTGTAGTTTTGATTTGCATTGCTCTAATGGGTAATGATCATGAGCATTTCCTCATGTGTCTGTTAGCTACCTGAATGTTTTCTTTGGCAGAGTGCCTGTTCATATCCTTTGCCCATTTTTTAATTGGGTTATTTGTCTTTTTGTTGTTGAGGTTTTGGAGTATCTTCTAGATTTTAGAGATTAGACACTGATCAGATTTGTCATAGCCAAAATTTTTTTCCCAGTCTATAGGTAGTCTTTTTACTCTTTTGGTGAAGTCTTGATGAGCATAAGTATTTGATTTTTACAAGCTCTCAGTTATCTAGTTTCTCTTCTGGTGTTTGTGCGTTGTTACTTGCGGTTTGTATTCTGTTTATGCATTATGTATTAGAGCTCCTAGCATTGTCCTTATTTTTTGTTCCATGATCTTTATCATTTTAGATTTTATATTTAGATTTTTGATCCATTTTGCGTTAGTTTTTGTGCATGGTGTGAGGTATGGGTCTTTCTTTTTTTGTAGATGGATATCCAGTTATGCCAGCACCATTTTTTAAAGAAACTGTCTTTTCCCCAATTAACGGACTTTGGGCCTTTATCAAGTATCATCTGCTCATAGGTGGATGAATTTAAGTCTGGATTCTCAATTCTGTTCCATTGGTCAACATATCTGTTGTACCAATACCAGGCTGTTTTGACTACTGTGGTGGTATAATAGGTTCTAAAATCAGGTAGTGTGAGGCCTTCTACTTTGTTCTTTTTCTTCAGTAATGCTTTACCTATTTGGGGCCTCTTCCCTTTCCATATGAAGTTGGTGATTTGTTTTTCCAGCTCATTAAAAAATGCCAGTGGCATTTGGATCGAGATTGCATTGTATCTGTAGATCACTTTGGGTAGAATTGACATGTTCACAATGTTGAGTCGTCCTATCCATGAACAAGGTATGTTTTTTGAGTTACACAGGTCTCTTGGTTTTTTTGTAATAGTGTCTTGTAGTTTTCATCGTGTAGGTCTTTTACGTCTTTGGTTAGATTTATTCCTGTCTCAGTCATCTGGTGCTGCTCTAACAGGAATAACACAAGTGGATGGTTTTAACAAAGAGAAATTTATTCCCTCATAGTCCAGTAGGCTACAAGTCCAAATTCAGGGCATCAGCTCCAGTGGAACACTTTCTCCATCGGCTCTGGAGGAAGGTCCATGTCATCAATCTTCCTTTGGTCTGGGAGCTTCTCTGCGCAGGAATCTCAGGTCCAAAGGACGTGCTTTGCTCCCAGCACTGCTTTCTTGGTGGTATGAGGTTCCCAAGTGTCTCCGCTCGCTTTTCTCTTTTATATCTCTAAAGAGATTGCATTAAGACATAATCTTGTCAGTCAGCTTCATCAGTGTAACCTCATCACAGTGATAGAATTTACAACACATAAGGAGATCACATGTAATCTCATCATAGTGATAGAGTTTACAACACATAAGGAAATCACATCAGGTAACACAATCATACAATACTGGGAATCATGACCTAGCCAAGTTGCTACACACATTTTTTGGGGGACATAATTCAATCCATGACATTCCACCCTTTGGCCCCCAAAAATCACATCCTTGCAACATGCAAAACATATTCATCTCCTCATATCACAGCAAAAGTCTTAACTCCAAGCCCAAAATCCAAAAATTCCTCTTCATCTGTGTAATCTAGAATGCAAGTTATCTGCTTCCAAAGGTACAACGGCAGAACAGGCACCAGCTAGACATTTCCATTACCAGTGGGAGAAATTGCAGGGAAAGAAAGAATAACAGGCACCAAGCAAGTGAGCAGAACACATTACATTAGCTTTCAAGGCTTGAAAATAATCCTCTGTTCTCTGAGACAATTTACACAATAGCCCTGCCCTCCAGACTCCAGGTATTGGCCACAGTCTCCGGATTCTGAGTGGAGGCCCCTCGGCCCTGGGCTTCGGCTCCGCCTTCCAGGCCTACTGGGATGGCAACACTGCTCCCTCGGCTTTAGGTGTACCATTCTTCTAGTCCTTCGGAGTTACAACTCCACCCTTCGAAACACCAGAAGCCATGGCTCCACCCTTTGAAACCCTTGAGGTCATGAGCATACCTTTTGAGACTGAGGCAGCTTGGCTTCTTGTGTTCCTTGCCTCTTCATCTTCTGCTTTCTGTGGCCTCTTGGCCCTTAGGTCTCACACCCGCATCTGCCCTGCTGGGGCAAGTGTTCCAAAGCTCGGTAGCTCCACTGATTAAGTGCCTGGAGGCACCCCACTCTACCAGGAAGCCTCCTGCACACAGGCACTCAGCTTCCTTGCTCTGTGGGTCAGCAAGCCTAACTCCACCGATAAGTGCCTGAAGGCACTGCACTCCACCAGGAAGCCTCCGGAGCACAGGCACTCAGCTCTCTGGCTCCGTGGATCGGCTCCAGCACCGTCTTGGGCTGGTCTTCTGGTTCTGCTGCTGCTGGTTCTCTGTCGCTGCCCCTTCTGTGCTGCTGCAGGTTCTCTGCTGCTGCTCGTCCTCTGCCACTGCCACACCTCTATCTATTACAGTTTCAAAACCACTTCCACATTTTAGGTATCTGTTAAAGCAGCACCCCATTCCGGGTACCAATTTCTTAGGTTGGGTTCTCTAGAGAAGCAAAACCAGTAAAGCGTATAAATATATATAGAGAGAGATTATATCAAGGAAACAGCTCACGTGATTATAGAAGCTAGAACGTCCCAAGTCCATGGATCAGGGTAGAGGCCTCTCCCAAGTCACACAGCTGCAGAAGCTGGCAAGCCCAAGATCAGAAGGTCGGAGAGCAGGGCTCCCACTCACAGGCTGTGCAGATCGACAAATCCCAGGTTCGGCAGATAAGCTGACAGCTCAAGTCCCAAGAACGGGAGATGAGATGACAGGAAGCAGCCGCAGGATCCAGAGAGAGCAAAAAGCCAGAAAGTCTGCTTATGTACAGATGCGGGCTGCCACCCCCCCCCCTCCCCCCCAAGGAGACTCCCTTTCATCTGATTGGCTACTCACAGTATATTCAGTCATGGGAGTGATTACATTAAAACAGGAGAATCATGGCCCAGCCAAGTTGGCACACAATCTTAACCATCACAATTCCTAAGTATTTATCTTCTTGAGGGCTATTGTAAATGGTATTGATTGGTGATTTCCTCTTTGAAGTTCTCTTTGTTGGTATGGAGGAATCCAACTGATTTTTGTAGGTTTATCTTGTATCCTGATACTTTGCTGAAATCGTCTATTAGTTCCAGTAGTTTTCTTGTGGATTCTTTGAAGTTTTCTGTGTATAAGATCATATGATCTGCAAATAGAGATACTTTTACTTCTTCTTTACCAGTTTGGATGCCCTTTATTTCTTTTTTCTAGCCTAATCTGGCTAGGACCTCCAGCACAATGTTGAATAAGAGTGGTGATAAAGGGTATCCTTGTCTGGTTCCCATTCTCAAGGGAAATGCTTTCAGACTCTATTTAGGATGATGTTGACTGTTGGCTTTGTATAAATGCTCTTAATTATGTTGGGGAATTTCCCTTCTGTTACTATTTTGTTGAGAGTTTTTATCATGAATGGGTGTTGGACTTTGTCAAATGCCTTTTCTGCATCAATTGATAAGATCATATGGTTCTTGTCTTTTGTTTTATTTATGCGATGGATTACATTGATTGTTTTTTTAATGTTGGTCCATCCCTGCATACCTGGTATAAATCCCACTTGATCATGGAGAATTATTTTTTTGATATGTTGTTGAATTCTGTTGGCTAGAATTTTGTTGAGGATTTTTGCATCTGTGTTCACGAGGGATATTCGAAGTTCTCTTTGTTGGTGTAGAGGAATTCAACTGATTTTTGAGACCTTAGCTTTAATGCTACCACTTAATAGTTTTATAACTTTAAGTCTTTTCGCCTCTGAGCCTAGTTTCCCTATCTACAAGATGAAGATAACATCAGTACTATTCTGAACGTATGGCATAGGATGTACATAAAAATCCTTGTAAACCAATGTTTTTCATGTTTTTTTGGACCACAGCCCACTTAGAAATACAGTTCTTGTGGAGATCTTGTACATTTCTGTATATATAGTTGCAGCACAAAACTTGCTACTGTATGTGATGCACACTGATATTTTCTATTCTATTTCATTGAAAAATAAACTGTTGCTGTTGTTTGTTGTGTGCAGCAGAATTGATTCTGACTCATAGCAACCCTGTATGACAGCATAGAACTGCCCATAGAGTTTTCTAGGCTGTAATCTTTATGGGAAGGAACCCTGGTGGTGCAGTGGCTAAGCGGTTCGAACCCACCAGCTGCTCCGTAGGAGTGAGATATGGCAGTCTGCTTCCATAAAGATAACAGCCTTGGAAACACAGGCAGTTTTGCTCTGTCCTGTAGGGTTGCTGTCATTTAAAATCAACTCTGTGGCAACAGGTAATCTTTATGGGAGCAGATCGCCAGGTCTTTTCTCCCACAGAGTGGCTGGGGGGTTCGAACTGCCCACCTTTTGGTTAGTAGCTGAATACATAACCATTGCCCCACCAGGGCTCAAACTGAGAGATATAATTCACAACTACCACAGCCTCCACCAGACTGAGCCTAGCACAACTAGATGGTCCCTGGCTACCACCACCAAATAAATGTTCTGTAAGGGTCAAAATAGAGGGTCCCGGACAGAGCTGGAGAAAAATGTACAACAATTTCTAACTCACAAAAAAAGACCAGACTTACTAGTCTGACGGAGAGTGGAGAAACCCCAAGAGTATGGCCCCCAGACACCCTTTTTAACTCAGTATTGAAGTCACGCCTGAGGTTCATCCTTCAGTCAAAGATTAGACAGGCCCATAAAACAAAATGAGACTAACTGGACACATCAGCCCAGGGGCAAGAGTGAGAAGACAGGAAGGGACAGGAAAGCTGGTAATGGGAAACCCAAGGTTCAGAAGGGGAGATTGTTGACATGTCGTGGGGTTGACAACCAGTGTCACAACACAGTAAGTGTGTTGTTTAATGAGAAACTAATTTGCTCTGTAAACTTTCATCCAAAGTACAATTTTAAAAAAATGTGCTGTAGTATCACATATCCTTCCTGACAAACACTTTGTTAGAGTGGAGGTTCTCTGTCCAGTGGAGTCCTCCCATGCTCCCTTTCTCCTAAGTCTAACCTCTGTTTCTTGAGTGAAGACTCCTTAGTTTAGACATAGACACACAAGAGCTCACACAACTGATTGTAGCTTGAAAGGTGGCATGTAATTTTTTAAGTTGTAAGTAGTTTTTTAATATTAAACATTAAAACTTTTATCTTTTTCCTTTATGTAGACTCCCAACCTTCCCAGACTTGTAGGGAATCTGTTGTTGTGCAGTACAGTGGAAAGAATTATGTGATCTAATGCTCAAATAATCTAATGGAAGACTCTGAATACAAAAAAAATTTTTAATGTACTTCCCAGATGTCTGTGACCTTCTGGAAAAAAAATTTTTTTTCCTTCCAACTAATTTTAACCCTTCTTAGGTTGAAGCATAGAAATCAATGAAGTGGAATGCTTGGTTTGAATAAACTTTAAGAAAATATATTTCTCCATTATTAATAAAAATAATTTATAGAAACTCAGTTCCCAAATGGTCATATGCTGTAGTTGGGAAATGACAGTAGAATCTATATTGCACAAACTATGGTGAACATAATTTTAGTGTTTCTTTGATTCAGGAGGTTATGAATATGTAGACATACTGGTTAAAAGTATTTCATATAACATTTTAGTGTTTTGTGAGGTATTTTTCTTAATAGTTCCTCGTATTTACTGAATATGCTACATTCTATTAGCACTTCTCATGGTGCTCTACATGCTTTCATGGTGCTCATAGCTCAGTTTATTGAAGCTGTCAAACAGTCTGATGTACTTCAGGTACAAAATTCTGATTGATTCTGATCTGTTTCTTTCAGGTAAGTTGCCATCATATAACGGATTTTATCTGATTCTGTAGATCAGATTGCTTTATTCTGGGTATCATGGTAACAACACAGGAAGTATGTATAGTTTCTTATTCCTATAAGTAGTCATGACTACTGAAGAAAGAAATTCTGAAGAGAGAATTTATCTTAGTACATTTTATGGAAATTTGTATTTTGTTTCTAATTTTTGATAACCTTTGCTAAAGGTATGAACAAGTAAAGAATTTATCTCATTAGGCAAGTATACATTAATAAGAATGCCAAGAAGAGGATTGTTTCTTCAGACCCGGACCCACTGGCTGCTGTTTGGTCTGGCTTTACTCTGCAGTTTGATATTATTTATGTACCTTCTGGAATGTGCCCCCCAGACTGATGGAAACGCATCTCTTCCGGGTGTTATTGGGGAGAATTATGGTAAAGAGTATTATCAAGCCCTGCTACAGGAGCAAGAAGAACATTATCAAACCAGGGCAACCAGTCTAAAACGCCAGATTGCCCAGCTGAAACAAGAATTACAAGAAATGAGTGAGAGGCTGAGATCATTACAAGAGAGAAAGAACGGAGTGGCTAATGGCATAGGATATCAAGGCAACAAAGAGCAAGCATCTAGTGATCTTTTAGAGTTTCTTCATTCCCAAATTGACAAAGCTGAAGTTAGCATAGGTGCCAAACTACCAAGTGAATATGGGGTCATTCCGTTTGAAAGTTTTACCTTAATGAAAGTATTCCAATTGGAAATGGGTCTCACTCGCCATCCTGAGGAAAAGCCAGTTAGGAAAGACAAGCGAGATGAATTGGTAGAGGTTATTGAAGCTGGGCTGGACGTCATTAATAATCCTGATGAAGATGATGATCAGGAAGATGAGGATAATCCCCTTGGAGAGAAGCTGATATTTAATGAAAATGACTTCGTAGAAGGTAATGTGAAAAATGTATTGGTTTATAGTTATATTTGTATGACAAAATGCTAGTAGTATATACTGGTAATATGTCAGTCATTGTCCACAATATAAAAACATTTAAGTTTTTACCCACTTCATTCCATCAAGAATTTGAAGTGCACTTGGCTGCTAACTGAAAGGTCAGCAGTTTGAACTCACCTGCCACTTCGTGGGAGAAAGATGTGGCAGTCTGCTTCTGTAAAGATTTACAGCCTTGGAAACCCTATGGGACAGTTCTGCTCTGTCCTTTAAGGTCACTGTGAGTCAGAATCGACTCGATGGTAACAGATCTGGTTTTAATTTTGTTTTGGAAAAAGTTACAATGAGATCGTAATAAAATGGAGAATATGTACCAGGGAAATATATCTAAGCTTATATTGCTTAGATACGATATATTTCCCTGGTGGTGCTGTGGATAAGCGCTTGACTGCTAATGGAAGGGTTGGTGGTTTGAACCCACTAGCCACTCCCAGAGGAGAAAGATGTGACAGTCTACTTCCATAAAGATTTGCAGCCTTGGGAACCCTATAGGCAGTTCTACCCTGTCCTGTAGGGTCGCTATGAGTCAGAATCAGCTCAGTGGCAGTGGGTTTGTTTTTTTGGTTTAAGCTCACAATAGTGTGATTACTGAGGTTGAAGTAGACTCTTGTGGGTTATATATGTACTTGCATTCCTTTCTTACCTGTCCTTGATCTTGTTTTTTATGTTTTTAAAAATGTATGAACTGAGGCTCAAAATTTGAAAACCGTTTGATAAAGGAAAGAAAAAAACTAGTAGATTAGTGGTTATTCTTCATTTTGGAGGAAGGAGAAGCACATATCAAAACATCAAGGAGTCACATACAGTCATGCGTCACTGTATATCCACGATATGTTCTGTGAAATAGGATGTGATGTGATTTGGACGTTGTGCAAACACCATATTTTATACAGGCAGTCCCTGGATTACAAACATCTGACTTATGGACAATTCATACTTAAGAACGGACTGCCATAAAACCTGTTAATTAAAAATTAGAGTTTAATATATACAGTGGTTCATAATAATAAACGCACATACTACTTTGTGACACTTACAAAAACATCGTGCAGTTTGGAAGTGTTTCTTAAATGTTACATCTGCTACATCCTGTTTTCCAGTCGGGATTTCTGAACTCTGTTATAACCTTATGGGACCACGAACGTATACGTGGACGTTGCTTGAATTGACGTCACGCGGCACATGACTGTATACCATATTTTTATGCAAATAATGTGCACCTTCTGCGTTTGTTTGCTGGCTGCACCCTCCTTCCGTGAGGCACTCCCACAGGGCTGCCATGCCAGTCCTCTTCCACATGTTGCTATTAAAAAAATTTATCATAGCACAAAAATACCTCGTGGGGGAAGGGCACATTATTTGCATAAAAATATGGTAGTTTTGAAAATCATATTCGGTATTTGGAAAAGTAGGGAAATATCTATATTCCCAATATAAACTACAGAAAGCACATTGTTGTATGTCAAGATAGGGCATGAATCAAAGGTTGAGGAACATTGCTATAAATTTAAGATATTTGCTGTCTGATACAAACAGGAATAATTATAGATCCCACCCATCTCCGTCTTAATACCCCTTGCTAGATATATTTAATTGCAGACCTAAAACCATTTTGAATGTGTCATTTTTAAAAGTTCTCTTTGCCTGACTCTTTGAAAAGCACACCACATGTAGTTTTTGTTGATCTTGAGTCCTCATGAGTATCACTTAATGTGCTGTAATAATAGATTGAGGCCTTTGGAGACCATCGGGCATTTTCAGTGGCGTTTCAGCTTCGCTCTGTGGCCACCTCTTTTTTATGCTGTCACATCCTGCCATTTTTGGTTGTTTCTCTAGAAACTCCTAATTTTTCTCCAGGGTCAGCTTTTTGTCTTTTTACTCTGTAGCTTATGGCTGCAGAGGAAATAAGATAACTAGTTAACATGTGTAAAATGCCCAAGTTAACGTGTAAAATGCCCTCACATGGGCTCTGCCTAAAGAGAAAGGAAACAGTCACTTTTATGTCCTGCAGCTTCTGCTTATCTTGTAGCTCTCCTTGGATTTTCTCACAGGATTTTTCTCTGCATATTCTGTCATTCAGTTTTCTTCTACTGGGCATTCCTCCCCACACGCCCCTTAGTAATTACTGACAGCAGCAACTGAGTAACTGCTATTTGTGTTCCAGACTTTGGCTTAGATGTCACTTCTTCCAGGAAGTCATCTCCAACCCTGCAGGTTTAAGAGAACAGTGCTTCCTGAATGCTCTTGAAATCCACTACTCTTTATTTCCCCTCTCATGGCTGTAGTTGTTAACTGATTTGTAGTTCCTGCTAGATTGTAAGATTCCGGGGGGCATCCCGCTGAGGGTTGTTCTCCATTTTATTCCCAGATATTAACTGAGAGTAGTTGTAACGTCTATAGGTCTGACCTTCTGTCTCCTGATGGTCACACTTTAAAATCAGATTGCCTAGTAGACTTCTGTACTTTTCTCCCAAAGTCATCTCAAATTACTGTGTTTAAATCTAAACTAATTTTTTATATATATATGTATATATGTGTATGTATCAATAACTGTATTGTTACTATTTGTTTATTTTTGTCTCTCTCATTTGACTGACCCTCCTTCAAAACCAGGACCATGTTAATAGCCTTCTTTACATCACCAGTGACTGACATGAAGGCACTCTGTTCATTGTTGTTGAATTGAACCAAGTAGTAGACGTTTTGACTCTTGGGTCTAGAATTTAATATTGCTAGAAGTAGTTTCTTTACCTTTGTAGTGAAGTTGCTTGTAATATGTGTTGATAGCTTTATTATGGAAAAAAAAAGTCATATGTAAAAGGGAATAATTGTTATTTGGATCATATTTTATGGATTTAATAATAATATATCAGAGCAGTGAACATTTTTTTTTCTTAATCTCTCCTTTTCTTTTAAAGGAATAGTTGCAACAGACTGTACAGTGGTGATATCTATTTTTACAAATAGATAAAAAATAATCCTATAGGTTTGGTTTAATACTTTGACTAAGTAAAATCAGTATTCTCATTGAATTTATGCATTTTGACATGGAAGCATCTTTGTTCCTAACTCTGTCCTTTAGGTTACTATCGCACCGAGAGAGATAAGGGCACACAGTACGAACTCTTTTTTAAGAAAGCAGACCTGATGGAATATAGACATGTGACCCTCTTCCGTCCTTTTGGACCTCTCATGAAAGTCAAGAGTGAGATGATCGACATTACCAGATCCATTATTAATATCATCGTGCCACTTGCTGAAAGAACTGAAGCATTCGCACAGTTTATGCAGAACTTCAGGTAATTCTCAGGGCTTGATGATTTGGCTGAGTCCTGCCAAAAATCACATTTCATGCAGATTTACTTAATTTGTCTTTACTGGGTACTTAGAATTACAGAATAATTTTATAGGCTTGAAAGGAACATTTATTTTTGATATTCTCATTTATCTTAAAACATGAGTAGTATATTGTTGTATTGATAATTTAAACCTGGAAGTAAATCAAGGGTGACAATTATTAGAAGCAAAATTTGATGGCCTTTACAATTACATGTGAATTCATTGTAGAAGAAACAAAATTTTAAAAATTAACTTTAATGAGGCACAATTTAAATGCTATAAAATTCACGTACTTTAAGTATACAGGCCCCTATGACTTTTGGCAAATATTTACACTCATGTAATCAATATCCCAATCAAGATACAGAACATTGCTATCTCCCCAGAATATTCCCTCTAGAACAAATTGAGTTTTAAAATCAAAATAAATTTTAGGAACACAAATATTCAACTAAAAATGGGGAAAAAATTATTCCGTCTTGGGAAGCAAAGACTTTTTTCCTTTTTTGTCACTAAATTTGGATGTTTTAAAATGTGTAAGTGTTAGTTAATAACCATTTATTTTGGTAACTGTATGAGGAACCTGGGAGAAAGATGTGGCAGTCTGCTTCGGTAAAGATTACAGCCTTGCAAACCTTAGGGGGCAGTTCTGCCCTATCCTGTGGGGTCACTGTGAGTTGAAATTGACTCGACAACAATGAGTTCGGGTTTTTGTACGTGAGGAAAGTACTGCTTTTTTGTTTTAATTTAACAATTGCCATGTTTTAATTACTTTTAGATATTTAAAAGTAGGCCACACAAAAGTTATTTTTCTATTAATGCTTTTTAAGTGACGTTTTGTATTTCAATGTGTTATAAATGTCAAACTAAGTATTCTAGACTAGTATGCTAGTTTTAATGCTTTATAATCCTAATCTTTATTCTCATAATTGTTGGATTTACAAGTTAACACTATTTTTTAGTAAAATATCAAAAAGCTGTGCTTCCAAATGAGTTTCACGTACTTGAAATTGTTTGTTTGAGACCTGATTTCCTAAAGCGTTTTTGATTACCTTTCTTGAATTGCCTTCAAAGGCTATGTTATTCTTAATACTAAGTAATCTCAGTCATGGCAAATCTTTATTCATTGATGATAGGTGCACTTTCCAGAATTAGTCAGCCTGAAAACAAAGAACTCTTGATCCAAAGCTTGATATTTATTTGGTTCTGAACGGATTGGACTTATTCGACTAGCTTGTAACTTGCTTCTAAAGGCAATACCAAAGCCAGAGTTCCAAAGATGTTTGGAAACATGGCAGTATTGTTGGAATGCATCTATGACACTTCAAGGATTGCATTGTAAGTTGGTATGCATTTGCTGTAATGCCTTTAACAGTTCAGCAGTATTGCTGCTTTTATATTAAAGCTTTGTGTGATGATTTTCTAAGTAATGCCTCATTATTGCTTTCTGAATAAGTAGTGCCTCATATATTTTTTTGAACAAACTTTATTCTTCAATTCTGTTAGGGATGTGTGTATTCATCAGGACAAGAGGATTCACCTCACAGTGGTGTATTTTGGTAAAGAAGGACTATCTAAAGTCAAGTCTATCCTAGAATCTGTTACAAGGTTGGTGAGCCATTGTCCACATTGAAGTCGATATATAACATGAGAAGAATGAGAATATCTGTATTTAATGAGTTAATAATTTTGAATAGCTGCTGTTTAAAAGTTGGCTGAGCGTGTATATGGTGATGATCATAAATTCGTGATTTCACGTGCAACCCTAAATAACTCATCTTCCCTTGAACTGTTTGCGGACAGCTTGGCATGGTCAGGGTGCTGTCACTCTGTGGCCCACCACCTTTTATGTGTTTGTCTCCATTTATTATTTTCTTCTGACGAACTCTTTCCCTTTTTCTAAATGTAATTCTCTTTGATACCATGTCCTAAGCCTGTCTCTTGCTTGTCACCTTTCTTTTTTTTCCATTTTCCCAAGCTATTCCATCTTACCCTGCAAATGATGCTTAGGTGTCCCAGATCCTTAAAAAGCCCCACCTGACTCTGCAGTACCCGGTAGTACTGTTAGGTTTCTGTGCTTTCACAGCTGAACCTCACAAGGTAGTAGTTCTGTAACCAAGCAGCTTATATAGTATCTGGCACATAATAGGTGCTCAGATGTTTGAATGAATGAATAAATTAGTAATTCCTTAATACTTCTTAATTCTGTAGCTTCTCAGCCTTTTCTTCTCTGAATTGTGGGCCCAAAGTTAGGACCTACTGCCAGATTTAGCCTTTTCTTTGTCATCCTCTTTGATCTCCTTTTTGCATCTGACACCTAACCACTATTTCCTCCTTGAAGCAGTCTGTAGTTTGTAAAATGTCAGTACTGTGTTAATGTAGGAATGCTATAATGTAGCACATGAGCTTTTCTGACTGCCCCAACTCTGGCCTTCATTTGCTTCTTTACCTGTCTGCTCATTGTGGCCATTCCTTCAGAGGCCATGTTCTCAGAAGCCATTGTTCTTCAGTCATCCAGCTAACATTTGTTGAGTCCTGCCTACCATGTTGCAGGTGCACTGCTCTGGAGTCTGACTGGGACAGTTAGAAGAAAACTGGGCACAGATGAGGGAGATGCTGTTCTTCCCTTGAAGGGACTCTCACAGCATTGGTGTATAGAAGCACAGCTCATTGTCTTCTTCTCTACCCCAGCTCCTCCTCTTAATAGCCCTCTTTTAGTTCAGAGTAAAACCATTCTTATGAATTCTCTGAGAGTCGGAGTCTTACTCATTCTTTACCATATACATCTGATAAGTCAGTTCGTGCTTACGTCATAGGGTCTCTTCTCTGTCTCTTCTTTGCTACTGCCAACCACCCTGGTGCATATTCTCCCTCCCTCCAGTTCTTCCTTTCTTCCTCTCTCTCTTTACCACTTTTAGATCACTTTGTAAGTGCCACGCCTTTACATTGGCTTTACTGAATTCATCCTTGTATCAGTCAGGACTCCTCTGTGCCAAAGATGGAAACCTGCCTTGAGCTTGCTTAAGGAAAATAGGAAAATTACTGAAGAATATTGGATAGCTCCCAAAATTAAAGGGATTATTAGAACCAAGTTTTTGAAAGAATACCAAAACAGCTTTGGCATCTCAGGGAACTAGCACCAGAAACTTGAATACCATCAAAATTGTCTTGTTGTCATCTTGTCTGTTTTTCTCTGCCTGTTGACCTGATTCTCCTATTGCAGATTGGCTTCTTCCACATGGTAAGGGATATGGCTGTTGGCGGCTTTGGGCTCACAACTTCTCAGCTTTGTCATCAGGGAAGAAAGAGCTCTCTCCCACCTCCAGTTGAGAAAATCCCAGGGAAGGACTTTTTGTCCACTCTTGAGCCAATCACTATGGCCTGGTGGGGTGAGGGTATTGTGATTGGCCTAGCTTGAGTCTGCCCCCCACCCCTAGGAGATTACTGTGATTGGGGTGGGTAGAGAGTGAGGAAGACTCTGTGATCAGTTCCTCCACTTGGTGCTGGGGGCTATAGGAGATAGGGGGTGTGAGGAGGAGGTGATCAGCAGTTTCCTAAAATAAGGGGTAGATTTATATCCTGTAAGAAGGGGAGGGAGCCCTGGTGGCACAGTGGTTAAGAACTCAGCTGCTAACCAAAAGGTCAGCAGTTAGAATCCACCAGCCACTCCCTGGAAACTCTATGGGACAGTTTTACTCTGTCCTATAGGGTCACTATGAGTTGGAACTGACTCAACAGCAACAGGAAGAAGAGGAGAGGAGTCATGGACATTCTGAGTACTTGGTGTCCACTCCATGGACAATTGGAGCCTTTGCTCTCATCTCCCTGTTACTCGTTCTGTACCACTGTAAGACTAATCTTTTTTGATCCATCTATATCCTGAGGTTCTCCACCCTGAGCCTCACCTGACACTCCCACCCCCAGCATCTGATTCAGTGGATCTCGGATGGGGCCTGAGCATTTGCATTTCTAACATATTCCTAGGGGAAGCAGATGCTTCTCACTATGAGAACCACTTCCCTAACAGAAAAACCTTGCTGACACCTCCTTGCCTTTAGGATACTGGCCAGATTCTTGAGTCTCTCATGAAAGGTGTTTTCAGTTTGACCGTTTTCTGGTCTTCACAGTGTTTCCATACTCTCTCCAGTCTAATTTGTATGACCCCTGTTCTCTAAGATGCTTTCTGCTCTCTCTTTGCCTTTTAGACTGATTTGAAAATTGGAATGACCTTTACGCTCACCACTGAATTTAAGATTTTAACCAAAGCGTAACTCGAGTTTCACTTCTAACATGTTCTCTGTCTACTCCAGGCAAAAACAGTCTTTTTTCTCTGAACTGCTGTTCATTCATTCATTCAGCAAATATTTATTAAACTCCTACTCTATGAGGGGTACTTTGTCCAAACTAATGAACAGAACAGAATCCCTGCATTCATGGAGCTTACCTTCCAGTTGGGGGAGACATTCAAACAAATATGTAACATATCTGGTGGTATTAAGGAAAATAAAGCTGACTAAAGGGATAGAGAATAAAGAAGGAGGCCAGTGCTGCTTCCCATACAGTAATCAGGGAGGATCCCTCTGATTAGGGGACCTTTGAACAAAGATCCAAAGGGCGTGAGAGAAGAGCGTTCTTTTTCTGTATCATTTGTGTGGATGCATTCTTTATTAACCGACAGTATGGCAGTTTTTTCCCCATGTGGATATTTCTTATTTCCCCAATAGCTTTTTAAGATCCTGAAGGACAGTGGCCATTCCTTAACACTTATAACCTCACAACACCGTGTAGCAAGGAAGGGGCAGAGAAGAGGTAACACCAGCAGCATGTTACCTCAGATTTGGGCATTTAGTGAATAGCTCTGCCTGGTGATGATTATACATGTGAAGCTGGTGATTTCCTTTTCTTGTAATGAATGTAGAACCAACATAATAAAAATACTTGAAGTGTAAAACATTTTGTAAATTGTATTGAAGGAAGAGAGTTGTTAAAATTTGTTGTATGTGCTTTCCTCATAGTGAGTCTAATTTTCACAATTACACCATGGTGTCATTGAATGAAGAATTTAATCGTGGACGAGGACTAAATGTGGGTGCCCGAGCTTGGGACAAGGGAGAGGTCTTGATGTTTTTCTGTGATGTTGATATATATTTCTCAGCCGAATTCCTTAACAGCTGCCGGTTAAATGCTGAGCCAGGTGCGTAAAACATTGGTAGATGACCTGAGTTTAGAATTTCGAACAGTGTCAGCATATCCTATACTCTGAGTCAGATTGATTTGAGGGAAAAAGAAGTTTTAATTAAATTTTCTTTTAACATTATATTAGGCATAATTTAACTGGAATATTAAGTAGAAAATTTGCCACTCTGAAGTTCATATTCGTTCTCTTGGGGCCAAATTCTAATGACTTTAAAGCCAAATAAATAAAAAGGAATAAAAGGTCTGAAGATTAACAAGGAGGGAGCTACGCCAGTCAGAAAAAGAGCTGACCAGGTGGTTTGGAAATACGTGCAAGTCAGAAGTGTCCAACCTCAGACTAAGGCTACAGACACACATATGCGAGAATCTACATACATGTATTGCTGGATCTCAAAAGTATGCATTTGGGGTGATTTACTATACTTTGCTTATGTTGTAGATTTAATGTATGAGCTAGTGGTATTTTTATAAATCAAGTTTTATTTTAAATGTGAAAAAGAAACGTTCTGTATTAAAGAATCTTATGGTAAATTTTTTTTTTAATGTGGACTATTCAAACCATGCAAATGGTTACCTTCTTATTAGTCACTTTGGAGATAGTTGCCAGGAAGGAACTCTCTGAGAACCTAGTGAATAAATAAGGATTTAAGCTTGCTTTTGTTACTCCAGAGAGTACGAAATTCAAAATGTGGAAGTTGAAGGAGACAGGTATTTGCTCAATGTAAAAGAAGTGCTCTAATATCCAAAAATAAACAGGTTTGCCTCAGGGAAATTGAGCTCCATGTCCCTAAGTGGGTTTTAAGGAAGGTGGGATGAGCTTCTGCTGGGGATCTTGTGATAAAAATGCTGCCGCATTACCTACACAGTGCTTTCCAGTTTACCAAACACTTTATCTGACCAGTTTTGATTGGGGCCAGTCATAAAAAGGGTTTCTCTGCTGAGCGATAGTTGGGCTGGTTAGACTTTCAGTCCCCTCAGTGCCAGTCACTTGAATGCTAACAACAAGGGCTTCTGCTTACTACTTCAGGCATTTTTGAGCCTTACTCCCTCATCATCCCAATCTTTCCAGACCTTGGTTAAATCGGTGTACAGTTCTGTATTTTAATTATTCGCTGCATATCTATTTATTGTACAGAATTCTTTAAATTTACTGTTTCTGATGCCTCATTTTGAAGGTGTATTTAACAGAAGTCTCTGAATTTCTTGGTAGTTGTCCGAGGTTAACCTTCATCTATTACTACTGATTAGATGACATGAGGAGCAGTAAATGGCTCACCTAGTGAATATCTGAGAGAATACCTTGCTGATCCCCCATAGCAAAGGGAGTAAATATGTAGAGCACACTGCCGTCTGGTTTTTCTGGTTTTTTTTTGCAAGGTTATAGTTTTGTGGACTGACCTGGTAATAGGTTATAGAGTCATCAGGCGTGTTCATCAAATCAACATGCTGGTCAGTAACCTAAATATTGATTGATACGTTGTAAATAAAATTGCCATAGGTGGTAAGAAAGACTAATAAAGTCTTAATAAAGATTGCACTAAAGATCAGTCCTTCATTTTATAATTTCCTTGTTGTAATATAAAACATATACTTTAATTTACAGGTAAAAAGGTATTTTATCCTGTGGTGTTCAGTCTTTATAATCCTGCCATTGTTTATGCCAATCAGGATGGACCACCGCCTGTGGAACAGCAACTGGTAAGACTTGTTCTTGTCAACTATGAAAGGTCTGAAAAGTTTTTCCTAGATTCTTTTATTTTTGTTATACAAGTAGAAAACAAAGTTTCAATAAAAAATTATAGTTATTATTCACATATTTCCATAGTCTCTTCTTCCCCCATAAAATACTTTCATACTTGTTGTTTCAGAATTGAGTGTCCTTCTGGAATCTAGGCAACAAACAAAAATCTCATGTTCCAGAATGTGGAAATTGTACACTCATTTCTGCCTGCTTATTTTTGTTGTTGTTGTTGTCAGGTGCCGTTGAGTCAGTTCCGACTCATTGTGACCCTGTGTACAACAACGAAATACTGCCTGGTCCTGCGCCATCCTCACAGTTGTTGCTACGTTTGAGCCCATTGTGCAGCCACTATGTCAGTCCATCTCACTGAAGGTCTTCCTCTTTTTTACTGACCCTCTACTTTACCAAGCATGATGTCCTTCTCCAGGGACTAGTCCCTCCTGATAACATGTCCAGAGTATGTGAGATGAAGCCTTATCATCCTCTCTTCCAAGGAGCATTCTGGCTGTACTTCTTCCTGAGAATAGGTTATAGTTTGTTCTTGTTCGTTCTTCTGGCAGTCCATGGCATCTTTAATATTCTTCACCAACACCGTAATTCAAAGGCGTCAGTTCTTCTTTGGTGTTCCTTATTCATCGTCCAGCTTTCACATGCATATGAGGCAGTTGAAAATACCGTGGCTTGGGTCAGGTGCACCTGAGTCCTCAAAGTGACATCTTTGCTTTTTAATACTGTTGCAGCAGATTTTGCAGCATTGCAATACACTGTTTGATTTCTTGACTGCTGCTTCCATGGATGTTAATTATGGATCCAAGTAAAGTGAAATCCTTGATAACATCAACATTTTCTCCGTTTATCATGACGTTGTTTATTGGTCCAGTTGTGAAGATTTTTGTTTTCTTTATGTTGAGATGTAATCCATACTGAAGGCTGTAGTTTTTGATCTTCATCAGTCCGTGCTTCTTCAAGTTCTCTTCGCTTTCAGCAAGCAAGGTTGTGTCATCTGCATATTGCAGGTTGTTAATGAGTCTTCCTCTAATCCTGATGCCATGTTCTTCTTCCTGTAGTCCAGCTTCTTGGATTATTTGCTTAGCAAATTGAGTAAGTATGGTGAAAACATACAACCCTGTTGTACACCCTTCCTGATCTTAAACCACACAGTATCCCATTGTTCTGTTCAAATGACTGCCTCTTGGTCTATGTACAGGTTCCTCATGAGCACGATAAAGTGTTCTGGAATTCCCGTTCTTCACAATGTTATCCATAATTTGTTATGATCCACACAGTCTAATGCCTTTGCATAGTCAATAAAACAGAGGTAAACATATTTTTGGTGTTCTCTGCTTTCAGCCAAGATCCATCTGACATCAACAATGATTTTGATAATTTCCACATACTGTTGGATTATCTTTCTGTGGAATGGGCACAGATATAGATCTCCTCCAGTCATTTGGCCAGGCAGCTGTCTTCCAAATTCTTGACATAGATGAGTGAACACTTCCAGCGCTGCATTTGTTTGTTGAAACATCTCATTTGGTATTCCGTCAATTCCTGGAGCCTTGTTTTTTGCCAGTGCCTTCAGTGTAGCTTGGACTTTTTCCTTCAGTACCATCGGTTCTTGATCAACGCTGCCTCCTGAAATGGTTGAATGTCGACCAGTTCTTTTTGGTACAGTGACTCTGTATATTCCTTCCATCTTCTTTTAATGCTTCCTGTGTCATTCAATATTTTGCCTATTGGATCCTTCAAAGTTTCAACTTGAGGCTTAAGTTTTTTCTTCAGTTCAGTTCTTTCAGCTTGAGAAATGCTGAGTGTGTTCTTCCCTTTTCGTTTTCTAACTGCAAATCTTTTCACATCTGATTTTGATACTTTTCTTTGTCTTCTCAAGCTGCCCTTTGAAATCTTCCATTCGGCTCTTTTGCTTCATTATTTCTTCCATTCACTTTAGCCACACTACATTCAAGAGCAAGTTTCAGAGTCTCTCTTGACATCCATTTTGGTCTTTTCTTTCCTTCCTGTCTTTTTAATGACCTTTTGCTTTCTTCATGTATGATGTCCTTGATGTCATTCCACAACTTGTCTGGTCTTTGGTCATTAGTGTTCAGTGCGTCAGATCTATTCTTGAGATGGTCTCCAAATTCAGGTGGGATATACTCAGGTCATATTTTGGCTGTCATGGACTTGTTTTGATTTTCTTCAGCTTCAGCTTGAACTTATGTGTGAGCAATTGATGATCTGTTCTGCAGTCAGTGCCTGGCCTTGTTCTGACTGATGATGAGCTTTTCCGTTGTCTCTTTCCACAGACGTAGTTGATTTGATTCCTGTGTTTTCCATCTGGCGAGGTCCATGTGTATAGTCGCCATTTATGTTGTTGAAAAAAGGTGTTTGGAGTGAAGAAGTCGTTGGTCTCGCAGAATTCTGTCATGCGATCTCTGGTGTCATTTCTGTCACCAAAGCCATATTTTCCAACTGCCCATCCTTTTATGTTTCCAACTTTCACATTCTAGTCATCAGTGCATCTTGATTGCATGTTTTATCAGTGTTAACATCTTACAGAACCATTATATATTCGTCAAAATTAAGAAATTAACATTGGTATGTTACTGTTAAGGAGTCCTGGTGGCGGAGTGGTTAAGCACTCAGCTGCTAACTGAAAGGTCAGCGGTTCAAACCCATCAGCTGCTCCACATAGAAAGATGTGGCAGTCTGCTTCCATAAAGATTACAGCCTTGGAAACCCCATGGGGCAGTTTTACTTTGTCCTACAGGGTGGCTATGAGTTGGAATCAACTTGATAGCAGTGGGTTTTGTTTTTTATGTTACTGTTAAGTATACTACAGATTGTATTAGAATTTTGTTAGTTTTCCCACTAATGTCCTTTTTCTGTTCCAGGATATAGGCCAGGGTACCTCATTGCATTTAGTATAGTCTTTTGGTGTTAACATGAATAAAGAGTGGAAATGAACTAAGAAGTGAATTTAATATGTTTAAAAAAATAAAAAATAAACCCAAGGAAAGCAGGAGGAAACAAACATAGAAATCAATGAAACAAAAATTGTGGGTTGATAAATACAAGAGCTTGTTCTTTATGTGCAAAAAAATTTTAATTTCAGTCATAAAGTGGGTAGATTCAGGGTACAAAGAGGTTAACATTGGAAATTAGGATGTGAAAGCACTAAGATATCAACTATATATGATAAAATTTTAAAATTCTAAATTAAAGGAAAGATTTGAGAATTTATAAAATACTAACATGAGCTAAGAAGAAATGGAAGCACTGAAGAGACCAGGAGCCATACAAAAATTACAGTAGTTATTCAATTTTACCAAGTTTTCCCAAACTTTCAAGGAGCAGGTAATATTAGTGCCATATGATTTATTTAATATATTTTATGAGACCAGCATTATCTTGGTACAAACACCAGACAAAGCATGTGAGCACACATGCACACGCGCATACCCCACTAACTGACCTGTAGTCAGTGTTACTTAGGAACATGAATACAAACGGGGTCAAAGTGGCAGACCGAGCACCCACATCTGCCTTACCTCACATCCAAAATCCTTCGTAAAAATGAGTTATTGAAAAGAAGAATCCACAATAGTGTTTAAAAAATGAGAGAAATGCCCTTAGCAGAAGAGAAATTTCTCTAAGGTAGAAACAGCATGGAATTGATGGCGGGATAGTGTGGAAAAGAAAACAGTCTAGAATGTGTTCAGATCACTGCGTGAAGATGGGGCAGCTCTGCATCGTCTGGACTCATAGAAGACAGAGTGGGTAGGAGCCATGGAGTTTGTGTGCTGCTCGGGTGTGCTGAGCAGCGGGCACCACAGGGATTGACTCCCAGGCTGCAGCAGCGTGTGGTCGCTGGAGTGGGAGAGGCAGAGCAGGGTCCTAGCAAACTCTTGCGTTGCAGGATGGCTGGGAAGCTGTGGATACTGTCTGAGACCATATCTGCCCCTCTTCCGCTGTTACTGGAGATAAGCTGTTGTAGTCACAGCCAACAGCCATGAATTTTTTGGATAATGATTTTTGAAATAAAAATGAGTAGCAGTTAACCAAGACTAACCAAATAGTTAAGGAAAGCTGACACTTTGAGAAAGGCACCAAATTTTAATAAACAGAAAAATTAACATGTGAGAACATGAATATAGATAGAAAATATCTGGAGATGAGAGAAAAATTGAATTTGTAAACAAGATATGTTGCTAAAAAAATCAGCACTGTAAATTGTGAAAATATAAAACTCAGTGAATGGGCTGAATAGTGGAATGGTCACAGATGCATGTAGAAATTGAATTGATGAATGTTTTCGTGTGTGTGTTTTCACCACAATAAAAAGAAAAAATGGAAATGGAAAATATATATACCTCATTTATCAGCTCCAACTTCACTGAGTCCTCAGTGCTACCTGATTCATTCTGTTTTTTCCAGTCAGTTCTCTCATTCTGCACAGCAACTTTTTCAGACCATCACCATCCCCCTCCACCCCAGTCCCATCAGTCACTTGCTGACTTTTGTCAGTTCTGTGTCCTAAGTCTTTTCCACATCTATCATGTTTTCTTTCTTTTTGTCCACACATATTACTGTAGTCTACAGCACCAGCTTCCCATGCCCACATTATAAACTGTTGCTCTTCACCACCTCCCTGCCTCCCTTTTTCCCCTTTCTAATCTCTTCTCTATACCCTAGCCAGGGTGATCTTCCAAAACATCATCTCATCCCATTTCTCCTCTGAATGACTCTTCAAAAAATACCCATTGTCATTAGGATAAAGCCACCCGCATGACAAGGCACACAGATGGTTCTACATGATGGGGCCTCGGTGTCTCGAGGCTAAGGATCAGCAAGCTGTGGCCTTCGGGCCAAATCTGGCCTGCCACATGGTTCTGTACTGCCCATGAGCTAAGAATGGTGTTTACATTTTTAAATGATTGGGAAAAAAGAATCATATTTCATGACACATGAAAATTACATGAAATTCAAATTTCAGTGTCCATAGAGAAGGTTGATTGGAACCCAGCCATGTTCATTTGATCATTTACTGTCCGTGCCTGCTTTCACACTGCAAAGACAGCACTGAGTAGTGTTCATAGAGACTAAGATTTGCAAAGCCCAAAATACTTACTAGCTGGCCTTTAACAGGAACAGGGTGCCAAGCCCTGGCACACTTCTCTGTGGGTACCCTCTACTTCTGACTTTGGTGTAGAATCCCACCATCCTTGCCCATGTGTTCTGGCCCTCTCCAGACCTCCACGCTTACTCTTCCTTTGCCCGGAACCCTCCCCTGGCTAACGTCTGTTCACTTGGCTAACTCTTGCTCGTCTATCAGATCCTAACTCAACCTTCATTTCTTGGAGGAAGCTGTCTCAGAACCTTCCAGTTCCGGTTAGGTGCCTCTCCTTTCCATGCAGGAAGGACCTTTATTTCCTTTAGTCCCCTACTTGTATCCATACCCTTGCTTTCCTCCTTACCTACCTCAGGCTGCCTGGTCAGTCATTATCCACAGCCTTATGCATAACACTCACCCCTTTCATCCCTCACTCCTTCCCTTGTTCTCTCATAGAATTTTCGACCTGCTTAAGGGCAGCTGTCAACCAGGCCCCAGAGCAGCAGAATGTGGAGGGTAAGAAACACACAGCACCAGTATGCTGTCTCACTTCAGCTTTACGACCTTAGGCTTCAGACCTCAGGGGTCCTGGCACTGCCCTTAAGTCCTACACCTTACCCTAGTCCATCCACTCCCATTTTCCAAGTCAGCTACAGTCTTCTCACACCTCCCTACATCCCATCACCATTCGTCACTCTCTGTTTATCTTATTTCACTTAGAAGATAACGCCCTTATTCTCTTGTCATGAAACTTGTCAGATTTCACTGCTTCTGAATTGTAGCTTCAACCTTCTCTCTGTTCTCAGGAGAGAAGCTGGGAATGTCCTTTTGTAAGGCAGCACAGCCCTTTGTAAACTAGAGCTCATTCCCTCGTGTCTAAAGAAAGACATCCCTCCAATTATCCTTCTTACTCTCTACTAACTTAACATTTTGCCTCTTCTAGACCATACTCATCAGTGAACAAACGTGCTGTAATATTACCTTCAAAAATACTGACAGCCCTCTCTTGACCTCTGGGCCTCGTTCTTTCTGTTCTTCCCCCGCTCACTGCTCTAGTCACAGTCGCTTCCTCATTGCTTGTTAAACACTGCAAGCATGCTCCTGCTTCTTTGCCTGGCATGACCTCCTTGCATAGCTCACTCCTTCATTTCTTTTGGGTCCCTGCTTAAGCGTCACCTCCTCAGAGAGGCTGTTTGTGGCCATTATATCCCAGACAGGTTTTCCCCTCTGTCAGGCTCTCTCCTCGTCCTGTTGCGTTTTTCTTCCTCGCATGTATCACCATCTGAAATGCGTATTTATGTGTTTGCTATTTTCCACCAAAAGGAAGACTCTGTGCGATAGGGAGTTTGTCAGCTCTGTTCCAGCTCGTGGAACCATATCTAACAGATAATAAACACTTGTTGAATGTATGAATAAAATAAAGGATATTTATCTGGCTTCAACCTTTTCTTGATTCTGTAGTTCAGTGTCATCCAAGTCCTGATTTTTTTTTTATTGTACTTTAGATGAAGGTTTACAGAACAAATAGTTTCTCATTAAACAGTTAGTACACATGTTGTTTTATGACATTGGGTAACAACCCCACGACATGTCAACACTGTCCCTTTCAGCCTTAGGTTCTCTATTACCAGCTTTCCTGTCCCCTCCTGCCTTCTAGTCCTTGTCCGTGGACTGTTGTGCTGCATTAGTCTCGTTTTATTTTATGGGGCTGTCTAATCTTTGGCTGAAGGATGAACCTTGGGGTTGACTTCATTACTGAACTAAAAGGGTGTCCGGGGGCCGTACTCTCAGGGTTTCTCCAGTCCCTGTCAGGCCAGTAAGTCTGGTCTTTTTGTATGAGTTAGAATTTTGTTCTACATTTTTCTCCAGCTCTGTCCAGGACCCTCTGTTGTGATCCCTGTCAGAGCAGTCAGTGGTGGTAGCCGGGTACCATCTGGTTGTACTGGACTCAGTCTGGTGGAGGCCGTGGTAGTTGTGGTCTATTAGTCCTTTGAACTGGTCTTTCTGTTGTATCTTGTTTTCTTCATTCTCCCTTGCTCCTGAAGGGGTGAGGCCTGTGGAGTACTTTAGATGGCTGCTTACAGGCTTTTAAGACCCCAGACGCTACTCACCAAGGTAGAAGTAGAACATTTTCTTTATAAACTGTGTTGTGCCATTTGAGCTAGATGTTCCCCAAGACCTTGTTCTGCACAGCCCTCTACCCAGCAGTTTGGTCCCTCAGGGAGTTTGGATATGTCTATGGAGCTTATACAGGTTGTGCTGGCTTCCCCAGTATTGTGTACTGTCTTACCCTTCACCAAAGTTACCACTTATCTATTGTCTATTTAATGTTTTCTCCCCCCACCCCTCCCATCCCTCATAACCGACAAAGATTGTTTCGTTCTGTATAAACCATTTCATGAGTTTTTTACAGCAGTGGTCTTATACAATATTTGTCCTTATGTGATTGACTTATTTCAGTCAGCAAAATGTCCTCTAGCATAATGTCTTCCAGTTTCATCCATGTTATGAGATGCTTCACAGATTCGTTTTTTATCGTTGTGTAATACTCCATTGCGAGTATGTACCATAGTTTGTTTATCCATTCATCTGTTGATGGGCATCTAGGTTGTTTCCATCTTTTTGCTATTGTGAACAATGCTGCAGTGAACATGGGTGTGCGTATGTCTATTCATGTGATGGCTCTTATTTCTCTAGGATATATTCCTAGGAGTGGGATTGCTGGGTCGTTATGGTATTTCTATTTCTAGCTTTCTAAGGAAGTGCCGTTTCATTTTCCAAAATGGTTGTACCATTTTGCGTTCCCACCAGCAGTGCATAAGACTTCTGATCTCCCCGCAGCCTCTGCAACATTTGTTATTTCCAGTTTTTTTGATTTGTGCCAGTAATGCCAGGGTGAGATGATATCTCATTGTGGATTTGCATTTCTCTAATGGCTAGTGATCACGAGCATTTCCTTTTATGTCTGTTGGCCGTTTGAATGTCTTCTTTGGTGAAGTGTCTGTTCGTTTCCTTTGCCCGTTTTTTAATTGGATTATTTGTCTTTTTGTTGTAGAGGTGTTGAATTTTCTTATAGATTTTAGAGTTTAGACCTTTGTCTGACTTGTACTGTCCAAAAATTTTTTCCCAGTCTGTAAGTTCTCTTTTTACTCTTTTGGTGAAGTCTTTTGAAGAGCATAGGTGTTTGATTTTTAGAAGATCCCAGTTATCTAGCTTATCTGCTGGAGCTTGTGTGTTGTTTGTTATGGTTTGTATCCTGTTAATGCCGTGTATTAGAGCCTCTAGCGTTGATCCTATTTTTTCTTCTATGAACTTTATAGTTTTTGGCTTTATATTTAGGTCTTTGATCCATTTTGAATTAGTTTTTGTATATGGTGTGAGGTATGGGCCCTGTTTCATTTTTTTTTGCAAGATGGACATCCAGTTTTGCCAGCAGCATTTGTTAAAAAGACTGTTCCCCATTTGATGGACTTTGGGCCCTTATTGAAGATCAGGTGACTGTAGGTGGATGGATTTACATCTGGGTTCTCAAACCTGTTCCATTGGTCAGTGTATCTGTCGCGGTACCAGTACCTGGCTGTTTTGACTACCGTAGCTGTATAGTAGGTTCTGAGGTCAGGTAGTGCGAGTCCTCCTGCTTTATTCTTTTTCTTCAATAGTGCTTTACTTGTCCGGGGCTTCTTCTCTTTCCATATAAAGTTAATGATTAGTTTTTCCGCCTCTTTAAAGAATGTCATTGATATCTGGATCAGGATTGCGCACTATATTTGTAAATTGCTTTGGGTAGAATTGTCATTTTCACAGTGTTGAGTCTGCCTGTCCATGAGCGTGGTATGTTTTTCCATTTATATAGCTCACTTTTGGTTTGTTGCAGTAGTGTTTTGTAGCTGTATAGGTCTTTTACGTCCTTGGTTAGATTTATTCCTAAGTATTTTATTCTTTTAGGGGCTATTATAAATGGTATTGTTTTCCTGATTTCCTTTTCATCATTCTCTTTATTGGTGTATGGGAATCCAACTGATTTTTGTATGTTTATCTTGTATCCTGTTAGTCTGCTGAATCTTTTTATTAGTTCCGGTAGTTTTCTCGTGGAATCTTCAGGGTTTTCTATGTATAGTATCATATCTTCTGCAAACAGTGACAGTTTAACTTCTTCACCAATTTGGATGCCCCTTATTTCTTTTTCTTGCGTTATTGCTGTAGCTAGGACTTCCAGCACAGTGTTAAATAGGAGTGGTGATGAAGGGCATGCTTGTCTTGTTCCTGTTCTCAAGCCAAATGTTTTCAGCCTCTCTCCATTAAGAATGATGTTGGCCATTGGTTTTGCATAGATGCTCTTTATTATGTTGAGAAATTTCCCTTCTGTACCTATTTTATTAAGGGTGTTTAATCAGGAATGTGTGTTGGACTTTGTCAGGTGCCTTTTCTGTGTCAATTGAGATGATCATGTGATTCTTTTCTTTCCTTTTATTTATATGTTGGATTATGTTGATTGATTTTCTAGTGTTGAACCATTCTTGCATACCTGGTTTGAATCCTACTTTGTCATGGTGTATTAGTTTTTGATATGATGCTGAATTCTGTGGAAATTTTTGCGTTTATATTCATGAGAGATATTGGTAATTTTCTTTTTTTGTAGTGGCTTTGCCTGGTTTTGGTATCCGAGATATGCTGGCTTCATAGAATGAATCTGGAAGTGTCGCTTCCTTTTCTGTGTTCTGAAATAGTTTGAGTAGTATTGGTATAAACTCTTCTCTGATGTTTGGTGGAATTGTCCAGTGAAGCTATCAGGGCCGGGGCTTTTTTTTGTTGAGAGTTTTTTTTTATTACCTTTTCAATCTCTTCTCTTGTTATGGGTCGGTTCAGTTTTTCAGCATCACTTTGTGTTTGGGTAGGTAGTGTGGTTCTAGAAATTTATCCATTTCCTCTATTTTTTCAAATTTGTTGGAGTATAGTTTTTCATAATAGTCTGTTATGATCCTTTTTATTCCAGTTGGGTCTGTTGTAATGTCCGTTATTTCATTTCTTATTTGGGTTATTTATGTCCTCTTCTGTTTTTCTTTTGTCAGTTTGGCCAGTGGTTTGTCGATTTTGTTGATCCTTTCAGAGAACCAACTTTTGGTTTTGTTGATTCTTTCTATTATTTTTCTATTCTCTATTTCATTTATTTCTGCTTTGATCTTTACTATTTCCTTTCTTCTGGTGGCTGTGGGTTTTTTTTTTTTTTTTGCTGTTCTTTTTCTATTTGTTTGAGTTCTGTAGTTAATGTTTGGATTTTGTCCCTTTCTTGTTTTTTGATGTGTGCATCTATTTCTATCAGTTGTCCTCTGAGGACTGCCTTTGCAAAGGTTTTGGTATGATGTGTTCTCATTCTCATTTGATTCTGGAAATTTTTTTATTCCATCTCTGATGTCTTCTATTACCCAGTGGTTTGTAATCAGGGTGTCATTCAGTTTCCATGTAATTGATTTTTTTTCCCTTGCTCTTTCTGTTAACGTCTACCTTGATGGAGTTGTGGCCAGAGAAGATACTTTGTATCATCTCAACGTTTTGGATTTTGTTGAGGATTGTTCTGTGGCCTAAGATGTGGTCTATTCTGGAAAACGTTCCATGTGCATTGGAAAACAATGTGTACTTTGCAGCTGTTGGGTGTAGTGTTCTCCCTGTGTCTATGAGGTCACGTTGGCTGATTGTGCCCTTTAGGTTTTCGGTATCTTTGCTGAGTTTCTTTCTAGATGTTTTGTCCTTTACCGAAAGTGGTGTGTTGAAGTCTCCTACTGTTATTGTGGAACTGTTAATTTCTCTTTTCAGTGCTGTTAGAGTTTGTTTTATGTATTTTGGAGCCCTGTCGTTGGGTGTGTAGATGTTTACTATGGTTATGTCTTCATGATGGATCATCCCCTTAATCATTATATAGTGTCCTTCTTTGTCTTTTAAGGTGGATTTTGTTTTAAAGTCTATTTTATCTGAGATTAGTGTTGCCACTCCTGCTCTTTTTTGGTAGCTGTTCGCTTGATGTATTTTTTTCCATCCTTTAATTTTTAATAAATTTACATCTTTGTTTCTGAGGTATGTCTCTTGTAGACAGCATATTGAGGGATCCTGTATTTTTATCCATTCTGTCACTCTCCATCTCTTTGTGGGTGCATTTAGGCCATTTACATTCAGTGTAATGACTGATAGATGTGAGTTTGTTGCTGTCATTTTGAAGTGCTTCTTTTTGTGGTGTTGACATTTTCTTTGTTTTTACTCTTCTGTGCTGAATTACTTTTGTTTGTGGATTTTTTTTTCATTTCTTTTGTTTTTGTAGATTTTGTTTTTGCTGAGACTTTCTGTTTTTCCCCTTTATTTTTATGAGTATGTTTGTTAACTTTCTTTGTGGTTACCGTGAAATTTACCCTTATCTTTCTAAGTTTGAAGCAGTCTATTATTCCTTGGTATTGCCTTGCCTTCCTCTCCATTAGAAGGTTCTATACCTACACCGTTTATTCCCTCTTTTATTGTTCTGATGTTGTTGCCATTTACAGATTAACCTCTTTGGTTCGCCATTGTAGTTCTTTTGGTTTTAGATAGTCCTTGAGAGTTCATTTCCTAGGTTCGTATCTGGCTGGTACAATCCTATGTCCTAGATTCAGCCTGTGGTCTGATGTTGTTTGTTCTCAGATAGAGGGACTTGCTTTAATAATTCTTTTTAAGTTTGGTTTGGTTTTTACATAGTGCTGTAATTTCTGTTTATCTGGATATGTCCTCATTTCACCATTATATTTGAATGAGAGTTTTGGAAGATATATTATTCTTGGCTGGCAATTTTTTCTTTCAAGGTTTTATATATGTCATCCCATTGCCTTCTTGCCTGCATGGTTTCTGCACAGTAATCCAAACTTAGTCTTATTGTTTCTCCTCTGTATGTGACTTTTTGTTTTTCTTGAGCTGCTCTCAGGATTCTTTGCTTATTCCATTCAGTGCTTGGCTGAGTTCTTTGTCTCTTCATTTGATGCTTAGGGTTTCAGGATGGACATTTGTCTCTGTTTGACTTAGTTTTTCTGATCTTAGCTGTGGAGGGACAGCATGGTGCTTCTGTCTGTAGTGCCATGTTGTGTGGAAGTCCTAATTTTCTTTTTATCGTCTCTACTTGGACTTCTGTGGTTATAGCTTCGTTTTAAAGCTGGTTATCCTCATGGTTGCAGAAGGACTGCAGCAGTTGGAAGCTTCATATCTGCACCCTCTAATACACTGGCAAGTTGTTTTTGTAAAAAGCTAGATAGGAAACATTTTGTTTTGCATTCCATGCCACAACTACTCAACTCTGCCTTGTAGGGTAAAAAAGCAGTCTTAAGACAAACTGTAAACAAATGAGCGTTACTGCATTCCAATAAAAGAGTTTACAAAAGCAAGCTGCAGGTGGGATTTAACTGTGGGCCATAGTTTGCTGACTCCTGCCTGACACCATGTTAAAAGAGCAAGTGTCTGGTTTAGTAACTCTTTCAGAAGAATGAAGAGGCTTTGTTTTCCAAAGTTCCCAACAAACCTTCCCTTTTAGCTAATTGGCCTGAATTGGGTCTAGTGCCTGTTACTGAACCAATTTCTACAGCAGATGGGGTGAGACTCCCTCACTGGTGTAAATTACAGGCAGCCTGGAGGTTATAAACGAGATCAGTTCCTGTGTCTCTAAGTCGAATTTGTAGGTACGTTGAAACAGGTGTGCATCATTCTTATTTAGCCTCACTTTAGTGCAAGAAAAGGCTCAAAGCCTTTTCACTGATTTATAAGCTGCCATGTGCAGCCGTTGAAGGTGATTGCCATGAAGAATTTGAAGCTAGTAGGGGTTGATTCAGTCACTTCAATGTGAGGGCAAATTTACACGACATTAAAGGGCAATTATGAGTTGTCAGTAAGTGGGTGGTTTGTAACCCAGGGACTAACCCACCTGAAGCTGTGGGTGAAAGGAGCTTTCCCTGAAGCTCCTGGACTGCATGGGGCCAGGTAATGAACAGAATGAAACTCTGCTCACAATCAGGGCGAACTGGGGGGGAATGGATGCTGGATAGGCGCCCAAGAAAGGTGTACTAGGTAGAACTTACCACAGTATGTTATAGTGTGTGTTTGTGCACCTTTTGTCCTCTCTGGAATGTAAGCTGCTGAGGTCAGGCACCAAATTGAGTCATTAGTAACCTCCTCATGCGCCTTGGGGCAGGGCTTGACAAAGTGGCAGGAATCCTTTGCTCATAAGGATTAGTATATTTTTGTTTGTTTGTTTTTGTAAGGATTTAATAACAAATGCATGTGGTCCTTTATCAGTCACATAAATGAAAGGAAAAAATTGGGGGGAATATATTTTAATTTGTTTCATTGTTGATTAAAACTTCCAGTTCTTGAGGGATTAATTGAAGTGTTTTGTTTTGTTTTGTTTTTTAATTTAAGGTTCACAAAAAAGATTCTGGCTTTTGGCGAGATTTTGGCTTTGGAATGACTTGTCAGTATCGATCAGATTTCCTGACTGTTGGTAAGTATACGTTACATTTAAGGATAGGATCTTATGTTTGTTCTGGGTCTCAGATTTGAGTGTTCTCCTACTAAGTTATGAATGCTTAAGGTTATTCGAAAACAGGAGTCTGGCGGTATGAAAGACAAAGTGAGTTTATAATTAATGTCTTTGAATAGCAAAAATGAGGTCATGAAGATAAAATAAATTATAATATTTACTTGACACCACTGTTTTTAAAATCGAAACATCACTAGTTTTAAAACACTCATTTGGTTTGTGCCCATTTGTGCTTGTTTTGGGTATGCTTACAGAAGATCTCTATATACTTTAATGTTGTATTCATGGGTTGTTACAGCTGGATTGTATAGTCCAGGGCTTTCATGAATTTTTATGTAGAGATGAAGCTCCCTTTGTCTGTTGAACTATTATGCAGTGCCTCAGTACTGAAAATAAATGAAAGAAGAGCTTCTCTATTTAACTGTGGTGGATGTTGGAGTGAGGGAGCTGAGACGCTTGCTTAGTTGTCCTCAGTGATGTCACTAGGGTTGGTGTCACTAGGGTTGGACCACCTCCTGTGCCAGACCATACGAAATCCTTAATAATGTTTTTCTGTACTAATGTTACTCATAAATCATAATTCCGGTATATCACTCCTTGTTTTCATTTAATTACTACTTCATTCTCAGAGTTAGTGATACAGGTTCACAAATACTAATTACCACAATATTGTAGCTAAAACACCAGAAAATTTGATAAAATCAGTGACTATAAAAACACTGGCAGCAACAAAAACTAAAGCGCTACAGGCATGTGCAGATGAAACCACATGATTCGAAGCATCATTGTAATTGGGTAATAATGACAGCTCAGATCGGAGTGCATTAGAAGGTTCAGAAAGTAAATTAGCATAGAGTTTTAGCCTTACAGATATATTGATACATGTAAGCTGGGCTTACAAAAAATGTTTTTGTTGTTATAACTAACTACAGGGATATTTTTATAAAAAATAATGAATTTCTGCTGAAACTCTCCACACAAATTTTATAGTCACTTTGGTGTCACCCCCTCTGACAGTGTCACCTGGTGCATTCCACACCCCTAGTATTCCTCTGGAAACCCTGGTGGTGCAGTGGTTAAGAGCTATGGCTGGTAACTAAAAAACGTCAGCAGTTCAAATCCACCAGGCGCTCCTTGGAAACCCTATGGGGCAGTTCTCCTCTGCCCTTTAGGGTCGCTATGAGTTGGAATCAACTCAACGGCAGCGGGCTTGGTTTTGGTTTAGCATCCCTCTAGTGACACCACTGGTTGTCCATTTGCCTAAGCCTAAAGATGGCCTGAAGAACCTGGTCTAAGCTTCCTTCCTTGCTTCAGTCTGATCTGGCAAAAAATAAAGCATCAGAGAATAGTTTGATAAAGCAGAGATGATACCTGATTCCATGTCCCCTGATTCCCTGGCTGTCTTTCCACATTATGTTAGAAGTCATAGAGTACATTTTTATATCCATATCGCATGCATTTTTATAATCAGCCATTTGTTTTGGAAATCTCGTCACCTTATCTCTTTATCATTGTAACATTTCAATAATGGAGAATTGGCAAATGACAATAAAAAGACATTAAACGAAACTAATGACTATTTCCCAATTTCTTGCTTAATAAAATAGTAAGCATTCAGAATCCTTCAAAAACAGATTTTTGTACTTTTTTTTAGCACTGTCTTGAATGCTTGGTATTCCTGTTCTCTTTTTTTTTTTTAATAGTGACTTTATTGAGATCATTCACATACCATAAAATTCACCTATTTAAAGTATATAGTTCACAGAATTGTGCAGCTATCACCGCAGTCAAATTTAGAACTTTATCATCACCCCAAAAGGAAACCCTATACCCATTAGCTGTCACTCCCCGTTTCCCACCATCCCCTTTTCCTGCTCAAAGCTAGGCAACCACTAATTCACTTTTTATTTCTATTGATTTGCCTTTTGGACTTTTCACATAGATGGAATCTAACAATGTATGGTATTTGGTGACTAGCTTTTCACTTAGCATAGTGTTTTCAAGGTTCATCCATGTTGTAGCATGTATCAGAACTTTATTTCTTTTTATTAGCGAATAATATTCATTGTATGACTATATCACATTTTCTTTATCAGATTATCAGTTCATGGGCATTTGGGTTTGTTTCCACATGTTGACTATTTTGAATACTGCTGCTGTGAACATTCATGTGTAAGTTTTTGTGTGGGCATTGGTTTCCATTTCCCTTGGGTTATATACCTAGGAATAGAATTGTTGGATCATGTAGTAACTGTGTTTAGTCTTTTGAGGATCTGCTGCACTATTTTGCAAAGGGGCTGCATCATTTTACATTACCTAGCAGCAGTGAATGAGGCTTCTCATTTCTCCACATCCTTGCCAGTATATACCATTATCGGTATTTTTGAGTATAGAGTACTTTATTCTAGATATTCTCTTATGAGATACATGATTTACAAATATTTTTGGTTGTTTTTTCACATCTTTGATGCTCTTCTTTGAAACAAAAACGTTTTTAATTTTGATGATATCCAGCCTTCTTTTGTAGCTTATGCTTTTGGTGTCATATCTAAGAAATCATTGCCTAATCAAGGTTATAAAGATTTATGCCTGTGTTTTCTTCTAAGAGTTTTATAGTTTTAGCTTTTTTAATTAGATCTTTAATCCATTTTCATTTAATTTCTTTATATGATGTGGGCAGGATTCCAACTTTATTCTTTTGCATGTGGCTTTCCAGTTGTCCCAGTACCATTTGTTGAAAACAATATTTTTTCCGCTTTGAATTATCTTGGCACCTTTGTTAAAAATCAGCTGACCATAGATATATGGGTTTGTTTCTGAACTCTCAATTCTATTCCATTGATCTATACTTCTATCCTTATACCATTTCTCACTGTAGCTTTGTATTAAGTTTTGAAATGGGAAGGTGTAAGTCCTCCAACTTTGTTCTTGTTTTTTATCATTGTTTTCACAATTCCATATCCCTTGTCTCTTATGTATCTTAAAATCTTACGAATTTTAGGAGCTGCTTGTCAGTTTCTGCCAAAAAGGTCATTGGAATTTGTTAGGGATTTTGTTTAATGGTTATTATTGCCATCTTAACAACATTTCCTTCCAGTCCATGAACAAATTTAGTTAGAACGTTGTTACGTACTGTCGAGTTGTCTCTGACTCATAGCAACTTCATGTATAACAGAACAAAATGTTGCCCTCTCCTGTGCCATCCTCATAATAGTAGATATGTTTGAGCCCATCATTGCAGCCAGTGTGTCAGTCCATCTCATTAAGGGTCTTCCTCTTTTACACTGACCCTCTACTTTACCAACCATGATGTGCTTCTCCAGAGATTGATCCCTTCTGATAACGGGTCTGAAGTAAGTGAAATGAAGTCTTACCGTCCTCACTTCTAAGGAGCATTCTGGCTGCACTTCCTCCAAAACAGATTTGTTCGTTCTTCTGGCAGTCTATGGTATATTCAGTATTCTTTGCCTGCACCATAGTTCAAATGCGTCAGTTCTTCTTTGATATTCCTTTTTCATTGTCCAGCTTACTCATACATATGAGGCAATTGAAAATACAATGGCTTAGGTCAGGTGCACCTTTGTCCTTAAAGTGACATCTTTGCTTTTTCAATTTTAGAGAGGTCTTTCGCAGATCTGCCCAATGAAATACATTGTCTGATTTTCTTGACTTCTGCTTACATGGGTGTTGATTGTTGATCCAAGTAAAATGAAATCCTTGACAATTTCAGTCTTTTCTCTGGTTATCCTGATGTTGTTTATTGGTCCTGTTGTGAGGATTTTTGTTTTCTTTATGTTCAGATGTAATCGATACTGAAGGTATTGATCTTTGATCTTCATCAGTAAGTGGTTCAGGTCCTCTTCACTTTCAGCAAACAAGGTTGTGTCATCGGCATATCGCAGGTTATTAATGAGTCTTTCTCCATTTCTAATGCTGCATTCTACTTCATATAGTCCAGCTTCTTGGATTATTTGCTCAATATACAGATAAGATGAGTAAGGTGAAAGGATAAAACCCTGCCACACACCTTTTCCAATTTTAAACCACACAGTATCCCCTTGTTTTGTTCAAACAACTGCCTCTTGATCTATGTACAAGTTACACATGACCACAATTAAGTGTTTTGGAATTCCCGTTCTTAGCAGTGTTCCCCATAATTTGTTATGCCTCTCTGTAGTCAGTAAAGCACAGCTAAACATCCTTCTGGTATTCTCTGCTTTCAGCCAAGATCCATCTGACATCAGTAGTGATACCCCTCATTCCAAGTCCTCTTCTGAATCCAGCTTGAATTTCTGGCAGTTCCCTGTTGATGTATGGCTGAATCTGTTTTTGAGTTTATCTTCAGCAAAATTTTACTTGCATGTGATATTAACGGTATTGTTTGATAATTTCCACGTTCCACTGGATCACCTTTCTTTGGAATTGGCACGAATATGGATCTCTTCTAGTTGGTTGGCCTAGTAGCTGTCTTCCAAGTTTCTTGGCATAGATGAATGAGCGCTTCTGGTGTTGCATCCATTTGTTGGAGCATCTCAGTTGGTATTCCATCAATTCCTGGAGTCTTGTTTTTCACCAGTGTCTTAAGTGTAGCTTAGACTTCTTCCTTCAGTGCCATTGGTTCTTAATCATATGCCACCTCCTGAAATGGTTGAACGTCGACCAATTCTTTTTGGTATAGTAACTCTGTATTCCTTCCATCTTTTTATGATGCTTCCTGTGTCATTCAATTTTTTTGCCCATAGAATCCAATATTGTAACTCTAGGCTTGAAGTTTTTCATTTCTTTCAGCTAGAGAAATGCCTAGCATGTTCTTTCCTTTTGTTTTTCTAACTCCAGGTCTTCGCACGTTTCATTATAATGCTTTACCTTGTTTTCTTGAGTCACCCTTTGAAGTCTTCTGTCTGGCTCTTTTACTTCATCATTTCTTCTGTTTGCTTTTGCCACTCTGCACTCAATAGCAATTTTTAGAGTCTCTTAGACATTCATTTTGGTCTTTTAGAACATTATCATCTTTTTGTTTAATGTCTTTAATTTCAACAGTATTTTGTTTTTAGAGCAGAAGTCTTAACACTTCTTTTGTTAAAATTATTTCTGAATATCTTTTTGATGTTATTATAAGTGGAATTGTTCTCTTAATTTCATTTTTGGATTATTTATTGAAAGTACATATAAATATAATTGAATTTTGTATATTTCTCTTGTATCTTGCAATCTTGCTGAATTTAGTAGTTGTTACTGATTTCCTTGGGATTTTCTATATACATAATCATGTCACCAGTAAATAGAGGTCGTTTTACTTCTTTGTTTCTTATTTGTATGCCTTTTATTTATTTTTCTTGCTTAATTGTCCCTGCAGAACCTCTAGTACAGTGTTGAATAGAAGTGGCAAGAGCAGACATCCTTGTTTTCTTCTTGATTATATGTGGAAAGCATGCAGGCTTTCACCATTAAGTGTGGTGTTAGCTGTGGGTTTGTCATTGATGCCCTTTATCAGTTGAAGAGGTTCCCTTCTATTTCCAGTTTGTCAAGTGTTTTTATCATGAAGGGATGTTGTATTTTATCACATACTTCTTCTGCATCTGTTGAGAAGATCCTGTAGTTGTTGTCCTTTGATTGATATGGTGTATTACATTAATTGATTTTTAGATGTGAAACTCACCTTGCATTACTGGTATAAATTTCACTTCATCATATTGTATAATATTATAATATTGCTGAATTTGCTTGGCTTGTTTTTGAGGATTTTTATGTCTGTGTTTGTAAGAGGCAATAATCTGCAGTTTTCTTTCCTGATTTTTGTCCGGTTTTGATATCAGGGTAATACTAGACTCAGAATGAGCTTTACCAATTTTTTTTTCTTTTTTTGGCATTAAGTGAATTTTTTTAGTCTAACATTTCTAGTTTATTTTTTTCTCTTTTATTTTTTGCAAGTGTTTATGAGGAATTGGTATTAATTCTTCTTTAAATATTTGGTAGATCTCACCAGTGAGGACATCTGCACTTGGGCTTTTCTTTGTGGGTAGTTTTTTTAATGCTAATTCAGTCTCTTTTCTTGTTATAAGGCTATTCACATTTTTTATTTCCTCTTGAGTCAGTTTCAGTATTTTTTGTCTGTCTAGAAATCTGCCCATGTATTTAAATTATTCTAATTTATTGATTTGTAGTTCGTAGTAATCTCTCATAATCTTTTTTTTTACTTCTCTGAGTTCTGATCCCTCTTTCATTCTTGATTTTAGTAATTTGAGTCTTTTTTTCCCTTGGTCAGTCCAACTAAAGATTTGTCAGTTTTGTTGATCCTTTCCAAGAACCAACTTTTGATTTTGTTGATTTTCCCTGTTGTTTTTGTAGTCTCTATTTTGTTAATTTCCTCTCTAATCATTACTGTTTGCTTCCTTTTGCTTGCTTTGTGTTTTGTCTTCTTTTTTCAGTATCTTAAGGTGAAAGGTTAGGTTATTGATTGGGGGTTTTTCTTCTTTTTTAATATAGGAGTTTACAGGTATAAATTGATCTCTAAGTGTTGCTTTAGCTGCATGCTATAAGTTTTGATATGTTGTGTGTTCATTTTTATTTACCTCAAAGTACTTTTTAATTTACCTTGTGATTTTGTTTTCTTTGACTTACTGGCTTTTTTGGGTTGTTTTTAATTTTCACAAATTTGTGAATTTCCCAAGTTTCTGTTATTGCTGATTGCATTCCACTGTGAATGAAACATAGACTGTATGATTTCAGTCCTTTTAAATTTATTGAGGCTTGTTTTATGGTCTAGCATATATAGTCTATCCTGAAGAATATTCCTTGTACAGTTGAGAAAAATGTGTATATTCTGCTGTTGTTGCATGAAGTGTTCTGTAAATGTCTGGTTGGTTTATAGTGTTGTTCAAGGCATCTGTTTACTTGTTGATCTTCTATCTAGTTGTCCCATTCATTATTGAAAGTGGGATATTGAAGAAGTCTCCAACTGTCATTGTTAAATTGTCTATTTTTGTCTTAATTCTGTTGTTTGTATAAAGTTTCATGTATTTTGGTGCTTTGTTACTAGGTGCATATATGTTTATAGTTGTTATATCTTCCTGATGGATTAACCCTTTTATCATTTTAAAATGTTCCTCATCTCTAGAAACATTTGTTGTTTTAGTCTATTTTGTCTGATGTCAGCATAACCACTCCCACTTCTTTATGGTTGATGTTCCGTGGCACATCTTTATCCTTCCTTTTACTTTCAGCCTCTTGGTGTTTTTTTAATCTAATGTGAGCCTCTCGTAGACAGCATGTACTGTATTTTTACGCAAATAATATGTGCCTTCTGCATTTGTTTGCTGGCTGCATCCTCCCCTCATGAGGTATTTTTGTAAGCACAACTATGCTAGTTTTTTTTTTTTTTTTTTTTTTTTTTAAACAGCATCACGTGGAAGAGAATTGGCACGGCAGTGCTTATATTATAAGGGTGCCTCGCGGGGGGAGGGCACGGCCAGCAAACAGTCACAGAAGGTGCATGTTATTTGTGTAAAAATATGGTAGTTGGATCTTGTTCTTAATATGGTCATTCTTTCTCTTTTGTTTGGATTGTTTAATACACTTGTGTTTATTGTTATTATTGATAGTTGAATTTATATCCGCCATTTTAGTTTTTGTTTTCTCTATGTTTCATGTATTTTTGTTTCACTGTTCTTCCTTTACTGCTTTTTTCCCATTGTTTGAATATTTTCTAGTCTGACATTTTAATTCTTCTAATGATTTTTTCAGTACATGTTTTTCTCAGTTATTTTCTTAACGATTGCTCTAGTGTTTACTATATATACTTTAACATATCAGAAGCTACTTCAGATTAATCCTCATTTAATTCCAGAGAGATATAGAAAGGTTAATATATAGCTGTGTTCTCTCTTCCCTTTTTAATGCTTTTCTTTTTTTTTTTTTAAAGACAGACTTAGGAATGAAACTAGTTCATAATCTGGGGACTACCTGTACATGTTGTTTTATAGAGTTGCTTTTAAAGTTAGTTAAGAGAAGGAAGAAAAATAAATGCATTTGTACTATCTTTGTAATTACCTTTACTAGTGCTGTTTGTTTTTTTATGTGGATTTGAGCTACCATCTGGGGGCACTTTCTTTAAGCTTGAATAACTTCCTTTGGCATTCCTTGTAAGGCAGGTGTGCTGGACACAAATTCTTTCAGTTGTTTACCTCGGAATGTTTTCATTTCATCTTTATTTTTGAAAGATGGATTTGCTGGATATAGGATTCTTGACTGATAGATTTTTTTTTTCTTTCAGCATTTTGAATATGCCATTTCATTGCCTTCTCTCCTTTATTGTTTCTGATGAGAAGTCAGCTGTTAATCTTATTGTGCTTCTCTTGTGCATGAGTCATGTTTCTTTGCTGTTTTTGAAATTTTGTCTTTCAGCAATTTTACTGTGATGTGTCTGGGTGTGGATCACTGCATTTATCTTTCTTGGAGTTCCTTGGGATTCTTTGATATGTAGCTTGTTTTGTTCACCTTTGGAGATTTTTCAGCCATTATTTATTTGAATATTTTTTTCTGTTCCTTTTGTACTATCCTCTTCTGGTATTTTCATGATGTGTGTATTAGTATGCTTAATGGTCCCCCACATTTTTCTGAGGCACTATTTGTTTTTCTTCATTCTTTTTTTTTTTTCTTCCTTCAGATTTCATAATCTCTATGAATCTGTCTTCCAATTTACTGACTCTTTTAGTTCAGATCTACGTTGACCCCCCCCCATGAATTTTTTATTTCAGTTGATGTATTTCTTAACTCCAGAATATCTTATTTTTAAAATAATTTCTTTCTCTTCATTATTATTATCTATCCGCTGAGACATTGTCATCATACCTACCTTTACTTCATGGTTTCTTTAACTCTTTGTATGTGTTTATAATGGCTGATATGGAATCTTTGTTAAATCTGACATCTGGACCCTCTCACAGGTAGTTTTTGTTGCCTGCTTAATTCTAGTATATGGGTCACACTTTTCCTGTTTCTTTGCGTGTCTTGTAATTTTCTTTTTTAAGCTGGACATTTTAGGTAATGTATTCTGGATACTGACCCCCTCCCCAGGCTTCTTTTTGTTGTTGTTTGCTTGTTTTTTTATTTATTGACTTGGCTCTTAGCCGGACTGTTTCAGTGAAATTTGTCTTCTCCCTTGCCCTCTGCAGTATGAGTCCTCTGATGTCACTCCTAGGACATGTGCACAGTCAGCATGATATGACAGTGATTTTAGCAGGGCTCTGTTTGTCTCTCTCTCTTATTTTTTTGTTAAGCTATTTACCTCTATTGGTGTAATTCCCAGCTGTTAGGTTCCATTAATTGCTGCCTGGTTGCTCTGTTGTCTTTGACAATAAACTGAGGCATAAATTGCTTCACCGTATGACCTAGTTAAATTGGAACTCTTTTGCAGAGGTGATGAGGCAAGGCTTGAGGTTTATTCTGACCCCAGAAGGGCTCTTCTTAACTCTTTCCATCATTTTCTCTGATAAACTCGTTGGGATACAGTTTATCTTGTTGCTCTAATGGAGCTACCAACCCCCTCTTAATTGCTTACTACCAAAGCCTCCATTATTATTGAGAGCCCCCTTAGGCTTGAACTTCCCCACACTCTTTTTCAAATAAAGTCAGTTCCTTCGGGATAACTTTGAAGCTCCCTGTTCTTATGGCTTGTGTCTTCCCCTGGGCAAAATCTCTGAGACCTTGTTCCAGAGCTAGGGGTAAGGATGATGGCATGCTTCTCTCAGAGTGATATCCCTATAAGCAGCTTTCTGGGTAGGTACAATAACCTCTGGACTTTGTGGCTTGCCTCTCCCATTATGGAACCTTTGCCTGATGAGCAAGGTGGGACAAAGGTGATGGAGCCCCAGTATTCTCAACCTGCCACGTCTGGGGTAGAGCCTCCACTCTATGAGGAGGAAGGAGGCCCCCAACATCTGAGCTGCACTACCCTGGTATTTAGCCTCTGTAATTTGGAGCAGGGTGGGAGGCTTGAGAAATACTGGTGGCCTTCCTTTGATGTAAGATACTGTATCTGTTGACTGGGAGCCAAGAGGAGGGTGTGTTCATCATGCTGAGCTAGAGTTGGGTGTGGGGTGTGGAGTTAGTGGATCATGCCTCAAGTAACTCTCTGTTCTTACCGAAATTTAGATTTTCTGGCATAAATATTTATTTGCTGTATGCTCTTAGGAAAACGTCCAGAGACTTTAAATGGTTGGTTTTTAAGTAATTTTCACCAATTATGTTTGTTTCATTGGGGTGGGTCCAAGGAGCACTTCACACTGCTATTCAGAAGTGGAAGTCAGAATTTTGTACATTTATGAGTATTGCAAAAGCCAGGTTATTATACACAATTATATGGACATTAAATTTTATTGATTTTAATTTTGGAATTGTCAGAAACCTAAATTGCTTAGAAAAACACCAAAAATTAGTTTAACAGAATATATTTGTTGTGATTATATACAACTTGAATCAGGCATCATCACCTGAACATGTCAGGAAGGCACTCTGAAGAGGGGACAGTGAAAGTGGATTACATAGGTCATTGTTAACTTCTCAATAGACAGCATCAAAGCCCAGGACAGGTTACAAAAACAGTCACCAAGGGCGTACCGTATATTCTAAAACAGGCTCTACTCAGACCCTGGAGTTCCTACTACTCCTGGCTGGACATAATTTTCCAAAGAACCCAATGCCTAAGACAAAATGCTCTCTGCTAAGCTGCTTACTAAGCTGTTGTTTGACCTGAAGGTGACTACAGGGAACCAGTTTCTTCAAGGTTCAAAAGTATATCTGTCTTAGTATCTAGGGCTCCTATAACAGAAATACCACAAGTGGATAGCTTTAATAAACAGATTTATTCTTTCACAGTCTTAGAAGGCTAGAAGTCCAAATTCAGGGTGCCAGCTCCAGGGGAAGTCTTTCTGTCTCTGTTGGCTTTGGTGGAAGGTCCTTGTCATCAGTCTTTCCATGGACTAGGAGCTTCTAAGGTGCAGGGACTCCAGGTCCAAAGGACACACTCTGCTCCCAGCACTGCTTGGTGGTATGAGGTCCACACATCTCTCTGCTCACTTCTTTCTTTTGTATCTCAAAAGAGATTGGCTCAAGACACAATCCAATCTTGTAGATTGAGTCCTGCCTTATTAACATAACTGCTGCTAATCCCATCTCATCAACATCATAGACATAGGATTTATAACACATAGGAAAATCACATCAGATGGCAAAATGGTGGACAATCACACAATACCGGAAATAATGGCCTAGCCAAATTGATACACATATTTTTGGGGAACACAATTCAATCCATGACAACATCTAAGGCAGATGGCTTGGGCAGGTCACCCCAATTCCATGACCCTGGAAATCTGGATTCCAGGAGAATCAAAACGATTTTGTCATTCCCACCATCTGATCGTGGCTCTGCTATAGAATCTTTGTCACAAACATTCAGTAATGGTAGCTGGGCACCATCGATTCTTTTAGCCTCGTGGCAAATGAGACAGCTGTTAATGGAGGTAATCAGACATGGAGTCTAGTTCCTCCTCCGCTGGCTTTCCTTTCTTCCGCTGCTCCAGACGAACAGAAACCAACTTTTGCCCCTTGGATGGCCCCTTGCAAGCCTTTAAGTACCCAGATGCTACATAATGAACTGGGAGGTAGAAGAATATTAGGCTGATGGACTGAAATGACCCACAAAACCATGGCCCTAGGTCTTTAAACCAAGGAAATAAAACCTGTGAAGCATTTGTTTATACATAAGAAGCATCAGTTACTGCTTTTCATGTACATCAGCAACAGCTACATTCTACAAAATGTCAAATTGAGTTTATTAATACTATAAACACAGCAGCATTCATCTGTTAAAGCACAAACTCCTCCATGGGAGACTAATAGGAAATCTAATGCTGTTCTATTTTGTAAAATCATAGCTTGAACCTCAGATGATTCTTTAGTTATGGTCTCTACAGCTTTGCTAAGCTTATCAACAGGAACTTCCAATTCAAGAGTTACAATATCTAAATCCATTTAAATAGCTGGTTCTTCCTTTAATGCAAGAATCAGCTATTTCAGTAACTAATAGTACTATGCTGGCTACAGAATATTCTACGAGAAGAGTTTTTCTCATCTACTGATTCTTTTAATCATTTTAAAGTTTCTTTTCTGGTCTTAACTTTTTGTTCCCCTCATATTTCTTATTTTTCCTTTTGGTTAACTGATTATGTAAACATATAGGAATAGTGTAACAAGAACCAGTCCAAATCTGCAAGGGAAAAAAAATTCATTGGATAATTTAGGAGAAGGGAGGAAAATGATTTCTTATATCCAGAAAATACAACATTAAAACATCAGCAATATTCCCACATAAATCCCATAGTAATATTTTAGTCCACTCAGTCCTATTTAGTTAATGCAGTTTTGGATCAGCAGCAGTCTGTAAACCCATCATCTTCTACACAAGTGTTCTAGAAATCTTGATTCAGTCTATTTGTATCCATGTTCAAAATATCACAGTCCATAAGTCTGATATAGCCCATCTTTTGTTGAAATATTTTGGTCATGCGTTTTCGGTGAGTCAGCATAGTAAAAACTTACCTGCAGATGACAAAACTTAATGTGGTTGTGATTAACTTAATAATAATTAAAAGTGAAAGACCTGATGAGAAGTATTTACAAAAGTAATGCAAAACCAAATAGTCAATTCAAAAAACAAAACCTTTAGACAAAAACATCTGTAAACATAATGATTAATCTTATTTTCAAAGAGCTTCAGATATAACTCGTAATAATCTTGAGATGTCAGATTATAGTCAGATATAGTCAGGATATACCAACATGTTCAAGTCTCTAACCATCTGAATAGTTTAAAAAAAAAAAAATGATATGGGTAAACGATATGAATTCCCCAGTCAAAACCATTGCTAGCTAGATTCAAAAGGAACAGTTGTGACCAAGTTCACAATTAAAATAACTAAAATTGTGACTCATAATATTACGTTCTTGTTGTCTAACACCAGACATCAGTGACACATAAATTTTTAACCCCAAGAAAATTTGGCATGTAACTCATAGCACATTAAATACACCTTTTTCTTTTAGCACTTTTCCCTTTATAAAGCAGGAATAAATCTTTGGTGGCTTTCCACAAAGTTTCAGAGTTGTCAGGAATTTATCATAGGTCACCAAGAAACAATACTTGTGGCTCAGCATGAACCAGGGATTTATTCTCATGAGGCACTGAACCCTTGCCTTCGAGGCAGATTACACAGAAAATAAATCAGTTCTTCAGTAAAGCAAATTTTGTTAACAGCAAGAAACCCAATTTTTTTTGCTTTATATGCTATTTGACACTAAAGCTCTTAAAAATCTTGTAAATTGACACATCAGACTTAATCCATGACAGATAAAAACTTTGACCATATCAAATAAATTTCCTTTTAACAAATATTTTAAGCTTTCTGTTTTTGTCACTGTCTCAGTCATCTAGTGCTGCTCTAACAGAAGTACCATAAGTAGATGACTTTAACAGAGAGAAATTTATTCTCTCACAGTCCAGTAGGCTACGAGTCCAAATTCAGTCTGTCAGCTCCAGGGGAAGGCTTTCTCTTCTCTGTTGGCTCTGGAGGAAGGTCCTTGTCATCAGTCTTGCCTTGGTCTGGGAGCATCTCAGCACAGGAACCTCAAGGTCCAAAGGACGTGCTCGGCTCCCAGTGTTGCTTTCTTGGTGGTATGAGGTTCCCATGTGTCTCTGCTGGCTTCTGTCTTTTATATCTCAAAAGAGATTGCATTAAGACACTAATGTTGTCAGCCTCATCAGTATAACCTCATCACAGTGATAGAATTTACAACACATGAGATCACATATAATCTCATCATAGTGATAGAGTTTACAACACATAAGGAAATCATATCAGATAACACAATCATACAATACTGGGAATCATGACCCAGCCAAGCTAACAGATATTTTTGGGGGACACAGCTCAGTCCATGACAGTCACATATCTCTTAGAGTATAACCCTTTAAGTGGCAAAAACGAACACAGTCATTAGCAGAACCAACTATATGTATACGTATATTTTTTTTTCTTTGTGGCATAAAAAGCAAAAGTATATAAACTTAAATTATAATGAATATCTGTGAACTCCATATCAGTAAATTACCTAATGATCTTGGAAATTATTTTAAGCCTGTATACCATAAGGAGCCCAGTTGGCACAGTGGTTAAGAGCTCGGCTGCAAACCAAAAGGTCAGCAGTTTGAATCCGCTAGCCACTCCTTGGAAACCCTATGGAGTGGCAAACGGGATATACAACAAAACATAATTACTGTTGAAATAAAGTTTGTTTAAATAGTCTCTATTTTCATTCAGACCTTTACCATTTCCCATATTATCCTCATCTAACCTTAGATTTTATTGACTGGTTTTTGGAATAAAAAATGTCTCTATTCCACCCTGCCATTTCATTTCAGGTGTGTCTCATTGTGATTTCTATCATTTGGCTTCTTAAAGTTCTTCTACATTAGAGAGAACTTGTTTACAGTTTTTTTGTGATGACAATCCACCTAGTTTCTGATAACTGTATTAAGATAGCATTTTTCTTATTTTAAACCTCATCAGTGTCTACATTATTTGTTTTCTTTTGTCTTAAAAGGTCTTCATCTGGTTGGAGGGGCTCTTTCTTCAAAAAGACCCCCTGTAGTAACATTGGCCTCAGAGAGTGGGTGCTGAGGAGGCCTGATCCTGCCCTCCCTCTCTGTGGCTCATTGTCAAAGAAAAGAATCAGTCAATCTCAGTTCATTTACATGTGTTTAAGTTGGCTTGAGTATTTTGAAATACAAATGATAACCAAATTATTTCCCATTTGTTCTTTACTGTTCTCTTGGTAATCAGGTTTGCCTTTATTATTAACCATTTATCTGCCTAGTAAATACCAAAGCTCTTTAGCATTTTTGTAAATGAACCCATCAATTCTTGGCTAGCCTTTTTTTTTTTTTTTTTTTCCCCTTCTCTAGGTTTGGCCTATGCTTCCCTCTTCTCATTTTGAAACTAATAAAAATTACTCTCTTTTCCCTAAATAAAACAACATTTCATATAGTATCTAGCTTAAATTACTTAGAAAGGTTTTGCTTTAGAGATTGACATAGTACAGAACATAGAAATCTTTGTCAGAACGATTTAACTAATTCCTGGAAATATTTGGACTATTAAATTTGTATAAATGTTTATCACTAAACCAATCAGAATAAAGTTCTAATAATACTATCTGGAGGTAGGAAATTATTACTATCATAACCCTATCTTCTGCGTGCTTCAAAGAATTCTTCAGAAAAACAATTTAGAATAATTTGTCCTTCTTAAGGCCTTATTGTATCAATCAAAATAAACTGTCCTTTTTCAGCACACTTTTCAAATAGATCAATTTATATGAAAGTTTCTCAGAGTAGCTACTGAAAGCCCAGATCATAAGACAGGCACAGAAGCAGCTTTTCTTGGATGAGTAAAGAATTGAGATTTAAGATGGCCTCCTGAAAAAAGAGCAACTGCCAGCCACGGCCTCCAATCTGATACAAGACATAGACTCACACAATGCTGTATACCAGAGGCAAGCTCAAAACAAAATGAGACAGAGAAACCACATAAACTCACCGATCTCTGAGGCCAGCTGAAAAACCAGGCTTATATAACATAAAGCAAATAGGGGACTTAGTTTCTTAAAATGTCTACAGCAATTCTTTGGTAACATCGACCCAATTCAACAGAAAAATAGGTTCTAGATAAAACTTACTAACGTGCCAGAGTCTCAAATGGAGGGATGTCAGACCCTCTGACAAAACCTGAGCATCAAAAATTCCCCAAAGAGGAAAGAAAATACAAATGGGAACTCATTTTCCCAAAGTAGAAGGAAAAAGAGCAGGTGGGAACTCATTTTCCCAAAGGGATCACTGAAATTCCAAATTACTTCTAGTATATTCAGCTTATAGCATTTTTGAGCATGAACCCCAAACCAGCATCTTGGTAGGGGGAAGCTCCAAGCTCACTTCACTTAGATGTCGAGGATCCTGTTCCCTTAGGTTGAAACAGGTTTCCCAGAGTCAGAATCCTATCAAGGAGTCTGCCACGGGATCTAGCAAGTGTTTTGTTTTGCAGTGTACCTCCGTTGCATGAAAGTTTTCTTGTGGCTGATGGGCAGCCTAATGCTCTAGCCCATCTTATGTCCCAGCTTATCCTTTCATGAGTGTCTTTCTGTTGGTGAGTACCCTAGAGGCTTTTAAGGTGATCAAACTCACGCCCACGTATTTTTATGGCTTAAAAGAACTCTGGGATTCCTTTGTAACAACCATATAAAAATAATTCTGCCAGCTAGAAACCCAGTCCCTTATAACTTACAGTATTTTTTTTTTTTTTTGAAACTGTCTTTAAGAGAGGCTATTTTAGAATTCTGAATACGTTTGGAAACTTTAGAATATCAGTCAAAATAAGCATCCCATTGCTGTTATTTGGTTTTGGCTCCACTATTGTCTAATTTAAACCTTAAATATATGAGTCTCTGCAATTGGAAAGTATCCTAAAGTGGCCAGTAATTTGCCAAACCGTCGTTAGGGAGTTCAAACAAAAATACAAACGAGACCTAGACCCATAGTTCTTGGCCATGTAGTGAGCTGGAGTTCCACTAGGAAAATCCAGTGCTTTATTGGATTTGGCATACCCCGTTTTGAGACAGTCCTAAATACTACGAAACAACAAATTCACCAAACTCACTATAAATATTGAATTCAAACTCAAAACACAAATGGAGTGGAGCTCAAGAATCTGTGAAGGCTTACCCAGGTGACCTCCAGATGCTCTGTGGAGACAGCTGAAAGGACTTTGCAGATGTCATACCTGTGTCCAGCGAGAGCTCTGAGGGATATTGGTCAGCCACTATGGACCCGACTTCTGATGCCAGGAATTGTCTAAAGTCTAAATTGCTTAGAGAAATACCAGAAATTAATGTAACATTTGTTGTGAGTAGATAGGACTTGAATCGGGCAGCATCACCCGAACATGTCGGGAAGACACTCCAACGGGGAAAGTGAAGGCGGGTTATATAGGTCATTGTTGTATTAATTTCTCAAGAGATAGCATCAAAGCACTGGGCAGGTTACAGAAATATCAAGGACATGCTGTGTATCTTAAAACAGCCTCTAGTTGGACCTTGAAGCTCCTGTTTCTCAAAGCTGGCTGCACATAGATAATTTTCCAAAGAACCCAATGCCTAAGACAAAACTCCTCTAAGCTGCTTACTAAGCTGTTGCTTGACCTGAAGGTGATTCTAGGGAACCAGTTTCTTCAAGGTTCAAAAGGACACCTAAGGGTGGAGGGCCTGGGTGGTTCACCCCAATTCCATGAACCCAAAAATCTGAATTCCGGGAGAAATGATTTTTTCAGAAACAAAGAAGCTGGAAACTGATATGCTTAATTTAAAATAATGCTGAAATCACTTCCTTGCAATTTTTCTTTGTTCTTGGATTAGATTGTATCAATATTTATGGAATGAATAGCATGTCATTTGAAGTAAATGTTCAGGGTAATAATTCATCTTAAAGTCAAAGATAACAAGTTGTTAAAGGGAAATGTAAGAAGTCATCAAATAAAAACTAACAGTTACTGGAAACTGGAGCAAGATGGTGGCATAAGCAGATGAACACTTCCATCCTCCCACAATTATGGAAAAATAAAACTGAAATAAAATAAACAATGTGGTGGAACTAATGGACTCAGAATTCTGTAAACCAGTCAAAGAGATACAGTATCTAACTGAAAGCTGAATAAAAAGCCAACAAGATGGGAAAGTTAGCCTGTCTGTAGTGTAAACCCTTTCCACTCCCAGCTTCTACAGTAGCTCCTGGATCAGTGGGTTGTGAACTGCAAATCGTGAACTCCCTTTTGGCCCTGGAGTGTTGGGAATAGACTTAGCTTTTGCTGGGGGCTGTTGTATCATATTCTTCATATCTGTTTGGGGGCAGCCAGAAAAACTGAGGAGAGACAGGATCCTCACAGAAAAGCCAGCTCAGTATTCCTGGAAGAATTGGCAAGAAAAAAGAAGGTATCTACAATGCATCCAGGCACCATTAATCAATTGTGAGCAGTTTACCTTAACAGATACAGACAACAGGCTTCCAAGGGCTGAAATCTGAGAAACATCTGTGCTAGGAAGGGAAAGTTTAATGCAGAAGTTAAAATCAAAAGCAAAAAGGCAGATATAAAAGTTAAGAATCACTTCTCCACCAAATGATATACTACCCACAAAAGAGCTTCTCAAAATATTTGGGGGCTCTGGAAGCAGATTGGATATTTAAATCAACCAGCAAAGTGTTCAGCGAACATCCCCCATTCCTCATCCCTACCACAGAGAATGGTGGCCTGAGTTCTCCAGTCAGCTGCCTGGTGATAAGAGTGGGCAGGGAGGAGGCTGCACAGTTTGTAGAGAAGGCTTGGTCTAGGAGTGCTATGAAAGGTTCAAACGAGTGGCGATTTTGGCCTTTTCCTAGCACTGTGTCATTGCAGGTAGAATCAGAGGGTCTCAGTGTCCTGTAGTAGAGTAAGCGTGATCACTGACTGCGAAGATAATAGAATTGGAACTCATGCTATAAAAAAAGTAGCTTGGAAAAGGCACTAAACAGTTGACTACAGTGTACATCAAGTAATAACAGCAGTCACTAAGGAGTGGGAGAATCAGATGCTTTCTGTACTCTGCTTTTCTCCCTAAGGTACAAGAAAATCTTCAAACACTAGGAAAACAAGGGCTTTGGATCAGGGTCCTTGGTATCTACCCAAGTTCTGGAAGGAAGTCCTTTCAACAATAGTTAGAGATTACTGAGAAAATGGACTACTACAGTTTTCAACAATAGGGAGGAAAAAAATACACAAATTTACAACCCCTGGGAAAGGAGAAGATTCTGAGTTCCAGAGTTACCATAGTATAATATTCAAATGTTCAAGGTACAATAAAAATTATAAGGCATACCAAGAAGCAAGCAAGGATGGCCCAATCAAAAGAACATGAAGAGACAAAAACCAGCCCTATGGAAGCCCAAATAATGGGCAAAATAGAAGATTTTCAAACAACAGTATTAAATTTATGTCAAAGAATTTAAAGAACACATGGACGACAAACTAAAGGAAATCAGGAAACAAAAATGAGAACCTCAATAAGGAGATAGAAAAAAGAGAAAAAAAGACTACCAAATATTAGAACTGAAGAATACAATGACTGAAATAAAGACATTGGAGGAATTCAGCAACAGATTTCAGCTGGCAGAAGAACAAATAAGTGAACTAGAATACAAAGTAATCAAACTTACTGAGATTCAAGAGAAACAGGAGAAAAGAGTAAAGAAAAATGACTAAAGCCAAACGGAATTCTGGGACACCATCAAGTGAATACACATTGTGGGAATCCCAGAAGGAAAGGAGTGAAAGAAAGGGACAGAAAGATTATTTGCGAAAATAATAGTAGAAAACTATCCAGAGTTGTTTAAGGAAGTGAATCCGCAAATCCAGGAAACTCAAAAAACCCCAAGTAGAAAATGCCCAAAGATTGCCACTCTGGGACACACTGTAATAAAACTCCAAAAAACCAAACCTAAGGAGAGAATCCAGAAAGCAGCAAGAGAGAAGCCCAGTGTAACAAATAGTAAGAGCTCTTCAATAAGATTAAGTGCCAGTTTTTCATCAGAAACCCAGAAGACCAAGAGGCAATGGAAATACATATATGTATATGTATGTATATATATGAAGCACTGAAAAATAACTGTCAACCAAGAATTCTTTATCTAGTGAAACTATCCTTCAGAAACGAAGGTGGATAGAAAGATGAATTAAAGACATTCCCAGATAAGCAAAAGTTGTAGAAACTTTTTACTACCCAATGTGCTTTGCAAGAACTGCTATAGTGTGTCCTTCAAATGGAAAGGAAAGAACACTAGACAACTATCTGATCAGTTTACAGGGAAAAACATTAAAAAATAAAAGAGAGATTTCCAATAAAGGTAATGGCACAGACAAAAAGGCTTGTTGCAGGGTATTTTCAGATGGTAAATTTAGTTATTATGTGCTACAAGCCTCATATCATCAAATGTATAAGAAATAAATACAAAGTTATCCTAACAGACACAGAATGTATAGTGATGTGAAAGTGATATAGTAACAGAGATCGGGAGGGAGGAGAGAATTAGGATTTAAGAATGTGAGTATTTTATAAATGTTACTTGCTGTTTGTTAATTGTTGGTATATAGGTAAAATAGGTCATAAAATAGGGTCTCAAATGTAATTTTCATGATAACCATTAAGAAAATACTTCAGAAGTATACCCAGAAGGTAAGAAGGAAGAAACCAAGTAGACACAACACAAGAAAGCAACTTAACACAATCACAAAATTGTAAAAAATAGGACAAATAAATTATACAAACCAAAAATCCTGTTTCTGTCGAGTCAGTTCTGACTCATAGTGACCCTGAAGGACAGAGCTGAACTGCCCCACAGGCTTTCCAAGGCTGTAATCTTTACGGAAGCAGACTACCACATCTTTCTCCTGCAGAGTGGCTGGTGGATTCAAACCACTGACCTTTTGGTTAGCAGCTGAGCACTTAACCACTTACGCCACCAGGACTCCTATAAATAAAGTATAAGACACCCAAAAAACAAGTAACAAAATGACAGAGGTAAATTCTTCCTTACCAATAATTAATGTAAATGGTTTAATCTGTCCATGCAAAAGGCAGAGTGGCAGATGGATAAGAAAACACGACCCATCCATATGCTGTCTACAAAAGATAGGCCCAAGAACACCAACAGACTGAAGTTGGAAGGATGGAAAAGAATATTCCATGCAAATCGTAACCAAAAGAGAGCAGGGCTGACCAAAATAGACTTTAAGTCAACATCTGTTATAAGAGATGATGAAGGACATTATGTATTAATAAAAGGTATAACACAACAAGGAAATATAACGATCATAAATATATGTGCATCCAACATCAATGCACCAAAATACATAAAGCAAATACTGACAGAACTGAAAGGAGCAATAGACAATACGAGTAGGAGACTTTACTGCACCATTGTCAATACTGGCAACTTCCAGAAAGATAATCAGTAAGGAGATAGAGGACTTGAACAATGCAATAAACAAATTAGATCTAACAGACACATACAGAACTCTCCACCCAACATCAGAACAAACACATTTTTGTCCAGTACACATGGGACATCTCCAGGATAGGCCATATGTTAAGTCATGAAACAAACATAGACAAGTTTTAAAAGATTGAAGTGATACAAAGTATCTTCTCTGACCACAAAGGAATAATATTATAAATTAATGATATAAGGAAAAATAGAAAACACATAAAATGTGAAACTAAATAACATACTGTTGACTCACTTATGGGTCAAAGAAGAAATCAAGTGTGAAAAATATGTATTTACAATTAAGCAAAAATGAAAACACAATATACCAAAACCTATGGGATACAGTGAAGGCAGTCATCAGAGGGAAATTTATAGCAATAAAATATCTCAAACCAACAGTCTTAACTCTACATCTTGAGGAACTAGAATAAGAAGAGCAAGCTAAGTCCAGTCTTACCAAAAGAAAGGAAATAATAAAGATGAGAAATAAATGAAATAGAGAATAGAAGAACAATAAAGGCAATCAACAAAACCAAAAATTGAGTCTTTAAAAAGATCAATAAAATTGACAAACCTTTAGCTAGACCAAAAAAGAAAAAAAGTGAGAGGAAGCAACCAAAATAAGAAATGAAATTGGAGACATTGCAACTGATCCAACAGAAATAAAAAGGATCAATACAGAATATTATGAAAAGTTGTAGTCCAACAAATTTGAAAACTTAGAGGAAATGGACAAATTTCTAGAAAAACATAACCTACCTAAACCAGCACAAAAAGGTATAGAAAATCTCAATAGACCCATAACAAGAAGAGATTCAATCAGTAATGACAAACCTCCCAACAACAACAATGAAAAAGGTCTTGGAGCAGACAGCTTCACTGGGAAATTCTACCATTCAGAGAAAAATTTACACTAATCCTGCTCAAACTCTTCCAAAATATAGACGAGGAAGGAATACTCCCTAACTCATTCTACAAAGCCAGTGTTCCCTTGATACCAAAGCCAGACAAAGACATTACAGCAAAGAAAACTACAGAATATAGATGCAAAAATTCTCAACAAAATACTAGCGAACAGAATCCACCAACATATTAAAAGGATTATACCATGACCAAGTTTGATTTCTTCCAGGAATGTAAGGATAGTTCAACAATATAATCTTTATGGCCATCACAAGAGAAATACCTAAAAAATGTACACAGAAGAGGGAAATCAAAAGTTCATTACAAAAAAGCAACTAAGAACATAATGACAAAATTGCAGGAAATGAGGGACAAGGATGGTATAAGACACGCAGAATGCAATTAGCAAAATGACAGAAGTCTTTAACAGTTATTACCTTAAATGTAAATAGATTAAACACTCCCAGCAAAAGGCAGAGAGTGAAAGAATAGATGAAACAAAGATCCATCCATATATGCTGATTTAGAGAGACATATCTTAGGCCAAGGACACAAACGGGCTGAAAGTGAAAGGATGGAAAAGAATAACCCATGCATACAATAACCAAAAGAGAGCAGAGGTGGCCATGTGGATGTCAGAAAAAATAACTTTTAAGTCAAAATCTGTTCTAAAAGATGAAGGACATTATATAGTGTTTAGAGTGTCAGTTCATCAAGAAGATACAATTATGTATGCACATAATATGAAGCCCCAAATGTATAAACTCTGACAGAACTGAAGAAGTAATAGAGAGCTCTACAGTAATAGGTGAGGACTTCAACATACCAGTTTCAATACTGAACAGAACATCTAGAAAGAAGATTAGTAAGGAAATAGAGGACTTGAGGAGCCCTGGTGGTGCAGTGGTTAAAGCACTTCGCTGCTGACCGAAGGGTCAGTGGTTCAAACCCACCAGCTGCTCCTCAGGAGAAAAAGGTGGCCGTCTGCTTCCGTCAAGATTTACAGCCTCGGAAACTCTATGGGGCAGTTCTACTCAGTCCTATAGTGTCACTATGAGTCAGAATCAACTCCATGGCAACAGGTTTTTAGAGGACTTGAACAGCACTATAAACCAATTAGACCTAAAAGATGTATAGAATGGTCCACCCAACAGCCGAACAGTGCACATGAGTCATTCTCCAGGACAGACCGTGTGCGAGGTCACCACATAAATATCAGTAAGGAGATTTAAGTTATGCAAGGTATTTGCACAAGGGAATGATACTAGAAATTGATAGCAGAAGGTAAAGAGGAAAACATGCAAATACATGGAAATTAAACAATGTACTGTTAAACAACCAGTGATTCAAGGAGGAAATCAAGAGAAAAAAAAAATACTTAGAGTCAAATGAAAATGAAAACACAACATACCAAAACCTATGGGATGCAGCAAAGGCAGTGCTTAGAGGAAAATTTATAGCAGTATACACCTACATTATAAGAGAAGAAAGATCTCAATAGCCTAAGTCTGCAACTTGAGGAACTAGAAAAAGAGGAAAAACTAAGCCTGAAACTACCAGAAGAAAGGAAATAACAAAGATCAGAGCAGAAATATGAAATAGATAATAGAAAAACAATAGAATCAACAAAACCATAAGCTGGTTCTTTGGAAAGATCAATAAAACTGACAAACCTTTAGCTAGACTGACAGAGTGGATGCAAATAATGAAAATATGAAACAAAAGTGGAGACATTACAGCTGACCTAATTGAAATAAAAAGGATCATAACAGAATATTAGGAACAACTGTATGCCAACAAACTTAGTAACTTAGATGAAATGGACAGATTCCTAGAAACACAAGACCTACTTAAACTGACTAAAGAGAAATAGAAAATCTCAACAGACCCATAACAAGTGAAGAGATTGAATCAGTAATTAAAAGCTTCCCAACAACAACAAAAAGTCTTGGACCAAATGGTTTCACAGGAATTCTACCAAATATTTAAAGAAGAATTAACACAAGTCCTGCTAAACTTCTTCGAAAAAGTAGAGGAGGAAGGAACACTCCCTAACTCATTCTATGAAGCCCGCATTACCCTGAAACCAAAGCTAGACAAAGCACAAGAAAATTGCAGGCCACTATCCCTTATGAATATAGATGCAAAATTCCTCAACAAAATATTAGCACACAGACTCCAAAAGCATATTACAAAGATTATACACCATGACAAAGTGAGATTTATCCCAGGAATGCAGCTCGGTTCAATATTAGAAAATCGATCAGTGTAAAAAACCAATTAATAGAACAACGGAAAAGAACCACATGGTCATCTCAATTGACACATAAAAGGCATTTGATAAAATCCAACACCTCTTTTTGATTAAAAAAAAAAAAAAAAAAAACTTAAGCTAGGAGTAAAATGGAAATTCCTCAGTATGATTAAGGGCATTTATGAAAAACCAATACCCAAGATTATACTCAATGGAGATTGAGAGCTTTCGACTTTAAGATCAGGAGCAAGACAAGGATGACAACTGTTAACCACTGCTCTTAGGTATTGTACTGGAAGTCCTAGCCTGAGCAATAAAGCAATAAAACAAAAGGTATCCAAATTGGGAAGGAAGAAGTAAAACTATCACTATTCATAGATGACATGATCCTGTATATAGAAAATCCCAAATAATCCACAAAAAGCTTCTAGAGCTAATAGAGGAATTCAGCAAAGTTGCAGAGTACAAGGTCAACACACAAAAATTTGGTGGGTTTCTATACAACAGAAATGAATAATACAAAAAAGAACTTAAAGTAATTCCATTTCTGATAGTATCTAAGAGAATAAAATACCTAGGAATACATTTAACCAGGGATGTGAAAGACTTATACAATGAACATTATCAAACATTACTGGAAGAGATTAAAGAAGATCTAAATAAATGAAAAGACACTCTGTGTTCACGGATTGGAAGACTTAACATTGTTAAGATGTCATTACTACCCAAAGCAATCTGTAGATTCAGTACAGTCTTGATTAAATTTCCAACAACCTTATTTTCAGAAAACCAGTCCTCAAATTTATATTAAATGGCTAGGGGCCCCAAATAGCCAAAGCAGTGTTGAACAACAACAATAAAGTAGGAGGACTCTCACTTTCTTATTTCAAAACATACTATACAGCTACTGTAACCAAAACAGTCTGGTGCTGGTATAATAATAGACACATAGACCAATGAAATAGAATTGAGAGTTCATAAATAAACCCATACATCTACATCCAGCTGATTTTTGACAAGGGTGCACACTTCTTTCTTGAGCCATTGTCATCTTTTGGCTACTGTGCTACCCCTCCAGAATTTTCTCCCTCCTGTAGGGCCACGTCGTAAGTCTCTTTTATTGACTTTTCCTGCTCTATCTCTGTTTAACCTCGAGATATTGGCACTTCTTACTGTTTAGACCTAGGCCCTCTGTTCCTCTAAATTCTTTCAATACTTTCATTCATTCCTGTGACTTTAAGTTATTTGTATGCTCTCAAATTTTATTTCCAGCTTGGCCCGTTCTATTTTCCCCTCTGGTTAGTTCCTTTGTCTATATATGTGATCCAGAAAAGTTTGTGCCTAAAAGAAAGATAGAAAATATAATAAAATATTAAGTTGTTAAGTATGAGTGCTTTATGTTCTATTTGAATTTTGATAGAACTCAAGTTTACAAAACACCCTCGGATATTTAATCTCATTTTGATACTCTCAGCAACACTGTCTCAAGCTCCTAGAATCTAAATATCAACTGGTAACTGGACTTCCAATCTAGGATTCAGTCCTCTTAAGTCAGGTGTCTTTATGCGGTTCCACGCCATCTCATTTGAAGCAGGACATTTAAATCTTAATTATGTGTCACTGTGTTCTGGCTACCTTACAGTTACTTATAGTGTCTATTTTGATCCTCCAGGTGGATTTGACATGGAAGTCAAAGGTTGGGGTGGAGAAGATGTTCATCTTTATAGAAAATACTTACATGGGGACCTTATGGTGATTCGGACTCCAGTTCCTGGTCTCTTCCACCTCTGGCATGAGAAGCGCTGTGTGGATGAACTGACCCCAGAGCAGTACCGCATGTGCATCCAGTCCAAAGCCATGAATGAGGCCTCGCATTCCCACCTTGGGATGCTGGTCTTCAGGGAGGAAATAGAGACGCACCTTCGTAAACAGGCATACCGGACGGATAGCGAAGCTGTTGGTTAATGTCATATTGATGCATTACCGTCTCAACCACAAACCAGCACCGTTTATTTAGCCTTAATTCCAATTCCAGATACAGTGCCTTTTTCAGGGAAGAAATAAGTATTTTTCATGTTCTTTCGGACAAGTCTTTACCAATTCATCTTGATAATGAGAAGAAAAATCAAGTGTTTCAGAATACAAAGCCTCTGTTCTATGAACTGTGCTATAGAATACTTGACAGATTGAAATCTGGTGTTTATCCCAAAAGTCTTGAGTTCATTTCTGCTGTAGTGTGTTGAGCACTGGGTGTCAGCGCCTCCTGAGAGGGTTGTGTGCTACAAGTGCAGGAGTGGACAGTGTTCCTCACATGCTGCCCCTGTGTAAGCCTGCTGAATTTGTAATGAAGCTGTTTGCTGAAGCTGAGGATAATCAAATGACACATCTCAAATCTAGCCAGCCAAGAGAAGGCAGAAACCAAAACCCCTTAACCTAATGTTGCTTGGCCCCCTGAATGTCTGTTCTTAAACAGATGAATAATAGTTGAAAATATTTAGAGTCTGTGGCTTGGTTAAAAATACATGTTATTACATTATCATCATGTTCAGGATTAATATATTGATATAAAAATATTAATATAAATATAAAATATGGGAGTGTTTTTAATAGAACGTTTGCTTATGTTGAAGTATAGGTTACTGCTGTATCTGGGAACATCCGTTTGTGGGAGCAAGGGCTACATCAGAACCTTCCTGTGGCGGTTCACAGTAGTCAAGCATAGCATGGTTTTTTTGATTTTTGCTTTGTTTTGCTTCATTTAACATGGAGTCATATATATTTATTATCCTTTATTTTATGATATGTTTGTGGGGAAAATACGTTTGCATTATTATAATATTTTGAGTTGAGAAAATTTCACTGAGGTGAGGAAAAAATGAATGAGGTATATCAAGATCACAGATTTGAATAAAAGGCAGGGAAGGGAAGCTAGTCTGTATGGAAGTTTGAATTACAGATCACTTCAGAGGAATACATTGTAGTACTTGCAGATAGTATAGTGTTTTAACTGAAGCTTAAATTAATGAGATAAGGTGAATAAATTATATTCAGAGAGGACTGTACCGTATTACCACACATGGATCTTTTACCTAAATCCAGAAATTGGAGATATGGTGAAAGACATGCATAAGTTTTTGAACCTTTGGCTTTTAAAAGGGACCTATATTGAATTCTATTTGTACATAAACCCTTGAAAATTCACAGAAGAAAACACATTACACTTTTTGCTTAGTAAATCATATCATGTGAAGTATTATGAATTCCAAATTTTGGTATGCCACTTGAACTTAATTTTACAATAATTCTTACTAATAATTCTTAGAACTTTTAAGTTGGGATAGCATTTAGGCATGTTTTTAAGGTGTGTAAAGTGTTCTCCACAAAATTATTCAGGCAGTCATCTTTTTTTATACACAAGGTTTCTTTTGTTATTTATTATGAAGACCAGATAATTATGGTATTTTAAGTGAGAGAATGTAATTATTTGCAAAAGTAAGTTGCAGCTTGTTTTTTGACAGAATCAAATGATTTTACCTTTTCTCCTATTTTGTCAAACCAGGTTTTTCTTGAAAGTTGGAAGTTAAGCAATGGAAACATTATGTTTTTGACATTAAATGGTACCAATAAAGTATTTTATTACCAAAAGTTAAATGAAAATGTGTTAAATTAATTTTGTATTATATTTTCTGTTATAAAACATCATAGATACAGGGGAAAAAATGTGTCATGTAATTGCACACTTTAAAAGAATAATAAAGCAAACACAAATGCACCAAGTACCCAGATTAAGATCCAGCATTATCGCTGACAGGCCCATGCGCCCCTTCACGATCACATGCCCTCACTCTGTCAATAAGAGTCATTATCCTGACATTTGTGATTATTATTCTCTTGTTTTTCTTCGTAGTTTTCCCACCTGTGTATGTATCCATTTTTAATATAGTTTAGTTTTGCCTGTTTTTTAATTTATTATGATTTCATTATATATTCTTCCCTAACTTTCATTCAGTATTATTTTTGAGATTCACCGTGTTAATCTTAACATTAATTCATTTTTATGCTGAATAGTTGTTATGGATTGAATTGTGTCCTCTGAAAATATGTGTTGGAATCCTAACCCCTATACCTGTGGATGTAATCTCGTTTGGCAGTCGTGTTATAAATAATGCCGTAACGGTGTAGGGTGTCTCTTGGACCTAGTCTCTTTTGAGATAGAAAAAGACCAGATTAGGCATAGAGAGAAGCAAAGCTGTGGAAAGATAGATGCCACACCACATGACGATCTCCAAGGAAGAGAAGCTGAAGAGACAAGGACCCTCCGCTAAGGATGACAGGGAAGGCCTTCCCCTAGAGCTGGTACCCTAAATTCAGGCTTCTAAATAATGAGAAGTTTCTGTTCGTTAAAGCCACCCACTTGTTACAGCAACATTTGACGACTAAGGAAGTAGTATTCCATTGTATGAATACTACAGTGTTCATTCTACTGTTGACAGTACCTGGGTGGTTTCCAGTTTGTTACTCTACTGTTGATAGATATTTGGGTTGTTTCTAGTTGTTTTTTTCCCCCTTATTTGCTTGCTTCATTTTGCTTTTATAAGCAGCGTTATAAACACTGCTGTGCATGTCCCTTAAAGTATGCAGTTATTTCTCATGGAGTAAAATGCTGAGTCATTTGTCATGTGCATCCTTGGCGATGTTTAATGTTGGTAGGCTTATTCTTGCTGATCTAGTGGATTCTAGGTATGAATTATAGTTGTAATTTGCATTTCCAGTCTTTTTTGTCCATTTTTATCAGTTCATGTATCCTGGATACCAACTCTTGTTGATTAAATGTTTGTGAATATCTTCTTTGAGAATGTGGCTTGTCTTTTCTCTTTTTTTTATTTTTTTCTCCTTTAATTCATAGGCTGTTTTTTTTTTTTTAATTAAATTTTATTTTTTTGGTAAAAATATACACAACATACACCATTTCAACAATTTCTACATGTACAATTACATTGATTACATTCTTCAAGTTGTGCAACCATTCTTGTTATCCTTTGCCAAATTATTCCACCACCATTAAGATAAAATCACCGCTTGTAAGCTTCTCATCTAACCTTTGGAGTTGCTGTTGTCATTTTAATCCTATATAGATAATTCTTTAAAAGCACAATGCTCACAGCATACCTTTTTTTTTTTTTGGAGTCCAATTTGTGATTATTTTTTGTACTTTAGATGAAGGTTTACAGAACAAACTAGTTTCTCATTAAACAGTACACATACTGTTTTATGACATTGGTTAACAACCCCACAACATGCCAACAGTCTCCCTTCTCAAACTTGGGTTCCCTGTTACCAGCTTTCCTGTCCGCTCCTGCCCTCTAGTCCTTGTCCCTGGGCGGTTGTGCCCCTTTAGTCTCGTTTTGTGTTAATGGGCCTGTCTAATCTTTGGCTGAAGGGTGAACCTCAGGGCTGACTTCATTACTGAGCTAAAAGGATATCGGGGTGCCATACTCTCGGGGTTTTTCTCCAGTCTCTGTCACGCCAGTAAGTCTGGTCTTTTTGTGAGTTAGAATTTTGTTCTACATTTTTCTCCAGTTCTGTCTGGGACCTTCTACTGTGATTCAAGGTATACCTTCTTTACTAATTAAGCCAAACTATTGTTTGCTTTAAAGATGACTTCAGGGGATAGTTTTGCTTTAAGGTTTAAAGATTAACTCAGGTCACCCAACCTCAATCGTTCCAGAAAGTGTATTCCATAAGAACTTGAAATTCTGTTCTGCATTTTACCCACTTTTGATCAGAATTCTCCTGTGGAATCTATGATCAGAACGTTCTGTAATGGTAGCCAGGCTTCCTCCAGTTCTTCTGGTCTCATGGCAAAGGAGGCAGTTGTTCATGGAGGCATTTAGACATGCATTCCAGTTCCTCCAATTCCTGCCTCCCCTTCTTCCCTTGCTGCTCCAGGCGAATAGAGACCAATTGTACCTTGGATGGCTGTTCACAAAGTTTTAAGACCCCAGGCTCTATGCAAAGAACTAGGAGGTAGAACAGAAACACTAAAAACAGTATTAAGGCCAATTGACTGGAATGTCCCATGAAACCATGCTGCTATATCTCGAACCGGGAAAACAAATCACATGAGGTGTTTTTGTTGTGCATAAGCAGCCTCAGCAGCTACTCTTTTTTTTTTTTTTTTGTTCGTTGTAAATGTTTATCACACAGCTTTTGCCACTTCATCTTTTTACAGTTATACAACTTATTGACAGAAATTGCAGTAATCTAATCAGCTGTGCAAACTTAATCAGTGAAATTTTTCCATCACCATAAACCAAAACTCAGTACTCCATAAGCAATTGTCCTCTTTTCCCCTCCCTACTGCCTCTGGTAACCACCAATAAACTTTGGTCTCTATATATTTGCCTTTTCTTGTCCTTTTATATAAGCGAAGACATACAATATTTGTCCTTTTGTGATTGACTTATTTCACTCAGCATAATGTCTTCAAGCTCCATATTGTAGCATCTCTCGAGACTTCGTTTCTCCTACTGGCTGAGTAGTATTCCATTGTATGTATGTACCACATTTTGTTTATCCATTCATCTGCTGATGGGCATTTAGTTTTTTTCCACCTTTTGGCTATTATGAATATGCTGCAATGAACATTGGTGTACAAGTCTCTGTGTCTCCATTTTCAAGTCTTTTGGGTATAATACCTAGGAGTGAATTGCTGGGTCATATGGTAATTCTATTTTTAGTTTTTTTAGGAATTGTCACACTGTTTTCCACAACCGCTGTACCATTTTGCATTCCCACCAGCAATTTCACCACATCCTTGCCAACATTTGTTATTTTCCTTTTTTCCTTGGTTACTCTAGTAGGCGTGAAGTGGTATCTCATTGTGGTTTTGATTTGCATCTCTGATGATTAAAGACATTGAGCAACTTTTCATGTGTTTGTTGGCCATTTGAATACCCTCTTTGGTGAAATGTGTACTCAGGTCCTTTGCCCATTTTTTGATTTTGTCATTAAGTTGTGGAAGTTTTATATATATTTTGGCTATCAGATTCTTATTGGATATATGGTTCCCAAAAATATTCTCCCAATCTCTAGGTTGTCTTTTCACTTTTTTGATAGTCCTTTGATGAACAAAAGTTTTTAATTTTTATGATGTTCCATGTGTGTATTTTATCTTTTGCTATTTGTGCTTTTGTTATTATGTCAATAGTCCATTGTTAAAAGCTAGGCCCAACATCCATGTCCCTGTATTTTCTTCTGAGAATTTTATGGTATTAGTTTTCATGTTGAGGTTCTTACTCTGTTTTGAATTGTTTTTTATGTATGGTGTGAGGTATATAGATCCTGCTTCATTCTTCTACATGTGCATATCCAATTTTACCATCACCATTGATTGAAGAGGATTTTCCTTCCCTATTGAATTGTCTTAGCACTCATGTCAAGAATCAGTTGACCATCAATGTGTGGGATTATTTTTGGACTCTAAATTATACTCTATTGGCCTATATGTCTATTGTTATACCAGTTCCAAGTTGTTTTTATTACTGTAGTTTTATAGTATGTTTTGAAATCAGAGTGTGAGTCCTCCTCCTTTGTTGTTCTTCAGAATTGCTTTAGCTATTCAGGGCCTCTTGCCATTCCATATGAAATTAAGGATTGGGTTTTCCATTTTCATAAAGAAGGCTGTTGGATTTTGATTTTCAATTAGCTCTTTTTTTTTTCCTATCTTGTTCTTAAGAATCTCATTTTGTTTCCCTCTTTCTTTTAGTTTGTTGCCTGTATGTTCTTTAAAATTTTTGCATATATTTAAAGTTGTTGTTTGATAGTTGTCTATTTTGTCCATTATCCGAACTTCCATAGGGCTGACTTCTCTTTCTTCATATTGTTCTTTCAGTTGGGGCATCATTACTTCCTTGTATGTCTTATTTGAGTATTATACTTTGGTTTCTCTGCAACTAAGAGTCTTCTCTTTCCCAAAGGATTGTGATTCTGTGTACATTTTTAATCTTTTTTTCCCCCCCTTTTTCCTCTCCCCCAAAATTCCACTAGAGCGTTAGCTGACCCTTTGATTCTGCTGGCACTCAGTTATGGAGAGGCCTTATCATGCAAATTTACTTGGTGCTTCAGGGTGTCACTGGACCACGCCTTTGTTTTTTTCACAAACCCTGTGACCCCCAAGCCTAGGAGAAGGCCCCCACTGCCTGCCCTGGTGCCAACTGGCTGTTCTGGGAACATAGGATGCCGTTCCCACCTCTGTTTTTGGGCCTGGGAGTGTGGGGTGCCGGTCACTTGGTGGACTAGCTCACTTAGGTAGAATGAGCAGCTATTTTTCTCTCCGTCTAGCACTTTCTTGTTAAAAGTGTCTAGTCGGCTTCCTGAGCTTTTTAATAGACCCCGTGGGCCTTTCATGGGCTTTAGGTGGATCTCAACTACCTTCTTACCTACCTTTGTGTTTTAAGTTTCAGGTTTCAGAAACAAGTTCTTCTCAGCTCCCTTGAATACCTGTTGTTATGCATTTGTTAAGTTTAATCTCCTTTGTTTCGTGGAGGCTGGAGACAGAAGCTGTTCTGTTTTTTGTTTTTCCTCAGTCCCGCCTGGAAGGGACTGAGTGCCTAGTTTCTCAGCAGTTTTTCGCGATACATTCAGGCAGATAGGAATTCTCTGACTCCACAGCAGGAATTAGCAAAAAGCAAGTTATTTTGCCACTCTCTTGGGCCACTGTAGAGCAATTCATAGTTTACAGTTCCTGGTTCACACACTAAAAACCAAAAAAAAAACCCATTACCATTGAGTCAACTCATAGTGACCCTATAGGACAGAGTAGAGCTTTCACATAGGGTTTCCAAGGAGCGGCTGGTGGATTCTAACTGCCAACCCTTTGGTTAGTAGCAGGGCTCTTTACCACTTTGCCACCAGGGCTCCGATTCACATACTACACCCAGGATATTCATCCTCAATGCCATTGGGGTTGGACAGGAGGTATTCCCTTTGTCAAAGAGATGGATAGCAGATATGGTGCACTTGACTCAAGCCATGGTGTTTTCAATAGCCTCATAATGCATGTGAAAGCTGGACAATTAATAAGGAAGACTGAAGAAGAATTGATGGCTTTCAATTGCGGTGTTGGCGAAGAATATTGAATATACCATAGACTGCCAAAAGAATGGACAGGTCTGTCTTGGAAGACGTACAACCAGAATGCTCCTTAGAAGCAAGGATGGCAAGACTACATCTTATGTACTTTGGACATGTTGTCAGGAGAGATCAGTCCCTGGAGAAGGACATCATGCTTAGTAAAGTACAGGGCCAGTGAAAAAGAGGAAGACCCTCAACAAGATGGACTGACACAGTGGCTGCAACAATAGGCTCAAGCATAACAACGATTGTGAGGATGGTGCAGGACCAGGCAGTGTTTCATTCTGTTGTTCATAGGGTCGCTATGAGTCAGAACTGATTCGACGGCACCTAACAACATCTTGCACTGATCTTGGGGTTCTCTTACCCACGAAACCAAATATTCACTTTAAAGAAATCCCTGACCAACATTGTGAGAAAATAAATTTCTGTTCTTTAATGCCACCCACTTGTGATATTTTTGTTACAGCAGCACTAGGAAACTAAGACATACTTTATTGTATTACCTTTTATATTTAGATCTATGATTCGTTTAAAAATAATTTTTGTATATGGTATGCAGTAGGAATAAAAGAGTAATCATTTAGAATTTCTTTTAGTGGAGAACAGCTGATAGCAAAGTCTGTTTTAGGTTATCTATACCCATAGTGTTTCCAAGGCTGTACTTCTTTACAGAAGCAGACTGCCATATCTTTCTCCTGTGGAGTGCCTGTTGAGTGCGAACCACTGATCTTTTTGGTTAGCAGCTAAGCACTTTAACCATTGTGCCACCAGGGCTCTCCTAGCTTATCTATAAATGTCTTTATTTTCTTTCATTTTAAGTATTTTTGAAGGGTATAGATTTCTGTCCTGGCAATTATCTTTCTTTTAGCATATGGACATTATTATTCCACTGTATCCTGGATTCTATGATTTCTGTTGAGAAGTGAACTATCAGTTAAACAGTTGACACTCCTTTGAAGGTGATCAGCCTTCTTTTTCTCTGGATGCTCTTAAAATCTGTTTATCTTCATGCTGTATCACATGCCTGCGTGTGGGTTTATTTTTACTGATACTGTTTGAGATTCTTTGGGCTTCTTGGATTGTTGTCTTTTATCAGTTCTGAAAAATTCTCAGCTATATTTTCTAGTCTCTGCCCCATTCTCTGTTTCCTTCTATGGCTCTGATATGGTATCTGTTGGATTGCTTGTATCCTCTGTCTCTTAACCTGTTTCATATTTTTCAATTCTGTCTCTCTATATTACATTCTGGTGATTTCTTGAGAATTGTGACCAAAAAGATTTGGAAAAGCCAAATAGATCATTTAGAAATGAAAACTGCAATAATTGAATTTTTAAAACCCAACAGATAGGTCTAATAGAAAATTAGGCATAGCTAAGGAGAGACAGCGGCCCTGGTGGTACACTGGTTAAGCACTTGGCTGCTAACCAAATGTTGGCAGTTTAAATCCACCAGCTGCTCCTTGGAAACCCTATGGGGCAGTTCTACCCTGTCCTATAGGGTCACTATAAGTTGGAATCAACTAGACAGTAGTGGGTTTTGGTTTAAGGAGAGACTTTCTAAATTGGAATGTAGGTCAGTATGTTTGCTTCTGCTGAGGATTTAGGGACAGTACCACCAGTTCACGGCCATGTTAAACTAAATTCTCAACTTGAAGTATTTTGGACCAGTGTGAATTTGTACTGGAAAAAAAATACCCTGGGCAAATTTGCCCCATTCAGTGGTGAGTTGACCATTCAGTTGTGAGGTTCAAAGCAGACATTGGTGGGGCTGGGGATGGATCATTTAATTTCAAGTTCAGTGTTATACTAAGGGGTGGTTATTCATGATACAAGCTTTATAGGCTGTGTTCTTCTATTGGAGTCCTCTTTGACTCCTTACCTTGAGCAGGCCCTGGACATTCTACTCTATCCCCCTTGTGGACCTGAAAAAGAAGCTCGTGGTCCCTGCCCTCAGTGCAAGAGCTGGATTCAGGGTGTCCTTGGCGTCTCTGGATTCCTGTCTTCCCCTGGAGTTATTTTGTTTGTTTTAATACGTCACTGTGTTTTCGGTGAAGGTTTGCAAAGCAGTTTAGGTTCCCATTCAACAATTTCTACGCAAGTTGTTCAGTGACACTGATTACATTCTCCACAATGTATGAACATTCTCATTGTTTCCATTCTGGTTGTTCCATTTCCTGCCCCCTTACATTCTCATCTTTCTTTTAAAGTAATTGTTGACCATTTAGTCTCATATAGGTGATTTTTTAAAGAAGTTCATACTTATGGGTGATATTTTTTGAGCCAATTAGTTATTTAGCTACCAGATGACCTCAGGGGTTAGTTTCAGTTCAAGGTTTGAAGAGTATCTCAGGGCAATAGTCTTGAGGAGTCCCCCAGTCTCAACTAGTCCAGTAGGTCTTTTTTTTTTTTTTTTAGGAATTTGAGGTTCTGTTCCACATTTTTCTCCCATTTTATCAGGGTCCATGTATTGTGGTCCTGATTAGAACTATTGGTAGTTGTAGCTGGGCACCATCTAGTTCTTCTGGTCTTAGGGTAGATGAAGCTGTGATTTGTATTGACTATTTGTCTGTAGACTAGCTTCTTTTGCTCTGGACAAGTAGAGACCAATAGTTGTATCTTCGATGGCTGCTTGAGACCCCAGCTTTTAAGCTTTTAAGACCCCAGATGCTACTCGCCAAACTAGGATATAGAACATAACTTTATGAACTATATTATGCCAATTAACCAAGATGTCCCACGAGACCATGGTCCTAATCCTTCAAACCCAGAAATCCAATCCCACAAGGTGTTTGGTTATATCTAAGAAGTATTCATAACTGTGCCTTCTATGCACTTTATTATATATATTAATATATGTACAGTCACATAGATGAATATACATATATATAGGCATCCACCTATATATACATATATATATATGTATATACCTGTACACATACATGCTTACATACATACATATATACCCACATGTATATTTTTTGGTTGTTTTTGTTGTTGTTTCAAAATTATATATGCCATAGTAATTACCAACAGGTCGTTTTTCTCATGTATTTTTTACTGACATCATTTACCTTCGTCAAGCTGTGTACACTTCATCCTCATTCAGTGTTACCTTCCCATCACCGGTGATAACAAGTGTCTACTATCTATAGAGAGTGAATCTCCTCTCCCCCACATCCCTGGTAACCACAATGAACATTAAGTCTTTCACATCCCATAGTAAATTTATTCTAGATATTTTATTCTCTTAGATGTTATTGTAAATGAATTGTTTCCCTAATCTCCTTTTCAGATTTCTCATTGCTGGTGTATAGAAACCCAATTTATTTTTGTGTGTTGATCTTGTATCCTGAAACTTTGCTAAATTTCTGGATTAGTTCTAGAAGCTTTCTGGTAGATTCTTTGGGATTTTCTATATATAGGATCATGTTATCTTTGAATAGAGATAGTTTTACCTCTTCCTTTCCAATTTGGATATCTTTTATTTCTTTTTCTTGCCTTATTGCTCTGCCTAGGACTTCCAGGACAATATTGAATAGCAGTGGTTAGAGTGGGCATCCTTGTCTAGTTCTCGTTTTCAAGGGGAAAGTTTTCAATCTTTCTCCATTGAGTATAATCTTGGCTGTTGGTTTTTCATAAATGCCCTTAATTGTGTTGAGGAACTTTCCTTTTATTCCTGTCAAGAGTTTTTATCAAGAAAGGGCACTGGATTTTATCAAATGCCTTTTTTTTTTTTGGCTTCGATTAACATGATCAAGTTATTCTTTTCCTTTGCTCTATTAATGTGGTGTATTACATAGACTGATTTTCTTTTAGCAAGTGAGTCAGACAATATTCTTTTATTTTTTTAATTGTACTTTAGATGAAGGTTTACAGAGCAAATTAGTTTCTCATTAAACAATACACATATTGTTTTGTCACATTGGTTGCCAACCCCACAACATGTCAACACTCTCCCCTTCTCGACCTTTGGTTCCCCATAACCAGCTTTCCTGTCCCCTCCTGCCTTCTAGTCCTTTCCCCTGGGCTAGTGTGCCCATTTAGTCTCTTTTGTTTTATGGGCCTGTCTATCCTTTAACTGAAGGGTGAACCTCAGGAGTGACTTCATTACTGAGCTGTAAGTGTGCCAGGGGGCCATGCTCTCGGAGTTTCTCCAGTCTCTGTCAAACCAGTCAGTATGTCTGGTTTTTGGTTTTTTTTTTAGTTAGAATCTTGTTCTACATTTTTCTCTGGCTCTGTCTGGGGCCCTCTATTGTGATCCCTGTCAGAGCAGTTGGTGGTGGTAGGCGGGCACCATCTAGTTGTGCTGGGCTCAGTCTGCTGGAGGCTGTGGTAGTTGTGGTCCATTAGTCCTTTGGACTAATCTTTCCCTTGTGTTTTTGGTTTCCTTCATTTTCCCTTGCTCCAGACAGGGTGAGACCAGTGGAGTATTTTAGATGGGCCATTCACAAGCTTTTAAGACCCCAGACACTACTCACCAAAGTAGAATGTAGAACATTTTCTTTATAAACTATGTTACGCTAGTTGAGCTAGATGTTCCCTGAGACCATGGTCCCCACAGCCCTCAGCCCAGTTATTTGGTCCCTCAGGGAGTTTGAATGTGTCTGTGGAGCTTCCATGACCTTATCTTGGACAAGCTGTGTTGGCTTCCCCAGTATTGTGTACTGTCTTACCCTTCACCAAAGTTACCACTTATCGTTTATTTAGTATTTTTCTATCTCACCCCTCCGCTCCCTCCTAACCAACAAAGATTGTTGCTTTTTGTGTGTAAACCTTTTCATGAGTTTTTATACTAGTGGTCTCATGCAATATTTGTCCTTTTTTGATTGACTTATTTCACTCAACATAATGCCCTCCAGATTCATCCATGTTGTGAGATGCTTTGCAGATCCATCATTGTTCTTTATTATTACCTGGTATTCCATTGTGTATATGTACCACAGTTTGTTTATCCATTCATCTGTTGATGGGCATCTAGGTTGTGTCCATCTTTTTGATGTTGTGAACAATGCTGCAATGAACATGAGCGTGCATATGTCTATTTGTGTGATGGCTCTTATTTCTATTTCTCTAGGGTATATTCCTAGGAGTGGGATTGCTAGATCATATAGTATTTCTATTTCTAGCTTTTTAAGGAAGCACCAAATTGTTTTCCAAAATGGTTGTATCATTTTGCATTCCCACTAACAGGGCATAAGAGTTCCAATCTCCCCGCAGCCCCTCCAACATTTATTATTTCCAGTATTTTTGATTCATGCCAGTAATGCCGGGGTGAGATGGTGTGATGGTTGAGATTGTGTCAACTTGGCTGGGCCATGATTCTCCATGTTTTAATGTAATCACTCCCATGATCGAATATACTGTGAGTAGCCAATCAGATGAAAGGGAGTCTCCTTGGGGGTGTGGCCCACATCTGTATATAAGCAGATGTTCTGGCTTTTTGCTCTCTCTGGATCCTGTGACTGCTTCCTGTCGTCTCATCTCCCGTTCTTGGGACTTGAGCTGTCAGCTTATCTGCTGAACCTGGGATTTGTCGATCTGCACAGCCGACGAGTGGGAGCCCTGCTCTCCGACATTCTGATCTTGGGCTTGCCAGCTTCTGCAGCTGTGTGACTTGGGAGAGGCCTCTACCCTGATCCACGGACTTGGGACGTTCTAGCCTCTACAATCGTGTGAGCTGTTTCCTTGATACAATCTCTGTCTATATATATATATATATATATATATATATATTTATTGATTTATACACTTTACTGGTTTTGCTTCTCTAGAGAACCCAGCCTAAGACAGATGGTGTCTCACTGTGGTTTTAATTTGCATTTCTCGAATGGCTAGTGATCGCATTTCCTCATGTGTCTGTTGGCTGCTTGAATGTCTTCTTTGGTGACGTGTCTGTTCCTTTGCCCATTTTTTAATAGGATTATTTATCTTTTTGTTGTAGAGGTGTTGGATTTTCTTGTAGATTATGGAGATTAGACCTTTGTCTGACTTGTACTGTCCAAAATTTTTTTCCCAGTCTGTAGGTTCTCTTTTTACTCTTTTGGTGAAGTCTTTTGAAGAGCATAGGTGTTTGGTTTTTAGAAGATCCCAGTTATCTAGCTTATCTTCTGGTGTTTGTGTATTGTTAGTTATGGTTTGTATCCTGTTAATGCCGTGTATTAGGGCCTCTAGCGTTGACCCTATTTTTTCTTCTATGATGTTTATAGTTTTTAGTTTTATATGTAGGTCTTTGACCCATTTTGAATTAGTTTTTGTGTATAGTGTGAGGTATGGGTCCTGTTTCATTTTTTTGCAGAAGGACATTCAGTTTTGTCAGCACTATTTGTTAAAAAGACAGACTGTCTTTTCCCCATTTGATGGACTTTGGGCCTTTGTCAAAGATCAGGTGACTGTAGGTGGATAGATTTACATCTAGGTTCTCAATTCTGTTCCATTGGTCAATGTATCTGTGGTTGTACCACTACCAGGCTGTTTTGAATACCATAGCTGTATAGTAGGTTCTGAGGTCAGGTAGTGAGAGTACTCCTACTTTATTCTTCTTCAATAGTGCTTTACTTATCCAGGGCCTCTTCCCTTTCCATATAAAGTTAATGATTAGTTTTTCCATCATTTTAAAGAATGCTGTTGGTATTTGAATCTGGATTGCATTATATCTGTAGATTGCTTTGGGTAGAATTGACATTTTCACAATGTTAAATCTACCTATCCATGTGCATGGTATATTTTCCCAATTATGATGATCCCTTTGGGTTTGTTGCAGTAGTGCTTTGTAGGTTTTTTTGTATAGGTCTGTTATATCCCTCGTTAAATTTATTCCTAAGTATTTTATTTTTTTAGAGGCTATTATAAATATTGTTTTCCTGATTTTCTTTTTGTAGTTCTCTTTATTGGTGTATAGGAATCTAACTGATTTTTGTATGTTTATCTTGCATCCTGCTACTCCGCTGAATCTATTACTTCCAGTAGTTTTCTCATGGAGTCTTTTGGGTTTTCTATGTATAGTATTGTATCATTTGAAAATAGGGACAGTTTTATTTCTTCCTTACCAATTTGGATGCCCTTTATTTCTTTTTCTTGCCTTATTGCTCTAGCTAGGACTTCCAGCACAATGTTAAATAAGAGTCGTGATAAAGGGCATCCTTGTCTTGTTTCTGTTCTCAAGGGGAATTGTTTTCAGCTTCTTTCCATTAAGAATGATACTGACTGTTGGTTTTGTAGAGATGCCTTTTATCATGTTGAGGAATTTCCCTTCTATACCTATTTGATTGAGAGTTTTTATCAGGAATGGGTGTTGGACTTTGTCAGATGCCTTTTCTACATCAATTGAGATGATCGTGTGATTCTTTTATTTATGTGGTGGATTATGTTGATTGATTTTCTAATGTTGAACCATGTTTGCATACCTGGTATGAATCCTACTTGGTCATGGTGTCATTATTTTTTTGATATGATGCTGAATTCTATTGGCTAGAATTTTGTTGAGAATTTTTGCATTTATATTCATGACAGATATTGGTCTGTAATTTTTTTTGTGGTGTCTTTGGTTTTGGTACTAGGGTTATGCTGGCTTCATAGAATGAATTCTGAAGTATCCCTTCCTTTTCTGTTCTGAAATAGTTTGAGTAGTACTGGTACAACCTCTTCTGTGAATGTTTGGTGGAATTCTCCAGTGAAGCCATCTGGGCCAGGGTTTTTTTTTGGTTGAGAGTTTTTTAAATTACCTTTTCAATCTCTTTTAACGGGTCTGTTCAGATTTTCAACATCATTTTGTGTTAGTTTGGGTAGACAGTGTGTTTCTAGAAATGTGTCCATTTCCTCTAGGTTTTCAAATTTGTTGGGGTATAGTTTTTCATAATACTCTGTTATGGTCCTTTTTATTTCAGTTGGGTCAGTTCTACTATCCCCCATTTCATTTCTTACTTGGGTTATTTGCGTCCTCTCCTGTTTTTCTTTTGTTAGTCTGGCCAGTGGTTTGTCAATTTTGTTGATGCTTTCAAAGAACCAACTTTTGGTTTTGTTGATTCTTTCTGTTGTTTTTCTATTCTCTATTTCATTTATTTCTGCTCTCATCTTTATTATATCCTTTCTTCTGGTGGCTGTGGGCTTCTTTTGCTGTTCTATTTGTTCGAGTTGTGTAGCTAATGTTTTGATTCTGCTTGTTCTTGTTTTTTGATGTATGCATCTATTGCAAAAAATTGACCTCTGAGCACTGCCTTTGCTGTGTCCCAAAGGTTTTGGTATGATGTGTTTTCATTCTTGTTTGATTCTAGGAATTTTTTTATTCCATCTTTGATTTCTTCTATTACCCAGTAGTTTTTAAGCAGGGTATTACTCAGTTTCCATGTATTTGATTTTTTTCCTGATCTTCCTGTTATTAATTCCTACTTTGATGGCCTTGTGATCAAAGAAGTTACTTTGTATCATCTCAGCATTTTGGATTTTGTTGAGGGTAGCTTTGGGGCCTAAGGTGTGGTCTATTCTGGAGAACATTCCATGTGCATTGGAAAAGAATGTGTACTTTGCTGCTGTTGGGTGGAGTGTTCTTTATATGTCTATGAGGTCTACTTTGACTGATTTTCTAATGTTGAACCAACCTTGCATTCCTGTAATAAATCCTACTTGATCGTGATGTATTACTCTTTCACTATTCTGTTGGATTTTGTTGAAAATTTTGGCAATTATATTCAAAAGGGATATTGGTCTTTAGTTTTCTTTTCTTGTGGCATCTTTGGTTTTGGTAGCGAGGTAATGCTGGCTTCATAGAAAGAGGGAGTATTCCTCCTTCTCTGTTTTTTGGAAGAATTTGGACAAGATGGTGTTGGTTCTTCTATAAATGTTTGATAGAATTCTCCAGTGAAGTCATCTGGTCCTGGATTTTCCTTTGTTGGGAGGCTTTTTATTACTGCATCAACGTCTTCGCTTTTTATGGGTCTGTTGATTTTTTCTACTTCCTTTTTAGTCACTTTAGGTAAGTTATGTTTCTCTAGGAATTTGTCCATTTCATCAAAGCTATCGATTTTGTTGGAGTACAGTTGTTCATAGTATTCTGTTATGATCCTTTTTACCTCACATGGGTCAGTTGTCATGTCTCTACTCTCACTTCTTGTTTTGGTTGTGTCTTCTCTGTTTCTTTGTCAGCCTAGCAGGTGGTTTATCAGTTTTATTGATCTTTTCAAAGAACCAACTTCTGGACTTGTTGATTCTCTCTACTGTTTTCCTGTTCTCTATTTATTTCTGCTTTGATCTTTATTATTTCTATTCTTCTAGTAGCGTTAGGTTTAGTTTGCTCTTCTTTTTCTAGTTCCTCAAGGTGTAGATTTGGATATTTTTTTCTTTTGAGATCTTTCTTCTTTTTTAATGTAGATGTTTATTGCTCTAAATTTTCCTCTGAGGGCTGCCTTCGCTGCATCCCATAAGTTTTGGTATGATGTGTTTTCATTTTCATTTGTCTCCCAGTATTTTGTTTCACTCTTGATTTCTTCCTTGACTTGATAGTTATTAATAGCGCATTGTTTAAATTCCATGAATTTGTGTATTTTCTAGTTTTCTTCTGCTGTTGATTTCTAATATTACTCCTTTGTGGTGAGAGAAGATACTTTGTATAATTTCAGTCTTTTTAAATTTGTTTAGACTTGTTTTGTGGCCTAACATATAGTCTATTCTGGAAAATGATCCATGTGTACAGGAGAAAAATGTGTATTCTTATGATGGGTGATGTGTTCTATATACATCCATTAGGTCTAGCTTCCTTATGGTACAGTTGAAGTCCTGTATGTTAACACTGATCATCTTTTTAGATGTTCTGTCCAGAATTAGGAGCTCTCATGGCACAGTGGTTAAGTACTTGGCTGTTAACTGAAGGGTTGGCAGTTCAAACCCACCAGCCACTCCATGGGAGAAAGATATGGTAGTCTATTTCTGTAAAGATTACAGCCTTGGAAGCCCTATGCGGCAGTTCTACTCTGTCGTATAGGGTCACTATGAGTTGGAATTGGCTTGATAGCAATGGGTTTGGTTTTGTCTAGAATTGAAAGTGGTATACTGAAGTCCCCAAATATTATTGTGAAGTTGTCTGTTACTCCTTTCATATCAGTATCTGTTTCATATATTTTGGAGCACTAATGTTAGATGCATATATACCCTGGAGTTTTAAATTTTACAGAACTTTATTGGGTGTTTCAGCAGGCAAGCACTCAGTCTTCCATGCTGCCAGAATAGACAGGCGCATACCTAACTTCCTTGTACTCATCACAACACTGTTTACCCAACACTGTTGCTGCAGATCCACACCTGGGAGTCCTGGGAACATAGGGTGAGTGTGTGATGTTCTTTGGCAGCCCCTCACCTTCCTTACAGGGCTGTGACTTTCTTTTTGGGACTGAAGATAGAAGTAGCATTGGCATGGTCTAAGGTTACCAGCCTGCAGGTAGGTAGTAGATTTTTCCTTTACAAAGTATTTTTGAATACCAAACTTGTGGGAATTTTTCCCATATATGTTTACATATTGGTTAAATTTAAGTTATGGAACTAGTGATGCTTCAGTAATGTCAGCATGCCATTGTATTGACCACGACTTCATGTGCTCCTTTGAGAAGGATGCTTATAATATTTTACTTTTCCCAAAAGATTCTTCACCAAGACATGTGCTCAGTTTCATCACCATAGTGGGTATATAGCTAACAGTGATTGACTGCTTACAATATGCCAGGCACTGTGCTCTGTGTCATTTAATCTTACAACATCCCTGTGAGATAGATATTATAATAATAATTTTAATCATGAGAAAATTGAGGCTTAAAAAAGTGAATTACTTGCCTAAGTTTACCCAGCTTTCCTTTTATTTATGTGGTGGATTATGTTGATAGATTTTCTAATGTTGAACCATCCTTGCATACCTGGTATGAATCTTACTTGGTTGTAGTGTATTATTTTTTTGATATGATGCTGAATTCTATTGGCTAGAATTTTGTTGAGAATTTTTGCATCTATATTCATGAGAGATACTGGTCTGTAATTTTCTTTTTTTGTGGTGTCTTTGCCTGGTTTTGGTATCAACGTTATGCTGGCTTCATAGAATGAATTCGGAAGTGTTACTTCCTTTTCTATGCTCTGAAATAGCGTGAGTAATACTGGTACAAGCTCTTCTGTGAATGTTTTGTAGAATTCTCCAGTGAAGCCATCAGGGCCGGGGCTTTTTTTTTGTTGGGAGTTTTTTTTTTATTACCTTTTCAATCTCTTCTCTTGTTATGGGTCTGTTCAGATTTTCAACATCACTTTGTTGTAGTTTGGGTAGGTAGTGTGTTTCTAGAAATTTATCCATTTCCTCTAGGTTTTCAAATTTCTTGGAGTATAGTTTTTCATAATATTCTGTTATGATCCTTTTTATTTCAGTTGGGTCTGTTGTAATGTCCCCCATTTCATTTCTTATTTGGGTTATTTGCATCCTCTCCTGTTTTTCTTTTGTCAGTCTGGCCAGTGGTTTGTCGATTTTGTTGATTCTTTCAAAGAACCAACTTTTGGTTTTGTTGATTCTTTCTATTGTTTTTCTGTTCTCTATTTTATTTATTTCTGCTCTGATCTTTACTATTTCCTTTCTTCCGGTGGTTGTGGGCTTTTTTTGCTGTTCTCTTTCTATTTGTTTGAGTTCTGTAGTTAATGTTTTGATTTTGTCCCTTTCTTCTTTTTTGATGTGTGCACCTATTGCTATAAATTGTCCTCTGAGGACTGCCTTTGCAAAGGTTTTGGTATGAGGTGTTCTCATTCTCGTTTGATTCTAGGAATTTTTTGATTCCATCTCTGATGTCTTCTATTACCCAGTGATGTGTAAAGATGGTATTATTCAGTTTCCATGTAATTGATTTTTTTTTTCCTTGCTCTTTCTGTTCTTAATCTCTACCTTGATGGCATTGTGATCAGAGAAGATACTTTGAATTATCTCAGCATTTTGGATCTTGTTGAGGATTGCTCTGTGGCCTAAGATGTGGTCTATTCTGGGGAACGTTCCATGTGCATTGGAAAAGAATGTGTACTTTGCAGCTGTTGGATGGAGTGTTCTATATATGTCTATGAGGTCAAGTTGGCTGATTGTGCCCTTTAGGTCTTCTGTATCTTTGCTGAGTTTCTTTTTAGTTGTTCTGTCCTTTCCTGAGAGTGGTGTGTTGAAGTCTCCTACTATTATTGTGGAATTGTCAATTTCTCTTTTCAGTGTTGTTAGAGTATGTTTTATGTACTTTGGAGCCCTGTCATTGGGTGCGTAGATGTTTATTATGGTTATGTCTTCATGATGGATTTTCCCCTTAATCATTATATAGTGTCCTTCTTTGTCTTTTATGGTGGATTTTGTTTTAAAGTATATTTTATCTGAGATTAGTATTGCCACTCCTGCTCTTTTTTGGTAGTTGTTAGCTTGATATATTGTTTTCCAACCTTTGACTTTTAATAAATTCACGTCTTTGTTTCTAAGGTGTGTCTCTTGTAGACAACATATTGATGGATCCTGTTTTTTTATCCGTTCTGTCACTCTCCGTCTCTTTATGGGTGCATTGAGTCCATTTACATTCAGTGTAATTATTGATAGATGTGAGTTTGTTGCTGTCATTTTGTAGTGCTTTTTTTTGTGGTGCTGACATTTTATTTGTTCTTCTTACTCTCCTGTGCTGAATTCCTTTTGTTTGTGGATTTTTTTTTTCATTTCTTTTGTTTTTGTAGGTTTTGTTTTTACTAAGACTTTATGTTTTTCCTCTTTATTTTTATGTTTGTTAACTTTCTTTGTTGTTACCGTGAAATTTACCCTTGTTTTTCTAAGTTTGAAGCAGTCTATTACTACTTGGTATCGCCTTGCCTTCCTCTCCATTAGAAGCTTCTATACCTACACTGTTTAGTCCCTCTTTTATTGTTCTGATGTTGTTGTCATTTACAGATTAATTTCTCTGATTCCCTGTTGTATTTCTTTTCATTTTAGATAGTCCTTGAGAGTTCATTTCCTAGATTGGTATCTGGCTGGTACGATCCTGCATCCTAGACTCTGCCTGTGAGCTGAAGTTGTTTGTTCTCAGATCAAAGAACTCCATTTAATAATTCTTGTAAGTTTGGTTTGGTTTTTACATATTCCCTTAATTTCTGTTTATCTGGAAATGTCCTAATTTCACCGTCATATTTGAATGAGAGTTTTGCAGGATATATTATTCTTGGCTGGCAATTTTTTTCTTTCAAGGTTTTATATATGTCATCCCATTGCCTTCTTGCCTGCATGGTTTCTGCCGAATATTGGAACTTACTCTTATTGTTTCTCCTCTGTATGTGACTTCTTGTTTTTCACGAGCTGATCTCAGGATTCTTTGTTTGTCTTTGGTTTTAGCGAGTGTGATTATGATATGCCTTGGTGATTTTCTTTTGGGGTCTATCTTATATGGGGTTCATGGAGCTTCTTGGATGGTCAGCTTTTCATCTTTCATGATATTGGGGAGGTTTTCTGTCAGCAGTTCTTCAATGATCCTCTCTGTATTTTCTGTTTTCTCCCCTTTCTGGAACTCTGATCACTTGCAAATTTTTGCTTTGACTGTATCACATGTAACTCTCAGGGTCTCTTCATTTTTCTTTGTTATTTTTTCTGAGTTTTCCTCGAACAGACTTGTATCCAAGTGTTTGTCTTCAATTCCACTGATCCTGTCTTCCACCATTTCAAATCTGGTCCTCAGCCCTTCTATGACACTTTCCATTTCTGAAATCTTGTTATCTTTTGGATTTCTAATTGTTGCTTTTGTATAATGTCTAGTTGTGAATTTATTTTGGCAATTTGTTCCTGCATTATTTTCCTGAATTCTTCCATTTTTTTGTCTGTATTTTCCATGAATTTGTCTATTTTTTCCTCATTTTTGTCTGCTTTTTGCTTCAACTCTTGGATAATTCTGAGTATTTGAGATTTGAATTCCCTATCAGGTAGTTCTAGTGCCTTTTCTTCCACTGGAAAGTCATCTGGTATTTTATTTTGGACACCTACTGGAACCATCCTGTCCTGTTTTTGTAAATGTTTTGATATTGTCTTCTGTCCTCAGGGCATTCAGTAGTTATTTTTCTCATTTATTGATTGTAGATTTGTTTGTTTCATCCTTTTTATTTGGCTATGTCTCAGCAGGTGGGCTGTGTGTTCTTTGTTGTTTGTCTGTGGGCATACTTTTCGCCTCCTTCTCCAATTGGCAGGGTCAGTTGCTCAGATATGGTACAGCAGGGCAGGTCTAGCTGAAGAGGAGTTGCTGGGATGGGTTGTTTGTGGCACTTACTACAGCCACCAGGGCGGGTTGGTAATCAGTGCAGGGCAGGTTCCGGTAGGCCGTGCCTGTGCTGCTTGGTGGTGTGACGTTAAGCACACGGTGCAGGGAGGCAGGAAGGGGGGAGACTGTGATGTGTGGAGCTAAGACGGATATGGGAGAGAGGAGAGAGGAACAGGAGCCAATAACATACAAACAAAAAAGAGTGATAGGGGAGCTTGCTGTTGGAGTGGAGAGATGAGACACTATGAAATGGAGAAAAACAAAAAGGGGAAGAAGAATGAATAAATAAAAATTAGAAAACAAAACAGCAAAGCTCCCAGGGATCCCACTGGTGTGGCTATGAGGCCTGGGGAAGTTGTTCCCAGGTGTTGCAGTACAGCCTGTCTAGAAGGCATAGAGGTATTCAGAGCCAGGTATTCAGGGAACAGGAAGAGAAGGAAGGTATAGAGAGGTGAGAAACGGTTGTTTTGTCTCCTACTGGAACCTCCGTGAAGCTGCTTTCTCATACCCCCTATTTGCTGGTCTCTGATAGGAGTCCAAGATGGCGGATCCATGCTGCGTTAGCTGATAGGGGACCTCTGCATGAATCTCTCCTTGCTCTCCATTCTCTGTCAGTTTTCTCATTCCATTTGGTGCTTGGCTGAGTTCTTTATCACTTCGTTTGATGTTTTAGGGTTTCAGGATTGCTACTTTCTGTTTGACTTAGTTTTTTGGGTCTTTGCTGTGGAGGGATGGCATGGTGCCTCTGCCTAGAGCACCATTTTGCTGGAACTCCAGGATACCATTACATTTAAAGACCTACAAAGTGTTGTTGTTTATCCAAAAGTCACTTAAGTGTCCTCATCTTCTCCACAAACATCTGAGCACCTCCCTGCACCATCTGCTCCATTAGGGGAGAGGTGCAGCAGGTGACAAGGGCCCACAGGCCCAGACTCTGTCCAGTACGGTGGCCATTAGCTGTTTAAACTGGAATAAAGTTAGAAATTTTATTTCTTCATTTGCACTAGCCACATTTCAGTGCTCAGTAGCTACATATGGTGAGTGGGTACTGTAGTGGATAGTGCAGCTCTAGAACACTCCATCACTAAAGAAAGTTCTGTTGGGCAGTGCTGGTCTAGAGGGAATGACAAATAGTGAACAAATCATCAAAAATTAGCTGAACTACCTCTGAAGGAGCAGGGTAAAGTGCAGTAAGAACTTGTAACGAGTGACCTGATCCAGCCTGGGCAGGCACAGAGAGACCACAGAGGTGTTCCTGTTCCCATTCCAGGGTCTCAATTCTTCTCCCTCAACTCCACAAGCTCTGTTCAATAAGCCCCTTTCATTTAGTGCTTTTGAATGCAACTCATTGCAACAGAAGCAGCCCATCTAAAACTGTGTCCTACAAACTGCTCTGCAGAAAGATGTCAATAGCTGCCCTTCAACCTGCACACCAGCTCCTGCCCTCCCCAGATTCTCAGTGCCCACTGCCACCCACACCCCAACCCCTGCCCTCCCCAGATTCGCAGGGCCCCCTTCCACCCACACACCAGCCCCTGCCCTCCCTGGATTCTCAGTGCCCACTGCCACCCGCACCCCAGCCCCCTGCCCTCCCCAGCTTTGCAGGGCCCACTTCCACCCACACACCAGCCCTTGCCCTCCCTGGATTCTCAGTGCCCACTGCTACCCACACCCCAGCCCCTGCCCTCTCCAGATTCTCAGTGTCCACTGTCACCCACACACCAGCCCCTGCCCTCCCCAGACAGATTCGCAGTGCCCACTGTCACCCACACACCAGCCACTGCCCTCCCCAAATTCTCAGTGCCCACTGTCACCCACACACCAGCCCCTGCCCTCCCTGGATTCTCAGTGCCCACTGTCACCCACACACCATCCCCTGCCCTCCCCAGATTCACAGGGCCCACTTCCACCCACACACCAGCCCCTGCCCTCTCCAGATTCTCAGTGTCCACTGCCACCCGCACCCCAGCCCCTGCCCTCTCCAGATTCTCAGTGTCCACTGCCACCCGCACCCCAGCCCCTGCCCTCTCCAGATTCTCAGTGTCCACTGCCACCCGCACCCCAGCCCCTGCCCTCTCCAGATTCTCAGTGTCCACTGTCACCCATACACCAGCCCCTGCCCTCCCTGGATTCTCAGTGCCCACTGCTACCCGCACCCCAGCCCCTGCCCTCCCCAGATTCTCAGTGCCCACTGTCACCCACACACCAGCTCCTGCCCTCCCCACACAGATTCACAGTGCCCACTATCACCCACACCCCAGCCCCTGCCCTCTCCAGATTCTCAGTGTCCACTGTCACCCACACACCAGCCCCTGCCCTCCCCAGACAGATTTGCAGTGCCCACTGTCACCCACACACCAGCCCCTGCCCTCCCCAAATTCTCAGTGCCCACTGTCACCCACACACCAGCCCCTGCCCTCCCTGGATTCTCAGTGCCCACTGTCACCCACACACCATCCCCTGCCCTCCCCAGATTCGCAGGGCCCACTTCCACCCACACACCAGCCCCTGCCCTCTCCAGATTCTCAGTGCCCACTGTCACCCACACACCAGCTCCTGCCCTCCCCACACAGATTCACAGTGCCCTCTGCCACGTTGAAGGTTCTGACGGGTCCTGCAGTGATGGCACCTTTCTAATTCTGTTTAACTCGTGACCGTGTAATACAGCTGCTGATGTCTTTTTGGAGCTGCCTTTGAGGAAAGCAGGACTAGAACATTCCTCCTGTACAAGTGCTTTTAGTTTGGGATTATTACATGCAAAGCGCTTTATCAGAATGTGCCTAGATTTGCATTTGGGAAGGTCACCATAAATGAACACGCCCTGCCTGGGCCCATCAGTGGTGGCTGCTAACCGGCTCACCCTGCTCCCCAGCAGCAGGGGGTCCTGCCTTAGGGCACGTGCGCACAGAGACCAGGCACCTGAGGTGGAGCAACGTGTCCTTTTATTGATGCCAGTATGTCCAGTCACACAGAGAACCGGCATCCTGCATCACAGTACAGCTTTACACTCAGCTCATTTCAAAATACTGAAACAGCACACTGAGGGTATGTATCAAATTGGGAAAAGGAAGTAGCAAACATAGACACCATTTCAAGTAGGTACTAGAATTGATGAGCCAGTGAAGTACACATTTATGTGAAAGCTCTTTAACGTATGTACAGAAAATGTTCTAACATTGTATTTCAAATATATATTCTCAAGTTTTAAGCCTTTCTTTATCTCAAATACATAAACGGGGCAATCTGTACTATCAATATACAATATGGACTATCTTGAACATCTGAAAAAGTGCACACACTGTAACAATACAGTGCAATCTTACTCAACCTGGGGCGGAGGGAAACGGTAGCCAACAGGTTACACACAGTCACCTGTCCTTCCTAAGCGGGGCTCCTGGCACCGCTGGACCAGCAGCTTCACCCTGCAGGCCCCTCAACTCCAGGTGTTGGCAGCTGACCCAGCTCACCCAGGCTGCCCACCGTGAGGCTCCTGCTGAAGAAAGGCAGGCCAGAAGCACAGGTGACTAGTTCCAAGTCTGCACAGGACAACCCGCTGCAAGGGGCGGGAAACAGGTGGGTGGGCTGCACCCAGCTTTCTGAGGGAGCAGCTTCCTGTCACCGCCCCCTCGCCAGTCAGATGGGGAGCACGGAACTGACACTCCCCATGTGAGTGTAGGCTATGTCTCCAAGTGCTGGGCAGTTTTATCTGAGGGGCCTCCAGCAATTCATGGTCTAGCTGATTTCTGTTTCAGGATTCTGATTAGGGGAGTCTCCTAGCCAGGGTGGGGCAGGAGTGCAGGCCACAAGAATACTTGACTTATGAAACAGCTCATGTTCAGTTTGTACTTGGGTTTACAGGAGCCCTGGTGGCACGCTGGTTAAAGTGACCAACTGCTAACTGAAAAGTCGGCGGTACGAAGCTACCCGCCACTCTGTGGGAGAAAGATGTGGCCGTCTGCTTCCGCAGAGATTTACAGCCTTGAAAACCCTATGGGGGTGGCTGTGAGTTGGAATCGATGACAGCAGTGGGTTTGCTTGGGTTTCCACGACAGCTTTAAATGTCACCATGCCGTAATCTACTTTGCATTCTCTTCATTACAACTAAGTGTGTCTTTCAGTCACAACCTTAAAAACTGGCGACATTTCATGACTCCCTCCCTTGCATTCTTTTAGCTTTTCTTGTTTCCTAAAATTCCATTGAAGGATAATTTTCGAGACATATCCCAACAGAAGATGTGCTGCCAGGTGGGCCACCTGTAGTTCCTGTACAGACCTGGTGTCTCCCTGCCCTTCCCTACCCCACAAGTCCCTGATAAAAGAAAAGAAGAATGTAAACTTTGGAAACCCTGTGCTCAAAGGTTCAATCCCAGAAAGACGCAAATGAGACCTTCTGGCCACCCCAGCCCTTCCTCTGGAGCCCTGCTGGCCTGGGGCCCCAGAAGAGAACTTCCCGGGGCCTGCCCAGGCTTGCTCCGGCTAGAAGGCAGAGCAGGAAGACTGGGCCCTTTCAGTACCCTCTAAGGCACTAACCCCGACATCAGAGACAATGGCTGGAAAGGCGTCCGAGCAGGCAGGGCTCATGTGGGTTTTGGTTGGGTTTTTTTTAAAATATTTTTTTTCTTAAGACGTTAATAATCAAAAGTAGAAAATAAAAATCTACATTTCATTAGAATAAGATGTTATCATGGATGCTGTCTCCCATGATACTCTCCCCCTCCCCAGCTCCCTGAAACAGGACCCTGCCCTGTTATTTAAAATAAATCAAAAACTTTTTCTATAAGAGTCAAAGGTTGATGCAGGAAATAATTACCATTTCTTTTTCATAAAAGATATATACAAAATGGACCCCAACCAGTGAGGCCTCCTTCATCTAAACCCCTCTCAGTCAGGATTAAAGCGCGCTGATTTGTGTGCTTCATTTCGTTTCCACAGGCCGCATCCCGAGCCTTCAGGCTCTGTTAAGGAGAGTGGTCCTAAAAGTGGGTATGGAAGGAGGAAATGATTAGGCAGCAGGAGGCTGGCTGGCTGGCTCCTTCTGAGCAGCTGGGAGCTTGGGACCGTGCTCTGAGGAGGGCAAGGGCTGCAATTCCAAGAAGCAGCCACTAGGGGAGAAGTTAGGGACAGTCCACCCAGCCCTCAACCTCCCACCATCTGACAGTCCATGCTTTGAAACCCTGCGGGTGGAAGGGCTTCCTCTGCCTAACCTGGGTGATGTGCCCTTGGCCTCCTTCTGCAACAGACAAAATCCACGATGCCCTCCTCCCCTTGGGGGTGCCCTGTCCACCCCATCCTTCCCTTCCTTGTAGACTCGGCACTCAGCTGGCCCAGGGGCTCACAGGCTGGCCCTCGAGTTCTCCTACCTAAGGGTCTTCCAGCTGTCCTTTTCCATGTGGTTCTCGGGACCTTCACTCTCAAAGGAGGCGATGAAGAGAGCTGAATGACAGGAAAGCCCCTCAGAACCAAGGCCCATGGGCGGGCAGTTTGCTGTCCACACCCAGTGGTTCCCTCCTGCTCAAACTCTCCCTTCCAAGGGTGCAGCTGGGCCCAGGAAGGAATTCCAGATCAAGAGACAGTGACCTCCAGCCTGGGCTCACATGCAGGTCTCTGCGCCATAGGGCCTGAGGCTCCCAGGCTACTCCAGGGACCCTGGGATGTCCCCTTATTTCCACAGCACCTGCCCCTGACTGCATTCTGGTTCTCTCAAGGGGCCCTTGGGGCCCAATCCTCTCTTCTGGCCTTACCCTTCCTCTGTCATCTGCCCACAATCCACCCTCACTGCATCCTCACCCCTGTGAGCTAAGCTGGCCCTGTGCAAAGTGGGGTAACAATCAGGCTGCCTCCAGGGTGACCACGGAGGGTGCAGGGCCCTGGGCGGGGGTTGTGGGCACTGCAGCCCTGGGGGAGCATCCTTACCTTCCTCACTGTAGATGGGTGCTGTGAGCAGGTAGCTCTGAATCTTCTTGTCCTTCTCAAAGGGACACTCCACCTGCGTCCACATCATGAAGTCGTGGATTTGTCTGGAGATTTCCCAAAATTTCTGAATGGGGAGAAAACTGACTGGACGTTCATTTGTCACCTTAAGTTTCAGATCCTTGGTAGGGGGGCCAAGGGACATAGGTTCTAGCCTAGCTCTGCTGCTCGCTTCATGGGCACCACTGAAATGGGCTGTGGCCCCGCATGGCCAACCTCGTGTGAGGAGATCACCCAAGACAGAAAGCGTGGGCACTCTGTGAAGCACAAAGCCAGCAGGTGGCCCTGAGCCACTCGGTCCTGTCCTCTGCCAGGCCATCAGGCTGGCAGTGCATCCACCCTTCCCCTGGGAAGCTCAGGGCTGAAGCAGGCATCCCGACCATGGCACACTAACCAAAAAATGTCATCTGTCACTCTTGGGGCCTTCAGGAGAATCCACAGCTCCTTCCCACGCTTACCTGCATATGATGAGCCTCAGAGAGCTGCCTCACACTTCCCAGTCACCTTTGTGCCTGGCCCACCACCCCTCGGTCTGGAGCCTGTAGGCCCCAGGCAGGCTCCTTACCTCCATCTAGAATCCTTTGCCTCCTCCTCTCTGCTCAAGTCCCTTGCCTAAAGCCTTCCTGGCCCCCAAGCCACTGGAAGTGGCCCCTTCTCTGGCTCCTTGGTTGGGCCAGCACTACAACCAGGGTCCTGGTTAAATACAGGGTTCCTGTGGCTCCAAGCTCAGTAACTAGTTCATCCAGCCCACATTCCTCCCTGTCGAAAAGCCTCTGCAGCTTTGGAAACCCGCGACTCATCCTGCAGCTTTGGGTCCCAAGGGCCCTTCTGAGCTCCACGGACAAGGCTCAGAAAAACCTCAGCCCGGGGAACAACCAGCTACTGGCTGCAGCTATCGTACCACCTGGGTCTCTGCCCTGCCTGTACCGGCACAGCCAGCCCCTGCCCTTGGGCCCCAAGGGGCTGAGCTCACCTTGAAGTTCACCTGCCCATCGGGCAGGCGGTTAGTGTGGATTTTGTGCAGGAAGTAGATGTCCTTCACGAAGAGGTTGAACACAGGGATGACGATCTTCTCTCGGCTGCTGTGCGCCATCTGGGACCTCTGTGTGGCCCCCTGCAGGGCTGTGCGATAGTTACAGAAGTTGCTGGACGGGTCCATGTGGTGCTGTGGACAGGGTGCATGAGACACTACATGAGGTTGGGCTGCCCACCCGGGGGCTCTTCTTCCTCTGTTCCCTGTCAGATCTGCTCCTTTGCAAAGCTGGAGGTGACCAGTGGGAGTCACTGCCTCTGTGGACGGTCCTACCTTGTCACCAGGAGAGGCCTCCTTTCCCTCCCACCCCCGGGAGTACAAGGGGAAGGCCCAGGGGCTGAGCACCAGGGTCCAGAGGCTTTCAGGATGGGCCTGAGAGTCCCCAGGAACGCCTTACAGGATGTCTCCCAGCCCCCTCCTCTCCCCGTCCCGCTGCAGACTACATTTCTCTCTCTATCCTTCCTTTTCTCCTCTGTCCATACCAACACCTCCCAAACCCAACCAGTTCCACAAGACACAAATGTTTACAAAAAATTGATTCGGTGGTCGAATATATGTGGGCAATGCTGCAAATGACCTCTGTCGGCTTCTGGGCAACCCAGGTGCTCAAAGGCTATGAGTGTCCAGTGGGCTCGGCTCAGTCACCCTGCAGACACAGGGACTGTGGCTCTGCTCTGTGTCAGAACCCTGCACTTCCATCCCGACGGAACTCAATTTGGGTGATGCTGGTTCCTAGTCAAGCAGCAAATGCTGGGAAGGGCTTTAACGATTTGCCTCCTACGGGTGAAGGCACCAGCCAGGTGAGTCCATCCAGTCATGCACACACATGCTAACTACATGCACACGAGGCAGCAGGTGCTGAGGGAGCAGAGGCGAGCACAAGGGAACCCTCCCCTGCGTCAGAGGGAGCCCTTCTCCAGCAGGGCGGGCGGGAGTGCGTGGGGCTGCGGTGGTGCCTACTTCCAGGACGTCGAACTTGGCCGTCTTGACTTTGGACCACGTTTTCTTCAGCCGCGCCACAGGACTGAGGTTCATGCCAGCTGCAGGGACAGCAGGTCCGGGTCAGGACCGGGAGGGGCAGACCCACGCACGGGGGCTGGGGGAAGGCCCCCGAGACCGAGACCAGGACACTCACAGATGATGGCCATCATGGAGTTGAAGTTGCCGATGTTGAAGCACTCCCTGGCCACGTCAATGAAGAACTCCACCACGCGGGTCCGCTGCTTCTTTTTCCCCATCTGAGGGAGCAGCAGTAAGCATAGCTGGGGAGGGCCACTGACGTGGTCACCCACCACCCCACAGGGCTGCGCTGACTGGGAGGCCCCCACCTCGGCACGCAGCTTTCAGGCTATTCGGCAGGACGGGACAGGTGGGGGGGGGGGTGGCCCGGGTTGGGAGGACTACCTAAGGGAAGGTGCTGCCCCTTCCTGAGGGAGGCCGTGAAGCTACAGGCGGCACGCACCCGTGCTGGGCACAGCGAGCCTGGGCTGGCTGGCCCTCCCCTTGTCATTGATGACGTGGGGGACTAGCGCCCAGGCCTGGCAGCGGGGCCGCGCTTATTCACTTATTCAGTCTCGTCCTATCACTGGAGCTGGGAGGAGTCAGCGCCCCGGCAGCCTGATCGCGTGGGCAGGTGGCCCTCCCGGGCTATGCGGCGCGTGCTGACATACCCGGCACACCTCGGTGGCCACCAGCATGCTGAGGCAGTTGAACCAGTTGTCGTAAGCCTCCAGGCTGTAGGTCTTGGTCTGGTCCCCTCGGCACTACGGGAGACACGCCAGGACATGGGGAGCCCCACCTGCCAGCCCCGAGGAGCAGGAACCGTGGGGCCAGGCCAGAGGGTGTTGGGTGGGGTGGGTTGGACAAGTACCCACGCCTGGCCGGGCTCTGCCCATTCACAGGGCAGCCCAGAGAGTGCCCCCCTGCCAGGGGGTCAGCTGGGAGGCCAGGCTAGCCTCCTGGACCCCAGCGTGTATCAGCCACACGGTCCCCTGCCAACCCCCAGGTGTGTGCTGGCTGAGGCCCTACTCACCCTGTGGTTGTCCAGAGAGTCCCTGTGGCTGAGGATCTGCATCAGGTCCTCTGGATGGATGCTGTGGACCCGCTCCTGGGGGTGGGGGCAGGTGTGAGAAGCCCACCACCCTTGGGCAGGTCAGACACAGCAGGTAGGGCCACTTCTGGGGCCATGGCGGGGAGGGAGGGTCAGTGCAGCGGTGAGGCCACTGAGAAAGACTCGGCCACTTCTTACAGGGACCACGGCTCTACAGCCGAGGGCCATGGCCCTCCCGGCTTCTGCTGGGTCCCTCTACCTAAACCTTGGGTGTCTGAGAGGTCCTCCTCTGGGGGGGAGGGACAGAGCTGCGATGACCATGTGGGTGTCGGGGGCTTCCGTCGGGGGCTGCCATGTGCAGGGGCACCTTCCAGGCCAGGGCAGGGGAAGGGAAGGGGTCTGGGGAGGGGATAGACTGGCTCTCTCTTGTAAACCCCTTTTCCTTCTTCCAGGTCCCTCCTCCCTCCTGGGCCACTTTGACACCCACAGCAGGACAATGCTGGCCAGCCCCTCCACCCCCCCACCCTGGGACACCCTGCCCCTGCTGCCCAGGCACATGGGGCCAGGCCTGGTCAGTGGGCTGCACCTTGATGGCCAGGCCTGATGGGTTGCAGGTGGACCTGGGGGCACGTTGAGGACAACATTGACAGGTCCTGGTTGGGCAGTGCCCCCCACCCCCAGACAGGAAACAGGACCACACTGACCAGCTCGATGTGGGTCAGCTGCTGGGCCAGCACCAGGGGGTCACAGCACACGCTCAGGATGTCCTTCTGGGAGGCTGGTGGCTTGGCCTTGAGGACAGGCCCTTTGTCCATGGCTGGTGGGCAGAGCTTCTCCCAGAGCTCCTGGAGCTGGCTCCGGGCAGCCAGGGACAAGAACAGGTTCTGCATCATCTGGGTGATGGCCTTCTTCACGGGGCTGTTCTCCTGGGGGTAGGAGCAGGCAGCCAGTCCAGAGGGCTGGCCAGCGCACGCACTGTCTGAGCCCACATTCCCCCATCCAGACCCTGGGGAGGAGCTGCAGCTGCCACCTGCCAGGAGACCACAGAGTGGGGCAGGTGCCTGTCGCACACACGGGCCCCTCTGCACACAGGGGCTGCTGGGTGAGGGGAAGATGCCCACTCAGTGGAAGGAGCTGGGGGCAGAGCCAAGGCTGGGTTCTAGGTCCGAAAGGTGCAGGCTGGCTCAGGGGCTGCTCCTCATTGTCCCCTGCACTGCAGCAGGAGGGACCCGAAGGATGCACTGGGCTATCCGGAAGGCCCCCTTGGCCCCTGAACTGCACACAGCCCCCTGGGCTTTCTAGCACTTGAGCAGTGGGGGCTTCCGAGCACACCCAGCACCCTCACTGCTGGCGGGCTGGTGGGCGGCCGGTGGAGAGGACCCCTGTGGCAGCCCCTGGCCTGTCTCCACTGGAGGCCCCAGAGCGAGCTGAGAGGCAGGAAAGGTGACGGGCTCTTCTAACCTCTGGGCTGGTGTTCTCTACATGAGCTGGGGAGCCCCACCTCAGAGACAGAGTGTGAGAGGCCAGGAGGGCTGGGCCTCGGCCAGCCCCGCTTCTCACCACCAGGGCCCCTCCCCCCACCATGTGGGCCCCATGGCCCCAGCTGGCAGAGGCGAGTCCAGCCCAGGGACTGGCCAGCCCAGTCTTCTCAGAGCCAGCGCCCATACGGGGCTGTCCTGTGGGAGCCCACCAGGCCAGCAGAGGGGGCCCTCACCTCCTCATACTGAGTGACGCAGTGAGTGATGGCCCTCAGCTCGGCCATGGCCTTCTCTCCCTGGAAGTCGTAGGGGAAGGCCTCAGTCCACTCCTCCAGGAGCTGCGCGATCTTGGCTGAGAAGGACTTCAGCTTGGCCTGGGGTGGTGGGGTAGAGAGTGAGCCCCAGCAATGCCCCCCACGCACAGGACTGGCACCCAGCCGCCCACCTGCGGCTTCGCCGTACCTGAACCACTTACACGACTACACCTTGTTTCTCAGTCCCTTAAATCGACTTTCTTTTTCACTTAAGTTTCAAAAACCTTCTCATCACTCCCACCGTGACACAGAAAACAGGTGTCATTTGCTGTAACTGGAAGTCACCGAAGCGAAGCGCCCAGTGGAAGCTGAGCAGCATCAGTGAGGTCCGGCTCCTGCCCGCCCTCTCCTGGTCAGAACAAGGTGAGCACGTGCTCCAGAAGGGGCGGGACACTCTGAGCCATCCTCTTTCCAGGCTTCTGGGCCAGGGCTGGAAGCCAGGGAAGAACCACTGCAGCCTCCTCGTGAATGGAGTCCGTGCACCCCAGTCATCCGCACCCAGGGTGGGCACTGTGGACAGCCTGGGGCCAGCAGCACAGGGACCGGCCTGGATGCCTTGGCCATCTGGGATAGGGTGGGCTGGGGGAGAGAGACGCACTGGGTCTTTCTCAGCCTCAGGTGGGCTGCTGGTACGGGGAGAGACTTCACCTCTCATTAAGTGACCCACGACACGCAGCCCGCTCTCTGGGCCACCGCGTCCTCCTCCCGTCCTCTATGCCATGCACCCCGCTGTCCATCCACCGGTCCCTCACATCTCGAGTGCCCCCTTCTGCTCCCTGCGGGGAGGCGGACCTGGACCTGGACTGCGGCCCTCATCTTCCACATTGCCACCCCCTCGGCAGCCCCAGCCCCTAGGGTGGACACTACGGCCCTTCTCCCTCCAACTTCGGGCCTGGCTTCAGCACAGCCTCTGCCCCCTCCTTCACCCCTGTGGCCACTTCACCTGCATCCATGCTCCACCATGTCCCCTATGTCCCCTTGGCCCCGTGCTACTGATAGCTTTCCTTGCCTTCTGCCCAGACTCCCTCAGGAGAGCCTGTGCTGGCCCACAAGCTCCTGCCCACTCACTGGCCTGGGTGACCCCCACGGATGCCCAGCTAGGCCACAGGCTGAGTCTGCTGGGCCTGTTCCCCCAGCCGTGGCCCTGAGCAGCTCCACGCAGCACCAGCTACTGTGAGGGACTCTGGGCAACCCGAGGGAAATGGCACATACACAGCCCTCTTCTGCAAACCTTCGTCAGGGAAGAAGGGGGCAGAATTCCATCAGCAAACAGGGACAGGCTACGCTCTTCTGCAGCCAGGACACCTCCTGGAGTGTGGCAGCTCTCCCCTGGGATGGTGCCTGGCCGATCCATGCCACAGGGATACCCCGTCTTCTGGACCAGACCCTCCCGCAGGGACCAGTGGCCACTGTGGTGTTCTGACCCTCCTGATTGCCCAAAGCCTGGCTCACACACACACACCCCACCATGCAAATGGCCTCATGCAGGTCACTGAGCACTATGTCACCCACTAGCATGTGCCAGTTGGGCGTGCCCCACCTGACCCCTGGTCCGAGGTGGCTGAGGCACAGTCCCCACTGGCTTCTTGTCCATGACCTGTGCTCAGACCTCAGGTATCGGGGGGTCCCAGCACCAACAGGTGGATGGGCAGGGTTGTCTGTAGGGGTCTTTCCTGGGAGAGGTGGGGTATCCACCAACAGCAGCTACTCCTAGCTGGGAGGAGTGCCCAGCTTGGGGTGCATCCTCCATACTCTGGGGGGCCACGCTCAGGCATGCCAAGGACCCCAGCAGGCCTACTGGCCCCATCAGGGCCGGTCCTGCCAGCTACTCAGAACGGGCTCCACTCCTGGGGTGAGCCAAAGGGTAGGCAGAGGGACAGACGGACAGTCCCCTCCGTCCCTACCTGGTCAGGGTCCACCTCCAGCTGCTGCCTCTGCTCCAGGCAGATCTGCCCCACCCGGGCCAGCAGGTCATGAGGGTGGATAAAGACACGGGAGCTCAGCAGAAATGTGAAGATGTATGTCCTCTGGAGAAAGGAGAGAGAAGGCAGACCATGGTCAGGCTTGGCATGACAGCCACCCAGATGGGCTCCCGCCCCTGCTTCAGGCCGGTCGGCCCCAGGCCCAGAGCATGGCCTCGCTGGCCCTTGGCAGCCAAGCCTGCACCTTCTCGTTCACCTGGAATGCCCTCTCCTTGTCTCCTGCCCTAACCCTGCCCCCTACCTCCTACGAGGCCCTCCTGGCAGGCACCGCCCAGAGAAGCCCTTCTCCACGAGGGCTCTCCTACTCCACGGGAGGAGCTAACCCAGCCTGGCACTGTCAAGTACTGCTCTGAGTCTGAGGACCTGGTGTCTACCGCACAGTGCTCCCTGGGCTGCAAGCCTTTTCCACCTCGAAATCGTAATGGGGGCGTCCAAGGTCAGCATGTCTTTATCAGCCCCATGGCCCAGCTTCAGGCCTGATCCGTACCCCTGCTCTGTCACCGACCAGCTGCGGACCTTGGCCCCACCTACACACGGCAGGGCCCTCCTCTCTGCCCTGCCACCATCCACTTTCCCTTTCCTGGGAAGCAGCTCCCCCAGGGCACAATACTTTGGGGGCATGACACCAGGTGACCATCGGCTGACGAGGCTCCTCTGGGACAGTGCTATGAGAGGGGAGGTCCTTCCCTGCCCTGGGCATCTCCAGGGCCTGTGGCCCTCCCCTTTCAGCTCTGCCACCTGGGCCCTCAGCAGGTGTGTCTACACCACCCCCACTAGCCTGGCTGGGCCCTGAGAGCGTTTGTGGGTTGGATAGGCAGATGGACAGATGGATGATTCGATGGATGATGGGTGGACGGATGAACAGGTAGGTGGTTGGATGGACATGTGGGTGGATGCGTGAACAATGACAAGGCAAGTCCTTCTCAGAAGCCTCAGGAAGGAGGGGGAACTGGACGCATGAGGGTGGGCCCCAGCCCCTGGAAGCCAAGCTAACTCAGCTGCTCATAGATGGAAGCTGGAGGGCAGCGATTCCTCCCTCCCCCTCTCCCTTGCAAACTGTCTGACTAGCAACAGAGGCCAACAAACATGGCTCTGCCCCTAGAAGTGAGGGGGCACACCCTAACCCCCCCATGCACACGAGGGGGTGGGTGGAGCCTGCCAGGTGGGCCCTCCAGCAACGCTCAGCTCAGGGAAGGGAGCAGGCAGGCCACACTGCCTGCTGTTGCTAGGAGACGTCACCTATCAGAGGCAAAGAGAAGCACAGAGGACAAGGAACTCAGTCCTCTGTTCCAACAATGTACCCATGTCATCATGACGGAAGAGGCAGGAAAGCGGGGGCCCCAGTTTGCTTTGTTGGTGGCCAGTCCTGCCCGCAGCAGGCGTGTTCCCCGAAAGCACAGGGCGCCCACATCCACATAGGTATGAGTGCACACACGGGCGCCCCGTCTACCTGGGGGCCTGCGCTCACCCATCACCTGGACCCCAGCAGACAGTTTATGCACAGACAGCTGCCCAGCTAGCAACCGGCTAGAGGAGGGTGCTGGGGCCTCACAGGGCCCTGAGGTGCTGGCCTTGCCACTGAGACGCCCTTCCTCCCCCAGGCCCTGCCCAGGACTCAAGCCCCAGCTCCAGCAGGGCGGGAGGGGAGGTCTGAATAGCCTTCTGTGCCTTTGCCTCCCTGTACTGCCACCTGGACCATCTCCCACCTGCCTGTCGGCTCTGTCCAGCACCTCCCCTGGAGGCTGCCCCACCCCCAGATCCAGCACTCACATCGGGGTAATAGTCCACCGTGGGGACCAGGTGCTCCATCAAGGCCTCAAGGGACCCGGAGATGAGGCGTCCATCTTGGAAGATGAGGTCTCCAGAGCCACTGCCGCCACCCCCGCTGCCGCACTCCCCCATGCTGGGCTGGCCCTGTCTACTAGAGCTGGGCGCGAGTATGCTGGAGAAGACAAACGTCTGGGGCATAGCTTCCTGGGAGAGAAGGAGGAGGCTGTGAGGCATCAAAGGCACCCCTGCGAGGCCCTCCTCCCAGGGCAGGTGGGGTACACAGGGGAAGTCCCCTGCAGGGCTACGGAAGGGGGCGAGAGCACCGAACGCCTGTGGGGGCGTTAATATCAGCTCAGGCGCAGGGCTGGCTCCGGCTGGCTCAGCACCTGTTCCGTGCATGCCTGGGTTACAGAGTCTGCCCTCACGGGTTACCTCCAGTGGGAGAAGAAAACAAAGCTGGCAGGGTGCAGGTGCATGGGCGGATGACTAAGGCAGCTGGGGGTAAAGGTGGTGTTTGGACAAGACTGACAGCTCCCTGGGATAAGCAAGGAACATTCTAGGCATACAAGGCAGCAGATGGAAAGGTCCTGAGGCAAGTGTGTGTGGAGCGGATAAGCAGGGAGAGCGGTCACGGGGTTGTAACCAGGCTTGAGGCACAACAGGAGCCAGGCTGTCCAGACCTGGATGAGGAGTGCCTCCGAGTCAGATGGAAGCCGACCGTTATTCAGGAAGTGCACCCAAGGCCTCCTTCAGACCCGTGTTCCCACTCTGCACAGCCCCGACAAGTGCTCCGCACCTTTGCAAGGTGGACAAGAGCTCCAAGAAGGCCCCTGGGTGGGACCCCTCTGAGAGTGACCTCTCTCTAGGTTTAAACCTCACTTTGGGTTGAGGGGAATTCAGACTCACAGAACACTGCACTCAAAGTTGGCCAGCAGCTGCACCCGGGAGCCCGTTAGAATGCACATTGTCAGGCCACACCCCAGACTCCTGCATCAGAAACTCAAGGACAGGGAGGGCTCTGTGCCTGTGCCCTCCAGGGGATTCTCATTCCCTGACAAGCAAACCCTTCCATTTTCAGATGGGAAACTGAGGCCCAAACGGAAGGGTTTCAACTGAACAGGAAATCCTCATTATACTTCCAAACCCAGTCCAGGTACTGCCACCTTCAGGAAGCCTCCCTGGGTCAGTGCCTAGACTGTTGACCCACAGGCCAGAGCCGGCTGCACCATTTACTGTGTGTCCCCATCCAGCCACTGGTGGATCTCGATAACCATGCATGGGGTGAAGTCATGAACATGGGCTTCCTGGGGACACTGTGGGTCCCTGAGACCCTGAGCTACTCTGTGGGCCATCACTGCCAAGGCACATGCTGCCTCCCGTGGAGACACAGGCCCTGGTACCTCGCCTGAGGCCCATGTACTGTGGGATGACTCCCCCTAGGTAGCACAGTTCTGGGCAGTAACCTTCATCAGTTGGGCCTGGAGACCCCTAGTTTCTGGGGTCATCGGAGAAGGCGTTCTCCCAGCTGCTGGCCTCTCCTGGCTGTGGAGGCAGAGAGGTTCTCTGGTCAGGAGGTGCTAAGGGGGGTGTGGGAGCCTGTGCTGGACACAGAGCCACACCTTTACAGGTGAGAGGAGCAGCTCAGGCTGAAGTTACCTGTCTGGAGATGGGGCCCCAGGCCACCTTGAGCCCAACCAGCCACCTCAACACCTTGTGACATCAGCCAGGCCAGGCCTTGTCCCTTGTCACACTGTTCCTCCCCAACACTCCCCACCACATCGGGGCTTCGGTCCTCCAAGGAGTGCATCCCACCCACACCTGCCCCACGGGAGCAGCGGAGAGAAACTGCAGCCACAGCATGGGGCCTGGTGCCCCCCACCTTGGCAGCAGATGCTCCTGCAGCTGGGCTGAACAGCCCACACCTGGACACCTGCACTGCAGAGTGGGTGTGGGGTCCCTATTGGTAACGTGTTCAGTGCCAAAGCACATACACCAGGTCACACACGGCCAGGCTATATGCGGAGTTTACCACAAAGGAGTTGGGGAGGGGGAGATTTTCACTTTCTGTTTCGCACGTTTGTAAACCATTTGATAAATTTTCCAAACAGCATGTCTATTCTGTCATTTTTAAAATAACAATTCTTCTGGTGCAAGAGGCTAACTTTTGAAACCAGTATTTTTGATAAAGGAATGTTAAACTCCAAAACCAAATCCGTTGCCATCAAGTCAATTCTGACTTATAGCAATCCTATAGGACAGAGTAGAACTGCCCCACAGGGTTTCCAAGGCTGTAATCTTTACGGAGGTCGACTGCCACATCTTTCTCCCATGGAGCGGCTGGTGGTTCAAACCACTGACCTTCTGGTTAGCAGCAGAGTGCTTTAACCACTGCACCACCAGGGCTCCTTAAAGGAATGGTAATAAGGGCCAATTCCCCAGATGAAAGGGTTGGGCCGGCCAAGGAGGCATGAGTCGGGGGCCTGGACCCTTGTGAGCAGGGAGCTCCAAGAGAGGCTGGTGGGGCACCAGGGCCCAGAGGCTGCTGGCCGGGACTCAGGTGCCCCTCAACCTGCCAGGCCAGCAGAGCCCACGGGGGCCACGGGGGATGGGCATATCTCTGGCTGGTCTCCCAGACCAGGTGTCCTGCCCACATGTCACTTATCTCCCCCACCCTGCACACCAAGTCCTGGCAGGGCCTGGGGATGCCTGGAGCCCCTCCCTTGTCCACCCCAGCCCTGGTGCCAGTACAGGACTTAGTGCTGAGTGGAAGGGGGCGGGTTTCCCAACCTGCTCCTCTGAGGCAGGAATTCAGCGGCCTAGAATCCCAGCTCTGCCAACTCCTTGTTCCTAGATGAATCTAATTAGCTCTCGATCTTTCCAGCTGCTAAATGGGCTGATGACAGGACCTACCCCGGCTGGACCCTCTGCCTGGGTTCTCTGCTGGCCACACCTGTCCTGTCCCTTCCATCTTTCTGTTCTTGTAATCAGGTTCCTCGACTTTCCACCAAGAGCAGAGACGGCAACTTGCCATGGCACATGTGTCCAACTCCCCCATGGGCGAGCTGTCACGAGGAAGGGGCCATTTGGAGTTGAGCACCCAGAAGATCTGGGCTCCAGTACTGGGTGGGAATGTACAGGAACAATAATAGTAACAACTAACAATAGCTAGGACGAGTGAGGACGCAGTGTGCACCATGACATTAAGTGCTAGAGGTAAACGAGCCCATTGAATTCTCACAGCCACCCCCACACAAGAGAAGCCATCATTCTCCCCATGCTGCAGGCGAAGACAGGGCACAGGGAGGCTCAGCTAGGTCAGAGCAGTGCCAGGATCCAACCCAGCCAGTCAGAGCCTGCCTCTGCCTTGTGGCTTTATCAGGTACCTAATCCTCCAAGCTTTCATGTACTCATCTGCAGAACAGGCTCCTGATGGTGAAATGAACCCCTGAAAAACTCAGTCCTATAGACACCCTCCCCGTTGACCCCCTGTTGTGGTTACAGGGCAATGCTGCGTGCCCAGGAGGACACAGAAATGCTGGCTCATTCTAGACATACAGGCACTCAGGCCTGTGATCGTTCAGGGAGTGTGTCAACTTGGCTGGGCCATGATTCTCAGTGGTTTGGCAGTTATGATGTAGTTTAGCAGTTACAATGTAGTTTGGTAGTTATGATGTAGTATAGTAGTTATGATGTAGTTTAGCAGTTATGATGTAGTTTGGTAGTTATGATGTTGTTTAGCAATTATGATGCAGTTTGGCAGTTGTATGGTGATGTAATCACCTCCATGATGAGATCTGATATAATGTGATCACCTCCATGATGGGATCTGCTGTGAGTAGCCAATCAGTTGAAAGGGATTTTCCTTGGGGGTGTGGCCTGCATCAAATATAAGCTGATATGCTGGCAAGACTCATGGATCCTGCAGCTGGCTCCTGTTCATCTGACCTACAGTTCTTGAGACTTGAGTTACAGTTTACCTGCCGTCTTGCCTGCTGATCTTGGGTTAATTGATCTTCGCAGCCTGTGAGCAAGAGCCCTGCTGTCTGACCTGCTGATCTTGGGTTCTCCAGCCCCTGTGGGAGAAGCTTCTATCCTGATCCATGGACTTTGGACATTCCAACATCTACAACTGCGTGAGCCATTTCCTTGATGTAAGTCTCTCTTTATATATTTATACACTTTACTGGTCTTGCTTCTCTAGAGAACCCAGCTTAAGACAAGGCCCTATGCTAATGCTCTGAGCAAAGTGTGGTCTGATCCAGACAGCATTGTTGTCACCTGGGGATTACTGGAAGTTCAAATTCTACTGAAACAGAAACTCTGGGAGTGGGCCAAGCAATCACCCGTCCTCCAAAGCTTTACTGCTCCACTGTTAAAATACAGGCCTACTGAGCCCAAATCTGCATTTTAGCAAGAAACACAGGTGGTTCATGTGCAAATAAATGGATGGAGGACTGACTGAGCTGAGGCTGGCCCCTCTGAGAGCTTATGCCCCAAGTGAGGAGCGGCAGCTTCAGTGAGGGCAGTGCCTCCGCTGTGACTTCGCGTTGGACTCACCTGCTTCCAACTCTCATGCCCAGTGGTTCTCATTAACTGTTCTGGGCACAGCCTGGGCACTAGCACTGTTCAGGTTTCTGGATGAAAACTGGAGCAGGAAGCACAAGGAGCCCCTTTTGCCTTAGCCATTCTGGCTGAATCCAGACCAAATTCAAGGCTACACACAGGTAGCCAAGCTCTCAGGAAGGCCCTTACAGTTAGGGCTGAGGAGGAGGGGGCCGGGCTGGGCAGCTTTCTGGACCAGCTTCCATAGGGCCAGAAGGGAGCCCAGAGGGACCCACAGGCATCAGCAATGCCTCTGCCGGGGTCCAGATGAACTGGCCTGGAGAAAGCAGCCCTGAAGTGGGGTGGGGGACCTGCACCTGTGTCTCTGGGACTCCTCGAGGCTTCTGCTCTGCTCCAAGAGGAAGACAAGCACCTTATAATTACAGACCTCAAATACTCAGAAAATAGCGCATGCTACCAGCAAGGTGGGCAGGCGTGACTCACTCCTCTCCTTGAAGACACACCTTCCTAGCTCCTTCCTCCCTTGCAGGCCCAGGCGCCCAGGCAGCAGGTCCAGAGGGAGGGCACTCTGCGTTCAGTCAGCTCACAAACTCTCTCTGGAAGTGGCAGGCGCAGCAACACTTGCCCGTGTCCATACCTGGGTTTACTTGGCTGTCTGGGGCACCACTGAGGAGGGGCTGCCTGCAAGGCTGTCTGGGGGCACCATTGAGGTGGGTGCTCCCTGTAAGGCTGCCTGCGAGACCTATGCTGAGATAAAGGGCCTTGATGAATGCCAGAGAGGCAGGCGAGGCAGCACCTGTTGCCCTGGGTCACGGCACGGCAGAGCAGCCTGGTGCCGCACGCGGGCACCGCGGAGAGGGGTGGACAGCACAGCTGGAGCAGGCTCTGGAGGGCTGTGGGCAGGGAGGGCTCACCTGTCAAGGCCCCACTGGCCCGGAGAAGCTGCCACCAGCAGGTGAAGTGGGTGCAGGTAGGCAAGGCAAGCAGAGGATGAGCTTGTAGTCAAGTGGTGGCTCCTGCTCTCTTTCATCACCCCCCTTCTGGGCTCCCCCAGTGCCACTTGGCCCTGACCTTGGACTGTCCCAACTCTCCAGCTTTGGGCATATCTGCTGCTGGTCCCCAGAGACTTACCTGACTTCAGTGGGGTCCTCAGCTGCCCTCCAACAGGGCTCACACCTGCTCCCCCAGCACTGCTGCCTCCCCAGCTCCTTCGGCACTGAGTGTCCGCACCCCCACCCCACAAATCCTTGGCATTCACACACGCCTGAGACGTTTTCTGTGGTTGCACAGCACGCCAGTCCTCGGTGAGCCCTGGCTATGCTGAGAGTCCAGAATGCGGGGTTGGAAGACACACACTCGGTCTTGACAATGTGGGGGAGCCTCTGAACGTCTCTGAGCTTCAGCTTCCTCAGCTAGAAAACGTGTGGGACTTCTTGCCTGCTTCCCTCACAGGGTGTGGTGAGGGTTACATGAGAAAGTGGGATTTGGAGGTGCTGTGTGGGTGGGTGTCGGCTGCCCCAGCGGTGTCTCCACACTCATGCCCACACAGATGGTGGCCAGATGCAGTCACACCCCCCTCCCCCACCTGTGTACTTGTCTCTGGTGGATGAGTGGCCCGGCCCTGGAGCCGCTGCTCCAGCCCCAGGCCCAACCTTGCCTGCCACAGGCTGGTGGCTCTCACTGTGGAGAGAGCCTCTAGGCCTGTGCTTGTGACAGCCCAGAAGGGAAGCGGGTAGTTAAACCCTGCAGCGTGTTAACACCTGTAGGGCAGACTGTGATCGCGGGACATGGGAGCTAGCAGGCAAAAGTCGTCTTCTTCTTCACCCATGATGAACTGTTTCCAGACAGAGAAGCTTCCAGAGCCTCCCATGAGGCAGAGCAGCTGGCCACAGTGGGGGCCGGCCTGGAACACATTCCCTGCACGAACTTGTCCTCGTCCCCCTGTCTCTTCCCTCCCTCCTGCCTTCCCAGGACACACTCTCCAATTAGGAGCTCGCAGGTAGCTCTGCCTGGAGCCTGCTCACTAGGGAAGCTGGGCTGAGAAGCCCAGGCATTGGACTTGTTTCTACTCCTTCCACATCTAGAATGTGCACTGGCTGGTGGCTCCTAAGTGTCCAGAGAGGAAAAGCCAGCAGTCTGACACCCGGGCGTGGTTCCAGCCCTCCCTCAGTTATTCATTTTGTCAAGTTACTTAATCTTTATAAGCCTCCGTGGCCTCGTTTGTAAAATGGGGGTTGTTGCTCTGCATTTGACAGTGTGGCTGGGATGGGTGCTGGAGGTGATTACGTATGGAGGGTGGCTTCTGGACCAGAGCAAATGCCCACTTACACAGGAAGGCCCAGAAAGTCAACACTGTCCTCTGGGTTCTGCTTGGTGGGCCAGTGGGTGGCTTTACATACTCCTTGGTCTCCGGGGCCCTTCCAGCAGACACATTCTGGAGCTCTGTGTCAATAACATCATTCCAGAGCAACTAGGCCCACCCCGACACGTACAGCCACATCTCGCGAGGAACATAGCGGGCTGACGTACTGGAAGGTGGGGAGATCACAGAACTGAGGGCGCCAGGGGGTGAGGGGGCGAGGGGGAGGGGCGGGTTTTGAACGTTCCTGGCCTTGTGAGAGTAAGACAGGAGATTTTAGCAGCCACAGGGCTGTGAGAGACCCTGGCAGAGACAGGAGAAGAGGTCTCAGAAGATTACATCTCTGCGCAATCAGGGATTCGTAGCAGCACATGCTGCTCTCCAACGTGTCCCTGGCCCACGTGGGCCTCACCCCATAAAGAGGATGGTGTCTGATCCGGCCCCACATGGCAGATATGGCAGCTCAGGGGCAAACCCGGCACATGCCCCTACGTGAGCGTACCTGCTGTGACTTAGACAGTCCTCTACTCACAGACCCCGGCTGTGCCCAAGACGGACCCGAGGGTCTCTGTGCCTCAGAGACCCTGTGCCCACCCCCCACCCCCTGAGGACCTCCTGGACCCTGGGAGCTGCGACGGAACCCCAGCGGGCCTGTTATGTGTGGGCAGAAGGTGCTGGACCTGTATATTCACACGCACGCCATGCTGTTGAGTCCGGGGATAGCGCTCTGTCCTTTCCCGCCTCCTCTGCTGAGGGATCAGGTGATGAGAGCCAAATAAGGCAACAGGGGAAGCCGATGCTATTAGCGGCCTCATAAAAGACGCCAACAGCTAAAGTTTACCTAAGTGTACTTGGGTAATGAATACAAATCATGGTGACTTGGAGAAACATCCCGTTACTGCATGATCCGTCTGCAGTGTTGTCCCACGCTAGGGCCTTCAGGACACGCTGCAGTCGCCGGGCAGCCTTTGGACCTCTCAGGAGGTGGTCCCCAGCCCTCTCTCCCATGGAGGGGCCGGAGCTCAAGGCTGCCCTGCACCCCCATGCCCACTGCCCAGCCGCATGGAGGGCTACCTGGGAACAGGGCCTGTGAGCCCCTCCAGCTCAGCACCTCACCCCACGTGGCTTCAGAGGTCCCACTCCAGGGAGCCAGGCAGTGGGGAGAGGGCTCAGGGGCCTTGGAGCAGAGACTGCGACGGAGGTGCGGGAGAGAAGCCTGGAGGTCGGCCTGTTCTGTCAGCAGCTCAGCGGGGCTGCAGCTCCTCCCCTGCAGAAAGGGACCGGCCCAGATCCTCCCAGCCGCCACCTGTGGCCTCACCAACCAAGCCAGAGAGGAGGCAAGGAGAAGGCTCCTGATACTTGGGCAAGGTCAGCCTACTGGGGAGGGCTTTCCCTGGGGAGGCCACCCTTCGCTGCCTCTCTCAGGGGCTGGGCCCTTCTCAGAGGCTCCCGTGGGGAGCCTGGAGCTCCTCCAGGCTCACGTGGGGATTGGTGAGCTGTGCCAATAGGTGGAGCAGTGAAGGCTCATCCTTCAGGAGCCACACAGGTGTCACAGCCACCCTGTCTTGGCCTCTCCCTCTGGCCTGCCAGCCTCTGACGCCCAGCTGCCACAACACCAAGTCTGTTCCCAGGACAAAGCCTAGAGAAAGGAGAGGCGGGGCTGAAGAGAGCTCTCTGGGATGTCTGCGTGAATCACATCTCTCTAGCCCCAGAGCTAAGGGAAGAACTTTATATGGTCCTGAGGTAGGAAGGGATGACCAGCAAATGCTGCCCCAGCAGGAGTGGGGACAGGACACAGTGTCAGCTGGAGAGACACTCTCTTCAACTTGGAGAGAGGGGCGCTGCCCGGGGCCGGCTCCCAGGGCTACTCCATGATCGAGGGGCCAGGCCAGGAGAAGTTAGGGTCCTTATAAACTCTGCAGCCTCAGTTCTGGACATTTCTGAGAAACAGTGAAGAAGGGGTGAGCTTTCTTTTGACTGACCTTGCTGTAATTGCAATTTCACCCTCGGGAGTCAGGGCCCAGTTTTGCGGCACTGCAGACATACCATCTCACCTAATATGGTTCACCTGCGACCCAGAGACTGTGGGGATGCTACCTCTCAGATGAGCCCTGAGGCTCCCTCCACGCAGCATGGGGTGAGGCAGCACTGGAGGCAGCGGTGAGCAGGCCCCGCTCTTTCTCAGGATTGTCCTTTCTCCTTAGCATTGTCCCTAGCCTTCCCGGCAGGGGCACTGCCCTCTGAGCCTTGGGGGAAGGCGAGGCCCTCACCCCAGACATGTGGCCCGGAGCCCAGTCCCATGACATTCTGCTTATTTCTCAGGGGTTCACTGACCCCGGTTAAGCATCCCTGCTTCCTGGGCCATCTTGCCTGAGCGCCCAGGGACGTGCAGGAGGCGGTGAGGGGCAGGAGCTGCACGCCTCTGTTGGTGTTGCAAAGGCAGCACGTGCCTTCTATTTTTAACCTACTCAACACAGACACTATTTTTAGCTCTGCAAGCTGCAGGCATCACAATTAGCAATTACCCGTCTTGCCAGTCTCCCTGCTGCCGGCTGGGGGAGGGGGAGGACGTGCTTCTTCAGGGTGCTGGCTGTCGGCCCCGTGCCCCCACCCTGTGGGCCCCTTCACCATCTTTGAGGGAGATTGCAGAATGGGTGTGCTGGAGAAAGGGCTGCCCGGGATTCATCCTGTGCTGGAAAATTCTAGCGGCCCCTCAGCGTGGGGTGAGAGAACCTGCTGGCTGCCTGGTCGGGGCCAGTGGCACCAGAGCCCAGCTCTGTCAGAAGTCTTGGAGCAGTGAAGCTGGGCCTCAGTCTTGTCTGTGAAATGGCCCTTTCTAGTGCCATTTTCGGAGAAAATATTGAAGTTGTCAAGGATTTTATTTTACTCAGATCCATAATCAACATCCATGGAAGCAGCAGTCAAGAAATCAAACGACATATTGCATTGGGCAAATCTGCTGCAACAGACCTCTTTAAAGTGTTAAAAAGCAAACACGTCACTCTGAGGACTAAGGTGTGCCTGTCCCAAGCCATGGTATTTTCAATCGCCTCGTATGCATGTGAAAACTGGACAATGAATAGGGAAGAGCGAAGAAGAATTGACACCTTTGAATTATGTTGGCAAAGAATACTGAATATACCATGGGCTGCAAGTCTGTCATGGAAGAAGTACAGCCAGAGTGCTCCTTAGAGTAGTCTCACATACTTTGGACATGTTGTCAGGAGGGACCAGTCCTTGGAGAAGGACATCATGCTTGGTAAAGTAGAGGGTCAGCGAAAAAGCAGAAGACCCTCGACAAGATGGATTGACACAGCGGCTGCAACAATAGGCTCAAACTTAGCAATGACTGTGAGGATGGCGCAGGACAGGGCAGTGATTTGTTCGGTCGTACACTGGGATGCTATGAGTTGGAACTGGATCAATGGCACAACAACAGTGCTAACTCTCTGGTTCTCCGAAATGTTGTATACAGGGGTAGGGCAGGAGGTGGGGTTTCCTCAGCGCCCCAACTCCTTGCCCATTCATTCATTCATTCATTCATTCATTCACTCACAAATATCATCCACGACCTCTACATGCATGATGCTATTCTGGGCCCTCGAGATACATCAGACTGAGCTCTCTGTCCCTGCAGAGCACACGTTCCAGCAGGGCAAGGCAGCCCTTAAGCTCGTGGTATCACAGGTGAGAAGGGCAGGAGCACTGGGGCAGGAGCGGGGCGGGGGGTGGCCTCACTGAGGTCTGAGCAAAGAGTTGGAGGAGACATTTGCCTCCAGGCCGCAAGGCCTAGGGGCTTCCATCCCATTTGCTCCCTGGAAACATTCTTTCCCCCAGCACTTCCACCGCTGCTCACTCAGCCAAGGGCAGATAGCTATGTGTGCAGTACCTAAACGTGGGTGTGCGCAGGCGACTGCGTCTGGACCCCAGCAGTGTGGGGGCCACCCTCCCCCAGAGCCAGTTGCAGCATCCCTCACCCTGACCCGCCCTGCCAGCTGCTCCAATGAAGCTCCCTCCCCAGATGGCTCTGGGGACACAGCCCCCCAACCCCACCTGGATCCTGCAGGGGACATCTGACCAGCTAGGGGCAGTCTTGGGTAGAGGAGATGGCTGTGCTACCAGGCTGGTGGCCCTAACTTCACACAGCAGATGTGTGCTCCAACTGATGGAACTCTAAGCAGGATTTCATCAGTCAAATCATATTTGTGAATGAACTGCTGCCTTAAATGCATGGGGGGGACACCACCTTTAGAGGATTCCTCAAGCAAAATGCAAAACCTTGTGGTGACCGTTTAATGGCTCCTTTGCATCAGCAAGGGTGCTGAGCCACTGTTGAGACTCTAGCAGTCACAGGGCCAGGGTCTGTAGGGGCGGGGTGGAATTGGGGGGGCACCCTAGTCACAGCCCAGTCTCTGCTCTTGCTACTTCCGCTGAGCCCTCCCCTGCTTCTCTTCGCTAATGCCCCTGGCATCACAACTTTGCCAGTGTCCCTTCCTTCCTTGCCCCCTATGTCCCCTTCTCTTTTCTCTCAGCATCCCTGTGATTTCCTGGGCCAGCAGGCTAGAGCTAACAACTACCTGCCAGGTGACCCCTCTGGGCTAGTCTCTGTGCTACCTGGGTGTCCTGGCCCATTGGTATTGTCTGCACAAGGGGCCGGAGAGAGTGTACGTGCCTGGCTCTCCGTTATTTCTAGAGATTCCCGGTGGGTGCAAGAGACTAGGAACCCTGAGCCTGGAAGCCAGACCCCTTCTTTCCACGAGTGTCCTCAGGCCCACCGTCAGCCTCAGGTACAGCCCTGTGTGCTAGAGCACAGAGTGGTTCCTGCAAACAGGGCTCCACCTGCCAGCTTCCCCCAGCAGGAGTCTGGAACCCGAGGCAGGCCAGAAGGGCCCTTCTGGAAAGACCAGGCAGGCAAAAGCTGCCTTGACATTGACACTCCTGTGGCAGGAGGCTCCCTCCCCCTCCCTTCCCCTTCCCAGAGCCTGACTCTCAGAAGATCCTCCTAACTTTAAGCTGACATGTGTCCCCCTTAAGCTCCTGAGAGCCCTCTCCTGTCCTGTGGGGTTGCGCAAAGCAGCGTGTCTGGATCAAATGGGGCCTGCATGGGAGCATGGGCTGGATCAGGCCCACCCCACCCCTGCTGGGCCAGGCCCATCCCCCCATGCAAACCACCTGGGCTCTCAAAGCCAGCACGTGCCCTCACAAGGCGCTTCTCAGGAGGTGGTGAGACTGGGAGAGGCCCGGTGCTCAGGGCACTCAGTGTGTGGAGGTTCCATTGTGACATGGTATTAGCTGTCCCTTCAGAACTGTTTCCTGGTGCCGACCCTCACACTGACCCCAGCTCAGGGTCCCCTCTCACCTCTCATGCCCAGGACAGCCAACGGGCCCATCCTGCAGATGGGAGAAGGTCGAGAAAAGCCGCTTCCTGCTTCCGGGAAGGTGAACCCATTGGGCTGGTGGCACCAGCCCTGTCCAGAGCTGGCTCCCGTCTAGCGGGCGGCTGCTCTGCCTTGCCTGGGTGAGGGGTGGGGAGTGACAGGCCTCTGTGGATCAGGCTTCCTTAGGTCCTCTCTCCCTGTCCCTAGACTTCCTGTGGACTGACTACCCAACAGTCCCTGGGAGGACATAGCTGGCCCATCTCTGCAGGCAGGGACACTGGAGCTCTCCGCAGCTCCCAAGCATCTGTCCTCTCAGCCCGGTGGACGTCAGGGTCCCGGAAGGCCAGGGGCTGGGTGGGGCAATGTTTTCCACATAAACCAAACTCCAAGAAATCATATGAATGCTCCAAGGAAGGGTTGCATCTACCTTGGTGCACTGTCTGGACTGGCCAAGGCAGTCCCAGGGCCTTGTGGGGCTACCAGCATGGGAACCACAGTGCCTGCAGAGCCTCGCAGGCCTTCTCAACAAAGCCCACCCGCCATGTAGCAATGTCAATAGACAGAGCTTTGTTACAGATGCACAATTCATTTTCCTCCTTTTGAATTCCTTTCGAATTCCTTTCTATTTCCAAATACTGTTTGAAGTGACTGAAGGAATCTTACCATCTCCTCATCACACTCCTAAATGCAAATTCTGCCAACTCTGGGTTTTTCTTTTTTTTTTTCCTTTCTGTCCAGTCAGCTTCTTCGGGTGGCTGGTCAGGACAAAACGCCATTGTCCACCAATAACCATCCCATTATTGAGCCCTGAGAGGCCCACAGTAGAGCAGGTAGGATTTCAAAGAATCCCTGCCCTTTCCCTGCTGGGCGACTGCAGCACTCACCTCCCACTCAGGATGGTGCAGGGCACGAGACTCAACCGCTGGCTGGGGGAGGGTGCCCCAGGCCCCAGGCTCTAAGGACGCCTCTCTTTTCCCTCCTCTTCTTTCTTCTCTCTGGCCCAGCTAATCCAACAGGTGCACCTAGGTGGCCCTGCACACGGGCTCCAGGAGGCTGAGTGCAGGCCGGCCCAGGGGCTTGCACACTGAGCTACTCGTAGAAGCTAGTCCTGTCGTTTCTGGGAGTCCCCTCAGGGCACCACAGGGTTTGGGGGCAGGATGCAGACCCATCCCACCCCACATGAAATCATTCCTGTGGGATCCCTTTTCTCTATCAGGTGTCCACTTAAGACACTGCTGGAACAAGACGTTCTACTGATACTCGAAGTCTAAAGCAGTTGCCAGAAAATACCAGCTTTGAGGAAGGGGAGCCTCCCACTCAGGCTCCCAGGCCAGGAGGCAGCCGGAGGAGCAGGGCGGGGGCCTTGAGTGAGTGGGAGGAGGCATGTGCTGGCGGCCAGGACAAAAGGTCCTCAGAGGTGCAGGGGGGCTGCGCAGTGCGGGACGGGGTGGGGGGCTGGGCAGTGCAGGATGGGGGTGTTGGGCAGTGCAGGGCAGAGGGTACTGGGCAGTGTGGGATGGGGTGGGGGACTGGGCAGTGCAGAATGGGGGTGTTGGGCAGTGTGGGATGGGGGTCTGGGCAGTGCGGGACAGGGGGTGCTGGGCAGTGCCGGACTGGGGGGGGGGGGCCTTGGGGCAGGGGATGGGGCTCAGGTCTCTCCTCTGACCTCTGCAACTGCCTGGGGTGCTGGAGTGTGGAAACAGTATGTACAGTTCGTTTATTTTTAAATGATACCTAATTTGGCTGAGCAAAGGTTTCCCTTTGTGTTTGGAAACAAAAATCAGTTTCCCTTGCTTGAATTGTCATTCTCCTGGCAGGTGCCCAGAACCATACCCATCTGTCTGTACCACGGCCCAGCCTTGCCCAGCTACCGCAACCTCTCAGAAGCAGGACCAGGACGAGCGTCTTGACCCTCTGACTAAAATTTCCCCAGTCCCTATGCCATGGACACTGCAGCCTTCCTGCCACACACCCTGCATCTCCTTACCCTGGAGGGGGGTCCTAACCAGCGGAATGGTGGAGCTGGCCCTTGAACCCTGGTGAGTCTGACCCTCATGATCTATCTGCAGAGGTCTGGGAGAAGAGCGGGCAGGTGGAAGGTGGGAGTGAGGCCAAGGCCTCTACAAGATGGACAAGTCCAGGCCCTGAATGAATGGTCAGCTCAGAGTATGCAAGGCTGGGGCATACAAGCGTGGTGCTACTGGGTCCGAGAGAGGGCCGTGTGCACACTGAGAGGCTGCATGCTGTGCAGAGGACTTGAGCCCTCTGTGAAACTTTGGCCTCACTGCCAGGGTTTGATATTCACAGAGAGCTTTCCATCATTCCTGCACCACTCCAAGGCTTGATGCTTTCCAGATGAGGGACAGGCGTAGAAAGGCAGAGTCAGGACCCAGCCTAGGTCTCCTAGGGCAGGCTGGTACCTTCTGCCCGTGTGAACTGGCTGCTGTGAAAGGCGAGCCCTGGAGAACATGCCTGTAGCTGTGCCCAGGGAATCTGCCTGGTGCCCAGCAAGCCTGTGATGTAGTGAGCTCCTTTCCCCTGGGTTGGGGAGAGACACCCCACCTCTTCAGGGTGAGTGGCATAACACACAGACCTTTCTGTAACTCCTGACAAGCTGTGGATACCCAAAGAAGTAAGTGGTGGAAAGGGGTGAGCATACTATAGTACATTCTCTCAGAATAGGGGAATAGCAATACAGGAGACAAAACCATGAATTAGTGTGCCTATAAACATCAACACTGTTCACATGTGATACCACCAATACAACCCCAAAAAGTCCCCAAGCAGAAATGTACAAGTGACATAATGATGTGGCTAACAATGTAATCTAGCTGGATAATAATAAACTAATGGTGAACCCCAAAAATTCACCCACTTGTTAAAAAAGGACTTCCCTAAGTCATGTTTGTATGAAAGAAGCAATAATTCCAATTACAGATGCTTCAGAAAAACAACCCTTGTAAGAAAACTTATCAAATTTGACATGGCCAAAGCTGTACTCAGAGAAAAATTCATAGACATCAGTGTATTACAACAAGAAAAACCAAAACAAACAAACTAAGCACTTGATTAAAAAAGCTAAAAAGAACTTCTACACAAAACAGACCTACAGCAAACAGGAGAACAGCACTACTAAAGGTAAATTAGAGAATTTAATAAAAGAAACAAACTCTGACGGGATCACAATAGAGGGTCCCAGACAGAGTGGGAGAAAAATGTAGAACAAAATTCAAGTTCACAAAGAAAGGCCAGACTTACTGGTCTTACAGAGCCTGGAGGAACCTCCAAGACTATGGCCCCTGAACCCGCTGCTAACTCAGAACTGAAGCCACTCCCAAAGTCCAGCTTTCAGGCAAAGATTAGACAGGCCTATAAAACACACAATAACACATGTGAGGAGTGTACTTGTTAGTTCAATAGAGTATTCGAGACCAAATGGGCAACACCTGCCCAAAAGTGAAGATGAGAAGGCAGGAAGGGACGTGGGGAAACCACGGTCGAAAGGAAAGGGGGAGAGTGCCAACACCTTGCGGGGATTGCGACCAATGTCACAAAACAATCTCTGTATAAAGTTTTGAATGAGAAACTAATTTGTGTTGTAAACTTTCATCTAAAGCACAATAAAATTTAAAAAAAAGAGTTTATTAAATTTAAGAGTTGGTTATTTGAGAACACAAATTAAAAAGATAAACCTCTGACAATTCTAACGAACAGAAGGAAAGGAGAAGGGAGGGAGATAGCAGGGACGGAGAGAACACAAACATACAACTACCAGGAATGAAAAAGGTGATCTAACTGCAGATATGGAGAAAAAAACTTCAAAAGAATAGAATAAGCAAATCTATGCCAACAGGTTTGAAAAGCTCTTTGAATTGGGATGTTACCTGGAAAATATAAACAAAATAAAAATGTTTAGAACCCCAAAAGACCAATAACCATAGTACAAATTAAGTAAGGTGACAAGCAACTAGACCTCAGGGAAAAAATAAAGGCAAGCCTGGTTGAGACGGCTTCTAAAATAAATTACTTCAAGCCTTTGAGAATGAGGTAATTTTACATGATATTTAAGCTATTTCGACTGCACAATTCTTACTGAAAATGCTTCCTATTCATTTTATGAAGCTAACATAACCGTGATTTATAAATGTGACAAATATATATGCTAAGAGTAAAGTACATATAAATTGTTATCTATGGATCTAGATAACAGACTGGAAGAGATCCATATTTGCCCCATCCCAAAGAAAGGTAATCCAACAGAATGTGGAAATTATCAAACAATATCATTAATATCACATACAAGTAAAATTTTGCTGAAGATCATTCAAAAACAGTGGCAGCAGTACATCGACAGAGAGCTACCAGAAAGTAAAGATGGATTCAGAAGAGGATGTGGAATGAGGGATACCATTGCTGATGTCAGACGGATCTTGGATGAAAGCAGAGAATTCCAGAAAGATGTTTACTTGTGTTTTACTGACTACATAAAGGCATTCTACTCTGTAAATCATAACACATTATGAATAACATTGTTATTCCAGAACACTTAATTATGCTTATCTACATTATTTACAAACTTGTACATAGATCAAGCGGCAGTTGTTTGAACAGAACAATGGAATACTGTGTAGTTTAAAATCAGAAAAGGTGTGTGTCAAGGCTGCATCCTTTCACCATACTTATTCAATCTGTACACTGAGCAAATAATCCGAGAACCTGAACTGTATGAAGAAGAATGCAACATTAGGATTGGAGGAAGACTCATTAACAACTTGCGATATGCAGATGATACAACCTTGCTTGCTGACAGTGAAGAGGACTTGAAGTACTTATGGATGAAGATCAAAGACTACAGCCTTCAGTATGGATTACACCTCAACATAAAACAAAAATCCTCACAACTGGACCAACAAGCAACATCATGTGATAAACAGGGAAAAGACTGAAGTTGTCAAGGATTTCATTTTACTTGGATCCACAATCAACATCCAGGGAAGCAGCAGTCAAGAAATCAAACCACACATTGCATTGGGCAAATCTGCTGCAAAAGATCTCTTTAAAGTGTTAAAAAGCAAAGATGTCACCTTGAAGACTAAGGTGCGCCTGACCCAAGCCATGGTGTTTTCAGTCGCATCATATGCATGCGAGAGCTGGACAACTAATAAGGAAGACTGAAGAACTGATGCCTTTGAATTATGATGTTGGCAAAGAATAATGAATATGCGATGGACTGCCAAAAGAGCGAACAAATCTGTCTGGGAAGAGGTACAGTCAGAATGCTCCTTAGAAGAGAAGATGGCAAGACTTTGTCTCATGTACTTTGGACATATGATCAGGAGAGAGAAGTCCCCGGAGAAAGACATCATGCTTAGTAAAATAGAGGATCAGTGAAGAAGAGGAAGACCCTCAAGGAGAGGCTGCAACAATGACTCAGGATGGCTCAGGACCAGACAGTGTTTCATTCTGTTGTACACAGGTTTGCTATGAAGGTCAAGCCAAGGACAAATGCTAGTAGTTAATGTTGTTTTGCACCATTTAGAAAACATTATAAAACAAGAAAATAAAAGATACATTAGCCCAAAGAGCCTGCAAAAAAACTTTACAGCTAATAGAAGAATTAGCAAACTTGCAGGGCACAAGGTCAACAAACAAAAATCAGTTGGGTTTCTATACACTAGCAATGAGAAATCTAAAAGGGAAATTAGGAAAATGATTTCATTTACAATAGCGAAGAGAATAAAATATCTAGGAGTAAATTTAACCAGGAATGTGAAGAATTTATACAATGAAAATTATAAAACACTGCTGAAAGAGATTAAAGAAGACTTAAATAAATGGAAAAATCTTCCATGTTCATGGATTGGACGACTTAATATTAAGATGTCAATACTACCCAAAGAGATCTACAGATTCAATGCAACCCCAATCAAACTTCCAATAGCCTTCTTTACAGAAATAGAAAAACCAGTCCTCATCTTCACGTGGAATGGCAAGAGACTCTGAATAGTTAAAGTAATGTTGGAAGAGAAGAACAAAGTAGGAGAACTCACACTTCCTGCTTGTAAAACATATTATACAGCTCCACTAAAAAAACAGCCTCGTACTGGTCTAACAAGAGACACACAGACCAATGGAACAGAATTGAGAGTCCAGAAGTAAACTCACACATTTATGGTCAACTGGTTTTTGACAAGGGTGCCAAGTTCATTTGATGGGGAAAGAAGAATCTCTTCAGTGAATGGTGCTTGGGAAAACTGGATTTCCACATGCAGAAAAATGAAACAGGATCCCTGCCTCACACTATACACAAAAACAAATTCAAAATGGATTAAGGACCTAAATGTGCAAACTAAAACCATAAAATTCTTAGAAGAAAATGCAGGGGCAATGCTGTCAGGCCTAGCTCTTAACAATAAATTATCTAATATAATAACAAAATACTAAATAAATAAACAGGACCTCATAAAAATTAAAAACTTTTGTTCATCAAACAACTTTGCCAAAAAAGTGGAAAGACATGCTACAGACTGGGAGAGTATTTTCAGAAAGTACATATCCAGTGAGAATCTAATAACCAAAATATATATAAAACTTGGACAACTTAACAAAAAGACAAATAACCCAATCATAAAATGGGCAAAGGACATGAATAGACATTTCACCAAAGAGGACATTAAAACGGTCACCAACGCATGAAAAGATGCTCAATGTCATTAGCCATCACAGAGATGTAAATCAAAACCACAACAGGATACCATTTCACTCCCACTAGGATGGCTAAGATAAAAAACAAACAAAAAAACCCATAAATCAACAAATGTTGGCAAGCAAATGGGGAAACTGGAACCTGTATCCATTGCTGGTGGGAATGCCAAATGATACAGTCATTGTGGAAAACAGGGTGGCAATTCAGCAAAAAACTAACAATAGAAAGAACTACCATATGACCCAGCAACTCCACTCCTAGGTATATACCCAAAAGACTTGAAAGCAGAGACTCAAACAGAGAATTGTACACCAATGTTAGTTGCAGTACTATTCACAATAGCCAAAAGGTGGAAACAACCTAAATGCCCATCAGCAGATGGATGGACAAACAAAATGGGGTACGTACATACAATGGGATACTACTCAGCCAGTAAGAGAAATGAAGTCTTGGTACATGCTACAGTATGGATAGAGCTTGAAGACATTATACTGAATGAAATAAGTCAATCACAAAAGGACAAATACTGTATGACGTCACTTACATAAAAAGACAAGAAAAGGCAAATGTAAAGAGACCAAAGTTTATTAGTGGTTACAAGGGTGGGAGGAAGAAAGAAATGGGGGTTATTGCTTATGGAGTAGTGAGTTTATGGTGATGGAAAAATCACATTTATTAAAGGTAGGGTTGCACAGCCGATTTCTGTAATTACTGTCAATAAGTTGTACACCTGTAAAAAGTTGAAGTGGAAAAGTTATATGATAGATATATTTACAACAATGAAAAAAAAAAAAAGAGTAGCGGCTGAGACAGCTATGTACAACCAAAAATCTCACAGGATTTGGTTCCTTGGTTTGGAGATTTAGGGTCCTGGTTTCATGGCGACATCCCAGTTAATTAGCCTAATAACAAGTTCAGTGCTTCTGTTCTACCTCCTAGTTTGCTGCGTAGTGCCTGGGGTCTTAAAAGCTTGCACGGGGGCATCCAAGGCATAAGAATTGGTCTCTATTTGCCTGGAGCAACAGAGGAAGAAGGAGAGTCAGGGATAAGCAAAACCAAACTCACTGCCATCAAGATGATGCTGACTCATAGTGACCCTATAGGGCAGAGTGGAACTGCCTCATGGGGTTTCCAAGGCTGTAAAGAAAGCAGAAGCAGACTGCTCCATCTTTCTCCCATGGAGTGGCTGGTGGGTTCAAGCTGCCAACCTTTAGGCTAGCAGCCAAACACTTAACCACTGTGCCACCAGAGCTTCAGAGTCAGGAATAAACTCATTGCCGTGGAGTCGATTCTGAGTCAGAGAGACCCTATAGGACAGAGTAGAAATGCCCCCACAGGGTTTCTAAAGAGCAGCTGGTGGATTTGAACTGCTGACCTTTTGGTTAGCAGCCAAGTTCTTAACCATTGCGAAAATGTATGTGTGGCTAACTGCCTACAGGGACAACTGCCTCCTTTGCCATGAGACCAGAAGAACTGGACAGTGCCTGGTTACCATTACTGAACATTTTGATCAAAGATTCTATAGAAGAATCCTGATCAAAGGGGAAAAATACAGAACAGAATTTCAAATTCTCATGGAATCCAGACCGTATGAACCCCCAAAACTACTGCCCTGAGATAATCTTTAAACCTTAAACCAAAAATATCCCATGAAGTCCTCTTAAAACTGAACAATGGATTAGCTTAACTAGTAAATAATGTCTGCCTTGAGCATTATGCCCTTTTAAGATCTATCTGTATGGGATCAAATGGACAACAGCAACTTGAATGATTAGAGAGAAACCTTAGGGGGCAGCGAGTTTATGTTAATGAGGGAGGAACAACTCAGAAAAAGAGGGTGAGAATGGTTGCACAACTTGAAGAATACAGTCAATGTCACTAAATTGTACATGGAGAAACTGTCAAATTGGTGTATGTTCTGCTGTGTGTATGCGCAACAAGAACAAAAATAAAATAAAATAAATTCTAATAAAAATAAAAGCTACATTAGAAAGAAGAAACATAAGGTTTCTTATTTGCAGGTAAAATAATTAATTTCTTGGGCTGTGCAGAAAGCCAAACTAAAAATCTATTCAAACTGGTAAGAGAGTTCAGTTGCTAATTACCTAACATACATTAAAAAAAAACCCAAAAAACAAAAAGCACCTTACCTATATACCTCTGCTGGGTATGGGTGCTCAAAGAAATTCCAATACAGGTCCACATAGGGACAGTAGAGACGCTCACTCCAGTGTGTGTGCATGCGGGCGTGTGTGCGCATGTGTGCATGTGCGTGTGTGCGTGTGCGTGTGTGCGTGCGGGCATGTGTGCATGTGTGTACGTGTGTGTGCATGTGTGTGCACGTGTGCGTGTGTGTGCATGTGTGCACAGGCGTGTGTGCGTGTGCATGTATGTGCGTGTGTGTGTGGGCTTGTGCGCATGTGTGCGCACGTGTGCGTGTGTGCGCGTGTGCGTGTGTGTGTGCGCGTGTGCGTGTGTGCGTGCAGGCGTGTGTGTGTGTGTGTGTGCATGTGTGTGTGCGTCTGCCTGCAGGCATGCACACCCCTGAATCTCCCCACTCTGCCCAGAGACATGCTGTGCCTAGTGAGCCTGCAGCCCCTCTCCTGGCCACAGGTGCAACACTACACTGTTCCACACCCTGGGCTGGGCGCAGCTCCCAGGCTCCTCTAGAGCATGTCTGTCTCTGTCTGATGGGGCCAGCACCCCTGGGAGGCTCCTCCTGTCCCTGGTGCTGCTGCAGCCTTAGAGCATGGCAGCCTTGGTGTCCTCATCTGTCCCTGTAACAGCAGTGCCCTGAGAGGTGAAGGTGGTATGACTTACCAGAGCTGCTGGTGGGCTGTCACTCTGACTTACTCGCTGGATGCTGGCGGGCAGGGTGGTCTCAGGGTGCAGCAGCCACACTGAAGTGTGGTGAGTGCCAGAGGCTCTGGACACTGGGGATGGGGCTAGTCTCTGAGAGGCAGGGACCACAGGGCAGTGGGTTTACTGGAGAAACCCCGCTGGCTGGCCAGAGTGTGTGAGGCCAGGGCAGGGAGACAGGAGGAAGGACCACAGCTGAGAGCCTAGGTGCCTGCCCATATGCTCCCACCTGACTACTCACCCTCAGGTTCACTCGGGAGCCCCCCAGCACCCCTAATCTGCCTCTGGACTGCCCTTGCCCTGGAATCTGCAGGAACCCTGGCAGCCCAGAACCTGGCCTGGTCTGGGCACCCTGAGCACAGCAGAGGCATCCTGGTCTGGGAGCCAGCTCTGACCCCGGAAAGCCTGGCTGACCTCAGGCAAGCTGCTGCCCCCGGCCCTTAGTTTCCTCACGTGTAAAACAAGGAGGTAGCACTAGGCAGTTTGGGCCATTGCCAGCCCCACGTTTGTTCCCTCCTACCTTTCCTCACTTCCCCAGTCAACACACATCCACTGAGCACCTACCAGCCTATACTGGACTTAAGTGTCTGTCAGGGGAGGCCAACATAACATCAATGTGCCTTGTGGTCTCCTTAATGCTATGGGTTTGTGCAGGGTGCTGGGGAAGCAAGGGGGCAGGGAGGGAGCAGTCAGGGAGCAATCCCTGGGCCTTGCCAATGGTTAGGAGGAGGAAGGGCGTTCTAAGCAGACACGCACACACGCAAAGACAGGGAGATATAACAGGTCTCCTGACTGACACCATAGTCCTCTGCTCACTCACCTGGCTGGCCTTCTCGGGGTTCCAGCCGCACCAGCAGCTCCCAAGGAGCTCCGGAGGTGTGGGGAGATGCGAGCAGATTCCATGGACATGCAACTCTGCTTTGGGCTCATGATGCTCCCCTTTCCACTGATCCCTCCAAAGCCAACACTTGCCTCTCTCAAGCCCCCATGACTGCACTGCCTCCTGTGGACTCTGCACACCACAGGGCCGTGCAGTCAGTGGGTACGTGGCTCCGTGGGCTGGTGCTTCCCACAGTGCTCCCTGCCCCATGGTGCTCACAGAGGCCAGGCTGTCAGAGATGCCCTGGCTTTCCTCTCCCTCTCAGCCCTGAGCCTCTCCAGGGGCCACAACTCTCTGGGGTTGGAATCCTACCCTGGCCGGTAGCCTTTCCTAGTGGGTGGCCACAGCGTGCTGCCTTTGAGCTGGCGGAAGAGGAGCCCGAGAAGGCAGGCCTGGCAAAATGGGGGGAGTGGTGCCTGGGGCAGGCTGGGACTCAGGGTGTCCAGAGCCAGGCAGGCAAAGGGCACCCTGCAGGCAAAGGCAGGTAGAGTGTGGCCAGGAGGCGGTAAGGGGCCTGCAGGACAGAGGAAGCCAGGTCCCAAGTTAGCACGGCCAGTCCAGGCCACGCCGTGGGCTCTACATTGCCTCTCCCACTCCAGGCGACAGTTCCATGGGATGTCACAGGTATATCCCCCCTTTCTGCCTCTCCTCCACCTGCTCCACCTGGGTGCTTTCCGACTTCTGCTGAGGGCAACTCCATCCCTCCTGGAGTCGGCCTGCTTCTCTCTATCTCCCTCCATCAGCAAAGCCTCTTCAGAATACTTCCGGAATCATCTTTCCCACCTCCTCCACTGCTACCTGGGCATTGTACCTGGGCCACTGCAATGGCTTCCTACCTGCCCCTGCTCTCGCCACTCCACACAGCTGCTGGAGGTGCTAGTGCGACCTAAGTCAGCTCATGTCCCTCCTTTGCCCACCGTGCTCCTAGTAGGAGCCATGTCCTTGTGCTTCACCCGCTCCTGGCCTGTCACTCTCAGCCTCCCCTGCCCCGCTCCTGCATCCCAGCCTCCAAAGGAGCCTTGAACACATCAGGCACTTCCGCTTCCAAGGACTACTCTGCCTTTTCCTGGTGTGTCTCCCCCACCCCCATCACTTAGCTGGTCACCAAATATGCCACACCTGTGCCTGCCAGGCACACAGGATTCTTGCTACTGGTCCTAGTGAGACTGGGTGGGTGGCGGGGCAGACGTGACTTATCTGGCTCCTGAGCAGAGGACAGAAGTGACATGTGTCTCTTCTGGAGTGGGGCATGTAAATGTTCATGCCAGCCCCTCTCTCTCCCTTGGCCATGGTGACCGTCTGTCAGTCAGGGTCCCTGAATGAGGGAGGCTTGGAGCAGGGCCCAGCCAACCCACAAAGGACACATGCATGAGTGAGAAGCATGCTGTGCTGTTCTAAGGCACGGAATTTTGGGAGTTGTTTTGTTACTGCAGAATAACCGACACTATCCTGACTGATAAGCCCTCGATATGTTCTATTCCTCTCTCCTACTTGGTTATTTCTCTTTAGCACTTGTCACCATGGAACATACCATGTGTTTTACTAACTTATCCTGTTTATTTCTGTCTCCTCTGTGAGCTCGAGGAGGCCAGGGACTATTGTGTGTTTGGTCCTGATGAATCTCCAGCACTCTGCACATGACAGGTGTGTGATAAGTGTGTGTTAAAGGAACGCAGGCAAGGACACAGACGTACAGACGAGCCCTGTATCACAGGCACAGCCAGGGCTGGCCAGCCCAGCCCAGCCCCTCTGGCTCCCCCTTCTGCACTGGGGATGCATCCTGGGCCCCTGGACTGTGCTGGGCCAGCTCCATGCTGAGTGGGCTTGTCACTCCGGCAGCATGCTGCATCTGAATCACGCTGCCAAGTGTCCTTTCAAACAGAGGGTGTGGATAAACAGCCTGGGAAATGCAGACCAGCCTCTGCTCAAAAGTAATCCCAGGACAGGGCTCTCAGCCTCCCCGTCCTGGGGAAAGGAAGCCAGCCTCCTCCCTGCAGCCCTCCTCATCCTGGAGCCCACGTTCCCTGAAAGCCACCCCCACCACTCCCTTTAAATGCACACACACTGTGGGCCATGTCCTGTGAATGCACAGCCAAAGCACAGGGTCTAATTCTGCCTCTGGATTCCTGTCTCCCTCTCTCTCTCTGTGTCACACACACACATACCCACACACACACATGCGCACACACGCCCACGTTTTCACCTACCCTCACTCTCACACCTGCCCACATATCACACCCCTCCCATGTCTTCTTCACCCCAGACCACCCCCTCCTGCAGGCACCGCCTCCAGAAGCAGACAGGTGGTTCTCTGCCCTGGGGCCTGGGGGAGGACCCGGGATCCTCCCCCATCTTACAGGCCTGACCGTGTAAGGCCCAGGGCAGCCACATCTGGCCTCCCTCTCCTGCCTCCCCGGGCTCTGTCAGCCCCAGAGGGGACCTCCCAGGTGTGCAGTGGGGGCCTCTAAGACATAAGGCGAGCGCTGACACCAGCAGGCCATGCCAGGTGAGGCAGTGGCGGCCTGAGCCGCCCACGCGTTCCTCAGCTCTGGGCACGGTTCATCTGGCCACAGGTGCCCAGCATGGACATGCAGAGTGGGCCGCGGAGGTTTCCAAGAGAGGGCTCCCTCCCCGGCCCAGGCCAGGGATGGTCTGGACGGTGGCACCCCTGGCTGAGACGTCGGCGCCCCTTTCGGGCTTGGCGGCGCAGGAACCCCTACCCTGCGGACCCGCCACAACCAAGAGTCTCCCGGCGAGCGCGCCCACGTCGCCGCCGCCTCCCGGACCCTCCGCCCCGCACCTGCCACGGCGCCGGCCGCAGCCCTACCTGGGGCTCCAGAAACATCCTGACTCCCAGCTCCACGCGCCGCCTGGCGGCTCCGCTGGCTGCCCGCGTGCGGCGGTCTCCTCTCCCGGCGCCGAGCAAACACCACTCCCCGCCCACCGTGGATTTCCCCGGTCTGCCGCCCGTTCGCCTCTCTGGGGGTCGGGTCGGAGGAGACGGGTGACGGTGGGACGGCACGGAGCCTCCGGGGAAGGCGGGGACTGAGGGGAGGGGAGGTGCGCCGGGGCTGCGGGCAAGGCGGGGACGTCTCAAGGGGTACGCACGGGTCTGGCTCTGAGTTCGCCGGCGCTGTGAATGCAGGGGCGGGGCGCGTGTAGTCACTGGGGGTCGCCGTGCCAGGGTGTCAGTGCCAGGGCGCAGGGTGGGCTGTGGTGTGCAGGGGACGCCGGGCTGGGGTGTGGCTCGCACGGGGTGGGGCGGAGTGTTGGTGAAGCCCTCCTTGGAGAGGCCTCCCCATCCCTGACGCCTCCCAAGACCTCTCTGCCCCTTCCTCAACCTCACACTCTCTCAGGTGCCCGCTAGAGTTACGGCAGGTGCCTGCCCAGCCTGTGGCTTGAGTGCCTCCACGGACAGTAGGCGCACTCCACACGGCGCTTGGAGAGTCTCCGGACCTCCGCCCTCGAGTGAAAAGGGGGGACAGAAGCTGCCTTTGTGCGAAGGCTAACTGGAGACACAATACCTTGTGGCCTGGTGCGTGGCACAGCCAGGAGTCCTGGGGCCTAGGCAGGTCTATTGTGACCGGTTCTCAGAGCGTGCATGGAAAAGGTAGACTGGACCTCAGAGCGGAGGTCTGATTTGGGGGATTTGGGAGTGGAGAATCAAGAGTCTGAGTTGGGGGAGTCCACTGACTGGTCTGGGCAGTCACTAGGGAGCTTGTAGACAGTGCATAGAGAGTGCCTGAGCCAACCACAGAGCTCAGAGGAAGCCCCCCCGCCCTGGATGACAGTGGAGACCCCTGGTCATGCCAGGTTGTCTGGATGCCCCCCTATGCCTGCTGTCTGCCCTGGCATTCTCCTGAGACTGCCGTTTCCTTTCTCAGCTACTCTGTCCTTTGCTGCTCTCTTACCAGCGACAAGCTTAGCCTGCAGGGTCCTTCTCTAGGAGCTCTGCACTCCCCTCACCCCCACCCCAACTCTGTGGTTTGGGGCAAGGTGGGGTGCATTAGGGTTTGTCCAGTGCAGGTGCCTCAGGCAGCAATAACCAAGGCTGCAGACCGCTGTAAGGCAGAATGCCTCCTACGCTACGAGGAAGGAGGTTGCTTTGACCCGCTTTCTCTGGAGTGGGAGTGTCCTTGCAGAACGGATGGCCCTCTCTCTTGTGCTCCCAGGTGTGACCTTAGCATTCATCTGAGTAGCTGATCTGTATCCTTCCTGGTGCCCAGTGAGACAGGAGGCTGGCATGCTGGGGGCTGAACCCTGCAGGTGTCCGTCTGCTTGAAACTGGAATCAGGGAGCAGGTCCTGAATGAGGACTGTGGTGACCAACACGGTGGTCCCCTCGCTCTTATCAGACCTGCTTTGGAAAAAGGAGTGTGAGCCAGTGAGGGTTTGCTGGGGGCTTCCAGAAAGGTGTCTCCATTGCCTCAGACACAAAGGAAAGGGCGTCCTTTCCTCAGGCCTCTGAGGGAAGCAGAGCAAAGAGCCACACAAGCCTGGTGCTGGGATGACATCACTGAGCACCAACTTAACCATCCCTGGAGCCCTCAATAGTACAGATGCCCCAGGAGCAACAGACTTTTAATTTGTGTCCCTGCTCCTTCCTGTCCCTTCCTCCTCTCAGAATATACTCACACCGCAGCCCGTGGTCAGACAGGTCTCTCCTCTGCTCAAAACCCTCATGGCTGCCACCTCCATCAGAATCAAAGCCCGAGTCCTTCTAACAGCCCTCAAGGCCCTAGGACCTGCCCCCCGCAACTTGAGACCTCCCCACTTTTGCCAGCCCTTTGCTCATTGTGCCGCAGCCACTCTGGATGAGGCCGGGCCCAGCCCACTGCAGGGCCTTAGCCACCCTTCCCAAGGCTCGCAGGTGTCTGTCTGTCTCCATCAGGCTTTACTTCCGTGCCCCACTCGGTTAGTTCTGCCTTGGCCACATCTAGAGTACCAGCCTCCACCCCGGCCCTTCTTCTCTCCCACCACTGAGCCGACTGTCTCCTCACAGTGACTACAGTCTGAGTGTTCCCCAGTCCATTTCTCTGTTCGCATGTCTCCACTACAGGAACCTCCCTGAGGTTACCAGTGTCTGCACACAGCAGGCACTCCCTGCGTATTTGCTGAATAAATGGAGAAAGGATAAAAGAGATGGGACGTGGGAAAGTGATCTTGGGTGAATGCCCTAGATGAGATGAAATAGCTGAATTTAAAGTCAGGGCAGAATTTCCAGTATATGGTGCTTCTATATCCACAGGGAAAGATATGAATCTTAACCCCAACCTCACAGCCACACTGTACTGAAATCCAGATAGATCACACACCCAGGTGGGAAAAGTAAAACAATGAAGTTCTTAGGATAAACAAGGAGACTGTTTTCATGACCTTAGGGGGGGCAAAGATTTCTTAAATATGAAAAGAGCTATCCAGAAAGGAGATATTGATGAGTGGGACTACATTAAAATTAAGAACTATTCAGCAGAAGACATCATTAAGAAAACGGAAAAGCTAGCCACAGAATGAGAGATGTATGTATGATATATACATATATGTAAGCCTGTATGTGTGTCTGCGTCCAGCACAGACTCATACCTAGAATATATAAAGAACTCATACAAATAAAGTCAGGAGACCCAATTTTTTAAAAAATGGGCAAAAGATTTGAAGGGGCACTTCACATACACACACACACACACACACACACCACACACACACACACACACACACCACACACACACACACACACACACACACACGCAAGAATACTCAAAAGGTTGGCAAACATAAGAAAATCACTCAGTGTCACTAGTCATCAGGGAGAGGCAAATGAGAATCACAGTGTGAGACACCCACCGGGATGGGGAAAGTGAAAGAGGCAGGAAATGCTGAATGTTGGCAAGGATGTGAACAACTGAAATGCTCAGCCACTGGTGGTGGGAGCTGGTCTGGCCCCGTGGAGAGCTGTTTGATCCTGTCCGCTACAGCTAGCACAGGAAGGCCAGACAGCCCACCCTGGGGAAAAACCTGACAGAAATGCTGAAGTACTTGCCCCAAAACACACACAATTTGCAACAGCTCCAAACTGGACACAACCGGCTCTTATGGAAGACTGGCTTGGTGAGTTGTGGGTGTTCACTGGGAACAGGACGAAGGAGGGAGAGTGAAGGAAAGATGGCTGTGCACAACAGGGATGGGTGTCACAGGCCTGGCACGGGGCAGAAGAGACCCGGCACAAAGGGACGGCTGACTTGGCTTCCATGTCGATAAAGCTGAGAAACACACAAAGGAATGAAGGCTGTGGGCGGTCAGGACAGTGCTGACCCGCAGGGACAGGGCCTCTGGACCGGCTGCTGGTTACATGACTGTACTCACTCCCCGGAAACTCCCCGAGCTGAGCTGCACACACAGGACTCATGCACTTTTCGTATGTATATGACACTTCAAAACAACTGGCATGACAACAACCTTAGGGGACAAAACGAGAGAAAGTCCTGGGTAGGCCGGCAAAGCCCTCCCGAGTCTGCTGCTGGCCACATCTCAGAGGAGAAAGCTGACGCGGGGGGAACAGCAGTCTGGGGACACCAGGCGACCACCCCCACCCCAAGAACAAGGCTGTCTCTGCTTAAACTGGGCACATTCAGCATGTGCATAGCTCTGCTCCCTCCCTCCTTTAAAAAGGAGCAACCCTGCAAGGTCAAAGACAGCTGGTGGGGCGCAGCCATGGGCAGGGGGTGTCCACCCGCATTTGGAAGACAGAAGGTGCCCAAGAGGAGTAGCCTTGAAGAAGACCTTGCAGAGGAGGTGGGGGGCAAGTGCCCCAAGGAGGTGTTGACAAAAGCCAGCCCTCCAAAGACCCTGCACAGTTGAGATGTGGAGACGCCAGTTTCAACAGCAGCGATGAGGCTGCAAACGGGCACCATTGGTTGTGCAGCTGCCCCTTCCACACAGGAGTCAGGCAATGCAGGCCCTGCAGAAACTGAGCACAGAGGAACCAGGCACCAAGAAGGAAAGGCAGGAGGCCTGAGACAAGGGGAGTTAGAGGACAATCTACATGTCCTGGTCCAGCCCTCACTCCTTCCACGGGCTCCACCCACTCACGGCCCCACGTGGGCATTTACACTGTGCTGCTCACAAATGCCAGTGCCCGCAGAGCAGACAACAGCTTCTTGAGCTCTGCCTTGGCTGTTGCACAGCTGTGTGCTGTGGGGTAGGCATACGCCTCTCTGAGTTATCGTTTCCCTGCCGTACAAGGTTAAGGACGCTTAAGCGTTAGGCTGCTAACTGAAAGGTCGGAGGTTCGAACCCACCAGCAGATATGTGGAAGAAAAGACTGGGCGATCTGCTCCCATAAAGATTGCAGAGTCTTGGAAACCCAATGGGGGTACTTCTACTCTGTCCTACAGGGTTACTATGAGTTGGAATCAACTCGACAGCAGAGGGTTTGGTTTGGGGTTTTGCAGATTAATGTTCTAAGCAAAGGAATCACTAACAGTGGGTTTAGACACCACTGGAGCAAAAGGTGTGGGGGAAGGGGGAGAGGGAGCTGGCAATTCTGATGCCAGCATAGAGGTAACGAAGTAACACCCAGCCACACAGCAGGGGTGGCCTGTAGGAGCATCTTCCCATGGCCCCAGCGTGCCCTTGGAATGGGGACGCACACTCCTGCCAGCCTGCAGGGGCATCTTCCCATGGCCCCAGCGTGCCCTTGGACTGGGGGCACACACTCCTGCCAGCCTGCAGGGGCGCACACGGTGGGGAGCCACCAGCATCCACTGAGCTCTAAGTGGCCCAGCCTCAGGCTGGAGCCCCTGGTAACCACTGGGCCACCCACTCCCCAGGCTAAGACACTGTGGGGGTGGTGATGGCATCCTGAACTGGGCACAGGCTGGAGCCGCCTGCCTCTCCTCTGTGCCTCAGTACCTACCTCGGGAAACCGGGGCATTGGCTTGGAAGGCCCTCTGCAGTAATCAACCTGGGAGAACTGGGGAGAGGATCCCTGACCAAAGCAATGCTCCCCACAAGTTAGAAGACCCCCTGGGAGGCCAGAAGACCCACCGGGGGGCTCCCGTGTCTGCTCCATCAGGCTCTGCTCACCTCCCTGGCTGTCATGCCCATCCTGGCTCCGGTCTCCCGGCCATCTGTTTGATAAGGGGTCATCAGAGGAGGACTCTGGTGGCTGGGGCAGCACCTGGGGTGTCCTTGGTGGGCCAGGCTGGGAGGATGGACAGTCCCTGGAGCTCAGCAGGGGCACCTGGCTCCCACATAGAGTGGATTATTACAGAGAAAAAGCCCTTTAAGAGGGAGTTTGGACTGCGGAAGGAGAGTACTCCGTCCTTGTTCATCTGGAGAGGGAGGAGACATAGGTGGGAGGAGAGTCCTCCCCACCTCTGTGACATCCCTCGGCCTTGATTTGTGGTGCTGTTGGGATGGGAGAGGCCCAGTGGATCACAGGCCCACTGAGAGAGGAGGGAAGCCTGGGGCATGAGCTTATCCCCAGGAAGAGCTGAGGATGCAGGCATATGTCCACCACTCTGCCCGTTCCAACCAGATCCCCCTCCTGGGGCAGCAGGTGTTTCTAGGGCATCTTCGCTCTTGGGTTCTGCCTGCTCCTTCACACTTCATCCTAAACGAGTCCTGCCAGCAAGGTAGACAGACCACATGCTACAAGTCAGGCCAGACTTGGCTCTGCCCTGGAGCCTGCAGAAGGGCCCCCTGCTAGGGCCCAGGCGCCTCTCGTGGCCCCACAGCTGCTGCTACACGCCTGGCCACCTCCCAAAGGCCATTGGAGAGGCAACACTCAGGCCCCTGCTCCTGGGCCTGGCACCTAGTGTGAGGTGGTTCTCTTCCTCCTGTGCCTCCCTCCAGCACCTGTCTGCTGAGAGCACAGGAGGAGAGAGTCCTGGGGAAAGGCAGATGGGGAACCTCTACAGGAAGCCCAAACTTGCATCCCTGTCAGGGCCTCTGCCAGAGCTGCAGAAGGAAGTGGGCTGCTCCCTGGGCTGGGGTGGGAGGCTTCCCCTACTGGCTGCACCCCAGAAGTTTTCCTGCTCCTCTGACAGGGACTCCTGGCCTGGCTGGAAGTCGGCCTGAACAAGGAACCTGCTTCTCTAACCAGCGCTGCTCGTCAAGCGGAATACCATCTCCAGGTTCCGAGGCCCTGCTGTAAGAAGTCTGACCCTGAAGAGGATGCACAGATGTTAGTCCGAGGTAAGAACTCTGGGTCCTGCAGGATTCCTGGGATTTGGGGGACAGGCAGTGCCAAGATGGAGACACTGAGGTTGGGCCTTCCAGGAGGCACATGGCTTCAAGTTGGCCAACCCTCTGGCCTTGGGGGGTTCCTGTGGCCACTCTCCCCAGGAAAGTGGCTTTGTCTCTAGGTCACAGACTGATGCGGGAAGTAGACAGGGTCTACAGTCTGCAGCCCCTGCACTCTGGATTTTATCAGCAGGCAGCCCATAGCCAGCTCACTGCTGCTGTGTACTTCAGTCCCCCACAACAAAATGGGACTCATACACTCTTTTTCACAAGGCAGCTTCTAACATAAGATGTGAATGGATGCTGGTTCTCTTGTGGCTTTGAAGGCAGAGAGGTTGTAGAGGGTGCCTCAGGAGGGAGGCGCTCAGGACATGCAGACAGCGGCCGGGTCTCAGCAGAGGAGAGGCTGGACTTCCTGCCACGGCAGGTTCAGGGACAACAGAGGTGGAGGAGAGGAAAGCAGGAAGAGGGACCGCTCAGTCTCACGTGTCCCTTTCCATTTACAGGGAGGGATCCTGAGGCCCAGAGATGGGATGAGCCTTGGTCAAAGGTGCACAACCCTCCAGGAGCTGGCACTGGGCCTGAGGGCATTGGCAGGATGGTCAAGACCATGGTTCTTCCACAAAGGGCTGGGATCAGCCTTCCTTCCAAGGGTGTTGGACACTCCTGCTCCACCTGCCTGCAGTGCCCCGCCACCGCCCTTCCCCTGCCTCCCCAGCCCCTCAGCAGGTGCTCCACGTGGAGCTGCAAATCAAAGCAGTGTAGGCAAATCTCTACAGCCTACTGATGAGTAGGTGAAGCTGAGCCAGCAGGCCCACCAGGCATAAGGGAGGGAACCCAGCAGACCTGGTCCTAGGGCTGCAGGAGGGTAGGGTTCTGGGACCACATGGGGCCAGACTGCTGGAGGAGCACTGACCACCCCTCTGGCCACAGGACTCCTGGTGTCTCACAGGCGTCAAGCATGCAGGGGGGTGTCCAAGTTGGGCCAGAAGGGCTTCTAGGCCTTACTATGCTGTGTGAGAATTAGACTGGGCATGGTTTGGCAAGCAGAGAGCAAGGTGGACCTCAGCTGCACTCACCCAGGCCGGTGTTTGTGCTGGCCATAATCCAAGAAGGGTATCAGAGAGAGGGCTATCAGAGAAGGGCTATCAGAGGGAGGGCTATCAGAGAAGGGCTATCAGAGGAGGGCTATCAGAGAAGGGCTATCAGAGGAGGGCTGTCAGAGGAGGGCTATCAGAGGGAGGGCTGTCAGAGGAGGGCTGTCAGAGGAGGGCTGTCAGAGGAGGGCTATCAGAGGAGGGCTGTCAGAGGAGGGCTATCAGAGGAGGGCTATCAGAGGAGGGCTGTCAGAGGAGGGCTGTCAGAGGGAGGGCTGTCAGAGGAGGGCTGTCAGAGGAGGGCTACCAGAGCAAGGGCTGTCAGAGGAGGGCTGTCAGAGAAGGGCTACTAGAGGGAGGGCTGTCAGAGGGAGGGCTATCAGAGGAGGGCTGTCAGAGGAGGGCTGTCAGAGGGAGGGCTGTCAGAGGAGGGCTATCAGAGGAGGGCTATCAGAGGAGGGCTGTCAGAGGAGGGCTATCAGAGGAGGGCTACTAGAGGGAGGGCTGTCAGAGGGAGGGCTGTCAGAGGAGGGCTATCAGAGGAGGGCTGTCAGAGGAGGGCTATCAGAGGAGGGCTACTAGAGGGAGGGCTGTCAGAGGGAGGGCTGTCAGAGGAGGGCTATCAGAGGAGGGCTATCAGAGGAGGGCTATCAGAGGGAGGGCTATCAGAGGGAGGGCTGTCAGAGGAGGGCTGTCAGAGGAGGGCTGTCAGAGGAGGGCTGTCAGAGGAGGGCTATCAGAGGGAGGGCTGTCAGAGGGAGGGCTTTCAGAGGGAGCGCTGTCAGAGGAGGGCTATCAGAGGAGGGCTACCAGAGCAAGGGCTGTCAGAGGAGGGCTACTAGAGGGAGGGCTGTCAGAGGAGGGCTATCAGAGGAGGGCTATCAGAGGGAGGGCTGTCAGAGGGAGGGCTATCAGAGGAGGGCTGTCAGAGGGAGGGCTGTCAGAGGGAGGGCTGTCAGAGGGAGGGCTGTCAGAGGAGGGCTATCAGAGGGAGGGCTGTCAGAGGGAGGGCTGTCAGAGGAGGGCTGTCAGAGGAGGGCTTTCAGAGGGAGGGCTGTCAGAGGAGGGCTGTCAGAGGAGGGCTGTCAGAGGAGGGCTATCAGAGGAGGGCTATCAGAGGAGGGCTGTCAGAGGGAGGGCTGTCAGAGGAGGGCTGTCAGAGGAGGGCTATCAGAGGAGGGCTGTCAGAGGAGGGCTGTCAGAGGAGGGCTATCAGAGGGAGGGCTTTCAGAGGGAGGGCTGTCAGAGGGAGGGCTGTCAGAGGAGGGCTATCAGAGGAGGGCTGTCAGAGGAGGGCTGTCAGAGGGAGGGATTCTCAAGTGCACTGGCCCCAGAGCCAGGATTGTGAACTTGTCCCTCTCCTCTGACGTCTGAGAACCAGAGACTACCTGCACTAATGCACTCCTTGGGAAACTCCTTAAGTTGCCACCAAGGGGTCTGCATGCTCTTTTCATATCAGGGCTCCCATGAGTTAGTCCATCTGGCTCCTGTCTCCTGGAAACCAAGAGGATGCCAAAGCTCCTCTGACTTTTCCCGGAGTCGCTTCCGGGGCTTCTGCTGGGCTGACTCTGTGCCCAGGTGTACAAGAGCATGGGCGGCCCATCCCCATGTATTTGGGGGGTGTGAGGAGAGTTGGGAATGCAGACCTGGGCCTCCCCACAAGGGGCAGTGATGTCCCCCGGGGAGGCAGCCCCCAGATCTGTGGCCAGGGAAGGGCCATCTGCAAAGGCGTCCTTCAGACGGGGGCTCTCAGACCTGACAGAATCACCTGGAACTTGTTGAACAGGTGACACCCAGGCCCATCCTCAGAAATTCTGTGTCCAGGGGCATGTGCGGACCCAGATGTGTGCATTTCACACCCAGTCTCCCAGGGATCTGAGGAGATGCATCAGAGCTTGGGCTGGCAAGACCAGGGTGTAGCCTAGAAGCCAGAGGTGGTACCTGGACAAGGGAAGCTGTGCAAATTGACAGGGAGAGGGACACATGTTAGGCATATATTCAGGGGCACAGGCATGGGGAGTCTTCCTGGGGGGTGGGGTCGAGTCCCCAGGGTAATGGGAGCCCATGAGGAGGAAGCCAAGTGAGGTCAAGGCAGGGCCTGTGGAGAGTCAGGGCCACACTTGGGCATGTCGTCTGGTGAGGGACAGGCAGATGGCACCTGTGATGACATGACGTGGATTGTGATGTAAACGACAAACCTGTAAAAGAACCGGTGAAAACACCTGTGGGCACAACAAGCCTGGCGACCCTTGGGAGCGGAGGCAGGGGACACAAAGGGGAGCTGGAATCCCTTCCCCACAGCCCTCACCATGCCCATCCAGCCCAGAAGTGACACAAAGGGCTTCCCAGATGGGAGGAGACTGCAGGCCCAGGTGGGATATGAAAGGGTGTCCTGGTTGTGCTGCAGGGAGCCCTGTCAGCAGAAAGCACAGGTGTGGGAAAAACATCAGAGGCCTGTGGGCACCAGGGCCACAGAGGATCATGGGTTAAAGACCCAGCCAACCACTTTGCCTGTGAGGTCTGTAGATGTCACGTCAAAGGTAACACAGAGTATTAGCAACAGTGTGGTGGAAAAGACAGGTCGCCGGTAGAAAGGAGAAGAGGGGTGACTGAGAGACATTTCCACAGGCCCCTCACACTGAGAGACATTCCCATAAGGCCCCTCACACTGAGACATTTCCACAGGCTCCTCACACTGAGAGACGTTTCCACAGGCCCCTCACACTGAGACATTTCCACAGGTCCCTCACACTGAGAGACATTTCCATAGGCCCCTCATACTGAGAGACATTTCCATAGGCCCCTCACGATGAGACATTTCCATAGGCCCCTCACACTGAGAGACATTTCCATAGGCCTCTCACACTGAGAGACATTTTCATAGGCCCCTCACACTGAGAGACATTTCCATAGGCCCCTCACACTGAGAGACATTTCCATAGGCCCCCTCACACTGAGAGACATTTTCATAGGCCCCTCACACTGAGAGACATTTCCATAGGCCCCTCACACTGAGAGACATTTCCATAGGCCCCTCACACTGAGAGACATTTCCATAGGCCCCTCACGATGAGAGACATTTCCATAGGCCCCTCACACTGAGAGACATTTCCATAGGCCCCTCACACTGAGAGACATTTCCATAGGCCCCTCACGATGAGACATTTCCATAGGCCCCTCACACTGAGAGACATTTCCATAGGCCCCTCACACTGAGAGACATTTTCATAGGCCCCTCACACTGAGAGACATTTCCATAGGCCCCTCACACTGAGAGACATTTCCATAGGCCCCTCACACTGAGAGACATTTCCATAGGCCCCTCACACTGAGAGACATTTCTGTAGGGCCATCACAGAACACCGCTCATTAGCAGCAGCCACCGTTTGAGCACGACAGAAAGCTGTGTGTGCGTGTGTGTTGCACATCTGCATGCATGTCTCTGTGGGCATGTGTGTATACATGTGTACACGCACGTTTGCCCACCTGTTTGCACCCATTGGCATGAGCACAGCCATCTGTGTCTGTGTGCCCAGCTTAGAGCGCGTGCACCCATCTGTGCATGTGTGCCTATGCACGTGTATGTGTGTGTGCCTATCAAACAAATAAGCAAGTGCACACCAAAAGGCTAATCAGGGTGTCCACTCTCCACTGCTCTCATCTCCCGTGGACAAGCTGGTCCTGTGGACCAGGACCGGACCACCAGTGGCTCCCTCACAGATCCTGGAGCAGGGAGACCTGCTCCTGCCAGTTGGGTACAGAGGGTCCGAGGAACCTGAGGACCTGCTGGCAGGTGTCAGGCTTGAACCCTGGGGTCTTTCAGGGAGTCTCTCAGTTCTTTACTATAAAGAGCCTGACACATCACCTACCCATTTTACCCGCTGGGAGCATGCTTTGAGGGTGTTCTGAGCTGCTTATACTTCACCTCTCCCTTCTCTTCATTCCTGCCAGCTTCTCCCCCTCCAGTTATCAGACCAGATGGTTCCATGTGGTGCCAGGCAGGGAGCCTGTGGGAGCTGCTTTGGGAAAGGTGAGTGGGCCCTCCTCTCCACAAGTCCACGCTATTCTTACCTCCGGGACTTATGCTATTACCCACCCCCCAAAGTGTGCCCCTCCCACCCCCAGTGCCTTCCAGGACCACCTGCCATCTCCTCCAGGAAGCCTTCCTGATTCCTGGAGCACCCTCAGGGCCTCCCCTTGGACTGGCAGCCAACTCACAAGGTGCGCCTTACACTTCTCCCACCCAGCTCTCGAGATGGGGTGGCTTTCCCTGGAGGACTGTGCTGAGGCTCTGAGCTTGTGTCTTGCTCCAGAGACTCACACGTGCTGTGTGAGATGAAGGAAGTCTGCCTCAGGCACGCAGTGGGGAGGAGCCACCTCCTCCAGCCCCTCACGGGGGTGCTCTTTCTGCATTTCTAGCTAGCCTGTTCACTTATGTAAAAAATAACAGGTGTTTACTATGTGCCCAGTTCTCAGAGACAGTCCCTGCTCTCAGAGTTGACATTCTTAGGGCTGGGCCGTGGCAGAGGGAAGTGACAAACAAGTAGAAAAATAAATGAACAAAGTAACAGCAGCTAGAGCTGAGCAGGGTGGCTATACAGAGCCTGAGGCTCATAGGTTGAAGTGACTGGAGGGAGCCTGTCATGTGAACAGAGGAGGGCATGCCAGTCAGGGCACAGCACGTGCAAAGGCCCGAGGCTGCAGAAAGCGTGGTGTGCTCAAGGGTGGGAAGGAACCAGGGTGGTGACCTGCAGTGAGTAATGCTGTCCCAGGAATTCTCCAGAAGCTCGGCAGAGTGGCCAAGTGGGGAGGCATGTTACCTGGGAGGCTGTCACACCTTTTCCTGTAGGCTGGGCCCTGGCCCCTGCACCCTCCACAGCTAACCACTGGTGGCGCAGGGCCCTGAGCCACAGGAGTGCAGCTGTGGTGCCAGCTCTAAGCCCTTGGGGCTGACCCGTGGGTAGGGGTGGGGTGGGCATGCCAGGCTGTAGGCATTTGCCCACTGGGATGGCCACACTTCAGTGTCTTAGACCAGGACTGGCCACGGTGTGCACAGAGCTGCCCACCAGGCTGGCCACTCCCCCAGCGAGCGTCTCTTTCTCCAGCTGAGGCCAGGCCCAGGGTGCCCCCCGCCAAGGACCAGGGGATTCTCTGCAGTGGGAGGCTGATGCTGCAAAACTGGGCTCTGGTTCCATTTTTAAAAGGGGAAAATGTGACTGGGGGAAGCAGTGCTGGGCACCCCCATTCCGTTCCTTCCCCACCTCTCAAATTTCACAGCTGCTGGGGGCACTTGGGAATACACCGTGCCCCTTTCTCTTGGAACCAGGGGAACCACTGTCCTCCCATGTCTGTGTCATCCCCCACCCCACCAGAAGATGTCTAAGACCATACCCCTGCTCCTCTCCTCCACACTCTGAGCCTCAGCCTGCCACTCCCCCAACACCCCCTGTACCCACAGGGGCCGGCCTCTGCACTGCCTGCATTTTCTTCTCTGGGCAAAGTCCAGATGCCTGCAGGGATGATTTTGGAAATGCAAACACGTCTTCTATAGACTTTGGTATCTAAATATCTCAAAAATGCTTTTGCAAGAAGAATAAACAGAAACTAGAATCTAAATTATTTCTCCTGGCACAAGATGAAGGGACCAGGGCCAGCCTGTGCCAGTGGACCCGCTGCCTACACAGGGATGGGTGTTTGAGCAGACACATGCAGCCCCCTCGGGCCTGGGGGAGGTCAGATAAAAGCCTAGGCCTCAGCTCTCTAATCTGGGCAGTAATCTCAAAGGGCCCTGCAGCTCGCCAGCGCTAAGCCTGTGGAGTCCTGAGGCTGCTCAGAGGAGCTGGGCAGGCGGCTGAGGGCAGGTGGCTGGGAGTCTGGGCCTAGGTGGGTGGACATGCGATGCTTGGGGGCCAGCACCTCCCATTGCTCCCAGATGACAGCACACACCCCCTTGAGTACTAGTGTTCGACCTCTGTGCAGACACTCAGCTGTGCCATTGTTGCCGCAGCCGGGCCCGCCCCAGCACCTGGACGTTAGTCATTACACTCTCTGTAACTCAGGGCAGTGTGACCCAGGCATGGGCAGAATGCACCCCGGACCCACACTGTGGCTGTGGGCCTGGCCTCCCGGTGTCTCTGCTTTCTGCTTCTCCAACAGGAAGTGTGTTCCTGGCTCCAAGAGACAGCACTAGTGGTGGAAGCTCAGGCAGAACCCCCTTCCCTGCCTGCTGGGGACTAGGGTGCCCCTGTCCTGGTGTCTGCCACTACTGGATGGCCCTGGGCCCCTAGAAGGGGAGGATACTCTGGACATAGGGATGGTGAGGGCCAGTGGATGCCTGCCTTGGACCCGGGCTGCTGTGGGGCCGGCAGAGCTCTAGGAAAGATAGCATTGTGGTCCCCTCCTGTGTCCTCTCTGTCCTCAGTTTCCTGCTACATGGGGCTGAGGGTCGCCTTCCCTGGGCACCTCCTGCCCCAACCATACTCCGGCACATTGGTGGGCAGGGCCCAGGGGAACTGTGGCGACCTGAAAGCAGCTGGACAACAGCAGAGTGTCATGCCCTGTGCTCGCTCTCATTTGGTTGTTCCAGGAACCGGGAAGACTCTAGGGGAATGCAACCTCTTAGGGATGCCCTGAGAAGACGGATAGTGGGGCTAGGTCAGGGACCATGCTGCCCTCTCCTCTCTCCAAGGTCCCCTGGCTGCTGCCCACAATTCTCAGAGGAGACTCTGCCTGCTGAGTGTATGGGGGCGGGGGTTTCTGGACCAGCCTGGCCTGGGGAGTGGTCAGGACAGATGGGACTTGGAGCTGCCAGCAAATGAGACGATGGTCTTCTCTCTCATGGGACTCTTAGTTTTCACTTGTCCTTGGCCAGCTCCCAAATTCCTCCCCCAAGCCCCTCATGCTCCTCAAACTCAACCCTGCTCCCAGTCCCAGGGGCTCCTCGTCTGATGTCCCACCTCACCCTCAGTTTTGGGTGAATACCTTTTTTTTTCACCAACATAAATGGCGACTAAACACATGGACTTTGCCAGATGGAATACACAAAAATCAAATCGACTACATCTGTGGAAAGAGATGATGTAAAAGCTCAATATCATCAATCAGAACAAGGCCAGCGGCCGACTGCAGAACAGACCATCAATTACTCATATGCACGTTCAAGTTGAAACTAAAGAAAATTAGAACCAGTCCACGAGAGCCAAAGTACAACCTTGAGAATATCCCAGCTGAATTTAGAGACCATCTCAAGAATAGATTTGACACATTGAACACTAAGGACCGAAGACCAGACGAGTTGTGGAATGACATCAAGGAGATCATACATGAAGAAAGGAAGAGACCATTAAAAAGACAGAAAAAAACGAAAAGACCAAAATGGATATCAGAAAAGACTCTGAAACTTGCTCTTGAACGTTGAGCAGCTAAAGCAAAAAGAAGAAATGAAGTAAAAGCACTGAACAGAAAATTTCAAAGGGCTGCTCTAGAAAACAAAGTAAAATATTATAATTACATGTGCAAAGACCTGGAAATAGAAAACCAGAAGGGAAGAACATGCTTGGCATTTCTCAAGCTGAAAGAACTGAAGAAAAAATTCAAGCCTCGAGTTGCAATAGTGAAGGATTCTATGGGGAAAATATTAAACGATGCAGGAAGCATCAAAAGAAGACGGAAGGAATACACAGAGTCATTATACCAAAAAGAATTGGTCAATGTTCAGCCATTTCAAGAGGTAGCATATGATCAGAAGCCGATGGTACTGAAGGAAGAAGTCCAAGCTGCACTGAAGGCACTGGTGAAAACCAAGGCTCCAGGAATTGATGGAATACCAATTGAGATGTTTCAACAAACGGATGTAGCACTGGAAGTGCCCACTCATCTATGCCAAGAAATTTGGAAAACGTCTACCTGACCAACCAATTGGAAGCGATCCATATTTATGGCTATTCCCAAGAAAGGTGATCCAACTGAACACGGAAAATATCGAACAATATCATTAATATCACACCCAAGTGAAATTTTGTTGATATCATTCAAAAGTAGCTGCAGCAGTGTATTGACAAGGAATTGCCAGGAATTCAGGCTGGATTCAGAAGAAGCAGATGTAGAAACAGGGATATCATTGCTGATGTCAGATGGATCCTGGCTGAAAGCAGAGAATACCAGAAAGATGCTTACCTGTGTTTTACTAACTATACACAGGCATTAGACTGTGGATCATAACAAATTATGGATAACATTGTGAAGAATGGGAATTTCAGAACACTTACTTGTGCTCATGAGGAACCTGTACATAGACTGTGATGGTTGAGATTGTGTGTCAACTTGGCTGTGCCATGATTCTCTGTGGTTTAATGTAATCACTCCCATGATTGAATATACTGTGAGTAGCCAATCAGATGAAAGGGAGTCTCCTTGGGGGTGTGGCCCACAGCTGTATATAAGCAGACTTTCTGGCTTTTTGCTCTCTCTGGATCCTGCAGCTGCTTCCTGTCATCTCATCTCCCGTTCTTTGGACTTGAGCTGTCAGCTTATCTGCCGAACCTGGGATTCGTCAATCTGCACAGCCTGTGAGTGGGAGCCCTGCTCTCCGACCTTCTGATCTTGGGCTTGCCAGCTTCTGCAGCTGTGTGACTTGGGAGAGGCCTCTACCCTGATCCATGGACTTGGGACGTTCTAGCCTCTACAATTACGTGAGCTGTTTCCTTGATACAATCTCTCTCTATGTATATATTTATACACTTTACTGGTTTCGCTTCTCTAGAGAACCCAGCCTAAGACATAGATCAAGAGGCAGTTCAAACAGAACAAGGGGATACTGCGTGGTTTAAAGTCAGGAAAGGTGTGTGTCAGGGTTGTAGCCTTTCACCATACCTATTCAATCTGTATGCTGAGCAAATAATCTGAGAAGCTGGACTATATGAAGAAGAATGGGGCATCAGGATTGAAGGAAGACTCATTAACAACCTGCGTTATGCAGATGACACAACCTTGCTTGCTGAAACTGTAAACCACTTGAAGCGCTTACCGGTGAAGATCAAAGAATAAAGCCTTCAATATGGATTACTCCTCATCATAAAGAAAACAAAAATCCTCACAACTGGATAAATAAGCAATATCATAATAAACAGAGAAAAGACTGAAGTTGTCAAGGATTTCATTTTACTTGGATCCACAATCAACACCCATGGAAACAGCAGTCAAGAAATCAAAAGACACACTGCACTGGGAAAATCTGCTAAGGACTTCTTTAAAGTGTTGAAAAGCAAAGATGTCACCTTGAAGACTAAGGTGTGCCTGACCCAACCCATGGTATTTTTAATCGCATCATACACGTGAAAGCTGGACGATGAATAAGGAAGACCAAAGAATTGACACCTTTGAATTGTGGTGTCAGTGAAGAATATCGAATATACCATGAACTGCCACAAGAATGAACAAATCTGTCTTGGAAGAAGTACAACCAGAATGCTCCTTACTTAGAAGCAAGGATGGGGAGACTACATCTTACATACTTTGGACATGTTGTCAGGAAGGATCAGTCCCTGGAGAAGGACATCATGCTTGGTAAAGTACAGGGTCAGCGGAAAAGAGGAAGACCCTCAATGAGATGGACTGACACAGTGGTTGCAACAATGGGCTCAAGAATAATGATTGTGAGCATGGCACAGGACCAGGCAGTGTTTCATTCTCTTGTACATTGGTTCACTGTGAGCTGGAACCAACTTGATGGCACCTAACAACAACAACCCCTCATCCTCACCCCTGCTCCCTGGAGTGGAGGAGGATGGATTCCCCAGCTGTCATGTGAGGCCAGCTGCCTCCTGACCCCTTGGGACTCCCCATTCCTCCCTCCCTCCCTCTCTTGACTCTTCTGGCTCCCATTTCCTCTCAGCCTCTGAGTTTCCTCAGACCCACACCCAGTCTCCTAACCTCATTCCCCTCCTTAGCTGCCTCTCAATCTCTGTTTTCTTTCTAGAAAGAGCAACAGCCTGTACCTGCCACTCCCATTTCTTCAAGACCCATGTACCCCCAGCCCTCGGCCCTACTCTCCTCCACCCGAGAGCCCCCAGACCCCAGCTCCCAGGAACCCCAGCTCCTGCATGGAACCCTGTCTCTGGAATAGTCTTCCTGCTCCTCCCTCATGGTCCCTGGGGGGGGCACCCCTGGCACCGCCTGCTCTGCACTAACCCAGGCCCTCAATTTCAGCTAGACTTCTGTGCTCACATCTCAGTCCCAGCCACCCCAGTATTGGGCCCCATGGGCACCCTCAGTCAGGATGCCAGGCTGGCCCTGATCTCCTCCTCCTGAGCATCCCTCCATGGGCTTTGCTGCTCCAAGAGTTGCCACCTCCACACAGCACCTCAGGAGTTCTGGGGAAGCCCACCACACGTACCTCCCACCAATCTCCAGACCTCTGCCCTCATCTAGGGAATTTCTCTGTGCATTCATGTCCTCGGGCATCAGAGAGCAGAGGCTTGTCCTGTGACCACCTCTGAGAGCAGAAGCACACGCACCCCCCTCCCCATATGGGCACTGGGCACAGCCCTGAACCTGCAGGGCCATGTAGTCCAGTAGGTGGAGGGGCCTTCTCATGCCCCTTTATGGAAAAGTTTAAATTGGAACACAACAGATGGGTCTCTTGAGCTTTTCAATTTACTTTACTTACTTCAAATAGTTTGGATAAATTACATTTTTAACAGTTAACTTATTTTTATTCAAAATTTGGGGAAGGGTCTGGGTTCCTCCCCCAACTTCTAGTCATTGCCCAGCCCAATATCTACATCAAATATCCTGCAACCCCAGCCCTCTCTCATTCCATGTGCCCATGTGGCCTCAGGGCAGGGGAGAGGTGGTGTGGTGGTCAAAGGCGCCCTGAAAGCCACTCAGGCATCTCAGCAAGAGGAGGTGTCGGGGGGTACTAGGAGAGTACTGGGGGTGCTGGAGGTGTGTTGGGGTGCTTGGGGTACTGGAGGAGGTCTAGGGAGTCCTGAAGAGGTGCTGAGGGAGCTGAAGGAGGCACTGGGGGTGCTAGGGAGTGATAAAGGGTGGTGGAGGAGGCACTGGGGACACTATGGGGTACTGGGGCACGTTGGGATGCTGGGGGTCCATGAAGGAGCATCCACAGGGGAGGCTGCTCAGGATGACGGGGTATGTATGAGCAGGCAGTGGCCTCTAGGGCTGAATGGCCTCCTCCCTGGGGAGGAGTCTGTCTTATATGGAGAGAACAGCGCTGTGGGTTGGTGGAAACAGATCCTACGATACATGAAAGAAGACGACATGTGCATGTGTGTCTACATGTGCCTCTTTGAGCAGGCATAAGTGCTCCTGCGAAGGTTCCCTCTCACTCATCCCCAGAATCACATCTCCTGAAGGAGGGGGATGTAGTATGTCCAGGAGTAATGACAGTGCTTCAAATGATGTCACCACCCCTGCTCCTTTGCCCCAGACACTGCAGACCCCAGGCTGGTGACCCAGGGCCAGGGCTGTCCTGAGGATGCCCGGTGGAGTCAACAGAGCTGAGACCAGAGCTCAGGCCTGTTCCCCTTCAGGGTCCTGGGGGCCTGCAGTGCAGTGGAGTCCTCTGATATATGGCCTTTCTGGCCTTGGCTTTATAATTCTAGCAAAGATGACTGGCTGGGCCACAATCTTGCATGGGATTGGTCTATTACTTTGCAAACAGTGGTTTCAAAATACACCCAATAAGAACGTCATAGACATATACAGAACACTCCACCCAACAGCAGCCAAGTATACTTTCTTTTCCAACACACGTGGAACATTCTCAAAAACAGACCACATATTAGGCCATAAAGCAAGCCTTAACAAAATCCAAAGCATCAAAATATTACAAAGCATCTTTTCTAACTATAAAGCCATAAAAGTAGAAATCAACAATAGAAAAAGTAAGGAAAAAAATCAAACATACGGAAACTGAACAATAACTTGCTCAAAAACTACTGGGTTTTAGAAGAAATTAAGGATAAAGAAATTCATAGAATCAAACGAGAATGAAAACGCATCCTACGAGAACCTTTGGGACACAGCAAAAGCAGTGCTCAGAGGTCAGTTTATAGTAATAAATGCACACATTAAAAAAGAAGAAAGGGCCATAATCAAAACATTAAACCTACAACTGGAACAAGTAGAAGGAAGGCAGCAAAAGAAGCCATCTGGTGCCAGAAGAAAGGAAATAATAAGAATTAGAGCAGAATTAAATGAAACAGAGTAGAAAAACAATTGAAAGAGTTAACAAGACCAAAAGCTGGTTCTTTGAAAAGACCAACAAAATTGACCAAACTGACAAAAGAAAAACAGGAGAGGAAGCAGATAACCCGTATAAGAAATGAGACGGGTGATATCACAACAGATCCAACTGAAATTAAAAGAATCATAACAGAATACTATGAAAAATTGTACTCTTACAAATTTGAAAACCTAGAGAAAATGGATAAATTTCTAGAAACTCACTACCTTCTTAAACTAACATAAACAGAAGTAGAACAACTAAATAAACCCATAACAAAAGAAGAGATTGAAAACGTAATTTAAAAACTCCCCCCCCCCCCCCCGCCCAAAAAAAGCCCTGGCCTGGATGGTTTCACTGGAGAATTCTACCAAACTTTCAGAGAAGAGTTAACGCCACTTCTACTAAAGGTATTTCAGAGCACAGAAAAGGATGGAATACTCCCAAACTCATTCTATGAAGCCAGCATAACCCTGATACCAAAACCAGGAAAAGACATCGCAATAAACAAAAAATTACAGACCAATATTCCTCATGAACATTGACACAAAAATCCTCAACAAAATTCTAGCTGGTAGAATTCAGCAACATATCAAAAAAATAATCGACCATGATCAAGTGGGATTTATACCAGGTATGCAGGGATGGTTCAACATTAGAAAAACAATCAATGTAACCCATCACATAAATAAAACAAAAGACAAGAACCACATGATCTTATCAATTGATGCAAAAAAGGCATTTGACAAAGTTCAACACCCATTCATGATAAAAACTCTCAACAAAATAGGAATAGAAGGTAAATTCCTCAATATAATTAAGGAAATTTATACAAAGCCAACAGTCAACATCATCCTAAATGGAGAGACTCTGAAAGCATTCCCCGTGAGTACTGGAACCAGACAAGGATGCCCTTTATCACCACTCTTATTCAACATTGTGCTGGTGGTCCTAGCCAGAGCAATTAGGCTAGAAAAAGAAAGAAAGCGCATCCAAATTGGTAGAGAAGAAGTCATAGTATCTCTATTTGCAAATGATATGATCTTATACACAGAAAACCCCAAAGAATCCAGGACAAAACTACTAGAACTAACAGAAGATTTCAGCAAAGTTTCAGGATACAAGATGAACATACAAAAATCAGTTGGATTCCTTTACACCAACAAAGAGAACCTCGAAGAGGAAATCACCAAATCAATACCATTTACAATAGCCCCCAAGAAGATAAAATACTTAGGAATAAATCTAACCAGAGACATAAAAGATCTATACAATGAAAACTTCAAGACACTACTGCAAGAAACCAAAAGAGACCTGCATAAGTGGAAAAACATACCTTGCTCATGGATAGGTAGACTCAACCTTGTGAAAATGTCAATTCTACCCAAAGCTATCTACAGATAGAATGCAATGCCAATCCAAATTCCAATGGCATTTTTTAATGAGATGGAGAAACAAATCACCAACTTCATATGGAAAGGGAAGAGGCCCTGAATAAGTAAAGCATTACTCAAGAAGAAGAACAAAGTGGGAGGCCTTACACTACCTGATTTTAGAACCTATTATACTGCCATGGTAGTCAAAACAGCCTGGTATTGATACAACAGATACACAGACCAATGGAACAGAATTGAGACTCCAGACATAAATTCATCCACCTATGAGAAGCTGATATTTGACAAAGGCCCAAAGTCCGTAAACTGGGGAAAAGACAGTCTCTTTAACAAATGGTGCTGGCATAACTGGATATCCATCTGCAAAAAACTGAAACAAGAACCATACATGAAACCATGCACACACACTAACTCAAAATGGATCAAAGACTTAAATATAAAATCAAAAACTATAAAGATCATGGAAGAAAAAATAGGGACAACACTAGGAGCCCTATAATACATGGCATAAACACAATACGAACCATAAGTAACAATGCACAAGCACCAGAAGAGAGACAATAAATGGGAGCTCCTAAAAATCAAACACTTACGCTCATCAAAAGACTTCACCATAGGAGTAAAAAGAGAACCTACAGACTGGGAAAAATTTTTGGCTATGACAAATCTGATCACCGTCTAATCTCTAAAATCTACAAGATACTGCAAAACCTCAACAACAAAAAGACAAATAAACCCAATTTAAAAATGGGCAAAGGATATGAACAGGCACTTCACCAAAGAAAATATTCAGGCAGCTAACAGACACATGAAGAAATGCTCACGACAATTAGCCATTAGAGAAATGCAGATCAAAACTACAATGAGATATCATCTTACCCCAAGAAGCCTAGCATTAATCCAAAAAACACAGAATAATAAATGCTAGAGACGTTGTGGAGAGACTGGAACACTTATACACTGTTGGTGGGAATGTAAAATGGTACAACCACTTTGGAAATCGATTTGGTGCTTCCTTAAAAAGCTGGAAGTAGAAGTACCATACGATTCAGCTATCCTGCTCCTTGGAATACATCCTAGAGAATAAGGGCTGTCACTCGAATGTGTATATGCACACCCATGTTCATTGCAGCACTGTTCACAATAGCAAAAAGATGGAAACAACCTAGGTGCCCATCAATGGACAAATGGATAAACTATTATGGTATATCCACACAGTGGAATACTATGCAATGATAAAGAACAACGATGAAGCCGTGAAACATCTTATAACATGGAGAAAGCTGAAGGTCATTATGCTGAGTGAATTCAGTCAGTCACAGAAGGACAAATATTCTATAAGACCACTAATATAAGAACTCAAGAAAAGGTTTAAACACAGAAGAAAACATTCTTTGATGGTTATGAGAGTGGGGAGGGAGAGTGAGCGTTATTTACTAACTAGATAGTAGATAAGAATTATCTTAGGTGAAGGGAAGGACAGCACACACTACAGGGAAAGTCAGCACAACTGGACTAAACCAAAGCTAAGAAGTTTTCTGAATACAATCAAACACTTTTAGGGACAAAGTGGCAGGGGTAGGGGTCTGGGGACCATGCTTTCAGGGGACATCTAGGTCAAATGGCATAACAAAGTTTATTAAGAAAATGTTCTGCATCCTACTTTCATGAGTGGCGTCTGGGGTCTTAAAAGCTTGCAAGTGGCCATCTAAGATGTATCAGTTGGTCCAAACCACCTGCAGTAAAGGAGAATGAAGAACACCAAATACACAAGGAAAGTATTAGCCCAAGTGACAGAAAGGGCCACATAAACCAGAGACTTCATCAGCCTGAGACCAGAAGAACTAGATGGTGCCTGGCTACCACCAATGACCACCCTGACAGGGAACACAACAGAGAGTCCTAGATAGAGGAGAAAGGTGGGGTGCAGAACTCAAATTCTAGTAAGAAGACCAGACTTCATGGTCTGACTGAGACTGGAGGAACCCCGGAAAGCATGGCCCCTGGATTGTCTATCATCCCAGAACTAAAACAATTTCTGAGGCCAACTCTTCAGACAGGGATTGGACTGTACTGTGGGACATAAAGTGATACTTGTGAGGAATTTGCATCTTAGCTCAAGTAGATACAAGAGACTAAACGGGAAGCTTCTGTCCAGAGGTGAGATGGGAAGGCAGAGAGGATTAGGAGCTGGTTGAATGGACATGGGAAATCGGGGTGGAGAGGAGGAGTGTGCTGTCACAGTATGGGGAAAGGAATTAGAGTCACATAACAACATACGTATAAATCTTTGTAGGGGAAAAAATAAAAAAAAAGAATGACTGACTTGTGGTCCAACTTGGGGATTGGTTGGTTTTGCCATCCTGCTAGGTTTATATAAGAGCCACGCTCACAGATGTTCAGGGAACCTCACTACCATCAGGAAAAGTCTGGAGTGGAGCACGTCCTTTGGGCCCAGGGTCCCTGCCCTGAGAACCTCCTAGACCCAGAAGAGAGAGCTGTAACACTGAAGATAGCACGAAGCAGAGGCAAGCACAGCAGAGCTGAGTGACAGAGAAACGGCAGCAGCAGTATGAGTGATGAGAATCACAAAACTGGCCGATGGCTGTGGTGGTGTCTTAGTCATCTAGTGCTGCTCTAACAGAAATACCACAAGTGGATGGCTTTAACAAAGAAAAGTTTATTCTCTCACCATCCAGTAGGCTACAAGTCCAAATTCAGGGCATCAGCTCCAAAGGAATGCTTTCTCTGTCAGCTCTGGAGGAAGGTCCGTGTCATCAATCTTTCTTTGGTCTGAGAGCTTCTCTGCGCAGGAACCTCAGGTCCAAAGGATGCGCTCTGCTCCCGGCACTGCTTTCTTGGTGGTATGAGGTTCCCAAGTGTCTCTGCTCGCTTCTCTCTTTTGTATCTCAAAAGAGATTGCATTAAGACACTATCTAATCTTGTCAACCTCATCAGTACAACCTCATCACAGTGAGAGAATTTACAACACATAAGTAGATCACATATAATCTCATCATAGCGATAGAGTTTACAACACATAAGGAAATCACATCAGATTACACAATCATACAACACTGGGAATCATGACCCAGCCAAGCTGACATATATTTTTGGGGGACACAACTCAAACCATGACACTCCACCCTTTGCCCCCCCCCCCAAATTCATGTCCTTGTAACACGTAAAATATACTCATCTCATCCTATCACAGCAAAAGTCTTCACTCCAAGTCCAAAATCCAAAAATTCCTCTTCATCTGTGAAATCTAGAATATAAGTTATCTGCTTCCAAAGGTGCAATGGCAGAACAGGCACCAGCTAGACATTTCCATTACAAATGGGAGAAATTGCAGGGAAAGAAAGAATAACAAGCACCAAGCAAGTTAGCAGAACACATTACATTAGCCCTCAAGGCTTGAAAACAATCCTCTGTTCTCTGAGACCATTTATACAATAGCCCTGCACTCCAGACTCCAAGTATTGGCCACAGTCTCCCGATTCTGAGTGGAGGCCCCTCAGCCCTGGGCTTCAGCTCTGCCTTCCAGGCCCACTGGGACGGCAACTCTGCTCCCTCGGCTTTAGGCGAACCATTCTCCTAGTCCATCAGAGTGACAACTCCACTCCTAGAAACACCAGGGGCCACGGCTCCAACCTTGGAAACCCCAGAGGTCTCAGCCATACCTTTTGAGACTGAGACAGCTTGGCTTCTTGTGTTCCTTGTCTCTTCAGCTTCTGCTTCCTGTGGGCTCTCAGCCCTCGGGCCTCACGCCCACATCTGCCCTGCCGGGGCAAGTGTTCCAAAGCTCTGTACCTCCACCGATCAAGTGCCTGGAGACACCCCACTTCACCAGGAAGCCTCCTTCACACACTCAGCCCCTTGATCTGTGGGTTGGCAAGCCTAGCTCCAACAATAAGTGCCCAGAGGCACCCCACTCTGCCAGGAAGCCTCACGCACAGGCACTCAGCTCTCTTGCTCCATGGGTTGGCTCCAGCTTCGTCTCACACCGGTCTCTTCGTTCTGCTACTGTTGGTTCTCTGCTGTTGCTGGTACTCTGCCACTGCCACTCATCTATCCATTCACAGTTTCAAAACCACTTCCACATTTTAGGTATCTGTTATAGCAGCACCCCATTCCTGCTACCAAATTCTGTCTTAGTCATCTAGTGCTGCTCTAACAGAAAAAGTAATACCACAAGTTGATGGCTTTAACAAAGAAAAGTTTATTCTCTCATAGTCCAGTAGGCTACAAGTCCAAATTCAGGGCATCAGCTCCAAGGGAATGCTTTCTCTGTTGGCTCTGGAGGAAGGTCCATGTCATCAATTTTCTTTGGTCTGGGAGTTTCTCTGCACAGGAACCTCAGGCCCAAAGGACTCACTCTACTCCCGGCACTGCTTTCTTGGTGGTATGAGGTTCCCACGTGTCTCTGCTTGCTTCTCTCTTTTATATCTCAAAAGAGATTGCATTAAGAGACTACCTAATCTTGTCAACCTCATCACAGTGATAGAGTTTACAACACATAAGGAAATCACATCAGATTACTCAATCATACAACACTGGGAATCACGACCCAGCCAAGCTGACAGATATTTTGGGGGGATACAAATCAATCCATGACAGGTGGGCTTGCCAGCTCATGGAGAGAGAGAGAGAGAAAGCTGAGCACCTTCAGGCAGGAGGTTTGCTGGCAGAGCAGAGTATCTTCGGGCATTTGCCAGTGAGGCTAAAAGAGCTGTAACATTTGCCCGAGCAGGGTAGAGGCCTGGAGGGCCTTAAGCTGGGCAAAGACCAAGAGGGACCAGTGGCGGAGGTTAAGAGGGGCCCGGCAGAATGGCCCAGGAAGGGACCCAGTGGCAGAGCCAGCAGTGATGGCAAAAGCTGCTGCTAGGAGGGCAACAGCAAAGCGGGCTGGTACGCTGGTCATGAGTTGGGCCAGTCAGCACTGGAGAGGCCAACGGTGGGGAGGCTGATGGTAGAGAAGGGTGCGTGCACAGCCAAGAGAAGGGTCTGCCTGCAGGCATGACCCAGAGAAGTGCCCTTGGCTCACATGGCCAACAAGGAGCTTAGAGCCGTCCTGGTTGGAAGCTGTCCTGAAGTTGATCCTAATCCCAAATTGTAGCCTGTAACTTCCCTAATAAATCACACAACTGTGAGTATGGTCTATGAGTTCTGTGTGGCCACTACACTGAATTACTGAACCCAGCAGAGAAGTAGAGAGTGCCATGGGCTGGCATCAGAAATGGTAAAAAAGTTGAAGAGCAGAGGTATGTCTGACCTCCACCTTATAGGAACGAATTTTGTGCTGATCTTGATTCTTATCCCTCATGGATGTAGATGAGTTCTGACACTACAGAACAGGACCTGTAGGAAGGTGCATGGTGAGCATGGCTGGCAGAGAGTGTGCTCTTCCTTCACCAGCCAGAACCAGGGGAAACATGTGTGCTGGGCCCCAGGAGAGGGCAGGGGAGCGAACCTGGGGGATAACAGCCTACCAGACCCGGTGGCAGGCCTATGCATGCATTCTCACATTTAGCTGCCTAGTTTGCTTGTTTATTTGACCTGTTTCAAAATTGAAAACGTAATATACGCTCATGTCAAAACACTCAAAAGGATAGACCCTGACAAGGAAAAGTAAGTTCCTTCCCAACCCAAGCCCAAGCCTCTCCTCAGAGATATCTACTATTAACAGTTTCTTGCATGCAACCTTCCAGAATTGTTCTGTGCTTGTGAATTATTTACATGGATGTGCAGGACTATTTTCTAAACAAAAGGGCTCACACTTCCCATGTTATTTGCAACTTGCTCATTTCTCTGTACAGCTCCTTCATACTCTGTAACAGCTGCAGGATATTTCACTGGATGGCTGAGCCATCACATGCAGGGCAGGTCCCCTAGTGCAGGACTCTGAGATATTTTCCAGCCTCTTATAACTACAAACATTCCTGAAATGAGCATTCTTGGGCAAGGGTCTTTACTCCAACATGGGACCATACATGAAGGATAAGCTCTTAAAAGTGGATATGCTGGGTCAAGGTTTATATACATTTTAAATTTAGAGAGACATAACGGAGTGCTCTCAGAGGAGGCTGGCTGGATGTCAGCGAAAAAGGTGAAGTAAGGACCTCCAAAAATTCTCTTCTCCAAAAAAGCAACAAGAAAACTAGAAAAATTGTCACAATCAATATTTTTGGGACTCCGGAAATTAACCAAAGGCTTGCAGCTATCTTGGGAGTATATTCACACACAAAAAAAAACCTGATTCTCAGTAAGAACTGTGAGCTTTGCGGCACTTTAACTTGCCCTACTCCTATCCCCCTCTCTCTAGCTCTCCAATAGGCTTGAAAAATAAGACTTCACTTTGCAGTAAAAACCAGTACCCTGGTAGTCACTGGAAGGAGGAGAACAGGGCTGGATTCCTTTCAAAGCCTCATTCCCCCAAAAATTGCAAGGACGTCTTTATTTGACCTAACTCAGAGCTGAACCAGATCAAAAAGCTGATTCCCCACAGAAGGAGAGCATCTTAAAAAGCAGCATGTCTGGAGGCCAAGATGGCCGAATAGACAGACTCATCCTGTGGTCCCTCTTACAACAAAGACCTGAAAAAACAAGTGAATCATTATACATGACAATCTAGGAGCCCTGAATATCAAAGACAGAGGAACTGGACTGAGTGGCAGGGGAAGAGAGAGAGATGCTTCAGAAACAGGGAAGAAGTGCCAGGCCTGACCTAGCTGGCACCCTGCAGGCTGGAACCTTTGGGGCACGTGGGCTGAGGCTAGCAGTAGTGCGTGGGGTGTGTTTTTACCATGTTGGGAGAAACCAAGTGCTGGAGAGTCTGCATAAGCCTCAAGAGCCAGAGGGAAGCAGCACTGGATCTGTGAAAGTTAAGTGAAAGCATCTAACCTAGCGTGTAGGATCAAAATAACCCTTACCCTCCTCTGGGAAATGCCTCCCTTCCCCTCACCTGCCCCCTTCCCGCTATGCTCCGTTGCCAGACCGGCAGAGTTCAGTGACAGCCACGCTCCCTGGGCCAGAAGTGGGACCCCTCACATCAAGCCAGTCTCCTGGCTTTGGGGAGAGAACAAATAAACGAACGAACAAAGAAAAGAGGAAACCACCAGCTCCCCCCTAAGCTGGGCCCTCAGGGTTAACCACACCCAAAATAGTCTCCCTGCTTTAAAAAACTGCCACAATCCCTAAGCAGGGCACTCAGGGCAGGCACTGCCTCTTTGCCTAGGCACAGGCATAAGGAGTCCACAGATTTTGAATGCCTTCCACCCCTGCCTAGACCTGTCTGGGCCCATTCAAGAGCACAGGCCCTCATTAGCATAGTACAGCAGGGTATATATCTGAAGCCTATTTTAAGGGGGAGTGGCAGATTCATCACATTTGACACCACTCTGCCCTTTAAGCAAGGTCCTTACCCACCCACATCAGGGGCCTGAGGATTGGTGGCTTCACCCACTACAACTAGCCAGCCATGACAGGGGTCCAAGAATAAGTGATGTCTCCCAGTCCTTATACCCAACAGCACTGGGTGCCCAAAGTCCATCTGCAAAATCCACCCACCCATGTGCTTTAGGGGACAGGGACACGCCTTTCACCTAGGCACTCAGGGGCAGCTGTCAGCCCACTACCTTGCTCAGCACATAACCCGCTACTGCAGCCAGATCCTACGCCTGCTCCAATCACCACTATGTAGCCCCGCCCATTTGGGACAGCAGGTGAGACCCTGCACCACACACTTGGTGACCAACGAGTTGGTCACCTGAGCTGAGTCCACACAAGAAAAGTAAACATACTCCTGGGCTCACATGCCTAGTAACAGCTCTAACCACCTAATGACAGGACATGAGGGTTTCAAAGATGCCAATAATCAAAGTAGCTCACATGTACAGCCTATTTCGGCATATCAAAACAAAACAAGAAGTTAGGACACAGTAAACAAACATACAATAAGTATAATAACTTACTGATGGCTTAGAGACAGCAGTCAATATCAAATCACATAAAGAGGCAGATCATGATGCCCCAGCAAGTGACCAAAGCAAAGAACCAGGAAACCTGCCGGAGGAAGAGAAGGTCTTGGAATTACCAGAGGTAGAATTCAAAAGATTAATATACAAAGCTCTTCAAGATATCAGGAAGGAGATCATGCAAAATGTAGAACAATCCAAGGAACATATAGACAAAACAATAGAGGCATTTAAAAGGGTTATACAAGAGCAAAATGACAAATTTAACAGGCTGCTAGAATCCATAGAGAGACAGAAAATATAAATTCAAAAGATTAACAGTAAAGTTTCAGAATTAGACAACTCAGTAGAAAGTCATAGGAGCAGAACCGAGGCAATGGAAGTCAGAATTAGCGAGACTGAAGATAAAGCACTTGACACTAATTTATGTGAGGAAAAATCCAATAAAAGAATTTAAAAAAATGAAGAAATCCTATGAATTATGTGGGATTTTATCATGAAGAATAATCTACGAATGATTGGGGTACAAGAACAAGGGGGATATTAGAAAATACAGAGAAAATTGTTGAAGATTTGTTAGCAGAAAACTTCCCTGATATCATGAAAGACGAGAAGATATCTATCCAAGAAGCTCATCAAACCCCACACAGGGTAGATCCCAAAAGAAAGTCACTAAGACATATCGTAATCAAGCTTGCAAAAACCAAAGATAAAGAGAGAATTTTAGGAGCAGCTAGGGATAAACAAAAAGTCGCCTATAAAGGAAAGTCAATAAGACTAAGCTCTGACTACTCAGCAGAAACCATGCAGGCAAGAAGGCAATGGGATGACATATATAAAGCCTTGAAGGACAAAAATTGCCAGCCAAGAATTATATATCCAGCAAAACTGTCTCTCAAATATGAAGATGAAATAAGGGCATTTCAAGATAAACAGAAGTTTAGGGAATTTGTAAAAACCAAACCAAAATTACAAGAAATACTAGAGAGAGTCCTCCAGTTAGAGAATCAATAATGTCAGATAACAAGCCAAGACTAGAACACAGGACAGAACAACTCAGATAGGGAAGTCACAAAAACAAGTCAAAGCTAAAACACTGAAAATGGGGAAACAGAGACGTCAATATGTAAAATACGACAACATGAAAACCAAAAAGAGGGACAAAATAGTGTAGTCATAGAACTTGCATATAAAGAGGAAGTTAAGGTGATAACAAGAAATAAAAGATTGGCTTAAACTTAGAAAAACAGAGGTAAATTTTAAGGTAACCACAAAGGAAACTAACAAACCTACACTTCAAAATGAAAAAGAAGAAAAACATAGACTCAGCAAATACATCAACAACAATGAAAAAGATGAAAAGAAAATATATAAAGAAAAATGACTCAGCACAGAAAATTAAATGGAACAAAGAAACTGTCAACACCACAAAAAAACATCAAAATGACAGCACTAAACTCATTACCTATCAATAATTACACTGAACGTAAATGGACTAAATGCACCAATAAAGAGACAGAGAGTGGCAGAATGGATTAAAAAAAAAAAAAAAAAAAAGAACACGTTCCATCTACCTGCTGCCTACAAGAGGCACACCTTAGACTCAATGGCGCAAATAAACTAAAACTCAAAGGATGTAAAAAAATATATCAAACAAACTACAAAAAAAAAAACAACCAAACAAACAAACAAAAAAAAAACACAAGGGTGGTGTCATGGTTTGAACTGTGTCCCCCCAAAAATGTGTGTATCAATTTGGCTGGGCTATGATTCCCAGAATTGTGTGGTTGGCCTCTGTTTTGTGATTGTAATTGTATGTTAAAGAAGATTAGGGTGGGATTGTAACATCATCCTTACCCAGGTCACATCCCTGATCCAATGTAAAGGGAGTTTCCCTAGGGTGTGGCCTGCACCACCTTTTACCTTACAAGAGATAAAAGGAAAGGGAAGCAAGCAGAGAATTGGGGGACTTCATACCATCAAGAAAGCAGTGCCAGGAGCAGAGCACATCCTTTGGACCAGGGTCCCTGTGCAGAGAAGCACCTGGTCCAGGTGAACGCCGAAGAGAAGAGGCCGACAGAGAGAAAAAGGCTTCCCCTGGAGCTGATGCCTGAATTTGGACTTTTAGCCTACTTTAACTGTGAGGAAATAAATTTCCCTTTGTTAAAGCCATCCACTTGTGGTATTTCTGTTGTAGCAGCACTAGATAATTAAGACAAATGGTAATATAAACATCTGACAAAACAGATTTTAAAGTAAAATCCATCACAAAAAGCAAGGAAGGATACTATATAATGATTATAGAGTCAAAACACCAAGAGGATATAACCATAATAAATATTTACGCACCCGACGACAGGGCTCCAAAATACATAAAACAAACTCTAACAGCACTGAAAAGAGAGATAGCTCCACAGTAGTAGTAGGAGACTTCAACACACCACTTTTGGTGAAGGACAGAACATCTAGAAAGAAGCTCAATAAAGACACAAAAGATCTAAATGCCACAATCAACCAACTTGATCTCATAGACATATACAGAATATTCGACCCATCAGCAGCCAAGAATACTTTCTTTTCCAACACATATGGAACATTCTCCAGAAGAGATGACATATTAGTCCACAAAGCAAGACTTAACAAAATCCAAAACATCAAAATATTACAAAGCATCTTTTCTTACCATAAAGCCACAAAAGTAGAAATCAATAACATAAAATGCAAGGAAAAAAATCATATACATGGAAACTGCACAACACCTTGCACAAAAACTACTGGGTTATAGAATAAATCAAGGACAGAATAAAGAAATTCATAGAATCAAATGAGAATGAAACCTCAGAACCTTTGGGACGCAGCAAAAGCAGTGCTGAGAGGTCAATTTATAAAAATAAATGCACACATCCAAAAAGAAGAAAGGGCCAAAACCAAAACATTAACCCTACAACTTGAAAAATAGAGAGCATCAAAAGAAGTCCTTGGGCACCAGAAGAAAGGAAATAATAAAAATTAGAGCAGAAATAAATGAAATAGAGAATAGAAAAACAATTGAAAGAGTCAACAAGACCAAAAGCTGGTTCTTTGAAAAGACCAACAAAATTGACCAAACTGACAAAAGAAAAACAGGAGAGGAAGCAGATAACCCGTATAAGAAATGAGATGGGTGATATCACAACAGATCCAACTGAAATTAAAAGAATCATAACAGAATACTATGAAAAATTGTACTCCAACAAATTTGAAAACCTCAAGGAAATGGACAAATTTCTAGAAGCACACTACCTACCTAAATTAACACAAACCGAGGTAGAAAAACTAAACAAACCTATAACAAAAGATGAGACTGAAAAACTTGCAACCAAAAAAAAAAAAAAAAAAAAAGCACTGGCCCTGATGGCTTTACTGGAGAATTCTACCAAACTTTCAGAGAAGAGTTAACACCAGTACTACTAAAGGTATTTCAGAGCATAGAAAAGGGTGGAATACTCCCAAACTCATTCTATGAAGCCAGCATAAACCTGATACCAAAACCAGGTAAAGACACCACAAAAAAAGAAAATTACAGACCAATATCCCTCATGAACATTGATGCAAAAATCCTCAACAAAATTCTAGCCAATAGAATTCAATAACATATCAAAAAAATAATTCACCATGACCAAGTGGGATTCATACCAGGTATGCAGGGATGATTCAACATTAGAAAATCAATCAATGTAATCCATCACATAAATAAAAGATAAGAACCACATAATCTTATCAATTTATGCAAATGATAAAAACTCTCAGCAAAACAGGAATAGAAGGGAAATTCCTCAACATAATTAAGGACATTTATACAAAGCCAACAGCCAACATCATCCTAAATGAAGAGAGTCTGAAAGCATTCCCTTTGAGAACAGTAACCAGACAAGGATGCCCTTTATCACCACTCCTATTCAACATTGGACTGGAGGTCCTAACCAGAGCAATACGGAAAGAAAAACAAATAAAAGGCATCCAAATTGGTAAGGAAGAGGTAAAGGAATCCCTGTTGCAGATGACATGATCTTTTACACAGAAAACCCCAAAGAATCCACAAGAAAACTACTGGAACTAATAGAAGAGTTCAGCAAAGGATCAGGATATAAGATAAACATACAAAATCAGTTGGATTCCTCTTCACCAACAAGAGAACTTCGAAGAGGAAATCACCAAATCAATACCATTTACAATAGCCCCCAAGAAGTTAAAATACTTAGAAATAAATCTAACCAGAGACATAAAAGATCTATACAAAGAAAACTACAAGACACTATTACAGGATACCAAAAGAGACCTGCATAAGTGGAAAAATATACCTTACTCACGGATAGAAAGACTCAATATTGTGAAAATGTCAATTCTACCAAAAGCTTTCTACAGATAGAATGCAATCCCCATCCAAATTTCAATGACATTTTTTAATGAGATGGAGAAACAAATCACCAACTTCATATGGAAAGGGAAGAGACCCCGAATAAGTAAAGCATTACTTAAGAAGAAGAACAAAGTGGGAGGCCTTACACTACCTGATTTTAGAACCTATTATACCACCATGGTAGTCAAAATAGCCTAGTCCTGGTACAATAACATACATGTAGACCAATGGAACAGAATTGAGAATCCAGACATAAATTCATCCACCTATGAGCACCCAATGTTTGTCAAAGGCCCAGAGTCCGTAAGGTGGGGAAAAGACAGTTTCTTTAACAAATGGTTCTGGCATAACTGGATATACACCTGCAAAAAAATGGAACAAGACCTGTACTCACACCATGTACAAAAACTAATTCAAAATGAATCAAAGATCTAAATATAAATTCTAAAACAATAAAGATTACGGAAGAAAAAATAGGGACAATGCTAGGAGCCCTAATACATGGCATAAACAGAATACAAACCATAACTAACAATGTACAAACATCAGAAGAGAAACTAGATAACTGGAAGCTTCTAAAAACTGAACACTTGAGAGGTTCCGGCAAGATGGCACTCTAGGCAGAAGCACCATGCCGTCCCTCCACAGCAAAGATCTGAAAAACTAAGCCAGAGAATGCAACAATCCTGAAACCCTAGAATGTCAAATGAAGAGATAAAGAACTCAGCCGAGCACCAAATGGAGTGAGAATACTGAAAGAGAATGGAGAGCAAGGAGAGATTCAGGCAGAGGTCCCCTACCAGCTAATGCAGCGCAGATCCACTATCTTGGACTCCTATCGGAGACCAGCAAATGGGGGTACGAGAAAGCAGCCTCACTGAGTGTCCAGTGGGAGACAAAACAGCCGGGACGAAACAAACAAATCTACAATCAATAAATGAGAGAAATATCTACTGAATGCCCCCAAAACAGCAAACAATATCAAAACATTTACAAAAACAGGACAGGATGGTTCCAGTAGACGTCCAAACTAGAACACCAGATGACTCTCCTGTGGAAGAAAATGCACTAGAAGTACCTGACAGGGAATTCAAATCTCTAATACTTGGAATTTTCCAAGAACTGAGGCAAAAAGCTGACAAACATGAGGAAAAAATAGACAAATTCATGGAAAATACAGAAAAAAAATTGGAAGAATTCAGGAAGATGATGCAGGAACAAAATGCCAAAATAAATTCACAACTAGAAATTATACAAAAACAACAATTAGAAATCCAAAAGATAAACAACAAGATTTCAGAAATGGATGATGTCATAGAAGGGCTGAGAAGCAGATTTGAAACCGTGGAAGACAGGATCAGTGGAACTAAAGACAAACACTTGGATACAACTCTGTTTCAGGAAAACTCAGAAAAAAGAACAAAGAAAAATGAAGAGACCCTCAGAGTTCTGTGGGACACAATTAAAAGCAAAAATTTACGAGTGATTGGCATTCCAGAACAGGGGGAGAAAACAGAAAACACAGAGAGGATCATTGAGGAACTGCTGACAGAAAACTTCCCCAATATCATGAAAGATGAAAAGCTGGCCATCCAAGAAACTCAATGAACCCCATATAGAAGAGACCCCAAAAGAAAATCACCAAGGCATATCATATTCACACTCGCCAAAACTAAAGACAAACAAAGAATCCTGAGAGCAGCTCATGAAAAACAAGAAGTCACATACAGAGGAGAAACAATAAGACTAAGCTCAGATTATTCGGCAGAAACCATGCAGGCAAGAAGGCAGTGGGATGACATATATAAAATCTTGAAAGCAAAAAATTGTCAGCCAAGAATAATACATCCTGCAAAACTCTCCTTCAAATTTGATGGTGAAATTAGGTCATTTCCAGATAAACAGAAACTAAGGGAATATGTAAAAGTCAAACCAAACTTACAAGAATTATTAAAGGTAGTTCTTCGATCTGAGGACAAACAGCTTCAGCCCTCAGGCAGCACCTAGGACGCAGGATTGTACGAGCCAGATACCAATCTAGGAAATGAACTCTCGAGGACTATCCAAAACCAAAAGAAATACAACAGGGAATCAGAGCAGTCAATCGATGCATGACAACAACATCAAAACAATGAAAGAGGGAACAAACGGCATAGGTATAGAACCTTCTAATGGAGAGGAAGGCAAGGCGATACCAAGTAATGGTAGACTGCTTCAAACTTAGAAAGATAAGGGTAAAATTCATGGTAACCGCAAAGAAAGTTAACAAACCAACTCATAAAAATAAAGACGAAAAACATAAAGTCTCAGCAAAAACAAAACCTACAAAAACAAAAGAAATGAAAAAAAAAAAATCCACAAACAAAAGTAACTCAGCACAAGAGAGTAAGAAGAACAAAGAAAACTTCAGCACCTCAAAAAAAAAGCACTACAAAATGACAGCAACAAACTCACATCTATCAATAATTACACTGAATGTAAATGGAATGTAAAAGAGACGGAGAGTGACAGAATGGATAAGAAAACAGGATCCATCAATATGCTGTCTACAAGAGACACACGTTAGAAACAAAGATGTGAATTTATTAAAAGTCAAAGGTTGGAAAAAAATATATCAAGCTAACAACTACCAAAAAAGAGCAGGAGTGGCAATTCTAATCTCAGATAAAATAGACTTTAAGGCAAAATCTACCATAAAAGACAAAGAAGGACACTATATAATGATTAAGGGGACGATCCATCATGAAGACATAACCATAATAAACATCTACGTACCCAATGACAGGGCTCCACAATACATAAAACAAACTCTAACAACACTGAAAAGAGAAATTGACAGTTCCACAATAATAGTAGGAGACTTCAACACACCACTCTCAGTAAAGGACAGAACAACTAAGAAGAAGCTCAGCAAAGATACAGAAGACCTGACGGGCACAATCAGCCAACTGGACCTCACAGACACATATAGAACACTCCATCCAACAGCTGCAAAGTACACATTCTTTTCCAATGCACATGGAACTCTCTCCAGAATAGACCACATCTTAGGCCACAGAGCAATCCTCAACAAGGTCCAAAACGTTGAGATAATTCAAAGTACCTTCTCTGACCACAATGCCATCAAGGTAGAAATTAACACTAGAAAGAGCAAGGAAAAAAAATCAGCTACATGGAAACTGAATAATACCCTGCTTACACATCAGTGGGTAATCGAAGAAATCAGAGATGGAATGAAAAAATTCCTAGAATCAAATGAGAATAAAAACACATCATACCAAAACCTTTGGGACACAGCAAAGGCAGTCCTCAGAGGACAATTTATAGCAATACATGCACATATCAAAAAAGAAGAAAGGGACAAAATCAAAACATTAACTACAGAACTCAAACAGAGAACAGCAAAAAAAGCCCACAAGCACTGGAAGAAAGGAAATAGTAAAGATCAGAGCAGAAATAAATGAAATAGAGAACAGAAAAACAATAGCAAGAATCAACAAAACAAAAAGTTGGTTCTTTGAAAGAATTAACAAAATCGACAACCCACTGGCCAGACTGACAAAAGAAAAACAGGAGAGGACACAGATTACCCAAATAAGAAATGAAATGCGGGACACTACAATAGACCCAACTGAAATAAAAAGGATTATAACAGAATATTATGAAAAACTATACTCCAACAAATTTGAAAACCTAGAGGAAATGGATAAATTTCTAGAAACACATGGCCTACCCAAACTACAACAAAGTGATGTTGAAAATCTAAAAATCAAACACTTATGCTCACCAAAAGACTTCATCAAAAGAGTAAAAGACTACCTATAGACTGGGAAAAAAATTTTAGCTACAACATATCTGACAAGGGTCTGATCTCTAAAATCTATAAGACACTGCTACACCTCAACAACAAAAATACAAATATTCCAATTAAAAAATGGGGAAAGGATATGAACAGCCACTTCACCAAAGAAGACATTCAGGTGGCTAACAGATGCATGAGGAAATGCTCACGATAATTAGCCATTAGAGAAATGCAAATTGATACTACCATGAGATACCATCTCACCCCAACAAGGATGGCACTAATCCAAAAAACAAAACAATCAATGTTGGAGAGGATGTGGAGAGACTGGGACACTTATGCTCCGCTGGTGGGAATGTAAAATTTTACAACCACTTTGGAAATCGATTTGATGCTTCCTTAAAAATCTAGAAATAGAAGTAGCATACCACCCAGCAATCCCACTGCTTGAAATATAGTCTAGAGAAATAACATCCGTTACAGGAATAGACATATGCACACCCATGTTCATTGCAGCACTGTTCACAATAGCAAAAAGATGGAAATAACCTAGGTGCTCATCAACAGATGAATGGATAAACAAATTATGGTATAGCCACACAGTGGAATACTGCGCAATGATAAAGAACAATGAAGAATCCGCAAAACATCTCACAACATGGATGAATCTGGAGGGCATTATGCTGAGTGAAATTAGTCAGTCGCAAAAGGGCAAATATTGTATGAGACCACTGTTATAAGAACTCAAGAAAAGGTTTAAAAACAGAAGATAACATTCTTTGATGGTTATGAGGAGGGTGGAGAGGGAAAGGGGAAATCACTAGATAGTAGAGAAGAATCATCTTGGGTGAAGGGAAGGACAACACACAATACAGGAGAAGTCAGCACAACTAGATTAAACCAGAAGCTAAGAAGTTTCCTGAACACAACCAAATACTTTGAAGGACAGAGTAGCTGGGGCTGGGGTCTAGGGATCCTGGTTTTGGGGGACATCTAGGTCAACTGGCATAACAAAGTTTATTGAGAAAATGTTCTGCATCCCACTTTGGTGAGTGGTGTCTGGGGCCTTAAAAGCTTGCAAGCAGCCATGTAAGATGCATCAATTAGTCCCAACCCACTCGGAGCAAAGGAGAATGAAGAACACCAAAGACACAGGAAAGTATTAACCCAAGAGACAGAAAGCGCCACATAAACCAGAGACTCCATCAGCCTGAGACCAGAAGAACTAGATGGTGCCTGGCTACCACCAACGACTGCTTTGACAGCGGGAGAAAAGTGTGGAACAGAGCTCAAACTCACATAAAAAGACCAGACTTAATGGTCTGACTGGGACTTGAGGAACCCCTGAGGCCATGGCCCCCAGCCGCTATGTTAACCCAGTACTAAAATCATTCCCGAAGACCACTCTTCAGACAAAGATTAGACTGGAGTATAAAACATAAAATAGTACCCGTGAAGAGTATGCTTCTTAGTTCAAGCAGATACACAAGACCAAATGGGTGGCTCTCCGGAAGCAGGTTGAGAAGGCAGGAAGGGGCAGGAGCTGGTCGGATGGACACGGGAAACCAGCGGTGGAAAGGGGGAGTGTGCTGTCACATTGTAGGCACTGCAGCTTGTGTCACATGACAGTATGTATATAAAAATTTTATATGAGAGATGAACTGCAGCTGTAAACTCTCATCTAAAGTATAATAAAAAAAGAAAGAAAAAAAGCAGCATGTCTTAGGCTGGGTTCTCTAGAGAAGCAAAACTAGTGAAGCATGAATATGTATATACATACACAGAAAGAGACAGAGATTTATATCAAGGAAATGGTGGCTCACATGGTTGTAGAGGCTGGGAAGTCCCTAATCCATGGGTCAGGCTGGAGACTTCTCCTGACTCACACAGCTGCAGGGCTGACAAACCCAAGATCGGCCAGTCAGATGACAGGCCTCTGGCTCACAGGCTGCTGAGGCTGATGAATCCCAAGATTGGCAGGTAAGTTTCTAGGTCAAGTCCCAAGAACTGGAAGTCAGATGCAGGATCCAGAGAAAGCAAAAGGCAGTGAGCTTTGCCAGAAAGTCCACATATACTGGATGCAGGCCACACCCCCAAGGAAAGTCCCTTTCAATTGACTGGCTGCTTGTATCAGATCTCATCATGAAAGTGATTACAACAGGGTACATAGGTGCCAAACTACATCATAACTGCAAACCACTGAGAATCATGGCCCAGTCAAGTTGACACATAACCCTAACCATCACATGGCATGAGAGATGTGACTCCTCGTGTACAAAGAATCCTCAATAATATTAACAGCAAATTTTTCATCAGAGACCATGGAGGCTATAAGACAGGGGGATGTCATATTTAAAGTGCTGAAAAAAGAAAAAACTGTCAAACAAGAATTTTTCATGCAGTAAAGTATTTTTCTAAAATAAAGGAGAAATTATCCAGGTAAAAAAGAATTTGTTACTACGAGACCTGTTCTACAAGAAATACTAACGAGAGTACTTCAGGCTAAAATAAAAGGACACTAGACAGTAACTTGAATTCATATGAAAAAAATAAAGTGGAACAGCAGTAAAGGTAACTACACAGGAAAATACAAAGACAATAAAAATGTGTTTTATGTTTGTAATTCTTTTTCCCCTTAAATGATTTAAAAGACAACTGCACAAATAAATAATTATAAATATGTGTTGATGAGCACATAATGTATAAAGATGTAAATATTATGACAATGACAACATAAAGGAAGGAGGAGGAAATGAGGCTATACAGAAACAATGTTTTTGTATACTATTGAAATTAAATTGGTATTAATCCAAATCAGATTGATATAAATTAAGATATTAATTTTAATCCCAGGGAATTAATTCATTAAGAAAATAACACAAAAAAATGCTTAGTAAAAGAAATTATAAGGGAGATAAAATGGTATGCTAGAAAATATCTATTTAATACAAAAGAAATCAATAATGGAGGAATACAGGAATAAAAATGACATAAGACATGAAGAACATGGAAGACATAAATCTTAACTCATAGAAATTACAACAAGTGTAAATGAATTAAAACAAATCAAATTAAAAGGTAGGGATTGGCAGAATGGATTAAAAAACAGGATCCAACTATATGCTGTCTATAAGACATACTTGACTGAAAGATGCAAAATGATACACCATGCAAACAGTAACCAAAAGAGAGATGGGTAGCTATACTAAAATCAGACAAAAGACAAAATAGACTTTAAAATTGTTAATAGAGACAAAGAAAGACATAATGATAAAAGACTCAATCTATCAAGAAGATATAACAAGTATAAATACATATGCATCTAACAACAAAAATCCCCAAAAAACATGAAGCAAAAACTGACAGAATTGAGTGGAGAAAGAGCCAATTCAACAATAATAGTTGGAGACTTCAATAACGCATTTTCAATATGGATAAAACCAACTAGGCAGGAGATCAACGATGAAGTAGAAGGCTTGAATAACAGTATAAACCAACTAAACCCAACAGATATCTATAGAACTATCTACCCAATAACAGGAGAATATACATTCTTCTCAAGCACACATGAGACACATTCTTCAGGTTATATAATATGCTAGATCATATAACAAACCTTGATAAATTTAAAAGGATTAAAATCATAGAAATTATCTTCTCTGACCACAATAGAATAAAACTATAAATCAAAAAGAGAAAGAAAATTTGGGAAACTCACAAAAATTGGAAATTAAACACATTCCTACATAAACAATGGGTCAACAAAGAAATCAAGATGAAAATTAGCAAATACTTTGTGATGAAGAAAATGAAGACTCAACACATCAAAACTTTAAGGGATAGAGCTAAAGCAGTTCTTAGAGGGAAATTACAGTTGTAAATGTCTATATTAAAAAAGAAGATTCAATAACCTAGCCTTCCACTAGAAGAAACCAGGAAAAGAGGAGCAAAATAAACCAAAGCAAACAAAAAGAAGGAAATAGGATAGATGAGAGTGGAAATAAATGAAATAGAGAATATTCAACTAAGAAAATGAACAAAACCAAAAGTTTGTTCTTTGAAAAGATCAACAAAATTGACGAACTTCTAGTCATACTGAAAAAGAAAAAAAGATAGAAGATTGGAATTAGTGAAGTGAGGAATGAAATATGGGGCGTTACTACTGACCTTACAGAAACAACAAATTAGATAACCTTGAGGAAATGTACAAATTCATTGAGAGACATGAACTACCAAAACTGACTCAGGAAGAAATAAAAAAATCTGAACAGAGCTGTAACAAACATTAAATTAGTAATAAAAAACCTTTCACAAAGAAAAGCCAAGGACCACATGGCTTCACTGGTGAACTCTACCAAACAGTTAAAGAAGAATTAACAGTAATCTTTTGCAAATTCTTAAGAGAAAGAAGAAGATGATGATGACAACTGATGACCAGGGAACACTAACCAAATCATTCTATGAGGCCTATATTACCCTATTACCAAAACGGAAGACATCACAAGAAAAAATAAACATAGACCAATATCCCTTATCCTCAGCAAAATACTAGAAAACTGAACCCCAAAGCATATTAAAAGGATTATACACCATAACTATCTTAGTTATCTGGTGATAGTATAACAGAAATACCACAAATGGATGGCTTTAACAAACCGAAATTTATTTTCTTACAGTTTAGGAGTATAGAAGTCCAAATTCAGGGTGCCAGCTCTAGAGGAAGGCTTTTTCTCTTGTTGGCTCTAGGAAGGTCTTTGTCTCTTTTCAACTACTGTTTCTTGGTTCCTTGGAGATCTCATGTGGCGGGCCATCTATCTTCCCCTATCTATGCTTGCTTGCTCAATCTGCTCTTTTTAGATCTAAAAAGAGATTGTCTTAAAACACACACTGCACTAATACTGCCTCATTAACATACAAAGAAAACTTATTTCCAAATGGGATTATAACCATAGGTATAGGGATTAGGATTTACAACACATATTTGGCGGGGTTGGGGGAGGGCACAATTCAATCCACAACTGACCAAGTGAAATTTATCCCAGGAATTCAAGGCTGAATTGACATAAGAAAAATCAATGTAATATATCATATCAATAGAATAAAGGACAAAAACCACAACATCATTTCAATAGATGCAGAAAAAAGCATTTTACAAAATCTAACACCCTTTAATGAGAAAAACACTAAACAAACTAGGGAGAGAAATGACCTTTCTCAATCTGTAAAAGGCACATATGAAGAGCCTACAACATCATACTTAATGGTAAAAAACTGCAAGTTTCCTCCTAACTGGAGGTTCTAGTCAGGGCAATTAGCCAAGACAAAGAAAGAAAAGGCACTGAGATTGGAAAAGAAGAAGTAAAATTATCTCTATTTGCAGATGAGCTGATCTTGTATATAGAAATTCCTAAAGAATAAAAAGAAAAACCTATTAGAGCTAATAATAAGTGTAGCAAGGCTGCAGTATATTAGATCTCTATACAAAAATCATTTGTAATTCTATACATTAGCAATGAACAATCTCAAAATGAAATTAAGAAAACAATTTCATTTATAATAGCATCAAAAATAATAGAACACTTAGAAATAAATTTAACAAAAGAAGCACAAGACTTGTACACTGAAAACTACAAGCCATAATTGGAATAAATTAATGAAGAACTAAATAAATGAAAGGATAGCCTATGTGTATGGGTTGGAAGATTTAATATTAGGATGGTAATACTCCCCAGATTAATCTACAGATTCAACACAATCCCTATCAAAATTCTAGATGCTTTTTTTTTTTTGGCAGAAATTGATAAGCTGCTCTTAAAATTCATATGTAAATATAAGAGATCTAGAATATCCCAAACAATTTTGAACAAGAAGAGTAATTTTGGATGACTTATTTTAAAATTTACTACAAAGATACAGTAGTCAAGATGCTGTCATGCTAGCATATGGATAGATATACAGACTAATGGAATAGAATTGAGAGCCCAGAAATAAATCCATATGGTCAGTTGATTTTCAACAGGTGTGCCAAGACAATTCAGTGGGGGAAAGAATAGTCTTTTCAACAAATGGTGCTGGTAAAACTGTATATTCACATGGAAAAGAATGAAGTTGGACCCTTATCTCACACAATATACAAAAATTAACTCCAAATGGATCAAATACCTAAATGTAAGAGCTAAAACTAAAATCTTTAGAAGAAAACATAGGTGTTAATCTTTGTGTACTTGGATTAGGCAATGGTTTCTTAGATATAATACCAAAAGCATAAGCAACAAAAGAAAAAATAAATAGACTGGACTTCAAAGGGCACTATTAAGAAATTGAAAAGACAACCCTTGGAATGGAGAAGATATTTGCATATCACATACATGATAAATGTCTAGTATCCATAATATGTAAATAACTCTTACAATTTAATAATAAAAAGACAACCCAATTTAAAAAAATGGGAAAATAATCTGAATAGACATTTCTCTAAAGAAGATATACAATAAACACATGAAAAGTTGGCCAACATCATTAGTTACTGTTGTTGTTAGTTGCCGTCAAGTGTATTCCAACTCATGGTAACCTCACGTATGCAGAGTCAAACTGCTCCATAGGGTTTGCAAGACTGTGACTTTTCAGAAACATATCACCAGGACTGTCTTCCAAGGCACCTCTGGGTGAGTTCAAACCACCAACCTTCCAGCTAGTAGTGGAGCACTTAACTGTACCACCCAGGGACTCCTCATTAGCTATTAGGGAGATGCAAATCAAAACCACAAAGGGATATCACCTCACACTGACTAGGATGGCTTTAGTAGAAAGATGGACAATAACAAATGTTAGTGAGGATGCTGAGAAATTGGAACTCTGTACACTGCTGATGGGAATGTAAAATTGTGCAGCTGCTGTAGAAAACAATCTGGCACTTCCTCAAAAAGTTAAGCATAGAATTACCATATTACCCAGTAATTTTACTTTAGATATATAGCCAAGATATTTAAAAGCATATGTCCATGCAAAAACTTGTACGTGGATGTTTGTAGCAGCCTTATTCTTAACAGCCACAAAGTAGAAAACAACCCAAATGTCCATCAACTGATGAACAAATAAACAAAGGAAATCAACGACTATAACACAGCTTTAGGCCTGGGTCATGGATTTAATTGTGTCTCCCCAGAATATGCGTCAACTTTGCTACGCCATGACTCCCAGTACTGTGTGGGTGTCCTCCATTTTGTGATCTGATGTAATTATCCTATGTGTTGTAAATCCTAACCTCTAGGATGTTAATGAGGTAGGAGTAGAGGTAGTTATGTTAATGAAGCAGAACACAATCTACAGGATTAGGCTGTATCTTGAGTCAATCTGTTTTGAGAAATAAATGAGAAAAGCAAGCAGAGAAGAGAGGGACCTCATTACCACCAAGCAAGAAGAGCCAGAAGTGGAGCATGTCCTTTGGACACAGGTTCTCTGCACTGAGAAGCTCCTAGACCAGGAGAAGACTGATGACAAGGACCTTCCCCTAGAGCCAACAGAGAGAAAAAGCCTTCCCCTGGAGGTGACACCCTGAATTTGGACTTTTAGCCTACTAGACTGAGAGAATAAACTTCTGTTTGTTGAAGCCGTCCACTTGTGGTATTTGTTATAGCAGCATGAGGTAACTAACACAGCCTGGAAAAGGAAACAAAACCCATTGATTTGCAAGAGCACTTCTATGTCCAAAGAAGTTCTTCTGACTTTTAGTTCAAGACGGTAAACTGTGCACATGATTTGCTTTTCATTCTTCCCAAACCCCAGTGAAATAAAAGAGCACAGAGGAGGGAGCATGGAAGAGGCTGTCATGAGGCAGTGGTCCCTTACAGAAAAGTGGTGACATGTCCTGCCTCACCACATTGCTCTGACTGGGAATTCCATGTAGGGGAGAGGCCCTGTGGGAAACAGGCCTGACCCAATGACAGCAGAGAGAGCACTCTGTGGCCCCCAGACTTCCCTCCTTAATATGAATTTAAGGAGGCATAAGCAGGTATGAAGGAGTCCTGGTGGCACAGTCGTTAAGCGCTCAGCTGCCAACCAAAAGGTTGGCGGTTCAAACCCACCAGCTGTTCCACAATAGAAAGATGTGGCAGTCTGCTTCTGTAAAGCTTTACAGCCTTGGAAACCCTATACAGGGTTGCCATGAGTCAGAATAGACTCAATGGCAATGGTTTTTTTTAAGCAGGCAGGAGAGAAGGATGAACAACAAGGAAGAAACAGAATAAATAACAAAGGGAAAAACTGACCTCAGAGGAAATATATACTTTAGGCAACAAAAAAATCTTAAAAGAAGAAACAGTGGTAAAGAAAGCAAGAGAGACTGGAGAGAAGCTGTAACTATATAACAGAGCAGCATTCTACAGCAGAGAACCAACAAGACACCAAAAAAAAAAAAAAGCTGCAAGGAGGTGGAGCAAGATGGCAGCATAAGCAGTTACATAGCCTGAGCTCCCACAACTATTATAGAAAAAGAAAAAAAAAAAAGCAAAGATCGAAAAAACAGAGCACCTCAGAACTCCAGACATCCAATAAAGGAATGGAGGAACAAATAGAACACTCAATCAGTTAAAAGGTAAGATACTGACCATGGGAGAGCAGAGGTTTGCAGGACGTCTTCGCCCCTCTCTTCCCAAGCACAGCACAGCACAGCACAGCCATCTGGGGATGGGGGCAGCCAGTACAGAGTGCAGTGAGGCCTGGACTTTCCAGCCAGGCCCCAGCGAAGGCACCAGGGGCAGAGAAGCCTAAGAAAGCAAAACTAAGGGTGTCTTGCCACACTGCTAGATTGGCAAGGCAGGGTATGGCACACAGAAGGACCAGAGCTTGCAAATAGCCAGACACCAGTGAAGGTACCGTGGGCAGAAAAGCCTCTGCACCCTGACAAACCATTCTGATTCTCCTGGAATCCAAATGTCTGAGTTCATGGAATTGTGGTGACCCACACAGGCCATCTGCCCTTAAGTGTCCTTTTGAACTTTGAGCCTTTAAGGAACTGTTTTCCTAAAGTCACCTTCAAGTCAAACAATAGCCTAGTAAGCAGCATAGTGGAGATCATTTTGCCTTTGGCACTGGGCTCTTTTAGGGAATTATCTATGTGCAGCCAGTTCCTAGGAGCAGGAATCCCAGTGTCTGACAGGAAAATGTATGGGCATGTCCTTAGTGACTATTTCTCCAACAGCCTGGAACCCTGCACGTGTTTTGATGTTATCTCCTGAGAAATCAACATAACAATGACTTATATAACCCGTTGTCACCATCCCCTCTTCAGTGCAGCTTTCCGAATACAGTCATGCACTGTATAACGTCCGCTTACACAATATCCGACTGCATATAAGGTTATAATAGAGTTCAGAAACCCTGATCAGAGAACGGGAAGTAACGGATTTAGGCATGTTGCACTCAACAATCACAATCCTCAAAAACAAAGAAAAATTCTCCAGGCTGGAAGGATCAGCTCCACTGAAAGCTATGAGGCTAACAAAAATGTCACAGGGACCTATATCAGATACGGAGAAACTGCTAATCCGTGGATCGAGGACCAGACACAAAAGTGAACCCCTCTCAGCACACTGACCATCACTGCTAAGGCATGAAGATTGTTCCAGGTGCTTAAAGAAAACAGCAGGACCAGACTACAGATACTGAGTTTAGTGCTAGTCCCAGGTGGTTCAACAGCTTCAAAGAAGGCTTTCCGCCGCGTCATATGAAAGTGAGTGGTGAGTCTCTGAGCGCTGACGTGAAGGCAGCAGAATTTGTCGAAACCTTAGATAACTAATTGTATAGGGAGGTTATTTGCCCCAGCAAATTTTTAATACGGATGGAACCTTATTCTGGAAGCAAATGCCTAAAAGGACCTTCATTCATAATATGGTGTTCACACAATGTCCAAATCACATAACGTCCTATTTCACAGAACGCATCATGGAATTAAGCAACACATGACTGTACTTTTCGGTTTTGACACTGCCCGCTTTGAATCATTATCTACTCACAATAAATATATGCTGTTACACTAATTTTTGGTGTTTCTTTGTGCATTTAGGTTTTTGACAACCCAGACCTAGAAAAGATGCCTAGGCACATGGCAAATCTGGAGTTGTGTGAGTCCCAGGAGGAAGCAGAGTCTAGCACGCAGTGAGACCCTGCAAACAGTCAGGCCCTGGTGAAGGCACAGCAGGCACAGTAGCCTGAGAAGGGACCATCTTGGCACACCACAAACCTGGGGCCATGCGTGTCCTGGGAGAGAGCAAAGGACTCGTGTAGACATTTCACCAAGAAGGATATCCAAATGGTCAACAAACACATGAAAAGATGCTCGATGTCTTTAGCCATCAGAGAGATGCAAATCAAAACCACAATGAGATATCACTTCACTCCCACTAGGATGGCTAAGATTAGAAAGGAAAATAACAAATATTGGCAAGGATGTGGGCAAATTGGAATCCTGAACCATTGCTGGTGGGAATGCAAAATGGAACAGCCATTGTGGTAAATATTGTGGTGGTTCCTAAAACAATTAAAAATAGAACTATCATATGACCCTGCAATTCCACTCTTAGGGATGTGCCCAAGGGACCAGAGGTCAACAACACGAACAGCCATATACACCAGTGTTCACTGCAGCACCATCCACAGTAGCCAAAAGGTGGAGACAACCTAAACGTCCATCAACGGATGAACAGATAAAATGTGGTACATACTTACAATGAAATACTACTCAGTCATAAAGAGAAATTAAGTTCTGACAGATGCTACAACATGGATGAACCTTGGAAACATTATGTTGAATGAAGTAAGTCAATCACAAAAGGATAAATATTGTATGATCTCATTCATATGAAATGACAAAGAGAGGCAATATATAGAAACCAAAGTCTATCAGTGGTCACTAGGGGTGGGAGAGGCAGAGAGGGAGCCATTGTTTGGGAAGTAGTAAATCTCTGTTTATGGTGAAGGGAAATCACCTTATGGTAGGGGTGATGACTGCATAACTAAGGTAATTGATATCACTGAGCTATACACCTGAAGTTTAACTGGCCAAAGGTGTGATATACAGGTAGTCCCCAACTTACGACATATTCATATTACGTTGAACTGCACTTACGACCATTTGTTGTTTGTTTTTTTTTGGAAAATCTTATTGTTAGTAATATGTACTGCATACAATGTTGCAGCACTTAATTTTCTGATGTTATCATTCTCAGATGTTCACTTGCAGATGTTCAAAGATCGGATTTATAAAGATACTAGTAATAAAAGGCAATAATAATAAAAACTAAAAAAAAGAGGTATTCAACTTATGTCAGAACTGACTTATGACACAGTCATCAGAACAGAACCCCATCGTAAGTCAGAGACTACCTGTATGTATTTCTACCAAAAAAAAAAGGGCAACCGCTGTTATTGCCTGTATACAACCAAGCACCTCATGAGATTTGTTTTCTCAGTTCAGAGGCTTAGGGTCATGGTTTCCCAGGACACTCCAGACAATTGGCCTAATATTAATTTTGGTTCTTTCTTCTACCTCTTAGTTCATTGTGTAGTGCCTGGGGTCTTAAAAGCTTGAGAGCGGCCATCCAAGGTACAACAATTGGTCTCTATTTGCTGGGAGGATCAGAGGAAGAAGGAGGGACAGGATTCGGTGCAAGAAACTGAGTATGTGTCCAGTCACCTCCATGAACAACTGTCTCCTTTGCCATGAGACCAGAAGAACTGGATGGTACCTGGCTAACATTACTGAACATTTAGATCAGGGATTCTATAGAAAAATCCTGATCAAAAGAAGGAAAAATGAGGAACAGTATTTCAAATTCCAGTGGAATCCAGACTTCCTGGAACCAGTGAGGCCGAATGGCAATCCAAAAACTACTACCATGAAGAAATCTTTAAATCTTGAACTGAAACTATTTCCTGAAGTCATCTTTGAACCAAATGATAAGCTTGGTATAATAAAAAAGAATGTCTGCATTAAACATTATTATATTTGAAAGAATTATCTATATGTGATCAAATTGACAACAGCAACTCCAAAGGATACAGGAGACACTTGGGGGGCAGTGAGTTTGTGTTAATGATGGTGAAATAGTTAGGAAGAGTTATTGAGAAAGGTGGCATGACTTGCAGAATGTAACCAATGTCACTGAACTGTACATGTAGAAATTGCTGAAGTGGTGTATATTTTTTGTATATTTTCACCAAACATAAAACAAAGAGCTGCAAAGACATAGGGACCGTCCATGCCCCTCCCTCACCCTTGCCCCACATACAATCCATCATCAGACCCTATCAGTTTTGCCTGCTAAATATTTCTTATGTATGACCATTTCTGTCTGTCCATCTCCATGAGCACCACCTAGTCCAAGCAGGCATCACTTCTCTTCAATGTAACTGTGTTGCCATCACTTTCTCCAAGTAAGCACGCTAACCATTACCTCTCCCCAGGTAACCACGTTGACCACTGCCTCTCCCCAGGTAACCACGATGACCACGACCTCTCCCCCAGATAACTTTCTGGCCATTACCTCTCCCCCGATAACTGAGTTGACCACCGTCTCTCCCACAGATAACCTGTCTGCCATTACTTCTCCCCAGTTGACCAAGCTGACCATCACCTCTCCCCCGGGTAATCACAATGACCATCACCTCTCCCCCAGGTAATCACAATGACCATCACCTCTGCCCCGGGTAAGCATGCAGATCATCACCTCTCCCCAGGTTACCTCTCAGCTAATTTCCATCTGCCACCTGGCCAAAGGCAGCTTCCCATAGGGGAGGTAAATAGGCAGCAGAGGCTGCGGTGGGGCAGCCCTCCAAGTACAGGGACATAGACCCAGGAAGCTGTCAAGTTGGCCCTAGGTCCTGAAAATAGACTTTCTAGGAACGTGGCTGTCCCGGAACCAGGCAGAGGCTGGAGCAGCTGCTGAGACCATGAAAGGGACGTGTGTGAGGAAGGTCCTCTTCCTAGAAGCACAGAGTCCTTCAAGTCCTTCAGGGAGGAACAAGTTGTGCTGCTGTGATGGTTAAGACTGCGTGTCAACTTGGCTGGGCCATGATTCTCAGTGTTTATATGTGATCACTCCCATGATGGAATCTGCTGTGAGTAGCCAGTCTGTTGAAAGGGAGTTCCCTTGGGTGTGTGGCCTGCACCTCAATATAAGAAGACGTTCTGGCTTTTTGCTCACTCCGGATCCTCCGGTTGCCTCCTGTTCATCTGACCTCCGGTTCTTGGGACTTGAGCTATCAGCTTATCTGCCAATCTTGGGATTCATTGACATTTGCAGCCTGTGAGTGGGAGCCCTGCTCTCTGACCTGCCAATCTTGGGTTTGCCAGCCCTGCAGCTATGTGAATCAGGAGAAGCCTCTGTCCTAACCCATGCACTTCGGACATTCCAGCCTCTAGAACTGCATGAGCTGTTTCCTTGATATAAATCTCTCTATATATTTATACACTTTACTGGTTTTGCTTTTCTAGAGAACCCAGCCTAAGACAGCTGCCAACACTTAGGTCTGGGTATACGCCAGCAGCCATAGGACTCAGAAGCAGTAGTTGACCCTCCCCACCTAAATGGCTGCCAGGCCAAGAGGGCGGACTGGGAAGGTGCTGAAACCCAGAAATCCAACAAGGGATGCACTGCAGTAGTTGGGGCCTGGCTTCACTTGTTCTGTGACCTCACTTCTGAGATTCAGTTTCCCCTCCCACCCCAGTCCCAGCATGCAACTCGATCCACTGAGGAGCAGCCACTGGAGCACTCATGAGACAGGTCTCTGTGGGCTGGGCAGGCAGGTTCCCGAGCTGGGAGTCACATCTGCCTGGGGCGGGGGAGGGCACACGTGCTGCCTGCCATACACCTCCCAGCACTGCCCCAAGCATCTAGAAGCTGACATGAGGCACAGACGCTGGGGAGGAACAGCTTAGTTGCCAGAGCACACCCACACGTGTTCAGAAGAAAAGAAGGCACACATAGATTCATTCAGTGCCCCTCATTTGCAGCTGAGCAAACGTGTGATGGACACAGGCAACTGTGAAAATGGAGATGTCAACCCAGAGCAAGCGCCACCGTCTCACTTCCATGTGTGGCTGGAGAAACACAAACAGTCCTGTTAATTGTGCAAGCCATAGTAGACTGTGAAATGTGCGCAATGCGGGAGTTGCAGGGAGTGACTCCCATCAGAAATGTCAGAAATCTGGGTAATTTCCTCACTCCCTCTTGCTTAGTGACCACTGTGAGCCCAACAGGGCACCTGTGACTGCAGTCCCACTCCACAGCCCTGTCCCCTGGCATGGTAAGTGTCTTAAGCTGGGTTCTCTAGAGAAGCAAAATCAGTGAGGCATATATATATACATCTCAAGGAAACGGCTCACGATGTTATAGAGGCTGGAAAGACCCAAGTTTGTGGGTCAGGCTGGAGGCTTCTCCTGACTCACATAACTGCAGGGTCTGGTGAACCCAAGACTGGCAGGTAAGGTGGCACACCTTTAGCTCACAGGCTGTAGAGGCCAACAAATCCCAAGATCAGCAAGTAAGACAGCAGGCTGCTGGCTTACAGGCTGCAGAGGCTGATGAATTCCAAGCCTGGCCCAAGACTGGTAAGTAAGCTGCTAGCTCAAGTCCCAAGAACCAGAATCCACAGTGAGCAAAACCTCAAGAGCCTTGCCAGAAAGTCCACATATATTGGATGCAGGCCACACCCCCAAAGAAACTCCCTTTCAACTGATTGGCTGCTCATAGGAGATCTCATCGTGGAGGTGATTATATCATATCAGATCTCATTATGGAGGTGATTACTTCATTACATAGCTGCCAAACCACATCATAACTGCCAAACTGCTGAGAATCATGGCCCAGCCAAGTTGACACATAAACTTATCCATCACAGTGAGGGCAGACAGGGCGCTCTGGCCCACTCTGCCTCTGCCCTCTGGGTGACCCTGTCTAGGTCCCTAATCCTCACAAGTGACTGATTCCTTCTTGTTAAACAGATGCTCCACCTGTCCTCTTTCCCAAAAAGCATCAGCTGGTTCAGAAGGTTGTGGGGTAAGGACACTGGGAAGAGCAGAAGCTGCAGACCAAAGTGAGTTGTCAGGACACTTATCTCCTTATGTGGGATAAGCAGATAGAGATGTCCTGGCCAGGGAGGTCCTGCCGAGGACATCCAGGACATGGCATCGAGCTCTTGGACAATGTTGGCCCATGGGGCATTTTGTCAGAGATCTGGATGAGGGCACAGAGGACATCTGTCCTCACAGATGCTGGAAGGAGAGGTCTAGGAGGGTCCAGCCTCCAGCACAGACAGGGGGTTGGAGCCCCTGCCTGGAGGCTGACCCAATCTCCCCTCCCACCTGGGTGCACCAGCCACTCCTCCTGCTCCTCATGGAAGGTCAGCCTACTCCACAGTCTCAGGTCGATCAGGTGGCACACTCCAAGCTTCAGGGTGCCAGCAGGTAGAACACTGAGCAGGTGCCCCAAGATGGGGCAGATGGACCAGCAGACTCAACTCTCTGAAGGCCAGTTCTGGTGAAACAGAGGGTCCAGACTCAGTGAACACAGGGCTTTGGCAGGACACATGGGGTGGCATGGGGGCTGGGGCAGCAGGACAGGCTGGGGCTCCAAATCTAGCAGCCCTTTCCAGCAGGCAAAGCTGCCTGGGAAGGGAGTCTCTCGCCTTTGGAGGGTATACAAGCTGCAGCCAGAGTGCCACCTGGTGGGACACTGGGCTGGACTATCCTTCCATATGGAGGGAGCAGGCAGGGAGAATTCAACAATGGAAGCAGAGTCAGACAGATGGCAGTGTGAGAAGGACTCTATGCCCTCTTGCTCGTTCGTTGACGGAGGGGCCAGGTAGAAAGAGCAAAGTCTCTAGGATCTAAGCGTGGCCCTAGATAGCCAGCAGTGAATTGGGGACCTCAATCAAATGAAACTAAATTTTGCCCATGTCTGACCTAGCAGGAAATGATCTTCCCTGGAGCCTCCAGAAAGGAACGCAGCCCTGCAGACTCCCTGATATTAGCCCAGTGAGACCCACACCAACCTCTGATGTACAGAATTGTTATTGTTATTATTAGATGCCATAGAGTCAGTTCTGACTCATAGTGACCCTATGTACAACTGAATGAAACACTGCCTGGTCCTGCACCATCCTCACAATCATTGCTATGCTTCAGCCCACCATTGCAGCCACTGTGTCAGTCCATCTTGTTGAGGGTCCCTCTTTTTCGCTGACCCTCCACTTTACCAAGCATGATGTCCTTCTCCAGGGACTGGTCCCTCCTGATAACATGTCCAAAGTACATGAAAAAAAGTCTCGCCATCCTTGCTTCTAAGAAGCATCCAAGACAGATTTTGTTCGTTCTTCTGGCAGTCCATGCTATACTCAACATTCTTCACCAGCACCATAATTCAAAGGCATCAATTCTTCTTTGGTCTTCCTTATTCACTGTCCAGCTTTCACGTTCATATGAGGTGATTGAAAATACCATGGCTTGAGTCAGGTGCACCTTAGTCCTCAAAGTGACATCCTTGCTTTTGACACTTTAAAGAAGTCTTTTGCAGATCTGTCCAGTGCAATACGTCGCCTGGTTTCTTGACTACTGCTTCCATTGGGCATTGATTGTGGATCCAGCTTGTGTTGTTGAAGCCACTAAATTTGTGATAATTTGTTACAACAGCAATAGGAAACTCATGCAGCCACTGTGCACCTCAGAGCCAGGGTGTGTGGAGTGGGAGCCTGACCTTGGGTAGGCATTGGTCCAGTGCTTGGGTCTTGTCAAACCCTCTGAGTGCTGAACCAGCCCCTGGAGCCCAGGGCTGAGCTGGGGTCCCTGTTCCTTCCCAACACAGTGGGGCCACGGCCAGGGTCAGGTGGTATTGGATGTGGGGTAGAAATGACAGCAGGGAAGCTCATCAGTGGGCGGGACCCCTCCAGGTGTCACTGCCTGCCCCAGCCACTCCCAGAACCCAACACCCCTGGTCACCTCACACTGCCCTGTCCAATGCCCAATGCTTGCCAAGGATGGGCTCAGCTGACCTCCTCACTCCCTCGGCCTCTCTGCTCCTCCCTGCCCTGACTCAGCTCCCTCCCACTCCTCTGCCACCTGGGCCTGGGCTCCCTCCAGGGGATGCCCTGGACAGTTGTGCAGGCTGAGGGAGGGAGCTGAAACCCCATCCTGAGCAGACCTCAGGGCTGTCCAGTCCCACAAAGGTTCAGGACGATCTAGGAGGGCAGTCCCGCCCCTTCTCCCAGACTGTGAGCTTGGACACACAGCTGCCTGCTTTCTGCAGCCCAGCTGCAGGACATTGGGGGCTCACTGTGTGCTCAGGGACACTCTCACGGGTGACCCTGGTTGACATCGGCTCCCATGTCTCCTTGGCCTTGATGGAAAATCACCATCTTGCCATTTAATTCCTGCAGTGAGTCCTGTGAGGAATGCAGCAGTCTGTTTTCCAGAAGAACACACTGAGGTTAGAGGTGTGAAGCAGTCTGTCAACGACACAGGACACCTTCAGGGCTAGAGCTGAAACGGAAGTCCAGGCTCCAACACCAGCAGCACGCTGGAGCTTGGTGCTGAGAGGAGGCCTCACCTCCAGTGCGGGACCACCAGGTGGTGGGTCTGTGCCTCTCCAGGAGCCCAGTCACCCTTGCTTCTCTGCCAGAGAGCTCCGGAGGGAGGCCTGGGGCCTCCAGGTCTGGTTCCCAGCTCTGTCTGCCCCACTGGTACCCCACTCTCCCAGAGGAGAAGCCAGCCTAGAATGTGGGGTTGATGTGGGGTGGGGAGCTCAGTCTGGGCTTCTGACACCCCTCCTCTGGTTGCTGAGCAACACTAAAAGTTGTGTGTGCATGCAAATCAGGGAGGGGCTTCCCTGCCTCATTTCCCTTCCCCCTTCTCTCCAGAGGCATCCTTGTCTCTCTCCCTTCCTCTGTGCCACCTCTGTCAGACTGTTTATAGTACAGGCTGTCCTCTGCCACTATGTCTCCTGCCTAGGGAGAGCTCTCTGCGTGAGGAGCCCCCAAGGAGACCCTGCACAATATCCCTGACTGCAGGGGGCCCCAGGCCAGGGCTGTCCTTGCTGTTCCCAGGCAAGCGGGGCCACACCTGCTATGCTGCACTTGCCTAGACCAACTGGATCCAGGGTTCATTCAGCTGCCCCTGAGAGACTGAGCTGTGTGGAGCCCATGTGGACTAGGAGCGCTGGGGCCTGGAGCCACATGGGAGAGCACGGATGCAGGCAGACTAGAGAAAGAGTGGCCCTGGGTGAATGGCAGCATCACTTTGCCCAAGAAGACAGGTGTACCAGACGGGCGTCTGAGATGCAGGTAGGTGCAGTGCTGATGCCAGGCCAAATAGCCAGGAGGGGAAGCTGGGCTCCAGCTCAGGGCTGTGGCCTGCAGGCATGGAGGGGCTGTACCCTCACAGCCTGTGCGCTCCCTACTGGAGGGGATCGTATAGGAAGGGGTCTCAAATCCTGACCCACAGACATTGGAAATGGGGAACAGGGAGGGAGGGAAGGCCACCAGCACCAGGTAGACGGGGGTCTGCTCTGCTTGGAGCAGGGAGGAGGGCCTGGCCTGGGCTGCTGGAAGTGCTGGGAGAGTAGGGGTCTGGGGTGAGGGGGGCAGAGAAGAAATGTAAGGGGACAGTCCCCCAGGCATGACACTTTGGGCATCTCTGACCAGGACATCTGCTTGATGCTCCTGGTACTTCCCACCATCCCTGATCCTGAGGAGAGCCCAACAGGTCACCAAACACCCCCAACTCCCCTTGTTAGCAGAGCAAGGCACTGGGGACTCAGACTTGCAAGGGGCAAAGCCAGCTGGCCTTGCACAGGAGGTACGGCAAGGGAGGTCTGCTGGCTGTCAGCTGGTCCTCATGAGCCACATGGGGAGAGTGTCGGGGGTTGGGGGGCTTGTAAAAGATTTCTGAGAAGTCTGGGACCTGAGGAATGGGGACCCTGCCTTCCAGGTAGGCATTTTGCATGGAAGCTTTGTATCCCCTAGGGAGAGCTGGCTTTCAGCGAAGCCTCCAGACTAAGACAGAATAGGAAAAAGGACCTGGCAGTCGACTTCTGAAAAAATTGGCCACTGAAAACCTTATGAATACCAGTGGAGAATTGCCTGGTATAGTGCTGGAAGATGAACCCCTCAGGTTGGAAGTCACTCAAAATACAACTGAGGAAGAGCTGCCTCCCCAAAGTGGAGTCGACCTTAATGACGTGGATGGAGTGAAGCTTTTGGGACCTTAATGTGCTCATGTGGCATGACTTAAAATGAGAAAAAACAGCTACAAACATCCATTAATAATCCGATTATGGAATGTCTGAAAATGAATCTAGGAAAACTAGAAGTGGTCAAAAATGAAGTGGACTGCATAAAGTTCAACATCCTAGGCATTAGTGAGCTGAAATGGACTGTATTGGCATTTTGAATCAGAAAATTTCATGGTCTACTATTCCGGGAATAACAAATTGAAGAGGCATGGCATTGCATTCATCATCAAAAAGAACATTTCAAGATCTATCCTAAACTACAGCACTGTCAGTGACAGGAAAATATCCATACGCCCACAAGGAAGACCAGTTAATACAACTATTATTCCAATTTATACACCAACCACTAATACTAAAGATGAGGAAATTAAAGATTTTTACCAACTTCTGCAGTCTGAAATTGATCAAATATGAAATCAAGATGAATTGATAATTATTGGGATTGGAATGTGATAGTTGGAAACAAAGAAGGATCACTAGTTGGAAAATATAGCTGTGATGGTTAAGATTATGTGTCAACTTGGCTGGGTCATAACTCTCAGTATTTATATGTGATCACTCCCATGATGGAATCTGCTGAGTAGCCAATCTGTTGAAAAGGAGTGTCCTTGGGGGTGTGGCCTGCATCCGAATATAATCAGATGTTCTGGCCTTTTGCTTGCTCTGGATCCTGCAGCTACCTCCTGTTCATCCAATCTCTGGTTCTTGGGACTTGAGTTATCAGCTTATCTGCCAATCTTGGGATTCGTCAATCTTCACAGCCTGTGAGTGGGAGCCCTGCTCTCTGACCTGTTGATCTTGGGTTCGCCAGCCCCTGCAGGTATGTAGGTCAAGAGAAGTGTTGTGGTCTTGCCTGTCAATCTTGGGATTCATCGATATTCACAGCCTGTGAACAAGAACCCTGCTTTCCGACCTGTCAATTTGGGGTTTACCAGCCCCTGTGGCTATGTGAATCCAGAGAAGCCTCTATCCTAATCCATGGACTTGGGACATTCCTTCCTCTACAATTGTGTGAGCCATTTCTTTTATATAAATATATATATTTATACGCTTTACTGGTTTTGCTTCTCCAGAGAACCCAGCCTAAGACATTTGGTACCAAGAGTGGTTCTAGAGAAACAAAATTGTAAGGATGAATTTTATAAATTGGTTTTCAAGTCTAGTTAGTCTTAAACATGTTGATGGCTCTGCTTCCAGCAGTAAATAGGGCACTGCTAATCCACAGCATGAGGCGGCGATACAAATATACAAAATACCACCACCAGTAGATCAGGTATTGGTGAAAGGCGAGGCTTAGGGTGAACACATGTGTGATATCTTTCTACAACTCTGTCAGAATGAGAAGTATGGGAAGCTGGTTGGTTGGTCCTACTTTCACTAGACAAACTGGTAAAAGAGATGGGCTCAGGGCTTCAGAATCAAAGCTCAAGTGCTGCATAAATGACCTCAAGTCTTTCACTTGTGCTTTGAAAGCCTTATTTCTTGTAGTAACAGAGCTGAAATTGCTGAAAACCAAACCCAGAGTCTTACTGTAAGAGTGGCTAAATTACAATGCCAGCTCAATTGCCAACATCGAGAGATGTCTGAAGTTAAAGTAAGGGCATTGCTTGGGAAGAAATGGGATCCCGAAACTTGGGATGGGGGCATATGGGCAGATAATCAGGAATCTGGAGACACTGAGCCCCTAAATTCCATTGAATCACTCCTGCCAGCAGAACCACTCCCATCTGAAGAGATTACTTCACGTGTGTCTGCTAAATCACCCAGCCCAGAAAAACCATTAGCCCCTCCACTCCCATCTAACGAGATTAGCCCTAGCCCAGCTGCCTCTAGAGAGCCCTTGCCTGAGTCATTGCCTGGAGCATCACCTGGGGCAGATGCTTTACAAGACAATACTGAGTATTCTAAAACATTCCACACTACTGATTCTGGCTTCTAGACCTGTAACTAAAGTCCCAGCAAGCCCCAAAAGGTGAAGTACAAAGTGTGACCCAGGAGGAGGTATGCTACACTCCAAAAGAACTGCTTGACTCTTCTAATATGTACAAACAGAAACCTGGGGAATATATGTAGGAATGGCTATTAAGGGCGTGGGATAATGGTGCAAGGAACATAAAGATGGATCAGTCTGAGTTTATTGATACGGGTCCACTAAGCACAGATTGTTCATTCAATGTTTTAGCTCGAGAAGTTACAAAAGGATCTAATACTTTATTTGGTTGGGGTGCTGAAGCAGGGATTATACCTTGGCTTACACTAAATCAAGTTGAAGTACCAGACCTGCCTTGGTATACTGTAGAAGAAGGTATCCAAAGGCCTAGGAAAATTGGCATGCTAGAGAGGATTTATCAGGTTAGACCCACAGACTCACACATGGAGTGCCCAGAGGCCACACCTTTTACCACAACTGTGAGGAACAAATTTGTGAAGGGAGCTCCAGCATCCTTGAAGACTGCTGTGATTGCTGTTCTATGTAAGTCAGATTTGACAGTGGGAACTGCCCTAACTGAATTAAGACACCTAACTACAATGGGGCTGACTGGATCCCGTGGTGGTAGGGGCCAAGTGGCTACACTCAATCAACAAAGACAAGGTGGGCGTGTTACAGTAATGGACAGAGGAGTCAAAACAGTAATCAGAACAGTCTGACTCATAGGGACTTATGGTGTTGCTCATTTAGTCATGGTGTCCCTAGGATAGGAGTGAAATAGGTAAGAAATCTACTAAATATTTACTTGGCCTGTACAAATGGATGAATTCTAGGTCAGGTGAACAGCAGTCTAACTTGAATCATCCGAATAGAGAGTCACAATTCCTCAATCAATTCCCAGATTTGAGCAAGTTTAAAGACCTACAACCCCTTGAACGAAGGAGAGGCAAGGCCCCCTTGAGGAAGGACTCCAATACACTGCCAAAAGTTTTTACTGATAATTTTTCTTCCAGTCTGCGCCAAAGGGATCTATGGCCTTTTACGAGAGTGACTGTTCACTGGAGAAAAGGAAATAATCAGACTTTTGGGGACTACTGGATACTGGCTCTGAACTGACACTAATTCCAGGAGACCCAAAACATCACTGTGGCCCACCAGTCAGAGTAGGGGCATATGGAGGTCATGTTATTAATGCAGTATTCTCTCACGTCTGTCTCACAGTAGGTCCAGTGGGTCCCCAAGCCCATCCTATAGTGATTTCCCCAGTTCCAGAATGCATAATTGGAATAGATATACTCAGTAACTGGCAGAACCCCCAAATTAGATCCCTGACAAATAGAGTAAGGGCTATTATGGTAGGAAAAGCCAAGTGGAAGCCATTAGAACTGCCCCTACCTAGGAAAATAGTAAACCAAAGCAATACCACATTCCTGGAGGGAATGCAGAGATTACTGCCACCATCAAGGACTTGAAGGATGCAGGGGTGCTGATTCCCGCCATATCCCTATTCAACTCGCCTATGTGGCCTGTGCAAAAAACAGATGGATCTTGGAGAATAACAATAGATTATCGAAAACTTAAGCAGGTGGTGACTCTAACTGCAGCTGCTGTTCCAGATGTAGTTTAAATGCTTGAGCAAATTAATACATCTCCTGGTAGCTCGTATACAGATATTGATCTGGCTAATGCCTTTTTCTCCATACCTGTTTCAAAGGACCACCAGAAGCAGTTTGCCTTCAGCTGGCAAGGCCAGGAATACACCTTCACTTGCCTACCTCAGGGCTACATCAACTTTCCAGCCCTATGTCATAATTTAGTCTGCAAGGACCTTGATCACATTTCCCTTCCACAACACGTCATACTGGTCCATTACATTGATGACATTATGCTGATTGGACCTAGTAAAGAAGAAGTGTCAATGACTCTGCACTTATTGGTAAAACATTTGCATGCTAGAGGGTGGGAAATTAATCCCACAAAAATTCAGGTGCCTTCCACCTCAGTGAAATTTCTAGGAGTCCAGTGGTGTGGGGTATGCCGAGGTATTCCTTCTAAAGTGAAGGATAAGTTATTGCATCTGGCTGCTCCCACAACCAAAAATGAGGCACAAGGCCTAGTGTGCCTCTTTGGATTTTGGAGGCAACATATTCCTCATTTGGGTGTGCTACTCTGGTCTATTTATCAAGTGACTCAAAAAGCTGCTAGTTTTGAGTGGGGCCCAGAACAAGAGAAGGCTCTGCAACAGGTTCAGGCTGCTATGCAAGCCATTCTGCCACTTGGGCCATATGATCCAGCTGATTCAATGGTGCTTGAAGTGGTAGTGGCAGATAGAGATGCTGTTTGGAGTCTTTGACAGGCCCCTATTGGTGAATCACAGCACAGACCCTTAGGATTTTGAAGCAAAGCTCTGCCATCCTCTGCAGATAACTACTCTCCTTTTGAGAAACAGCTTTTGGCTTGTTACTGGGACTTAGCAGAGACTGAACGCCTTAACCATGGGCCACCAAGTCACCATGCAGCCTGAGCTGCCGATCATCAACTGAGTGTTGTTTGACCCACAGAGTCATAAAGTTGGATGTGCACAGCAGCACTCCATCATTAAGTGGAAGTGGTATATATGAGATAGGCCCAAGCAGGACCTGAAGGCACAAGTTGCATGAGGAAGTGGTCCAAACGCCCATGGTCTCCACTCCTGTCATATTACCTTCTATCTCCTAGTCTGCACCTGTGGCCTCATGGGGAATTCCTTATGATCAGTTGACTGTAGAAGAAAAAACTTGTGCCTGGTTTACAGATGGTTCTGTGCGATATGCAGGCATCACTCAAAAGTGGACAGCAGCAGCATTACAGCCCCTTTCTGGGACCTCCCTGAAGGACAGTGGTGAAGGGAAATCCTCTCAATGGGCAGGACTTCGAGCAGTGTACCTGGTGGTTCACTTTGCTTGAAGGAGAAACGGCCAGATGTACAATTGTACACTGAGTCATGGGCTATGGCCAATGGTTTTGCTGGATGGTCAGGGACTTGGAAGGAACATGATTGGAAAATTGGAGACAAGGATTTATGGGGAAGAGGTATGTGGATAGATGTTTCTGAATGGGCCAAAGAAATGAAGATATTTGTGTCACCAAAGGGTGACCTTGGCAGAGGATGATTTTAACAATCAAGTGGGTAGGATGATGCGTTCTGTGGAAACCAGTCATCTTCTCTCCTCAGCTACTCCCATCATTGCTCAATTGGCTTGTGAACAAAGTGACCATGGTGGCAGGGATGGTGGTTATGCACGGGCCCAGAAACATGGACTTCCACTCACCAAGGCTGACTTGGCTACAGCCACTGCTGAGTGCCCAATCTGCCAGCAGCAGAGACCAACAGAGTTCTCAATACGCCACCATCCCTCAAGGTGATCTGCCAGCAATCTGGTGGCAAGTTGATTACATTGGACGACTTCCATCAGGGAAAGGGCAGCATTTTGTTCTTACTGGAATAGACACTTACTGTGGATATGGATTTGCCTTCCCTGCACGCAATGCTTCTGCCATAACTACCATCTGTGGACTTACAGAATGCCTTATCCACCATCATGGTATCCCACACAGCATTGTCTCAGATCAAGGAACTCACTTCACAGCAAATGAAGTGTGGCAGTGGGCCCCTGCTAATGGAATTCCCTGGTCTTACCATGGTCCCCATCATCCTGAAGCAGCTGGCTTGACAGAACAATGGAATTGCCTTCTAAAGACACAATAATGGAGCCAGGTAGGTGGCAATACCTTGGAGGGTTGGGACAATGTTTTGCAGGAGGCTCTATATGCTCTAAACCAGCATCCAATACATGGTGCTGTTTCTCCCATAGCCAAGATTCATGGGTCCAGGAATCAAGGGGTGGAAGTAGGAGGGGCACCACTCACTATTACCCCTGGTGACCCACTTGCAAGATTTTTGCTTCCTGTCCCCGCAACCTTACACTCTGTAGGTCTAGAGGTCTTAGTTCCAAAGGGAAGCATGCTCCCACCTGGAGACACATCACTGATTCTGTTGAACTGGAAGCTAAGAATGCCACCTGGCCACTTTTTGCTCCTATGCCTCTGGATCAACAGGCAAAGAAGGGAGTTACCATACTGTCTGGTGTGACTGATCCCGATTACCAAGAGGAAATCAGATTGATATTACATAATGGAGGTAAAGAAGAGTATATCTGGAATGGAGGAGATTCCTTAGGGCGTCTCTTAGTACTACCATGCCCTGTGATTAAAGTCAATGGAAAACTACAGCAACCTAATTCTGACATGACTACTAATGACCCAGACCATTCAGGAATGAAGGTCACCCCACAAGGCAAAGAACCACGACCAACGGAGGTGCTTGCTGAGGGCAAAGGGAATATGGAATGGGTGGTGGAAAAAGGTAGGTAGTTCTAAATACCAGTTACTGCCATATGACCAGTTGCAGAAACAAGGACTGTAATTGTTATTAGTATTTCTGCTTTGTATGTGTGCATCAGATATTTTTGATTTCCTCACTTATATAAGATATAAATGGGGCTAGTGCATTTTTGGTTGTACATGTGTTAGTTGTAACATGTTAGGCACAAGTATGACTTTATAATTGTCTTTATTCAGAGATTATGTATGGTTTAAGGAGATGTATACATGTTTCAAGTGGACAAGAGGTGGACTCTGATGGTTAACATTGTGTGTTAACTTGGCTGGGCCATGATTCTCAGTACTTATATGTGATCATTCCCATGATGGAATCTGCTATAAGTAGCCAATTTGTTGAAAGGGAGTTTCCTTGGGGTATGGCCTGCATCTGAATATAAGCAGACATTCTGGCTTTTTGTTTGCTCTGGATCCTGTGGCTGCCTACTGTTCATCTGACCTCTGGTTCTTGGGACTTGAGCTATCCGCTTACCTGTTGATCTTGGGATTCATCGATCTTCAAAGCCTGTGGGTGGCATTTCTCAAGCTAAAAGAACTGCAGAAAAAATTTAAGCCTAGAGTTGCAGTTTTGAAGTATTCTATGGGAAAAATACTGAATGACGCAGGAAGCATCAAGAGAAGATGGAAGGAATACACAAAATCACTGTACCAGAAAGCATTGGTTGATATTCAACCATTTTGGGAGGTAGCATACAATCAAGAACTGATGGTACTGAAGGAAGAAGCTGTACTGAAGGCAGTGGTGAAAAACAAGGCTCCAGGAATTGCTGGAACACCAATTGAGATGTTTCAACAAATGGATGCAGCTCTAGAAGTGCTCACTAGTCTATGTCAAGAATTTTGGAAGACAGCTTCCTGGCCAACTGACTGGAATAGATCCACATTTGTGCCCATTCCAAAGAAAGGTGATTCAACCGATTGTGGAAATTATCAAACAATATCATTAATAGCACACAGAAATAAAATTTTGCTGAAGATCATTCAAAAGCAGCTGCAGCAGTACACTGACAGAGAATTGCCAGAAGTTCAAGCCAGATTCAGAAGAGAACATGGAACCAGGGATATCACTGCTGATATCAGATGGATCTTGGCTGAAAGCAGAGAATACCAGAAAGACGTTTACCTGTGTTTTATTGACTATGCAAAGGCATTCGACTGTGTGGATCATAACAAATTATGGATAACATTACAAAGAGTGGGAATTCCAGAAGACTTAATTGTGCTCATGAGGAACCTGTGCATAGACCAGGAGGCAGTCATTCGAACAGAACAAGGGATACTGCATGGTTTAAAGTCAGGAAAGCTGTATGTCAGGGTTGAATGCTTTCACCACACTTATTCAATCTATGTGCTGAGAAAATAATCTGAGAAGCTGGACTATATGCAGAAGAACACAGCATCAGGATTGGAGGAAGGTTCATTAACAACCTGCAATATGCAGATGACACAACCTTGCTTGTTGAAAGTGAAGAGGACCTGAAGCACTTACTGATGAAGATCGATCAAAGAATAAAGCCTTCAGTATGGATTACTCCTCAACATAAAGAAAACAAAAATCCTCACAACCTGACCAATAACATCATGATAAATGGAGAAAAGATTGACATTGTCAAGGATTTCATTTTACTGGGATCCACAATTAATGCCCATGGCAGCAGTAGTCAAGAAATCAAATGATATATTGCATTGAACAAATCTGCTGCAAAAGACTGCTTTAAAGTGTTAAAAAGCAAAGATGTCACTTCGAGGACTAAGGTGCACCTGACCAAAGTCATGGTATTTTTAATTGCCTCATATGCATGTGAAAGTTAGACAATGAATAAGGAAGACCAAAGAAAATTGACGCCTTTAATTATGGTGTTGGCGAAATATATTGAATATACCATGGACTGTCAGAAGAATGAACAAGTCTGTCTTGGAAGAAGTACAGCCAGAATCCTCCCTAGAAGCAAGGATGGTGAGATTTTGTCTCATGTACTTTATTTATTTATATCACTTTTAATGAAGGTTTACAGAACAAATAGTTTCTTATTAAACAAGACACATATTGTTTTGTGACATTCATTGCCAACCCCACGACAAGTCAATGCTCTACCCTTCTCGAACTTGGGTTCCCCATTATCAGCTTTCCTGTCCCCTCCTGCCTTCTCATGCTTGCCCCTGGGCTGATGTGCCCATTTAGTCTTGTTTTGTTTTATGGGCTTGTCTACTCTTTGGCTGAAGGGTGAACCTCAGGAGTGACTTCATTACTGAGCTATAAGAGTGCCAGGGGCCATATTCTCAGGGTTTCTCCAGTCACTGTCAGACCAATAAGTCTGGTCTTTTGTGTGTGTGTGTTTGTGTGTTAGAAATTTGTTCTACATTTTTCTCCAGCTCTGTCCGGGACCCTGTATTGTGATCCCTGTCGGAGCAGTCAGTGGTGGTAGCCGAGCACCATCTATTTGTACTGGACTCAGTCCAGTGGAGGCTGTGATAATTGTGGTCCATTAGTCCTTTGGACTAATCTTTCCCTTGTGTCTTTGGTTTTCTTCATTCTCCCTTGCTTCTGACAGGGTAAGACCAGTGAAGTATCTTAGATGGCTGCTCACAAGCTTTTAAGACCCCAGACACTATTCAGCAAAAAAGAATGTAGAACATTTTCTTTATAAAGTATGTTATGCCAATTGAGCTAGATGTTCCCCGAGACTATGGTACCCACAGCCCTCAGCCCAGTAATTTGGTCCCTCAGGGAGTCTGGATGTGTCTACGCAGCTTCCATGACTTTGCCTGGGACAAGTTGTGTCTCACATACTTTGGACATGTTATCAGGAGGGACTAGCTCCTGGAGAAGGACATCATGCTTGGTAAAGTAGATGGTCAGAGAAAAAGAGGAAGACACTCAACGATGGACTGACACTATGGTGACAATGCTGGACTCATGCATAGCTATAATTGTGACAACGGTGCAGGACCAGGCAGTATTTCATTCTGTTGTACATAGGGTCAGAATGAGTTGGAAATGACTGGACAGCACCTAAAAACAACAACAACACAGGGAGAGCTGGAGCACCTCCAAGCCTGAATGTCCACTTTGCAAACAGGGAAAGTGAGACCGTGGGCTGCCATACTGCTTGTCCTGGGCCTAGCCTGGCTGTGGCCTTTGCCAGGGATAGACAGCAGGCAGAGGCCTTCACCACACTTTCTGAGACCCCCACCCTGACCCTCTGTCCAGGCTCAGAGGCTCTGGGCTTGTCCTAGGACACTAACCACTGACCCTGAGAGATGTCCCATCCCCTGAGCTTTCAGCTTCTTTGGGCCCACCTTACGGGGGGTAGGGGACAGTCAGATTGACAGAAGAGCCCAGGCTTTCCCTGAGGTCCTCTTCCCACAGCCCAGTCCTAGCCTCATGTCAGCCAGAGGAACACTGAGTAGAGCAGCCAGGAGGAACCTTGTTTGCAATCCTGCAAACTTTACCCCTAGAGTCAAACTTTTCTGAGCCTTGGATACCTTGTCTGCAAACGTAGGAAGATTATTTCACCCAATCTAAGGCATGGGAGTTTGGACACAAAGCCTGAAAATTCAGTTACCAGGCCCTTAGACCAAGAATGGGGGAGGAAGGATATAGAGAAGCCCAGTGCTTGCTGGAGGCCGCTACTGCTTATGCCTGTATAACACGATGCCAGCCCCCACACCTAGAGAAGAACAGGAGCTCCCACCCCGACCCTAGGGCTGGTCAGAAATCACCAAGCCCATCCCAAGATAGCCCAGGACAACAACCAACCAACCTGATCTCACAGAAATATACTGAACACTCCACCCAACAGCAGCCAAGTATACTTCTCTTTCCAATGCACATGGAACATTCCCCAGAATAGACCACATATTAGGCCACAAAGCAAGCCTTAACACAATACAAAACATTAAAATATTACAAAGCATCTTTTCTTACAATCAAGCCACAAAAGTAAAAATCAATAACATAAAAAGCAAGGAAAAAAATCAAATACATGGAAACTGAACAACACCTTGCTCAAAAACTACTGGGTTATAGAAGAAATCAAGGACAGAATTAAGAAATTCATAGAATCAAATGAGAATGAAAACACATCCTACCAGAACCTTTGGGACACAGCAAAAGTAGTGCTCAGAGGTCAATTTACAGCAATAAATGCACACATCCAAAAAGAAGAAAGGGTCAAAATCAAAACATTAACCCTACAACTTGAACAAATAGAAAGAGAGCAGCAAAAGAAGCCCTTGGGCACCAGAAAGGAAGTAATAAAAGTTAGAGCAGAAATAAATGAAATAGAGAATAGAAAAACAACTGAAAGAGTCAACAAGACCAAAAGCTGGTTCTTTGAAAAGATCAACAAAATCAGTAAACCACCGGCCAAAGTGACAAAAGAAAAACAGGAGAGGAAGAAGCAAATAACCCCAATAAGAAATGAGATGGGCGATATCACAACAGACCCAACTAAAATGAAAAGAATCATAACAGAATACTATGAAAAATTGTACTCCAACAAATTTGAAAACCTCAAGGAAATGGACTAATTTCTAGAAGCACACTACCTACTTAAATTAACATAAACCGAGGTAGAAAAACTAAACAAACCTATAGCAAAAGACGAGATCGAAAAACTCACAACCACCAAAAAAAGCACTGGCCCTGATGGCTTTACTGGAGAATTCTACCAAACTTTCAGAGAAGAGTTAACACCAGTACTACTAAAGGTATTTCAGAGCACAGAAAAGAATGGAATACTCCTGAACTTATTCTATGAAGCCAGCATAACCCTGATACCAAAACCAGGTAAAGACACCCCCAAAAAAGAAAATTACAGACCAATATCCCTAATGAACATAGACATAAAAATGCTTAACAAAGTTCTAGCTAATAGAATTCAACAACATATCAAAAAAATAATTCACCGTGACCAAATGGGTTTCATAGCAAGTATACAGGGATGGCTCAACATTAGAAAAACAATCAATGTAATTCACCACATAAATAAAACAAAAGATGAGAACCATATGATCTTATCAACTGATGCAGAAAACACATTTGACAAAGTCCAACACCCATTCATGATAAAAACTCTCAGCAAAAGAGGAGTACAAGGGAAATTCCTCAACATAATAAAGGGCATTTATACAAAGCCAACAGCCAACATCATTCTAAATGGAGAGAGTCTGAAAGCATTCCCCTTGAGGACAGGAACCAGATAAGGATGCCCTTTATCACCACTCTTATTCAAAATTGTGCTAGAGGTCCTAGTCAGAACAATAAGGCAAGAAAAAGAAATAAAGGGCATCCAAATTGGTAAGGAAGAAGTAAAAGTATCCCTATTTGCTGATGATATGAGCTTACACACAGAAAACCCCAAAGAATCCACAAAAACTATTGGAACTAATAGAAAATTTCAGCAAAGTATCAGGATAAAAGATAAACATACAAAATTCAGTTGGATTCCTCTACACCAACAAAGAGAACTTTGAAAAGGAAATCACCAAATCAATACCATTTACAACAGCTCCCAAGAAGACAAAATATTTAGGAATAAATCTAACCAGAGACGTAAAAGACCTATACAATGAAAACTACAAGACGCTACTGTAAGGAAACCAAAAGAGACCTGCATAAGTGGAAAAACATACCTTGCTCATGGATAGAAAGGCTCAATATTGTGAAAATGACAATTCTACCCTAAGTGATCTATGGCTACAATGCAATTCTGATCCAAATTTCAATGACATTTTTTAACGAGATAGAGAAACAAATCACCAACTTTATATGGAAAGCCAAGAGGCCGTGGATGAGTAAAGCATTACTCAAGAAGAAGAACAAAGTGGGAGGCTTCACACTACCTGATTTTAGAACCTATTATACTGTCACAGTAGTCAAAACATCCTGGTACTGGACAACAACAGATATGTAGACCAATGGAACAGAAATGAGAATCCAGACGTAAATTTATCTACCTATGGGCAGCTGATATTTGACAAAGGCCCAAAGTCCATTAAATGGGCGAAAGACAGTCTCTTTAACTAATGGTGCTGGCATAACTGGATATCCATCTGCAAAAAAATGAAACAAGGCCCATACCTCACACCATGCACAAAAACTAACTCAAAATGGATCAAAGTCCTAAAGAGAAAATCTAAAACGATAAAGACCATGGAATAAAAAATAGGGACAACGCTAGGAGCCCTAATACATGGCATAAACAGAATACAAACCATAACTAACAATGTACAAACACCAGAAGAGAAACTAGATAACTGGGAGCCCCTAAAAATCAAATACTTATGCTTATCAAAAGATTTCACCAAAAGTAAAAAGACAACCTACAGACTGGGAAAAAATTTTTGGCTACAACATATCTGACAAGGGTCTAATCTCTGAAATCTACAAGATACTGTAAAACCTCAACAACAAAAACACAAATAACCTAATTAAAAAATGGGCAAAGGATATGAGCAGACACTTCACCAAAGACGACATTCAAGCAGCTAACAGATACGTGAGGAAATGCTCATGATCATTAGCCATTGGAGAAATGCAAATCAAAACAACAATGAGATATCATGTCAGCCCAACAAGGATGGCACCAGTCCAAAAAACACAAAATTATAAATGTTGGAGAGGTTGTGGAGAGACTGGGACACTTACACTCTGCTGGTGGGAATGTACAACCACTTTGGAAATTGTTTGGTGCTTCCTTAGAAAGCTAGAAATAGAAGTGCCATATGATCCAGCAACCCTACTCCTTGGAATATATCCTAGAGAAATAAGAGCCGTCACAGGAATAGACATATGCACACCCATGCTCATTGCAGCACTGTTTACAATAGCAAAAAGATGGAAACAACCTAGGTGCCCATCAACAGACGAATGGATAAACAAACTGTGGTACATACACACTATGGAATACTACGCAATGGCAAAGAATAATGAAGAATCCACATAACATCTCACAACATGGATGAATCTGGAGGGCATTATGCTGAGTGAAATTAGTTAGCTGCAAAAGGACAAATACTGTATAAGACCACTATTATAAGAACTCAAGAAAAGGTTTAAACACAGAAGAAAACATTCTTTGATGGTTAGGAAGGTGGGGAGGGAGAGTGGAATTCACTAACTAGGTAGTAGAGAAGAATCATCTTGGGTGAAGGGAAGGACAACACACAATACAGGGGAAGTCAGCACAACTGGATTAAACCAAAAGCTAAGAAGTTTCCTGAATACAATGAAACACTTCGAGGGCCAGATTAGCAGGGGTAGGGGTCTGGGGATCCTGGTTTTGGGGGATACCGCCATCAATTGGCATAACATAATTTATTAAGAAAATGTTTGGCATCCCACTTTAGTGAGTGGCATAATGGGGTCTTAAAAGCTTGCAAGCGGCCATCCAAGATGCATTAATTTGTCCCAACCCACTTGGACCAAAGGAGAATGAAGAACACCAAAGACACAAGGAAAATATTAGCCCAAGAGACAAAAGAGCCACATAAACCAGAGACTCCATCAACCTGAGACCAGAAGAACTAGATGGTGCCCAGCTAAGGTCAATGACCGCCCTGACAGGGAACACAACACAGAGTCCCTGAGCGGGAGAAAAGTGCAGAGCAGAACTTGAATTCATGTAAAAAGACCAGACTTAATGGTCTGAGACTGGAAGAACCCTTGAAGCCATGACTCCCCGGCCTCTCTGCTAACCCAGAACTAAAACCATTCCTAAAACCCACTCCTCAGACGAAGATTAGACTGGACCATAAAACATAAAATAACACTTGTGAAGAGTGTGCTTCTTAGTTCAAGCAGATACACGAGACCAAATGGGCGGCTCCTGTCCAGAGGCAGGACGAGAAGGCAGGAAGGGACAGAAGCTGGTTGGACAGGCACAGGAAACCCAAGGTGGAGAGGGGGAGAGTGGTGTCACATTATAGGGACTGCAGCTAGTGTCACATAACTGTATGTGTGCGAATTTTTGTATGAGAAATTAACTTGAGCTGTAAACTTTCACCTAAAGCACAATAAAAAAAAAAAAAAAAGAGAGAGAGAGAGAGAGCACCCAGGACGTGTGGTCCAGGACACACTTCCCACTGTGTGGCGGGTACAGGAAGAGGGATGCGAGTCTCTGGCCACCTCACTCTGCCCCGCAAAGCAGTCGAAGAAATTCCCTGGCTGTGACGTCAGGAAGCCAGGCATCCAGAGGGCTGACTGGGGCTTCTGAGCCACAGCAGGGCGTCGGCAGGGCCCTGGACCCCTCCTGCTGACAGCTGGTTGGGGGCTCTGAGCCATAGCAGGGACTGGCTGGTGGGGCCCAGTGGTCCTGCAACTAGACCTGGGTGTTTTCATGCACCCACCAGGTCCACAGAGAATCTGTTGGCTCCTCCCTTGGGATCTCACTAGGTGGTTCCTTACCTCCCGCAGCACCTGGGCCACACTTGGCACATCTGGAAACAAAGGGAACTGAGGACAAAAACCCCTGCCAGGGCCAGCTTCAATAACCTTCCCACAGGAACCTCCAAGTGGGACTCCACAGCTCCTGGAGCGAGTTCCCTTGCCAGGCCCCACAACGGGGCAGTCCTTCCCATGCCAGAGGTCCCTCTCATGCTCTGCAGTGTTTAACATTACAGCAACCATGTAGCAAAGAGCCAGCTGGCACTTCCTGGCCAGCCACTTCACATCCAGCTTCCTCGTTTGTAAAATGGGGACATAAACAACACCTCTCTGCAAAGGTTATGGCAGGCAGTAAGCTTATGTAAGTGCTGGCGTCATTATTACAATGTCCTTTGCCATGCCACCCAGTCACCTGCCCCTGGACACCAGAGGGTCCTCTCACAGAAACGCCCTTCCCATGGTGCTCCTTTCTGCATGCCATAGCCCATGTCCATGCCTCCTGAGAGGGAGGGCAGGTCTGTCTGGCTCACCTCTGGGGTCCCCAGGCCCTACACAGGGCTCAGGGTGCTGAGGGAAGGCGGTGGGGCTCAGAGAAGGGCTGTGGACGTTTCATTTCTTTCTTCCTTGGACTCATGGAAAAGGCCCCAAAGGTCACTGGGGGTCTGGGCTTGAATTTCCTCTGACAGTTCACAGGAAGGGGTAAAGGGATGGGGAGGCAGCTCAGCTGCAGGAGAAAAGCCGTGCTGTCCAGGGTGGGGTGGGTGGGGCTTCTGGAGGGTGGGGGCAGGCCAAGAGGCAGGAGGCCAGGGAGAGGATGCCACCTCAGGGCGGCGGGAGGTGGCGGTCCAGAACCTCATCCCACATGCGGGCAAGGAGGGTGGCAGCTGAAAGGCTGGGTGGCAGGAGGGGGACCCTTGAGAAGTAAGGCAAATAGCTCAGATGTGCCCTCCACATCTGGACGCCTTGTCTTCCCTGCCCTACCCACATTTACCCAGGCCCATTCAGTGCTTGGGAGAATGGGGCCTAGAGGCTCAGCCTGGTGGCAGGGCAGGGCAGGTGGGATCCAGCCCCTGGCTCTCTGAGGTGGCCACCTGTCCTGGGACATTTCTTCTGGCCTGTTGTCCTTTGCCTGTGGATTGCCTTGTGAAGGGAGGTACAGCTTCATGAGGGAGGGGAGGAGGTGTGGCCAGGGGCCCATGAGTGGACAATCTTCAGCCCTCCATCTGCTGTCCGCACACGCGGTCTCTCCACCCAGTGACCTCTCTGTCTATTCTTCACAAAGACATGCCCCTCCTGCTGCGCCTGGGGAAGCCTTGATCCTTGGCTAGGTGGAAGGAGGGCGGTCAGGTGGTATCTCAGCGGCCACAACCACGGAACCCTGCACTTCCTGGCCTGGCAGGAGTCTGGGTCAGTGGGCAGACCTGGAAGGATGGACCATGGGGCAAGGCCCTGGCCTCTCTGGAGCCTTCCGCCCACAGCCTGCCTTCTCTACCCCGTCAGCCTATGTCCTGTGTAGGAGGTGCTGGTGGCTGTCTGGCCTGCCTCACGCTGGGTTCAGGGGGCTTTGGTATTTCTGTGCACTCTGTTCCCCTCTCAGACTGGTCCCGGCAAATCCCACAGTGAGGACATCCATTCAACTTGCTATTTAACTCAGAACTCCTCCCCAAATTCCGGGTATGGGGGGAAGCTGGGTAAGAACCCCGCCCGGGTTAGTGCACTTGCTCCTGGAGCGGTGTGCTCCAGGTTCTCTGCCTCTTGTCTTCTGCCTGATGCAGCATTTAGAGGGTAAAGCGTGGGGTGAGGCCTAGGGGCTCTGAGGGGACAGACTAGGTCTGAGTTCTGGCTATGTGACTTTGTCATGTTTCTCAGCCTCTCTGGTCCTACTTTCCACTTTTGTAAGCATGGGGAAAATCCTCCTTTCAGGGGTCTGTGAGGATAAAATGAGGTCACTTGTGAAAGCACCTGGCATTCAAGCACCCCAAAGTGTAGGTTTCCTTCTCTCCTGTCTCCCCAGCTCTCTCTTCCACCCCCTGCCAGTCAGGAATCCTCTGCTAAGAGATCAAAAGGCACCACTTCCCTCCAATGCAGCACCTCTTGGCACAGATGCTCTTGTTCCCTAGGGAGGGAGCCTGGTGTCAAGGAGAGATTTAATCCCTGAACGTCCCGGAAATCCTTCTAAGCTTCCTGAATCTCTGAATGCCAGCTATAGAATGTATGATTCACTGTGCTCCGAGTACTGAGCCCAGTTAGACACCTGTGATTCTGTCTGAGGCGAGGGTGTGCATGTGGTGGGGGGCGGGGTATGGGTGACGGCGGGGTGGGTCCAGAAGGGAGCTGCAGAGCACATGGACCACTGCGTCCCCATACTCCAAGTCCTGACCTGGACCTCCATTTACCCATCACAGAGAAAGAGCGTTAGGGATTGAACTTCCAAAGTATATGCTGGAATCCTAACCCCTATACATGTGGATATACTCCCATTTGGCAACAGGGTTTTACTTGTTGTGTTAATAAGGCCAAAGCACTGTAGGGTGTGTCCTAAACCTAATCACTTCTGAGTTACAAAAAGAGCAGCTTAGACATAGAAGCAAGCTGACAGAGGGGAAGACAGACCCTGTTGAATGACGACGGAGGCAGACACCTCCACAAGCCCTGGAGCTCCAAAGATTGCCGGCCGCTGGAGGCTGACACAGACAAAGCAGGACCTCTGCTAGAGCCACACGCTGAATCCAGACGTCCAGCCTCCTGAACTGTGAGAATACGCTTCTGTGGTGTGTCTGTTACAGAGGCACTAGGGAAGGAGACAGGACTTGGAGATAAAGGTGATAGGGCTGCGGACCACAGCCCCAGGCTGTGACTCTGGAGCGTGCAGCCGACTGGCTCTTGAGGGGAATTGGAGCAGCAATTTGGGCTTTAACACTATGTGTGGCTGGGCACGAGAGGGGCCAAACGCCACGGGGCAGTGCTCATAAGACAAAAGCACTACAGTGGGAACAAAAGCCCTTGTTTGTGCGGAACTCGAACCTCCCCCCGCGCTGCAGGAGAACCTCTCCAAAGGGTTGCCCTGGCCTCTGTGTGGTGGTCCCCTCCCAACACTGGCACCATGGACCTGTACCCAGCCCATGTGCTGAGTGCCCAGTTCCCTACTCTCTCCACGTCTGGGCTCACCTGGTGGGCCGGCATCTGGGAGGGTTCAGTGGGCTCAGAGCTGCAGACTGTGGTCAGGGAAGATTCCAGAGCCAAGAGGGAGGGTCTTTCTTCCACTCTTGAGAAGTGGTTCTCAGACTTCAGTGGGCATCACAATCCCCTTGAGAGCTTGTTAAGACTGCTATGCCCCCCCGCCCCGTTTCTGGCTCAGTGGGTCTGGGCGGGGCCTGAGAATCTGCCTTTCTACCAAGTCCCAGGTAATGCTGATGCTGCTGGTTGGGGAAACACGTGGAGAATTACTCTCGTAAAGTCACCGCTGGGCCTGGGAAGCAGAGCCAGGGGGCCCTGGTGCTAAGCCCTGTACCTGGAGGGACCCCACCAGATAGCACAGCTTCTGAGTGTGGGAGGGGCTGAGGCTCAGCAGGCTGGCCCCCACTCGCAGAGGCCCTGTGCAGGTGCGGCTCCACAAGGCTGTGCTTGAACAAAGTTATCTGTTGCTAACAAAGTCTGGAAACCTCTGTTGTATCTCAAAGAGGTGAAACAGATCACTACAGGGTGAGCTCCAAATGGGGGTTCTTCCTGGGTCCCTGAAATCATGGCTAAAGGGAGAGACCAAAAGAGGCAGCCCTCATGGCCCAGGAGCAGTGGTGCCAGGGTGCTTTGCCTCCTCCTGCCTGGTCTAAGTCATATGAGTCCCCCCCTCTCCGGGCAGCTTGGAGCATCCCCCACCCCCGACCCTGATCTCCCAGGGCCACCCCAGAGCACACTGGAGGCCCCTCTGCCCCAGTGTCAGTGTCACTGCATAGAAGCCAGGGACCCCCCTCTGGACAGGGGCCACCTCACTGCCGGCTCTGAAGAGGAAACTGGGCAGAAGCGGGATTCCAGGCCCCCTGAGAAGCCACGCGGCCACTGCCTGATCACCACCAGGCCGAGCCCCTGGGGCCAGATGTTGGACTTGGTAGGGTGGAAATGACACTTGGGGAAATCCACCAGTGGTCGGGAACCCTGCTGGTGTCTCTGCCTGCCCCAGCCCCTGCCAAAAGGCTCCCTTCACTGATTCAAACAACTGGGAGAGGGTGGAACGTTTATTCCCACTTCACAGATGAAGAGATTAAAACTCCCCAGGGTGAACTGACCAAGGGCAACTCCAAGGATACTGCTTAGCTTCACCTAGATCTACCCCAGCCTTGCCTACCCCAGTTCTGCCTGTGCCCAGGCCCGTACTCAGAAAGACCCCCCTGCCTGTTACAAGGGTCCCAAATCTCTATACCCACTGCGACTTCCCTGACTGTGCCCAGGGCCCCATACCCATGGTGTCCCCCCTGCCTGTGCCCAGGACCCCATACCCATGCAGATTCCCCTGCCTGTGCCCAGGGTCCCATACCCACGGTGTCCCCCCGCCTGTGCCCAGGGCCCCATACCCAAACAGACCCCACCTGTGCCCAGGGCACCATACCTGCGCAGACCCCCCTGCCTGTGCCCAGGGCCCCATACCCATGGTGTCTTCCCTGCCTGTGCCCAGGGCCCCATACCAACACAGACCCCCCTGCCTGTGCCCAGGGCCACAAACCCATGATGTCCCCCCGCCTGTGCCCAGGGCCCCATACCAACACAGACCCCCCTGCCTGTGCCCACGGCCACATACCCATGGTGTCCTGCCTGTGCCCAGGGCCCCATACCCACGGTGACCCCCCCGCCTGTACCCAGGGCCCCATACCCACAGAGATCCCCCTGCCTGTGCCTAGGGCCCCATACCCACTGTGTCCCCCCAACCTGTGCCCAGGGCCCCATTCCCATGCAGACCCCAGTTTCACTACAGGTGGCAGCTGACATTACGTGCCTCCCACCAGGCTGCAACATGAAGTACAGGGCCACACCTATGGGGCATTTTTGGAAAAATAAGGTGAACCTGAGTAATACTATGTTTTTTTGAGATCAGTTCTAGCTTAGAGGAAGTGCTGGGGATAGAGGAAGCAGTTAATGAGGAGTCTTGAATGTAAGACCTTCCGCAGGACAAGCGGATGGAAAAAAACAAAAGCAGTGATTAAAGAGGCTTAAGGAAAAGTAACACCCAAATGCCATGCCTGGAGTTTCCAAACCAAGGGGTAAAAAGGCACTTTCAAGACAATTAAGGAAAACTGAATATGTACTGGGTGTTAAAAGATACCAAGGAATTACTGTTAATTTTGTTAAAAATGATAATGACCTGTGGTTTTATATGAAAATGGCCGTGTTTCTTTGTCTTAGAGATCCACACTGAAGCATACAGGGTCTAAAGAGTGAAGTCAGGCAGTTCATTTAAATACTTCAGCCAAAAGAAAAAAGAATAAGAGAGAAAGAGGAAGGAAGGGGAGGGAGGTGGGAGGGAAAAAGAAAAATGAGTAAGTGAAGCAAAATGGTAAAATCTTAACTGTTGAATCCGGGTAATGCGTATGTGAACCTGTCTGTCAGTCTGTTGTACTGTGGGGGCTTGAGTGTTGCTGTGAGGCTGGAAGTTATGCCACCTGTATTCAAATACCAGCAGGGTCACCCATGGCAGACATCATGCTTGGTAAAGCAGGGGGTCAGCTAAGAAGAGGAAGACCCTCAACGAGACGGACTGACACAGTGGCTGCAACAATGGGCTCAAGCATAACGACTGTGAGGATGGCGCAGGACCAGGCAGTGTTTCGTTCTGTTGTACGCAGGGTTGCTATGAGTCGGAACCAACTCGCCGGCACCTAACAACAACAACAACGAGTATGTGAGCATTCATTATTGTACTCTTTACCTTTCAGTGTGTTTGAAAATCTTCATAATAAAAGTTACATTTAAAACATGGTATCAGCACATGACTCTAGAGTCACAGCAACGAAGCAGACAAGAAAATCTAGAAATAACCCCCCACACATGTTACAGTTTAGTATATGATAAAGGTGATATTTCCAATCAGTTAAGAAAAGATAATTATTTAATAAATGGCACGGCACAACTGGGTGGCCATCTGGGAAAAAAAAAAGTTGGAGTCCTCCCAGATGGATCATATATTCACATTTGAGAAAGAAAACCATAAGCATATGAGAAGAATATAGGAGTAATTTCCTTATAGTTTCAGAGTAGAGAGGCCTTTCTGTTAGTTTGAACCCCATGAAATTACTGATATGCAACCATTTTTGATCTATAGAAGCAATAATTTCCCACAGTTCAAACTTAATATGTATGTTACAAAACCCCTAAACCATAAAATACTGATGGATCCGGCTATACAAATTTTTTAAATATGCATGGCAAAAAACACAACAAACGAAATGAAAAAACAATGAATTCAGAAAATAGCTGGCACTCATACTCTAAAATGTCAATTTCCTTAATATATAGAGAGCATCTATGAGTCAATAAGAAACATACCAAGAACCCAACAGAAACACTGTGTAAATAAACAGCAGCTCCCAGAAAAGAAAATAGAAGTGGATCTTATACCTATGAAAATACATGCAATCTCACTGACAGAAAAACACTGAACTGAAATTGGGAGACACCACTCCTTGCCTATCAGACGGGCACATCGTGGCGGTGAGGGTGTGGGGACACAGGCGCTCACCTATACTGCCAATAGACGTATATACGTTAGTATGGCTGTGGAAAAAAGCTTAGCAAAAGTCTACCGAAATCGCAGATGCACCCCCATTTCCCCGTACTCACTGCTATTCTATTCCTGGCGATTCATCATACAAACGTGCTCACACACGTGCAAACTGACATAAGGGTGAGGATGCTCACTGCAGCACTGCTTCTAGAAGCCCAGAGTGGACGCAGCCTGTGACACTCACTGACGGGCCCCTCGCTCTCCTTTCCCATCTACTGAGCATTCACCAGGCTCTGAGCTGAGTGCTTTCACTCCTCACCTGACTTCATCCTCCCAACGGTCCTATGAAGTAAGGACTTACCCGTTTTATAGATGAGGATGCTGAGGCACAGGGAGGTAAAGTAATTTGCCCAAGGCCTTACAACATTTTAGTGATAGGATTGGAGCTGGAACCCAAGTGACTAGGGACTCCCAACTCTGCCTACACCCCCCACCCCCATGATGTGCAGACACAGGGGTGCAGGTCCACCCCCTGCTACCCATCCCACGTTTCTGAGAGCCCAGGCCTCCCAGAGAAGGGACTCCCAATGCTGCCTACACCCCCACCCCATGCTGTGCAGACACAGGGGTGCAGGTCTGCCCCTTGCTGCCCATCCCACGTTTCCGAGAGCCCAGAACTCCCACAGTAGGGACTCCCAACTCCGCCTACACCCCCCACCCCATGCTGTGCAGACACAGGGGTGCAGGTCTGCCCCTTGCTGCCCATCCCATGTTTCTAAGAGCCCAGGCCTCCCAGAGAAGGGACTCCCAACCCCACCTACATCCCCCACCCCATGCTGTGCAGACACAAGGGTGTAGGTCTGCCCCCTGCTGTCCATCCCACGTTTCTGAGAGCCCAGGCCTCCCAAGGACAAGGCCCAGAACACCCCTCATGAGGCCGCTCTGCTCCACAACCTCAGGTGTGTGTGCTGTAGGGGGTGGGGACACATGACCCAGACACCACAGACAGGCAGCTCCAGCAGGAAGATGGGGACCAGCGGGGCAGGAAGCACCAAACAGGAGATGTGCAGGGGCAGTGAGGGGAGAAGAAAGACATGGCGAGACATGGCTACCTGTGTGTACACACATACACTCACACACACACAGGCACACACACTCAGGCACACAGGCCTGGCCATTCTCTAGCAGAGCATTCCTCCGAGAAAAAAGTGTACTCCAGAATTACAGCTAAAATAATTCACAAATCCAAATAAAATGTTTCATCACCACCCCCATCACCACCTCCACCACCCATCACCATGATCTACGACCACTATCACCCACTGTTATGGACTGAATTGTGTCCACCAAAAAGACATGTTGAAGTCCCAACCCTTAGTACCTGTGAACGTGACCCTGTCTGAAAATAAGGTCTTTGAAGATATTATCAGTTAGGATAACATGAGGTTATACTAGAGTAGGGTAGGTTTGAATCCTAAATGACCAGTATCCTTATAAAAGAGAAGATACACAGAGACAGGGACACAGAAAAGAAGGACCCTATATGATGCTGCAGCTTCAAGCCAAGGAACTCTCAGAAGCTAGGAGAGAGGCATGGAACAGATTCTCCCTCAGAGTCACAGAAGGCATTAACATAGCCAACACCCTGATCTTGGACTCCCAGCCTTCAGAACTGTGAGACAGGAAATTTCTATTTTTATAAGCCAGCAACTTTGTGGTATCTTGTTACAGAAGCCCTAGGAAACTAATATATCCACCATCACCACCAGCACCTCCATCACCCACAACCACCATAACCACCTCCATCACCACCTTCCTCACCCACCATCATGGCCTACCATCACTATCACCCACTACCACTATCATCACCACCACCTCTACCACCTACCTCTATCAGCCATCACCACCAGCCCCACCATTACCTACATCACTGCCCCCTCCTCTATCAGCCATCACCACCACGTCCCATTTATGAGCCTTTATCATGTGCCAAAAACTGTGCCAAGTGCTCTACATAAATTGTCTCAGTCTTCAAACCTGGGAGCATATCTATTTTGCAGATGAGCAAACTGAAGCTCAGAGTGTTAAAAGAACTTGCCAAAGGCCACTCACCTGCAAAATATGCAGCCTTGCTGAGCCTAAGCCTTCCTCCTTCATGGCTGCACCATGCCCCCTACTGGAGGTGTGCCAAACGCCCTGCATAGCGCTTGAAGCACAGAGTCCCACAGCTGTCACCGTGCAGGAGGAGGGGCTAGGCCAGAGAAGGTTGCCAGGGACCCTAATACACAAGGAAGCCTTCCTCTCCCTGCCCCCTGCTCCACCACCAGTACTCTGGAGGTCAAGTGGAGGGGCAGTGCCATGACAACTGGAAGCCACAAGCAAGCTGAAGTTAAAGGGACCAGAGGCCAGGAGGTCTGTAAAGACACATAGAGCAGCCAAGATCACAGACCTGCCAGCCTAGAGAGAGGAGACCAGAGGGAGTGCTGCCTGGATCCAGAGCAGGCTCCAGCCCCTTACTCTCCCAGCCGGGCAAAGAAGGTGGCCGTGGTGAGAGGGGCCAAAGGAGACCCAAAGGGGGCCAGGGCGCAGAAACCGGCCACCAAAGTCAGACACTGCAGAGCGGTCAAATAATGAGAACCAAAAGTGCCCACTGACTGGGTCAGCCAAAAGGGCCCACAGCTTTGGCCAGAAGAGCTCTGGAGGAGTGCAGGGGCCAGGTCACATGGAAGAGAGTGGAAGGAGAACGTGTATAAGTAAGGGGCCCCGTAGGGGTGGGGTGGGAAAAAAGGCGGCAGTTGGGGGAATGTGAGCTCAAGGAGGACTGAGATCTGAGAGACTTAAAGCAGAAAACACAGGGCCCTGGGTGGGGGTATGGGGGAGTGGGAGAAGAGCTCTGCCAGGGAGGCGAAACCCCGGAACATACAAACCAGCTGGCTCTCGGTTCAGTTCTTGGTCCTGATACAAGGCCTGTGATCTCCCAGAGGGCGTGCTCACAGAGCAGAGGGCTGGGGGTGGAGCCAGGGACACAGAGGTGGGGGAGCCCTCCCAGGAATCCCAGGGAAAAAAGACATGCAAGGCTCAGAAAGGTTAAGGAGAGAATTGACAAAGAAGGTCAGAGTCCCAGAGCGGCTCTTCCAGAGTCCCTGCCCACACAGTGTGTACATGGTGCATGTCAGGTTCTCCCATCTTCCCAGAGTCCCTGGCCCACACAGTGTGTACATGGTGCGTGTCAGGTTCTCTCATCTTCCCATGGTACCACAAACCAAATGCAACTCTATCCCGCTTACCCCTCCCACAAACATGGCCCCTCCAAGTCCTCTCTCAGGGATGGCATGTGGCTCCCTCCCGTGTTGTCCTAAGAACGTATGGATCAGGCCACTGCTGTGACCTCCACAGCCCCTCTGTCATAGTTACGTGTGGAGGTGAATGAGCCATGGTTAGGAGACAAGAGTCAGGTCACAGGGCCACTGGGCTCGACCCAGGAAGGCACAGTGGCCCACCAGGCCTTGCAGAGCCAGGCCCATCTCCCCAGGGCTTCCTGCCATTCCTGAATTTCCTGGCCCACATTCTCTTGGGCATTGGCACAAGCTGTTTCCTCTACAGGGCACCCTCTGCCTCCAGGTGGCCACATGGCTTTCTTCTTCCTCCCTTCCTTTGAGGAGTCTTTGCTCAACACAATTTGCCCTAGTCTCTCTTTTCCAAATGGAGCCCCTCTGACACTCCCCAACTCTTTCCTAGAACCATCTTCTAATGGCCGCTTACGTTCATTTTCAGTCCTCCCCATGGAAGCCAGGGTTTTGTCTGTCTGGTTCCCCGCTAACCCCCCTGAGCCTCCTGAGTGAAAGGGATGATAACAACTGGGTCTAACTCCCCCTAGATCAGGTGGGCGACTCACCCCACTGAGAAGCCCATTTGATGGGGAAGGAAGGGCACTGATTCTGGGCCAGAGGAGGGACTCTGAGACCCAGGCCTGCTGCATGTCACACAGGGCACCTGGGCCCCATCTGGCCTGCAGGCCCACCAGCATGAGGGTCCTAGAAAGCTGTAGTCTCCTTCTTAAGGGGGTGCAGGCCCTGTTCTCCGGCCACCCTATGCCCCATGCTCCGACTGGGCCCCCATCTTCCCTCTGCTCATCATCCCGACAGGTTCTCAGAGTTTGCTGAGTCCTTCCCATCATGAAGGAGGCCCAGAACACGACCATCATCTTTCTCCAGCATCAGCCCTGGCACTGTGTTGGCTGTGTTCATCACCTTACATCTGCAGTAAAGTGCAGGGTGCGGCCAGTGTTCCTCTCCACAGGGCTCCTGAACAGCAGCCTTGCTCTGAGAGTCCCCCTGGCCCGGAGAAGGGTCGCCCCACTCGGGGAACAGAAGACTCATCAGGTACACCCGCTCCTCCTTCCCTTGTCCAGGGTGCACGGCGAAGAACCTAGTTGACCAGGCCATCCACACTCTGGCCCAGTCAGCTGCTCTAGCCTGGGAAGGGTGGGGTGGGCGCAAAGGAGAGGGAGGCTGACCACACAGGGACAAGAGATCACCATGCTGCTGTCTGCAGGAGCCCTTTCCTCATTTAAGATCCTAGGCAAAAGCCCACGTCTACAGCACACGCACTCAGAGCTGCTCGAGGTGTCCCGAGAGGCAGACGGGGGGTGGGGGGAGTGTTGCCCCCATAGAGACCTGACTTTCTGAAGGCACCCCAGAAACCCGAGGCCCTGGAAACCATTCCTCATTGGAAGACGGGGAAACTGAGGCACAATTCAGTTTGTTCAGATTAGCAGTCCTCTCATCTTCTAGACAGGTGTGGCTGGGGGTGTCTGATCCTAGAGCAGGGAATCCATGAGTGAGGTCCCCCACTGCTGTCCCTGTCAGGATAAGCCTGTCCTGTCAAGAGGCTGTCCAGGGTGCATGGTCAAGAGCCCCTACTGGATGGGGCATGGGGAGGAGGTGACCTGGGACCCCTGCTCCTGCCTGCTGGGCTCCTGCCTGCTGGGCTCTGGATGCTTGTCAGGTCTCAGGCTCTCCCATGTCTGTCCTGCCCCGTCTCCTGCCCCGAGTCCAGGGCTGAAGACACTGGCTGCCAGCAAGTGCTTCCCAAACAAACTGCCCAAGTCCCCCGCATGTTGGCGCTGCACTGGCGGCTGGGACCAACCACAGGCAGCATGGAGGAGAGAACATGGTGCATGCAGCTCACTCAGGAGATGTGACATGCAGTAAAGGGTGGCAAGCAGTTAGTGAGGCTGCATGGTGACACAGGCAAGAGCAGATGGGACATGCATCTTGAGCCCACCCAGGCCGTGGTCCACGAGAAAAGCAGACCACCTCTGCCGTTTCCTCACCTGTGGGCGGGGGTGAAAATGGTGCCCACCCAGACCGCCTGGGTACCTGTGATCAGCCCGGTGCCCTCGTCCCCCAGCTGCCAATGGCTCTGCTGTGCCAGTTCACATCGCTCCTCCTCCAGAGGATGGCTTGGACATCTTCCACCCCAGGAGGGCCAGCAACTGGGACAACCAGCACAGGGGTACAAAATCCAGGCCCCCTGCCTTGAAGTGAGACAGACGCTGGTACAGGTTACACTCCAGAGTCCCGATGGGGTCAGGTGGAGGCAAAACTGCCTGAAATCGCATCTGAGTTCAGCCTCCTCCCCCTTCCTGTCTTGCTCATGCCCTTCCAGATGTCTCTGGGAGCATGCCCTCAGGACCTCGATAAAGCCCTGGCATGAGAATCCCAGTCTCCAGCTTTGACAGGGGCCAGGGTGGATAAGTGAGTACATACAGAGCCCTCAGGAGAGCAGAGCACAGGGGCCCTGCTCAGGAAGCGAGTTACAAGTTCTGGATACCACACGGACCATACAAGGGGCATCTGATGGCCCTGCATGGTGGTGAAGCTTCTGGGGGAGGACCATCCAGGGAGGCCTGAACAGGAGCATGAGGTCACCAGGCAAGGACCCAGGGCCAGGGGGAGGCAAGGACTCAGGGCAGCAGGGAGTCATGTTCAAAGGCAGGAAAGGGAGCGAGTGCCTACTCAGGGGCCTGAGAAGAGTGGGGCAGAAGGAAGCTTTGAAGGGGACAGAAGGATGAAATGAGGCACCAAAGAAATGTGCCGCCCACTCTCCAAAGTGTACCCTGGCAGAGCAGAGGCGGAGTTCACATTCTACCTCTGCTCTCTCTCCAGACCCAGGAGCCCCTTCAGCAAGATTAAGTCACGTGTCAGCTAAATGCCCAGTAAGCCCTCGGGACAGGAGGCTGCTCAGGGACTCCTACAGCAGTGCCTGTGTGAATGTGTGTGCACACACACATGTACACACACACACCCAGCCCAGGAAGGAGGCTCTCGCCACCCCACACTGCCTCCACTCTGCAGACCCTGACCCTGCCAGGGACGGCTGCCACAGTGGAGACCGCTGCTCCACTCCTGCCTCCAGTCACCCTAACGCAGTAGTGGCTCTTCAGGGTCTTTCTTGACCTCAGCACACACCCGTCATACTCCCTCCAGGGCTGTGTGAACAGAGGTGACCTAGATCTGCACTTGGGCTGGCTTAAGCCAAATTCGCTGCTTTAAAATCTCTGGTCCCTGCCAGGACTCAGCAAGGCAGCACCCCAGCCCTGGCTCTGGCCTGACTCCAGGAAGCAGCCAGATTCTGTCCTGCTCCTCCGACACCCCTTAGGGGCACCACATGAGTCTGCAGCTGGACTGGGCACTGCCTCACGTGCCCTCACTTCTTCCCAGGATGCCGTATCATGAGGGTGGAAGAGGAGGTGCCTGACAGTGGCTTTTCCTTAAAGGGTTTTCCCAGTCAGGTCAGCTGGTGGCCAGGTTCTTCCTGGTACCCCATGGCTTCATCCCCCCAGTTTCACCCCCTTACATTCTCATTATTTAATTCCAAGACGTTTCCAATTTCCATCGTGATTTCTCTTTGATACATTAAATTTTATACACGTTTCAAAATTTTCAAATAGATGCTTTTTTGGAGTCATCTTTTCGGTTATTCATTTCTATCGTAACGAGTCAGAAACCACGGTCCAAATGATACCGTTTCTTTGATATTTATTGAGGCATTATTATGGCCAGTTTGCAGGCAATTTTCATAAATGTTCAGCTGTGGATGCAGGTTCTGTACGTGCCCCTTAGACGCTCCACCGTGCTTGGTGCGGTCTGAGTGGGTGGATTAGCGTCTTATGGCTGCCATAACAAAACACCACAAACTGAGTTATGTCTTAGAACCCGCTGCCATGGAGTCCATTCATAGCGACTCTATAGGACAGAGTAGAACTGCCCCCTAGGGTTTCTAGGGAGCAGCTGGTGGATTCCAACTGCCGACCTTTTGGTTAGCAGTCAACTGCTTAACCACTGAGCCACCAGGGTCCCAGTGTCTTATAATAACATAAATTTATTCTTTCACAGTTCTGGGGGCTAGTGGTATGAATGCAGGGTGCTGGCAGGACAATATTCTCTTCTAAGGCTCTAGGAGAAGATCCTTCTTAGTCTCTCCAGCTTCTGGCAGCCCCAGGCACTCCTGGGCTTTCAGCTGCAGCACAACTCCATCCCTGTCTCCATTGCTACATGTCAACCTTCCCTGTGTCTCTTCTCTTTTATAAGGACGCCCTCAGATGGGGTTAGGAACCAGCCTACTCCAGTATGGCTTTATGTTAACATCTTCACAGACCCTATTTCCAAACAAGGTCATGTTCACAGGCACAGAGGTTAGGACTTCAGCATATACTGGGGTGGGGGGTACATAATTCAATCCATACCTGTCAGTAATGCATGGGTTGTGTGTAGTGTCTCCTGCAGGCCCCAGACCCATGTGGAGTTTGCAGTCCTAGAAGTGGCTGCTTGCCCTGGCCTTCCCTTCTCTGACAGCTTGGACCTGCAGACAACCTTGCTGTCAACACCCTCTCCTAGGACCTTAAGAATCCTCACTTTGCTAGTTCAGCAGTGGGCCTCACCAGTGCAGGTGACCGCACCCAGGTGCCTGCAGGTAACCTCGTAGCAGACCCCACTCACTGAGATGTGCTGGGCGCAGGTGGTTACACACTCAGCCTTGACCAGGATAAGTCCACTCCCAGAAGTTCTCTCAAGCCACCTGCCCCTCATCCCTGTGGCATTTCTTCAGAGCTCATGATGGCCAAGATGCCCCCCACCCCAAAGAGCCTGCTGGTGGGGACAAGGGCAGGCCTCCGCTGCCCTGGCCTCCTGAAGGCTCTACACCACACTCTGGGGAAGGAACCTGGAATCAGGAACATGCACATCCTCATACTCTGGACTCAGCCTCTAAGGACACAGTGGGGAGGGCTGAGTCTCCTGACCTCAGTTAAGGCTGACCTCTGCTTCTACCAATACTGCCACAGGAGGAAACTGCTCACATCCCACAGCCCAAGTCCTGGGGACTTCGCAATGAGCCCCTGAATACTGACAGGCTGCTCCTCCCAGAGAGGTGCCAGCAGACCAGGGGGCATAGGACGTAGGGAGCCCTTCCCTGAAGTGCAATTCTGCTCGCCCAAGAGGGCCCCTTCACATGGGTGAGGGGTAGGGGCCTGGCCTGGCCAGGACTCCGCTCTCCCATCCAGCCCAGTGGGGGCCACCCACTAGGAACAACAACAATAATAATGTTAATAATCGGCAAAGCCCCCTGCCTGCTCTGAGTTAACTCAGGAAAGCAGTGAGGATCCTCAGGAACGCCATGAGCTGCTGCCTGTGTGAGTCTGCAGCCCCGCCCTACCCTCCTGCCCTCTCCCACTGCACATACCCCACCTCTGAGGGTGCTGAGCTCTAGGCCTTTACCAGGCTGGCACAGGGCCGCCCACCAGACTCCTATTCCATGGAGACAACAGCGTAACTCCTCTCTCCGCAGAGGCGACGCTGAGCCCAGGGAGGGAGGCCGGGATCGGCGCTCACGGCTCCAAGGGCTTGGGCACAGAACCCATAGATGGGGAAGGCCCAGGCAGGGGAGTCCACGCCTCTGAGCCTGGGTTCCTACAGACATAAAATGGGGCTCCTCACCCTGAGTAGATGAGGTGCCACTTACAAAAGTGCCTGGTGCCAGGGCTGGGCACATCCCCACAGCCTTCCTGCTCCCCCTACACCCTGAGAGGCCACACCAAGATGGAACCAAGGCTGGGTGATGTTTACATCTGGAGGGCAGGAAGAGCTGCCAGGACACACGCCATCCTTCAGAACACACCCCCTCTCCCCCGGCTTCTGGGTGAGCAAGCCTACTCCATAGAAGGGAAGGAAGCTGCTCTTTGTTAACACTGTTGCCATAGCAACTGGATCCAGGGAGAAGTCTCCCTTCAAGGTAGAATCTGAGAGTGGCACTTGCAGACAGGAGAGTGGCAGCAATGGGCAGCAGGCCCAGTCCCCTAGTCCCGTCCAGTCCGCACTCCTTCCTGAACAGGTCTGGGCCCCACGGCCCCAGCTTGTCCCAGAGCTCCTGGGTCTGCTCCTCACCCTCAACCCAACCGTGGGGGCATGGAACAGGTACCCCCCCACCAAGTGCCCCCAGACGCTGATCTGTCTGCTGTCCTGCTGCACGTGCACTCACTTCATCACAAATACTGACCAAGCCCCAGTGTAGCCACCATTTCCAGCTGGGGTTCAAAGGCGAGGTTCAGGCCTGGGGCAGAGGCAGACCTGACTCCAGCAAGGTGCTGCAGAGGAAAAGCACACCCGAGTGAGTGTGAGAGGCTGACAGGCCAGGCTGCGGGGAGGACGCTGAGGGACGAGGGAGCATACCAGGCAGACAGGATGTCCAGGCGAGGTAGTGCTGCCTCAGAGCCCTGTGTGGGAGCAGACGGTCCCTGACCACTGGGACAAGGAGAAAGTGACAAAGCCGCAGGGCTCTCTTGTGGGAATGGATTGTAGGGGAGGGGCCGCTGCAAGCTTCCAGGAGGGTGACAGTGGCTGGGCCCTTGAAAGATCAGTGGGCAGGGCGAGTCCCAGAGCAGGTGGGGCAAAGCAGGCTAGACAGGCTGAGTCACCTCCAGGCCTGACCCCCTGCCCAGGTGGGGGCCCTGTGGACAGCAGTCAGAGGCACTCCCAAGGAAACAGGAGGCCCTGGGGTCACTGGGCACCAACGCCTGCAGAGCCCAGAGGACAGGTGGGCTGGCTATTGACTCTGGGATCAGATCAGCACCATGGCGAGAGCGGAAGCTGTGGACTGGGGTGGGTAGGGGGCCAAGTCCTGAGGAGCTGAAGCCCCTGGGAGAGGAGGAGGAGCCTGCAGGAAGGGCTGAGGAGTACCTGGGGAGCTGGTGGATGGCGCGGGGCCAGCAGAGCCAGGGATGTGCGCCTGGGAGGAAGGAGCAGTGGAGGGGCTGCCTGCCCTGCAGGGTCAGATATCCCCTGGCACAGCAGCCGGGCCTCTGAACAGCCGTAGGGTGGGGGGGGGGGGGGAGGGGACGAGAGCCAGATGGGAGTGGGCTGGAGGAGTGGGAAGTGAGGAAGTGGAGTGAGCAAGCAGAGAAACCTGCTTAAAAGTCAGCCTGCAAAGGGGAGGAGAGAAGGGAGAAATAACTGGAGGAGGAGGAGGCTGGCTGAGGAGGGTTTGCTGTTGTTTTTAAGATGGAAGAAGCATAATGCAAATAGCTGCACCTCTTGAGGCCACCAAAACAAAAAACAAACAAACTTGTTGCCAGCGAGTCCCTCCGGACTCATAGCAACCCTGTAGGACAGAGCAGAACTGCCCCACAGGGTTCCTGAGGAGCGGGTGGTGGTTTAGAACTGCTGACCTTTTGGTTAGCAGTCGAGCTCTTAACCACCGTGCCACCAGGGCTCTTGAGGCTGCTGTAAATGGGGCAGCTGAGTCTCACCTGTTAAGAGAAGCTGCCCAAATGCGGACACAGGAGGCTTCCTGCCTGCCCTCTGGGCAGCGTGGACCACACCCTGTTCCCTGGCCTGGGGCATGCGTTCGGGGTGGGAAGGTGACAAGAGGCAAAACCACCAGAGGCAGATTCTCCACCTTCCTTGGATCACATTTTGGGTTTGGCTGCAAGGCTCTTAAGACTGCTTGAAGTCCCAAGGGCCAGTGGAGGGGTTTTAAGCGTGAGGCTGGAATCAGCTGCATTGGTCAGAGGACCCCTCTAGATCTGGCCTGAGGGCAGGCACACTTGGGGTCGGTGTACTGACAGAAGCTGGGCAGGAGCAGGAGGGGCGGGCCTGAGAAAATGTCCAGAGCCTTGAGACAATCTGAGGTATCACTCCGGCTTAGACCTCCCAACCCTCTTCGGGGTTCACATGGAGACAGGGGTATTAGGGCACACACCTAAGACCTTGGCACCCTGGCAGGCATCACTGCACATCTCTAGACTTTCCCAGTCCTGGCCAGACCCTTATATACAAGCCAGCCCACCCAGGCAAGTACCCGCCCCTCCTCTCCCCCCACCCCCATATCTGCATGGGCCACCTAGGGCCTCGGGGCTCCCCTTGGGGCTCTCGATCCCTGTCCTCCACACACCACCAGGCTAACGCCTGCTGACCTTCCCAAACCTAGTGAAGGAAGAGGTGAAATTCTGAATGAATCTGGAGCAGCCAGATGGCTACGGGCCAGCCCAGGCCCCCTTCCTCTAGGCCCTTCCACCCACACTATCAGGCAGACACCTAGCACAGAGGACAGTGTGTCTTCCCCAGGCGTCCGCAGGTGACCAGTGGGACAGGCCACTTCAGCAGCACCACAGTGACAGGCCCCGCCCTTCTGCCCTCAGATTCCGCCTGGAAGATGTTGCTAAGTAAACACGTATCCAGGGAGGGAGGTGTCGAAGGCAGAGCAGAGGAACCGAGAAGCAGCCTGGAGTGGGTGGGAGTTACCGGAGGCAGATGTCTGCTGAGTGCTCGGAAGCTCTGTGAGAGCAGAAGCCAGAGTGGACAGGGCTGAAGCAGATGGCCTCAGAGGGACAAGGCCCCACCTGAGGGAGCGGGGAGGTATGGGCAGTGACACTGGGTCCTGGTCCTCACAGCCACCATGCCCCCAGCACCCATCCTCCAGCAGCCCTCGGGGGAGCCCCAAGGATCCTCTCCTTTGGGGTAGGGCCCATGCAGAGACCCGCATCCCTACATTAGGGTTCTCAGGAGGGCAGCAGGTGGGACTCAAAGCCCCCATGCCCCAGCCTTGCCTCTGCAGTAACTTCACTTGACCTATTTGACAAATTCAGCTTCTGTGAAACGTGTGGCTTGATAAAGGAGGTCTGAGGTTAAAAATCAAATGTCAAAAAACCTGATTCTAACCCTGCCCATCCAGCCCAGCCATTTTACAGGTGGGGAAACTGAGGCTTGATCAGCGTCCCTCAGACCACAACCGAGTATCCCAGCCCTCTCCTCCTGAGGACCCAGGGCTAGACTGGTAAGTCTGCTCCTCACCTGCCCCACCCCCCACTGCCGGGTGGCAGGGCACCCACACTTTCCCACTCAGCCTGTGCACATGGGGACACTGCCCCCACTTAGCCCTGCCCGGCACAAGGGCTGGATGGCATCCGGCATTTCTCCCCTCCTCCTCCTTCTCTTGCTAAGTTACACACACACACACACACACACACACACAAACTCTGTGTGAACTCGTTCCATTTCCACAATTTGCCAGGTGGAAGGGAGCCATCAGGCTCACAGCTCAAGGATGTCTCCCAGAGAAAACAAACGATGCTGGCTTTCGGCCCCCCCCCCCGGCATACCTGGAGCCCTGGTGGTGCAGCGATTAAGAGCTCAGCTGCTAACCAAAAGGTCGGCAGTTCAAATCCACCAGGCACTCCTTGGAAACCTATGGGGCAGTTCTACTCTGTCCTATAGGGTCGCCATGAATCGGAATCGACTCTACGGCAACGGTTTGTTTTGGGGTACACCTGGAGAACACCTGCATGTGCTCCCAAACCCAGGGCCACGTCAAGGAGCACACAGCTTCTGTGCTTCACTGAGGGAGAGATGGGGGGAGGGGCGTGTGGCATGTCCGTGCGGGGGTCCACACTCTTTACCCCCTCCTCGGCAGCATGTATGGGTCCTGCTGCATGCCTTTCCTGCCAGACCCATGACCACCCAGAGGGCTGCTGGGTTACTAGGACCTAAGGTCGTAAGGACAAAGAGAGGCTGAAGGGGCAGCAGGCTCATGCCTGTGGCCTGAGGCTGCCTTACCCCGGTCCTCCTAGGTCCTCCCACTCTGGGTCTCCTCCTCCTGTTCTGGGCTGGGGTCCAGGTAGCCAAAAGCAAAGTGTCACTGGATGTCAGAGTGGATATGCCCTCAGAAATCACTGAAACCAACTGTGTCATCCTACAGATGGGGAAAGCGAGTGTCAGAGAGGACTCCAGCCTGTCAGTGGTCCTCCTGATTCCCTACACTGCCTCTGTCTATAGGTACGGCAGAGAAGGGCCTGGACGCAGGAGACAGGGCTGGGCTGGGCAGGACTGTGTCCCGAGAAAGGCCTGAGACCCCGGAGGGGTGGATCCAGACCTTGGCCTCTGTAGGGTTCCCCTGCATGCCATCCTGTCCCTTCCCTGTGCCTTGAGGATGGGAAAAGGACGGGGCTGAGAAAGGGTGAACCAGAGGGGGCTCACAGGCCCAAGCAGGGACAAACCTCAAAGCCCCAGGCGGCACCTAAGAGACAGGGCGCCTCCTTGTCAACATCCACCAGCTCAAGGGGCTCCAAAGCCTTGATAGAAATCCAGAGGGCGGGGGCCTGCCAGCGTGTCCTTCCGCAGGCAACAGAGCAGGAACCTCCGTGAGGTTTCCTTGCACTCCCGGCCTTTTCCTTTATGTTCCCCATACTCCAGACCAGAACCAACTGCACCTGTCCCCGTCCTTGCTCCCAGGAAGACCCAGGGGCAAAGGGAGCAGCGGCCCTTCAAATGACCCACCCCTAGCCCATGGTGTGAACAGGAGCATCTGACCATGTCCCTGGCCCTGTCCCCTCAAATGCAGAGCTAATGTCCCAATTGCTCGCCAAACAGCAAGGGCATAGGATGCCACCGCGGGGCCCAGAATGCAAAACAGCAATGGAAACTTCCAACTGCGCAGCCTGGGCTCCTCAGACTCCCCAGGCCCTCCCCCACTCCAGGCCTGGACAGCAGACCTGTCAGCCGGGTCCTCCCCGCCTGCCCCTACCCGCCTGCCCCTACCCGCCTGCCCCTACCCGCCTGCCCCTACCCGCCTGCCCCTACCCGCCTGCCCAAGGCGCTCCCGCCACGCCCCGGCCAGAAGGCTGGAGGCGGAGTTCTCACAACTCCGCCCGCCGGGCTCGCCACCTGCCTAGCTCGCTCTCGGACCCCGACCCCGCGCACGCCCCGCCCTGCCCACACGGGCCAAGGAACGCCGGCCCGCAAGAGGGACGGAGGGAGAGAGAGACACGGGGCTCGGCGGCTGCTGCCTACCTCTGTCCGAGCCCGCGCCGTTCCCGCGCCCCCCTCGCGCCGCAGTCCGGCTCCGAGCAGCCCGCGGCCGGCGCCGGTTGCGGCTCATGCTCCAAGCCGGCCCGCGGCACCCGCCCACCTGCGGCCGCCTCCGCGCTGCGCCAGCTGCGGGCAGAGCAGCTCTCTCCGCAGCCGGCGCGGGGAGCGCGAGCGAGCACGGAGCGGGCGGGCGCGGGAGCGCGGCAGTGGCGCGGGGCGAGGGCGCGGCTTTCATTTTAAAAAGGAAAGGCGACAAATAACCCAAAAAGTTCTGTAGCCAGCTCATTAAAAGATCCTTTGAGGACTCGCAAGAGCTGCCAATTTTTTTCTCTCTTAAAAAAAATGTGGTTAGATATATATAACAAAATTTGCCGTTTTAACTACTTTTAAGTATATACAATTCAGTGGCGGCCGCAGGAGGTATTGGAGGCTCGGCGGTAGAATCCTTGCCTTCTGTGCAAGAGACTCAGTTGGAATTCTAGCCAGTGCATCTCACGTGCAGCCACCGCCGGTCAACATCATGTCGGGTCACCACACATCCTTCGGGGGAGGCTTGGGTGTTGCTATGTTGCTGAACAGGTTTCAGTGTAGCTTCCAGACTGAGACGGACTAGGGAGAAAGGCCTGACCATCTGCTTCCAAAAATCAGCCAGTGAAAACCCTGTGGATCACAACAGTGGGATCTGCAGGCAATTATGGTGATGGCGCAGGACTGGGCAGCGTTTCCCTCTGTTGTGCGTGGGGTCCCGTCGGTTGGGAGCCTGCTCCACAGCAGGGAACAAGAATGACAACAGTCACATTCACAGTGCTGTGCAACCATCACCACTATCACTATCACCCCAAACAGAAACTCTGCACCTCTTAAGCGGTAACTTGTTCGTTCTCTCCCCTCCTCAGCCCTTGGCAACGGCAAATAAACTTTTGTCTCCATTCATTTGACTATTCTAGATATTTCGTATAAGTGGGACCACACAGTATTTGTCTTTTTGCGTATTTCACTTAACATAAAATTTTCAAGTTTCATCCAGGTCATCCTGTGCGGTGCAATGGGTTTCTCTTTATATATGGCCTTTCTGGCCTTGGGTTTATAATTCTGCCAAAAATGATTGATTGGACTGAAGTCTGCCCTGTGATTGGTATATGTTACACACCTTGCTGGTATTGGTTGATTTGTTATGCAAATAGTGGTATGTAAAATTACCCAATAGGCTTGACTGACTCGTGGTCCAGCTGGAGGATTGGTTGGTTTTGCTATCCTGCTAGGCTTATATAAGAGCCAATCCCACAGAGGTTTAAGGTGGCACCTCACCACTGTCAAGAAGAGTCTGGAGCAGAGTGTGTCCTTTGAATGTAAGGTCTCTGCACTGAGAACCTCCTAGACCCAGAAAAGAGAGCTGTACCATGAGATGGCGAGAAATGGTGGCAAGCATAGCAGAGCCCAGTGGCAGAGAAACAGTGGCAGCAGTACAAGCAGCAGGAACCAAGGGTCTGGTATATGGCTTCCGTGGGCTTGCCAGCCGGTGGAGACAGGCACTCAGGTGGGCTTGCCGGCCCACAGGGAGAAAGAGATCTGAGCAGGAGGCTTGATGGTTGGGCAGGGTACCTCTGGGCACTTGTCCTTGGAGCTAGAAGAGCTGTAACACTTGCCCGAGCTGGGCAGAGGCCTAGAGCTGGGCAGAGGCCTAGAGGGGCAGAAGCCGGAGAGATCCTGCGTAGGGGTGTTCCCACTGGCAAGGCAAGGCCCAGTGAGTTCCGGAGACAGAGCAGAAGCCTCGGGAGCTCCATGCAGGCCTCCCAGGCAGCATGATGATAGCTGAAGGCAGAGAGAAGGGCGTGCCCGCAGGCACAGCCGAGATAAGGGCTGTCTCTGACACAGCCTAGAGAAGGGCCTGCCTGCAGGCACAGAGCTGAAGGAGATGAGAGCTGTCCAGATTGATGAAGTTGATCCTGCCTGGTGAGTGGTATCCTGTTACTTCCAAGTTGATACTGATCCCTAGTTGTAGCCTGTTACTTCCCTAATAAACCACACAACTGTGAGTATGGTCTGTGAGTTCAGAGTGGCCCTTGCAAGGAATTACTGAACCCAGCAGAGAAATAGAGAGTGCCATGGAGTGGGGGAGGTGGCTGGTGAAAAGGTTGGAGAATGTATGCCCTCCATAGGAACCAGCTTCGTGCTGATCCTGATTCTCAACCCTCCTTTAGAATTTAGGCAAGTTCAGATTCTAGAACCAGGGCTTCAAACTAGTCCAAACTGGTTCTGTCATGGTCGACGAAGTGAAACCAGAAGAGACCCGAATTTTTACAATTTGGGTGATACAGAATGATAACCAGAACAGAAAGATTACAGGTCAAAACCCTGGAATGGGAGGCTTGGAAGAGGCATAGTGAGCCCTTCCAGGAGACTGATGCATGAGATTGGGTTATCTGCAGGACTGTGGAGAGCGACCCACATTCAAAGTGGCACAATCACTGTTGTCTTTGAGTGGGGCACCACTGTTACAAGTCTGCTAAAAATCTAATGGGCAAGAGATTTGGTTGCTATGCAACACATAGGCTGCCCTTGTTTTCTAAGAGGGAGATTAAGTTTCTAGCAGGGCTTCAAACCATAATTTTTCCCATTCTGGTTATTGTTCCAGTTCACCCAGATTTTAAAAATGCAGGTCTGTTCAGTTGTCACTTCTTTGGCCATGACTGAACTGGGCAGAACTGGATCGAATCCCTGGCTAAAACACATAGTGTGTATCAGAACTTCATTTCTGTTTATGACTGAATGATATTCCATTGTATGTATATACCACATTTTGTTTACTCATTCGTCTGTTGATGGACACTTGGGTTGTTTCAACCTTTTAACTATTGTGAATTATGCTACACTGAACATTGGTGTACAAGTATCTGTTTGAGTCCTTGCTTTTGATTCTTTTAGATATATACCTATGAGTGAAATTGCAGGTCATATGGTAAGTCTATGTTTAACTTTGTGAGGAACCATCAAATTGTTTTCATAGTGTTTGCACCGTTTTACATTCTCACCACCAATGCACAAGGGTTTCAATTTCTCTACACCTTCACCAACACTTGTTATTTTCCATTTTTCTGATAATAGCCATCCTAGTGGGTGTGAAGTGATATCTGTGGTTTTGATTTGCATTCTCCTAATTACCAAGAAGCCCTGATTGCACAGTGGTTAAAGCACTCGACTGCTAACTTAAAGGTCAGTGGTTCAAACCCACCAGCCACTCCATGGGAGAAAGATGTGGTGGTCTGCTTCCATAAAGATTTATAGCCTTGGGAAACCCTGCGGAGGCAGTTCTACTCTGTCCTATAGGATCACTATGAGTCAGAATCGACTCGCTGTCAGTGAGTTTGGGCTAATTACTAATGACATTGAGCAACTTTTCATGTGCTTATTGGCCTTTTATATATGTTCTTTGGAAGAGTGTCTATTCAAGTTGTTCACTCGTTTTTTAAATTGGGTTGCTTGTCTTTTTTGTTGTTGAGTTGTAGGAGTTCTTCGTATATTCTAGAAATTAAACTCTTATCAGATATATGACTTGCAAATATTTTCTCCCATCCTGTAGGTTGTCTCTTCACTTTCTTGATAAATGTCCTTTGATGCACAGGAGTTTGTCATTTTGATGAAGAAAAACTTATCTATTTTTTCTTTTGTTGCTTGGTGTCATATCTAAGAATCTGTTGCTCAATCCAAGATGTACTTCTATGTTTTCTTCTAAGAGCTTTATGGTTTTAGCTTGTCATGGATTGAATTGTGTCCCCCAAAAATACGTGTATGAATTTGGCTAGGCCATGATTCCCAGTATTGTGTGATTGTCCACCATTTTGTCATCTGATGTGATTTTTCCTATGTGCTGTAAATCCTATTTCTATGATGTTAATGAGATGGGATTAGTGGCAGTTATGTTAATGAGGCAGGACTCAATATAACAAGATTAGGTTGTGTCTTAAGCCAATCTCTTTTGAGATATAAAAGAGAGAAGCCAGCAGAGAGACACGGGGACCTCATACCACCAAGAAAGCAGTACTGGAAGCAGAGCACGTCCTTTGGACCCAGGGTTCCTGCGTGGAGAAGCTCCTAGACAAGGGAAAGTTTGATGACAAGGACCTTTCCTCAGAGCCAACAGAGAGAGAAAACCTTCCCCTGGAGGTGATGCCCTGAATTTGGACTTGTAGCCTATTATACTGTGAGAGAATAAATTTCTCTTTGTTAAAGCCATCCACTAGTGGTATTTCTGTTATAGCAGCACTAGATAACAAGACACAGCTCTTCTATTTAGGTCATTGATTTGGGTCATTAGTTTTTTGGAATTAATTTTTGTATATGGTGTGAGGTAAGGTACCATTCTTTTACATGTGGAAATTCAGTTGTCTCAGCATCATTTGTTGAAGCATCTATGCTTTCCCCACAAAAGGGATTTTACAACCTTTTTGAAAATCAATTGCCCATAAATATATGGGTTTATTTCTGGACTCTCAATTCTGTTCCATTGGTCTATATGTATATCCTTATACCAGTATCAAACTATTTTGATTACTATAGCTTTATATTACATAGTTTGAAATCAGGAAATGTGAGTTCTGCTTTATTCTTCTTTTTCAAGATTGGTGTTAGCTGTGGGTTCCTTCCATCTGCTAGCTTTTGGGTTAATTTTCTTTTTCTAGTTCCTCAAGATGTAACTTGAGCTCTTCTTTTTTAATGTAGGTGTTTAGAACTATAAATTTTCCTCTGAGCATTGCCTTCTTTGCATCCCGTAAGTTTTTGGTACATTGTGCTTTCATTTTCATTTGTCTCTAAGTATTTTCTAATTTCCTTTATGATTTCTTCTTTGACACATTGGTTAGTTAAGGATATGTTGTTTACTTCTACATATTTTTTAATTTTCCAGATGTCCTTCTGTTATTGATTTCTGGCTGATTCCATTGTGGTTGCAGAAGATACTTTGTATGTTTTCAATCTTTTAAAATTTATTGAGACTTGTTTTTTGGCCTAGCATATGGTCTATCATGAAGAATGTTCCATCACCTAAGAAGAATGTGTATTCTTATGCTGTTGATAAGAAAGTTTTATATAGGTCTCTTAGGTCTAGTTGGTTTATAGTGTTGTTCAAATCCTCTTTCCTTACTGATGCTCTATATAGATGTTTGCATCTCTCAGGGTTCTCCAGAAAATCTTATGGGTTGAATAGTATCCTGTAAATAGACATGCTGAAGTCTTATTCCCTCTACCTGTAAATGTGGCTTTATTTGGAATTAAACAATAGTCTTTACAGATATAATTATTTAAGTTAATGTGAGGTCATATGTAGGGTAGGCACTAATCTAATATGGCGGATGTCCTTATAAGAAGAGAAGAAGAGATACCAAAAGTCAGAAAAGATGGAAGAAAATCATGGGATGACTGAAACAGAGACTGCAGTCATGTTGCCGCAAGCCAAGGAATGTCTGGGGCTACCAGAAGCTGGAAGAGACAAGGAATGATGTTCCCCTGAAGTCTTTGGACAGAGTATGGCCATGCTAACATGATTAATTCAAACTTCTAGCCTCCGGAACTGTGAGAGAATAGGTTTCTGTTCTTTTAAGCCACCCAGTTTTTCTGTACTTGGTTACAGTAGCCCTGAGAAATGAAAACAGTGTTCAGTCTATTATATTTTCTTTTTTTAAATTTTTTTATTGTTGTAAAAATTGTATAACACTACATTTGCCAATTCAACATTATCAGTTACGTTAATCATGTTGTGCAATCACCACCCACAATCATTGCCAAGCTTCCCATCACCGTAAACAGTAACTCACTGCTTCTTAAACAATGACTCTCTCTTTCTCCCCACTCCCTCCTCATGATAACCACTAATAAACTTTAGTCTCTATACATTTGCGTATTCTTGTTATTTCATATAAGTGAGATCATACAACATTTTCCCTTTGTGATTGACTTATTTTACTCAGCATAATGTTTTCAAGGTTTATCCATGTTGTTAATGTATCAGAATTTCATGTCTCTTTGTGGTTGAGTAAGATTCCATTGTCTGTATGTACCACATTTTGTTTATCTATTCATCTGTTGATGGACATATAGGTTTTTTTCCATCTTTGAGCTATTGTGAATAGTGCTGCAATGAATGTTGGTGTACATGTGTCTGTTTGCATCACTGCTTTCAAGTCTCTTGGGTATATGCCTAGTAGTGGAATTGTTGGGTCATATTTAAACATATTAAACATTTAAACATTCAGCTTTAAACATAAAGCTCTAGGTTTAACTTTTTGAGAACTACCAGACTTTTTTCCACAGCAGCTGTTCCATTTTGCATTACCACCAGCAATTGATAAGGGTTCCAGTTTCTCCACATCCTTGCCAACATTTGCTGTTCTTCATTTAGGTTAATTTCTTCTTTTTAAAAATAATTTATTTTATTGTTGTGGAGAATATACATAACAGAACATATACTAATTCAGCAATTTCTACACATACAATTCAGTGATATTGACAGTATTCTTCAAGTTGTGCAACCATTCTCACCCAGCTTTTTTGAGTTGTTCCTCCCCATAACATAAATTCACTGCCCCCTAAGTTTCCTATCTAGTCTTTCAATCCTGTATAGATGGATTTGATCCTATATAAATAGATCTTAAAAGAACACAATGCTCAAGGTGGACTTTAATTACTAGTTAAGCTAAACTATTGTTTGGGATATTTTTGGTGTTGTTTTTTTTTTTAAAGAATATTTTATTGTGTTTTCAGTGAAAGCTTACACAGCAAATTAGCTTCCCATTTAACGACTACTACACACATTGTTCAGAGACATTGGTTACATCTTTCAAATGTTTTAACATTCTCATTATTCCATTATAGATGTTTCACTTCCAATAATCTATTTTCCCTGTTGTCTTACCCTTTTATATTTGCTTTAGAGTAATTGTTGATCATTTGGTCTCATGTAGATGATTTTTTAAAGCTGTGCAGTACTCATTGGTAATATTCTTTATGAGCTGTCTTAGGCTGGGTTCTCTAGAGAAGCTAAACCAGTAAAGCATATAAACATATATATAGAGAGGTTTATATTAAGGAAATGGTTCACGAGGTTGTAGAGTCTAGAATGTCCCAAGTCCGTAGGTCAGGCTGGAGGCTTCTCCTAATTCACATAGCCACAGGGGCTGGCAAACCCAAGATTGGCAAGTCAGATAGCAGAGCTCTGGCTCACATGTTGTGAAGACCGACGAAATCTAAGATCTGCAGACAAGTTGGCAGGTAAGCTGCTAGCTCAAGTCCCAAGAAACGGAGGTCAGACGAACCAGAGCCAGCTGCAGGATCCAGTGTAAGCAAAAGCCCATGAGCCTTGCCAGAAAGTCCACCTGTATTGGATGCAGGCCACAGCCTCAAGGAAACTCCCTTTCAACTGATTGGCTACTCAGCATATCCCGTCATTGAGGTGATCACATTATATCAAATCTCATCATGGAGGTGATCACATCATTATATGACTGCCAGACTACATCCTAACTGCCAAACCACTGAGAATTATGGCCCAGCCAAGTTGACACAAAACGTTCATGATCACATGAGCCAATCTCTTATTTAGCTAAAGGGTGTCCTCAGGGTAGTCAGAGTTCAAAGTTTATGGAGTATCCCAGGGTGATAGTCTTGGGGAGTCCTCTAGTTTCAACTGGTCCAATAAGTCTGGACTTCATGAATTTGAGTTCTGTTCCATGTTTCTCCCCTTCTGTTAGGATTCATCTACTGCAGCCCTAATCCAAAAAGTTGTTAGTGGTAGGTGGTTAGTGGCACCATCCAGTTCTTCTTGTCTCAGGGTAGATGAGGCTGTGGTTCATGTAGATTGTTATCCTGTATACTAGTTTCTTCTCTGAGTCTTTGGTTTCCTTCTTTCTCTTTTGCTCCAGACAAGATGAGACCAATAGTTGTGTCTTAGATGGCCACTTGCAAGGTGTTAAGACCCCAGACACTACTCACCAAACTAGGATGCAGACCGTAAACTTTAGGAACTATATTATGCCAATTGACCCAGTTGTCCCACAAGACTATGGTCCTAAGGCTTCAAACCCAGAAATTCAATCCTGCAAGTTGTTTGGTTATGTATAAGAAGTACCCACAACTGTGAAACCTATGTGGTTTATTATATATATGAACATACTTGCATGCACACACACATATATGCATACATAGCTACATGTATATATGCACACAAATATACACATATATACATACCTATACACATATATTCATAAATACATACACATGTACCACACATATTTTTTGGTTGTTGCAAACTTATTTATTTTCTAGCATTTACCAAAAGTGTCCCTTTTTGTGTGTGTGTACTTCTTAGTGACATCATTTACCTTGGTCAAGCTGTGCACACTTCACCTACATTCCCTGTTTCTTTTCCCATCACCAAAAATAACAAATATCTACTACATAAAGAGTGATTCTCCCTTTCCCCACTCACCCATCCCTGGTAACCACTAATGAACATTGGTTTCTGCATGTGTATGTATTTTTGTATTTTTATAAAGCAAGCATCATACAATATTTATCTTTTTATGATTGATTTATTTCACTCAGCAAAATGTCATTCATATTAATCCACATTATAAGATGTTTTGAGGACTCATCATTATTCTTTATGGTTACATAGTTGTTATGGATTGAATTGGGTCCCCCAAAAATGTGCATCAACTTGGCTAGGCCATGATTCCCAGTATTGTGTGGTTGTCTACCATTTTGTGATCTGATGTGATTATCCTATGTGTTGTAATCCTAACCTCTATGATGTCATTGAGGCAAGATTAGAGGCAGTTATGTTAATAAGGCAGGACTCAATCTACAGGATTAGGTTGTATCTTGAGTCAATCTATTTTGAGATATAAAACAGAATTGAGCAGAGAGTAGAGGGACCTGGTTACCACCAAGCAAGAAGAGCCAGAAGTGGAGCGTGTCCTTTGGACCCGGGATCCCTGTGCTGAGAAACTCCTAGATCCAGGGGAAGATTGATGACAAGGACCTTCCCCCAAAGCTGACAGAGAGAGAAAGCCTTCCCCTGTAGCTTGCACTCTGAATTCAGACTTTTAGCCTTCTAGACTGTGAGAGAATAAATTTCTGTTTGTTAAAGCCATTCACTTGTGGTATTTCTGTTATAGCAGCACTATACCTAAGACAATAGTATCCTGTTGAATGTATGTCCCACATTGTGATTATCTATCCATCCATTAATGGGCACCTAGGCTGTTTCCATCTTTTTGTTATTGTGAATAGTGCTGCAATGAACACAGGTGTGCATATGTCTGTTTCTGTCATTTCTGTTAGGTCTCTAGGATATATACCTAAGAGTGGGATTGCTGGATCATAAGGTAGTTCTATTTCTAGTTATTTGAGGAAGTTCTACACTGTTGTCCATAGTGGTTGCACCATTATACAGTCCCACCAGCAGTGGATAAGGGCTCCAATCTCTTCACATCCTCATCAGCATTTATTGTTTTCTGTTTTTTCGTTAGTGCCATTTTAGCAGGGGTGAGATGATATCTCATTGTTGTTTTGATTTGCATCTCTCTAATGGCTAAAGATGGTGAACATCTTTTCATGTGTTTGTTGACTGCTTGAATGTCCTCTTTGATGAAGTGTCTATTCATGTCTTTTGCTCATTTTTAATTGGGGTTGTTTGTCTTTTTGTTGTTGAGTTGTTGAAGTTTTCTATATATTTTAGAGATTAGATACTTATCAGATATGTTGTTCCTGAAGATTTTTTCTCAGTCTGTAGGTTGTCCTTTTATTCTTTTAATAAAGTCTTTTGATGAGTATAAATGTTTAATTTTTATGAAGTCCCAATTACATTTTTGTCTTCTGCTGCTCTTGGATTTGTAGTAGTATTCGATAATCTGTCATTAAAAAAAACCTAGGCTCTATAGTTTTGTTTCTAATGTTTTATTCCAAATACTTTATGATTTGGGCTTTAACATTTAGTCCTTGATCCATTTTGAGTTAGTTTTTGTGTATGCTGTGAGGTATGGATTGTGTTTCATTTTTCTGCATGCAGTTATGCAATTTTGCCAGCCCCTTTTGTTGAAGAGACTGTTCCTTCCCCCACTGAATAGACATTGATCCTTCGTCAAAAATCAGTTGTCCATGTATGGACGGATTTATTTCTGGGTTCTCAGTGCTATTCCACCGGTTTATGTGTCTGTCATTGAACCAGTACCAAGCCGTTTTGATGACTGTAGGTCTATAGTATGTTTTGAGGTTGGGAAGTGTGAGGCCTCCTACTTTGTTCTTTTTCTTCAATATTGCTTTGGCTATTTTAAATCTCTTTCCTTTTCATATAAAATGTAAAGTTGGTGATTAGTTTTTCCATTAAAGAATATTGTTGGGATTTGGATTGGGATTGAATTGCATCTATAGATGGACATTTTCACAATAATAAGTCTTCCGATCCATGAGCAGGGAAAGTACTTCCATTTGTGCAGGTCTTTTTTAGTCTCTTGTTTTCATTGTATAAGTCTTTTGCATCCCTGGTTACATTTATCTCTAGGTATTTTATAATTTGGGAGAGGAGGCTACTGTAAATGGTATTGCTTTCTTGATTTCCTTTTCAGATTTCTTCCTATTAGTGTATAGGAACCCAACTGATTTTTGTATGTTGAGCTTGTATCCTGCAACATTGCCAATTATTAGATCTTGTGGACTATTTGGGGTTTTCTATGTATAGGATCATGTCATCTGCAAATAGTAATCATTTTATTTCTTCCTTTCTATTTTGTATACCCTTTATTTCTCTTTCTTGCCTTGTTGCTCTGGTTAGGGCTTCCAGTACAATACTGAGTAAGAGTGGTGATAGTGTGCATCCTTGTCTCGTTCCTGTTCCAGGGGAAGGCTTTCAGTCTTTTTCCACTGAGGGTGATGTTGGCTGTTGGTATGGCGTATAGACCCTTAATTATGTTGAGGAATTTCCCTTCTATTCCTATTTTTCTGAGAGTTTTTGTGAGGAAATGGTATTAGATTTTATCAAATGCTTTTTCTGCATCAATTGAGATGATCTTATGGTTCTTTGTTTTTATTCCTTTGTTTTATTTATGTGGTGAATTACATTGATTGATTTTCTAATGTTGTACCACCCTTGCATTCCTGGTATGAATCCTACTTGATCATTGTCATGGATTGAATAACGTCCTCCCAAAATATGTGTCAGTTTGGTTAGGCCGTGACTACCGGTATTATGTGGTCGTCCTCCGTTTTGTGATCTGATGTAATTTTCCTATGTGTTGTAAATCTTAATCTCTGCCTGTGGTTATTGAGGCAAGATTAGTTATGTTAAAGAGGATTAGGGTGGGATGCACCCTTACTCAGGTCAGAGCCCTGATCTGATGTAAGTGGAGTTTTTCTGGGGTGTGGCCTGCATCACCTTTTATTTTACAAGAGAAAAAAGGAGAGAGAAGCAAGCAGAGAGATAGGGAACCTCATTATCACCAAGCAAGAAGAGCCAGGAGTGGAGCGTGTCCTTTGGACCCGGGGTCCCTGCGCTGAGAAGCTCCTAGACCAGGGAAAGATTGATCACAAAGACCTTCCCCCAGAGCCGATACAGAGAGAAAGACTTCCCCTGGAGTTGGTGCCCTGAATTAGGACTTCTAGCCTCCTAAATTGTGAGAGAATAAATTTCTGATTTGTTAAAGCCGTTCACTTGTGATATTTCTATTAGAGCAGCATTAAATAATGAAAACAACCATAATGTATGATTTTCCTAATATGATGTTGAATTCTGTTCACCAGAATTTTGTTGAGAAATTTTGCGTCTATTTTCATAAGGGATATTAGTCTGTGTTGTTGTTGTTAGGTGCCGTAGAATCAATTCTGACTCATAGCAACCCTATGAACAATGGAACGAAACACTGCCCAGACCTGTTCCATCTTAATAATCGTTTCTATGTTTGAGTGCATTGTCGCAGCTACCATGTCCATCTATCCATTGAGGGTCTTCCTGTTTTTTGCTGACCCTCTACTTTACCAAGCATGATGTCCTTCTCCAGGGACTAGTGCCTCCTGATAACATGTCGAAAGTATGTGAGATGAAGTCTTGCCATCCTTGCTTCTAAAGAGGATTCTGTCTGTACTTGTTCTAAGACAGATTTGTTCGTTCTTCTGACAGTCCATGGTATATTCTCCAACATCATAATTCAAAGGCATCGATTCTTCTTCAGTATTCCTTATTCATCATTGAGCTTTTGCATGCATATGAGGTAATTGAAAATACCGTGTCTTGGATCAGGTGCACCTTAGTCCTCATTGGTCTGTAGTTTTCTTTTCTTTCTTTCTGTGTATGGCATCTTTACCTGAGTGATGCTGGCTTCATAGAATGAGTTTGGGAGTATTCTTTCCTCTTCTATATTTTGAAAGAGTTTGAGTAGAATTGTTGTCAACTTTTCTCTTCATGGTGGTAAAATTCTCCAGTGAGGCCATCTGGTCCTGGGCTTTTATTTGTTGGGAGTTTTATAAAAATGACATCTTCAATCTCTTCTTTTGTTATAGGTCTGTTTAGATTTTCTCTTTCTATTTGTGATGTTTATGTAAATAGTGCATTTCTAGGAATTTGTCCATTTCTTCTGGGTTTTCAAATTTGTTGGAGTACAGTTTTTCATTGTATTCTCTTATGATCTCCTTAATCTCATTTTGTATCTGTTGTAATATCTCTAATTTAAATTCTTCTTTTGGTTACTTGAGTCTTTATTTTTTTTTCCTTTGTCAGTCTAGCCAATGGTTTGTCTATTTTATTGATCCTTTCAAAGAACCAGTTTCTGGTCTTGTTGATATTTTCTATTGTTTTTCTATTTTTTATTTCATTTATCTTCTGCTCTGATCTTTATTATTTCCTTTCTTCCAGCAGTTGGTCTTCTTTTACTCTTTGTTTCTATTTTTCAAGTTGTTGGGTTAAATTATTGATTTTGGATCCTTCTTATTTTTTAATGTAGGCATTTATTGCTATGCATTCCCCTCTGAGCACTGCTTTTGCTGTATCCCAGATGTTTGGTATGTTGTGTTTTCACTTTCATTTAATTTCAAGTATTTCTTTAAATTTCATTTCTGATTTCTTCTATCACCCAATAGTTTTTTTTTAGTAGTGTGTTATTAAGTTTCTATGTTTTTCTCCCCCTTATTCTTCCTATTATTGATTTCTAGCTTCATACTAGCTTTGTGTGGTTTCAGTCTTTTCAAATTTGTTGAGGTTTTGTTTTGTGGTCTAGAATATGATCTATTCTGGAGAAAGTTTCATGTGCATTGGAGAAGAATGTGTATTGTGCTGCTGTTGGGTGGTGTGTTCTGTATTTGTTCATTAGGTCTGGTTGGTTGATTGTGCTATTCGGGTCTTTTAAGTCTTTATTTTTTTCTAGTTGTTCTGTAAGTGGTGTATTGAAATCTCCTACTGTTATTGTGTGTTGCTGTTGTTAGATGCCATCAAGTCAGTTCCAACTCATAGCAACCCTGTGTACAACAGAACTAAACTTGACCAAGTCCTGTGCCATTCCCACAGTCATTGTTATATTTGAGGTCATTGATGTACCCACTGTGTCAATCCATCTCACTGAGAGTCTTCATCTTTTCCACTGACACTCTACCAAGCATGATGTCCTTCTCCAGGGAGTGGTCCCTCCTGATAACACGTCCAAAGCACGTGAGACAAAATCTTGCCATCCTCACTTCTAAAGATCATTCTGGCCGTACTTCTTCCAAGACAAATTTGCTTGTTCTTCTCGCAGTCCATAGTATATTCAATATTCTTTGCTAACACTATAATTTAAATGCATCAATTCTTCTTCAGTCTTCCTTATTCATTGTCCAGCATTTACATGCATATGAGGCAACTGAAAATACCATGGCTTGGGTCAGGCACATCTTAGTCCTCAAAATGACATCTTTACTTTTTTCCTTTTTAACACTTTAAAGAGGTCTTTTGCAGCAGATTTGTCCAATACAATACATTGTTTGATTTCTTGACTGCTGCTTGCATGGGCATTGATTGTGGATCCAAGTAAAATGAAACTTTGGCAACTTCATTATTTTCTACTATTATTGTAGAACTGTCTGTTTCTCTCTTTAGTTCTGTTAGAGTTTTATAAATTTTGGGGCTCTGACATTGGATGCATAGATATCTATTTATAATTGTTAATTCTTCTTGGTGTATTGTCCCTTTTATCATTATATAATGTCCTTCTTTGTATTTTTTAATTGACTTTGACTTAAAGTCAATTTTGTCAGATATTAATATTGCCACTCCTGCTGTCTTTTGGTTACTGTTTGCTTCGTATGTTTTTTCCATCCTTTAATTTTTAGCCTTTTTATGTCTTTGTGCCTGAGGTGTGTCTCTTGCCGGCAACATATTGATAGGTCTTGCTTTTAACCCATTCTGCCGCTCTTTGCTTTTGACTGGTGAATTTAATCCGTTGATATTCAGTGTGATTATCAATAGGGAAGAATTTACTGTAGCCATTTTGCTATGCTGTGTGTGTGTGGGTGTGGGTGGGTGGGTGGTGTTAATGATTTCTTTGTTCTTCTTTACTTTCTTTGCTGAGTTCTTTTTGTATATGGGGTTTATTTCCCTTTCGTTTGTTATTATTGTTTCTGTGTTTGTTTTGTCTTTTTATTTTTATTACTTATTTTGGCGAGTAGATTTATTAATTTTTTTGTGGTTACAATGAGGTTTACATTTGACATCCTGCATTCTAAAAAGTGTGTTGTATCTTTAAATTGCCTTAAGTTTCTCATCATATAGTAGTTTTATAAGTACACCAGTCATTCCCCATTTTGTTCTGATGATGTCATCAGATACAATTTTGTATCCCAGAAACCCTGTGATGATTTTTTAACTTTGTTTTACTGTTGTGATTTCTTTATCTGACTTGGTATCAAGGTGATGCTGTCATGTGTCTTTCCCTCAGGTTTTTGTCTGATGTTGTTGGCTTTCTATCTGAAAGACTCCTTTTAATATTTCTTGTAGGACTGGTCTAACGGTTACAAATTCCCTTAATATCTGCTTATCTGAGAATGTCTTTATTTCTCCCTCATTTATGAATGATAATTTTGTTGGATATATAATTCTTGGTTAACATTTCTTTTCTTTCAGGGGTTTGTATATGTCATCCCATTGCCTTCTTGCCTGGGTGGTTTCTGATGAAAAATCTGTGCTTAATCTTACTTTGGCCCTTTCATAGGTGATATTTCTTTTCTCTTCAAATGTTCTCAATATTCTCTTTTTGTTGTTGGTTCTGAAAAGCTTGATTATGATATGTCTCAGTGACTTTCTCTTAGGGTCCATCTTGTATGTATCTTAGGGTCTATCTATCTTGTAAGAAGTTCATTGAGCTTCTTGGATGAAAATCTCATCTTTTGTGATATTTTGGAAGATCTCCGCCATTATCTCTTCAAATATTCTTTCTGTACTTTTTTCTCTTCTTCAGGAATTCCTATTATGCAAATATTGTTCCCTTTGAAGGTATTCCACATAACCCTTTGGCTTTCTTAATTTTTCTTCATTCTTTTTTCCTGTTTGTTCCTCAAACTGAGTAATCTTGATGGTTTTGTCTTGTACTGTTGATTCTTTCTTCCATTGTTTCAATTTTACTTTTGTGGCCTTCCATGGGATTGTTTATTTATGTTATTTTATTATTGAGCTTTGTGATTTCTAGTTGTTGAATTTTTAGGGATTCTATCTCTTTGCTGAATCTGTCATTTTGTTCTTGTAATGTTTTTGTGGGTTCTTCTAGTTTTTTCCTGTGATTTACTTTGTCTCTTTGAGTAAGCTTAGTACTAATTTTTTAAAGTCTTTATTGGATAGTTCCATTATTTGTTCATTCTCTGAGATTGTATCTGTCCTTTTATCTTGTTCATTAGATTGAGCCATCTTGTCCTGTCTCTTCATATGCTTTGTAATTACCTGTTGTCTTTGAGACGTTAATGATTTTTATTGTTCTTCTGACTGATTTTGTTTTGCTCTACTAGGATTTTAATGTTTCCTATTTCTGAGTTGTTTCCCTTCATTTGTATTATTTTAATTATTGTTGTTTGTATTATTGGGGTATGTCCATCTTTAGGGCTGCCTAAAGTTGTTTAGTTGTGATTGTTACTGAACCCAGAAAGGTGGGTCCTTGTCTGGTGTGCTCAGACTTGCCAATTATCTGGATACCAGTCTTTGAGAAAGAGAAGGTAACTTTATTGCAATGTGCAGAGCAAGGAGCCAGGAGGAAGTTCCTCAGATCTGGCTCACCAAGCTATGGGGAAGCAGGGCTTCTGTGTGATTTAGGCAGCAAGATGGTAGCCGCACAGGTGTTCTGGGAAAACTCTAGAAGGCGGCCAGGGAACATGAGGTGACATGGTTCTTTTTGGACCTCTCACTTCAAAATAGGGTCCGGGTGATGATTTTCATTCTGGTTTGTTTCTCCTGTTGCTGTGTCCTGTGTTGAGGTCAATTAGCAGTCACAGCTGGCCCTTCTGCACATGCAGGGCAGGCCAAATCTGATTTGGGCTAGTTTAAGGACTAATAGAAATTTACTGGCATTAGTAAGGTCAGGTTACATGGTTTCCCATCACTGAAGGGTATGGTGAGTTGAATACATACATGGGGTCTGTGGTGTTAAGCACTTAAAATTTCCCTTTGGTTGATTGCTTGGAATTTAGTAAGTTCTTCCTCATGGTAAGGCGCAAGGTATCAGGTAGTTGGGGTCCCTCTGTATCGCTTGATGAGCAGTGTGGACTCTTCATGTTGACACAAATAGGTGCCATGCTCCCTTGTCTGCTGGTTTTCTGGGTGGGTTGTCCACTCACACTCGGTTGGGCAGGCAGCCTTGGTGATCAGAGTAAGCTTTTCACTCAATTTTGCATATGTGGTGGAGTGGGGAAGAGGCAGGTGGTTTCTGTAGGTTCTGGATGGGGGAATCCCTCTGTGCACAGGCCTGGAAGTGCAGTGAAGTCACTGGGATGGCAGAGGAGGATGGGAGGGGCTTCCTCACTCAATCAGACTACCCAGACGGCAACCACGTAGGCCCAGAAAGGTGGGAGAGTCCTTGGGGAGGGGAGAATACTGTGGGGGTAGGGATGTTTCCTTGCTCTGTGAGACCACCTGGAAGGTAGCCACATGGGAGAGTAAGGGTAGAAGAGTCTGTAGGAGGAGGAAGGGGGTGGGGCAGGGCTTCCTTGCTCATTTGGGCAGCTGGGAGGGTGCCTGACTCAGAAGGGAAGGTGGCTTAATCATCTAGTGCTGCTCTAACAGAAATACCCCAAGTGTATGACTTTAACAAAGAGAAGTTTTTTTTGTCTCACAGTCAAGTGGGCTACAAGTCCAAATTCAGGGCAACAGCTCCAGGAGAAGGCTTTCTCTGTCAGCTCTGGAGGAAGGTCTGTGTCATCAATCTTCCCTTGATCTGGGAGCTTCTCTGCACAGGAAACTCAGGTCCGAAGGATGCGCTCTGTTCCCAGCACTGCTTCTTGATGGTATGAGGTTCCCCTGTGTCTCTGCTCGCTTCTCTCTTTTATATCTCAAAAGAGATTGGATTAAGACACTATCTAAACCTCATCAGTATAACCTCATCATAGTGATAGAGTTTACAGCACATAAGGAAATCACATCAGATTTAAAAAATGGTACACAATCATACAATACAGGGAATTATGACCCAGACAAGTTGGCAGATATTTTTGGGGGACATAATTCAATCCATGATACTCCACCCTTTGGCCCCCCAAAATTCATGTCCTTGCAACACGCAAAATATACTCATCTCATCGTATCACAGCAAAAGTCTTAACGCCAAGTTAAAAATCTGAAAATTCCTCTTTATCTGTGAAATCTAGAATACAAGTTATCTGCTTCCAAAGGTGCAATGGCAGAACAGGCACAAGCTAGACATTTCCATTACAAATGGGAGAAACCAGAGGAAAAGAAGGGATAACAGGCACCAAGCAAGTCAGCAGAACACATTACATTAGCCCTCAAGGCTTTGAAAACAATCCTCTGTTCTCTGAGACAATTTACACAATGGCCCTGCCCTCCAGACTCTAGGTATTGGCCACACTCTTTAGATTCTGAGTGGAGGCTCCTCAGCCTGGGCTTCAACTCCACCTTCCAGGCCCACTGGGACAGCAACTCTGCTCCCTTGGCTTTAAGCACACCATTGGATCAGCTGGATCATATGGTCCAAGTGGCAGAATGGCTTACACAGCAGCCTGAACATGTTGCAGAGCCTTCTCTTGTTCTGGGCCCCACACAAAACTAGCATCTTTTTGAGTCACTTGATAAATAGGCCAGAGTAGCACACCCAAATGAGGAATATGTTGCCTCCAAAATCCAAAGAGGCCCACTAGGTGTTGTGCCTCCTTTATAGTTGTGGGAGCAGCAAGATGCAATAACTTATCCTTCACTTTAGAAGGAATGTCTCAACATTCCCCACACCACTGGACCCCTAGAAATTTCACTGAAATGGAAGGTACCTGAATTTTTGTGGGATTAATTTCCCACCCTCTAGCATGCAAATGTTTTACCAATAAGTCAAGAGTCATTGACAGTTCTTTCTTACTAGGTCCAATCAGCATAATGTCATCAATGTAATGGAACAGTGTGACATCTTGTAGAAAGGAAAGGGGATCAAGACTAAATTATGACATAGGGCTGGAGAGTTGATGTAGCCCTGAGGTAGGCAAGTGAAGGTGTATTGTTGGCTTTGCCAGCTGAAGGCAAACTGCTTCGGGTGGTCCTTTGAAATAGGTATGAAGAAAAAGGCATTAGCCAGATCAATATCTGCATACAAGGTACCAGGAGATATATTAATTTGCTCAAGTAATGAAACTACATCTGGAACAGCAACTGCAATTAGAGTCACCACCTGCTTAAGTTTTCCATAATCTACTGTTATTCTCCAAGATCCATCTGTTTTTTGCACAGGCCACATAGGCGAGTTGAATGGGGATGTGGTGGGTATCAGCACCCCTGCATACTTCAAGTCCTTGATGGTGGCAGTAATCTCTGCAATCCCTCCAGAAATGTGGTATTGCTTTTGGTTTACTACTTTCCTAGGTAGGGGCAGTTCTAATGGCTTCCACTTGGCTTTTCCTACCATAATAGCCCTTACTCTATTTGTCAGGGATCCAATGTGGGGGTTCTGCTAGTTGCTGAGTATATCTATTCTAATTATGCATTCTGTAACTGGGGAAATCAGTACAGGATGGGTTTGGGGACACACTGGAACTACTGTGAGACGGACATGAGCCAATAATCCATTAATAACCTGACCTCCATATGTCCCCACTCTGACTGGTGGACCACAGTGACGTTTTGCGTCTTCTGGAATTAGTGTCAGCTCAGAGCCAGTATCCAGTAATCCCTGAAAATTCTGATTATTTCCTTTTCCCCAATGAACAGTCACTCTTGTAAAAGGCCGTAGATCTCTTTGGGGAAGGCTGGGAGAAAGATTAACAGTAAAAATTTTTGGCAGTGTGTTGGAGTCCTTCCTCAAGGGGACCCGTCCTCCCCTTCATTCAGGGGGGTGTTGGTCTTTAAACTCACTCAAATCTGGGAATTGACTGAGGAACCGTGACTCTCTATTCTGGTGATTCGAGTTAAACTGCTGTTCACCTGACCTAGAATTCATCCGTTTTTATATATTAAGTAAATATTTAGTAGATTTCCTATCTATTTCACTCCTAGGGACACCATGACTAAGTAGCCAGTGCCATAAGTCCATACAAGTTAGACTATTCTGATTACAGCTTTGACTCCTCTTGTCCATTACTGTAACCACGCCCACCTTGTCTTTGTAGATTGAGTGCAGCCACTCGGCCTCTACTACCATGGGGTCCAATCAGCCCCATTGTAGTTAGGTGTCTTAATTCAGTTAGGGCAGTTCCCACTGTCAAATCTGGCTTACATAAAACAGCAATCACAGCAGTCTTCAAGGATGCTGGAGCTCCCTTCACAAATTTGTTCCTCACAGTTGTGGTAAAAGGTGTGTCCCCTGGGCACTCCATGTGTGGATCTGTGGGTCTAACTTGATAAATCCGCTCCAGCATGCCAATTTCCCTAAGCCTTTGGATACCTTCTTCTACAGTATACCAAGGCAGGTCTGGTACTTCAACTTGATTTAGTGTAAGCCAAGGTATAATCCCTGCTTCAGCACCCCAACCAAATAAAGTATTAGATCCTTTTGTAACTTCTCGAGCTGAAACATTGAATGAACAATCTGTGCTTAGTGGACCCGTATCAATAAACTCAGACTGATCCATCTTTATGTTCCTTGCACCATTATCCCACGCCCTTAATAGCCATTCCTACATATATTCCCCAGGTTTCTGTTTGTACAAATTAGAAGAGTCAAGCAGTTCTTTTGGAGTGTAGCATACCTCCTCCTGGGTCACACTTTGTACTTCACCTTTTGGGGCTTGCTGGGACTTAAGCCTAGTTATAGGTCTAGAAGCCAGAATCAGTAGTGGGGAATTGTTTTGAGAACATTCAGCATTATCTTGTAAAGCATCTGCCTCAGGCGATGCTCCAGGCAATGACTCAGGCAAGGGCTCTTTAGAGGCAGCTGGGCTAGGGATAATCTCATTAGACGGGAGTGGAGGGGCTAACAGTTTTTTTGGGCAGGGTGGTTTAGCAGACAAACATGAAGTAATCTCTTCAGATGGGAGTGGTTCTGCTGGCAGGAGTGATTCAATGGAATTTAGGGGCTCAGTGTCCCCAGCTTCCTGATTATCTGCCCACATGTCCCAATCCCAAGTTTCAGGATTCCATTTCTTCCCGATCAATGCCATTACTTCAACTTCAGACGCCTCTCCAGTTTTGCAATTGAGCTGGCGTTATAATTCAGCCACTCTTACAATAAGTCTCTGGGTTTGGTTTTCAGAAATTTCGGCTCTGTTACTACAAGAAATAAGGCTTTCTTTCAAAGCACAAGTGGAATCCTTGAGGTCATGTATGCGGCACTTGAGCTTTGACTCTGAAGCCCTGAGCGCATCTATTTCTTCCACCAGTTTGTCGAGTGAAAGTAGGACAAACCAACTAGCTCCCTTATCCTTCTCATTCTGACAAAGCTGTAGAAAGATATCACACATGTGTTCATCCTGAGCCTCGCCTTTCACCAATACCTGATCTACTGGTGGGATATTTTGTGTATTTGTATCACCACCTCACTCTATGGACTAGCAGTGACCTCTTTACTGCTGGAAGCAGAGTCATTAATGCTCTTTAAGACTAACCAGACTTGAGAACCAATTTAGAAAACTCATCCTTATAATTTTGTTTCTCTAGAACCATTCCTGGTACCAAATGTCTTAGGCTGGGTTCTCTAGAGAAGCAAAACCAGTAACTCATATAAATATATATAATATTATGCATATATATATATATATATATATATATATATTTATATCAAGGAAACAGCTCACACGATCATAGAGACTAGAATGTCCTGAGTCCGTGGATCAGGGTAGAGGCCTCTCCGAAGCCACACTGCCACAGAAGATGGCAAGCCCAAGATTGGCAGGTTGGAGAGCAGGGCTCCTGCTCACAGGCTGTGAAAGTTGAGGAATTCCGAGATCGGCAGGTAAGACCACAAGGTTTCTTCTGATTCACGTAGCTGCAGGGGCTGGTGAACCCAAGATTGGCAGGTCAGAGAGCAGGACTCCACTCACAGGCTATGAAGATTGACGAATCCCAAGTTCGGCAGATAAGCTGACAGTTCAAGTCCCAAGAACCGGAGATGAGATGACAGGAGGCAGCTGCAGGATCCAGAGACAGCAAAAAGCCAGAATGTCTGCTTATATTCAGATACAGGCCACACCCCCAAGGAGACTCCCTTTCATCTGATTGGCTACTCACAGTATATTCAATCATGGGAGTGATCACATTAAAACACTGAGAATCATGGCCCAGGCAAGTTGACACACAATCTTAACCATCACTGTAGGGGAGTCCTTGGGAGGTAGGAGGAAGGGAGTGGTGTAGGACTTCCTTGATCAGTGAGAGGCCTGGAGGATGGTCACACAGGGGAGTAAGGGAAGGGGAGTCCCTGGGAGGAGGGAGGGGACGGGGCTTCTGCACTCAGGTGGATAGTGTGGAGTTCTTCCGTACAGGTGTGGAAGGGCGGGGGAGTCCTTGGGAGGAGGCGGAGGCAGCTAAGGGCTTCTGCTCTCAGGCGGGGGACTTCGGAAGGTTCTGGGAAGGATTTGGTGGATAGATGGGGCAGTATCAGAGGGTGGGTGGGGTTAGGTTAGCATGGTAACTCCACGCCTGTGCAGATGGTCTGTTTGTGGTGGGGAAAAGGGGCCCTGTGCTCAGACAGAGTAGGAGGGGAAGCATGGGCTTCCCTCCTAATGGCCTAGTCTTGGTAAGGGGAGGGAGCCTTCTGATGAGCACATGTGGAGGTCCCTGCTAGCATTTGGGTTTCATGGTGGGGAGAAAGTTCTCCATGTGAGCATGTGTGGACCGTCTAGCTTCCTCTCTTCTCTGTAGCCACTTAGCCCTTGGGTCTAACTCCCTCTTTTATTTTCCTTTGCCTTTCTACAAATGCTTACTCCCTGATTAATCTGTCCCCAAGGCTGAATCCAACCCTCTTCCTTTTACTCCTGCAGCTCTTCCCTGTGGTTCTCTTGTTTCAATGTGATGTTGTTCCCGTGTGACACTCTCTGTCTCTGGTGCGCCCAAACCTCGTGTGTTGATTGCCCACCTCGTTGTTCCTTCCCAGAGCTGTTTGCACAGTGTCTCTCTCTCTCAGATTGTATTTTTCTTGATGCTCTTTTTCTGGGCTCCTCACTCAGGAATACTGCTTGTAGTCAACCCAAGATGGCCATGTTGCTCCATGGTAGTAGGCAGTTTGTGGATGATCTGTGAGTCCCTACTTTCACACTGTCCTTATTGTCTCTCTCCTTCCAGTTGGTATATAGTTTGCTTCTTCAGAGGTCTAAAGTTGCTGTTTATGACTGTTCTTGGTTGTTTATATAAGACTTTGTTGTAGATGGATGTTATGGTGTGTCTGGCTATGCTGCCATCTTGGCCCCTTATCCTATTGTTTGGTTTTAAAGACTTCAGGGAATATTTTTGGTTTAAGGTTTAACATCTAAAGATTATCTCAGGGCAATAGTTTCAGGGGTTCATTCAACCTTCATGGCTGCAGAAACTCTGAATTCCATGAGAATATGAAATTCTGTTCTGCATTCCCTCCCTTTTGATCAGGATTCTTCTATAGAAACTTTGATCAAAATGTTCAGTAATAGTAGCCAGGCACCATCCAGTTCTTCTGGTCTCATGGCAGAGGAGACAGATGTCCATGGAGGCAGTTAGCAACACATCCATTTCCTCTTCCTGTTGCTGACTCTCCTTCTTCCTCTGTTGCTGCAGAAAAAGAGACCAATTGTTGTAACTTGGATGGCTGTTTGCAAGCTTTTAAGACCCTAGGAACTATGCAATGAACTTGGAGGTAGAACAGAAGCACTAAACATATTATTAGGCTAATTAATTGAGATGTCCCATGAAACCATGACCCTAAACCTCCAAACTAAGGGACCAAATCACATGAGGTATTTGGTTGCACATAAGCAGCATCAGCAGCTACTCCCTTGTTTCTCTCTCATTGTTGTAAGTATGTCTATCACATAATTTTTTCCAGTTCAAATTTTTACAAGTGTACAACTTATTGAGAGCAACCCTACCCTTAATGAATGCAATTTTTCCATCATTGCAAACCAAAACTCAGTACTCCATAAGCAATAATTCCCCATTTTCCCCTCCCTCCTGCCCATGGTAACCGTTAATAAGCTTCGGTCTCTATACATTTGCCCTTTCCTTGTCTTTTTATACAAGTGAGGTCATACAATATTTGTACTTCTGTGATTGACTTATTTTACTCAGCATAATGTCTTCTAGCTCCAACAAAAAAATCACAGAGCACACAAAGAAAAGAGAAATGATAGTCCATCAAAATGAACATGACAGAGATTGAAAGTACATCTATGGAGGACTGAATAATGAAAAGAATGGAAGAAAATAATACAACAACATTAAACATATTAAAGTGTTAAGGGAAATCATCATAGACAAATCTGTAAGAGAAATAAGAAAAACGGTGTAAGAGGATCTAACAAAATGAGGATCTAAATAAAGCGATAAAAATAAACCAAATAGAAATGTTGCAACTCAAAAGGACAATAACTGACATGAGAAACACAATGGATTTAACAACAGATTTAATCAGGCAGAAGAAAGAATCAAAGAATAAGGGGATAAAATAGCCAAAATTACAGAGGTTGAAGAGGAACAAGAATGAAGGCCTAAAAAGGATGAGCATAGTTTTATGGAATTATGGGACAACATGAAGAGACCTAATGTATGCATCATGAAATTCCAGGAGATAAGAAAGAGAAAGATATAGAAAGTATATTTGAAGAAATAATGACCGAAAATTTCCCCAATCTGACGAAGCACATGAATCAACAAGAATCTCAAAGAACTCCAAGCAGAACAAACCCAAAGAGATCTACACCAAGACACATCATAGTAAGGCTCTCAAAGAGTACGCATGAAAGAGAGAATCCTGAAAGCACTGAGAGAAGTAAACAGTCACATATAAAGGATCCCCGATAAGATTAAGTGCCAGTTTCTCCTCAGAAACGTTGGAGGCCAGAAGGCAATGAAATGATATATTTAAAGTGCTGAAAGGAAAAAAAAAGTCAACCAACAATACTATACCCACCCACCTTCAAGAATGAGGGTGAAATGAAAACATTTCTAGACAAACAGAAGCTGATCGAGTTCATATCCACCAGACTGGCATTAAATAAAATACTAATGGGCGTTCTGAAGATAGAAGGGAAAAGACACTGGAGAGTAATTCATAAACGAAAAACCAAACCCGTTATCGTCGAGTCGATTCGGACTCATAGAAACCCTATAGCAATATATAAAAAAGAAAAGTCCCTAATAAAAGGAATTGCATTGACAAGTATAAGGGCTGTCCTTGTTGTTGTTCGGTGCCATCAAATCGGTTCTGACTCATAGTGACCCCATGTACGACAGAATAAAACACTGCCGGATCCTGCACCATCCTCACAATAGTTGTTATGGTTGAGCCCATTGTTGCAGTCACTGTGTCAATTCATCTCATTGAAGGTCTTCCTCTTTTTTGCTGACCCTCTACTTTACGAAGCATGATGTCCTTCTCCAGGGAGTGGTCCCTCCTGATAACGTGTCCGAAGTATGTAAGATGTAGTCTCGCCATTCTTACTTCCAATGAGGATTCTGACTGCACTTTTTCCAAGACAGATTTGTTCACTCTTTTGGCAGTCCATGGTGTAGTCAATATTCTTCGCCAACACCATAATTCTAAGGCATCAATTCTTCTTCCATCTTCCTTATTCATTGTCCAGCTTTTGCACACATCTGAGGCGATTGAAAACACCATGGCTTGGGTCAGGTGCACCATAGTCTTCAAGGTGACATCTTTGCTTTTTAACACTTTAAAGAGATCTTTTGCAGCAGATTTGCCTAATGCAACTTTTGATTACATTTCTTTTTTCGTTTTGATTATTCTTGTAGTTTAAGTGAAAGATTACATTTCAAGTTAGTCTCTTATACGAAAATTTATACATGCATTGTTATATGACCCTTATTGCTCTCCCTGTACTGTGACAGCACACTCCTCCTTTCCACCCGGGATTTCCCTTGTCCATTCAACCAGCTCCTAGCCCTCTCTGCCTTCTCATCTCACCTCCAGACAGAAGCTGCCCATTTAGTCTCTTGTATCTAGTTCAGCTAAGAAGCACACTCTTCACGAGTGTCATTTTATGTTCCACAGTCCAGTCTAACCTTTGTCTGAAGAGTTGGCCTCGGAAATTGTTTTAGTTCTAGGCTGACAGAGAGTCCGTTGTCCATGCTTTCTGGGGTTCCTCCAGTCTCAGATCATTAAGTCTGGTCGTTTTACTAGAATTTGAGTTGTGTACCCCACCTTTCTCCTGCTCCTTCAGGGACTCTCTGTTGTGTTTCCTGTCAGGGTGGTCATTGGTGGTAGCTGGGCATTATCTAGTTCTTCTGGTCTCAGGCTCATGGAGTCTCCAGTTTATGTGGCCCTTTCTGTCTCTTGGGCTAATATTTTCCTTCTGTCTTTGGTGTTCTTCATTCTGCTTTACTCCAGGTGGTTGGGACCAATTGATGCATCTTAGATGGCCGCTTGAAGTTTTTAAGACCCCAGACACCACTCAGCAAAGTAGGATGCAGAACATTTTCTTAATAAACTTTGTAATGCCAGTTGACCTAGATGTCCCCTGAAACCATAGTCCCCAGACCTCTGCCACTGCTACTCTGTCCTTCAAAGTGTTTGACTGTATTCAGGAAGCTTCCTAGCTTTGCTTTAGACTTCTTCTGTAGTGTGTGCTGCCCTTCCCTTCACCTAAGGTAATTCCTGTCTACTATCTGGTTAGTGAATAACCCTCACCCTCCCTCCCCACCCTTGTAACCATCAAAGAGTGTTTTCTTCTGTGTTTAAACCTTTTCTTGAGTTATTATAATAGTGGTCTTATACAATATTTGTCCTTCTGTGACTGACTAAATTGACTCAGCATAATGTCCTCTAGATTCCTCCATGTTATAAGATGTTTCGTGGCTTCATTGTTGTTCTTTATGGTTGCCTAGTATTCCATTGTGTGAATATACCATCATTTGTTTATCCTTTCATCCGTTGATGGACACCTAGGTTGTTTCCATCTTATTGGTATTGTGAACAGTGCTGCAATGAACATGAGTGTGCATATATCTATTAGTGTGATGGCTCTTATTTCTCTAGGATATATTCCAAGGAGTGGGATAGCTGGATCGTATGGTACTTCTATTTCTAGCTTTTTAAGGAAGCGCCAAATCGATTTCCAAAGTGGTTGTACCATTTTACATTCCCATCAACAGTGTATAAGTGTTCCAGTCTCTCCACAACCTCGTTAGCATTTATTATTTTGTGTTTTTTGGATTAATGCTAGCCTTGTTGGGGTGAGATGGTATCTCATTGTAGTTTTGATTTGCATTTCTCTAATGGCTAATGATCGTGAGCATTTCTTCATGTGTCTGTTAGACACCTGAATATCTTCTTTGGCGAAGTTCCTGTTCATATACTTTGCCCATTTTTTAATTGGGTATTTGTCTTTTTGTTGTTCAGGTTTTGCAGTATCTTGTAGATTTTAGAGGCTAGATTTCGACTGGATTTGTCATAGCCAAAATTTTTTTCCCAGTCTGTAGGTTGTCTTTTGACTCTTTTAGTGAAGTCTTTTTATGAGCATAAGGGTTTGATTTTTAGAAGCTTCCACTTATCTAGTCTCTCTTCTGGTCCATGGGCATTGTTACTTATAGTTCGTATTCTGTTTAAGCCATGTATTAGGGCTCCTAGCGTTGTCCCTATTTTTTCTTCCATGATCTTTATCGTTTTTGATTTTATATTTAAGTCTTTGATCCATTTTAAGTTAGTTTTTTGTGCAGGGTGTGAGGTATGGGTCTTGTTCCAGTTTTTTGCAGATGTATATCCAGGTATGCCAGCACCATTTGTTAAAGAAACTGTCTTTTCCCCAATGAGCAGACTTTGGGCCTTTGTCAAATATTAGCTGCTCATAGGTGGATGAATTTATGTCTGGAGTCTCAATTCTGTTCCATTGGTCTATGTATCTGTTGTACCAGTACCAGGCTGTTTTGACTACCCTGGCAGTATAATAGGTTCTCAAATCAGGTAGAGTGAGGCCTCCCATTTTGTTCTTCTACTTAAGTAATGCTTTACATATCCAAGGCCTCTTCCCTTTCTGTATGAAGTTGGTGATTTCTTTCTCCATCTCATTAAAAAATGCCGGTGGAATTTGGATCAGGATTGCATTGTATCTGTAGATCGCTTTGGGTAGAATTGACATTTTCACAATGTTGAGTCTTCCTATCCATGAGCAAGGTGTGTTTTTCCACTTATGCAGGTCTCTTTTCGTTTCTTGCAGTAGTGTCTTGTAGTTTTCATTGTATAGGTCTTTTATGTCTCTGGTTAGATTTATTCCTAAGTATTTTATCCCCTTGGGGGTTTTGTAAATGGTTATTAATTTGGTGATTTCCTCTTCGAAGTCCTCTTTGTTGGTGTAAAGGAATCCAACTGATTTTTGTATGTTTATCTTGTATCCTGAAACTGCTGAAATCTTCTATTAGTTCCAGTAGTTTTCTTGAGGCTTCTTTGGGGGTTTCTGTATATAAGATCATATCTGCAAATAGAGATACTTTGACTTCTTCCCTACCAATTTGGATGCGCAGTATTTCTTTTTCTAGCCTGACTGCTTTGGCTAGGACGTCCAACACAATGTTGAATAAGAGGGATGATAAAAGGCATCCTTGTCTGGTTCCCTTTCTCAAGGGGAATGCTTTCAGACTCCATTTATTATGATGTTGGCTGTTGGCTTTGTATAAATGCCCTTAATTACGTCGAGGAATTTCCCTTCTATTCCTATTTTCTTGAGAGTTTTTATCATGAATGGGTGTTGGACTTTGTCAAATGCTTTTTCTGCATTGATTGATAAGATCATGTTATTATGTCTTTTGTTTTATTAATGTGATGGATTACATTGATTGTTTTTCTAATGTTGAACCATCCCTGCATACCTGGTATAAATCCCACTTGATCATGGTAAATTTTTTTTTTTTTTTTGGTATGTTGTTGAATTCTATTGTCTAGAATTTTGTTGAGGATTTTTGCCTCAATGTTCATGAGGGATATTGGTCTATAATTTTCTCTTTTTTGTGGTGTCTTTACCTGGTTTTGGTATCAGGGTTATGCTGGATTCATAGAATGAGTTTGGGAGTATCCCATCCTTTTCTATGCTCAGAAATACCTTTAGCAGTAGTGGTGTTAACTCTTTTCTGAAAGTCTGGTAGAACTCTCCAGTGAAGCCGTCTGGGCCAGGGCTGATTTTGTTGGGAGTTTTTAAATTACCTTTTCAATCTCTTCTTTTGTTATGGGTTTATTTAGTTCTACCTCTGTTTGTGTTAGTTTAGGTAGGTAGTGAGTTTCTAGAAATTTGTCCATTTCCTCTAGGTTTTCAAATTTGTTAGAGTACAATTTTTCATAGTATTCTATTATGATTCTTTTAATTTCAGCTGGGTCTGTTGTGATATCACCCATCTCATTTCTTATACAGGTTATTTGCTTCCTCTCCTGTTTTTCTTTTGTCAGTTTGGCCAATGGTTTATCAATTTTGTTGATCTTTTCAAAGAACCAGCTTTTGGTCTTGTTAACTCTTTCAAATGTTTTTCTATTCTCTATTTCATTTAATTCAGCTCTAATTCTTATTATTTCCTTTATTTTGGCACCCAAGTGCTTCTTTTGCTGCCCTCTTTCTACTTGTTCCAGTTGTAGGGTTAATGTTTTGATTTTGGCCCTTTCTTCTTTTTGGATGTGTGCATTTATTGCTATAAACTGACCTCTGAGCACTGCTTTTGCTGTGTCCCAAAGGTTCTGGTAGGATACGTTTTTGTTCTCATTTGATTCTATGAAATCCTTTATTCCATCCTTAATTTCCTCTATAACCTACTAGTTTTTGAGCAAGGTGTTGTTCAGTTTCCATGTGTTTTATTTTTTCCTTGCTTTTTCTGTTGTTGATTTCTACTTTTATGGCTTTGTGGTCAGAAAAGATGCTTTGTAATATTTCAATGCTTTGGATTTTGGTAAGGCTTGCTCTATGACCTAATATGTGGTCTATTCTGGAGAAGGTTCCATATGCATTGGAAAAGAAAGTATACTTGGCTGCTGTTGGGTGGAGTGCTCAGTATACGTCTATAAGATCAAGTTGGTTGATTGTAGTATTTAGATCTTCCGTGTCTTTGTTGAGCTTCTTTCTGGATGTTCTGTCCTTCACCGAAAGTGGTGTGTTGAAGTCTCCTACTACTATTGTGGAGCTGTCTATCTCTCTTCTTAATGCTGTTGGAGTTCGTTTTATGTATTTTGGAGCCCTGGCATTCGGTATGTAAATATTTATTATAGTTATGTCCTCCTGGTGTATTGAACCTTTAATCATTATATAGTGTCCTTCATTATCCTTTGTGGTGGATTTTACTTTAAAGTCTATTTTGTTAGAGATTAATATTGCCGCTCTTGCTCTTTTTTGAGTGTTGTTTGCTTGATATATACTTTCCCATCCTTTGAGTTTTAGCTTGTTTGTGTCTTTAAGTCTAAGGTGTGTCTCCTGTTGGCAGCATATAGACAGATCGTGTTTTTTTATCCAACCTGTCATTCTCTGTCTCTTTATTGGTGCATTTAGTCCATTTACGTTCAGCATAATTATTGATAGGTATGAGTTTAGTGCTGTCATTTTGATGTCTTTTTGTGTGTGTTGTTCACAGTTTCTTTGTTCCACTTAATTTCTGTGCTGAGTCGTTTTTCTTTATGTATTTTCTTTTCATCTTTTTCATTGCTGTTGATTTTGTATTTGCTGAGTCTTTATATTTTTCTGTTTTTTATTTTGACTTGTAGGAATGTTAGTTTCCTCTGTGGTTACCTTAATGTTTACCCCTGTTTTTCTAAGTTTATACCAGTCTTTTATTTCTTTATATTGCCTTGACTTCTCTCCACATGAAAAATCCACGTCTACATTTTTTAAGTCCCTCTTTTTTGTTTTAATGTTGTTATCTTTTCACATTGACATCTGTTTCCCTATTTTCAGTGTTTTAATTTTGATTTATTTTTATGACTTCCCTATGTTGGTTGGTATCTGGTTGCTCTGTCCTGTGTTCTAGTCTTGGGTTGTTATCCGTTGTTACTGATTTTCTAACCGGACGACTCCCTTTAGTATTACTTGTAATTTTGGTTTGGTTTTGTAAATTCCCTAAACTTCTGTTTATCTGGAAATGTCCTAATTTTGCCATCCTATTTGAGAGACAGTTTTGCTGGATATTTAATTCTTGGCTGGCAGTTTTTTTCCTTTAGGGCGTTTTGTATGTCATCCCATTGCCTTCTTGCCTGCATGGTTTCTGCTGAGTAGTCCGAGATTATTCTTACTGACTCTCCTTTGTAGATGACTTCATTTATCCCTAGCCGCTCTTAAAATTCTCTCTTTTATCTCTGGTTTTGGCAAGTTTGATTGTAATATGTGTTGGTGACTTTCTTTTGGGATCTACCTTGTGTGGGGTTTGATAAGCATCTTGGATAGATATCTTGTCATCTTTTATGATATCAGGGAGGTTTTCTGCCAACAAATCTTCAATAATTCTCTCCATATTTTCTGTTATCCCCCCTGTTCTGGTACTCCAATCACTTGTAGGTTATTCCTCTTGATAGAATCCCGCATAATTCTTAGGGTTTCTTCATTTTTTTAAATCCTTTTATCTGGTTTTTCCTCAAATAAGTTGGTGTCAAGTGCTTTATCTTCAATCTCACTAATTCTGAGTTCCATTGCCTCAGTTCTGCTCCTGTGTCTTTCTACTGAGTTGTCTAATTCTGAAACTTTATTGTTAATCTTCTGGATTTCTGATTGCTGTCTCTCTATGGATTCTTGCAGCCTGTTAAATTTGTCATTATGGTCTTCTCTAATCTTAAGTTCCTCTATTGCGTGTTCTGTTTTGCTTAATTTCCTTCCTAATTTCTTGAAGAGTTCTGTATATTAATCTTTGGTATTCTGCCTCTGGTAATTCTAAGAAATTTTCTTCCTCCGGAAAATTTCTAGATTCTTTATTTTGGGAGCTTGCTGAAGCCATCGTGGTCTGCCGTTTTATGTGATTTGATATTGACTGTTGTCTCCGAACCATCAATAAGTTATTATATTTATTTTATGTTTGCTTACTGTGTCCTAGCTTTTTCTTTTGTTTTGATATTCTCAAATAGGCTGCTCTTGTGAGCTAGCCCAGTCATCAGCACCTCTGAAGCTCCAATGTCCTGTCCCTAGGTGGCCAGACCTGCCAGTGAGTATGTGAGCCCAGGAGTCTGCCCAATCCTCCAGTATGGATTCAGCTCAGGTGTCCAGGTAGTTGGCCACCAAGTGTGTGGTGCAGGCTCTGACCTACAGTCCTAGAGAGGCATGGGTGATTGGTGTAGGCACAGGCATCTGGCTGCAGCAGAGGGACACAAGCTGAGCAAGGCAGGGGGCCGAAGGCTACCCCTGAATGTCCAGGAGGAAAGCGTGTCCCTGTTCCCTAGAGTGTATAGATGGGTGGGTTTTGCAGCTGGACTATGAACACCCAGTGCTATTGGCTGTAAGGACGGGGGTACCTCTTATTTTTGGGCCCCTATTGTGGTGGCTAGGTGGCATGGGTGGAGCCACAAGTCCTCAGGCCCCTCATGTGGTTAGGGTAAGACCCTGCTTAATAGGCAGAGCAGTGTCAAATGTCACAAACCTGCCACTTCATAGCTGAAACAGTTGAAGTTAGACTTCAAGTATATACCCTGTTGTACTGCAGTAATGAGGTCTTATGCCGTTGAAATGGGTCCACACTAATCTATGTAGGGGGAAAGGCACTCAAAGTCCATGGATCCCTTATGCTTGTGCCTAGGCAAAGGAGATATGCCTACCCTTAATTCCTGGTTTAGGGAAGCCGGCAGATTATTTTTTCCCATTTGTTAATTTGTTCACTCTCCAAGGCCGGGAGAATGGCTCAGGGCGTGTGACAGGTCCTACTTCCAGCCCGGGGAACTCGGCAATTGCTGAAGCCAGTCTGGGACCCAGTGCAGAGCAGGGAGCAGGGAGGTAAATGGGAGAGAGGTTTTCCCCTAAGGACGGTGTTTTTGATCTGCATGGTTGGCCGGATGCAAGTACTTATCTTTTGCAAATTGAGGGCTGCTTCTCACTGGTTCTGGATGGCCGAGTGGACTCTCTGCCACTGGGTCTCTCCTGATGTGGAAAACGCCTCCTGAGTGCTGCTGCTTGCCTACCTCACTGCTCACTCCCGAGCTAATCCTGCCTGAAGGGCTCAGGCTCTTGGTGAGTCACGTCTGACAATTCCTCACTGCTTCTGAACCGTCTCTCCCTCCCCCTGCCACTCAGTCTGATTCCTCAACTTTGCTTTGATATTCAGGGTTCCTAGAGTGTCATATATAATAGATTCACTTGTTTTTTGGTGTCTTTGTTGTAAGAGGGACCATGGGAAGCATCTGACTACTCCTCCATCTTGGCCCCTCCTCTCTGATTTCTTGACTGCTACTTCCATGCGTTCTGGTTATGGATACATGTACAGTGAAATCGTTGACAGCTTCAATCTATTCTCCATTTAACATGACGTTGCTTATTGGTCCAATTGTGAAGAATTTTCATTTTCTTTATGTTGAAGTATAATCCATACTGAAGGCTGTGGTCTTTCATCTTCATCAGTAAGTGCTTCAAGTCCTCTTCACTTTCAGCAATCAAGCTTGTCTCATCTGCATAATGCAGATTATTAATGAGTCTTCCTCCAATCCTGATGCCCCATTCTTCTTCATATAGTCCGGTTTCTCAGATTATTTGCCCATCTTTCAGACTCAGTAAGTATGGTGAAAGGATGCAACCCAGACGCACGCCTTTCCTGATTTTAAACCACATAGTATCCCCTTGTTCTGTTCGAAAGACTTCCTCTTGATCTATGTACAGGTTCCTCATGAGCACAAGTGTTCTGCATTCCCATTCTTCACAATTTTATCCATAATTTGTTATGATCTACACAGTCGAATGCCTTTGCATAGTCAATAAAACACAGGTAAACATCTTTCCAGTATTCTCTGCTTTCAGCCAGGATCCCTCTCACATCAGCTTTGATATCTCTGGTTCCACGTCCTCTTCTGAATCTGGCTTGAATTTCTGGAAGTTTCCTGTCGATGGAGTGCTGCAGCCACTTTTGAATTATCTTCAGCAAAGTTTACTTGCGTGTGATATTAATGATATTGTTCAATAATTTCTGCATTTAGTTGGATCACCTTTCTTGGGAATAGACATAAATATGAATCTCTTCCAGTCAGTTGGCCAGGTAGCTGTCTTCCAAACTTCTTGGCATAGACCAGTGGGCACTTCCAGCACTGCTTCCATTTTCTGAAATATCTCAACTGGTATTCTGTTAATTCCTGGAGCTTTGTTTATCGTCAATGCCTCTAGTGCAGCTTGGACCTCTTCCTTTAGTACCGTCAGTTCCTGACCATACGCTACCTACTGAAATGGTTGAATGTTGACCAATTCTTTTTGGTATAGTGACTCTGTGTACTCCTTCCATCTTCTTTTGTTGCTTCCTGCATCATTTAATATTTTCCCCATAGACTCCTTCACTGTTGCAACTCGAGGCTTGAGTTTTTTCTTCAGTTCTTTCAGCTTAAGAAATGCTGAGAGTGTTCTTCCCTTTTGGTTTTCTAACTCCAGGTGTTTGCTCATGTCATTATAATACTTTCCTTTGTCTTCTTGAACCGCCCTTTGAAATATTCTGTTCAGCTATTTTACTTCATCATTTCTTCCTTTCACTTTAGCTACTCAATGTTCAAGAGCAAGTTTCAGTCTCTTCTGACATCCATTTTGGTCTTTCTTTCTTTCCTGTCTTTTTAATGACCTCTCGCTTTCTTCATGTGTGATGTCCTTGATGTCATTCCACAACTCGTCTGGTCTTTGGTCATTAGTTCAAGACATCAAATCTATTCTTGAGATGGTCTCTAAATTCAGGTGGGATATACTCAAGGTTGTTGTTTGGCTCTCGTGGACTGGTTCTAATTTTCTTCAGTTTCAACTTGAACTTGCATATGAGTAATTGATGGTCTGTTCTGCAGTCAGCCCCTGGCGTTGTTATGACTGATGATATCGAGCTTTTCCATCGTCTCTTTCCACAGATGTAGTCAATTTGATTCCTGTGTATTCCATCTGGTGAGGTCCATGTGTACAATTGCTGTTTATGTTGTTGAAAAAAGGTATTTGCAATGAAGAAGTCATTAGTCTTGAAAAATTCTATCATGCAATCTCTGGCATTGTTTCGATCACCAAGGCCATATTTTCCAACTACCAACCCTTCTTCTTTGTTTCCAACTTTTGCATTCCAATCACCATTATCAATGCATCCTGATTTCATGTTCGATCAATTTCAGACTGCAGAAGTTGGTAAAAATCTTTAATTTTTTCATCTTTGGTCTTAGTGGTTGGTGTGTAAATTTGAATAATAGTATTAACTCATCTTACTTGTAGGATGATGGATATTATCCTATCATTGACAGCATTGTACTTCAGGATAGATCTTGAAATGTTCTTTTTGCCTATGAATGCAATGCCATTTCTCTTCAAGTTGTCATTCCCAGTATAGTAGACCAGATGATTGTCTGATTGAAAATGGGTGATACTAGTCCATTTCAGCTCACTAATGCCTAGGATATCAACATTTATGCTTTCCATTTCCTTTTTGATGATTTCTAATTTTCCTAGATTCATACCTCATACTTTCCATGTTCCAGTTTTTAATGGATGTTTGCAGCTGTTTCTTCTCATTTTGAGTCCTGCCATATCAGCAAATGAAGGTTCCAAAATCTTGACTTCATCCACGTCATTAAGGTCAATTCTACTTTGAGGAGGCGGCTTTTCGCCAGTCATATTTTGAGTGCCTTCCAACCTGCGGGGCTTATTTTCTGGCACTATATCAGTGTTCTGCTGCTATTCATAAGCTTTTACTGGCTAATTTTTTTCAGAAGTAGACCACTAGGTCCTTCTTCCTAATCTGTCTTAGTCTGGAAGCTCATATGAAACCTGTCCACCATGGGTTACCCTGCTGGTATTTGAATACCAGTGGCATAGCTTTCAGCATCACAGCAGCATGCAAGTCCCCATAGTATGAAAAACTGACAGATGCATAGGGGAGTATAAGGGCTAGTAATAAGGTATTCATGCTTGATAATTTGATTGTTTTATCCTTCATGCGTTTTAATGGGAAATGTATAAGAAGCAAGGATGCAATTATGTTAGAGGACACATGAAATATAAAGATGTAATAAGTGATAATAGCAACAAAAATGGGGGGTTAGTATAGGTATAGAATTTCTTGTGTTACTGAAGTTAAGTTGGTATCAACTTACCCTAGGATGCTATAAATACAAGCTGTTAAATGTAATATTCTTGGTAACCACCAAGAAAACATCTAAAAAAAAATACACAAAAGGAAAGGAAAAGGGGACCAAAATGGTTCGCTACAATAAACCAACAAAACACAAAAGCAGCAGTAGTAAAGGACAAATACAAAGAAAGATTAAGACACACAAGAAATAAATAATAAATTGACGGAAGGAAGTTACTTCTTATTGGCAATTGCAGTGTGTGTTCAATCTATTATTAAAAGTGCAGCATTGAAGTCTCTGGCTATTATTGTAGAGCTGTCTATTTCTCCCTTCAGTTCTTTCAGTTTTCCTTTATATATTTTGGAGCTTGGTTGTCAGATGCATATATGTTTATAATTATTATATCTTCTTGATGAAGTGACCCTTTATTAGTGTATAATATGTTTGTCTCTTGTAACAGTTTTTGACTTAAAGTCTATTTTGACTGATATTAGTATGGCACTCCAGCTCTCTTTGGTTACTATTTAAAGGGAATATCTTTTTCCATCCTTTACTTTCAACTTATTTGTGTCTTTGGTTCTAAAGTAAGTCTCTTGTAAACAATATATACTTAGATCACTTTTTAAAAAATCCATTCTTCCAACCTCTTCCTTTTGATTGGAGAGTATAATGCATTTACATTTAAAGAGCTTTCCGATATGGAAGCACTTAACTTATGCCATTTTGCTATTTGTTTTCTGTATGTCTTACACCTTTTTTGTTAATAATTTCCCTCATTAACACCTTCATTTGTGTTTAGTTGATTTTTTGTAGTGAATCATTTTGAGTCCCTTCTCATTTCCTTTTGTGTATATTTTTAAGATATTTTATTTGTGGTTACCATGAAGATTACAATTAACATCATAAATCCATAACAATCTAGTTTGAATTGATACTTAACTTCAATAGCATATGAAAACTCTACTTGAATACAGTTCCATCCATCCCCTTTATGTTATTACTGTCATAAATTATAACTTTATGCACTATGTTCCTACTAACATAGACTTATAATCTTTTTTATGCATTTGTCTCTTAAATCATGTAGGAAATAAAAAGTGGTGCTACAAACCAAAAAGTACTGTAATGCTGTCTTTTCTATTTGCTCATGAAATTATCTTTACTGGAGATCTTTATTTCATCATACGGCTTCCCCTTAACGTCTAGTGTCCATTTCTTTCAACCGGAAGAACTCCTTTTTGTATTTTTGTAGAGCAGATCTAGAGGTAACAAACTCCCTTAGCTTTTGTTTATCTGGGAATGTCCTAATTTCTTCTTCATCTTTTGCTGGATATAGAATTCTTGGTTAACAGGTTTTTGTTTTTGTTTTTTCTTCCAGCACTTTAAATATGTCACCCCCTGCCTTCTGGTCTCTGAGATTTCTGAGGAAAAATCAGTTGTTAATCTTACTGAGGATCCTTTGTACATGAGAAGTGACATCTTTTTTAGTGCTTTTAAGATTCTTTGTCTTTAGACAGTTTGATTATAATGCTTCTCAGTGTGAATCTCTTTCAGCTTATTCTACGTGAACTTCTTAGATATGTATATTCATGTCTTTCAACGAATTTAGGTAGTGCTCAGCCATCATTTCTTCAAATATTCTTTCTACTCCTTTCTCTCTTTTTCTTCTGGGACTCCTAAATGTGTATGTTAGTCTGCTTAATGGAGTCCCACAGGCTCCTTAGGCTCTGTTAACTTTTTTTTTAATTCTTCTTATTATTATTTTCTGTTTCTCAGACTGGATCATTTCAATTGTCATATCTTGAAATTTGCTGATTCTGTCTTCTGCCTGCTCAAGTCTGCTGTTAAACCCATCTGTTTAATTTTACTTAAGTTACTGTACATTTTAGCATCTGAATTTTTGTTTAGTTCCTCTTTATTTTTTCTATTCTTATTGATATTCTCATTTTGTTCATACAGTTATCCTGATTGTCTTCACTTCTTGTCCAGATTTTTCTGTAGCTCTTTCAGATATTTAAGGCAGTTGTTTTAAAGTCTTTGACTTACTTAGTAAGTCCAAAGTCTAACTTCCTCAGGGATGATGTCTCTAAATTTATCTGTTCCTTTGAATGGGCCACCCTTTCCTTTTTCTTCCTATTCATTTTTCCCCCCCACTGGACATTTGAATATTATAATGTGGTGACTCTATAAACCAGATTCTCTGCGGGGCTCGTTTGTTTTTTTATTGTTGAAGGCTGTGGTCGTTTGTTTAGTGGATTTTTCAAACTATTTTTGCAGACTGTATTCCCTGTCCTGTGTAGTTATTGAAGTCTCTGTTCTTAGCTTTTGTTTAGCTAGTGTGTTGACAGAGATATCCTTGAATGCCAGGAGCTAAACAGACAAAAAATAAACAAAAGCAAACAAAAATACCCACATTCCTAATCTTTGTAGATTGACTCTGTACTAGAGACCTCCATCAGCACTTGCTAGGTTTGCACTGAACCTAGGGATATACCTGAAATGAAGCTTAACGTCCTCTCAGGTATTTTCTGAACATGTATCTTCCTCTGGGAATTTGCATGGCTTTCTAAATTCCCTGTATACATGAGTGCTTTTGAATGCCCTAAGTTCCAAATAATTCTCTCCTAGGTTTTCCTTCCCAGGTGTTAGTGTACTGTATGTCTCCACTGTAATCTTCTTCTCTAGGCATTTGCAGTTTTTTTTTTTTTTTTTTGTCTGCCTTATAATGTTTTTGAGTAATGCCTCCTGCTTTTATGGCCTGAGTGAGTTCCATGTTAAGCAAAACAGAGATGAGTGTCTTGTATCAGTCCTTCAGGTAGCCTCTAGATAGGTTACAAGAGACATACACAATAATTTGTGACTAAGGTCTGCTCTACTTCCTCCAGACCCAGTAACCAGGGTCCCACACTGGGAATGCAGGTTACAGTATTTAAGACTGATGCTGTTGAACTGGGGAGGGGTGTGGGAAAAGACCAAGTAAAAGAGCCACAAATTTTTCATATCATTTTTAAGTCGCCATTTTCTTTATTTAGTATTTGATTGGTTGCTATAAACCTTTAACTGTTTTCTAGAAACCGGAAAAAGTTGGTTCTGACAGTTTCTGCTTGTTCTTTGAAGTTTCTATAGGGGAATGGGACCTTGGAGCTGTCTGCTCTACCATTTTGCTAATATCACGTATCTGCCAAACTTTTGTCAGTGGCAGCTGATAGTGAAAGTACTTCCATGGGCAAATTGTGGTCCCTTGCATTACTCCTCATAACCCTCACACACACACACACACACACACACACACACACACACACACACACAAAACCCATTGCCGTCCAGTCGATTCTATCTCATAACCACCTTGTAGGACACAGTAGAACTGCCCCATAGAGTTTCTAAGGGGTGGTTGGTGGATTCGAATTACCAACCTTTTGGTTAGCAGCCATAGCTCTTAACCATTACACCACCAGGATTTCCATAACCTCATAGCCACCATAAAATGTTGAATTGTTTTTATGCCCACTGGACAAATGAATATACTAACGATTAAGGAAGTGAAGTGACTGTGCAGGAACTCGGAAACTCAGAGTTGGTAAGTGGCGAAGTAATGGTCCAATGCCAGTTTTCCAAAACCACATAGAGGTCTTCTGAATCCTAAAAGATATCTAGGTCTTCTTGCTCTCAATGGAGTCCCCTGTATCTTTGAAGGGACGCACATGGTCCTCTGGCAACAACCCTGGGAGTCATGAGCCATCCTTAAAAGTAGCCCAGGCTCTGGTGAGTGTGGGACAGGTCGGGGGCTAGGAAGCCCAGAGACTAGTTGAGTCTTTATGGAAGAATGGGAAGGAACTTCATAACATCCCTTGCAGAGGCTAAGGACACTTCTCATTATTTGTCAATTTATTAATTTATTTTGTACATATTTTTGAGCACTTGCTATATGTCTGTCACCATTCTGGGCACTGGGATACAGTCATGGATGTACCTGTCTGGTTGGAATTTGCATTATTATAAGAGGCAGGCAGTAAATATACAGAGAAGTATTTATATGTCAGATGCACGTGCTCTTGAGAAAGACATAGCAGGAAGGGGGGTAGGGAGTGCAATTTAGGGGGCTGACTATTTTATTTTGGGTGATCAAGGGAGGCTTTGATGAAAGTGGCATTTGAGCAAATATCTGACTGAGGTGAGCCATGCTGAATCTGAAGACTATACTTTTGAGGCAAGTGTAAAGGCCTGGAGATATGAGTGTTCCTGGGGGATATGACAGGAATAGTAAAGAGTCCAGGATGGAGTGGCATGACCAAGATTATGATAGAGAGTAATATTACAACAAGTGTCAGGTGACTAGATAAGTAAGAGCCTAGTAGGTGATCCGCCCATTCTGACTTTGACTCAAGGTTGATATGAAAATTGTACAGTTTTGCACAGAGAAATGCTGGGAAATGTTTTTACAAAAACATCGTATTATGTAGGGGTCTTCCGGCAAAATGGCACTCTAGGCAGAAGCACCATGCCATCCCTCCACAGCAAAATTCTGAAAAGCTAAGCCAAACAGAGAAAACAGCAATCCTGAAACCCTAAAACATCAAATGAAGAGATAAAGAACTTAGCCAAGCACAAAATGGAGTGAGAAAACTGACAGAGAAAGGAGAGTGAGGAGATTTTCATGCAGAGGTCCCCTATCAGCTAACACAGTGCGGATCTACCATCTTGGACTCCTATCGGAGACCAGCAGAAACAGGAGGTACGAGAAAGCAGCTTCACGGAGCTTCCAGCAGGAGACAAAACAACCGGTAATTTTCGATATACGCTTTCCCATCCCCCACCCTTCTTCACCCCCACTCGGCCTCCTCTGCTTCCTGTGGCCACAGTCTCTTGTCCGGGAAGCACCAGCTGCTTGGATTCCATCCACCCGCACTAGCTGGCTCTCTGAGTGACATTTGTTGGCTGCTGGTGTTGCTTTTTTTTTCCTGCTTCCTTTGATTTTTTCCTTACCTCTCACCACCTCCTCTTCCTTTTGCTCAAATACTGGGCTCCATGCACCATCTTTGCTTCTTCCTGAGGGGCTGCGGAGCTCCGTTTGAGTGTGGAACTGTGTCCCAGTCTGGGCTGCCATGCTGGTGGGATCCCGGGGCTTTTGTTTGTTTGTTTGTTTTGAACTATTTGTTTGTTTTCCTTTTCTTGATCTGGGAGCCCATTCTGGCCAGGCGGTGCTGTGTGGCTTGGAACCTACCTGCTCAGCTTGCACAGATGTGCATAGGGATCCCTGAGGCATTTCTTTTCTCGTGGTTTTTCTTTTTCTTTTTTGGGTGGGTTTTCTTGTTCTTTTTCTTTTTTTAAATTTGTTTTGGTTTCTTTTCCCTCTTTTTCCCTTTTTGTCTTTCTTCATTACTCAGTTTCTCTTCTCTCTATACCTTCCTTCTCTTTCTGTTCCCTGAATACCTGGTGCTGAATACCTCTACGCCTTCTAGCCAGGCTGTACTGCAACACCTGAGAACAATTTCCCCAGACCTCATAACCGCACCAGTGGGATCCCTGGGAAATTTGCTCTTCTTTTCCCTTTTTGATTTTTATTTATACATTCTATTCTTTGTTTCTTCTTCTTCTTCCCCTTTTCGTTTTTCTCCATTTCATAGTCTCTCATCTCTCCACTCCAATGGCAAGAGCCCCTAGCATTCTTTTTTGTTTTTTGGCTCCTGTTTCTCTCTCCGCTCTCCCATATCCATCTTAGCTCCGCACATAACTATCTACCCCCACATCCTGTCTACCTGCACCATGCTTTTAACATCATACTACCGAGCAGCACAGGCATGGCCTACTGGAACCTTCCCTACACTAATTACCAACCTACCCTGGTGGGTGTAGTAAGTGCCACAAAAAACACGTCCAGGTAACTCCTCTTCAGCTAGATCTGCCACGCTGTACCATATCTGAGCGACTAACACTGCCAATTGGAGAAGGAGGCGAAAACTATCGTGCCCACACATGAGCAAACAACAAACAACACACACAGCCTGCCTACTCAGACATAGCCAAATTAAAAAAAAAAAAAAAAGACAAAACAAACAAATCTACAATCAATAAGCGAGAAAAATAACTACTGGATGCCCCAAAGACAGCAGACAATATCAAAACGTTTACAAAAACAGGACAGGATGGTTCCAGTAGGCATCCAAAATAAAACACCAGATGACTTTACAGTGGAAGAAAAGGCACTAGAACTACCTGATAGGGAATTCAAATCTCTACTACTCAGAATTCTCCAGGAGTTGAAGCAAAAAGCAGACAAAGATGAGGAAAAAATAGACAAATTCATGGAAAACACAGACAAATTCATGGAAGAATTCAGGAAAATAATGCAGGAACAAAATGCCAAAATAAGTTCTCAACTAGAAATTATACAAAAACAACAATTAGAAATCCAAGAGATAAACAACAAGATTTCAGAAATGAACAGTGTCACAGAAGGGCTGAGGAACAGATTTCAAACGGTGGAAGGCAGGATCAGTGGAATTGAATACAAACACTTGGATGCAACTCCGTTAGAGGAAAATTGAGAAAAAAGAACAAAGAAAAATGAAGACAGCATGAGAGTTATGTGGGATACAATCAAAAACAAAAATTTACGAGTGATTGGAGTTCCAGAACAGGGGGAGAAAACAGAAAACACAGGATCATTGAAAAAAGGCTGACAGAAAACTTCCCCAATATCATGAAAGATGAAAAGCTGGCCATCCAAGAAGCTCAATGAACCCCATATAGGATAGACCACAAACGAACATCACCAAGACACAACATAATCACACTCACCAAAACCAAAGACAAAGACTCCTGAGAGCAGCTCGTGAAAAACAAGAAGTCGCAAACAGAGAAGAAACAATAAGACTCAGCTCAGATTATTTGGCAGAAACCATGCAGGCAAGAAGGCAATGGGATGACATATATAAAACCTTGAAAGAAAAAAATTGCCAGCCAAGAATAATATATCCTGCAAAACTCTTGTTCAAATATGACGGTGAAATTAGGACATTTGCAGATAAACAGATATTAAGGGAATATGTAAAAACCAAACCAAACTTACAAGAATTACTAAAGGGAGTTCTTCGATCTAAGAACAAACAACTTCAGCTCACAGGGAGAATCTAGGACGCAGGATGGTACCAGCCAGATACCAACTGAGGAAATGAACTCTCAAGGAATATCCAAATCCAAAAGACATACAACAGGGAATCAGAGCAGTTAATCAGTAAATGACAACAACATCAGAACAATAAAAGAGGGAATAAACAGCATAGGTATAGAACCTTCTAATGGAGAGGAAGGCAAGGCGATACCAAGTAATAATAGAGCACTTCAACGTTAGAAAGATAAGGGTAAAATTCATGGTAACCACAAAGAAAGTTAACAAACATACTCATAAAAATAAAAAGGAAAAACATAAAGTCTCAGCAAAAACAAAACCTACAAAAGCAAAAGAAATGAAAAAAATCCACAAACAAAAGTAACTCAGCACAGGAAATTAAGAGGAACATAGAAAACTCCAGCACCACAAAAAAAAAGCACTACAAAATGGCAGGAATAAGCTCACATCTATCAATAATTACAGTGAATGTAAATGGAATCAATGCACCCATAAAGAGATGGACAGTGACAGAATGGATATGAAAAGAGGATCCATCAATATGCTGCCTACAAGAAACACACCTTAGAAACAAAGATGTGAATTTATTAAAAGTCAAAGGTTGGAAAAAAATATACCAAGTAACAACTACTAAAAAAGAGCAAGAGTGGCAATACTAATCTCAGATAAAATAGATTTTAAAACAAAATCTACCATAAAAGACAAAGAAGGACACTATATAATGATTAAGGGGATGATCCATCATGAAGACATAACCATAATAAACATCTACGCACCCAATGACAGGGCTCCAAAATACATAAAACAAACTCTAACAACACTGAAAAGAGAAATTGACAGTTCCATAATAATAGTAGGAGACTTCAACACACCACTCTCAGTAAAGGACAGAAAAAATAAAAAGAAACTCAGCAAAGATACAGAAGACTTAAGGGCACAATCAGCCAACTTGACCTCATAGAAATACATAGAACATCCAACCACTGCAAAGTACACATTCTTTTCCAATGCACATGGAACATTCTCCAGAATAGACCACATCTTAGGCCACAGAGCAATCTTCAACAAGATCCAAAATGTTGAGATAATTCAAAGTATCTTCTCTGACAACAATGCCATCAAGGTAGAAATTAACACTAGAAAGAGCAAGGAAAAAAAATCAATTACATGGAAATGGAATAATACCCTGCTTACACATCACTGGGTAATAGGAGAAATCAGAGATGGAATAAAAAAATTCCTAAAATCAAATAAGAATGAAAACACATCCTACCAAAACCTTTGGGACACAGCAAAGGCAGTCCTCAGAGGACAATTTATAGCAATAGATGCACACATCAAAAAAGAAGAAAGGGACAAAAATCAAAAACATTAACTACAGAATTCAAACAAATAGAAAGAGAACGGCAAAAAAAGCCCACAACCACTGGAAGAAAGGAAATAGTAAAGATCAGAGCAGAAATAAATAAAATACAGAGCAGAAAAACAATAGAAAGAATCAAGAAAACCAAAAGTTGGTTCTTTGAAAGAATCAACAAAATCGACAAACCACTGGCCAGACTGACAAAAGAAAAACAAGAGAGGACACAAATAACCCAAATAATAAATGAAATGGGGGACATTACAACAGACCCAACTGAAATAAAAAGGATTATAATAGAATATTATGAAAAACTATACTCCAAGAAATTTGAAAACCTAGAGGAAATGGATAAATTTCTAGAAATACACTACCTACCCAAACTACAATAAAGTGATGATGAAAATCTGAACAGACCCATAGCAAGAGAAGAGGCTGAAAATGTAATAATAATAATAAAAAAAAAAAACCTCCCAACCACAAAAAGCCCTGGCCCAGATGGCTTCACTGGAGAATTCTACAAAACATTTACAGAAGAGCTTTTACCAATACTACTCAAGCTATTTCAGAGCATAGAAAAGGAAGCAACACTTCCAAATTCATTCTATGAAGCCAGCATAATGCTGATACCAAAACAAGGCAAAGACACCACAAAAAAAGAAAATTACTGACCAATATCGCTCATGAATATAGATGCAAAAAAATTCTCAACAAAATTCTAGCCTATAGAATTCAGCTTCATATCAAAAAAATAATACACCACGACCAAGTAGGATTCATACCAGGTAGGCAAGTATGGTTCAACATTAGAAAATCAATCAGTGTAATCCACTACATAAATAAAAGGAAAGAAAAGAATCACATGATCATCTCAATTGACACAGAAAAGGCATTTGACAAAGTCCAACACCCATTCCTGATAAAAACTCTCAATCAAATAGGTATAGAAGGGAAATTTCTCAATATAATAAAGGGCATCTATGCAAAACCAATGGCCAACATTATTCTTAATGGAGAGAGGCTGAAAACATTCCCCTTGAGAATGGGAACACGACAAGGATGCCCTTTATCACCATTCCTATTTAACATTGTGCTGGAAGTTCTAGCTAGAGCAACAAGGCAAGAAAAAGAAATAAAGGGCATCCAAATTGGTAATGAAGAAGTTAAACTGTCCCTGTTTGCAGATGATATGATACTATACATAGAAAACCCTAAAGACTCCACCAGAAATCTACTGGAACTAATAGAAAGATTCATCAGAGTAGCAGAATACAAGATAAACATACAAAAATCAGCTGGATTCCTATACAACAATAAGGAGAACGATAAGAAGGAAATGAGGAAAACAATACCATTTATAACAGCCCCTAAAAAAATAAAATACTTAGGAATAAATCTGACCAGGGATGTAAAAGACCTATACAAAGAAAACTACAAAACACTACTACATGAAACCCAAAGGGATCTACATAAATGGAAAAACATACCATGCTCATGGATAGGCAGACTCAACATTGTGAAAATGGCAATTCTACCTAAAGCAATTTACAAATACAATGCAATCCCGATCCAAATACTGACAACATTCTTCAAAGAGATGGAAAACTAATCATTAACTTTATATGGAAAGGGAAGAAACCCCAAATAAGTAAAGCACTACTGAAGACGAAGAAGAAAGTTGGAGGACTCGCACTACCTGACTTCAGAACCTACTATACAGCTACAGTAGTCAAAACAGCCTGGTACTGGTACAACAACAGATACATTGACCTGTGGAACAGAATTGAGAACCCAGATGTAAATCTATCCACCTACTGTCACCTGATCTTCGACAAGGGCCCAAAGTCCATCAAATGGGGGGAAAGACAGTCTTTTTAACAAATGGTGCTGGCAAAACTGGATATCCATCTGCAAAAAAAAAACAAAACAGGACCCATACCTCACCCCATATACAAAAACTACTTCAAAACGGATCAAAGACCTGAATATAAAGCTTAAAACTATAAAGTTCATAGAAGAAAAAATAGGACCAACACTACAGGCCTTAATACCCGGCATTAACAGGATACAAACCATAACCATCAACACACAAACCCCAGAAGATAAGCTAGATATCTGGGATCTTTTCAAAACCAAACACCTATGCTCTTCAAAAGACTTCACCAAAAGAGTAAAAAGAGAACCTACAGACTGGGAAAAAATTTTTGGACAGTACAAGTCAGACAAAGGTCTAATCTCCATAATAGACAAGAAAATCCAACACCTCTACAACAAAAAGACAAATAATCCTATTAAAAAATGGGCAAAGGAAATGAACAGACACTTCACCAAAGAAGACATTCAGGCCGCCAACAGACACATGAGGAAATGCTTGAGATCTCTAGCCATTAGAGAAATGCAAATTAAAACCACAATGAGATACATTCTCACCCTGGCATTACTGGCACAAATCAAAAACACTGGAAATAACAAATGTTGGTGGGGCTGCGGGGAGATTGGAACTCTTATGCGCTGCTGGTGGGAATGCAAAATGATACAACCATTTTGGAAAATGTTATGGCGCTTCCTCAGAAAGCTAGAAATAGACATACCATTTGATCCAGCAATCCCACTCCTAGGAATATATCCTAGAGAAATAAGAGTTGTCACTCGAATAGACATAGGAATACCTATGTTCACGGCAGCATTGTTCACAATAGCAAAACGATGGAAACAACCTAAATGCCCATCAACAGATGAATGGGTAAACAAACTATGGTACATATACACAATGCAGTACTATGCAACAAGAAAGAACAATGATGAATCTGTGAAGCATCTCATAACATGGATGAAACTGGAGGACATTATGCTGAGTGAAATAAGTCAATCACAAAAGGACAAATATTGTATGAGACCTCTATTGTAAAAACCCATGAAAAAGTTCACACACAATATGTAACAATTTTTGTTACAAAAGCTTGGAAGTATGGGGGGGGGGGGGAATACTAATTAGGCAATAGATAAGTGGTATCTTGGGTGAAGGGTGAGACAGTACACAGTACAGGGGAAACCAGCACAACTTGTACAAGGAAAGGTCATGGAAGCTCCATAGACACATCCAAACTCCCTGAGGGACTGAGTTGCTGGGTGGAGGGCTGTGAGGACCGTGGTCTTGGGCAACATCTAGCTCAACTGGCATAACACAGTTTATAAAGACAATGTTCTACATTCTACCTTGGTGAGTAGTGTCTGGGGTCTTAAAAACCTGTGAGCGGCCATCTAAGATACTCCAGTGGTCTCATCCCTTCGGGAGCAAGGGAGAATGAAGAGAACATGATACAAGGAAAAGATTAGTCCGAAGGACTAATGGACCACAGCTACCAAGGCCTCCACCGGACTGGGTCCAGTACAGCAAGATGGTGCCCAGCTACCTCCACTGACTGCTCTGACCGGGATTACAACAGAGGGTTCTAGACAGAGCTGGAGAAGGATGTAGAACAAAATTCTAACTCACAAAAAAAGACCAGATTTACTGGCCTAAAGGAGACTGGAGAAACCCCGAGAGTATGGCCCCCCGACACCCTTTTAGCTCAGTGGTGAAGTCATTTCCGAGGTTCACCATTTAGCCAGGGAGTGGACAGCCCCATAAAACCAAATGGGACTAATGAGGCACAGCAGTTCAGGACAAGGGGCAGAAGGGGACAGGAAAGCTGGTGATAGGGAACCCAAGGTTGAGTAAGGATAGTGTTGATGTGTTGTGAGATTGTTAACCATTGTCATAGGGCAACATGTGTAGTAACTGTTAAATGAGAAACTATTTTGTTCTGTAAGCCTTCATCTAAAGTGAGAATATCAGCACAATTGGAAGAGCATAGTCAATGCCACTGAACTGTGCATGTACAAATTTTTGAAATGGTGTATCTTTGGCTATGTATATTTTTACCAAAAACAAAAAAAAGGTTGAGAAGGGAGAGGGTTGACATGTTGTGGGGTTGTTAACCAATGTCATAAAACAATATGTGTACTACTGTTTCGTGAGAAACTATTTGTTCTGTAAGCCTTCACCTGAAGTACAATAAATAAATAAATAAAAAATAAATGGTGATCATTCTAAAATAACAACAACATTGTATTATGTAAAATTTCAAACATTTATAAAAGTAGGAAAAAGAGATATAATAAACCCAGTGCCCTAAATTCAGCAATTATCAATACATAGCCAATTTTGTTTTATCTATATCCTCATCCACAGCTTCCATATTGCTTATTTGTTTGTGTGTTTATTTTCAATAAACTTTAAAAAAATATAACATACATAGAAGATAGTGCACAAATAATAAATATAAAGCCTTATAATTTTTTAATGTGAATATACCCATTCAATGAGAGTATTAACAATTTGCACCCAGATTTTCATTGTGGGGAGGTTTTCAATTACAGATTCATATTCTATAATAGGCATAGGGCCATTCAGATTATCCACTTCTTCCTGTGTCACTTTTGGCAAATTGTACTTTTCAAGGATTTTGTCCATTTTGTCTAAATTTTCAAATTTACTGACAAGTTGTTCGTAACATCCTCTCATCGTTGGATATTTGTAGACTCTGTAGTGATGTCCCACTCATCATTTCTAATATTGATGATATATGTGTTCTCTCTCTTTTCTAGATCTGTCCTGCTATGGTTTTGTCCATTTTATTATTTTTTCTAAAGGAAATACTTTTAGCTTTGTTAAGTTTTCCTTATTGTTTTTCAATTTCATTAATCTCTGCCATTAGTTTTATTAGTTGTATTAGTCTTTCTAATTTTGGGGGATATAATTTGTTGCCCTCTTTATTTATTTTCTAGTATCTTAAGTTCACTGCTAGGATCATTGGTTTTCAACCTTTGTTCATTTCTACTACATACATTTAAATCTATAAATTTATTTTAAGCATTGCTTTACTGCCTCTCACAAGATTTAAATGTTTTTTAAAAAATTATTACCATTTAGCTAAAAATAGTTTTAATTCTCATTTTGATTTTTCTTTTGACTCATGAATTATTTGGAAAGGTGTTGCTTAGTGTCTTAGTTTTCCAGTGCTGCTATAACAGAAATATCACAAGTGGATGGCTTTAACAAATTTATTCTCTCACAGTTGAGAAGGATAGAAATCCTAATTCAGGGCACCAGCTCCAGGGGAAGGCTTTCTCTCTCTGTTGGCTCTGGGGGAAGTTCCTTTTCATTGATCTTCCCCTGGTCTAAGAGCTTCTCAGTGCAGGGACCCTGGGTCCGAATGACACACTCTACTCTGGGCGCTTCTTTCTTCGTGGCATGAGGTCCCTCTCTCTGCTTGCTTCTCTCTCCTTTTATCTCTTGTAAGATAAAAAGGTGATGCAGGCCACACCCCAGGGAAACTCCCTTTATATCGGATCAGGGCTGTGACTTGAGTAAGGGTGTTGCATCCTACCTTAATTCTCTTTAACATAACCTAATCTTGCCTCATTAAGCACAGGCAGGGATTAGTATTTACAACACATAGGAAAATTACATCAGATCACAAAATGGAGGACAACCACAAAACACTGAGAATCATAGCCTAGCCAAGTGCACACATTTTTGGGAAACACAATTCAATCCATAACACCTAGTTTCCAAATATTTAGGTGATTGTCTAGTTATCTTTCTGTTATTGAGTTCCAGTTTAATTACATAAGGATCAAGGATATATGCTGTATGATTTAAATTCTTTGAAATCTTTTCATAGATTTTTTTAGCCCAGAATATGTTCTATTTTGGTAAATGTATCCATATTCTGTATTTTGATATGTTAAGTAGGTCAGTTAGTTAATTAAGTTCAAATCTTCTGTGTTGTTACTGAATTGTGTGTGACATTCTATTACTTCCTAAGAAAATGTATTGACATTTCCAACATGTTCCCAAGCTGGAAAAAACCCAATAGTCCTTGAATGGGTGAATGGAAAAACAAACTTCGGTATATCCATACAATGGACTACTACTTAGCAATAAAATGGAAGACACTAAGCATAACAATATGGATGATCCTCAAATGCATTACATTAAGTGAAAGAAAGACTCAAAAGATTCTATAATATATGATTACATTTATATGACTGTCTTAGTCTGGGTTCTCTAGAGGAGCAAAACTAGTAGAGTGTACATAAATAGAGAAGTTTACTTCTAGGAAATGACACACACAATTGTGAGGAAATGGCTCATTCAATTGTAGGCCTGGCAAGTCCCAAATCTGTGGGTCAGTTGACAGGCTGAAGACCTCTGCTGGGTTACACGATTGTAGGGGCTGATGAACCCTAATGCTGCAGATCAGGCAGTAGGCTGGAGACCTTTGCTAACTCAGGGAGCCACAGGTGTTGGCAAATCCAAAATCGGCAGGTCAGGTGGTAGGCCAGAGACTTCTGCAGGCTTATATCCCAAGAACCAGAGTCACGTGATGAGAAGAGTGCAGAGTCGAAAATAAGAGAGAACAACAATCTGTATCTAGGACATAGGACAGCATCAGCCAGCTCCCATCTTAGGTAATGAACTCTCAAGGATAAAACTAAAAGATTTACAACAGGGAACCAGAAACATCAATCTGTAAATGACAACAATGTCAGAACAATAAAAAGGGAATAAATGGTGTAGGTATAGAACTTTCAAATGGAGAGGAAGTCAAGGCAATATCAAGTAATAAAAGACTGGTTCAAACTTAGGAAGATGGGATAAATCTCAAGGTAACCACAAAGAAAGTTAAAAAAAACCTATTCATCAAAATGAAGAAAAACAAAGTCTTAGTATATGCAAAATCTACAAAAATGAAAGAAACAAAAAAGAAATTCCACAAACAAAAGTAACTCAGCACAGGAGAGTAAGAGCAACACAGAAAATGACAGCAACAACAACAACAAAAAGCATTACAAATGACAGCAATAAACTCACACCTATTGATAATCATAGTGAACATAATGACTTAAATGCACTCGTAAAGAGAGAGTGACAGAATGGATTAAAATAAAATGACCTATCAATATGCTGTCTACAAGAGACACGCCTTAGACACATATACATAAATATATTAAAAACCTTAGCCCTAGAATAATCCTAACCCTAAACCTCAACATAAAGAAAACAAAAATCCTCACAACTGGACCAATAAGCAACATCATGATAAATGGAGAAAAGATTGAAGTTGTCAAGAATTTCATTTTACTTGCATCCACAATCAACACCCATAGAAGCAGCAGTCAAGAAATCAAAAGACGCATTGCATTGGGCAAATCTGCTGCAAAAGACCACTTTAAAGTGTTGAAAAGCAAAGCTGTCACCTTGAAGACTAAGGTGTGGCTTTCCCAAGCCATGGTATTTTCACTCACATCATATGCATGTGAAAGCTGGACAATGAATAAGGAAGACTGAAGGAGAATTGACACCTTTGAATTGTGATGTTGGCAAAGAATATTGAATATACCATGGACTGCCAAAAGAATGAACAGATCTGTCTTGGAAAAAGTACAGCCAGGGTGCTCCTTGGGGGCAAGGATGGCGAGACTGCATCTTACATACTTTGGACATGTTGTCAGGAGGGATCAGTACCTGGAGAAGGACATCATGCTTGGTAGAGTACACAGTAAGCAAAAAATAGGGAGACCTTCGACAAGAGGGATTGACACAGTGGCTGCAACAGCGGGCAAAGCATAACAACGATTGTGAGCATGGCACAGGACTGGACAGTGTTTCATTCTGTGGTGCATAGGGTTGCTATGAGTTGGAACTGACTCAACAGCACCTAACAACAAGAACAACAATCCTAAAACTAACCATAACTATAAGCCTAATTCCAACCTTAGCCTAGCCTTAACCCTAAACCTATCCATAACTATAACCCTAAAAGTAAATTTAACCTAATCCTAACTCAAGCCATAGTCCTAACACTAATTTAACCCTAACCCTAAAACTAGCCACAGCCAGAGCCCTAACCCTAGCCTTAATACTCGTAAATTTAACCTTCACCCTAATGCTAACCCTGGCTTTAACTGTAACACTAATGCTAGCAATTGCTTTAATTTTACTCCTAAACCTAACCCTAACTATAACCTTAAAGCCAGAACTAACCCAAACCCTAACCCTAAACCTAGCCCTAACACTGACCCTAGCAATAGTCCTAGTTTTACCCCTAAACCTAGGCCTAGCCCTAGATCTATCCATGGCCCTTGCCCTAACCTTAACCCTAACCCTAAATGTAGCCCAAAAACTAACCCTAGCCCTAATTCTCCTCCTAAAGCTAACCCTAGCCCTAGCTCTAGACATATAACTTGCCCTAGCCATATAAAACCATAAGTTTTTCTGTATGTGTGCTTTAGGTGAAAATTTGCAGCTCAAGATTTCTCATACAAAAATTTATACACATATTGTTTTGTAACATTAGTTGCAATCCCCACAATGTGACAACCCCCTTCCACCCCAGCTTCCCTGTGTCCATTCAACCGGTTCCTGTCCCTTCCTGCCTTCTCATCTTGCCTCCAGAGAGGAGCCACCCATTTGGTCTTGTGTGTTTGACTGAACTAAGAAGCACACTCCTCACGAATATTATTTTTTTGTTTTACACTCTTATCTAATCTTTGTCTGAAGAGTGGGCTTCGGGAATGTTTTGAGTTCTGGGTTAACAGAGTGTCCGGGGACTGTAGTTTCGGGGGTTACTACAGTCTCTGTCAGAGCATTAAGTCTGGTCTTTTTATGTGACTTGAGTTCTGCACCATACTTTTCTCCTGCTCTGTCCAGGACTCTGTGTTGTGTTCCCTGTCAGGGCAGTCATTGGTGGTAGCCAGGCACCATCTAGTTCTTCTGGTCTCAGACTGGTGGAGTCTCTGGTTTATGTGGACCTTTAGTCTCATGGCCTAACATTTTCCTTGTGTCTGGTGTTTTTCATTCTCCCTTGCTCCAAGTGGGTTGGGAGAAATTGATGCATCTTAGATGGCCGCTGACAAGCTTTTAAGACCCCAGATGCCACTCACCAAAGTAGGATGCAGAACATTTTCTTAATAAACTTTGTTATGCCAATTGACCTACATGTCCCCTGAAACTATGGTCCCGAGGCCCCAGCCCCAGCTACTCTGTCCCTCAAAATGTTTGGATGTGTCCAGGAAACTCTTAGCCTTTGCTTGATCCAGTTGTGCTGAATTTCCCTGTATTGTGTTTGTCTTTCCCTTCACCGAAGTTGATCCTTGTCTACTGTCTAGTTAGTGAGTTCCCTCCCCCTCCCTCCCCACCCTCGTAGCCATCAAAGAATGCTTTTTTCTGTGTTTAAACCTTTTCTTATAATAGTGGTCTTATACAATATTTGTCCTTTTGTGACTAATTTCACTCAGTATAATGCCCTCAGATTCATCCATGTTGTAAGATGCTTCGCAGATTCATTATTCTTCTTTATCATTGTGTAGTATTCTACTGTGCGCATGTACCATAATTTGTTTATCCATTCTTCTGTTGAAGGGTACCTAGGTTGTTTCCATCTTTTTGCTACTGTGAACAATACTGCCATGAACATAGGTGTGCATATGTCTATTTGAGTGACGACTCTTATTTCTCTAGGATATATTCCTAGGACTGGGATTGCTGGATCGAATGGTATGTCTATTTCTAGCTTTCTGAGGAAGCGCCATATCATTTTCCAAAATGGTTGTATCATTTTGCATTCCCACCAGCAGTGCATAAGACTTCCTATCTCCCCGCAGCCCCTCCAACATTTATTTCCAGTGTTTTTGATTCGTGCCAGTAATGCTGGGGTGAGATGGTATCTCACTGTGGTTTTAATTTGCATTTCTCTAATGGCTAGTGATCGCGAGCTTTCCTCGTGTGTCTGTTGGCCATTTGAATGTCTTCTTTGGTGAAGTGTCTGTTTATTTCCTTTGCCCATTTTTTAATAGGATTATTTGTCTTTTTGTTGTAGAGGTGTTGGATTTTCTTGTAGATTATGGAGATTAGACCTTTGTCTGACTTGTACTGTCCAAAAATTTTTTCCCAGTCTGTAGGTCCTCCTTTTACTCTTTTGGTGAAGTCTTTTGAAGAGCATAGGTGTTTGATTTTTAGAAGATCCCAGTTATCTAGGTTATCTGTTGGGGTTTGTGCGTTTATGGTTACAGTTTGTATCCTGTTAATGCCATGTATTAAGGCCTGAAGTGTTGGTCCTATTTTTTCTTCTATGGACTTTATAGTTTTAGGCTTTATATTCAGGTCTTTGATCCATTTTGAAGTAGTTTTTGTATATGGTGTGAGGTATGCGTCCTGTTTCATTTTTTTGCAGTTGGATATCCAGTTTTGCCAGCACCATTTGTTAAAAAGACTGTTTTTCTCCATTTGATGGACTTTGGGCCCTTGTCGAAGATCAGGTGACCGTAGGTGGATGGATTTTCATCTGGGTCCTCAATTCTGTTCCATTGGTCGATGTATCTGTCGTTGTACCAGTACCAGGCTGTTTTGACTACTGTAGCTGTATAGTAGGTTCTGAAGTCAGGTAGTGCGAGTCCTCCAACTTTCTTCTTCTTCTTCAGTAGTGCTTTACTTATTTGGGGTTTCTTCCCTTTCCATATAAAGTTAATGATTAGTTTTCCATCTCTTTGAAGAATGTTGTCAGTATTTGGATCGGGATTGCATTGTATTTGTAAATTGCTTTGGGTAGAATTGCCATTTTCACAATGTTGAGTCTGCCTATCCATGAGCATGGTATGTTTTTCCATTTATGTAGATCCCTTTGGGTTTCATGTAGTAGTGTTTTGTAGTTTTCTTTGTATAGGTCTTTTACATCCCTGGTCAGATTTATTCCTAAGTATTTTATTTTTTTAGGGGCTGTTATAAATGGTATTGTTTTCCTCATTTCCTTCTTATCGTTCTCCTTATTGTTGTATAGGAATCCAGCTGATTTTTGTATGTTTATCTTGTATTCTGCTACTCTGATGAATCTTTCTATTAGTTCCAGTAGATTTCTGGTGGAGTCTTTAGGGTTTTCTATGTATAGTATCATATCATCTGCAAACAGGGACAGTTTAACTTCTTCATTACCAATTTGGATGCCCTTTCTTTTTCTTGCCTTATTGCTCTAGCTAGAACTTCCAGCACAATGTTAAAGAGGAGTGGTGATAAAGGGCATCCTTGTCTTGTTCCTGCTTTCAAGGGGAATGTTTTCAGCCTCTCTCCATTAAGAATGATGTTGGCCATTGGTTTTGCATAGATGCCCTTTATTATATTGAGAAATTTCCCTTCTATACCTATTTGATTGAGAGTTTTTATCAGGAATGGGGGTTGGACTTTGTCAAATGCCTTTTCTGCGTCAATTGAGATGATCATGTGATTCTTTTCTTTGCTTTTATTTATGTGGTGGATTACGTTGATTGATTTTCTAATGCTGAACCATCCTTGCATACCTGGTATGAATCCTACTTGGTCGTGGTGTATTATTTTTTTGATATGATGCTGAATTCTATTGGCTAGAATTTTGTTGAGGATTTTTGCATCTATATTCATGAGAGATATTGGTCTGTAATTTTCTTTTTTTGTGATGTCTTGGCCTGGTTTTGGTATCACCGCTATGCTGGCTTCATAGAATGAATTTGGAAGTGTTGCTTCCTCTTCTATGCTCTGAAATAGCTTGAGTAGTACTAGTACAAGCTCTTCTGTAAATGTTTGGTAGAATTCTCCAGTGAAGTCATCTGGGCCAGGGCTTTTTTTGGTTGGGAGTTTTTTTATTACCTTTTCAACCTCTTCTCTTGTTATGGGTCTGTTCAGATTTTCAACATCACTTTGTTGTAGTTTTGGTAGGCCGTGTGTTTCTAGAAATTTATCCATTTCCTCTAGGTTTTCAAATTACTTGGAGTATAGTTTTTCATAATACTGTGTTATGATCCTTTTTATTTCAGTTGCATCTGTTGTAATGTCCCCCATTTCGTTTCTTACTTGGGTCATTTACATCTTCTCCTGTTTTTCTTTTGTCAGTCTGACCAGTGGTTTGTCGATTTTGTTGATTCTTTCAAAGAACCAACTTTTGGTTTTGTTGATTCTGTCTATTGGTTTTCTGTTCTCTATTTCATTTATTTCTGCTCTGATCTTTACTATTTCCTTTCTTCCGGTGGTTGTAGGCTTTTTTTGCTGTTCAATTTCTATTTGTTTGAGTTCTGTAGTTAATGTTTTGATTTTGTCCCTTTCTTCTTTTTTGATGTGTGCATCTATTGCTATAAATTGTCCTCTGAGGACTGCCTTTGCTGTGTCCCAAAGGTTTTGGTATGATGTGTTTTCATTCCCATTTGATTCTAGGAATTTTTTGATTCCATCTCTGATTTCTTCTATTACCCAGTAATGTGTAAGCAGGGTATTATTCAGTTTCCATGTAGTTGATTGTTTTTCCTTGCTCTTTCTAGTGTTAATTTCTACCCTGAAGACATTGTGAAGATACTGTGAATTATCTCAACATTTTGGATCTTGTTGAGGATTGCTCTGTGGCCTAATATGTGGTCTATTCTGGAGAACATTCTATGTGCGTTGGAAAAGAACGTGTACTTTGCAATGGTTGAATGGAGTGTTCTATATATGTCTATGAGGTCCTGTTGGTTGATTGTGCCTTTAGGTCTTCTGTATCTTTGCTGAGTTTCTTCTTAGTTGTTCTGTCCTTTCATGAGAGTGCTGTGTTGAAGTCTCCTACTATTATTGTGGGACTGTCAATTTCTCTTTTCTGTGTTGTTAGGGTTTGTTTTATGTATTTTGGAGCCCTGTCATTGGGAGCATAGATGTTTATTATGGTTATGTCTTCATGATGGATCATCCCCTTAATCATTATATAGTGTCCTTCTTTGTCTTTTATGGTAGATTTTGTTTTAAAGTCTATTTTTGCTGAGATTAGAATTGCCACTCCTGCTCTTTTTTGGTAGTTGTTAGCTTGATACATTTTTTTCCAACTGACTTTTAATAAATTCACATCTTTGTTTCTAAGGTGTGTCTCTTGTAGGCAGCATATTGATGGATCCTGTTTTCTTATCCATTCTGTCACTCTCTGTCTCTTTATGGGTGCATTGAGTCCGTTTACATTCAGTGGAATTATTGATAGATGTAAGTTTCTCGCTGTCATTTTGTAGTGCTTTTTTTTGTGGTGCTGAAGTTTTCTTTGTTGTTCTTAGTCTCTTGTGTTGAGTTACTTTTGTTTGTGGATTTTTTGTTTTCATTTCTTTTGTTTTTGTAGGTTTTGTTTTTGCCGAGACTTTATGTTTTTCATCTTTATTTTTATTAGTTTGTTTGTTAACTTTCTTTGTGGTTACCATGAATTTTACGCTTATCTGTCTAAGTTTGAAGCAGTCTACCATCACTTGGTATCGCCTTGCCTTCCTTTTCTTTAGAAGGTTCTATACGTATGCCGTTTATTCCCTCTTTTATTGTTTTGATGTTGTTGTCATTTATTGATTAACTGCTCTGATTCCCTGTTGTATTTCTTTTGGTTTTGGATAGTCCTCGAGAGTTCATTTCCTAGATTGGTATCTGGCTCGTACAATCCTGCATACTAGGTTCTGCCTGTGAGCTGAAGCTATTTGTCCTCAGATCGAAGAACTCCCTTTAATAATTCTTGTAAGTTTGGTTTGACTTTTACATATTCCCTTAGTTTCTGTTTATCTGGAAATGACCTAATTTCACCATCAAATCTGAATGAGAGTTTTGCAGGATATATTATTCTTGGCTGACAATTTTTTTCTTTCAAGATTTTATATATGTCATCCCATTGCCTTCTTGCCTGCATGGTTTATGCTGAATAATCTGAGCTTAGTCTTATTGTTTCTCGTCTGTATGTGACTTCTTGTTTTTCACGAGCTGCTCTCAAGATTCTTTGTTTGTCTTTGGTTTTGGCGAGTGTGAGTATGATATGTCTTGGTGATTTTGTTTTGGGGTCTCTTCTATATGGGTTTCATTGAGCTTCTTGGATGGTCAGCTTTTCATCTTTCATGATATTGGGGAAGTTTTCTGTCAGCAGTTCCTCAATGATCCTCTCTGTGTTTTCTGTTTTCTCCCCCTTTTCTGGAATTCCAATCACTCGTAAGTTTTTGCTTTTAATTGTGTCCCACATAACTCTCAGGGTCTCTTCATTGTTCTTTGTTCCTTTTTCTGAGTTTTCCTCAAATAGAGTTGTATCCAAGTGTTTGTCTTCAATTCCACTGATCCTGTCTTCCACCATTTCAAATCTGCTTCTCAGCCCTTCTATGACATCATCCATTTCTGAAAGCTTATTGTTTATCTTTTGGATTTCTAATTGTTGTCTTTGCATAATTTCTAGTTGTGAATTTATTTTGGCATTTTGTTCCTGCATCATCTTCCTGAATTCTTCCAATGTTTTGTCTGTATTTTCTATGAATTTGTCTATTTTTTCCTCATGTTTGTCAGCTTTTTGCCTCAGTTCTTGGAGAATTCCGAGTATTAGAGATTTGAATTCCGTATGAGGTAGTTCTGTGCATTTTCTTCCACAAGAGAGTCATCTGGTGTTTTATTTTGGATGCCTACTGGAACCATCCTGTCCTGTTTTTGTAAATGTTTACATATTGTCTGCTGTCTTCTGGGCATTCGGTAGTTATTTTTCTCATTTATTGATTGTAGATTTGTTTGTTTTGTCCCTTAAAAAAAATTCTTTTTGACTATGTCTGAGCAGGCGGACTGTGTGTTCTTTGTTGTTTGCTCATCTGCATGCTCAATACTTTTCACCTCCTTCTCCAACTGGCAGGGTCAGTCACTCAGATATGGTACAGCAGGGCAGGTCTAGCTGAAGAGGAGTTACTGGGACGGGTTGTTTGTGGCACTTACTACAGCCACCAGAGGGGGTCGGTAATCAGTGCGGGGCACGTTCCAGTAGGCAGTGCCCATGCTGCTTGGTGGTGTGATGTCAAGTGCATGGTGCAGGTAGGCAGGATGCAGTGGCGAGACTGTTATGTGTGGAGCTAAGATGGATATGGGAGAGAGGAGAGAGGAACAGGAGTCAAAAACGTACAAACAAAGAAGAATGCTAGGGGAGCTTGCCATTGGAATGGAGAGATGAGAGACTATGAAATGGAGAGAAACAGAAAGGGGAAGAGGAAGAAAAGAAAAGAATGAATAAATAAAAATCAGAAAGGTTAAAGAACTGCAAAGTTCCCAGGGATCCCACCGGTGGAGCTATGAGGTCTGGGGAAGTCGCTCTCAGGTGTTGCAATACAGCCTGGCTAGAAGGCGTAGAGGTATACAACACCTGGTATTCAGGGATCAGAAAGAGAAGGAAGATATAGAGGGATGAGAAACTGAGCCTTGAAAAAAGACAAAAAGGGAAAAAGAGGGAAAACAAAACAAAACAAATTAAAAAAAAAAAGAACAAGAAAGGCCCCCCAAAAACACAGAAAAAGAAAAACCAACAAAAAACGAAATGCTCTCAGGGATCCCTCTGCACGTCTGTGGAAGCTGAAGGGGAGTTTCTTGCCACGCAGCTCTGCCTGGCCAGAAAGGGCTCCCAACTCAAGAAAAGGAAAAGAAAACAAACAAACAATTCAAAATGAACAAAAGCCCCGGGATCCCACCAGCGTGGTAGCCCAGACTGGGAAACAGCTCCACACTGGAATGGAGCTCCGCAGTCCCTCAGGAAAAGCAAAGATGGCGTATGGAGCCAGGCACTCGAGCGAAAAGACGGGGATGCGGCGAGAGGCAAGGAAGAAATCAAAAGAAGAAGGAAAACAAAAAGCAACACCAGCAGCCAACAAATGGCACTCAGAGGGCCAGCCATTGCGGGCTGGTGTTTCTGGACAAGAGACTGTGCCTGTGGGAAGCAGAGGAGGCCGAGTGTGGGTGATGAAGGGTAGAGAGTGGGAAAGCGTATATCACAAATTGCCGGCACTCTGCAGCCCCTCAGGAAGAAGCAAAGATGGTGCACGGAGCCAGGCACTCGAGTGAAAGGAGGAGTAGGTGGCGAGAGGCAAGTGAGAAATCAAAAGAAGCAGAAAAAAAAAGCAACACTAGTGGCCAACAGATGGCACTCAGAGCCAGCTAATGTGGGCTGGTGTTTCTAGATAAGAGACTGTGTCCGTGGGAAGCGGAGGGGGCCGAGTATGGGTGAAGAAGGGTAGAGAGTGGGAAAGTGTATATCACAAATTGCCGGTGCTCTGCAGCCCCTCAGGAAGAAGCAAAGATGGCGCACGGAGCGAGGCACTTGAGCGAAAGGAGGGGGAGATGGCCAGAGGTAAGGAAGAAATCAAAAGAAGTGGAAAAAAGCAACACCAACAGCCCACAAATGGCACCCAGAGAGCCGCCCGCTTGGGTGTGTGGAATCCAAGCAGCCGGCGCTTCCCTGTCAAGAGATCATGGCTGCAGGAAGCAGAGGAGGCCGAGCCGGGGCGAAGAGGGGTGGGGGGTGAGAAAGTGCACAGCACAAGTTACCGGTTGTTTTGTCTCCCGCTGGACGCTGCATGAGGCTGCTTTCTCGTACCCCCATTTGCTGGTCTCCGGTAGGAGTCTAAGATGGTGGATCCACGCTGTGTTAGCTGGTAGGGGACCTCTGCATGAATCTCTCCTCATTCTCCATTCTCTGTCAGTTTTCTCACTCCATTTGCTGCTTGGCTGAGTTCTTTATCTCTTCATTTGACGTTTTAGGGTTTCAGGATTGTTGTATTCTCTGTTCGGCTGAGTTTTTTGGATCTTTGCTGTGGAGCGACGGCATGGTGCTTCTGCCTAGAGCGCCATTTTGCCAGAACTCTGGCAACATCATTCTTACTGGAGAAAGACAGAAAACATTCCCCTTGAGAACAGGAACAAGACAAGGATGCCCTTTATCACCACTCCTATTTAACATTGTGCTGGAAGTTCTAGCTAGAGCAACAAGGCAAGAAAAAGAAATAAAGGGCACCCAAATTGGTAATGAAGAAGTTAAACTGTCCCTATTGTGGATGATATGATACTATACATAGAAAACCCTAAAGACTACACTAGAAAACTACTGGAACTAATAGAAAGATTCAGCAAAGTAGCAGGATACAAGATAAACATTCAAAAATCAGTTGGATTCCTATACACCAATATAGAGAATGATGAAAAGGAAACCAGAAAAACAATACCATTTATAACGGCCCCTAAAAAAAAAAGTACTTAGGAATAAATCTAACAAGTGATGTAAAAGACCTATACAAAGAAAACTACAAAACACTACTGCAAGAAGCCCAAAGAGATCTACATAAATGGAGAAACATACCATGCTCATGGACAGGTAGACTCAACATTGTGAAAATGAAAATTCTACCCAAAGCAATCTACAAATACAATGCAATCCCGATCCAAATACCAACAACGTTCTTTAAAGAGATGGAAAAACTAATTATTAATTTTTTATGGAAAGGGAAGAAGCCCTGGATAAGTAAATCACTACTGAAGAAGAAGGATAAACTAGGAGGACTCGCACTACCTGACCTCAGAACCTACTATACAGCTACAGTAGTCAAAACAGCCTGGTACTGGCACAATGACAGATACTGACCAATGGAACAGAATTGAGAACTCAGGTGTAAATCCATCCACCTACAGTCACCTGATCTTTGACAAGGGCCCGAAGTCCATCAAATGGGGGTAAGGACAGTCTTTTTAACAAACGGTGCTGGCAAAACTGGATGTCCATCTGCAAAAAAAGAAACAGGACCCATACCCACACAATACACAAAAACTAATTCAAAATGGATCCAAGACCTAAATATAAAGCGAAAAACTATAAAGTTGATAGAAGAAAAAATAGGCTCAACAGTACAGACCCTAATACACGGCATTAACAGGATACAAACCATAACCAACAACACACAAACTCCAGAAGATAAACTCGATAATTGGGATCTTCTAAAAATCAAACAGTTATGCTCATTGAAAGACTTCACTAAAAGAGTAAAAAGAGAACCTACAGACTGGAAAAAAAATTTTGGACATTACAAGTCAGACAAAGTTCTGCTCTCTAAAATCTACAAGGAAATCCAACACCTCTACAACAAAAAGACAAATAATCCAATTAAAAAATGGGCAAAGCAAATGAACAGACACTTCACCAAAGAAGACATGCATGTGGCTAACAGACACATGAGGAAATGCTCGAGATTACTAGCTATTAGAAAAATGCAAATTAAAACCAAAATGAGATAGCATCTCACCACTGCATTACTGGCATGAATAAAAAAAATTGGAAATCAGAAATGTTGAAGAGGCTCCGGGGAGATCGGAACTCTTATGCACTGCTGGTGGGAATGCAAAATGATACAACCATTTTGGAAGATGATATGGTGCTTCCTTAGAAAGCTACAAATAGAAATACCATATGATCCAGCAATCCCGCTCCTAGGAATATATCCCAGAGAAATAAGAGCTGTGACATGAACAGACATATGCACATCCACGTTCATGGCAGCATTGTTCACAATAGCAAAAAGATGGAAACAACCTATAGCCCCATTAACAGAAGAATGGATAAACAAATTATGGTACATACACTCAATGGAGTATTATGCAATGATAAAGAACAATGATGAATCTGTGAAGCATCTCATAACATGGATGAAACTGGAGGATATTATGCTGAGTGAAATAAGTCAATCCCAAATGGACAAATATTTTATGAGACCTCTACTGTAAATTTGGTGAAGGGTAAGACAGTACACAATACTGGGGAAGCCAGAACAACTTGTACAAGGCAAGGTTATGGAAGCTCCATAGATACATCCAATCTCCCTGAGGGACTGAATTTCTGGGCCGAGGGCTGTGGGGACCATAGTCTTGGGGAACGTCTAGCTTAATTGGCATAACACAGTTTATAAAGAAAATGTTCTACATTCTACCTGGGTGAGTAACGTCTGGGGTCTTAAAAGCCTGTGAGCAGCCATCTAAGATACTCCACTGGTCTCACCCCTTCGGGAACAAGGGAGAATGAAGAGAACAAGATACAAGGAAAAGATTAGTCCAAAGGACTAATGGACCACAGCTACTAAGGCCTCCACCAGACTGAGTCCAGTACAACCAGATGGTGCCCGGCTACCACCACTGACTGCTCTGACTGACATCACAACAGAGGGTCTTGGACAGAGCTGGAGAATATTGTAGAACAAAATTCTAACTCACAAAAAGGATCAGACACACTGGCCTGACAGAGACTGGAGAAACTCCAAGAGTATGGCCCCCAGACACCCTTTTACCTTAGTAATGAAGTCACTCCCGACTTCCACTGTTCAGCCAAAGATTAGACAGCCCCATAAAACAAAATGAGACTAATGGGGCAAAACAGTCCAGAGACAAGGATTAGAAGACAGGAAGGGACAGAAAAGCTGGTAATAGGGAACCCAATGTTGAGAAGGGATAGTGTTGACATGTAGTGGGGTTGTTAACCACTGTCATGAAACAATATGCATACTAACTGTTTAATGAGAAACTATTTGTTCTGTAAACCTTCATCTAAAGTACAATAAAAAAGAGGGAACAAATATATATATATATATTGACCTGGAATATGTTTTGTTATATATAGTTTTACCACAATAAAACAATTTTTAAAAAATAACAAATTTTGACTGATTAAAAAAAAAAAAAGACTGTGTAGGAAAGGCATGTCACCAAACACACAAATTACAAAGATGATGATTGATACATTTTATTATACAAAAACTAAACAGCTCCTAGGAAAATATACACAAAGTTTAAAACTAAAACAACGAAAAATTTATTAAATATATGAAACAAAGAATTTACTTTTGTTATTGCCTTAAATTAAAACAGCACTTAAACATGGATAAAAAAATGAACACTTCCACAACTTTATTTTTACTGTGCATTAGGTGAAAGTTTCAGAGCAAATTATATTACCACTCGATAGTTTGTACATAAAGTGTTTCATGGCCTTGGTTTCATTCCCTACAATGTGTCAGCACTCTGCTCATTTCTGCCCTGGGTTCTCCATTTCCTTTCATCCTGATTTTCTACCCCTTCCTTCTTTCTCATCCTTGCTTTTAGGCAAATATTGCTCTTTTGACCTTGTATAATTATTGATTGTCCTAAGGAGAACATTCCTCTCATGTGTTACTGTTTATTTTATGGGCTTGTCTATTGTTTGGCTGGAAGATGGTCTCCGAGAATGGCTTCAGTTCCAGGTTCGAAAGGCATCTTAGGGCCATAGTCTTGGGGGAATCCTCCAGTCTCTGTCAGACCAGTAATTCTGGTCTTTTTTGTGAATTTGATTTTTTTGTTGTACATTTTTCTCCTGCTCTGTTCAGGACCCTCTGTTGTGATCCAAGTCAGAGTAGTCAGTAGTGGTAGCCAGGTACCATCTAGTTCTTCTGGTCTCTGGGTCATGTAGGCTGTGGTTTACGTAGACCATTAGTCCTTTGGACAATTGCTCCCTTGAGTCTTTGGTTTTCTTCACTTTCCTGTGCTCCTGAAGCAGCCGATAGTTGTATCTTAGATGGCTGCTCACAAGCTTTTAAGACCCCAGCCCTACTCACCAAAGTAGGATGCAGAGCATTGTCTTTATGAACTATGTTGTGCAAATTGACACAGATGTCTCCCAAGCATATGGTTCTTTGCCTTTGAGACTAGGAACTTTATCCTGCGAGGTGTTTGGTTATGTCTAAGTGGTTTCCCTGACTGTGCCCCTTGTGTGCTCTATTGCCCATATTAATATATGAGGAGCACTTATAGTCATGTGTGTAGGACTATCCACCACCAAACCTGTATCTGCCAGCGGGTGTGCTCCCTTATGCCCTCCCACACCTATCTACCTATGTATCTGTCTTAGTCATCTAGTGCTGCTATAGCAGAAATACCACAAGTGGATGGCTTTAACAAAGAGAAATTTATTTTCTTACAGTCTAGTAGGCTGCAAGTCCAAATTCAGGGCACCAGCTCCAGGAGGCTTTCTCTCTCTGTCGCAAGGAAGGAAGGTTCTTGGATGCATTAGTCTTCCCTTGGTCTGGGAGCATCTCAGCGCAGGAACATCAGGTCCAAGGATGCACTGTGCTCCCAGCACTGCTTTCTTGGTGGTATGAGGTCCCCATGTCTCTCTGCTCGCTTCTCTTTTATATCTCAAAAGAGATTGGCTTAAGACACTACCGTATCTGGTAGATCTCATCAATATAACTGCCACTAATCCATCTTATTACATCACAGTGATAGGATTTACAACACATAAGGAAATCACATCAAATGACAAAATGGTGCACAATTATACAATACTGGGAATCATGACCCAGCCAAGTTGATACACACATATTTGGGGGGACATAATTCAATCCATGACAGTATCCATTTGTAAATTATTATTTGCTAATACTATTGTTGCAGGATTCGCTATGCTTTAGTACTTAATGTAGGTGCTCTTTATTCTTGCACTCCTCTCAGTGTCCTCTCTAGCCTTGGTCATGTTTTGCTGACTTCTCTCATATTGTGTATTGCTTTTCCCTTCACCAGTTTAACACTTGTCTATCTATTTGGCAATTTTCCCTCCCTTCCTCTCCCATCCCTGAAAACCATCAAAGAATGTTTTCTTTCTTGCTTGCTTTCTCTCTTTTTTCTATGTGTAAACTTTTTATTGTTACTTTACAATGGTGGTCTCATACAATATTTGTTCTTTTGTGATTGACTTACTTCATTCAGCATAATGTCCTCCAAATTCTTCCATGTTGTTGTGAGATGTTTCACAGATTCATCATTATTCTTTATCGTTGTATAGTGTTCCATTGTGTGTATGCAGCACAGTTTGTTAATCCATTCATCTGTTATTGGGCACTTAGGTTGTTTCCATCTTTTTGCTATTGTAAATAATGCTGCAATGAACATGGGTGTGCATATGTCTATTTGTGTCATGGCTCTTATTTCTTTAGCGTATACACTTAGGAATGGATTGTTGGATCATATGGTATTTCATTTCTAGCTTTTTGAGGAAGTGCCGTACCATTTTCTATAGTGGTTGCACCATTTTATATTCCCTCCAGCAGTGTATAAGTGTTCCAATCTCCCAAACAACCTCACCAGCATTTGTTATTTTGTTTTGTTTTTTTAATTAGTGCCATTAATGTTGGAGTGAGATGGTAACTCACTATAGTTTTGATTTGCATCTCTCCAATTGCTAATGATCGAAAGCATTTCTTCGATTGAGATGATCATGTGATTCTTTTCTTTTGTTCTGTTTATGTGGTGGATTTCATTGATCGATTTTCTAATGTTGAGCCATCCTTGCATACCTCACATGATTTCCACTTGGTCCTGATGTATTTTTTTTTTTTTTTTGATATGCTGTTGAATTCTATTGGTAGAACTTTGTTGATAATTTTTGCATTTGTATTTATGAGGGATATTGGTCTGTAATTTCCTTTCTTTGTACTGTGTTTGCCTGGCTTTGGTATTAGGGTTATGCTGGCTTCATAAAATGAATTTGGGAATATTCCTTCCTTTTCTATACTCTGAAATAGTTTGAGTAGTATTGGTGTGAGCTCTTCTCTGAATGTTTGGTAGAATCCAGTGAAGCCATCTGGACCAGGGCTTGTTTTTTTGTTGTTGGGAGTTTTTTTTTTCTAATTACCTCTTCAATTTCTTCTCTTGTTATAGGTCTGTTTAGTTTTTCTACCTTGGTTTGTGTTAGTTTAGGTAGGTAGTGTGTTTCTAGAAATTTGTCCATTTTCTGTAGGTTTTCAAATTTGTTGGAGTACAATTTTTCATAGTATTCTGTTATGATCCTTTTTATTTCTGTTGTAATGTCACCCATCTCATTTCTTATATGGGTTATTTGCTTCCTCTTCAGCTTTTCTTTTGTCAAGTTATTGAATGATTTGTCCTTTTATTCATCCTTTCAAAGAACCAACTTCTGGTCTTGTTGATTCTTTCTATTGTTTTTCTGTTTTCTATTTCATTAATTTCTGCTCTAATCTTTATTTCCTTTCTTCTGGTGACTGTGGGCTTCTTTTGCTGCTCTCTATTTGTTTGAACTGTAGGATTAATGCTTTGATTTTGGTTCTTCTTTTTTGATATGTGTGTTTATTACTATAAATTGTCCTCTGAGCACTGCTGTTGCTGTGTCCCAATAGTTTTGGGAAGACATTTGGTTCTAGGAATTTTTTAAATTTCATCTTTGATTTCTTCTTTTACGTGGTGGTTTTTAGGTAAGGTGTTATCCAGTTTCCATGTATTTGATTTTTTTCCTTGCTCTTCCTGTTACTGATTTCAGATTTTATAGCATGATCAGAGAAAATGCTTTGTATTATTTTGATGTTTTAGATTTTATTGAAGCTTGCTTTGTGGCCTAAAATGTGATCTATTCTGGAGAATGATCCACGTGTGTTGGAAAATACTGTATACTTGGCTGCTGCTGGGTGAAGTGTTCTGTATATGTCTATTAGGTCAAGTTGGTTGACTGTGGCAATTAGATCTTCTACATCTTTGTTGAGTTTCTTTTTAGTTGTTCTGTCCTTCACCAAAAGTGGTGTGTTGAATTCCCTTACTATTGTTGTGGAACAGTCTATTTCTCTTTTCAACGCTGAGTTTGTATTATGTATTTTGATATCCTGTCATTGGGTGCATATATATTTATTATGGTTATGTCCTCTTGGTGGATTGACCCTTAAATCATTATATAATGTCTTTCTTTATCTTTTACAGTGGATTTTGACTTGAAGTCTATTTTATCAGAGATTAATATTGCCACTCCTGGTCTTTTTCAGTTATTGTTTGCTTGATCTATTTTTTCCATTCTTTGAGTTTTAGTTTATTCATGTCTTTGTGTCTAAGTTGTGTCTCTTGTAGACAGTATATAGATGGGTCATGTTTTTATTTTTATCCATTCTGCCCTCTCTTTACTGGTGCACTTAAGCCATTTACATTTAGTGTGATTATCAATATGTATGTGTTTACTGCTGTCATTTTATTGTGTTTGTGTGTGTGTATGTTTGTGTAGATTTCTTTGCTCTGCTTAATTTTCTGCACTGATTTCTTTTTGTTTGTGGATTTTTTTCATTTATTTCATTGTTGTTGATTTTGTGGTTATTGAGACTTCATGTTTTTCTTCTTTTTTATTTTGATAAGTAGGTTTGTTAACTTTCTTTGTGGTTACCTTGAAATCTACATTTATCTTCCTAGTTTAAAACAGTCTTTTATTTTTTGATATCACCTTGATGCCCTCTTCATTTGAAAGTTCTATAATTGCACCATTTATTCCCCCTTTTTGTTTTGACCTTGTCATCATTTACAGACTGAAATTCCTGGGTACTTCTTTTCAGTCTTTTAGCTTTGCCTTAATTTTGGGAATTCTTTATTTTGGTTCATATGTGGCTTCTGCTGTCCTGTGTCCTAATCTCAGGTTGTAGTCTGAAGTTGTTTGATCTCTCTCTGAAGGACTGCTTTTAATATTTCTTGTAAGGTTGGTCTGGTTTTAACAAATTCCTCTAATTTCTGTTTATCTGGAAATGTCCTAATTTCACCATCATATTTGAGAGAGAATTTTGCTGGTTATATAATTCTTGGTTGGCAATTTTTTTTCTTTCCAGGTTTTATATATGTCATCCCATTGCCTTCTTGCATGGTTTCTGCCAAGTAATCAGAACTTAGTTTTATTGGTTCCCCTTTGTAGGTGACTTCATTTTTCCCAAGCTGCTCTCAGGATCCTTTCTTTGTCTTTTGTTTAGATAAGTTTGATTATGATATGTCTTGGTGACTTTCTTTTGGGGTCTATCCTGTAAGGGGTTTGCTGAACTTCTTTGATGAATATTGCCTCATCTTTAATGATATAAGCAAAGTTTTCTGTCAGCAAATCTTTGACAATTCTCTCTGTGTTTTCCATTGCCTCTCTTTGTTCTGGAGCTCTGATCGTGTGCAGATTTTTCCTTTTGATAGTGGCCCAGATAATTCTTAGGCTTTCTTTTTCTTTTCTCTGATTTTTCCTCAAATAAATTGGTGTCAAGAGATTTATCCTCAATTTCGTTAAGTCTGTCTTCTAGTAATTCAATTCTGCACCTATATCCTTCCAATAAGTTGTTTACTTCTGAAATTTTACTGTTAAACTTGGATTTCTATTTTCTGTTATAGTATGGTTTCTAATTGCCTATTTATTTTGTCGTTTTGTTCCTGTATTGCTTTCCTGAATTCTTTTTTTGTTTTGTCTGTATTTTCCTTGATTTTGTCTGTTTTCCATGGCCTTGTCTGTGTTTTCCTTGATCTCTCAATTCTGTATATTATTTTTTTGAATTTCTTATCAGGTAGTTTCATTACCATTTCTTCCTCTGGAAGGTTTTCTGGTTCTTTATTTTGGTCACTAGCTGGAGCTATATTGACCTGCTTCTTTATGTGATATGATATTGTCTGTTGTCTCCGAGGCATCAAGGTGTTATTACATTTATTGATTTATTGTATGTTTGCTGCATCCTGATTTTTTGTTTTGTTTTGATATATCTGAGTAGGTGGGGCATGTGTGCAACTCTGCTAGTCTGCACTGGAGCTCTCACCTCCTGTCCCAGGTGATTGGGGCAGCTACTGCAGGTGTGAGCACTGTTCTCTTTTCACAGGTCTTGTGGGGTGGTTGAGGATGTAGCCACCATTTCTTGTGAGATGATGTGTCTGGCCAGTCAGCTGAGTATGGGTGCAGGGAGCATTCTTGTTGGTTGCTGTGTTGGGGTGTTGTCTGTGCACACTGTTGATTGCCAGGTGTTCTGGGCAAGGGTGCCTGGGTTGTCACCAGGTAGGTGGCATGGAAACTCTCAGTGATGGTCCCAGGCAGGCCAGGTTGGGCAGGGGTGGTTGCAGCGGGCACAAGACTCCAGTTATAGGGGGTGATGTGTGGGGCAAGATGGAGATGCCATCAGTCCAAGGATGTCTGGATGGAGTGCATGCCCATTTGTTAGAACACACTGCAGGGGAGGTGTGCCACCAGTCCTCTGGCCCCCGGCACAGGTGGTTGGAAGGAGTAGGATGTGCCACTGGATGTGGGTCCTGTGAGGGTGGCTGGGCCTAGGAACACAAAAGTGCCTCCACTCGCTGGATTGGGGTGGGGGGGTGATGGGCAGGCTAACTCATGAGTGCATATCCACATTATGGGACAAGTGGGAAAGGTGGGTGGGCAGCTGAAGCCATTCCAGAGCAGCCTTCCAGCATTCAGCAGGATCAGTGGATGAGAAGGGCAGGGCAGACAGTCAAGTTTGTGCTGGAGTGGTCTGCTGGCACTTGGCATGGTCAGACGATTGGAAAGGCAGGGCAGGGGGCTGAAGCCACACTGGAGCAGCCTGCCAGCATACACCACAGTCAGGCAGGCTAGAAGGATGGGGCAGGCAGGTAGGTCTGTGCCATAGTGGCCTGCCAGTGCTCAGCACAGTTGGTTGGGCAGGAAAGGTAGGGTGGGTGGCCGTATAGGGAAGGAAAGGAAGGGGATCATACTGTGGTCCCCAGTAGTCTGGGCTGCAGGGATTGGGGTGGTTTTTGCCTCTATTCACCTTTTTTCACTCTGGGTGTGTCTTCTCAGTTTCTCTGTGTCCTGATGGGGATTCCATGAAGTTGCCTCTTGTGCTTCTCACTTGGGATCACCACTGTCTGTGTCTCAAGATGGCCATATTGTTCTGGGCCAGTTGGCTAAGCACCTCCACTCCATCCTTTCTTTGCTGTTTTCAGTCAGTTTCTTATTTCATTTGGCATTTAATCTAGTTCTTATCCCTTCATTTGATGGCCAGGGTTCCAGGATTGATATTTATGTCTGTTTTACTTCATTTTTGGGGGGGGTCTTTGCTGCAGACATACAACGTGGTGTATCTGACACTTCTACCATCTTGGCTCCTTCCCCAGTACCACAACTTTAAAGCAAAAATGTCACTTTGAGGATTAAGGTGTGCCTGTCCCAAGCCATGACATTTTCAATTGCCTCATATGCATGCAAAAGCAAGATAATGAATAAGGAAGACCAAAGAAGAGTTGACTGAATTGAAGAATTGTACTGGAAGTCCTAGCCAGAGCAATAACATAAGAAAAAGAAATGAAATGTTTCCAGATCAGAAAAGAAAAAGTAAAAGTATCTCTATTTGCAGATGACGGGATCCCATATAGAGAAAAAGCAAAGAATCCACAAGAAAGCTTCTAGAGCTAATAGAAGAATTTAACAAAGTTGCAATGTATAAGGTAAACAAAATCAGTTTGGTTTCAATACACCAGCAATGAGAAATCTGAAAGGGAAAATAGGAAAACTATTCCATTTACAATAGTATCTAAGAGAATAAAATACCTAGAAATAAATTTAACCAAGAATGTGAAAGACTTATACAATGAAAATAATAAAACACTGCTGAAGATATTAAAAACTTAAATAAATGGAACGATGTTCTGTGTTCATAGATTGGAAGACTTAATATTGTAAAGATGTCAATATCACCCAAAACAATCTATAGATTCAGTGTAATCCCAATCAAAATTCCAACATCATTCTTTACATAAATGAAAAACTAATCCTCATTCTTTACAGAAATGAAAAACTAATCCTCAACTTTATATGGAATGGCAACAGGCCCCAAATAGCAGAAGAGATATTTGAAGAGAAGAACAAAGTATGAGGACTCACACTTCCTGATTTCAAAACATACAGCTACTGTAATCAAAACAAACTGGTACTGGCATGATAATAGACATATAGACCAATGGAATAGAATTTAGAATCCAGAAATACACTCACACGTCTATGGTCAACTGATTTTTAACAAGAGTACTAAGTCCATACAATGGGGCAAAAAAAGTCCCATCAATAACTGATGTTAAGAAAATTGGATTTCCACCTGCAGAAAACTGAAACAGGATCCATACCTCACACGATACACACAAGCAAATTCAAAGTGGATTAAGGACCTATATGTGAAAACTAAAACTATAAAATTCTTAGAAGAAAATACAGGTGCAAGGCTGTCAGTCCTAGCTTTTAAAAATGGATTAGCTGATATAATAACAAAGTACAAACAGCAAAAGACAAAATAAATAAGTGGGACCCCATAAAAATTAAATACTTTTGTTCTTCAAAAGACTACCAGAAATGTGAAAAGATAATCTACCACTTGGGAGAATATCTTTGGAAACTGTATATCCTATAAGAATCTAATAACCAAAATATATATGAAATTTCAGCAGCTAAAAAACAAAAAGACAACCCAATCAAAAACTGGGCAAAGAATAAACATTTCACCAAAGATTACACTCAAATGGCCAACAAACACATGAAAAGATGCTCAAAGTCTTTAGCCATCAAAGAGATTCAATCAAAACTACAGTGAGATACCATTTCACTCCCACTACGATGGCTAAGATTAAAAAAAAAGGAAAATAACAAATGTTGGTGAGGGAATGGGGAAAATGGAACCCTTATCCATTGTTGGTGGGAATGCAAAATGGTACAGCTATTGTGGAAAACAGTGTGGCAGTTTCTAAAAAAACTAGAAATAAAACTACCCAGCAATTCCACTGCTAGGAATATACCCAAGAGACTTGAAAGCAGAGACTCAGACATATGTACACCAACGGTCATTGCAGCACTATTCACAATAGTCAAAAAGGGTGGAAATAACTCAAATGCTCATCAACAGATGAATGGATAACAAAAGGTGGTACATACATACAATGGGATACTACTCAACCAGTAGGAGAAATGAAGTCTTGATACACGCTACAATATGGATGGAGCTGGAAGACATTATGCTGACTGAAATAAGTCAATCACAAAACAACAATACAGACATCATATGACCTCACCTATGTAAAAAGACAAGAAAAGACAAATGTATGGAGAACAAAGTTTATTAGTGGTTACCAGGGGCAGGAGGGAAGGGATGATAGGGGTGTTAACAGTGATGGAAATATGTTGATTAAGGGTAGGGTTGCATAGTCAATTATTGTAATTGCTGTCAATAAGTTGTACATCTGTAAAAAGTAAAATTGGCAGAAGTTGTGTGATAGATATATTTACAACAATAATAAAAAGAAAGAGTAGCTTCTGAGGCTGCTTATAGACAACCAAAAGCCTCATGGGATTTGGTTTTTTGGTTTGGAGTTGTAGGGTCATGGTTTCATGGGACATCCAGTTAATTGACCTAATAACATGTTTAGTGCCTCCGTTCTACCTCCTAGCTTGATGCGTAGTGCCTGGAGTCTTAAAAGCCCTGAGATAATCTTTAAAACTTAGACAAAAGATATCCCATGAAATCTTCTTTAAATCAAACAATAGTTTAGCTTAATTAGTAACGAATGTCTGCCTTGTGCATTGTGCTCTTCAAAGAACTGTCTATATGGGATCAAATTGACAACAGCAACTCAAAAGGTTAGATAGGAAACTTAGAGGGCAATGAGTTTATGTTAACATGGGAGGGACAATTTGCAAATGGAGGGTAAGAGTGTTTGCACAACTTAAATGTTATCAATTGTACATGTAGAAATTATTGAATTGGTATATTTCTGCTGTGCATATTTTCAAAAACAACAATAAAACTAAAATAAATTATTTAAAAAAACTAAAAACCACACTGAGATACCATTTCACACTTTCTAGGAAGACTAGAATAAAAAAATACATAACTACAAGTGGTGATAAAGACGTGAGAAATTGTAACCCTCATGCATTACTGATGGAAACATAAAAAGTTGCAGCTACTTTGGAAAACAAATTGGCAGTCCCTTAAAATGTTAAATTTAGAGTTACTATATGAATCAACAATTCTACTCCTAGAAATATACCCAAGAGAAGTGAAAATACATATACACACAAAAACTTGTACATTAATGTTCATAGAAGTGTTATTCGTAACAGCCAGAAAGTATAAATAACCAAATGTCCATCAACTGGAGAATGGATAAACAAAAGTGGTATATCCATACAATGGAATATTATTATTTGGCAATAAAAAGGAATGAAGTATTGATACATGCTACAACATGGATGAACCTCAAAACATCATGCTAAGTATAACAAGCCACTCACAAAGGACACATAGTGGATGATTCCATTTATATGAAATGTCTAGAATAAGTAATTAGATTAGTGTTTGAGTAGTGCTGGGGGAGGTGAGGAGAACAGGGAGTGACTATTAATGGATCCAATATGTCAAAAATAAACAACTCAGAACACCATTAACAGATTGCTATGCAGCTCTAATAGACAATTTGTAATTGGGCAACACATCATTTACCCAGTAAATGAGTGCTCCAATTAGTTAGGACTCTTAAAGTGCTTATATATAAAGTTATTAGGAACTTTGAACAAAAGATTTTGATTAGTTTATGATTATGCCAGAATACATAAATTTTATAAAGAACAATAGGTGCTCAAACATTACAAAGAATAGAAAAATAGAAACCTTGCTAAGACAATTACAAGATCAGTGAACCATGATTACAAGACCTCTGGAGTCTTGGAAACAGGACATGTTCATTAATTTTTGATTGTAATCTGAAAGAATAAGTTTCAAGTGTTTCAGTGAGCCTGATCATCTAATTACAATTATGTTAAACTAGATAAGCTACTTCTTAAATAAGTTATAGTTCAAGGCATAGCTACAGGCATTAACAATTATACATATATTTATGATAATATACAGCACATAGATTTATAACATTTAATAAGACAGACTTTAGTGTCGTGGGTAAAATAACTTTCTGTTTTCATAAAACAAAACTTATAATTTTGCTTCACAGTTTTTCTCCTTTTTGATCATGATTGGATTAGAATCTTTGTTCAATTAAATGTTGGCTGGGCACCATCTAGGTTCTTTGGATCTTAGTAATCATAGGTACTTTCTGGGATACACACACTATCTTCATTGGTACCTTGGCTTTTTCCTTTCATTGTTGTTCCTGTCGGGAAGAGACCATTTCCTGTACCTTAGATGGCTTCTCTTGAGCTTTTAAGACCCTAGCCACCACACAACTTGGTAGCTTAATAATAATATAAAGGATCAAAATGAGGAGAATGTATAAGCCAATAGTTTGAAAGACTTGTCTAACCCACTGTCCTAAAGTTAGTAAAAGTTAGTGGGTTCAAGGCAAGCTATAGGCATTAAAAATTTTATATATATATATATATATATATATATATGATTATATACAGCACATAGGTTTATAACATTTAATAAGATGACCTTTATTAGGTATGTATCGTGGGTAAGAGAACTCTCTTTTTTCATAAAGCAAAACTTATACTTTTATTTCACACATGAAAACTCAATTTGACATAGCAAATTCTATGTAATCATAAATCTGAGAAATACAAAGTAGTATTAAACTATAACTTGTTGTTGTCATTAGCTGCAGTCAAGTTAACTCTGATTCATGGCGGCCTTATGTACAACAGAACAAAATGTTGCCCAGTCCTGCATTATCCTGACAATTGCCAGTATGTTCGAGTCCATTCTTGTGGCTATTGTTCCAGTGCGTCTCACTGAGAGTCTTCCACACCCTCATTGGCCGTCTACTTCACCAAACATGATGTCCTCTTCTAGCAATTGATCCCTTCTGATGACGTGTCCAAAGCAAGTGAGTTGAACAATGTTCTGTTGTGATCCATAAGGTTTTTGTTGACTAATTTTGGGGAGTAGATTGCCAGGCCTTTCATGTTAGTCTGTCTTGGTCTGGAATCTCCACTCAAAACTGTTCACCACGGGTGAATGTGCTGGTATTTGAAATACCTGAGACATAGCTTCCAGGATCACAGTAACATGCAAACCACCACAGTATGACAAACTGACACAGGTGGAAGAAAAAGATAACTACTGTATAGAAATTGAAGTCGCTACTCGTTGGGAATGTGGTTGTTAGTTGTAAGGTGCTGTTAAGTCGGTTTTAACTCATAGTGACCCTATATACAACAAAACAAAACACTGCCTGGTCCTGTGCCATCTTCACAGTCTTTGCTATCTTTGAACTCATTGTTGCAGCCACTGTGTCAGTACATCTCTTTGAAAGTCTCCCTCTTTTTTGTGGACCCTCTACTTTACCGAGCATAATGTCCTTCTCCAAGGACTGGTCCCTCCTGATAACATGTCCAAAGTACATGAGATGAAGTCTCACCATCCTTGCTTCTAAAGCGCATTCTGGCTGTACTTCTTCCAAGATAGATTTATTAATTCTTCTGGTAGTCCATGGCATGTTCGATATTCTATGCCAACACAGCAACTAAAATGCATCAGTTCTTCTTTGGTCTTCCTTATTCATTGTCCATCTTTCGCATGCACATGAGGCAATTGAAAATACAACGGCTTGGGTCAGGCGCACCTTAGTCCTCAACGTGACATCTTTAAAGAGGTGAAACACTTTAAAAAAGTCTTTTGCAGCAGATTTGCCCAATCAGTACTCCCTTTGATTGCTTGACTGTTGCTTTCATAGGTGTTGACTGTGGATCCAAGTAAAATGAAATCCTTGGCAACTTCAATATTTTCTCCATTTATCATGATGTTGCTTATTGGTCCAGTAGTGAGGGTTTTTGTTTTCTTTATGTTGGGGTGTAATCCATACAGAATGCTGTAGTCTTTGATCTTCATCAGTAAGTGCTTAAAGTCTTCTCTTTCAGCAAGCAAGGTTGTGATTTCTGCATATCGCAGGATGTTAATGAGTCTTCTTCCAATCCTGATGCTGCATTCTACTCCATATATTCCAGTTTCTCGGATTATTTGCTCAGCATACAGACTGAATAAATATGGTGAAAGGATACAACCCTGATGCACACTTTTCCTGATTTTATACCATTGCTCTACTCAAAGGACTGCCTCTTGGTCTATGTACAAGTTCCTCATGAGCACAATTAAATGTTCTGGAATTCCCATTCTTTTCAATGTTATGCATAATTTGGTATTATCCACACAGTAGAATACCTTTGCATAGTCAGTAAAACACAGGTGAACATCTTCCTGGTATTTTCTGCTTTCAGCCAAGATCCATCTGAAATCAGCAAAGATATCCCTCATTCCATGTCCCTTTTGAACCTGGCTTGAATTTCTGGCAGTTCAATGTTGATATACTGCTGCAAGCATTTTTTAATTATCTTCAGCACGTTTTATTTGCATGTGATAATATTGATATTAGACAAGATTATTAAAACATATATATGGAAATATACAGGCCCTAGAGAAACAGGAAGAAAGAAAATACGAAAATGGATGTCAGAAGAGACTCTGAAACTTGCTTTTAACGTCAAGTAGCTAAAGTGAAAGGAAGAAACAATGAAGTAAAAGAGCTGAACAGAATATTTCAAAGGGCAATTCGAGAAGACAAAGGAAAGTATTCTAATGAAATGTGCAAAGACCTGGAGTTAGAAAACCAAAAGGGAAGAACACGCTCAGCATTTCTCAAGCTGAAAGAACTGAAGAAAAACTTCAACTCTGGAATTGCAATACTGAAGGATTCTATGGGAAAAATATTGAATGACACAGGAAGCATCAAAATAAGATGGAAGAAATACACAGAGTCACTATACCAGAAATAATTGGTTGACGTTCAACCATTTCAGGAGTACCATATGACCAAGAACCAATTGGTATTGAAGGAAGAAGTCAAAGCTACACTGAAGGCACTGGAGAAAAATGAGGCTCCAGGAATTGGCGGAATACCAACTGAGGTGTGTCAACAAAAGGATGCAGCACTGGAGGTGCCCACTCGTCTATGCAAAGAAGTTTGGAAGACAGCTACCTGGCCAACCATCTGGAAGAGATTCATATTTGTGCCAATTCCAATGAAAGGCGATCCAACAGAATATGGAAATTATCGAACAATATCATTAATATCACACCTAAGTAAAATTTTGCTGAAGATAATTTAAAAGTAGTTGCAGCGGTATAGCAACAGGGAACTGCCAGAAATTCAAGCTGGATTCAGAAGAGGACATGGAACAAGATCATCATTGTTGATGTCAGACGAATCCTGGCTAAAAGCAGGGAATACCAGAAAGATGTTTACCTGTGCTTTATCGACTATGCAAAGGCATTCAACTGTGTGGATCAAAACAAATTATGGATAACGTTGCAAAGAATGGGAATTCCAGAACACTTAATTGTGCTCATGAGGAACCTATACATAGAACAAGAGGCAGTCCTTTGAACAGAGCAAGGGGATACTATGTGTTTTAAAATCAGGAAAAGTGTGTGTCAGGATTGTATCCTTTCACAATACTTATTCAATCTGTATGCTGAGCAAATAATCAAAGATACTGGAATATATGAAGAAGTACGGGGCATCAAGATTGGAGGAAGACTCATTAATAACCTGTGATATGCAGAGGACACAACCTTGCTTGCTGAAAGTGAAGACTTGAAGCACTTACTGATGAAGACCAAAGACTACGGCCTTCAGTATGGATTACACCCCAACATAAAGAAAACAAAAATCCTCACAACTGGACCAATAAGCAACATTATGATAAATGGAGAAAATATGAAGCTGTCAAGGATTTCATTTTACTTGGATCCACAATCAAGAACCATAGAAGCAGCAGTCAAGAAATCAAAGAACATATTGCATTGGGCAAACCTGCTGCAAAAGACCTCTTTAAAGTGTTAAAAAGCAAAGATGTCACTTTGAAGACTAAGGTGTGCCTGACCCAAGCCATGGTATTATCAATTGCCTCACATACCTGTGAAAGCTGGACAATGAATAAGGAAGATCGAAGAAGAACTGATGCCTTTGAAAATGGTGTTGGCAAAGAATATTGAATACACCATGAATTGCCAGAAGAACGAACAAATCTGTCTTGGAAGAAGTACAGCCAAAATACTGCTTAGAATGGAGGATGGTGAGACTTTGTCTCAAGTACTTTGGGCATGCTATCAGGTAGGACCAGCCTCTGGAGAAGGACATCATGCTTGGTAAAGTAGAGGGTCACCAAAAAAGAGTAAGACCCTCAATGAGATGTATTGACACAGTGGCTGCAACAATGGGCTCAAAGATAGCAATGATTTCAAGGATGGTGCAGGACAGGGCAGTGTTTCATTCTGTTTTACACAGAGTCTCTATGAGTCAGAACTGACTCGGCAGCATGTAACAACAACAAGGCAAAAAAAAAGTACCTTAATCTAATTCTTAATCATTAACTGTAAATATGTAATAGACTTAAACATAAAAGGTAAAACTATAAAATTTTTAGAAAGGCAACAGGATAAAATCTTCACGATCTAGAGATAGGCAAAGAGTTTTTAGACGTGACACCCAAAAGTGTAATTCATAACAGGAAGAGTCAATTATTTGGACCTCATCAAATTTAAAAATTTTTCTCTATGTAAAGCCATGTAAAGAGGATGAAATAATAAGCCTCAGTCTGGGAAAAAAATGTTTTCAAACCTCATATCAGGCAAAAGATTAGTACCTAGAGTATATAAAGTACCCTCAAAACTCAATCAGTAAATAATGTAGAGGAATGCTGGGCAGATGATGATGTGAGCAGGACTAGGATCCTGATCCCCCTTGCACAAACACCAAGAAAAGCAACTAGAGAGGCGGAGCCAAGATGGCAGGCTTGTCAGATGCACTAAGCCATCCAGCTGCAACAAAGACCTGAAAAAAAACAAGTAAAACAGATACAGATGTCAATCCTAGAACTCTGATCCTTAAATGAAGGGATAAATTATTAGATTGGAAGTCACTGAGGAGAAGAAACTAATAAAAACAGGAAAGGAATAGAGATACAGAGTGGAGGTTCCTGACCAAACGGCATGACTCAGTGTTGCCATCTTGGAATACAGCCAACAACTCCACAGGCAGAAAGGCACCTCCATGGAATTCCCAATAGGAGATAGAGGTATGGCAGGGACACACCCAGGACTAAGTAAGACCACGTTTGCTGGCTACAACTCAAGGAGAAGCCCAGACTCTCTCACCCGGTAACCAGAGGAGCATGCTCCTACAACCCCCACCCCTCTGGTGAACAGCGGCTATAACTACCTCACTTCAGCAACCCCCGCTGCCAGGAACCAGAGTACCAACCCACCCTATTGCCTTCCTCCATCTAGCCCCCTCTGTCCCTGCCTTCGCAACCTCTCCTACTTCTCATCCCTGCCGTACCCACTGTGGCCAAAGGGGACCTGGCCCAGATACCAGGCCCCTTCTCACTGGCTCTTCACCCTTTCTGCCACCACGCACATCCCCAAGGGGACCCGGATCAGACCCCAGGATCCTTCTTGCCAGCTCCAGACCCCTTCTACAACCCACAGCATCATCGAAGGGACCCAACCCAGAACCCAGGCCTTTTTCCGACAGCTCTGGACCCCTTCCACCAACTGCTGCAGCACCCAGGGGACCCAGCATGGACCCCAAACCCCTTCCCACTGACTCCAGACCCCTCACGCTACCCACTGTGGCCCCCAGGGGACCAGGCCTGGATCCCAAGCCCCTTCCCTCTGACTCTGGACTCCTCCCACTGCCTGCTGCAGCACCAGGGCACCTGGCCTGGATCCCAGGCCCCTTCCTGGCAGCTCTGGACCTCTCACACTGCAACCTGCAGCCCTGAAGTGACCAGGCCTGGACACCAAGATCCTTCCCACACTCTAGACCCCTTCCACCACCCGTCACAGCACCCAAGGTACATGGCCCAGAACTCACGCCCCTTCCCACTGACTCCAGACTCCTCCCACAGCATGCCATGGAACCCAGGGTGCCAGCCCAGACACCAGAACCCTTCCCACTGGCTCCAGACCCCTCCTGCTGCCCACCATGGCAGCCAAGGGACATGACCCAGATTCCAGGCCCCTTTCTGATGGCTCAGGACCACTCCTTCCAACTGCTGTGGTGCCCAGGGGACTCAGCATGGACACCAGGTCCTTTCCCGCCAGCTCCAGAACCCTCCCGCCACTGTCTATGGCCCCAAAGGGATACAGTCTCAGACCTTAGGCCCCTTACTGTCAGCTCTGAACACCTCACCCTGCCTGCATGGCACCCAGGGGACCCAGCCTGGACCCCAAGCCCTTCCTCACTGGCTTGGGACACCCCCTTGGCAGACCAGAGCAGTCCTGCTCCAAACCTCAGTCCAGTTCATGCTGCAGACAAACGACCTATCTCCACTCTTTCACCTCCTGCTGGACCTACCCTGCTGCACCATAGCTGAGTGATCAGCCCTGCACACCAGGACACAGACAAGCAAGCAAAGTACACACAGCCCACCCACCGGGACATAAACAAACAACAGCAACAAAAAAGTGGGGTGAAACAAAATTACAATCATTAAATAAAGAAGACAATTCCAGAATGTTTCAGAGACAACAGACAATATCAAAACATACAAAAAATAGGAAAAGATGGCTCCAGTAAGCAACCAGAATAAAGCACCAGTTGACCTTCCAGCAGAAGAAAAGGCACTGGAACTACCTGATAGGGAATTCAAAAGTCTAATAGTCAGGGCTCTCCAACAGATTACAGAAGAGATCAAGGAAAATACAAACAGAATCTTGGAAAACAGACAAAACCAACCAAAAATAGCCAAAATCAAGGAGAAAACAAAGCAATAGAAGAATTCAAGAAAATAATACAAGAACAAAATGTCAAAATAAATAGACAATTAGAAAGCATATAAAAATGCAATTAGAAAAGCAAAAGATAAACAACACAATTTCAGAAATGGACAACACAATAGACCGTTTTAGGAGTAAATTTGAAACAATAGAAGACAGAATCAGCATAATTGAAGACAAATCCATGGATGCTGCTTTGAGGAAAAATCAGAGAAAAGAATGAAGAAAAACTAAGAACTATGCGGATACAACCAAGAGCAAAAATTTGCACGTGATTCAGGTTCTAGAACGGGGAGAACATGGAAAACACAGACAGGATCATTGAAGATTTGCTGATAGAAAACTTCCCTAATATCATGAAACATGAAAATCTGACCATCCAAGAAGCTCAACAAACCCCACATAGGATAGGTCACAAAAGAAAGTCAACAAGATATATCATGATCACACTCGCCAAAACCAAAGCCAAAGAAAGAATCCAGAAAGCAGCTTAAGAAAAACAAAAAGTCACATACAAAGAGGAAGCAATAAGACTAAGCTCTGATCACATGGCAGAAACCACGCAGGCAGGAAGGTAATGGGAGGATATATATAAAACTTTCAAAGAAAAAAATAGTCAACTAAGAATAATACATTCTGCAAAACTCTCTCAAATATGATGGTGAAATTAGGACATTTCCAGATAAGCAGAAATTAAGGCAAATTGTAAAAATCAAACAAAACCTACAAGAATTATTAAAAGGAGTCCTTCGGTTAGAGAACCAGCAACATCAGACAACAACCTGAATATAGGACTCAGGTAAGTATCAGCCAAATATTGGCTTAGGTAATGAACTCTCAAGGATGAAACAAGACTAAACGATTCAAAACAGGGAAATAGAGGCATCAATCTGTAAATGATGACCGTGTCAGAATAATAAAAGGGGGATACACACTGTAGATATAGAACTTTCAAATGGAGAGGAAGTCAAGGTGATATCAAGTAATAAAAGACTGGGTTCAATCTTAGGAAGAGAATAGTAAATTTCAAGTTAACCACAAAGAAAGTTAATAAACCTACTCATCAAAATAAAGATGAAAAACATAAAATCTCAGTAAACACGAAATCTACAATAATGAAAGAAATGAAAAAAAAATTCCACAAACAAAAGGAACTCAGTGAACATGGCACTACAGACAGAAACACCATGCTGTCCTTCCACAGCAAAGACCCAAAAAACACAGTAAAACAGAGACAAATGTCAGTCCTGGAAAGCTAAGCATCAAATGAAGAGATAAAGAACTCAACCAAGCACCGAATGGAATAAGAAACTGACAGAGAACAGAGAGTGAGGAGAGATACAAAGTGCAGGTCCCTTATCAGCTACCGTGGCTCAGATTTACCATCTCGGACTCCTCAGCCACTGAGATCAGCATACAGGGAGTATGGGAAGGCAGCTTCACAGAGCTCCCAGCAGAAGACAACACCCAGTAACCAGCAATACACGCTTTCCCACCCCCCACCCTTCTTCACCCTGACTGGCCTCCGAGGATTCACTATGGGCCGCAATCACTTGGCTGCGGAGGCACTGTCTCTGTGCCCCTTGAATTCACCCCACCTACACCGGCCGACTCCTTCAGTGCCATTTTTTGATGCTGTTGTTGCTTTGTTTCTTATGGTTTCTTGTCTCTCACCTTTTTCCCTTCCTTTCTCCAGAACACCTGACTCCATGAAGTGCCGCTTGGCTGGGGAATTGCTTCCCCATTCTGCGCCGCCACGTCAGTGGGATCCCTGGGGGCATACCTTTCTTCTTTTTTGTCTATTTATGTTATTTTCTTTTTCTTTTCCTTCATTTCTCAGTTTCTCATCTCTCTACTTTCTTTTCCTGTCTCCTGAATACCTGGCACTGTGTGCCATCTCCGTCCCATATAGACAGGCTGTGCAGTGCCTAGCAGCTTGGGAGCCACTTCTCCAGTCTGTACCACCAAGCCAGTGGGCTCCCTTGGGGATTGTTTTTCTTTTCTTGATTTCTTGTCTCTACCATCTTTCCCTTCTTTTCTCCTGAGCACCTGGCACTGTGTGCCATCTCTGATCCTTCCAGATGGGCTGTGCAGTGCTGTGCAGCTGGGGAGCCACTTCCTCGGTCTGCATCACCATACCAGTGGGCTCCCTTGAGGCATCTTTTTTTTTCTTTCTCCTTTTCTTTTCTTGGTTTATTGTCTCTACTTTCCTTCCTTACCCTTCTCCTGAACACATGGTGGTATGTGCCATCTTTGCTCCTTCTTGATGGGCTGTGCAGTGTCACTTGGCTGGGGACTCGCTTCTGGTGGGCTCCCTTGGGGCATTTTTTCTTTCTTTTTTTCTCAGTTTCTTGTCTCTCTCTGCCTCCCTTCTTTTTCTTCCTCCCAATAACCTGGCATCTTTTTTTTTTCTTTTCTTTTTTTCTCAGTTTCTTATCTTTCTCTACATTTCTTCCATTCCTTTCTCTCAACCACATAGCCACATGTGCCTTTCTCTCCTTTTTTTATCTAGTTTCTTATCTCTCTCTCTCTCGTTGCTTTCTCTTGCCCATCTAGCTGTATGCGGTGTATCCATCCCTTCTTGACAAGCAGTGCCTCACTACCTGGCTAGAGAGCTACTGGCACACGATTTCCCCAGGTCTATGCATTCCAACAGCAGGCTCTCTCAGCACTTTTTTTGGATCCTGTTCTTCTCTCCTCTTTCTCTTCTTTCCCACACCCACTTAGCTCCACACATCACAACCTCTCCCCTCCCTCCTGCCTATCTGCACCATTCACTGAATACCACACACCCGAGCAGCACAGGCATGATCTACTGGAACCTGCCCTGCACAGACCCCCAGCCCTGCCCTGTTGGCCCCAATACATTCCAAAAACAACCCATCCTAGCCCATCCTCTTCCAGTGGACCTTCCCTGCTGCACCATTGCTGAACAACTGGCTCTGCCCATTGGACAAGGTAGTGAGAAGTACCATGACCACAGATGAGGAAACAACAAAGAACGCCCAGCCTGCCTGCTCAGACATAACCAAATAAAACAAAAAAGCAGGACAAAACAAATTTACAATCAATAAATGAAGAAAATAACTATTGAATGTCCCAAAGACAGCAGAAAATATCAAAACATATTTAAAAAAACCAGACAGGATGGTTCCAGTAGGCACCCAAAATAAAACACCAGATAAACTACCAGCAGAAGAAAAGACACAGGAACTACCTGATAGGGAATTCAAATCTATTATTCAGAGCTATCCAAGACTTTAAGGAAAAAACAGACAAAAATGAGGAAAAAAATAGACAAAATCTTGGAAAAGGCAAAGAAAATCATGGGAAAGACAGACAATGGAAGAATTCAGGAAAATAATGCAGGAAGAAAATGTCAAAATAAATTAACAACTAGAAACCATACAAAAACAACAATTATAAATCCAAAAGATAAACAACAAAATTTCAGAAATGGATAGTGTCATAGAAGGTCTGAGGAGCAGGTTTGAAACAATGGAAAACAGGATCTATGAAAGTGAAGACAAATGCTTGGATATCACTTTGAGGAAAAATCAGAAAAAAATGAAGAAACCCTGAGAATGATGTGGGATACAATCAAAAGCAAAAATTTGTAAGGGATCAGGGTTCCAGAACAAGGGTAGAAAATGGAAAACACAGAAAGGGTCATTGAAGAATTGCTGACAGAAAACTTCCCTAATATCATGAAAGATGAAAAGCTGACCATCCAAGAAGCTCAATGAACCCCACATAGGATAGACTCCGAAAGAAAATCACCAAGGCACATCATAATCACACTTGCTAAAACCAAAGACAAAGAATTCTGAAAGCAGCTCGAGAAAAACAAAGTCATATAGAGAGGGAAAACAATAGACTAAACTCTGATTACTTAGCAGAAATCATGCAGGCAAGAAGGCAATGGGATGACATATATAAAACCTTGAAAGAAAAAAATTGCCAACCAAGAATAATATATCCTGCAAAACTCACACTCAAGTATTATGGTGAAATTAGGATACTGCCAGATAAACAGAAATTAAGGGAAAATGTAAAAACCAAACCAAACTTAAAAGAATTATTTAAAGGAAGTCCTTCAGTTTGAGAACAAACATCAGACAACAGCCTGAATGTAGGACAAAAGACCACATCAGCCAGATACCAACCTAGGTAATGAACTCTCAAGGATTAATCAAAGCTACAAGATTTAAAACAGGGAACCAGAGAGGTTAATCTGTAAATGAAAACAATGTCACAACAATAAAAGAGGAAATAAACGGTGTAGATATAGAACTTTCTAATGGAGAGGAAGGCAAGGCAATACTAAGTAATAAAATACTCGTTCAAACTTAGGAAGATAAGGATAAATTTCAAGGTAACCACAAAGAAAGTTAACAAACATACTCATCAAAATAAAGAAGAAAAACATAAAGTCTCAGTAAAAACAAAACCTACAAAAAGAAATGAAAAAAATCCACACAGAAAAGGAATTCAGCACAGAAGAGTAAGGGGAATAAAGAAATCATCAGCACCACAATAAAAAGCACTACAAAATGACAACAATAAACTCACACCTGTCAATAATTACACTGAATGTAAATGGCCTAAATGCACCCACAAAGAGACAGGCAGTGACAGAATGGATTAAAAAACAGGATCCATCAATATGCTGTCTACAAGCGACACACCTTATAAACAAAGAGAAAATTTATTAAAAATCAAAGGTTGGAAAAATATATCAAGCAAACAGCTACTATAAAAGAGCAGGAGTGACACACTTAATCTCAGATAAAATAAACTTTAAAACAAAATCCACCATAAAAGACAAAGAAGAACACTATATAGTGATTAAAGGGATGATCCATCCTGAAGACATAATCATAGTAAACATATACACACCCAATGACAGGGCTCCAAAAGACATAAAACAAACTCTAACGGCACTGAAAAGAGAAATTGACAGTTCCACTATAATAGTGGAGACTTCAACACACCACTCTTGGTAAAGGACAGAATGTCTAGAAAGAAACTCAACAAAGATACAGAAGATCTAAAGGCCACAATCACCCCACTTGAACTCATAGACATATATAGAACACTCCACCCAACAGCTGCAAAATACATTAGTTTCCAACACACATGAAACGTTTTCCAGAATAGACCACATCTTAGGCCACAAAGCAACCCTCAACAAAATCCAAAACATTGAGATAATACAAAGTATCTTCTCTGATCACAAGGCTATCCAAGTAGAAATTAACAACAGGAAGAGCAAGGAAAAGGACACGAAATAACAACCTGCTTAAGAACCACTGGGTAATAGAAGAAATCAAAGATGGAATAAAAAAAATTCCTAGAATCAAATGACAATGAAAACACAGCATACCAAAACCTTTGGGACACAGCAAAGGCAGTGCCCAGAGGTCAATTTATAGCAATAGGTGCACACATCAAAAAACAAGAAAGGGACAAAATAAAAATGTTAGCCCTATAACTTGAACAAATAGAGAACAGCAAAAGAAGCCCACAGCCACCAGAAGAAAGGAAACAGTAAAGATCAGAGCAGAAATAAATTAAATAGAGAACAGAAAAACAATAGAAAGAATCAATAGAACCAAAAGTTGTTTCTTTAAAAGGATCAACAAAATCTACAAACCACTGGCCAAACTGACACAAGAAAAACAGGAGAGGAAGCAAATAACCCAAATAAAAAATGAAATTGGGGGACATTACAACAGACCCAACTGAAATAAAAAGGATCATAACAGAGTACTATGAAAAACTGTACTCCAACAAACTTGAAAACCTACAGAAAATGGACACATTTCTAGAAACACACTACCTACCTAAACTATTACCAAATGAGGTAGAAACTCTAAACAGACCCATAACAAGAGAATGAAAAGGTAAAAAAAAAGAAAGAAAGAAAGAAAGAAACTCCTAATAAGAACAACAACAAAGAAGTCCTGGCCCAGATGACTTCACTGGTGAATCCTACCAAATATTCAGAGAAGAACATGCACCAGGAATACTCAAACCATTTCAGAACATAGAAAATAAAGGAGTTCTTCTGAAATCATTCTATGAAGCCAGCATAACCCTGATACCACAACCAGGCAAAGACACCACGAAAAAACAAAATTACAGACCAATATCTCTCATGAATATAGATTCAAAAATTCTCAATAAAATTCTAGCTAATAGAATTCAGCATCATATAAAAAAAAATACACAATGACCAAGTGGGATTCATACCAGGTATGCAAGGATGGTTCAACATTACAAAATCAATCAATGTAATCCATCACATAAATAAAAGATAAGAAAAGAATCACATAATCATCTCAATTGACAAAGAACAGACATTCGATAAAGTTCAACACGCATTCCTAATAAAAGCTCTCAATAAAATAGGAATAGAAGGGAAATTCCTCAACATAATAAAGGACATCTATACAAAACCAACACCCAATATCATTCTCAATGAAGAGTGGCTGAAAACATTCCCCTTGAGAATGGGAACAAGACAAGGATGCCGTTTATCACTATTCCTATTTAACATTGTGCTGGAAGCCCTAGCTAGAGCAAAAAAGCAAGAAAAAGAAATAAAATGCATCCAAACTCGTAAGGAAAAAGTAAAATTATCCTTATTGGTGAATGATATACTATACATAAACCAAAAACCAAACCGGTTGCCATCATGTCGATTCTGACTTATAACAACCCTATAGGACAGAGTGGAACTGCCCCATAGGGTTTCCAAGGAGCACCTGGTGGATTCCAACTGCTGACGCACCAGCGTTTCCAATGTTATACACAGAGAACCCTAAAGACTCCACCAGAAAACTACTGAAACTAAAAGAAAGACTCAGCAGAGTAGCAGGATACAACATAAACAGACAAAAAATCAGTTGGATTCCTATACATCAATAAAGAGAACAACAAGGAAATCAGGAAAACAATACCATTTATAATAGCACCTAAAAAAAAAAAAAACTTAGGAATAAATCTAACCAGGGACATAAAAGACCTATACAAAGAAAACTACAACACACTACTGCAAGAAACCAAAAGCCCTACATAAATGGAAAAACATACCATGCTCATAGATAGGTAGACTAAACATTGTGAAAAATGTCAATTCTACCCAAAGCAATCAACAAAATACAATGCAATCCTGATCCAAATACCAACAGCATACTTTAACGGGATGGAAAAACTAATCATTAACTTTATATGGAAAGGAAAGAGGACCCAGATATGTAAAGCATTACTGAAGAAACAGAATAAAGCAAGAGGCATCACACTATCTGATCTCAGAACCTTCTACACAGCTACGGTAGTCAAAACATCCTGGTATTGGTACAACAGACACATTGACCAATGGAACAGAGCTGGGAACCCAGATATAATTCCATCTACCTATGGCCACCTGATCTTTGTCAAAGGCCCAAAGTCCATTAAATGGAGAAAAGACGGTCTTTTTAACAAATGGTGCTAGCAAAACTGGATGTCCACCAGTAAAAAAATGAAACAGGATCCATACCTCACACCATACACTAAAACTAATTCAAAATGGATTAAAGACCTAAATATAAAACCAAAAACTAAAAAGATCACAGAGGAAAAAATAGGGTCAATGCTAGAGTCCCTAATTCACGGCATAAAGAGTATACAAACCATAATTAACAATACACAAACATGAGAAGATAAGCTAGATAAATGGGATCTCCAAAAAATTAAAAACGTACACTCATCAAAAGACTTCACCAAAATAGTAAAAAGAGAACCTACAGACTGGGAAAAGAATTTTCGCTATGACATACTTGACAAAACTCTAACCTCTAAAATCTATAACAAAGTCCAACATCTCTACAATAAAAAGAAAAACAATCTAATTAAAAAATAGTTCAAGGATATGAACAGACACTTCATAAAAGATATTCAGATGGCTAACAGACACATGAAGAATTGTTGGCAATCACTAGCCATCAGAGAAATGCAAATCAAAACCACAATGAGATACAATCTCACCCCAACATTACTGGCACAAATAAAAAAAAACAAAACAGGAAATAAAAGTTGGAGAGGGTGCTAGTGGGAATACAAAATGGTACTACCATTTTGGAAAACAATATGGCACTTTCTTAAAAAGCTAGAAATAGAAATACCATATGATCCAGCAATTCCATGCCTAGGAATATACCCTAGAGAAACAAGAGTCATCACACGAATAGATATATGTGCACCCATGGTCACGACAGCATTATTCACAATAGCAAAAAGATATAAACAACCTAAGTGCCCATCAACAGATGAATGGATGAACAAACTATGGTATATACACACAATGGAATACTACGCAACAATAAAGAACAATGATGAATCTTTGAAACATCTAACAACATGGATGAATCTGGAGGGCATTATGCTGTGTGAAATAAGTCAATCCAAAAGGAGAAATACTACATACGACCACTATTATAAAAACACATGAAAATGTTTCCTCACAGAAGGAAACAATCTTTGATGGTTATGAGGGAAGAGAAGGGTGGGGAGGGAAAAATACTAACTAGATAGTAGGTAAGTGGTAACTTGGGTGAAGGGTAAGGTAGTGCACAATACTGAGGAAGTCAGCACAACTTGACCAGGGCAAAGTCATAGAAGATTCACAGAAACATCCAAATGCCCTCAGAGACTGAGCTACTGGGCTGAGGGCTGGGGACCATGGTCTCAGGGGACATCTAGCTCAGCTGGCATAACATAGTCTATAAAGAAAATGTTCTACATCTGTGGTGAGTAGCGTATGGGGTCTTAAAAGCCTGTGAGTGGCCATCTAAGATACATCTCCTGGTCCCTTCCCGGCTGGAGCAAAGGAGAATGAAGAAGACCAAACACATAAGGGAAAGATTAGTACAAAGGACTAATGGACCACAACTACCACAACCTCCACCAGACTGAGCCCAGAACAACTAGATGGTGCCCAGTTACCACCACTGACTACTCTAGCAGGGATAACAATAGAGGGTCCTGGACATAGTGGGAGAAAAAGGTAGAACAAAATTCAAATTCACACCCCCCACCACACACACAAAAGACCAGGCTTGCTAGTCTGACAGAGATTGGAGAAATCCCAAGAGTATGGCCCTTGGACACCCTTTTAACTCAGTACTGAAGTCACTCATGAGGTACACCCTTCAGCCAAAGATTATACAGGTTTATAAGGCCAACAATAACACACTTGAGGGGCATTCTTCATAGTTCAATCATGTATACAATGAGGCAGGGCCAAGATGGCGGAGTCAGACGCTTCTGGTGGAACCTCGTACAACAAAGACCCTAAAAAACAAGTGATTCAATTACATACGGCAATCTGGGAGCCCTGAACATCAAAGGCATAGTTGAGGAACTGGACTGAGTGGCAGGGGGAGGAAGAGATGGTTGGGAAGCAACGATGAGTTGCCAGAGCTGACCCAGTGAGCGCCTGAGCCCTTCAGGCCTGAACAGCTTGGGGATGAGCAGTGAGGCAGGCAAACAGCAGAGCTCAGGAGGCGTGTTTTATGCACCAGGAGAGACCCAGTACCAGACAGGCTACACAGCAACCCAGAAGGAGTGAAATGAAGCCCTCATCAGTGAAAGATAAGTACTTGCATACGGCTTACCGCGCTGGATCAAAAACACCCCCCTTAGGGAAAAAACTCTCTCCCATTTACCTCCCTGCTCCCTGCCTGCACTGGCTCCCAGACCAGCTTCAGCAATTGCCAAGTCCCCTGGGCCAGAAGTAGGATCCATCACATGCGCGGAGCCATTCTCCCTGCCTTGGAGAGTGAAGAAATTAACAAATGGGGAAAAATAAACTGCCAGCTCCCCTAAGCCACGAACCCAGGGTAGGCACAGTTCCTTTGCCTAGGCACAGGCATAAGGGATCCACGAACTCTGACTTCCTTTCCCCCTGCATAGACTTGTGTGGGCCCATCTCAACAGCGTAGGCCCTCGTTACCTCAATACAACAGGGCATATACAGGAACTCTAACTTCTACTCTTTCAGCTGTGAAGTGGCTGGTTCTTGATATTTGACACTGCTCTGCCCAGTAAGCAGGGTCTTCACCTATACACATCAGGGGCCTGATGACTGGTGGCTCCACCCACGCTACCTAGCCACCTGTTATAGGGGCCCATGAATAAGATGCAGCCCCCTAGTCCTTATAGCCAACAGCATTAGGTGCTTATAGTCTGGCTGGAAAACCCAACCATCTAGGCGCTCTAGGGAACAGGGACAAGCCTTCCTCTTGGGCATTTGGGAGTGGCCATCAGCTCCCTGCCTTGCTCAGAGTATGTCCCTCTGCTGTAGCCAGATGCTTGTGCCTACACAAATCACCCATGCCTGTCTAGTTCTGTGAGAGCCTACACCACACACTTGGTGGCTATCTGGGCACCTGAGCTGAACCCATACAGGAGGAGTGGGCAGACTCCTGAGCTCACGTACCTAGTAACGGACCGAACCACCTAGTGACAGGACATTAGAGCTTCAAAGGTGCCAATAATCAAAGTAGCTCATATGAGCAGCCTATTTGGGCATATCAAAACAAAAGAAGAAGCTAAGACTCAGTAAGCAAACATAAAATAAATAAATATAATAATTTATTGATGGCTCGGAGACAACAGTCAATATCAAATCACATAAAAAGGCAGACCATGATGGCTTCAGCAAGCTCCCAAAATAAAGAATCTAGAAATTTTCTGGAGGAAGAACATTTCTTGGACTTACCAGAGGCAGAATACCAAAGATTAATATACAGAACTCTTCAAGAAATTAGGAAGGAAATTATGCAAAACGCAGAACACACAATACAGGAAATTAAAAAGATTAGATAAGAGTATAATGACAAATTTAACAGGCTGCAAGAATCCACAGAGAGACAGCAATCAGAAATCCAGAAGGTTAACAATAAAATTTCAGAATTAGACGATGCAGTAGAAAGTCATAGGAGCAGAATTGAGGCAATGGAAGTCAGAATTAGTGAGATTGAACATAAAGCACTTGACACCAACTTATATGAGGAAAAATCAGATAAAAGGATTAAAAAATGAAGAAACTCTAAGAATTACGTGGGACTCTATCAAGAGGAGCAACCTATGAGTGACTGGAGTACAAGAACGGGGGGGGGGGTAGGGGTAACAGAAAATACAGAGAGAATTATTGAAAATTTGTTGGCAGAAAACTTCCCTGATATCATAAAAGATGACAAGATATCTATCCAAGATGCTCATCAAACCTCACATAAGGTAGATCCCAAAAGAAAGTCATCAAGACATATTATAATCCAATATGCCAAAACCAAAGATAAAGAGAAAATTTTAAGAGAGGCTAGGGATAAACGAAAAGTCATCTACAAAGGAGAGTCAATAAGAATAAGCTTGGAATACTCAGCAGAAAGCATGCAGGCAAGGCAATGGGATGACATATATAAAGCTTTGAAGGAAAAAAAACTACCAGCCAAGAATTATGTATCCAGCAAAACTGTCTCTCAAATAGGATGGCGAAATTAGGGCATTTTCAGATAAACAGAAGTTAAAGGAATTTGCAAAAACTCAATCAAAATTACAAGAAATACTAAAGTGAGTCCTCCAGTTAGAAAATCAGTAACATCAGATAACAACCCAAGACTAGAACATAGGACAGAGCAACCGGGTATCAACCAGATAGGGAGGTCACAAAAATAAATTGAAGCTAAAACACTGAAAATAGGGAAACAGATGTCAATATGTAAAAGATGACAACATTAAAAAAGAGGGACTTAAAAAATGTAAACATAGATTTTTCATATGGAGAGGAAGTCAATGTGACATAAAGAAATCAAAGACTGGTATAAACTTTGAAAAATAGGGGTAGATATTAAGGTAACCACAAAGGAAGCTAACAATCTTACAAGTCAAAATAAAAAACCATAAAAATATAAAGACTCAGCAAACACAAAATCAACAACAACAAAAAAGATGAAAAGAAAATACACAAAGAAAAATGACCCAGCACAGAAAATTAAGTGGAACAAAGAAACTGTGAACAATGCACAAAAAAAAGACATCAAAATGACAGCACTAAACTCATACCTATCAATAATTATGCTGAATATAAATGGACTAAATGTACCAATAAAGAGAGTGGCAGATTGGATTTAAAAAAACCACGATCTTTCTATATGCTGCCTACAAGAGAAACACCTTAGACTTAAAGACACAAACAAAGTAAAACTCAAAGGATGGAAAAAAAAATATCAAGCAAACAACACTCAAAAAAGAGCAGAAGTGGCAATATTAATCTCTGAAAAAATAGACTTCAAAGTAAAATCCACCACAAAGGATAAGGAAGGACACTGTATAGTAATTAAAGGGTCAATACACCAGGAGGATATAACTATAATAAATATTTATGCACCCAATGACAGGGCTCCAAAATACTTAAAACTCTAACAGCATTGAAAAGAGAGATGTTCCACAATAGTAGAAGGAGACTTCAACACACCACTTTTGGTGAAGGACAGAACATCCAGAAAGAAGCTCAACAAAGACACGGAAGAGCTAAATGCTACAATCAACCAACTTGATCTCATAGACATATACCGAACACTCCACCCAAAAGCAGCCAAGTATACTTTCTTTTCCAATGCACACGGAACATTCTCCAGAATAGACCACATATTAGGCCATAAAGCAAGCCTTAACAAAATCCAAGGCATTGGGATATTAGAAAGCATCTTTTCTGACCATAAAGCCATAAAAGTAGAAATCAACAACAGAAAAAGCAAGGAAAAAAAAACAAACCCATGGAAACTGAACAACACCTTGCTCAAAAACTACTTGGTTATTGAAGAAATTAAGGATGGAATAAAGAAATTCATAGATTCAAACGAAAATGAAAACATGTCCTACCAGAACCTTTGGGACACAGCAAAAGCAGTGCTCAGAGGTCAGTTTATAGCAATAAATGCACACATCCAAAAAGAAGAAAGGGCCATAATCAAAACATTAGCCCTACAACTGGAACAAGCAGAAAGAAGGCAGCAAAAGAAGCCCTCAGGTGCCAGAAGAATGGAAATAATAAGAATTAGAGCAGAATTAAATAAATAGAGAATAGAAAAACAATTGAAAGAGTTAACAAGACCAAAAGCTGGTTCTTTGAAAAGATCAACAGAATTGATAAACCATTGGCCAAACTGACAAAAGAAAAACAGGATAGGAAGCAACCCGTATAAGAAATGAGATGGGTGCTATCACAACAGATCCAACTGAAATTAAAAGAATCATAACAGAATACTATGAAAAATTGTACTCTAACAAATTTGAAAAACCTAGAGGAAATGGACAAATTTCTAGACACTCACTACCTACCTAAACTAACACAAACAGTGGTAGAACAACTAAATAAACCCAACAAAGGAGGAGATTGAAAAGGTAATTTAAAAACTCCGAACAAAAAAAGCTCTGCCTGGATAGCTTCACTGGAGAATTCTACCAAACTTTCAGAGAAGAGTTAACACCACTACTACTAAAGGTATTTCTGAGCATATAAAAGGATGGAATACTCCCAAACTCATTCTATGAAGCCAGCATAACCCTGATACAATAACCTGGTAAAGACACCACAAAAAAAGAAAATTAGAGACCAATATCCCTCATGAACATTGAGGCAAAAATCCTCAACAAAATTCTAGCCAATAGAATTCGGCAACATATTAAAAAAAATATGCACCACGATCAAGTTGGATTCATACCAGGTGTGCAGCGATGGTTCAACATTAGAAAAACAATAAATGCAATCTATCACATAAATAAAACAAAAGACAAGAACCACATGATCTTGTCAATTGAAGCAGAAAAGGCATTTGACAAAGTCCAACACCCATTCATAATAAAAACTCTCTCAACAAAATAGAAATAGAAGGGAAATTCCTCAATATAATTAAGGGCATTTATACAAAGCCAATAGTCAACATCATCCTAAATAGAGTCTGAAAGCATTTCCCTTGAGAACGGGAACCAGACAAGGATGCCCTTTATCACCACTCTTATTCAACATTGTGCTGGTGGTCCTAGGAAGATTAGGCTAGAAAAAAGAAATAAAGGGCATCCAAATTGGTAGGGAAGAAGTCAAAGTATCTCTATTTGCAGATGATATGATCTTATACACAGAAAACCCCAAAGAATCCTCAAGAAAACTACTGAAAGTAATAGAAGATTTCAGCAGTTTCAGGATACAAGATAAACATACAAAAATCAGTTGGATTCCTTTACACCAACAAAGAGGAAATCACCAAATCGATATCATTTACAATAGCCCCAAAGAAGATAAAGTACTTAGGAATAAATCTAACCAGAGACATAAAAGACCTATACAATGAAAACTACAAGACATTACTGCAAGAAACCAAAGGAGAACTGCATAAGTGGAAAAACATACCTTGCTCATGGGTAGGTAGACTCAACATTGTGAAAATGTCAATTCTACCCAAAGCGATCTACAGATACAATGCAATCCCGATCTAAATTCCACCGGCATTTTTTAATGAGATGGAGAAACAAATCACCAACTTAATATGGAAAGGGAAGAGCCCCTGAATAAATAAAGCATTACTCAAGAAGAAGAACAAAGTGGGAGGCGTCACACTACCTGATTTTAGAACCTATTATACCACCATGGTAGTCAAAACAGCCTGGTACTGGTACAACAGATACATAGACCAATGGGACAGAATTGAGACTCCAGACATAAATTCATCCACCTATGAGCAGCTAATATTTGACAAAGGCCCAAATTCCATTAATTGGGGAAAAGACAGTCTCTTTAACAAATGGTGCTGGCATAACTGGATATCCATCTGCAAAAAACCGAAACAAGACCCATACATCACACCATGCACAAAAACTAACTCAAAATGGATCAAAGAAATATAAAATCAAAAATGATAAAGATCACGGAAGAAAAAATAGAGACAACGCTAGGAGCCCTAATACATGGCATAAACACAATACGAACCGTAAGTAACAATATGCACAAGCACCAGAAAAGAGACTAGATAAATGGGAGCTTCCAAAAATCAAACACTTATGCTCATCAAAGACTTCACCAAAAGAGTAAAAAGAGAACCTACAGACTGGGAAAAAAATTTTGGCTATGACAAATCTGATCAGAGTCTAATCTGTAAAATCTACACGATACTGCAAAATCTCAACAACAAAAAGACAAATAACCCAATTAAAAAATGGGCAAAGGATATGAACAGGCACTTCATCAAAGAAGATATTCAGGCGGCTAACAGACACATGAAGACATGCTCACAATCATTAGCCATTAGAGAAATGCAGATTAAAACTACAATGAGATATCATCTCACCCCAACAAGGCTGGCATTAGTCCAAAAAACAGAAAAATAATAAATGCTGGGGAGGTTGTGGAAAGACTGGAACACTTATACACTGTTGGTGGAATGTAAAATGGTACAAACACTTTGGAAATCAATTTGGCGCTTCCTTAAAAAGCTAGAAATAGAAGTACCATACGATCCAGCTATCCCACTCCTTGGAATATATCCTAGAGAAATAAGAGCCATCACACGAATAGATATATGCACACCCATGTTCATTGCAGCACTGTTCACAATAGCAAAAAGATGGAAACAACCTAGGTGCCAATCAACAGACGAATGGATGAACAGATTATGGTATAGCCACACAGTGGAATACTTCGCAATGATAAAGAACAACAATGAAGCCATGAAACATATCATGGAGGAATCTGGAGGTCATTATGCTGAGTGAATTTAGTCAGTCACAGAAGGACAAATATTGTATAAGGCCACTATTATAAGAACTCAAGAAAAGGTTTAAACACAGAAGAAAACATTCTTTGATGGTTACAAGGGTGGAGAGGGAGGGTGAGCATTATTTGCTAACTAGATAGTAGATAAGAATTATCTTAGGTGAAGGGAAGGGCAGCACACACTACAGGGGAAGTCAGCACAACTGGACTAAACCAAAACTAAGAAGTTTCCTGAATACAATCAAACATTTTGAGGGACAGAGTAGCAGGGGTAGGCATCTCTGGACCATGCTTTCAGGGGACATCTACGTCAATTGGCATAACAGTGCTTATTAAGAAAATGTTCTGCATCCTACTTTGGTGAGTGGTGTCTGGGGTCTTAAAAGCTTGCAAGCAGCCATCTAAGATGCATCAATTGGTCCCAACCACCTGGAGTAAAGAAGAATGAAGAACACCAAAGACACAAGGAAAGTTTTAGCCCAAGAGACAGAATGGGCCACATAAAGCACAGACTTCATCAACCTGAGACCAGAAGAACTAGATGGTACCCGGCTACTACCAATGACTGCCCTGACAGGGAACACAACAGAGAGTCCTGGATGGAGCAGGAGAAAGGTGTGGTATAGTACTCAAATTCTTGCAGGAAGACCAGACTTAATGGTCTGACTGAGACTGGAGGAACCCCAGAAAGCATGGCCCCTGGATTCTCTATCAGCCCAGAACTAAAACAATTTCCTAGGCCAACTCTTCAGACAGGGATTGGACTGTACTGTGGGACATAAAGTGATACTCGTGAGGAGTGTGCCTCTTAGCTCAAGTACATATAAGAGACTAAACAGGCTGTTTCTGCCTGGAGGTGAGATGGGAAGGCAGAGAATGTTAGGAACTGGTTGAATGGACATGGGGAATCAGGGGTGGAAAGAAGGAGTGTGCTGTCACAGTATTGGGAGAACAATTAGAGTCACATAACAATGTATATATAAATTTTTATATGGGAAAAAATTAAATAAAATAAAAATCATGTATCCGTGACTAATGGGCACACCAGCCCAAAAGCAAAGACATGAAAGCAGGAAGGGACAAGAAAACTGTGCAAATAGAAACAGGAGAAGGAGAGAGTGCTGACACATCATGGGGTTGGCAACCAATGTCACAAAACAATTTGGGTATTAACTATTTAATGAGAAACTAATTTGCTCTGTAAACTTTCACCTAAATCACAATAAAAAAAAAAAAGCAACTAGAAATCTCTACTCAACCCTGTAAGAATCCTGAAAAGATAGGCAAACGAAGGCAGCAAGAAGCTGCAAACGGTGGGGAAAAAAAAAAAAAAATTGCAGTGGTAGGGGATAAATCTCAAACAATATAAAAATCTCTCCTTCTACTTTCCCTGTCTCTCCCTGTCCCAGCACAGCCCTGCTGCAGCCACATCCCTAGATGAGCCACGCATGCCCTGTGCACTAAGAGGGGCCCTGATATCTGGCTCCAAGGTAAATAAGCCGTATCTTCCAGATGGACAAATCAATGTGTATACTCTGACTAAACTGGGTGTGGTCTGAAGGACTGGGACCTCGGTCTAGTCTGAGTTGGAGTCCTCAGAGAGTGAGGGAGGCAGCTGTGAGCAAGGATTGAAGCCAGCCTAAGGGCACCTTGATCAGCGTGTGTTTTCTGATTTGTCTGTGAGCCACTGAAGAAATGAAATCTCAGCATGTCCAGAATCAGATATCTCACAGAATGGGAGAAGAAATGGTGAGCAAAGTCTTAAATCTGCACCCACCTAAGAGTCCTTGCAGTTATTAGCCCATTCAAAAGCACCATGCATATGGATAAATTGAGGAGCTAATATATTAATATTCTAATGTTCTGGCTTAAAAAAAATCACAAGGCACACAAAGAAACTGGAAATGATGGTCCATTCAAAAGGACAAGACGAATTGAGAGAAATTATTTGGAGAATGAACAGATTGGAAGAATATGATAAAACAATATTTAAGAAGCTCAAAGAACTAAAATAAAACACAGACAAAAAACTTAAGGAAATCATAAAATAATGTATGAACAAAATGAGAATTTAAATACAGAGATAAAACCAAAAATAGCAACCCTATAGGACAGAGTAGAACTGCCCCAAGGAGCGCCTGGTGGATTTGAACTGCTGACCTTTTGGTTAGCAGCCATAGCTCTTAACCACTTCCAGGGTTTCCAAAGTAAAGAGACAGACACTAAAAAAAGAAAAACCTACCCAGAAATACTCAAACTGAAAGTTACATAAATGGAAATAAAAAACTCACTGTAAGGACTTAACAGCACATATGAATTGGCAGAAAAAAGAATCAATGAACTAGAGGACAAGGCCATCTAAATTATAGAGTCTGAAAGCAACAAGAGAGAAGGCTCAAGTCTGCTGAGTATAGCCTAATGGAAATGTGGACAACATCAAGAGAACTAACATATACATCATGGGAATCCCAGAAGGAGATGAGAGGAAGAAAGGGGGGGAAAAAAAGAATATTTTAAGAAATATTTGCAGAAAACTTTGCAAATATGACAAAGGACATAACTCTACAAATCCAAGAAGCTCAATGAACTCCAATCATAATAAACTCAAAAGAGATTCACACCAAGACACATTATAATCAATTTTAAAAAACTAAACATAGGAGGGAGAGGCAAGATGGTAGTGTAAGCAATCACTTCCCTATGCCCCCCCCCCACAACTAAGCGAGTAAACAACAAATGAAAATTAACATAAAGATTTCAGAGCCCTGGACAGCCGTTGAAGTTTTGGAGAAATGAGGTGAGACCCAAATTGGGAAAGAGAATGGGAAGAATGGAAAGGCTGAAATTTGCTGACTGATGGCACTTACCTACCAACTCAGCTCCCTGTGGCCATTTTGGGATGTGGACAGACAACTTCCCTGAACAAAGAACCCAGGACAGCATCTACACTGAGGACACACACGGGCTCAGAGATATTAGGTAAATAGCCTTGGAAAGGTTCAATGAAAGGAGTGGAGAATGCCTTCTTGGTTGGGGTAGAACTCAGAGACAGTGGCATATCAGCACAATGTAGATTTGAAATCCAGAAAGTTCAGGAAAGTACAGTCCAATTAATGTGATGCAGATTGGCTGTAGAAATTCATGAGCAAGAGCAGGGAAGCCCAAGTGCACACTTGTGGAGGAGTACAGGGAAGCTGAAATGCTGGGGATGAGTGCTATTGAGTCTCACTGAGACCAAAATCAGGCAGGCACAAAAGGGCCACAGAAGAGGTGTGGGACCCATCCATAGGCCAGGAGAAGAAAAGTACATCAAACAGGCAACCCAGCAGAAATCAGCTGGCACCCTACCTAACAACCAGGCACCACAGGAGAGCCTGCTCAGTATTGACTGTGCAATAAGGACACACAGCACCATTCTACACTGCCTCAGGAAGGCCACACCCTTCCGCTTCCACTCACGGCCAGCGGAAACGTCCCCTACCTGCGCAATCAGCCACACACGGAAAGCCATATCCCACCCCCACAGATAAACGTGAGGGAAGCCTGCCCCAGTTTTCAGTCATCTAGGAAAAGACACATTCAACATACAGATCTCAGAGAAAGCCTCACACCCCAGTAATATCAGCCACTTGGGGGAAACCACCCAGAGTCATTCAGAAACTTAAAATTTTACAAAATGCCTAACACTTGCGGAACTAGAGTAACCCCGTTGCCGTCTAGTTGATTTTGACTCATAGCGACCCAGTAGGACAGAGTAGAACTGCCCCACAGGGTTTCCAAGGAGTGGTTGGTGGGTTTGAACTGCAGACCTTTAGGTTAGCAGCTGAGCTCTTAACCACTGAGCAGCCAGGTCTCCCCTGGAGCCAGAGAAACCTAACCTAACCTGTTGCCAAACCCTATATTAACAGCAACAGCAAAAAAATACTTCAGACTGTCATCACTGGAAGAACCAAAGGGTCAGAGTGCCCCCTAGTGGAACTTAGAAGAAGAAGGTGGAATTTAAGTACTAAATATATTAATAATTCCTGGAAATACAGAAAATTCTGAGCTCCAGATTATCATAGTAAGATATTGAAATGCCACACGTTCAACAAAAAGTTATAAAATATACAAGATCACAGGAGAACGTTGTTCAATTAAGAAAAGAAAAGGATTCTGGGAAGATGGTTGCATAAACAGAACATCATTCTGACCCTGCCACACAAATACAACAAGAAATACAAAAAGGAAATGGTGCTCGATTTTGAAGGACTCTGAATCAGGGAGCAGAGGAAAGCATCGGGGAACTGCAGACAGGCAAGAATCAATGAATCAACAATGAGTCGCATATGGTAGGAAAATTGCTTCTCCCAACGTCCCTGCCTCTCACCCCAGCCACGCAGGCCACTGGCTGCTTTGAACTGGGGAAGTGGCCTCAGTGAAAGAGTCTGCTTCCTTAACCACCACACCCCCTGCATGTACAAAAAGACAGGACCCCAAGCACCTGCTGTCAAATCAACAAGGCAGACCTCCCTGGGGGTCCGTCTGGAGTGAACAAGCGCCTCCCCTGCCTGGACACTTGGCCGCAAGCCTACTGCAATTTGCTACAAAACTGCAGTCGAGTTTTCTCCCATAGTCAATGCTCTACCAGCCTGTCTGTGCACGTCATAGCTTAGGCCACTGAAACCAACAGGACAGACCTCCCAGGGAGTAGCTCCCCCTTCCAGAAAGCGCTGAGGACTGCTAATTGAGGCTGCTGTGTGTTAGAAAGCAGGCATCTTAAGTGGAGGCTACACCCATAGCCAATATATTACATGGGGGCCTCTGGTAGCAACAAGGCACACCTCCCTGGGATCCATTTGGATTGTGACAACCCCTCTTCCACTTGTATACTGTCAATTGCAAGTCTGCTATGAATTGCTACAGAAGGTCCCTGGAGGAAAGTCTGATCCCAGTCAGCACTCTACCTGCCTCCCTGAACACCCCATAGCTCAAGCCTCTGAAACCAACCAGACTTCTCTGTGGGTCAGTTTGGGTTTCTCTGCTCCCCCTTCCATTCAGCTCTGAGGACTGCTGACTGACGCTGCTGTATGCTAGGAAGCAGGAATCTTAAGTTGCGGTTACACCCACAGCCAACATACTATAGGGTAGGCTCTGATAGCAACAAGGCAGACAGACCTCCCTGAGGGTTCGTTCAGAGCATGACAGCCCCTCTGCCACACTGTAACTGTCAGCTGCTGGACTGATACAAACTCTCACAGAGGGTTCCCTACAGTGAGGCCAGGAGGCAGGTCACCTAAGTGGAGACTGCTCCCCCAACTACAAAAGGGTCATTGGGTCTCTGAAACCAACAAAACAAATCTCTTGGGCATCTTTCTGGGGAGTGCCAACCCCTTTTCCTCCTTAAATGAAAGAAAGTCTGCCTGTGCTTCCCCTGAATGCCAACTCATATATAAGCAGCACCCATGGAGCGGGGGAGGAAGCCTCGGGCAAAACCGGAGGGCAACACTCAGCCCCAAAGGGGCTTGCTGAGTGTGGGTTTTCTAACCTAAAATGTGGTTGCAAAAACAGAGAAGGGGAGGGAGTAATAAAGAGAGAGGACTATGTGCCCCTTCTCTTAGTGCACAATATCTTGTCTGATTCGTGGTGCCAGCTGGAGGACAGATTGATCACAGCATGTTCTCAGGTGTGTTTGGGAGACATTGAAACTTGAAAATTGAGATCTGGAACTTTCAGATCCTAATTAAACTAGAGAGGGAGAGAAAATGGTAAGTAAAGGCTGACAGCTCTGCTAGCCTAAGAGATATTTGCAGAAAGTTGTTGTTAGTTGCTGTCAACTTGCTTCCAACTCATAGCAATCCTATGTACAACCGAACGAAACACTGCCCGGTCTGGCGCCATCCTCACAATCGTTGCTATGCTTGAGCCCATTGTTGGAACCACTGTGTCAATCCATCTCATTGAGGGTCGTCCTCTTTTTTGCTGACCCTCTACTTTACCAAGTATGATATCCTTCTCCAGGGACTGATCCTTCTTGATACCATGTCCGAAGTATGTGAGACATAGTCTCGCCATTCTTGCTTCTAAGGAGCATTCTGGCTGTACTTCTTCCATGACAGATTTCTTTGTTCTTCTGGCAGTCCATAGTATATTCAATATTCTTCACCAACACCACAAGTTAAAGGCGTCAATTCTTCAGGCTTCCTTATTCATTGTCCAGCTTTTGCATGCATATGAGGTGATGGAAAACATCATGGCTTGGGTCAAGTTCACCTCAGTCTTCAAGGAGACATCTTTGCTTTTTAACACTTTAAAGAGGTCTTTTGCAGTAGATTTGCCCAATGCAAGTAGTACAGGTAAAAATACCAAATACTGGGGAGAACTTAGAAAGTTAACGGCCTCAAAAATTCCAAAGCCTCAACAAAACATCCCAAGACAGGAGGTAGAGCCAACATAGTGCTACAGACAGAAGCACCATGCAGATCCTCTGCAGCAAAGACCTGAAAAACTAAGTAAACCAGATTCAAACATCAATCCTAGAACTCTAATCATCAAATGAAGGGATAAAGAATTAGATCAAACACCAAATGAAAGAAGAAACTGACAGAGAACAGAGAATAAGGAGAGCTACAGAATGAAGGTCCCTTGCCAGCTAACACGGCACAGCATCACTATCTTGGAGCACAGCCAGCAATGACCATGGACAGGGAATACAGGAAGGCAACTTCACAGATCTCCCAACAAGAGACAGAGCCCCATACGCCACCCTCCTTCCCACCATCCCCCGATGTGCCACCGTGGCTAGAGCACCACTGATGCTCAGGTCGGCCACCACATGGGCCCCGCACTGCCCCCACTTCCACCACTTGATCAGCTGCTGAACAGTGGGAAGTGAGCCCACACCACTCCCCATCCAACATCTCTACCTATCTGACAAGGGTTTGGGAAAGCTCCCACACCACCGGACCAACATCAATAGACTGCGCCACCCAGTCTGCCCTCAGCCACCTCACCAAACCAGTGAACAGTGAAGCAGGCTCACCCTTCCTATTGCTGCCATGCCCACCTGGACAAGGTGGTGAGAACTATCATGCCCACAGATGAGCAAGCAGCAAAACACACCTAGCCCACCCGCCTTGACATATCAAAACAAAACAAAAAATCAAGACATAACAAATGAACATACAATCAATAAATAAAGAAAATACTACCAAAGACAACCCTGACAGGGAACACAACAGAGAGTCTTGGACAGAGCAGGAGGAAAATATAGAACAGAACTCAAATTCACATAAAAAGACCAGACTTAATGGTCTGACAGAGACTGGAAGAACCCCAAAACTATGGCCCCCAGTGCACTGTTAACCCAGAACTGAAACCATTCCTGAAGCCCACTGTTCAGACAAAGATGAGACAGGACTATAAAACAAAAAATAATACACGTGAGGAATGTGCTACTTAATTTAATCAGATATATGAGACCAAATGGGCAGCTCCTGTCCCAAAGCAGGATGAGAGGGCAGGAAGGGACAGAAACTGGTTGAATGGACACAGGGAACCCAGGGTGGAAAGGGGGACTGTGCTATCACATTGTGGGAATTGCAACTAACGTCACAAAACAATGTGTGTATAAATTTTTGAATGTGAAATTAACTTGAGCTGTAAACTTTCACCTAAAGCAAGAAAATAGATGAAGCCTCTTTATAAAGTTAAATTCACCATAACAACATAGCAAAGCATGAAGGTGAGAATAACATGTTAAGAAAAAAACTTCATTTCTAAAAATATTTAATAAACAATACATGTACAATAAAAATAATACTTTAGTGTCTCAGAGACAGCAGATATCAAAACATAAAAAAAAGACAAGCTGGCTCCAGCAAATAACCAAAATAAAGAATCAGATGACCTTCCAGTAGAACAAAAGGAAATGGAACCACTTGGTATGGAATTCAAAAGATTAATATTTAGGACTCTCCAAGACATCAAGGAAAACAGATAAAACCAATGAAAACAGCCAAAATCAAGGAAAACACAGACAAAGCGATAGAAGAATTCAGGAAAATAATACAAGAACAAAACTTCAAATGAACAATTAGAAATCATACAAAAACAGCAACTAGAAATCCAAAAGATAAACAACAAAATTTCAGAAATGGACAACTCAATAGAAAGTTTTAGGAGCAAATCCGAAACAATGCAAGACAGAGTCAGCGAGATTGATGACAAATCCATGAATGCCACTTTGATGAAAAATCAGCGAAAAGAATGAAGAAAAATTTAAAAAACCTAAGAATTATGTGGGACACAATCAATAGCAAACATTTGCATGTGATTGGAGTTCCAGAACAGGAGGAGAAAATGGAAAACACAGAGAAGATTGTTGAAGATTTCCTAGCAGAAAACTTCCCAAATATCATGAAAAGCTGACCATCTAAGAAGCTCAATGAACCCCATATAGGAAAGACCCTAAAAGAAAGTCACCAAGACAAATCATAATCACACCTGCCAAAACCAAAGACAATGAAAGAATCCTGAGAGAAGCTCGAGAAAAACAAAAAGTCATTTACAAAAGGGAAACAATAAGATTACTCAGCAGAAACTACTCGAGCAAGAAGGCAGTGGGATGGCATACCTAAAATTTGTAAGAAAAAAAAAATTGCCAACCCAGAATAATATATCCTGCAAAACTCTCTCAAATACAGTGGTGAAATTAGGCCATTTCCAGATAAACAAAAATTAAGGGAATTTGCAAAAACCAAATCAAACTTACAAGAGAACCAACGTCAGATAACAACCAGAGTCTAAGACACAGGACAGAATCAGCCAGATAACAACCTAGACAAAGAACTGTCAGTAATAAAACAAAGCCAAAAGACTTAAAACAGGGAAACATAGACATCAATCTGTAAATGATGACAACATCAAAATAATAAAAAGGGGAATAAACGGTGTAGGTATAGAACTTTCAAGTGGAGAGGAAGTCAAGGCAACATCAAATAATAAAAGACTGGTTCAAACTTAGGAAGATATGGATAAATTTCAAGCTAACCACAAAGAAAGTTAATACACCTACTCAGCATAAAAAAGAAAAACATAAAGGTTCAGTAAACACAAAATCTACAGTAATGAAATAAAAGAAAAGAAAATCCACAAACAAAAGGAACTCAGCACAGGAATGTAAGAGGAACAAAAAAAAAAAAAAAAAAAAGGTCAGCACCACAAAAAAAAGCATAACAATATGACAGCAATAAACTCATACTTATGGATAATGACACTGAATACAAATTGTTTTAATGCACCCATAAAGAGTAGTAGAATGGACCCATCATGACTCATCAATGTGCTGTCTACAAGAGACACACTTAGACATAAAGACATACATTTATTAAAAATCAAAGGATGGAAAAAATACATCAAGCAAACAGTAAACATAAAAGGGCAGGATGGCAATACTAATCTCAGATAAAATAGACTTTAAGGTAAAATCAACAATAAAAGACAAGGAAAGACATAATGATTAAAGGGACAGTCCCACCAAGAGGAGATAATCTTAATAAATATCTACCTATCCAAAAGCAGGGCTTCAAAATACACAAAACAAATTCTAACAGAACTGAAAAGAGAAATAGTTCTACAATAATAGGAGACTTCAACAGACCATCTTTGGTAAAGGACAGAACATATAGAAAGAAACTCAACAGAGATACAAAATATATGAAGTCCAAAACTGAACAACTGGACCTCATAGACGTATATAAAACACTCCACCCAACAGCAGCAAAGTATACATTCTTTTCGAACACACATGGCTCATTCTCCAGAATAGACCACATTTTAGGCCACAAAGCAACACTCAATAAAATCCAAAACATCGACATAATACAGAGCATTCTTTCTGATAGAAACACTATAAAAGTAGGAATCAACAACAGAAAGAGCAAGGATAAAAATTCAAATATATGGAAACCAAACAGCATCTTGCTTAAAAACAAAAGAATAATAGAAGAAATCAAAGAGGGAATAAAAAAATTCCTAGAATCAACTGAGAATGAAAACACATCATACCAAAACCTTTGGGACTCAGCAAAGGCAGTGCTCAGAGATCAATTTAGGGCAAAAAAGGGCACACATCAAAAAAGAACAGGCCAAAATCGCAATGTTAGCCCCACAACTTGAACACACAGAAAGACAACAGCAAAAGAAGCCCACAGCCACCAGAGGAAAATAAATAATAAAGATTAGAGCAGAGATAAATGAAACAGAGAACAGAAAAACAATAGAAAAGAATCGACAAAACCGAAAGTTGGTTCTTTGAAAAGATCAACAAAATGGACAAACCACTGGCCAAACTGACACAAGAAAAACAGGAGAGGAAGCAAATAACCCAAATAAGAAATGAAATGGGGGACATTATAACAGACCTGGCTGAAATAAAAAGGATCATAACAGAATACTATGAAAAATTGTATCCAAACAAATTTGAGAACCTAGAGAAAATGGACAAATTTCTAGAAACACACTACCTACCTAAACTAACATAAACTGAGATAGAAAATCTGAACAGACAAATAACAAGAGAAGAGATTGAAGAGGTAATAAAACAAAAAACTCCCAACAAAATAAAGCCCTGGCCCAGACAGCTTCACTGGAGAATTATATGAAACATTTCGAAAAGAGCTCACACCGGTACTACTCAAACTACTTCTGAACATAGAAAAAGGAAGGTGTCTTAGTTAACTAATGCTGCTATAACAGAAATACCACAAGTGGATGGCTTTAACAAACAGAAGTTTATTCTCTCACAGTCTAGTGGGCTAGAAGTCTGAATTCAGGGTGCCAGCTCCAGGTGAAGGTTTTCTTTCTGTGTTGGTTTTGGAGGAAAGTCCTTGTCATCAATCTTCCTCTGGTCGGCTTCTCAGTGCAGTGACCCCAGGTCCTGGCACTAGTTTCTTGGTGGTTTGAGGTCCCCTTATCTTGCTGCTCACTGCTCTCTTTTATATATCAAAAGAGATTGACTCAAGATACAACCAAATCTTTTATATTGAGTCCTGCTTCATTAGCATAACTGCCTGTAATCTTGCCTCACTGACACCATAGAGGCAGGATTTATAACACATAGGAAAATAACGTCAGATGATAAAATGGTGAACAATCACACAATACTGGGAATCATGGTCTAGCCAAGTTGACACACATTTTTGGGGGACACAGTTCAACCCTTAACAGAAGGAATACTCCCAAATTCATTCTATGACGCCAGAATAACCCTGACACCAAAGCCAGGAAAAGACACCAGAAAGAAAATTACAGACCATTATCTCTCATGAATATAGATGCAAAAACTCTCAACCAAATTCTAGCCAGTAGAATCCAGCATCATATAAAAAAATTAATACACCACAACCAAGTAAGATTCATACCAGGTATGCAAGGATGACTCAACATAAGAAAAGTAATCAACATAATGCACCAAATAAAACAAAAGAAAAAAATCACACGATCAGCTCAATTGATGTAGAAAAGGCATTTGATAAAGTCCAACACGCAATCCTGATAAAAACTTTTAGCAAAATAGGAATAGAAGGGAAATTCCTCAACATAATAAATGGTATCTATACAAAACCAACAGCTAACATTATTCTCATTGGAGACAGGCTGAACGAACTCCCCCTGATAACAGGAACAAGATAAGGATGCCCTTTATCACCATTCCTATTTAACACTGTGCTGGAAGTCCTAGCTAGAGCAATAAGACAAGAAAAAGAAACAAAGGGTATCCAAATTGGAAAGGAAGAAGTAAAACTATTCCTATTCATAGATGATGTGATCCTATATATACAGAACCCCAAAGATTCCAAAGAAAACTACTGGAACTAATAGAAAGACTCAGCAGAGCAGCTGGACAAAATATCAATATATAGAATTCAGTTAGATTCCCATACACCAACAAAGAGAACTTCAAAAAGGAAATCAAGAAAATAATACCATTTATAATTGCCCCTAAAAAAATAAATACTTAGGAATAAATCTGACCAGGGACATAAAAGACCTAGGTAAAGAAAATTACAGAACACTACTGCAAGAAACCAAAAGAGACCTACATAAGTGGAAAAACATACCATGCTCATGGATAGATAGACTCAACATTGTGAAAATGTCAATTCTACCCAAAGCGATCTACAGATATAATGCAAACCTAATCCAAATATCAACAGCATTCTTTAATGAGATGGAAAAACTAATCAATAACTTTATATGGAAAGGAAGATGCCCCGATAAGTAAAGCATCATTACAAAAGAAGAACAAAGTAGGAGGCCTCACTCTACCTGATCTCAGAACGTACTATACAACCATGGTAGTCAAAACAGCCTGGACTGGTGCAACAAGAGACACATAGACCAACGGAACAAGATTGAGAATCCAGGCGTACATCCATTCACCTATGGTCAGCTGATGTTTGACAAATGCCCAAAGCCCATTAAATGAGGGAAAAGACAGTCTCTTTAACAAATGGTTCTGGCAAAACTGGATGTTCATCTGTAAAAAAATGAAACAATACCAACACCTTACACCATATACAAAAACTAACCCAAAATGGATCAAAGACCTAAATATAAAACTTAACATTATAAAGATCATGGAAAAAAAATTAAGGACAATGCTAGAGGTCTGAAAATATGGCATAAATAGGATACAAACCATAACTAACAAAGCACAAGAAGATAAACTAGATAACTGGGAGCTGCTAAAAATTAAACACTTATGCTTATCAAAAGACTTCACCAAAAGAGTAAAAAGAGAATCTACAGACTGGGAAAAAAATTCTTTGGCTACAACATAGCCGACAAGAGTCTAATTGCTAAAATCTATAAGACACTGCAACACCTCAATAACAAAAAGACAAATAATCCAATTAAAAAATGGGCAAAGGATATGAATGGACAGTTCACCAAAGAAGACATTCAGGCAGCTAACAGACACTTGAGGAAATGCTCGTGAGCATTAGCCATTCAAAAACCAAACCAAACCCGTTGCCACTGAGTCTATTCCAACTCATAGCAACCCTACAGGACAGAGTAGAACTGCCCTATAGGGTTTCCACGGAGCAGCTGGTGGATTTGAAATGCAGACCTTTCAGTTAGCAGTTAAGCTCTTAACCACTGCGCCACCAGAGCTCCCACAGCCATTAGAGAAGTGCATATCAAAGCTACAATGAGATACTATCTCACCCTGACATTACTGGCACGAATAAAAAAACAGAAAATAACAAATTTTGGAGAGGTTGAGGGGAGATTGGAACTCTTGTTCACTGCTAGTGGGAACATAAAATGGTCCAACCACTATGGAAAATAATAAGGTATCTCATTAAAAGGCTAGAAATAGAAATAACATATGATCCAGCAATCTCACACTGTAATGGTTTGAATTATGTCCCTCCAAAAAATGTGTGTATCAATTTGGCTAGGCCATGATTCCTGGTACTGTGTGATTTTCCTATATGTTGTAAACCTGCCTGTATGATGTTAATGAGGGAGGATGGGTGGCATTGTGTTAGTAAGGCAGGAGCTGATCTACAAGACTGATGGTGTCCTGAGGCAATCTCTTGAGATATGAAAGACAGAAGTGAGCAGTGAGACAGGGGGACCTCATACCATCAAGAAAGCAGTGCCAGGAGCAGGGTGCTTCCTTTGGACAGGGGTCCGTGTGCCAAGAAGCTCCTAGTCTGGGGGAACACTGATGAGAAGGCCGACGGAGAGAGAAAGACTTCTCCTGGAGCTGACACCCTGAATTTGGACTTTTAGCCTACTTTGAGGAAATAAACTTCTCTTCATTAAAACCATCCACTTGTGGTGTTTCTGTTATAGCAGCACTAGATGACTAAAACACACACCTAGGAATATATCCTAGAGAAATAAGGGCCATCACATGAATAGACATATGCACACCAATGTTCATTGCAGCATTATTCACAATAATAAAAAGATGGAAACAATCTAAGTGTCCATCAACAGAAGAATGGATAAACAAATTATGGTTCCTACACACAATGGAATACTATGCAACAATAAAGAACAATGATAAATCCATGAAATATCTCATAACATGAATGAATCTGGAGGGCGTTGTGCAGAGTGAAATAAGTCAATCACAAAAGGACAAATACTTTATAAGATCACTATTATAAAACTCAAGAAAAGGTTTACACACAGAAAGGAACAATCTTTGATGGATATGAGGGAGCAGAGGGGTTAGGAGGAGAAATCATTACCAAGATAGTCGATAAGTGTTAAATTTTGTGAAGGAAAAAACAGTGCACAATATAGAGAAGTCAGCACAACTTGACCAAGGCAAAGTCATAGAAGCTTCATAGACACATGCAAACACCCTGAGGGACTGAGTCACTTGGGCTGAGGGCCGGGGACCATGGTCACAAGGGTCATTTAGGTCAATTGGCATAACAAAGTATATAAATGTTCTACATCCAACACCAGAATAGCATCTGGGGTCTTAAAAGCTTGCAAGTGGCCATCTAAGATACACCTACTGGTCCAATTCCATCCAGTGCAAAGGAGAATGAAATCAAAGACATAAGGGAAATATTAGTCCAAAGGTACTTGACAAGAACCACAGCCTTCAGCAGCCTGAGCCCAGAAGAACTAGATGGTGCCTGGCTACCACCACCAACTGCTCTGACAATAAAGTGTCCTGGACATAGCAGCAGAAAAATGTAGAACATAATTCAAATTCTGAAAAAAAAAAAAAAAAAAAAAGACCAGATTTACTGGTCCAGAGACTGGAAGTACCTCTGAGCCTATGGCACGCAGACACTCTTTTAACTCAGAACTGAAGCTACTCCCAAAGTTCACCCTTCTTCCAAGGATTAGACAGGTCTATAAAACAAACAATAACATATGTGAGGAACGTGCTTCTTAGTCCATTCATGTATATGAGACCAAAATGGCAACACCTTCCCAAAAGCAATGATGAGAAGGTGGGATGCAATGTTAGAAATGATGAATGGAAGTGGGGAATTGGGTTGTGGAAGGGGAGAATGTTGACATGTCATGGGGATTGCGACCAATATCACACAACAATTTGGGCATAAATTGTTGAATGAGAAACTAATTTGCTCTCTAAAGTTTCACCTAAAGCACAATAAAAAAAGAAAAATCACAAGACACACAAAGAAAAGAGAAAAAATGGCCCATGCAAATGGACACAATGAAGGAAGTGAAAATGCATATATGGAAGACTGAATAATGAAAAAAAAAAGACTATAATACAATGATGATAAACATAATTAAAGAGATAAGGAAGAACATAGAAAAAGAGCTAAAAGAAATAAAAAACAATACAACAACAAAATGAAGAACTAAAAAAAGATAATGCAACTGAAAAGGACAATAACTGAAATGAGAAACACAATAGAAGAACTTACCAACAGATTTAATCAGGCAGAAGAAAGAATGAGGGAATTAGAAGATAAGATAGTCAATACTACAGAGGCTGAAGAGCAACAAGAATGGAGCTCCGAGAAGGCTGAGCACAGCTTAATGGGATTTGGGGACAACAACAAGATACCTAATACACGCATCATGGGAATTCCAGAAAGAGATGAGAGAAAGGGACAGAAAGAATATTTGAAGAAATAATGACAGAAATTTTACCAGTCTGATGAAGGACATGAATTTACAAATACAAGATGATCAAAGAATCCCGAACAGGATAAACCCAAAGACATCTACAGCAAGACACATCATAGTTAGCCTCTCAAAAAGTAAAGATCAAGAGAGAATCCTGAAAGCAGTGAGAGAGAAGCAAACCATCACATACAAAAGATCCCCAATAAGATTAAGTGACAATTTTTCCTCAGAAACATTGGAGGCCAGAAGGCAATGGAATGATATATTTAAAGTACTGAAAAGAAAAAGAAAAACAAAACTGTCAACCAAGAATATGATACCCAGCAAAACTGTCCTTAAAGAATGAAGGTGAAATTAAAACATTCCCAAACAGAATCTGAGAGAGTTTATATCTACCAGACTGGCACTACAAAAAATACTAATAGGAGTTCTGTAGATGGAAGGGAAAAGACACTAGAAAGTAATTCAAAGCTATACATAAAAAGAAGGATCCCTAATAAAGGAAACTGCATGAACAAGTATTAAAAACCTGTAAAAACCAAACCTGTTACTGTCAAGTCGATTTGACTCATAGTGACCCTATAAGACAGAGTGGAACTGCCCCATAGGGTTTCCAAAGAGCAGACAGAGGATTCCAGCTGCCAACCTTTTGGTTAGCAGCCGAGCTCTTAACCACTGCACTACCAGGGCTCCTGAACAAGTATAAGGGCTGGTAATAAGGTATTCATGCTTGATATTCTAACTGTTTTGCCCTTCATGTTTTTGATAACAAATATATCAGAAACAAGGCTAAAATTATGTTACAGGCCACATAAACTACAAAGACGTAATTAATGGTAACAACCAAAGAAGGGGTAGAGGAATGATGAAGGTATAGAATTTCTTGTACTTTACCGAAGTTAAGTTGGTACCAACTTTCCCTAGGATGCTATAAATACAATCTATTAAATGTAATATTCACAGTAACTACTAAGAAAATAGCAAAAAAGAAAAAAAAAAAAAGGAAAAGGGAACCAAAATGGCTCAATACAATAAAGCAACAAAACACAAAAGCAAGCAGTTGTAAAAGACAAAGACAAGGCTTAAGACATGCAAAAAAAAAAAAAAAAGGCAGAAATAAGTTATTTCTTACTGGTACTTACAGTGAATGTAAATTGACTAAATGCTCCAATCAAAAGTTAGAGAGTAGCAGAATGGAGTTTTTAAAAATGATCAAACTATCTGCTGTTTAGAAGAGACACACCTTATAACCAAGGGCAAAAATAGGTTGAAAATGAAAGAATGGGGGGAAAAAAAAATCCCCGGCAAACAATAACCATAAGAGAGATGGGGTGGCAATCTTAACATCAGTTAAAGCAGACTTTAAGACAAAATCTGTTTGAAAACATAAAGATGGATATTCTATAGGAATAAAAGTGTCAATTAGTCAAGAGGAATTAATCATAAATATACTTGCACCCATCATCAGAGCACCTAAATATATAAAGCAAGCACTGATAGAATTGAAGGGAGGAATAAATAGCACTACAATAATAGTCGGAGACTTCAATGCACCACTTTCAACATTAGACAGAACATCTAGAGAAGAAGATCAACAAAGAAACAGAGGGTCTGAAAGACACTATCAAACAACTAGACTTAAAAGGCATATATTAAACACTCCACTCAACAATACTACAATATACACTCTACTCCAGTGCACATCGATTATTCTTTAAGGTAGGCCACATGTTAGGTCACAAGGCAAGTCTTGATGAATTTAAAAAGGTTGAAATCATACAAAATATTATCTCTGACCACAAAAGTGAAGCTAGAAATCTATAACAGAAAAAAACTGGAAAGTATACAAACATATGAAAATTAAACAACACACTATTAAACTACCAATGGGTCAAGGAAGAAATCACAAATTTCTTAGAGTCAAATGAAAATGAAAGCACAATATACAAAACTTATGCAGTAAAGGCAGTGCTCAGAGGGAAATTTATGACAATAAATGCCTACATGAAAAATGAAGAAAGATCTCAAATCAACAGCCTAACTCAACAACTCCAGGAACTAAAAAGAGAGGAGCAAACTAAGTCTAAACCTACCAGAAGAAAGGAAATAGCAAAATCACAGCAGAAATAAATAAATTTGAAAACAGAAAAACAATAGAGAGAATCAATAAAACCAAAAGTTGGTACTTTGAAGAGATAAATAAAATTGAGAAACCTTTAGTTAGACTAATGAAGAAAAAAACAGAAAAGATGCAAACAACCAATATAAGAAATGAAACTGGGGACATTACAACTGACCCGAAAGGAATAAAGAGAATTATGACAGAATATTATGAACAACTGTATGGCAACAAACTGGATAATATAGATGAAACGGACAAATTCTTAGAAGTACACAACCTACCCAAACTGGTTCAAGAGGAAATAGAATGTCTCAACAGACTCATAACAAACGAATAGACCGAATCACTGATCAAAAGCCTTCGAACAAAAGAAAACTCCTGGGCCAAATGGCTTCATTGGGAAATTCTACCAAACAGAAAAGAAATGACATCAATACTGTTTAAACTCTTCCAAAAGATAGAGCAGGAAGCAATACTCCCTAATTCATTTTATGAAGGAAACATAAACCTGATACCCAAACCACAGAAAGACACCATGAAAAAAGAAAACTACAGGCCAATATCTCTTATGAATATAGATGCAAAAAACCTCAACAAATACTAGCGAACAGAAACAACATCATATTAAAAGAGTCATACACCATGACCAAGTGGGATTTATTCCAGGAATTCAGCATAAAAAAATCAATCAACATAATACACCACATCAACAGAACAAAGGAAAAGAACCACATGATCATCTCTGTGGATACAGAAAAAGCATTTGATAAAATCCAACACCCTTTCTTAATGAAAACCTTAAAGCAGATTGGAACATAAGGGAAATTCCACAATATGATTCAGGGCAAATATGAAAAGCCAACTGCCAACATTATACTTAATGGAAAAAGACTGAGAGCTTTCCCTTTGAAATCAGGAACAAGACAAGAGTGCCCGCTCTCACCACTTCTATTCAATATTGTGTTAGAAGTCCTAGCCAGAGCAATAGGAAAAAAAGAAGAAAAATAAATGTCTCCAGATTGGAAAAGAAGTACAGTTATCTCCATTCATGAATGATATAATCCTATATGTAGAAAATCCCAAAGAATCTACAAGAAAATTTCTGAAGCTAATAGAGGAATTAAGCAAAGTGGCAGGGTACAGGGTCAACAAACAAAAATCAGTTGGGTTTCTATATACCAACAATTAGAAATCTCAAAAGGGAAATTAGGGAAACAATTCCATTTACATTAGCCTCTAAGAGAATAAAATACCTAGGAATAAATTTAACTAGGGACATGAAGGGCTTATACAATTAAAATTATAAAACACTGCTGAAAGAGATTAAAGAAGACTTAAATAAATGGAAAGATGTTGCATGTTCATGAATTGAAAGAATTAATATTGTTAAGATGTCAATACTACACAAGGCAATCTATAAATTCAATGCAATTCCAATAAAAATTTGAACAGCCTTCTTTACATAAATGGAAAAACTAATCCTCATCTTTATACAGAATGCCAAAAGGCCCTGAATAACAAAGCAATGTCTAAAGAGAAGAACAAAGTAGAAGGACTCACACTTCCTGATTTTAAAACATACTATACAGGTACAGTAATCAAAACAGCCTGGTACTGGTATAACAATAGACACATAGACCGATGGAATAGAATTGAGAATCCACACATCTATGGTCAACTGATTTTTGACAAGAGTGCTAAATCCATTAGATGGGAAAACTGTTCCACAGTTGGCCCCTAGCCTTGTTCTGACTGATGATATTGAGCTTTTCCGTCATCTCTTTCCACAGATGTAGTCGATTCGGTTCCTCTGTATTCCGTCCGGCAAGGTCCATGTGTATGGTCGCTGTTTAAGTTGTTGAAAAAAGGCATTTGCAGTGAAGAAGTCGATGGTCTTGCAAAATTCTATCAGGTGATCTCCAGCGTCGTTTCTATCACCAAGGCCATATTTTCCAACTACCAATCCTTCTTCGTTTCCAACTTTCGCATTCCAATCGCCAGTAATTATCAGTGCATCTTGATTGCATGTTTGATCAATTTCAGGCTTCAGAAGTTGATAAAAATCTTCAATTTCTTCACCTTAGTGGTTGGTGTGTAAATCTGAATAATAATCATATTAACTGGCCTTCCTTGTAGATGTATGGATATTATCCTATCACTGGCAATGTTGTACTTCGGGATAGATCTTGAAATGTTCCTCCTGATGATTAACGTGATACCATTCCTCTTCAATTTGTCATTCTTGGCATAGTAGACCATATGATTGTCTGATTCAAAATGGCCAATATCAGTCCTTTTCAGCTCACTAATGCCTAGGAAGTCAGAAAAGGTGTGTGTCAGGGTTGTATCCTTTCATCATACTTATTCAATCTGTATGCTGAGCAGATAATCCGAGAAGCTGGACTATATGAAGAAGAACGGGGCATTAGGATTGGAGGGAGACTCATTAGGATTGGAGGGAGACTCATTAACAACCTGCGTTATGCAGATGATACAACCTTGCTTGCTGAAAGTGAAGAGGACTTGAAGCACTTACTGATGGAGATCAAAGACTACAGCCTTCAGTACGGGTTACACCTCAACATAAAGAAAATAAAAATCCTCACAACTGGACCAATAAGGAACATCATGATAGAAGAAGAAATGATTGAAGTCGAGAATTTCATTTTACTTGGATCCACAATCAACACCCATAGAAGCAGCAGTCAAGAAATCAAAAGACGCATTGCATTGGGCAAATCTGCTGCAAGAGACCTCTTTAAAGTGTTAAAAAGCAAAGATGTCACCTTGAAGACAGGTGCACCTGTCCCAAGCCATGGTGTTTTCAATTGCCTCATATGCATGTGAAAGCTGGAAGATGAATAAGGAAGACTGAAGAATTGATGCCTTTGAATTGTGGTGTTGGGGAAGAATATTGAATATACCGTGGACTGCCAAAAGAAAGAACAAATCTGTCTTGGAAGAAGAATAACCAGAATGCTCCTTAGAAACAAGGATGATGAGACTACGTCTCGCATTCTTTGGACGTGTTATCAGGAGGGATCAGTCCCTGGAGAAGGACATCATGCTTGGTGAAGCAGAGGGCCAACAAAAAATAGGAAGACCTTCAACAAGATGGATTGATACAGTGGCTGCTACAATGGGTTCAAGCATATCAAGGATCGTGAGGATGGCGCAGGACAGGGCAGTGTTTCATTCTGTTGTACATAGGGTCCCTATGAGTCAGAACTGACTCAGTGGCACCTAACAACAACCACAGTGCCTAGGATATCAATCTTTATGCAGCCCATTTCATTTTTGATGGTTTACAAATTTCCTAGATTCATACATCGTACTTTCCATGTTCTGATTATTAATGGATGTTTGCAGCTGTTTCTTCTCATTTTGAGTTGTGCCACATGAGCAAATGAAGGTTCCAAAAGTTTGACTTCATCTACATCATTAAGGTCAACTCTACTTTGATGAGGCAGCTCTTCCCCACCAGTAGTATTTTGAGTGCCTTCCAACCTAAGGGGCTCATCTCAGTGTACCACTGCTATACACAAGGTTTTCACTAGCTATTTTTTTCAGAAGTAGACCACCACGCCCTTCTTCCTAGTCTGTCTTAGTCTGGAAGCTCAGTTGAAACTTGATCACCATGAGTGACCCTGCTTGTATTTGAATACAGATGGTATAGCTTCCAGCATCACAGCAAAATGCAAGTCCCCACAGTATGACAAAAATGACAGATGCGTGGGGGAATGTCTTTGTAGGAATTTTTCTTTTTTTAAATAACTCATTCTCTTTACTTGTTTTAGGTCTATTCAGAGTTTCTTACTTTTTTGAGTCAGTTTCAGTAGTTTGTATCTCTCTGGAAATTTGTCCATTTCACCTAAGTTATCTAATTTATTGGCATACCATTGTTCATAGTATTTCCTTATAGTCCTTTATTTCTTTAAGGTCTGTAGTAATGTCCCATCATTTATTTCTCATTTTAGTAATTTCATTAGTGTTTTTTATTGATCAATCTAGCTAAAGATTTGTCAATTTTGTTAATCTTTTCAAAAACCAACATTTGACTTTGCTGTTTTTCTATATTGCTTTTGTATTCTCTATTTCATTGCTTTTCACTGTAATCTTTATTATAATTTCCTTCTGCTTACTTTAGGCTTATTTTGCTTTTTTTTTTTTTTTTTTTTTGTAATGTCTTAAGGTGGAAGGTTAGATTTTGATTTGAGATCTTTCTTACATTTTAACATAGCTGTTTATTGTTGTTAGTTGCTGTCAGGTTGATTCTGACTCATGGCAACCTCATGTGTGCAGAGTAGAACCGCTCCATAGGGTTTTCAAGGCTGTGACCTTTCAGAAGCAGTTTGCTAGATCTGCCTTCCATGGCTCCTCTGGGCGGGCTCAAATTACCAGTCTTTTGGCTAGTAGTCAAGCGCTTAACGGTTTGTGCCACCCAGGGTGTTTACTGCTATAAATTTCACTCTAAAGCACTGCTTTAAATGAATCTCAAAATGTTGCTATGTTGTGTCTTTATCTTAATTTATTTCTAGGTATTTTCTAATTTCCTTGTGTGTGTGTGTTTTGGACCCATTGGTTTTTTTATGAGTGTGTTGTTAATTTCCACATATTAGTGAATTTCCCAAATTTCCTTGTTTGGTTGATTTCTAATTTCATTCCATGTAGTCTGAATACATACTTTATACAATTTCAATCTTTTTAAATTTAGAAAGATCTGCTTTATGGCCTAATATATGGTTTATCCTGGAAAGTGTCAGGGATCCAGTGTGGGGAGCCATTTGCTGAGTATATCTATTCCAGTTATGCAGTCTGGAGCCAGGGAAATCACTAGAGAATGGGTTCAGGGACCCAGTAAAATTACTGTGAGAGGGACCTGACCTAATACTCTATTGATAACCTGTCCTCCATATGGCCCTGCTCTGACTGGTGGACAACAGTGATGTTTTGGGTCTCCTGGGATTAGTTGCAGTTCAGAGCCAGTGTCCAGTAGTCCTTGAAAAGTCTGATTATTTCCTTTTCCCTAATGAACAGTCACACTGGTAAAAGGATGTAGATACTTTTGGGGAAAGCTGAGAGAAGATCAAAAGTATAAATTCTTGGCAGTGCAGTACGGTCCATCCTCAAGGGGACCCAGCCTCTCCTTCACTCAAGAGGCCGTGATCTTTAAACTGGCCCAAGTCTGGGAATTAATTCAAGGGCCATGACTCTCTATTTTGGCAATTCAAGTTATACTTATGTTCACTTGACCTAAAACTCTTCCACTTTTACATATCAAGTAAGTATTTAGTAGGTTTCCGATCTATTTCCTTCCTAGGGACACCATGACCAATTAGCCAATACCATAGTCTATTGGAATCAGACTATTCTGGTTACTGCTTTGGCTCTGATGTCCACTATGGTAACTATGCCCACGTTGTCTTTGGCAATTAAGTGCTGCAACTTGTCTCCTGCAACCGTGGGATCCAATCACCCCCATTGTAGTTAGGTTCCCCAATTCTGTGAGAGTAGTTTACCACTCTAATATCGGAACTATATAGAAAAGCAATCACAGTGTTCTTCAAGGATGCTTGGGCTCCCCTCACAAATTTATTCCTTAGTCATGAAAAGTGTATCCTCTGGGTACCCCTTGGGTATGTGTGTGGATCTGTTATGATAAATACACTCTAATATTCCAATTTCCCTAAGCATTTGGATACTTTCTTCTACAGTATCCCAAAGCAGTTCTGGCATTTCAACCTCATTTAGTGTAGGCCACCTTTTGGTTCATGATTCAGAGAACCAACCAAATAGGTCCTTTCCTAACCCCTTGAGCTGAAACACTGAATGAAGAAATCTCTTCTTAGTGGGCTCATTTCAATAAATTCAGACTGATCCAACTTTATTGTTCTTGCACCATTATCCCACACTTTTAATAGCTATTCCCACCCATATTCCCCAGATTATGTATAAACTAGAAAAGCTAAGTAGTTCTCTTGGATTGTAGCACATCTTTTCATGAGACACAATTTTTAACCTCACTTTTTGGGCCTGCTGGGACTTGAGTCTAATTATAGGTCTAGAAGCAAAGACAGGTGATGGGGGTTGGTCTTGAGGACATTCAGCAGTGTCTTGAAAGGCATCTGCCTCAGGCAAAGATTCCACAGGCAGAGATGGACTAATCTCATAAGACGGAGGCAGAGGGATGATTCTACTGGCAAAGGTGACTCAATAGCTTCACCAGTATCTATCCAAATGTCCCCATTACAATCTTCACAATCCCGTTTCTTCCCAATCAATGCTCTTGCCTTAACCTCAGACACATTTTGAGGTTAAGAATTCAATTGACATTATAATTCAGACACTCTAAAGATAAGACTCAGGTTTTGGTTTTTAGCAATCTCAGCTCTGGGGCTACTGGAGATAAGGCTTTCCTTCAGGGCACACATTTATGCAACTTTCAGGTCATTTATGTGGCATTTGAGCTGGGACTCTGAACACTTGAGTTCATCCTATTTCCCCCCACCTAGTCTAGTGAAAGTAGGAGCAATCAGATATCATTATAGTCATCAGTTTGACAAAAATGTTCTAAGGTATCAGATATACAATCACCCAGAATCTTGTCTCTCACAAGTAATTGATTAGGGGTGTTCAGTGATGATATTTTGTGTATCTGTATTTCCAGATCAAGCCATGGGCTAACAGTGCCCTCTTTACTGCTGCAAATACAGTTATTAGTGCCTTTAAATCTAACCAAATTTGAGAACAAACTTCTAAAACTCTGAAACTAATTCAGAAAACTCATCTTTAAGATTCTGTTCCTCTAGAACCACTCTTGGTATCAGAATGCTTTAGGGTTGTCTAGAGAAACAGAACCAGTCAGAGAGAACCAGAAAGAGAGAGATTTACTTCAAGGGATTGGCACTTGCAATTGTGGGGGACTAGCAAGTACAAAACATGTAAGTACGGTGACAGACTAAGGACTTCTGCTGGCTCACAAGATTGTGGGGGCTGACAAGTCCAAATTCTGTAGGTCAGGCAGCAGGCAGGAGACTTCTGCAGGCTTGCATTCCAAAGTCTAGGTCAGACAACGTGGAAGAGTGCAGAGTCGAGAGACAGAGAACGATTTCTGCCAAAATATCTATTTATATTCTGGAGGCAGACCACACTGTATAGATACTCCCCTTTCACCCGATTGATTATATTACACTATGGAAGGTGATTACATTACATTAGATAACATTATGTAACAGCAACTAGTCTAGTGTTTGGCCAGACCACAGGGAATCACAGCCTAGCCAAGCTGACACATAAAATTAACCATCACATCCATATAGTACAGTATTCTGCAGTCTTAAAAAGGAATAAAGTTCGGATACATTCTATGGCATGCTAAGTTAAATAAGCATATTTTACTTTATAAAATATTTATGACTCCCATTTGTGGAATATCTAGAATAGGCAAATGCAAAGACAAAAGTTTATTCATAGCTACTAAGGGCTGAGGAGAGGGAAAATGTGGAGTTATTGCTTAAGGGATACTGAGTTTCTGTTTGGGGTGATGAAAAGTATTTGGAAATGGGTAGTAATGGTGAACAACATGGTGAATATAATTAATGTCACCGAAACGTATATTTAAAAATGCTTAAAATGGCAATTTTATGTTAGATATATGTTACCACAATAATTTTTTAAATTACAAATATTTCATAGTTTTAATGTTGGGGATGCATACTACCAATTGCAGAGATAATAAAAATTATTTAAAAGTTTGAATTTATCAACTTCAAAAATTAAAAATACCTTCCCTACACACATTTTAAAGTGTACTCCCCAAAATGAGAAAGAATGTCACATGTTGATACAGAATAATATATTATAAAGTGATGAAGGCAATTATGTAAAGTTACCAATGTTCCTGTAAAAAGAAGTAAAATATATATTTCAATTCTTACTACAAAGAACACATAAACCAAGAAAATATCTATGCTACATATTTGAGAGTAAAATATATTAATATTTTATGACTAGCTATTATAAAATGATGAACACTTTAATTAAGGATATGAGCCAACATTAAGAAAGATGCTGAATATAAGCAATAAATAAACATTATTAAATTGCTCAATGTCTCTGAGAAATAAAGAAATTAAAATATTTAAGAAATAGATACCACTTTTGTTGGCACAGTGGTTAACAACTCAGCTGCTAAACAAAAGGTTGGAAGTTTGAATCCACCAGCCACTCCTTGGAAACCCTTTGAGGCAGTTCTACCCTATCCTATAGGGTCGCTAATAATTGGAAGCGACTCGATGGCAATGTGTTTTGGTTTTTTTGGTTATGTTATATAAGATTGGAAAATTTTTTTAACACTTTTTTTATTGTACTTTAGGTGAAGGTTTACAGAACAAATAGTTTCTCATTAAACAGTTAGTACACATATTGTTTTATGACATTGGTTAACAACCCCACGACATGTCAACCCTCTCCCTTCTCGACCTTTTTTTTTTTTTTTGGTGAAAATATACATAGCCAAAGATATATCATTTCAAAAATTTCTGCATGTACAATTAAGTGACATCGATTACTTTCTTCCAGTTGTGCTGCTATTCTCACTTTAGATGGAGGTTTACAGAACAAAATAGTTTCTCATTAAAAAGTTAGTACACATGTTGCCCTATGACAATGGTTAACAACCCCACTACATGTCAACACTGTCCTTACTCAACCTTGGGTTCCCTATCACCAGCTTTCCTGTCCCCTCCTGCCTTCTAGTCCTTGTCCCTGGATTGCTGTGACTCATTAGTCCCGTTTTGTTTTATGTGGCTGTCCAATCCCCGACTGAACAGTGAACCTCGGAAGTGACATCACCACTGAGCTAAAACAGTGTCGGGGGGCCATAGTCTCAGGGTTTCTCCAGTCTCTTTCAGGCCAGTAAATCTGGTCTTTTTTTGGTGTGTGTTAGAATTTTGTTCTACATCCTTCTTCAGCTCTGCCAGAACCCTCTGTTGTGCTCCCGGTCAGAGCAGTCAGTGGTGGTAGCCAGGCACCATCTAGTTGTACTGGACTCAGTCTGGTGGAGGCCTTGGTAGCTGTGGTCCGTTAGTCCTTTGGACTAATCTTTTCCTTGTTTCCTGTTCTCTTCATTCTCCCTTGCTCCCGAAGGGGTGAGACCAGTGGAGTATCTTAGATGGCTGCTCACAGGCTTTTAAGATCCCAGACGCTACAAGGTAGAATGTAGAACATTGTCTTTCTAAACTGTGTCATGTCAATTGAGCTAGATGTTCCCCAAGACCATGGTCCTCACAGCCCTCCGCCCAGCAATTCAGTTCCTAAGGGAGTTTGGATGTGTCTATGGAGCTTCCATGACCATTCCTTGTACAAGTTGTGCTGGTTTCCCCAGTATTGTGTACTGTCTTACCCTTCACCAAAGATACCACTTATCTATTGCCTATTTAGTATTTTCCCCCCACACCTCCCATCCCTCGTAACCAACAAAGATTGTTACTTTTTGTGTGTAAACTTTTTCATGAGTTTTTACAATAGAGGTCTCATACAATATTTGTCCTTTTGTGATTGACTTATTCCACTCAGCATAATGTCCTCCAGTTTCATCCATATTATGAGATGCTTCACAGATTCATCACTGCTCTTTACCGTTGTGTAGTACTCCATTGTGTGTATGTACCATAGTTTGTTTATCCATTCATCTGTTGATAGGCATCTAGGTTGTTTCCATCTTTTTGCTATTGTGAACAATGCTGCCATGAACATGGATGTGCATATGTCTGTTCGTGTGACAGCTCTTATTTCTCTAGGATATATTCCTAGGAGTGGGATTGCTGGATAGTATGGTATTTCTATTTCTAGCTGTCTAAGGAAGTGCCATATCATTTTCCAAAATGGTTGTATCATTTTGCATTCCCACCAGCAGTTCATAAGAGTTCCGATCTCCCTGCAGCCTCTCCAACATTTGTTATTTCCAGTGTTTTTGATACATGATAGTAACGCTGAGGTGACATGGTATCTCATTGTGGTTTTAATTTGCATTTCTCTAATGGCCGGTGACCGCGAGAATTTCCTCATGTGTCTCTTGGCCGCTTGAATGTCTTCTTTGGTGAAGTGTCTGTTCATTTCCTTTGCCAATTTTTAATAGGATTATTTATCTTTTTGTTGTAGAGGTGTTGGATTTTCTTGTAGATTATGGAGATTAGAACTTTGTCTAAATTGTACTGTCCAAAAAATTTTTTCCCAGTCTGTAGGTTCTCTTTTTACTCTTTTGGTGAAGTCTTTTGAAGAGCATAGGTGTTTGATTTTTAAAAGATCCCAGACATCTAGCTTATCTTCTGGGGTTTGTGTGCTGATGGTTATGGTTTGTATCCTGTTAATGCCGTGGAGCGTTGGTCCTATTTTTTCTTCTATGATTGTTATAGTTTTTGGCTTTATATTTAGGTCTTTGATCCATTTTGAATTAGTTTTTGTATATGGTGTGAGGTATGGGTCCTGTTTCATCTTTTTGCAGATGGATATCCAGTTTTGCCAGCTCCTTGGTTAAAAAGACTGTCTTTTCCCCATCTGATGGACTTTGGGTCCTTGTCGAAGATCAGGCGACCATAGGTGGATGGATTTACATCTGGGTTCTCAATTCTGTTCCATTGGTCAATGCATCTGTCGTTTTACCAGTACCAGGCTGTTTTGACTACTGTAGCTGTATAGTAGGTTCTGAAGTCAGGTAGTGTGAGTCCTCCAACTTTATTCTTCTTCAGTAGTGCTTTACTTATTTGGGGCTTCTTCCCTTTCCATATGAAGTTAATGATTAGTTTTTCCATCTCTTTGAAGAATGTTGTTGGTATTTGGATAAGGATTGTGTTGTATTTGTAAATTGCTTTGGGTAGAATTGTCATTTTCACAATGTTGAGTCTACCTATCCATGAGCATGGTATGTTTTTCCATTTCTGTAGATCCCTTTGGGTTTCTTGCAGTAGTGTTTTGTAGTTTTCTTTGTATAGGTCTTTCACAACTCTGGTTAGATTTATTCCTAAGTTTTTTTTTTTTTTTTTTTTAGAGGCTATTATAAATGGTATTGATTTCCAGATTTCCTTTTCATCATTCTCTTTATTGGTGTATAGGAATCCAACTGATTTTGAATGTTTCTCTTATATCCTGCTACTCTGCTGAATCCTTCTAGTAGTTCCAGTAGATTTCTCATGGAGTCTTTAGGGTTTTATATGTATAGTGTCATATAATCCACAAACAGGGACAGTTTAACTTCTTCATTACGTTTGGATGCCCTTTATTATTTTTTCTTGCCTTGTTGCTCTAGCTAGAACTTCCAGCACAATGTTAAATAGGAGTGGTGATAAAGGGCATCCTTGTCTTGTTCCTGTTCTCAAGGGGAATGTTTTCAGCCTCTCTCCATTAATAATGATGTTGGCTGTTTGTTGTGCATAGATGCCCTTTATTATGTTGAGAAATTTCCCTTCTATACCTATTTGATTGAGAGTTTTTATCAGGAATGGGTGTTGGACTTTGTCAAATGCCTTTTCTGCATTGATTGAGATGATCATGTGATTCTTTTCTTTCCTTTTATTTATGTGGTGGATTACATTGATTGATTTTCTAATGATGAATCATTCTTGCATAAATGGTATGAATCCTACTTGGTCGTGGTGTATTTTTTTTTTTTTTTTGATATGATGCTGAATTCTATTGGCTAGAATTTTGTTGAGAATTTTTGCATCTATATTCATGACAGATATTTGTAATTTTCTTTTTTGTGGTGTCTTTGCCTGGTTTTGGTATCAGGGTTATGCTGGCTTCATAGAATGAATTCGAAAGTCTTGCTTCCTTTTCTATGCTCTGAAATAATTTGAGTAGTACTGGTACAAGGTCTTCTCTGAATGTTTGGTAGAATTCTCCAGTGAAGCCATCTGGGCCAGGGTTTTTTTTGGTTGGGAGTTTTTTTTTATTACCTTTTCAATCTCTTCTCTTGTTATGGGTCTCTTCAGATTTTCAATATCACTTTGTTGTAGTTTAGGTAGGTAGTGTGTTTCTAGAAATTTATCCATTTCCTCTAGGTTTTCAAATTTGTTGGAGTACAGTCTTTTTATAATATTCTGTTATGATTCTTTTTATTTCAGTTGGGTCTGTTGTAATGTCACCCATTTCATTTATTATTTGGGTTATTTGTGTTCTCTCCTGTTTTTCTTTTGATAGTCTGGCCAGTGGTTTTTCAATTTTGTTGATCCTTTCAAAGAACAAACTTCTGGTTTTCCTGATTCTATTGTTTTTCTATTCTCTATTTCATTTATTTCTGCTCTGATCTTTATTATTTCTTTTCTTCTGGTGGCTGTGGGCTTTTTTTTTAATGTTCTCTTTTTATTGGTTTGAATTATGTACTTAATGTTTTGAGTTTGTCCTTTTCTTCTTTTTTGATGTGTGCATCTATTGCTATAAATTGTCCTCTGAGGACTGCCTTTGCTGTGTCCCAAAGGTTTTGGTATGATGTGTTTTCATTCTCATTTGATTGTAAGAATTTTCTGATTCCATCTCTGATGTCTTCTATTACCTAGTAGTTTGTAAGCAGGGTGTTATTCAGTTTTCATGTAATTGATTTTTTTTTTTCTTGCTCCTTCTGTTGTTAATTTCTACCTTGATGGCATTGTGGTCAGAGAAGATACTTTGTATTATCTCAACGTTTTGGATCTTGTTAAGGATTGCTCTGTGGCCTAAGATGTGGTCTATTCTGGAGAACATTCCATGTGAATTGGAAAAGAATGTGTACTTTGCAGCTGTTGGATGGAGTGCTGTATATACATCTATGAGATCAAGTTAGCTGATTGTGCCCTTTAGGTCTTCTGTATCTTTGCTGAGTTTCTTTTTAGATGTTCTGTCCTTTATCGAGAGTGGGGTGTTGAAGTCTCCTACTATTATTGTGGAACTGTCAATTTCTGTTTTCACTACTGTTAGAGTTTGTTTTATGTATTTTGGAGCCCTGTCATTGGGTGTGTAGATGTTTATTATGGTTATGTCTTCATGATGGATTGTTGCCTTAATCACTATATAGTATCCTTCTTTGTCTTTTATGGTGGATTTTGTTTTAAAGTCTACTTTATCTGAGATAAGTATTGCCACTCCTGCTCTTTTTTGGTAGTTATTAGCTTGATATATTTTTTTTCCAACCTTTAATCTTTAATAAATTTACATCTTTTTTTCTGAGGTGTGTTTCTTGTAGACAGCATATTGAAGGATCCTGTGTTTTTTCAATCCATTCTGTCACTCTCCGTCTCTTTATGGGTGCATTGAGGCCATTTACGTTCAGTGTAATTATTGATAGATGTGAGTTTATTGCTGTCGTTTTGTAGTGCTTTTTTTTATTGTGGTGTTGACGTTTGCTTTGTTCCTCTTACTCTCCTGTGCTGAATTCCTTTTGTTTCTGGATTTTTTTTTTCATTTCTTTTGTTTTTGTAGATTTTGGTTTTACTGAGAGTTTATGTTTTTGCTCTTTGTTTTTATGAGTATGTTTGTTAACTTTCTTTGTGGTTACTGTGAAATGTACCCTTATTTTTCTAAGTTTGAAGCAGTCTATTATTACTTGGTATCGCCTTGCCTTCTTCTCCATTAGAAAGTTCTATATCTACACCGTTTATTCCCTCTTTTGTTGTTCTGATGTTGTTGTCATTTACAGATTAACTGCTCTGATTTCCTGTTGTATTTCTTTTGGTTTTGGATAGTCCTTGAGAATTCATTTCCTAGACTGGTACCTGGCTGGTACGATCCTGCATCCTAGATTCAGCCTGTGAGCTGATGTTGTTTGTTCTCAGATCAAAGGACTCCCTTTAATAATTGTTGTAAGTTTGGTTTGGTTTTTACATATTCCCTTAATTTCTGTTTATCTGGAAAGTCCTAATTTCACCATCATATTTGAACAAGAGTTTTGCAGGATATATTATTCTTGGCTGGCAATTTTTTTCTTCAAGGTTTTATATGTGTCATCCTATTGCCTTCTTGCCTGCATGGTTTCTGCTGAATATTGGAGCTTACTCTTATTGTTTCTCCTCTGTATGTGACTTCTTGTTTTTCACAAGCTGCTCTCAGGATTCTTTGTCTTTGGTTCTGACAAGGGTGATTATGATATGCCTTGGTGATTTTCTTTTGGCGTCTCTCCTATATGTGGTTCGTTGAGCTTCTTGGTTGGCCAGCTTTTCATCTTTCAGCAGCTCTTCAATGATCCTGTGTTTTCTGTTTTCTCCCCCTGTTCTGGAACTCTGATCACTTGCAAATTTTTGCTTTTGATTTTGTCCCACATAATTCTCAGGGGCTCTTTTTCTTTGTTCTTTTTTCTGAGTTTTCCTTAAACAGAGTTGTATCCAAGTGTTTGTCTTCAATTCCACTGATCCTGTTTTCCACCTTTTCAAATCTGCTCCTCAGCCCTTCTATGACACTGTCCATTTCTGAAATCTTGTTTATTTTTTGGATTTCTAATTTCTGTTTTTGTATAATTTCTAGTTGTGAATTTATTTTGGCATTTTGTTTCTGCATTATTTTCCTGAATTCTTCCATTTTTTGTCTGTATTTTCCATGAGTTTGTCTCCCTTTTCCATGAATTTGTCTATTTTTTCCTCATTTTTGTCTGCTTTTTGCTTCATCTCTTGAGAATTCTGAGTATTACAGATTTGAATTACCTATCAGGTAGTTGTAGCGCCTCTTCTTCTACTGGAAAGTCATCTGGTGTTTTATTTTGGACGCCTACTGGAACCATCCTGTCGTGTTTTTCTAAATGTTTTGATATTGTCTGCTGTCTTCAGGGCATTCGGTAGTTATTTTTCTCATTTATTGATTGTAGATTTGTTTGTTTCATCCTTTTTTTTTTTTTTTTAAATTTGGCTATGTCTGAGCAGGCGGGCTGTGTGTTATTTGTTGTTTGCTCGTCTGTGGGCATGAGAGTTTTCACCTCCTCCAATTGGCAGGGTCCAGTGACTCAGATATGGTACAGCAGGGCAGGTAGGTCTAGCTGAAGAGGGAGTTGCTGGGATGGGTTGTTTGTGGCACTACAGCCACCAGGGCGGGTCAGTAATCAGTGCAGGGTAGGTTCAAGTAGGCTGTGCCTGTGCTGCTTGGTGGTGTGATGTTAAGTGCACAGTGCAGGTAGGCAGGATGGAGGGGCGAGATTGTGATGAGTGGAGCTAAGATGGGTATGGGAGAGAGGAGAGAGGAACAGGAGTCAAAAACATACAAACAAAAAAGAGTGCTGGGGAGCTTGCTGTTGGAGTGGAGAGATGAGAGACTATGAAATGGAGAAAAACAAAAAGGGGAAGAAGAAGAAAAAAAGAAGAGTGAATAAATGAAAATTAGAAAGAAAAAAGAAAACCTCCCAGAGATCCCACTGGTGCGGCTATGAGGTCTGGGGATGTTGTTCCCAGGTGTTGAAGTACAGCCTGGCTGGAAGGTGTAGAGGTCTCACTCAGCACCAGGTATTCAGGGGACAGGAAGAGAAGGAAGGTATAAAGAGATAAGAAACTAAGTAATGAAGAAAGACAAAAAGGGAAAAAGAGGGAAAAGAAAACAAAAATTTTTAAAAAAGAACAAGAAAAATCCCCCCCAAAACAGAAAAAATACCATTAAGAAAGAAATGCCCTCAGGGATCCCTCTGCACATCTGCCGAAGCTGAGGGGGTAGGTCCCAAGCTGTGCAGCAATACCCAGCCAGAATGGGCTCCCAACTCGAGAAAAGAAAAAGAAAACAAACAAACGATTTAAAAGAAACAAACAAAAGCCTTGGGATCCCATCAGTGTGGCAGCATGGACCGGAAGCAGTTCCACACTCAAGCGGAGATCCACAGCCCCACAGGAAGAAGCAAAGATAGTGCATGAAGCCAGGTATTTGAGTGAAAGGATGGGGAGGTGGTGTCAGGTAAGGAAGAAATCAAAAGAAGCAGAAAAAAGCAACACCAGCAGCCAAGAAATGGCACTCAGGGAGTCGGCCAGTGTGGGTGGGTGGAATCCAAGCAGCCGGTGGTTCCCAGCCAAGATACTGTGGCTGCAGGAAGCAGAGGAGGCCTAGTGGGGGTGAAGGGTGGGGGCTGGGAAAGCATATATCGACAGTTACCAGTTTCTGTCTCCTGCTGGAATCTCCGTAAAGCTGCTTTCTCATACCCCCTATTTGTTGGTCTCTGATAGGATTCCAAGATGGCAGATCTGTGCTGTGTTAGCTGATAGGGGACCTCTGCATGTATGTCTCCCCACTCTCTGTTCTCTGCCAGTTTCTCATTCCATTTGGTGCTTGGCTGAGTTCTTTATCTCTTCATTTGATGTTTAAGGTTTTAGGATTGTTGTTTTCTCTGTTTGGCTTAGTTTTTTAGATCTTTGCTGTGGGATGGTGTGGTGCTTCTGCCTAGAGCACCATGTTGCCAGAAGTTCCAAGATGAGAAAATTTTTACAAGAACAGTATCACCTGTGGTCATGTGCTTGGATAGCCCACATTTCCAAATGCTTTGGATGGGAGTGAAATTCATTCAGTATTTCTGGTGTCAATTTTATCAGAACTGAAAATAAACTTGCCTTTTAATCCAGAAATTCCACTTTTAGAGATGTACTCTCAGAATAAAACTTGGACCAGTGTAGATAGATGTATGTTCAAAGATGTTCTTCCATAATGTTGTTTACAATAGTAAAAATATTGAAAACCAACTAAGTGAGCATTGATAGGGTATAAGTAAAATGAATGGTGGTGATTCATAAGATGGAATTCTAGGTAATCATAAAAAATGACCATGTAAAAACAGAAAAACTAATAATAGAAATTTTAAATCACATATTTGAAATAAAAAATGGAGTTTACAACAATATGTAAGTTAGTATCCTAGCACTGTGTGTGTGTGTGTGTGTGTGTGTGTGTGAGTGTTCTGTAAGAGTTCAGTCTAGCCTAATACTGCTCACAGCACCAATTGTGAAAAAGCAGTCAAGGGAGGCTGAGGTCGTCCACGTCTGATGCCAAATGTGTGGTGGATAATAAATCCCATTCCAGACGGTGGGACCAAGATAGCAGAATAGTCAGATGCTTCCTGTAGTCCCTTTTACAAAAAAGAGCTGAAAAAACAGGTGAATTGATTATATATGACAATCTAGGGGCCCTGAACATCAAACACAAAGTTGAGGAGTCGAACTGAGTGGCAGCGGGAGGGAGAGACAGTTCAGAAGCAGTGAAGAAGTGCCAGACTTGATCTAGCCAGCACCCTGCAAGCTGGATTGTTTGGCGCACATGGGATGTGGCAAACAGTAGTGCTGGGGAGGGGTTTTACCACATCAGGAGAAACAAAGCAGTGGAGAGTCTGCACAAGCCTCTAGAGCCAGGGGTAAGTGACATAGGATCTACAAAAGTTAAGCGCAAATGTCTAACCTACCACGCAGGATCAAAATAACCCTTTACCCTTTGGGACTTCCGTAGCAGAGAAATGCCTCTCTTTCCCTTCCCTGCTCCCTCCCTGCTCTACTCCAGAGCCAGTCTGGCAGTGTTCAATGGTTGCCACACCACCTAGACTGGAAGTGGGACCTGCCACACCTGAACCAGTCTCTGGGCTTTGGGGAGGGAACAAACAAAAAGAAACTACCAGCTCTCATAAGCTGGGAGCTCAGGTCTAACCGTGCCCAAACCAGTCTCATGGCTTTAAAATATCGCCATACCCCCTAAGCCGGGAATTCAGCACAAGCACTGTCCCTTTGCCTAGGCACAGGCATAAGGGGTCCACAAACTTCAAATGCCTTTCATCCCTGCCTAGACCTGTGTGGGCCCACTCAACAGTGTAGGCCTTCATAAGCATAGTACAACAGGGTATATACCTGAAGCCTATTTTCAACTGAAACAGCTAAGAGGAAGTGGCAGATTCATGACATCTGACACCATCCTGCCCATTAAGCAGGGTCTTCACCCACCCACATCAGGGGCCTGAGGACTGGCAGCTTCACCCATCCCACATATCCACCCATGACAGGGGTCTGAGAATAAGTAGTGTCCCCCCGTCCTTAAAGAAAACAGCTTTAGGTGCCCAAAGTCCAGCTGCAAAACCCACCCACCTATGCAGTCTAGGGGACAGGGACACACCTTCCACCTAGGAACTCAGGGGCAGCCATCGGCCCCCAACCTTGCTCAGTATATAACCCACTACTGCATCCAGGTACCTGTGCCTTCTCCAGTCACCCCTACAGAGCCCTGCTTGACTAGGACTGTAGGGGACAGCCTATACCACACACTCAGTGACTGACAACATGTATACCTAAGTTGAATCCACACAAGAAAAGTAAACAGATTCCTAGGCTTACACACCTGGTAGCAGCTCTAAACACCTGGTGACAGGACATGACAGCTTCATATATGCCAATAATCAAAGTAGCTCACATGCTCAGCCTATCTGGGCATATCAAAACAAAACAAGAAGCTAGGACACAATAAGCAGACATACAATAAATAAATATAATTTATTGATGGCTTGGAGACAACAGTCAATATCAAATCACATAAAGAGGCAGACTAGGATGGCTCCAGCAAGTGACCAAAACAAAGAAGCAGGAAACCTCCAGGAAGAAGAGAAGGTCTTGGAATTACTGGAGATAGAATTCAAAAGATTAATATACAGAACTCTTGAAGATATCAGGAAGGAGATCTTGGAAAACTCAGAGCAAGCCAAGGAACACACAGACAAAGCAATAGAGGAATTTAGGAAAGCTATAAAAGAGCAGAATGACAAATTTAACAGGCGGCTAGAATCCACAGAGATATAGCAAATAGAAATCCAAAAGATTAACAATAAAATTTCAACTCAATAGAAAGTCATAGGAGCAGAATTGAGGCAAAGGAAGTCATAAGTAGCGAGATTGAAGATACAGCACTTGACATCAACTTATTTGAGGAAAAATCAGATAAAAGAATTTTAAAAAATGAAGAAACTCTAAGAATTATGTGGGACTCTATCAAGAGGAATAACCAGCGAGTGATTGGAGTACCAGAACAGTGGGGATAACAGAAAATACAGAGGATTGTTAAAGATTTGTTGGCAGAAAACTTCCCAGATATCATGAAAGATGAAAAGATATCTATCCAAGAAGCTTACTGAACCCACACAGGGTAGATCCCAAAAGAAAGTCCCCAAGACATATTATAATCAAGCTTGCCAAAACCAAAGATAAATAATTTTAAGAGTGGCTAGGGATAAATGAAAAGTCACTTACAAAGAAGAGTTAATAAGACTAAGCTCTGATGACTCAGAAGAAACCAAGCAGGCAAGAAGGCAATGGAATGACATATATAAAGTCTTGAAAGAAAAAAATTGCCAGCCAAGAATTATATATCCAGTAAAATTCTCTCTCAAATATGAAAGTGAAATTAGAGCATTTCCAGATAAACGGAAGTTAAGGGAATTTGCAAAAACCAAACCAAAATTACAAGAAATACTAAATGGAGTCCTCCAGCTACAGAATCAATAATATCAGATAACAAGGCAAGACTAGCACACAGGACAGAACAAACCAGATAGGGAAGTCACAAAAACAAGTAAAAGCTAAAACACTGAAAATAGGGAAACAGAGATTTCAATATGTAAAAGACGACAACATTAAAAGAAATAAGAGGGACTAAATAGTGCAGTCATAGAACTTGCATATGGAGAGGAAGTTAAGGCAATATCAAGAAATAAAAGATTGGTTTAAACTTAGAAAAATAGACGAACATTTTAAGGTAACCACAAAGGAAACTAACAAACCTACACATCAAAATAAAAAAGAAGAAAAACATAGAGACCCAGCAAAATACAAAATCAACAACAATGAAGAAGATGAAAAGAAAATACATAAGGAAAAATGACTCAGCACAGAAAATTAAGTGGAAAAAGAAACTGTCAACAACACACACACACAAATACATCAAAATGACCACACTAAACTCATACCTATCAATAATTACACAGAATGTAAATGGACTAAATGCACAAATAAAGACACAGAGAGTGGCAGATTGGATTAAAAAACACGATCCATCTATACGCTGCCTACAAGAGACACATCTTAGACTCAAAGACACAAACAAACTAAAACTCAAAGGATGGAAAAAATATATATCAAGCAAACAACAACCAAAAAGAGCAGAAGTGGCAATATTAATCTCTGACAAAATAGACTTTAAAGCAAAATCCACCACAAAGGATAAGGAAGGACATTATATAATGATTAAAGGGTCAATACACCAGGAGGACATAACCATAATAAATACATATGCACCCAACAATAGGGCTCCAACATACATACAACAAACTCTAACACCAGTGAAAAGAGAAATAGCTCCACAATAGTAGTAGGAAACTTCAATACATCACTTTTGGTGAAGAACAGAACATCTAGAAAGAAGCTCAGTAAAGGCATGCAAGATCTAAATGTCACAATCAACTTGATCTCATAGACATATACAGAACACTCCACCCAGCAGCAGCCAAGTATACTTTCTTTTCCAATGAACATGGAACATTCTCCAGAATAGACCACATTTTAGGCCACAAAGCAAGCCTTAACAAAATCTATTGCATGAAAATATTACAAAGCATCTTTTCTGACCATAAAGCCATAAAAGTAGAAATCAATAACAGAAAAAGCAAGGAAAAAAATTGAATACATGGAAACTGAAAAACACCTTGCTCAAAAACTACTGGATTTTAGAGGAAATCAAGAACAGAATGAAGAAATTCATAGAATCAAATGAGAATGAAAATACATTCTACCAGAACGTTTGGGACACAGCAAAAGCAGTGCTCAGAGGTCTATTTACAGCAACAAATGCACACATCCAAAAAGAAGAAAGGGCCCAAATCAAAACATTAAGCCTACAACTCGAACAAATAGAGAGCAGCAAAGAAGCCCATGGGCACCAGAAGAAAGCAAATAATAAAAATTAGAGCAGAAATAAACAAAATAGAGAATAGAAAAACAATTGCAAGAGTCAAAAAAAAGAGAAGCTGGTTCTTTGAAAAGATCAACAAAATCGATAAACCACTGGAGAAACTGACAAAAGAAAAATAGGAGAGGAAGCAAATAACCCAAATAAGAAATGAGATGGGCTATAGCACAACAGACTCAACTGAAATTAAAAGAAGGGACAGGAGCTTGTTGGATGGACAGGGAAACCCGTGTGGAAAGGGGGCTTGCAACTAGTGTCATATAACAATATGTGTATGAATTTTTATATGAGAAATTAACTTGAGCTGTAAACTTTCACCTAAAACACAATAAAAAAATAAATCCCATTCCAGACACCAACTCTGTCCTGTAGGAATCTCAGCTTCCCTTCCCTGGTCACTTCAGGCCCCAGTTGCTCCATGCAGCTCTTATTCTCTCATCCCTATTCGCTGTGGTTTTAGTCAGTAGATACCAGCCCCTTCTCTGTTCCTTAGGTCAGAAAATCCGTTGCAATGACTCCCAAACTCTATGGAAAGGGTGATCTTTAATCTAGCAGAAAAAGGGAGACAAACACATAAGGTGAGGTCTTGGAGGGATCTCAGTGCAGAGCTTCCATGTCCTCAGGGAATGCACTTACCCTCCCAAGAGCAGATGCTTGCTCTCACCTCTCAGGAAGCTCCACTGAGCCTCCATCTTCCAAGGCTTTTATTGGCCTCACCACATGGCCATACTAGATTACATAATGCTTCCTGAGGCTTAGTCAGCACTGGGCCCCAAATGGTTCCTATTGGTCTGGTCAACCCCCATTCATTGGCCTCAGGTGAGGTCTTGCTCTCAGGAGCCTGGACTAAAGGCTGTATTATTTACTGCAAGGGGATTCCACAACTCATGGTGTGTATTCTAAAATAACACTGAAATATAAATAACAAAATCAAAACAAAATGAAATAAAAACCACAAATGGATGAAACTATCACAGCTACCTACAGATAACAATAGGGAATAATATTAATTTTTCTCACTGATTTTCCCATATAAATAAATAAAGCAGATAAATGTATTTTTAAAGTGTAAGTCTTTGACTTTGGGGGTACATTAAAGCCACTTTAGTGGCTTTAATTTGTATCTTCTCAGCATTATTATTGACTCATCATTACCTACTAAATAAACCGAATTGTGTATCACTGTTAAAGTTCTGCACAGCCTTATATAATATCTGAAAGCACTCGGGTGCTAACTGAAAGGTCGGCGGTTTGAACCCACCAGCTGCTCCATGGGAGAAAGATGTGGCACTTTGCTTCCATAAAGATTTACAGCCTTGGAAACCCTATGGGGCAATTCTACTCTGTCCTATAGCGTCACTATGAGTCGGAATTGACTCGACAGCAATGGGTTTTAATGGACTCTTCTAAAGATACTGGTGTTTAAATGTTTTTCATCATTACCACTAATATTACCAGTTTAAAAACTCTTGGATAACATTTTTTGTTGTGAAAATATACACAACAAAACATTCACCAGTTTCTATATGTACAATTCAGTGATGCTGATTATATTCTTCATGTTATGCAATCATATCTTTTTCCAAATGATTCTACCACCATTAACATAAACTCACTGCCCCCTAAACAAAAACTCCCCCTTTCCCCTTCCCTCCCACCCTTGGTAATCATTAATAATCTTTGGTTTCTATATATTTACTTATTTCATATAAGTGAGATCATACAGTATTTGATTACTGATTTATTCTCTTGTTATGAGTCTACTGAGATCCATTATTTCTTCTTGAGTCAATGCAGGGAGCTTATATGTTCAAGGGAATTTGTCCATTTCCTCTAAAATATCAATTTTTCTTGGTATACAACTGTTCATAGTTTTCCCTTACAATCCTTTATTTCTGTAGTCAGTTGTACTGTTCCCCACTTTCATTTCTAATTTCAGATATCTGCATCTTCTACCTCTATTTCTTTGTCAGTCTAGCCAAAGGTTTGTCAATTTTACTGATCTTTTAAAAAAAAAAAAAAACAACTTCTGGCTTTATTGCTTACAGTGCTTTGTATATTCTCTATTTCATTTATTTCTGCTCTGATCTTCATTATTTCCTTTCTTCTTGTAGCTTTAGGCTTAGTTTGCTCTTTTTCTAATTCCTCAAGTTGTAAATTAGGCTACTGATTTGGGATCTTTCTTATTTTTTATTGTAGGTTTTTATTGCTATAAATTTCCATTTGAGAACTGCCTTCACTGCATCTCATAGGTTGTGGTATATTATCATTTTTCTTTGACTCTAAGTACTTCTTTTCTTTCTCTTGATTTTTTTTTACCCTTTTGTTTAATAGTGTCATTTAGTTTTCACATATTTGTGCATTTACCAGTTTTCTTTCTGTTAATTTCTATTTCATTTAATTATGATCAGAAGACATACTTAGTATGATTACAATCTTTTTTAATTTATTGAGATTTCCTGTGTATACTAAGATATGCTCTATTCCAGAGAATGATCTGTGTGTACTGGAGAAGAATGTATATTGAGCTGTTGTTGGGTAGAGTGTTCTATATATGTGTTAGGTCTAGTTGGTTAATTTGTTGTTCAAGTCTTCTATTTCTTTACTGATCTTTTTTTCTAGTTGTTGAAAGTGGTGTATTAAAAAGTGTACAATTATTATTACTGACCTGTTTCTCCCTTCAAATCTGTGTTTGCTTTATAAATTTTGGGGCTCTGAGGTTAGGTGCATAAATACACATAATTGTTATATCTTCTTGATGATATAATGATTTATCATTATGTAGTGTCCTTCTTTGTCACTTACAACATATTTTGGCTTAAAGTCTATTTTATCCGTTATTAAAATTGCCACAGTTGCTCTTCTGTGATTACTGTTTGCATGAAATGTTGCTCCCCCCCCCCCCATCTGCAGTGCAATGGGTTTCTCTTGTATATGGCCTTTCTGGCCTTGGGTTTATAATTCTGTCAAAAATGATTGGTTGGTTTGTCAATTTGCTATGCAAATAGTAGCATGTAAAACCACCCAATAGGATTGAATGACTTGGGAAAAGGGGTTAGTTAGTGGTCCTGCTGGGAAGAACATGCCTTGAAATTTGCAAGGAGCTTGCTTATATAAGCAGCCAACCCTACAGGGGTTTTTAGAGGCAAGAAGAGAGAGGAGGAGGGAATCTCCTGAAAAAGTTGTAATACTGGTCAAGAGCTGTAACACTGAAGACAGTAGGAGATGGCATGAGACAACACAAGAAGGCCAAAATGGTATGAGACAATAGTGGGCTTGTCAGCCAGTGGAGAGAGAACTGGTGGGTATCTCTGGGCAGGGGACTTGCTGGTGGAACTAAAGAGCTGTAACACTTACACAAGCAGGGCAGAGGCCTAGAAGGGTCCAGTGGCAGCAGCCTAAAGGGGCCCAACAGCAGAACAGCCTGGGAAGGGTCCTGGGGGCAGAACAACCCAGGAAAAGGCCTGGTGACAGAGGTGGTGGTGAGATGCCAAGAAGAGGGGCTGAGCAACGGAGCCAGCAGTGATGGTGGAAAGCTGCTGCTAGGAAGGCAGCAGCCAAGCAGCTACTACAATAACCATGAGCTGGGCCAGTTAGCAGCAGAAAGGATGAGAGCGGGGAGGCTGAAGGCAGAGAAAAGCATGTGCACGGCCAAGAAGGGCGTGTGCATGGCTGAGAGAAGGGCCTGCCTGCATGCACAGCTGAGAAGGGTCATTGACTAGCACGGCCAAGAAGGGTGGTCAGCTAGCACAGCCAAGATGAAGCTGAGAGCTGTCCTGGTTGGGAGCTCTCCTGATTGACTAAGTTGATCTTGTCTCCTGAGCTGTATCCTGTTACTTCCAAGTTGATCCTGATCCCGAGATGTAGCCTGCTACTTCCTTAATAAACCACATAACTGTGAGTACGGTCTGTGAGTTCTGTGTAGCCAATTGCAACAAATTATCAAACCCAGCAGAGAAGCAGAGAGTGCCATGGGGGGATACAGCTGGTGTCAGAAATGGTGAAAAAGTTTGAGAGCGGAGGTATGTCTGACCTCCAACTCATAGGAACCAGCTTTGTGCTGATCCTGATTCTTATCCCTTGGGAATTTAGGTGACTTCAGACATTAGATTACACCATTCTTTCACTTTCAACCTATTTGTGTTTGTGCCTAAGGTGTGTCTCTTGTAGACAGCATATAGATGAGTCATGTTTACATATCCAATCTGCCAATCTGTCTCTTGATTAGAGTATTTACTGAATTTACTTTCATGGCAATTTTTCAATAAAGCTAGTCTTCCTTCTGGCATTTTGTGGTGTGTGTGTGACTTATACCTTGTTAGTCCCTTTTCTCTTCCAGTGCTGCCTTCTTTTGTGTACAGATTTTTGTGTGTACTCAGCCATTTTGTTTATTTTTGTGTGTCATTTTTTACTTACTTTCTTTGTGGTTACCATGAGGATTATGTTTAACATCTTACATTTATAACAACCTGCTCTATTTTGGTACCAACTTACTATTTGCCAACCAAAAACACCTTAAATCTGAACTTTATTCTTATCAAGACATTCCTTTAATGGAAAAAATTTCCCCCTGTACGTACAACTTCAAGTCTACCTAGTGTCTTTACTTTTCCTTCTGAAGTACTCCCTTTAGCATATCTTATAGGGCCAGCATGGTAGTAACAAATTCCCTCAGCTTTTGAGAATTCCTTAATATTGCCCTCTTTTTATTTTTGTGAAAAAATACCTAACACAATATATGCCAATTTGACATTTTTCAGGTGTACAACTTAGTGATATTAATTACATTAAACATCCTTTGTGAATGACAGTTTTGTCGTATATAGTATTCTTGGCTGACAGTTCTTTTAGCACCTTCAATATGTCATCCCACTGCCTTCTTGCTTGTATGGTTTCTCAGGAGAAATTAGCACTTAGTCTTATTGAGGACCCCTTGTATGTTGTCATGGATTGAATTATTTCCCCCCAAAAATGTGTGTATCAGTTTGGCTGGGCCATGATTCCTGGTACTGTGTGATTTTCCTATATGTTGTAAACCTGCCTCTATGATGTTAATGAGGGAGGATGGGTGGCAGTTGTGTTAGTAAGGTAGGACTCAATCTACAAGATCGGATTGTGTCCTGAGGCAATCTCTTGAGATATAAAAGAGAGAAGTGAGCAGAGAGACAGGGGGACCTCATCAAGAAAGAAGTGCCGGGAGCACAGGGCATCCTTTGGACCAGGGTCCCTGGGCAAAGAAGCTCTTAGTCTGGGGGAACAATGATGAGAAGGACGACAGAGACAGAAAGCCTTCCCCTGAAGCTGATGCCCTGAATTTGGACTTGTAGCCTACTTTACTGTGAGGAAATAAATTTCTCTTTGTTAAAGCCATCCACTTGTGGTATTTCTGTTATAGCAGCACTAAATGACTAAGACATATGTGATATTTTGCTTCTATTGTACTGCTCTCAAAATTTTCTCTATGCCCTTGGTTTTTGAGAATTTGATTATAATATGCCTCAGTGTGGCTCTTCTCAGATTCATCCTACTTGGAATTTGCTGAGCTTCTTGGATGTGTAAGTTTATGTCTTTCATCATATTTGGGAAGTTTTCAGCCATTATTTATTCAAAAATTCTTCCTGTCCCTTCCTCTCTTCTTCTACTGGGACTCTCATTATTAGACTTGATGATGATGTCTGTTATATATTGAATTGTGTCCCCCAAATATGTTATAAATCCCAACCCTAATACCTGTGGTTAAAATCCCATTTGGGAATGGGTTTTGTTATGTTAATGAGGCAGAATTAGTGTAGAGTGTGTCTTAAATCTGTTATTTTTGAGATATAAAAGCAGATTAAGCAAGCAGCAATAGAGCAAAGATGGAGGAAGACACAAGCTAAGTGCCATAAAAATTGAGGAACAGAAGCTCAAAAGAAACAAGTACCTTCCTTCAGAGCCAACAGAGAAAGCTTTCCCCTAGAGCTGGCACCCTGAATTTGGACGACTAGCCAACTGTGAGAAAATAATTGTTAAAGCTATCTACTTATGGTATTTCTGTTAAAGCAGCACTAGACAACTAAAACAATGTCCTTCAGATCCCTTAGGCTTTGTTCATCATTCTTCACTCATTTTTGTTTCTCACACTGAACAAACTCAATGGCCCTGTCTCTGAGTTCACTGATTCATTCTTCTCCATTCAAATCTGCTGCTAAGCCCTCCCAGAGAATTGTTCATTTCTGTTATTGTATTTTTTCAGCTCCAATATTTCTATTTGATTTTTTAAAATTCTCTATTGAAATTGTTTTGTTCTTGTATTGTTTTTCTGAATTCCTTTAGCTCTTTATTCATTTTCTCCTTTAACTCTTTGAGCATGCTTAACACTGTTGCTTTAAAATCTTTGTCTAGTGATTCTATTATCTGTCCTTCCTCAGGGACAAGTTCTGTCCTTCTAGTTTGGTCTTTTGTAGGGCCATCTATTCCTGCTTCTTCATGTGCTTTGTGATTGCTGTAATTGGGACATTAAGCTATGTTACTGTGCTAACTCTGGAGATCATATTCTTCCCTTTCTCTAGGGTTTGCTCTTTATTATTTTATTCAAGACTATAGTTCTCTGCTTCAACTCCAGACTCCCTGGCTAGTTGCACCACCTGTTATCCCTTCCCTATTGTTCTCCCTGCCCAGGATGCCAACTATCACTGTTTTACCTCTAGCTTCCCTGAGCGAGGGTGCTGCCCAAGCCACTTCAACACCAAAGTCTATGGCTTGTTGCACTTGGTGTGGTCATCTTACCACCAGATATTGATGATGCTGACTGAGTTACTCCAGTAACAATTTCCCCCACCCCAGGAATGCCTGGTATGCCCTTTCAGCATCTGTCTCACCCCATTTGTAACTACAGGCTGTCTCTGATTGGTCACCACAAATCTCCCCCTTTTCCTGTGACTGCCCATCATGCAACTCTAGCACTAGATCTCCCAACCAGGAGCTGCCTGACAGACACACCATAAGACTCCACTACCAGAAGCATTGACTGTGCTGTACCAGCCCAAGTTTCACCCTGGAAGCAGCTGCTGTTGATACTTCACCACGTCCTCACTGTTCATGAACTCCAGACTGCACCGTGCTCATCTCATTGGTTCTTCCCAGAACTCACCGGAACTCCAGCCTGCACTATGCTTGCCAAGCTGCTCTATCCCCGACCTGAGTGCTCAGGTATTTCAACCAGCGCGGTGCACACTGAATTTCTTTGTCCCAGGACTGAATACTCAGGAAATTAAGCTCACCATGCTGCTGTCTTCCAATACTACCTGTAACTCCAGCCCATTCCATGCTGAGCTGCTCTGTCCCGGGTCTGACTGCTCAGGTGGTTTGAAAAACATTCTGCTTTTCTGGGACTCACACGACTCCTACCCATGCTATGCAGAGTTGCTCTGTCCCAAGTCTGACCACTCAGGTGTCTTGGCCTTTTCTGCGCCCACTGCACCTCTGTCCCAGGCCTATGTGTTCTGGCCCATGCTGCACCCATGTTGCTTTTTTCCAGGCCTCATGGGCACTACACCCTGAGCTGTGCACAGAGTCATTCTGCCCCAAGTATGACCTACTCTCTGATCACCATGTTGTTTCAACCATGGGCTTCCTGCCCAAGGGCACGAGCCACAGCTGCCCCAAGATGGCTACACTAAGCTGGGGATGTGGGTAGGGTAAACCTACAATCTTCCATGACCTGCATGCTACATTTTTCTTAATTCAGTATTCATTTTGGTCCTCCAAACCTTTAGTTGGTGTCCAGAGTTCTGAGATTATCGATTTCATCAGTTTTTGCTTGTTTCTTCTGGGTTTGTTGTAGGGGAACAGGAGAATGTGACTCCTTATGTCGCCATCTTTCAACATCTTTTCTTCAATAACACTTTTATAGGGATTTTTAATTTTTTAAAACTATAATAACATAGAATATCTGCACAAATATTCTGAACTCAAATCATCTGAAAAACCTCCAAAAACTCTAATAGTGGTTAACTCTCAGGGTATTAAAAACGATATGGTTTCTCTTTAGTAGCAAATAACTAGGCGTGCCAAATTCAAAATTATCTAACTTCAGGAAGCAAAAATTTATCAATGGCACCATTTATAATTTTGCATGTAATAGAAATTTTATTTTATGATAAAATGCAAATGCCTATGACTCCAATATAAATTTTCTATAGGTACATACATATGGATTAAAATGCATGGAAAAAGGCCAACGATACACACTGAACTAAAAACTTGAGAGGAGAAAACCAGTATTTGGTGTGGTAAAGACGACTGATCTGTTATGTTCTAAACAATATTTACACTTTCTTCTCCTAGTATCAGCTCGTGGCATTGACCTCTCTGCACAGGAGCACCCTGTCCTGGGAAGGCCAAGGAAGCCCCCCTACCCCATGGGCACCAGTCATGGCTGTCAAGTTCCCTTTCTGTTTTAAGGAACATGATAACACCCACAAAGGCAGGGCATGATTTCACTTAGGGGCTTGAGTTACAAGGATTTCTGAGCTCTCCTCTTGCTCTCTGAGGACCTGGGGTTCCGGTAAAATGATAATTCTTGGGCTTGTTACTGGAAGCTCAGTGGAAAGAGGATGGGAATAGTTTTCATATGAGGATAACTACCCCGTTTTGCAGTTGAAGAAACTAATCCCAAAGAGGATTGACTATCTTATAGACTCTAGACATGGGAGGACAACGTATTAGGCATAACTTCCCACCTCCCCCAGACAACTGTCTGGGGACCTTATTATTAAAAGTAGTATGTAAGAGTAGACATCAGTTCCTCATTGTCTGAAAGAGAAGGCTACAGATGCAAAGTCTAAGAGAAGGGGCAGGCTAGGAAAGGGGCAGTTCAGTTCCTCAGATAAAAGGGAGAAGGCTGGGATTATTCAGTGTCCAGTGACTAAGTGGCAGATGAAATTTCAGTGGAAATAGAGAAATCAGAACAGGCTGTCTTCCCCAGAAAAACAGAGGTAGAGGGGGTGGGTCCAAGGCAGCCACAGCCGCAGTCTGACTTGGGGCAGCCAAGCATGGTTAGTAGTTGAGAGCATCTAGGATACTCAAGAGTTGAACCCTCATATAAGCTCTGGCTCTACCTTTCCCTACTAAGTTAAAGTGATAGGCAAGGAGAGGCCAATGCCAAGATAGAAAATGTTCCCAATTTCAAAAGAACAGCCTCTTGGGAGTTAGTAAGAAAACAATTCCAGACACTGGTAGCATAAATTGCTTAGTCATTTCAGAAAACACATACTTATGACCCTGCAATTTCCTTCCTAGTTTTACACAATAAAGCACCGGTTTTCAGACTCTGGGAGATGACCTATTCATTGGTTAATCAGTTTAGTATATAAGAACGAGTATTTCTTTGATTAGAATGTAGTACAATACAAAATATCCAAGAAAAACAAGAATATTATTTCATGAAACAAAATCTTAGATGCATAAAATTGTTCGTTATACATTCATATTACATACACATGACCCAAGTATCCACGTGTCACTCCCTCAAATGCAATCTTCCCATTGAAGTCTTCCCCTTTGTAACTTATTTAAAATCAAACCACCCTTCTGACAGCTTTTGCCAAATTAATTTTTTTTCATATCACTTATCACCAGGTGTCTCTCCTTTGCAGATGTTATTTTCTTGACATGGCTGCTGGCAGCTCCATGGACACAAACTAACTGGTCTATGGTGATCTCCCAATAAATATATTCTAGGATTGGTTTTCATTGGCCTATTTTGGAACAAATGACCATTTCTAGATGAATACAAATATGGGCCAGGAAGAGATGGTACCATTTGGGTTAAATGCCAACTCTGTGATCACAAGGGCAGGTTCTGTTACTAGAATGTAGAAAGTCCCACTGAGCAAACAAAAGTAATAGCCTTTACACGTTTAAGTTGGTAACCATGCTACATCAAATCAACAAGGGTTAATTAATCAAGTAATGCAGGGACAACTGGCTATTTGACAGAACAGATTGCTTATCTTACACCACATATAAAAACCACCACAAAGGATGTATGCATCATTTAACATGTCTGCTTCATACATGTCAAAGGAATCATATCTGTCACAGTCCTCAATTTCAAAAGGGATTTACTCATGCCAATATGAAAGCACGATGAACTAGAAACACTTTTCATCTAGAATAACTTTATTTCTAATATCTAGCCTTTTACATAGGAATATGCAGGAGAAAAAAAAAAAGTGCTGTTCATTCATTTGCTCCACCCAGACCTCCTTCTTCACCCTTTTCTATGCCCACCTGGGCTCCCCTGCAGATGACATCTGGTTGGGGTCTCCAAAAAGAGGTATCAGCAGTTTGGTACTGAAATTCTGGTAGTAACAATATCTCCTACTAGGTGACCCCCACTCCCTGACAACAGCTCTCATTGGACTCTGGTAAACAAAAAGTTTCCATCCTTTGCCCTTTCAGCTTAAGAATAGAAACGGCTTGCCTCTAGATGCTTCAGTACCCCTTGTTTGTCGAATGGAGTACCCGTTGCTGTCGATTCTGACTTATAGCCACCCTGTACCTCTGTAATAAGTCTTCCATTAAATTCTTTTTAGTTGAATACAGACATCCCTATCAAAAAAAAAAAAAAAAAATCTCCCCCCAAATTGCTGTGTAGGACAGAACAAAAAAGTATTACTCTGGGTCAGCTGTAATGCTTTCAGCTCTACATAACAGAAAAATCCTAAAAATAATAGTTATTGCAGATAATATAAAGGTTCCAATAGACAGCAGGTCCAGAATGAGCAAGTTGAGCAGATCAACACCATCACCTTTGGGCCAGGCTTTTCTAATCTTGTGCACTGTCATCTTCATGTTATTGCCCCATACGGCCACAAGCTACTGTTATTACAAACAGATGTAAAAAAATCCAGCAGGACAATCTCTTCTCATGTCTCCTTTCATCATTGAGATCTTTCCCAGAATTACTGCAGAGTATTTTCCCAAACATCTCATTGCTCACGTCCATCCCAAACCAATTAGAATGGAATTTCCGTGATTAATCTGGTTTTACCCCCTAAATCATCTGAAGGAGGGACAGAAAGAGCCCAGCAAAGTAGTAGGGAATGGCTGTTGCGGGGGGCAGTGTCCCTTAGAACTGCTTACCAATGTGGTCCAAGGAAGTGTATGAAATAGAACAAAGGAAGTAGGGGCAGTATATGACACTTATAATATTAAATACATAGTTCTGGATAACACATATCATGCCTAAATACCACGATGAAGTATCAAGAGTTATACTAAAGAGGAGTTTCATTACATACCACTTATTTGTAGAGTGCAGTATTACAGTTCATAACTGATGTTAACTTCACATAATTTATGTAATTACTGTTCTTAGTAATATAATTTGCATTACTGATTAATCCAGAGGCAACTGAAAAACCTCAGAAAAATAGTGTTTGGATTCTTTATTGAAATGGTAGTTCAGTAATAATGGCCACACCTAGTCAAAAAATGTAGGTAATGTGGTTCTTTGTGAAATAATATTTCACTTAAAACATATATTGGTCAAGCATGAAGAGACTCTGGTAGTACTTAGATTAGGACTGATCCAAAGGTAGTTAAAAAAACACAAAAACACTTTTTGTCTTCTTTATTCAAGAGGCAGTTCAGCAATAATGGCCACAGCCATTTACTTATGCTGCAAAATGTGAGAAATTTGTACTTTAAATTTGCCAAATATATTCATACATACACAGTGATGTTCTTGTAAATGACAGTATGTTCTGTGGGAAAATAAAAACTCTGATTTGTAGAATTTGCCAAAGTCCACGGTGTAAATACTCACACTATGGCAATTTCAAGTAATCAAAGTGACAACACCACTATATAGCATTTTCATCATATAGATTCAGTAATATAAGAGCAAAGATAGTAGTAATGTAGTAAAATTAGGAAGTGACGAGTGTTGAGTAATTAGCTTTGTTTAATATAACTAGTTATATAATTTAATTTTTAATGATGATTGTGTTTAACAACTGATTCACAAAATTCCTGAAAAATTAGCAATCAGCACTTGCAAACCAGTAGGAGCTGACTCTAGTATATCACTGAATGTGTATAAATATTTATACATATATACGTATATAACTGTGATGCTGTAAAGACACTGGTGGTATTAGTGTGAGAAATATTAATATGTACCATAATAGTTACTAAGTGTTCATACTGTCTCCTCAAAACCATGTTGGGCTACAATACGCAAATTAAGCACACCCCGAATTTGTTATATTCACATACTTACGACGCCTACAAACATCAAGGACTCTCCACACGTTTAATGCTATTGCTCAAATTTTTTTTTAAGCTTCAAATTCCTCTGGGAATATGGGTATAAATAGATATTATTTACAATAAAATTTTGGTATCACATCTGGAATATGACACTACAAACAAATTCTAGATAAAGATTTTTTACCACATTACTTAGATGAACAGATTTCCCTCAGTACAAAATTCTCTGAAGTTTTTTCTTGAAAGCTTTGGTTTTAATCTAGTATTAATTATCTACAATACAATGATATGTCATTTCTTAGTACTCTGTAGCATTCTTTGGGTTTCTCTAACGTTATTTTTTAAACTGTAAAATAAATTCGACAGGTGGACGAAGTTGAACATTCAGGATGCAGAGATGGCTTTTATCCTTGTGTGAATTCTCTGATGTTTAGTGAGTACTGATCTCTGGCTAAAAGTTTTCCCACATTCATTACACTCATAGGGTTTCTCCCCTGTGTGGGTTCTTTGATGTTTAGTGAGAGCTGATTTTTCACAGAAGGTTTTCCCACACTCATTACATTTATAGGGTTTCTCCCCTGTGTGAGTTCTTTGATGTACAATGAGGTTTGACTTCACACAGAAAGATTTCCCACATTCATTACATATAAAGGGTTTCTCTCCTGTGTGCGTTCTCTGGTGTACAGTTAGAGCTGACCTGTGGCAGAAGGATTTCCCACACACATTACACTCATAGGGTTTCTCCCCTGTATGTGTTCTTTGATGTTCCGTGAGGTTTGACTTCACACAGAACGTTTTTCCACATTGCTTACATTCATAGGGTTTTTCCCCCGTATGCGTTCGCTGATGGTTGGTAAGGTGTGGTTTCTGGCAAAATGATTTCCCACATTCAATACATTCATAGGGTTTCTCTCCTGTGTGTGTTCTCTGGTGTTGAGTGAGATTTGACTTCTCCCAAAATGTTTTCCCACATTCACCACATTCGAAGGTTTTTTCTCCTGAGTGAGCTCTCCGAAGTTGGGTGAGATGTGATTTTTTGCTGAAATTATTCCCATTTTCATTGTATTCATAGGATTTTTCCTCCATTTGTACTATCTGACGTTTAAACAGGATTGGTTTCTCCCAAGTTTTGTCACTTACTTCATATTCACGGTGAATCTTTCTTCTGTAAGCTCCCTGATGAATAATGAAAGTTGAGTTGTCACACAAGATTTCCCCATACTCATTATATGCATAAGGAATCACCTCTGTAAGAGCTCTCTGATGTCCCAATCTTAAATCCAGATAAAAGGGCTTCCCACAAATACTGCATTCATATGGCTCCATTTCCAAATGAGTTCTCTGAGACATATTGAACTTTACACTTTGGATGAAGGCTCTTTCACATTCATTATATTTACAGAGTGTCTCTCCTATATAAGCTTTATTTGTAAAGGCTGCCTCCTCATGGAAGTCTCTCTCATTTTCATTATATTCAAAAGGTTGGTCAAAAATTGGCTGAGTGAGATCTTTGCTATGATTGAGGGCATTCCTCTTTTGGTTGTAAGATTTCTCTCCAGTAGGAATTTTCTCATGCCTGGTATCAATGAGCAATTTCTCACATACATTAAACTCATCAGGCTTCTTTCCTGAAGAGTTCCTTTTACTAATAATTAAGTCTGACATATTTTTCAAACTCATTTCACATGAGTCACATATTCTATAGGGATTATTTCTTGAAGGAACAGGGTCTATACCCAGGTTGAAAGTTTTCACTGTTCTATTACCACTCTGTTTACTTAAAGTTTTGTTGTTGGTGACTACAAATTGCCAGAAGTGTTCATCTTGATTTTCCTGGCTTCTCTCTATCAGGTCATCAACTTTCCAGTCCTCTAGAAATAAGAAAAATAAACACATCTTATGAATCTTAATACATTTCTAATGGAATTGAAGTTTTATACAAATATCCTAATATATAGTTCACTCTTTTGTTTCAGGCTCAGTTTTCTGGTGTGACTGAATCCAAGTATATATTTCCTCTACTCTCCTGGTCTGAGTAAAGTAAAAAAAGAAAAAGAACAAAAAGCATGCTGCAGTGGAAACAAGGAGAGGAAACTGGCAATAACCACATATATATTTAACACTTTATAAATATAACCTTCAAAACTGGATAGAAAAAAAGTGAGATAACATTCAAAGCACTGGAACTGAAGAGTGGCTGATTCAGAAGGAAGGAAACTCATAAATGGGATGAGCCCAACAGAGACAATGAACACTGAATAAAATTTATGACAGCAAATACTGGTCTAGTAGACAAGAGGTTTCAGAGGATGAATTACATCTGATGGAAGCAGAACGGATCCCCTTAAACACAGATAACTGGTGTAAGAATACCACTAGAGTACATGTATTCTATACATCAACACCAAATTAAACTTCTGAAGACACCAATTTTCTCAGGTTCAAAGAAATGGTCCTATAGCTCAGGATCTAATTTTTCCCTTAATTCACAGGGAATTTTTTTTTTAAAACAAATATGCTGTAGAAGATACAGAAGGTGAAATGAACTCTAAGACATGGTAACAAGGGGTGGTGGAGATCTTCTAAAAGTTGTTGATTTAGGGAGCAGGACACTCACAGAAAACTAAATGAGTTCAACAAGAGTGTCCCCCCTCACCCCCGGCCAAGGAAAACAAATAGGATGTTAAGGAGACATTAGAGGAAGAACTAAGTTTGTGGAGGCAGATCATGGTTTTGGTTCTTTTCCATTTATCAACATCAAAATAAATTACTGAATGCACCTATTTTCTCACGTTTTAAGGAACACTGCTTTATCCCAGACTCTAACTTACCATCTAAGGGTGATTCACAGGAACACAAATGTTTAACAAGAAATACAAAACAGATGAAGGGGTATGCCATTCTTGCAAAAGAACCAGATTCATTCTATTTTCTCACAACTATTAATGAATCTGTCCCGACTATCTAATCAAATGTTTCTTCACTTCAATATGCTGAGTTACTTTCCTCAAAACAATTTTTTTTCATAGGTAACTGATCCTTAAGTCTGTTTTTATATCTGGGTTTTCTCATCTGTGGTTTTTACTTGTGAGACACGTAAGATCATATTTCTTTATATGGTTTTAGAAACTTCAGTAAACCTTTTCATAAAATTTCTTGGCTATAGTCCACTGCTGCTACCCAATGCAAAAATATTAATTTCATTAAAAAAAAAAGGAAACTATGACAACCCTGAGTCTACCGTCCCTGAGGACAAACACGTAAAAAAAAAAAAATCAAAACAAAACTTTCACCAACTGGATTCACATTAAGTGCTCAAGCCACCATTCCACAAGTCCATTAAAATATCTTCTAACTAGGTATTTAGTCTCTTAAATTGTTCATTCCCAACCACATGACTTTTACACAACTAACTGCACTTCACTTTGGCTCTACTTGGGAACCAAACATCCTTCAGTGAAATGCTACTTTCTTTTATTTAACATGTTTTCTCTTTCATGAAATTAAGAAAAAATAATAAAAGAACAAAAGCCAAGAAACATTTTAGAATGTCCCTACCATTTGAAAGCTCCCTTTGCTCCCACCGTTAGAAGTTACTATCTATATCATTCGTTCTAATGTAAAATCAATCCCTCATTCAATGCTATTGCCTCTGTCATGACCACAGCTGGGCTCTTGGCAGGTGTTATTAAAATCTTGTTTCCTCTTACAAGGAAAAAAGAGACAGTACATTAATAATTCTTAAAAACAACGTAAGGTGAAATATTTTTAACCTGCACTTGATGAGTTGCAACACCAGGATAAAATGTAAGAACATGAATTTAGAAAGAGTTCTATGAAATGCTTTCTTAAGGAATGAAAAAGAATGATCTCTGCTAAACTTGGCTTCATAGTTAACCAACAAAAAAATTATTAAAATCTCAGAATTAGGAAAAGTAAGACACGGTCTTCTCTTCAGGAGAACAAAATCTCAAGGAAAAAAAAATCCATAGGCTACAACTATATGATCAGGTCTGAGTTTTGTAGAATGCAGCCACTAAATAGTCATAAAATATGGACTATTTTAATTACAGCAAAATATTTAGCTTTAACTTAAAATAAGTGAAATAAACAGTAAAAGACAAAATAGATAAACAGGTCCTAATAAAAATTAAATACTCTGTTCATCAATGGACTTAATCAAAAAAGTGAAAAGATAACCTAGAGACTGGGAGAAAATTTTGGGGAACTGTATCACTGATAAGGGTCTAATATACAAAATACATAAAATATTTCTAAAATGTAACAACAAAAAGACAATCCAATCAATAAACGGGCAAAGGACTTGAACAGACATTTCACCAAAGATGATATTCAAATAACCAATAAGCACATAAAAAGATGCCCAAGGTCATGAGCTGTTGTTGTTGTGTGCACTGTTGAGTCAACTCCAATTCACAGCAACCCTACAGGACACAGTAGAACTGCCTCATTGGGTATCCCAGACTGTAACGTTTAGAAGAGCAGATCTCCAGGTCTTTTCTCCTGTGGAGCGGGTGATGGGTTAGAACCGCCAAACTTTCAGTTAGCAGCCAAGTGCTTAACCACTGCACCACCAGGGCTCCTTTCATTAGCTATTAAGGAGATGCAAATCAAAACCACAATGACATACCATCTCACCCCATTAGAATGGCAATGATCAAAAATAGGGAAAACAAAAGGTTGTAGAGAAACCAGAACCTCATCTATTGCTGGTGGGAATGTAAAATGGTACAGCCTCTGTGGAAAACAGTTTGGTGGTTCCTCAAAAAGTCGAACACAGAACTACCATATGGCCCAGCTATTCCACTCTTAGGTATATACCCAAGAGACATGAAAGCAGCAACGCAAACACACACGTAAATCAAGATTCACTGCAGCACTATTTGCAATAGCCAGAAGGTGGAAACAAATGAAATGTCCATCAACGGATAGATAAACAAAATGTGGTACATACATAAAATGAATTATTACTGAGCCATAAAGACAAATGAAGTTCTGATAGATGCCACAACATGGATGAACCCTGAAAACACTATGCTGAGCGAAAGAAGTCGCGAAAGGACAAATAATGTATGATCTTACTTATATGAAATAAGCAAACATAGAGAAAGTAAAAAATTATTAATGATTACCAGGGGTAGGAGAGATGGGAAAATGGGGAGTTTTGGCTTAGGAGTCAGTGAGTTTATGTTAATGGTGGTGGAATAATTTGGAAAAGGATAGTGAGATTAGCTGCATAACTTGAAGAAGGCAATCGATGTCACTGAATTACACATGTAGAAATTGTTGAATTGGCATGTGTTCTGCTGTGTATTTTCACAATATAAATAAATAAATAAAAATAAAAGTGAAATAATAACAAGAAGCCATTACTACATGCCATGCAATGTTTGTACATTTCACATGCTGTATTAGCTCGTTTAAGTATCTGGAACAAGCAAACAGGTATGGAAGTTGTAGATAAAAGAGAAAAGATTTATAAGTGAAATTTAAGATATAAGATAGTATGGGGTTTAATATGAATTATGGAGAGCAGAAAGAAATACAGACAGGTAGAATAGGACAATGTTGTAATAGTCAATGAACCAAGACCAAAAACCAGTTGCCATCAATTGACTCTGACTCACGGCAACCTTGTATGTGTCACAGTAGAACTGTGCTCCAGAGATTTTCAATGGTTGATTTTTCTAAGTAGATTGCCAGGTCCTTCTTCTGAGGAGCTTCTGGATGGACTCAAATCACAAACCTTTCAGTTAGCAGCCACGCACATTAACCATCTGTACCACCTAGGGATTCCAATCAATAAAAGGGGAATTATCATTTACTAATAAAGAGCAATTTTAGGTTACTTTGTCAGGCTAGTGAAAGATAAAATGGAAGCTTTAGAAAAAAATAAAATAAAAACCCATTAGAAACTGAGAAAACAAGAAATGAGAAAACTGCAGTTTTGGTTTTGAGCAATGTCAGGGAAAAGTGAAAATATGACGACACATAGAAGATTGTTCAGAAAAGAAAATAATAGCAGGAGTATGAAGAGACCAGTAAGAGAAGATAACAGGTTTGGAAGATTCAGTGACCCCATGGTTGCCATTTATGGTAGTAGTAAAATGGTAGAACATTCCTTACTGACTCCTGGGACACCAGGCTCTGCTTTTCCTGTAGCTCAGAGTTTCCTTCTCAGTCTCCTCTAAGAAGGGATTTAACGGCATTACATGCCTTCTAAACGTGGTATCATCCTAGGACTTCTTTTCTTGCCTACATACAACTACACTCTAGAAAAAGGGTCAGCAAACTACAACTACAAAGCAAATGACCTTTGAGCTAAGAATAGTTTTTACATTTTTCAAAGGGAAAAGGAAGGAGTAGGGAGGAGGGAAGAGGAGAGGAAAAGGAAAAGCAAGTTAAAGAGGAAGACAAAGACATAAAAGGAGCAGCAGCAGAAACAGCACCACAGCAGCAGTAACTGAGAGCATATGCAGTCCACTAAGACTAAATATTTACTATCTGGTCTTTTACAAAAAAGTTTGCCAACCTCTATTCTAGAAGAGCTCATCTAGCCCATGCCTTTAACACCATCTAAAGTCAAGGCCCTTCCAGTGGATACTTTTGGTTCTGGCCTCAACTATGTACTCCATACTTGTAAATCCAATTGTCTATTCATTACGCAGACTAGATTCTAATGTTGTCAGATGCCGTTGAGGTGGTTCTGACTCATATCGACCCTGTATACAACAGAACGAAACACTACCCAGTCCTGCCCCATTTTCACAATTGCTGTTATGCTTGAGCCCATTGTTGCAGCCACTATGTCAATCCATATCATTCAGGGTGTTTGTCTTTTTCGTTGACCGTCTCCGTTACCAAGCTTGATGTCCCTTTCCAGGGACTGATCCCTCCTGATAGCATGTTCAAAGCATGTGTAGTCTCACCTCCTTGCTTCTAAGGAACATTCTGGTTGTACTTCTTCCAAGACACATTTGATCATTCCTTTGGCAGTCCATGGTATATTCAACATTCTTTGTCAACACCATAATTCAAAGGTATCAATTCTTTGGTCTTCTTTATTCATTGTCCAGTTTTCACGTGCATATGAGGAGACTGAAAACACCATGGCTTGGGTCAGGTGCATCTTAGTCTTCAGATGACATCTGTGCTTTTTAACACTTTAAAGAGGTCTTTTGCAACAGACATGCCTAATGCAATGTTGTTTGATTTTCTTGACTGCTGCTTCCATGGGTGTTGACTGTGGATCCAAGTAAAATGAAATCCCTGACAACTTCAATCTTTTCTGTTTATCGTGATGTTGCTTATTGATCCAGTTGTGAGGACTGTTTTATGTTGAGGTGTAATCCATACTGAGGGCTGTGGTCTTTAATCTTCATCAGTAAGTGCTTCAAGTTCTCTTCACTTTCAGCTAGGAAAGTTGTGTCATCTTCACAATGCAGGTTAAAGTAAGTCTTCCTCCAATCCTAATGTGCTGTTCTTCATATAGTCCAGCTTCTCAGATTATTTGTTCAGCATACAGGCTAAGTATGGTGGAAGGACACAACCCTGACACACACCTTTCATGCCATTAAACCACGCAGTAACCCCTTGTTCTGTTCATATGACTGCCTCCTGATCTATCTACAGATTCCTCATGAGCGCAATTAAGTGTTCTGGAATTCCCACTCTTTGCAATGTTAGCCGTAATTTGTTATGATCCACACATTTGAATGCCTTTGCATAGTCAATAAAACACAAGTAAACATCTTTCTGGTATTCTCTGCTTTCAGCCAGGATCCACCTGACATCAGAAATGATATCTCTCATTCCACGTCCTCTTGTGAATCAGGCTTGAATTTCTGGCAGTTCTCTGTCAATATACGGCTGCAGATGCTTTGAATGCCTTTGCATAGTCAATAAAACACAAGTAAACATCTTTCCAGTATTCTCTGCTTTCAGCCAGGATCCACCTGACATCAGAAATGATATCTCTCACTCCACATCCTCTTGTGAATCAGGCTTGAATTTCTGGCAGTTCTCTGTCAATATACTGCTGCAGATGCTTTTGAATGATCTTCAGAAAAATTTTACTTGCATGTGATACTAATGGTACTGTTTGATAACTACTTCCGCATTCGGTTGGATCACCTTTCTTTGGAATAGGCATAAATGTGGACCTCCTCCAGCTGGTTGGCCAGGTAGCTGTCTTACAAATTTCTTGGCATAGACGAGAGAGCACTTCCAGCGCTGCATCTGTTTGTTGAAACATCTCAATTGGTATTCCGTCAATTCCTGGGGCCTTGTTTTTGCCATTCCCTTCAGTGCAGCATGGACTTCTTCCTTCAGTACCACTGGTTTCTGATCATATGCCACCTCCTGAAATGGCTGAACGTCAACCAATTCTTTTTGGTATAGTGGCTTTGTGTATTCCTTCCATCTTCTTCTCATGCTTACTATTTAGTATTTTCCTCACAGAATCCTTCAATATTGCAACTTCTGAGGCTTTTTCTTCCATTCTTTCAGCTTGAGGAATGCCGAGCTTGTTCTTCCCTTTTGGTTTTCTATCTGCAGGTCTTTGCACATTTCATTATAATACTTTTGTCTTCTTGAGCCACCCTGTGAAATCTTCCGTTCAGCTCTTTTACTTCATCATTTCTTCCTTCCGCTTTAGCTACTCGATGTTCAAGAGCAACTTTCAGAGTCTCTTCTGACATCCACTTTGGTCTTTTCATTCTTTCCTTTTTTTATTTTCACTTTTTTTTTTAAATTGTACTTCAGGTGAAGGTTTACAGAAGAAATAGTTTCTCATGCTTTCCTGTCTTTTTAATGAATTCTTGCTTTCTTCATGTGTGATGTCCTTGACATCATGCCACAACTCGTGTGCTATTCCATCATTAGTGTTCAACGTATTGAATGTATTCTTGAGATGGTCTCTAAATTCAAGTGGCATATACTCAGGGCCATACTTTGGCTCTTGTGGACTTGTTCTAATTTTCTTCAGCTACAACTTGAACTTACATATGGGCAACTGATGGTCTGTTCCACAGTTGGCCCCTGGCCTTGTTCTGACTGATGATACTGAGCTTTTCCATCATCTCTTTCCACAGATGTAGTCAATTTAATTCCTGTGTATTCCATCTGGTGAAGTCCAATATATAGTTGCCATTTACGTTGTTGAAAAAAGGTATTTCAAGAAAGAAGTTGTTGGTTTTGCAAAATTGTATCATGCGAACTCCAGTGTCATCTTTCACCAAGGCCATATTTTCCAACGATCTTTCTCGTTTCCAACTTTCACGTTCCAATCACCATTATCAATGCATCCTGACTGCACATTTGATCAACTTTCAACTGCAGAAGTTGGTAAAAATCTCTAAATTTTTCATCCTTGACCTTAGTGTTTGGTGCATAAATCTGAATAACAGTCGTACTAACTGGTCTTCCCTGTAATTGTATGGATATTATCCTATCACTGACAGCACTGTACTTCAAGATAGATCTTGAAATGTTCTTTTTGACATTGAATGCAACATCAGTCCTCTTCAAGTTGTCATTCCTGGCACAGCAGACTGATTCAAAATGGCCAATACCAGTTCATTTCACCTCACTAATGCCCTGGTGGTGCAGTGCTTAAGAGCTCAGCTGTTAACTAAAAGGTTGGCAGTTCAAATCCACCAACCGCTCCTTGGAAGCCCTATGAAGCAGTTCTACTCTGTCCTATAGGGTCGCTATGAGTCAGATCTGATTCAATGCAATGAGTAAGTAGTAGTAATGCCTAGGATATCAATGTTTCGGCATTCCATTTCATTTCTGACGATCTCCAATTTTTGTAGATTAAAACTTCGTACATTCCATATTTTGATTATTAATGGATGTTTGCAGCTGTTTCTTCTCATTCTGAGTTATGCACATCCGCAAATGAAGGTTCTGAAAGCTTGACTCCATCCACATCATTAAGGTCGACTCTACTATAGTAGAGGCGGCAGCTCTGCTCTAGTCATCTTTTTAGTGCCTTCCAACCTGAGGGGGTCATCTTCCGGCACTACAACAGAGTGTTCCGCTGCTATTCGTAAGGCTTTCACTAATTCTTTTCAGAAGTAGATGGCTAGGTCCTTCTTTCTAGTCTGTAATAGTCTGGAAGCTCAGCTGAAACCTGTCCGCCATGGATGAGGCTGCTGGTATTTGAATACCGGTGGCATAGCTTCTAGCATCACAGCAACATGCAAGCCCCCACAGTATAACAAACTGACAGACCCAGTGGGATTTTAACTTGCATGTCCACAACTAAATTTTTATTAACTCCCCTGTAATTTCTTTAATTTTCTGGCTCTCAATAAATAGAACCTTCATTTATCCAGTTGCTAGAGACAAAAATCCTTGCAGCCATGCTTGATTCTCTTTTTTCACACACTCTATATCCAATCTGACAGGAAATCCTCTTGATCCCATCTTCAAGATATAAACATACAACAAGACAAATAATTCAATCAAAAACTGGGCAAAAGACATGAACAGACACTTCACCATAAAAGATATTCAAATGACCAAACGCACATGAAAAGATGCTCAACATCACTGGCCAACAGAAAATGCAAATCAAAACCACAAGGAGATACCATTTCCTTCCTACTGGGATGGTCAAGATAAAAAAAGAAAATAACAACTGCTGAAGGCAGTTCCAGAAACTGGAACCCTGATCCTTTTCCGGTTATGATTATGCGATTCAAAATGGTTATTTTGATTATTATTCTGATTATTATTCTGATTATTAATGCATGTTTGCAGCTGTTTCTTCTCATTTTGAGTCTTGTCACATCAAAATATGAAGGTCCCAAAAGCTTGACTTCATCCACGTTATTATGATTGACTCTACTTTGAGGAGGTGGCTCTTCCCCAGTGGTATTTTGAGTACCTTCCAACCTGAGGGGCGCATCTGACATGTCTGTCAGTTTGTTGTACTGTGGTGGCTTGTGTGTTGCTGTGATACTAGAAGCTTTGCCACGGTATTTCAGATACCAGCAAGGTCACCCTTGGTGGACAGGTTTCAGCAGTGCTTCCAGACTAAGACTAGGAAGAAAGACATGGCAGTCTATTTCTGAAAAAAGTTGCCAGTGAAAACTATGACTAGCAGAAAAACACTGTATGTATATGTAGGTGCATGCATATGTATATGCATCTGTGGCTGTGTGCACATATTTTCACGTATATATAATAAAGCACATAGGAAGCACAGTTACAGGTACTTCTTAGACATAACCAAACACCTGATGGGACTGGATTTCTGAGTTTAAGGATTAGGACCATGGTCTCTTAGGACATCTAAACCAACTGGCATAATGTAGTTTCTAAAGTTATATTCTACATCCTAGTTTGGTGAGTAGTGTTTGGGGTCTTAAAAGCTTTCGAGTAGCCATCTAATATACAATTATTGGTCTGTACCCATCCAGACCAAAAGAGAAAGAAGAAAACCAAAGGCTCACAGAAGAAACTCATCTACAGGACAAATAGCGTACACAAACCACGCCTCATCTACCCTGAGACCAGAAAAACTAGATGGTGCCCGGCTACCGGCTATTCTAATCAAGGCCACAACAGATGGATTCTAATAGAATGGGAGAAAAATGTGTAGCAGAACCTCAAATTCCTCAAGAATAACAACAACAAAAAAAAAACCTACTGGATTGGTTGAAACTGGAGGATTTCCCAAGACTACTGTCCTGAGATACTCCTCAAACCCTGAACTGAAACTGACCCCTGGGGTCAGCTTGTAGCTAAATAACAAACTGGCTCAAAAAACAATGAATATCACCTGTAAGTACTGTGCTCCTTTAAAAAACCAGCTATATGAGACTGTGATGGTTAAGGCTGTGTGTCAACTTGGCTACACCATGATATTCTGTGATTTGGCAATTATGATGTAGTTTGGCAGCTTTGTAATGATGTAATCACCTCCATACTGAGATCTGATATAATGTGATCACCTCCATGATGAGATCTGTTATCAGCAGCCAATCGGTTAAAAGGGTTTTCCTCGAGGGTGTAGACTGCATCCAATACAGGTGGACTTTCTGGCAAGGCTCACTGGCTTTTGCTCGCTCTGGATTCTGCAGCTGGCTCCTGTTCATCTGACCTCCAATTCTTGGGACTTGAGCTAGTAGCTTACCTGTCGTTTTACCTGCTTATCTTGGGATTCATCAGCCTTCACAGCCCGTGAGCCAGAGGCCTGCTATGTGACTTTCCGATCTTGGATTCACCAGCACCTGCGGCTACATGAGTCAGGAGAAGCCTTTAGCCTGACCCATGGACTTCGGACTTTCCAGCCCCTACAACCATGTGAGCCATTTCCTTTACAGAAACTTCTCTTTATATATATTTATATGCTGCACTGGTTTTGCTTCTCTAGAGAACTCAGCCTAAGACAGAGACCATGAGAATGTAAGGGGGCAGGGAAACTAGATTAATGGAAACAGAACAACCAGAACAGAAATGAGAATGTTCACACGTTGTGAAGAATGTAAATGTAACCAATGTCACTGAACAACCTGTGTAGAAATTGTTGAATGGGAACTTAAACTGCTGTGTAATCCTTCACTGAAAACACAATAAAGTATTATTTAAAATAAAAAAAAAAAGGTTGTACAAAGCTACCACTTCCCAACACCTCCAGTTTAGCCTTAGCGACTACCCTCTCTCTTCTGGAGTATTTAATAGTTTTCTAACTGGTATTCCTTCTTTGTTCATGTCCAACCCACCCACCACAGTATATACCGCATAGAATTCAGAGATCCTTTTAAACTGTAAATCACATCTGATGACTTGATTATCTGATTTACATTTACTCACAGGGAACGAAGTCTCACATCACTCAAAATAAAATTAATGTATCTACCACTGCCCCTGCTACTTATTATGGTATCATCTCCTACCAATCTCCTCAACCATTTGCCTGCAGCCACACTAGCCTCCTAGCCATTTTTCAAACACTCCAAGAACATGCCTGTATAAGAAGTTCAGCAACCGATGTTCCTTCTACCTGGAATACTCAAAATGCACATAGTTTACTCTCTATTAAAGTCTCAGCTCTAACTGTGACCTCATCAGAGAGGCTCTGTCTGACTTCCTTGCCAAAAATAGCACATGCTAACCATGGGACAGTTCTACTCTGTCCTATAGGGTCGCTATGAGATGGAATCAACTAGATGGCAACAGGTTTGGTTTTTGGTTTTTTTTTTTTTTTTTAAAATCTTCTCCATACCCCTCTCCCCTGCTTTAACTTTCTTTACAGCACTTACCATCACCCAACAGTTTGTGTGTATGGTATATGCATGTGTATTGTGTGTGCTGTGTGTTTTGTCCCTCGCTGTGATATACACTCTACGATAACAGGGACATTATTCTGTTAATTACCTGAAACATTATTGGGTCACAGTATTCATTACATATTTATTCAATGGATACATGAAAGTATTATATGAATAAATATCAGCAAACAAATGGCATCCAAAAACAATGGAGTGAAGGTAAACAATTTTAAAAGCTAGAGAAAGAAAAACCAACCAAGAAAAAATACCTAAAATGAAGCCGACTAGATTTGGATTATGGGTACAGGTAAATTTCTCTAAAATTTCAAATAAAAAAACAAAGTATTTATGAGTGACAGTGACATGGAGGAATAATTTAGGTAACTGAGGAACGTGAGTCAAGTGTGCTTGGTCACTTCCAAAGGTCTGTGGCTCAAAAAAGAAATTTCTAAAAAATATTCCAAAGGTAGCAAACCCTAAACCGGTGAGCTAAGATCTAATTTCCTCTGTCTGCAAACTCACTAACCTACCTGGGTGGTGCAGGCTTGAGAATCCCTCCTCTAATATCCAGGGCTCTTCTCCTTGCTCTATCTTGAAGATCACCTCTGGCTTAGTCACACAATACCCTGTTGACAGAAAATAATACAGGCATGGGTTAAACACCTTGTCTTCAGGGACTCTGAAAAAATAATGGAGAAGACAGACACAGAGTCAGAAGCTTCCAAAAGAAAGTGCCCAAATGAACCAACTGCTGGAGAGGTAAGAACACAGCATTTTTTTTATAAGGGCCAAAAGGGTTCAGTCAATTCAGAACCCTGAATCTCAAGCTTCAAATCAAAAAATTCCACAGGGAGCTCATATGTTTCAGCAACTAAGAAAGGCATGCTACTGAGAGTCACATGGGAAAAAAAATCCTTACCTACTGAGACAATGTGGCTGTAATTTTCCAGGATCACATCTCTGTACAGTATCTTCTGGGCAGGGTCCAGTAGATACCACTCTTCCTGGGTGAAGTCCACACATACATCCTTGAACGACACTTGTTCCTGTAACAGCATATTCCTTTTCTATATGAAGTACTCAGAAATAAATGATACAGAAAAGATTTAACAGAACTAATCTGAGAGTTTATTGAAAAATGCTGCATAGAATGCCTACTATATACCTTGCTTTGTTTTATACTTTGTAGGATAACACAACTTCAAAAACTGATGGCAATTTTTTTTTGGTTTATTTCTCCTTGTGTGAGTTTGCTACTTGTGTCTTTTTAAGGAATTGGTTCATTTCATCTATCAATTTTTTTGAGCATAGTATTGTTTATAATATTTTCTTTTCATCCTCTTAATGCCCACGAGATCAGTAATGTCAACCTTTCTTTCATTTCTGAGACTGTTAATTTTTTTGTTTCTTGGTTAGCTTGTCTACAGGCTCATTAATTTTACTGATCTTTTCAAAGGAATAGCTTTAGGTTTTATGGATTCTTCTCTGTTTTTTTCCCGTTTTCAATTTTACTGATTTATGTCCTAATTTTTTAAAAAATTATTTCCTTTCTTCTGCTTGCTTTAAGCCAAATTTGCTCTACCCTCCCCACCTCCCCCACTTTACTGAGAGCTTAGGTTACCAATTTTTAAATCTTTCTTTTATAATATGTGCATTTGATGCCATACAGTTCCCCTTTCACTGCATCGCACAAATTTTGATGAAGGGCAGTTTCATTTTTATTTTGTATACTGCTTAATTTTCAAATATTTGCGAGTTTCAACCTATCTCTTACTTACTGATTTCTATTTCACTGTGGTCTGAGAACACATTTTTTATAATTTCTATTGTTTTAAGTTTGTTAGGTGTCTTCTATGGCTCAGAATGTGGTCCATCTTGGTGAATGTTTCACTTGAGCTTAAATAGAATGTAAATTCTTAAGTTATGGATGGAGTTATTCTGTAAAGTCAGCTAGATCAAGTTGAGTGATCCTGCTACTGTTCAGGTCATCTATATCCTGACAGATTTTCTGCCTGCTGGATCTATCAAGTACTGACCAAGGAATGCTGAAATCTGCAACTGATTGTGGATTTGTCTATTTCTCTTTCAAATTACATTAGTTTTTGCCTCAAGTATTTTGGCAGTCTTTTATTAGGTGCACATCCATTTTGGATTGTTACGTCTTCTCTGCCCAGTATGATTCTGAATGATGTAATGGGTGGTCAATTATAGATGTTGTATTTTTCAGCTCTAGAATGCCTATTTTATGTATGACAGGTGTGTACGTGTACACGTGTTAGAGGCCTCCAAGACCACCCCCAGGTTCCGTGATTCACTAGGAAGGTCAAAGAACTCAATGTTCAGTCATTCTCGTGACTATGATTTATTACAGAGAAAGGACACAAAACAAAGTCAACAAAGGGAAAAGGTGCAAAAGTATAGATCCAGAGGAAACTAGGCACAAGCTTCCAAGAGGATATGCTTCGTTCCTCCAGCAATGAGCTGCGACAACATGTGTGAAACGTTTACCAGGGAAATTCATTAGAGATCAGTGTTTAGGGTGTTTGTTGGGGGCTGTTCACATAAGCACCCTCTGCTTAACATGTACCAAAGTTCCAGACTATCCAGACTCAAAGTAGGTGCTTCGCATAAACCATATTATCTGCACCAACAGTTTAGGTGCAGTAAGTCATTCTTATCAGTATAACTGTGAGAACCCTCCTGAAATCCAGGTTCCCAGATATGAGCCAAGGGTCAACCTTGTAGCAGGCCTTTTGAAGGATAGTACTCTCAACTTGAAAAACAAAAACACTATGATAAACATACAGCTAACATCATACTTAATGGTGAAAAACTTGATGCTTTCCCCTGAAGATCGGGAATAACACAAGGATACCCCTCTTACTATCCCTACTCAAGACTGTACTGGAAGTTCTAGCTAGTACAACAAGATAAGAAAAAGAAATAAAGATACACAATTCAAAAGGCAGAAATACAACTGTCTTTATTCAAAGATGACATGATTGTAGAAAACCCCAAAGAATTTACAAAAAACAAATCTTCTGGAGCTATTAAGCAAGTACAGCAAGGTCGCAGGATACAAAGTAAACGTGAAAAAGTCAAATGCTTCCTATATACCAGAATAAACTGAACTATTAATAACTGGAATTTCAGTATTTAAAATAAAAAAAGTATCATTTACATTAGCACTAAACAAGAAAAAAAAAGTACTTAGATATAAATTACACAATATATACTGGAACATGCAGAAAACCACAAAACACTGATGGAAGAAGATCTAAATAAATGTAGATATATTCCATATTCAATGACTGAAAGACTTAATATTGTTATGATATAATTCTTACCAACTAAAAACTATGAAGTCAATATAATCCCAGTAAAACTCCAGCTAATTATTTTGTAGATATCAACAAAATGACTCTAAAATTGATATGGAAAGGGAAAGGACCTACTATGTCAACATAAGACAGAAGAACAAAGTTGGAGGATTCATACCACCTGATTTCAAGACTTTCTCTAAAGCTGTAAGTAATCAAGACAGCATGTTATTAATGGAAGAACAGACACATAAATCAATGGGAGGAATAGAGAGAACAGATCCACAAAAATATAGTCTTTGACAAAGGAACAAAAGCAATTCGGTGGAGAAAGGATAGCCTTTATAACAAATGGTGTGGAACAAATGGACATCCACAGGCCAAAAATGAACCTAAACATAGAACTTACATTTTTCACAAATATTAATTCAAAATTAATCATAGACTTAAATATAAAATGCAAATCTATAAAACTTCTAGAAGAAAACAGGAGAAAATCTACATGACCTTGGATTCAATAATGAGCTTTTAGATACAACAGCAAAAGCATGATCCAAGAGAAAAAATGCATGGTTAACTTTTATTAAAATTAGAATCTTCTGCTCTGCAAAAGTCACTGCTAATAAAATGAAAGAATAAGTCATAGACTGGGAAAAAATATTTGCAAAACACATTTAGTACAGGAGTTGCATCTAAGATATACAAAAGAATTCTTAAAACTCAACAATAAGAAAACAAACGACCCAATTGAGAAATGAAGAAAACATCTGTCACTAAAGATACACAGAAAGCAAAGAAACATTTGAAAAGACGGTCAACATCCTCCATCATTAGGGAAATGCAAATTAAAACAAAAATGAGATAATACCACCTATTTATTTAAATGGCTAAAATTTAAAAAATGGACAATTTCTGGCAGAATGCAGAAAAACAGGTATTCATTCATAGTTGGTGGAATACATCCACTCTGAACAACAGTTTGGCAGTTTCTTACAAAGCTAAACATAATCTTACCACATAGTCCAGCAATCTCTCACTTAGGTATTTACCCAACTGATTTGAAAACTTACATCCATGCAAAAACCTACACGAGTGTATCTAGCACCTTAATTAATATTCCGTCAAAAAGTGAATGGATAAACAAGCTGTGATACACCCATACAATGGAATACTATTAAGCAGAGAAAAGAAAGAACTATGAAGCCATTCAAAAACATAAATGAGTCTTAAATACATGTTGCTAAGTGAGAGAAGCCAGTTGGAAAACATACATACTCTATGATTCCATCTATATGTTCTGGGAAAGGCAAAACTATAGAAATGGAAAACAAAATAGTGGTTGCCAGGAGTTGGGGAGGAAAAAGGGTTGAACAGGTAAGACAGGATATTTTAGAGTGGTGAAACCATTCTGTATGATACTGTAATGATGGCTACGTAAGAAAATAGAACCTTAAAGCACAAAGAGTAAACCTCAATCTAGGCAAATTTAAAAAAATCATTCGGGAGGTCAGGGGACCACAAGACGGAATGTTAAAAAAAAAAAATTGCCACCAAGTTGATTCCAACTCATGGCAACCCCACGTGTGTCTAATTGTGTTCTATAATAGTTTTATTATTAATTGTACTGAAATACACACACCAAAACATTTGCCAATACAACTTCTACATTTACAATTCATGACATTTTTCATACTGTACCACCATTATTGCTACCTTTTCCAAAATATTCCACCACATTAACATATGAAAGATATCACTGCTGATGTCACATGAATCTTGGCTAAAAGCAGAGAATAGCAGGAAGATGTTTACCTATGTTTTCTTAACTATGCAAAGGCATTCGACTGTGTGGATCATAACAAATTATGGATAACACTGCAAAGAATGAGAATTCCAGAACATTTAATTGTGCTCATGTGGAACCTGTACATAGACCAAGAGGCAGTCGTTTGAACTGAGCAGAACAAGGGGACACTGCGTGGTTTAAAATCAGGAAAGGTGTACGCCAGGGCTGTATCCTTTCACCACACTTATCCAGTCTGTACACTGAGCAAATAATCTGAGAAGCTGGGCTTTATGAAGAAGAATGAGGCATCAGGATTGGAGGAAGACTCGTTAATAATCTGCATTATGCAGATGACACAACTTTGCTTGCTGAAAGTGAAGAGGACTTGAAGCACTTACTGATGAAGATCAAAGACCACAGCCTTCAGGATGGATTACACCTCAACATAAAGACAACAAAAATCATCACAACTGGACCAATAAGCAACATCATGATAAATGGAGAAAAGACTGAAGTTGTCAAGGATTTCATTTTACTTGGATCCACAATCAACATCCATGGAAGCAGCAGTCAAGAAATCAAAAGACGCACTGCAGTGGGCAAATCTGCTGCAAAAGATCTCTTTTAAGTGTTAAAAAGCAAAGAGGTCACCTTAAAGACTAAGGTGTGCCTGACCCAAAGCCATGGTGTTTTCAATCTCCTCATATGCATGCGAAAGCTAGATAAGGAAGACCGAAGAAGAATCGATGCATTTGAAATATGATGTTGGTGAAGAATACGGAACATACCATGTACTGCCAGAAGAACGAACAAATCTGTCTTGGGAGAAGTACAGCCAGAATGCTCATCAGAAGTGAGGATGGCGAGACTTCGTCTCATGTACTTTGGACATGTTGTCAGGAGGGATCAGTCCCTGGAGAAGGACATCATGCTTAGTAAGGTAGAGGGTCAGCCAAAAAAGAGGAAGACCAAGATGGACTGACACAGTGGTTGCAACAATGGGCTCAAGCGTAATGATTGTGAGGACGGCACAGGATTGAGTAGTGTTTTATTCTGTTGTACATAGGGTTGCTATGAGTCAGAACTGACTCGATGGCACCTAACAACAGGCTCTTAAAATTACTGTAGCTGTGCAGCATGTTTTGAAATTAGGAAATGTCCTCCTACTTTATTGTTCAATATTGCTTTAGGTATTGGAGTTCCTTGTCATTCCATATAAATTTGAGAATTTGCTTTTCTAAGTCTGTAAATAAAGCTGTTGGAATTTTGAGGAGATTGTATTGAACTTACAGATTGCTTCCGGTAATACTGACTTAACTATATTAAACCTTCCAATCCATGAATACAAAATGTCCTTTCATTTATTCAGAACTTCTTTAATTTCTTTTAGAAATGTTTTACAGTTTTCTGTGTACAAGTCTTTAACCTTCCTGACTAAATTTATTCCTAGGTACTTTATTCTTTCAGATACTATTGTAAATGGTAATGTTTCCTTAATTTACTTTTCAGTTCGTTCAGTGTTGATGTATAGAAACCCTACTGATCTGTGTGTTGATCTTTGATTCATTTATTAGCTCTAATAGCTTTCTTGTGGAATCTATGGGGATTTCTATGTAATAGGATCATGTCTTCTGTGAAAACAGATAGTTTTACTTCCTCATTCTTGATTTGGATACCTTTTATTTTCTATTCTAGCCTGACTGTTCTGGCTAGTACTGCTAGAATGATGCTGAATAGCAGTGGTGAGAGTGGGCACCCTTATCTTGTTCCTGACCTTAATGAGAAGGCTTTCAAGTCTTTCTCCACTGGGCATCATGTTAGCTGTGGGTTTTCCATAAATACCCTTTTTCATGTTGAGGAGTTTCCCTTCTATTCTTATCTTTTAGAGTTCCTTGGGGTTTTCAATGGTTTTAATCTTCTGGAAGTAGATCACCAGGTCTTTCTTCCAAGACACCTTTGGATGGATTCAAACCACAAACCTTTTGGTTAGTAGCTGAGTGTTTAACCATTTGTGCCACATAGGGACCACAAGATGGAACGTAAGGGTGATATGAGAATCCAACTTTATTACAAAGACATGAAAACAACAACACTGAAAAGATGGAGGAAAAAGTGATGACTTAAGTAGCTTTTATTAGAAATGAGTGGCAACTATACAACAAAGGCAAAATGAACTGGACATAATTATGGCACTCTAGCTGATAAAGCTGTTTGCCATGAGGCATATATTAATAATTCTGAAATGACTATATGTGTATACTTGAATTGAAAAATTAAATAAATGGATAGCAGATAGTGGTAGCCAGATTTCTCACTGCTGGAATTGGAGGCTACAAACAAGGAAGAAGACTAGAATGTTCTGTGAGGCAATAGTTTAGAGTAGGAAACATCAGCATGAACTCATGCTTAGCGTAATATAGATACAGATGGTTACGTACAGAAATACAGGAAAACCTGCAAAAGCTGGAACCCGTGTAAGGTGGAAACTTATAAGAAAAGGAAAGCTCGAATATTTTCCACTAATAGTGAGCAAAAGAAAAGTGGTAAGACTGCACTCCCGTCAAAGGCAGAAAACTTGCGAGACCTGGAAAAACAAAACAGTCCCATCGAGTTCCAGCTCTCACAGGTTTCACTGTATTTCTAAATATGTGTCTAGAAGAACTAGATGGTGTCCGGCTACCACTACCAACCATTCTGACCAGGGGACACAATAGATGGTCCCAGACAGAATGAGAGAAAAATGTAGAACAAATTTCAATTTCTTAAAAAAGGTCAGATTTACTGACTGGTTGAGACTAGAGGAACCCCAAAGATTATCATTCTGAGATACCCTTTAAACTCTGAAGTAAAACCATTCCCAGAACTCACCTTTCAGCTAAATAACAAACTGGCTCATGAAATAAGGAATATCACCTGTGAGTAATGTGTGCCTTTAAAAAAAATCATCTATGTGAGACCAACAGTGAACAGTTACCCTAAAGCAAAGATGAAAACGGGAAGCAGGAAAACTAGATTAACTGAGAACAGAACCACCAGAATGGAAATAACGAGAATATTGACATTGTGAAAAATGTAACCAATGTCACTGAACAATATGTACAGAAATTGTTAAAAGGGAACCTAGTTTGCTATGTAAACTTTCACCAAAACATAATAAAATACTATAAAAAATATTTATAAATATGTGTATACAAATGAGTTAGCATACACATATATTTCCTTGCTCTGTCAGCTGAGAGGATCTGAAAGCAATAGCACACCAGTAGAAACAAGTAAACTTAGCACCCAGATTTTGGATTCTCATATCATTCTCCAATAAAAAGAATCAGGGCTTCTTAAAGAAATGGCTGATTCTAGGGCTCAGGCAGCGTAATGGTATTAGCCAGCCTCCATCTTAGATGCTGCCTCAGCATCCACGTTAAGCCCTTCCTCACCCACGTCTTCCAGTCCTCAGCTCCCCACAGCTGCCCCACTTAGAGTTTCCATAGCTACTCTCTTACTTCCTGCTCTTTAGTTTAAAAAAACTAATGATCACCCCACCCTCAGACCCTAAGAAAGGCTGTGACCTAGGTCTGCACTCTCTTTCTCTCTTTACCCACGACTTCCCCACTTGTGCCGTGCTCTACGTGCGTGCTCTGTAGCCCAGGACCTATAAGCAATAAAGTTCTTTAATCTGTTTTTGTGTCTTGTAGTTGAAGCATGACTTTCCATCCGGGACAATACAGGTAGTCCCCGACTTACAACATGTTCAAGTTACAACGAACCATACTTACTACCATCCCTTGGCTTTTTTTTGTACATCTTATCGTTAGTAGCATATACTACATACAGTGTTGCAGCATGTAAGTTGCTGATGTTATCATTCTCAGATGTTCAATTTTATGATCTACTGTTCAAAACACTGCTGTATGGATTTAGTTTTCTTATGTAAATCAGGGGCTTCAGCTGCTTGAAAACATGGACCCAAATGCTGACTGTTTTGCTAAAGCTGACAGGCAGATTCGGGAAGCAGTGAGATGTTACTGCAAAATATATGAAGAAAAAAAGAAAGGGGCATACAGACAACTCTCATGAATTTTCTGACTAGAAATGCCATTCCCATTTCCAGGGATAATCCAGTTGATCCAGAACCTTCCACAAGTGGAATTATTACTGCAACTGACAAAATGCCAATATCGTCCCAACTATTCTTCATCATCAGAGTAAATTTTTAGGATTTGTGTATCTTTTATGTATGTATTAAAATATATCTGTAAGTATATATTTAACGTTTCCAACCCGCAAAGACAAATAAAGGTCAGATTTATAAACATATTGATAATAAAAGGCAATAATAGTGAAAACTAAAAAATAAAAATAAAAAATGAGCTATTCAACTTACATCAGAAACAACTTACAACACAGTTATTAGAATGGAACCCCATCCTAAGTCAGGGACTACCTATATATATAACCTGGGCTGTGGGAGATTACCCCGTCTCCCCTCATCAGGCTGACAGCTGAGTCAAAATCAAATGCACTCAGGAAAGGCAGGGAATATATCAGCTATGGAATTTGTTGTGATGTCAAAAAAGTAAAGAAGTGCTAAAAGAACAACACATACACAAAATAGCAGAGGTATGTCAAAGGGACATAGGAACCAAGCGAAAGCTCTCCCAATGGCCAAGGATGGAACAATTTGAGCAATAAAATAGTACTGGCTCACAACCCAAGATATAACAGCCATGAGCCTATGCTGACATAAATAAATGACTGAATAAATTAGTAACTGGGGGAGACTACACAAATCTCTCATGTAGAATTCTAAATAATTTATATAGATAACTCTCCACCTCTTAAGTGTAGTCTGTACACAGTGACTTCATTCCAAACAGTACAGTAGAACAGCTGAAAAAAGAGTAACTTTACAGTGGAGAAACATGACAAACACTACCTCAGCCAAGTGATCAATAGTGATATAGCAACAATTATAAGTCATGTTGATAGCAGGTACCTTTGATATGACATGACTGAATGATACTTTTTTTTAAATCTCTGTGGTTTACCTCCAAGAAGCCCATAACTCCAGTTTAAGCTTAAGAAAAACATAAATCTAACTGAGGGGCATTCAACAAGATACCTGACCTGTATGCCTCAAAACTGTCAAGGTCATCAACAACATGGAAAGAATAAGAAACTGTCACAGTCAAGAGGAGCCTAGGGAGACATAATGACTCTCTCTAATATGGTGGCCTACAACAGAAAAGGGGCGTTTGGGAAAAACTAAGGAAATCTGAATAAAGTGGGCTTCACTGAAAAAAAATATATCTATAGTGGTTCATGAAGCATGACAAATTTACCATATTACTGTAACCCCAAAACCAAACCCATTGCCATCGAGTCGATTCCGACTCACAGTGACCCTACAGGACTGAGTAAAACTGCCCCATACCGTTTCCAAGGCTGTAATCTTTACAGAAGCTCCTGTGGAGCGGCTAGTGGGTTCAAACCACTGACCTTTCAGTAAGCAGCCAAGCGCTTAACAACTGCATCACCAGGGCTCCTTCCATATTACTGTAAGATGTTGTCATGGATTGAATTGTGTCCCCCAAAAATAAGTGCATCAATTTGGCTAGGCCATGATTCCCAGTATTGTGTAATTGTCCACCATTTTGTCATCTGATGTGATTTTCCTGTGTGCTGTAAATCCTATCTTTATGATGTTAATGAGACCGGATTAGTGGCAGTTATGTTAATGAGGCATGGCAGTTACGTTAATGAGGCAGGACTCAATCTACAAGATTAGATTGTGTTTTAAGCCAATCTCTTTTGAGATATAAAAGAAAGAAGTGAGCACAGAGACGGGGGACCTCATATCACCAAGAAAGCAGCGCTGGGAGCAGAGCACATTTTTTGGACCCGAGGTTCCTGTGCTGAGAATCTCCTAGATGAAGGGGAAGACTAATGACAAGGACCTTCCTGCAGAGTGACAGAGAAAAAGCCTTCCCCTGGAGCTGGCGCCCTGAATTTGGACTTCTAGCCTCCTCAACGGTGAGAGAATAAATTTCTCTTTGTTAAAGTTATCCACTTGTGGTATTTGTTATACCAGCACTAGATAACTAAGACAAATGTTAATAATAAACTGCACACAGAATTGGGGAGGATGAACACAGAAACTCTCTGTACTATATTTAAATTTTTTGTTACTCTGAAACTATTCTAAAGCAAAAAGTTTATTAATAAAAAAGCATACTGGACAAATAAGAATGCAAGACTAACGAAATGAAGTGATGTTAGCAAAATGGCAACATTGGCAGGTCGAAGCTCCTGTCCCCACAGAAACATACAAAGGTAAGCAGAAATTGTCAGAACCAACTTTGTCAAAACTCTAGAAAATAGTCAAGCGTTCACAGCAACCAAGGAAATGCCAAATCAAAAAAGAAAAAAACTTAAAAACGATAGGGAAGTTTTGTAGCATTTTTATCTCCTCTCACCACACTCCCCACCCCCACTGGCTCAGCGGTGGTCTTGAAGATGGCAGTCCACCTTCCCAAGTGGTATCACAGTCTTCAGTTTTGGAGGGACCAGATAAACTATTGTGTTTATGTTTTAACTTGTCTAGGTATATCTGAAGGACTAATGAAAGATGCCATCTCTATTTTGCCTACCTTGGATCAGACTCAGAGCAGTGTCAGGAACTGCTTGAAAACACTGTAAGGTGAATGAAACCCACTGCCACCTGGGGCAAAAGATTACAGTTGAGACATAAAATAGATCGTCTAAAGCCTGAGAGGATAAGCTAGGGGAGAGAGTTTCTTTGCGAAGTTAGGGCATTTAACCATGGAAATGGAGAAATTTAGAAAGCCATGTGCATGTCTAGGCGAGATGCATCCCGAGAAAAGGTCTGATAAGACCCTAAGCTTTCAACTCTGGCTGATCTCCAGGCTCAGTGCAAGCAGAAAGTGAAGGACAAGGCAGTGTTGTAAACAGCCTGCCTAAGCACTGAAGGAGTGCACCAGCATTAAAACCCATCTGCAAAGACTGAGAGAGGTGTCTTTTTTTTTTTTTAAGCACCTGGCATTCAAGGAGTGTCTGTCAATCCACTAGCTGAACACAAACTAAAAGAACAGAGACTTCAGTGACAAGTAAAACAGTCTTGCAAAAAGTTAGTAAAAAGTTAGGGAAAATTACTATAAACAGACAACTGCAGCCTTCAACAATCAAAAACAGCAAACCCTGGGAAAGAGGAGAGTATCTGATTTCCAGTTACTACATTGTAAAATTCAAAATCTACTTTTGAACAAAATATTACAAAACATACAAAGAAAAGGAAATTATGGGCCAAACAAAGGGAAAAAAAATTGGCAGAACATATCCCTGAGAAAGCCCAAACATTGGGTTTACTAGACAACTACCTGATATACTCTTATATAAGCTCAAAAAGCTGAAGGAAATCATGAACAAAGAACTAAAGGAAAGCAATATGTGAACAAAATGAGAATACATCTACTCCTCACTTATCGACTATCTCGTGATTCAACATTTTACATTTACAACAACAGTGAAAAATCTACTATCCTACTATTTTGCACGTTAACGATGTACATCTGGCAGTAATGAATGTCAAGGTGTAAGGCAAGAGTAATACTGGCTGTGATGGTGAAGGCTGTATGTCAACTTTGCTGGGTCATGATTCTCAGTGATTTGGTAGTTGTTTTAGTTATCTAGTGCTGCTGTAACAGAAACACAAGTGGATAGCTTTAACAAACAAACTTATTCTCCAACGATCTAGGAGACCAGAGTTTGAATTCAGGGCACCAGCTCCCAAGGAAGGCTTACTCTCCCTGTCAGTTCTGGGGGAAGGTCTTTGTCATCGATCTTCCCTGGTCTTGGAACTTCTCAGTGCAGGGACCCTATGTCCAAAGGACATGCTCTGCTACTGGTGCTTCTTTCTTGGTGGTATGAGGTCCGTATCTCTCTCCTTGCTTCTCTCTCCTTTTATCTCCTGTAACATAAAAGGTGATGCAGGGAGCCTCCCCAGGGAAACTCCCCTTACAAAGGATCAGGGCTGTGACCTGAGTAAGAGTGTTACATCCCACCCCAATTCTCTTTAACATAATCGAATCCTACGTCATACAACCACAGGCAAGGATTAGGATTTACAGCACGTAGGAAAATTACATCAGATCACAAAATGGAGGACAAACCATACAATACTGGGAATCACGGCCTAGCCAAGTTGACACACATTTTTGGGGGACACAACTCAATAAATGACAACAATTATGTAATGAAATTTGGAATACATGTAATGATGTAGTCATCCTCCATTTTGTGATCTGATATGGTCATCTTCCATTTTCACATAATGCTGATTTTCACATAATGACCTGGTCTTTAGAACCTAACCATGTCAATAAGTGAGAAGTGGGTGTACGAATAAAAAGGCATAAAGTATAAAAAGTCACCAAATAAAAATTCTGCAGCTGAAAATTCACTAGAATTAAGAAAAGTGGACAGAGCCTCAGAGAGTTATGAGACACCCTCAAGCAGACCAACATATGCTTTATGGGAGTCCTAGAAAAAGAGAAAAGGGTAGAAAGACTATTTGTAGAAATACTGCCTGAAAACTTCTCAAATTTGAAAGACATAAGTCCATACATCCAAGAATCTCAACAAATTCCAAATTCCAAGTAAAAGAGATCCACAGGAAGACACTTTATAATCAAACGGCTGAAAATCAAAGGAAAGAGAGAATCTTAAAAGCCGGAAGAAAAAAGCAATTTGTCACATATAAAGAATTCTCAATAATATTGACAGCCAATTTTTCATTAGAAACCACGGAGAAGGGGAGGAGCAAAATGGTGGTGTAAGCGGTCACTTCCTTACATCCCTCTACAACTAAGCCAATGAACAAAACATAAAAATTAGTACAGACAGAGATTTTGGAGCTATAGACAGCAGGTGGAGTGTTGGAGAACCAAGGTGAGTCCTGAATCAGGAGATAAATAGACTGCAGGCAGTGGAAAGGCTGAGATTTGCTGACTGCAGGCACTCTACCTGCCAGCTCAGCTCACTGTGGTCATTTTGGGACATGGTGAGGAATCACCACCAAACAAAGAACCTAGGACAACATCTACACTGAAGGCACAGACTGGCTCAGAGATACTAGGCAAAAAGACTTCTCAGCCAGGGTAGAACTGAGAGACAGCGGAAGATCAGCACAAAGTAGATTTGAAATCTGGGAAGTGAAGGAAAGTGCAGTCCAATTAAAGTGGTGCAGATTAGCTGTGGGAATTCATGAGCAGGGAGCAGTGGAGCCCAAACGCACATATGGGGAGAGTGCTACTGAGTCCTGCTGAGACCAGAGGTAAAAGGGCACTATTTATTTCCTGCAGATAAAGAAAATTCTGAGCTCCAGACTGTCACAGTAAGATATTAAATGCTGCACATTCAACAAAAAAATTATAAAACATACAAGATCACAGAAAAAGATGGCTCAATATAAAGAAAAACATAAAGAAGCAAAAATTCCTCTGATGGAGATTAGGTTAATAGGACAAATAGAAGACCTCTAGACAACAACGTTAAATATGTTCAGAGAAAGCAAAAACACACAGAGAAAAAGCTAATGGAGATCAGGGGAAAAAATGGGAAATACAATAAGGAGATTGAAAACATTTTTTTTACATTACAAAGAAAAATACTGGAATTGAAAAATAAAATAACTGAATTAGAGAATTCAAGAGAACTATATGAGAACAAACAGTAAAAAATTATTTTGAAACAAAGATAGGAACATAAGGCGGCAGAGAAACTACATTAATGGAAACAGAACAACCAAAACAGAAATAATGAGAATGTTCACCCACTGTGAAGAATGTTACCAAGGTCACTGAACAACCTGTGTAGCAACTGTTGAATGGGAACCTAAGCTGCTGTGTAAATAGTCACCAAAAACACAGTATCATTAAAAAAAATATGCTGCCAAAGATAAGATCTCAAATCATACTAACAGAAAAAGCAGTATATAAATAGCATGTACAAGATAATTTCATTTGTGAAAATATATTTACATTACTATCACAAAGAAAATGCAATAGAAACATTCAACAAGATTTGAGCAGACAAAAGAATAAGTTGAACTAGAAGAGTAACTGACCTTATGAAGTTTAAAGACAAAAGAACAGAGAAAACTGAACTATGCCAAAAAGAAATGTGGGATTCAATTAAGAAATCCAACATTAGCATTTTTCAAACTCCAGAACAACAGGATAGTAAAAACAACAGAGAAAGAATTTTCCAAAAGATAAACGTAGAGAATTTTATAGACCTGAATAAGGAACTGAGCCTGCATATCCACGAAGCTAGACAAACTCCAAGCAAAAGGAATATAAAGAGGTCTACACCACTGTAATAAAATTTTTGAAAACCAAAGACAAGGAGAGAATTCTTGAAACAGGCAAAAGAAAAGCACAACATATCAAGGGTCCTTCATAAGAATTAGTGTGTATTTCGACACAGAAACCCTGGAGGACAGACGATGATGGAGCAACATATATAAAGTACTGAAGGAAAACAATTGTCAAACAAGAATTCTTTACCCAGCAAAGCTGTCATTCAAAAATGAGGCAGAAATCAAGATAGTCACATATAAACACAAGCTCTGGAGAGTTGTTACTACCTGACCTGCTCTGCAAGTATTACTTAAGGAAGTTCTTAAGATCAAAAAGAAAGAATCATAGACAAATATTCAAATCTACAAATGGAAAAGAAAGAGAGAGAGCTCTCCAAAGAAGATAACAACATGGGCAAATGTAAGAATGAAGTATATGGCATTTTCAGGGAGTAAACTCAATAGTTAGGCTCCACAAGCAATACAATGTCAAGTACTTAAGAAATAGCTACAAATTAAATCCATCAGATGTAAGATGCATGATGTAATTGGAGATTCAACCACAGAAAAGGGAGAGGGAGGGGCAAAACAGGTATAGAGTTTTAGTATGTTATTATTTTATGTTGTTTGAATGTTAAGTGTTGGCAGCAAGCTGAAATAGCTGCTGCAATTGTAACTTGTTCAATGTAATACTTGTAGTAACCACTAATAAAACACTTAGAAAAAATACGCAGAAAGGAAGAAGGAAGAAATCAAAAAGCCTCAACATAAGAAAGCAGCTAAACATAAAAAATAACAGAAATATGGAAATAATGGGACAAAGAAGACATGACATGTAAAAATCAATCAGCAAAATGAAGTAGAACTTCATTTTCAGTAATTAAATGTAAATGGTCTAAACTCCCCATTCAAAAGGCAGAGAGTGACAGAACGAATAGACCAACATGATCCATCCTTACGCTACCTACAAGAGACACACCTTAGACACAAGGATACAGACTGAAAGGAAAGGGATGGAAACGAATATTCGTTACAACTAGTAACCAAAAAAAGCAGGGATGGCCATATTCGTACCAGATAAAATGAACTTTAAATTGCCATCTATTATGAGATGAAGGATGCTGCATAATAATAAAACAGTCAATCCATCAAGATGACACAATTATAAATACATATGCTCCTAACATCAGCGTTCCAAGATGTATGAAAAAAACGCTGACTGATATGAAAGGAGTAATAGACAACTCCACGGTAAAAGCTGGGGACTTCAATACATCACTTTCAATTCTGGACAGAACTTCCAAAAAGAAGATCAGTAAGGACAAGTTGTTGTTGTTGTGTGCCATCAAATTAATTCCAACTCATAGTAACCCTTCAGGACAAAGTAGAACTGCCCCATAGGGTTCCTAAGGCTGTAATCTTTACAGAAGCAGACTGCCACATCTTTCTCCTGCACAGTGGCTGGTGGGTTTGGAACACCAACCTTTTGGTTAGCAGCTGAGCACTTAACCACTGCACCACCAGGGCTCCTTTGTGAGGACATACAGTCTTAAATAATACTACAAGCCAATTAAACCTAACGCACGTACATAGAAGACATTACTCATTATCAAAACAATGTACATTCTTCTCCTGCGCCCATGGATCATTTTCCAGAATAATAAAATGACAGGCCACAAAACAAGTCTCAACAAACTTAAAAAGACTGAAACTGATGTTCTGGGCAAGATGGCGCTCTAGGCAGAAACACCACGCCGTCCCTCCACAGCAAAGATCCGAAAAACTAAGCCTAACAGAGAATCAACAATCCTGAAACCCTAGAACACCAAATGAAGAGATAAAGAACTCAGCTAAACACCAAACGGAGTGAGAATACTAAAGGAGAACGGAGAGCGAGGAGAGACTCAGGCAGAGATTCCTTACCAGCTAACGCAGCGCGGATCCACCATCTTGGATTCCTATCGGAGACCAGCAAACGGGAGAGCAGCCTTGCAGAGCATCTGGTCGGAGACAGAACGACCGGTAAACTGCGGTGCGCACTCTCCCACCACCCACCCCTCTCCGCCTCAGCTGGGGATCCCCTGCTTTCCGTGGCCAGGGTCCCTGGGCTGGGGGGTGCTGGTGCTTGGATTCCACGCGCCTGGGCTGGCGGCTTTCTGGGAGCCGTTTGCTGGCAGCTAGCGAACCTTTTTCTGCTGCTTCCCCCTCCTTTTGCCTGGGTGCATGGTTCCGAGTGCCGTCTCTGCTCTCTCCTGCGGGGCTGTAGGGCTGCGTGCGGGCGTGTGGCTGTTTCTAGGTCTGGGCTCCCGCGTGGGTGGGATCCGGGGACCTTTGTTCGTTCGCCCCTCTGCTTTCCGTGGCCAGAGTCCCTGAGCTGGGGGGCGCTGGTGCTTGGATTCCGCGCGCCCGGGCTGGGGGCTTTCTGGGAACCATTTGCTGGCGGCTAGCGAGCCTTTTTCTGCCACCTCCTCCTCCTTTAGCCTGGGTGCCTGGTTCCGAGTGCCGTCTCTGCTCTCTCCTGCGGGGCTGTAGGGCTGCGTTCACGAGTGTGGCTGTTTCTAGGTCTGGGCTCCCGCGCGGGTGGGATCCCGGGGCCTTTGTTCGTTCGCCCCTCTGCTTTCGGTGGCCGGAGTCCCTGAGCTGGGGGGCACCGGTGCTTGGATTCTGTGTGCCCGGGCTGGCGGCTTTCCGGGAGCCGTTTGCTGGCAGCTAGTGAACCTTTTTCTCCCGCCTCCCCCTCCTTTAGCCTGGGTGCCTGGTTCCGAGTGCCGTCTCTGCTCTCTCCTGCGGGGCTGTAGGGCTGCGTTCGGGCGTGTGGCTGTTTCCAGGTCTGGGCTCCCGCGCGGGTGGGATCCTGGGGCCTTTGTTCGTTGGCCCCTCTGTTTCCCGTGGCCACGGTCACTTAACCCCGAGACTACCGGCTTCTTGGAATTCGCGCCCCTGAGTGGGGGCTCTCTGGGTCCCATTTGTAGGCACTGACTACTGGTGTTGCCCTTTTTTTTTTTTTTTTTCAATTTTATTTTTCTTTCTTTTTTTATTAGTTTTGTCATCTTTTACCTCTTTTGTCTTTCTTCATTGCTTAATTTCTTGTCTCTCTATCTCTTCCTTCTCTTTCTGATCCCTGAATTCCAGGCGATGTATGCCTCTGTACCTTCTGGCCAGGATGAGCTGTGAAAATTGAGACCGACTCCCCCAGACCTCATAGCTACATCGGTGGGATCCCTGGGAACTTTGCAGTTCTTTAACTTTTCTGATTTTTATTTGGTCATTCTTTCCTTTTCTTTCTCTTCCCCCTTCTGGTTTCCTCCATCCCATAGTCTCTCATCTGTACATTCCAACGACAAGCTCCCCTAGCATTCATTTATGTTTGTACGCTTTTTGCTCCTCCTCCTCTCTCCTCTCTCCCATATCCAGCTTAGCTTCACACATAACCATCTTCCCGCTGCACCCTACCTACCTGCACCGTGCACTAGACATCACATCACCAAGCGGTGCAGGCACGCCCTATTGGAACCTGCCCAGCACTGACTACCGACCGTCCTGGTGGCTGCGGTGAGTGCCACAAGCAACCCATCCCAGTGGCTCCTCCTCAGCTAGATCTGCCCAGCTGTACCACAAGAACGAAAAAAAAAAAAATCTACAATCAATAAACGAGAGAAATATCTACTGAATGCCCCCAAAACAGCAAACAATATCAAAACATTTACAAAAACAAGACAAGATGGCTCCAATAGGCGTCCAAATTAAAACACCAGATAACTCTCCTGTGGAAGAAAATGCACTAGAAGTACCTGATACGGAACTCAAATCACTAATACTCGGAATTTTCCAAGAACAGAGGCAAAAAGCTGACAAACATGAGGAAAAAATAGACAAATTTATGGAAAATACAGACAAAAAATTGGAAGAATTCAGGAAGATGATGCAGGAACAAAATGCCAAAATAAATTCACAACTCGAAATTATACAAAAACAACAATTAGAAATCCAAAAGATAAACAACAAGATTTCAGAAATGGACGGTGTCATAGAAGGGCTGAGAAGTAGATTTGAAACCATGGAAGACAGGATCAGTGGAACTGAAGACAAACACTTGGATACAACTCTGTTTCAGGAAAACTCAGAAAAAAGAACAAAGAAAAATGAAGAGACCCTCAGAGTTATGTGGGACACAATTAAAAGCAAAAACTTACGAGTGATTGGCATACCAGAACAGGGGAAGAAAACAGAAAACACAGAGAGGATCATTGAGGAACTGCTGACAGAAAACGTTCCCAATATCATGAAAGATGAAAAGCTGGCCATCCAAGAAGCTCAACGAACCCCATATAGAAGAGACCCCAAAAGAAAATCACCAAGACATATCATATTCACACTCGCTAAAACTAAAGACAAACAAAGAATCCTGAAAGCAGCTCGTGAAAAACAAGAAGTCACATACAGAGGAGAAACAATAAGACTAAGCTCAGATTATTCGGCAGAAACCATGCAGGCAAGAAGGCAATGGGATGACATACATAAAATCTTGAAAGAAAAAAATTGTCAGCCAAGAATAATATATCCTGCAAAACTCTCATTCAGATTTGATGGTGAAATTAGGTCATTTCCAGATAAACAGAAACTAAAGGAATATGCAAAAGTCAAACCAAACTTACAAGAATTATTAAAGGGAGTTCTTCGATCTGAGGACAAACAGCTTAAGCCCTCACGCAGGACCTAGGACCTAGGACGCAGGTTAACATGAACGAGATACCATTCTAGGAACTGAACTACAGACGACTTTCCAAAAACAAAAGATATACAACAGGGAATGAGAGAAATCAATCAAAGGATGACAACAACATCAAAACAATGAAAGAGGGAACAAACGGCATAGGTATAGAACCCTCTAAAGGAGAAGGCGGCAAGGCGATACTAAGTAACGGTAGACTGCTTCAAAATTATAAAGATAAGGGTAAAATTCATGGTAACCACAAAAAAAGTTAACAAACCAACTCATAAAAATAAAGACGAAAAACACAGAAGTCTCAGCAAAAACAAAACCTACACAAAAACAAAAGAAATGAACACAAAATCCACAAACAAAAGTAACTCAGCACAAGAGAGTATGAAGAACAAAGAAAACTTCAGCATCACAAAAAAAAGCACTACAAAATGACAGCAACAAACTTCCATCTATCAATTACACTGAACGTAAATGGACTCAATGCACCCATAAAGAGACGGAGAGTGGCAGAATGGATAAGAAAACAGGATCCATCAATTTGCTGCCTACAAGAGACACACCTTAGAAACAAAGATGTGAATTTATTAAAAATCAAAGGTTGGAAAAAAATATATCAAGCTAACAACTATCAAAAAAGAGCAGGAGTGGCAATTCTAATCTCAGATAAAATAGACTTTAAAACAAAATCTACCATAAAAGACAAAGAAGGACACTATATAATGATTAAGGGGATGATCCATCATGAAGACATAACCATAATAAATATCTATGCACCCAATGACAGGGCTCCAAAATACATAAAAAAAACTCTAACAGCACTGAAAAGAGAAATTGACCGTTCCACAATAACAGTAGGAGACTTCAACACACCACTCTCAGTAAAGGACAGAAGAACTAAAAAGAAACTCAGCAAAGATACAGAAGACCTAAAGGACACAATCAGCCAACTGGACCTCATAGACATATATAGAACAATCCATCCAACCGCTGCAAAGTACACATTCTTTTCCAATGCACATGGAACGTTCTCCAGAATAGACCACATCTTAGGCCACAGAGCAATCCTCAACAAGATCCAAAATGCTGAGATAATTCACAGTATCTTCTCTGACCACAATGCCATCAAGGTAGAAATTAACACTAGAAAGAGCAAGGAAAAAAAATCAAACACATGGAAACTGAATAATAATCTGCTTACACATCAATGGGTAATAGAAGAAATCAGAGATGGAATTAAAAAATTCCTAGAATCAAATGAAAATGAAAACACATCATACCAAAACCTTTGGGACACAGCAAAGGCAGTCCTCAGAGGACAATTTATAGCAATACATGCACATATCAAAAAAGAAGAAAGAGACAAAATCAAAACATTAACTACAGAACTCAAGCAAATAGAAAGAGAACAACAAAAAAAGCCTACAACCACCGGAAGAAAGGAAATAGTAAAGATCAGAACAGAAATCAATGAAATAGAGAACAGAAAAACAATAGAAAGAATCAACAAAACCAAAAGTTGGTTCTTTGAAAGAATCAACAAAATCGACAAACCACTGGCCAGACTGACAAAAGAAAAACAGCAGAGGGCACAAATAACCCAAATAAGAAATGAAATGGGGGACATTACAACAGACCCAACCGAAATAAAAAGGATTATAACAGAATATTATAAAAAACTATATTCCAACAAATTTGAAAACCTAGAGGAAATGGATAAATTTCTAGAAACATACGGCCTACCCAAACTACAACAAAGTGATATTGAAAATCTGAACAGACCCATAACAAGAGAAGAGATTGAAAAGGTAATAAAAAAAACTCCCAACCAAAAAAAGCCCTGGTCCAGATGGCTTCACTGGAGAATTCTACAAAACATTTACAGAAGAGCTCGTACCAGTTCTACTCAAGTTATTTCAGAGCATAGAAGAGGAAGCAACACTTCCAAATTCATTCTATGAAGCCAGCATAACGCAGATACCAAAACCAGGCAAAGACATCACAAAAAAAGAAAATTACAGACCAATATCTCTCATGAATATAGATGCAAAAATTCTGAACAAAATTCTAGCCAATAGAATTCAGTATCATATCAAAAAAAATAATACACCACGACCAAGTAGGATTCATACCAGGTATGCAAGGATGGTTTAACATTAGAAAATCCATCAACGTAATCCACCACATAAATAAAAGGAAAGAAAAAAATCACATGATCATCTCAATTGATGCAGAAAAGGCATTTGACAAAGTCCAACACCCATTCCTGATAAAAGCTCTCAATAAAATAGGTATAGAAGGGAAATTTCTCAACATCATAAAGGGCATCTATGCAAAACCAACAGCCAACATCATTCTTAATGGAGAAAGGCTGAAAACATTCCCCCTGAAAACAGGAACAAGACAAGGATGCCCTTTATCACCACTCCTATTTAACATTGTGCTGGAAGTTCTAGCTAGAGCAGTAAGGCAAGAGAAAGAAATAAAGGGCATCCAAATTGGTAATGAAGAAGTTAAACTCTCCCTGTTTGCAGATGATATGATACTATACATAGAAAACCCTAAAGACTCCACGAGAAATTTACTGGAAGTAATAGATTCAGCAGAGTAGCAGGATACAAGATAAACATTCAAAAATCAGTTGGATTCCTATACACCGGTAAAGAGAACGATGAAAAGGAGATCAGGAAATCAATACCATTTTCAATAGCCCCTAAAAAGATAAAATACTTAGGAATAAATCTGACCAGGAATATAAAAGACCTATACAAAGAAAACTACAAAACACTGCTGCATGAAACCCAAAGGGATCTACATAAATGGAAAAACATACCATGCTCATGGATAGGCAGACTCAACATTGTGAAAATGGCAATTCTACCTAAAGCAATCTACAAATACAATGCAATCCCGATACAAATACCAACAACATTCTTCAAAGAGATGGAAAAACTAATTATTAACTTTATATGGAAAGGGAAGAAACCCCGAATAAGTAAAGCACTACTGAAGAAGAAGAATAAAGTTGGAGGACTCACACTACCTGACTTGAGAACCTACTATACAGCTACAGTACTCAAAACAGCCTGGTACTGGTACAACAACAGAGACATTGACCAATGGAACAGAATTGAGAACTCAGATGTAAATCCATCCACCTACGGTCACCTGATTTTTGACAAGGCCCAAAGTACATCAAATGGGGAAAAGACAGTCTTTTTAACAAATGGTGCTGGCAAAACTGGATATCCATTTGTAAAAATGAAACAGAACCCATACCTCACACCATATACAAAAACTACTTCAAAATGGATCAAAGACCTGAATATAAAGCCTCAAACTATAAAATTCATAGAAGAAAAAACAGGACCAACACTTCAGACCTTAATACATGGCATTAACAGGATACAAACCATAAACATCAACACAAAAAACCCAACAGATAAACTAGATAATTGGGATCTTCTAAAAATCAAACATCTATGCTCTTCAAAAGATTTCACCAAAAGAGTTAAAAGAGAACCTACAGACTGGGAAAAAATTTTTGGACAGTACAAGTCAGACAAAGGTCTAATCTCCATAAACTACAAGAAAATCCAACACCTCTACAACAAAAAGACAACCAATCCTATCAAAAAATGGGCAAAGGAAATGAACAGACACTTCACCAGAAAAGACATTCAAATGGCCAACAGACACATGAGGAAATGCTCTCGATCACTAGCCATTAGAGAAATGCAAATTAAAACCACAATGAGATACCATCTCACCCCGGCATTACTGGCACGAATCAAAAACACTGGAAATAACAAATGTTGGAGGGGCTGCGGGGAGACGGGAACTCTTATACACTGCTGGTGGGAATGCAAAATGATACAGCCATTTTGGAAAATGATATGGCGTTTCCTCAGAAAGCTAGAAATAGACGTACCATTCGATCCAGCAATCCCACTCCTAGGAATATATCCTAGAGAAATAAGAGTCATCACTCGAATAGACATATGCACACCTATGTTCATGGCAGCATTATTCACAATAGCAAAACGATGGAAACAACCTCGATGTCCATCAACAGACGAATGGATACACAAACTATGGTACATACACACAATGGAGTACTATGCAACGAGAAAGAACAATGAATCGGTGAACCATCTCATAACATGGATGAAACTGGAGGACATCATGCTGAGTGAAATAAGTCAATCACAAAAGGACAAATATTGTATGAGACCTCTATTGTAAAAACCCATGAAAAAATTCACATGCAAAATGTAACAATCTTTGTTGGTTACCAGGGATGGGGTGGGGGGGGAATACTAAATTAGTAATAGGTAAGTGGTAACTTGGGTGAGAGATGAGATAGTACATAGTACAGGGGAAACTAACACAACCTGCACAAGGAAAGGTCATGGAGGCCCTATAGACACATCCAAACCCCCCGAGGGACTGAGTTGTTGGACGGAGGGCTCTGGGGACCATGATCTCAGGGAACATCTAGCTCAATTGGCATGACACTACTTATAAAGATAATGCTCTACATTCTACCTTGGTGAGTAGTGTCTGGGGTCTTAAAAGCCTATGAGCGGCCATCTAAGATACTCCACTGATCTCATCCCTTCGGGAACAAGGGAGAACGAAGAGAACAGGATACAAGGAAAAGATTAGTCCGAAGGAGTAATGATCCACAGCTACCAAGGCCTCCACCGGACTGAGCCCAGTACAGCTGGATGGTGCCCGGCTACCACCAATGACTCCTCTGACCAGGATCACAACAGAGGGTTCTGGGCAGAGCTGGAGTAGGATGTAGAGCATAATTTTAACTCCCCCAAAAAAAGAAAAGAAGACCAGATATACTGGCCTAAAGAATACTAGAGAAACCTCGAGAGTGTGGCCCCCAGACACCCTTTCAGCTCAGAGGTGAAGTTACCTTCAAGGTTCGATGTTAAGCCTGGGAATGGACACCCCAGTAAAACTAAATGGGACTAATGATGTACAGGAGTCCGGTGACAAGGGCCAGAAGGCAGAGGGAGAGTAGGAAACTGATGATAAGGAACACAAATTGAATAAGGACACTGTCGATGTAATGTGAGATTGTTGACCACTGCTATAGGGCAACATTTGTAGTAACTATTAAATGGGAGGCTGTTTTGTCCTGTAAGCCTTCATCTTGGGCGAGAATGGCAGCACAATTGGAAGAGCATAGTCAATATCACTTAAAGGTGTAAGTAAAAAGTTTTGAAATGGTGTTTAAATAAAATTAAATAAATAAATAAATAAATAAACAAATGAGACTAAAGAGGTACAACAGTCCACTGACAAGGTCCAGAAGACAGAAGGGGACAAGGAAGCCCCCTGGTGATAGGGAACACAAGGTGGAGTAAGGATATTCTTGATGTGCTGTGAGATTGTTAACCATTGTCATAGGGCAACATGTGTAGTAACTATTAAATGAAAAACTATTTTGTTCTGTAAGCCTTCATCTTAAGTGAGAATAACAGCACAGTTGGAAGAGCGTAGTCAATGTCACTGAACTGTGAATGTAGAAATTTTTGAAATGGTGTATCTTTGGCCACCTGTAATTTTCATCAAAAAAAAAGGTTGAGAATTTAGAGGCTTAATACGTTGTGGGGTTGTTAACCAATGTCATAGAACAACATGTGTACTACTATTTCATGAGAAACTATTTGCTCTGTAAGCTTTCACTTGAAGTACAATAAAATATATATAAAAAAAAAAAAAAGACTGAAACTATACAAAGCATCTTCTCTGATCACAAAGGAATAATATTAGAAATTAACAGCAAAAGTAAAACTAGGTACCACACAAATTAATGAAAATTTTAAAGTGCACTATTAAGTAACTATTGTGTCAAGAAAGAAATTAAGAGTGAAATAAAATAATACCTGGGGATAAATGAAAACAAAAACACATTATACCAAAACTTATAGGATATACCAAATGTAGTCCCCACAGGAAAATTTATAGCACTAAATGCCTAAATTATAAAAGAAGAAAAGTCTCAAATCAACAGTCTATACAGATTCAGGAACTAGAAAAAGAAGAGCAAACTAAACTTAGAGCTACTGGCAGAAATAATAAAATTAGATAAAAAATTTATGAAATAGAAAACAGAAAAACAGTAGAGAGAATGAACAAATCCACATGTTGCTTCTTTGAAAAGATCAATAAAATTGACAAACCACTTGCTAGTCTAATAAATAGAGAAGATGCAAATAACCAACTAAGAAATGAAAGCAGAGACAATACAGCTGACTCAGTTGAAGTAAAAAAATTCTAAACAGAATACTATGAACAAGTATACTGCAACAAAATTGGTAACTTTCATGAAATGGACAAATTCCTAGAAGAATATAACCTAATTAAACTGACTCAAAAGGAAAGAAAAAAGCTCAACAGACCCATAACAAACAAAGAGTAAATAAAAAGCCTACTGTCTTAGGTGGGGTTCTTTAGATAAGCAAAACCAGTGAGGCATCAGTATGTATATAAAACAAAGAAAGAGAGAAAGATAAATACATTAAGGAAATGGCTCATGCAGTTGTAGAGGCTGGAAAGTCGCATATCCGTGCGTCAGGCTGGAGGCTTCTCCCGACTTATGTAGCTGGCAGAGGCTGGCAAACCAAAGATTCAGTCAATGGAGGCTGAAGAATCAGAAGTTCGACAGGCAAGCTGTTACCTCAAGTCTAGGAACCGGATGTCAGATCAAAGGAGTCATCTGCAGGATCCAGAGCAAGTAAAAGCCAGCAAGCCTTGCCAAAAAGTCCACCTATATTGGATGCAAGCCACATCCCCAAGAAAAATCCCTTTCAACTTACTGGCTACTTACAGCAGATTCCATTATGGGGGTGATTACATATCAAATTTCAACAGGGAAGTGATCATAACATGATATAACTGCTGAAGCACTTGAGAATCATGGCCTAGCCAAGTTGACACACAACCATCACAATCCACCCCTTGTCAACCTCGTACCTGTACACATCTCCTGAAACCATATTCACTAAATAAAGACAATTACAAAGTCATACTTGTGCCTAACATGATACAACTAACACGTGTACAACTGAAAACGCACTAGCCCCATTTACATCTTATATTTTATAAGTGAAAGAAACAAAAATATTTACTGCACACATACAAAGCAGAAATACTCATAACAATTACAGTTCTCGTTTCTGCAACTGGTCACGTGGCTATAACTGGTATTTAGAACTACCTTCTTCCACCACTCATTCTGTATTCCCTTTGCCTTCAGCAAGCACCTAAACTGGTCATGGTTCTTTGCCTGGTGGGGTGACCCAAACCTTCATTCCTGAAGGGTCTGGGCCATTAGCAGTCATGTTAGAATTGGGCTGCTGTAGTGTTCCACTGACTTTAATCACAAGACATTGCAGTACTAAGAGACGCCCTAAGGGATCTCTTGCATTTCAGACATACTCTTCTTTATCTCCATCATGTAACATCAATTCAATTTCCTCTTGGCAATCAGGATCAATCACACCAGGAAGTATGGTAATTCTCTTCTTTACCTGTTGATCCAGAGGTATAAGGAGCCCAAAGTGGCCAGGTGGCATTCTTAACTTCCAGTTCAATGGAATCAGCATTCCTCCCTTTGGAACTAAGACCTCTAGACCTGCACAGCATAAGGTTGCAGGGACAGGAAGCAAAAACCTTGCTAGTGGGTCACTAGGGGTAATAGTAAGTGGTGCCACTCCCATTTCCACCCCCTTGATTCCTGGACCCACGAATTCTAGCTATGGGAGAAACAGCACCATACATTAGCCACTGGTTTAGAGCATATACAACCTCCTGCTGAACATTACTCCAACCCTGCAAGGTATTATCACCTAGCTGGCACCGTTATTGTGTCTTTAGAAGGCCATTTCATCATTCTATCAAGGCAGCTGCTTCAGGATGATGGGAAACATTGTAAGACCAGTGAATTCCATGAGCATGGGCCCACTGCCGCATTTAATTTGCTGTGAAGGAAGTCCCTTGATCAGAGGCAATGCTGTGTGGGATACCACGACAGTGGATAAGGCATTCTGTAAGTCTGCGGATGGTAGTTTTGACAGAATCACTGCACGCAGGAAACACAAATCCATATCCAGTGTCTATTCCAGTAAGGATAAAATGTTGCCCTTTCTATGATGGAACTGGTCCAATGTAATCAACTTGCCACCAGGTTGCTGGCTGATCACCTCAACGGATGGTGCCATATCGGGCACTCAGTGTTGGTCTCTGCTGTTGGCAGACTGGGCACTCAGCAGTGGCTATAGCCAAGTCAGCCTTAGTGAGTGGAAGTCCATGTTGCTGGGCCCATGCATAACTTCCATCCCTGCCACCATGGCCACTTTGTTCATGAGCCCACTGAGCAATGACAGGAGTAGCTGGGGAAAGAGGATGACTGGTTTCCACAGAACACGTCATCCTATCCACTTGATTGTTAAAATCATCCTCTGCTGAGGTCACCCTTTGATAAGCATTCACATGAGACACAAACATCTTCACTTCTTCGGCCCACTCGGAGACACCTATCCACATACCTCTTCCCCATAAATCCTTGTCTCCAATTTTCCAATCATGTTCCTTCCAAGTCCCTGACTATCCAGCCAAACCACTGGCCACAGTCCATGAATCAGCACATAATATCTGGCCATTTCTCCTTCCAAGCAAAGTGAACAACCAGGTGCACTGCTTAAAGTTCTGCCCATTGAGAGGATTTCCCTTCACCAATGTCCTTCAGGGAGGTCCCAGAAAGGGGCCGTAGTGCTGCCACTGTCCATTTTTGAGTAGTGCCTGAATATTGTGTAGAACCATCTGTAAGGCAGGCACAAGTTTTTTCATCAGTCAACTGATCGTAAGGAACGCCCCATAAGGCCATAGGTGCAGACTGGGAGATAGAAGATAATGTGGCAGGAGTGGAGACAATGGGCATGCAGGCCACTTCCTCATGCAACTTACTTGTGCCTTCAGTTCCTGCTTGGGCCCAGTCTAATATATACCACTTCCATTTAATGATGGAGTGCTGCTGTGCACGTAGAACTTTATGACTCTGTGGGTCAGACAACACCTAGTTCATGATAGGCAGCACAGGCCGCATGGTGACTTGGTGTCTCATAGTTAAGCGTTCAATCTCTACTAACGCCTAGTAACAAGCCAAAAGCTGTTTCTCAAAAGGAGAGTAGTTATCTGCAGAGGATAGCAGGGCTTTGCTCCAAAATCCTAAGGGTCTGCGCTGTGATTCACCAATAGGGGTCTGCCAAAGACTCCAAACAACATCTCTATCTGCCTCGGACACTTCAAGCACCATTGAACCAGCTGGATCACATGGCCTAAGTGGCAGAGTCACTTGCACAGCATCCTGAACCTGTTGCAGAGCCTTGTCTTCTTCTAGGTACCACTCAAAACTAGCAGCTTTTTGAGTCACTTGATAAATAGGCTGGAGTAGCATGCTCAAATGAGAGATATGTTGTCTCCAAAATCCTGGGTGGCCCACTAGGCATTGTGCCTCCTTTTTAGTGGTTTGATGGGACAGATGCAATAACTTATCCTTCACTTTAGAAGGACTATCCCAACATGCACCATACCACTGGACCCCAGAAATTTCACTGAGGTGGAAAAGGCCTGAATTTTTGCTGGATTAATTTCCCAACCTCTAGTACGCAAATGTTTTACCAATTAAGTCCAAAGTCACTGACCCTTCTTCCTTACTAGGTCCAATCAGCATAATATCATGAATGTAATGGACCAGTGTGATGTCCTGTGGAAGCGAAAGGTGAAAAGGTTCCTGCGGACTAAATTACAAAATAAGGTCGAAGATTTGATATAGCCCTGAGGTAGGACACTGAAGGTGTATTGCTGACCTTGCCAGCTGAAGGAAAACTGCTTCTCGTCATCCTTTGAAACAGGTATGGAGAAAAAGGGATTAGCCAGCTCAACAGCTGTATACCAGGTGCCAGGAGATGTAGTACCTGAACAAAGGAAAGTCTGGGTCCAGACAGCTTCACTGGGGAATTCTATCGAACATTTAGAGAACTGAAATCAATCCTGTATGAACCATTCCAAAAAGTAGAGAAAAAGAAATATTCCCTAACTCTTTCTATGAAGTTAGTATTACTCTGGTACCACAGTCAGTCAAAGATACCACAAGAAAAGAAAACTACACACCAATATCCCTTATGAATAGATATCAAAATCTAAAAAAAATACTAGCAAATAGAATTCAAAAGCCTATTAAAAGAATTACATACCATGATCAAATGGGATTTATTCCAGCAATGCAAGGTTGGTTCAACATTAGAAAACCAATCAGTGTAATATACCATATTAATACAACAAAGGAAAAGAACCACATGATTATCTCAATCAATGCAGAAAAGACATGTGATACCATCTAGCAACCTTTCTTAATAAAAACTCTCAACAAGATAGGAATAAAAGAGAAGTTCCTCAAATGATTAAGGGTATTTATGAAAAACTAACCACCAACATTATACTCAATGGAAGATGATTCAGAACTTTCCCCTTGAAAATGGAAACAGGACAAGGATGCCTGCTCTCAATACTCCTAATTCAATACTATCCTGGAAGTCCTAGTCAGAGCAATAAGACAAGAAAAATAAGTAAAAGGTACCCAAATTGGAAAAGAAAAGGTGAAGCTATCTCCATTCACAAATGACAAGATCCCATTATACAAACTCTCAAAGAATCTACCAAAAATAAAAATAAAAAAACTTCTAGAACTAATAGAGAAATTTAGCAAAGTGTCACAATACAAGGTCAACACACAAAATCAGCTGGGTTTCTATACACCAGCAAAGAGAAATCTTAGAGTATGAAAACTCTATTTACAATAGCATTGAAGAGAATAAAATATCTGGGAATAAATTTACCCAGGGATGTGAAAGATTATACACGAAAATCATAGAACTCTGCTGAAATAAAAGGCCTAAATAGTTGAAAAACATCCCATCTTCATGGACTAGAAAACTTAATATACCATATTTTTATGAAAATAACATGCACCTACTAAAGAAGGCCTAAATAGATGGAAAGACATTCCATCTTCATAGACTAGAAGACTCAATATACCATATTTTTATGTACATAACATGCACCTACTAAAGAAGGCCTAAATAGATGGAAAGACATTCCATCTTCATAGACTAGAAGACTCAATATACCATATTTTTATGTACATAACATGCACCTACTAAAGAAAGCCTAAATAGATGGAAAGACATTCCATCTCCACAGACTAGAAGACTTAATATAACATATTTTTACATAAATAACATGCACCTTCTGCGTTTGTTTTCCATCAGCACCCTCTCACTGCGACCTACCCTATACCAATCCTCTTCCACATGTTGCTGTCAAAAAAATTTAGCGTAGTGCGCTTACAAAAATACCTCACGAGGGGTGGGCATAGCCATCAAACAGATCCAGAAGGCATGTTATCTGCATAAAAATATCACAGGCAAGATGTCAATACTACCCAAAGCAATCTACGGACACAAGGCAATCCTGATCAAAATTCCAACAGCATTCTTTCCAGAATGAAAAAAACTAACTCTCAATTTTATATGGAAAGACAAGAGACCCTGAATAGCCAAAACAATTCCAAAGAACAACGAAGTAGGACGCATCACATTTTGTGACTTCAAAACATATTACGCAGCTACAGTAATCAAAACAACCTAATACTGGTTTAATGACTTACACATAGAATAGAATGGAATATAACCGAAAACCCAGAAATAAATCCAAACATCTATGGTCAACTGACTTTCAACAAGGGCATCAAATCCATTCAATGGGGAAGGAACAGTCTCTTAAACAAATGGTGCTGGCAAAACTGGATTTCCACATGCAGAAAAATGAAACAAGATCCATACGTCACACCAAACACAGAAAGTAATTCAAAGTGGATCAAGGATCTAAAATGTTAAATCTAAAACAATAAATTTCTCGGAAGAAAATAATAGGAGCAAAGCTTTGGGACCTAATTTGTTTCAACGACAGATTACCAAACACAACAAACGCACGAGCAACAGAAAACAAAATAGATAAGTGCAACCTCATGAAAGTTAAATATTCATGTTCATCAGAAGACTTTTTTCAAAAGAGTAAAGAAACACCCTACAGACTGGGAAAAATCTTTACAGACGTTACAACCGATAACTGTTTTAATAATTAAAATTTAAAGGAAACTTCTACAGCTTATCAGCAAAAAGACAAATAACCCAATAAAAAACTGGGCAAAGGACATGAACAGACACTTCACCAAAGAAGATATTCAAATGGCCAATAGACACATGAAAAGATGTCAATGTCATTAGCCATCAAAGAAATGCAATCAAAACCACAATGAGATACCATTTCACTCCCACCAGGATAGCTACTGTTAAAAAAAAAAAAAGGCGGGGGGTGGGAGGGACAATATCAATTGTTGGAGGATATCTTAATTATCTAGTGCTGCTATAACAGAAATACCACAGGTGGATGGCTTTAACAAACAAGATGTTTATTCTCTCAGTCTAGAGGCTAGAAATCCAAATTCAGGGTGCCAGCTCCATGGGAAGGCTTTCTCTTTCTTTCTCCATTGGCTCTGGGAAAAGCTCCTTGTCATCGATCTCCTGACCTAGGAGCTTCTCAGCACAGGAACCCTGGGTGCAAAGGACACGATCCCTCCTGGTTCTTCATTCTTGGTGGCATGAGGTCCCTATCTTCTCTGCTCAATTCTATCTCAAAAGAGACTGACACAAGATACAACCTACTCCTACAGACTGAGTCCTGCCTCATGAACATAACTGCCTGTAATCCTGCTTCATTAACATCACAGAAGTTAGGACTTACAACACACAGGATAATCACATCAGATCACAAAACAGTAGACAACCACACAATACTAGGAATCACGGCCTAGCAAGACTGATACACATTTTTGTGGTACACAATTCAATCCATAACACGGGATGTGGAGAAATTGGAACCGTCATCCATTGCTGGTGGGAATGCAAAATGGTACAGCCATTATGAACAGGCTGGCAGTTTCTCAAAAAACTAGAGGTAGATCTTCCATACCACCCAACAATTCCACTCCAAGGTATATACTCTAGGGATCTAACAGAAGTGACAGGAACAGACATATGCACATCTATGTTCACTGCAGCACTATTCACAACAGCAAAAAGATGCAAACAACCTAAGTACCCATCAGTGGATAAACTGATAAGGAAAATGTGGTACATACATACATTGGACTATCACTCAATGATAAAGGAAGTTCTCGAAACAACTTACACCATGAATGAACCAGGAAAACATTATATTGAGTAAAATAAATCAATCACAAAAAACAAATATTGTATGTTCTCACTTTTATGAAATGACATCAACAGGTAAATATACAGAAACTAATGTCCATTAGTGGTTACCAGGGGATGAAGTGTGTAAAAATGATGCAGTGAGGGTGTCTGACCTCCTCCAACTTCACAAGGGGGAAGGAGAATCAAGATCAACAGCCAAAGGCTGATTCCTATGAAGCAGAGTTCAGACATGCCTCCACTCTCCTACCTTTTTACCAATTCTGACACCAACCATACCTCCCACAGCACTCTCTACTTCTCACCTGGGTTCGATACTTCATTGCAATGGCAACACAGAACTCACAGACAATACTCATGTTTATGGGTTTTATTAGGAAGTAACAGGTTACAATTCAGGTTCGGGACTGCTCAGGATATAGTTCTTCAATCAGGATAGCCTCTTCTCAGCCATGTCCACAGGCAGGTCTCTCTCTGACCCTCGGCCTCTTGGCCCAGCCTCTGCCCTGCTGGGGCAAGTGACACAAAGCTCTTTAGCACTGCCAGTAAGTGCCCGTGGGCACCCTACTCCACCAGAAAGTCTCGGCCCAAAGGTGCTCAGCTCTCTCGCTCTGTGGGTCGGGGGTTGGTGAGCCTAGCTCTGCCTACAAGTGCCTGGAAGCACTCCAATCCTCCAGCAAGCCTCTTGCCCGAAGGCACTCAGCTTTCTTGCTCCATGAGCTGGGAAACCCACTATGCTGCCTCCTGCTGGTTCCCCGGTTCTACTGCCTCTGCTGACACCACTTCTCTGCTGCTGCTTTTCGGTGTCTCCAGTGTTACAGCTCTCTCCCTGTCTCCTGAGTCTAAGGAGCTTCCCAGCACAGACCCCGGATCCAAAGAACATGCTCCACTCCTGCATCTTCTTTCTTGATGGTTGTGAGGTTCCCACTTCCCACCTCTGGGATGGCTCATTTTAAGCTTAGTAGGATGGCAAAACTTACCAGTTCCCTTGTTTAGGATTCCACACACCTTATTTGCATGAACCCATCCCCACAAGGGTGCTGTGCACCTTATTTACATTATTAGCAAGCTATCCAATCCCCTTAGTGGGCCACAGTACTTCATTTGCATAGCCCCATCCATTTAAAGGGAGTTACAAAACCATGGTGAAAATGGCTTTATAAGTGATCTATCACATGGAAGTTGGGGAGGGGAGGCAGATTCACTCTCTAGATTGTAGACACTTGTTATTTTTGGTGATGGGAAAGGTAACACAGAATGAGGTTGATGTGTGCCAACCTGACCATGGTAAACAATGTCACCAAGATGTACAGAAGAAAAAACTTTTTGGTAATTGCTATGGCATATATAATTTTGCAAAAACCGTATATGCAGATATATATGTATTTATAAAGACACGTGTACTGGCACGTGTGAGTACTGAACTTTTTCACAAGTACTGCACCCACGTAAATAACATGCCCACACATACAATGTGCATAGCACGTCTAGAAAAATAACATGCAAGGGGGTTGCACAGTTGAATAACATGTGCCTTCTGCATTTGCCAGCTGTGACCTCCCCCTGCGAGGTATTTTCCTAAGTGTGCTATGCTAATTGTTTTTACAGCAACATTTAGAAAAGGATTGGCATGGTGGCACTTGTGAGGGTGCCTCAGGGGGAGGAGGGTTTGGCTGGCAAACAAATGCAGAAGATGTACGTTATTTGAGTAAAAACACAGTATGTGTATACGCCTGTGTATGTGTGCATATATTCATATATATGATAACGGACACGGGAGCACAGCTACAGATACTTCTCACACATAACCAAAAACCTTGAGGGATTGGTTTTCTGGGTTTGAAGGCTTAAGACCATAGTTGCATGGAACAACTTGGTCAATTGGTATAATATAGTCAGCCCTACACATTCGTGGGTTCCATGTCCACAGATTCAACCAACCATGATCGAAAAATATTCAGGAAAAAAGTTCCAAAGAGCAAAACTTGAATTTGCCATGCACTGAGCACTATGCTGAATCCATGCAAATGAAATGATGTGTAGGCACACCCTGCTGTAGCCTCCTACCATTTCACAAATCCTCAGTCTCTCTCCAGCATGCATTATTGTTCACCTCTCATCTTTTCATTATTCCCTAAACAAAGCAGTATAACAACTATTTACATAGTATTTACATTGTTTTAGGTATTATAAGTAATCCAGAGATGATTCAAAGAATACAGGAGAATGTGCATAAGATATATGCAAACATTACACCATTTTATATAATGGACTTGAGCATCCATAGATTTTGCTATCCGTGGGGGGTCCTGGAACCAATCCCCCACGGATACCAAGGGACGACTGTAATTCAAAGTTTATGTTCTACAACCTAGTTTGGTGAGTAGTGTCTGGAGTCTCAAAAGCTTGCAAGAAGACACCTAAGATACAACTACTGGTCTCTAATCATCTGGAGCAAAAGAGGAAGAAGGAAAGCAAAGACGCTACAGGACTAATAGTCTATACAAATCATGGCCTTATCTACCCTGAGACCAGAACTAGATGGTGCCTGGCTACCACTATCAACATTCCAATCAGGGCCACAAGAGATGGATCCTGATACAATGGAAGAAAAATGGGGAAAAGAACTTCATAGTCTTAAAAAATCCACTTACTGGACCAGTTGAGACTGAAGACTCCCTGAGACTATTATCCTGAGATATTTTTTAAATCTTGAACCAAAACTAGCCCGAGGTCATCTTTTAGCTAAACAACAGATTGGCTCACAAAATAAAGAACATCACCCGTGAGCACTGTGCTCTGTTAAAAAATCATCTATATGAGACCAAATGGTCAACAATTACTTAAAAGCAAAGATGAGAAGGTAAGGGGGAAGGGAAACTAGATTAGTGGAAACAGAACACCAGAATAGAAACAATGAGAACGTTCATACATTGTGAAGAATGTAACCAATGTTACTGAACAACTTGTGTTGAATGTGAACCTTAACTGCTATGTATACATTCACCCAAAACACAATAAACTATCATTTCAAAAAAAAAAAAGAAACCATGGAGACCAGAAGGCAGTGGGTACTCAAAAAAAAAAAAAACCTGTCAAAAAGAATACTGGCAAAAGAAATTAAAAGATTCTCAGATAAAGAAAGTACAGGAACATGAGAAACTATTTGCTCTGTAAGCTTTCACCTGAAGTACAATAAAATATATATTAAAAAAAAAAAAAAGAAAGTACAGGAAATTTGTACCAGGAGACCCCCTCTTAGTTATCTAGTGCTTCAGTAACAGAAATAATACATGTGGGTGGCTCTGAAGAAGAAAAATTCAATTTCTCACAGTTTAGGAAGCTAGATGTCCAAATTCAGGGCACTGGCTATATAGGAAGGCACACTCTCTCTCTTTCTCTACGTTGGCTCTGGACAAGAACCTTATTCCTTTCAGCTACTGTAAACCTGGTATTTGTCGGTTTCTTGGTGATCTTCGTGTGGCATCTACCTTCACCAATCTGTGCTTGTTCCTGTGTCTACTGTGCTTTTTACGTCAGAAGTGATTAGGTTGAGGACACACCCTACACTAGTATGGCCTCCTTAACATAGGAAGGAAAACCCTATTACCTGTGTGATTACATCCACAGGTACAGGGGTTAGGATTCCAATACATATTTTGGGGGGCACACAATTCAATCCACAACACCTGCTTTACAAGAATAAGGGGAATCTATCAAATGAGGGAAATCTAGTATCTAATGAAAAGGATACTAAACTTGAAGCCATATGAAGAAATCAAGATCTCTGGCAAAGGTAAATACATAGGTAAATATAAAAGCCAGTTATTATTGTATTTTTGGTTTGTAACTCTACTTTTATTTCCTACATGATTTTAAACCAAATGCAGAAAAAGTAATTATAAATCTATGTTATTGGGCACACAAGATATAAAGATGTAATTTATCTCAACAACATAAAGAGGGGGCAGAGTTGTATAGGAGCAGAGTTTTTACATGAAACTGAACATAAGCTGGAATCCATTCAAACTTGTTGCTGTTGGGTGCCATTGGGTGAGTACCGATTAATGACGACCCTATAGGACACAGCAGAATTACTCCATAGGGTTTCCAAGGAGAGGCTGGTGGATTTGAAGTGCCGACCTTTCAGTTAGGAGTCAAGCTCTTAACCACTGTGCCACCAGGGCTCCCATTCAAACTAGACTGTTACAACTTCAGGTTTAATCTTCATGGTAACCACTAAAAACATATACACTCATATACACACATATACACAAAGTGATGAAATACAAAAAAAAAAATCAACTAAATACAACAGGCAGTAAAGGTGGAAATGAGAGACGAAAAAAAGACATCAGACATGAAGAAAATAAATAACGAAATGGCAGACGTCAATCTTTATCAATAACTACTCTAAATGTAAACGGATTAAACTCTCCTATCAAAAGGCAGAGATAGGCACAATGACACACTCAAACATAAAAAAGCCATAATCGAACAATAAACTGTCTAGAAGAGACTCACTTTAGATTCAAAGACACAAATAGGTTAAAAGTGAAAGGCTGGAAAAACATATTCCATACTAACAGTAATCAAAAGAAAGCTGATGTGACTATACTAATATCAGACAAAAGATTTTAAGTCAGAGACCGTTACAAGAAACGAAGGACATTATATATATTGATAAAAGAGTCAATCCATCAAGAAGATTTAACAATTATAAATATATATACATGAAACCAGAGTCCCCCAAAATATGAAGCAAATATTAAGAGAACTGAAGAGAGAAATAGACAGTTCTACAATAATAGCTGGAGACTTCGGTATTCCACTTTCAATATATGTCTTAGTTTCCTAGTACTGCTGTAATGAAAATATCATAAGGGGGTGGCTTTAATCAACACAAATTTATTGTGTCAGTTTAGGAGGCTAGAAGTCTGAATTCAGAGCATTGGCTCTAGGGGAAAGCTTTCTCTGTCCACTATGGAGGAAAATCCTTCTCTTTCAGCTTCTCTTCCTTGGTTCCTTGGGGATCTCCACGTGGTATCAGTCTTTCTCCATTTGTGCTTCCCTGCTTCTGTGCCTAATGTGTTCTTTTTATATCTGAAGAGTGATTGGTTTAAGACACACTGACACTGATATGGCCTGATTAGCATAACAAAGAAAACCTATCCCAAATGGGATTACATCCAGAGGTACAACCAGACCAAACCCACTGCCATTCAGTTGATTCCGACTCATAATGACCCTACAGGACAGAGCAGAACTGCCCCATAGGGTTTCCAAGGCTGTAATCTATATGAAAGCAAACTGCCACATCTTTCCCTCTCAGAGCAGCTGGTGGGTTCGAAGCACTGACCTTTCAGTTAGCAGCTGAGTGCTTAACCGCTGTGCCAACAGAGCTCTTTTTGGTACAGAGGTTAGGATTTACAACACATATTTTGGGGGGACACAATTTAATCCATAACAACATGGACAGAACATCTAGACAGAAGATTAAAATAGGAATAGAGAACTTGAACAACACTATAAACCAACTAGACCTAACAGACATATAGCGAATACTCCACCCAACAAATGCAAAATACACATTCTTCTCAAGGGCACATGAAACTTGTCCAGGATAAATGATATGGTATGCCACAAAATAAGTGTTATAAATTTATAGAGATTGAAATCATCCAAAGTATCCTGTCTGACCACAATGGAATCAAGATAGAAACCAGTAACAGAAGAAAAAGTAGAAAACTCACAAATATGTGGAAACTAAAGAACACACTATGGATCAAAGAAGAAATCCCAAGGGAAATTAGAAAATACGAGAAAAATGAAAACAAAATCACAAGATAGCAAAATTTATGGGATACAATGAAGGTAGTGCTCAGAGGGAAATATACAGCAGTAGATGTCTACATTAAAAAATAAGAAATCTCAAATCAATAACCTAACTTGAGACCTTGAGGAACTAGGGAAAAAAAAAAAAAAAGAGCAAACTAAACCCAAGGCTAGCAACAAGAAGAGAATGATAAGGAATACAGTGGAGAGAAATGAAAGAAAAAATAGAAAAATAGAGAGAACCAATGAAACCACAAGTTATTCTTTGAAAAGATCAAAAAAAAAAAAAAAACCTGACAAACCTTTAGCTAAACTAAGAAAAAGAGAGAGAAGAAACAGATTACTAAAATCAGAAATGAAAACGGGACATCACTACACAAAATCGAGAATACTATGAATAACAAATTGGACAACCTAGACGAAATGGGGAGTCCCTGAGTAGTGCAAATAGTTAACGTGCTCAGCAGCTAACTGAAAAGCTGGAAGTTTGAGTCCACTTGGAGGCACCTCAAAAAAAGGCCTGGGAAACTACTTCTGAAAAACCAGCCATTGAAATCCCTATGAAGCACAGTTCTACTCTGACACACATGGAGTCACCATGAGTCAAAGTCAACTCAATGGCAACTGGTGATGGCGATAAACGAAATGGATAAATCCACAGAAACCTACAAATTACAACATCTGACTCAAGAAGAAAAAGAAACCTGAATAGACCTATAACAAGTAAGGAAGATTGAATCAAAAACCTCCAAAAAAAAAAAAAAAAGCCCAACACCAGATATGGCTTCACCAGTGAATTTTACCAAACATGTAAAGAAGAATTAACACCAATCCTTCTCGAAGTAAGGAGCACTGTTAGCGCAGTAGTTAAGTGGTAGGCTACAAACCGAAAGGTCGACAGTTAGAACCCACCTGCTGCTCCTTACTTATTTCCTTGGAGAAAGATGTGGGTAGTCTGCTTCTGTAAAGATGGGTAGCCTGCTTCTGTAAAGACTGCAGCCTTGGAAACCCTATAGGGCAGTCCTACTCCATCCAACAGGGCCGCTATGAGTCAGAACCGACTCGACAGCAACAGGTTTGGTGGTTTTTTTTTTTTCTTCTCAAAGTCTTCCAAAACATTGAAAAGGAGGGAAAACTTCCTAACTCATTCTGTAAGGCCAGCATTACATTGATACCAAGGCCAAAGACATGACAAGAAAAGAAAATCAAAGGCCAATAATCTTTATGAGTACAGATGAAAAAATCCTCAACAATATACTAGTAAACTGAATCTAAAAACATATTAAAAGGATTATACACCATGATGAAGTGGGACTTACCCCAGGAACGCAAGGGTGGCTGCACATTAGAAAATCAATTAACATATCACATTAACAGGATGAAGGGGGAAAAATCACCTTAACTGAAGCAGAAAAAGCATTTGACAAAATCCAACATCGTTTCATGATAAAAACACTCAAATAAATTATAGACGGAAACTTCCTCAACATGATAAAGGCCATATATGAAAAGCCCACAGCTAACATCATATGCAATGGTGAAAAGGCTGAAAGCTTTGCCCCCTAAGATCAGGAACAAGATAAAGATGCTAACTTTAACCATTTTTATTCAACATAGTTGAATAGTTGAAGTTCCAACCAGAGCAATTAGAAAAGAAAAAGAAACAAAAGGCATCCAAATCAGAAAGTAAGAAGTAAAATTATCTCTGTTCATGGATAACATGATCCTATATGTAGAAAATCCCCAAAAATCCACAAGAAATCTACTACAACTAATCAATGAATTTAGTAAATTTGCAGGGTACAAAAGTAACAAAGAAAAATCAGATGGGGTTTCTATACACCAGCAATGAGCAATATGAAAAGGAAATTCAGAAAACAATTCCATTTTCAATAGCATCAAAAGAATAAAATACGAATAAAATTTAACTAAATAGGTTAAAGACATGTACGCTGAAAACTATAACACACTGTTGAAAGAAATTAAAGAAGACTTAAATACATGGAAAGACATTCCATGTTCATGGACTGAAGATTTAATATTGTTAATATTAAAGCAATATTCAACTGCAGATTCAATGCAAGCCCTACCAAAACCCCAAGGGTGTTTTTCACAGAAATAAAAAAATCCATCCTAAAATTCATGTGGATTTTAAAAGGACCCCAAATAGCTAAAACAACGTTGAAAAGAATAATGTTGGAGGACTCACATTTCTCTACTTCAAAACTTAATAAAAAACTAGAGTAATCAAAACAGTGCAGTACTGGCATAAGAAAAGACATCTAGACTAACGGAATAAAACAGAGTGCCCAGAAATAAACCATCACATACGCGGTCAAATGTTTTCTACAAGGATGTGAAAACTATTTAATGGGGAAAGGACAGTCTTTTCAACAAATGATGCTGGGAACACTGGATATACACATGCAAAAGAATGAAGCTGGCATCATGCCTTACACTATATAAAAAATCAACTCAAAATCGATCAAAGACTTAGATCTAAGAGCTAAAACTACAAAAACCTTAGAAAAACACATAGGGAAAAAGCTTCATGACCTTGGATGTAGCAACAGATTCTCAGATATGACACCAGAAGCACAGGCAATATAGAAAAGATAAATTGGACTTCATCAAAATTAAAAACTTTGGTGCACCAAAGGACACTATCAAGAAAGTGAAAAGATAACCTCAAAATGGGAAAAAATATTTGCAAATCATCTAAAAAAGCATTAATATCCAGAATATATAGAGCTCTTACAACTCAACACCAAAAAAGCAAACAACTCAATTAAAATACAGGCAAAGGATTTGAAGATATTTCTCCAAAAAAGATACACAAACGTCTAGTAAGCACAGGAAAAGATGCTCAGCATCATTAGCCACTGTCACTGTTGTATGCCACTGACTCTATTTCAACTCATAGCGACCCTATAGGACAGAGTAGAACTGTCCCAAAGGGTTTCCTAGGTTGTGATCTTTACAGGAGCAGATCACCAGGTTTTCTCTCCCACGGGGCTTGAGTGGCTGGTGGGTTCAAATGGCTAATCTGGGTTAGCAGCCAAGAGCTTATCCACTGCGCTCCAAATGCAAATCAAAACCACAATGAGATATCACTTCACACCTAACAGGATGGTTATGATTTAAAAAAAGGAAAATAACTAAGTCTTGGAAAGGACGTGGGGAAATTGGAACCCTCCTACATTGCTGGTGGGAATGTAAAATGGTACAGCCACCGTGGAACACGTCGGTGGTTCCTCAAAAAGTTAAACATAGAATTACCGTATTACCTAGAATTTCTATTCCTAGGTATATACCCAAAAAAACTGAAAGCAGGGACACAAACAGATATTTGTACGCCGATGTTCATAGTAGCATCATTCAGAATAGCTAAAAGGTGGAAACAATTCAAATGTCCATCAATGGATGAATGGATAAAGAAAATGTGGTATATCCATACAATGAAATATTATACAGCCATAAAAAGGAATGAAGTTCTGATACATGCTACAAGATGGATGAAACTAGAAGACATTATGCTAAGTGAAATAAGCCAAACACAAAAGGATAAACATTGCATATGATTCTACTTATATGAAGTATTTAAAATAGGCAAATTTAGAAAGTAGAATACAGGTTACTAGGGCTTGCGGGGAAGGGGTAATGGAGTCTTATTGCTTAATAGGATAGAGTTTCTGTTTGAGCTGATAAAGAGATCTAGAAATAGAGTAGTAATGGTTACACAAGGAGGCCTGGTGGTGCGGTGGTAAAGCGCTCAGCTGCTAACCGAAAGGTCAGTGGTTCAAATCCACCAGCTGCTCCGCAGGAGAAAGATGTGGCAGTCTGCTTCTGTAAAGATTACAGCCTTGGAAACCTCATGGGGCAGTTCCTCTCTGTCCTACAGGGTTGCTATGAGTAGGAATCAAAGCCACGACAATGGGTTTAATGGTTACACAACATTGTGAATGTACTTAATGCTGCCGAATTACAGTTAGAATGGTAAATTTTATGTTATGTATATTTTCCCACAATAAAAAATATACACATATTACAAGGTTATTCATTACAACATGGTTGGTAATACAGAAGGCTGCAATAGTTTAATAAACTATGGAACATCCATACTTGAATTACAATGCAACTGTGACAAAGAAAGAACAATCAATCCATGTTGTGAGATAAAAAAGATCCCTAGGACACGCTTTTTTAAAAAAGAAAAGAAGACCACCGGAAAATAGCATACAGACTCGCTCCTCAAAGTGTGGTTCCCTGAGTAATAGAATTAGCTGCAACTGGGAGCTTATTAGAAAAGCAGAGCCCTGAGCTCCGAGATCTACTAAATCAGAATCTTCGTTTTAATAAGGTCCAAGCAATTCATAGGTGCATCTCATTTTGAGAAGCCCTAATGATAATGGATTCCATTTTTAAAAGGGGGGTCATATAAGAATATGCACATATATCTTCTTTGAACTGGATAAAGATATACTGATAGGATAAACAAGAAACTAGAAAACAAATGGGTATCCTATAGTAGGATGACAATACACTCCAGTGTGTCTGAGACTGCTCCCAAACACAGCAACTGTCCCAGAATATACATTTATAGTACCTCTTTCACTCTCAGTGACAGGCTCTTCATTTACGTGATAAATAAACGTCACCCTGCTTAAGAAGTAGGAGGAACAGAAAGCATGTGAGTACAAAGTTTTACTTACATCTTTTTTAAAAAACTTACATCTTTTTGTATCATTTAATTTTTTAACCATGTTAATACAACACCAACTCAAAAATATTTTAAGGAAAACAGAGCGATGAAATCAGTCAGGAAAAACAGGCAGACTGAGAAGAGCAGAGGACCAAGGATAGAAACCTGGGTGGGGATAAGGAATGTCTGGGGCAAAAGGAAAAAGATGACTCCACTAGGGATAGAGAGGAAATCCTCAGAGTTAAAAAAGGAGAGCTTGGAGGGTAGTACTACAGACACCAACAGAGGAGGCTTTACAAAACAGAGACCATGGATAATAGTATCAAATGCTGCAGAAAGGTCAAGTAAAGATAAAAAAAAATCCATTGGTGGCCTACAATTTGGTGGCCTTTTCCAGAACTGATTCAGGTGACTGGTGGTGAAGGCGCAAGACTGCATTCATCAAGTTGGAAAGTAAACAGCAGAAACATAAGCCAGAACTGTCTTATATGTAACTAAGCTGACACATTTATGGAGAGTTATTGTGAAGACATGTAGTCCTTCCATTTCTCCAGATCCTCAAGGTTTTATCCTTGGACCAAGCAGAGCCACAAGAGAGCTGTCTACTCAAACCTCTCAATGTTTAGTCCCCTGCAAAGTATATGAACTGAGTTCTGCTTTGGCACCATGCTCTGTTCCAACGAGAAGTGACTACAGGTAATATACTGCATTTATTTCAGGCTTACTGTTAGAAAGTTTGGAGAAAATTTTACAATAACTTTGACATAATTCTGTAAAATCAAAAGTCCTGGATTTAATTTTGCCAGCTGTCCTGCTTTTGATTTGCTACTCTAGCTATATTTCCCATGTTAGATTTTGCCAGCTTCTAATTTTCCATTTAAAAAATACTAATCCTTATAAGGAGCCCTCGTGGCAAAGTAGTTAAGAGTTCAGACTGCTAACCAAAAGGTTGGCCGTTGGAATCCACCAGCCACTCCTTGGAAACCCTATGGGGCAGGTTCTACTCTGTCCCAGAGGGTTGCTTTGAGTCAGAATCAACTTGATGGCACACAACAACAACAATCCTTACAAACTTCAGAAAACCCATTTTAAAACAAAGTGGAAATAAACAAAAAACTTACCGAAGATTTGTTCATTTTCTGCTCTTCTTGGAGCTGGGGGAGAAGAAAGGAAGACATCAAGAGAGATCTGGCCTGCCTGGCAGCTCCTGGATTCACCTGCTTATATAACTCCACACATGAGATACTTACATGTCCATGTGTGATTCCAATATATATGTTGAATTTAGACATGACACTTTTCAGTGAATGTAAACATTTGTTTTTTATTGATATATTAAGAATTTAGGTTCTGTGACACAGAAAAATAAAAAATATGAGAGGATGAGTTTAATAAATAATGGTAATCTAAAGAGGAAACTCTATGGCTTTGTCATAGTGAAACTGAAGGAAACAAAATACTCAAGCTATATTGTTTATCTATTTACCTGTTCATACCATTAATCCTTTGAGGTCAGATAATCCAAGAAACCTGTAAAAAAAGGGATGGGTGTGTTTAGGGCAAACACAAACTTTCTTAAATGTTTGTTCTAGCTTGCTGTAAGTATCTTTGATCTAACAATGACAAAGCAGACAGCGTGACCCAATAATAGCAGACCCGACTTTCAATTTTGCTTCTGCCACTAACAAACTGCACGATCTGAACCAGTCACGTCAGACTCAATTTTTTTTTCACCTTTCAAATAAGGTAAAATAAATAAATAAGCAAGCATAAAAGGACCATCCTGCACTACCATTCTGTGTGTGTATCAGACCAGGAGAGCAGGAAGCTCAGCATCCCTCCAGATGCCTGCCACGGGTATGGAACGTCTTTGAGAGCAGCTCACCCTGGGGAAGAGCTAAGGGAGAAGGAAGGGCATAGGGGGTGTGTACGGAAGGGTGCTGACAGAATTTCCTAAGCTGTGGCTGGTCAGCCTTTCATCCTGGACCCTGCCCTCACAAACTCTCCAGAGAGTTTCCTGTGCAGCCTGCCTCGTGCCCACCCTTCTGCCAGCTCGCCCGCGTCTTCTTAATCCTGTCCCAGACCTTCCACCATTACACAACCTTCGACGGCTTCATGATTATACATAATAACAAACGAACACATAGTAAGTACTAACTTGGGATCTGGATACGTTAGACCCGGGAAAGGGTTTTGGTAGCTAGCTACTCCAGCCCCTTCACTCTTCCATTTTAAATGTGAGGAAATCAGGCACAAAGTGAATTGTCCTGGAACCCTCCCAGAGGACTACGTATTACATGCATAACAATTAAATACAGTAGCACCTAAGAAAATGTAAATGCTCAGAACCACCTAATGCCGCGGGTATTCCAGATATCCGAATTTTACAGGTAAAGAAACCAGTCTCTCGACAGTTACCTTGCCTGAGTAACTCATTTATCCCGGCTCCCACCGGCGCATTGGCGCTCCCCCGCAGCCCCGCCCCCTCCCGCGGGCCCAACGCCCACGCCCACGCCCAGCACGCACGACGTCACGCACGCGCACGAGAGCTCCCCCGAAGCCCACTCCCCCGCCCCTCTCCCGCCGGTCCGCTCCGTTGACGCACGCGCATTACCCCCTAAGGGCCACACGGACGCGCGGCGCGTTCCGCTCAGCGCAGAGGCTGGACACGTGCGGACAGCGCGAACCCGTGTCTTTGTGTTAGCGCGCAGGGCCGGGCCACTTCACCTGAGAGAGACGCCCCTGCTCTCCACCCCTTAATCCCTGCCGGAGCTGCAGGCGCTTGGAGTTTAGCCGCGGGGTCGCGGGGCCTCCTCTCCACCGTCTGGCACCAACCGCCTCCGCCCGCTCCCTGAACCCCGCGGCGGCGGCCCTTGGCTCTCGCCCGGCCTCTACTACTGACCCCCCAGCTCTCACGCCGCGTTGACCTGGAATCCAGCGATTGTCTCCCACGAGGGGATGGAAGCCTGGGAAGGACGAGCCAGCTGGAGAAGGCGGGGATGCACATGCGCAGATGGAGCGCGGCTGCCCGGGCCACGCAGGGCGGGAGTAGCTTTACGCGGCGGCAGGGAGCTCGAGCTTGGCTCCTGCCAGCTCAGGTGGGAAAAGTGGCTGTAACCCCTAGACGCGATGTGTTGGGAAGTGATCGGCCTGCTCTTGCCTCACTTTATTAAGTTTTAAAATGAAGCTAGTAATATTACCTACTTTTTCTTTTTTTTAAGGAGTGCTGCTGGTGCAGTGGTTAAACACTCAGCTGCTAACTAAACAGTTGGCAGTTGGAACCCTCCAGCGTGGAAGACAGATTTGGGAGTCTGCTTCCATAAAGATTTACACCTTTGGAAACTGTATGGGGCAGTTCTATTCTGCCATATGTTGTGCCGTCGAATGGGTTCCAACTCATAGTAACCCTATGTGCAACAGAACGAAATATTGCGTGGTCTGGTGCCATCCTAACAATCATAGCTATGTTCGAGCCCATTGTTGCAGCCACTGTGTCAGTCCATCTAGTTGAGGGTCTTCCTCTTTTTTTGCTGGCCCTCTACCTTACCAAGCATGATGTCCACCATGGACAAGTCCTTCCTGATAACAATCCTTGCTTCTAAGGAGCATTCTGCCTTTATGTCTTCAGAGACAGACTTGTTTTTTGTTCTGGCAGTCCATGGTGTATTCAGTATTGTTTGCCAGCATCGTAATTCAAAGGCATCAGTTCTTCGGTCTTCCGTATTCGTTGTCTAGCTTTCCCATGCATATGAGGTGATTGAAAATACCACGGCTTGAGTCAGGCGCACCTTAGTGCTCTAAGTGACGTCCTTGCTTTTGAACCCTTTTAAAGAGGACGTTTGCAGCAAAATTGCTTAATGTAATACGTCATCTGATTTTTTGACTGCTGCATCCGTGGGCGTCATAATGGATCCAAGTAAAATAAATATTTGACAACTTCAGTCTTTTCTCCATTTATCACGATGTTGCTTATTGGTCCAGTGTAAAGATTTTTGTTTTCTTTATGTTAAGGTGTAATCCATATTGAAAGCTGTAGTCTTTGAGCATCAATAAATGCTTCAAGTCGTCTTCACTTTGCAAGCAAGGTTGTGTCATCTGCATATTGCAAGTTGTTAATGAGTCTTCCTCAAATCCCTATGCCCTGTTCTTCTTCATATAGTCCAGCTTCTCGGATTATTTGCTCAGCATACAGACTGAATAAGTATGGTGAAAGGATACATCCCTTATGCATACCCTTCCTGATTTTAAGCCATGCAATATCCCCTTGTTCTGTTTAAATGACTGCCTCTTGGTCTATGTACAAGTTCCACATGAGCACCTCTGACACCAACTGTAAAAATGGCTTGGTGGGGACTTACGACCTTCCCTAACTTCACGAGTGGGAAGGAGAATCAAGATCAAAGCCCAAGGATGATTGCTATGAGGTAGAAGTCAGACATACCTCCTCTCTCCACCATCTTTACTGTCTTAGGCTGGGTTCTCTAGAGAGGCAAAACCAGAAAAGGGTATAAATATATATAGAGAGAGAGATTTATATCAAGGAAACAGCTCATGCAATTGTAGGGTCTGGAATGTCCCAAGTCTGTGGATCAGGGTAGAGGCCTCTTCCAATTCACGCAGCCATGGAAGCTGGTGAACCCAAGGTTGGCAGGTCAGAGAGCAGGGCTTCTGCTCACAGGCTGTGAGGGTCCACAAATTCCAAGCTCAGCAGACAAGATCGCAAAGTTTCTCCTGATTCACGTAGCTGCAGGGGCTGGCGAATCCAAGATCAGCAGGTCAGGGAGCAGGACACTTGCTCACAGGCTGTGAAGATTGATGAATCCCAAGATCAACAGGTAAGCTGCTAGCTCAAGTTCCAAAGAACCAGAGGTTAGATGACAAGAGGCAGCTTCTGGTTCTGGAACAAGCCAAAAACCTTGGCAAGGTGAACAGAAAGGAAGGAGCCAGCGGAGGCTGGAGAGAGAAAGGCTGAGGGGTGGTGAGCCACCATTGGCCCTGCCTCCACCGGTACTACTCAGTGATTTCCATCATGGGGGTGATCACATACCAAATTTCAACAGGGAAGTGATCACATTATACAACTGCCAAAACATTGAGAATCATGGACTAGCCAAGTTGACACAGTCTTAACCATCATATTTACCAATTCTGACACCATCCACCTCTCCCACGGCTCTCTCTACTTCTCTGCTGGGTTCAATAATTTTTTGAAATGGCCACATGAAACTCATAGACCATACTTATGATTATGGGGTTTATAGGGAAGTTACAGGTTATAATTCAGGTTCAGGAATGCTCAGGATAAAGTTCTTCAGTCAGGACAGCCTCTTCTCAGCTGTGCCCACAAGCAGGTCTCGCTCTGGCCCTCAGCCCTACCTTTGTCCTGCTTGGGCAGGTGTTACAAAGCTCTTTTAGCTCCACCAATAAGTGCCCAGAGGTCCCCCACTCCGCTAGTAAGCCTTAGCCCCATGGCACTCAGCTGTAGCGCTGTGGGTCAGCAAACCTAGCTCCACCAAGTGCCCAGAAACACCTTACTCTGCAGCAGGCCTCTTGCCTGAAGGCACTCAACTTTCTTGTTCTGTGGGCTGGGAAGCCAGATGCACCATCTCCTGTGGGTCTCTTGAAGTCCCCTGCTGGTCTCCTGGGTTCTGCTGCCACCATTTCTCTGCCACCGCTTCTCGCTGTCTGCACCGTCTCCAGTGCTACAGCTCTCCTCAATTCCTTCTGAGCCCTCACCAGAATTGCCTTTGATTCCCATAGTTCCACCAACAGTCTCTTCAAGGCAATCTAGGCTTTTACTGTTAGGTACCTTAAAACTTTTCCAGCCTCTACCCATTACCCATGCCTGCCAAGAACAATGTTGGCAGTTTGTCCCCAAGGAGTCGTTATGTAATCGTGACATTTTCAGTAATGAATGCCTTGCAGTTACCCTGTGACTGTCCTGTGAACCCGTTGCAGTCACTAAGCCAAAACTGAATGTTGTCAGGTTGTTCCTAAGGAAATCCCCTCCTGTAAACCCCGCTGGTCACTAAGCAATAACTAAGTCAACAAAAACTCTTTAATTAAACCTATCACCGAGTGGTAACTAAGTCAATGAAAACTCTCATAACCTATCAATGTAAAGTCCCCACTTCTGTTATCCTGCATTTGACAACAATGTATTAATGAATAACCAATCAGAATTTTTCTTAACAGACTTCCTTCCATAATAGTAAATTAGCTGCTCCCTGGCTATGATTCAGTGAATTTCTGCTAGTCTTTTGTGCCTGGCTCACATTGGCAGATCCCTTGTTCTAATGATTGTCTTTGTCTTGGCTTAATAGAAATCTCTTATGATTGGAATTAAGTGTGGGGTCTTTTCCCCCAGCACATTTTGGTGTAGTCCACAGGACCCAAAGCTGTCTTCCTTCAGCGGGACCCCTGAGGGGTCAAGGACTGGAAGTGGTGTCAGTGACTGGGCCCCTTGTGCCCTACCGTTTCCACAGACCCCAGGGAACCCACAAAGGTAAGCACTCTTCGATTCAAACCCCATGATTTACATCAGGGTTATCTGAGATGTTTTATTAAGCCTTTTTCTGTGTCTTTCTGTTTGGATTTCCTTGGACGCCTTGGTATGCTTTCATCAGTTTGTGGTGTCTCAAATTGAATTTCTCAGTTAGTACAGAGGTAAATCTACTTTCAAGGAGTTCTGAACCACCATAAGCCACTACCCAAATCTCATAGTGTTCCCTAACATGATTACTCTATGGTTTGGGAAAAACTGAAAGCAGTTCTCTACACAGGCAGGCAGTTTGTCTCTGAGATTGCTCAAAGGTAAACTTTATGTGCCATCTAGTGATGCATGGCTGTATCTGCAGATTTCCGAAATTTAAGGTTGCATGTGCTGAACTCTGGTAAGCTGGGAAATGCCCCTTCATTGGACCAGAGTAGTCCTCTCTCTTGTACTCCAGCCACTTACATGATTAAGAACTATGGGCCAAATTCAGTTCAGTTTCTTGGGAAATGGCATGCACTTACTAGAGATAAGGAATCAGACCAGTGACCTGTCTGGAAAAGTTTTGAGCTCAGTATGAATACCTTTTCTGTATAGTGGATTAGAGAAAAGGGGGCTCTAAAACAGCCAAGTTAAGTTTCAGGCACCTAGTAAAGTTCCCACCGCTGCTTTGCCAGCTGTTTTTTGTTGTTGTTGTTTGTTTGGTTTTTTTTTCCTCTTCACCTGTCTCTACTTGAAACTAAAAACACCCTTAAATATGAACTTTCGGCCTTAGTAAAAAGGCGTTGGCTTGACTGAAAAATTGTTCCTGTTGAGCTAACAGGCTTGGCTCATAAACCAGCTCAAACCATAGAAGCTAAACAGACAACTAAGACAAGTGAATTGATGGTTTGCAGCTGTGTGGTAGCTACAAACCCAGTCAAGTGAGAAATACTAATTTCAAAAAAGAAGCCCTAGAAATAACAATGAGTTCAGGATTTACTCTAAACCCAACTGCCCTGTAAAGAAGGGAGAAAACCTCATTTTAGGACAAAGGTAAACCTCCTAGAGTCACTTACTCCCTGGTCAAAAGCAAAGCCCCCTGCAATTGTCAAAATGTTCCCAATCATCCTTTAAGAACACCACCCTCATTCATGACAACAATAATTCCACTCACAATCATGATGAAAAAAAGGAAATAGTTAGCGATAACAGAACAGTTATAACACCTGTAAATATGGCACCTATATAAAAACTTGTAAATCCGATTTATCAAGATTTGTTTCAATAGATTGATATGTTAATCTTGTTATTGTTAGGTGCCATCGAGTTGGTTCCAACTCATAGTGACCCTATGCACAACAGAACAAAACACTGCCTAGTCCTGTGCGAGTCTCACAATTGTTGCTATGTTTGAGCCCACTGTTGCAGCCATCTTGTTAATCCAGCTCATTAAAGGTCTTCCTCTTGTTTGCTGATACTCTACTTTGCCAAGCATGATGTCTTTCTCCAGGGACTGGTCCCCCCTGATAACATGTCCAAAGCACATGAGATAATATCTCACCATCCTCACTTTTGAGGTGCATTCTGGCTGTACTTCTTCCAAAATATGTTAGTAGGACCTAGAAAAGCCCAACAATAGGCTAAAGAAGAACACTGGAACTCCAAATAGCCTTAGGAAACATCAGCAAAGGGCTCACATTAATAAGAAAACTACGAAAAGGAAAGCTGTTATCAAGACCCTGATACAAAATTATGAATAGGGCCAACTACCAAATTAGTTTTACCTAAACACTGGCATGTTCCCATAGTTCGATCTCTACATGAAGTCCTCCATTTAAGAGAAGCTGATAAAAATTTTAAATATTGGAAAGGGCACTTTTATGAAGCAGCTAAACAAGTGGCTTCTCAATATTCTATCTGCCCCCCAGTGAAATTAAGACAAACCTTTTAAAGCTCCACCTGAGAGATTTCCTCTACCAGTGCTTGAATGGCAAATAGATTTCATTCAACTTCTACCCTCAAACAATTATAAGTCTATGTTAGTGATAATGTATTTTCCCATTAAGTTGAGGCTTTTCCCTGCTGCAATGCTACTGCTGTTTTTATAGCCAAGAAACTACTTGAAAATACTATTCCTTCTTGAGCTCATTTTTCTAAACATTTTCTGCATTTTTTTAAAATTGGGATTTTAAGCTGGCCAGATTTGGTTATCTGTGTTTTCTCTTTTGTACTTTCATTTTTCAGCTCACTCTCTGAACATTTTGACAGGGGAAAATGACAGCTCTTGTCTGTTTTGTAAGGTTACTCACTCTTTCTTTTCAAGTGCACATTTAAGGACCCCAAAGTGGTTATTTCTCTGAGCTTGCATTCCTCAGGAATCTCTAAGGAGATAATTGGGTAATGCCAATTCCAAGGGAAGGTGGCAGCTCCTGCCTGTCTTGTACTTTGTTCCCGTCACATGGCTTTACTTGACTAGGAAAAATTCAGGTTAGTGGCTACTTTAAGGATCTTTTGAACTTTCTACTCTTGTTTTCTCTCTTTTGTTTTTTCGGTTGGTTTTGTTTTTTGCTAGCACATGCAGGTTAGTAGTTCTTGCAAGCAAGCCTGTTTTGATTAGTTTGCTTATTTGTCTATTTGTGAGGAATTTAAAACTAGTTAAGCTAAAATGCAAGAACCTGTTTTCTGTTAAATTAGGTTGATCTTACCAAAGAATCAAGGTATATATTTTGAGAAACTTTGATATATACGTCAGCCTATTTAAAGGTGCACTAAATAGGATAAACTGTTTATTTTGATTGGTATAACAAGGCTTTAAAAAGAAACTAATTATTCTAAATTGCTTTCTCAAAAGGATCCTATGAAGTATTCAAAAAACAGGATTATGAAAATATAATTTCTTATCTCTGTATAGTATTATTAAATTAGGTTATAATATTTCCTCAAAGAACTTGCTCTAATTAGTTTAATAATACATAATCACTTATGTAAGATTAGTAGTCCATATATTTCCAGCAACTAATAAAGGTGAATTTGTTCTAACAAAGATTTTCATGTTTTGTAAATGTCAACATTAAAATCAAAACCTTTCTAAGGAATTTAAGCTAAGTATTATATAATATTTAACAACATATTACATTGGGCAAATCTGCTACAAAAGATCTCTTTAAAGTGTTGAAAAGCAAAGATGTCCCTTTGAGGACTAAGGTGTGCCTGGCCCAAGCCATGATATGTACAATAACCTCATATGCATGTGAAAGCTGGACAATGAATAAGGAAGATCAAAGAAGAATTGATGCCTTTAAAACATGGTGTTGGCAAAGAATATTGAATAGACCATGCACTGCCAGAAGAATGAACAAGTCTGTCTTGAAAGAAGTACAGCCAGAGTGCTCTTTGGAAGCAAGGATGGCGAGACTTCGTCTCACGTGCTTTGGACATGTTAACAGGAGGACCAGTCCCTGAAGAAGGACATCATGCTTGGTAAGGTAGAGGGTTAGCGAAAAAGAGGAAGACCCTTAATGAGATGGGTTAACAAGGTGGCTGCAACAGTGGGCTCAAACATAGCAACAATTGTGAGGATCGCACAGGACTAGGCAGTGTTTTGTTCTGTTGTACATAGGGTCACTATGAGTTGGAACCAACTCGATGGCACCTAACAATAACAACAACATTAACATATCAATCAATTGAAACAAATCTTGGTAAATCAGATTTACAAGTTTTTATATAGGTGTTTTTATATAGGTACTTGATGGCACCTAACAACATTATATAAAATATGTTTTATTTAGAGAAAAAAAATAATTTTACTAATTCCAGAATAAGAAGAAAGAAGGTTAAACTGCTTACAGTATTTATATTTGGTAATATATAAACTTAAATTACTAAGTCCTGTACTAATATTAGACTAAGTTAATGGATTGTCATTATAATTAAAGTTTGTAGACTCTTATATGCTACAGAAAAGTATATATATGTATATATAAAAATCAGGAAAAGTGCTAAATTTCCTTTGAATTAAAAATCTATATGTCAATAATGTTTACCTAATACTCGACAAGGAGCACATGATATTATGTCATAATTTTATTATTTCAATGGCTACTTGGTCACAACTTTGTTTCCTTTAACTCTATCATCATTAAAGCCAAGGGTTTCAGCTAAAGAATTAGAATGATTTACCCATAAAGTTTTTTATTACCATTCATATGTTTAGCTTAATATATACTTGGTATGTCCTGATTATACGGCACCATGTCTCAAGATTATTATGTGTTATATCTGAAACTCTTTGAACATGAGGATAATCATCATGTTTAAAGACATTTTTATTTATTTATTTTATTTTATTTAAATTTTTTATTTGACTTGGCATTACTTTTGTAATTAATTCCCATCAAGTCTTTTCATTTAAAAAATATTATTATTATTATAAATTAACCATAGCCATTTTTACATCCGTCAATCATTCACAGATAAATTTTTCTTTACGAATTCACTGAAAACTCTTAACCAAAATAGTTCTAACGTGGATACAATTGGACTAAATAAAGATTTTTAGAATTCTTTTGTAGAAACTGACGAGGTTTTTCAAGTTGCTGCTGATCCAGAATAGCATGGAACCAAAATTAGCTACATGGGACTGAGTAAACTAAAAGAATTACCACAAGGTTTTTTGAGAATATTGTTGATGTTCAGTGTTCTAATTTCTAGATTTAGGAAACCATCTTTATTTTCCCTTCCCTCTTTTAATATAAGAATCAAATGTTTCAAGAACTAATAACACTATGCTAGTTACAAAATAGCCTATGAATTAAGAGATGTGGTTTATGTCAAAGTTTTGATTAAGTACAGTCAGAATATATTAAATAATTCCACCTGTGGACTCCAAGAAATGAATGCTGAAATGACTATAATGAGAAAAGTAGTTCTTCAAAACCAAATGGCTCTTTCTTATGTTATCTGTGATTGTTGTTGTTAGGTGCCGTTGAGTTAATTCCGACTCGTAGCTACCCTACTTACAACAGAATGAAACACTGCCCAGTCCTGTGCCATCCTCACAATCATATCTATGTTTGAGCCCATTGTTGCAGACACTGTGTCAATACATATTATCGAGGGTCTTCTTGTTTTTCACTGACCCTCTTCTTTACCAAGCATGATATATCCTTCTCCAGGGACTGGTCCCTCTGGATAACATGTCCAAAGTACATGAGATGAAGTCTTGCCATCCTCGCTTCTAAGGAGCACTCTGGCTGTACTTCTTCCAAGACAAACTTGTTCGTTCTTCTGGCAGCCTATTCAATATTCTTCACCAACACCATCATTCAAAGGCATCAATTCTTCTTCGGTCTTCCTTATTCATCGTCCAGCTTTTGCATGCATATGAGGTGATTGAAAATATCATGGCTTGGATCAAGCACACTTTAGCCCTCAAAGTGACATCTTTGTTTCTCAACACTTTAAGAGGTCTTTTGCAGTAGATTTGCCCAATGCAATACGTCATTTGATTTTTCACTACTTGCGTGGGCATTGACGGTGGAAACAAGTAAAGTGAAATCCTTGACAACTTCAGTATTTTCTCCGTTTATCATGATGTTGCTTATTGGTCCAGTTGTGAGGATTTTTGTTTTCTTCATGTTGAGGTGTAATCCATACTGAAAGCTGTAGTCTTTGAACTTCGTCAGTAAATGCTTCAAGTCCTCTTCGCACTCAGCAAGCACAGTTGTGTCGTCTGCGTATTGCAAGTTGTTGATGAGTCTTCCTCTAATCCTGATGTCACGTTTTTCTTCATATAGTCCAGCTTCTCTGATTATTTGCTCAGCATACAGATTGAATAAGTATGGTCAAAAGATACATCCCTGACACACACCTTTCTTGATTTTAAACCATGCAGTATCCCCTTGTTCTGATTGAATGACTGCCTCTTGGTCTATGTACAGGTTCCTCACGAGCACTATTAAATGTTCTGGAACTCCCATTCTTCACAATGTTACCCATAACTTGTTATGATCCTCATAGTCGGATGCCTTTGCATAGTCGATAAAACACAGGTAAACATCTTTCTGGTATTCTCTGCTTTCAGCCAAGATCCCTCTGACATCAGCAATGCTATGCCTTGTTCCATGTCCTCTTCTGAATCCAGCTTGAATTTCTGGCAGTTCCCTGTTGCTGTACCGCTGCAACTGCTTTTAAATTATCTTCAGCAAAAGTTTACTTGCATGTGATAGTGATGATATTGTTCAATAATTTCCACATTCTGCTGTATCATCTTTCTTTGGAATGGGTACAAATATGGCTTTCTTCCAGTTGGCTGGCCAGGTAGCTGTCTTCCAAATTCTTGGCATAGACAAGTGAGCACCTCCAGTGCTACATCCGTTTGATATGTTATTTGTACTGGCTCTAATACTGTTAAATATTGTCAACTTTTAATCCAATACTCTAAAGAATGTATTCACAGGTTAAAGGAGATTTGACAACCAAAACCCAAAATCTGTCTAATTTTATTTCAGGGAACTATTATATACATATACATATATTAGAAAAAGTATCAGTTAAAAGATTCCCTGGAGCCTTGTTGAAAAGGACTGTATATATATATATATATATATATATATATATATATATATATATATAAACTCACCATAATTAATAAAAAAAAAGATGCAGATGGATATAAAAAAAGGAAATGATGACACTGGAGGAAAGATGATCCTTGTTATAAATTGTCAAGAAACTTTTATGAATTATGTTTGAATATTTCATAGGAAGTAGAACTTAAAAGTGAGGAGATTTCTAAGCAAGATTTTTAAGGGGTGGCATTATGTCTTCTTGCCGTTTATAGTAAAATGTGAGAAAAAGGAGATAAATTTAGAAATGAACTGTGCATAAAGAAACCAGAACTTAAACATTTGGAAAATTCTATTGTAAAAACTAAGAGAGCATATCCTGGAACTGACACCAAGGGTGCGGCTACACAATCTTTTGCTAAAGAGATTAGGCCTCTGACCAATGGCTGTAATCAACAATCTCAGCAGAAACCCTGTCAGCTTAGAATGAAAAAGACAGAGACGGGACAAAATGAAGGAAAGCTATCTTTGTCTTGGAATTCTACAGGCAGGAAAAAAAGCCAACGGAGCTACTTGGTTGTGAGCATCTGTTGTCCTCCAAGAAAAGGACTGGAACATCCTAGGAGCAGTTCAGAGACCAGCACAACTGTTGGAAGGAACACAGGGACAGGGTTGCTGCCTCCTTAATTTCAAAGGGTGGAGCCACTGCCCCCTAGGTTTTAAAGGGTGGAGCTATTGCCAAGATTTCAGATTGGGGTAACTGTCGCTTCAGTTCTGGAGGGCAGGGCTGCCATGTCCATGAGCCAAGAGAATGAGGCTGCTGCCCAAAACTAATGGGGCAGAGCTGCCATGCCAGCGGGCTGTGGGTAGAGGGGTCTCCCCGGGTAGATGAGTTGGGGTCATTGCTCCTGGGGACCAGGAGAAAGGGTCTGTCCAAAGCCAAGGGGGTGGGCTCATCATTACATTGGGCCTGGAAAGCATGATTAATGCCCAGGGCCGAAAGGCTTCTGCCCAGAATCTGAAAAGTGTGGCCAATGCCCAGGCTCTGGAGGGTAGGGCCATTACCTAGATGTGTCTGGAAAGCAGAGGATTGTTTTGAAGCCTTAAGAGCTAATGAGATTTTCCTTGCTGGGTTTTGACCTCTCTTGGTAGCTGTGACCCCATCTTTCCCTCCAATTTCTCTCATTTGCAATGGGAATGTCTACTTGATGTCTGGTTCACCACTGTAGTTTGGAAGCGGATAATTTGTATTCTAGGCTTCACAGGTTCCACAGGTGGAAAGGAATTTTGTCCCAGGATGGAACACACCCAGTGTCTCACCCATACTTGACTTAGCTGATTCAGAAGATGAGATTTTGGACTTAGAGTTGATGCTGGAATGGGTTAAGATTTTCGGAGATGATGAGACAGGGTGAATGTGTTTTGCATGTGGAAAAGATGAATTTTGGGGGCCCAAAGGATTGAATGTTATGATTTGAATTTTTTCCCCTATTTGGAAATAGCGTTTTTCTATTGTTATGTCAATGAAGTGATATGGAATAGAGTAGATCCTAAACTTAATCACTTCTGACTTTTAAAAAGAGCAAAATGTACGCAGAGACACATACGGGGGAGAAGAGACACCTAGAAACAAACACCAAGCCATGCTAAGGATCTAGGAGAGAGGCTCACAGAAGGAATTAACACAGATGAGACCTTGATTTGGACTTTTATCCTCCAGGATTGTGAGAAAATAAATTTCAGTTCTTAAAATCCACCCTCTTTGGTATTTGTTATGGCACTGCTAGCAAACTAAGACATCAGCAAAACAAAATCTCTCCCAGTCCTTGCTATTGGGGGGGTCTCATGTATTTGGGCACTAACTGAACACTGAGCTGGGTAGGGTATATCTCTGCTTTGGCCCTCGCTTCCTGCTTATGAGCTTGATGATCAGCCAGAGGTGAGAGTGTAGGGTCTTCTCAGTTTTTTCTGAACATTTGCCCCATTTGGGCATGTGTGTGGCTTTTAGATTTCCAGGACTATGTTGAAGCTTTAAGGCCCCAAACCATCTCACTCTCCAGCTTTTTCTTCTCCTTGTTTTGGTGTATCTGTTGTTTCTCCCAACTGATAGCCTTTGCTCCAGGCAACAACAGCAGGTTCACTTATCCTTAAATCTTTTCAACAGATACCCTCCACCCTGCGATGTCAAAACAGACAACCCTGGTGTTTGAAAACAAGGTCTACTCTGCTTTTTCCACCACCTAGGACCTACACTGGGAATCTAGCTTACCCACCTGTGGATGGGGGAATGGGGCAAGGGTAAGTTAAAACATTGCAAAGCTATCCTACGGGGTTTCAATTCCCTTTTTCTCGATTAGTCCCTGGGTGGCACAAACAGTGAAATGCTTAGCTAACTGAAAGTTTGGTGGTTCAAATTCACCCAGAGGCACCATGGAAGAAACGCCTGGTGATCTACTTCTGAAAGATCACAGCCACTGAAAACTCTATGGAGCACAGTTCTACTCTGAAATACATGGGGTTGTCATGAGTTGGAATTGACTCAATGACACCTAGTTTGGGTTTTTTTGTTTTTGGTTCTCAATTAAGCATTTGCTTGGTGGCTGTAAACCTTTGTCTTGTTTTCAGAGTTTCCATAAAGTTTAATCTGACCATTTTGTCAGTTTTTTCAGTGTTTCTGTGGAGGGATGAGCCCTTGGATTTTCCTACTCTGTCATTTTCTCTGACCAAGGTCTGTCACCAATGATATTTTGCAGTTTAGGAGTTAATTGGCCTTTCTTCATCATTTGACTCCTGATTATTCTCTTCTTCTGCAAAGCTTCCACTGGGGGTTCTGTGACATCACACCTCCCACTTTCTTCCTACCTCTTTAATAATGTTTTCATGATGGAATCTTTTTATTTGTATATTAGTTTCCTATTACTTCTGTAATAAATTACCACAAACTGCTTTTTAAAACAATACAAATTTATTCTGTTACAGTTCTGAATGTGAGAGTTCAAAATGAGTCTTACAGGGCTAATGTCAAGGTGGTGCAGGACTGGTACCTTTCAGAGGGTCTGAGGGAAGAATATATTTCCTTTCCTTTTTCAGCTTTTTGTGGCCCCTTCCCACAGTCTCTTCTTTTGTTCTCACAAGTGCCTTCTCCTCTATACTCAAATCTCCCTGCCTCTCTCTTAAAAAGACAATTGGGATTACATTTAGGGCCCACCTAGATAATAAGGAATAATCTCCTCATCATAAAATCCTTAATTTAATCATACCTGCAAAGTCTTTTTTGCCTTAGAAGGTAACATTCACAGGTTCCAGGGAATAGTACATGAATATCTTTAGAGTCGTTAGTCAGCCTACAACACCTGGGTTTTCATCACTGGCTCATTATTCTTTCATTCTATTTGCCTACTATATTGTCTTCTCATTCTTTTTGTGTAAGTAAACGGAAATGCCACCAGGTGTCTGTCAGTTTATCGTACTGTGGTAGGCTTCTGTGTTGTTGTGATGCCGGAAGCTATGCCACCAGTATTTCAAATACCATCAGGGTCACCCATGGTGGACAGGTTTCAGCGGAGCTTTCAGACTAAGACTAGGAAGAAGGACCTGGTGGTCTGCCTCGGAAAAAACTGGCCAGTGAAAACCTTATGAATAGCAGCAGAACATTGTCTGATATTGTGCTGGAAGATGAGCCCCTCAGGTTGGAAGGCACTCAAAATATGACTATGGAAGAGCTGCCTCCTCAAAGTAGAGTTGACCTTAATGACATGGGTGGAGTAAAGTTTTTGGTATTTTCTTTTGTTGATGCAGCATGACTCAAAATGAGAAGAAACAGCTGCAAAGATCCATTAATAATCGGAATGTGGAATGTACAAAGTATGAATCTAGAAAAATTGGAAGTTGTCAAAAATGCAATGGAACCCATAAAGACTAATATCTTAGGCATTAGTGAGCTGAAATGGACTGGTATTGGCCATTTTGAATCAACCATATGGTCTACTATTCCAGGAATGATAAATTGAAGAGGAATGACATTGTATTCATTGTCAAAAAGAACATTGCAAGATCCTGAAGTCAGTGATAGGATAACATCCATATGCCTATAAAGAAGATCTGTTAATATGACTATTATTCAAATTTATGCACCAACCACTAATGCCAAAGATGAGGACATTGGAGATTTTCTACCAATTTCTGCAGTCTGAAATTGAGCAAACATGCAATCAAGATGCATGGATAATTGGTGGTATTGGAATGCAAAAGTTGAAAACGAAGAAGGATCGGTAGTTGGAAAATATGGCCTTGGTCATAGAAATGATGCTGGAGATTGCATGATAGAGTTTTGCAAGACCAACGACTTCTTCATTGCAAATACCTTTTTTCAACGACATAAATGGCAACTATACATGTAGACCTCACCAGATGGCATACACAGGAATAAAATCGACTACATCTGTGGAAAGAGACAATGGAGAAGCTCGATATAATCAGTTAGAACAAGGCCAGGAGCTGACTTTGGAACAGACCATCAATTGCTCATATGCAAGTTCAAGTTGAAGCTAAAGAAAATTAAAACAAGTCCGTGAGAGCCAAAATACGACCTTGAGTATATCCCACCTGAATTTGGGGACCATCTCAAGAATAGATTTGAGACACTGAACAATAATGACTGAAGACCAAACAAGTTGTGGGATGATATCAAGGACATCATATCCGAAGAAAGCAAAAGGTCATTTAAAAGACAGGAAAGAAAGAAAAGACCAAAATGGATGTCAGAAGAGACTCTGAAACTTGCTCTTGAATGTAGAGTAGCTAAAGTGAATGGAAGAAAGGATGAAGTAAAAGAATTGAACAGATTTCAGAGGGCAGTTTGAGAAGACGAAGTATTATAATGAAATGTGCAAAGACCTGTAGTTAGAAAACCAAAAGGAAAGAACACACTCAGCATTTCTCAAGTTGAAAGAACTGAAGAAAAAATTCAAGCGTAGAGTTGCAGTTTTGAAGGATTCTATGGGGAAAATATTGAATGGTGCAGGAAGCATCAAAAGAAGATGGAAGGACTGCAGAGTCACTGTACCAAAAAGAATTGGTCGAAATTCAACCATTTCAGAAGGTAGCATATGATCAAGAACTGATGGTAATGAAGGAAGAAGTCCAAGCTACATGGAAGGCATTGGCAAAAGCAAGTCTCCAGGAATTGACGGAATACCAATTGAGATGTTTCAATGAATGGGTGCAGTGCTGGAAGTGTTCACTCATGTATGCCAAGAAATTTGGAAGACAGCTTCCTGGCCAACTAAATGGAAGAGATCCATATTTGTGCCCATCCCAAAAAAAGGTGATACAACAGAATGCAGAAATTATCAAACGATACCATTACTATCACACACAAGTAAAATTTTGCTGAAGATCATTCAAAAGCAGCTGCAGCAGTACATCAACAGGGAACTGCCAGAAATTCAAGCTGGATTCAGAAGAGGACATGGAACAAGGCATATCATTGCTGATGTCAGATGGATCTTGGCTGAAAGCAGAGAATACCAGAAAGATGTTTACCTGTGTTTTATCGACTATGCAAAGGCATCGAACTATGTGGATCATAACAAGTTATGGATAACATTCTGAAGAATGGGAGTTCCAGAACACTTAATTGTGCTCATAAGGAACCTGTACATAGACTGAGAGGCAGTTGTTCAGTCAGAACAAGGGGATACTGCATGGTTTAAAATCAAGAAAGATGTGTGTCAGGGATGTATCTTTTGACCATACTTATTCAATCTGTATGCTGAGCAAATAATCAGAGAAGCTGGACTGTATGAAGAAGGTGACATCAGGATTAGAGGAAGACTCATCAACAACTTGCGATATGCAGATGACACAACCGTGCTTGCTGAAAGTGAAGAGGACTTGAAGCACTTACTGATGAAGTTCAAAGACTACAGCTTTCAGTATGGATTACACCTCGACATAAAGAAAACAAAAATCCTCACAAATGGACCATAAGCAACATCATGATAAACGGAGAAAATATTGAAGTTGTCAAGGATTTCATTTTACTTGGTTCCACCATCAACGCCCACGCAAGTAGTGAAAAATCAAATGATGTATTGCATTGGGCAAATCTACTGCAAAAGACCTCTTAAAGTGTTGAGAAAGATGTCACTTTGAGGACTGAAGTGTGCCTGACTCAAGCAATGGCATTTTCAGTAGCCTCATATGCATGTGAAAGCTGGACAATGAATAAGGAAGACCTAAGAAGAATTAATGCATTTGAATTATGTTGTTGGCAAAGAATATTGAATATACCGTGGACTGCCAGAAGAATGAACGAGTCTGTCTTGGAAGAAGTACAGCCAACGTGCTTCTTGGAAGCAAGGATGGCGAGACTTCATCTCACTTACTTCGGACATGTTATCAGAAGGGACCAGTTCCTGGAGAAGAACATCATGCTTGGTAAAGTAGAGGGTCAGCAAAAAAAGAGGAAGACCCTCAATGAGATGGACTGACTCAGTGGCTGCAACAATGGGCATAGCAAGGACTGTGAGGATGGCATAGGACCGAGCAGTGTTTGGTTCTGTTGTACATAGGGTCCCTTTGAGTCAGAGCCAACTCAGTGGCACCTAACAGCAACAACAACAGACTGAAATGTGTGTTATGTATCATGAAACAATATACATTTTTGTTTTAGAACTATGTAGACAGTCTCATTCAGTATATGTTACTACAACCTTATTTTTTCTATTTAATATTGCACTTAATATCTATTGATTTGATTAATTACTAGTTTGTTCTCTGTAATGCCATATAATATTTTATTAGAATCACCTTTATGACCATTAACAACAACAATATTCTGTTATGAGACAATACTACATTTTAGTTATCCATTTCTTCTTTCAAAGACATTTAGATTCTTTCAATTCTTCAGTATTATGTATAAAACTTCAGTGAGCATCCTTTACTTCTCTCTCTGCATATAAGAGCAAGCATTACCTTAGAGTACATGTGTATTGTTGGATCATGAAGAGTAAATATTTCCAGTGTTACTAGGTACTGCCAAATTGATGTCCCAAGTGACCATACCACTCTCACCAACTGTATGTGATATTGTGTACAACTTTTTTACCTCCTTGCTAGCAATTGATATTGTCAGGTTCAAAAATTATGGCAAATTTAGTGGGTAAAAAAGACCTCATTGTTTTTATTTGCATTTCTGTGATACAAGTTCTCAACAATGGGTTTGGATTTTAGTTTTTGATGCAAGTAAGGTTGGAACTTTCAATTTTTTTTCTGTGAAATGCTTATTTATACTCTTTACAAATTTTTCTATTTATTTTGTTCTATATTTCTAATTCTTCATCTGTTATTTTTGTTATAAATATTTTCTTGAGTTCTGTCTTATTTCTTACCTTTATGGTATCATTGATCATATGAAACTTTTACATTTTGATTTAGTCAGATTCGTCAATCATTTTCATAGTTTTTCTTTTTTAAGGTTCTGTTTGGCTTTTTAACTATTTATTATGGAAAGTTTCAACGAGTTAAATCTTTGATTAATTTTCTGAATAATCAGTTGTTCCTTTGTCATTCTCCACAGGTAATATTTTTTGTCAGTGGCATCATGATGAATTCATGGATTTTTTTATAATTTAATTTAATTTTTGGTGAAAATATACACAGAAAATCTGCTCCCATCCCACAGTTTCTAGACACAATGATCAGTGAATTTGGTTACATTGTTCACGTTGTGTCAACATTCTCATTATTTTTAAAAAATTTTTTATTGTACTTTAGATGAAGGTTCACAGAAATAGTTTCTCATTAAACAGTTATACACCTATTGTTTTATGACAATGGTTAACAACCTGACGACATGTCATCACTCTCTGTTCTCAACACTGAGTTCCCTATTACCAGCTTTCCTGTCCCCTCCTGCCTTCTAGTCCTTGTCCCTAGACAGTTGTGCCCCATTAGTCTTGTTTTGTTTTATGGGGCTGTCTAAATTTTTGGCTGAAGGGTGAACCTCGGGAGTGACTTCATTACTGAGCTAAAAGGGTATCAGGGGGCCATACTCTTGGGGTTTCTCCAGTCTCTGTCAGGGCAGTAAGTCTGGTCTTTTTGTGTGAGTTAGAATTTTGTTCTACATTTTTCTCCAACTCTGTCCGGGACCCTCTGTTTTGATCAGTGGTGGTAGCTGGGCATCATCTAGTTGTACTGGACTCAGTCTGGTGGAGGCCGTGGTAGTTGTCCATTAATCCTTTGGACTAATCTTTCCCGTGTATCTTGTTTTCTTCATTCTCCCTTGAACCTGAAGGGGTGAGACCAGTGGAGTATCTTCGACGGCTGCACACAGGCTTTTAAGACCCGAGACACTACTCACCAAGGTAGAATGTGTAACATTTTCTTTATAAACTATATTATGCCAAATTTAAGCTAGATGTTCCCTGAGACCATGGTCCCCACAGCCCTCAGCCCAGCAATTTGGTCCCTCAGGAAGTCTGGATGTGTCTATGGAGCTTCCATGACCTTTCCTTGTACAAGTTGTGCTGGCTTCCCAGTATTGTGTACTGTCTTACCCTTCACCAAAGTTACCACGTACCTAGTGTCTAGTATTTACCCTCCCACCACTCCCATCCCTCATAACCATCAAAGATTTTTTCTTTTTGTGTGTAAACCTTTTCATGAGTTTTTACAGTAGTAGTCTGATACAATATTTGTCCTTTTGTGATTGACTTATTTCACTCAGCATAATGTCTTCCAGCTTCATTCATGTTATTAGATGCTTCACGGATTCATCCTTATTCTTTATCATTGCATAATATTCCATTGTGTGTATGTACCATAGTTTGTTTATCCATTTATCTGTTGATGTGCATCTGGGTTGTTTCCATCTTTTTGCTATTATGAACAATGCTGCAATGAATGTGGGTGTGACGGCTTTATTTCTCTAGGATATATTCCTAGGAGTGGGATTACTGATCATATGGTATTTCTATTTCTAGCTTTCTAAGGAAGCACCATATCGACTTCCAAAATAGTTGTATCATTTTGCATTCCCACCAGCAGTGTATAAGAGTTCTGATCTCCCCACAGCCTCTCCAACATTTGTTACTTCCAGTTGTTTTGATTCGTGCCAGTAATGCAGGGGTGAGATGGTATCTCATTGTGGTTTTGATTTGCATTTCTCTAATGGCTAGTGATTACAAGCATTTCTTCATGTGTCTGTTAGCTGCTTGAATGTCTTCTTTCGTGAAATGTCTGTTCATTTCCTTTGCCCATTTTTTAATTGGATTATTTGTCTTTTTGTTGTAGAGGTGTTGGATTTTCTTTTAGATTTTAGAGAGTAGACCTTTGTCTGACTTGTAATGTCCAAAAACATTTTCCCCAGTCTGTAGGTTCTCTTTTTACTCTTTTGCTGAAGTGTTTTTATGAGCATAAGCATTTAATTTTTAGAAAATCCCAGTTATCTACCTTATCTTCTGGAGTTTTTTTGTGTTGTTTGTTATGGTTTGTATCCTGTTATGTATTAGGGCCTCTAGTGTTGATCCTATTTTTTCTCCTATGAACTTCATAGTTTTTGGCTTTATATTTAGGCCTTTGATCCATTTTGAATTAGTTTTTGTATATGGTGTGAGGTATGGGTCCTGTTTCATTTTTTTGCAGATGGACATCCAGTTTTGCCAGCACCATTTGTTAAAAAGACTGTTCCCCATTTGATGGACTTTGAGCTCTTGTCGAAGATCAGGTGACCACAGGTGGATGGATTTACATCTGGGTTCTCAATTCTGTTCCATTGGTCAATGTATCTGTCGTTGTGCCAGTACAAGGCTGTTTTGACTACCGTAGCTGTATAGTACGTTCTGAGGTCAGGTAGTGTGAATCCTCCTACTTTCTTCTTCTTCTTCAATAGTGCTTTATTTATTTGGGGCTTCTTCCCTTTCCATATGAAGTTAATGGTTAGTTTTTCCATCTCTTTAAAGAATGTCGTTGTTATTTGGATCAGGATAGCACTGTATTTGTAGATTGCTTTGGGTAGAATTGTCATTTTCACAATGTTGAGTCTACCTATCCATGAGAATGGTTTTTCCATTTATGTAGATCTCTTTTGGTTTCTTGCAGTCATGTTTTGTAGTTTTCTTTGTATAGGTCTTTCACAACCCTGGTTAGACTTATTCCTAAGTATTTTATTTTTTTAGGGGCTATTATAAATGGTATTGTTTTCCTGATTTCCTTTTCATCATTCTCTTTATTAGTGTATAGGAATCCATCTGATGGTTGTATGTTTATCTTCTATCCTGCTACTCTGCTGAATCTTTCTATTAGTTCCAGTAGTTTTCTCATGGAGTCTTTAGGGTTTTCTATCTATAGTATCGTATCATCTGCAATATGGCAGTTTAGCTTCTTCATTACCAATTTGGATGCCCTTTATTTCTTTTTGTTGCCTTATAGCTCTAGCTAGGACTTCCAGCACAATGTTAAATAGGAGTGGTGGTAAAAGGCATCCTTGTCTTGTTCCTGTTCTCAAAAGGAATGTTTTCAGCCTCTCTCCATTAAGAATGATGTTGGTTATTGGTTTTGCATAGATGCCTTTTATTATGTTGAGGAATTTCCCTTCTATACCTGTTTTATTGAGAGTTCTTATCAGGAATACGTGTTGGACTTTGTTGAATGCCTTTTCTGCGTCGACTGAGATGATCATATGATTCTTTTCTTTCCTTTTATTTATGTGGTCGATTACCTTGATTGATTTTCTAATGCTGAACCATCCTTGAAAAGAATGTGTACTTTGCAGCTGTTGGATGGACTGTTCTATATATATCTATGAGGTCAAGTTGGCTAATTGTGCCCTTTAGGTCTTCTGTATATTTGCTGAGTTTCCTTCTACATGTTCTGTCCTTTACCGACAGTGGTGTGTTGAAGTCTCTAACTATTATTGTGGTAGTGTCAATTTCTCTTTTCAGTGCTGTTAAAGTTTGTTTTAGGTATTTTGGAGCCCTGTCATTGGTTGTGTAGATGTTTACTATAGTTATGTCTTCATGATGGATCATCCCTTTAATCACATATAGTGTCCTTCTTTGTCTTTTATGGTGGATTTTGTTTTAAATCCTATTTTATCTGAGATTAGTATTGCCACTCCTGCTCTTTTTTGGTATCTGTTTGATATATATTTTCCAACCTTTGATTTTTAATAAATTTAAGTCTTTGTTTCTAAGGTGTGTCTCCTGTAGACAGCATATTGATTGAACCTGTTTTTTAATCCATTCTTCACTCTCTGTCTCTCTATGGGTGCATTTAGGCCATTTACGTTCAATGTAATTATTGATAGATTTGAGTTTATTGTTGTCATTTTGTAGTGTTTTATTTTTTGCGTGGTACTGACATTTTCTTTGTTCCTCTTACTGTCCTGTGCTGAATTTCTTTTGTTGGTGGATTTTTTTCATTTCTTTTGTTCTTGTAGATTTTGTTTTTACTGAGACTTTATGTTTTTCTTCTTTATTTTTATCAGTAGGTTTGTTAACTTTCTTTGTGGTTACCTTGAAATTTACCCTTATCTTCCTAGGTTTGAACTCATCTGTTATTACTTGGTATTGCCTTGCCTTCCTCTCCATTAGAAGATTCTATATCTATACCATTTATTCCTTCTTTTATTGTTCTGATATTGTTGTCATTGACAGAATAACCTCTTTGGTTCCCTCTTGTAATTCTTTTCGTTTTGGATAGTCCTTGAGAGTTCATTTCCTAGGTTGGTATCTGGCTAGTACAATCCTGTGTCCTATATTCAGGCGGTGGTCTGATATTGTTTGTTCTCAGATCAAAGAACTCCCTTTAATAATTCTTGTAAGTTTGGTTTGGTTTTTACATAGTCCCTTAATTTCTGTTTATCTGGAAATGACCTAATTTCACCATCATAATTGAACGAGAGTTTTGCAGGATATATTCTTGGCTGGCAATTTTTGTCTTTCAAGGTTTTATATATGTCATCCCATTGCCTTCTTGCCTGCATGGTTTCTGCTCAATAATCCGAGATTAGTCTTATTGTTTCTCCTCTGTATGTGACTTTTTGTTTTTCTTGAGCTGTTCTCAGGATTCTTTGTCTTTGGTTTTGGCTAGTGTGATTATGATATGCCTTGGTGATTTTCTTTTGGGGTCTATCCTATATGGGGTTTGTTGAACTTCTTGGATGGTCAGCTTTTCATCTTTCATGATATTGGGGAAGTTTTCTGTCAGAAGTTTTTCAATGATCCTCTCTGATTTCTGTTTTCTCCCCCTGTTCTGGAACTCTGATCACCCACAGATTTTTGCTTTTGATGGTATCCCACATAATTCTCAGGGTTTCTTCATTTTTCTTTGTTGTTTTTTCTGATATTTCCTCAAACAGAGTTGTATCCAAGTGTTTTTCTTCAATTTCACTGATCCTCTCTGCCATCATTTCAAACCTGCTCCTCAGCCTTTCTATGACACTCTCCATTTCTGAAATCTTGTTATCTTTTGGATTTCCAGTTGTTTTTGTATGATTTCTAGTTGTGAATTTATTTTGGCATTTTGTTCCTGTATTATTTTCTTGAATTATTCCATTTTTTGTCTGTATTTTCCATGAATTTGTCCGCCTTTTCCATAAATTTGTCTTTTTTTCTCTCATTTTTGTCTGCTTTTTGCTTCAACTCTTGGATAGCTCTGAATATTAGAGATTTGAATTCCCTATCAGGTAGTTCAAGTGCTTTTTCTTCTACTGGAAAGTCATCTGGTGTTTTATTTTTGACACTGGAACCACCCTGTCCTGTTTTTTAATATGTTTTGATATTGTCTTCTGTGTTCGGACAATCAGTAGTTATTTTCCTCATTTATTGATTATAGATTTGTCTGTTTTGTCCTGCTTTTTTGTTTTATTTGGTTATGGCTGAGCAGGCGGGCCATTCTCATTATTTCTGTTCCAATTTTTCACTTCCATTTACTTACTCTCCCTGTGCCCCAATCTTTTCATCTATGCTTTAAAATAGCTGTTGACCCTTTGGTCTTACCAAGACTTTTTTTTAAAGAAACATCAGAATTAAGTGTGATAATCTTTACTCTTTGGGCTAGATTGTTACTTAGTTTAAAGGTGATTTCAGGTGATAGTTTCAATTCAAGTTTTGAAGAGTGAATCAGTGCCATAGTCTAGGAGGACACCTCCAGCCTCAAGAGGTACACTAAGCCTGCATCCTTTAAGAATATAAAGTTCTCTTCAACCTTTATCTCGCTTTTACTCAGGATTCATCTAGTGTGTTCCTGATCAGATTAGTGATAGCTGAATACCCTCTAGTTCTTCTGGTCTCAAGGTAGAGGAGGCAGTGGTTTGTATAGACAATTATTCCTGTAGTCCAGTTCCCACTCTGATTCTTGGGTTTCCTTATTTCTCTATTGTTCCAGGTGAATAAATACCAATAGTTGTATCTTAGCTTGTAAGATTTTAAGACCCCAGACACTACTCAACACACTGGGAGTTAGAACATAAACTTTAAGAACTACATTATACCAATTGATTGGATTGTGCCACGAGACCATGGCCCTAAGTTCCTAAACGAAGAGAACCAATCCCATGAGGTGACTGTTAATGACTAATTAGCATTAGTGAGAAAGGGAGCCTCATAGCCCAACCGTTCTAAGAGACACCTGCTCTGGCTTATCCTCCTACACTGATCAGAATAAGCTGCACTTCTGAAATTTTCCTTGACAAGATAACCACAGAACGGGCCTTAGATGTCCTCAACCTACCTCTTGGTGGAGACTTAACATCCTAATGTAGGAAAATCAACCTCTTCCTCCAGCCCGGAGAATCAAACCCTAGTCTAAAGAAAATACCTGGGGGGTGGGGGGGAGGCCAAGATGGCAGAGTACTCAGATGCTTCCGGTGGACCGTCTTAAAACAAAGACCCCCCAAAACAACTGATTCGATTATATATGGCAATCTGGGAGCCCTGAACATCAAAGGCAGAGTTGAGGAACTGGACTGAGTGGCAGGGGGAGGGAGAGATGGTTTCGAAGCAGAGGAGTTGTCAGACCTGACCTGGCGAGAGCCAGAGCCCTTCAGGCCAGAGCAGCTCGGGGATGAGTGATGAGGCAGGCAAGCAGCTGTGCTCAGGAGGTGCATTTTCTGCACCGGGAGAGACCCAGCACCAGACACTGTACATGGCTACCCAGAACCAGTGAGAAGCAGCCCTCATTGGCAAAAGATAAGTACTTGCGTACGGCCTACCACGTGGATCAAAAACACCCCCTTAGGGAAAAACCTCTCTCCCATTTACCTCATTGCTCTCTGCTCTGCACTAGGTCCCGGACCAGCTTCAGCAACTGCTGAGTCCCCTGGACCAGAAGTAGGATCCGTCACATACCTGGAGCCATTCTCCCTGCCTTGGAGAGTGAACAAATTAACAAATGGGAAAAGATAAACTGCCAACTCCACTAAGCCAGGAGCCCAGGGTAGGCACAGCTCCTTTGCCTAGGCACAGACACAAGGGATCCATGGAGTTTGAGTGCCTTTCCCCCTACATAGACTTGCGTGAGCCCATCTCAACAGCATAGGCCCTCATTACCACAGTACAACAGGGTATATACCAGAACTCTAACTTCAACTGCTTCAGCTGTGAAGTGGCAGGTTCTTGACATTTAACACTGCTCTGCCCATTAAGGAGGGTCTTCACCTACTTACATCAGGGGCCTGAGGACTGGTAGATCCACCCAAACCACCTAGCCACCTGTGATAGGGACCCATGAATAAGAGGTGGCCTCCAGTCCTTACAGCCAACAGCATTATGTGGTCATAGTCCAGCTGCAATACCCATCCACCTGTGGAATAGGGACACACTTTCCTCCTGGACACTCGGGTGTGGCTGTCAGCACCTTGCCTGGCTCAGATAGTGTCCCCGTGCTGCAGCCAGATGCCTGTGCCTACACAAATCACCCATGCCTGTCTAGGACCGTAAGTGAGAGCCTACACCACACACTTGGTGGCTATCTACAGGAGGAGTGGGCAGACTCCTGAGCTCACATACTTGGTAACAGATCTAACCACCTGGTGACAGGACATTAGAGCTTCAAAGTTGCCAATAATCAAACTACCTCATATGAGCAGCCTATTTGGGCATATCCAAACAAAACAAGAAGCTAGAACACAGTGAACAAACATAAAATAAATAAATATAATAACTTACTGATGGCTTGGAGACAACAGTCAATATCAAATCACATAAATAGGCAATCCATGATGGCTTCAGCAAGCTCCCAAAATAAAGAATCTAGACATTTTCAAGAGGAGAAAAATTTCTTGGAATTACGGGAGGCAGAATACAGAAGATTAATATACAGAACTCTTCAAGAAATGAGGAAGGAAATTAATCAAAACGCAGAACACGCAACAGAGGGAAATTAAAAAGATTAGAGAAGAGCATAATGACAGATTCAACAGGCTTCAAGAATCCATAGAGAGACAGCAATCAGAAATCCAGAAGATTAACAATAAAATTTCAGAATTAGACAACTCAATAGAAAGTCATAGGAGCAGAATTGAGGCAATGGAAGCCAGAATTAGAGAGATTGAAGATAAACACTTGACACTAACTTATTTGAGGAAAAATCAGATAAAAGGATAAAAAAAATGAACAAACCCTAAGAATTACGTGGGACTGTATCAAGAGGAATAACCTATGAGTGACTGGAGTACCAGAACGGAGGGATAGCAAAATATAGAGATAATTGTTGAAGATTTGTTGGCAGAAAACTTCCCTGATATTGTGAAAGATGACAAGATATCTATCCAAGATGCTTATCAAACCCCACATAAGGTAGATCCCAAAAGAAAGGCACCAAAACAAATTATACTCAAACTTGCCAAAACCAAAGATAGAGAATTTTAAGAGAGGCTAGGGATAAAGGAAAAGTCATCTACAAAGGAGAGTCAATAAGAATGAGCTTGGACTACTCAGCAGAAACCAAGCAGGCAAGAAGGCAAAAGGGATAACATATAGAAAGCCTTGAAGGAAAAAAACTGCCAGCCAAGAATTATATATCCAGCAAAAGTGTCTCTCAAATATGATGGTGAAATTAAGGCATTTCCAGATAAACAGAAGTTTAGAGAATTTGCAAAAACCAAACCAAAATTACGAGAAATACTAAAGGGAGTCCTCTGGTTAGAAAATCAGTAACATCAGATAACAACCCCAGACTAGAACACAGGACAGAGCAACCAGATATCAACCCAGATAGGGAAGTCATAAAATAAATTAAAGCTAAAACACTGAAAATAGGGAAACAGATGTCACTATGTAAAATATAACAACATTAAAACAAAAAAGAGGGATTTAAAAAATGTAGACATAGATTTTTCATACGGAGAGGAAAAGTGATATAAAGAAATAAAAGACTGGTATAAACTTAGAAAAATAGGGGTAAATATTAAGGTAACCACAAAGGAAACTAACAATCCTACAAGTCAAAATAAAAAACAAGAAAAATATAAAGACTCAGCAAACACAAAATCAACAACAATCAAAAAGATGAAAAGAAAATACATAAAGAAAAATGACCTAGCACAGAAAATTAAGTGGAACAAAGAAACAGTGAACAACGCACAAAAAAAGACATCAAAATGACAGCACTAAACTCTTACCTTATCAATAATCACGCTGAATGTAAATGGACTAAATGCACCAATAAAAAGAGTGGCAGATTGGATTAGAAATCCATGATCCTTCTATATGCTGCCTAAAAGAGACACACCTTAGACTTAAAGACACAAACAAACTAAAACTCAAAGGATGGAAAAAATATATCAAGCAAACATCACTCAAAAAAGAGCAGGAGTGGCAATATTAATCTCTGACAAAATAGACTTTAAAGTAAAATCCACTACAAAGGATAAGGAAGGACACTATATAATGATTAAAGGGTCAATACACCAGGAGGACATAACTATAAAATATTTACGCACCCAACGACAGGGCTCCAAAATACATAAAACAAACTCTAACTGCAGTGAAAAGAGAAATAGACAGCTCCAGAATAGCAGTAGAAGACTTCAACATACCACTTTCAGTGAAGGACAGAACATCCAGAAAGAAGCACAACAAAGACATGGAAGAGCTAAATGCTACAATCAACCAACTTGATCTCATAGACGTATACTGAACACTTGACCCAACAGCAGCCAAGTATACTTTCTTTTCCAATGCACATGGAACATTCTCCAGAATAGACTACATATTAGGCCATAACGAAAACCTTAACAAAATCCAAAGTATCGCAATATTACAAAGCATCTATTCTGACCATAAAGCCATAAAAGTAGAAATCAACAACAGAAAAAGCAAGGAAAAAAAATCAAACACATGGAAACTGAACAAAACCTTGCTCAAAAACTACTGGGTTACGGAAGAAATTAAGGATGGAATAAAGAAATTCATAGAATCAAATGAGAATGAAAACACATCCTACCAGAACCTTTGGGACACAGCAAAAGCAGTGCTCAGAGGTCAGTTTATAGCAATAAATGCACACATCCAAAAAGAAGAAAGGGCCATAATCAAAACATTAAACCTACAAGTGGAACAAGTAGAAAGAGAGCAGCAAACGAAGCCCTCAGGTGCCAGAAGAAAGGAAATAATAAGAATTAGAGCAGAATTAAATGAAATAGAGAATAGAAAAACAATTGAAAGAGTTAACAGACCAAAAGCTGGTTCTTTGAAAAGATCAATAAAATTGATAAATCATTGGCCAAACAGAAAAAAGAAAAACTGGAGAGGAAGCAGATAACCTGTATAAGAAATGAGATGGGTGATATCACAACAGACCCAACTGAAATTAAAAGAATCATAACAGAATACTATGAAAAATTGTACTCTGACAAATTTGAAAACTAGAGGAAATGGACAAATTTCTAGAAACTCACTAACTACCTAAACTAACACAAACAGAAGTAGAACAAGTAAATAAACTAAAGAAGAGATTGAAAAGGTAATTTAAAAACTCCCAACAGAAAAAAAATGCCCTGGCCTGGATGGCTTCACTGGAGAATTCTACCAAACTTTCAGAGAAGAGTTAACACCACTACTACTAAAGGTATTTCAGAGCATAGAGAAGGACGGCATACCCCCAAACTCATTCTATGAAGCCAGCATAACCCTGATACCAAAACCGGGTAAAGACACCACAAGATAAGAAAATTACAGACCAATATCACTCATGAACATTGATGCAAAAACATAGCCAATAGAATTCAGCAACATATCAAAAAAATAGTTCACCACGATCAAGTGGGACTTATACCAGGTACACAGGGATAGTAAAACATTAGAAAAATAATCAATGTAACCCATCACATAAATAAAACAAAAGACAAGAACCACATGATCTTATCAATCGATGCAGAAAAGGCATTTGACAAAGTCCAACACCCATTAATGATAAAAACTCTCAACAAAATAGGAATAGAAGGTAAATTCCTCAATATAATTAAGGGCATTTATACAAAGCCAACAGCCAACATCATCCTAAATGGAGAGACTTTGAAAGCATTTCCCTTGAGAACGGGAACCAGACAAGGATGCCCTTTATCATCACTCTTATTCAACATTGTGCTGGAGGTCCTAGCCAGAGCAATTAGGCTAGAAAAAGAAATAAAGGGCATCCAAATTGGTAGGGGAGAAGTCAAAGTATCTCTATTTGCAGATGATATGATCTTATACACAGAAAACCCCAAAGAATCCACAAGAAAACTACTGGAACTAATAGAAGATTCCAGCAAAGTTTCAGGATTCAAGATAAACATACAAAAATCAGTTGGCTTCCTTTATACCCAACAAAGAGAACCTCGAAGAGGAAATCACCAAATCAGTACCATTTACAATAGCCCCCAAGAAGATAAAATACTTAGGAATAAATCTAACCAGAGACCTAAAAGTTCTATATAATGAAAAGTTCAAGACACTACTGCAAGAAACTAAAAGAGACCTGCATAAGTGGAAAAACATACCTTGCTCATTGTCATGGATTGAATTATGTCCCCCAAAAAATGTGTGTATCAGTTTGGCTGGGCTATGATTCCCAGTATTGTGTAATTTTCCTATATGTTGTAAATCCTACCTCTATGATGTTAATGAGGGAGGATGGGCGGCAGTTGTGTTGGTGAGGCAGGACTCAATCTACAAGATTGGATGGTGTCCTAAAGCAATCTCTTGAGATATAAAAGGCAGAAGTGAGGGTGAGACGGGGATCTCATACCTTTAAGAAAGCAGAGCCGAGAGCAGAGCGCTTCCTTTGGACCAGGGTCCCTGCACCAAGAAGCTCCTAGTCCAGGGAACACTGATGTGAAGGCCAACAGAGAGAGAAAGACTTGCCCTGGAAGTGACCCCGTGAATTTGGACTTTAAGCCTACCTTACTGTGAAGAAATAAATTTCTCTTTGTTAAAGCCATCCACTTGTGGTATTTCTGTTATAGCAGCACTAGATGACTAAGACAATCATGGGTAGGTAGATTCAACATTGTGAAAATGTGAATTCTACCCAAAGCGATTTACAGATACAATGCAATCCCAATCCAAATTACACCAGCATTTTTTAATGAGATAGAGAAATCACCAACTTCATATGGAAAGGGAAGAAACCCTGAATATGTAAAGCATTACTCAAGAAGAAGAACAAAGTGGGAGGTCTCACATCACCTGAGTTTAGAACCTATGATACCACCAAGGTAGTCAAAACAGCCTGGTACTGGTACAACAACAGATACGTAGACCAATGGAATGGGATTGAGAATCCAGACATAAATTTATCCACCTACGAATAGCTGATATTTGACAAAGACCCAAAGTCCATTAATTGGGGAAAAGACAGTCTCTTTAACAAATTGTGCTGGCATAACTGGATATCCATCTGCAAAAAGCTGAAACAAGACCCATACCTCACACCATTCACAAAAACTAACTCAAAATGGATCAAAGACTTAAATATAAGATCGAAAACAATAAAGATCATGGAAGAAAAAATAGGGACAATGCTAGGAGCCCTACTTCATGGCATAAATACAATACGAACCATAAATAACAATGAAGAAGCACCAGAAGAGAGACCAGATAACTGGGAGCTCCTAAAAATCAAACATTTACGCTCATTAAAACACTTCACTAAAAGATTAAAAAACAACCTACAGACTGGGGAAAAAAATTTGGCTATGACAAATCCAATCAGCGTCTAATCTCTAAAATCTACAAGACACTGCAAAACCTCAACAACAAAAAGACCAATAACCCAATTAAAACATGGGCAAAGGATATGAACAGGCACTTCACCAAAGAAGATATTCAGGCAGCTAACAGACACATGAAGAAATGCTCATGATCATTAGCCATTAGAGAAATGCAGATCAAAACCACAATATCATCTCACCCCAACAAGGCTAGCATTAATCCAAATAACACAAAACGATAAATGCTGAAGAGATTGTGGAGAGACTGGAACACTTATACACTGTTGGTGGGAATGTAAAATGGTACAACCACTTTGGAAATCAATTTGGCGCATCCTTAAAAAGCTAGAAATTGAAGTACCATACGATCAAGCTATCCCGCTCCTTGGAATATATCCTAGAGAAATAAGAGCCATCACACAAATAGATATATGCACACTCATGTTCATTGCAGCACTGTTTACAATAGCAAAAATATGGAAACAGCCTAGGTGCCCATGAATGGACGAATGGATAAAGAAATTATGGTATATTCACACAATGGAATAGTAAACAATGATAAAGAACAATGATGAAGCCATGAAACATAACGTGGAGGAAGCTGGAGGTCATTATGCTGAGTGTATTTAGTCAGTCACAGAAGGACAAATATTGTATAAGACCACTATTATAAGAACTCAATAAAAGGCTTAAACACAGAAGAAAACATTCTTTAATGGTTACGAGGGTGGGGAGGGAGGGGGAGGGTTATTCACTAACTAGATAGTAGATAAAAATTCTCTTAGGTGAAGGGAAGTACAGCACTCACTACTGGGGAAGTCAGCACAACTGGACTAAACCAAAGCTAAGAAGTTTCCTGAATACAGTCAAACTCTTTGAGGGACAGAGTAGCAGGGATAGGGGTCTGGGGACCATGCTTTCAGGGGACATCTAGGTCAACTGGCATAACAAGCTTATTAAGAAAATGTTCTGCATCCTACTTTGGTGAGCTGCGTCTGGGGTCTTAAAAGCTTGCAAGTGGCCATCTAAGATGCATCAATTGGTCCCAACAACCTGGAGTAAAGGAGAATGAAGAACACCAAAGACACAGGGAAAGTTTTAGCCCAAGAGACAGAAAGGGCCACATAAACCAGAGACTTCATCAACCTGAGACCAGAAGAACTAGATGGTGCCCGGCTACCACCAATGAACGTCCTGACTGGGAACACAACAGTGAGTCCCAGACGGAGCATGCATGAGAAAGGTGGGGTGCAGAACTCAAATTCTAGTAAGAAGACCAGGCTTAATGGTCTGACTGAAACTGGAGGTACCCCGGAAAGCATGGCCCCTGGATTCTCTATCAGCTCAGAACTAAAACAATTTCCAAGGCCAAGTCATCCAAGGACTGGACTGGACTGTGGGACATAAAGTAATACGAGGAGTGTGCCTCTTAGCTCAAGTAGATACAAGACACTAAACGGGCAGCTTTTCTCTGGAGGAGAGATGGGAAAGCAGAGAGGGTCAGGAGCTGGTTGAATGGACATGGGGAATCGGGTGGAAAGGAGGAGTGTGCTATCACAGTATGGGGAGAGCAATTAGGGTCACATAACAATGTATGTATAAATTTTTGTATGGAAAAAAATTGTAAAAAATTAATAAAAAAAGAAAATGCCTAATCATTCCCAAGGTCTGAGCGCCTGCTTGGAGGTCAATCCTGAATATTCATGAGGAATTTGTAGTTCCTTTTCTGCTCACTGTAAAAGCCCATCTGCTGAAGCTGCCTGTGAGCATTCTTGTACGCAGCAGCCCTGATTGCTTGTTTCCTTGTGCAACGAAATAAAGGCATCTTTCTGATCTCCCACCTCGGCCTCTTGTTTATTGGGTGTAACAAGTCATGCCGAGCAAAACTTGGGGTTTTCACCCGGCAAGATTAGCATCTGTTGTCCCTCTCTGCTTTTTTTTTGGTTATTGTTATTTTTGCAAAGTCATACACAGCCTAGCACTTGCCCATTCATCCCTTTTCCCTGTGTACATCTTGGTGACATCAGTTACGTGCCCTGCTGTGCAAATTTCACCCATATTCATTGCCAGCTTTCATATTTCTATAAACAAAACGTGACTACTACCTACAGAGTACATCTCCCTCTCACCCCCTGTAATCATTAATGAACATTGTTTCTGTATATTTACCTATTCATTACATTTCATAAAAGTGAGAATATACAGTATTTGTTTTTTTGTGATTGACTTATTTAGTTCACTATAATGTCCACCAGGTTCATCCACTTTGTAAGATGTTTTGGGAACTAATTTTTTTCATTACTAATATTCCATTATATGTATATGTTACACATTTTACTTATGTGTTCATCCATTAATGGGCACTCAGGTTGTTTCCTTTTCTTTGCTATTATGAATAGTGCTGCAATCAGTATAGGTCTGTGTGATGGTTAAGATTCTGTGTCAACTTGTGCTGGGCCATGATTCTCAGTGTTTTGATGTTGTGATCATGTCGCCGTTGAAATTTGATAAGTGATTACCCCCATGATGAAATCTGCTGAATGGTACCAGCAGGGGTAGCTCACCATCCCCTCAGCCTTCATCTCTCTGCCCTCTGCCACCTACTTCCTTCCTGCTCACCTTGCCAGGGTTTTTGGCTTGTTCTGGATCCTGTGGCTGCCTTTTGTTTGTCTGACCTCCAGTTCTTGGGACCTGAGCTAGCAGCTTACCTGCTGATCTTGGGATTCATCGATCTTCACAGCCTGTGAGCAAGATTCCTGCTCTCTGGCCTGCTGATCTTGGGTTTGCCAGCCCTGCAGCTATGTGAATCAGGAGAATCCTTGCGGTCTTACCTGCCGATCTTGGGATTTGTCAACCTTCACAGCCTGTGAGCAAGAGCTCTGCTCTCTGACCTGCCAGTCTTGGGTTTGCCAGCCCCTGTGGCAACATGAATCAGGAGAAACGTTTATCCTGATCCTTGGACTTGGGACGTTCCAGCCCCTACAATCACATGAGCTGTTTCCTTGATATAAATCTCTCTATATACATATATTTATATGATTTACTGGTTTTGCTTCTCTAGAGAACCCAGCCTAAGACAGTCTGTTCCTGTCACTTCTATTAGATCCGTAGGGTATATACCTAGGAGTGGAATTGCTTGGTTATATGGCAGGTATACCTCTAGTTTTTTGAGGAACCATCAATTTTCCCCAATGGCTGTACCATTTTGCATTCCCACCGGCAACGGATGAGGGTTCCAATTTCTCCACATCCCCTCCAACAGTTGGTTTTCCTTTTTTAATTTTTTTTAATCTTAACTATCCTTAAAAAAGAAAAAAAAGTCATTGCTATCGAATCAGACTCAGCAACCCTGTAGGAAAGAGTCGAACTGCCCCGTAGGGTTTCCAAGGAGCAGCTGGTGGATTCAAACTGCCGACCTTTTGGTTAGCTGCTGAGGTCTTAACCACTATGCCACCAGGATTCTTTAGCTATCCTAGTGGAAGTGAAATGATATCTCAATGTGGTTTCGATTTGCATTTCTCTGATGACTAATGACATTGAACATCTTCTCATGTGTCTGTTGGCCATTTGAATATCCTCTTTGGTGAAGTGTCTGTTCATTTCCTTTGCCTAGTTTTTGATTGGGTTGTTTGCCTTTTTGGTGTTACATTGTAGAAGTTTTCTATATATTTTAGATATTAGACTCTTATCGGTTATATCATTCCCAAAGATTTTTTTCCCAGTCTGTAGGTTGTCTCTTTACTCTTTTGATAAAGTCTTTTGATGAACATAAGTATTTAACTTTTATGAGTTTCCAGTTATCTATTTTGTTTTCTGTTGCTTGTTCATTTGTTGTTGTGTTTGGTAATCTATCATTGAAAAATAGTAGGTCCCAAAGCTTTGCTCCTATTATTTTCTTGAAAGAAATTTATGGTTTTAGGTTTAACATTTAGGTACTTGGTCCATTTTGAATTACTTTTTGTGTATGGTGTAAGGTATGGATCTTGTTTCATCTTTCTGCATGTGAAGATCCAGTTTGCTGGCAGCATTTTTTGAAGAGACTGTTCCTTCCCCATTGAATGGATTTGGCTCCCTTGTTGAAAATCAGTTGACCACAGATGTTTGCATTTATTTCTGGGTTTTCAATTATATTCTGTTCTATTCTGTATGCCTATCATTAAACCATTACCAGGCTGTTTTGATTACTGTAGCTGTGTAGTAGGTTTTGAAATCATGAAATGTGACACCTTCTACTTTGTTGTTCTTCAGAATCTCTTCTGTTATTCAGGGTCTCTTGTCTTTCCATATAAAACTGAGGATTACTTTTTCCATTTCTGTAAAGAATGTTGTTGGAATTTTGATCAATATTGCATGGCATCTGTAGATCACTTTGGATAGTATTGACATCTTGACTACATTAATTCTTCCAATCCATGAACACAATATGTCTTTCCATCTATTTAGGTCTTCTTTGGTCACTATGAGTTGGAATCGACTTGATGGCAATGGGTCTGGTTGGTTTGTTTTAGTCTCTTTCAGCAGGGTTTTATGTTTCTCATTGTATATGTCTTTCACATCTCTGGATAAATGTATTCCTAGCTATTTCATTGTCTTAGATGCTATTGTAAATGGAGTAATTTTCTTAATCTATTTTTCAAATTTCTCATTGCTGGTGTATAGAAACCCAACTCATTTTTGTGTGTGTTGACTTTGTATTCTGAAACTTTGCTAAATTTCTCTATTAGTACTAGAAGTTTTTTGGTAGATTCTTTGGGATTTTCTTTATACAGGATCATGTCATCTGTAAATAGAGATAATTTCACCTCTTCTTTTCCAATTTTGATACGTTTTATTATTTTTTTCTTGCCTTATTGCTTTGGCTAGGATTTCCAGTACAATATTGAGTAGTAGTGGTGAGAACAGGCATCCTTGTCCTGTTCCTGTTTTCAAGGGGAAAGTACTCAATCTTTTTCCACTGAGTATCACGTTGGCTATTAGTTTTTCCTAAATGTCCTTAATCGTGTTGAAGAACTTCCTTTTTATTTCTATCTTGCTGAGAGTTTTTATCAGGAAATGTGCTGAATTTTATCACTTGCCTTTTCTGAGTCAATTGAGATAATCATGTGGTTCTTCTCCTTTGTTGTATTAATGTGGTGTATTACACTGACTGATTTTCTAATGTTTAACCAACTTTGCATTGCTATAATAAATCCTACTTGATCATGGTGTGTAATTATTTTAATATGCTGTTGTATTCTGTTTGCTAGTATTTTTTTTTTTTGAGAATTTTAGTATCTATATTCATAAGGGATATTGGTGTGTAGTTTTCTTGTGGTGTCTTTGTCTGACTTTGGTACCAGAGTAATACTGCATCATAGAAAAAGGGAATATTTCTTCTTCTCTACTTTTTGGAATAGTTTGAACAGGATTGGTTTTGGTTCTTCTCTAAATGTTCAACAGAATTCTCCAGTGAATCTGTCTGGTCCTTGATTTTTCTTTGTCGGTAGGCTTTTTGTTACTGGTTCAATCTCTTTGCTTTTTATTGGTCTGTTGAGCTTTTTCCCTTCCTTTTGAATCAGTTTTTTTAGGTTATGTTCTTCTAGGAATGTGTCCATTTCATTGAAGTTATTGATTTTGTTGGAGTACAGTTGTTCATAGTATTCTGTTATGATCCTTTTTACTTCAATTGGGTCAGTCGTAATGTCTCTGTTTTCATTTCTTATTTTGGTTATTTGCATTTTTTCTATGTGTTTCTTTGTCAGTCTAGGAAGTGGTTTGTCAATTTTATTGATCTTTTCAAAGAATGAACTTCTGGATCTCTCGATTCTGTCTACTGTTTTTCTCTTCTCTATTTCACTTGTTTCTACTGTGATCTTTATTATTTCTTTTCTTCTAGTAGCTTTAGGTTTAGTTTGTTCTTTTTCTAGTTCCTCAAGCTGCAGAGTTAGGCCATTTATTTGAGATCTTCTCTTTTAATGTAGGCTTTTGTTGGTATAAATTTTCTTCTGAGGTCTGCCTTTGCTGCATCCCATAAGTTTTGGTATAAAGTGTTATCATTTTCATTTATCTCCAGGTATTTTTTATTGATCTCTTCCTTGACTCAATAGTTATTTAATAGTACATTATTTAATTTCTATGAATTTATGTGTTTTCTAGTTTTGCTTCTGCTGTTAATTTCTAGTATTAGTCCTTTGTGGTCAGAGAAAATACTTTGTATAATTTCAATCTTTTTAAATTTGTTGAGACTTGTTTTGGGGTCTACCATATGGTCTATACTAGAAATTGATACATGTACACAGGAGAAAAATGCATATTCTTCTGAAAGTGAGTGGAGTGTATATATGGCCGTTAGGTATAATTGGCTTAAGGTATTAAGTTCTCTATGCCCTTATTGGAAACCTTGGTGGCAGAGTGGTTAAGAGTTCAGCTGCTAACCAAAAGGTCAGCAGTTTGAATCCGCCAGGCACTCCTTGGAAACTCTATGGGGCATTTCTACTCTGTCCCATAGGTCACTATGAGTTGGAATCGACTCGATGGCAATGGGTTTTTTTTATTCCCTTATTGATCTTCTTTTGAGATGTTCTGTCCAGAATTGAAAATGTTGTAGTGAAGTCCCCAATTATTATTGTAGAGTTGTCTATTACACTTTTTTGTATCAGTCAGTATTTGTTTTCTATATTTTGGAGCACTAATGTTAGGTGCACATATATTTATAATTGTTATGTTTTCTTGATGAATTGGCTCCTTTATAATTATGTTTGTGATTTAAAACATATAATAGATTGTGATTTAAAGTTTATTTGATCTGATACCAGTATGGCCACCACTGCTCTTTTTTTGTTTTCTAGTTGCATGGAATATTCTTTTCCATCCTTTTCCTTTCAGTCTGTTTCTATCTTTGTGTTAAAGGTATGTCTCTTGTAGACAGCATCAGGATGAATCATGTTTGTCTATCCATTCTGTCACTCCCTGCCTTTTGAATGGGGGGATTTAGACCATTTACATTTAAAGTAATTACTGAAAATGAAGTACTCTTTCATTCATTTTGCTGATTGTTTTACGTGTCTTATATTTTCTTTGTCCCATTATTTCCGTATTTTTGTTATTTTTATATGTTTAGTTACTTTTTTTGTGTTGAGCCCTTTGGATTTCTTCCTCTTCCCGTCTGTGCATTTTTTTCTTCTTTATTGTGTTTTAGGTGAAAATTTAAAGCTCCAGTTAATTTCTCATACAAAAATTTATACACACATTGTTATGTGACACTAGTTACAATCCCTGCAATGTGACAGCACACTCTCCCTTTCCACCCAGGTTTCCCGTGTCCATCCAATCAGCTCCTGTCCTTCTCTGCCTTCTCATCCTGCCTCTGGACAGAAGCCACCCATTTAGTCTCATGTATCTGCTGGAACTAAGAAGCTTCACGAGTATTATTTTATATTTTATAGTCCAGTCTAATCTTTGAAGAGTTGGCTTTGGGAATGGCTTCAGTTCTGCGTTAACAGAGCATCCAGGGGCCATGTCTTCAAGGGTTTCTCCAGTCTCAGTCAGACCACTAACTCTGGTTTTTTATGTGAATTTGAATTCTGCACCACACTTTGCTCCTGCTCTATCAGGGACTCTCTGTTGTGTTCCCTGTCAGGGCAGTCATTGGTGGTAGCCGGGCACCATGTAGTTCTTCTGGTCTCAGGCTGATGGAGTTTTTGTTTTATGTGGCCCTTTCGTCTCTTGGGCTAATATTTTCCGTGTGTCTTTTGTGTTCTTTGTTCTCCTTTGCTCCAGGTGTGTTGGGACAAATTGATGCATCTTAGACGGCTGCTTGCAAGCTTTTAAGACCCCAGATGCCATTCACCAAAGTGGGATGCAGAAGATTTTCTTAATAAACTTTGTTATGCCAATTGACCTAGATATTCCCCAAAACCATGGTCCCCAGACTCCAGCCCTTGCTACTCTGTCCTTCAAAGTGTTTGGTTGTATTCAGGAAACTTCTTAGCTTTTGCTTTAGTCCAGTTCTGATTTCCTCTGCGTTGTGTGTTGTCCTTGCCTACACCTGAGATAATTCTTGTCTACTATCTAGTTAGCAAATTCCCCTCTCTCTCCCTCCCCACCCTTGTAACCAACAAAGAATGTTTTATTCTGTGTTTAAACCTTTTCTTGAGTTCTTATAATAGTGGTCTCATACAATTTGTCCCTTTGTGACTGACTAATTTCACTCAGCATAATGCCTTCCAAATTCATCTATGTTGTGAGATGTTTTGTGGATTCATGATTGTTCTTTATCATTGCGTAGTATTCCGTGGTGTGTATGTACCATAATTTGTTTATCCGTTCATCCGTTGATGGACACTTAGGTTTCCATCTTTTTGCTATTATGAACAGTGCGGCAATGAACATGGGCTTTTTAATGTTGTCATCGTTTACATATTGACGTCTCTGTTTCCCTATTTTCAGTGTTTTAGCTTCGACTTATTTTTGTAACTTCTCTATCTGGGTTGATATCTGGTTGTTAGACCCTGTGTTCTAGTCTTGGGTTGTTATCTGATATTATTGATTCTGTAGCTGGAGGACTCCCTTTAGTATTTCTTGTAATTTTGGTTTGGTTTTTGCAAATTCCCTAAACTTCTATCTGGAAATGCCCTAATTTTGCCGTCATATTTGAGAGACAGTTTTGCTGGATATATAATTCTTGGCTGGCAATTTTTTTCCTTCAAGGCCTTATATATGTCATCCCATTGCCTTCTTGCCTGCATGTTTCTGCTGAGTAGTCTGAGCTTAGTCTTATTGACTCTCCTTTGTAGATGACTTTTTTTTATCCCCAGCCACTCTTAAAATTCTCTCTTTATCTTTGGTTTTTGCAAGTTTGATTATAATATGTCTTGGTGACTTTCTTTTGGAATCTACCCTGTATGGGCTTCAGTGAGCTCTTGAATAGACATATTCTTGTCTTTCATGCTATGAGGGAAGTTTTCTGCCAACAAATCTTCAACAATTCTCTCTGTATTTTCTGTTATCCCCCCGTTCTGGTACTCCAATCACTCATCAGGTTATTCTTCTTGATAGAGTCCCACATAATTCTTAGGGTTTCTTCATTTTTTTAAATTCTTTTATCTGATTTTTCCTCAAATAAAGTGGTGTAAGTGCTTTATCTTCAGTCTCACTAATTCTTACTTCCATTGCCTCAATTCTGCTCCTATGACTTTATATTGAGTTGTCTAATTCTGAAATTTTGTTGTTAATCTTTTGAATTTCTATTTGCTGTCTCTCTGTGGATTCTTACAGCCTGTTAAATTTGTCAGTTTCCTCTTGTATAACCCTCTTAAATTCCTCTATTGCTTTGTTGGTGTGTTCCTTGGATTGGTCTGTGTTTTGTGTGATCTCCTTCCTGATATCTTGAAGAGTTCTGTATATTAATCTTTTGAATTCTACCTCTGGTAATTCCAAGACCTTCTTTTTCTCCAGGAGGTTTCTTGGTTCTTTACTGTGATCACTTGCTGAAGCCATCATGGTCTGCCCCTTTATGTCATTTGGTAATGACTGTTGTCACCAAGCCATCATTAAGTTATTATATTCATTTATATTATGTTTACTTACTCTGTCCTAGCTTCTTGTTTTAATATGCCCAAATAGGCTGGTTGTGTGAGCTTTGATTATTGGCATCTTTGAATTTCTCACATCCTGTCACCAGGTGGTTAGAGCTGCTATTAGGTATGTGAGCCCAGGAGTCCGTTTACTTTTCTTATGTGGATTCAGCTCAGTTGTTCAGGCCGTCGGTCAAATGTGTGGTGCAGTCTCTCACCTACAGTCCTAGGTGGGCAGGGCTACATAGGGGTGATTGGAGCAGGCACAGGTATCTGACTGCAGTAGGGGTTATGTGCTGAGTAAGGTACGGGTCCGACAGCTGCCCCCGAGTGCCTGGGTGGATGGTGTGTCCCTGTTTCCTAGAACATGTAGGTAGGTTGGTTTTGCAGCTGGACTTTGGACACCTGATGCTGTTGGCTATAAGGACTCGGAGGCACCACTTCTTGGACCCCTGTCATGGGTGGCTAGGTGGAGTGAGTGGAGCCACTAGTCCTCAGGCCCCTGATGTGGGTGAGGACCCTGCTTAATGGTCAAGGCAGTGTCAAATGTCACGAATCTGCCACTCGCTCTCAGCTGTTGCAGTTGAAATTAGGCTCAAGGCACATACCCTGTTGTACTATGCTAATGAGGGCCTAAGCTTTTGAAATGGGCCCACACAGGTCTATGCAGGGGTGAAAGGCATTCAAAGTCCGTGGACCCCTTATGCCTGTGCCTAGGCAAAGGGTCTGTGCCTGCCCTGAGGTCCCAGCTTAGGGGAGCTGGCAGAATATTTTTTCCTGTTATTTGTTAATTTGTTCCCTCTCCAAAGCCAGGAGAGTGGCTCAGAGTGCAGGACAGGTCCCACTTCCAGCCCAGGGGGCGCAGCAATCGCTGAAGCCAGATGGAGACTGGAGCAGAGCAGGGAGGGGGTGGGTGAAAGGCAAAGAAGCACTTCCCAGAGAGGGAAGGGTTATTTTGATCCCACGAGGTAGGTTAGACGCTTGTACTTAACTTTTGCAGATCCAGCACCGCTTCCCCCTGGCTTGTGCAGCCTATCCACCACTTGGTTTCTCCCAATGTGGAAAATGTGCCCTGAAGCTACTGCTTGCCTCAGCCTGTGCGTGTCCGCCCATTCAACCTGCAGGGTGCTGGCCAGGTCAGGTCTGGGAAATCTTCGCTGCTTCTGAACTGTCTCTCCCTCCTCCTGCCTCTCAGTCCAACTCCTCAACTTTGTCTTTGATGTTCAGGGCTCCTAGATTGTCATATATAATTGATTCACTTTTTTTCCGGGTGTTTGTTGTAAGAGGGACCACAGGAAGCGTCTGACTACTCTGCCGTCTTGGCCCTGCCCTCCTCTGTGTATTTTTTTCTATGTGTTTTCTTAGCTGTTATTACAATATTACTTTGAAAAACTTACAACTGCAGCAACTTATTTCAGCTTGCTGCCAACATTTAACATACAAATAACTTACATTAACTTACTAAAGCTCTATTCCTGTTTTGCTTCTCCCTCCCCTCTTTCTGTTGCTGTGTCTCCAGTTACATCATTATACATCCTATATCGGATGGGTTTGATTTGTACTTATTTCTTAACACACTTAATGTTGTATTGCTTTTGGAACTTAACTGTGAAGTTTACTCCCTGAAAATACCCGGTACTTTGTCGTTATATTTGTCCATGTCATTATCTTTATTGGAAAATTCTTTTCTTTCTTGTGTCATATTTGAGTACTTAGTGTTCTTTCCTTTCCCTCTGAAGAACTTCCTTAAGTAATACTTGCAGAGCAAGTCTGGTAACAACAAACTCCCAGAGCCTCTGTTTATTTGTGAATGTCTTGATTTCCCCTTCATTTTGGAATGACAACTTTGCTAGGTAAAGAATTCTTGGTTTTTTCCTTCAATACTTTATATATGTCACTCTGTTGTTTTCTGGACTCCAGGGTTTCTGAGCAGAAATTCGCACTAATTCTTATGAAGGACACTTGATAGGTTATATTGTGCTTTTCTCTTGCTGCTTTCAGAATTTTCTTGTCTTTGGTGAACTTGTCTGCTGGTTGCAGATGGAAGGGGTGGGGCATGGCTTTCCTGAGGAGGCCGAGGAGGTTGTTCTTTGTGTTCTTTCTGCATTGGTGATCCTGAGCAGCTCTTTTACCGTGCTTGGCTGTTATATAAGGAGCCATTTGGTTCCTGTTGAGTTGCCTGTTTGATGTGCTTTTCTCACCCTGGCTGATGAATGGATCCTACGGCTCTTCTGTGAGTCTGGGCCCTAGTGGCCTCCTGCCTCTGGTCTCAGCAAGACTCAATAGCAGCATTTCGGCTGCCCTGTGCCCATTCTCATGTGCTCAGGTTTCCCTGCTTCCTGTTCATGAATTCCCACAGCCAGTCTGCATCACTTTAATCAGACTGCACTTTCCTCAGTGTCCTGGATTTCAAATCCACACTGTGCCTATATGCCACTGTCTCTCAGTTCTACCCCGATTGAGAAGGTACCCCACCAGTTTTGTCCAACCTTTCCAAGGCTATTTACCAAGTATCTCTAAGCTGGTCTGTCCTCAGTGTAGGTTCCATCCTAGGTTCTTTGTTCAGGGGTGTTGCCTGTCCACATCCCAAAATGGCTGCAGTGAGCTGATCCCAGCAGGTAGGGTGCAGGCAATCAGCAAATCTTAGCCTTCCCCACCTTTTGATCTATCTCGCCTCATTAAAGACTCACTTCAGTTCTCCGACACTTCAACTGCCATGTGGAGCCCCAAAATCTGTGCTAATTTCTCTTTGTTGTTCACTGGCTTGGTTGTAGGGGGACAGAGGGGAGCGACTTCTTACTCTACTATCTTACCCCTCCCACCTCTGATTTTATACATTTTAGCACATATGCTTCAGTCCATTGCAATTGTTCCTACTTTGCTCTAATATTGCACACTTTGGTCAGTGAAAGGAGTCATTTTGACATGACCACAGTAATTTTCATAGCTTGGTTTCTGACATTAGATATTCCAATCTGATTTTGTACATTTCCTGCTCCAAATCTAGTGTCAGCCATTTTTTCCGGGAGCACTAGTTTTAGTGGGAAATGAGACTACAGTCTGGGCTCTAGGGGGCTCAGTGCTACTGGGATTGTCATTATTTCTGGAACTTTATAGTGCACAGAGCTAGGAAATGTACCACAATACGTCAAACCAGCTCTTTATTAATCAACATTTGAGTTGTTTCCAGTCTTTTGCACATATAAACAGCGTCACTGGCTCCCTTTCCTTCCTTCCTCCCTGCCTGCCTTCTCTGTCCCCCAAGTGGGCTTTAAAGTCTTCCAGCCCTGCCTCCTGTACCTGAGCCTCCTTCCCTGGCCAACTTTCCTGCTACTTCTCCCACCATCACCGCAGCCTGGGCAGTGGCGACCGCCACCGCTAGAGGAGCCATGGCCTCGGGCCTGGACATCATGTGCAGAGTGCCCAGTTCAAGTGGGGCAGCAGCCTCAGTGGGGCATCCCCCTCAGTGGCTCTGGAGGCGTCTGCGTGGTCCTTGCCTGAGATGAGTACAGAGGTACAGGCAGCCATGGATGAGTGCTCGGATCCCCTCCCCTGGTCACCTCAGGGCTGGGACAGATGTGGGACCCAGACAGCTACTGACATATTGGATCTCTGTACCTAGTAAAGTACATCCACTACATCCCATTCTCCAGTAGGGATTTCTATATCGTTTCACCATACTTAATCTGTATGCTGAGCAAACAATTCGAGGAGCTGGACTATATGAAGAATGGGGCTTCAGGATTGGAGGAAGACTTATTAACAGCCTGTGATATGAAGATGATACAACCTTGCTTGCTGAAAGTGAAGAGGACTTGAAGCACTTACTGATGAAGATAAAAGACTGCAGGCTTCAGTATGGATTACACCTCAACATTAAGAAAACAAAAATCCTTACAACTGCCAATAAGCAACATCATGATAAATGGAGAAAAGATGGAAGTTGTCAAGGATTTCATTGTAGTTGGATCCACAATCAACACCCAAGGAAGCAGTAGTCAAGAAATCAAATGACATATTTGTATTGGGCAAATCTGCTGCAAAAGACCTCTTTAAGGTGTTAAAAAGCAAAGATGTCACTTTGAGGACTGACCTGCACCTGACCCAAGCCATGGTATTTTCAATTGCCTCATATGCATGCAGAAGTTGGACAATGAATAAGGAAGACTGAAGAATTGATGCATTTTAATTATGGTGTTGGTGAAGAATACTGAATATACCAGGGACTGCCAGAAGAAGGAACAAGTCTGTCTTAGAAGTATAGCCAAAGTGCTCCTTAGAAGCAAGGATGGTAAGACTTCGTTTCACACACTTCGGACGTGTTATCAGGAGGGACCAGTCTCTGAAGAAGGACATCATGTTTGGTAAAGTAGAGGGTCAGCGAAAAAGAGGAAGACCCTCAACAAGATGGATGGATTAACACAGTGGCTGCAACAATGGGCTCAAACATAGCAAAGATTGTGAGGATGGCGCAGGACCGGGCAGTGTTTCATTCTGTTGTACATAGGGTCGCTATGAATCGGAACCAACTAGATGACACCAAATAATAACAATAGTTATTTAGTAGTGCATTGTTTAATTTCCATATATTTGTATGTTTTTTAATTCTCGTTCTGTTATTAATTTCTAATATTATTCCTTTGTGGTCAAAGAAGATATTTTTATAATTTCAAAGATTTTTTAAGTATGTTGAGATTTATTTTGTGGCCTAGCATATGATTAGTCCTGGAGAATGACCCATGTGCACAGGAGAAAAAATGTGTATTGTTTTGATAATGAGTGCAGTGTTCTATTTATGTCCATCTGGTCTAATTGGTTTATGGTATTGTGTAAGTCCTCTATGTCCTTACCTTCTTTTTGGATGTTCTGTCCAGTATTGAAAGTTACGTATTGAAGTTTCCAAATATTATTGTACAGTTATCTTATCTATTACTTCTTTCAAGTTTTTCAGTATTTGTTTTATATATTTTGAGGCTCTAATGTTAGGTTCATAAATGTTTGTAATTGTTGTATTGTCTTGATAGATTTACCCTTTTATTCTTCTGCAATGTCCTTCTTCTCTTATAACAGGTTTTTATTTAAAATCTATTTTGTCTGATACCAGTATGGCCACTTCTGCTTTCTTTTGGTTACTTTTTGCATAGGATATTATTTTCCATTCTTTTACTTTCAGTTTGTTTGTGTCTTTGGCCCTAAAATGTGTCTCTTGTTGACAGCATAAAGATGGATCTTTTTTTTTAATCCCTTCTGCCACTCTCTGTCTTTGGAGAGTTTAAACCATTTACGTTCAAGGTAATTACAGAAAATGAAGGACCTAATTGTTTTTTGTGTGTCTTGTATATTCTTTGTCCTATTATTCCCATACTTTTGTTATTTTTTTGTGTATAGTTGTTTTTGTGTGTTGAGTTTCTTTGAGTTCTTCCTTCCTCCTCTCTGTGTAGATTTTTGAAATATTTCTTAGTGGTTACCACAATTACTACATTTAATGACTTACACACTTGCTTACTTTAGCTTGATGCCAACACTTAACCTACAAACAAGAAGCAACATACATTAGCATAGCAAAATTCCATTCTTATTTTGCTCTACCCTCCCCCACTTCTGTTGTTGTGACATCAATTATATCATTATACATCCTATGTCCAATTGTTTAAATTTGAACTTTATTTGAACACATTTGATGTTGTATTGCTTGTGAAACTTAACTATTAATTTTATCACCACCAATCCCCCACTCCCTAGAAATACCATACAAGTGGCCCTTATATTTCCCTGTGCCATTACCTTTATTGGAGTTGTTTTTTTATTTCCCATGTGCAGAATCCAGTATTTGTCTAGTGTTCTTTCCTTCCATCTGAAAAACTCTCTTAAGTAATTCTTGCATAGTAGGCCTGGTATTTACAAATTTCCACTTTTGTTTGGGAATATCTTGATTTCACTCTCATTTTTGAATGACAACTTTGCTGGTGAAGAATTTGGGGTTGACAATTTTTTCTTCAATACTTTATATATGTCACTCCATTGCCTCCTGTCCTCTAGAGTTTCTGAGAAATCTGCACTAATTCTAATTGAGGACCCTTTATATGTTACACTGTGCTTTTCTCTTGCTGCTTTCAGAATTCTCTCCTTGTCTTTGGTGTTCAAGAATTTTCTTAAAATATGTCTTGATGAAGACCTCTTTTTATTCCTTCTGCTTGGAGCTCACCTAGCTTCCTGGATTTGACTTGACCCCCAGGCTTGACTCATTATTCAGGTTTGGGAAATTTTGTCATTTCATCTTGGAAAATTCTATCCTTTTGTTACTTTCCTCTTGTTCTGCAATTCCAAAAATCCTAATGTTGGATTTCTTGAGTCCCACAATTCCATTTGGCTTTGTTCACTTTTTTGTTCTTTTCTCATTTCTCTTGAACTTGGTAAGTTCAAGTTACCCTGTCTTCTAGCTTGCTTATTATGTCTTCTGTCTGCTCAGATCTACTGTTCAACACTTAGCTTGCATTTTCCAATTCACTTATTTTATTCCTGAATTCCAGTATTTTTCCATTTTTTAAAACGTTTTCTATTTCCTTATTGAGTTTATTTTGTATCTGATCTCCATTTCTTTGTTTTCTGTGTGTTCTTTGCTTTCTTTGAACATAATTAACATGTTGTCTGGAGGTCCTCTATTTTCCCATTAACCTGGTCTCCATTGGACTAATTTCTGCTTCTTCATGCTTTTAACTAGGCCATTTTCTGTTATGTTTTGTATGCCTTATAATTTTTTGTTGGACCTTAGGCATTTACATTTTTTATTACATGTATTCTGGTCTTTCTGGGACTCAGAATTTTCTCTCCCCTGGTCTTGTGATTATATTTTTCCTTTACCCTTATTTCCTCCCTCCTCTCCCAAAGTCCACTACAGGACACTCTTGCTGTTACAGTTTTAAGCATTAACTCAGCAGTTCTGGGGACTTTTGCCCCCCTTCCAACTTCTGTGGGCACGTCCTTTCTTTGTATTTTGCAGGCTGCGATTGCCTCTCTGACTTGGATGGGGGCAGGGCAGGAGTGAAAGCACTGGAAAGATTTTACTGCTTTGTAAGATTGGTGGCTATCTTCTCCCTACAATTCCATTTCACTGGCTGTCTCCAGAGAAATATTTGGTATTTGAATATTAGACTGTTATTTAAATTCAAGATCCTTCACTTTTTTCCTGTCTTTAAAGAGTCTGTCTCATTTGTGCTTCTCCAAGCAGCTAAGCTGCCTCCCACCATGTTTATGGTTCCTGACTCAGATGGGTAGGTTCTCCCTAAGTGTTGGAAAGATTTTCTCTGCCTTGTAGGGTTGGGGGGGTGGTATTTTCTCCCCGTTTATCTGTCTTCCTGGATGCCTCTAGAAGGATATTAAGACTTTGAGGTCTCCATGAAATTTAAGTTCCCCTGTTGTTCTTCTAGCCCAAGGGAGCCAGCTCCTCACTGTGCTTCTCAGAGCAGCTTCTCAGTGCATCTCCGCCCATCACTGGCTGTGTCTGCCGCCCCTGGCTTAGGTGGGGGTGGGGCAGGGGGAATTCTCATAAGCCATGAAGACAAAGATTTTCCTACCTTGCAATCTAGCTCCTCCTTCTGCCTTCATCCAGCTACCCTAATTATTGGAAAGGTCACTAGGGCTTCAGCTCTGTTGGTTCCACTGCACTCTTTGTGCTTTTCTGCTTCTCTTTTATTCTCAAATTCTTGAAGGAATGGAAATGCAGGACTACCCACATTACCATCTTGGGGCTTTAATTTTTGAAACCTGAGGAAGTTAGAAAAATGTCTTTGCTTTCACAGCAAGTTGAAAGAACTATAAAGGAATATCTATATATAGATGATAACTCTTAAAACTTCTAGGAAGATGGCATGCTCATGTCAGATCTGACCAATAAGATGTTGGTAACAATATTTTACCACAGATTATTCAGGAGTTACAGCATATAACCATAAAGATACATTATTCTTAAGATACGAGCCATCACTAAATATCTTATTAGGTGTTGATTGGGAGCCCTGGTGGCACAACAGTTAAGTACTTGGCTGCTAACTGTACTTGGCTGCTAACTGATGGAGTGTTGGTTTGAACTCCCTGGCAGCTCTGTGGGAGAAAGACCTGGCAATCTGTTTCCATAAAGATTACACCCAAGAAAATTCTATGGGGCAGTTCTGCTGTGTCACATGGGGTCATTATGAGTTGGAATCAACTCAACAGCACACAAGGTGTTAATCAGTATTAAACATCAGACAAATCAGGTATGCTTGAGAGGCTGAACATCAAGAAAGCAATCTTTATCAGGAAAAGGACGTAAGGTGGCAGGATTTAGGCTGGAACAACGTGACAATTACATGAAATGCAGGCAATAAAATAATTTTATAGGTTATTAGTATATGTGGATGGTGGAGTTGGATATTCTAAGTTTTTAGTTATGTTAGCTAAGTATGACATAAAGATGACATTTTATCATGAGACAGTGAGAAAATTAAAAGAGAAAAATGGATATTGATTTGGACTAAAATAAAGTAATACTGTGGGGAGGGAATAATTATCAATTCAGACAATGTTTACTTAATACATTTACTGCTGTGCCATCAGGAAATTTCTTATTTTGATGTTATGAAAATTCAGCAAGTAAAAAACACATCTTTGAAAAAAATAATTTTATTTATTTCTAATACATAGGTTTTTAACATATACATATACTTCAAAAAAAAATTACCCACCCACAAATTGCTGCATGCATCATTTCTGAAACACATAACATTTATAAAAGTATACTTCTACATTAGTTGCAATGTTTTTCAGCTCTATGTAACAGAAAGCTTCAGCCTAATTTGCTGTAAAAATTTTCAGAAAATCTATGATCTAACATCACAAAAATTCCCTAAATACTATATGTAGCTCAAGGGTTGGGAAATTTAACACTTCAGTGTCATCATCATTCATCTAAGTTCTTGGCACTTTTCTGTTCTTCTAGCCTTAGGGAGTAATAAGATGCAATGAGGCACCATGTCAAGACATGGCGGTAACATATGTCTCTCTTGCTATCAGTAAGGTAACTTTCCCCCTAAGTACCTCAGAATACGTCTTAAATACTTTATTGGCCAGATTGATGCCATATGCCCACCATAAACCAATCATTGATAATAGGCTTGCCATGATTAGCTTAGACCACGGGTTGACAAATTTAGTTTGTAAAGGGCTAGATCATAAATACCTTAGGCATGGTAGGCCATATGATGGTCTGTGTCACAACTGCTCAATTATGCCACTGTAGAGTAAAGGCAGCCCTACACAAGTCATAAATAAATGTTGTTTTGCATTATTGTTCTAATAAAACCTTATTTATGGATACTAAATTTCAAATAATTTTCACATCACAAAATATTTTTTTCAACCATTTAAAAATGTAAAACCATTCTTAGCTTGCAGACTACAAATATGGGCAATCAGCCATATCTGGCCCATGGGCTGTAGTTTGCCAACCCTTGACTTAAACTAATTAGGATTTGCTCCCAAATCACTTATGGGAGAAACGGACAATCACATCAAATCAAGGCACTACTAGCAATAAAGTGAGGGTGTAACAGAAAAAAAAGTGCAATGTAACACAAGAAAGAAGAATTATAATGATAATATCTAACATACAGCTCTTCCTGTATCCCATACACTATTCTAAGTGCTTTAACAATATTAACTCATTTAGGCCTCAAAACATCCAGAGATGTTGTTACTATCATTACTCTTTTATAGAAAAGGAAACTGAGGCACAGAGAGGTTAAGTAGTATGCCCCATTCAGGAATCTAAGCCTAGGCAGGTGTCCAAAGTCCACACTCTTACCCACTATACCATGTTGCTTATACTAGTTAGAAAAAAGCAGTGAAGAACATTTAGGACTCTCATACTAAATACAAAGGCAGACAGCTTTGCACCCTGCTAAATCATCAGCATTACATTTCTTTACACAGCACTACTTTTACTCTGTAGAGTGCAATAAATATTGCTGTTTTCAGCAGCATATAAAGGTATCAAATCAGACTTTTGTTATAAATAAATCAGTCCCTCATGCAAAATTTGGTTGATGATGAGGCAGTTGGAAATTTTACAGAAACATTTTTATAGCTTCTTTTTGAAGGCTTAATTTAGTAACAATATCCAAATCCATTTATTTGGCAGGAAATAAGAGAGAAGGATGCATTATAATTTTAAAAGAATATTTCACTTAAAGTGCTTATTTTATATCAACAACAGGAGTCACTGCTGAGATTTAACATGAAACATCTTCATACACATAATAGTAGTTACTAATAATAATAGTAGTAATAATAATAACACTTACTGAACTAAGGTTACATACTTCCTATGCACAGTCATGGATGGGTTCACATGCATATCAAACATACAATGTAACACACTCACACACATGTAAGTCCTACATACTAAAGGACTCTTTACCTGTGCTAAATGCTGTTGCCTGATTATTCAATTTATTTGTGCTTAAAAAAAAAGCTTCATATGTCTAGACATTTTCAAGTTTCTTTAAAACAAAAAAAACTGGGAATCAGATCTGGAACATAACTTCTAGTATAACTGTTTCCCTCAGTACATATTATCTTTGAATTTTTGTTAAAAAGCTTTCACATATTTAAAATATCTATAAAGGTTTTATCCCAGTATCAATAATCTGACATTCAATGAAATATCGCTTCTTGATAAAGGCTTCTGTATTTGTCACAATTTTTGCATTCATCTCAAGTTCTCTAATATATGAATCTGACTTGTGCATAAAGATTTCTGAATACTCATGATACTGATAGGAATTTATCATCCATGTGAGTTCTCAGATGTTTAGTAATGGCTGACCTGGCAGAAAATTTTATGACATTAATTTTATTTATAGGATTTCCCTCCTGTGTGGTATCTATGTTGTATAATAAGGCTTGACTTCTGAAAGAAGGGTCTTCCTCGTGTTTTACATTTGTAGAGTTTCTGCCATCCATGTTTTCGGATATTTAGTAAAGTATGGTAAAATTTCTCTTTTATAAATTCACAGAATTTTTCTCTGTGTCTCCTGAAAGACTGTGGCTGAAAATATTCCCACGCTGATAATATTCATAAGGTTAACCTCTTGTGTGGAATTTTCTGATTATTCAGAACAATGAATTCAGGCAGGATGAATTTTCTAATTTATACTATTTTTCCCCTGTGTGTGTCTTTTGATGTACTGTGAGTTTTGACCTCTGGATAAAGGTTTTCCCACACTCCTCACATTCATAGGGTTTCTCTCCTGTGTGTTTTCTCTGATGTACAATAAAGTGTGACTTCTGAGAAAAGCATTTCATACATTCCTTACATTCATAGGGTTTCTCTCCTGTGTGAGTCCTCTGATGTAATCTGAGGACTGAATTCACAGAGAAAGATTTACCACATTCATGACATTTGTAAGGCTTCTCTCCTGTGTGTTTTCTCTGATGTTTAGTGAGATCTGATTTATAATAAAAGTTTTTTCCACATTTATTACATTCAAAGGGTCTCTCTCCTGTGTGGGTTCGCTGATGTACTGTGAGGGCTGACTTCTGGTAGAAGGATTTTTTACACTCACTACATTCATATGGTTTCTCTCCTGTGTGAGTTCTCTGATGGGTTTTGAGATGTGTATTCCTAGAGAAGGATTTCCCACATTCCTTGCATTTATAGGGTTTCTCCCCCGTGTGTGTTCTCTGATGCACTGTGAGGTGTGACTTCTGGGAAAAGGTTTTCCTGCATTCTTTACATTCATAGGGTTTCTCCCCTGTGTGTGTTTTCTCATGTACCATGAGGTATGCCTTCACATAGAAGAACTTTCCACATTCCTTACATTCATAGGGTTTCTCCCCTGTGTGTGTTTTCTGATGTTCTACAAGGTGTGGCTTCTGGTAGAAGGTTTTCTCACACTGATTACATTCATAGGGTTTCTCCCCTACATGAGTTCTCATATGTCTACTGAGAGATGACAGGTGATAGAAGGTTTTCTCACATTCTTTACATTCATAGGTTTTCTCTCTGGTGTGAGTTTTCTGATGTATTGCGACGTTTCCATTCCTAGAGGAAGATTTCCCACGTTCACTATGTTCACGTTGTTTGTCCTCTGAATGAGTACGCTGATGTAGTATGAGGGCAGATTTCTGGCAGGACTTTCCACATTCATTACAATCACAGGTTTTCTCTCTGGTACAAGTTTTCCGATGTTTTGTGAGTTCTCCATTCCTAGAGAAAAATTTCCCAAGTTCATTATATTTATAAGGCTTTTTTTTTTTTTTGCCTGTTGTGTGTATTCTCCAAATAAACCTAGGGACAAATTTCTGGAGATTCTTCCCATATTCATTAGATTCATAGGGTTTCTCCACTGTGTAAGCTCTTTACCATACATTGTGGTTTAACATTTGGTAGAACGAACCCTAAATTGCATATTTTCACTGACATCTCAATTGTCTGAACTTTGCTTTGCCTACTAAAGCCTCCTTTGTTGCAGAATTCAGAAGAGTGACAAGTTTGCTTCAAAGTTTGAATCTCCTGATCTGAATCTCCTGATCTCAATAAGGTATCTATTATGAAAAAAGGCTTTCCCACTTGGATTACATTCTTTGAGATTCACTCCAGTGTGAGTTTTTTCATATTTATTATTAACTAGTGCTCTCCCAATCCCAGTACCTTCATCAAGACTCTTTCATGCAAAGCTTCTAATCATAAAAAGTAATTCTTGAACTTGCCTTGAATTTTCAGCTTGTCTTTCTTGGTACCTTGTTCCTAGGTCATCAATATCCCATAGGCCTTCTATAAAGGAATCCAAAATTTAATTTTGTATAAATCTTAACATGTTATTATGGTCTTAGGGTTGATTCTTAGGCTTCAGGCCACTTTCCCAAAATGAAGGAACTCTCAAGTGAAAATTTCCTCTATCCCACTGGTTTAAAAAAAGCACAACAATGCTGTAGAAGACAGGGAAAGGAACATTGACCCAAGTACCTTTGAAATTCTACAAATATGATTTTCAAAACTTGAGGAGAAAGTTATAATAAAAACAAAGAATGAAGAGCAGAGAACAAAAGATATTCAAAGTGCTGCTGAACAAGAATGAGAGAATGCTGTGAGACCATTAAGGGCAATGAATAGTAGGGTGATAAGAAAAAACAGTAGACAAATGTGTTTAGGAGAAGTATCAAGGAAAAGATTAAACTGGTTAAATAAGCTAAAGTATAGGTCCTTATCCCCACAAACGTAGATTTCTATGTTAGGATTCTTAATAATTTGCAGACTATAAATTTCCACAATATAGATGTCAACACAAAGGTGACTTTCTGAGAATATTAATTTCCTTATGTTTAGGGAAATATCCTATAGCTTAGGCTTTTACTCCCCGTCTAGTTGGCTTAATTTTCACTGGGACAGGATAACCCAGGAACACATTTGTTTTTAAAGCAGTGGACTGAATTCACAGTTGTACTACCAGATATTTTCAATCCTGAATTTATCCTGACCATTAAGTACTGTATCTCCAAAGCACTGCTAACCCTGACTCAGCACTAGTCTCTAATTCTTTTATGTCTTGGCTCCCACATCTGTGCTTCCAAGTTACCATGTGATCTTTAAAGATTAGATTATTCAACATGCTTCTAGAACCTTTACTGACCCTCATATTTATTCATCTTTAAGTGCCTGTAAGGAAGGGAAAGATTACGAGCAAAGGCCTGGATTGAAATTTCAAGGCATTTGTGGGGAACACATAAAAAAAGTTATTAAATAAAGACTTGTGTAAAGTTAACTCGGATACACACAAAAGAAGATCCCATGCATGGAAGACATTTATGAGAGTGGATGAAATGGAAATTGGCACGTGTTTTGGGGCCGCAAGGATAAATAAGTTGCGGTAGACAAGAGAGGGCCAGACTGGTTTTTGACAGAAAACTGATTTAAATTTATATTGTAATTTCTTACAATATAAGTTTATCATGACGGGTTAGTAGTAATATAAGTTTGCTGCAATAGACAACTACGATGAGAATTTAAATGAAGAATTAGTTTCTGACTTTAAGAAGGGAGTGGGAATCAATGAAACTATCTTGTAAAATGGTAAAATATGAGACTATAATACAAGTATGACAAAGATGTTGGAGATGTCAGTCTTAGGAGTTCTCAGCATAAAAACTAATGCTTTTCAGTCATGAGAATGAATGTGCTCTTGCAGGAGTTACTCTAAAGAGTATACAGTAGAAAGTAGGGCATCTGTCTCTTGTGAATAAAAATATTTTTCCAACAAATATTTAGTAAGCAACTAATATGTACCAGGAATTGTTCCTTGTCCTAGGAACACTTCAGGGCACAAGTCAGAAAATATATGAAAATCATTTCAGGAAGCAGGATGATACTATCTTGGTGTTACAACACTCCAAATGAGGTGCAGTAGGTTTCTGAAAGGATAACCAGCACTTCGTGTGAAGGGCAAACATCATCTGAAAGGAAGTATCAACTCTGAAATAATACAATTTATGAGAGGCATGATTTATAATCTCATTTCAGAAATTAAAGACACAACAGGAAGTTAAAAATAGTGCTGAAAATAAGTCTGAGGAATTCATTGTTAATGTAACAGGGAAATGGCATTTGAAAAAATACTTAAAGGCCGGATTTATAATCACTTTAAGATTACAGTTGTATACTCCAATGGCAGGGTATAAGTAACTGGGAATACTAGAGAAAAAGTCAAAATAAAAACGTAAGACAAGGTTAGGCAGGGATTGGATTTTGTATATAGGAAACAGAAGTAAATATATATTTAAAATGTCAAGCAAAGGAAGGAATTTAGGCAGAAAAAATGAAACTGGAGATATGATTTAGGTTTCTTTCATATACAGATCAAGTGTCCTCAGTTATTTCCAGAAACATAGGGCATTTAAAGAGATTCCTGAAAAATTTTTCAAAAGGCCCCAACCACCTCACTAATAACATGGGATATAACTTCTTCTAACTCACCAGGGTAGCCTTGACGTGGTGATTCTACCTCTAATATCCATGGCTCTTTTCCTTGCTTCAATTTGAAGACCTTACTTGGTTTAGTCACATAACCTGTTAATAGAAAAAATAAAATGGTACAGATTTCTGGGAATTTAGAGACTCTGAAGAAAAAGGAAGTATAGTTTCAGGAGCAAAACAATGAAGGTCCCACATAGGCTTAGCAAATTTAGATTTTTTCAGTGGGGTGGCAGGGACACAATTTTTTTTTTCTGAATATGAATAATTTTCTTTCTGAATATGAATCCAAAATGGACTCATCAACTTTGATCTATGAACTAAAAGCTACTATCTTTCAATCCCATAAGGGCCCCACATGTTCCAGCAACTGGGAAAGAAAATATAAACTACTGGGAGTTACATATGGGGAAGTTTTTCTCACCCACTGAGACTAGATGACTATAGTTTTCCAGCATCACATCCCTGTACAGGGTCCTCTGAGCAGGGTTCAGTAGTCGCCACTCCTCTTGAGTGAATTCCACAAGAACATCCTTGAATGTCATGGGTCCCTGTAACAGCAGGTTTCAACTCAAGCAGAAGTGATCAGAATAAAATGCCACTAAAAAGACACATGTGAACTAATTCTTAATGTGCTAACTGTAAAATTTACTCTGAAAAGATAGGATGCTATTCTGTATGCTGCTTTATAGATAGGAAAAATAATATTTGTTATATATATATTTATTGAGCTCCCAGTCTATGCCTGGAACTGTGCTGGAGATACAAACATGAATAAATGCAAATATTCCTGTTATCGAGGAGCTTCCATTCTGATAGGGAGGCAAATATATAAACGCTTAAATTTAATCTGGCATAGCAGATGCCACAACAGAAATATGTACGAGGTGTACCATGGTCACAAATGGGAGTAAAGTCATTTGCATTTTGTATTATCCAGGTAGATTTTATTAGGTGGTTTATCTGACTAATGTAAATTCTAGGAATGAAGGAAAACAGAATTGCCAAAGGCATGGATGCATGAAAAATGGCAAGTTTAGGAAACTGTAAATAATACAGTATGATACGAGACTAGATGTAAACCTATATTAGAAGCTTCTAGAGTCAAGTCAGGCGAAAGAACATGGAGAAATTCTGAATCTGGACCAGTAAAATATATGTTGCACACACACCTAATTGTTATTATTGCTACTGCCATTGAGTCAGCTCCAACTTATAATGACCACATGTATAATAGAAAAAAATATTGCATAGTCCTGCACCATCTTCATCATTGTTGGTATGTTTGAGTACATTGTTGTGCTATTGTGCCCCTTCCAAAATAGGGAGATCATCTTCCAGCAGTATACTGGATGATGTTCTATTGTGAACTATAGGGTTTTCATTGACTGTTTTTCAGAAGTAGATTGCCAGGACTTTCTTCCTAGTCTATCAGGAAGCTCCACTGAAACCTGTCCATCGTGGGTGACCTTACTGGTATTTGAAATACCAGTGGCATAGCTTCTGGCATCACAGCAACATGCAAGCCAGCACAATTTAACAAACTTTCAGATGGGTGGTGATACACACTTAATAGATCTTTGCTTATTATTACATACATTTACCTCTATGAATCAGTTATTAAGCATTAACAAGGTTTTCTTTTTTGATGTTTACATAAAATAAAAATAGGTATTCTGCTATTTCCTTTCACACTATGTGGACTATCATATACATCTTTATATGCTCACTCTTTCACTTTGTAGAAGCAACTAAAGATAGTGGGGAGCCAAGCAGACACAGATGTAAGCAATGAAGTTAGGAGCGAAGGGTTTACTATAGTTCTTAGTTTAAAAGTTCTCTCTTGTTTTGGCACAGTACGTTGTATTTTCTTGAAGAAATAGCACCATTTAGGCATGTGTCTTTAAAACCTGTGATACTATTTTTGTAGTATACCTTATTTCAGTTGTTTTAAAAGCTATTTTTAAAACATATGCCATCTCAAAAATTTCTACATGCACAATTCAGAGATTTTGATTAGAGTCTTCAAGTTATAATCAACCATTCTCACTATTCTTTTCCAAATCATACCATGATTATTAATATAAACTCAATGCCCCCCAAGCAAACCTCCCCTCACCCTCTCCCTTCCACTCCTGGTAACCACTAATAATCTTTGGTTTCTATATATTTGCTTATTTCAGCTGCTTGTTTTCTTATTTGCCTTCACTACCAAGCATGCAAGGAATTCCTTCCTTCCTCTAACGCGGTGCCTGCCCAAAGCTGCCACTTCTGTTCCTGTATATATTACAAATCCCTTTCTTTCTATTCTCAGTACCAGTGCTTTAATCTCACAGGTCTCAGACATCTTCTTCTTTCCCTAATCAGGGTGAGACCTTATGTTTCTGGCAGTATACCTACCTGATCTTATGTTGCTTTATGGCTATAACACTGCCATCTCTCCTCTTTCATGCAATTCCCTCCTGACTTCCTGTTCTGGAGGAAGTTTAGAGCTACCTCTGCACTTTGAGAATTGATTTTCCAACAGACATGTAAGTTTTCTGTCTTCTAGCTATACATTAGAAGAAGGTTATGGTGTATGGAGACATTAAAATTTTACCAAATAACATTCTATGGCAACCAGGAACTATTTATGACAATTCATAAATGAAAATGGGAAAATAATGAAAAATATAAGTTGGGCACAAGAAAGCAATGGGCTGAATTTTGTTCATGCTGTGCTTGAGGTGATTGTGGAACATATAGTTGGAACTGTCCCTTTTGGCAGGTATACATATCAATAAATTTCCAAAAGTAATATTTACATATATATGAAAAAGAGTTCTAGAAGAGTCCAAGAAAATAATTGTGGGAGCAGTAACATTGGAGATGATATCAGGAGAAAAGGCCCACACCATGGAGCTTGAGAGCACTTCTGTAAATGTAAGAGTAACCCAGGAGGGGAGTGTTTAGGCAAGATTCACTAATAGGGGAAATCTCTAGTTCAAAACCCAAATGCAAAATATTAGAGTAACTCTATAAGATTAAAAGAGTAAAAACTATAATCAATAAACAAGAAATTTCAAGAAAATTTCAGAAGCTCTAGAATTCATAAAATTAGATAAGAAAAACCAGCTTTTGGACATATATCCTAAAAGAGATCCCAGGAAGACGTATATGCTCAGAGTCGAAGGGCTGGGATTTGACAAGGGCAGTACTGTGACTGACTATCAGGGAAATTAATCAAAGGTCTGTCAGTCAAGCTTATATATTACTCTCCACTTTTTTACACAAAGCATCCAGCAGAAAGCAAAAGTTTATGAGAAGAGCTCACCACATAAAGAAGAGAAACTAACTCAGGGGCTGTAAGGGCACACAGAAACACAAAATTGTGTTACACACATATACACACACATATGCACACACACAGAACACAACACACATTTATTTTTGTAATATCTATGGATTTTTTTTAAAAAAGCAACACTTTCATGAAATAAATACAAGTACTATTTCTCTAGGGCACAACAATCCTACTTCAGCAATCAAGAGATTACCTAAGAGAATAAAAATGAAACTGATATATAACTTTTCATATACAGAGACATATGCTAAAAGACAAAAAATGCCCACAAAGTTCTAATGGAAAAAGGTTTTGAACCTAGAATTCCTTGCCCTGCCAAATTCCCATTGAAGGATAAGGAAAACTAAAGTAGCAGTTCAGTAAGGAACCAGCACAGAGCTGCCTTTGTTTCACCACCCCCCCACCCTTGAACTGAAGTGACTTCGCTGGGCAGCAATGGTTGGAAGTACTTGTCATTGTTCTGTGCCATCAAGTCCATTCTGACTCATCGCGACCCCATGTGACAGAGAAGAACTGCCTCTTGGGCTTTTCTTTGCTGTAATCTTTACATAAGCAGATCAACAGGTCTTTCTCCTGTAGAGCCGCTGGGTAGATTCGAACCACCAACTTTTCAGTTAGCAGCTGAGCAATTAACCATCATCTTAGGCTGGGTTCTCTAGAGAAGCAAAACCAGTAAAGTGTATAAATATATACATAGAGAGAGATTATATCAAGGAAACAGCTCGCGCGATTGTAGAGGCCAGAACGTCCCAAATTCGTGGATCAGGGTAGAGGCCTCTCCCAAGTCACACAGCTGCAGAAGCTGGCAAGCCCAAGATCGGAAGGTCGGAGAGCAGAGCTCCCACTCACAGGCTGTGCAGATCGACGAATCCCAGGTTTGGCAGATAAGCTGACAGCTCAAGTCCCAAGAACGGGAGATGAGACAGGAAGCAGTTGCAGGATCCAGAGAGAGCAAAAAGCCAGAACGTCTGCTTATAAACAAATGCGGGCCACACCCCCAAGGAAACTCCCTTTCATCTGATTGGCTCTTCACAGTATATTCAATCTTGGGAGTGATTGCATTAAAACACAGAGAATCATGGCCCAGCCAAGGTGACACACAATCTTAACCATCACAACCATTATGCTGCAAGAGCTCCTTAAGGATATAAAATACCTGTGGTCACCTGGGGCAAGAGACAGCAAACAGGGCAAGCAGCAGACAGATCCAAAACCCTAGGAAGGAGGAACCTGAGGAGGAAGATTATTGGAGAAATAAGGGCTTTGAAGGACTACTGCATATACTGGGGAAACCAAAGTGTAACACATATACCCAGGGCCAGCCACATGCTCAGAAAAGACCTGAGAGGACCCTACACTTACAACTCTGGCTGATCTATGGGCTCTGCAAAAGCAGAAAGTGAAGGCTGAGGCAGAATCGTAGGTGGCCTGGCTATGTATCCGAGGAGTGTCCATGCTCAAAACCAATCTTGCAAAGACTGGGAAAAGGTTTATTTTTCTTTTTGGCCCCAGGAATTAAAGGAAATCTGTCATATCACTCACTGACCACTAAAATAACAGAAGAGACTCTTCAGTGACCACATGACAAGGAATACAGTCTGTCTTAGTTTATCTAGTGCTGCTATACCAGAAATGCCAATTAGATGGCTTTAACAAACATAAATTTATTTTCTCACAATTTAGGAAGCTAGAAGTCCAAATTTAGGGTACCAGCTCTAGAAGAAGGCTCTCTCTCTCTCCCTGTCTGCTCTAGGGGAAGGTCCTTGTCTCTTTTCATCTTCTATTCCTTGCCTCCTTGGTGATCTTCATGTAGCATGGCAACTATCTTCCCCCATCTCTCCTTGTTTGCTTCATTGCTTGTTCAATCTGCTCTTTTTATATCTCAAAAGAGATTGACTTAAGACACACAATACACTAATACTGACTCATTAACATGACAAAGAAAACCCACTTTCAAATGGGATTATAATCACAGGGACAAGGGTTAGAATTTACAACACGTATTTTTGGTGGACACAAGTCAATCCATAACACAGTCTTCACAAAAATAATTTAGAAAAGTCACTAAAAAAAATGGCGACTGCAGTCCTCAACAAGTGACAACAGCGAACCTTGGAGAAGGAGGAGAATCTGACTTCCAGAGTTGACATGTTTTAATATTCAAAATATCTAGTTTTCAACAAAAAAAGTATAAGGCATATAAAAAAACAAGAAAGTATGGCCCATTCACAAAAAAAACAAAAACAAAAACAAAAAAACCTGAGATAGCTCAGACATTGGACTTACTAGACAAAGATTTTTAAATCAATATCTTAAGTATGTTCAAAGAGTTAAAGGAAAATATGGACAAAGAACTAAAGGAAATTAGGAAAATAATGCATTAGAAAAGAATATCAATAAAGAAATAGAAATTATAAAAAAGAAACAAATAGAAATTTTGGAGCAAAAAAGTACAATAGCTAAAATTAAAAATTCACTAGAGGGATTCTATAGCATATTCAAATAGGCAGAAGAAAGAACCAGTGAACATGAAATAGGACTATTGAAATTATCTGGTCTGAGGAGCAGAAAGAAAAAGAATGAAGATGGACAGAGCCTAAGGGATCAAAATCATGGAGGCCAGAGGCAGTGGGAAACCATACAAAGAAGTAATGAACAGTAGTAAAGGTAACTACCTAGGTAAATATAAAATACAGTATTAGTACATTTTTGGTTTATAACTCCTCTTTTTGTTTCCCATAGACTTTAAAAGACAAATTCATAGAACAATAATTTTAAATCTATGTTAATGGGCACACAACATACAAAGATACAATGTTAGTGATAATAACAACATTAATAGAGGGGGAAATGAGCTTATAGGAGGAGAGCTTTGTATGCTATTGAAGCTAAGTTGCTATAAATTTAAACTAGTTGTTATAAATTTGGGATGTTAATTATAATTATCCGATTAATCACTAACAAAATAAGAAATATACACAAAGAAAATGAGGCAGGAAATGAAATGGTACACTAAAAAACATCAAACACAAAAGCAGGTTAGTATTGAAAAAACTGAGAAACTAAAAATATATAAGATATAGAAAACTAACACCAAATTGCAGAAGTAAATGTTGCCTTATCAGTAATTATTTTAAGTGTAAATGGATTAAACTCACCAATTAAAAGGCAGAGATCCCTAGAATGAATTTTCTAAAAAAATCCAAATATATGCTGTCTACAACTCACTTTAGATCCAAAAACACAAATAGGTTGAATGTGAAAAGTATGTAGTCCCTGCAAATGATAACCAAAAGAGAGTTGTGATGGATATGTTAATATCAAACAAAACAGGTTTTAAGTAAAAAATTGTTACAAGAGAAAAAGAATAACAGTATATATTTTAAAAAGGGTCAACCCACCAAGAAGATAAAATAATTAACATATATGCACCAAAAAACAGAATCCCAAAATGTATGAAGCAAACACTGACAGAAGTGAGGTAGAAATAGACAAATTCTACAATATAGTTGGATATGTCAGTATCTCACCTTTAATAGTGGATAGAACATCTAGACAGAAGATCAATAAGATATAGAGGACTTGATCAGTATTATAAACCAACTAGACCTAACAGACATATATAAAACACTCCACCCAACAACAGCAGAATACACATTCATGCGAAGTGCACATAGAACAGTCGGCAAGATAGACCATGTGTTAGATCACAAAACAAGTCTTAATAAATTTAAAAAGTTTGGAATCATATAAATCTTTTGACAAAGAAAAAAGAGAAGATGCAAATAACTACAATTAGAAAGGAAAGTAGGGACATTATCAATGAGCTTTCAGTTAAATAAAAAGGATTTAAGAAAATACTATGAATAACTGCATGCCAACAAATTAGACTACCTAGATGAAATGGATAAATTCCTGGAAACACACATATTATCTAAACTGACTCCAGAAGAAGTAGAAGATCTCAACGTATTGAATCAGTAATCAAAAACCTCCCAACAAATAAAAGACCAGTCCTAGATGGTCTCACTGATGAATTCTACCAAACATTTAAAGAAGAATTAACATCACTCCTTATCAAACTCTTCCAAATAATATGCAGGAATAATTCCTAACTCATTTTATGAGGCCAGCACTACCATAATAACAAAGACAAATGAAGACAAAACAAAAAGAACTACAGACCAATATCTTTTATGAATATAGATGCAAAAATCCTCAACAAAATAATAGGAAACTGAATGCAGCAGCATATTAAAAGGATTATATACCATGATTAAACCCCCCCAAAACCAAACCTGCTGCCACTGAGTTGATTCCAACTCATTGCAACCCTATAGGACAGAGTAGAACTACCCCATAGAGTTTCCAAGGAGCAGCTGGTGGAGTCAAACGGCTGACTTTTTGGTTAGCAGCCGAACTCTTAACCACTGCACTACCAGGGCTCTGCAAGTGTTGTTCAATGTACAAAAATCAATGCAAAACATCCCATTGTTAGAACAAAGGAAAAAAGTACATGATCATCTCAAATGACACAGAAAAAGCATCTCACAATATTCAACAACTTTTCATGATAAAAACCCACAGCTAATCTCACACTTAATCGTGAAAAACTGAAAACTTCCCTCTCTGATCAGGATACTCACTTTCACCACTGCTGTTCAACAATGAAGGAGCCCCTGGGTAGCGCAAAGGGTTACGCAGTAGAATACTAGCTGAAAGGTTGGCAGTTTGAACCCACCCACAGGCGCCTTGAAAGACAGGCCTGGTGATCTGATTCCAAAAGGTCACAGCCTTGAAAACCCTACAGGGAAGTTCTACTCTGCACACATGGGGCTGCCATGAGTCAGAACTGGCTCAACAGCAATAATAACAATATTCAACACTACTGGAAGTTCTAGCCAGAGCAATGAGGCTAGAGAAATAAAAGCCATCCAAATAGGAAAGGAAGAAGTAAAATGATCACTATTTGATGATGTGGTACTATACACAGAAAAAAACAAGGAATCCACAAAAAATCTATTAGGGTTAATGAGAAATGAGAGTGATCATTTAATTAGTATGACGTTTTGTTTTGGGGAGATGAATATGTTTTCAAACTAGATAGAGGTGGTGGTTCTACAATACTGTGAATATACTAAATGCTGCTGAATTGTACACTTTAAAATGGTTAACATTATGTAGATTTTACCTCAATAAAAATATTTTAAAAAACAAAATCTTCTAGCAAAGGAAACTTCAAGCCCAGGTGGCTTCACTGATTAATTCCACCAAACATTTAAGGCAGAAATGATACCAATTATATGCAATTTCTGCCATAAAAGAAAGAAGAGGGAACCGTGCTCAACTCATTTTGTGAGGCCAGCAACACCCTGATAATCTGAACTTGACAAAAACATTATCAAAAAAGAAAACTACAGCATTGTGCTGGTACCAATTCATACCAACTTGGAGTACTGTGTTAAAGCTTTAGGAACTGGTAGCCAGTGACATCATGTTGTAGCTTGAAATTGGCCATAGTGGGAGTATTTACACTACAGAAATTGGTAAACATTACAAACCAGGTTTCTCTCCCAACTCCCAAAATCTGATCATTGACCATTTACCAACATACTGACTGTCCCTGGGTGGTTAACGCCCTTGGCTGCTAACAAAAGAATTTAGATTTGAGTCCACCCAGAGTACCTCAGAAGAAAGGCCTGGTCTACTTTTGAAAAATCAGCCATTGAAAACCCATGGAGCACAGTTCTACTCTGGCACACGTGTGGTCACTATAAGTCAGAATCAACTGAACAGCAACTGGTCAACTGGTTAACATACTGACTACAGACAATTTCCCTCATGAAGATAGATGCAAAAATCCTTAAAAAAAATTAGTAAATCCACTTGAACAATATATAAAAAGGATAATATATCATGAACAACTGAGGTTTATCCTGGCATACAAAAATCAATATTATTCACTAAGTTAACAGACTAAAAAGAAAAATTACATCATTATCTCAAAAGATACATAGAAAGTATTTGAAAAATTCAATATCCATTTATGATAAAAACTCTCAAATTATGAATACTTACTTAACCTGAACTTCCTTAACCTGATAAAAGCATTTATAAAAAAATTTATTGAAAAAAAATAGCTAACATGTTGAATTTTTTCAGCATTCTTCCAATCCTTAGGAAGGTAAGACAAAAAGCAAAGATGTCCACTATCAGTACTCCTATTCAACAACATACTAGAAATACTAGCCAGTGCGATATACAGAGAGAAAAAAGCGTACAGTTTGGAAAGGAAAAAACAAAACTGACTACATTTGCAGAATATTCTTTTTTTTTTACGTGGACAATTCTGAATAGACTTTGAAACAACTCTTGGAACTAATAAGTGAGCTAACTAAGGTCTCAAGATACAGGGTTGTGAGGTGCAGAAAACAGTTTGGCCTATTGTTCTGGGTTCCTGAGAGCCCCAAGGAGAGAGGTTCACGGGAGGGCCTGATATTGACGAAGCCTCAGGAAGCATGATGTAATTTATCATAGCCATCTGGTGAGGCCAAGGAAGGTTTTGGAAGATGGGGGTTCACAGAGGTTCTAGATTAGAGAGAGTGAACAGCTGCATGGGAGGGTAGTGCATCCTCTTTGGGACATGCAGCTCTGAGCTGTGATCCCCCCTAGAACTCACCCTCTGCATTTCTTTATTTGTATACTTTTTTGTTATGGCAAAGATGTTATCACAAGTATGATTACCTCCCATGAGCTCCCTGAGCTGTTCCAGTAAAATTATTGGACCCAAAGGAATAGAGGGCACCTCTGGTCTGACGTGGAAGGAGCCATGTGGATTACCTGGCTTGCAGCTGGTACCCTGAATGGGTAGAGGAAAACCCCAGGTTTGGGCCAGCAGGTCTGTAGTGGGGGAGTCATGTGCACTCATGAGCTTGCAGCCAGTATCCACTGACCTAGTCCTGTGCAGTAGAGAAAGAGAGAAAAGAGCTGCATGGAGTATCTGGGGTCTGAACTGAACAGGGAAGGGAAGCTGAGATTTCCAAACAACACAGCTGGCATGTGGAATAGGATTCGTTACCCACCACACAATTTGGCATCAGAAGTGGGTGATCTTAGTTTCCCTGGCCTGGTTATACACAATTGGCACTGTGAGCAGGATTCATTAAGAGGACCCTGACTGCTCAATAGTAAATTAAAAGAAAATTGTACTTCTATATACTAACAAGAAGAAATAAAATTCAAAAATTTTTTAAAACTACCATTTACAGTAGCAACCAAAACCTTAAATACTTAAGTATTAACCTAACCAAATACACACATGGTCTGTATGTAGAATACTATCACAGTGAAAAAATTAAAGACCTAAGTAAAAGGAGAGATATACTTTGCCCATGGTTCAGGAGACTATAAACCATGTCAATTCTTCTTAAGTCGATCTATATATTCAAAGCAGTTCCAATCAAAATCCCAGAAGGCTTTTTTTTTGGAAGATGTAAACAACTGTTTCTAAAGTTTATATGGAAAGGCAAAGGAACTAAAATGGACAAAACAATTTTGAAAAAGAACAAAGGAGAATTCACATTACCTGATTTCCATATTACTATAAAGACACAGTAAACATTTCCTTTAATGTCTTTTTTTAAATTCCATGATCTAATCCAAGTTACACATTGTGTGATCGTTAAGGTTATGTGTCAACTTGCCTGGGACACGATTCTCAGTGCTTTGGCAGTTACAATGTAGTGTGGCATTCATGATAATGCGATCACTTCCATGATGAGATTTGATATAATGTGATCACCACCATGATGGGATCTGCTGTGAATAGCCAATCAGCTGAAAGGGATTTTCCTTGGGGGTGTGGCCTGTTTCCAATACAGGTGGATTTTCTGGGAAGACTCATGGGCTTTTGCTCACTCTGGATCCTGCAGCTGGCTCCTGTTTATCTAACCTTTGGTTCTTGAGACTTGAGCTAGCAGCCTACCTGCCATCTTGCCTGCTGATCTTGGGATTCGTCACCCTCTGTGGTCTGGATCTCGGGTTCACCAGCCCATGCAACTATGTGAGTCAGGAGAAGCTTCCAGACTGACTCATGGACTTGGGACTTTTCAGCCTCTACAACTGCATGAGCCATTTCCTTGATATAAAATCCCAATCTCTCTCTCTCTCCATACACACACACACACACACACACACACACACACACACACACACACACGCACACACACGCTTCACTGGTTTTGCTTCTCTAGAGAACCCAGCCTAAGACATCTGGTACCAAGAGTGGTTCTAGAGAAACAAAATTACAAAGATGGTTTTCTAAATTGGTTCTAAAGTCTGGTTAGTCTTAAAGATGTTGGTGACTCTGCTTCCAGTAGTAAAGAGTGCACTGCTAATCCATGGCTTGAAATGGTTAATAGAAATATGCTGAATTACAATGCCAACTGAATTTCCAACCCCAAGTGGTGTCTGAAGTTAAAGTGAGGGCACTGATTGGGAAGAAATGGGATCCTGAAACTTGGGATGGGGAAATATAGGAGATAATCAGGAAGCTGGGGACACTGAGCCTCTAAATTCTGCTGAATCACTCCTGCCAACAGAAATATCCCTGTCACTTCCATCTGAGGAAGTTACTCCAGCTTTGTCTGCTAAGCCACCCTCCCCAGTAAAACCATTAGCCCCTCTACCCCCATCTGATGAGATTAACCCAGCTGTGTCTGAAAAGCCTCCGTGTGAGTCACTGCCCTTGGGCATTGCCTGAGGCAGATGCCTTACAAGACATTGCTGAATGTTCTAAACACACATCTCCATGACTCATATGGTGTCTAGACCTATAACTAGACTTAAGTCCCAGCAAGCCCCAAAAAGTGAAGTACAAAGTGTGACCCAGGAGGGGGTATGCTATACTCCAAAAGAACTGCTTGACTTTTCTAGTGAGTACAAAAAGAAATCTGGAGAATCTAAGCGTGGGAATGGCTATTAAGGGCGTGGGATAATGGTGCAAGGAACATGAAGGTGAAATCAGTCTAAGTTTATTGACATGGGCCCACAAAGCAAAGATTCTTCATTCAATGTTTCAGCTCAAGAGGTTAGGGAAGAATCTAATAGTTTATTTGGTTGGGTCACATAAGCATGTATTATGCAATGGCCTACACTAAACCAAGCTGAAGTACCAGTCTTTGTATACTGTAGAAGGTATCCGAAGGCTTAGGGACATTGGTATGTTAGAGTGGATTTATCAGGTTAGACCCACAGGCTCACAGAGTGCCCAGGGGACATACCTTTTACCACAAAGGTGAGGAACAAATTTGTGAAGGGAGCTCCAGCATCTTTGAAGACTGCTGTGATTGCTATTTTATGTAAGTCAGATTTGACAGTGGGAACTGCCCTAACTGAATTAAGACACTGTTATGGATTGAACTGTGTCCCCTCCAAATATCTCTCAACTTGGCTAGGTCATGATTCCCAGTATTGTATGATTATCCACCATTTTGTCATCTGATATGATTTTCTTGTTTTGTAAGTCCTATCTCTATGATGTTAATGAGATGGGACTGTCGGCAGTTATGCAGACTCAATCTACAAGATTAATCTACAATTTAAGCCAGTCTCTTTTGAGATATATGAGAGAGAAGTGAGCAGAGAAACAGAGGAATCTCATATCACCAAGAAAGCAGCACTGGGAGCAGAGCGCGTCCTTTGGACCTGGGGCCCATGCTGAGAAGCTCCTCGACTGGGAAAGATTGATGACAAGGACCTTCCTCCAGAGCCGAAAGAGAGAGAAATCCTTCCCCTGGAGCTGATGCCCTGAATTTGGACTTCTAGCCTACTAGACTGTGAGAGAATAAACTTCTGTTTGTTGAAGCCATCCACTTGTGGTATTTCTGTTAGAGCAGCACTAGATAACTAAGACACCTAACTACAATGGGGCTGATTGGACCCTGTGGTGGTAGGGGCCAAGTGGCAGCACTTAATCAACAAAGGTGGGTGTGGTTACCATAATAGACAGCAGACTCAAAGCAGTAATCAGAATAGTCTGACTCATATGGAGTTACGGTGTTGGTGTCCCTAGGAATGAAATAGATAGGAAATTTATTAAATATTTACTTGATCTGCAGAAGTGGAAGAATTCAAGGTCAAGGAAATTCTAGGTCTAACTCGAATTGCCAGAATAGTCATGGCCCCTCAATCAATGCATGAAGGGGAGACTGAGTCCCCTTGAGGAAGGACCCCACTACACTGCCAAAAATTTATATTATTAATCTTTCTCCCAGCCTTCCCCAAAGAGATCTATGGCCTTTTAGGAGGGTGACTGTTCACTGGGGAAAAGGAAATAAGGAGGCTTGTCAGGGATTAGTGGATACTGGCTCTGATCTGATACTAATTACCAAAAATAAACCAAACTTGTTGCCGTTGTGTTGATTCTGACTCATACCGACCTATAGGACATAGCAGAACTGTCCCATAGGGTGTCCAAGGAGCAGCTAGTGGATTCAAACTGCTTATCTTTTGGTTAGCACACATAGCTCTTAACCACTGGGCCACCAGGGCTGGACAACGAAAATGGCACTGTGGACCACCAGTCAGAGTGGGGGTATATGAAGGTCAGGTTAATAATGGAGTCTTAGCTCATGTGTGCCTCACAGTAGGTCCAGTGGGTCCTGAAACCATTCTGTGGTGACATCCCCAGTTCCAGAATGTATAACTGGATTAGATATACTCAGCAACTAGCAAAACCCCCACATTGGATTCATGACAAGGGGAATAGGAGCTATTATGGCAGGAAAAGCCAAGTGGAAGCCCTAAGAACTGCCTCTACCTAGGAAAAAGGTAAACCAAAAGCAATACCACATTCCTGGAGGGATTGCAGAGATTACTGCCACCATCAGTAACTTGAAGGATGGAATGGGGTAGAGATTCCTACCACATCCCCATTAAACACACCTATTTGGCCTGTGCAAAAAACAGATGGATTTTGGAGAATGACAGTGGACTACTGAAACTTAACCAGGTGGTGACACCAACTGCAGCTGCTGTTCCAGATGAGTTTTATTGCTGGAGCAAATTAATACATCTCCTGGTACCTGGTATGCAGCTATTTGATGTGGCTAATGCCTTTTTCTCCATACCTGTTTTGAAGGACCACCAGAAGCAGTTTGCCTTCAGCTGGCAAGGCCAGCAATACACCTTAAGTTTCCTACCTCAGGGCTACATCAACTCTCCAGCCCTATGTCATAATTTAGTCCGCAAGGACCCTGATTGCCTTTTTCTTCTATAAGATGTCACATTAATCCATTACATTGATGACATTATGATGATTGGACCTAGTAAGGAAGAAGCCTCAATGGCTCTGGACTTATCGGTAAAACATTAATGTACTAAAGGGTGGGAAATTAATCCCACAAAAATTCAGGCCCCTTCCTCCTCAGTGAAATTTCTAGGCATCCAGTGGAGTGGGGCATACTGAGATATTCCTTCTAAAGTGAGGGATAAGTTATTGCATCTGGCCCCTCCCACAACTAAAAAGGAGGCACAAGGCCTAGTGGGCTTCTCTGGATTTTGGAGGCAGCACATCCCTAATTTGTGTATTACTCCAGCCTATTTAGTAAGTGACTCGAAAAGATGCTAGTTTTAAGTGGGGCCCAGATCAAGAGAAGGCTCTGTAACAAGTTCAGGCTGCCATGCAAGCCACTCTGCCACTTGGGCCATATGATCTGGCTGATCCAATGGTGCTTTAAGTGTCAGTGGCAGATAGAGATACTCTTTGGAGTCTTTGGAAGGCCCCTATTGGTGAATCACATCACAGACGCTTAGGATTTTGAAGCAAAGCCCTGCCATCCTCTGCAGATAACTACTCTCCTTTTGAGAAACAGCTTTTGACTTGTTACTGGGCCTTAGTAGAAACTGAATGCCTTAACCATGGGCCACCAAGTCACCATGCTGCCTGAGCTTCCCATCATGAACTGGGTGTTGTCTGTCCCATAGAGTTATAAAGTTGGACGTGCACAGCAGCCCTCTATCATTAAGTGGAAGTGGTATATATAAGATCGAACCCGAGCAGGACCTGAAGGCACAAGTAGGTTGAAGGAAGAAGTGCCCCAAATGCCCATGGTCTCCACTCCTGTCCCATTACCTTCCATCTCCCAGTCTGCTCCTATGGCCTCATGGGAGTTCCTTATGATCAGTTGACTGAGGAAGAGAAAACTTGTGCCTGGTTTACAGATGGTTCTGCACAATATGCAGGCACCACTCCAAAGTGGACAGCAGCAGCACTACAGCCCCTTTATGGGACCTCCCTGAAGGACAATGGTGAAGGGAAATCCTCCCAATGTGCAGAACTTCAAGCAGTGCACCTGGTTGTTCACTTTGCTTGGAAGGAGAAATGGCCAGATGTGTGACTGTATACTGATTCATGGGCTGCAGCCAATGGTTTGGCTGGATAGTCAAGGACTTGGAAGGTACATGATTGGAAAACTGGAAACAAGGAGGTATGGGGAAGAGGTATGACAGACCTCTCTGAATGGGCCAAAGAAGTGAAGATATTTGTGTCTTATGTGAAACTCACCAAAAAGTGACTTCAGTAGAGGAGGATTTTAATAATCAAATGGCTAGACAGGATGACACATTCTGTGGAAACCAGACATCATCTTTCCCCAGCCACTCCTATCATTGGCCAATGGGCTCGTGAACAAAGTGGCAATGGTGGCAGGGATGAAAGTTATGCATGCGCTTAGCAACATGGACTTCCACTCACCAAGTTATGCATGGTGACTTGGCTACAGCCACTGCTGAGTGCCCAATCTGCTAGCAGCAGGGACCAGCGATGAGTCTCCGATATTGCACTGCTCCTTGAGGTGATCAGTCCTGGTTGCAGTTGATTACATTAAACCACTTCCATCATGGGAAGGGCAGCGGTTTTTCTTCCTGGGATAGACACTTTGTATACGGATTTGCCTTCCCTGCATACAATGCTTCTGCCAAAACTACCATCTGTAGACTTGAGAATGCCTTATCCACCATGACGGTATTATACACAGCATTGCCTTGAATCAAGGGACTCACTTCACAGCAAATAAAGTGCAGCAGTGGGCCCACGCTAGTGGAATTCACTGGTCATACCATGTTGCCCATCATCTTCAAACAGCTTGTTTGATGAAACAATGGAATGGCCTTCTAAAGACATGTTTACTATGCCAGCTAGGTGGCAATACCTTGCAGGGTTGGGGCAATGTTCTCCAGGAGGCTGTATATGCTCTAAACCAGCATCCAACATATGGTGCTACTTCTCCCATAACCAAGATTCATGGGTCCAGGAAATGGAAGTGGCATCACTATTACCCCTAGTGACCCATTCACAAAATGTTTGCCTCCTGTTCTTGCGACCCTATGCTCTGCAGGTCTAGAGGTCTTAGTTTCAAAGGGAAGAATGCTCCCACCTAAAGACACATCACTGATGCCACTGAATTGGATGTTAAGAATGCCACCTGGCCACTTTGGGCTCCTTATGCCTCTGTATCAACAGGCAAATAAGGGAGTTACATATTGGCTGGTGTGATTGATTCTGATTACTAAGAGGAAATCAATTTGTTGTTACATGGTGGTAAAGAAGAATATGTCTGGAATGCAGGAGATCTCTTAGTAGTACCATGCCCTGTAATTAAAGTCAATGGAAAACTACAGCAACCCAACTTTGACATAACTACTAATGGCCCAGACCCTTCAGGTATGCAGGTTTGGGTCACCACCAGGCAAACCACAACCACCTGAGGGGCTTGCTGAGGGCAAAGGGAATACGGAATGGGTGGTAGACAAAGGCAGTTCTAAATACCAGTTACGACCACATGACCAGTTGCAGAAACGAGGACTGTAACTGCTATTTCTTCCTTGTATGTGTGCATCAAATATTTTTGTTTTCTGCACTTATAAAATGTAAGATGTAAACAGGGCTAGTGCATTTTCATTTGTATGCATGTTAATTGTATCTTGTTAAGCGTGAGTATGACTTTACAATTGTTTTTATTCAGAGATTAAGTATGGTTTGAGGAGATCTGTGGAGGTGGAACTTGACAAAGGACGGACTGATCATTAAAGTTGCGTGTCAAGTTGGCTGGGCCATGATTCTCAGTTGTTTGGCAGTTATGGTGTAGTTTGGTAGTTGTATAATGATGTAATTACCTCCTTGATGAGATCGGATATAATGTGATCACCTCTATGATGGGATCTGCTGAGAGCAGCCAATCAGTTGAAGGAGAGTTTCCTCGGGGGTATGACCTGCATCCAATATAGATGGACTTTCTGGCAAGGTTTGTGAGGTTTTGCTTGCTCTTCTGCATTTCTTTGGACTTTAGCTAGCAGCTTGTCTGTAAGTCTTGGAATCATCAGACTCCATGGTCTGGATCTTGGTTTCACCAGCCCCTACAGTTACTTGAGTTGGGAGAAGCCTCCTGACTTACCCATGGACTTGGGACTTTCCAGCCTCTACAACCGTGTGAGCCATTTCCTTGATATAAATCCATCTGTTCATCCAACCAACCATCCGTCCATCCATCCGTCTGACTACCCGTCCATCCATCTAGACGCTTCGCTGGTTTTTCTTCTGTAGAGAACCCAGCCTAAAACACTGCCATGGATTGAATTACGTCCCCCAGAAACTGTGTGTATCAATTTGGCTGGGCCCTGATTCCCAGTATTGGGTGATTTTCCTATGCGTTGTAAATCCTGTCTCTATGATGTTAATGAGGGAGGATGGGCGGCAGTTGTATTAGTAAGGCAGGACTCAATCTACAAGATGGGATTGTGTCCTGGGGCAATCTCTTGAGATATAAAAGAGAGAAGTGAGCAGAGAGACAGGGGGACCTCATACCACCAGAAAGCTGTGCTGGCAGCAGAGCTCATCCTTTGGACCCAGGGTTCCTGCACAGAGAACCTCCTAGGCCCGGGGAAGATTGAGAAGAAGAACCTTTTTCTAGAGCCAACAGAGAGAAAGCCTTCCTCTGGACCTGACACTCTGAATTTGGACTTCTAGCCCACTAGACTGTGAGAAAATAAATTTCTCTTTGTTAAAGTCATCCACTTGTGGTATTTCTGTTAGAACAGTACTAGATGACTAAGACAGACACACTGCATTTACTTATTATGTCACCTTAGTCTCTCCTGGTCTGTAACAGTTTCTTAGTCTTCCCTTCTTTTCATGACCTTGAAAGTTTAGAGGAGTACTGGCTAAGTATTTTTTAGAATGTCCTTCAATCTGGGTTTGACGGATGCTCTTCTCATGATTAAACTGAGATTGTGAGGTTTGGGAATGAATACCAAAGAGACCTTCTCATCACAACATACCAGGGAGTACATGATATCACTGGTGATGTTAATGTGGATCACATGCTTAAAGTAGTGTTTTACAGGTTTCAACAGTGTAAAATTACTGTTTTTCTTTTCATATTCTCTTATTTGGAAGCAAATCACTAAGTCTGGCCCATATTTAAGGAGGGACTGAATAAGCTTCACCTCTGGGGGGCAGTATTTGTATATATTATTTGGAGTTCTTCTTAAGTAAGAGCTGTCTCTTTTCCCCATTTATTCATTTAATCATTTATTTATATCAATAGGGTCTCATGTATTGATTCCACGCATTGAGTTAGAATCTAATACTATGTTATTTATTTTGTTGTTCAAACTATTCCAGCTATGGCTATTAGGACCTCTTTCAAGTTGGCTCCTGTGTCCGTTTGAATTATTCCCATCCTTTAGTTTTTGAGCACTTCCTTTCTGATACTAAAAGATTCTCCAGGCTTATTTTGTATTTTCCCTGTCCCAACCAAGATCTTGGAGTTGGGTGTTCTCATTGCTACTGGGGTGTCATCGCTTCTAGGCCCTCTCAGTAGACAGAGTTAGGAAACACGTTATGTCTCCTAATCCCTGTATACACACCTTATCTATAATTTCTGTAACTACACATACGTATATATGCTAAAATTTTATATAATGTATACATTTGCCTTTCAATGGATGTTACTGAAACAAATGGGCATTCACATGCAAAAAAAATGAACCTCAACCCAGACCTCATACTTTATACAGAAATCAACTCAAGATGGATCATAGGCAAAATATAAAATCTAAAACTTTAAAATTTTTAGGAGATATGAAAAAGTCTTTGTGACCTCGGGTTAGGCAAAGAATTTTTAGACATGACACCAAAAGCATAATCCAAAAAAAAAAAAAAATGGAGTTCATCAAAATTAAAAACTTTTACTCTGTGAAAGACATTGTTAAAGTGAGTGAAAAGGAAAGCTACAGTTAGTAGAAAACATTTGCAAATCACAAATCTGACAAAGCACTTACATCCAGAACATAAAGAACTCTCAAAACTCAACAATAAGAAAGCAACCCAATTTTAAAAATCAACAAAAGATGTGAACACACACTTCACAAAAGAAGATATATTGATGACACTAAACACATCAAAAAATGTTCAATATCATCAGTCATTACTGAAATGAAAATTAAAACCACAATAAGATACCCTGCACACCTATCAGCATGATTTAAAAAGAAACAAACAAAAACAACTCTGACAATACCAAGTACTAACAAATAGGCAAAGCAAATGGATCTCTAATACACTGTAGTAGAAATGCAATATAGTACATGGATTCTCCACCACCCCTGTCAGTTTATCATACTGTGTTGGCTTGTGTGTTGCTATGATGCTGAAAGCTATACCACTGGTATTTCAAATACCAGGGTGTGCTGAAATAAGTTCCTTTATGTGGCCTTTTCCTTTGGCTCACTGGAAAAATAGCTTGAGAGATTTTCCCCTAAGGGCTGAGGAGTCACCCTTGCCCTAGTTTTCTACCACAGAAGGTTTGTTATTTTGTCCAGGTCGGTTGACATTTCCTGAGTAAACTGTAAAAACTTGTGGTTTGATACATTTTGTCTGGTCTTGGACTGCAGCCTGCTCTGGACTGGTATGCACCCCGCAGAGACTGGTCAACAGGCTATGTAAGTGAGGTGACTATAGCCTACTATGTAAATGAAGTATCTGTGGACTACTAAGAGGGGACTGGTCAGTTTGTGGCCCCTACTGGGAGGGACCATGCCTTGAAATTGACCAGGAGTTTGTGTATATGTATAGTCAACCCCATAGGGTTGGGCAAGAGGCCCAGTGGCAGAGCCAGAAGCCACAAGCCTGGAAGGGGCTCATTGCAGAGTTGGTGGTGACAGACAACAGGGCCAAGATGAGCCTGTCCTGAGGGGGCCAAGAGGAGGCCTGCAAGGCCAAGAGGAGCTGAAAGCCTATCTTGCACTGAAGAAAGGAAACTTTGCCTACATGCTTCCCAATCCTCATCCCGAGCTGTGCCCTGTTAACTTCGTTAATAAACCACTTAATTGTAAGTATGGTCTGTGAGTTTTGTGTGGCCATTGCAATGGGTTATCAAACCCAGAAGAAAAGCAGAGTGCTGTGGGAGGGATGGTTGGTGTCAGAATCGGTAAAAAGGTTGAAGAGTAGAGGTATATCCAACCTTCATCTAACAGGAATCAGCTTTAGGCTGATCCTGGTCATTATCCTCCCTGAAGTCAGACGGGTTCTGATGCTACTACTACTATTCCCATTTCACACAAGGTCACCCATGGTGAATGGGTTTCAGTGGAGCTTCCAAACTAAGACAAACTATGAAGAAAGGCCTGGAAATCTACTTCTGAAAATCAGCCAATTAAAAAAAAAAAAATGGTTAACAACAGAATACTATCCAATACAGTGCTGGAAGATGAGCCCCCTAGGTTGGAAGGCACACTGTAGCTACAACAATGGACTCAAACATACCAACAATTATGGCATAGGACTGGGCAATGTTTCACTCTGTTATATATAAAGTTGCCATGAGTTGGAGCCAATTTAACAGCAACTAATAACAACAACAATAGCTATTCTGGAAAACAGTTTGGCAGTTTCTTATAAAGTTAAACATAATAATTACCATATGACCCAGCAAGCCAGTCCTAGATATTTACCCAAGAGAAATGAAAATCTAGGTTGAAAAAAAGTCTGCATGCAAACGTTTACAGCAGTTCCGCTCATAATCTCCAAAGAACTGGAAACAACCCAAATGTCTTTTAACTAATAAATGAATAAATACTTGGAGTACATCCATGCAACTGAATACAACTTAGCAATAAAAAAGAACAAACTACTGATACATGCAACAATATGAACGAATCTCAAATATACTATGCAGTCTCAAAAAACTACAGACTATATGCTTCAATGTACATGACATTCTGGGAAACTGAAAAATTATAGGGTCGAAGAACAGATCAATGATTGCGAGAGATTAGTGGTGGGGTTTACTACAAAGGGAGAAACAAGAGAATTTTTAGCTGATGGAATTGTTCTATACCTTGACTATGGCAATGCCTTTCTTTATGCATTTATCAAAACTCACAGAAATGTACACCCAATAAAAATAAGTTTTTCTGTGTGTAAGTTTTAAACTACACAACATGATACTAAAGCAAACAAAAACGCTAAAAATATCTAAATAAAAGCATCAAAGGGCAACGCAGCAGGATATGAAAGGTCACGGCTCTGGAAAAAAGGGAAATTCACTGGAATGAATCCTACATCACTGCTTAGAACTGTCTAGCCATTTGCAAATCTCACAGCCAGGGCACATAGGCAGAGCAGAAAGTAGCTTAGAGCTTGCTGCTATAGAATAGGAATTAAAAAACTAGTTCTTAGTAGAATGTAGACAATCACAAAAGAAGTTGATCTTACCCTCTACCCTAACAATGAGAACAAGCCTCTAAGCTAAAAAACCATAGGTTTTATGAAATCCATCAGAGAATCCAAAGATGAGCAAAGGAACAAAATTAAGAAGGGATGAATATTTCAGAGGAGGAAAACAAACACACAACTACTTTCATTCCTGGGAGCAACATACCAAAAAACCAACCCATTACCATCGAGTAGATTCTGACTCAAGAAAACCAATCTTAAACAAGGTAAAACAGGAACCAGCTCAATTTTTAACAGCAACAACAAAAAATTAATTCACATAATCAACTGTATTTCCATATATTAGCAATAATTAGAAAATAAAAAATTTATGGCAAAATATCTATTTGAAGTACAAAATAGACTAATTTCAATGTAAAAGAGACATCAGTGGATTTCAGTGTAATAATGATTCACTGTTATGGCTTCTGTTTCCATATTCTTTTCCCATATTCCAACAGTTAAAAAAACTACTACTTGTCAAGTTTTGCCATAGGATCAAAGAATATTCAGCCAAATCTTAGAAAGGCTATTAAAATGCCCCTCCTTTTTAAAAATACATGTATGTCAGAATAGTGAGAAGGGGGGCACTCTTTTACTTTTTTGCAAATCTTAATGCCTGGCTTGATAATAGATAGCTGAATTCTTATATCTGCTTCTGCAATGAATGTGTTGCAACCTATTATGCTTGAAATATATAAAGAACATTTTAAACACATTTTTAATGTTTGCTTGTGGGCTTGTGTAATAATCTGTCATGGATTGAACTGTGTCCCCTAAAAATATCTGTCAATTTGACTAGGCTATGATTCCCAGTATTGTATGGTTGTCCTCCATTTTGTCATCTGATGTGATTTTCCTATGTGTTGTAAATCCTATCACTATGTTAATGAGATGAGATCAGCAGCAGTTATGCTGAAGAGACAAGACTCAGTCTACATGATAAGATGTCTTGAGCCAATGTCTTTTGAGATATAAAAGAGAAGCAAGCAGAGAGACATGGGGACCTCATACCACCAAGAAACAACAGCCAGGAGAACAGCGTGTCCTTTGGACCTGCGGTCCCTGTGCTGAGAAGCTCCTCAGCCGGGGAAGACTGGTGACAAAGACCTTCCCCCAGAGCTGACAGAGAGAAAGCATTCCCCTGAAGCTGACACCCTGAATTTGGACTTCTAGCCTACTAGACTGTGAGAAAATAAACATCTGTTTGTTGAAGCCATCCACTTATATTTCTGTTACAGCAGCACTAGATGACTAAGAATCCCTAAGAGTCCCAGTCACAAACCACATCAACACTGACCTGTCTTTTGATATCACCTTGTGGGGGGTTTATAGTCTAGGGGTTCTGAAACAGAAGCCTAGTATCTATAGGACAGTCCCCTCGCCCTCCATCAAATGTCTCAAACTGGTCAGTTTATTCTAAGTTGGGAAGTAGTTTCTGGAACTAAATAGGAAGCCCCATAACACCATAAAAGAACTGGATGTGCTGAAATACAAACCACCACCATTTTTTCCCATAGGATCTTTACTAAGTATGTGGTGACAATCCTCTGAAGGCTGGCAGCAGGGTACCAGAGTGGGAAAAGATGTTTCAAACTGTGGAAAGCTCTGCAGGGCAGGAACTCCCCAGCCACCCAAAAGAAAGCTAGCAGCTAGGCTACAAAGCAGATCAATTGAGTCTTGCTGGTGCTCAGATCCCAAGCCTTGCGGAAGGGATAGCCTAATCTTGCCTTCAAATCACTTGAAGCCAGTGGTAAACTGAATCGAATTAAATCCCAGGGCCAGCTCAACTACATATTAGACTAACTCAGCACTCTGTTCTAGTGAACAAAGAAAGGGATGTGTCCTTTTCTGGAAGTATTCTTTTCTTCAGTCTCTACTGTTCTTTTACACACAATGTCCAGCACGTAATAAAAAAATTGTGAAGCATGCAAAGAATAAAAAACTGATTCATACTAAAGACAGAAGCCTACTGAAGCGGACCCATGGATGACCTACGTGTTGGAATTAGCAAAAAAAGACTTTAAAAGTAGCTATGATAAAAATGTTAAACGATCTAGTAAAAAAAAAAAAAAGACAATATGGATGAACACATGGGAAATCTTACAGAGAAATAAATTTGAAAAAACAAGAAACAGGAAAACTTTTATAATTGAAAGATACAATGATCAGAAATCTATTTTATAGGCTTACAAACAGAATGGACAGAGAAAAAGAGAGCCATGAACTTGAAAAGTACAATGGAAATTATCCAAAGTAAAGGACAAAAAAAATGTATTAAATAGTCTGAGACATTTGGGACAATATCTACACAGTCTAACATACATGTGATTCAAATCTTATAAAGAAAAAAAGAGAGAATGGAGCAAAAGAAATATCTGAAAAGAGAGTACCCAAGAATTTTCTGAAAAGATAAATAACAATCCACAGATTTATCATCCCGCATGAGGGATAAACACAAAATAAACCATACTTGCATACATCGTGGTCTAACTGTTGAAAACTGAAGAGAAAGTGAAAACTTTAGACATAACCAGAGGAAAAAAAACACATTATGTTTAGGCAAATGACAATAAGATGAAGAATGGCTTCTCATCAGAAACAACAGAAGTCAGAAGACAAAGACATCCTAAAAATGGAGAAACAAAGAAAACTCTTGACCTAGAATATCCAGCAAAAATAGCCTTCAGAAATCAAGGGGAAATAAAGACATTTTCAAAAAGATGAAGCTGAGTGAATCTGTTACCATCAGTCTGAACTACATAATACGATAAGATGACTGTTTAGGTTAAAGGGAAAAGATATCAGATAATTCAGATCTGCTGGAAGGAATAAAAAGTACCCAAAAGACATACATGTTCATAAGCATAAAAGGTTACTTTATTTAACACACAAATACACATATTTAAATTTCTATAAGAGATTAATAATCAGTTAAAGCAAAAATACCAAGTATTTAGAGTTAATAATATATGAAGTGAGACATAAGACAAAAAGACAACAAAGGGTGGGAAGAGTATAAAAGGAATTATACTTTTTAAAAGTTTATTTCATTGTTCATGAATAAGTATATCATTTAAAGACAGACTTATAAATTAATGATGCATATTATAATCTTCAGAGTAAACAATAAACAAAGTTACATACAAAAAATGGAGCTTAAAATTCAATAAAGGAGATGAAATGCAATACTCAAAACACTCAAATACTCAATTACCCCAAAAGAGGTACAACAAGTCTCACTAGGATAAAGAGAAATCCACACATAAACACAGTAAAGGACATCTTAAAAGCAGCTATCCAGGAGGTGGAGCCAACACGGTGCTATAGACAGAAGCACCACACAGTCCCTCTACAGCAAAGACCCGAAAAACAAAGCAAAACAGATACAATCGTCAATCCTGTAAACTTAAGCATCGAATGATGGCATAAAGAACTCAACTAAGTACCAAACGGAATAAGAAACTGACAGAAAACAGAGAACGAGGAGAGCTACCGAGTGGAGGTCCTCTACCAGCAAACATGGCATAGACAGGGAGTACGGGAAGGCAACTTCGCGGAGCTCCTAGCAGGAGACAAAAAACCCGGGATACACACTTTCCCACCCCCTACCCTTCTTCCCTTTGCATGGCCTCTGCCACTTTCCAGCTGGAGAGACACTGGCTCCTTGCTACTTGGATGCACCCTGCCCCCACCAGCCGGTTCCTTCAGTGTGTTTTGTTTTGTTGTTATTTTGGCTTTTTTTGTTTGTTTTTCTCTCTCTCTCACTGCCTTCCTTTCCTTTCTCCCACATAGCTGGTGCTGTGTGCCATCTTTGCTCCCTCTTGACAGGCTGTGTTGTGCCGCTTGGCTGGGAAGATGGAACCCCAGTCTGCACCACCATGCCAGTGGGCTCCCTCAGGGCATTTTTTTCCTCAGTTTCTCGAGTGCCTCTACCTTCTTTCCTTTCCCATCTCTGCTGCTTTCTGACCAGCTGTGCCACACTACTCAGCTGGGGAGCTGCAGGCACACAGCTTCACCATTTCGTGCTGACACACCAGTGGGCTCCCTCATTTTTTTTCTTTCTTGGTTTCTTGTCTTTCCCTACCTTCCTTCCTTTCCTGTCTCCTAACCACCTGACTGCATGTGCCATGCCCGCTGCTTTTTGATGGGCTGTGTCACACCACTCAGCTGGGGTGCTGCCAGCACCTAGCTTCCCAGTCTGCACTGCCATGCCGGTGGGCTCCCTCAGGGCATTTTTTTTTTCCTCTTCTCAGTTTCTTGTCTCTCTGTACCATTCTTCCTTTCCTTTCTCTTGACCACCTGGCCACATGTGCTGTCTATGCTGCTTTTTCACAGACTGTACCACACCATTCAGCTGGGGAGATGCTGACACATGGTTTCCCCATTCCACAACACCATGCTAGTGGCCTCCCTTGGGGAATTTTTTTCCCCTTGGTTTCTTGTCTCTACTTTCCTTCCTTTCCTTTCTCCCAACCACCTTGCAGCGTGTATTGTCTCCGATGCTTTTTGATTAGCTGTGTCACATGGCTTCTCCAGTCTGTGCCTCCACACCAGTGGACTCCCTTAGGGCATTTTTATTTATCTTTTTTTTTTTCCTCTCAGTTTCTTGTCTGTCTTTACATTCCTTCCTTGCCTTTCTCCTGACCACCTGGCCATATGTGTCTTTTTGTTTTCTTTCTTTTGGTTTCTATTTCCCTCTCCCTTCCTTCCTTTCCTTTATTCTGTCCACCTAGCCGTGCATGCCGTCTCTACCCATTCTTCATGGGCTATGCCACCGGCATACAGCTTCCCCGGGTCTGCACCAGCAGATACTCTCAGCACCATTTTTTTTGTTGTTTCCTTTTGTTTTTAGCTTGTTTCTCTTCTTTCCCACAACCACTTAGCTCCACACATCATATCCTCCTCCTTCCCTCTTTCCTAACAGCACCATGTGCTGAGCACCACACTCCCAAATGGCACAGGCATGGACCACTGAATCCCACCCTGCATGGTCCCCCAGCCCCACCCTGTAGGCCCCATTACATGCCACAAAAGACCCATCCCCGCCCCTCCCCCTCCACTGGACCTGCCCTGCTGCACCATAGCTGAGCAACTGGCCCTGCCCACCTGGACAAGGTGGTGAGAACTATCATGCACACAAGCAAACAACAAACACGCGGCCTGCCTGCCCAGACACAACCAAATAAAAACACAGAATGAAAGAAATCTGTAATCAGTAAATGAAAAAATAATTCCTAAATGTTCCAAAGACAGCAAACAATATGAAAACATATTAAAAAAACAGGACAGGATGGCTCCAGAAAGCATCCAAAATAAAACACCAGATGACCTTCCAGTAGAAGAAAAGGCACTGAACTACTTGATAGGGAATTCAAAACTCTAATATTCAGGGCTCTCCAAGAGATGAAGGAAAACGTAAACAAAAATAAGGAAGAAATAAACCATCTCATAACATGGATGAAACTGGGGGACATTATGCTGTGTGAAATAAGTCAATCACAAAAGGACAAATATTGTATGAGAGCTCTATTGTAAAAATCCATGAAAAAGTTCACACGCAAAATATAACAATCTTTGTTGGTTGCCAGGGATGGGGGGGGGATACTAAATAGGCAATAGATAAGTGGTATCTTGGGTGAAGGGTGAGACAGTACACAATACAGGGGAAACTAGTACAACCTGTACAAGGAAAGGTCATGGAACCCCCATAGACACATCCAAACTCCCTGAGGGACTGAGTTGCTGGGCGGAGGGCTGTGGGGACCACGGTCTCGGGGAACATCTAGCTCAACTGGCATGACACAGCTTATAAAGACAATGCTCTACATTCTACCTTGGTGAGTAGTGTCTGGGGTCTTAAAAGCCTGTGAGTGGCCATGTAAGATACTCCACTGGTCTCATCCCTTCGGGAGCAAGGGAGAACGAAGAGAACAGGATACAAGGAAAAGATTAGTCCAAAGGACTAATTGTCCACAGCTATCAAGGCCTCCACTGGACTGAGTCCAGTACAGCTAGATGGTGCCCGGCTACCACCACTGACTGCTCTGGCCAGGATCACAACAGAGGGTTCTGGACACAGCTGGAGAAGGATGTAGAGCATAATTCTAACTCACAAAAAAAAAGACCCGATTTACTGCCCTAAAGGAGACTGGAGAAACCTTTAGAGTATGGCCCCAGACACCCTTTTAGCTCAGTGGTGAAGTTACCTCTGAGGTTCACTGTTCAACCTGGGAGTGGACAGCCCCGTAAAACCAAATGAGACTAACAAGGTACAGGAGTCCATTGACAAGGGCCAGAAGGCAGAAGGGGAGAAGGAAGCTGGTATAGGGAACACAAGATTGAGCAAGGATATTGTTGATGTGTTGTGAGATTGTTAACCATTGTCATAGGGCAACATTTGTAGTAACTGTTAAATGAGAAACTATTTTGTTCTGTAAGCCTTCATCTTAAGTGAGAATAACAACACAATTGGAAGAGCGTAGTCAATGTCACTGAACTGTGTATGCAGAAATTTTTGAAATGGTGTATCTTTGGCTATGTGTATTTTCAACAAAAACAAAACAAACAAAAAAAAAGGTTGAGAATTTAGAGAGTTAATACTTTGTGCGGTTGTTAACCAATGTCATAAAACAACATGTGTACTACTGTTTCATGAGAAACTATTTGTTCTGTAAGCCTTCACCTGAAGTACAATAAAATAAAAAAAAATAAAAAAACTAAAAACAGAACTAAAAAAAAAAAATAAGGAACAAATAGAATCATGAAAAAGACAAAACAATGGAAGAATTCGAGAAAATATAGGAGTAAAATGTCAAGATAAACAAACAACTAGATATCATACAAAAACAGCAATTAGAAATCTAAAAGATAACAAGACTTCACAAATGGACAATGTCATAGAAGGTTTTAGGAGCAAATCTGAAACAATGGAAGACAGGATCAGCGAAATTGAAGACAAACCCTTGTATATCGCTTTGAGAAAAAAATCAGGAGAAAAGAACAAAGAAAAATGAAGAAACCCTGAAAACAATTAGTATACAATCAAAAGCAAAAACCTGTGTGTGATCAGAGTTCCAGAATGGGGAGAAACTGGAAAACACAGAGAGGATCACTGAAGATTTGCTGACGGAAAACTTCCCTGATACCATGAAAGATGAGAAGCTAATCATCCAAGAAACTCAACGAACCCCATATAGGATAGACCCCAAAAGAAAATCACCAAGGCATATCATGAGCACACTCACTAAAACCAAAGACAAAGAAAGAATCCTGAGAGCAGCTGGAGAAAAAAGAAAAGTTACATACAGAAGAGAAACAATAAGACTAAGATTTGGCAGTAACTGTGTGGCAAGAAGGCAATGGGATGACAGATATAAAACCTTCAAAGAAATATTTGGCTAGGCCATGATTCCAAGCACTGTGTGACTGTCCACCATTTTGTCATCTGATGTGATTTTCCTATGTGTTGTAAATCCTAATCTCTGCAGTTAATGAGGCAAGATTAGATTATGTTAAGGAGGATTCGGGTAGGACGTAATATCCTTGCTCAGGTTGCATCCCTGATCCAATGTAAGGGGAGGTTCCCCTTGGGTGTGGCCTGCACCACCTTTTATCTTACAAGAGATGAGAGGGAAGCGAGCAGAGAGTGCGAGACGTCATACCACCAAGGAAGCAAGGCTGGGATCAGAGTGCATCCTTTAGCCCCAAGGTTCTTGGGCAGAGAAGTTCCTAGACTACGGGAAGACTGATGACAAGGACCTTCCTCCAGAGCCGACAGAGAGAGAAAGCCTTCCTTTTGAACTGATGCCCTGAATTTGGACTTGTAGCCTACTAGACTGTGAGAGAATAAATTTCTCTTTGTTGAAAAGTCATCCACTTGTGGTATTTCTGTTATAGCAGCACTAGATAACCAAGACACTGACCATCTAAGTTCAACGAACCTCATATAGGATAGACCCCAAAAGAAAATCACCAAGGCATATCATAATCACACTCGCTAAAACCAAAGAGAAAGAATCCTGAGAGCAGCACGAGAAAAATGACAAGTCACATACAGAGGGGAAACAATAAGATTAAAACTTGACAGAAACCATGCAGGCAAGAAGGCAGCGACATGACATATATAAAACCTTGAAAGAAAAAATCATCAATCAAGAATAATATATCTTGCAAAACTCTCACTCAAATATGATGGTAAAATTAGGAAATTTCCAGATAAGCAGAAATTAAGAGACTATGTAAAAACCAAACCAAACTTACAAGAATTATTAAAGGGAGTCATTCGGCTAGAGAACAAACAATGTCACATGACGGCCTGAATCTAGGACACAAGACTGCATCAGCCAGATACCAACCTAGGTAATAAACTCTCAAGGATTAATCGAACTAAAAGGTTTACAACAGGGAACTAGAGAGGTTAATCTGTAAATAATAACATCAGAACAATAAAAGAGGGACTAAACAGTGTAGATACAGAACTTTGAAAGGGAGAGTAAGGCAAGGCAATACCAAGTAATAAAAGACTGGCTCAAACTTGGAAAGATAAGGGTAAACTTCAACGTAACCACAAAGAAAGTTATCAAATCTATTCATCAAACTAAAGGAAAAAAAAACGTAAAGTCTCAGTAAACACAAAATCTACAAAAATGAAAAAAAAAATCCACAACAAAAGGCATTCAGCACAGGAGTAAGAGGAAGAAGGACAGTATCAGCACAAAAAAAAAAAGAAAGAAAAGAAAAGAAAAAAAAAACAATTATGAAATGACAGCAATAAACTCACACCTATCAATAATCACACTGAATGTAAATGGCTTAAATGGACCCACAGAGAGACAGAAGAGAGACAGAATGGACAAAAAAACAGGACCCACCAATATGCTGTCTATAATAGACATGCCTTAGAAACAAAGGCATAAATATATTAAAAATCAAAAGGTGGAAAAAATATATCAAACAAACAGCAACCAAAACAGAGCAGGAGTGGCAATACTAATCTCAGATAAAGTAGACTTTAAAACAAAATCCACCATAAAAGACAAAAAGGACAGTATGTAATGATTAAAGGGACAATCCACCATGAAGACATAACCATAATAAACATCTATGCACCCAATGACATGGTTCCAAAATACATAAAACAAACTCTAATAGCACTGAAAAGAGAAATTGATAGTTCCATAATAATAGCAGGAGTCCTCAACATACCACTCTCAGTAAAGGACAGAACATCTGGAAAGAAACTAAAAAAAGATACAGAAGATCTAAAGGCTGCAATCAACCAACTTGACCTCATAGACATATACAGAACACTCCACCCAACTGCAGCAAATACACATTCTTTTCCAATGCACATGGAACGTTTACCAGAATAGACCACATCTTATGCTACAAAGTAACACTCAACAAAATCCAAAACACTGAGATAATACAAAGTATCTTCTCTGATCCCAATACCATAAAAATAGAAATTAATAACGGGAAGAGCAAGAAAAAAATCAAATACATGGAAACTGAATAACGCCCTTCTTAAAAACCACTGAGTAATAGAAGAAATCAAAGATGGAATAAAAAAATGCCTAGAATCAAACGAGAATGAAAACACATCATACCAGAATCTTTTGAACACAGCAAAGGCAGCGCTCAAGAGGTCAATTTATAGCAAGATGTACATATCAAAAAAGAAGGGAAAAACTAAACACTAGCTACACAACTCTAACAAATATAAAGAGAACACCAAAAGAAGCAGTCACCAGAGGAAAGGAAATAGTAATCAGAGCAGAACTAAATGAAATAGAGAGTAGAAAAGTAATAGAAAGAAGCAACAAGACCAAAAGTTGGTTCTTTGAGAGGATCAACAAAATCGACAAACCACCGGCCAAACTGACAAAGGAAAAAGAGGAAACGTAGCAAATAATCCAAATAAGAAATGAAATGGGGGATATTACAACAGTCTCAATGGAAGTGAAAAGGATAACTGAGTACTATGAAAAACTATACTCTAACAAAATTGAAAACCTAGAGGAAATCGGAAATTATCTAGAAACACACTAACTACCCAAGCTAATACAAACTGAAGTTGAAAATCTGAACAGACCCATAACAAACGGGATTGAAAAGGTAATTAAAAAAAAAAAACTCCCAATAAAAAAAAGTCCTGGCCCAGATAGCTTCACTGGAGAATTCTTCCAAACATTCAAAGAAGAACTTACACCAGTACTACTCAAACTATTTCAGAACATAATAAAGGGAGAGGTACTTCCAAATTCATTCTATGAAGCCACCATAATCCTGAGACCCAAACCAGGCAAAGACACCATAAAAAAAGAAAATTAGAGACCAGTATCTCTCATGAATATAGATGCAAAAATTCAGCATCATATCAAAAAAATGCACCACGACCAAGTACGATTCATACCAGGTATGCAAGGATGGTTCAACAATAGAAAATCAATCAATGTAATCCACCACATAAATAAAAGAATCACATGATCATGTCAATCGACACAGAAAAGGCATTTGACAAAGTCCAACACTCATTCCTGATAAAAACTCTCAATAAAATAGGTAGAGACAGGAAATTCCTCAACAGAATAAAGGGCTTCTACACAAAACCAACAGCTAACATCATTCTTAATGGAGAGAGGCTGAAACATTCCCCTTGAGAACAGGAAACAGACAAGGTTGCCCTTTATTACCACTCCTATTTAACACTGTGCTGGAAGTCCTAGCTAGAGCAATAAGGTAAGAAAAGAAATAAAGGATATCCAAACTGGTAAGGAAGAAGTGAAACTGTCCCTATTTGTGGATAATAGGATAATATACATAGAAAACCCAAAAGACTCCACAAGAAAACTAGTGGAGCTGATAGAAAGATTCAGCAGAGTAGCAGGATACAAGATAAACATACAAAAATCAGAACTACAAAAAGGAAATCAGGAAAACAATACCATTTATTATAGCACTTAAGAAAATAAACTACCTAGGAATAAATCTAACCTTAACATTAAAAACTGCATCTATATAAAACCAACAGCCAACATACTACGGTACATACACACAATGGAACACTAGGCAATGATAAAGAAAAATAATGAATCTGCGAAACATCTCACACATGGATGAATTTGGAGTGCACTATGCTGAGATAAATAAGTCAATGATAAAAGGAAAACTATTGTATGAGACCACTATTATAAAAACTCATGAAACGGTTTACACACAAAAACAAACAATCGTTGATGGTTACAAGGGTGGGAAGAACGCTAAACAGACAATAGATAAGTGGCAACTTTGGTGAAGGGTAAGACAGTACACAGTACTGGGGAAGTCAGCACAACTTGACCAAGGCAAGGTATAGAAGCTTCACAGACACATCCAAACTCCCTGAGGGACTGAATTACTGGGCTGATGGCTGGGGACCATGGTCTCGGGGAACACCTAGCTCAATTGGCATAACATAGTTTATAAATAAAATGTTCTACATGCTACGTTGGTGAGCAGCATCTGGTGTCTTAAAGGCAGTGAGTGGCCATGTAGGATACTCCACTGGTCTCACCCTGTCTGGAGCAACAGAAAATGAAGAAAACCAAAGATAAGAGGGACAGATTAGTCTAAAGGATTAATGGACCACAACTACCACCGCCTCCACTAGACTGAGTCCAGCACAACTAGATGTTGCCCGACTACCACCACCGACTGCTCTGACAAGGATCACAATAGAGGGTTCCACATAGAGCTGGAGAAAAATGTAGAACAAAATTCTAACTCACACACACAAAAAAGATCAGACTTACTGGTCTGACAGACTGGAAAAACCCTGAGTGTATGGGCCCCAGACTCCCTTTTAACTCAGTACTGAGGTTACTCTTGATGCTCTCCCTTCAGCCAAAGGTTAGTCAGGCACATAAAACAAAAGAAGTCTAAATGGGCACACCAACCCAGGAGCTGATGGCATAGCTGTTAAGTGCTACGGCTGCTAACCAAAGGGTCGGCAGTTCAAATCTACCAGGTGCTCCTTGGAAACTCTATAGGGCAGTTCTACTCTGTCCTATAGGGTCACTATGAGTTGGAATCGACTCTATGGCAAGGGTTTTTTTTGTTTGTTTGCTTGTTGTACCCAGGGGTAAGGATGAAAAGGTAGGAGGAGACAGGAAAGGTGGTAATGGGGAACCCAAGGTCGAGAAGGGGAGAGTGTTAGCATGTCGTAGGGTTGGCAATGAATGTCACAAAACAATATGTATATTAATTGTTTTATGAAAAACTAACTTGCTCGGTAAACCATCTAAAATACAATTTAAAAAAGCAGCTAGCCAAAAAAAGACAAATTCAGATGAATTTTCAATGGCATCAATAGTACAAGACAGTAAAATTCATCAATGTTTTAAAAATACTGCCAAGCAAGAATTCTACAAAGTGAAAAACTTCTTCATGAATATGTCAGATAAGAAAACTGAGAGTTTACCACCAGCAAACCCTCACTAACACGAAAAGTAAGCAAAAAACCCAAAAAATTTATAAAGCATGTTTTCAAAGGAAGAAAAGTATGCCAATAGCAGCTGTGACATGAAGGAAGGAATAAAAAACAAAGAAAGACATCATCTTAATCTGGCCAAAATGGCTATGAACAAACAAAAATATTCAGTGTCTCCATAAAATAAACTTTTCCAAGAGTTAGTAGTGACAACTGGACTCAAAAGTATTTCAAAAAATAAAAAGGCTCACCTCACTAGTTGTTTCTGCGGTCCCAGACTGACCATTTAGCAATTACTTAACGACAAAAGGTAAGAAAACATGTGCCACCCCTAGAATGAATTTTCAATTAGAACAATTTATCATAAAAGCTATAAACATATTCAAGATTAAAGCAGAACTATAAAACAGCTTAACTTTTTTGAGCTCCCTTCTAATTTCTTCCTTCTTCCAGTCTTTTTCTGTCCACCAAGATCCCCAAAGGTTGTGATTCTGAATAACAGATGATGTCCACACTGAAAATTTATGATATGGTAATAGTAATGTTTCAGAAGGCAACTGTAAAGATTATGTGAGACAGAGTATATTAAGTGCTTACCACAGGGCTGGGCACTTAATTAATGGCCAAATATGCTGTTCTGTTAAAAAAAAATAAAACTAAAAAAGCAAGGAAATGGTTTCTACAAAATTCAAGATTCTTGTTCTCTGAGTAATGGTGGGGATGTGATTAAGGAAAGGCATAAAGCGGCCCCAAAGGCACTAGTAATTTTCAGATAGAGGATACACTTGCATTTAGTCAATATTCCCTATACATATATATATTCCTTTGATTATATGAAGTATGATTTTTAAATGAACAATTACATTAAATCAAAATTCAAAGTTTTTCTACAGCCTACAAGGCCTTACGTATTCTAGCCCCTTTACCACTTTAATCTTAGCTCTTACCATTCTCCCCCTATGTCACACCTCTCTAGCTTCAATGTCCTGAGTGTTTTTAATGTGCTGTTTCAGCTGGCTAGAATGCTTTTCCCACAGATTTCTACTTGGCTCTTTCACATAATTCAGGTCTTCCCTCAAACACAGGTAGTCTTTGACTTACCACAGGGTTCTGTTCCAACGTTCCAATGACTCCGCAGTTAAGTCGGTTCTGACATAAGTCGAATACCTCATTTATTTTTGTTAGTTTTCATTATTATTACCTTTTATTATCAGTAACTTTATAAACCCTATCCTTATTTGTCTTTAGGAGCTGAAAACATTACATATAAACTTACAGATACGACAACAACAGCAAATAACGGTATGTAGTACATATTACTAAAGATAAGATGGATGGTCGTAAGTGTGGGTAACTCGTCCTGAGTCAGGGACTACCTGTATTACGTTTTACAGTTATATTCTGTAACCAACTTATTCCCCATTCCCTACTACTCTGTGTCACTCTGTCCTCTTAAACTACTTGAGTTTGCCTCTGAGCATATGCATTAGAAATATAACACAAATGTTGACACACTTTACCCTACAATAAAAAGTAATTAGCTAATATTATCACTAATCTCAGCAGAAAAGTTTTTAACTATTAGGAAGTTGTCAAATTCACAATGGAGGATTCAAGATTTCCAAAATTCTAATATTCACTTGAAAGCTCAAATTTTAACACTGGCAACAAATATGGACAGTTGTTTTCCTTGAAGTGACAGGATCACTTCATTTTTGAGAAAATGGTGGAAACGGGCTATGAGGCAGCTCTACTCTGTCCTATAGGGTCACTGTGAGTCAAAATTGACTGGATGGCAGTGGGTTTGGTTTTTTGGTTTTATAGCCATAGTGTTTCCCAGTTACTCTTTCACATAAAAATGGGATTCCATGAAAAAATGGCGAGGTCAGCTCACAAATCAATCGTACAAGTGCTTTTCCTCAAGACAATCATCGTCATACTTGAGAATATAGCAGAAGTGCATTAGGTGAACTTCTCATTGCATCACACTGAATATTAAAAAGGCATGTAATAAAAGAAAGTCCAATAAAATTAATAATTTTACTGCTTCATCAAGGACATCGTTAAGTGAAAACTGACAACTTTTTAGTGTGAATACATTGCGGAGGAATAAAATGACTGTAAGTACAGGTTAGTGTTACTATCTCGATTCAGCCAAACAGGCAGCCATCTATTCACCGTTGCTTTTGTACCATCAGTGCAAATGTTAACAGTGTAAAAGGCAATTATCATCTTGTTGTTGTTACATGCCGTGGAGTTGATTTCGACTCATAGCAACCCCGTGTGACAGAGTAGAACTGCCTCATAGGGTTTTCTAGGTTGACATCTTTTACAGGAGCATATTCCCAGGTCTCCCTCCCACGAAGCTGCTGGATGGGTTCGAACTGCCATTCTTTCAGTTAGCAGCTGACTGTTTAACTCTTGTGCCACAAAGGCTCCTTATTACCACCTTAGAATTACAAAACTCATTTTGATCTCACAGACCTCCTGAAAGGGCTTCAGGACTCCCAAACATCTGCAGACCATACTTTGAGTACTGTGCTATCCTTACGGTATTCTCCCTGACAGTGATTTTTAACTATTTCCACTTTCTAGTTTAATATATGGGCTCTCTTTCATAAAACTCATTAAACACACAATGAAACAAAGTAAGAGTTAAATAAATTACTTACCTGAAATTTGTTCATTTTTCTGCTGCTCTTGGAAAAGGCTAGAAACTATGAAGCCAGAGCAGGAGAAGTTGGAAGGCAGAAGTCATAAAAGATCTTATCTTGCACCTCCAGGAGTCACCTGTGAGAAATTTCCATACATTTCAGTGAAAGATTTCCTCTGGGAAAATGTCCCTTTGACTCATCAAAAGGAACAGGAAGGACCATGATGGAGTACCCACCTGTCCATTGGTGACTCTGATATAGCCTTAATGAACCTAGGACATTTTTATTGAATGAGGCAACATTTCTTTCCTATTGGCTGTTTTGAAAATCATGTGTCCATTTACTGAGTAACACACAAAAAAAACTGAAAACTTAAACATCCAATAACAACAGATTAGTTAAGCAAGGTGTTTAATATATCCAAAGGATGGAATCCTATGCCGGCATTACAAATGATGTTGAAGAGAATATTTATTGATATGGAAAGGTGTTTAAATTACATCATAACAATTTTTCCTATGAACATGATAAACTCCACAAGGTAAGAAAGTCCTTTGGAAGCTCTCAAAAATGAGATATTTCTTCTCCTTCTCAAAAGCATTTTTCTAAGAACATCATTTTGACTTAAATATGATATAGTGGACCTGAAGACTTCGGCACTACCCTAGGCTCTGCTACTAACAAACCTAGTTACTGTCTTAGCTTTAAGTTTATTATCTTTAAAACAAGGCAGAATATGATAATCTTAAACACCACTTCATGTACCATTTTGATTCTATAAGCATTCACCTAGAGCCACAAATCCAAGACAGTGCCCTGGAATTCACTGTCCCCTTGAATCTTGAGATAAGCTTAATGTAAAATTTAATTAGGCCTTGATGAACTCTGACACGACCATCTAGTCTGCTGACATTGGCACAAACCTAGTATCTACTAAAATAACAACTGAACACCATAATCCCAAATCAGACACTTCATATACGTAGCAAAGGCAACTAGATGCCATAATCCTGAGGTTCTTCTCATATGTAGCAGAAACCAATTCCAGCTGGCCTAGCACTTAACCGATACCTAATCAATAAGCTCAGTCATCACCAGAGACATTCTATCACTTGCAAAATATAAAGTATTAGATGAATTGTAGTTTTCTAAAAGTCTGTTCCATACCCCCTCTAATCTAATCTCCGGCCTGAATAGAATTCCCAGTTTCTCCAGTAAAATTTAAAATTGAGGCCTCAAATTTAGGTTTCAATTTACATGTTCTCCTTAACGGTCCTCTGAGAAGACATGCTGAAGGATCAGGAAGGGCATACTTAGCCTTTTGACCCAAGGATTCTGAGGATTCCCCAAGAATATCTGGAAATAGAATGGCTACATGGTAGAATTAGGTCCATTACATTCCTCAATTATGTTCTAGTGGTGTTCAGGGACAACTACTGTGCTGAATAACAACCTAAGACTGTGAATTTTAATCTGGGTAAGAGCAGGAACTATAAACAAATGAGAATTTAAATCCCAACTCATTAACCTACTCCACTGTTGTTGTTGTGTGCCCTCGAGTCAATTCTGACTCAGTGACACTATATGAAAGATAGAACTGCCCCATAAGGTTTCCTAGGCTGTAGTCTCTACGGGAGCAGACGGCTAGGTCTTTCTCCACTCACCCCACCCCCAGGCGCTAGTGAGTTCCAACTGCCAAGCTGTCAGTTTGCAGCCTAGCACTTGAGCAGTTAACCACTGCGCCAGGGTTCCTACTAACTAGAATACCAGGTAAGTCAATTTTTCTCTGAACCTTTTTATTAAAATGAAGATGGTAATACCGATGAGAAGGGCGGGTCTATGATTAAATGATTCAAAAAGGAAAAGAACAGCATGCCTTGTAATAATAAAAGCAGCTCGCCTTTATTTAGTCTTTGTCATACTTGGTATAAACTATCCTATTTAACACAGAAAACGACGCTAGAGGTTATACTACATGATGACAGTGGCTGGAAAGCCGGGCTCAAAACAGCAACGATTGTGAGGACGGCGCAGGAGCGGGGAAGTGTTTTCCTTCTCTTGTACACAGGGTCGCTGTGAGTCAGAAGCAGACTGCATGGCACTTAACAACAACAGGTTAATAATAGCCTCATTTTACAGGTGCGTATCTGAGTCGCCCCTAGATTATCCTGCCCACTTCCTGGCAGACGCTGGATGTGAGCCCAGGTCTCTCAGATTTTAAAAAGCCCCGTCTCAACAAGCCAGCACCGCAGACACGCAGGCCCTTACGTGGCGGATCACGGATTCACGTCACGAAGGTCGTCTCCCTGCGCTTGTCCGGGCCCGCTTTTCTCCCCGTGGCCTCAAACCTCCCTCGGCCGCCTCTCACGCTGGTCGCAAAACACAGCTTCCTAAGAGGAAGGAACTGGTACGCGGACAGCAGGCCTCCTTGCTCCAACCCCTCCCAGGCCCCCAACTTCCCCCCGCTCCTCCTAAGCCTTCCCCTCCAACTCCCCTCCCGCGCCCTCCTCCGTGGAACATCCGGGCGCCCGGAGAGCAGGCGGGGATTGCAGAGCCTCTGACTCCGCCCAAACGCGAAGACCCCGTTCTCCTCAGCCCCAGGCCTCACGCCCGCAGCGCAACCTTTGACACACCTGCGGGGCTTGGCCACACCTGCAGAGGCCCAGCCTTGGGCTCCGCCTCAGCTCCCAGCCCGCGCAGAGTCCTGGCCCCGCCCTCCGTCGCACCACGGAAACCAGGAGCGTCCAGCGTCCTCCCTGTCCTGGGACGAGAGCGAAAAAATGGCGACTACTGAGAGGAGGTGGGACTGCACATGCGCAGAATGCTTCTTTGCCCACTGCGGAAGTACATTTTCCATAAGCCTAGGGTGTGATGCTGTTTTAGTCATGTATTGCTGCTATAACAGAGATACCACAAGTGGATGACTTCAACAAAGAGAAATTTATTCTCTCAGTCCAGTAGGCTACAAGTCCAAATGCAGGGCGTCAGCTCCAGGGAAACACTTTTTCTGTCAGTTCTCTAGGAAGGTCTGTGTTATCAATCTTCCCTTGTCTGGAGCTTCTCTGCGCAGGAACCTCAGGTCCATAGGGCGCACTCTGCTCCCAGCACTGCTTTCTTGGTGATATGAGGTTCCCCTATGTCTCTGCTCACCTCTCTCTTTTATATCTCAAAAAAGATTGGCTTAAGACACTATCCAGTCTTATAAATGTCATCAGTATAACCTCATCATAGTGATAGAGTTTATAACACCTAAGGAAATCATATCGGATTACACAATCATATGATACTTCAGTCCATAACATTCCACACTTTGCCCCCCCAATCACATCCTTGCAACATGCAAAACATATTCCTCTCATAACATCACAGAAAAAGTCTTAACCTCAAGTCCAAAATCCAAAAATTCCTCTTCATTTGTGAAATCTAGAATACAAGTTATCTGCTTCCAAAGGTACAATGGCGGAACAGGCATAAGCTAGACATTTCCATTACAAATGGGAGAAACTGGAGGAGAAGAAAGGATAACAGCCACCAAGCAAGTCAGCAGAACACATTACATTAGCCCTCAAGGCTTTGAAATTAATCTGTTTTCTGAGACCATTTACACAGTAGCCCTGCCCTCCAGAATCTAGGTATTGGCCACAGTCTCTGGATTCTGAGGGGAGGCCCCTTGGCCCTGGGCTTCAGCTCGGCCTTCCAGGCCCACTGGGACGGCAACTCTGCTCCCTTGGCTTTAGGTGCACCATTCTCCTTGTCCGTCAGAGTGACAACTCCACCCTTAGAAACACAAAAGGCCATGGCTCCACTCTTTGAAACTCCAGAGGTCCTGGCCATACCTTTTGAGACTGAGGCAGCTAGGCTTCTCATGTTCCTTGTCTCTTCAGCTTCTGCTTTCTGTGGTCTCTCAGCCCTCAGGCCTCACGTCTGCATCCACCCTGCTGGTGCAAGTATTCCAAAGCTCCGTTGGCTCTGGAGGAAGGTCCGTGTCATCAATCTTTCCTTGGTCTGGGAGTTTCTCTGTGCAGGAACCTCAGGTACATAGGACGCACTCTGCTCCCAGCACTGCTTTCTTGGTGATATGAGGTTCCCCTGTGTCTCTGCTCACTTCTCTCTTTTATATCTCAAAAAAGATTGGCTTAAGACATTATCCAGTCTTATAGATGTCATCAGTATAACCTAATCACAGTGATAGAGTTTACAACACATAAGGAAGTCATATCAGATTACACAATCATATGATACTGGGAATCATGATCTAGCCAAGTTGATACACACATTTTTGGGGGGACACAACTCAGCCCATGACAGACACCAATTTGGATGATGTCATCGCGTTCGGTGGAGTGAGGGGAGGTTGGGGGCCTCTAAGTGCTTGAGTCATTGCTGCTGGGGTTTCCTGGAAGCCTGGTCTTTTCATTACCCACAATGATATTTAATAGAACCCCCACTTCCCACAACCCAGGGACTTGAAGACAGCCACCATGAACTGGTGAGATGAATAGTGATGGGAAATTTAACTAATGTACTTGGAGTACTTGGAACAAAGTCCAGTAGTGCAGTCAAAGAATAATACCCTCAACAGCTCACTTCATCTTAGGAATGCTAGCTTTCAGAATTGTGCAAATGATATATGAAACATATAGTAAAATAGAAAATATGTATAAGCTGAAAAAAGAACATGAGTGTCAAACATAACACTTCTCAAAAGAAAAAAAAAAGCTTGATGTTGGGTGTACACTTCTGAAATTTTTACACACATTTTATCATGGTATAAAATGTGACTATCATTTGAAAAAGGAATATATACTGATTCTCTTTCCTGTAACTTTATGACATTAATTCACTCTTGTGCCAACAATACAAATGAATTTCTATTTAAAATAGTTACAAAACTGTTTAATTTTTCATAATAAAATCAAATTTTAAATCTGAAGAGTCCATATATAAAATATATATATATACTCGTATATACACGCACCGTATTTCTGGATGGGAGGAGTTAGGGAAATAATTAAAAATTCTCTAGCCAACCCAGAAAATCCTCTCCAGAAATGTAGAAAAGAATGAAACAGTGTTATCATCCAGTGAGCGTTACACCAAAGTGTGATGCACGTCACAGGCAATCCATAAATAAGTTTGCAAAGACAGAAATAACCTCTTTTATATAACCAGTCACCCTGGTGGGGCAGTGGTTAAGAGCTCGCTGCTAACCAAAAGGTCGGCAGTTCAAATCCACCAGCCACTCTTTGGAAATCTTATGGGGGGCAGTTCTATCCTGTCCTGTAGGGTTGCTATGAGTTGGTATCGACTCCATGGAAACAGGTTTGGTTTAGTTTTCGGATATAGCCAGTCAGATAGGACCCATCACAAACATGTTCTCAAGATAAAACAGTACTTTTTCTCAAGTAAGAAGACTTAACAACATCATTTGCTACTTCTCCAACCCCATTGCCATCAAGTTGATTCTGACTCATCGAGACACTATATAGTTCATCCTACATTCACTTGGTTATTGGGGTGGCCATGTGTGTTAGAAATTGCCTTTATCCCATTTATACAAAGCCAACATCCAACATCATCCTAAATGGAGAGAGTCTGAAAGCACTTCCCGTGAGAACGGGAAGCAGACAAGGATGCCCTTTATCACCACTCTTAATCAACATTGTGCTGGAGGTCCTAGCCAGAGCAATTAGGCTAGAAAAAGAAATAAAGGGCATCCAAATTGGTAAGGAAGAAGTAAAAGTATCTCTATTTGCAGATGATATGATCTTATACACAGAAAACCTCAAAGAATCCACAAGAAATCTACTGGAACTAATAGAAGATTTCAGCAAAATATCAGGATACAAGATAAACACACAAAAATCAGTTGGATTCTTCTGCACCAACAAAGAGAACTTCAAAGAAGAAATCACCAGATCAATACCATTTGCAGTAGCTCCCAAGAAGATAAAATACTTAGGAATAAATCTAACCAGAGACGTTAAAGACCTATACAATGAAAACTACAAGACACTACCACAAGAAACCAAAAGAGACCTGCATAAGTGGGAAAACATACCTTGGTCATGGATGGGAAGACTAAAATTGTGAAAATGTCGATTCTACCTAAGGTGATCTACAGATACAATGCAATCCAGATCCAAATTCCAATGGCATTTTTTAATGAGATGGAGAAACAAATCACCAACTTCATATGGAAAGGAAAGAGGCCCTGGATAAGTAAAGCATTACTAAAGAAGAACAAATTGGGAGGCCTCATATTACTTGATTTTAGAACCAATTGTACCACCACGATAGTCAAAACAGCCTGGTACTGGTACAACAGATACATAGACCAATGGAACAGAATTGAGAATCCAGACGTAAATTCATCCACTATGAGCAGATGATATTTGACAAAGGCCCAAAGTCCATTAATTGGGGAAAAGACAGTCTTTTAACAAATGGTGCTGGCATAACTGTGTATTCATTGGTAAAAAAATGAAACAGGACCCATATTTCACACCATGCACAAAACCTAACTCGAAATAGATCAAAGACCTACGGCTGGGAGAATGGCTCAGGGTGTGAGATAGATCCTTCTTCTGGCCCAGGGGACTTGGCAATCACTGAAGCTGTCCCTGGACCTGGTGCAGAGAGTGGAGGGGGCAGGTAAATGGGAGAGAGGTTTTTCCCAGAGGGAGTGTTTTTTGATCCACGCATTAGGTCAGACTCATGTACTTCTCTTTTGCTGATTGAGTGTTGCTTTTCACTGGTTCTGGAGGCCCGAGTAGACTCTCTGCTGCTCTGTCTCTACCTATGTGGAAAATGCCTCCGGAGCGCCACTACTTGCCTCACCGCGCACGCCAGCCAATCTGGCCTGAAGGGTGCCGGCTCCCACTGGGTCAGGTTTGGCAACTCCTCGCTGCTTCTGAGCTGTCTGTCCCTCCCCCTGCAACTCAGTCAGATTCCTCAACTTTGCCTTCGATGTGCAGGGCTCTTAGACTGTCATATATAATCAATTCACTTGTTTTCTCCAGTCTTTGTTGTAAGAAGGACCACAGGAAGCCTCTGACTACACCGCCATCTTGGCCCCACCCCCTAGGTGTACAATTTCTTGATGTCGATTATATTCATATGCTGTACAACCATTACCATTTATCAAAGCAAATTTACCATCACTGTAAACAGAATCTCAGTGTTCCACATACAATAATTCTCCCTGTCCCCCTCCCTCCTACCTCTGGAAACCACTAATAAACTTTGGTGTCTATACATTTACCTGTTATTGTCTTTTTGTATAATGAAGTCATACAATATTTGTCCTTTTGTGATTGACTTATTTAACTCAGCTTAATGTCTTCAAGCTCCATCCATGTTGAAGCATGTATCAGGACTTCATTTCTCTTTATGGCTGAGTAGTATTCCATTGTATATTTGTCTCACATTTTGTTTATCCATTCACTCATTGATGAGCATTTAGTTTCTTTCCACATTTTGGCTATTGTGAATAGTGCTAAAATGAACATGTATATGTGTCTGTTTTCTGTCCCTTGGGTATATTCGTAGCAGTGGAATTGCTGGGTCATATAGTAGCTGTACTTTTACTTTTCTGAGGAACTGCTTTCTGTTTTTCACAATGACTGTACCATTTTGCATTCCACCAGCCATGGATGAGGGTTTGAATTTCCCCACATCCTCGCCAACGTTTGTTATTTTCCATTTTTTTTTACTCTTAGCATCCTAGTGGGAGTGAAATGGTATCTCATTGTGGTTTTCATTTTCATCTCTCTGATGGATAATGACATTGACCATGTTTTCATGAGTTTTTTGGTCACTCAAGTATCCTCTCTGTTGAAATGTCTATTCAATTCTTTTGCCCATTTTTATGGGTGGGTTATTTTTCTTTTGTTCATCAAAGTTTTACATACCAGGGTAAGTCAAAAATATTGCTACTAAGGTTTATTCCAAATAAAATGTGTTTAAACGTGTCTCTGTGATCAGTGTATCAGTGGATGGCTGCAGAAAAATTCCCTCAGTAATACACTTGTCTTTGTCTCATTAGGGTGCCTTCAAAAAAAAAAAAAAAAAAAACAGGATTTTTTTGGTGTGTGTGTGTGTGCCATGGAAGAAAACTATTTTGAGGTCAGGGCTAACATCAAATTTTTAACAAAACTCAAGTGGACATCTTCCCAAATCACTGAAGCTTTACAACAAGTTTATGGGAATGCTGCCCCACACAAAACAACAGATTTTAGATGGGTTAAGCATTTAAAGAAAGGTTGGGAAGACCTCAAAGATGATCAAGAGAGGGAAGACCTCTCAGAAGGTTATGACTGTTTTTTGGGATCCCAAAGGGGTGATCTTGATAGATTTTCTTGAAAGACCCAGGAAGATCACTGGGGCTTATTATGAAGAAGTGTTAAGAAATTTGAAAAATGCATTGGTGAGAAAAAGGGCAGGAGAATTGCACTGGGGAATTTTTTTCCATCACGACAATGCACCTGCTCATTCTTTGAGGGTAACAAGGACTGTCTTAAGAGAATTTTGCTGGGAAACCTTTCCCTATCCACCCTACAGCCCTGATCTTGCTCCTTCAGACTTCTTTTTGTTTCCAAAACTCAACATTTAAAAGGAACACAAATTGAGTCCCTAGAGGATGCCAAAACTGCCATTTTGACGTGGTGTAAATGGAAGAGTGGAGAATTCTTCCAGGAAGGGTTAGAGAGATTAAAACATCACCTTCAAAAGTGTATAGGCCTAGATGGAGGATATGTCGAGAAACAATAGCTTAACATTTTGATATTTTTGTTTAATAAAGGTTTCTATTGTTTTGTAGCAATGCTTTTTGACTTACCCTCTCTCACACGCACACACACCCCAAACCTGTTGCAGTCAAGTCGATTCTGACTCTGTGTGTGCGTGCGTATATGTACATATATATATATATATATACATATATATATATATATATATATATATATATATATATACAGGCAGTCCCCGGGTTACGAATGAGATCCATTTCTAACTGTGCCTTTAAGTCGAATTTGTAGGTCAGTAACAGGTGCATGCAGTTCTTATTTGGCCTTACTTTAGTGCAAGAAAGGAGCCCTGGTGGCACAGTAGCTAAGAGCTCAGCTGGTAACCAAAAGGTCAGCAGTTTGAATCCACCAGCCACTCCTTGGAAGCCCTATGGGGCAATTCTACTCTGTCCTGTAGGGTCGTTACGAGTTGGAATCGATTTGATGGCAACGGATTAGTGCGAAAAAAGCCTCGAAGCCTTTGCAGTGATTTAAAAGAATGCTTGGCATTCCTTAAGCTGAAAGAACTAAAGAAAAAATTCAAGCCTTGAGTTGCAATATTGAAGGATTCTATGAACAAAATACTGAACGACACAGGGAGCATCAAAAGAAGATGGAAGGAATACACAGAGTCGTTGTACGAAAAAGAACTGGTCGACATTCAACCATTTCAGGAGGCAGAATGTGACCAAGAACTTATGGTATTGAAGGAAGAAGTCCAAGCTCCACTGAAGGCATTGGTGAAAAACAAGGCTTCTAGAATTGACAGAATACCAATTGAGATGTTTCAACAGATTGATGCAGCACTGCAGGTGCTCACTCATTATGTCAAGAAATTTGGAAGACAGCTACCTGGCCAATTGACTGGCAGAGGTCCATATCTGAGCCCATCCCAAAGAAAGGTGATCCTACAGAATGCAGAAATTATGGAACAATATCATTAATATCACATGCAAGTAAAATTTTGCTGAAGATAATTCCAAAACGGTTGTAGCAGTACATTGACACAGACAGGGAACTGCCAGAAATTCAAGCCAGATTCAGAAGAGGGCATGGAACAAAGTATATCGTTGCTGATGTCAGATGGGTCTTGGCTGAAAGCAGAGACTACCAGAAAGATGTTTACCTGTGTTTTATTGACTATGCAATAGTATAGTGTGGATCATAACAAATGATGGATAACATTGCAAAGAATAGGAATTCCAGGACTTAATTGTGCTCATGAGGAAGATGTACATAGACCAAGAGGCAGTCGTTCAAACAGAACAATGGAATACTGAGTGGTTTGATGTCAAGAAAGGCCTGTGTCAGGGCTATATACTTTCACTGTACGTATTCAATCTGTATGCTGAGCAAACACTCTGAGAAGCTGGGCTATATGAAGAACGCGGTATCAACATTGGAGGGAGACTCATAAACAACCTGCTGTGTGCACATAACACAACCTTGCTTGCAGAAAGCGAAGAGGATTTGAAGCACTTGCTGGTGAAAATCAAAGACTACAGCCTTCAGCACAGATTACACCTCAACATAAAGAAAACAAAATTCCTCACAACTGGACCAATAGGCAACATCATGATAAATGTAGAAAGTATTGAAGTTGTCAAGGACTTCACTTTACTTGGATCCACAATCAGAGCCCATGGAAGCAGGAGTCAATAAATCAAACGACATATTGCATTCGGCAAATCTACTGCAAAAGACCTCTTTAAAGTGTTAAAAAGCAAAGATGCTACTTTGAGAACTAAGGTGCACCTGACCCAAACCATGGAATTTTCAATCACCTCATATGCACGCGAAAGCTGGACAATGAATAAGGAAGCCCGAAGAATTGATGGCTTTGAATTATGGTGTTGAAGAATGTTGAATATACCGTAGACTGCCAGAAGAGCAAACAAATCTGTCTTGGAAGAAGTACAGCCAGAATACTCCTTAGAAGTAAGGATGACAAGACTTTGTCTTATGTACTTTGGACATGTTATCAGGAGGGACCAGTCCTTGGAGGAGGACATCATGCCAGGTAAAGTAGAGCATCAGTGAAAGAGAGGAGGACCCTCAACGAGATGGACTGACACAGTAGCTGCAATGATGATACCAAACACAAAGTCATAACAAGAAACGAACACTAAAGACCAATATCTCTTACGAATGTAGACAAAAATTCCTCAACTACACACTATCAAACCAAATCCAGGAATGTGTTAAAAACGTTGTAAACACTATACACCATGATCAAGTGAAAATTATCCTGGAAATGCAAATTTAGTAAAAAAACAAACAAACAAACAAACAAACAAAAAAAAAACATGATTATCTGAATAGATGCTGAAAAAGCATTTGGCAAAATCTATTACCCTGTCATGATAAAAGACTTTCAGTATAGTAAGAAAAGATGGTAAATTCCTTAACCTGATAAAGGCATCTATAAAAAACCCATAGCTAATATCATACTTGTTATGGATTAGATTGTGTCTGTGTTCTCTTAAATGATATGTTGAAGTCCTTAGCCCTGTACCAGTGAAACTGACCTTGTTTGGAAATAGGGTTTTTCTTTTGTGATCAGTTAACGAGATCATGCCACAATAGAGTGGGTGCTAATCCTTTTAGTGGTGTCTCATTAAAGCGGAGAAAGAAACAGCTACAGGGTCTCACGCAACAGAGGGGAAGGTGCCATGTGAGGTTGTGTCTACAAACCAAGGAATGCTAACAAACTCCAAGGACTACCAGAAGCTGAAAGAGACAAGGAAAGATCTTCCCTAAAGCTGAGAGATAATATAACCCTGCTGATGATACCCTGAATTTGTACTTGTATCCTTCAGAACTGTAACGCAACAAATTTATGTTCTTTAAAGCCACTGTTATGGACTGAAAATTATGTGCCCCAAAAATATGTGTTGTAAATCGTAACGTCTATGCCTGTGGTTATAATCTCATTTGGGAATGGGTTGTCTTTGTTATGTTAATGAGACAGGATTAGTGTAGGGTGTATCTTCAATCTCTTTTGAGATTTATAAAAGATTAAAAGCAAGCCAGAAGCAGAAATGGGAAGAGATGTCAAGCCACAGGTAGATCGCCCAAAAGCAGAAGCTCAAAGAGACAAGGTCCTTCCTCCAGAGTTGACTGAGAGAGAGCCTTCCCCTGGAGCCGGCACCCTGAATTTGGACTTCTAGCCTCCTAAACTGTGGGAAAATAAATTTCTGTTTGTTAAAGTCATCCACTTGTGGTATTTCTGTTATACCAGCACTAGGTAACTAAACCAGAATTTGGTACTGGAAGAGTAGTGTGCTGCTCTGACAGATACCTAAAACGTGGAAGCGGTTTTGGAATTGGGGAATGAAGAGAGGCTGGCAGAGTTTTAAAGTGCTTAATAGTGAAAGCCTAGATTGCCTTGAAGAGACTGTTGGTAGAATTATGGACTTCAAAGGCAATTCTGGTGAGGATTCAGAAGGAAATAAGGGGAGCTATAGAGAAAGTTTCCATCATCTTAGAGAACACATATGGTGCCAGTTATAGAAAGATACTAGAAATACTAGATACTAGATGTGGACATTAAACGTGCTTCTGGGGAGGCTTCAAAATAAAATTGTTGTCTTAGTTATCTAGTGCTGCTATTCAGAAATACCACAAGTGGGTATTAGCAAACAGGAATTTATTTTCTCACCGTTTAGGAGGCTAGAATTCTGAATTGAAGGTGCTAGCTCTAGGAGGAGACTTTCTCTCTCCATTGGCTCCGGAGGAAGGTCCTTTTCTCTTTGAGCTTCTGCCCCTGGATGATCTTCATGTGACTTGACATCTCTCTTCCCCCATCTCTGTTTCTCTAGCTTACTTCTTTAATCTCTTTTGTATCTCAAAATGGATTGACTCAAGACATATCCTACACTAATCCTGCCTCATTAACGTAACAAAGGCAACTCATTTCCAAATGAGATTATATCCACAGGCAAAGAGGTTAGGATTTACAACATGTTTTCGGGGGACACAATTCAAGCCATAACGATGATGAACATGTGATTGGACGATGGAGGAAGGCCGATGCTTTTTATGCAGTGGCAAAGAACTTGTCTCACTTATGTTCAAATGTTTGGTGGAGGATAGAATTTGTAAGGGATGAACTTAGACATCTGGCTGATGAGATTACTAAGCGAGACCTTACAGGGGCCACGTGGTTTCTCCTTGCTGCAGATAGTAAAATGTGAGAGGAAAGAAATGAACTTAAAAATGAACTGTGCAAAATGAAAACAGAACTTAAAGATTTGGAAAATTCTGTTGTACAAACTAAGGACACATGTCCTAGAATGTTCACCAAGGATGTGTCTACACAATCTTTTGTTAAAGAGATTAAGCCTGTGACTGACGGATCTAACTAATTACTACAGCAGAAAACCTATCAGCTCAGATTGAAGGGGACAGAGAAAGAACACTGCCTGCCTCTTGGAATTCTACAGGCAGGAAATAGGCCAAAGGAGCTACATCTGTTGTCCTCCAAGAAAAGAAAAAGACTATCCCTGGAGCCACTCAGAGATCAGCAGAACTGTTGGAAGGAGCATGGGAAGCAGGGACTTCTTGGTTTCAAAGGGTGGGGCCACGGTCTCCAGGATTTCAAAAGGTGGGTCCACAGCCTCCTAGGTTTCAAAGAGTCAGATCTTCACCAACTTGGTTCTGGAGTGTGGGGCTGCCATTAATGTGTGCCAGGGGAATGGGGCCACCTCCAAAAGCTGAGGAGGGAGGGTTGGCATGCCAAAGGGGCATAAGAGTGGGGCCTGCTGGGGCAGAGTAAGTGGGGTCACCACTCGATGGACTAGGAGAATGGGGCCATCTAAAGCTGAGGGAGCAGGGTTGCCATCCCAGGAGACTGGAAGGTGGAGCTGAAGCCCAGGGCTGAGGGGTCTTTACCCCAAATCCTCTAGACTAACACCCAGAGTCTGGAAGGTGGGGCCATTGCCCAGATTGTCTCAGAGAACAAAGGATTATTTTCAAGACTTGAGAGCTAATGTAATTTGTTCTGCTGGGTTTTGGACTTGCTTGGTGCATGTTATCCCTTTTCCCTCCAATATCTCCCATTTGTAATGGAAATGTCTACCTTGTGTCTGTTCCACCATTGTACTTTGGAAACAGATAACTTGTATTCTAGACTTTACAGATGAAGAAGAATTTTGCCCCAGGATGGAATACACCTAATGTCTCACCCATATTTGATTTAGATGATTCAGAAGATGAGATTTTGGATTTGGAGTTGATTTAAGACTTTTGGGACGATGTAATGGGGTGAATGTGGTTTGCATGTGGCAAGGACATAAATTTCGGGGGGCCCAAGTGTGGGATGTTATGGATTGAATTATGTCATCCCAGCACATGTGTTGTAAATTCTAACATCTATGCGTATGATTATAATCTCATTTGAGAATGGGTCATATTTGTTATGCTAATGAGGCAGGATTAGTGTAGGGTGCATCTTGAGTCAATCTCTTTTGAGATATAAAAGAGATTAAACAAGCAAGCAGAAGAGAGATCAGGGAAGACAGATCCAAAGCCACATGAAGATCACCCAGGAGGAGAAGTTTAAAGAGACAAGGACCTTCCTCCAGAGCCAACACAGAGAGAAAGCCTACCCCTAGAGCTGGCACCTGAATTTGGACTTCTAGCCCCCTAAACAGTGAGAAAATAAATTTGTGTGTTAAAGCCATCCATTTGTGATATTTTTGTTATAACAACAATAGTAGACAACTAAGACAGACACTCACTTTGTGGTGTTTTTGTTACAGCAGCATTAGAAGATCTAAGTAAATGTAAAGGCATCCTATGTTCATGGATTGGAAGACTTAATATTGTTAAGATGGCAATACTCCCCAAGTTGATCTACCAATTCAGTACAATCCGTATCAGAATTCCAGAAGGCTTCTTTGCAGAAATTGACAATATGATTCTAAAATCCATATGGAAATACAAAGGGCCCTGAATTCTAAAACACTGTAAAAGAAGAAAAAATTTGGAGGACGCACACATTCTGTGATGGTTAAGATTGTGTGTCAACTCGGCTGGGCCATGATTCTCCATGTTTTAATGTAATCACTCCCATGATTGAATATACTGTGAGTAGCCAATCAGATGAAAGGGAGTCTCCTTGGGGGAGACGTTCTGGCTTTTTGCACTCTCTGGATCCTGCGGCTGCTTCCTGTCATCTCATCTCCCGTTCTTGGGACTTGAGCTGTCAGCTTATCTGCCGAACCTGGGATTCGTCAATCTGCATAGCCTGTGAGTGGGAGCCCTGCTCTCCCACCTTCCGATCTTGGGCTTACCAGCTTCTGCAGCTGTGTGACTTGGGAGAGGCCTTTACCCTGATCCACGGACTTGGGACATTCTAGCCTCTACAATCACGTGAGCTGTTTCCTTGATACAATCTCTCTCTATATATATTTATACACTTTACTGGTTTTGCTTCTCTAGAGAGCCTAGCCTAAGACACGTTCCAATCTCAAAATTTACTACAGAGCTACATGTTGTGGAATGAAATGTAGCTTGTGGCTACCCATTAGGAGAGACTCTCTCCTGGAGCTGATTCCCTGATTTGGACTTCTAACCTCCAAAACTATTAGACAATACATTTCTGTTATTTAAAACCACCCATTTGTGATATTTTTGTTATAGCAGTACTACAAAACTAAGACAGAATTTGGTACCAGAGAGCAGGGGTGCTGCTCTAACAAATACCTAAAACATGGGAGTGGTTTTGGAATTGGGTTATGGGTAGATGGGGCAGGAATTTTGATGTGATTTATAGTAAAGGCCTATACTGCCTTTAACAGACTGTTGGTAGAATTATGGACATTAAGAGCAACTGATGAGGGCTCAGAATGAAATTTGGACATTGAATGTGCTTCTGGTGAGGCCTTAAAATGAAATGAATATGCTACTGAACACTGGAGGAAAGCTGATCTGTGTTATAAAATGCCAAAGAACTTATCTGAATTATGTTCAGATGTTTTGTGGAAAGTAGAATTTGTAAGTGATGAGTTCAGATATCTGGCTGAGCAGATTTCTAAGCAATATATTAAAGGAATGGCATGGTTTCTCCTTGCTGCTTATAATAAAATGCAGGAGGAAGGAGAAATATTGAGTAATGAACTGTCCAAAAAGAAAACAGAACTTGGAGACTTGAAAAATTCTACTGTAAGAATTAAGAGAGTCTGCCCAGGAAAGGATGCTAAGAGTGTGCCTACACAACTATTTGCTAAGGAGATTAGGCCTGACTGATGGATCTAATCAACTATATCAGCAGAAACTCTGCCTGCTTAGACTGAAAGGGACAGAGACAGGATAAATTGAAACGAAGGAAAGTTATCTGCCTCCTGGAGTTCTACAGGGAGGAAACAGACTAACGGCAATAGAATAGAGCTACTTGGTTGCAAACATCTCTGGTCCTCCAAGAAAAGGAAGGGATGATATTGGGAGCAGTTCTGAGATCAGCAAGACTGTTGGAAAAAACAAGGCGTGAGGGGGTGGTGGTGCTGCTGCTTCTTTGGTTTTAAACAGTTGGGTTACTGCCTAGGTTTTGAAGAGTGGAGCCACCAACTTGGTTCCAGAGGGCGGGGCTGCTGTTCCAGTGTGCTAGGAGAATAGACCTGCCACCAAAAGTTGAGGGGGCAGGGCTGCTTTGCCAGTGGACTGGGCGAATAGGGCTGCCCAGGGCCAAGGGTGTGGGGTCACCACTCTGAAGGACCAAGAGAATGGGATCACCCAAAGTAGAGGGGATGAGTTTTCAGTTCCAGTGGGTCTGGAAAATGGGGCTGACACCCAGGGCCAAGGGGCCTCCACCCATAACACAGAAGATGGGGCCATGCCCAGAGTCCACAGGGTGGGTTCATTGACCAGATGTGTCTGGAGAACAGATTATTTGTAAGCGTTGAGATCTAATGTAATTTGCACTTGCTTAGTACCCATGATCCCTTCTTTCCCCCCAATTTCTGTATTTTGGAGTGGGAATGTCTACTTATGCCTGTCTCACTATTTTACTTTGGAAGCAGATAACTTGTTTTCTAGGTTTCACAAGTCCACAGATGGAAAGGAATTTTGCCCCAGGATGGATTGTACCAGAATCTCACCCATATCAAATTTAGATGAGATTTTGAACATAGAGTGGATGCTTGACTGGATTAATATTTTTGGGGATGCTGTCATAGAGAGAATGTATTTTGCACATGAGAAAGACATTAATTTTGTAGGGCCAAAGGGTGGAGTGCTGTGGATTGAATTGTGTCCCCAAAAAATATGTACTGAAGTCTGGCCCCTGTAAGTGTACCTGTGACCCTGTTCGGAAATAGGGGTTTATTTTGTTATGTTAATAAGGCAAGCCAGAGTAGGGTTTTGGTACCAGAAGAGTGGGGTGCTGCTCTAACAGATACCTACAATGTGGAAGCGGTTTTGAAACTGTGAATGGGTAGGGGCTGGAAGAGTTTTAAAATGTCTAATAGTAAAAGCCTAGATTGCCTTGAAGAGACTGTTGGTGGAATTATAGACATCAAAGACAATTCTGGTGAGGACTCAGAAGGGAATGAGACAGCTATTACACTAGAGACAGCCCAGACAGTGAGAAGCAGCAGCAGAGAAACGGTAGCAGCAGAGAACTGGCAGCAGCAAAACCAGGAGACCAGCGTGAGACTGCGCGGGAGTGGACCCACGGAGTGAGAGTTGAGTGCCTTTGCTCAGGAGGCTTCCTGGTGGAATGGGGTGCCTCTGGGCACTTATCAGTGGAGTTAGGCTTGCTGGCCAATGGAGCAAGAGAGCTGAGGGCCTTCTGACCAAAGGAAGAGTCAGGTGCCTCCAGACACTTGTCAGTGGAGCTAAAGAGCTTTGGAACACTTGCCCCAAAAAGGCATACATGGGCGGTGTGATAGATTGTGTGTCAAATTGGCTGGGCCATGATTCTCAGTGTTTTAATGTGATCACTCCCATGATTGAATATACTGTGAGTAGCCAATCAGATGAAAGGGAGTCTCCTTGGAGGTGTGGCTCAGATCTGAATATAAGCAGACGTTCTGGCTTTTTGCTGTCTCTGGATCCTGCCTCCTGTCGTCTCATCTCCAGTTCTTGGGATTTGAGCTGTCAGCGTATCTGCTGGACTTGGGATTTGTTGATCTGCACAGCCTGTGAGCGGGAGCCCTGCTCTCTGACCTGCTGATCTTGGGCTTGCCAGCTTCTGCAGCTGTGTGACTTGGGAGAGGCCTCTACCCTGATCCACGGACTTGGGACGTTCTAGCCTCTACAATCACGTGAGCTGTTTCCTTGATATAAATCTTCTATATATATTTATACACTTTACTGGTTTTGCTTCTCTAGAGAACCCAGCCTAAGACAGGCGGTGAGGCCTGAGGGGCTGAGAGGCCAAGGAACAAGGAAGCAGAACCTGCCTCAGTCTCAAAGGGTAAGGCCACAACCTCTGGGGTCTCAAAGGATGGAGCCATGGCCTCTGGGGTTTCAAAGAGTTAGATCTTCACCAACTTGGTTCCGGAGTATGGGGCTGCCTTTCATGAGTGCCAGCAGGATGGGGCTGGATCCACTGACCAAAGCTGAGGGAGCAGGGTTGCCATGCCCAAGGGACAGAAGAACGGGGGCCTGCTGTGTTCAAGGGGGTGGAATCACCACTCAGACAGGCTAAGAGAATGGGGTGGCCCAAAGCTAGGGAGCAGAATTGCCATTCCAGTGAGCCTGGAAGGTGGAGCTGAAGCCCATGGTAGAGGGGCCTCCACCCAGAATCCAGAGAGTATGGCCAATACCCAAAGTCTAGAGGGCAGGGCCATTGTGTAAATTGTCTCAGAGAACAGCAGATTATTTTCAAGCCTTGGGAGCTAATGTAATGTGTACTGCTGACTTGCTTGGTGCCTCTTATCCCTTCTTTCCCTGCAATTTCTCCCATATGTAGTGAAATGTCTACCTTGTGCCTGTTCCACCATTGTACTTTGGAAGCAGATAACTTGTATTCTAAATTTCACAGATGAAGAAGAATTTTTTGGATTTTGGACTTGGAGTTGAATTAAGACTTTTGCTATGATATGATGGGGTGAATGTGTTTTACATGTGGCAAGGACATGAATTTTGGGGGGGCAAAGGGTGAAAAGTTATGGATTGAATTGTGTCCCCCCAAAATATGTGTCAGTTTGGCTAGGCCATGATTTCCAGTATTATGTGATTGTCCACCATTTTGTCATCTGTTGTGATTTTCCCATGTGTTGTAAATCCTACCTCTATGATGCTATGATGCTAATGAGGCAGGATTAAAGGCTGTTATGTTAATGAGGAAGGACTCAATCTACAAGATTAGGTTGCAGCTTGAGTCAATCTCTTTTGAGATATAAAAGAGAGAAGAGAGCAGAGAGACAGGTGGACCTTATGCCACCAAGAAAGGAATGTGTTTGGGTCCGGGGTCTCTGCTCTGAGAAGGTCCTAGACCAGGAGAAGATTGATGACAAAGACCTTCCCTTAGAGCTAAGAAAAACCCTTCCCCTAGAGCTGGTGTCCTAAATTTGAACTTATAGCTTCCTAAACTTTGAGAGAATAAACTTTTGTTTGTTAAAGCCATCCACTTGTGGTATTTCTGTTATAACAGCACTAGATAACTAAGACACTTAATTCAAAGGCATCAATTCTTCTTCAGTCTTCCTTATTCATTGTCCAGCTTTCCCATACGTATAAGGCAACTGAAAACACCATGGCTTGGGTTAGGCACACCTTAGTCCTCAAAGTGACATCCTTGCTTTTTAACACTTTAAACGGGTCTTTTGCAGATTTGCCCGGTGCAATGTGTCGTTTGATTTCTTGACTGCTGCTCCCAGGGCATTGGTAGTGAATCCAAGTAAAATGAAATCCTTTACAACTTCAATATTTTCTCGTTTACCATGATGTTGCTTATTGTTCCAGTTGTGAGGATTTTTGTTTTCTTTACACTGAGGAGTAATCTATACTGAAGTCTGTAGTCTTTGATCTTCATCAGTAAGTGCTTCGAGTCTTCTTCATTTTCAGCAAGCAAGACTGTGTCATCTGCATATCCCAGGTTGTTAATGAGTCTTCCTCCAATCCTGATGCCCCATTCTTCTTCATATAGTCCATCTTCTCGGATTATTTTCTCAGCATACAGATTGAATAAGTATGGTGAAAGGATACAACCCTGACGCACACCTTTCCTGACATTAAAACACACAGTATCCCCTTGTTCTGTTCCATCGAGTGCCTCTTGGTCTATGTACAGGTTCCTCATGAGCACAATTAAGTATTCTGGAATTTCTGTTCTTCGAAATATTATCCATAATTTGTTATGATCCACACAGTCGAATGCATAGTCAATAAAACACAAGTAAACACCTTTCTAGTAGTCTCTGCTTTCTGTGAAGATTTATCTGGCGTCAGCAATGATATACTTTGTCCCACATCCTCTTCTGAATCTAGCTTGAATTTTTGGCAGTTCCCTGTTGATGTACTGCTGCAACCTATTTTGAATTATCTTCAGCAAAATTTTACCTGTATGTGATATTAACGATGTTGTTCAATAATTTCTGCATTCTGTTGGATCACCTTTCTTTGGAGTGGGAAAAAATATGGCTTTCTTCCAGTCGGTTGGCTGGATAGCTGTCTTCCAAATTTCTTGGCATAGACAAGTGAGCACTTCCAGTGCTGCATGCCCTTGTTGAAACATCTCAATTGGTATTCCGTCAATTCCCGGAGCCTTGTTTTTTGCCAATGCCTTCAGTGCAGCTTGGATTTTTTCCTTCCGTACGCTACCTCCTGAAATGATTGAATGTCAACCAATTCTTTTTGGTATAGTGGCTCTGTGTATTCCTTCCATCTACTTTTGATGCTTCCTGCATCATTTAACATTTTCCCCTTAGGAACCTTCAATATTGCAACTAGATGCTTAATTGTTTTCTTCAGTTCTTTCACCTTAAGAAATGTCGAGAGTGTTCTTCCCTTTTGGTTTTCTAACTCCGGGTCTTTGCACATGTCATTATAATACTTTACACTGTCTTCTTGAGCCACCCTTTGAAATCTTCTGTACAGCTCGTTTACTTTATCATTTCTTCCTTTTGCTTTAGCTACTCTATGTTCACTAGCAAGTTTCAGAGTCTCTTCTGCCACCCATTTTAGTCTTTTCTTTCTTTCTTTCAACTGTAATTTAGATGAAGGGTTACAGAACAAACTAGCTTCTCGTTAAACAATTAGTACACGTTGTTTTGTAACATTTCTTAGCAAACCTGCAACATGTCAACCCTTTCCCCTTGTCAATCTTGGGTTCCCTATTACCAGCTTTCCTGTCCACTCCTGCCTTCTCATCCTTGCCCCTGGGCTGGTGTGCTGGATCCCTGTTGTAAATCTTTTAGTTTTTAATAATCCCTGAGAGTTTATTACCTAGGTTTGTATCTGGCTGATGCGGTTTTGCATCCTAGATTCAGGCCTGTCATATGACGTTGTTTGTTCTCTAGCCGAATGACTCCCTTTAATAATTCTTGTAAGTTTGGTTTGGTTTTTACATAGTCCCTTCATTTCTCCTTATCTGGAAACGTCCTAATTTTACCATTATATTTGAGTGAGAGTTTTGCAGGATATATTATTGTTAGTTGACAATTTTTTCTTTCAAGGTTTTATATGTCATCCCATTGCCTTCTTGCCTGCATGATTTCTGCCAAGTCTTAGTCTTATTGTTTCCCACGTATGTGACTTTTCAATTTTCTCATGCTGCTCTCAGGATTCTTTGTTTGTCTTTGGTTTTAGTGGGTGTGATTATGATGTGTCTGGTGATTTTTTTGGGGGGGGGGTCTATCCTCTGTGGGGATCATTGGGCTTCTTGGATAGTCAGTGTCTTGGTTATCTATTGCTGCTATAACAGCAATACCACAAGTGGATGACTTCAACCAAGAGAAATTTATTCTTTCACAGTCTAGTAGGCTACAAGTCCAAATTCAGGGCATCGGCTCCAGGGGAATGATTTCTCTGTTGGCTCTGGAGGAAGGTCCTTGTCATCAATCTTCCTATAGTCTAGGACCTTGTCTGTGCAGGAACCTCAGGTCCAAAGGACGCACTTTGCTCCCCATATTGCATTCTTGGTGGTATGAGGTTCCCCACTCTCTGCTCATTTCCCTCTCCTTTTATCTCTTGTAAGATAAAAGGTGGTGCAGGCCACACCCCAGGGAAACTCCTCTTACATTGGATCAGGGATGTAACCTGAGCAATGATGTTACATTCCACCGTAATCCTCCTTAACATAGTCTGATCTTGCCTCATTAACCACAGTTAGAGATTATGATTTACAACACATAGGAAAATCACATCAGATGACAAAATGGTGGACAATCACGCAATACTGGGAATCACGGCCTACTGAAATATTTTGGGGGAGGACACAAATCAATTCATGACAGCTTTTGCTCTTTCATGATATTAGGATAGTTTTCTGTCAGCAATTCTTCAATGATCCTCTCTGTGTTTTCTGTTTTCTCCCCATTCTGGAACTCTGGTTTCTCTCAAATCTTTGGTTTTGATTGTACCCCACATCATTCTCAGGGTTTCTTCATTTTTCTTCATTCTTTTCTCTGATTTTTCCTCAAACAATGCAGTATCCAAGTATTTGTCTTCAATTTCGCTTATCCTGTCTTCCATTGTTTCAAACCTGCTCCTCCAGCCTTCTATGACACTGTCCATTTCAGAAATATTGTTGTTTATCTTTTGAACTTCTAATTGTTGTTTTTGTATGATTTCTAGTTGTGGATTTATTTTGGCATTTTGTTCCTGTATGATTTTCCTGAATTCTTCCATTGTTTTGTACAATTTTTCCTATTTTTGTCTGCTTTTTCCTCCAACTCTCGGATAGCTCTGAATATTAAAGATTTGAATTCTCTATCAGGTAGTTCCAGTGCCTTTTCTTCTACTGGAAGGTCATCTGGTGTTTTATTTTGGTTGCCTACTGGAACCATCCTGTCCTTTTATATATATCTTTTGATATTTTCTGCTGTCTTTGGGACATTCAGTTGATATTCTCTTCATTTTTGATTGTAGATTTGTTTGTTCATCCTACTTTTTTGTTTTATTTGGTTATGTCTGAGCAGGTGGTCTGGGTGTTCTTTATTGTTTGCTTGTCTGCGAGCACAATGCTTCTCACCACCTTGTCGAATGGGCAGGGTCAGTCACTCAGCTATGGTGCAGCAGGGTAGGTCCAGTGGAAGAGGCGGGGCTGGGATGGGTCATTTGTGTCACATACTGGGGCCGACAGGGTAGGGCCAGGGGTCAGTGCACGGCAGGATCTGGTAGACCATGCCTGTGCTGCTAGGGGGTGTGATGCTCAGTGTATGGCCTGAAAATAGGCAAGAAGGAGGTGGGAGGTTGTGATGTGTAGAACTAAGTGGTGTGGGAAAGAAGAGAAAGAAGATAGAGAAACAGGAACCTCCCCCCAAAGTGCTGAGGGAACCTGCTGTTGGAGTGGTACAGACCCAGGGAAGACTTGTGCCAGTGGCTTTCTAGACAGACAGTGAGGCACAGCCCATCAAGAAGGGACAGATACGGCACATGCAGGGTGGGAGAAATGAAAGGAGGGAAAGGAGAGAGATAAGAAACTGGTTAATAAAAAAAGGAGAGAGGAAGTCATACACAGCTAGGTGTTTCAGGAGAAAGAAATGGAAGGAATATAGAGAGAGACAAGAAACTGAGAAAAAAAGAAACAAAATGATGCCGGTGGTTGGGAGGAAGGAAAGGAAGGAAGGTAGAGAGAAACAAGAAACCAAGGAAAAAAAGAAAAAAATACCTCAAGGGATCCCACTGGAAGCAGGCCCCAACCAAGCGGTGCTGCATAGCCCATCCAGAAGGAATACAGATGGCACATGGTGCCAGGTGTTCAATAGAAGGGTAAGGTAGAAAGGTACAGAGGACAAGAAACTGAGAAAAAAAGAAGGAAGAAAAGAAAAAAATGCCCCAAAGAGCCCACCAGAAGTGGGTCATCAGCTGAATGGCACTGCACAGCCCATCTAGAAGGAGCAGAGATGGCACAAGGCACCAGGTGTTCAGGAGAAAAGAAAGGAAGGATGCTAGGTTGAGACAAGAAATCAAGGAAAGGAAAAAATCCCCAAGGGAGCCCACTAAATTGGTGGTGTGAACCAGGGAAGTGAGTGGATCCCAAGCTAAATGGCAATGCACAGCCCATCTAAAAAAGGGCAAAGATGGCACACAGTGCCAGGTATTCAGGAGACAGGAAAAAAAGAAAGTAGAGAGGCATTGGGAGCCAACAGGGTGCTACAGACAGAAGCACCACACTGTCCCTCCACAGCGAAGACCTGAATATCTAAGTAAAACAGAGACAAACATCAATCCTGGAACCCTAAGCATCAAATGAAGAGATAAAAAACTCAACCAAGCACCAAATGGAATACAAAACTGACACAGAACAGAAAGTGAGGGGAGTTATGAGCGGAGGTCCCCTATCAGCTAAAGCAGCACAGATCCACCATCTTGGACTCCTGTCAGAGATTGGTGGGCAGAGAGTATGGGAAAACAGATTCATGGAGCTCCCAGCATGAGACAGGGCACCGGGTAACCAGAGAAAAATGCTTTCCCACCCCCTACCATTCCTCCCCCTGCTCAATCTTCACTGCTTCCTGGCTGGCAGATCCTTGGCTTCCCGGTGAGCCAATTCCTGGCTTCCCAGAGGGCTGATTCACTGCTTCTTGGCAGCCCTATCTGCTGCTTCCCAGTGGGCCATGACCACTGCACAGGAGGTGCTGGTTCCGTGCCGTGCGGATTCACTCCAGGCACACCAGCCGGAACTTCACTGACATTTCTTTGTTGCTTTTTTTGGCCTCTTTTTATTTCTTCCCTGCCTCTTACCTCCTCCTCCTCCTTTCTCTCAAATAACTGACTCTGTGTGACATCTTTGCTTCTTCTCGACAGGCTGTGAAGCACCGCTCAGCTATGTAACTTCCCCCCAACCCCACCCCATCCACAAGGCCATGGTGGAATCCCTGAGGGCTTTTTTTTTTAAATTGCTTTTTCTTTGTTTTTTTTTGTTTGTTTGTTTGTTTTCCTCTCTTTTCCCCCCCTTTTTACCTTTCCTCATTTCTCGGTTTCTTGTCTCTTTCTACTTCTGTTCCTGTCTCCTGAATACCTGGCACTGTATATCATCTCCACCCCGTCTACCAAGGCTGTACTGCGTGGCTTGGGAGCCACTTCCCTGGTCTGTGCAGCCCTGCCAATGGGATCCCTGGGGGCATTTTTAGAAGTTTGTTTATTTATTTATTTTAATTTTTTTCTCTTTTTATTTTTCTTCATTTCTCTGTTTCTTGTCACTCCACTCCAACAGCAAGCTCCCTCAGCACATTTTTTGCTCCTGTTTCAGTCTCCTCTCTCTCTTCCATACCGAACCTAGCTCCACACATCACAACCTACCCCTACCCCCTCCTGCGTATCTGACTGTGTGCTGAACATTGAACTCCTGAGCAATATAGGCATGACATACTGGAACCTGCTCTGCACTGACTACTGGCTCACCTTGTCAGCTCCAGTATGTGCCATGATCAACCCATTCCAGCCACTCCCTTCAGCTGGACCTGCCCTCCTACACGATCACTGAGAGACTGGCCCTGCCCATTAGACAAGGAGGGGAAATATATCGTGTCCACAGGGGAGCAAACAACAAAGAATGCACAACCTGTCTGCTCAGACATATCCAAATAAAACAAAAAAGCAGGACAAAACAAACAAATCTACAATCAATAAATGAAGAAAATAACTACTGAATGTCCTGAAGACAGCAGACAATATCAAAACATATTAAAAAACAGGACAGGATGTTTCCAGTAGGCGTCCAAAACAAAAGAGCAGATGACTTTCCAGTAGACGAAGAGGCACTAGAACTACCTGATAGGGAATTCAGATCTCTAATATTCAGAGCTATCAAAGAGTTGAAGCAAAAAGCTGACAAAAATAGGGAAAAATAGACAAATTCATGGAGAAAACAAACTCATAGAAAATACAGACAAAAAAAAAATGGAAGAATTCAGGAAAATAATAGAGGAACAAAATGCCAAAATAAATTCACAACTAGAAATCACACAAAAACAACAATTAGAAATCCAAAAACTAGGCAAAAAGATTTCAGAAATGGACAGTGTCATAGAAAGGCTGAGGAGTAGGTTTGAAATGATGGAAGATAGGATCAGTGAAATTGAAAACAAACACTTTGATACAACTCTGAGGAAAAATCAGAAAAAAGAATGAAGAAAAATGAAGAAACCCTGAGAATTATATGGGATACAATCAAAAGCAAAAATCTGCGTGTGATCAGAGTTCCAGAACAGGGGGAGAAAACAGAAAACACAGAGAGGATCATTGAAGAACTTCTGACAGAAAACTTCCCTAATATCATGAAAGATGAAAAGCTGATCATCCAAAAAGCCCAACAAACCCCATATAGAAAATCACCAAGACATATCATAATCACACTTGCTAAAAACAAAGACAAAAAAAGAATCCTGAGAGCAGCTTGAGAAAAATGAAAAGTCAGATACAGAGGGGAAACAATAAGACTAAACTCTGATTACTCTGCAGTAAACATGCAGGCAAGGAGGAAAGGAGATGACATATATAAAACCTTGAAAAAAAATTGCCAACCAAGAATAATATATCCTGCAAAACTCATGTTCAAATATGGTAAAATTAGGACATTTTCAGATAAACAGAAATTAAAAGAATGTGTACAAAAGAAATCAAACTTAAAAGAATTATTAAAGTGAGTCCTTTGGTTTGAGAACAAACAACATCAGACTACAACATGAATCTTGGATGAAAGGTAGCACCAGCCAGATACCAACCTAGGAAATGAACTCTCAAAGACTATTCAAAACCAAAAGATTTACAACAGAGAGGTTAATCTGCAAATGACAACAACGTCAGAACAATAAAAGAGGGAATAAACAGTGTAGGTATAGAACTTTCCAGTGGAGAGGAAGCCAAGGTGATACCAAGTAATAATAGACTGGTTCAAACCTAGGAAGATGAGGGTAAGTTTCAAGGTAACCACAAAGAAAGTCAACAAACCTACTCATCAAAATAAAGAAGAAAAACATAAAGTCTCAGTAAAAACAAAATCTACAAAAACAAAAGAAATGAAAAAAAAATCCACACACAAAAGGAATTCAGCACAAGAGAGTAACAGGAACTAAGAAATCATCAGCACCACAAAAAAAGAACTACAAAATGACAACAATAAACTTGCACCTATCAATAGTTATGCTGAAAATAAATAGCCTAAATACAACCATAAAGAAACAGAGAGTGACAGAATGGATTAAAAAACAGTATCCATCAATATGCTGTCTACAAGAGACAGGTCTTAGAAACAAAGACATAAATTTATTAAAAATCAAAGGATGGAAAAAATATATGAAGCAAACAGCTACCAAAAATGAGCAGGAGTGGCAATACTAATCTCAGATAAAACAGACTTTAAAACAAAAGCCACCAATAAAAGACAAAGAAGGGTACTATATCATGATTAAAGGGATCCAGCATGAAGACATAACCATAGTAAATATCTGTGTACCGAATGACAGGGCTGCAAATACATAAAAAAAAAACTTTAACAGCACTGAAAAGAGAAATTGACAGTTCCACTGTAATAATAGGAGACTTCAACACACCAGTTGCAGTAAAGGACAGAACATCTTGAAGAAACTCAACAAAGATACAGAAGATCTAAAGGCCACAATTGGCCATCTTGAACTCTTAGACATAAATAAAACACTCCCCCCAACAGCTGCAAAGTACACATTCTTTTCTAATGCACAAGGAACATTCTCTAGAACAGAACACATATTAAGCCACAAAGCAACCTCAACAAAATCCAAAACATTGAGATAATACAAAGTATCTTCCCTGATCAGAATGCCATCAAGGTAGAAATTAACAACAGGAAGAGCAAGGAGAAAAATGAATTATATGCAAACTAAATAACACCTGCTTAAAAACCACTAGGAAATAAAATAAATCAAAGATGGAATCAGAAAATTCCTAGAATCAAATGACAATGAAAACACATCATACCAAAACCTTTGGGACACAGCAAAGGCCATGCTCAGAGGTCAATTTATAGCAATAGATGCACACATCAAAAAATGAGAAAGGGACAAAATCAAACATTAGGTACAAACTGGAACAAATAGAGAACAGCAAAAGAAGCCTACAGCCACCAGAGAAAAGGAAATTATAGAGATCAGAGCAGAAATAAATGAAATAGAGAATACAAAAACAATAGAAATAATCAACAAAACAAAAAGTTGGTTCTTTGAAAGGAACAACAAAATTTAACAACCACTAGCCAAACTGACAAAAGAAAAACAGGAGAGGATGCAAATAACTCAAGTAAGAAATGAAATGGAGGACATTACAACAGACCGAACTGAAAAAAAAGGATAAGGACACAGTATTATGAAAAACTATATTCCAACAAATTTGAAATCAAAGAGGAAATGGACAAATTTCTAGAAACACACTACCTACACAAACTATCACAAATTGATGTTGAAAATATGAACAGACCCATAACAGAGAAGAGATTGAAAAGGTAATAAAAAACCTCCCAACAAAAAAAGCCCTGGCCCAGATGGCTTCACTGGACAACTCTATCAAACATTCAGAGAAGAGCTTACACCAATACTACTCAAATTATTTCAGAACATAGAAGAGGAAGGGCTACTTCTAAATTCATTCTATGAAGCCAGCATAGCCCTGATACCAAAACCAGGCAAAGACACCACAAAAGATGAAAATTACAGACCAATATCTCTCATTAATACAGATGCAAAAAGTCTCAACAAAATTCTAGCCAATAGAATTCAGCATCATATCAAAAAAATAGTACACCACAACCAACTAGGATTCATACCAGGTATGCAAGGATGGTTCAATATTAGAAAATCAATCAATTTAATCCACCACATAAATAAAAGAAATGAATCACATGATCATCTCAATAGACACAGAAAAGGCATTTGACAAAGTCCAACACCTATGCCGGATAAAAACTCTCAATAGAATAGGTATAGACAGGAAATTCCTCAACAGAATAAAGGCTTACTATACAAAACCAACAGTCAACATCATTCTTAATGGAGACAGGCTGAAAACACTCCCCTTGAGAACAGGAACAAGACAAGGACGTCCTTTATCACCACTTCTATTTAACATTGTGCTTGAAGTCCTAGCTAGAGCACTAAGGCAAGAAAAAGAAATAAAGGGCATCCAAATTGGTAATGAAGAAATAAAACTGTCCCTATTTGCAGATGATATGATACTATATATAGAAAACCCAAAATACTCCACAAGAAAACTACTGGAACTTATAGAAAGATTCAGCAGAGTAGCAGGATTCCAGTAAGCATACAAAAATCAGTTGGATTCCTATATGCCAACAAAAAGAACAGTGAAAAGTAAACCAGGAAAAAAATTCTATTTATAATAGTCACTAAAAAAATAAAATACTTAGGAATAAATGTAATCAGGGATATAAAAGACCTATCCAAAAAACCTACAAAACACTACTGCAAGAAACTAAAAGAGATCTACGTAAATGGAAAAACATACCATGCTGATGCATAGGTAGACTCAACATTGTGAAAATGACAATTCTACCCAAAGCAATCTACAAATACAATGCAATGCCATTCTACATACCAACAATATTCTTTGAAGAGATGAAAAAAAAAATCATTAACTTTATATGGAAAGGGAAGAGGCCCCGGATAAGTAAAGTATTATTGAAGAAGAAGAATAAAGTAGGAGGACACGCAGTACCTGACCTCAGAACCTACTGTAAAGCTACAGTAGTCAAAACAGCCTGGTACTGGTACAACGAGAGATACATTGACCAATGGAACAGAATTGAGAACTTAGATGTAAATCCATCAACCTATGGCCACCTGATCTTCAACAAGGGCCCAAAGCCCATCAAATGGGGAAAAGATAGTCATTTTAACAAATGGTGCTGGCAAAATTGGATGTCCATCTGCAAAAAAATGAAATAGGACCCATACCTCACACCATACACAAAAACTAATTCAAAATGGATCAAAGACCTAAATATAAAGCCAAAAACTCTAAAGTTCATAGAAGAAAAAATAGGATCAACAGTACGGACCCTAATACACAGCATTAACAGGATACAAACCATAACTAACAACACACAAAGTCAAGAAGATAAGCTGGATAACTGGGATCTTCTAAAAATTAAAGACTTATGCTCATAAAAAGACTTCACCAAAAGAGTAAAAAGAGAACCTACAGACTGGGAAAAAATTTTGGGGTATGAGAAATCCGACAAAGTCTACAAGAAAATCCAACACCTCTACAACAAAAAGACGAATAATCCAACTAAAAATTGGCAAAAGAAATGAACAGACACTTCATCAAAGAAGACATTCAAGCAGCTAACCGACACATGAGGAAATGCTCACGATCACTAGCTGTTAGAGAAATGCAAATCAAAACCACAATGAGATACCAGCTCACCCCGACATTACTAGCAGGAATCAAAAACACTGGAGAGGCTGTGGGGAGGTTGGAAGTCATATGCACTGCCGGTGAGAATGCAAAATGGTACATCCATTTTGGAAAACGATATGGCACTTCCTTAGAAAGCTAGAAATAGAAATACTGTACGATTCAGCCATCCCACTCCTAGGAATATATCTTAGAGAATAAGAGCCATCACTCAAATAGACATATGCACACCCATGTTCATTGCAGCTTTGTTCACAATAGCAAAAAGATGGAAACAACCTAGATGCACATCAACAGATGAATGGATAAACAATCTATGGTACATACACACAATGGAATACTACGCAATGATAAAGAACACTGATTAATCTGCAAAGCATCTCACAACATGAATGAATCTGGAGGCCATCATGCTGAGTGAAATAAGTCAATCACAAAAGGACAAATATTATATGAGACCACTGCTATAAAAATTCATGAAAAGGTCTACACACAAAAAGAAACAATCTTTGATGGTTATGAGGTAGGGGAGAGGTGGGAGTGGAAAAACACTAAATCAGCAATAGATAAGTGGTAACTTTGGTGAAGAGTAAGATGGTACCCAATACTGGGGAAGCCAGTATAACTTGTTCAGTGTAAGGTCATGGAAGCTCCATGGACAAATCCAAACTCCCTTTGGGACCGAATTGCTGGGCTGAGGGCTGTGGGGACCATGATCTCCGGAAACATCTAGCTCAATTGGCATAATATAGTGTATTCAAAAAACGTTATACATTCTACTTTGGTGAGTAGCGTCTCAGGTCTTAAAGGCCTGTGAGCTGCCACCTAAGACACTTCACTGGCTCACCCCTTTGGGAGCAAGGGAAAATGAAGAAAACTAAAGACAGAAGGGAAAGATTAAAGGACTAATAGACCACAACTACCATGGCCTCCACCAGACTGACTCCAGTAGAACTAGATGGTGCCAGGCTACCACAACTGACTGCTCTCACAGGGATCACGACAGAGCGTCCTGAACAGAGCTGGAGAAAAATGTAGAACAAAATTCTAACTCAAAAAAAGACCAGACTTACTGGCCTGACAGAGACTGGAGAAAACCTGAGAGTATGTCTTCCAGACACCCTTTTATCTCAGTAATGAAGTCACTCCAGAGGTTCAGCTTTTAGCCAATGATTAGACAGACCCATAGGACAAAACAAGACTAAAGGGGCACACCAGCCCAGGGGAAAGGACTAGAAGGCCAGAGGGGACAGGAAAGCTGGTAATAGGGAACCCAAGATCGAGAAGGGAGAGTACTAACATGTCATGGGGCTGTTAACCAATGCCATAAAACACATATGTAGTAAGTGTTTAATGACAAGCTAGTTTGTTCTGTAAACCTTCATCTGAAGTACAATAAAAAAGAAGAAAAAAAGAAGGAAAGTAGAGAGAGAAGAGAAACCAAGAAATGAAGGAAAACAAAAAGCAAAAAAGAAAAAGAAAAAAAATGCCCCCTGGGATCCTATTGGTGTGGCGGCATGGACCAAGGAATTGGTTCCCCAGCTCACTGATTCTTCACAGCCTGTCAAGATGGTACAGAGATAGCACACGGAGCCAGGTGTTCGAGAGAAAGAAGAGAAGGAGGTGAAAGAGAGAGAAGAAACCAGAAGAAGTTGAAAAAAGCAACAACAGCAACAAAAAAATTGGCACTGAAGGAGCTGGCTGATGTGGGTGGGGTGAATCCAAGTGGCAAGGAGCTCGTGCATCCCCAGACTAGTGGCCCTGGCCTACTGGGAAGCAGCGGAGGCTGAGCAGGGGGAAGACAGGTAGGGAGTGGGAAAGTGTGTATCACTGGTTATCAGGTGCTCTGTCTCCTGCTGGGAGCTCTTTGAAGCTGTCTTCCTGTACTCCCTGTCTGCTGTTCTCAGTGACTGAGGAGTCCAAGATGGCAAATCCATGCCACGTTAGCTGACAGAGGACCCCCCACTCTGTAGCTCTCCTTGCTCTCTGTTCTCTGTCAGTTTCTTATTTCTTTCAGTGCTTGGTTGAGTTCTTTCTCTTCATTTGACACTTATGTTTCCAGGATTGATGTTTGTCTCTGTTTTACTTAATTTTTGGGGTCTTTTCTGTGGGGGGAGGGCATGGTCCTTCTGTCTATAGTGCCATGTTGGCTCTGCCTCAGTTTTTTCTTTCCTTCCTGTCTTTTTAATGATTTCTTGCTTACTTCTTGTATGATGTCCTTCCACAACTCATCTGGTCTTCAGTCATTAGTGTTCAGTGTGTCAAATCTATTCTTGAGAGGGTCTCTAAATTCAGGTAGCATATACTCAATGTTGTACTTTGGCTCTCGTGGGTTTGTTCTAATTTTCTTCAACTTCAACTTGAACTTGCATATGAGCAATTGATGGTCTGTTCCACAGTTGGCCCCTGGCCTTGTTCTGACTGATGATAACGATCTTTTCCATCATCTCTCTCCACAGATATAGTCAATTTGATTCCTTTGTATGCCATCTGAGGAGGGTACGGTCCACGTGTATAGTTGCTGTTTATGTTGTTGAAAAAAGGTATTTGCAATGAAGAAGTCGTTGGTGTTGCACAATTCTATCATGTGATCCCCGGCGTCATTTCTAACACCAAGGCCATATTTTCCAACTACCAGTCTTTCTTTGTTTCCAACCTTCCCATTCCAATCACCAGTAATTATCAATGCATCTTGATTACATGTTGGATCAATTTCAACTACATCTTCTTAAATATTGTAAATCATTAACGCACTGTGCTCAGGTTTATTCTTCATGTGTTGATGCAACCTTCCATAGGCAGGAGGCTGCTTCAGGCCCCCAGGATCCTAAGGACCGGCTGCCTGGTAAATATGTCTATTAGAAAAGACATCAGTTGAAAAACAGCCTAGAAACTCACTGAAATGGACCTTTTCTTATCCTACTTACTAACCCTGTACAGCCAGGCTAGAAGGGATAAAACCTTGGATTCATTTATTCCAATTAAAAGGAGCCTCACTTCCCCTTGAGAAAGCAGCCCCACTGGGTGTTTAAAACTGACTATTCCTCGAGTTAAAAATGACTAAAATGTAGTCTTTATATGCTTATTTTCCTGATTCTACCCTTAGGTATTTTTGTTTCTATTTGTTCTTCTCCAAATGCCTTTTTAACCTGGGCTGACACTTATGCTTATCATTTTAAATGAGTTGATTGTTGGATCTATGCAGTTCTGCCTATTTCTAGCCAGTCGTGACTTCCTTAGTGGGTATTGCCCCTGCAAATGGCATACTGGACAGCTCCTGATTTATTAATTAAGGAACTTAAGAAGGAACAAAGCTCCCTAAATGACGCTACCATAACAAAATTTCCTATTGCTCAATGGCCTATACCATATCTGATATTGAACACAGACACAATTTGAACTTTTCCCTAAGTAGCACTCAGCTTTAGCCTTTAAGGTCGCTCAGGAGGGATTTAGCGCATTCCCTCAAGAACCGTTAAACAGCATCTCCCATCCTCAAGACTCCTATCAACAATATGGGATAATTTTATTTGGCTGATGCCGAAAGCAGGGAGGTTAAGTCAAACAGCTTCTCTCCGCTGGGAGCAAGCCAACCATAGCAAACAGTATGGCCCCAAAGGCTACCAGAGTCATGGGATAACTTCAAAACTGATTGTACAGCCACTGTTTCTCTTCAAGCTACCAATTGTTTTGTCTCTGACTGATTGCAACACCCAGGTTATTTATTGGTTAGCCTCAAATGGCATATACTGGTTATGTGGCTGTAACCTTTGGCCTTGGCTTCTGCCTGGATGGATTGGCAGATGTACTATAGGGTTGAGTTGGACACGAGATTGAGTATTAACTGACTTGCCTCTTAAAGTTAATATCCCGTTCTTAAGAATTCGATGGTCCAGATCTGTATTTTGTTGCCATGGTCATTTGGCTGCTATTTTTGTACCCCAATTAGATTTAGAAGATGTTATGGAATATGTTGAAGTTCTGACCAAATATATTCAGATTGCCTTCAATGATTCTGCCAGTGCACTCTGAGAAATGAACACTTAAATGACTCGGATGAGAGAGGTAGTTCTTCAAAACCGAATGGCCCTCAACATCCTCACTACTGCTCAAGGAAGCACCTGAGCCTCTATGGAAACTGAGAGTTGTGTTTATATTCCTGATAATAGTGCTAATATCACGCATTATGTTTCCCATATGCAACACATCGTGTCAGATCTCAATGATCCTGTTCTCTCTTCGGCTGAGATTTTAAGTAACTGGTTTGGTTACTGGGGTGGATGGTGGAAGATGATATTAATTCACCTTGGCTTGTTTGAATTCATCTTTGTATCTATCTTTACAAAATGTTGTTTTCTCGAGAATCAACTATTGTATTTCTATGGAATGTTGTATACCCAAACTTACTCATCTTGCAGATAAACTGATGTTAGTCACTTGTGCTTTTCAACAAGAAAATAATGTATAACTTTTTGCCTTTTGATATACAGGTGCTGGTTAATGTCCTTTGGGCTGGCAGAGGCGTTCCTCAAATTTGGCCTAAAACCTCCACTAACAAAACCCTGAAACAACTCACCCTGAAGATGAAACCTAATAATACGGCAAGGTGACAAAAGTATAAAATGACACTGAAATGATGTAATAATAATAATCAACAAGGAGAGAGAAAAATCCTTGCAGAAGAAATGATACTTCTTTGCGGGTGACCAGCACCTTCTAGAGGAGGCTTGATCAAAAGCGAGAAGTGTGAAGGTTGAAAACAAGATGTGGAAAATGGGCACAACATGGAGGCTTTTGTGCCAAGGCCGGAAAACATGACCGGAGCCTTGTCTCACAGGTCAAAACTTTAAAATAATAAATAACCTTAACTTTAGAGGTAACAACTAGCTTCTTTCTTTAGATTTATGTGTAACTAAACCCACATCTTTGGAAACCCTGGTGGTGTAGTGGTTAAGAGGTTGGAGGTACGGCTGCTAATCAAAAGGTCAGCAGTTCAAATCCACAGGAATTCCTTGGAAACTCTATGGGGCAGTTCTACTCTGTCCTATAGGGTCGCTATGATTCTGAATCCACTCGATGGCAATGGTTTGGGTTTTTTTTTTTTTTTTTTGGCAGAATTGGGGCCCTGCCACAAAGTGTCCTGCGCACGTGCAGCTTCCCCACCTTCTGGGTCGCCCTTTCTGGCCCTAGAGCTGGTGGTACGCAACCCCTTAGTGTCTAGGTTTCCTAAGGACTCTCAGGCATCTGATTCCCCACCGATCTGGAAGTAGAGGTTGGGCAAATGCCGATGGCATTCCGCGCTACTGGGCGGGGGAGGGGGTGGCAGGCGGAGACGGCTGGGGCCCTGTGGGTGGGGCCTAAGTCCGCAGGCGCTTGCCCGCGAGCTCAGAGCGGGGCGGGAGGGGGCGCTGGGGCGAGTTATATCTGTCTAGAGAAGGGACGGGGTCCAGCGTGGAACACGGGGGCGCGCGTTCTGCACGGGTCCAGCCCCTGCACTGCGTGGCGGCGTGGTCTCTCCAGGTGGAGCCAGAGCTGACTTAGGCTATGCGCTGTCATCGTGAAGCACAGATGGACTTTGTTATACTGTGAGGCAATTTTTGGAATTTCTTGGTATTTCTCTAGACTTCTTGAGTTAGACTGGCTTCAGGGTCCCTCTTGCTCTATCCTGTTTGTCTTGATGGCCCTAGTTTGGGTTTATAAAAGGCACATCCCAAGATTCTTGGGTGACAGTTCCAAGAGACAGATTTTTGGTCCTTGGGTGAAAGTTCCAAACGTGAGTTCACCCTCTACTTCCAAGTTCTAATTCCCATGGAAGAAATCAGTTCCCGTGAGGTAATAAGGTGGAAACTCAGAAACAAAAATCTCACCTGGATGAGAACCCCTGTGACATGTGATCTCTCTCCAGCGTTTCAGAGACACAGTCCAAAGAAGGAGGGGATCCTAGAATTACAGGGCAGAGCAATTCTTTATCCTCCTCTGAGTAAGGTGTCACCACATCCATAAGTCATCAAAGACTGTGTGACAGTGGATGTTTTTGGGCAAATTTCAGAAACCAGAAATGAGCTAAGTCATGAGAGAGGGCAAAGGAAATGTCATTTCACTAAGAGTCGTAATGGTATGGTGTGGGGTGAGAAAACATTTTGATTATGGAATCCAGATTTCTGGGGTCCATGGAGTTGGGTGACCCAACCAGGCCATTTGCCCTTAAGTGTCCTTTTGAACTTTGAGCCTTGAAGAAAGTGGTTTCCTAAAGTCAGCTTCAAGTCAAACAATAGCCTAGCAGGCAGCTTAGTGGAGACCATTTCACCTTAGGTGTTGGGCTCTTTGGAAGAATTATCCCTGTGCAGTCAGTTTTGAGAAACAGGAACTTCAGGGTCTGACTAGAAGCTGTGTTTTAGGGCAAATCATTATAAAAACTCTGTTCTGACTCTGGTTCCATGACAATGTTGATGGGTGAGGTATAAGAGTCTTCAGAGGTTTTCTCATCTTTGGAACATTTTTGACTCTGTAGTCAAATCGTACATTAAATAAATTTACAAATCATATATTAAATACATTTCTATTATTGGCTTAAATATGATTTTTGTTTTAACAGGGAAAAGAGCTCGCTAGGCACAGCTGAGGAAATTCTACCTTTGCTAAAAAGCCCCACCTTCCGTGTTTGTCTTAATTATCTAGTACTGCTATAACAGAAGTACCACAAGTGGATGGTTTTAACAAAGAGAAATTTATTCTCTCACAGTCTAGGAGGCTAGAAGTCCAAATTCAGGGTCCCAACTCCAGGGGAAGGCTTTCTCTGTCGGCTCTGGAGGAAGGTCCTTGTCATCAATTTTCCCCTGGACTAGGAGCTTCTCCACGCAGGAACCCCAGGTCCGAAGGATGTGCTGTGCTCCTGGTGCTGCTTTCTTGGTGGTATGAGGTCCCCATGTGTCTCTGCTCACTTCACTCTTCTATATCTCAAAAGAGATTGGCTTAAGACACAATCTAATCTTGTAGATCTCATCGATATAACTGCCAATAAACCATTTCATTAACATCATAGTGATAGGATTTACAACACATAGGAAAATCACATCAGATGACAAAATGGAGGACAACCATACAATACTGGGAATCATAGCCTAGCCAAACTGATATGCATATTTTTGGGGGACACAGTTCAATCCATGACAGTGGTCTACCCTCATTATTTCCAGATTCAGAACTGCATTTACACCACATCCATCAGCACGTGTGGCACCTAATGATTTGCTTACAAGATTCCTTTGAGAAACTTCACACAAGCTTGGAAAACAGTTTAAAAATAGATCTTGCCTCAAGCACTTTATCCCTTTTTTTGAGAGCTGTCTGTTAATTATTTCCCTCAATGTATAAACAATATTAATGAGAACCTGGAAAAACAGTACAGCTTGAGTATTCTTTACATCAGTATACTAAAGGCATAGTGCTTTTCATCCTTTGGTAGAGTGTAATCTTTAAAGTTCTATTTTATTTTACTTATTTTTAATGGCTTTTTGAGATAAAATTTACATAGCATAAAATTCACCCATTTTACACAGTTCGCAGCTATCACCACAGTCTAATTTTAAAACATTCTTATCACCCCAAAAAGAAACCTCTTGCCATTAACAGTCACTCCCTATCCCATCTCCTCATTTTTTCCTTCCTTTTTTCCTCCCTTGTAGCCCTAATCTAATAATTTACTTTCTGTCTCTCTATATTTGCCTTCTCTGAACATTTCATATAGAAGTGGCATCATACATTATGTGGTCTTTTGCGGCCGGCTTCTTTCACTTAGTATAATGTTTCTGAGGTCCATCCACATAATAGCATGTATCAGTACTTCATTCCCTTTTATTGCCAAATAGTATGCCATTATATATGTCTTGTGGTTGAGCTGCAAAGGACTGGATCAATCCTCCCAACCTAAAATTTGGTTAAGATATCAAGGCACACCAAGAACATATAAAATGATTTATTACTCACATCATGAGACTTTCTGGGTAGAGCAAGGCAGCGCCCAATTGAAACCAAAAATGGCTTGAGCAACTGGAGAGAGAGAGAAGGAAGAAATTGTGTTTGTTTTTATTGTGGATAGGGGGTGAGACCTGGGAAAAGTTCATGCACAAGCAGATGGACCTGGAGTGATTTGAACTTCCCATCAGCACCAAGACTTATCACTCAGATGTGGGAACTATGGGGAAGAAGAGATGAGGCTAGAAAGTTGTTAGCATTCAAACATCAAAATTGGAGCCAAATTCTTTATTTAATTGACTTTGAACCTGCATAAGGTATTATCAAATTTTGTGAGGCCTGCAGCCTAAAGCTAGTAAGGGAGATGTAAGTTCTTTGGAATGCCTTCTTCAAGAGCTCAGCATTGCGTCAGTCCTCAACTTTATATGGAATGGCAAGAGGTCCTGAGTAGCTCCGGCAATATTGAAAGATAAGAACGAAGTAGGAAGGCTCACCCTTCCTGATTTTAGAGCATACTGTACAGTTACAGTAATCAAAACAACCTGGTACTGGTGTAACAATAGAAACATAGATCAATGGAATAGAATTGAGAGTCCAGAAATAAACCCACACATCTATGGTCAACTGATTTTTGACAAGGGTGCTAAGTCCATTCAATTGGGAAAGAAGAGTTTCTTCAATAAATGGTGTTAGAGAAAATGGATTTCCACATGCAGAAAAATTGAAACAGGGTCTATGCCTCAATTCATACACAAAAACAAATTCAAAATGGATTAAAGACCTAAATGTGAAAATAAAACCATAAAATTCTTAGAAGCAATGCAGGAGCAATGCTGTGGGGCCTACCTTTTAACAATGGATTATCTAATGTAATAACAAAAGCACAAATTGCAAAAGACAAAATAAATAAATGGGACCTTATAAAAATTTAAAAATTTGTTCAACATAAGACTTTACCAAAAAGGTGAAAAGACAGGCTACCTACTCAGAGAACATCTTTGGAAACCATATGTCTAGTAAAAATCTAATAGTCAAAACATATATAACTCTTTGACAACTTAATAACAAAAAGACAAATAATCCAATCATAAAATGGGCAAAGAACTTGAATAGACATTTCACCAAAGAGGACATTCAAATGGCCACCAAACACATGAAAAGATGCTCAATGTCATTAGCCACCAGAGAGATGCAAATAACCACAGTGAGATACCATTTAATGCCCACTAGGATGGCTAAGATAAAACAAACAAACAAACAAACAAACACAGAAAATAACAAATGTTGGCAAGATGTGGGAGATTGGAACCCTTAGGGTTGCTGTGAGTTAGAATCGACTCGAAGGCAATGAGTTATTCATTGCTGGTGGGAATGCAAAATGGTGTAGCCATTGTGGGAAACAGTGCGTTGGTTCCTCAAAAAACTAAAAATAGAACTATCATATGACCCAGAAATTCCACTCCTAGGTATATACCCAACAGAATTGAAAGCAGAGACTCAAAAAGAGACTTGTACACAAATGTTCATTTTAGCAGCATGCACAATAGTCTAAAGGTGGAAACAACCTAAATGCTCATCAAAGGATGAATGAATACACAAAATGTGGCACGAACATACAATGACAGAGAAATGAAGTCTTGATACACGCTACTAAATGGATGGAGCTTAAAGACATCATGCTGAGTGAAATAAGTCAACCACAAAAGTACAAATATTGTATGACTTCACTTATATAAAAAGACAAGAACAGTGAGTTGTATAGAGACCAAAGTTTATTCTTGGTTACCAGGTTGGGGTGGGAAGGCAAGGGGGAATTACTGCTTATGGAGTACTGACTTTCAGTTTACAGTGATGGAAAACTCTTTTAATTAAGGGTAGATTTGCACAGCTGATTAATGTAATTGCTCTCAGTAAGTTATACATGTGTAAAAAGTTGAGCTGGCATGTTGTGTAATACATTTACAAAAAAAGAAAAAAAAAAAGAGTAGTTGCTGAGGCTGCTTATGTACACCCAAACACCTTACGGGATTTGGTCCCTTGGTTTTGACATTTAGAGTCATGGTTTCATGGGACATCCCAGTTAATTTGCCTAATATCATGTTCAGTGCTTCTGCTCTACCTCCTAGTTTGTTCGACAGAGCCTGGAGTCTTGAAAGCTTGCAAGTGGCCATCAAAGGTACAACTGATCTCTATTTATTTGCCTGGAGCAACAGAGGAAAAAAGAAGAGTCAGGAATAGGAGGAGGGAATTGAATGTGTGGCTAATTGCCTCCATGAACAACTGCCCCCTTTGCCATGAGACCAGAATTGGATGGAGCCCGGCTACCCCTACTGAACATTTTGATCAAACACTCTATGAAGAACTCTGATCAAAAGGGGGGAAATGCAGAACAGAATTCAAATTCTCATGAAATCGAGCGTTTCTGGAGCCCTGGAGGCTGGAAGAACCCCTGAAACTATTGCCCAAGATAATCTTTACACCTTAAACCAAAAATATCCCTTGAAGTCTTCTTTAAACCAAACAATAGTTTAGCTTGACTAGTAAACAATGTCTGCCTTGAGAATTGTGGTCTGTTAAGATCTACCTATTTGGGATCAAATGGACAACAGCAACTTGAAAGATTAGATAGGAACCTTAGGGGCAATGAGTTTATGTTAACGGTGGGAGGCAACTTGAAAAGAAGGATGAGGATGGTTGTACAACTTGAAGATGAAATCAATGTCACTGAATTGTACATGTGGAAATTGTTGAATTGGTGTATGTTCTGCTGTGTATATTCTCAACAACAAAAATAAAATAAATTATTTTAAAAAGAGCTAAGCATTGTATATTTTAAGAATAAAATGAGTGCTTTGGTCACTATCAACAATGTCTGGGACTCTAAATGGGATAAAGAGTGTCTTGGTCAGACCTTATATTGTGGCCAAGGGGCCTACACAGAGGTGACCTTCTCTACCACTGAGACATCTGGCAAGGGACAAGAATGGGGAATGGCATCCCCTCTTTAAGATCTTGCCTGTACAGTTTATGTGTGATGGCATGGCTAATAAGGTACAGCATGGGTAGTCAGATAAAGATACATTGTGTTCCATCAAAGGTAAAGGCAAATTGTGGCCGAGAGGCTGTTAAAATAGTCACTGAACAGAATATATTGACCAAATCTATGACTGCAAAGTATAGAGATCATCACACAGAGTCAATAACTTCCACAATGAGAGAGTCTAATGGATGGGACCATAGCATTAAGGTTGCAATAATCCCCCATGAGGCACCATTCATTCTTGCCAGGTCTAAGAACAGGCCAAATTGGGCTGTTAAATAGGGAAGCAGTGGGGATAATCACCCCTTTTTAAGCAGGTCTTGGGTGATGGAGTCCAATCCTTGTATGCTCTGTTTTAATTTACATCAGACCATATTAACTATTTTAACCAGGAAGGAAGGTCCACTGGATCCCATTTTGTCAAGCTGAATGTAAGTGCCAAAGACTTAGTTTAATTTTATTAATCATTGGGTCAGAGCATCCATGCCCACTATGGGATATTTTAGGGCAATGAACACTTATAACTCTGGGTAATAGTTCCAATGGTTAAGTTGAGGTACACCAATTTGTTCTTTATTTTATGTTTGGTAACTCTCCTAAGAGTAAAGAGATTACCTTGTTTAAACTTAATGGGATTCTCCAGTTCCAGGGTATCTTGTTTGAATTTAGTGGGAACACCGGATATAACTGTAACTTGAGCCTTAGTATTGATTAAGGCCATGAAGGTTTGCCAATTGGTGCATCTCAGCAGATGTAAATGTTCATTTAGAATCTATGTAGTAGAAGTGCAAAAGCCAGACAGCACCCTTTTTATTTGTCTGTTGTATAAAATTTTAAAGTAAATTTTAGATTTCCGATTGCATCAAATTTTAAGACCTCTGTTTCAGCTGTTTTCCCTCTCCCTGTATCCAGCTTGTTTTTGTGGGGAGAGTAGTTACTGGATTTACTCTGGGGACCCTCTCTACCATACTCATATTTATAACTTTCTTCCATCAGAGAGTTTCAAAACAGAATCATACAAGTTAGGGGCCTCCCCATGGCATTTTATAGGGTCCTAATGAGTCATCTGCTTTTAGGAGTGTGGACTTGCTCATGCTACAGGGTGACTGTTGTTCCTCCACCCAAGCAACGACCCAATGGGCCCATATATTGCACAATGTTTCCCTCAAGCATTCTACGGAAGCAGACCAATGCCTGGGTGAGACAGACAACCAACAGTCACAGAATCAGAGCCCTTCTCCTGATCCTAGTATCAGTCACAGCTTATGCTGGAATAGAGACACAGAATTCAAGCTGAAGCACACAGATAGGTCTGAGCCGAGACACATGACCCAGAGCCAGTTTAAGAGTGTAAGGGGTTGGGGGGCAATCCCATACTACTATCCTTAAATGCCAATCATATACAATTCAATCTGAGCAAAACTTTCAATTCAGGTGGGCAAAATCTATGGCAGAATCTCAGGGAGAACCCAGCAGGGGCAGCATAAAGCAATGTAACTCAAAGTACATGCTTGCCACTGGGAAGCAAAACCAGTTAGCAAGCCAAAAGCAAGAGAAGAATGATCCCCAGATCATGGTGGTCATTGTCTAGATCATCCTGCTCATAGCACAAATTGTCTGGTGGCCTTACAGAAAGCAAAATAAAGCAAAATTTGGTTTGGATGTCGAGACACACATGCACCAAAAGGGCATGCAAAGATTTACTACTTCATGGAACTTTCTGGGCAGAGCAGGGTGGCACTCAAACTGATAAAAAAAAAAAATAGTGGCTTGTGAAACAGTGGGAGGAAATGGCCCTGATTTTTATTATGCTTAGGTGCTAGGGCTGAGGACAAGAACGCATGCGTGGGCCAGGAAGTGTGTGAATTTTCCTATCAGCTTGCCTAGATGTGGGGCAGAAGAGGAGGGGAGAACAGGGGCGGGGCATGAAGGTTACAGCAGTCAAAATCAAAACTGGAGTCAGACTCTTTATTACAGAATGGATATACCATATTTTGTTTATCCATTCTCCAGTTATTTCTACTCTTTGGCTATGATGAATAACGCTGCTATGAGTACAGCTCTTTCTGTAGAAATGTTTTCTTTCTTTTGGGTAGATATTTAGGAGTAGAGTAACCCTATGTTTAACATTTTCAGAAAATTACAGTTTTCCAGAGAGTCTGAACCGTTTTACATCTCCAACAGCACTGTATGTGGTTTCCAATTTCTATACATCCCCACTGAATTATCTTGGCATCTTTCTTAAAAATAAATTGTCTTAGACTGGGTTCTCTAGAAAAGCAAAACCAGTAAAGCATATAAATACATATACAGAGAGAAATTTACATCAAGGAAATGGCTCAAGGGGTTGTAGAGGCTGTAACGTCCCAAGTCCGTGTGCCAGGATAGAGGCTTCTCCTGATTCACATAGCCCCAGGGGCTGGCGAATTCAAGACTGGCAGGTCAGAGAGCAGGGCTCTTGCTTACAGGCTGCAAAGACTGAAGAATCCCAAGATTAGCAGGCAAGACTGAAGGTAAGCTGCCAGCTCAAGTCTCAAGAACTGGAGGTCAGACAAACAAAAGCCAGCTGCAGGACCCAGCATGAGTAAAATCCCCTGAGCCTTGCCAGAAAGTCTGCTTGTACTCAATGCAGGACACACGCCTAAGGAAACTCCCTTTCAATTCCTTTCAAGTGATTGGCTACTCACAGCCGATTCTATCATGGGGATGATCACCTATCAAATCTCAACAGGGAAGTGATAACAACATTATACGACTGCCAGAACACTGAGGATTGTGGTCCAGCCAATTGACACACAATCTTAACCATCACATCAATTGACCATAAATGTTTATTGTTGTTGCCAGGTGCTTTAGAGTCAATTTGGACTCATAGTGACCCTATGTACAACAGAACAAAACACTGCCCAGTCCTGCACCATCCTCACAATAGTTGCTATGTTTGAGCCCATTGTTGCAGCCACTATGTCAATCCATCTTGTTGAGGGTCTTCCTCTTTTTTGTTAAGCCTCTACTTTATCAAGCATAACATCCTTCTCCAGGGACTGGTCCCTCCTAATAACATATCCAAAGTACGTGTGATGAAGTGCTTGCTTAGAAACATCCTTGCTTGTAAGGAGCATTCTGGCTGTACTTCTTCCAAGACAGATTTGTTTTTTCTTCCGGCAATCCATGGTATAGTCAATATTCTTCGCCAGCACCATAATTCAAATGCATCAATTCTTCTTCGGTCCTCCATATTCGTTGTCCAGCTTTTGCAGGCATATGAGGTGATTGAAAATACCATGGCTTGGGTCAGGTGCATCAATTCTCAAAGTGACATTCTTGCTTTTTAACACTTTAAAGAGGTCTTTTGCAGCAGATTTCCCTAATGCAATACATCTTTTGATTTCTTGACTGCTGCCTCTAGGGGAGTTGATTGTGTATCCAAGTAAAATGAAATCCTTGACAACTTCAATCTTTTCTTCATTTATCATGATGTTGCTTATTGGTCCATTTGTGAGGATTCTTATGTTATTCTTATGTATTCTTATGTTGAGGTGTAATCCGTACCAAGGACTATAGTCTTTGATCTTCATCTGTAAATGCTTCAAGCCCTCTTTGTTTTCAGCAAGCAATTTTGTGTAATCTGTATATTGCAGGCTGTTAAAGAGTCTTCCTCCAATTCTGATGATGCATCCTTCTTCATATAGTCCAAGTTCTAAGATTATTTGGTCAGCATACGGATTGAATAAGTATGGTTAAAGGATACAACCCTGATGAAAAGCTTTCCTGACTTTAAACCATGCTGTATCCCCTTGTTCTGTTTGAACGACTGCCTCTTGATCTATGTAAAGGTTTAAAAATAATGATCATGAGTACAATTAAGTGTTCTAGAATTCTCATTCTTCACAATCTTATCCATAATTTGTTATGATCCACATAGTCGAATGACTTTGCATAGTCAATAAAATACAGATAAACATCTTTCTGGTATTCTCTGATTTCAGCCAAGATCCATCTGTCATCAAACAGTGATATTCTTTGTTCCACATACTCTTCTGAAACTAGCTTGAATTTCTGGCAGTTCCCTGTTGAGGTACTGCTGCAACCGTTTTTGAATAATCTTCAGCAAAATTTTACTTGTGTATAAGGTTAATGATATTGTTGGATCACCTTTCTTTGGAACGGGCACAAATATGGATCTCTTCTGCGCAGTTGTCCGGGAAGCTGTCTTCTAAATTTCTTGGCATACACAAGTGAGCACTTCCAGTACTGCATCCATTCATTGAAACATCTCAATTGGTATTCCATCAATTCCCGGAGCCTTGTTTTTTGCCAATGTTTTCAGTGTAGCTTGGACTTCTTCCTACAACACCATCAGTTCTTGATCATATGCTACCTCCTGAAATGGTTGAGTGTTCACTACTTCTTCTTGGTACAGTGATGCTGTGTATTCCTTTCATCTTCTTTTGATGCTTCCTGTGTCATTCAATATTTTGCACATAGAATCCTTCAATAGTGCAACTCGAGGCTTGAATTCTTTTCTTCAGTTCTTTCAACTTGAGAAATGCCGAGTGTGTTCCTCCCTTTTGGTTTTCTAACTCCAGGTCTTTGTAATGTCATTATAATACTTTACTTTGTCTTCTTGAGCCGCCCTTTGAAATCTTTTGTTCAGATCTTTTACTTCATCATTTCTTCTATTTGCTTTAGCTACTCTTCATTCAAGAACAAATTTCAGAGTCTCTTCTGATAACCATTTTGGTCTTCTCTTTCTTTCCTGTCTTTTTAATGACGTTTTGCTTTCTTCATGTATTATGTCCTTGATGTCATCCCACAACTTGTCTGGTCTTTGGTCATTATTGTTCAGTACATCAAATCCATTCTTGAGATAGTCTCTAGATCCAGGTGGGATGTACTCAAGGTTGTACTTTGGCTCTCGTGGACTTATTTTAATTTTCTTCAGCTTCAACTTGAACTTGCATATGAGCAATTGATGGTCTGTTCCATAGTCGGCCCCTGGACTTTTTCTTTTTTTATTGTTGTAGTTTAAATGAAGTTTACATTTCATGTTAGTCTCCCATACAAAAATTTATACCTACTTTGTTATGTGACCCTAATTGCTCTTCCCATACTGCAACAGCAAACTCCTCCTTTCCACCTCTGATTCCCCATGTCCATTCAACCAGCTCCTAACCCTCTCTGCCTTCCCATCTCACCTCCAGACAGAAGCTGCCCGTTTAGTCTCTTGTTACCTGCTTGAGCTAAGAGGCACACTCCTCACGAGTATCACTTTATGTCCCACAGTCCAATCCAGTCCAATCCCTGTTAGCCTCAGAAATTGTTTTAGTTCTGGGCTGATAGAGAATCCAGAGGCCATGCTTTCCCGGGTTCCTCCAGTCTCAGACCATTAAGTTTGGTTTTCCTACTAGAATTTGAGTTCTGCACCCCACCTTTCTCCTGCTCCATCAGGGACTCTCTGTTGTGTTCCCTGTCAGGGTGGTCATTGGTGGTATCCTGGCCTTGTTCTGACTGATGATATTGAGCTTCTCCACTGGCTCTTTCCACAGATGTAGTCGATTTGATTCCTATGCATTCCATCCAGCGAGGTCCATGTGTATAGTCACCATTTATGTTGTTGAAAAAATATATTTCCAATAAGTCATTGGTCTTCCAAAATTCTATCATTAAATCTCTGGCGTTGTTTCTATCACCAAGGTCCTATTTTCCAACTACTGATCATTCATTGTTTCCAACTTTTGCATTCCAATCACTAGTAATTATCAATACATCTTGATTGCATGTTTGACCAACTTCAGACTGCAGAAGTTGGTAAAAATCTTCAATTTCTTCATCTTTGGCATTAGTGGTTGGTGCAGAAATTTGAATAATTGTTGTATTAACTGGTCTTCCTTATAAGCATATGAATATTATCCTATCACTCACAGCATTGTACTTCAGGATAGATCTTGAAATGTTCTTTTTGAGGATGAATGCGACACAATTTCTCTTCAATTTGTCATTCCTGGCATAGTAGACCATATAAATGTCTGATTCAAAATGGCCACTACCAGTCCATTTCAGCTCACTAGTACCTAGGACATCTATCCTCAAGCGTTACATTTCATTTTTGACAACTTCCAATTTTCCTGGAGTCATACTTTGTAAATTCCATGTTCTGATTATTAATGGATGTTTGCTGCTGTTTCTTCACATTTTGAGTCATGCCACATCAGTAAATGAAGGTCCCAGTAGCTTTACTTCAAATCATTAAGGTCATCTCTACTTTGAGAAGGCATCTCTTCCTCAGTTGCATTTTGAGTTCCTTCCAACCTGGAGGCCTCATCTTTTGACACCGTATCAGACAACGTTCCACTGCTATTCATGAGGCTTTTGATTGGCCAATTTTTTAAGAAGTAGACCACAAGTGTAAGGGTTTATTTCTGGACTCTCAATTCTATTCCACTGATGTATATGTCTATTCTTATGCCAGTACCACACTTTCATGATTACTGTAACTTTGCAGCAAAGTTTGAAATCTACTTGAAATTCTTTTTCAACAACTTTTTTGCTATTCTGGATGCTTTGCACCTTCATATCAATTTAGGATTAGCTTGTCAATTTCTGCAAAAAAAAGGAAGCTGGCATTTTGGATAATGATTATAGTGATTCTGTAGATTAATTTGAGGGAGTATTGCTATCGTAATATTAAGTCTACCCATCCGTAAACATGGAATATCTTTCCATTTATTGACATTTCCTTTTAATTACTTTCAATAATGTTTTGTAGTTTTTACTGTACAAGAGTTGCATGTCTTTTGTTAAATCTATTTCTTTTTGATGTTATTGTGGAGGAAATTGTTTTCCTAATTTAATTTTCAGATTGTTAATTTCTAGTGTATTTATAGAAATACAATATGCAACATACATAGTTGCTTTATCCTGCAACCCTTCTCAACTTGTTTATTTTAGTAGTTTTACATAATTTATTTCACTTTTGTTGTGAACAGAGCATACACCAATTCAACAATTTCCACATGTACAATTAAGTGACGTTGATTACATTCTTCAAGTTGTGCAACCATTCTCACCCTTCTTTTCGAGTTGTTCCTCCATTAACGTACTCACTGTCCCCTAATTTTCCTATCTAACCTTTCGAATTGCTGTTGTCAGTTTGATCCCATACAGATAGATCTTAAAAGAGCACAATGCTTAAGGCATACATTCTTTACAGTTAAGCTAAACTGTTGTTTGGTTTTAGGAAGACTTCAGGAGATATTTTTAGTTTAAAGTTTAAAGATTATCTCAGGGCAATAGATTCAGAGGCTCATCCAGCCTCCATGGCTCCAGAAAGTCTGGATTTAAAGAGTCTTTTCACTTTTTTGATAGATACATTTGATAAACAAAAGTATTTTTTATGAGGTACCATTTATCAATTTTGTCTTTTGCTGCTTCTGCTTTTATTGTCATATCTGATAATTGATTGCTATAATCTAGGCCCCACAGCCATGACCCTATATTTTCTTCTAGGAATTTTATGGTCTTAGTTTTCACATTTAGGTTCTTAATCCATTTTATTTTTTTAAAAAATATTTGATTCTGTTTTTGGTGGAAGTTTACACATGAAATTAGCTTCTCATTTAACAATTTCTATACAAATTGTTCTATGACATTGGTCACATTCTTCACAATATATTAGCATTCTCATTATTGTCATTTTGGTTTTTATGTTTCCATTAATCTAGCTTCCCTGTCCCCCCTAGCCTTCTCATCTTTGGTCTAGGGCAAATGTTAACCATTTGGTTTCATCTAGAGGATTTTTTTGAGAAGCATAGTACTCATGGGAAAGTGATGGTGGCACAGTGGTTAAGAGCTCGGCTGCTAACCAAAAGGTCAGCAATTCGAATCCTCCAGCCGCTTCTTGGAAACCCTATGGGGCAGTTCTACTCTGCCCTATAGGGTCGCTATGAGTTGGAATCAACTCAATGGCAGCAGGTTTGTTTTTTATTTGGTTTTAGTACTCATGGGCGATAGTATTTATTGTATAGGCTAATCTGTCATTTGGCTGAAAGGTGACCTCTGGGAGTGGCTTGAGTTCCAAGTTTTAAGAGTATCTCAGGGCGATAGTTTCTGGGTTCATCTAGTCTTTACTGGTCCAATAAGTCTGGCCCCTTGTTTTAGGAATTTGAATTTTGTTCTACATTTTTCTCCCATTCTATCTGGGACCATCTATTCGTTCCCTGGTCAGAATGGTTGGTAGTGGTAACTGGGCAACATCCAAATTCTAGGCATAGACGAGTGAGCGCTTCCAGCACTGCATCTGTTTGTTGAAACATCTCAGTTGGTACTGTATCAATTCCGAGAGCCTTCTTTTTTGCCAACGCCTTCAGTGCAGCTTGAACTTCTTCCTTCAGTACCATCGATTCTTGCTTATATGCTACCTCCTGAAATGGGTGAATGTTGACCAATTCTGTAGGTTCTCTTTTTATTCTTTTGATGATGTCTTTTGATGAGCATAAGTTTATAATTTTTATGACAGCCCATTTATCTATTTTGTCTTCTGCTATTCGTGCATTTGTTGTAATGCTTGTTATCCTATTTTTACAGAAGATTAGGTCCCTTAGTTTTCTCCCAGGAATTTCATGGTTATCTGTTTGACATTAAGATCTTTGATCCATTTTGAGTTAGGTTTTGTGTTTGCTGTGAAGAATCGATCCTGTTTTAATTTTCTGCAGATGGATATCCAATTTTGCTAGCACAATTTGGGGTTTCTTTCCTTTCCATATGAAGTTGGTCATTAGTTTTTCCATTTCAGTAAAGAATGTTGTTGGGATTTGTATTGGCATTGTATCAAATCTGTAGATAACTTTAGGTAGTACTGACATTTTCACAATATTAACCCTTCCTATCCACGAGCGTGGGATGTTTTTCCATTTTTGTAGATCTCTTTTAGCAGTGTTTTATAATTCTCATTGTATGAGTATTTTATGTTCCTGATTAGGTTAATCTCTTGGTATTTTATTGATTTGGGGGCTATTGTAAATGGTATTGTTTTCTTGATTTCTTTTTCAAAGTAGGTCTTTGTTAGTGTAGAGGAACCCAGCTGATTTTTGTGTGTTGATCTTTTATCTTGCAACGTTGCTAAATTTTTCTATTAGTTCCAGTGGGGTTTTTTTTTTTTTTTTTTTTTGTGGAATCCTTAGGGTCTTCTATATATAGGATAATGTTATCTGCAAATAGTAGTAATTTTACTTCTTTTCTCATTTGGACATATTTTATTTCTCTTTTTTGTCTATTCTGGCTGGGACTTCCAGTACAATGTTGAATAAGAGTGGTGATAATGGGCATCCTTGTCTTGTCCCTGTTTTCAGAGGGAAGGTTCTAAGCCTTTCTCTGTTGAATATGATATTGGCTGTTAGTTTTTCATATATGCCATTAATTACATTGAGGAATTTCCTTTTCACTCCTATTTTGCCAAGAGTTTTTTTAAAATCAGGAATGGGTGTTGAATTTTATTGAATGCCTTTTCTGCATTGGTCGATATGACCATGTGGTTCTTTTCCTTTGTTTTATTCATTTGGTGGATTACACTATTGATTTTCTGATGTTGGACCACCCTTGTAATCACGGTATGAATCCCACTTGATCACGTTGTATGATTTTTTTTTTTTTAATATTTTATTGTACTTCAGGTGAAGGCTTACAGAACAGTTTCTCATGTAACAGTAGTACACATGCTGTTTTATGACTTTGGTTAACAACCCCACAACATTTTAACCCTCTGAATTCTCAGCTTTCTTTTTTTTTTTTGGTGAAAATACACATAGTCAAAGATACACCATTTCAAAACTTTTTACGTACACATTTAAGTGACATTGACTATGCTCTTCCAATTGTGCTGCCATTCTCGCCCAAGATGAAGGCTTACAGGACAAAATAGCCTCCCATTTAACAGTTACTACAAATGTTGCCCTATAACAGTGGTTAACAATCTCACAACACATCAACAGTATCCTTACTCAACTTATGTTCCTTATCATCAGCTTCCTATTCCCTCTCTGCCTTCTGGCCCTTGTCACTGGACTCCTGTACCTCGTTAGTCTCATTTAGTTTTACTGGGCTGTCCACTCCCAGGCTGAACAGTGAACCTCGAAGGTAACTTCACCTCTGAGCTGAAAGGGTGTCTGGGGGCCACACTCTTGAGGTTTCTCCAGTTTCCTTTAGGCCAGTAAATCTGGTCTTATTTTTTTTTTTTTTTTTTGGGAGTTAGAATTATGCTCTACATCCTTCTCCAGCTCTGTCCTGAACCCTCTGTTGTGATCCTGGTCAGAGCAGTCAGCGGTGGTAGCCGGGCACATCTAGCTGTACTGGACTCAGTCCGGTGGAGGTCTTGGTAGCTGTGGTCAATTAGTCCTTTGGACTAATCTTTTTGTTGTATCCTGTTCTCTTCATTCTCCCTTGCTCCAGAAGGGATGAGACCAGTGTAGTATCTTAGATGGCCGCTCACAGGCTTTTAAGACCCCAGACACTACTCACCAAGGTAGAATGTAGAGAATTATCTTTATAAGTAGTGTCATGCCAGTTGAGCTAGATGTTCCCCGAGACCATGGTCCCCAGAGCCCTCCGTCCAACAACTCAGTCCCTCGGGGAGTTTGGATGTGTCCATGGGGCCTCCATGACCTTTCCTTGTGCAGGTTGTGTTAGTTTCCCTTGTATTGTGTACTGTCTCACCTCTCACCCAAGGTACCACTTATCTATTGCCTATTTAGTATTCCCCCCCCCATCCCTGGTAACCAACAAGGATTGTTACATTTTGCATGTGAATTTTTTCATGGGTTTTTACAATAGAGGTCTCATACAATATTTGTCCTTTTGTGATTGACTTATTTCACTCAGCATAATGTCCACGTTGCATGATTTTTTTGATATGTTGCTGAAGTCTGTTGGCTATAATTTTGTTGAAAACTTTTATATATATATTCATAAGGGATATTGGTGTGTAGTTGTCCTTTTTTGTGATGTCTTTGCCTGTTTTCGATATCAGGGTTATGCTGGCTTCATAGAAGGAGTTCAGTCTTGTTCCTTTCTCTTCTGTGTTTTTGAAGCGATTGAGCAGGATTGGTGTCAACACTTCCCTGAATGTTTGGTACAATTCTCTAGTGTAAACATCTAGTCCTGGGTTTTTTGTTTGTTTATTTGCTGGTAGTTTTTTTAATGACATCTTCTATCTCTTCTTTTGTGATAGGTCTGTTGAAATTTTCTACCTCTGTTTGTGCTAATTTGGGTAGGTAGTGTGTTTCTAGGAATTCGTCCATTTCCTCTAGGTTTTCAAATTTATCGGAGTATAATTTTTCATAGTAATTGGTTATGATCCTCTTTATCTCTGATGGATCAGTTGTAATGTCACCAATTTCATTTCTTAATTTGGTTAGTAGCCTCTTCTGGACTTTTTCTTTTGTCAGTCGAGCCAGTGACTTATCTACTTTGTTGATCCTTTCAAAGAACCAAGTTCTGGTTTTGTTAATTCTTTCAATTGTTTTTATATTTTCTAACTCACTTATTTCTGCTCTGATTTTTATTATTTCTTTTTTCTGGTTGCTTTTGGGTTCTTTTGCTCTTCCTTTTCTATTTGCTCAAGTTGTTGGTTTACGTTAGTGCTTTTGGATCTTCTTTTTTAATGTAGACATTTATTGCTATAAATTTGCCTATGAGTACTCCTTTTGCTGTTTCCCAAAAGTTTTGATATGCTTTCATTTTCATTTGATTCTATGAATTTTTTAATTTCATTTTTGATTTCTTGTATGACCCAAAAATGTTTCAGTAGTATATTGTTTCCATGTAAGTATTTTTTCCCCTTATTTATCCTGTTGTTGATTTCTAGTTTCATACTACTATGGTCTGAGAAGGTGCTTTGTATGATTTTAGTCTTTTAAAATTTGTTGAGACTTGTTTTGTGTCCTAGCATATGGTCTATTCTGGAAGATGATCCTTGTGCACTTCAGAAGAATGTGTATTTTTCTGATGTTGGATGAACTGCTCTATACATATAGCTGTTAGGCCCAATTAGCTTATGATTTTATTTAAGTTCTCAATGTCTTTAGTGATTTTCTTTTTAGATGTTCTGTCTATAATTGAAAGTGGTGTGTTGAAATTCCCTACTATTATTGTGGAGTTGTCTATTTCTCCTTTCATATTAGTCAGAATTTGTTTCATGTATTTTGGTACATTGCTGTTAGGTGCATATATAATTGTTATGCCTTCTTGTTGAATTGACCCCTTATTATGTAATTTATCATTATGTCCTTCTTTATCTCTTGTAACAGATTTTGATTTAAAGTCTATTTTATGTGATATCAGTATGGCCACCCCTGTGCTTTTTTTTGTTTACTGGGTGCATGGAATATTTTTCTTCTTCCTTTTATTTTCAGTCTGTTTGTGACCTTGTCTCTAAGGTGGATTTCTTGTCAATGGAATAAGGATGAATCATGTTTTTTTTTTTTTTAATCCATTCTGCCACTCTCTGCCTTTTGTATGGGTGTTTAGACCATTTACATTTAAGGTTATTACTGAAAATAGATTATCTACCCCACTCATTTTGTTATGTGTGTTTTGAGTGTTTCCTATCTTGTTTACTGTACTGATTTTTCTATTTTTGTTTGTATTTGGGTGCTTTCTTGTTATGAGCTTTTTTATTAACTTGCTTTTCTCCTGAGTGTTTCTTCTTAGTGATTTCTTAGTGGTTACCACATATGTTACTTTACATGATTTACAATTACTACAGCATCTAGCATAACTACTAACATACAACCTTAACATAATAAATATTCCTGATATGCTCCTCCCTCTCCTATTTGTGTTAATATCAATATACAACATATATTTAATAGGTTTAATTTTTACTTATTTCTTAATGTTCTTGCCTTTCCATTTGGAGTACTACCTTGAGTAATACTTGCAAAGCTGGCCTGGTAGTGGCGAGTTCTCAGAACTTCTGTTTGTTTGAGAATGCCTTGATCACCCCCTCGTTTTTGAATAACAATTTTGCTGGGTAAAGTATTCTCGGTTGGCAACTGTTTTGGCTCATTATCTTATATACGTCACTCATTGTCTTCTGGCCTCTGGAGTTTCTGGGGAGAAATTCACACTGACTCTTATGAAAGACCCTTGGTATGTTAAATTGTGTTTTTCTCTTGCTGCTTTCAAAATTTTCTCCTTGTCTTTGGTTTTCAAGAATTTTATTAGGATATGTTCCAGAGTTGATCCTTTTGTGCCTCTTTTGATTGGTGTTTGTGTAGCTTCCTGTATTTTCCCTGGCACACCCACTCCCATGGTGTGTTGCTGGTGCCGCCTCCCATTTGACTGGCGTCTGAAGAGTTCCCCTGGCCCTGCTGCTCTTGAAGCTCCTCCAGGTCCTAATTCCTGTTAGTTTTGGGCCTCAATGAGTTTCAACAGTATTCTCACAGAGCATTAAGTTCTTCCTTCACCTGCTCCTACTTGTGCCCCTGGAGAACTCCCAAGACCAAGGTTCACCGCCTTAAAAAAATCCAGCTAGAGCTTCCTCAGATAAGCTCCTTTTCTGTGTTCCTTACTGGGGTTGTTACCTCGTCCTGTTCCAAAATGGCTGTGATGAGCTCACATTCACAATGTTAGCGGGTAGGATCTCTCAGTTTCTGTGCTGACCCCGTTCCTCCTCTCCCCCAATTCTGTACTCACCCCGATTCTCCAGTTCCTCAGATGCTGTATGGAGCTTTGAGATCGCAGTCGGTGCTTGTTTTTATTAGTTGTTCAGTGTGTTAGCCACTGGGGAGTAGATAGGAGCATCCACTCAATTTGCAATCTTGCTCCGCCTCCCTTAATCCATTTTAAATTGGTTTTTGTGTATGGTTTGCGACATGAATTCTGATTCATTCTTCTGCATGTGGAAATCTAATTTTTACCACCACCATTTATTGAAGAGACTCTTCCTTCCCCATTGAATGGACTTAGCACTCTTGTTGAAAATCAGTTGAACGTAGATGTATACATTTATTTCGGGACTCTCAATTATTCCATTGGTCTGTATGCCTGTTTTTATACCAGTAGCAGGTTGTCTTAATTAATTTGGCTTTATAGTATGTTTTGAAGTCAGGAATCGTGAGTCCTCCAGCTTTATTCTTCTTCTTCCAGATTGCTTTAGTTATTCAGGGTCCCTTGCCTTTCCATATAAATTTGAGAATTGGCTTTTCTATTTCTGTAAAGCAGGCTGTTGGAATTTTGATGGGGATTGCATTGAATTTAAGGTGCTCTGGTGGTGTAGTGGTTAACAGTTTGGCTGCTAATCAAAAGACTGGCAGTTGGAATCCACGGCCACTCCTTGGAAATCCTATGGGGCAGTTCTACTCTGTCCTATAGGGTCATTAGGAGTTGGAATTGACTCAGTGGCAACAAATTTTTGTTGTAAACGATAATTTCCTTAGTTATCTAGTGCTGCTATAACAGATATACTACAAGTGGGTTGCTTTAATTAACAGAAATTTATTTTCTCACATTTAGGAGGCTACAAGTCTGAATTCAGGTTGCCAGCTTTAAGGTCTTCATTTCTTTTCAGCTTCTATTCCTAGGTTCCTTGGTGATCATGGAGTATGTACGTTACCTACTGTTTGTGCTTGCTTGCTTAATCTGCTCTTTTATATTTCAAAAGAGATTGACTTAAAAAACACCCTTCACTAATACTGCTTCACTAACATAACAAAGAAAACCCGATCTCAAATGGGATTGTAGCCAAAGGATTTACAATACATATTTTTTGGGAACACAATTCAATCCATAATATTCCACAATTCGGCCCCCAAAATTCATGTCCTTTTTGCATGCAAAACACATTCATTCCATCACAGCATCCCAAAAGTCTTAAATCAATTTCAAATCCAAAATTTCAAGAAAGAAAAGAATCACATGACCATCTCATTTGATATAGAAAAGGCATCCGACAAAGTCCAACACCCACTCCTGATAAAAACTCTCAATAAATAGGTATAGGAGGGAAATTTCTCAACATGGTAAAGGGCATCTATGCAAAACTAATGGCCAGCATCTTTCTTAATGGAGAGAGGCTGAAAACATTCCCTTTGAGAACAGGAACAAGACAAGGAAGCCCTTTATCACCACTCCTATTTAACATTGTGCTGGAAGTCCTAACCAGAGCAATAACGCAAGAAAAAGAAATAAAGTGCATCCAAATTGGTAATGAAGAAGTTAAACTGTCTTTGTTTGTGGATGATATGATGCTATACATAGAAACCTTAAAGACTCCACAAGAAAATTACTGGAACTAATAGATTCAGCAGAGTATCAGGATACAAGATAAACATACAAAAATCAGTTGGATTCCTATACACCAAAAGAAAATGATGAAAAGGAAATCAGGAAAACAATATCATTTATAATAGCCCCTAAAAAAAATAAAATACTTAGGAATAAATCCAACCAGGGATGTAAAAAGACCTACACAAAGAAAACTACAAAACACTACTGCAAGAAACCCAAAGAAATCTACATAAATTGAAAAACATACCATGCTCATTGATAAGTAGACTCAACATTGTGTAAATGATTGTTCCACCAAGAGCAATTCACAAATACAATGCAATCCCTATCCAAATACCAACAACATTCTTTAAAGAGGTGGAAAAACTAATCATTAACTTTATATGGAAAGGGAAGAAGCCCCGGATAAGTAAAGCACTATTGAAGAAGAAGAATAAAGTAGGAGGACTCACACTACCTGACCTCAGAACCTACTATACAGCTACGATAGTCAAAACAGCCTGGTACTGGTGCAATGACAGATACATTGACAAATGGAACAGAATTGAGAACCCAGATGTAAATCCATCCACCTACAGTCAGAAGGGACCAAAGTCCATCAAATGGGGAAAAGACAGTCTTTTTAACAAATGGTGCTGGCAAACCTGTATGTCCGCCTGCAAAAAAAGAAACAGGACCCATACCTCACACCAAACACAAAAACTAATTCAAAATGGAACAAAGATCTAAATATAAAGTGAAAAACTATAAAGTTCGTAGAAGAAAAAATAGATCTATGTTAGAAGCCCTAATACACAGCATTAAAAGGATACAAACCATCACCAATAACACACAGGCTCCAGAAGATAAGCTAGATAAGTGAGACCTTCTAAAAATTAAACACCTAGGCTCATCAAAAGACTTCACCAAAAGAGTAAAAAGAGAACCTACCGACTGGGAAAAAAATTTTGGCTATTACAAATCAGACAAAGGTCTAATTTCTAAAATCTACAAGAAAATCCAACACCTCTACAACAAAAGGACAAATAATCCAATTAAAAAATGGGCAAAGGAAATGTACAGACATTTCACCAAAGAAGACATTCGAGTGGCCAACAGACACACGAGGAAATGCGATCACTAGCCATTAGAGAAATGCAAATCAAAACCACAGTGAGATACCATCTCACCCGGCATTACTGGCACGAATCAAAAAAACAGAAAATAACAAATGTTGGAGAGGCTGTAAGGATATCGAAACTCTTATGCACTGCTGGTGGGAATGCAAAATCATACAATCATTTTGGAAAATGATATGGCAGTTCCTTAGAAAGCTAGGAACAGAAATACCATATGATCCAGCAATCCCACTCCTAGGAATATATTCTAGAGAAATAAGAGTCGTAGACATATGCACACTCATGTTCATTGCAGCATTGTTCACAATAGCAAAAAATGGAAACAACCCAGATGCCCATCAAGAGATGAATGGATAAACAAACTATGGTACATACACACAATGGAGTACTACTCAACGATAAAGATCATTGATGAATCTGTTAAGCATCTCATAGCATGGATGAATCTGGAGGGCATTATGTTGAGTGAAATAAGTCAATCACAAAAGGATAAATATTGTATGAGACCACCACTGTAAAAACTCATGAAAAAGTTTACACACAAAAAGAAACAATCTTTGATGGTTATGAGGGAGGGGAGGGATGGGGAAACACTAAATAGACAATCGATAAGTGGTAGATTTGGCGAAGGGGAAGACAGTACACAATACTGGAGAAGCCAGCACGACTTGTACAAGGAAAGGTCATGGAAGCGTCATAGAAACATCCAAACTCCCTGAGGGACCAAGGGACCGAACTGCTGGGCTGAGAGCTGCAGGGACAATGGTCTTGGGGAACATCTAGTTCAACTGGCATAATATAGCTTATAAAGAAAAGGTTTTACATTCTACCTTGGTGAGTAGCATCTGAGATCTTAAAAGCCTGTGAGCAGCCATCTGAAACACTCCACCGGTCTCACCCCTTTGGGAGCAATAGAGAATGACAAAAACAAGATAGAAGGGAAAGATTAGTCCAAAGGACTAATGGACCACAGCTACCACGGCCTCCTCCAGACTGAGTCTAGTACAACTAGGTGTTTCCCGGCTACCACCACTGTCTGCTCTTACAGGGATCACAATAGAAGGTCCCTGACAGAGCTGGAGAAAAATGTAGAACAAAATTCTAACTCACACACACAAAAAAGATCAGACTTATTGGTCTGACAGAGACTGGAGAAACCCTAAGAATATGGCCCCCAAGCATCCTTTTAGCTCAGTAATGAAGTCACTCCTGAGGTTCACCCTTCAGATAAAGATTAGACAAACTCATAAAACAAAATGAGACTAAAGGGGCACAACAGCCCAGGGACAAGGACTAGAAGGCAGAAGGGGACAGGAAAGTTGGTAATAGGGAACCAAAGGTTGAGAAGGGAGAGTGCTGACATATTGTGGGGTTGTTAACCAATGTCATAAAACAACATGTGTGCTAACTTTTTAATGAGAAACAAGTTTGTTCTGTAAACCTTCATCTAAAGTACAATAAAAAAAATTAAAAAATACTTCGGGTTAAATGAAAATAAATACACAACATTATGAAACCTACAGGATACAGCAAAGGCAGTCATCATAAGGAAACTCATAGCAGTAGATGCCTACATCAAAAATCAAGAAAGATCTCAAATCAACAGTCTAACTCAACAACATAAGGAACTAGAAAAAGAGAATAAACTAAGCCCAGACCCACAAGAAAGGAAGTAACAAAGATCAAAACAAATAACAGAGAGAATAGAAAAGCAGTAGAGAAAATCAACAAAACCAAAAGTTGATTCATTGAAAAGATCTATAAAATTGACAAACCACTAGCTAGACTGGCAAAGAAAAAAAGTGAGGGGACGCAAATAACCAAAATAAGAAATGAAACTGAAGACATTACAACATCCAACAGAAATGAAAAGGATCATAAGAGTACAAAGAAAAGTTGTACTCCAAAAAATTGGAAACAGAGAAAATGGAAAAATTCCTAGAAACATACAATCTAGCTAAACTAACACAAAAAGAGGTAAAAAGTCTCAGAAGACCCAAAGTAGAGAAGAAATTGAACCAGTAATCAAAAACCTCCCAACAGCAGCAACAACAACAACATAACGCCCTGGACCAGATGCATTCACTGGAGAATTTTACCAAACACTGAGAGAATAATTGACACTAAAGCTTGCTCAAATGCTTCTAAAATATAGAAGAGAAAGGAATACTCCCTAACTCATTATATGAAGCTAGCATTACCTTGATACCAAAGCCAGACAAAGACATCACAAGAAAACTACAGATCAAGATCCCTCATGAATATAGATGCAAAAATTCTCAACAAAATACTAGTGAACAGAATCCAACAACGTATTAAAAGAATTATACATTCATGACCAAATGGGATTTATTCTTGCAAGGATGGCTCAACATTAGAAAATCAATGAAAAAATTAACAGTACAAAGGAAAATAATCAATCAGCTCAATAGGTGCAGAAAACGCATTTGATAAAATTCAAAATCCTTTCTTGATAAAATGCTCAACAAGACAGGAATAGAAGGGAGGTTCCTCAACATGATTAAGGGAATCTATGAAAAACCAACAGCCAACATTATACTCACTGGAGAAAGGCTGAGAGCCTTCCCCTTGATAACATGAACTAGACAAAGATGCCTGCTATCACCACCTCTATTCAATACTGTACTGGAAGTCCTACCCAGAGGAATACGGCAAGAAAAAGAAATAAAAGTACCCAAATAGAAAAATAAGAAGTAAAATTATCTCTATCTGCAAACGACATGATCCTATATATAGCAAAATCCAAAATAATCCACAAGAAAGCTTCTACAACTACCATATTTTTACACGTGTCTTCTGTATTTGTCTGCTGGCTGCATCCCCCCCCCCCCATGAGGTAGTTTTGTAAATGTGATATGCTAATTTTTTTTTACAGCAACATGTGGAAGAGGATTGGCATGGTGGCACTTGTGAGGGTCCCTCATGGGGGGAGGACATTGTTGGCAAACAAATGCAGAGGGTGTGTGTTATTTGTGTAAAAATCAGAAATAGAAGAATTCAGTAAAGTTACAGGGCACAAAATCAACACACAAAAATCAGTTGAGTTTCTATACACCAACAAGGAAAAATTTGAAAAGAAAATCAGGAAAACAATTCCATTTACAATTGCACCTAAAAGAATAAAATACCTAGGAATAAACCTAACCAGGGATGTAAAGGACTTATACAAAGAAACTATAAAACACTGCTGCAAGAGACTAAAACAGACCTAAATGAAAGGAAAAACATTCCAGGCTCATGGATTGCAAGACTTTAATATTGTGAAAATGTTAATACTACCCAAAGCAATCTATAGATTAAATGCAATTCTGAAAAAAATTCCAGTATTTTTTACAGAAATGGAAAAACTAATTCTTAACTTTATATGGAAAAGCAAGAGGCCCTAAATAGCCAAAGCAATTCTGAAGAAAAAGAGCAAAGTAGGAGGTCTCACACTTTACAATTTCAAAAAATACTATATACAGCTATGAGAGACACAGAGACCAGTGTAACAGAATTGAGGACCCAGAAATAAATCTATACATCTATTGTTAACTGATTTTTGACGAAGGTGCTAAGTCTATCCAATGGGGAAAATGCAGAAAAATGAAGCAAGGTCCATACATCACCACATTCACAAAAACTAATTCAAAATCGATCAAGGACCTAAATATTAGACCTAAAACCATAAAGTTCTTGGAAGAAAATATAGGGGCTGCGGTGCAGTGAACATGGCCTTTCTAGCCAAGGTCTTCTAATTCTCCCAAAATGGTTGGCTGGGCCACAATCTTGGAAGGGATTGGTCAGTTTACTACGCTAATCAAGTGATTTGTGGTCTACCAAGGGGATTGGTCAGTTCCTGATCTTGGTGAGGGGACCATGCCTTGAAATTGACAAGGAATAGGCTTATATAAGTGCCAATCCCACAGAAGTTTAGGGGGATCTCACTACCATCATGAAGAGTCTAGACTGGAGTGAGTCCTTTGGACCTGGGGTCATTGTGCTGGAAACCTCCTAAACCCAGAAGAGAGAGCTGTAACACTGAAGACAGTGCAAGATGACAATAGACTTTCTGGCCCACCAAGCAAGGTGGCTGCAGTGGGTTTCTCAGTCAACAGAGCAAGCCAGCTGCAGCAGGCTGGCCAACTCATGGAGTAAAAGCTGAGTATCTTTGGGAAGGATGCTTGCCACAGGAGCTAAAAGAGCTGTAATGCCTGTGCAAGGAAGAAATCTGAGTGCTCCATGCAGGGGTTGCCTCAGAGGGTCCTGTGCAGGGGTCCTCCTACAGCAAGGCAGAGCCAGATACCTTTAGGTAGGAGGCTTGCAGTGGCACTAAAAGAGCTGCAACACTTGCTTTAGCAGTGCAAGGGAAGCTCTTACATCCAAAAATACAAATACACTGAAAGGATGGAAAAAATATCCTACGGAAATAGTAAGCAGAAGAGACCTCAAATGACTATATTAGTATCAGACAAAATATATTTTAAGTAAAACAAAAAAATAAAAATAAAAATAAAAAATGTTACTAGAGACAAGAACATAAAAGGTTCAATTCCTCAAGGAGATATAACAATTATAAACACATATGCACCCAACAACAGAGTCCCAAATTACATGAAGCAAACATTGACTGAATTGAAAGGGAAAATACATTAATAGTTGAAGACTTTAATACATCACTTTCTATAATGAATAAAACGTCTAGACAAAAATCATTATGGAAATGGAGGATTTGAACAACACTAACCTAACACACATATATAGAACATTCCACCCAACAATAGCAAAATACATATTCTTCTCCAGTGCAAATGAATCATTCAAAAGGAGAGACCACCTGTCAGGTCACAAATCTAGTCTCAACAACAATAATAACAAAACTGAAATTTTACCAAGTATCTTCTTTGACCAAAAAGGAGTGAAACTAGAAATGAACAACAGAAGGAAAACTGAAAAAATGTTCAGATAAGCAATTACACAATATACTCTTAAACAACAAATGGGTCAAAGCTGAAATCAGAAGAAACGTTAGACAATTCTTAGAGACAAATGAAAATGAAAGCAAAACATGTGAAAAGTTATGGGATGTAGTGAAGCCAGAGTTCAGAGGGATTTTACAACTGTAACTGCTTACATTAAAAAAGAATCATCACAAATCAATAATCCATATTTACACCTAAAGAAACTAGACAAAGAAGAGCAAACTAAACCCAAAGCTTGCAGAAAAAGTGAATAATAACTACAGCAGAGATAAAGAAATAGTGAATAGAAAAACAATGGAGAGAATCAATAATATCAAAAGTTGGTTCTTTGAAGTCCTAACCTCTGTACTTGTGAATGTGACCCTGTTTAGAAATATGGCTTTTCTTTAGTTATGTTAATTAGTTCTTACCAGAGTAGTGTGGGTCCTAATACTAATTCTTTCTGAGTGGTGTCTTCTAAAATGGAAGATAGATAAGGAGATGATGCCACACACAGAGAAGGATGTCCATACGATGATGGAGACAAATGAATCTAGAAACCAAGGAATGCCAAGGATTTCCAGCAGCTACTAGAAGCTAGGAGAGAGGCATGAAACAGTTTCTCTCTCAGAGCATCAGAAAAGTTAAACTTGGTTGATACTCTGATTTGCACTTCTAGCCTCTGGAATTATAAGACAATAAATTTCTGTTCTTTAAAGCCACCCACTATGGCAGCACCAGAAAACTAAGATAGGAGGGAACAATAAGGGCAGCATTACCCTTATAACAAACCCAGATAAAGACACACAAGAAAAGAAAACTACTGACTAATATCTTTTGTGAATATAGATGCAAAAAGTTTCGACAAAATACTAGGAAACAGAATCTAGTAGCATATTTTAAGCACATACCATGACCAAGTGGGATTTAGCTCAGGAATGCAAGGTCGGTTCAAAATAAGAAAGTCAATCATGTAATACACCACATTAAGAGAATGAAGGAAAAAACCACATGATCATTTCAATAAATGCAGAAACAACATTTGACAAAGATTCCACATCCACATGATAATATTCAAAAAACCAAGAATAGAAGAGAACTTCATTAACATGATAAAGAACATTTTTTTAAAAATACAAAGCTAACATCATACTGAAAGACTTCCCCCTAAGACTGGGAACAAGACAAAGATGCCTATTTTCACCACTACTATTCAGCACAGTACTGAAAAGTCTACCCAGAGCAACAAGGCAAGGGAAAAACAAACAAAGAAAAAGCATACAAATTGGAAAGTAAGAAGCAAAACTATCTCTATTTGGGGATGGCATCAACAATATACAAAGTCAACATACAAAAACCAGTGGTGTTTCTATACATCAGCAATAAGCATTTCAAAATGGACAGTAAGGCAGTAATTCCATTTACAATAACATCTAAAAGAATAAAATACCTAGGAATAAATTTAACCAAAGAAGTGAAAGGCTTTTACACTGAAAACTATACATCATTACTGAAAGAAATTAAAGAAGATCTAAAGAAACAGGACAATCCATGGTCATGGATTGGAAGACTTAATATTTTGAAGATGTCAATACTACCCAAAAGAAGTTTAGCTTCAGTGAAATCCCTATCAAAATTCCAACAGCCTTCTTTTCAGAAATGGAAAAACCAATCCTCAAATTTATATGGAACTGCAAGGGACCCCAAATAGCCAAGGCAATCTTGAAAAAGAAGAACAAAGTATGAGGACTCATGCTTCCCAATCTTAAAATATACTATAAAGCTACAGTAATGACAGACATATAGACCAATGGGCTAGAGTTGAGAGTGCCGAAATGAAACTATATCTATGGTCAATTGATTTCCAACAAGAGTGCTAAGTCTACTCAGTGGGAGAAGAATAGCCTCTTTAATAAATGGTGCTGGGACACATGGATTTCCACCTGCAAAATGATGAAGTGGAGCCTATACCTCACATCATATATGAAAATTAACTCAAAGTGGATCAAAGAACTAAATGCTAGAACTGAAGTCATAAAACCCTTAGATCAAAACATAGGGGTAATGCTTCCAGATGTAGTTTTTAATGATATATCCTTAGATATGACACCAAAAGAATGAGAAACAAAAGATGAAATAGGTAAATGGTACTTCATCAAAATTAGAAACATGTTCATAAAAAACAATGGAAGAGACAACCTATAGATTGGTAGAAAAAGTATGGGACCCATACATCGGATAAGGGTTTAATATCCAAAATATATAAAGAACTCCTATAGCATAACAGACTAACAACTCAATTTAAAAAGGGGCAAATGATTTGAAGATACATTTCACCAGAGAAGAAATACAAATGGTCAAGAAGCACCTGAAAAGATACTCAACATCATTAGTCATTAGGGTAGTGCAAACCAAAAGCATAATGATATTTTTATTATCTCACTTCACCCCCCACTAACATGGTTATGATAAAAAAAAAAAAAACCTGAAAACAACAGATGTTGGTGAAGATGTGGAGAAATTGGAACTTCCACACATTGCTGGTGGGATTGTAAAATGGTAGAGCTGATATGGAAAACAGTTTGGTTGTTGCTAAAAAAAACTAAACATAGAATTGCCATATGATTCAGCAATTCCACTGCTAGGTATATTCTCAAAAGAACTGAAAGCAGAAATGCAAATAGATACTTGTATACCAGTGTTCACTGCAGTATTCACAATAGCCAAGTGTCCGTCAACAAGCTAAATGTTCATCAACAGATGAATGAATAAACAAAATGTAGTATATACATACAATGGAATATTGCTCAGCCATAAAGAGATGAAGTCCTGATACATGCTACAAAATGAAAGAACCGTGAACACATTATGCTGAGTGAACTGTCAGTCACGAAAGGCAAATATTTGTATGATCCCACTTATATAAAATATCTAGACTAGGGACATGTATAGAGACCAAAGTTTATTAGTGGGTACTAGGGATGGAGGGGGAAAGAGAGTCATTGCTTAGAAGTCACTGAGCTTGTTAAAGGTGATGGAAAAACCTTGGAAACACAGTGGTGATGATTGCACTATATGATGAATCTAATTAATATCACTAAATTGTACGTATAAAAAGTGTTGAAATGGAAAATGTTTTTTTTTTTTTAATATATACACTTTCCACACACACACAAAAAGGAAAACAAATTTGGAAAGAAAGAAATTAACCTAATAATATTAGTTACCTCAGGAAAAAGTGAGAAAAATAAAGATCTTAATTTTATCTGTGATATCATCTCTCTATACACACACACACACACACACACACACACACACACACACACACACACACATATAAATACATTAAACAGAATCACACAATGAGCCTCAATATTGTCATTATTCAGATGGCATGTGAGGTAGAGAGATCAAGAACAAGCTAGAAACCACAAGTACGAGCTGGAGCCCACAAGGATGGGCTGAAACCCATGTCACTTCTCATTACCTCTGATCTTGCAGTACATCCTGCAAAAGCTAAGGTCCTTCATAATTAAGCTAAGCATACATCCCTGGTTCAGGTGTCAGAGTGGCTAAGGGAGGATCCAAATGGAAGGTGGAGTACCTGCAGGAGAAGATACAGGTTCAGCTGCTGCCTCACACCAATGAGGTGAATCAGTAGATCCGTGACAAAGTGTGAAGCCCACAAAATGGTGGCTACTTCACTTATGCCCTGTAAATCTCGCATAAGAATCTTTCTTGCAGCCCACCTCAATTGGAAACATACAAGAAAGGAAAATTTGGGAAATGTAGTTCAGTCCAGCATAGTGAATACATTACAAACTAACCTCAGCCTACCCCTTGTACAAGAAACTCATAAACATTCTCTTAAACCATCTTTAATTTCCAAATAAAAACAAAAGCAAAGTCATGCTCCTACCTCCTAACATAACCAACTAGCCTGCAAACAACCAAAAACATGTTAATCTTTTCCTCAGAAGAGTATATAAAGTCTGGGTTTGTGTGTGTGTCTTCGAGTGATGTTCATTTCTCTCCTACCTCATGCACTGATATCCTGCAGCTTAAATACTGACATATTTTTTTAATTTTTTTTTTTATTGTACTTCAGGTGAAGGCTTACAGAACAAATACTTTCTCGTGAAACAGAAGTACACACGTTGTTTTATGACGTTGGTTAACAACCCCACAACATATCAACCCTCTAACTTCTCAACCTTTTTTTTTTTTTTTGGTGAAACTACACATAGCCAAAGATACACCGTTTCAAAAATTTCTACATGCACAGTTCAGCGACATTGACTATGCTCTTCGAATTGTGCCGTTATTCTCACTTAAGATGAAGCCTTACAGAACAAAATAGCTTCTCATTTAACAGTTACTACAAATGTTGCCCTATGACAATGGTTAACAATCTCACAACACATCAACAATATCATTACTCAACCTTGGGTTCCCTATCACCAGCTTCCTTGTCCCCTTCTGCCCTCTGGCCCTTGTCACTGGACTCCTGTACCTCGTTAGTCTCATTTGGTTTTACGGGGCTGTCCACTCCCAGGCTGAACAGTGAACCTCGGAGGTAACTTCACCACTGAGCTCAAAGGGTGTCTGGAGGCCATACTCTCGGGGTTTCTCCAGTCTCCATTAGGCCAGTAAATCGGGTCTTTTTTGTGTGTGTGTGCGTTAGAATTATGCTCTACATCCTTCTCCAGCTCTGTCCAGAACCCTCTGTTGTGATCCTAGTCAGAGCAGTCAGTGGTGGTAGCCAGGCACCATCTAGTTGTACTGGACTCAGTCCGGTGGAGGCCTTAATAGCTGTGGACAATTAGTCCTTCGGACTAATCTTTTCCTTGTATCCTGTTCTCTTCATTCTCCCTTGCTCCCAAAGGGATGAGACCAGTGGAGTATCTTAGATGGCCGCTCACAGGCTTTTAAGACCCCAGACACTACTCACCAAGGTAGAATGTAGAACATTGTCTTTATAAGCTGTGTCATGCCAATTGAGCTAGATGTTCCCCAAAACCATAGTTCCCACAGCCCTCCACCCAGCAATTCAGTCCCTCAAGGAGTTTGGATGTGTCTATGGGGCTTCCATGACCTTTCCTTGTACAAGTTGTGCTAGTTTCTCCTGTATTGTGTACTGTCTCAACCTTCACCAAAGATACCACTTATCTATTGTCTATTTAGTATTTCCCCTCCCACCCTTCCCACCCCAGGTAACCAACATTACATTTTGTGTGTGAACTTTTTCATGGGTTTTTACAATAGAAGTCTCATACAATATTTCTCCTTTTGTGATTGACTTATTTCACTCAGCGTAATGTCCTCCAGTTTCACGCACGTTATGGGATGGTTCACAGATTCACTGTTGTTCTTTCTCGTTGCATAGTACTCCATTGTGTGTATGTACCATAGTTTGTTTATCCATTAATCTGTTGATAGGCATCTAGGTTGTTTGCATCGTTTTGCTATTGTGAACAATGCTGCAATGAACATAGGTGTGCATATATCTATTCGAGTGACGACTCTTATTTCTCTAGGATATACTCCTAGGAGTGGGATTGCTGGATCGAATGGTATGTCTATTTGTAGCTTTCTGAGGAAGCACCATATCATTTTCCAAAATGGTTGTATCATTTTACATTCCCACCAGCAGTGCATAAGAGTTCCCATCTCCCCACAGCCCCTTCAACATTTGTTATTTCCAGTGTCTTTGATTCGTGCCAGTAATGCCAGTGTGAGATGGTATCTCATTGTGGTTTTAATTTGCATTTCTCTAATGGCTAGTGATCGCGAACATTTCCTCATTTGTCTGTTGGCCATTTGAATGTTTTCTTTGGTGAAGTGTCTGTTCATTTCCTTTGCCCATTTTTTAATAGGATTATTTGTCTTTTGGTTGTAGAGGTGTTGGATTTTCTTGTAGATTACGGAGATTAGACCTTTGTCTGACTTGTCCTGTCCCAAAATTTTTTCCCAGTCTGTAGGTTCTCTTTTTACTCTTTTGGTGAAGTCTTTTGAAGAGCATAGGTGTTTGATTTTTAGAAGATCCCAGTTATCTAGCTTATCTTCTGTGGTTTGTGTGTTGATCGTTATGGTTTGTATCCTGTTAATGCTGTGTATTAAGGCCTGAAGTGTTGGTCCTATGTTTTCTTCTATGAACATTATAGTTTTAGGCTTTATATTCAGGTCTTTGATCTTTTTTGAAGTAGTTTTTGTATACGGTGTGAGGTATGGGTCCTGTTTCATTTTTTTGCAGATGGATATCCAGTTTTTCCAGCACCATTTCTTAAAAAGACTGTCTTTTCCCCACTGATGGACTTTGGGCCCTTGTCGAAGATCAGGTGACCGTAGGTGGATGGATTTACATCTGGGTTCTCAATTCTGTTCCATTGATCAATGTATCTGTCGTTGTACCAGTACCAGGCTGTTTTGACTACTGTAGCTGTATAGTAGGTTCTGAAGTCAGGTAGTGTGAGTCCTCCAACTTTATTCTTCTTCTTCAGTAGTGCTTTACTTATTCGGGGCTTCTTCCCTTTCCATAGAAAGTTAATGATTCGTTTTTCCATCTCTTTGAAGGATGTTGTTGGTATCTGGATCGGGATTGCATTGTATTTGTAAATTGCTTTGGGTAGAATTGTCATTTTCACAATGTTGAGTCTGCCTATCCATGAGCATGGTATGTTTTTCCATTTATGTAGATCCCTTTGGGTTTCTTGCAGTAGTGTTTTGTAGTTTTCTTTGTATAGGTCTTTTACATCCCTGGTCAGATTTATTCCTAAGTATTTTATCTTTTTAGGGGCTATTGAAAATGGTATTGTTTTCCTGATTTCCTTTTCATCATTCTCCTTACTGGTGAATAGGAATCCAACTGATTTTTGTATGTTTATCTTGTATCCTGATACTCTGCTGAATCTATTAGTTCCAGTAGATTTCTCGTGGAGTCTATACGGTATTCTGTGTATAATATCATATCATTTGCAAACAGAGACAGTTTAACTTCTTCATTACCAATTTGGATGCCCTTTATTTCTTTTTATTGCCTTAGTGCTCTAGCTAGAACTTCCAGCACAATGTTAAATAGGAGTGGTGATAAAGGGCATCCTTGTCTTGTTCCTGTTTTCAGCCTCTCTCCATTAAGGATGATGTTGGCCGTTGGTTTTGCATAGATGCCCTTTATTATTTTGAGAAATTTCCTTTCTATACCTATTTTATTGAGAGTTTTTATCAGGAATGGGTGTTGGACTTTGTCAAATGCCTTTTCTGCATCAATTGAGATGATCATGTGATTCTTTTCTTTCCTTTTATTTATGTGGTGGATTACGCTGATTGATTTTCTAATGTTGAACCATCCTTGCATACCTGGTATGAATCCTAATTGGTCGTGGTGTATTATTTTTTTGATATGATGCTGAATTCTACTGGCTAACATTTTGTTGAGGATTTTTGCATCTATATTCATGAGAGATATTGGTCTGTAATTTTCTTTTTTTTGTGACATCTTTGCCTGGTTTTGGTATCAGCGTTATGCTAGCTTCATAGAATGAATTTGGAAGTGTCGCTACCCCTTCTGTGCTCTGAAATAGCTTGAGTAGTACTGGTACAAGCTCTTCTGTAAATGTTTTGCAGAATTCTCCAGTGAAGCCATCTGGGCCAGGGCTTTTTTTGGTTGGCAGTTTTTTTATTACCTTTTCAATCTCTTCTCTTGTTATGGGTCTGTTCAGATTTTCAACATCACGTTGTTGTAGTTTGGGTAGGCCGTGTGTTTCTAGAAATTTATCCATTTCCTCTAGGTTTTCAAATTTGTTGAAGTATAGTTTTTCAAAATATTCTGTTATAATCCTTTTTATTTCAGTTGGGTCTGTTGTAATGTCCCCCATTTCATTTCTTATTTGGGTTATTTGTGTCCTCTCCTGTTTTTCTTTTGTCAGTCTGGCCAGTGGTTTGTCGATTTTGTTGATTCTTTCAGAGAACCAACTTTTGGTTTTGTTGATTCTTTCTATTGTTTTTCTGTTCTCTATTTCATTTATTTCTGCTCCGATCTTTACTATTTCCTTTCTTCCAGTGGTTGTGGGCTTTTTTTGCTGTTCTCTTTCTATTTGTTTGAGTTGTGTAGTTAATGTTTTGATTTTGTCCCTTTCTTCTTCTTTGATATGTGCATCTATTGCTATAAATTGTCCTCTGAGGACTGCCTTTGCTGTGTCCCAAACGTTTTGGTATGATGTGTTTTCATTCTCATTTGATTCTAGGAATTTTTTCATTACATCTCTGATTTCTTCTATTACCCAGTGATGTGTAAGCAGGGTATTATTCAGTTTCCATGTAGTTGATTTTTTTTCCTTGCTCTTTCTATTGTTAATTTCTACCTTGATGGAATTGTGGTCAGAGAAGAAACTTTGAATTATCTCAACGTTTTGGACCTTGTTGAGGATTGCTCTGTGGCCTAAGATGTGGTCTATTCTGGAGAACGTTCCATGTGCATTGGAAAAGAATGTGTACTCTGCAGTGGTTGGATGGAGTGTTCTATATAAGTCTACGAGGTCAAGTTGGGTGATTGTGCCCTTTAGGTCTTCTGTATCTTTCCTGAGTTTCTTTTTAGTTGTTGTGTCCTTTATTGACAGTGGTGTGTTGAAATCTCCTACTATTATTGTGGAACTGCCAATTTCTCTTTTCAGTGTTGTTAGAGTTTGTTTTATGTATTTTGGAGCCCTGTCATTTGGTGCGTAGAAGTTTATTATGGTTATGTCTTCATGGTGGATCCTCCCTTTAATTATTATATAGTGTCCTTCTTTGTCTTTTATGGTAAATTTCATTTTAAAGTCTATTTTATCTGAGATTAGAATTGCCACTCCTGCTCTTTTCTGGTAGTTGTTAGCTTGATATATTTTTTTCCAACCTTTGACTTTTAATAAATTCACATCTTTGTTTCTAAGGTGTGTCTCCTGTAGACAGCATATTGATGGATCCTGTTTTCTTATCCATTCTGTCACTCTCTGTCTCTTTATGGGTGCATTGAGTCCATTTACATTCAGTTTAATTATTGATAGATGTGGGTTTGTTGCTGTCATTTTGTAGTGCTTTTATTTTTGTGGTGCTGACGTTTTCTTTGTTCTTACTCTCTTGTGCTGAGTTACTTTTGTTTGTGGATTTTTTTTCATTTCTTTTGTTTTTGTAGGTTTTGTTTTTGCTAAGACTTTATGTTTTTCCTCTTTTTTTATGAGTTTGTTTGTTAACTTTCTTTGTGGTTACCATGAATTTTACCCTTATCTTTCAAAGTTTGAAGCAGTCTACCACTACTTGGTATCGCCTTGCCTTCGTCTCCATTAGAAAGTTCTATACCTATGCCATTTATTCCCTCTTTTATTGTTTTGATGTTGTTGTCATTTACTGATTAACTGCTCTGATTCCCTGATGTATTTCTTTTGGTTTTGGATAGTCCTCGAGAGTTCATTTCCTAGATTGGTATCTGGCTCGTACGATCCTGCATCCTAGGTTCTGCCTGTGAGCTGAAGCTGTTTGTCCTCAGATTGAAGAACTCGCTTTAATAACTCTTGTAAGTTTGATTTGACTTTTACATATTCCCTTAATTTCTGTTTATCTGGAAATGACCTAATTTCACCATCAAATATGAATGAGAGTTTTGCAGGATATATTATTCTTGGCTGACAATTTTCTTCTTTCAAGATTTTATATATGTCATCCCATTGCCTTCTTGCCTGCATGGCTTCTGCCGAATAATCTGAGCTTAGTCTTATTGTTTCTCCTCTGTATGTGACGTCTTGTTTTTCACGAACTGCTCTCAGGATTCTTTGTGTTTGGTTTTGGCAAGTGTGAATATGATATGCCTTGGTGATTTTCTTTTGGGGTCTCTTCTATATGGGGTTCGTTGAGCTTCTCGGATGTCCAGCTTTTCATCTTTCATGATATCGGGAAGTTTTCTGTTGGCAGTTCCTCAATGATCCTCTCTGTTTTCTCCCCGTTCTGGAATTCCAATCAATTGCAGATTTTTGCTTTTTATTGTGTCCCACATAATTCTCAGGGTCTCTTTATTTTTCTTTTTTGTTTTTTCTGAGTTTTCCTGAAACAGAGTTGTACTGAAGTGTTTGTCTTCAATTCCACTTATCCTGTCTTCCACCATTTCAAATCTGCTTCTCAGCCCTTCTATGACATCATCCATTTCTGAAATCTTGTTGTTTATCTTTTTGATTTCTAATTGTTGTCTTTGTATAATTTCTAGTTGTGAATTTATTTTGGCATTTTGTTCCTGCATTATTTCCCTGAATGCTTCCAATTTTTTGTCAATATTTTCCATGAATTTGTGTATTTTTTCCTCATGTTTGTCAGCTTTTTGCCTCAGTTCTTGGAGAATTCTGAGTATTAGAGATTTGAATTCCTTATCAGGTTGTTCTAGTGCATTTTCTTCCAGAGGAGAGTCATCTGGTGTTTTATTTTGGATGCCTACTGGAACCATCCTGTCCTGTTTTTGTAAATGTTTTGTTATTGTCTGCTGTCTTTGGGGAATTCAGTAGTTATTTTTCTGATTTATTGATTGTAGATTTGTTTGTTTCATCCTTTTAAAAAAATTTTTTTAACTATGTCTGAGAAGGCAGACTGTGTGTTGTTTGTTGTTTGCTCGTCTGTGGGCACAATACTTTTCGCCTCCTTCTTCAACTGGGTCAGTCACTCAGATATGGTATGGCAGGGCAGGGCTAGCTGAAGAGGAGTTACTGGGAAAGGTTGTTAGTGGCACTTACTACAGCCACCAGAGTGGGTCAGTAATCACTGCAGGACAGGTTCCAGTAGGCCGTTCCTGTGCTGCTTAGTGGTGTGATGTGAAGTGCATGGTGCAGGTAGGCAGGATGTAGCAGGGAGATTGTTTTGTGTGGAGCTAATATGGATATGGGAGAGAGGAGAGAGGAACAGGAGCCAAAAACATACAAAACAAAAAAGAATGCTAGGGGAGCTTGCCGTTGGAGTGGAGAGATGAGAGACTGAAATAGAAAAAAAAAAAAAAACAGAAAGGGGAGGAGGAAGAAAAGAAAAGAATGAATAAATAAGAATCAGAAGGGTTAAAGAACTGCATATTTCCCAGGGATCCCACCGGTGCAGCTATAAGGTCTGGGGAAGTCGCTCTCAGGTGTTGCAGTACAGCCTGGCTAGAAGACGTAGAGGTATACAATGCCAGGTATTCCGGGAACAGAAAGAGAAGGAAGATATAGAGTGATGAGAAACTGAGCACTGAAGAAAGACAAAAAGGGAAAAAGAGGAAAAAGAAAACAAAAGAAATTAAAAAAAAAAAGGCACCCAAAGAAACACGAAAAAAAAAAAAAAACATAAAAAGAAATGCTCTCAGGGATCCCTCTGCACTTCTGTGGAAGCTGAAGGGGAGTCTCCTGCCAGGCAGATCAGCCTGGCCAGAAAGTGCTCCCAACTCAAGAAAAGGAAAAGAAAACAAAGAAACAATTCAAAACAAACAAACGAACAAAAGCTCTGGGATCCCACCAGCGCAGCAGCCCAAACTGGGAAGCAACTCCACACTCAAATGGTTAACACATCTGACATTAAATGATGAGGTGATAAAAGAGGGCAAGAAAAGAAAAATATTTGTTAATTTATATGCATACATATTCATTTCAAAATAATGAAGAAGTACTCAACAATACTCTCCTTGTTTCTGCAACTTGTCATATGGTCATAAGCCAAACCAAATCAAACCCGTGCTGTGGAGTTGGTTCTGACTCACAGCGACCCTATGTACAACAGAATGAAACACTGCCTGGTCCTGTGCCATCCTAACAATTTTTGTTATGCTTGAGCCCAGTGCTGCAGCCACTGTGTCAATCCATCTCATTGAGGGTCTTCCTCTTTTTCGCTGTCTGCTGTACCAAGCATGATGTCCTTCTCCAGGGACTGATCCCTCTGGATAAACATATCCAAAGTATGTTAGACATAGTCTCGCCATCCTTGCTTCTAAGGAGCATTCTGGTTGTTTCTTCCAAGACAGAGGTGTTCATTCTTTTGGCAGTCTATGGTATATTCAATATTCTTCGCCAACACCACAATTCAAAGACGTCAATTCTTCAGTCTTCCTTATCCATTGTCTAGCTTTCACATGCATATGAGGCGATTGAAAATACCATGGTTTGAGTCAGGCATACCTTAGTATTCAAGGTGATATTTTTGCTTTTTAACTCTTTAAAGAAGTCTTTTGTAGCAGATCTGTGCCAATGCAATGCGTCGTTTGATTTCTTGACTGTTGCTTCCATGGGTGTTGACCGTGGATCCAAGTAAAATGAAATCCTTGACAACTTCAACCTTTTCTCCGTTTATCATGATGTTGCTTATTGGTCCAATTGTGAGGATTTTTGTTTCTTTTATGTTGAGGTGTAATCCATACTGAAGGCTGTGGTCTTTGATCTTCATCAGTAAGTGCTTCAAGTCCTGTTCACTTTCAGCAAGCAAGGTTGTGTCATCTGTATAACGCAGGTTGTTAAGGAGTCTTCTTTCAATCATGATGTCCCATTCTTCTTCATATACTCTAGCTTCTTGGATTATTTGCTCAGCATACAGACTAAGTATGGTTAAAAGATACGACCCTGACACACACATTTCCTGACTTGAAACCATGCAATATCATCTTGTTCTGTTCGGTTGACTACCTCTTGATCTGCGTACAGGTTCCTCATGAGCACAATTAAGTATTCTGGAATTCCCGTTCTTCACAATCTTATCCATAATTTGTTATGATCCACACAGTCAAATGCCTTTGCATAGTCAATAAAACACAGGTAAACATCTTTCTGGTATTCTCTGCTTTCAGCCAGGATCCATGTGACATAAGCAATGATATCCCTGGTTACATGTCTTCTTCTGAATCTGGCTTGAATTTCTGGAAGGTCCCTGTTGGTGTATTGCTGCAATTGCTTTTGAAAGATCTTCAGCAAATTTTTAGTTGCGTGTGATATTAATGATACTGTTAGATAATTTCCACATTTGGTTGGATCACCTTTCTTGGGAATAGGCATAAATATGGGTCTCTTCAAGTCATTTGGACAGGTAGCTGTCTTCCAAATTTCTTGGCATAGGTGAGTGAGCACTTCCAGCGCTGCATCTTTTTGTTGAAACACCTCAATTGTTATTATGTCAATTCCTGGAGCCTTTTTTTTCCCACCAATGACTTCACCGCAGCTTGGGCCTCTTCCTTTAGTACCATCGGTTCCTGATCATATGCTACCTCCAGAAATGTTTGAACGTCGACCAATTATTTTTGGTATAGTGACTCTATGTATTCCTTCCATCTTCTTTTGATGCTTCCTGGGTTGTTTAATATTTTCCCATAGAACCCTTCAATATTGCAACTCGAGGCTTGAACTTTTTTCTTCAGTTTTTTTCAGGTTGAGAAATGCCAAGCGTGTTCTTCCCTTTGGGTTTTCTAACTCCAGGTCTTTGTACATGTCGTTGTAATACTTTACTTTGTTTTCTCGACCTGCCCTTTGAAATTTTCTGTTCAGCTCCTTTACTTTATCATTTCTTCCTGCAATTTAGCTAATCTAATGTTCAAGAGCAAGTTTCAGAGTCTCTTATAATATCCATTTTTGTCTTTTTTTCTTTCCTGTCTTTTTAATCACCTCTGGCTTTCTTCATGTATGAAGTCCTTGATGTTATTCCACAACTCGTCTGGTCTTTGGTCATTAGTGTTCAACACGGCAAATCTATTCTTGAGATGGTCTCTAAATTCAGGTGGCATATACTCAAAGTTGTACTTTGGCTCTCGTATACTTGTTCTAATTTTGCTCAGCTTCAACTTGAACTTGCTTATGAGCAACTAATGGTCTGTTCCGCAGTCGGCCTCTGGCCTTGTTCTGACTGATGATATAGAGATTTTCCATTGTATCTTTCCACAGATGTAGTCGATTTGATTTCTGCGTATTCCATCTGGCGAGGTCCACGGGTATAGTCACTGTTTATGTGGTTGAAAAAAGGCATTTGCAATGAAGAAGTCATTGGTCTTGCAAAATTCTACCATGCGATCTCCAGCATCGTTTCTATCACCAAGACCATATTTTCGGTTTTGTTTTTTTTTTATTGTACTTCATGTGAAGGCTTACAGAACAAATAGTTTCTCATGAAACAGTAGTACACGTATTGTTTTATGACTTTGGTTAACAACCCCACAACATGTCAACCCTCTGACTTCTCAACCTTTTTTTTTTTTTGGTGAAAATACATATAGCCAAAGATACACCATTTCAAAAATTTCTACATGCACAGTTCAGTGACATTGACTACGCTCTTCCAATTGTGCTGCTATTCTGTTAAGATGAAGGCTTACAGAACAAAATAGTTTCTCATTTAACAGTTACTACACATGTTGCCCTATGACAATGGTGAACAATCTCACAACACATCAACAATATCATTACTCAACCTTGGGTTCCCTATCACCAGCTTCCTTGTCCCCTTCTGCCTTCTGGCCCTTGTCACTGGACTACTGTACCTTATTAGTCACATTTGGTTTTACGGGGCTGTCCACTCCCAGGCTAAATGGTGAACCTCGGAGATAACTTCACCACTGAGCTAAGAGGGTGTCTGGGGGCCATACTCTCAGGGTTTCTCCAGTCTCCTTTAGGCCAGTAAATCTGGACCAAGACCATATTTTCAAACTACTGATCGTTTTTCTTTGTTTCCAACTTTCGCATTCCAATCACTAGTAATTATCAATGCATCATGATAGCATGTTAAAACAATTTCAGGCTGCAGAAGTTGGTAAAAATAATCAATTTCTTCATTTTTTCCCTTAGTGGTTGGTGTGTAAATTTGAATAACAGTCGTGTTAACTGGTCTTCCTTGTAGGCGTATGGATATTATCCTATCACTGACAGAGTTGTACTTCAGGATACACCTTGAAATGTTCTTTTTGACAATGAATGCAACACCATTCCTCTTGAAGTTGTCATTCCCAGCGTAGTAGACCATATGATTGTCCGATTCAAAATGGCCAATACCAGTCCATTTCGGCTCACTAATGCCTAGGATATCAATGTTTATGTATTCCATTTCATTTTTGATGATTTCCAATTATCCTAGATTCATACTTTGTACATTCCACATTCTGATTATTAATGGATGTTTGTAGCTGTTTCTTCTCATTTTGAGTCGTGCCACATCAGCAAATGAAGGTCTTGAAAGCTTGACTCCATCCACATCAGTAAGGTTGACTCTACTTTAAGGAGGCAACTCTTCCCCAACCGCCTTTGAGTGCCCTCCAACCTGAGGGACTCATCTTCTGGCACTTTATCAGTGTTCTGCTACTATTCATAAGGTTTTTACTGACTAATTCTTTTCAGAAGTAGACCTCCAGGTCCTTCTTTCTAGTATTCTTAGTCTGGAAGCTCAGCTGAAACCTGTCTGCCATGGGTGACCCTGGTGGTATTTGAATACCAGTGGCATATCTTCCAGCATCACAGTAACCTGCAAGTCCCTGCAGTACAACAAACTGACAGACATGTAGGGGATTACCAAAATTACCCAAATTGAGTAGTAGCAAACCAATCACCCATTAATAATCAGGGTCAATCAGCCAGACAGTACAGCAGTCCTCTTCTTTGCCTTTCGATTCAATGCCTTGTGGAGCCCTTGTGGAGTCTCAACTTCCAGTTCAATAGAATAATTGTGTTTCCTGGTATAAGTATTCCTCTCCTTGGAATAAAGACTTCTAGACCAACAGTCAAGGGATGGGAAGCAAAAATTTTGCTAGTGGATTACTAGGACTAATAGTGAGCGAGGCTTCTCCCACTTGTACCTCTTGATTCTGAACCCACGAATTCTGGGTATGGGAGAAACAGCATCAAATATCAGACATAGATTTAAAGGCACATACCGCATCTCAGAGGACATTACACAAGTCCATCAAAGTGTTGGCACCTAGTTGGAGGTATAAATGAGGCTTCAAAAGGTCACTCCATAGTTCTATCAAGTTCTATCAGGATGATGGGAAACTGGGTAAGACCAGTGAGTTCCATCATCATAGGCTCATATTGCTGAGTTTTGTGGTCCAAAGCAAGGCTCTTTAGAATAACATGGTGGGCAATGAGGCATTCTGTAACTACATGGATTGTAGCTTTGACAGAAGCATTGCAAGCAGAGATTGCAAATCCATATTCAGTGAAACTATTTTTTTCTATTAGGAAAAAAGCGCTACCACTTTCATGATGGAAGTGGTCTAATGTTATTAACCTGGTAACAGCCAGCTGACTGATCCACCTAGAGAATGGTCCCAAAATAGTTGCTTATTGTTGATATCTGTTGTCAGTAGATTGGCATATAAGAGTGACTGTAGCCAGATTAGCCTAGGTGAGAGCCATGCCTAACCTCCTTCACTATTGCCATGGCCACTTTGTTCATGGGCAATGACAGGAGTGGCTGAGGAAAGAAGCTAACGTACATTGACAGTATGGGTCCTCTTATCCACCTGATTATTAAGTCTTCCTCTATTGAGATTACCCTTTGTTGAGCATTCACATAGGACACAATTGCCTTTACACCCTGTGCCCATTTGGAAAGGTATATCCACACCCCTCTTCCTTGGATCTCCTTCTCACAAATTTTTTAGTGTGTTCTTGACCAACAAAAACAATAAGCCACAAGGTATGAATCAGTGTAGACCCATATGTTTGGCCATCTCTCCTTCCAGGAAAAATGAACAACCAGGTGCACTCCTCAAATGTCTGCCCACAAGGATTATTCAACACTGACCTTTAGGACCATGCCACAGTGGGACTGTGGTGTTACAGCTGTCCGAATCTGAACGGTGCTCACATCAGAATTATCCAATGCAAGCCTAAGTTTACTTCCTTTTCAATCAACTGTTTATAAGGAACTCTTCACGTGGCTATAGCTGTGGTTTAAGAGAGAGAAGAAAATGTAGTACTAGTGGGACCCATGGGCATACTTGTGCCTTCAGGACCTGATTGAGCTCAATCTTGTATATGCCATTTCCATTTAATGATGAATTGCTACTGTGAAGAATAAACTGTATGGCTTGAGGGATCAGACAACACGGAACTCATGGTGGGAAGCTCAGGCCATATGGTAACTTGGTGGTCCTTGGTTAAGTTTTCAGTCTCCACTAAGGCCTAATAACATGCCAAAAGCTTTTTCTCAAAAGTGGCATAGCTATCCAGAGAATGGTACAGCTTTGCTTTACAACTCTTAAGAATATGTGGTGTAATTTCCATATAGGGCCTGCCAAAGTTGCTAAACAGCATCCTTATCCACCACCGACACTTCAGACAACAATGGATCTGCTGGGTCATATACCACAAATAGCAGAGCAATGTGCATAGCAGCCTGGGCCAGATGCACAGCCTTCTCTTATTCTCAATCCCAGTCAAAAGTGGTAGCTTTTCTGGTTACTCAGTAAATAGGTCAGAGTAGCAGATCCAAATGAGGCATATGTTGCCTCTAAAATACAAGGTATCCCACTGGGCATGGTACCTTTTCCTTAGTGGTAGAAGGGGCCAGATGTAGCAACTTACCTGTCACCAAAAAGGAATATCTCTACATGCCCCAGACCAGTGGGCCCTTAAAATTTCAACAAGATAGCAGTCCCCCGAATTTTTGTGGGATTTGTTTCCCAATGCAGGCCCACAAGAGTCTTACCAATTTGTCCTGAGTAGTTGGCATTTCCTGCTCAGTAGGCACAATCAGCAATATACCATCAATGTAATGATCCAGAAAGATGTCTGGAGGAAGAAAAAGGCAATGTATATCTCTAAAACTAGACTATGATATAGAATTGGACAGCTGATATATATGAGGTTGGACAGTGAATTAGTGTACTGCTGGCCTTGCCAGCTGAAAGCAAACAGTTCTTGATAGTCTTTACTAACAGGAATAGAGAGAAAAGCATTTGTCAGCTAAAGCACGACACACTGCCTACCAAGGGAGGTGATGGATATCCTCCAACCATAAGACCACATCTGGAAAAGCAGGCACAAATGAAGTGAGTGCCTGATTATATTTATGATAATCCACTGTCATTGCTAAGATCCATTTGTCTTCTGCACAGGTCAAATGGGCAAGTTGAATGGGGATTGTCTTAGGCTGAACCCTCTAGAGAAGCAAAACTATTAAAGCATATAAATATATACAGAGATTCATATCAAGGGAATGGCTCATGCCGTTGTAGAGGCTGGAAAGTCCCAAGTCCGTGAGTCAGGATAGAGGCTGGTGAACCCAAGATCGGCAGGTCAGAGAGCAGGGCTCTTGCTTACAGGCTGTGAAGATCGATGAATTACAAGATCAGCAGGCAAGATGGCAGGTAAGCTGCTAGCTCAAGTCCCAAGAAGTGGAGGTCAGATGAACAGGAGCCAGCTGCAGGATCCAGAGTGAGCAAAAGCCTGTGAGCCTTGCTAGAAAATTCACTTATATTCAACACAGACCATAACCCCAACGAAACTCCCTTTCAGCTGATTGGATACTCACAGCAGATCCCATCATGGAAGGGATCACATATCAAATCTCATCATGGAAGTGATCACATTTTCAAATGACTGCCAAAATACAACATAACTTCCAAATCACTGAGAATCATGGCCCAGCCAAGTTGACACACAACCTTAACCATCACTATCCACCCCTTGTCAACTTGGCACGTGTACACATTTTAAACCATAATCTATAAATAAAGACAATTATAAAGTCATACTTGTGCCAAACATGATACAAGGAACACACATACAACTGAATATGCACTAGCACTGTTTACATCTTATATAAGTGAAGAAAACAAAAATATTTGATGCACACATACAAGGCAGAAATACTCTTAAAAATTACCGTCTGATATCCTCTTGGTAATCAGGATCAATCACACTTGCAAATATGGTAACTCTATTTTTGCCTGTTTATCCAGAGGCATAAGAGGCCCAAAGTGGCCAGGTGGCATTCTTAACTTCCAATTCAATGGAATCAGTGATGTGTCTCCAGGTAGGAGCATTCCTCCCTTTGGAACTAAGACTTCTAGACCTGCAGAACATAGGTCATGGAGACAGAAAGCAAACATTTTGCTAGTGGGTCACTAGGGGCAATAGTGAGTGGTGTCACTCCCATTTCCAGCCCTTGATTCCTGGACCCATAAATCCTGGCTATGGGAGAAACATCACCATATATTGGACACTGGTTTAGGGCATATACATCTTCCTGGAGAACACTGCCTCAAACCTGCAAGGTATTGTCACCTAGCTGGGACTGTAACTGTGTCTTTAGAAGGCCATTCCATTCTTCTATCAAGCCAGCTACTTCAGGATGATAGGGAACATGGTAAGTGCAGTGAAGTCCATGAGCATGGGCCCACTGCCACACTTCATTTGCTATGAAGTGAGTGCCTTGATCCAAGGTGATGCTGTGTGGGACACCATGATGTTGGATAAGGCATTCTGTAAGTCCACAGATGGTAGTTTTGACAGAAGTATTGAGTGCAGGGAAGGCAAATCCGTATCCAGAGTGTCTATTCCAGGAAGAACAAAATGCTGCCTTTCCATGATGGAAGCGATCCAATGTATTCAACCTGCCACCAGGTTGCTGGCTAATCACCTTGATGAATGGTGCCATATTGGGGACTACACGTTGATCTCAGCTGCTGGCAGATTGGGCACTCAGCAGTGGCCATAGCCAAGTCGGTGAGTGGAAATCCGTGTTGCTGATCCCATGCATAACTTTCATCTCTGCCACCATGGCCACTTTGTTCATGATCCCATTGGGCAATGAAGTGAGTGGCTGGGGAAAGAGGATGACTGGTTTCCACAGAATGTGTCATCTTACCCACTTGATTGTTAAAATCCTCCTCTGCCAAGGTAACCCTTGGTAAGTGTTCATGTGAGACACAAATATCTTCACTTCTTTTGCACATTGACAGAGGTCTATCCATGTACCTCTTCCCCATACCTCTTTGTCTCCAATTTTCTAATCATGTTCCTTCCAAGTCCCTAACCATCCAGCCAAATCATTGGCCACAGCCCATGAATCAGTATACAATCACACATTTGGCCATTTCTCCTTCCAAGCAAAGTGAACAACCAGGTGCACTGCTCAAAATTCTGCCCATTGGGAGGATTCCCCTTCACCACTGTCCTTCAGGGAGGTCACAGAAAGGGGCTGTAGCACTGCCAGTGTCCACTTTCGAGTGGTGCTTGCATATTGCACAGAACCATCTCTAAAGTAGGCACAAGTTTTCTATTCCTCAGTCAACTGATCATAAGGAACTCCCCATGAGGCCATAGGTGCAGACTGGGAGATGGAAGGTAATGGGACAGAAGCTGTATTTGGGCCACTTCCTCATGCAACTTACTTGTGCCTTCAGGTCCTGTTCTGGCTCTATATCATATATACCAGTTATATCTAATGATGGAGTGCTGCTGTGCACGTCCAACTTATGGCTTTGTGGGTCAGACAACACCCAGTTCATGATGGGCAGCTCAGGCTGCATGGTGACTTGGTGTCCCATGGTTAAGTGTTCAGTCTCTACAAAGGTCCAGTAACAAGCCAAAAGCTGTTTCTCAAAAGGAGAGTAGTTATCTGCAGAGGATGGCAGGGCTTTGCTCCAAAATCCTAAGGGTCTGCGCTGTGATTCACCAACAGAGGGCTGCCAAAGACTCCAAACAGCATCTCCACTGCCATGGGCACTTCAAGCACCATTGGATCAGCTGGACCATATGGCCCAAGTGGCAGAGTTGCTTGCACACATCCTGAACCTGTTGCAGAGCCTTGTCTTCTGGGTCCCACTCAAAACTAGCAGCTTTTTGAGTCACTTGATAAATAGGCTGGAGTAGCACACCGAAAGGAGGGATATGTTGCCTCCAAAATTCAAAGAGGCCCAACAGGCATTGTGCCTCCTATTTAGTTGTGGGAGGGGCCAGATGCAATAACTTATCCTTCATTTTAGTAGGAAGATCTCGACATGCCCAACACCACTTGACCCCTAGAAATTTCACTGAGGTGGAAATCGCCTTTTTTGTCAGGTTAATTTCCCACCCTCTAGCAGGCAAAGGTTTACCAATACATCCAGAATCATTGACACTTCTTCCTTACTAGGTTCAATCACCATAATGTCATCAATGTAATGGACCAGTGTGACATCTTGTGGAAGGGAAAGGCGATCAAGGTCTCTGCAGACTAAACTATGACATAGGGACGGAAAGCTGATATAATTCTGAGGTAGGACACTGAAGGTGTATTGTTGGCCTAGTCAGCTGGAGGAAAACTGCTTCTGGTAGTCCTTCAAAATGGGTATGGATAAAAAAACATTAGCCATATCAACAGCTGTGTACCAGAAGATGTATTAATTCGCTCAAGAAGTGAAACCACATCTGGAACAGCAGCTGCAATTGGAGTCACCACCTGGTTAAGTTTTCTATAATCTAATGTCATTCTCCAAGATCCATCTGTTTTTTGCACAAGCCAAATAGGTAAGTTGAATGGGGATATGCTGGGAATCACCAACCCTGCATTCTTCAAGTCACTGATGGTGGCAGTAATCTCTGCAATTCCTCCAGAAATGTGGTATTGCTTTTGGTTTACTATTTTTCCTAGGTAGGGGCAGTTATAATGGCTTCCACTTGGCTTTTCCTACCATAATAACCTTACTCCATTTGTCAGGGATCCAATGTGAGGATTCTGCCAGTTTCTGAGTGTTATCTGTTCCAGTTATGCATTCTGGAACTGGGAAAATCACTACAGGATGGGTTCAAGGACCCAATGAACCTACTGTGAGACAAACATGAGCTAAGACTCCATTATTCACCTGACCTCCATATTCCCCCACTCTGGTGGGCCACAGTGACATTTTGAGTCTCCTGGAATTAGTGTCAGTTCAGAGCCAGTATCCAGTAATCCCCCAAAAGTCCGATTATTTCCTTTTCCCTAATGAACAGTCACTCTCATAAAAGGCTGTAGATACCTTTGGGGAAGGTTGGGAGAAAGAGTAACAGTATAAATTTTTGGCAATGTAGTGAGGTCCTTCCTCAAGGGGACCCAGCCTCCCTTTCATTCAAGGGGTTGTGGGTCTTTAAACTTGCTCGAGTCTGGGAATTGATTGAGGGGCCGTGACTCTGTATTCTAGTGATTTGACTTAGACTGCTCTTCATCTAACCTAGAATTCTTTTGCTTGTACAGATCAAGTAAATATTTAGTATATTTCCTATGTATTTCACTCCAAGGGACACCATGACTCAGTAGCCAGTGCCGTAAGTCCATATGAGTCAGACAATTCTGATTACTGCTTTGATTCCATTGTCTATTAAGGTAACCATGCCCACCTTGTCTTTGTTAATTGAGTGCCACCATTGGCCCCTACCACCACTAGGTCCAATAAACCCCATTGTAGTTAGGTGTCTTGATTCAGTTAGGGCAGTTCTCACCGTCGAATCTGACTTACATAAAATAGCAATCACAGTAGCCTTAAAGGATGCTGGAGCTCCCTTCACAAATTTGTTCCTCACTGTTGTGGCAAAAGTTGTGTCTTCTGGGCACTCCATATGTGGGTCTGTCAGTCTAACCTGATAAATCCACTCTAACATGTCAATTTCCCTAAGCCTTTGGATACTTTCTTCTACAGTACACCAAGGCAGGTCTGGTACTTCAACTTGATTTAGCATAGGCCACCTCATAATCAGTGCTTCAGCAACCCAACCAAATAATCTATTAGATTCTTTCCTAACCTCGCAAGCTGAAACATTGAATGAAGAATCTGTGCTTAGTGGGCCCATATCAATAAACTCAGACTGATCCATCTTTATGTTCCTTGCACCACTATCCCCAACCTTAATAGCAATTTCTATACATATTCCCTAGGTTTCTGTTTGTACATATTAGAAAAGTCAAGCACTTCTTTTGGCATGTAGCATACCTCCTCCTGGGTCACACTTTGTACTTTACCTTTTGGGGCTCACTGGGACTTAAGCCTAGTTATAGGTTTAAAAGATAAACTGAGTGGTGGTGTTTTCTGAGAACATTCAGCAATGCCTTGTAAGGCATCTTCATCAGGTGATGCCGAAGGCAATGACTCAAAGGCTGTTTAGACACAGCTGGGTTAATCTCATCAAATGGGGGTGGAGTGGCTAATGATTTTACTGGGGAGCGTGGCTTAGCAAAGATGGAGTAATCTCTTCAGATGGGAGCGAGAGGGCTGGTTCTGTTGGCAGGAGTGATTCAATGGAATTTAGGGGCTCGGGGTCCCCAGCTTCCTGATTATCTGCCCATATGTCCCCATCCCAAGTTTCAGGATTCCAATCAATGTCCTCATTTTAACTTCAGACACCACTTGAGGTTGGGAATTGAGTTGGCATTGTAATTTGGCCACTCTTATGATAAGACTCTGGGTTTGGGTTTTGGCTATATCAATTCTATTACAAGAAATATAGCTTTCTTTCAAGGTACAAGTGGAAACTTTGTGGTGCTTGAGCTTTGACCCTGAAGCCCTGAGTTCACCTCTTTCTTTCTCCACTTTGTCTAGCAAAAGTAGGATCGACCAACCAGCTTCCTTATTCTTCTCATTATGACAAAATTGTAGAAAGGTATCAAACATGCAATCATCCAGAGCCAGGTCTCTCACCAATATTTGATCTATTGGTGGTGACATTCTGCCTATTTGTATTGCCATCTCACACCATGGATCAGCAGTGCCTTCTTTACTACTGGAAGCAAAGTCATCAACATCTTTAAGATTAACCAGATTTGAGAACAAATTTAGTAAACACATCTTTACAATTTTGCTTCTCTAGAACCACTCTTGGTACCAAATGTCTTAGGCTGGGTTCTCTAGAGAAGCAAAACCAGTAAAGAGTATAAATATATAAAGACATTTATATCAAGGAAATGGCTCATGTGGTGGTAGAGACTGGAAGGTCTCAAGTCCATGGGTCAGGATAGAGGCTTCTCCTGATTCACATAACCACAGGGGTTGGCAAACCCAAGATCAGCAGGTCAGACAGCAGGTAAGCTGCTAGCTCAAGTCCCAAGATCTGGAGTTCAGATGAACAGGAGCCAGTTCCAGGACAGCCTTGCCAGAAAGTCCCCTTATATTCAATGCAGGCCACACCCCCAAGGAAACTCCCTTTCAACTGACTGGCTACTCACAGCAGATCCCATCATGGAGGTGATCGCATTATATTAAATCTCATCACGGAAATGCTCACATCCTCATATGACTGCCAAACCACTGAGAATCATGGCCTAGCCAAGTTGACACACAACCTTAATGATCACAGGGATGTGGTAGGACTCATCACCCCTGGATCTTTCAAGATCTTGATGGTGGTACCATTATCTGCAATCCTTCCAATGAAATGCAGTATTGATTTTGGCTTATTAACTTCATAGGTAGAGAGTCTTAGTGCTTCCACATGATCTTTCCTACCATAATAGCTCTCGCTAGACAGGTCAGGGAACTAATGTGGGAATTCTGCCAATTTCTGGTATCTATTCCAATTATGCAATCCAGACTAAGGAAAGAAATGAAGTGGGTTTGCAAACCCACTGGGCACATTGTAAGACAGATCTAAGTCAACATTTCATTGATCACTTTATGTCCATAATCCCCTTCTCTGAATGATGTATCACAGCAACATTCTGCATCTCCGGGAATCAGCATCAGTTCACCATCATGTACATGAATCCCCTGCAAAGTCTGATTACTTCTCCTTACCCAATGCATAGTTAACCATTAAGCAATAACTATCCAATCACTTCTCCCCTCATCATTGGTAACACTAATCTACTTTCTGCCTTTTTAATCAATTTACTTATCCTAGATAGTTCACATAAGTGGAATCATACATTTGTCCTTTTGTGTCTGGCTTATTTAGCTTACCATAATGTTTTAAAGGTTCATCCAAGTTGTAGCATATGCCACTATATCACTCCTTTTTATGGCTGGATGATATTCTGAATACCATATTATGTTTATCCATTCATCTGTTGATGGACAGCTGGACTGTTTCCACCTTTGGGCTACTGTGAATAATACTGCAAAGAACACTGGAGTACAGGTATGTTTGAGTTACTGCTTTGAAGTCTCTTTAGTGTATAACTAAGAGTGAAATTGCTGGATCATACGGTAATTCCATAATTCACTTTTTTATGTGGTGAAAATATACACAAAACATACAGTAATACAATTTCTACATGTACAACTCAGTGATATTGGCTACATTCTTCAAGTTGTGCAATCAATTTCATTATCTTTTTTCCAAATCTTCCCACCATCAGGAACATATATTCAGTGTGCCCTAAGCAAAAACTCCCTCTTTCCCCTTCACTCCTACCCCTGGGAACCACTAATAATTTTTAGTTACTATTTGCTTGGAGCCCTGGTGGCGCAGTGGTTAAGAGCTCGGCTGCTAACCAAAAGGTCAGCAGTTCAAATCCACCAGCCACTCCTTGGAAATCCTATGGGGCAGTTCTGCCCTGTCCTATAGGGTCGCTATGAGTCGGAATCGAGTTGACGGAAATGGGTTATATATTTTCTTATTTCATATAAGTGAGATCACACATTATTTGTCCTTTTATGACTGACTTATTTTGCTCAGCATAATGTTTTCTAGGTTCATCCATGTTGAGACATGCATCAAGGCCTCATTCCTCTTTATGGCTGAGCAATATTCCATTGTATGTATACATATTTTGGCTATTGTGAATAGTGGTGTAATGAACATTGGTGTACATGTCATGATTAGCTTTTTAAGGAACCACCAGTTGTCCACAGCAGTTCCATTTTACATTCCCACCAGCACTGCATGAGGGCTACAAATTCTCCACATCCTCACAATACTTATTTTTCATTTTTCTAATGTAGCCATCCTAGTGGGTGTGAAGTTGTATCTCATTGTGGTTTTAATTTGCATTTCCCTAATAACTAACGATGTTGAGTAGCTTTTCATGTGCTTACTGGCCATTTGTATATCTTTGCAGAAATGTCTATTCAAGTTCTTTGCCCATTTAATTAGGTTGTCTTTTTTCCTGTTGAGTTGTAGTTCTTTATATATTTTGGATATTAAACCCTTGTCAGATTTATAGTTACCAAATGTTTTCTCCATCCCATAGGTTGTTTCATCACTCTTAATAAAGTCCTTTGATGCACAAAAGTTTTTAACTTTGATTAAGTCCAATTTATCTATTTTTGCTGTTGTTGCTTGTGGTTTTGGTTTTATATCTAAAAACCCAGTGTTAAAAACAAGGTTCTGAAGTTTTACCTCTGTTTTCTTCTAAGAATTTTAGTGATTATTAGGCCATTGATTCATTTTAATTTTCATATATGGTAGGATGTATGTGTCCAACTTCATTCCTTTATATGTGATCAAGTTGTTCCACCACTATTCAAGAGACTATTATCTTCCCCATTGAATAGATTTAACACGCTTGTAAAAAATCAATTGGTCATAGATATATGGGTTTGCTGGGTTTGGGGACTGTTAAAGGCTGTAGCAGCCTGTTTAGTGATTTTCTCTAAGTATTTTTGGAAATACTATATTCCTAGTAGTGTGTGATCTCTGAAGCCTCTGTTTCTTAGGTTGTGTTCAGCTACTGTTTTGATAGAGTTCATTGAACTTCAATAGTTAGGGAGGAAAAAACAACATAAAACAAAACCAAAACCCCACATCTTCCAGTCTGCATATTGACTCCATGCTGAGGCACTCCTTCAACACTTAGCCAGGCTTACAGTGAGCCTAGGGATCAACCAGAGGTGAAAGGCACGGATTTCTCAGATATTTTCTGGGCATGCATCTTGCTCTAGGCATGGTTATAGCCTTCTCAATTCCAATACATTTATGGATGCTTTGGAATGTCCTAATTTCCCAAAGAAACTATCTGCAGTTTTTGCTCCTGGGCCTTGGTTGGTCTATTGTATGTTTTGAGTATAATTTTTTGCTACAGGCAAAAAGCTTTTCAACCGTTTTGAAGTCACTTTTTTCTTGATTCAGCCTTCACTGGTTGCTGAAAACTTTTGACTGTATCCCAGAGTTCTAAGTTGGTTTTGCCACTTTCTATTTTTAAAAATACTTTTGTGGTTGGATAAGAGTTTGGGGCTGCCTATTCTGATATCTTGCTACTTCTATTCCATAATAGGTTCTTAAGACCAAGGAAGACTAAACTGCTCATGCAGGAGTGGAAGAACTGCTTCTACTGACAAAGAAAGCTTGGCAGAAATTAGGCATTCAAGGTCCCCAGCTCAACTGAAATCTGCTCGTATTTCCCTATCCCAATTTTTAGCATCCCATTCTTTCTCAATCTATGTCTGAGCTTCAAAGAGGGACTCTCCAAAGTTTGGAATTCAATTTACATTGTAATTAACCCACCCACAGTATTAGACGATGAGTTTAGTTTTCAGAAATTTCAGCCCTGTAGCTTTAGAGGTGCAAGAGTTCCTTCTAGGGCAGTCATAGAAGCTTTAAGATTACTTATCTAGACCTTGAGCTGGGAATTTAAACCCCTAAACTCATTTTCTTTCCCAAAGTTGTCAGAACATTTAGAAGTAAACAAGCAATTACTTTCCCTACTGTCACTAAATTATTATAAGGCAGCAAGTATTTGGTCACCCAGAGCCTGGTTTTCTATAGGCACTTGACTACAGTTATCTAAAGGTAGTAATCTGAGTAATCGTTTTGCCACTGCATGCCATGGACTATTGGTAGCCTTTTACCAAGAAAATAGGATCATTAATGGCTTTAAATCTATTCAGATTAATGTCCTAGTGAAAACACTAGACTGACGTGCCACTAGAACTTAAAACGGGAGTTTTTTGAAGGAAAAAGGAAATTAAAATCATCCTATGAAATGGAGAGACACATGGGCACTCCAGCAAGAGGCTATGGTGTGTGCTCTAGTTTATAGGGAGAACAGTGAGGTATTTATCAGGCACAGCAACAAAGGCAAATGGTTTCACATCAAGGGGGGGTACAGTGGAAGGAAGAAAAATTTATTTACAAGTGATTGTCAAGCTATAAACTTTCCTAACATCAATTTCTAGCCTAATATTAATCTGTTATTTCCCAATACCGATTTACTAAAGCAATATTTCTAGAGCAAGCTAGGTAAATATTCCTGATGTGGGGGTATAGTGATTGATTGTAGGCTCCATCAATCCTAGTCGGAGTCTTTGAAATGTAAAAGTCAACCATTTGGTTAGAAAGGTGATTAGATCAACTCCAACTTGAAGCCTTTTGAAATGCAAACAGGGCCTATCTGGCTAATAGGGACTGAGTTAGGGCCCCAGCATTTACTGAGAACAGCTAAAATACCAAGATCTTTTATACAAACTAAGGCCCAGATCTCTACACTCTGTCATAAGCAATCAACACTTTCACAGGAAGCCAACTTGTCTTTCATAGAAGGCAGAGGCAGGCTTCAAACCGAGTTGCAGCTTAATTTAAAATGCAATTTCCATTTACGTCTGGGATTAACCATTTCAACCATGCCAAGCAGCACGTTTTAAGGTTTGCTTATCCAGAATCAACTCCAAAAGATCCATACTCAATTCAGAAGACAACTGAGAACCACTTGGTACCAAATTCCGTTATCAGGCAGAGTTTAATCGGAAATACAGAACCACTAGGAAAGTGTGTGAGCGTGTGTGTGTGTGTGTGTAAGAGGTTACAGAGATTTTGCTATATACAACTGTGAAGCTGGTTAAACAGTCTCTTAAAGGTGGTTGTCTTCACGTTTGATACTGACACAAAAAGTCCACAGACAGGCAGTAAGGAAGGGAAAATGGATGTTACTTGGAGGAGAATAAGAACAAGCTAGAACCCACAATCACGAACTGGAGCCCAGGATTGTTGTTTTTGTTAGGTGCCATCAAGTTGGTGCCAACTCATAGTGACCCTATGTACAACAGAACAAAACAATGACCAGTTTTGCACCATCCTCACAATCACTGCTATGTTTGAGCCCACTGTTGCAGTCATTGTGTCAATCCACCTCTTTGAGAGTGTTCCTCTTTTTCACTGACTTCTACCTTACCAAGCATGATGTCCTTCTCCAGGGACTGGTCCTTCTGATAACATGCCCAAAGTACATGAGACGAAGTTTCACCATCCTTGCTTCCAAGGAGCACTCTGGCTGTACTTCTTCCAAGACAGACCTGTTCGTACTTCTGGCAGTCCATGGTATATTCAGTATCCTTTGCCAACACCGTAATTCAAATGCACCAATTCTTTGGTCTTCCTTATTCACTGTCCAGCTTTTGCATGCATATGAGGCGACTGAAAATACCATGGTTTGGGTCAGGCGAATCTTAGTCCTCAAAGTTACATCTTTGCTTTTTAACTCTTTAAAGAGGTCTTTTGCAGCAGATTTCCTCAATGCAATATGTCTTTTGATTTCCTGACTGCTGCTTCCATGGGCATTGATTGTGGATTCAAATAAAATGAAATCTTTGACAAGGAGCCCAGGAAGATGGACCGAAACCTCAGTCAGTTTTATTGCCTCTGACTTTGGTGGTGTGGTTTCTTACAGACGCTGGGGACCTAGTCACAGAGATAAACACACATACTGCGTGCAGTAGTTAAAGAAACTGAAGAATTCAGGTGTAGCAGTAATAGGCCTATTGCTATCTCATGCCAGTGAGGTCAGCAGTTCAGCAGTAACATACGTGAACTACAAAATGGCTGCTGCATCACTTAAAAAAAAAACCGTTGCTGTCGAGTGGATTTTGACTCAGTGACCCTACAGAACAGAGGAGAACTGCCCTGTAGAGTTTCCAAGGAGCACCTGGAGGATTTGAACTGCCAACCCTTTGGTTAGCAGCCGTAGCACTTAACCACTACGCCACCAGGATTTCCACTGCATTACTTAGGCCCTCCAAATCTCACACAAGAATCCCTTTTGTAGCCCATCCTAATGGGAAATACACAGGAAAGGGAACCCTGGGAAATGTGGTTTAGTCTAGCTAAGGTGGCAAAATAAAAAAGCAAACTCACTGGCATTTTAAGGGACTGCACAATCAATTAAATGAATCAGGGCTATTATTTTTTATTTTGTTAAAACATATATAACATAAAACTTTCCAAATTATCCTTTTAAGTGTGCAATTCAGTGGCATTATATTCACAATGTTGTTTCCAAAACTTTTTCATCATCTCATATAGAGACTCTGTATCCATGAAGCAATAAACTGTCCATTCTCCCCTCCCTCTAGCTCCTGGTGACCACTAATCTACTTCGTCTCAATGAATTTGCCTATTCTAAATATTTTGTATTAAGTGGGATCATATATTTGTCCTTTTGTTTCTGGCTTATTTCACTTAGTATATGTTCAAGATTCATCCATACCACTGCGTGTATCAAGACTTCATTTTTCTTTATGGTGGAATAATATTCCCTTGTATTTGTATGTACATTTTGTTTATCCATTCGTTAATGGACATTTGGGTCGTTTCCAACTTTTGGCTACTGTGAACACGTATCCCTGCTTTCAATTCTTTTGGGTATATACCTAGGAGTGGAAATGCTGTGTCATATGGTAATTCTATTTTTAATATTCTGAGTAACTGCCAAACTCTTTTCCACAGTGGCTGCACCACTTTATGCTCCCACTAGCAATGGATGAAGGTTTCAATTTCTCCACATTCTTTCCAAAATTTATTTTCCATTTTTTTCTTTTTATAATAGCCATCATAATGGTTGTGAACTGGTATTTGTGATTTTGAAAAGCTAGTTTTTTTTTTAAAAGTACAAAGAGCAAAACAGACCATATCAGAAGGCATTACAGATAATATTTCATGAAAAATATATTTACAATCAGTTATATATGCATTGACAATTTCATCTGTCCTCTAGCAACTCTTTACCTTCCTTTAAAATTTTTTTTCCCCCCAAGGCACTTAACATTTAGCATACTGAGTATACTACTTATTTATTGTTTGATACTCTTTTACTAGAATATAAACTCCACCAAGGCTAGGAGTTCTATCTGTTTTATTCACTACTAAAAATACAATGCATAAAACTGGCACGTTGTAAATGCCCGATGAATGTTTGTGGAATAAACGGTGTTTGTATTTTATACTGGATCATGAAGCAAAATGTATTTATTATAAACAGATGTGAAAATTATTTGAAAAAACACTAATCTAGATTCACATACCATGAATAAAATTGATTTAAAAAAGTGTTTATATCAGTTGTAACTGAATGGAATAGTAGAGAATGGAATACAAAATATGCATGCATCATGGTTAAAAGATATATATCTATACATATATTAAATGAAGTAAAATAATTGATATTTAGTGGTTGTTAGGTAAAAAAATTCACATTGAAGAAGAAAGCCATGGTTCTGCCTTGCTCATCCTGAAGGGTGATATTTATGAATAAAAAGAGAGCCAAATTAACATATATGAAAATATTCTTATAGAATTCTTATTTACAACTCACCTCATTTAACTTAAGACATGTATGTGTAAATATACAGTAGTCAGTACACATCCAAGCAGACACATACATACTTCCTAAGAATTAGATATATACACTCAATACATTCACACAGATGCACACGCAGATTTCAGTTATGTACATTTAAGTGCACAAGAACACATATATCGATAATAACACTCCCACTGCATAAGCGAGCACTGATCTTAGCCAGCCCCAAAAAGGATTGCTGATAGGTGTACCATTTACCACTTGGTTCAGAATGAAGTCTTTGCCATGTATTGAGAGAATACTGTGTTACTAAGGACACCATCAAGCAGGAAGGAGGCAGATGCTCTTGAGCCTAGCGCACTCAGGAAGTCTCCTGCACAACAATGTCTCTCATGGCCACTGAGAATATCATGGGAAACAGAACCTACACACATGATCATTAAGACACCCAGTAGAGCGCTGCGACCTGTCATCTGTTTCTAACATGGCTCTCACAGCAGATTAGAAGGGCAACGAATTGAGGTTTGGAGGAAGTGCAGAACATCAAAGGGCTTCATAAGAATCTTCTTTTGTGCAATGGTACTTCAGTACTTAGGGCATGGCAGCCTTTTGAGAATGTGATGAAAGCTATGGACCCTGTATAGATCACCCTGAAATATAATTTCTCACAGATATTTAGTAGTTCATAAATGCTTGGCAGCTAAACTTTGATCCCAGCTTAGAAACAGTGTTGAAGATAGCCAGAATGTCATTTTCTTACCTATATTCTTCTGAAACTTCAGAAGGGAGAAACCCCGAGGAGGATGAGCAATCAAAGGGAGTAGCTAGACATTAAGCATGGCATAATTTTCTTCCATCTCTCCATTTTAGTTATATACATAGACTGTCACTCTAATACTCTGGTCACCCACATGGCTGGTTGTAGAGTTTGTAAACAGGTTGGTCACTAAGCTAGTAAGGTCAGTTGATCAGAGAGCCGAGAAAAAACGTACTTGGTTAGATTACATTTTTCCAATTCTTCAAAAATTGAAATTCTTCAAATTCAACAGATTAGTAGGCCAAGCAAAAGGGAATGAAAACTGTATAAGACTCACCACCTGGCTACTGTGTCTCTACAAGAGACAGTGTGAAGATCCTCTGGTATGTTTCCACCTGAGGGAATTTGAGAACCTTCTGTAAGATGTTCTGATAGAACATCTGTTCTGGATGGAAATATAAGGCTTTCACTTGCTGGAATAAAGACAGACTGGTCAATGGAAGCACTAGATAGGAATAAGGAGACATGGTTGAGGCTCTGGTATCTAAAGAATGGCTCAGGGCAGCTTAGGTGGATACTCTACAAATGTTCCACCTTAGATGGATACTCTACTAATTTTAAGGCAAATCTGATTAGAACCCCTAAATAATTTTGCCAAAGAAATTGACAACAGATTCTATACATCATCTCTAAGAATCTGTGTATGGGAAAATCAAAAACATTTTGAAACAATACAGATATTTAAAAAAACAAAGTCAGCAATTAGTGTTGCACACGTCAGTGAAATAGAAGTGATCAGTAACAGATCCAAGTACATACAGGACTTACGTTTTGACTAACAAAAGCCTAACTTAGGAATGCTTTAGGAAATTTTGAAAGAACATATTGGTCTATGACAACAGCACACTTAAAATAGAGTTGGTATGATCATGTGGGATGGAAGATGGGAGTAAAGCACCAGCTAAACTTGTGCACCATCAACACTCTAACTGGCTTCCTTCTTACAGATCAACTTATTTTTTCTTCTGCAGATCCATTTTCTCACCAGGGTAGCGCCAAGGTTACTAACTAGTCTGTAATGGTCTCCCATTATGAGACCTATGAAGTAAACTCACTGGCCCATCTTGGACCAATTTCTCTTCCTGGAACAATCAATGTGGGACCAGAAAGGTATCACTCTATCCAGCCTAAGTGCCGGTGATTTGGTCACAAAAGCAAAGTTTGACACCAGATAAATATGGGGAAGGAGTACTAAGCAGACAAAAGCAACAGTCAAACGTCATTTGAAATCAGTGACAAGTTAAATTTATCAAATGTAAGAAAAAGTGTTACAAAGGCAACACTGTGTGGAAGGACTGATGAAACAGTTTAAAGCACATTTTTACTACAAGGTTAAATGGCACTTTCATGTGCTGATACACTAATAGATCAATGAAGCTGGAACATGTTTCTTTCAAATAAAATAAAAGAATAATGGATAATGCTTACACTCATAATATGGAAATTACATAAGGCAGAAAATCAGCCATTCTTATTTCAATAAAAAATAAATTCCCAAATTGCTACATCATTTATGAACATACAACCATAAAAGTGTACTTCTGTACTGGTTAAGTTACTTTTAACTAATTTAAATAATAAGGAAAACCTAACTATATTACATTTCAAAACAGCCTAAAACAGCAGCACAAGGGTTGACTATTTCAACATATCAATGGCATATTTCACCTAGGTTCTTTCCATCTTTCTCTTCTGTTATCCTCAGGTTCAAAAAGTGCAAACAAATTTCATATCCAGTAAAGAAAATAACCTTTATCTCTTTTTATCAGTAAGGTAACCTACTTACTCATCTTCGCACTTCCCCCAGATTACTCACCAAATGTGTCACTGGCCGTTGTAGAACCTATCCCAAGCCAATCACTGATAAGAATGGGATTGTCAAGATTAATTTAGACCAATGGTTCTCAAAGTGTGGTCTGGGAATCCCTGGGGGTCCCTAAAACTCCTTTAGGACATTATTTTCATAATAATGTTGTTGTTGCTGTGAGCTGCCAGTGAGTCAGCCCCTAACTCATGGCGACGCCATGCACACTGGAATAAGACCAATGTGATCGATAGGGTTTTTTACTGACTGGTTTCTAGAAGTAGATCTGCAGGGCTTTCTTGCTAGTCTGTCCTAGCCTGGAAGCTCTGCTGAAACCTGCTCAGCAACACACAGCAACACACAGCAACACACAAGCCTCCGCTGACAGATGAATGGTGGCTGAACTTGAAGTGTAGTGGCCAGGGTTTAAACCCAAATCTCCCGCACAGAGGTTAAGAATTCTATCACTGAATCACCACTGCCATTGTTCGGAATAATACTACAGTGTTATTTGCATTTTTCCTCTCATTCAATCATGAGTGTACACTGAGTTATATGGAATGGAGAAACAGAGTACAGCTGTCTACTACTCAGCCAGATAAAAAAGAGGTTTGCAAGAAAAGTAAAGTAACATCACTGTTCTAAATTTTGTCTTGAAAATGTTTTTTCATAAAAATTTTAACACGTAATGGGTTTACTATTTTTATTTTCGTATGAATAAATGTTTTAAAATTTTCTAATATGGTAATTTTCAATAGATACAACCCACATAAAAAACGTGTTGGGGCCCTCAATAATTTTAGGAGTGTAAAGTGGTGTTGAGACCAAAAGTTTCGAGAATTGAATGAATTAAACCAGGGGTCAGCAAACTATGGCCTGTGTCTGGCCTGCCACCTGTTTTTGTAAATAGGCTTTATTGGAATATATCCGTGCTCATTCATTTACGTATTGTCCATGACAGCATTTGAGCTGAGGACCTGCAAAAGAGACAGCATGGTCTGGAAGGTCTAAAATATTCACTATCTGACTCTATAGAAAAGGCTTGCCATTCCCTAAGATCTAAGTGCTGAATTATCTGGGCAAAGGGCCACGAAACCAAATTAGATTTGCTAACATTTTGGAATGTCCTATCAATTTGTTGCAGGGTAATTTTTTATAAATAATCCTCACGGTAGTGAACACTACTTTCTTTTCAGAAGAGGCACAAAGATAGTTTAAGTGACTTGCCCCAAGTCACGCTGCTATTAAGGCAGGATACTAGTATTTGTCCCTAGAAATCTGACTTGATTCCACACAATTAACCAGATCATCATGTTGCATTTACTAAAAGGACAGATGCAAAGTAGAATCTACAGCATCTCCAACTACAAATGGAAATAGTTCCTGCATTACACAGTAGTTGACTATGAACCTTCATACTAACATGCGGATCCACTTAAATATATCAAGAGCACTATCAACAACCATATTTTCTTCACACAACAATACATTTTATTGGGGGAGAATGTAGTAAGTACTATTGTTCACAACTACTTTCTCAGATTAACTCTGATTTTTACTGTGAATAATTGTGTACCTGACTGCATATTTTAAATATCCTTTGACAATGAGGCAATGGTAAACTTTACAAAAACATTGTTTCACTTTTTTATTAAAGCAAAATTCAGTAACTGTCACAAACATTTACAAATACAAAGAAATAGGTGGATAAAAGAAATAGGTATGGTACTTTAAATATTCAGAGATTAATCTACATAAATTGTACACTGTACTGTTAGGATATAGAGAGGCATACTGATATTCAGTATGGAAAACTACTGATATTCAGCTTGGAAAACCTTGATATCATGTAATATAGTATGCCACCATTACACTGTCAATAAGAGTCCCACTCTGGTAGTATTCTATCCCCCCTCCAGCCTCAACCCTTCTCATGTAGTCAAAAGTCTCTGAGGACCCAGATCCCTCTCTGGGTATATGGGGCCCTTTTCTTCCCAGGCCAACAGCCCTAAGATCTCATCTAATGTGTATGACCTTGTTTTGGAGAGCAGCTACTGAGAGTTTTAAGAAAATTTATGCTGAAAGCTGAAGTGCCCACATATGTACACTAAAGGCACCGCATAGCTTAGAGTAAACCATTGGTAGAAAGAGAAAGAGGGCATTGGGGCTTGGGACTAGATTTCCTCATGCAGACAATATTTTATTCAATTTTGTTATTTTGGTTATAATTTAAATATTCAATTAGCTTTCATGCCTCCATTTAAACTTTTGTTATAAGCCCCACAAACATTGGGGATGGACCTGCTGTTATAATAACTGCTAAACTAGGGATACTTATTTCATAGTAACAATTAAGTTCATTATTCATGTAAAACACAAGAACATATTATGTGCTAAATGTACACACATAAATCCTGTGTACTTAGGAGGGATATTTCACATATCAATTTAACATTACTGCCCTGATTATTCAATTTTTCTGTGCATTTAGAAAGTCAAGTGGTTTCCAGGGGTCAGGGTTGGGAAAAGGGTGTCATTACTAATATGAGGGAGCTTTTTGTGATGGAATCCTTAGTCCTTTGGAATTCTGATAGAATTACAGCTTCCAGACTCCTGTTTGGGTCCATATTCCAATTGTGTTGATGGTTACTGAAATTTACATATGATAAATTTCATAGCGTGCACACACACACCCATACACAGTGCATGTAAAAACTGGTGAAACATAAACAATATCTGTATCTGAATAACGTGGTTGTTGCTGTGGCTAGTTGAGGTCAATTTGATTTGACTTGTGGGGGCCGCATGTGCCACCAGTATCAATTTCTTGTTTTTCAGAACATACTAAGATTATGTAAGATATGATCTACATCTTAAAAGAAGCTTGGTGTCTTAGTCATCTAGTGCTGCTATAACAGAAATACCACACGTGAGTGGATTTAACACACAGTAATTTACTCTCTCACAGTTTAGGAAGCTAGAAGTCTGAATTCAGGGCACGGGCTCTAGGGGAAGGCTTTCTCTCTGCTGACTCTGGGGGAAGGTCCCTATTCTCTGGGTTTGGTGATGTTCGTATGGCATAGCGGCCATCTTGTCCTGTCACTGGTTACTTGCTTGTTTAATCTTATATCTCAAAAGAGATCGACTTCAGACACATCTACACTAATACTGTTTAATTAACATAACAAAAGGCATCCCAAATAGGATTATAACCACAGGTATAAGGGTTAGGATTTACAACATGTATTTCAGGGGGACAAAATTCAATCCATAACAATTCACACGTTAGCACCCCCCCAAATTCATGTCCTTCCCACATGCAAAATACATTCATCCTACAAGTCCTTAAATCAACTCCAAGTCCAAAATCTCATCTGAATCATCTAAATCAAATATGGGTGAGACTTTAGGTATATTCAATCCTGGGGCAAAATTCCTTTTCATCTTTGAACCTGTGAAATCTAGAATACAAGTTATCTGCTTCCATAGTACAATGGTGGAAAAGGGATAAGTTGATATTTTGTCTTAGGCTGAGTTCTGTAAAGAAGTCAAACTAGGGAAGTGTATGTATATATGTGTGTATATACATGTATATACATATATATGTATAAATATACATACGTACAGAGAGATTTATGTCAAGAAAATGGCTCACACGGTTAGAGGCGGGAAAGTCCCAAGTCTGTGGGTAGGGCAGCAGGCTGGAGGCTTCTCCTGACTCACATAGTTGCAGGGGCTAAACAACTCAAAATTGGCAGGTCAGATGGCAGGCTGCTGGCTCATGGGCTGCGGAGGCTGATGAATCCAACATCAGCAGGTAAGAAGGCAGGCTGCTGGCTCAAGTCCCAAGAACTTGAGGTCAAATGATGACCAGCCAAATGAAGGATCCAAAGCAAACAAGAGCCAGCGAGCTTTGCCAGACAGTCCGTATATATTGGATGCAGCCCACATACCCAAGGAAACTCCCTTTCAACTGATTGGCTGCTCACAGCAGATCTCACCATGGACATGATTACATTATATCAGATCTCATCAGAAAGATGACTATGTCATTACATAACTGCCAAACTACATCATAACTGCCAAACCACTGAGAATCACGGCCCAGCCAAGTTGATATACAACTTTAACCATCACACATTTCCATTACAAATGAGAGAAACTGGAGGGAAAGAGGGATAACAAGCACCAGACAAGTCCAAAACGTAACAGAACAAATTACATTAGCTCTCAAGGCCTGAAAATGATCCTCTTTTCCAGAACTATCTGGGCAACGGCCCCGCTCTCCAGACTCCGGGTGTTGGCTATGCTCTCTGGATTCTGGGTGGAGGCCCCTTGGCCCAGGACTTCATCCCTGCCTTCCAAACCCACTGGGATGGCAACTCTGCTCCCTCAGCTTTGGATGGTCCCATTCTCCTAGTCCATCTGAGTGGCAACCCCACCCCCTCTCCCCTAGGAACCCCTTCTTCTGCCTCTTGGGTATGGCAGCCCCACCTCCTTAGGTTTGGGCAGTGGCCCCATTCTCTTGGCCAAACTGATTGGCAGCCCCACACTCTGGAACTGATATGACTTTTTGAGATCTAGGAGATCATGGCTCCAGCCTTTGAAACCAAGATAGCCCTGCTTCCCACACTCCTTCCAATAGTTCTGCTATCTCCAAACTTCTCCGGGAATGGTCCTTTTCTTTTTTTGGAGGACAAAAGATGTAGTCCTCCAACAGTCCTTTGGCCTGTTTCCTGCCTATAGAATTCCAAGAGGCAGATAGCTAGCTCACTTTTGTTTCATCCTTTCTCTGTCCCCTTCAGTCTGAGATGATGGGTCTTCTGCTATAGTAGTGGGTTAGACTCATAAATCACAGGCTTAATCTCTTCAACAAAAGATTGTATAGCCACATCCTTGGTGAAAATTCTAGAACATGTGTCCTTAGTTTGTACAACAGAATTTGCCAAATCTTTAAGTTTTGTTTTCATTTTGCACAGTTCATTATTAACTCCATCTCTTTCATCTCACATTTTACTATAGGCAGCAAGGAGAAATTACATGGTCCCTTTAAGATCTTGCTTAGAAATCTCAGCCAAATATCCAGGTTCACCACTTACAAGTTCTAACTTCCATCCAACATTTGAACATAATTCCGACAAGTTCTTTGCCACTGCATAAAAAGCATCACTTTCTCTCCAATGACCAATCACGTTTACTATTTTTTTAAAGTCTCACCAGAAGCATATTTAATATCCACATTTCTAACAACATTCTATTCATGATAGCTCTCACCACAGCTCTTTCTAAGCCCTCATCAGAATTGTCTTTGGTGGCTATAATTCTACCAATAGTCTCTTCAAGGCAATCTAGTGCCTTACAATGAAGCACATCAAATTTCCTCTTGCCTCTACCATTACCCAATTGCAAAACCACTTCCACATTTTAGGTATTTGTTAGAGCAGCACTCCCACTTCTCAGCCAAATTCTGTTTAGTTATCTAGTGCTGCTGTAACAGAAATATCACAAGTGAGTGACTTTAACACGCTGAAATTTATTATCTCATAGTTTAGGAGACTCTGGGGGAAGGTCCTTATTCCTTGGTTCCTGGTGATCTTCATGTGGCAAGGCGTCTATCTTTTCCCATCTCTGTTTACTCACTCGTTTACTCTCTTTCATATCTCAAAAGAAACTGAGTTAAGACACACCCTATACTAATACTGTCTCATCAACATAACAAATGAAACCTATTCCCAAACGAGATTACAACCACAGGTATAGGGGTTAGGATTTACAACACATATTTTGAGGGAAAAAATTCAATCCATAACACTTGGTAAAGGGTACACAAGAAATCTCTTTAATATATTTGCAATTCCTCATGAGTCTTAAACTATTTCTAAAAAGAAAAAAAAAATTAAGCTTCATATTCCGCAACAAATGTCTATATATTACTATTTGTTATGTTTTCAGAAAACAATTATGGTCTCAAATCTAAAACACAACTTTTAATATTACATTATTTCTGAAAGAAACTTTAAAATAAATATTTCTTAAATGGACAGATTTCTCAATATAAACTGACTTAAGCTAGTTTAGATTTTTACAAGTAACTTACACAAATTCAAACTAACTGTAAAGTTTTATGTCAGTATCAATCGAATGTCACTTCTTAACAAAGGCTGTCCTATATTTGTTGCAATCTATGGGTTTTTCCCCATCATTACTTTGAAGTAAATTAAGGCCAAGTTTGTGGATGAAGGTTACTGAACATTCAGAGTGTCAGTAGATCTTTCTCCTGTGTGAATTCTCTGAATTTTAGTGGGTGATGGCTTCTGGCTGAACATTTTATTCGTAGATTTTTCCGCTGTGTGAGTTCTCTGATGTACAATGAGGTTTGACTTCTGAGAGAAGGTTTTTCCACATGTGCTACATCCGTAGGGTTTTTCTCCTGTGTGTGATCTCTGATGCTTAGCAAGGTCTGACTTACGGTAGAAAATTTTACCACATTCATTACATTGACAAGATTTCTCTCCTGTGTGAGCTCTTTGATGTACTGTGAGGGATGACTTGTGACTAAATGATTTCCCACATTCGTTACATTCATAAGGTTTCTCCCCTGTGTGCTTTCTCTGATGTAAAATAAGTCCTGACTTGACACAAAAAGATTTTTCACATTCATTACATTTATAGGGTTTTTCTTCTGTATGAGTTCGCTGATGTACGATTAGAGCTGACTTATGGCAGAAAGCTTTCCCACATTCATTACATTTATAGGGTTTCTCCCCTATGTGAATTCTCTGATGTTGAGTGAGCTGTGACTTCTGGCAGAAGGTTTTTCCACATTCATTGCATTCATAGGGCTTCTCCCCTGTATGGGTTCGATTGTGTTTGGTTAGGTATGATTTATTGTAAAAGATTTTTCCACATTCATTACATTCATAGGGTTTGTCCCCTGTGTGCATCCTATAATGTTGGGAGAGGGTTGACTTATGGCTGAAGAATTTCCCACATTCAGGACATGCAAAGGGCTTCTCCCCTGTGTGAATTCTCTGATGTACCCTGAGGTCTGACTTCAAGCAGAAGGTTTTCCCACATTGATAACATTCATAAGGTTTTAAACCTGTATGAATTATCTGATGCCTGGTAAGTACTGACTTGTGGTAGAAAGTTTTCCCACAAGCATTACATTCATAGGGTTTTTCCCCTATGTGAGCTCTCTGATGCTGTGAAAGATGTGATTTTTGACAGAAGGATTTCCCACATTTAGGACATTCAAAGGGTTTTTCACCAGTGTGAATTCTCTGATGTACTATGAGATGTGAATTCATACAGAAGGATTTCCCACATTCATAACATTCATAGGGCTTCAACCCTGTGTGTGTTCTCTGATGTTTAGTGAGGTCTGATTTCTGGTAGAAAGTTTTCCCACATACATTACATTGATAGGGTTTCTCCCCTGTATGTGTTCTCTGGTGTAATGTGAGGGCTGATTTGTGGCTGAAAGCTTTCTCACATTCACTGCATTTATGAGGTTTCTCCCCTGTGTGTGATCTCTGATGTTTAGTGAGGTTTGACTTCTCCCAGAAAGTTTTTCCACATTCATTACATTCAAAGTGTTTCTCTCCTGCGTGTATCCTTTGATGTCGAGTAAGATGTGACTTCTCCCAGAAAGCTTTCCCACATTCATTACATTCAAAGTGTTTCTCTCTTTTATGAGTTTTCTGAAGTTGTGAGAGGTATAACTTCCTCCTGAAATTATTCCCTCTTTCATTATATTCATAGGGTTTCCTATGTATTCCATGATGTTTCAAGAGGGCTGACTTCATACATAAGGATTTCCCACAATCACTAAATTCATAGTGATTGTCTCTTGAGGGATCTATCTGATAGAACAAGAGGGATGAGTTATCACAGAAAGTTCTCCCACATTCATCATATTCATAGTCATTCCCTTCTGGGTTTTCTCTCTTGTGTGTATTAAATATGACCTTTTCATGGAAGAGTTCTTGACAAACATTATACTCAAAATTTTGCTCTAAAGTTTGATTCTTCTCATGCTGAATAGTGTCCTCATTAGGACTAAGGGTTTTATCATTTTGAAAAACTTCACTTTTCTCTCCAGTATGAGTTTTATTATGCTTAATATTAAATAGAAATTTTTCACGGACATTAAATTCATCAGGCTTTTTTCTTAAATAGTTTTTCTTACTAATTACTAATTCTGAAATATAGTTTGAACTCATTCCACATAAGTCATACTGACAGAGTATTTTTCTGGAAGGAAAAGAATTTGTGTCCAAGTTAAATGGATTTCCTATTACATTACCTTGTCCCTTAGTCAGTGTTTTGTTATTGATGAATATAACTTGCCATAAATGTTTATCTTGGTTTTCTCTGCTCCTCTCTTTCAGGTTATCAGCTTTCCAGACTTCTAGAAACAAGAAAAAGAAATCTTACCATACAAATATTAACACATTTCTTATGGAATGGGACCTCTATGCAAATGTCCTATGTTGCAGCTGACTCTTCGGTTTCTTGTTCAGTCTTCAGGAATGAAAATATTACCAAGTACATATTTTTATTATTTATTTGGTTTGGCAAAATAGAAACAAGTGGCCTGGTATAAAGGGAGGGAAAAGGGCAAGGAAACTGGCTACTAGAACACATACATTTGGTTTCCAACTGTATTTAGGCAATTGCCTAAATCTCCACCTCTCCATGCATCCTCCAAAAAGCTATAAAGGTCAATACAAGGAAAGCAAATGAAATTCCCTATACCAACTGATGGAGCCCTGGTGGTGCAGTGGTTAAGAGCTCAGCTGCTAACCAAAAGGTCGGCAGTTCAAACCCACCAGCTGCTTCTTGTAAACCCTATGGGGCAAGTTCTACTCTGTCCTATAGGGTTGCTATGAGCTGGAATCAACTCGACAATGGGTTTGGTCTAGTTTACAGCAACCCGTGACTTTAGCATAATTAGGAGATACAACTCATAACTTTAACATAACTAGGAGACACAGAATATTTCTAACTTCAAATCACCACTACGTAGGGAAATAAATAATCAAAAACAGCAGAAACAGTTTTAGAGCCCAAGTATGGACAGTTGGAGACCAGGGTGGCCACTTGGAAAAAAGCAAAACACAGACAGCCTAGGAATGATGTAACACAAATAAAACCACTTTCAGAAAGGGAAAGTCCCACCATTAATGGGAAAATATTGAGAATACTGAGAGTTCTGGTAGATTAGAGGTCAGGCTTCTGGGAAATTAAAAAGAAGGGGCATGTAGTATACGGGAAATAGAAAAAAGCTGACCAAAGTCAAGAAAGAGATTACAGAAAAGGCCAAAATGACCTTACGAAACAGAAATTAAATTAAAAGGAGTAGAAAGAGAAAATAGATTTGAGTGAAATTTTAATCAACAATATTGGGAAAGGTCATGAATACAGACAAAAGAACAACACAAGAAGACTAAATAAATATATAAATCAGAAAGCTGTGGATAATGAAGATAGGAAGAAAAAAGCACTGTGAATAGTTAGAGTTCCTTAAGAGGAAAAACATAACAGTGGAACTAATCTAAAATTAAAAACTATAATCTAAGAAATCTCTCCAGAAATGAAAGCAGCTCTGATTTCACATATTCAAAAGGATCAAAATGAACTTGGGAAAACTGACCTGAAACAGTCACTACAAGACATACCTTAGTATAAACTACTAGATCTTAAGCATAAAAAAGTCCTTTGAGGAAAAAGACCAAGTCACAACAAACAAACAGCAACATAGGTTTGGCATCAGGTTTGACAGCAACATACAACGCAAGGTTCAGTTGAGCAGCATTTTCTAGAAATTCAAATGGGAATCAAGGGTTTAATCCAGTCCATACCATTTTCAGTTACCAAGGCTATAAAAAAAAAAAAAAAACCAGTTTAGATAGAGCTTACTGCAATCATGAAACCTAGTTCTATTAGAGAAGTTTCAAGCAAACAGTGAATATGTAACATTCATTAAATGTAACTGTATTACAGAATTGAGACCAAACATCATATTCATGTGAAGAATGTTGAAATGTTTTCTTACATATGTATTTACTACAATAAAAATAAATTAACACAAACATTTAGAAACTTTCATAGCAATCTTAAAACAGCTTCAGTGAGGTATAATTGACGAACAGTGAACTTCACGTTTAAACTATTTAATTGGGTAAGGTTTGAAATAAGTATAAAACCATGAAGCTATCTTGAAAATCAAGACAAGAAATTCATCATTCCCAAAAGTTTCCTTGTACCCTTTTGTAATCAGTCTCCTGTCACTGTTTCTGTCCCACCTCCTTCATCCTTAGACAACCACTAATCTGCTTCATATGTATAGATATTAGCTTGCAATTTTGAGAATTTTAAATGAATTCATGATAGTATGTATTCTTTTTTCTGGATTCTTTCATCATCCTAATTCTGAGATTCATTCATGTGTATGTACCAATAGCTCATTTAAATTTATTGGTGAGTAGAAGTTCATTGCATGGATACACAAATATTTGCTTATAGAATTAACTGTTGATAGAGATTTGAGCTGTCTCCAATTTTCAGCTATTATGAATAACGCTGCTACGAAAATTCATGTACAAACCTTTGTAGCGATTATTAGAATGGCTGGGTCATATAGTATGTCTATAGTTAATTTCTTAAAAAACTGAAAAGCTGTTCTCTAAAACGGTTGTGCAATTTACCTTCCAATAGCTGTGTAGAAAGCTCCAGCTCCTCCACATCCTTGCCGACACTAGGTATGGCCAATATTTTTTATTTTAGCCATTATAAGAGAAATCTCATTGTGGTTTTGCTTCCTTTTCCCGATTGACAATGATGTGTATTTTTTCATGTGATTTATTTGCTATATATCTTCTAGGGTAAAGTGGATATTCAAGCCTATTAACTATTTCTGAAGGGGCTGTTTATTTTCTTAGTTTTATAAGTTCTTAAAAATATATATTTTGGGTAAAAACACTATCAGATACAGGTTTTGCAAATACTTTCTTCCCATTTTTTGTCTTTTAATTTCCTTAGGAATCTCTTTTTGAAAAGGTCAGCTCTCATAAGTTAAAAGGACAGTGTCCTTCAGACCAGCTGCCCATACAGCACTTCGTTCTCTGACTGTAGTCACCTGGAGCTAGTCTGGATCTCACAAATTAAAATAACACTGTTCTTCAGACTGCCAAATAGGCACATGCCAGTCACAAGTTTGGAGGTCCACATGACACTCTAACTTCTTAGCTGGTAGCTACAAATTCAGGGATTTCCCTCCACTTCAGAATGCCAGCCACAAGTTCAGAAGTCACCCCTCCGCCCTCGATCTGCCGGCTCCCACTACTACTTTGGGTTCGATAATTCATTGGAATGACCAGAACTCATGGAAAGTGCTATACTTACAATTACAGGAAGTAACTGTAGGAAAAAAGTATTGTAGGAAAATAGGATACAAATGAAGAGACACATAGGGTGAGGTCTGGTAGGGTTCCCAACATGGAGCTCTCATGTCCGAAAAAGACGCAGTACCCTCTAATGTGCATGGGTGTCTTTCACCAATTAGGCAGCCCAAGAAACTTCCATGTCCAGAGCTTTTATTCAGGGCCTCGTTACGTAAGGCAAACTCAAGCCCTTCTCCCCTGAGGTCAGTAAATATGATGAGGTGATCATGAGTGCTATTATGCAGTGTGTCTTTGTGGACTGGCCAGCCCCTGCCCCAGAGTCACCTCATCATCTCACTGGCATAACCAGGTGTGGTCTGGAGTCCTTACTAAAGACACTTAAGTTCCAAGGTTTTTAGAGATCATCTCTCAAAAACTGAGGGCAAAGCCAAATTCTTTGGGTTAAGGTTAAATTCTAAACCCCACAACATTCAAACCAGATTTGAGGGTGACCACATAAATATACAACTTTTCAGGATTGGTGTTTTCAACTCAGTATAATCCCTTAAGATTTATCCGAGTTGTTGCCTGTATTAACAGTCTGTTCTTTTTTAATGGTGAGAAGCATTCCATGGTATAGATATACCAGTTTGTTTAGCAATCCACCTACTGAAGGACATTTAGATTGCTTTCATGTATGAACTATTATTCATAAAGCTGCAATGTAACACGTACGTTTTTGAGAGAACTTAAATTTTCATTTCTCAAGGATAAATGCCAATAAGTGCAACTGGTGAGTCATATGCTAAGTCCATTTTTAGCTTTAAAAGAAACTATCTTCCAATGTTTCCATCAGTAATATATATGACTAATTCAGTTTCTCCACATCCATACCAGCATTTGGTATTATCACTATTCTTGACAAGGCAAGTCTTTTAGCAACAACTTCTCTGTTTTTGTTTATCTTTAGCCACCATTTTTGAAAAATAACTTTGCTGGATATTAGGTTATTGGTTTTTTTAATTTGTTTTTGTTTTCCTTCAGTCTTTTGAATATGGCATCATAATGCCTTCTGGTCTTCATTGTTTCTAATAGGAACTCAGTGTTAATCTTAGTGTGGCTCTCCTAAGCATGATGAATCGTTTTTTTCTTGATGCTTACAAGATTGTCTCTTAAACTTTCAACATTTTCATTATGATGTATCTAGGTGTAGATCTTTTTTATTTATCCTACTTCAAGTTTGTTGGGCATCTTGGATGTATACGTTGGTGTTTTTCGACAAAGTTTAAAAGTTTTCAGTGATTATTTTTTTAAAATATTTTTCTCTGTCCATTTCTCTTCTCTTGTTCTGGTACTCCCAGTTATGTGTATGTTTATTCACATAATGGTGTCCCACATTTCTTTGAGTTTTTTTTTTTTTTTTTACATTTTTCCTTTCTGTTCTTCAAATTGCACAATCTACCTTGATCTATTTCCTAATTTGTTAATTCTTTCTTCAGTCAACTCAAATCTACCAATGATCACCAGAAATAAATTTTTTATTTTGGTTATTGTACTTTTCAACTACAGAATTTTCATTTAGTTCCTTCCTGTAATTTCTCTTTGGTGAAGTTTTCTATTTTATAAATCACGGTTATCATTAAAAAAAAAAAAAAAAGGAAACAAAAACCCACTGCCATCAAGTGGATTCCAACTCATAGTGACCCCATAGGGTTTCCAAGGCTGTGAATCTCTAGGGAAGCACACTGCCACATCTTTCTCCCTCGGAGCTGCTGGTGTTTTCAAACCTCTGACATTTCAGTTAGCAGTGGATCTCTTTTACCATTGCACCACCATGGCTCATTATTGTTATCATACCATCTTTCAATTCTTTAAACATTGTTTCCTTTCGTTGTTTGAAAATATTTATAAAAGCTGCTTTGAAGTCTGCTAAATCCAACTTCTGAGCCCACTTAAAGGGAGTTCCTGTTGCCAGCTGTTGTTCTCATGTATGGTCACACTTTTGTTTGCATATGTAGAAAATGGAAAATTTTTGTTTGCATATCTCAATTATCTATTGAACAATGGATGTTTCAGGTAACATCTGACAAACAGCTTCAGGAGCATTTGCTGAAAAGACTACCTTTGCTCCATTAAATTGCTTTTACATCTTAATAAAAGATTAGTTCTGCATATTTCCATAGATCTATGTCTGAGTTTTCTTGATGTTCTATGTGTCTATCCCACTACCAATACCATGCTGTCTTGATTACTGCAGCTATATAACCAGTTGCCCTGGAGTCGACTCCAACTCATGGCGACTTCATGTATGTCAGACTAGAACTGTGTTCCATAGGGTTTTCAATGGCTGATTTTTCTAACGCAGATTGCCAGTCTTTCTTCCAAGGTGCCTCTGGGTGGACTCAAACCTCCAAACTTTTCGTTAGCAACCAAGTACATTACACATTTGTACCACCCAGGGACTCTGAAACTAGATAATAAGCCTTAACATTGAGTAAAATGATTTCCACCATTTTACTTTTTTTCAAAATTATGTTAGCTATTCTACCTCCTTAGCTTTTCCATACAAATTTTAGAATAAGTTGGCTAATGTCTATAAAAACCTCGCTGGGATTGTGACCAGAATTCCATTAAACTTATATATCAATTAGCAAAGAAATTGACATCTGTACTATGTTGAGTATTCCACTCAATAAATAGAGTATGTGTTTTCATTTTTTAGGTCTTCTTCAATTTCTTTTCTCATCATTTTGTAATTTTCAGAATACCGATCCTATACATATTTTGTTTTGTAATTATTTCATTTTCTATGCGATGACTGTAAGAGGGATTGTGTTTTTAATTTTGGTTTTCATATGTTCACTGTTAGCGTAGAGAAACGTGATTGCTATTTCTGTGTTCATCTTGTATACTGAAACCTTGCTGAAATTGCTTATTAGTTGTAGGAAGTTTCTGTAGATTACTTGAAATTTTCTACATATACAATCACGTCATTTGCAAGTGAGGGCAGTTTTATGTCTTCCTTTCCAATCTGGATGCTGTGTAGTTCCTTTCTTTACCTTACTGTGCTGGCTAGAACCTCCAGTACTATAATGAATGAGAGTGGTGAGAGCAGATATCTTTGCCTTGTTAGCAATCTTAGAGGAAGAGCATTCAGTCTTTTAACATTAAGTAGGATGTTCCCCAGAGATTTTTTATACATGCTCTTTTATCAAGTTGAAGAAATTCACTATTTCTAGTTTGGAGTTTTTATCATGTAAGAATGGTGGATTTTATCAAATGCTTTTTCTATACCAACTGATATCAACATATAATTTTTTTAGCCTATTGGTATAGTGGATTACATTGATTTTTCAAGTACTGAACCAGTTTCACACGAGGTATAATTCTTTGTATACATGAATGGTTTTGATTTGCTAATATTTTCTTGAAGGTTTTTGCTACTAAATTTACAAGAAATATAGGTTTGTAGTTCCTTTGAAGTTGTTGTTTTGTTTCTTTTTGGCACTGTCTTTGTATGGTTTTAGTATCAGGGCCATTAAAAAACGCATCGGGAATTGCTCCCCCCTCTTCTATTTTCTGGACACTGTGTAAAATCACTTTTAATTCTTCAAATGTATGGTAGAATTCTCCAGTGAAGACATCTGGGCTAGGAGATTTCCTTTTTAGGAGCTTTTTAATTAAAATTCAATTTCTCTATATGTTGCTGTTCTTGGGTGCCATCGAGTCAGTTCCAACTCATAGTGACTGTATGTACAACAGAACGAAACACGGCCTGGTCCTGTGCCATCCTCTATGTCTATACGACCAAATTACCTATATCATCTCAGTTTGGGAAGAATTAGTCCTTTTCTTCCGAAGTGTCAAATTTGTGAACATAAAGTTGATGGTATTCCCTTATTATCCTTAAAGAATGCAGGATCTGAGTGGTATCTCCTGTTTCTTCACTGATACTGGTGATTAGTCTTCTCTTTATTTTTGGTCAATCTTGCTAGAGATTTACAAATTTTATTATTTTCAAAGAACCACCTTTTTATTTCATTTTCTCTATTATATTTCTATTTCCAATTCTATTGATTTCTGCTTTTACCTTTATTATTTTCTTCTTTCTGCTTGTTGTTGTTAGGTGCTGTCAAGTCAGTTCCAACTCATACCGACACTATGGACAACAGAAAGGAACACTGCCCAGTCCCACGCCATCCTCACAACTGTTGCTAGGCTTGAGCCCATTGTTGCAGCCACTGTGTCTGTCTCCTTGAGGGTCTGCCTCTCTTTCACTGACCCTGAAGTTCACCAAGCATGATGTCCTTCTCCAGGGACTGGTCCTTCCTGATAACATGTCCAAAGTAAATGAGAAGTCTAGCCATCCTCGCTTCTAAGGAGCATTCTAGCTGTATTTCTTCCAAGACAGATTTGTTTGTTCTTCTGGCAATACATAGTATATTCAATATTCTTCGCCAACACCATAATTCAAAGGCATCAATTCTTCTTCAGTCTTCCTTATTCATTGTCCAACTTTCGTATGCATATGAAGTGACTGAAAATACTATGGCTTGGGTCACGCGCACCTTAGTCCTCAAAGTGACACCTTTGCTTTTAACACTTTTAAAAGGTCTCTTGCAGCAGATCTGCCCAATGCAATGGGTCCTTTGATTTCTTAACTGCTGCTTCCGTGGGTGCTATGAATCCAAATAAAATGAAATCCCTGACAACTTCAATATTTTCTCCATTTATCATGATGTTGCTTATTGGTCCAGTTGTGAGAATTTTTGTTTTATGTTGAGTTGTAGTCTGTACTGAAGACTGTAGTCTTTAATCCTCATCAATAAGTGCTTCAAGTCCTTTTTGCTTTCAGCAACCAAGGTTTTGTCATCTGCATATCACAGGCTGTTACTAAGTCTTCCTCCAATCCTGATGCCGCATTCTTCTTCATATAGTCCAGGTTCTCGGATTATTTGCTAAGCGTGCAGACTGAATAGGTATGGTGAAAGCATACAACCCTGACGCACACCTTTCCTGATTTTAAACCACACAGTATGCCCGTTTTGTTCAAACGACTGCCTCTTGTTCTATGTACAGCTTCCTCATGAGCACAATTAAGCATTCTGGAATTCCCTTTCTGCTTACTGTGGGTTTATTTTCCACTCTTTGCTAGTATCTTGAGGTAGAAAGTTAATAATGGATTTGAAACCTTTCCTCTTTTCTGACGTTAGCATTTAGTGCTAAAAATTCCCCTATTAAGCACTGCTCTGACTGCCTCCCATATATGGTGTATTTTTATTCTCATTCAGTTCTATGTATTTTTATAAATTTTCCTCTGAGACTTCTTCATTTACTCAAATACTATTTAGAAGTGTCTTATTAAGTTTCCAAGTGTTAGGCTGTTTTCCTGTTATCTTTCTGTTATTGCTTCCCTTATGGTCAGAGAAAATATGATGTCAATTATTTTAAATTTGTTGAAGTTTATTTTATGACCCAGGAAATGGTCTTTCTGAATGTTCCATGTTATTTGAAAAGAATGCATATTCTGCTAGGGGTGGGAGGAGTGTTCTACAAACGTCAATTTGATCCCGTTGGTTGGTAGCGCTGTTCAGTTCTTCTACATCTGTGTTGACTTTCTGTGTAGAAGTTCTACAAATTGCTGAGAGGTGAATTCCCCAACTATAATTGTTGGTTTGTCTATTTCTCTTTTCAGCTCTGTTAGTTTTTACTTCATGTATTTTGATGTTCCTTTGTTTGGTGTGGGCACATTTAAGATCGCTGTCCTTTTCTTTGATCCTTTTATCACTATACAATGTTCCTCTTTGTTTTTAGTAATTTTCTTTGCTCTGGAACCTACTTCATTTGATATTAACAGGGCCACTCTTGCTTTGCTTTTTAATGTTTACATGGTATATCTTTTCTACTCTTTATCAACTTACCTAAGGAGCCCAGGTGGCACAGTGGTTAAGTGTTCAGCTGCTAATCTAAATGTTGGTGGTTCGAACCCACCAGCCGCTCCACAAGAGAAAGATGTGGCAATCTGCTCCTGTAAAGATTACAGCCTTGGAAACCCTATGGAGTAGTTATACTGTGTCCTATAGGTTGCTATGAGTGGCAATGAACTTGACGACAATGGGTCTTTGTAGGTATCAAGTACCTGTATTGAGGTGGGTCAACTCAATAGGAACTGGTTGGTTGATTGGTATTGTATTTGAAGCAGGTTTCTTATAAATAACACAAACAGGATTGTTGAAATCCTGTTTGTTGTTTTTTAAAGCCACTCTGCCAATGTGTATTTTAATTGTATTCAGATAATATATGCTTAAGGTAATTATTGAGATGTTAGGCTTAAGTCTATCATTTTATTTATGTATTTATTTTGCTTCCTGTTTCTCATTCTTCTATTCCTATTTTACTATGTTCTGATTGGTTACTTGAACATTTTTTTTAAGATTATATCTTCATTTATCAATACTGTTTTTGAGTATATTGATTTATATAGTTTGCTTAATGGTTGTTCCAGCCATTACGATGTATGTATGCAACTTATCACAATCCACTGGTACCATCATTCTACCATTTAAGTGAAATGTAGAAACCTTAATTCCCTTTAACTTTCCCCGTTTTAATTACAGTTGTCTTAAGTATTTTCTCTACAAACAGAGCACATCATATGGTATTGACTTTTATTTCAACTATCAAATATGATTTCAGAAACTCATAATGATACTTTACTATAGTTACCCCTATGTTTTCCACTACTGACATTCTTTCTTGAAGTTTCAAGCCTCTTTCTGTTATCATTTCCTTTTTGTTTACAGAATTTCCTTCAGACATCTAAGGGTAGAGTTGCTACAAATTTTTAGTTTTCTTTTGTCTGAGAGTATCTTTATTTCCCCTTCATTCCTGAACGTATTTTCACAACATATTGAATTAGTTCTTTTCTTTCAGTACTTGAGAAGCATTTCTTTCTGGACTCCATGGTTTCATATGAGAAATCTGCTGTCATTCAACTTAGTGTTCCCCTGTAAGTAACGTGTTGTTCCTCTCTGGCTACTTTCAAGATTTTTTCCCTTCTTTTTAGATGTCATTAATTTACTTACGATGTGCCTTAGATGTATCTTTTTTTGGGTTTATCTTATCTGGTGTAGGTTCAACTTCTTAAATGTGTAATATTATTTGTTTTGCCAGATTTGGGAAATTTTCAGTCATTACTTCTTTGACTACTTTTTCAATCCCACTCTCTCCTTCTGGGATTCTGATGATATGAATGATAGTTTTGTTATTGTCCCACTTTTAAAATATAGAGAGACTCCAACAACACGTCATCAGCTACATGCTTTCCAATTTTGGTTAAGCTGTCATAATCACTCATAATGAAAACAATCATAATCCCCTAATGAGCTCCCTATGCCTTTACTCTCTTCCCAATATTTTCTCTCAATACTGGTGAGAATGACCTTGCAAAAATACAAATCAGATGTTGCTAATTGACTAAAAACCTACCAATAAATTAAGAAAAATTTAAGTTCCTTAATAAGGTTCATGACACTCTCATATTTTGAATCATAGCTGCCTATATGACATTGTTTCTTGCCCCTCCTCCTGTCAACCACTCCCTTCCAGACATTGTAACATTTTGTTATTCCTCAAAAACACCAAACATATTCCTGCAGTTGGGATCAGCAGTTGCTGTTACACCTGCTGAAAAAAAGGCAGAATCCTCATGGCTCACACTCTTTCATTCAACTTTCTGCTCTAATGTTGTTCTCCTTAATGTTTCCCCTGATTACTTCTTAAAATAGGATGTCCATATCAATTTAACCCTACTTGAACTTCCTTTATACTTTTTGTCACCATAAAACAAAACTATTTAATTTACATAAATATCTATGCTTGTGTGTTTAGCACTACTTGTATAAACTTATTTAGAGATACTATTTTAATCACTACTATATCCCCAACAATTAGAAAATGGTTCACACATAATGGACACTCAAAAAAGTATTTGTTGAATGAAAATTTAATACATGAACAACTGCCTGAAAACAACAGCAATGTTGAAAAACGGAGGAAAGGTGGGCAACTGAAATTGCTTGGAGAAATATATAGAGTAGCCAAGAAAAACAAACAGTAAAGATGATATGGATAAAAGACTGAATTATGGGCAGATATAAGAAAGGTACATATTCAAAAATACAAATCATAATGAGAGCATTTTTGTGAGATTGGTCTGGGAGGCATGATTTAGGAATCAGTATTCTCACTCACTTCCAAAGGTTAGGACGACTAAAGAGATATTCTTGAAAAATGTTTCAAAGTTGCCAACTCCTGTATTAACCACAGAGAAATCACATTCCCTAATGCTCATCTGTGCAGTACACAGTAACTCACCTGAGAAGCTCTGGCTTGGGAATTCTTCCTCCAGTATCCATGGCTCCTCTCCTTGCTCTAGTCTGAAGATCACCTCTGGTTTGGTAACACAATACCCTGTTTAAGGAAAACAATTTAGGACTTTGACCATGCTGCCTAGACTTCAGGCCTCTGAAGAAGGAGTAAGCTTATGGAGCTTTACAGTGAAGGTGTTACTAGAACATTTCAGTGGAAAAGTAAACACAAATATCTTCCTGGTGACAAAGAAGAGATCAATCAACACTGATTCCTGAATCTCAATTTTATCATTATTTCTAATATCTCTATGATCTTAAAATACCCTTACAGCCTCAGACTGTCCATGTGCTTCAATAATTAAAAGAGTAAACGAATGCTATTTGGAATTACATACTAAGAAGACCTTACCCACTGAGATGAGGTTGCTGTAGTTCTCCAGCATCACGTCTCTATACAGGGACCTCTGAGTAGGGTCCAGGTGCTGCCACTCCTCTTGGGTGAAGCCCACAATCACATCTTTAAGTGATACTGATCCCTGGAATTTCTGTTCAACCTGAAACGTTCAGAATTAGGTAACATGTAAAACAAAAAAGCTAACCAATTCTTTTTGTAATTACTGTTCACAGCTTACTAAAAATGATTTACAAAATGCTTATTTTACTTCATACACTGGAAAAAGAAAAATTTTAATAGAAATATTTTCCTAATATATTTTCAGTAATTCATGCCAAAAAAATTTTATCATGTCCTGGAACTATTCCAGTTGCTGGGAATACTAAGATAAAGTAATCCTGTATTTCTTATAGTTTGGTAAGAAAACACATGACATATACAATAATATGTTACAAAGGCTAAGATGAAAATACATACAGACTTAAATTATAATAAGCAGCAAACTAAGTTCTATTTCGGACTTCATTAGGGAAGGATTGAAGAGTAATACTGTGCTCTCCATGAACAGAGGGTGATGGCATAAGCAAAATTACAGCCTGTAATACAGGAACTTAGGACAACAGCACATGAGGAGTTGAGAATATAGCCTGGAGCTGTGATGAGATAAAGGGCCATGGAGGTATTCAGAAAACTAATTATGGGCTAATTTTAGACAAATAATCTAAGTGTTAATCACGCATCATTTTCAAGAGTACTCTGTAGCACTAAAAAAGATTTATATTTATAAATTATACAAATACATTGTCAATATATACAGTATGAATTTTAATTTCATTCTTACTTAAATTTTAAAATATAAAAAGGTAGCCTTATATTTTATTAGATTGCAATAATAATTCTAGGTTCTAACCCCTCAATTCAGAGACAATAATTAGGATGTGTAGAGAGTGATTAAGGGAAAGATTTTGAAAATACTACACTTCAAGTATCTGTAAAACACATAGAAAAAGATGTCCAAAGGGATGGTTTTAGACATCTTCTAGGGTGCATGCCCCTATTTTAGGGATCACTGCTATGGAAAAAAGGAGAGCCAAAAAATAGACATGAATACATATTGAAATTATGTCACCAGATGCAGAACCATTTCTCTTGAAAAAGCAATGGAAAAGCTAAAGAGTAAAGCAAAACCACTTACATAAACTATTATAGTTAAAACAGATAAAAATAGGGCACTGATACTATGAGATATATAGCAATAGAACATACTCATAAACTCACTGGGCATGAGCAAGTATTTCCCCAGACTATCTGCATGAACAGATACTAGACTCACAAAGTGAGACTGGGAAATTAGGGGAGAAATAGATTGGGCACAATGTTCTAGAAAGCTTAAATATACTGAATGTGAAGCATAATACTGTAAATACAGGATTAAAATAAAGATTTGAAAAATAATTTGGTGGCAGTTGAAGTCATCAAGAATGAATCAGAAGGCTCTCAGAGAACTGAGAGGCAAAAGAGAGAAAATTATCAAGAATGAAATCTGAGAGAAAAATATTTTTTAAACCAGCTTGCAGAGAAAGAAAAGGTCATGAAGATCATAAAAGAATTTTCTGACAGGTAAAACTAAGAATGACTAGTTTTAAAAACTAAGAAATGACCACATGATCACATCAGCAGACACAGAAAAGCATGATAAAAATTCTAGGCAGATTAGAAATGAAAAGAAATTCCTTAATTACAATAAAAGATTCCTATAAACACCTAAAGCAAACATCATACTTAATGGTGAAAGTGGAAACTGTTCAACTTAAAATTAGGAAAAAGATAAGAAGCCTGCTATCTACAATTTTATTTAACATTTTTCTAAGGTACTTAGAGTAATAAGGAAAAAAACCATGTACACATAAAGTCAAAATGAAAGTACATTTTAGAAACTGGATACAAGTTCAGTGTTACAAATTTTATATATTTCATTATACTACCAAAAGCAAAAAAATTGTAATTTTTTAAAAGCGCAACTAAAGTTATAAAAAATATGAAAACCTCTTTACAGAGTTACCATGTTTTTACAGAAATAATGCTCGCATTCTATGGTTTTTTGCCAACCACACCCTCCCCCTGCAAGGTATTTTCATAAGCGTGCTATAGCGTGGTTGGCAAAAAACACAAAACGCGTGTGCTATTTGCATAAAAATATGGTACTAGGTACTATTGAAGGAAATGAAAGAAAACCCAAATAAATTGAAGGATATAACTGATTCCAGATGGCAAGGCTCAATATTATAAAAACATCAATTCTCTCACACTCATTTGTAGATTCACAGCAATCTCACCAAAAATCCCAGCAGATACTTCGTTGAATATTAGACAAACTAACTATAAAATATGTGAAAATGCAAATGGCTAATAATAGACAAGATAGTCTTGAAAAAATAAAGCCAACAGGCATATTATCATGTATCAAAAATTACTATGTGAGACTTCCAGGCAACATGGCGCTACAGACAGAAGCACACCATCCTTCCACAGCAAAGATCTGAAAGACTAAGTCAAACAGGCACATGTCAATCCTGAAACCAAACAAACAGGGAACTCGGCCAAGCACTGAATGGAATAAGAAGCTGACCGAGAATAGAGAGCAAGGAGAGATACATGCAGGGGTTCCCTATCAGCTACCACAGCATGGATCTGCCATCTTGAACTCCTATTAGAGATCAGTGAAGGGGGTATGAGAAAGCAGCTTCATGGAGTTTCCAGTGAGAGAACAATCAGTAAACACCAATATACACCTTCCCACACCCCACCCTTCTTCACCCTCGGCCTCCTCTGCTTCCTGCAGCCACAGTCTCTTGGCCTGGAAGCGGTGACTTCACCCCGGTGTCACATGGATTCCACCCGCCTGCACTGGCTGGCTAAGTATCATTTGTTGGCTGCTGGTGTTACTTTTTTCTGCTTCTTCAGATTTCTTCCTTACCTCTCACCATCTCCTCCTTTCTCTCACACACCTCGCTCCATGTGCCATCTTTCCTTCTTCCTTGAAGGCTGGTAAACAACACTCAACTGTGAAACTGCTTCTCGGCCCGTGCCACCATGCTGGTGCAACCCACGGGGCTCTTTTTGTTTGTTCTGATTTATTCTGTTTTGATTTGGTTACTTTCATTTTCTTTTCTCAGCTTGGGATCCCCTTCTAGCCGGGCAGTATTGTGCAGCTTGGGAGCTACTCCCTTACTCTGCACAAATGCACAGTGATATCCCAGGGTACACTTCTTTTTTCTTGTTCTTGCCTTAGTATTTTTTTCTCTTTGTTTTTTTCTCTCTCTTTTTCCCTTTTTGCCTTTCTTCATTTCCTGTTTCTCATCTCTCTATACTTACCTTGTCTTCCTGTCTCCTGAATATCTGGTACTGTGTGACATCTCTACACTTCTAGCCAGGCAGTACTTCTCAGCCTGGGAGCAACACCCCCAGTACTAGCAGCCGCACTGGTGGGATCCCTGGGGGCTTTTGTTTTTTCTCTAATTTTTATTAATTTTTTCTTTTACTATTTTTTTTGTTTTTTTTTTCCATTTCTCAGTTTCTCATCTCTCCACCCCAACACCAAGCTCCCTAACCACTCTTTTTTGTTTGTGTGTATGTTTTTGGCTCTTGTTCCTCTCTCCTCTCTCTCCTTTCCCATACTCATCTTAGCTCCACACATCACAACTTTCCCCCACTTCCTGCCAACCTGCACCATGTGCTAAACATCACATTCCTGAGCAGCATAGCCAAGGCCTACTGGAACCTGCCCTGCACTGATTCCTGGTCTGCCGTGTCAGCTCTAGTATGTGCCACAAACAATGCATCCCAGCAACTCCCCTTCAGCTGGACCTGCCTTGCTGTACCATACTTGACTGACTGACCCTGCCCATTGAAGAAGGAGGTGAGAAGTATAGTGCCCACAAACAAGCAAACAACAAAGAACGCACAACCCGCCTGCTCAGACATAACCAAATAAAACAAACAAGCAGGACTAAACAAATCTACGATCAGTAAAGGAGGAAAATAACTATTGAAGGCACCAAGGACAGCAGACAATATCAAAACATATACAAAAACAGGATAGGATCGTTCCAGTAGGTGTCAAAAATAAAACACCAAATGACCTTCCAGTAGAAGAAAAGGCACTAGAACTACTTGATAAGGAATTCAGATCTCAAATATTCATAATTATCTGAGAGTTGAAGCAAAAAGAAAACAAAAACAAAAAAAAATAAATTCATGGAGAAGACTGACAAATTCATGGAAAATACAAACAAAAAAATCGAAGAATTCAGGAAAATAATACAGGAACAAATATTAAAACAAACTCACAACTAGAAATCATACAAAAACAACAGTAAGAAATCCAAAAGATAAACAACAAGATTTCAGACATGGACAGTGTCATAGAAGGGTTGAGAAGCAGGTCTGAAATGATGGAGGACAGGATCAGCGAAATTGAAGACAAACACTTAAATACAACTCTGATGAAAAAATCAGAAAAAAGAATGAAGAAAAATGAAGAAACCCTGAGAATTATGTGGGCTAAAATCAAAAGCAAAAATCTTCGAGTGATCAGAGTTCCAGAATAGGGGGAGAAAACAGAAAACTCAGAGAGGATCATTGAAGAATTGCTGACAGAAAACTTCCCCAATATCATGAAAGATGAAAAGCTGACCATCCAAGAAGCTCAATGAACCCCATATAGGATACAACCTCCCCAAAATCACCAAGACATATCATAATTACACTTGGTAAAACCAAAGACAAATAATCTTGAGAGCAGTTTGAAAAAAAGGAAAAGTCACATACAGATGTGAAACAATAAGACAGCTTGGATTCTTTGGCAGAAACCATGCAGGCAAGAAGGCAATGGGATGACATATATAAAACCCTGGAAGAAAAAAATTGCCAGCCAAGACTATATCCTGCAAAACTCTCGTTCAAATATGATGGTGAAATTAGGTCATTTCCAGATAAACAGAAATTAAGGGACTATATAAAAACCAAACCAAATTTAAAAGAAGTATTAAAGGGAGTCCTTCGAACTGAAAACAAACATCAGACCACAGGGTGTATATAGGACACAGGATTGAACCAGCCAGATACCAACCTAGGAAATGAACTCTCAAGGATTATCCAACACCAAAAGAACTACAATAGGGAATCAGAGAGGATAATCTGTAAATGACAACAGCATCAGAACAGTAAGAGAGAAAATAAATGATGCAGGTATAGAACTCTGTAATGGAGAGGAGGGCAGGGCAATATCAATAATAGACTGATTCAAACAAAGGAAGATAAGGGTAAATTTCAAGGTAACCACAAATAAAGTTGACAAACCTACTCATCAAAAAAAGAAGAAAAACATAAACTCTCAGTAAAAACAAAACCTACAAAAACAAAAGAAATTCTAAAAAATCCACAAAAGAAGTTCAACACAGGAGAGTAACAGGTACAAAGAAAGTGTCAGCACCACAAAAAAAAAAAAAAAAAGCACTACAAAATGACAGCAATAAATTCATACATACCAATAATTACACTGAATGTAAATGGCCTAAGTGATCCCATAAAGAGACTGAGAGTGATAGAATGGATAAAAAAACAGGATCTATCAATACACTGTATACAAGACACACCTTAAAAAAAAAAGATGTAAATTTACTAAAAATCAAACCATGGGAAAAAAAAAATCAAGCAAACAGCAACCAAAAAAGAGCAGGAGCGGCAATAACAATCTCAGATAAAATAGACATTAAAACAAAATCCACCATAAAAAACAAAGTAGGATACTATATAATGATTAAGGGGACAATCCACCATGAAGACATAACCATAATAAACATTTACACATCCAATGAGAGGGCTCCAAAATACATACAACAAACTCTAACAACACTGAAAAGAGAAATTGACAGTTCCACAAGAATAGTAGCAGACTTCAACACACCACTCTCAGTAAAGGACAGAACATCTAGAAAGAATCTCAACAAAGACACAGAAGACCAAAAGGGCACCATCAGTCAACTTGATCTCATAGACATAAACAGAAAACTACACCCAACAGCTGCAAAGTACACATTCATTTCCAATGCACATGGAACGTACTCTAGAATAGACCACATCTTAGGCCACAGAGCAATCCTCAACAAGATCCAAAACTCTGAGATAATACAAAGTATCTTCTCTGGCCACAATGCCATCAAGGTAGAAATTAACAACAGGAAGAGCAAGGGAAAAAAATCAATTACACGGACACTGAATAACACCCTGCTTTCACATCACTGGGTGATAGAAGAAATCAGAGATGGAATCAAAAAATTCCTAGAATCAAATGAGAATGAAAACACATCATACCAAAACCTTTGGGACACAGCAAAAGCAGTCCTCAGAGGACAATTTATAGCAATAGATGCACATCAAAAAGAACGAGACAAAATCAAAACATTAACTACAGAACTCAAACACATAGAGAACAGCAAAAAAAGTCCACGGCCACTAGAAGACAGGGAAATAATAAATATCAGAAAACAAATAAATGAAATAGAGAACAGAAACACAATAGAAAGAATCAACAAAACCAAAAGTTGGTTCTTTGAAAGGATCAACAAAATCAACAAACCACTGGCCAGACTGACAAAAGAAAAACAGGAGAGGATGCAAAGAACCCAAATAAGAAATGAAATGGGAGACATTACAACAGACCCAACTGAAATGAAAAGGATTTTAACACAGTATTATGAAAAATTATACTCCAAAAAATTTGAAAACCTAGAGGAAATGGACAAATTTCTAGAAACACACTACCTACCCAAACTACCACAAAGTGATGTTGAAAATCTGAACAGACCCATAACAAGAGAAGAGATTGAAAAGGTAATAAAAAAAAAAAAAACCAACAAAAGAAAGCCGTGGTCCTGATGGTTTCACTAGAGAATTCTACCAAACATTCAAAGAAGAGCTTATATCAGTACTACTCAAATTATTTCAGCACACAGAAAAGGAAGGGATACTTCCAAACTCATTTTAGGAAGCCAGCATAACCCTGATACCAAAATCAGGCAAAGATACCACAAAAAAAGAAAATTACAAACCCATATCTATCATGAATATATATACAAATTCTCAACAATATTCTAGCCAACAGAATTCAACATCATATCAAAAAAATAATACACCACGACCAAGCAGGATTCATACCATTTATGCAAGGATGGTTCAACATTAGAAAATCAATCTATGTAATCCACTACATAAATAAAAGGAAAGAAAAGAATCACATGATCATCTCAATTGACTCAGAAAAGGCATTTGACAAAGTCCAACACCCATTCCTGATAAAAACTCTCAATAAAATAAGTGTAGAAAGGAAATTTCTCAACAGAATAAAGGGCATCTATGCAATACCAATGCCAGCATCATTCTTAATGGATACAGGTGGAAAACATTCCCCTTGAGAACAGGAACAAGACAAGGATGCCCTTTATCTCCACTCCTATTTAACATTGTGCTGGAAGTCCTAGCTAAAACAATAAGGCAAGAAAAAGGAATAAAGGGCATCTAAACTGGTAATGAAGAAGCTAAACTGTCCCTGTTTGCAGATGATATGATAATATACGTAGAAAACCCTAAAGACTCCACTAGAAAACTACTGGAACTAATAGAAAGATTCAGCAGAGTAGCAGGATACAAGATAAACATACAAAAATTGGTAGGATTCCTATACACTAATAAAGAGAATGATGAGGAAATCAGGAAAACAATACCATTTATAATACCCTCTAAAAAAATTAAATACTTGGGAATAAATCTAACCAGGGATGTAGAAGACCTATACAAAGAAAACTACAAAACACTACTGCAAGAAATCCAAAGGGATCTACATAAATGGAAAAACATACCATGCTCATGGATAGGTAGACTCAACATTGTGAAAATGACAATTCTGCCCAAAGCAATCTACAAATACAATGCAATCCTGATCCAAATACCAACATTCTTTAAAGAGATGAAAAACTAATCATTAACTTTATATGGAAAGGAAGAAGCCCCAGATAAATAAAGCTCTACTGAAGAAGAATAAAGTAGGAGGACTCACACTACCTGACCTCAGAAACTCATATACAGCGATAGAAGTCAAAACAGCCTGGTACTGGTACAACGACAGATACATTGACCAGTGGAACAGAATTGAGAACCCAGATGTAAATCCATCCACCTACAGTCACCTGATCTTTGACAAGAGCCCAAAGTCCATCAAATGGGAAAAAGACAGTCTTTTTTAACAAATGGTGCTGGCAAAACTGGATGCCCACGTACAAAAAAATGAAAAAAGACCCATATCTCACACCATACACAAAAACTAATTCAAAATAGTCAAAGACCTAAATATAAAGCTAAAAACTATAAAGTACATATTAGAAAAAATAGGATCAATGCTAGATGACCTAATATACAGCATTAACAGGACACAAACCATAACCAACAACACAGAAACTCTAGAAGATAAGCTAGATAACTGAGATCTTCTAAAAATTAAACACCTATGCTCATCAAAAGACTTCACCAAAAGAGTGAAAAGAGAGTCTACAGACTAGAAAAAAAATTTTGGCCATTACAAATCAAAGCTGTAATCTCTAAAATCTACAAGGAAATCCAACACCTCTACAACAAAAAAACAATTCAATCAAAAAATGGGCAAAGGGAATGAACAGACACTTCACCAAAGAAGACATTCAAGCGGCCAACAAACATATGAGGAAATACTCGTAATCACTAGCCATTAGAGAAATGCAAATGAAAACCACAATGAGATACCATCTCACCCTGGCATTACTGTCATGAATCAAAAACACTGGAAATAACAGATGTTGGAGAGGCTGTGTGGAGATCTGAACTCTTCTGCTCTGCTAGTGGGAATGCATAATGTTACAACCATTTTCAAAAATAATATGGCGCTTCCTTAGAAAGCTAGAAATAGAAATAACATACAGTCCAGCAATCCCACTCCTAGGAATATATCCTAGAGAAATAAGCGCCATCACATGAATACACATACGCACACCCGTGTTCACGACAGCATTGTTCACAATAGCAAAAAGATGCAAACAACCTAGATGTCCATCAACAGATGAATGGGTAAACTATGGTACATACACACAATGATAAAGAACAATGATGACTCTGTGAAGCATCTCATTACATAGATGAAACTGGAGAACATTATGCTGAGTGAAATAAGTCAATCACAAAAGGACAAATATTGCAAGAGACCTCTACTGTAAAAACTCATGAAAAAGTTTACACACAAAAAGAAACAATCTTTGTTGGTTAAGAGGGCTGGGAGGGGCTGGGGGGAACTAAATAGACAATAGATAAGTGGTAACTTTCGTAAAGGGTGAGACAGTACACAATACTGGGGAAGCCAGCACAACTTGTACAAGGAAAGGTCATGGAAGCTCCACAGACACATCCAAACTCCCTGAGGGACTGAATTGCTGGGCGGAGGGCTGTGGGGACCATGGTCTCAGGGAACATCTAGCTCAATTGGCAATAACACAATTTATAAAGAAAATGTTCTACATTCTACTTAGTGAGTAGCATCTTGGGTCTTAAAAGCCTGTGAGCAGCCATCTAAGATACTCCACTGGTCTCGCCCCTTTGGAAGCAAGAGAGAATGAAGAGAACAAGATACAGGGGAAAGATCAGTCCAAAGGACTAATGGACCACAGCTACCATGGCATCCACTAGACTGAATCCAGTACAGCTAGATGGTGCCTGCCTACCACCAATGACTGCTCTGACTGGGATCACAACAGAGGGTCCTGGAAAGACCTGGAGAAGGATGTAGAACAAAATTCTAACTCACAAAAAAAGACCAGACTTACTGGCCTGACAGAGACTGGAGAAACCCTGGGAGTATGGCCCCCAGACACCCTTTTAGCTCAGTGATGAAGTCATTCCCTAGGTTCACCCTTCAAGCAAAGATTAGACAGCACCATAAAACAAAACAGGACTAATGGAGCAGACCAACCCAGAGACAAGGACTAGAAGGCAGGAGGGGACAGGAAAGCTGGTGATAGGGAACCCAAGGTCGAGAAGGGAGAGTGTTGCAATGTTATGGGGTTGTTAACCAATGTCATAAAACAATATGTGTACTGTTTAATGAGAAACTATTTATTCTGTAAACCTTCATCTAAAGTACAATTAAAAAAAATTTTTTTTTAATTATAGTTTTCAGCCTGAAAGAAAATGATACCTGATAGAAGCATAAAACTGCAAGAAGGAATGAAGAAAATTGAAAAAGAAATGTAAAGCAACAGTAATAATATCTATGGGAACTTATGGCACACATAAAGTATATCCCAACAACAGACAAAAGCAAAGGAGAAGAGTCAATGAAGTTAAGTACTTTAAAGTTATTGCATTGTCTGCGAAGCAGGAAAGTACCAACTTAGGTTAGACAAAAGTAAGTTAAGAATGCATATTGTAATTTTTAGAGTAAACACTAAAAAAAAAAAAATGATATAATTAAAAAGCTATTAGAGAAAAACAAAATCAGATGACAGACACCACCTGACTTCAAGGCTTACTATGAATTGATCAAGACAGTGTGTACTTATGAAAAAACACACAAGTAGATCAACGGAAACGATAAATAGACCCACACCAAAATAGTCAATTGATCTTTGACAAAGGAGCAAATGCAATTCAATAGAGAAAGGACAGCCTTTTCAACAAACGGTGCTGGAAGAACTCGACATCCACGTGCAAAAACAAATGAAGCTAGCCACAGACATTACGCCTTTCACAAAAATTCACTCAAAACAGACCACACATCTAAATGTTAACCGCACAACTATTACAGCTTACAGACACAAAATGGCAGAGCAGGAAGCTCTGGAGGTCAGTCTCTCCACCAAAACAACTGAACTGGAAAGAGCAATCAGAACCAATGGGGCCTGGTGGCAGAGTGGTTAAGCGTTTGGCTGTTAACCAAAAGGTTGGCAGTTCAAAATCCACCACTTGCTCTTTGGAAACCCTATGGGGCAGTTCTACTCCGTCCTATAGGGTCACTATGAGTTGGCAGCAATAGAGTTTTTTTTTTTTTTTTTGGAACTCTGGACTTTGATTGGACAAGTAAACCAGTCAGGAAGTGCCAGATGAAGGCAATAAGAGAGCAATCAGTAACAAAAAGATGAACTAGAAAATTCTCCAGTGTTGAGAAATTAAGAGATACATTTCTAAATGATTGATAAGAAAAATCCAACATATTTCAATTTGTGTCATACAGCTAAAGCCGTGTGGACAATGAAATGTAGCCTTAATTGATTACATTAGAAAAGAGGGCTAAAAAAAACCCAGGAAGTTCTGTTTTCAGAAAAAGAACAAATTATATCCAAAGTAATAAGATGGAAGGACATATTAAAGACCGGACAGGAACAAATTAAAATATATATTCACAAAATAGAAAATACAGTCAAGCACGTTCTTCAAAAAGTCGAAAAGACTCAGCAATGCCCTGCAAGAGAGATCAAGATACACAGAGAAAGAAGACACATTCACTGATATCTGGCACAGATCTCACAGTCAACGAAAATATAATGACAAAGATATTGTTAACAACTATGCCAACAAATCTGAAATTTTAGCAAATACGAACAAATTCACAGAAAAACACAACTTGCCAAAACGTATAAAATATAAAAAAGTAAGAAAAAGTCTGACGTCCCATGTCCATTAAGGAAACTGAAACTACATTTTAAAACCTTTCCATGAAGAAAACTCCTGGTATAGATGGCTTCACAGAAAGAAAGGAATAACACCAAAAACAAAACAAAATCTTGCAGAGAAAAGCAAGACAAAATATGAATTCATGTTATAAATTCAGCATAACCTTAATGATAAAACTTGACAGAAATATACCGAAAGAGAAATTACAAGTCAGCCTCTCTCATGGATATAGATACAAAAAATCTTAAGCAACATATTAACAAACTAAATCCAGCAATATATAAAAAGGATAACATATGATGACCAAGTTGACTTTATTTCAGGAATACCAAGTTAGTTTTACATTTGAGAAATCAATCAATGTAATTCAAGAAAATAAAAGGCAAAAATCATATGATAATATGAATAGATGCAGAAAAATCATTTCATAAAATTTAACAGGCATTCTTGATAAAAATGTTAAATAACTAGGAACAGAATGTCATCCCTGATGTAAACAGAAATACAAAAAACATACAGCAAAGACCACATATTGAAATGAAAGCTTTCCCTTTGAGAACAGAATCAAGACAAGGTAGCCTACTCTTACTACTTCTACTTCTAACATTATATATTAGAGGATCTAGTAGTGTTAATAAAAAGAATTTTTAAAGGCACAAGAATTGGAAAATAAATGAGTGGCTGTTGACAGATTTTATTATTTGTAATAGAAAATCCAAAGTAATGTACAGATAAATTATCCAATTTAATAAATTTGTGTACAAAAGTTGTTGGATATGAAGTCAACATGTAAAAATCAGTTTTATTTCTACATATGAGCAACAAGCAATTAGAAAGAGCAATTAACAAAAACACCAAAAACATGGAAACAACAGGTATGCAAGAATTTTACACAAAAAAACTTCAAAAATTATTAAATTGAAGTCTTACATAACTGTAGGAATTATATCAATCATGTTTATGGATTAGAAGACTCACTATCATAATTATTTGTCTCAAATTTATTTATAGATTTAACTCAAAGCCAAAGAAAGTACCAGCAGGTTATTCTGTGAATACTGACAATATTTATATGCAAATGCAAAGGGACAAGAGCCAGAATACTGTAGTAGAAGAAAAACGTGGGAAGACTTATACTACTAGATATCAGGACTTTAGGTGTGGTACCGGCATAAGAAGTGACAAACAGACCAATGGAACAGAAGAGAGTGCAAAAACAGACACACATGTATATGTGATTTATTACAAATATCATGCTGCAAAACAGTAGAGAAAGGACAATCTTTTCAAAAATGATTTCAGATAAACTGTGGGAAAAAAAGTAACCTGATGCCACCTCTGAATAAAATGAACCATCAATTCCAATGAAGGAGGCATAAATGTGAAAGTCAAAACAATAAATATTCTTAAAAACAACAAATGAGATTACCCTTCATAATTTGAGAAAGGAAAATTAATGCTCAACAGGACACAATACTAACAAAAATTTTAGGCTTTGTGGGCCAGACATTCGCTCTCACAAATATTCAACTCTGTCACTGAAGCACAAGAGCAGCCTTTTTGTAAAAGAATGAATGTTAATGGTATTCCAGTAAAACTTTACTTACCTAAGCAGACAGGGGCCAGATATAGCCTGCAGGCCATAGTTTGCCACCCCTGATTTAGACTGTGTTGATACTAAGAACGTCTAATAAAGACATCATTAACAGAGTAAAAAGGCAAGCCAGAAGGTGGAAGGAGACATTTGCAACTCATTTAGCCAACAAAGGACTTTATATTCAGAGTAAATAAAAACAGGCCCAAATAGAAGTATGAAAGACAGAAAATTCAAAAGAAAAAAATCACCAAAAGACTTTAACAGGTATAGCACAGAAGAGATCAATATTATCAAAAGACATATGAAAAGATGATCAACATCATTAGTCATCAGGAGAATGCAAATTAAAACTACTAGATTACCACAAGAAAGGCTAAAATACGTAAGACTGACAAGGCCAAATATTGGCCAGCATGACTACTCTCATATAATCCTGGGAGTGTTAACTGATAAAAACATTTTGGAAAACTGATATTACATGCTAAAGATAACTGTATGCACAACATATTACACAGGAATTTTACTTGAGGTATAAATCCAATAGAAGTATATTCACACGTGCCCCAAAAGACAGGTACAAGAATATTTATAGCAATTTGTCATACTGTGGTCACTTGCAGTTGCTAGGATGCTGGAAGCTATGCCACCGGTATTTCCAAACCAGCTTGGTCACCCATGGTGGACAAGCTTCAGTAAAGCTTCCAGACCAGAACAAACTAGGAAGAAAGGCCTGGAAATTTATAGGAAGTCCCCAACTTATGAAGGGGTTCCATCAGACGACTCGGTCGTAAGTTTGTTCTGATGTAAGTCGAATCTCTCTCTTTTTTTTTTTTTTGGTTTAAGTTTTCATTATTAATGCCTTTTATTAGTAGTGTCTTTACAGATTCAATCTTTATTTGTCTTTGGGGGTTGGAAACATTACGTATAAACGTACAGTTACATTTTAATACATACATACATAAAAAATCACACAACTCAGAAAAATTTATTCCAACGATGAAGAGAAGGAGGATGGTGGTATTTTGTCAGTTGTGGTAATAATTTCACTTGTGGAAGATTCTGGATAACCTGGATTATCCCTGGGAATGGGGATGGCATTTCTAACCAGAAAATTAGTGAGAGTTGTCTATATGGTCATTTTCTTTTTTTTCTTCATATATTTCACGGTAGCATCTCACTGCTTCCCGAATCTGCCTATCAACTTGTGTTTTGAATAGTAAATCATAAAACTGAACATCTGCAAGTGAACATTTGAGAATGACATCAGCAAATTACGTCCTGCAACACTGTGTGTAGTACCTATCACTAATGATAAGATGTAACAAAGCCAGGGGCTAACTGTGAAACAGGTCATCAGTTACTCATGGGCAAGTTCAAATTGAAGCTGAAGAAATTTAAAGGAAGTCTACAAGAGCCCAAGTACAACACTGAATACATCCTAACTGAGTCTCAAGAGTAGATCTGACACACTGAAGACTAATGACCGAAGACCAGAAGAGTGTGAGACGTCAGCAAGGACATCATATATTAACTGAAAGGTCATTAAAAAGAAAAGATCAAAGTAGATGCAGAAGAGGCTCTGAGGCGAGCAGCCAAGACAGTAGACTAGTCAGACGCACCATACCATCCCTCTACAGTAAAGACCTGAGAAATCAAGTTAATCAGATGCAGATAACAAATCTGGAACCTTGTACATCAAAAAGGATAAAGAATTGAGTCAAATACCGACTGGAAGAAAAAACTGAACAAATGCAGTGAAAGAGGAGTGGAATGGAGTGAAGGGGCTCTCCAAGCTGTCCCAGCTCAATGTGGCCATCTTGAGACAAAACCAGCAGTTACCCCAGGTGAGAACCACAGGAAGGAACTTCACGGCATGCTCATAAGAGACAAGAGAAACTGTATAAACACACTCACAGAGAAATAAGCTGAGTGGATTATGATCTGAATCTAAGGAAGGAAAACAGAAAGGAGGGTGAGAATTCCATGGATAAAGAGGACAAATCCCTTGATAATAATTTAAGGAACAATCAGAAAAAAGAACAAGAAAGTCTTAGAGTTATGTAAAACACTATCAAGAGGAATAATTTATGCATGACAGGAATTCCAGAACAGGAGGAGACCAAAAAAAAAAAAAGCAAAGAGAAATCTTTTGAAGATTTGCTGGCAGAAAACTTCCCTAATATCATGAAAGATGAGAACATATGCCTCCAAGAAGCTCAACGAACCCCATGCAGGACAGACCCCCAAAAGAAAGTCACCAAGACATATAATCACTTTCCAAAACCAAAGATAAAGAAAGAATCCTGAGAGCAACTTGAGAAAATGAACTGTCATCTACAAACGAGAATCAAAAAATATTAAGCTCTGATTACTTGGCAGAAACATGTTGAAAAGAAGGCAATGGGATGACATATATAAAACCCTGAAAAAAAAAATTGCCAACCAAGAATTACATATCCAGCAAAACCGTCTCTCAAATACAATGAGTAAACTACGACATTTCCAGACAAACCAGCAAAATGACACTGATCAAAAAAACAGAAAACAACAAATGCTGGCGAGGTTGTGGGGAGATTGGAACTTTTATACACTGTTGGTGGGAATGTAAAATGGTACAACCACTGTGGAAATCTCATAGTGCTTCCTTCAAAAGCTAGAAACAGAAATACCATATGATCTAGCAATCCCACTCCTAGGTATATATCCTAGAGAAATAAGAATTGTGACAAGAATAGACATATGAACATCCATGTTTATTGCACCACTATTTAAAATATCAAAAAGATGGAAACAACCTAAATGCCCATCAACGGAGCAATGGATAAATAAAACGTGGTACGTACACACAATAGAATACTATGCGATGATAAGGAATAATGATGAATCTGTGAAACATCTCACAACGTGGATGAAACTGGAGGACATTATGCTGAGTGAAATAAATCATTCACAAAAGGACAAATATTGTTGCGACCCCTATTATAGTCAAGAAAAGGTTTATACACAGAAACATTTTTTGATGGTACGAGGGATTGGGGCAGGGGGAGGCAGGGAAAACCACTAACTAGAGAGTAGATACGTGTTAACCTGGGTAAAGGGAAAAGGCAGTACACAATATGGAGGAAGTCAGCACAACATAACCGAGACAAGGGAAGGCACTGAGAGGTACACAAGAATAAAAGGCAATGAAGGTAAAGACTATAACACACAGTCTCGCAACAACAGTAATAACAAACAGTAATTTATGAGTGGATACATAGGTAGATATATATGTTGAACAGGTGCGGGAGGGCATATACGAGTACACTTATATGCATATATAGGTTTGGCTGTAGATATTTCTACATACTTATTTGTATATGCTGCATATATGTTCATATGCATAATTGAGCACACAAGGGGCACAATCATGTAAACAGCCTAGACATAACCAAATATCTTGCAGAACTGAGTTACTGGGCTTGAACACCAAGGAGCTTAGTCCTGGGGGGAAATCTAGGTCAATTGGCATAACATAGTTCATAAAGAAAACGTTCTACATCCTACTTTGGCGATTAACGTGTGGGGTCTTAAACGTTTGCAAGAGGCCATCTAAGATACAACTATTGGTCTCCTTCCATCGGGAGCAAAGGAGAGTGAAGAAAATCAAAGGCTCAAGGAAACCATTAGTCCAAAGGACTAATGGACCATGGGAACCACAGCCTCCACCAGCCTGAGACCAGAATAACTAGATGGTGCCCAGATACCACTACCGACTGTTCAGACCAGGATCACAACATAAGGTTCCAGTTAAAGTGGGGGAAAAAAATGTAGAACAAAATTCAAATTCATAAAAAGATCAGTCTTAGTTATCTAGTGATGCTATAACAGAAATACCACAAGTGGATGGCTGTAACAAAAAGAAGTTTATTTCCTTACAGTAAAGAAGGCTAAAAGTCCAAATTCAGGGTGTCAGCTCCAGGGGAAGGCTTTCTCTCTCTGTCGGCCTTCTCATCAGTGTTCCCCCAGACTAGGAGCTTCTCAGCACAGGGACCCCGGTCCAAAGGGGTCTACTCCTGGCACTGCTTTCTTGATGGTATGAGGTCCCCCTGTCTCTCTGCTCACTTCTGTCTTTTATATCTCAAGAGATTGCCTTAGGATACAATCCAGTCTTGTAGGTCATGTCCTGCCTTACTAACACAACTACCACCAATCCTCCCTCGTTAACATCATAGAGGCAGGTTTACAACATACAGGAAAATCACACAGTACCAGGAACCATGGCCTAGCCAAATTGATACACACATTTTTGGGGGGACATAATTCAAACCATGACAATCAGATTTACTGGTCTGAGAGAGAATGGAGGACCCCTAAGACTATAGCCCTTCACATCCTTTTAACTTGGAACTGAAGCCATTCCTAAAGATCACAATTATCTACATGAGACCAAAAGGACAGCATACACCCAAAAGCAAAGATGAGAAGACAGGAAGGGGAGGAAAATGAGATGAATGGAAATGGGGAAATAGGGGTGATAATGGGGAGGATGCTGATACATTGCAGGGAGTGCAACCTGTCTTGGAACAATTTGTGTATAAACTATTGAATGAGAAATTAATTTGCTCTGTAAACCTTCATCTAAAGCACAATTAAAAAAAAAACAGAGAGAGAAACTCTGAAACTTGCTCTTAAGTATACAGTACTGAAAGGGACTACTTGTATCCTCCGCTTTTCAAAAGTTCGCATTATGCCACTTTGCTTTTACGAAAGACCTACATTATTGCCTGTTGCCGCTAACTGGAAGAAACCTAAGAGGCTTTTTGCTTTTACCAAAAAAGGTGAAAAACGGAAATAGCCTTCAGCGTTTGTTTTGTAGTGAACTGTTTAAAGAGACAGCGCACACCCTGAGCAGCAAGAGTGGCGTTAGCAAGCTCCTTCCCAAGGAACTATACTTGGCTTCTCAGCAACAGGCCGTCATAGCTTTGAACTGTTTCTGCGAGTATCTGTGCTTTATCTAGATTTATGGTGTGCATCCATTAGCAAGATACGTCCTAAGTTATTTTTGGGGTCAGAGAACACACAAAATTTTTTCTCATATAAATTAATGGTAAATGCTTCTTTGCTTTACACCATTTTGGCTTACAAAAGGTTTCATAGGAACATTCTACTATTGGATAGTGGGAGAAATCTGTACAAGAAATGATGAAGCAAAAGAGCTGAGTAGAAGATTTCAAAGGGCAGCTAGAAAACCAAAAAGGAAGAACACAATGGGCATTTCTCAAGCTGGAAGAACTGAAAATTCAAGCCTCGAGTTGCAATACTGAAGGATTCTATGGGCAAAACATTAAATGATGCAGGAAGCATCAAAAGAAGATGAAGAAACACACAAAGTCACTGTACCAAAAACAACTAGTCGACTTTAAACCATTTCAGGACGTAGCATATGATCAAGAGCTGTTGGTATTTAAAGAAGAAGTTCAGGCTGCACTGAAGGTAATGGCGAAAACCAAAGCTATAGGAATTGAGGGAATTGATCAATTGAGATGCTTCAACAAATAGATACAATGCTGGAAGCACTGACTCATCTATGTCAAGAAGTTTGTAAGGCAAGGGAAAGTCAGCACAACTGGACTAAACCAAAAGCTAGTAAGTTTCCTGACTACAACCAAACACTTCGAGGGACAGAGTAGCAGGGACAGGGGTCTGGGGACCATGATTTCAAGGGATCTCTAGGTCAATCGGCATGACAAACTTTATTAAGAAAATGTTCTGCATTCCACTTTGGTGAGTGGCATCTGGGGTCTTAAAAGCTAGTGAGCGGCCATCTAAGATGTATCAATTGGTCTCAACCCACCTGGAGCAAAGGAGAATGAAGAGCACCACAGACACAAGGAAAATATTAGCCCAAGAGACAGAAAGTGCCACATAAACCAGAGACTCCATCAGCCTGAGACCAAAAGAACTAAATGGTGCCCGGCTACACTAAGCCCGCCCAGATAGGGAACATAACAGAAAGCCCCTGATGGAGCAGGATAAAAGTGGGGTGCAGAACTCAAATTCTAGTAAAAAGATAAGACTTAATGGTCTGACTGAGACTGGAGGAACCTCAGAAGACATGGTCCCCGGACTCTCTGTTAATCCAGAACTAAAACCATTCCTGAAGCCAACTCTCCAGACAAAGATTCGACTGGACTATAAGACATAAAGTGATAACTCATGAAAAGTGTGCTTCTTAGTTCAAGCAGGTATATGAGACTAAATGGGAAGCTCCTGTCTGGAGGCAAGATAAGAAGTCAGAAAGGGACAGGAGCTGGACACGGGAAACTCAGGGTGGAAAGGAGGAATGTGCTGTCACATTATAGAGAGAGCAACTAGGGTCACATAACAATGCATATATAAATTTTTGTATGAGAAACTAAGTCGAGCTGTAAACTTTCACTTAGAGCACAATTTAAAACAAAAAAGGTTTGTAAGGCAGCTATCAGGCCAGCCAATTGGAAGACATCCATATTTGGGCCCATTCCAAAAAAAAGCAATCAAAAGGAATGTGAGAATTTAAAAAAATCATTAATATCACATGCTAGTAAAATTTTGCTGAAGATAATTAAAAAAGGACAGCAGGAAACTTCCAGAAGCTCAGGCCAGAATCAGAAGAGGACACGGGACAAGGGATATCATTACTGATGTCAGATGAATTGTAGTTGAAAACAGAGGACACCAGAAAGTTGTTTACCTATATCTTACAGACTGAAAAAAGCCATTTTACTATGTAGATCTTAATAAATTATGGATAATGTTACCAAGAATGGGAATTCCAAAATACTTAATTGTTCTCATGTGGAATCTGTACATAAATCCAGAGGCAGTCCTCTGAACACAGCAGGGCAAGGGGATACTGCCTGGTTCAAAACTGGAAAAAGTGTGCAGCAGTGTTTTATTCTATCACATTACTTATACAATCTGTCCCCACATGCCTATCAGTTTGTCATACTGTTGAGGCTCGCATGTGTTGCTGTAATGCTGGAAGCTATGCCACCAGTATTTCAAACACCAGCAGGGTCGCCTATGATGGACAGGTTTCAGCAGAGCTTCCAGACTAAGATAGGCTAGAAAGAAGGACCTGGTGGATTGCTTCTGAAAAAAGTGCACAGTGAAAACCTTATGAATAGCAGCAGAACATTGTCTGATATAGTGCTGGAAGATGAGCCTCTCACTTTGGAAGGCAATGAAAATACCACTGAGGAAGAGCTGTCTTCTCAAAGTAGAGTCGACTTTAATGACATGGATGGAGTCAAGCTTTCAGGACCTTCATTTGCTGACGTGGCATGACTAAAAATGAGAAGAAATAGCTTCAAACATCCATTAATATTTGGAAGGTGGAATGTACGAAGTATGAATCTAGGAAAATTGGAAGTTGTCAACAATGAAATGGACCACATAAAGATCGATATCTTAGGCATTAGTGAGCTGAAATGGATTAGTATTGGCCATTATGAATCAGACAATCATGTGGTCTACTACGCTGGGAACTACAAATTGAAGAGGAATGGAGTTGCATTCATCATCAAAAAGAGCATTTCAAGATCTATCCTGAAGCACAACTCTGTCAGTGATACAGCTACAAGGAAGACCAGTTAATATGACTATTATTCAAATTTATACACCAACCTCTAAGGCCAAAGTTGAGGAAACTGAAGAGTTTTACAAACTTCTGCAGTCTGAAACTGATCAAACACGCAAGCAAGATGCATTCATAATTACTGGTGACAGGAATGCGAAAGTTGGAAACGAAGCATCGGTAGTTGGAAAATATGGCGTTGGTGACAGAAACGACACTGGAGATTGCATGATAGAATTTTGCAACACCAACAGCTTCTTCATTGCAGATATCTTTTTTCAACAACATAAATGGCAACTATACATGTGGACATTGCCAGATGGAATACACAGGAATTAAATCAACTACATCTGTAGGAAGAGACGATAGAGAAACTCAGTATCATCAGTCAGAAAAAGGCCAGGGCCAACTGCAGAACAGACGATCAATTACTCATATGCGAGTTCAAGCTGAAGCTGAAGAAAACTAGACCAAGTCCATGAGAGCCAAAATATGACCTTAAGCATATCCCCCTTAAATTTAGAGACCATCTGAAGAACAGATTTGATGCACTGAACACTAATGACTGAAGATCAGACAAGTTATGGAATGACATCAAGGACATCATACATGAAGAAAGCAAAACGTCATTAAAAAGACAGGAAAAAAAAAGACTAAAATGGATGTCAGAAGAGACTTCGAAACTTGCTCTTGAATGTAGAGTGAAGCAAATGGAAAAAATGATGAAGAAAAAAAGGGATGAACAGAAGATTTCAACAGGTGGCTAAAGAAAACAAAGTAGAGTAGTATAATGAAATGTGCAAAGACCTGGAGTTAGAAAACCAAGAAGGAAGAACCCGCTCAGCATTTGTCAAGCTGAAAGAACTACAGAAAAAATTCAAGCCTTGAGTTGCAATCTTGAATTCTACAGGGAAAATACTGAATGACACAGGGAGCATCAAAAGAAGATGGAAGGAATACACAGAGTCACTCTACCAAAAAAGAACTGATCAACATCCAGTCATTTCAGGAGGTAGCATATGATCAAGAACTGATGGTACTGTAGGAAGAAGTCCAAGCTGCACTGAAGACAATGATGAAAAATAAGGCTCCAGGAATTGAAAGAATGCCAACTGAGATGTTTCAACAAACAGATGCAGCGCTGGAGATGCTCACTTGTCTATGTCAAGAAATTTGGAAGACCTTCCTGGTCAACCGACTGGAAGAGATCCATATTTGTCCCCATTGCAAAGAAAGGCGATCCTACAGAATGTGGAAATTATCAAACAATATCATTAATATAACACGCAAGTAAAATTTTGCTGCAGATCATTTAAAAGAGGTTGCAGCAATACACTGGCAGGGAACTTCCAGAAAGTTCAAGCCAGAATTAGAAGAGGACTTGGAACTGGGGATATCACTGCTGATGTCAGATGGATCTTGGCTGAAAGCAGAGAATCCCAGAAAGATGTTTACCTGTGTTTTATTGACTATGCAAAGGCATTTGACTGTGTGGATCATAACAAATTATGGATGACACTGTAAAGAATGGGAATTCCAGAACACTTAATTGCGCTCATAAGGAACCTGTACGTAAACCAAGGGGCAGTTGTTTGAAAAGAACAAGGGGATATTGCATGGTTTAAAGTCAGGAAATATATTTGTCAGGGTTGTATCCTTTCACCATATTCAATATGTCTGTTGAGCAAATAATCTGAGGAACTAGACTATATGAAGAAGAAGGCAGCATCAGGATTAGAGAAAGACTCATTAACAACCTGCGATACGCAGATGACACAATCCTGCTTGCTGAAAGTGAAGAGGACCTGAAGCACTTACATGAAGATAAAAACTACACCTCAATATAAAGAAAACAAAAATCCTCACAACTGGACCAATAAGCAATATCATGATAAACGGAGAAAAGATTGAAGTTGTCAAGGATTTTATTTTACTTTAATCCACAATCAACACCCATGGAAGCAGCAGTCAAGAAATCAAAAGATGCATTGCATTGGGCAAATCTGCTGCAAAAGACCTCTTTAAAGTGTTAAAAAGCAAAGATGTCACTTTGAGGACTAAGGTGCCCCTGACCCAAGCCATTGTATTTTCAGTCATCTCGTGTATGTGAAAGCCGGACAATGAATAAAGAAGACAGAAGAAGAACTGATGCCTTTGAATTATGGTGTTGGCAAAGAATATTGAATATAACATGGACTGCTAGAAGAAAGAACAAATATGTCTTGGAATACAGCCAGACTGCTTCTTAGAAGGATGGCGAGACTTCGTCTCATGTACTTTGGACATGTTACCAGGAGGGACCAGTTCCTGGAGAAGGACATCATGCTTGGTAAAGCAGAAGGTCAGCGAAAAGGAGGAAGACCCTCAAGGAGATGGACTGACACAGTGGCTGCGGTGGGCTCAAGCATAATAATTGTGAGGATGGCAAAGGACCAGGCAATGTTTCGTTCTGTCTATGAGTCAGAACCGACTTGATGGCACCTAACAACAACAACATTTCTGTATGCTGAACAAATAATCTGAGAAGCCAGACTATATGTATAAGAATGCAGTATCAGAAGAAGACTCATTAACAGCCTAGGTTATGCAGATGACACAACGCTGCTTGTCAGAAATGGAGATGACCTGAAGCACTTACTGATGAATATAAAAGACCACAGCCTTCAGTATGGAATACACCTGAACAACATCAGAGTAAATGGAGAAAAAACTGAAGTTGTCCAGGATTTCATTCTACTTTGATCAACAATCAACACCTATGCAAGTAGCAGTCAGGAAATCGAAAGACGTATTGCATTGGGCAAATCTGCTGCAAAAGACCTGCTTAAAGTTTTAAAAAGCAAAGACATAACTTTGGTGACCAAGGTATGCATGATGCAAGTCATGGTCTTTTCAATGCCCTCATATGCATGGGAAAGCTAGAAAATAAAGAAGACAGAAGGATTGATACATTTCAACTGTGGTGTTGGAAAGAATACTGAATATATAGGTGGTGCAGTGGTTAAGAGCTTGGTTGCTAACCAAAAGGTTGGCAGTTTGAATCCACCAGCTGCTCCTTGGAAACCCTATGGGGCAGTTCTACGCTCTCCTATAAGGTTGCTATGAGTTGGAATCGACTCGATGGCAACAGGTTTGGTTTTTAGGTTTTGTGAACTGTCAGCAGAATGAAACAATCAATCTTAGAAGAAATACAACTGCAATGCTCCTTATAGTGAGGATGGCAAGACTTCATCTTGCTTACTTTGGACACGTATGATGCAATGAGTTCCTTTGTGTAGCCTTTTGCCCCTGGCTTGTGCAAAAACAACTTAGGGGATTTCCTAAGTTGTTGACTACCTTTGAGAGTTTGTTACTTTTGTCCAGGATGGCTAAGGGACCCCACGATTGGTAATTGAGAAGATAACTGACAAAAGAAGCTCCACCAGGTAACTGACTGGGTAACTGACAAGGGAGCCCCACCTAATAACTGACAAAAAGCACAACTGTAACAAAGGAGCACATGAACTGGCTAATAAAAGTCCTGGAACACAGAGGTTCAGGGCTTCCTGGTTGGAGAGAGCTGGGAGGGATGGCATGTTCATTTGGGACACGGAAACCCTGCTCTGAAAACCCTTCCAGACCCAGTTAAGAGTAGTGCTGGGCAGAGATGCGGTAGTTAAGAGCTGAGCCAGTTGACAGCTTTGTGGCTAGAAAGTGATGCCCATCAACCGAGAAGCAGCAGCAGAGCCCAGTTCAGGGTGGTGATGGCCAGAAGGCAGAGAGCATTTCTGCCCAAAGAGCTGCATTGGAAGGAGACAACTCTGTTCTACGGGTTGTCCTGGCTGAGAGTTTCCTGAATGACAAAGGTAGGGATGTGCTGTTTGCCTCAGGGCCCCTTGTAGACCTTAACCGGGTGCCTCTTCCTGATGTTGATCCTGAGTTGTATCTTGTTCATATGCTGTTATTCCTGAGTTATATCTTTTTATCCCAATAAAAAAAACCAATAACTGAAAAAGAAAAAGGGGCTACAGGTGCTGATACTACTTAGACATAACCAAACACTTCATGGGACTAGTTTTATCTGTTTGAAGGATTAACGGTCATGGTCTCCTAGTATCATCCAATCAATTGGCATTATACTGTTTTTAAAGGTTCTGTTCCACCTCCCAATTTGTGGGGTCTTAAAGATACAACAGTTGGTCTCTGTTCACCTGGAGCAACAGAGAAAGAAGGAAACCAAAAATCAGAGAAGCAACTGGACTATAGGACTAACTGCCTCCAGGAACCACAGTCTTCTCTAACATGAAACCAGAAGAACTGGATGGTGCCCGGCTACCATTACCAAATGTTTCAACTGGGGACACAATAGATGGAACCTGATAGAAAGGGAAAAAATGTGGAATAGAAACTTCAAATTCTTAAAGAATGCAGATTTACTGGACCCACTGAGGGTGGAGGAACCCCTGAGACTATTGCCCTGCAATACTCTTCAAACCTTGAAACAAAACTATCCCGAAATAATTTTCAAATAAAATAAAAAAAAGTTTAGCTCAAGAAGAATGTCATCCTTAAGTATTGTGCTCTTTTAAAATATCATCTATATTATCTATATACCTATGTTACTGGAGTTCCGGAAAATGGCGCTCTAGGCAGAAGCACCATGCCGTCCCTCCACAGCAAAGATCCAAAAAACTAAGCCAAACAGAGAATATAACAATCCTGAAACCCTAAAACATCAAATGAAAAGATAAAGAACTCAGCCAAGCACCAAATGGAGAAAACTGACAGAGAACGGAGAGCAAAGAAAGATTCATGCAGAGGTCCCCTACCAGCTAACGCAGCACGGATCCACCATCTTGGACTCCTATCGGAGACCAGCAAACAGGGGTACGAGAAAGCAGCCTCACGGAGCGTCCAGCGGGAGACAAAACAACTGGTAATTTGCGGTGTGTGCTTTCCCACCCCCCACCCCTCTTCACCCCGGCTCAGCCTCCTCTGCTTCCCGCGGCCACGGTCTCTTGACCGGGAAGCGCCAGCTAGTTGGATTCCACACCCCCAAGCCGGTGGCTCTCTGAGTGCCATTTGTTCGCTGGTAGTGTTGCTTTTTTTTTCTGCTTCTTTTGATTTCTCACTTGCCTCTCACCACCTCCCCCTCCTTTCACTCGAGTGCCTGATTCCGTGCGCCACCTGTGCTTCTTCCTGAGGGGCTCCAGAGCACCAGCAATTTGTGATATATGCTTTCCCACTCTCTACCCTTCTTCATCCACACTTGGCCTCCTCTGCTTCCCACGGACACAGTCTCTTGTCCAGAAACACCAGCCCGCACTAGCTGGCTCCCTGAGTGCCATTTGTTGGCTGCTGGTGTTGCTTTTCTTTTTTTTCTCCTGCTTCTTTGAATTTCTTGCTAGCCTCTTGCTGCCTCCCCCTCCTTTTGCTTGAGTGCCTGACTTTGTGTGCCATCTTTGCTTTTTCCTGAGGGGCTGCGGAGCTCCATTCGAGTGTGGAGCTGCTTCCCGGTCTGGGCTACCGTGCTTGTGGGATCCTGGGGCTATTGTTCATTTTGAATTGTTTGTTTTCTTTTCCTTTTCTTGAATTGGGAGCCCTTTCTGGCCAGGCAGAGCTGCGTGGCAAGGAACTCCCCTTCAGCTTCCACAGACGTGCAGAGGGATCCCTGAGAGTGTTTCTTTTTTCTTTGGTTTTTTTTTTTTTTCTGTTTTTTTGGGGGGCCTTTCCTGTTCTTTTTTTTTTAATTTGTTTTGTTTCCTTTTCCTCTTTTTCCCTTTTTGTCTTTCTTCATTGCTCAGTTTCCCGTCTCTCTATATCTTCCCTCTCTTTCTGATCCCTGAATACCAGATGTTGTATACCTCTATGCCTTCTAGGCAGGCTGTACTGCGATACCCGAGAGCGACTTCCCCAGACCTCATAGCTGCACTGGTGGGATCGCTGGGAACTTTGCGGCTCTTTAACCTTTATGATTTTTTTAAATTTATTCATTCTTTTCATTTCTTCCTCTTCCCCTTTCTGTTTTTCTCCATTTCACAGTCTCTCATCTCTCCATTCCAACGGCAAGCTCCCCTAGAATTCTTTTTTGTTTGTATGTTTTTTTGGCTCCTGTTCCTCTCTCCTCTCTCCCATATCCATCTTAGCTCCACACATAACAATCTCCCCACTGCATCTGCCTACCTGCACTGTGAGCTTGGCATCACACCACCAAGCAGTACAGGCACGGCCTACTGGAACCTGCCCTGCACTGATTACCAACCCGCCCTGGTGGCTGTAGTAAGTGCCACAAACAACCCATCCCAGTGACTCCTCTTCAGCTAGACCTGCCCTGCTGTACCATATCTGAGTGACTGACCCTGCCAGTTGGAGACAGAGGCGAAAAGTATTCAGCGCACAGACGAGCAAACAAAGAACACGCAGTCCACCTCCTCAGACATAGTCAAATTTTCTTTTTTTAAAAAAAGGGACGAAACAAAACAAATCTACAATCAATAAACGAGAAAAATAACTATGGAATGCCCTAAAAACAGCAGATAATATCAAAACATTTACAAAAACAGGACAGGATGGTTCGAGTAGCCGTCCAAACTAAAACACCAGATGACTATCCTATGGAAGAAAATGCATTAGAAGTACCTGATAGGGAATTCAAATCCCCAGTACTCAGAATTTTCCAAGAACTGAGGCAAAATCTGACAAACATGAGGAAAAAATAGACAAATTCATGGAAAATACAGACAAAAAATTGGAAGAATTCAGGAAGATGATGCAGGAACAAAATGCCAAAATAAATTCACAACTAGAAATTATACAAAAACAACAATTAGAAATCCAAAAGATAAACAACAAGATTTCAGAAATGGATGATGTCATAGAAGGGCTGAGAAGTAGATTTGAAACTGTGGAAGGCAGGATCAGTGGAACTGAAGACAAACACTTGGATACAACTCTGTTTCATGAAAACTCAGAAAAAAGAACAAGGAAAAATGAAGAGACCCTAAGAATTATGTGGGACACAATTAAAAGCAAAAATTTACGAGTGATTGGCATTCCAGAACAGGGAGAGAAAACAGAAAACACAGAGAAGATCATTGAGGAACTGCTGACAGAAAACTTCCCCAATATCATGAAAGATGAAAAGCTGGCCATCCAAGAAGCTTAACGAACCCCATATAGGAGAGACCCCAAAAGAAAATCACCAAGGCATATCATATTCACACTCGCCAAAACCAAAGACAAAGAATCCTGAGAGCAGCTCATGAAAAACAAGAAGTCACATACAGAGTAGAAACAATAAGACTAAGCTCAGATTATTCGGCAGAAACCGTGCAGGCAAGAAGGCAATGGGATGACATATATAAAATCTTGAAAGAAAAAACTGTCAGCCAAGAATAATATATCCCGCAAAACTCTCCTTCAAATTTGATGGTTAAATTAGGTCATTTCCAGATAAACAGAAATTAAGGGACTATGTAAAAGTCAAACCAAACTTACAAGAATTATTAAAGGGAGTTCTTCGATCTGAGGAGAAACAGCTTCAGCTCACAGGCAGAACCTAGGACGCAGGATCGTACGAGCCAGGTACCAATCTAGGAAATGAACTCTAAAGGACTATCCAAAACCAAAAGAAATACAACAGGGAATCAGAACAGTTAATCGATGGATGACAACAACATCAAAACAATGAAAGAGGGAATAAACAGCATAGGTATACAACCTTCTAAAGGCGATACCAAGTAATGGTAGACTGCTTCAAACCTAGAAAGATAAGGGTAAAATTTATGGTAACCACAAAGAAAGTTAACAAACCAACTCATAAAAATAAAGACGAAAAACATAAAGTCTAGGCAAAAACAAAACCTACAGAAACAAATGAAAAAAAAAAATCCACAAACAAAAGTAACTCAGCAAAAGAGAGTAAGAAGAACAAAGAAAACGTCAGCACCACAAAAAAAAAGCACTACAAAATGACAACAACAAACTCACATCTATCAATAATTACACTGAATGTAAACGGACTCAATGCACCCATAAAGAGATGGAAAGAGACAGAATGGATAAGAAAACTGGATCCATCAATATGCTGCCTACAAGAGACACACCTTAAAAACAAAGATGTGAATTTATTAAAAGTCCAAGCCTGGAAAAAAATATATCAAGCTAACAACTACCAAAAAAGAGCAGGAGTGTCAATTCTAATCTCAGATAAAATAGACTTTAAAACAAAATCTACCATAAAAGACAAAGAAGGACACTATATAATGATTAAGGGGAGGATCTATTATGAAGACATAACCATAATAAACATCTACTCACCCAATGACAGGGATCCAAAATACATAAAACAAACTCTAACAACACTGAAAAGAGAAATTGACAGTTCCACAATAACAGTAGGAGACTTCAACACACCACTCTCAGTAAAGGACAGAACAACTAAGAAGAAACTCAGCAAAGATACAGAAGACCTAAAGGGCACAATCAGCCAACTGGACCTCATAGACATATATAGAACACTCCATCCAACCACTGCAAAGTACACATTCTTTTCCAATGCCTATGGAACATTCTCCAGAATAGACCACATCTTAGGCCACAGAGCAATCCTCAACAAGATCCAAAATGCTGAGATAATTCAAAGTATCTTCTCTGACCACAATGCCATCAAGGTAGAAATTAACAATAGAAGGAGCAAGGAAAAACAAAATCAACTACATGGAAACTATTCAGTATTATTCAATACCCTGGTTACACATCAGTGGGTAATAGAAGAAAATAGAGATGGAATGAAAAACTTCCTAGAATCAAATGAGGAAAACACGTCATACCAAAACCTTTGGGACACAGCAAAGGCAGTCCTCAGAGGACAATTTATAGCAATACATGCAACACATCAAAAAATAAGAAAGGGACAAAATCAAAACATTAACTACAGAACTCAAACAAATAGAAAGAGAACAGCAAAAAAAGCCCACAACCACCGGAAGAAAGGAAATAGTAAAGATCAGAGCAGAAATAAATGAAATAGAGAACAGAAAAACAATAGAAAGAATCAACAAAACCAAAAGTTGGTTCTTTGAAAGAATCAAAAAAGTCGACAAACCACTGTCCAGACTGACAAAAGAAAAACAGGAAAGGACACAAATAACCCAAATAAGAAATGAAATGGGGGACATTACAACAGACCCAACTGAAATAAAAAGGATTATAACAGAATATTTTGAAAAACTATACTCCAACAAATTTGAAAACCTAGAGGAAATGGATAAATTTCTAGAAACACACGGCCTACCCAAACTACAACAAAGTGATGTTGAAACTCTGAACAGACCCATAACAAGAGAAGAGATTGAAAAGGTAATAAAAAACTGCCAACCAAAAAAAGCCCTGGCCCAGATGGCTTCACTGGAGAATTCTACAAAACAGTTACAGAAGAGCTTGTACCACTACTACTCAAGCTATTTCAGAGCATAGAAAAGGAAGCAACACTTCCAAATTCATTCTATGATGCCAGCATAATGCTGATACCAAAACCAGGCAAAGACATCACAAAAAAAGAAAATTACAGACCAATATCTCTCATGAATATAGATGCAAAAATCCTCAACAAAATTCTAGCCAATAGAATTCAGCATCATATCAAAAAAATAATACACCGCGACCAAGTAAGATTCATACCAGGTATGCAAGGATGGTTCAACATTAGAAAATCGAACAACGTAATCCACCCCATAAATAAAAGGAGAGAAGAGAATCACATGATCATCTCAATTGACGCAGAAAAGGCATTTGACAAAGTCCAACACCCATTCCTGATAAAAACTCTCAATAAAATAGGTATAGAAAGGAAATTTCTCAACATAATAAAGGGCATCTATGCAAAACCAACGGCCAACATCATCCTTAATGGAGAGAGGCTGAAAACAGGAACAAGACAAGGATGCCCTTTATCACCACTCCTATTTAACATTGTGCTGGAAGTTCTAGCTAGAGCACTAAGGCAAGAAAAAGAAATAAAGGGCATCCAAATTGGTAATGAAGAAGCTAAGCTATCCCTGTTTGCAGATGATATGATACTACACATAGAAAACCCTAAAGACTCCATGAGAAATCTACTGGAACTAATAGAAAGATTCAGCAGAGTAGCAGGATACAAGATAAACATTCAAAAATCAGTTGGATTCCTATACACCAGTAAAGAGAACGATGAAAAGGAAATCAGGAAAACAATACCATTTTCAATAGCCCCTAAAAAGATAAAATACTTAGGAATAATTTGACCAGGGATGTAAAAGACAAATAAAACTACAAAACACTACTGCATGAAACCCAAAGGGATCTACATAAATGGAAAAACATACCATGCTCATGGATAGGCAGACTCAACACTGCAAATGTCAATTCTACCCAAAACAATTTACAAATATAATGCAATCCCGATCCAAATACCAACAACATTCTTCAAAGAGATAGAAAAACGAATCATTAACTTTCTATGGAAAGGGAAGAAGCCCCGAATAAGTAAAGCACTACTGAAGAAGAAGAATAAAGTTGGAGGACTCACACTACCTGACTTCAGAACCTACTACACAGCTCCAGTAGTCAAAACAGCCTGGTACTGGTACAATGACAGATACATTGACCAATGGAACAGAATTGAGAACCCGATGTAAATCCATCCACCTACGGTCACCTGATCTTCGACAAGGGCCCAAAGTCCATCAAATGGGGAAAAGACAGTCTTTTTAACAAATGGTGCTGGAAAAACTGGATATCCATTTGCAAAAAAATGAAACAGGACCCATACCTCACACCGTATACAAAAACTACTTCAAAATAGATCAAAGACCTGAATATAAAGCCTAAAACTATAAAGTTCACAGAAGAAAAAATAGGACCAACACTACAGGCCTTAATACATGGCATTAACAGGATACAAACCATAACCATCGATGCACAAAACCCAACAGATAAGCTAGATAACCGGGATCTTCTAAAAATCAAACACCTATGCTCTTCAAAAGACTTCACCAAAAGAGTAAAAAGAGAACCTACAGACTGGGAAAAAATTTTGGGACAGTACAAGTCAGACAAAGGTCTAACCTCCATAATCTACAAGAAAATCCAACACCTCTACAACCAAAAGACAAATAATCCTATTAAAAAATGGGCAAAGGAAATGAACAGACACTTCACCAAAGAAGACATTCAAATGGCCAACAGACACATGAGGAAATGCTCGCGATCACTAGTCATTAGAGAAATGCAAATTAAAACCACAATGAGATACCATCTCACCCCGGCATTACTGGCACGAATCAAAAACACTGGAAATAACAAATGTTGGAGGGGCTGCGGGGAGATGGGAACTCTTACGCACTGCTGGTGAGAATGCAAAATGATACAACCATTTTGGAAAATGATATGGCGCTTCCTCAGAAAGCTAGAAATAGACATACCATTCGATCCAGCAATCCCACTCCTAGGAATATGTCCTAGAGAAATAACAGTCGTCACTCGAATAGACATATGCACACCTATGTTCATGGCAGCATTGTTCACAATAGCAAAACAATGGAAACAACCTAGATGCCCATCAACAGATGAATGGATAAACAAACGATGGTACATACACACAATGGAGTACTATGCAACTAGAAAGAACAACAATGAATCTGTGAAGCATCTCATAACATGGATGAAACTGGAGGACTTTATGCTGAGTGAAATAAGTCAATCACAAAAGGACAAATATTGTATGAGACTTCTATTGTAAAACCCCATGAAAAAGTTCACACACAAAATGTAACAATCTTTGTTGGTTACCAGGGATGGGAGGGGTGGGGGGGAAATACTAAATAGGCAATAGATGAGTGGTATCTTAGGTGAAGGGTGAGACAGTAAACAATACAGGGGAAACTAGCACAACCTGTACAAGGAAAGGTCATGGAAGCCCCACAGACACATCCAAACTCCTTGAGGGACTGAATTGCTGGGTGGAGGGCTGTGGGGACCATGGTCTCGGGGAACATCTAGCTCAATTGGCATGACACAGCTTATAAAGACAACGCTCTACATTCTACCTTGGTGAGTAGTGTCTGGGGTCTTAAAAGCCTGTGAGCAGCCATCTAGGGTACTCCACTGGTCTCATCCCTTTGGGAGCAAGGGAGAATGAAGAGAACAGGATACAAGGAAAAGATTAGTCCATAGGACTAATTGTCCACAGCTACCAGGGCCTCCACCGGCCTTGAGTCCGGTACAGCTGGATGGTGCCTGGCTACCACCACTGACTGCTCTGACCAGGATCACAACAAAGGGTTCTGGACAGAGCTGGAGAAGGATGTAGAGCATAATTCTATCTCACAAAAAAGAAAGACCAGATTTGCTGGCCTAAAGGAGACTGGAGAAACCTCGAGAGTATGGCCCCCAGACACCCTTTTAGCTCAGTGGTGAAGTTACCTCCGAGGTTCACGGTTCAGCCTGGGAGTGGACAGCCCCGTAAAACCAAATGAGACTAACAAAGTACAGGAGTCCAATGACAAGGGCCAGAAGGCAGAAGGGGACAAGGAAGCTGGTGATAGGGAACCCAAGGTTGAGTAAGGATATTGTTGATGTGTTGTGAGATTGTCAACCATTGTCATAGGGCGACATTTGTAGTAACTGTTAAATGAGAAACTATTTTGTTCTGTAAGCTTTCATCTTAAGTGAGAATAACAGCACAATTGGAGGAGCGTAGTTGATGCCACTGAACTGTGTATGTAGAAATTTTTAAACGGTGTATCTTTGGCTATGTGTATTTTCACCAAAAAAAAAAAAGGTTGAGAACTTAGAGGGTTAATATGTCATGGGGTTGTTAACCAATGTCGTAAAACAACATGTGTACTACTGTTTCATGAGAAAGTATTTGTTCTGTAAGCCTTCACCTGAAGTACAATAAAATATCAAAAAAAATTAAAACAAAAAAATATATATATTATCTATATGTGACCAAACTGTAAAGCATAGGCGAATTGTTTAGGGGACAGTGAGTCTAAATTAATGACTGAAACAAACTAAAGCTGAAATAACGAGAATGCTGACACAATGCGAAAAATGTAACCAATGTCACTGAGCAACATATGTTGAAACTTACATGGGAGCATGTTTTGATGTATATATTTTCACCAAAAATTTTTTTTAAATCCGTTTTAAATTTTATTTATATCAAGCTCAAAGACAGACATTACTAATCTATGGTGTTAAAAATGAAAAGAGTGGTTATCTTTTAAGAGCAGGGATGTATTAGGAACTGTGAGAGATACAGGGGAAGCTTCAGGGATGCTAGTAATATCGTTTACCTGAGTAATGGTTATATGGAGGCTGACTTTGTAATACTTCATTCACCTTAAATTTTCTATTCTTAAGATCTGTGCACTTTTCTACATCTGCGATGCATACAGAAGTAAAATTTATTAAAATTTTTCTATCCTTAAGATCTGTGCACTTTTCTACATCTGAGATGCATATAGAAGTAAAATTTATTAAAAATTAATATATATTTTAGTTTATTGATCAAAGAACAAATGAAAAAGTAAACTAAAAACTGTGTACAACAAAAAGAAAGACTACATATTAATACTTGGGGTTTGCAGTTAAAGTAGTACTTAGAGGGAAATGCACATCCTTAAATGCATATACTAAAAAGCTTTTATATTAATAAACTCATGTTCAACAAACGTTGGAAAAATGAGTGTGATTGTTAGGGCTGTGTGTTAACTTGGCTGGGCCATGATTCTCAGTGGTCTGGCAGTTATGATGTAGTGTGGCAGTCATATTATGACGTGATCACCTCCATGATGAGATTTGATATAATGTGATCACCTCCATGATGGGATCTGCTGTGAGTAGCCAATCAGTTGAAAGGGAGTTTCCTTAGGGTTGTGGCCTGCATCAATATAGGTGGACTTTCTGGCAAGGCTTATGGGCTTTGGCTCACTCTAGATCCTGCAGCTGGCTCCTGTTTGTCTGACCTCTGGTTCTTGGGACTTGAGCTAGCAGCTTACCTGCTGTCTTGTCTGCCAGTCTTGGGATTCGTTGGTCTTAGCAGCCAGTGAGCCAGAGCCCTGCTGTCTGAATTGCCCATCTTGGGTTCACAAGCCCCTGAAGCTACTGAATCAGGAGAAGCCTCCAGCCTGACCCATGAACTTGGGATGTTCCAGCCTCTACAAGTGCGTGAGCCATTTCCTTAATATAAATGTCTCTCTACAGATATGTAGACACTTTACTGGTTTTGCTTCTCTAGAGAACCCAGCCTAAGACAATGAGCCTATAACCAAAGATTAAAGTAAAAATTAATGAAACTTTATTACAGAGAGCATCAAAAAAACCAAAAGCTGGTTCCTTAAAATGACTATTAAAACACATATCTGTGATGAAATTAGTCAAAAAAAAACCTGTTAGGAATAAACAAGTGCCATAGCTAAAGATACACATTTTTAAAATGACAGGAGAATATTATGGACAAGTCTTAAAAAATCGTAACAGATACACAGAACATTAAAAGAATAACACTTTTATAACAACCAAGTGGGGCAGTATTAGAAAATGCAGAAGTGATGGTGCGGTGGTTAAGAGCTTGGCTGCGAACAAAAAGGTCGGCAGTTTGAGTCCACCAGCCACTCCCTGGAAACTCTACGGGGCAGTTCTACTCTGCCCTGCAAGGTCACTATGAGTCGGAATCGACTTGATGGCAATGGGTTTGAGTTATTTTAAAGAGAAAAGTTATATCATCATCCCCATAAAATATTAAAAAGTCATTTGAAAATATTAAACTCTCATTTATAATAAAATATGACTCAATGGATACTTTGTGGACATGACAAAACGTTGTCTACCTCAGTCCAAAGCCTGCAGCAAGTGAAATGAAGACACTCTCCCACTCAGGTTTAGTCTACCTTGTTCGTCTGTATGTGAAAAGCGTTATCCTTTTACTTTTTACAGCTTAAAAAAGTAAATTAGATCCCTTCATTGCATGATACTAAAAAATAGATGGATTAAGGTACTAAATATTTTTTTAAAGTTGGATATTTTTAGACAAAATATAGAAAAATATCATTATCCCCCTGGGGTAAGGAAAGAATTTTAAAACAAGATTTAGAAAGCAGGAAACACAAAGGAATTGTATCACAATGTGAAACTTTCAGAAAGGATATCAGTACGTTAAAAGACAAAGGGTATGTACCAAGAGAAGACAATGAGCAACAAATATAACAAAGGATTGCCATCCAAAATATACACATAATCCTTACAAAACTCAGAAGAAAACCTGAAAGTCATATATTTATGAAAGTTTCACAACTTCAGTAATAATCATAAACAAGAAAATTAAGAGAGTAACGTTTTTCACTCATTAGCATGGAAATAATTTTTAGATCTAAAGAGGAAGAAGGAAAAGTAGTCTTCTAATAAATAACTATGTATCTATAAAAATTAAAAATCCTCATATTCTATAAACCAAAAATATTAATCATAGGTAGATACTCTAGAGCAGTGATTCTTAAACTTAGCGAGCATCATGTGGAGGCCTTTTTAAAACAACTGTTGGGCTGCACCCCCAGAGTTTCTCTTCCAGTAGGCTTGGGTGAAGCCTGAGAATCTGCACTTTGAACAAGTTCCCATTTGACACTAATGCTGTTGGTCAAGGGAGTGCACTTTGAGAAGCACTGCTCTAGAGTCTAAAGATAGACCTGCATATATGCACAGAGACAACATGACAAGGATGTTCATAGCAGCATCATTTATATTACTGAAAAACAGAAATTACCTAAGTACCTACCAGTAAAAAATAGACTACATAAAACACAGTTTTACCATACAATGGAATACTATATAGCCATTAAAAGGAATAAACTACATATGGATGGATCTCAAATTATTGATGAATTGGGAAAAAATGTATATGACATACAGGTAATCTCCAACTTATGATGGGGTTCCATTCCGATGACTCCATCATAAGTCAGTTCTGTTGTAAGCCGAATACCTCATTGTTTGTTCAGTTTTCATTAGTCTTGCCTTTCATTATCAGTATCTTTATAAATACAATCTTAATTTGTCTTTGGGGGTTGGAAACATTACATATACACTTACAGATATATTTCAACATTGTATGTAGTACATAATACTAATAAAAAGATGTACCAAAAAAAACAACAGACGGTCATAACTGTGGTTCACCATAACTCAAGTATGTCGTAAATCAGGGACTACCTTTATACAAAAACACTCAAAACACTATGCAGTATTGTTCAACTGTATGTTTTTTTCAATGTACGTACACAGATAAAATGAAAAGACTAGTAAACGTAGGAAGAAAATCTGGAACTAAACAATGGAGCAAGATGAGGAAGGCTCTAAGGAAGAGACATAGAAGCTAATAGAAGAGACTTTCCAGAAGATAGCAATGTAACGTAATATTTCAAAAGTGCTGTCTGACCCAATTTTGAGAACATGGCTAAAAACTTCTCAATTCTCCTTTGCAGGCAGTTTGCTAAGCCCACACCTCAACTAGTTCCCTTATCAGGCTCTAACATTCCTGGGCTACAATACAGAAGACCCTAGATGCTTAACTCCCAGGAGTGCCTCCTTCTTCTCTGGGCCTGCAGAATTATTCAAATCCAAGGAGCCTGCAAAAACTAGCTAATCCCACTCTGCTTGCCATACTTGAACTGCCCTCCTATGGCTCCACTTGTTCCTACCCTGTGCCTAGGTGGAATCCCCTGCCTAGTCCTGCACAGCAGCCTTGTGTCATCTGGAGCTACAAGTAAAAAAGTGTTCTGCCTCTCATATATCCTAGTATCATTGCGTTGTATCTACCAACCAAAAAACCTATGATCCTACGTAATATCTTACCATTATAAAACAAGCAATCAGTAGGGTAATTCAGCAGTTGTTCAAGGAAAGCAACTACAATGAAGTTATTATAGCTTACCTGGACAGATTTCAAACAGTGGAGGGGAAGAACCAAGACAGTATTCTACGGGGTGACACGGGACTGAGAAGCTCAGAAGCATTTACCAGAAAATGTAACTTTGAATTGTCTGCTGCATAACCTGTATAAATAGACTAGCTAAGACAAAGAGTTATGAAAAATTTTTCATTACAGGTATGCAGGCCACTCACTCCTCTAAACATTCTAAGCTTTATCCCAGGATTAAGCAAGACCATCACAAAGCTGACTACTTAACCGTATCTCAGACCTTTCCAGTCCCCTGGTGAACAGTTTGAGGAAAACACGCACACTTGTTTCAGAGCTGTCACTATGTGTCCCTATGTTAAGACCAAAAAAGATCTCTTCCACGAAGTCTTTATGTCCTCAGAGGAATCAATCTGTTCAGTCTTATGATAGATGCAAATTTTACAAAATACTACATCTCCCTTTCTGCCATGGATGTTGGAAACATCAGAGAAATATCTGCAGCTTAACTTAGTAATTCTAAGATCATATGCTCAGTAGATATTTTCTGTGACATTCGATTTTTATCTATTACTAATTTCTCATCTTAACATATGGACCATTACCGATCTCACAAAGTACGTGGTAAAATAAAGTGAATGCATAACAAACAGCTTACCTGGAATTTGTTCATTTTCTGCTGTTCTTGGAGAAATGTAGACAACTCCGTAGATACGTCTGGGTGGGAAAAAGAATGAGGTAATGAAAGATCTGGCATGCCTTTTAGCTCCTGGATTCTCCTGCACTAAAAACTCCCATATCCACCAAATAAAATGCTCCCTGTGGAAGAATGTCTTTTCGACCCTTGAGAAGGGACAGGAAGACGTTGAAAGACCATTCCCCTAATGTAACTCTAATCACGTAACTCTCAGGCACACAAGTTTTCACCGGTTGAATGCAAACACTTGCTTCCTCAGGATTTTTTTTAAGTTTAAATCCCCCTTGGTGTTCACAAAAATTTTTAAAGGACAGAATTGGTTATACAAATAGCAATACACCTAACGAAGGAACACTCTCTTCATGAAAACTGATATAAAAAGAAAAGCTCAGGGCTATGCTGTTTTATCGATTTTCTGACTAATCGTGATAACTCTGGTTAGTGATGCCACAGAAAGCTCTAAAAAGCAGTGCTTCAAAGGTCTGTGTTTTAATTTATCTAATTTTGTTGCCGTTTCTTTTAAAGATCTTTCACAATAAACTTGCTTTGACTTAGTGTGGAAAAGTAGGCAATACTGACTTGGGAGTCAGGAGACCTGACTTGTAGTCTTTGCCACTAACGAACTGCAATCCTGAACAAGTCACTAAACCCTCAGACACAGATTTTTTTTTTCTTTTAAACGAGACAGAAATAGGTTAACTCCTTAACTTCCTTCCTGAATGCTGGGGCAAGACCGTACAGGGGAATATCAGCATGTATCATGCAGTGATGGACACTACTGGAGAGCAGTGCAGAATCCAGAAACGATGAATGAAGAACCATGGGAACGGACTCGGCCTAGAAGGATAACTAACGCTACCGTGGCCGGGGAGCACTTCCTCCCTGTCAAGCACGCGCACAAAAAGCCCCGCCCCTTTCCCCGCGCACCCGTCACGCACACGCAGAAGCCCTTCACCAGCAGGCTCACCGACAGGGCCCAGTGGACGGCGCTGACCGTTGAGTGCAGGGGTGGGCACGTGAGGAGCCCTTAAGCCCGCGTTCCTACGCCCCACCCTGGCCCCTTCTGCTGACAGAGACGCTCCCGCCCCTTCAACCCCGGCGGCGTCTCAGGCGCTTGGGGTCCAGACGGGGTCGCGGGGCCTCCTGCCCACCGCCGGGCTGTAGCGGCCTCTGGCCCTCGCCCAGCTTCCTGGGGCTCACCCACCGCTCGCTTGTTGTGTTGCGCTGGACCCAGAAGAGCGCATCGGCCCCCACGCGAGGCCGCAGGCAAACACAAGTAGAAAGCAATAGCGCACCGAGGCACAAGGCGGCATAAGGCATGCGCAGAAGGCCGGCGCGCAGAGTCGGCCCCAAACGTCAAAACTACATTTCCCTGAAGCCTCCGTGACCAGCCCTTTGTGAGCTTGGGGGTCTGAGAAGGTGCTCTTCAGCCACCCGGAGGCCTTGGCTGTGCCCTCCGCCTCCCTTGGCTGCGCCCTCCGTCAGGGGCTCCTCAAAAGTTAATGAGTACAACTGGTTTATATGTGCGGTCAGTGTGCAGTTTAGACACACATCTGTCAAGGAAGGGAGAGCTGCGTGTCAATTTCGCTTTTTAAATACTAGGTAATAGATTCTAGCAAGAAATGAAAGAATAATATTTGAGGCCATCAGTGATTCAGGAAAAAAAAAGAGGCGAGGCAAGAAAACTAGTACTCTCGATGAGTGGAGTGGCATGAGGGAAGGAATTGATAGTGCCCATATTTAAATTTAAAATATTACATTTTATTATAGAAAAAAATAAACATCTTAGTTCCAGTTTTAAAAAAGAACATCCAAAGCAAATAAACTAGGAAATTATATTTTTACTATTTGAAAGAAAGACTTATTATAAGGAGCTCTTAAAATCAATGAAGAAAATCTTTAAATGGGCTAAAAAACTGAACAGTAATTTAAAAATCATAATTACAAAGCAATAAGCGAGAATTGTAAATCAGAAACTACACACAATTCAAAAGAAGAGAATAAATATCACATATTATTTTCTCTGTGACATTAAAAATATTCGAAAAATGGAGATGCATCCGTTCATAGACTCAATATTCTTTGACAAAATTTCGATAAGGATCTCAACAAATTTTTGTATGCATTTTTTTCTCTTTGATTTTTAATATATTATGTACTTTACAAAACATTCTCAACTTCATCCCGAATAAACAAAACCTAAATTTAAAAGGAAGTTTTTTAAAAAGCAGAGTAATAACTAAGAAATATCAACATGTATAATATTGCTCTATTATTCAAAATAGCTTGGCAACTGTTTCATCAAAGTACCCCAAAAACCCACTACACTCTAGTCGAAGTTGAGACTCATAGCTGCCCTATAGGACAGACTAGAACTGCCCCGTAGCATTTCCAAGGCTATACATCCTTGTGGAAGCAGACTGCCACATCTTTTTCCCAGGGAGCAGCTGGTGGGTTCCAGCTGAACTGCCTTTCCTTAGTCAAGCAACTTGGCCACTGTGTCACCCGGGCTTCTCATCAAACTACAGACCCATGATTAAGAGTATTTTTTAGATTAAATAAACTCAAGAAGAAAAGTGGAAGCCGCCACACTTCCTAAAGAGTAGCCTACAACTTCTATCATATTCTACTAACCAAAGCAAGTCCCAAGGCCAGCCCAGATTCAAAAGGGTGGGAAATAAAACCCACTTCTTGATGAATGGAGTGGCATGAGGGAAGGAATTGATAGTGCCCATCTTTAAATTTAATTATTTTTTTTAATTTTTAAATTTAATCTATTACATTTTATTATAGAAAAAATAAACTTCTCAGTTCCAGTTTTAAAAAAGAACATCCAAAGCAAATAAACCATTAAATTGTATTTTTACTATTTGAAAGAAAAAATTATTAATTATAAGGAGCTCTTAAAATCAATAGAAAGAAAATCTTTAAACGGGCTAAAAAACTGAAAAGTAATTTAATTAAAAAATGCAAATGTGTAAAAATGTATGAAAAATCTATTATAAGAATTGAAAAAAATTAAAACATTTAAGGAAAAGCATCTAAGATACCATTTATTGAGATTTAATTTTTTTAATTTACATACAGCAACTCTTTTTGGTGCACAGTTTTATGAGTTTTGACAACTACATAGATTTGTGTAACCACCACCACAATCAAGATACAGAACAGTTTCATCACAGCCAAAAAAATCATGCTACCCGTTTGAAGTCAACTCTCCCGTCACTCTTAACCTCTAGCAACCAACGATCTCTTCTCTGTGCCTGTAGGTTTACCTTTTCCAGAGTATCATATAAATGTGTTTGAGGAATGCTCTGCCTCTGTACTTCACATCCAGGCTACCTAAGTAAAGGCCTTGGGCCCAGAACATTGCGTGATCAAGGAGGCTGAAAATTAGATCACTCTCTCTCCCCCAGTTTCTTCTTCTTATCAGGGAAGCCTTCCTTCTGTTTTGGGGCATAAAGTAACTTTCTCTGTCTCTTGCACATGTGCGGGCACCATATGGCACCTGGCCACCCTCAATTCTATACCTGTTTCTGGTGGGGAGGGAATGGGGTGAACATAGAACATCTGCCCTGCACTGGCCGTATGCGGGATGAGCCTTCCGGCTGTGGGAGATCAGTGCACACTAGTGAAGATGATCTTGCTCTCTTTCTATGTGAGTAGAACGTTTCCCATGCACAGTTAGAGTGTATGTGTGTGTGTGTGGTCTTGCTGGTGATTGTGAACACTGCCTCAACAAAATGGAATCATACAGTATGTAGTCATTGGAATCTGGTACCTTCTACTTAGCACAATGCATTCGAGATTCATCCATGATGTTTCATTTATCAATACTCTCATTTGTTTTTATTGCTGAGTCCAGTTCCATGACATGAATGATATGTAGTAATAGAGTTTGCTTATTCATTCTCCAGTTGAAAGACATTTGAGTTATTCCCAATTTGGGGGAAATTGGAATCGACTCTATGGAAATTGGCTTTAAAAAAATGAATATCACTTTGAAATATAAGAATGGAAAATATTAAAAAGAAGAGTAATATAAAGCTATGGTAAGGGCTTGGGAAAATGTTTATTCCCATTCACTGTTATTGTGAGTGTAATTCATGTAAACTCTGTGGAGGCTCTTTTTTTTTTTTTTTAATTTGACAATATTTTTTTTATTGTACTTTAGATGAAGGTTTACAGAACAAATAGTTTCTCATTAAACAGTACACATATTGTTTTATGACATTGGTTAACAACCCTATGACATGTCAACACTGTTCCTTCTCAACCTTGAGTTCCCTATTACCAGCTTTCCTGTCTCCTCCTGCCTTCTAGTCCTTGTCCCTGGGCTGTTGTGCCCCATTAGTCTCATTTTGTTTTATGGGGCTGTCTAATCTTTGGCTGGGTGGTAAACTTTGGGAGTGACTTCATTACTGAGCTAAAAGGGTGTCCGGGAGCCATACTCTCGGGGTTTCTCCAGTCTCTGTCAGGCCAGTAAGTCTGGTCTTTTTTTGTGAGTTAGAATTTTGTTTTACATTTGTCTCCAGCTTTGTCTGGGACCCTCTTTTGTGATCCCTGTCAGAGCAGTCAGTGGTGGTAGCTGAGCACCGTCTAGTAGTACTGGATTCAGTCTGGTGGAGGCCATGGTAGTTGTGGTCCATTAGTCCTTTGGACTAATCTTTCCCTTGTATCTTGTTTTCTTCATTCTCCCTTGCACGAGAAGGGGTGAGACAAGTGGACTATCTTAGATGGAAGCTCACAGGCTTTTTAAGACCCCAGACACTACTCACCAAGGTAGAATGTAGAACATTTTCATTATAAACTATGTTATGCCAGTTGAGCTAGATGTTCCTGAGACCATGGTCCCCACAGCCCTCCGCCCAGCAATTCAGTTCCTCAGGGAGTTTGGGTGTGTCTGTGGAGCTTCCATGACCTTTCCTTGTACAAGCTGTGCTGGCTTCGCTAGTACTGTGTACTGTCTTACCCTTTACGAAAGTTACCACTTAGCTATTGTCTGTTTAGTTCCCCCCCAACTCTCCCATCCCTCATAACAACAAAGATTGTTTTTTTTTTTTTTGGTATGTAAACTTTTTCATGAGTTTTTACAGTGGAGGTCTCCTACAATATTTGTCCTTTTGTGATTGACTTATTTCACTCAGCATAACGTCCTCCAGTTTCATCCATGTTATGAGATGCTTCACAGATTCATCATTGTTCTTTATTTTTACGTAATACTCCGTTGTGTGTATGTACCATAGTTTGTTTATCCATTTGTCTGTTGATGGGCACGAAGGTTGTTTCCATCTTTTTGATATCGTGTACAGTGCTACAATGAACATGGGTGTGCATATGTCTACTCGTGTAATGACTCTTATTTCTCTAGCATATATTCCTAGGAGTGGGATCGCTGGATCATATGGTATTTCTATTTCTGGCTTTCTAAGGAAGCACCATATCGTTTTCCAAAATGGTAGTATCATTTTGCATTTCCACCAGCAGTGCATGAGAGTTCTGATCTCCCCACAACCTCTCCAACATTTATTATTTCCAGTGTTTTTGATTTCTGCCAGTTATGCTGGGGTGAGATGTTATCTCATTGTGGTTTTAATTTGCATTTCTCTAATGGCTAGTGATTATGAGCATTTCCTCATGTGTCTGTTGGCCGCTTGAATGTCTTCTTTGTTGAAGTGTCTGTTCATTTCCTTTGCCCATTTTTTAATTGGATTGTTTGTCTTTTTGTTGTAGAGGTGTTGGATTTTCTTGTAGTTTTTAGAGATTAGACCTTTGTCTGACTTGTAATGTACAAAAATTTTTTTCCCAGTCTGTAGGTTCTCTTTTTACTCTTTTGGTGAAGTGTTTTGATGAGCATAAGTGTTTAATTTTTAGAAGACCTCAATTATCTAGCTTACCTTCTGGAGTTAGTGTGTTGTTAGTTATGGTTTGTATCCTCTTAATGCCGTATAGTAGGGTTTCTAGCATTGTTCCTATTTTTTCTTCTATGAACTTTATAGTTCTTGGCTTTATGTTTAGGTCTTTGATACATTTTGAAGTAGTTTTTGTATACGGTGTGAGGTGTGGGTCCTGTAGCATTTTTTTGCAGATAGACATCCAGTTTTGCCAGCACCATTTGTTAAAAAGACTGTCTTTTCCCCATTTTATGGACTTTGGGACTTTGTCAAAGATCAGGTGACTGTGGGTGGATGGATTTACATCCGGGTTCTCAATTGTGTTCCATTGGTCAATGTATCTGTCATTGTACTAGTACCAGGCTGTTTTGACTACCATAGCTGTATAGTAAGTTCTGAGGTCAGGTAGTGTGAGTCATCCTACTTTATTGTTCTTCTTCAACAGTGCTTTACTTAGCTGGGGCTTCTTCCCTTTCCATATAAAGTTAATGATTAGTTTTTCCATCTCTTTAAAGAATGCTGTTGGTATTTGGATTGGGATTGCATTGTGTTTATAACTTGCTTTGCGTAGAATTGCCATTTTCACAATGTTGAGTCTACCTATCCATGAACATGGTATGTTTTTCCATTTATGTAGATCCCTTTGGGTTTCTTGCAGTAGTGTTTTGTAGTTTAGTTTGTATAGGTCTTTTACATCCCTGGTTAGGTTTATTCCTAAGTATTATATTTTTTTAGGGGCTATTATAAATTCTATTGTTTTCCTGATTTCCTTTTCATTGTTCTCTTTATTGGTGTATAGGAATCCAACTGATTTTTGTATGTTTATCTTGTATCCTGCTACTCTGCAGGATTTTTCTATAAGTTCCAGTAGTTTTCTCATGGAGTCTTTAGGGTTTTCTACATATAGTATCATATCATCCACAAATAGGGACAATATTACTTCTTCATTACCAATTTAGATGCCCTTTATTTCTTTTTCTTGTCTTATTGCTCTAGCTAGAACATCCAGCACAATGTTAAATAGGAGTGGTGATAAAGGGCATCCTTGTCTTGTTCCTGTTTTCAAGGGAAATGTTTTCAGCCTCTCTCCATTAAGAATTATGTTGGCCATTTGTTTTGCATAAATGCCCTTTATTATGTTGAGAAATTTCCCTTCTATACCTATTTTATTGAGAGTTTTTATCAGGAATGGGTTTTGGACTTTGTAGAAAGCCTTTTCTGAGTCAATTGAGATGATCATGTGATTCTTTTCTTTCCTTTTATTTATGTGGTGGATTATGTTGATAGATTTCTAATGTTAAACCATCCTTGCATACCTGATATGAATCCTACTTGGTCGTGGTGTATTTTTTTGATATGATGCTGAAGTCTATTGGCTAGAATATTGTTGAGAATTTTTGCATCTATATTCATGAAAAATATTGGTCTGTAATTTTCTTTTTTGTGGTGTCTTTGCCTGGTTTTGGTATCAGGGTTATGCTGGCTTCATAGAATGAATTCGGAAGTGTCACTTCCTTTTCTATATTCTGAAATAGTTTGAGTAGTACTGGTGTAAGCTTTTCTGTGAATGTTTGGTAGAATTCTGTGATGCCATATGGGCTAGGGCTTTTTTTGTTGGGATTTTTTTTTTTTATTACCTTTTCAATCTGTTCTCTTGTTATGGGTCTGTTCAGAGTTTCAACATCACTTTGTCTTAGTTTGGGTAGGTAGTGTGTTTCTAGAAATTTGTCCATTTCCTCTAGGTTTTCAAATTTGTTGGAGTATAGTTTTTCATAATACTCTGTTATGATCCTTTTCATTTCAGTTCGGTCTGTCGTAATGTCCCCCATTTCATTTCTTATTTGGGTTATTGTATCCTCTCCTGTTTTTCTTTTGTCAGTCTGGCTAGTGGTTTGTCGATTTTGTTAATCCTTTGAAAGAATCAGCTTTGGTTTTGTTGATTCTTTCTATTGTTTTTCTATTCTCTTTTTATTTCTGCTCTGATCTTTATTATTTCCTTTCTTCTAGTGGCTGTGGGCTTTTTTTGCAGTTCTCTTTCTATTTGTTCGAGTTCTGTAGTTAATGTTTTGATTTTGTCCCTTTCTTCTTTTTTGATGTGTGCATCTATTGGTATAAATTGTCCTCTGAGAACTGCCTTTGCTGTGTCCCGAAGTTTTGGTATGATGTGCTTTCATTCTTGTTTGCTTCTAGGAATTTCTTTAATTCCATCCTTGATTTCTTCTATTACCCAGTGGTTTGTAAGCAGCGTGTTATTCAGTTTTCATGTAATTGATTTTTTTTTCCTTGCTCTTCCTGTTGTTAATTTCTACCTTGATGATATTGTAGTCAGGGAAGATACTTTGTATTATCTCAGAGTTTTGGATCTTGTTGAGGATTGCTCTATGTCTTAAGATATGGTCTATTCTGGAGAACGTTCCATGTGCATTGGAAATGAATGTGTACTTTGCAGCTGTTGGGTGGAGTGTTCTATATATGTCTATGAGGTCAAGTTGGCTGATTGTGCCCTTTAAGTGTTCTGTATCTTTGTTAAGTTTCTTTCTAGATGTTCTGTCCTTTATCGAGAGTGGTGCATTGAACTCTCCTGCTATTATTTGGAACTGTCCATTTCTCTTTTCAGTGCTGTTAGAGTTTATGTATTTTGGAGCCCTGTCATTGGGTGCGTAGATGTTTATTATGGTTATGTCTTCATGATGCATTGTCCCTTTAATCATTATATAGTATCCCTTTTTGTCTTTTATGGTGGATTTTGTTTTACAGTCTATTTTATCTGTGATTAGTATTGCCACTCCTGCTCTTTTTTGGTGGCTGTTTGCTTGATATATTTTCTCCATCCTTTCATTTTTAATAAATTTATGTCTTTGTTTCTAAGGTGTGTCTCTTGTAGACAGCATATTCATGGATCCTGTTTTTTAATCCATTCTGTCAGTCTCCGTCTCTTTATGGTTGCATTTAGGCCATAGACGTTCAGTGTAATTATTGATAAGTGTGAGTTTATTACTGCCATTTTGTAGTGCTTTTTGTGGTGCTGATGTTTTCTTTGTTCCTCTTTCTCTCCTGTGCTGAATTCCTTTTGTTTGTGGATTTTTTTTCATTTCTTTTGTTTTTGTAGGTTTTGTTTTTACTGAGACTCTATGTTTTTCTTCTTTATTTTGATGAGTAGGTTTGTTAACTTTCTTTGTGGTTACCTTGAAATTTATCCTTATCTTCCTAAGTTTGAACCAGTATTTTATTATTTAGTATTACCTTGCCTTCCTCTCCATTAGGAAGTTCTATACCTACACTGTTTATTCCATCTTTTATTGTTCTAATGTTGTTGTCATTTACAGATTAACCTCTTTGGTTCCCTATTGTAATACTTTTGGTTTTGGGTAGTCCTTAAGAGTTCATTTCCTAGATTGGTTTCTGGTTACTACAATCATGCGTCCTAGATTCAGCCTATGGTCTGATGTTGTTTGTTATCAGATCAGAGGACTCCCTTTAATAATTCTTGTAAGTTTGGTTTGGTTTTTACACAGTCCCTTAATTTCTGTTTATCTAGAAATGTCCTGAATTTCACCATCATATTTGAACGAGAGTTTTGCAGGATACCATGGTTTCTGCCAAATAATCTGAGCTTAGTCTTATTGTTTCTCGTCTATATGTGAATTTTTGTTTTTCTCAAGCTGCTCTCAGAATTCTTTGTCTTTGGTTTTACTGAGTGTGATTATGATATGCCTTGGTGATTTTCTTTTGGGGTCTATCCTATATGGGGTTCGTTGAGCTTCTTGGGTGGTCAGCTTTTCATCTTTCATGATATTGGGGAAGTTTTCTGCCAGAAGTTCTTCAATTATCTTCTTTGTGTTTTCTGTTTTATACACCTGTTCTGGAACTCCGATAAAGTGCACATTTTTGCTTTTGATGGTATCCTACATAATTCTCAGGGTTTCTTCATTTTTCTTCATTCTCTTTTCTGATTTTTCCTCAGAGTTGTATCCAAGTGTTTGTCTTCAATTTCATTTATCTTGTCTTCCATCATTTCAAACCTGTTCCTCAGCCCTTCCATGACACTGTCTATTTCTGAAATCTTGTTGTTTATCTTTTGGATTTCTAATTGTTGATTGTGTATGATTTCTAGTTGTGAATTTATTTTAGCATTTTGTTCCTTTATTATTTTCCTGAATTCTTCCATTTTTTTCTGTATTTTCCATGAATTTGTCTGCCTTTTCCATGAATTTGTCTATTTTTTCCTCATTTTTGTCTGGTTTTTGCTTCAACTCTTGGATAGCTCTGAATATTAGAGATTTGAATTTCCTATCAGGTAGTTCTAGTGCCTTTTCTTCTAACTAAAACTCTGGTGTTTTATTTTCGATGCCTACTGGAACTATCCTGTCCTGTTTTTGTATATTGTTTGATATTGTCTGATCTCTTATGGACATTCAGTAGTTATTTTCCTCATTTATTGACTGTATATTTGTTTGTTTCATCCTGATTTTTTGTTTTATTTGGTTATGTCTGAGCAAGCGGGCTGTGCATTCTTTGTTTGCTTGTCTGAAGGCTTGATACTTTTCGTGTCATTCTCCAATGGGCAGGGTCAGTTGCTCACGTATGGTACAGCAGGGAAGGTCCAGCTGATGACGAGTTTCTGGGATGTGTTGTTTTTTGCCATGTACTAGGGCTGACAGGGTAGGCCAGGAGTCAGTGCGGGGCAGGTTCTGGGAGGGCATGCCTGTGCTGCTCTGAGGTGTGATGTTCAGCCCATGGTGCAGGTAGGCAGGAAGAAGGGGGGAGATTGTGATATGTGGAGCTAAGATGGGTATGGAAAAGAGGAGAGAGAGGAGAAAGGAACAGGAGTCAAAAGCATACAAACAAAAAAACAAAAAAGAGTGCTAAGGGAGCTTGCTGTTGGAGTGGAGTGATGAAAGATTGAAAAATGGAGAAAAACAAAAAGGAAGAAAATAGAAAAAGGATAAAAGAAAAAATAATAAATAAAAATTAGGAAAAAAAGCCCCCAGGGATCCCACCGGTGCAGCTGTGAGGTTTGGGAAGTTGCTCCCAGGCTGTGAAGTACAGCCAGGCTAGAAGGGGTAGAGGTGTCACACGATGCCAAGTATTCAGGAGACAAGAGGATAAAGTAAGTATAGAGAGATGAGAAACTGAGAAATGAAGAAAGACAAAAAGGAAAAAGAGAGAGAAGAAAACAAAAAGAAACAACAGAAGCACAGAGTAAGGGAGTAGCTCCCAGGCCGCACAGTACTGCCCAGCTAGAAGGGGCTCCCAAGCCGAGAAAAGAAAAAGAAAACAAACAAATCAGAACAATCAGGGGATTCCAGCAGCATAGCGGTACAGGCTGGGAAGCAGTTTCACAGTCGAGCAGTGTTTCGCAGGCTTTCAGGAAGAAGCAAAGATGGTGCACTGAGACAGGTATTTGAGAGAAAAGTGGGGGAGGTGGTGAGAAGTAAGGAAGAAATCAAAAGAAGCAGTAAAAAGCAATACCAGCAGGAAACAAATGGCACACAGGGAGCCAGCCACTGCAGGCAGGTGGAATCCAAGTGGCACCAGGGTGACACTGGTGCTTCCCTGCAAAGAGACTGTGGCCGCAGGAAGCAGAGGAGGCCAAGTGGGGGTGAAGAAGGGTGTGTGGGAGGAAAGCATGTATTGCTGGTTATCAGTTCTGTCTTCTGCTGGAAGCTCCATGAAAGTGCTTTCTCGCACCTCGTATTCACTGATCTCTGACAGGAGTCCAAGACGGTGGGTCCGTGCTGCGTTAGCTGACGGGACCTCTGTATGTATCATTCCTTGCTTTCTGTTCTCTGTTAGTTTCTTATTCCATCCAGTGCTTGGCTGAGTTCTTCATCTCTTCATTGGATGCTTAGGGTTTCAGGATTCATGTTTGTCTCTGTTTGACTTAGTTTTTCAGATCTTTGCTGTGGATGGACGCCATAGTGCTTCTGTCTATAGCATCACATTGCCCACTGTGGAGGCTTATTTTTATCAAACTTAAAAGGACTTTTTAATCTAACAATTCCACTTGTATGATTATATATGACTTTATAATATTTCATTGATGTATGTACCAGTATGTTTACATCTATCAGGGTCCAGATTAAAAACAAAAAAGAGAGAGAACACTGAAGTGTTAAAATAGAGAAAATTCAATAGAAGTAATTGGTTAAAACAGGTGTTGAGGCAGAAAAGGGACCACTGACCTAAAGCAGAGATAACTGCAGAAAGCAGCTGACATTGTAAGGCTGGGAAACAAGAGGAAGGCATTAAAGTTATCAGAACCTAGCAGCTCAGAATAGTGGTCCAGGGGCATGCTGGATCATGCTGGTACTCGGGGAAGGGTCTTGGGAATTGGTATTCAGACCTTGAGAGAGACACTGCGCTGCCCATTTGCTGCTGGCCTTTCAGGAGGGTATTTTGGGATAACACCCCTTGGGTCCACACACCTGAGTGAGCTTGCTGCTCAGCTGGTGCCGATATCCAGACAGGGAGCAATGTAGCTGAATCTGAGAGAGCTAAAAGAAACTGGAGGTTAATGAAAATCTTCTAGAATTAGATAGTGGGAATGGTTGCACAACTTTGTGAATATACTTAAAATCAATGAATTGTCTAAAGGGGTGCATTTTCTGATATGTGAATAGTATCTCAATTTAAAAAAAAATTTAAAACAAGAAGCTGGAGACTAGAAGTTATGCCTGAAGTGAAGGACCATTGCTGAAGCGATGTTGTGTGGGACAAACAACTTGGTTTGGCCCTTCGTTTCTGGTTGCAGAAAATAATGCTAGCAATCAAGATGATTTTGTTTTCCAAAATAGCCTGGCAAGTAGGAGCTACACAGGCCCCATACCTAGGAAACTAACTTGAGGAAGGAAGGGAGGGAGGCCTAATGCAATCAAGCGTATTCATTGGTTGAATCATCAGAACTATGCATTAAGGTCCAACTTATTCAAATTCATTGAGGTCCCAATTATTGAGGGCTGAGACTGATTCAAGATGCCAGCCTAGTCAGACACACCACACTGTCCCTCTATAGCGAAGACTCAAGAAACAAAGTGTAACAGATACAGATGACAACCCTGGAATCCTGAGAATCAAATGAGGGGATACAGAATTACAGCAAACACTGACTGGAGACATAATTGAATGACAGAAGCTAATGGGGAGTGATATGGCGCAAATGTGCCATCTGGTCTGGCACAGCAGGGCCATTTTGAGACAAAGTGACCTTGGATGAGGAGCACAGGAAGACAACATCATGAAATTCCCAATAGGAGACAGAGAAACTGTGAAGACATATCCTGAATGAAGCAAGGTGAGCAGGACATGAATTGGAGCTAAGGAGGGGAAGTACAAGAATGAGGACTAGAGCTTCAGGGATCCCAGAGTACACAAAGCAGGGAGGAAATCAGGACCCAGAGATGGTGACTCTCCAGTGGCAGTACCTTACCAGTAGGGTATGTGGCGCACATGGAGCAATAGACGAACCCCCGTTTTTTTCTTTTTCTCTCCCCTACTCCCCAGTTGCCTGCCCCACTCCCACACCAGAGATAGTGCGTGCATGACCCCTGGAAACCTGTACCTCCCCTGCTGGAGACAGTGCCTATGTGACCCCTGGCCACCGTCCCCATCTCACTTCAGCTGGAGAAAGCACTTGCATGAGCCCTGGCCACCAGTACTACCCCCCCCCGAAAAGCACTTGTGCGCCCCCCCCAAGCCGCCTGCTCTGCCCCTCCCCTGCTGGAGAGAGTACCTGCTCTGATATATCAAAATAAAACAAAAATCCTTAGTAAACAAAATGACATGGTAGTGCCTTGGAGACAGCTGACAATATCAAAACATATAAAGAAATAAGACAATATGGCTCAACCAAGTAACCAAAATAAAGGGACAGAAAACCATCCTGAAGAAGAGACGGAATGGAACTGCCTGATGAGGAATTCAAAAAGCTTATATATAGGGTCCTCAAATAGATCAAGGAGAACACAGTCAAAACCAAGGAAAATACAGGCAAAACTCTAGAAGAATTCAGGAAAACAATACAAAAACAAAACAACAAATTAAATAGACAATTAGAAATCATATGAAAGCAACAACTAGAAATTCAGAACATGAACAATAAAATAACAGAAATAGATAACTCAGTTAAAGGACATAGACGTAGAATTGAAACAATGGAAGAAAGAATTAGAAAAACAGAGGACAAACCCCTTGATATCAATTTGTTCACAGAACAATCAGAAAAAGGAATGGGAAAAAAAAATGAAGAAAGCCTAAGAGTTATGTGGGACACTATGAAGAAGAATAATTTATGTGTGATTGGAATCCCAGAACAAGAGGAGGAAAAAAAAGCACAGAGAATTTTTGAAGATCTACTGGACAAAAACTTTCCCAATATCATGAAAGACGAGATGATTTCCATCCATGAAGCTTAACGGACCCCATACAGGATAGATCCAAAAGTAAGTCAAACTTTCCAAGTCCAAAGACAGAGAATTCTGAGAGCAGCTCAGTAAAAACGAAATATCACCTACAAAGGGACTCCAATGAGATAAAGTTCCGATTTCTCAGCAGAAATCATGCAGGCAAGAAGGCAATGGGATGACATATATAAAACCATGAAAGAAAAGAATTCCCAACCAAGAATCATATACCCAGCAAAATTGTCTCAGATATGATGGCAAAATTAGGACACTCTCAGATACACAGGAATTAAAGGAATTTGTAAAAACCAGACCATCCATACCAGACATATTAAAGGGAGTTCTTTGGGTAGAGAACCAACAACATCAGACAGCATCCTGAGAATAAGCCACACAACGGCATCACCAAGATGCCAACCCAGATACAGAAATATCAGCAGTAAAGCACAGCTAAAAAACCAAAAACACAGAACCATAGATGTCAGTCTGTAAGCAATGACAACTTTAAAACAAAAAGAGGGGAATAAATAGTATAGACATAGAACTTCCATATAGAGAGGAAGACATGGTGATATCAAGAAATAGCAGAGTGTTTTAAACTTAGGAAGATAAAGGTAAACGTCAGAGTAAGCACAGAGAAAGTTAATCTACTCACCAAAATTAAGACAAAACCATAAGACTTAGTAAACACAAAATCAACAACAACAAAGGAAATGAAAAAAATACATAAAAAGAACTCAGCACAGAAAATTAAGTGGAACAAAGAAAAGACAACACCACAACAAAAAGCTTAACAAAATGACAACAGTAAATTCATACCTATCAATATTCACAGTGAATGTAAATGGTTTAAATGCACAAGTCAAAAGACACAGAGTGGCAGAATGGCTAAAAAACATGACCCATCAATATGCTGCCTACAAGAGACACACCTTAAACACAAAGACATAAATAGGTTAAAAGCCAAAGGATGGAAAAAATATGTATCATGTAAACAGTAACCAGAAAAGAGAAGGAATGGCAATATTAATCTCTGATAGAATGTATTTTAAATCAAAACACATTATAAGAGACAAGGAGAGGCATAATATAATGATTAAAGGGACAATCCACCAAGAAGACGTAACCATAATAAATATCTATGCACCTAATGACAGAGCTCCAAGACACATAAAACAAAGTCTAACAGCACTGAAGAGAGAAATTAACAGTTCTACATTAATTGGAAACTTCCACACACCACTTTCAATGAAGGAAAGAACAAACAGAAAAACTAAACAAAGATCTAAATAACAAAATTAATCAACTTGACCTCATACACATATACAGAACATTCCACCCAACAACACAGAATCATTCTTCTCCAAAGTACATAGATCATTCTCCAGAATAGACCATATTTTAGGCCACAAAGCAAGCCTCAATAAGTTAAAAAACATAATACAAAGCATCTGCTCTGATCACAATGCTATAAAACTAGAAACTGATGACAAGAAGAACAGGGGAAAAATCAAATACATGGAAACTGAATAACACTTTGCTAAAAAACCAATGAGTAATAGAAAAAATTAAAAATTAAATTTAAAACTTCCTAGAATCAAATGAGAATGAAAACACAACCTATCAAAGCCTATGGGACACAGCAAAAGCCGTGCTCAGAGGACAATTAATAGCAATAAAAGCACACATCAAAAAAGAGAAAGGGAAAAATGAATGTATTAATCCTACAACTCAAATAAATAGAAAAAGAACATCAAAAGAAGCCCAGAGTCACCAGAAAAAGGAAATAACAAAGCTTAGAGCAGAAATAAATGAAATAGGAAACGCAAAAAGAATAGAGAGACTCAATAAGACTAGAAGTTGGTTCTTTGAGAGATCAGTAAAATAGTCACATCACTGTCTAAGTAGACAAAGGAAAGGAATGAGAATATGTGAATAGTGAAAATACAAATGAGATGGGCAGCATTATGACAGAACAAACTGAGACAAAAAAAAAACAAAAACAGAATACTATGAAAAACCATACCCCAGCAAATTTGAAAAACTAGAAGAAATGGACGAATTTCTAAAAATGCACTACCTGCCTAATCAAACACAAACAGAAGTAGAAATTTTAAACAGACCCACCCACAACAAAAGAAGAAATTGAAGAGATCATAATAAAACTCCCAACAACAACAACAACAAATCCCTAGCCCAGATGGCTTCATTGGAGAACTCTACCAAACATTCAGAGAAGAGTTGACACCAATCCTACTCAAACTATTTCAGAACATAGAAAAGGAAGGAATACACCTGAATTCATTCTATGAAGCCAGCATAACCCTGATACCAAAGCCAGGCAAAGACAACACTGAAAGATAAAACTGTAGACCAATATTCCTCATGAATTCTCAAAATCTTAGCCAACAGAATTCTACAGCATATCAAAAAAATGATATACTATGACCAAGTGGGATTCATACTGGGTATGCAAGGGTGGTTTAACATTGGAAAATCAATCAATGTAATTCACTACATAAATAAAACAAAGGAAAAAATCACATGATCATCTCAATCGATGTAGAAAAGGCATTTGATAAAGTCCAAAACCCATTCTTGAAAAAACTCTCAGCAAAATAGGAATAGAAGGGAAATCCCTAAATATAATTAAGGATATATATATAAAACCAACAGCCAACATTATTATCAATGGAGAGAGACTGAAAGCATTCCAATTGAGAATGGGAACTAGACAGAGATGACCCTTATCACCAGTTTAATTCAATATGGTACCGGAAGTCATAGCTGGAGCAATAAGGCAATATAGGGAAATAAAAGGCATCCAAATTGGTAAGGAAGAAGTAAAACTACCACTATTTGCAGATGACACAATTCTACACATAGAAAATCCCAGAGAATCTATGAGAAAGCTACTGGAACTAATGGAAGGATTTACAAAAGTCAGTCGGATTCCTCAACACTAACCAAACGAACTCTGAAAAGGAAATCAGGAAAACCATAGCATTTACAATAGCCCTCAAAAGGATAAAATACTTGGGAATAAACCTAACTAGGGATGTGACAGACTTATACAAAGAAAACTACAAAACACTACTGCAAATAGCCAAAACAGACCTGCATAAATGGAAAAACATACCATGTTCATGGATGGGGAAGACTTAACATTGTGAAAATGACAGTACTACCCAAAGCGATCTACAGATGTAATGCAATCCCAATCCAAATACCAACAACATTCTTTAATGAGATGGAAAAACTAATCACCAACTTTATACGGAAAGGAAAAATGCCCTGGATAAGTAAAGCATTACTGAAAAAGAAGAACAAAGTAGGAGGCCTCACACTCCCCAGTCTCAGAACCTACTATAAAGCCATGGTAGTCAAAACTTCTGGTACAACAACAGACACATAGATCGATGGAACAGAATTGAGAACTCAGAAATAAATCCATCCAACTATGGAAGTTAATCTTCGACAAAGGGTTGAAATCCATTAAATGGGGAAGACATAGTCTCTTCAACAAGTGGTGCTGCCAAAACTGGATATCCATTTGCAGAAAAATGAAACAGGATCCATATCTGACACCATACACAAAAACTAAGTCAAGATGGATCAAAGACCTAAATGTAAAACCTAAAACCGTAAAGATTATAGAAGAAAAAATAGGGGCAAACCTAGAAGCCCTAGTTTATGGCATACCCAAACCAAAATCCAAACCCATTGCTGTCAAGCCAATTCCAACTCTGTAGGACAGAGTAGAACTGCCCCATAAGGTTTCCAAGGAGCAGCTAGTGGATTCGAACTGCTGACCTTTTGGTTATGAGACATAGCTCTTAACCACTGTGCCACCAGGGCTCCAGGCTATCAAATATAACTAAAAAAGCACAAACAGCAGAAGATAAACTAGATTATCATGACCCCGTGAAAATCACACTCATGAAAAGACTTTCCAGAGGAGTAAAAAGAGAACTCACAAACTGGGCAGATTTTTTTGGCTGAGACATATCTGACAAGGGTTTGTAAAGACGGCATGGGAGCAGTGCCCAACCTTCTCTAACTTCACAAGGGAAAGGGAGAATCAAGATCAACAACCAAAGGCTGATTCCTATGAGGCAGGGGTCAGACATGTTTCCTCTCTCTGCCATCTTTACCAGTTCTGACACCAACCTTACCTCCCACTGTACTCTCCACTTCTCTGCTGCATTCAATAATTTGTTGCAATGGCCACACGGAACTCACAAACCATACTCACAATCATGGGGTTTATTAGGGAAGTATCAGGTTACAACTCAGGCTCAGGAACCCTCAAGGATACAGTTCTTCAATCTGGACAGCCTCTTCCCGGCTGTGCTCACAGACACACTTCTCCCTGGCCCTCATTCTCTGCCCAAAGACACTCAGATGTCTCTCTCCGTGGGCCAGGAAGCCCACCACGCTGCCAAGTCTCTGCTGCTGGGTCTCTCCTGCCACCACTTCTCATTGTCTTCAGGGTTATAGCTTTCTCTCTCTCGGTCTCCTGCTTCCAGGAGCTTCTCAGTGCAGAGATCCTGGGTCCAAAGGACATACTGGCTCTTTTTCTTTGGTGGTGGTGGGATTCTCCTCTCTCCTGTCTCTGGAGTGGCTTATTTCAAGCCCGGTGCAATGGTAAAACTCACCAATCCCTTTGGAGGGCCACAATTACCATATCTTCACAGGCCTGCCCAATCACTTGAGTAGGAGTTACAACACCATGGCTAGAAAGGCCACACAAAAGTAGTCTATGGCACCGCAGGGTCTAATCTCTAAAATTTATAGAAAACTCCAACAACTCAACAATAAGACAAACAACCCAATTTAAAAATGGACAAATAACATCAACAGACACTTCACTAAAGAAGACATCCAGGCAGCCAACAAATATATGAAGAGATGCTCACAATCATTAGCCATTAACCTGAAATCCGTTGCCGACGAGGAGATTTCGACTCATATCGACCGTATAGGACAGAGTAGAACTGCCCCACAGGGCTTCCAAGGAGTGGTTGGTGGATTCAAACCGCTGACATTTTGGTTAGCAGCCAAACGCTTAACCACCGTGCCAGCAGGGCTCCCATGAGACATTAGAGAGATGCAAATCAAAACTACAGTGAGATAACATCTCACACTGGTAAAAATGACACTGATCAAAAAAAAAAAAAAACACAAGACAACAAATGCTGGTGAGGCTGTGGGGAGATTGGAATTCTCATACAGTGCTGGTGGGAATGTAAAATGGTACAGCCACTATGGAAAATGATATGGCGCTTCCTCAAAAAGCTAGAAATAGACATACCATACGATCCAGCAATCCCACTCCTAAGTATATATCCTAGAGAATTAAAAGCCATGACACATATAGACATATGCACACACATGTTCATTGCAGCATTGCTTACAATAGCAAAAAAGATGGAAACAGCCTAAGTGCCCATCAACAGACGAATGGATAAACAAACTGTGGTACATACACACAATGGAATACTACACAATGTTAAAGAATAATGACAAATCCAATAAACATCTCACAACATGGATGAACCTGGGGAACCTGGAAGATTATGCTGAGTGAAATAAGTCAGTTACAAAAGGACAAATATTGTATGGGACCATTATTATAAAAAGTCACGAAAAGGTTTTCACACAGACAGAAACATTCCTTGATGGTTACCAGGGATGGCAAGGGGTGGGAGGGAAAACTAATAACTAGATAGTAGACACTTACTAACTTGATGAAGGGAGAGATGATACACAATATGCAGGAGGTTAGCACAACATAAGCAAGGTAAAAGAAGTCACCGAAAGATACACAAGAGTAAAAGGCAACAATGGTAAATGCTAACACATATACAACCCTACAATAACAGTAATAGCAAACTATAATGTATGAGTGGAACACTAGATATATAAGCTGAACTGGGATAGGAGGGCATATGGAAGTACACCCACATACATATATATGTGTACATGCTGCAAATATACCCATGTATGCAATAGTGCTCACAGGGGACACAGTCATGAAAACTTCTTAGCCATAAACATACACCTCCAAGGACTGAGATACTGGGCTTGAGGGCTAGGGACCATAGTCTCAGGGGACATCTAGGTCAATTGGCATATTATAACCCAAATAGACAGTGTTCTACATTCTACCTTGGTGAGTAGTGACTGGGGTCTTAAAAGCTTGCAAGTGGCCATCTAAGATACAATTGACCTCTTACCATCCACAGCAAACAAGAGTGAAGAAAACCAAAGACTCAAGGAAACAATTAGTCCAAAGGACAACTAATGGACCATGTGAACAATGGCCTCCACTAGCCTGAGACCAGAAAAACTAGATGGTGCAGCTACCAATACAGACTGCTCTGACTGGGACCACAATAGTAGATCGTGGACAGACAGGGAGAGAAATGAAGAACAAGATTGAAACTCATAAATAAGACCAGACTTACTGGTCTGATAAGAGACTGGTGGAACCCCCGAGACTATGGCCCTTAGACACTCTTGAAACTTGGAACTGAAATCACTCCCAGAGATCACATTATAGTCATGCAATAGACAGGCCTATAAAATGAATAATAACACCAGTGAGGAATGTACACCTCAGAACAATCATCTATACGAGATCTTAAGGGCAGCATTTGCCCAAAAGCAAAGTTCAGAAGGACAGTAGGGGCAGGAAAGCTGGACAAATGGACACAGGGAACCTAGGGAGGAAGAAGGGAAAGTGCTGACACATTCAGGGGTTTGCCACCAATGTCAAGAAACAAGCTGTATGTAAAATGTTCCATGGGAAACTATTTTGCTCTGTAAAACTTTCGCCTAAACAATAAAATGTTTTAAAAAATTATTCAAGGCTTCAAATGTTCGTTTTTCCATTCTGGTTATTGTTCCAGTTCACCAAAATTTAAAAAGTTTGTTTCTGTTGCAGTTTCACTTCATTGACCATGGCTGAACTGGTTCAAACTGGTTCAAACCTGTTTTTTACTCTCTGATCTCAGGTTTATATTCTGCAAATGAATAACCTGGAGCAATTTCATCTGAAGAAATATGGCTACCAAATTTGTTTCTTATATTGCAAATAATATTGCATTTTTATATTAACTCAAATTTCACATGGCAAGATTTTATAGTTTTCAAAGTAGCAATATTAAACTACTTCTTTCTACACATTCATTAATAATTAAAGTGACAATGACGTTCAATTTTAATCACTGCCCCAAAATATTTCAATGCAAAAAAAGATGTAAAATGTTTTATATTTTTAATTTTACTTTTAAAAGTATACTAGAATTCAATGCAGCACTGAGTCTCTTTAAAAATAGTATTGTGATAAAAACACTGCTAATATACTGTATAAATACTAAATTGAAGATTCAAAAAACATTTTAGTAGGAAATTCTCAATACTATAGAAAACACTGAAAACAAACTTAATTTTGATGTAAGTGACATTTCATTACTAAGCACTTAATTGTTGTTGTTGTTAGGTGTCGATGAGTTGGTTCCAACCCATAGCAACCCTATGTACAACAGAATGAAACACTGCCCGGTCCTGCATTATTCTCCAAATCATTGTTATGCTTGAGCCCATTATTGCAGCCACTGTAACAATCGACCTTGTTGAGGGTTTTCCTCTTTTTCCCTGACCCTCTACTTTACCAAGCATGATGTCCTTCTCTAGGGATTGGTCCCTCTTGATAACATGTCCAAAGCATGTGAGATGTAAATAGTCTCTCTATCTTTGCTTCTAAGGAGCATTGTGGTTGTACTTCTTCCAGGACAGATTTGTTCGTTCTTTTGACAGTCCATGGAATGAATATTCAATATTCTTTGCCAACACCACAATTCAGAGGTGTCAATTCTTCTTTGGTCTTCCTTATTCATTGTCCAGCTTTCACATGAGTATGAGGCGATTGAAAAACACCATGGCTTGGGTCAGGCACACCTTAGTCTTCAAGGTGACAACTTTGCTTTTTAAAGCATTAAAGAGGTCTTTCGCAGTAGATTTGCCCATTGCAATACATCTTTTGATTTCTTGACTGCTCCTTCCATGGGTGTTGATTGCGGATCTGAGTAAAATAAAATCCTTGACAACTTTAATCTTTTCTCCATTTATCATGATGTTGCTTATTAGTCCAGTTGTGAGGATTTTTATTTTCTTTATGTTGAGGTGTAATCCATACTGAAGGCTCTTGTCTTTGATCTTCATCAGTAAGAGCTTCAAGTCCTCTTCACTTTCAGCAAGCAAGGTTGTGTCATCTGCATATCACAGGTTGTTAATGAGTCTTCCTCCAATCCTGATGCCTTGTTCTTCTTCATACAGTCCAGATTCTCTGATTATTTGCTCAGCATACAGATTGAATAAATACAGTAAAAGGATACAACCCAGACGCACACCTTTCCTGACTTTAAACCACACAGTATCCCCTTGTTCTGTTTGAATGACTGCCTCTTGATCTATGTACAGTTTCCTCATGAGCACAATTAAGTGTTCTGGAATTCCCACTCTTCACAATGTTATTCATAATAACATTGTTATGATCCATACAGTCGAATGCCTTTGCATAGTCAATAAAACACAAGTAAACATCTTTCTGGTATTCTCTGTTTCAGCCAAGATCTATCTAACATCAGCTATGATATCCTTGGTTCCATGTTCTCTTCTGAATCTGGCTTGAATTTTTGGCAGTTCCCTGTTGATGTACTGCTGCAGCCACTTTTGAATGGTCTTCAGCAAAATTTTACTTGCGTGTGATATTAACGATATTGTTCGATAATCTCTGCATTTGGCTGGATCACCTTTCTTTGGAATAGGCATAAATATTGATCTCTTTCAGTCAGTTGGCCAGGTAGCTGTCCTCCAAATATCTTGGCATAGACTAGTGAGCACTTTCAGCACTGCATCCGTTTGTTTGGTACAGTGACTCTCTATTCCTTCCACCTTCTTTTGATGCTTCCTGCGTCATTTAATATTTTCCTTGTAGAAACTTTCAATATTGCAAGTCGGGGCATGAATTTTTTCTTGAGTTCTTTCGGCTTGAGAAATGCAGAGCATGTTCCTCCCTCTTGGTTTTCTATCTCCAGGTCTCTGCACACGTCATTATAATACTTTACTTTGTCTTCTCGAGCCATCCTTTGAAATCTTCTGTTGAGCTCTTTTACTTCGTCATTTCTTCCTTTTGCCTTATCTACTTGACACTTAAGAGCAACTTTCAGTGTCTCTTCTGACTTCCATTTTGGTCTTTTCTTTCTTTCCTGTCTTTTTAATGGACTCTTGCTTTCTTCATGTATGATGTCCTTGATGTCATTCCAAAACTCGACTGGTCTTCGGTCATCAGTGTTCAACGCATCAAATCTATTCTTGAAATGGTGTCTAAATTCAGGTGTGATATACTCAAGGTCGTACTTTGACTCTCGTGGACTTGCTCCAATTTTCTTCGGTTTCAACTTGAACTTGCATGTAAGCAATTGATAGTCTGTTCTGCAGTTGGCCCCTGGCCTTGTTCTGACTGATGATACTGAGCTTTTCCATTGTCTCATCCCACAGATGTAGTTGATTTGATTCCTGTGTATTCCATCTGTCGAGGTTCACATGTATAGTCTCCATTTATGCTGTTGAAAAAAGACAATGAGGAAACAGAAAAAATGTATTTATTGGGCTTTTTGATACCAGTGATCTCTGTAACACCTGATTCAAAGATTAGGAAAAAAAAAAAGCAGATATCACTTTTGGCTTCTTTTGGTTCTGAGGTCACTACTACCAGGATCCTTGCTCAAGCCTGACTATGGATAAGTCCCTTTGGGGCCGCTACAAACCTCTATTATATGTATTAATGATATTGACGTATTAATTGTACACCTTTGTAAGTTTTTGCCTCCAACCCCTGATGGGAATAGTTGCAGTTAGAACCATTTATAATGGGGCACATGTACAACTGTGACATGGGCTGTCTTAGTTTTCTGTTGTTGTTGCTGTTAGGTATTGTCAAGTCGGTTCCGACTCATAGTGAGCCTATAGGACAGAGTAGAACTGCCCCATAGGGTTTCCAAGGAGCGCCTGGTAGATTTGAACCACTAACCTTTTGGTCAGCAGCTGAGCTCTTAAATTCTACGCTATCAGGACTCCCTTAGTTGTCTAGCGCTGTTATAACAGAAATACCACAAGTGGGTGGCATTAACAAACAGAAATTTTTTCTCTCACAGTCTAGGAGGCTAGAAGTCTGAATTCTGGGTGCCAGCTCCAGGGTAAAGCTTTCTCTCTTTGTTGGCTCTGGGGGAAAGTCCTTGTCATCAATCTTCTCCTGGGTCTAGGAGTTTCTCCGTGTAGGGACCCCAGGTCCAAAGGACACTCTTCACTCCTGGTGCTTCTTTCTTGGTGGTATGAGGTCTTCCTTGATTTAAAGTGGTAAATGAAGGACATACAATGTAAGTAGCTATCCCTAGGAGTAAAAGATGAGTTACAGTTCTTCTGCTATTCTATCCATCTCTAGTGTGGATGTGTAAGTGTGGTGGTATTTTTTTATTTGTACGCTTATTTTAACTTATTGCTAATATTTAGTTTTGCGTATAATATAGGAGGAATATATCTCTTGCAGAAAAAGTAAACTTTTTTGAGGTAAGTCCGAAGTCCTCTGTGATGCCCTTAATATGGTTTCTCCTTTATCAGTTTGTTACGTCTCCTTCCTTAATTTACATATATATGTTCTTTAGAAATGATAGGACAATGCTTTTCTACATTATAAGAATTTGAATAGTGCAAATCGTAAATAATACTTTCTCGATATAGATTAATAAAGTCTAATTTTATGCTCAAAATTTGAAATGATGCAATTCTATTTTTTAACTGTAAGCCCCTTCAGTAATGCTAAGTGCCTTAAAGCTTCATATACAGTGAATTGTGAAATGTGTTTGCATTATTACTACACAGCTGTATTCCTTTAGCTGATAAACAAAAATTAACTCCATAATTTGTAAGTAACCTATAATTGAACCACACTTTTGTTCATGTGCTTTAGAACATTTCTGAAAGATTTGGTAATTTGTGCTATTATTTTAAAATACAGTGTTATTTTAGTATAAAATATTTTATAACCATAAAACATTAGCAAAGAATCTGTTAAGAAGTGGAACTACTTCTCATTCAGTAAAACAGTCCGGAATATTGATAAGTTGGTGATTAAATTCTGATGTTAAAAGATAAGACAATACAAATCAACAGTACAAATTAAAGAGGGTACTTTGTTAGATATTAAACTTAATGCTGATTTATAAAGCAGCTTTTATGTAAAATTTTCCTCCATGCTTATAGATAGTTCTACCTTACTCTACATTTATTCTGTGGAAAAATTCATCTTGAAATATGTGGGTAAAAATTTTGCAAGTACTTCATGAATGCATCTCCATCTTGTTAGGTGTGTGAGGTTTTGTTTATTTCCATCTTTTTATTTAAAATTTTTTGTAGAGCTCAAAATCATGACACCAAATATGTCAGAGAGCTAAAAATCACAAAGTTTGTTTAAAATTAAAAGCTACAGAGTCTTTATTGAGAATAAAGAGCAGCCATGACCACACAGCAGCCATAGCTGGGGAAAAACACTAAGCAAGCTGCTAAACGCTCCTTGCTAAGTGCTCCCAAAGAGTACGATTTTTACAGTCCTATAGAAGGCAGTATACAGTGCAATATACAGTATACAGAAAACAATTACAGAATATGATTAATGTAAAATCATTACAGAATGATGATGAGTTCTGGTTATAAAATCTTTACATATGATCACTCACAGGAACACATTCCATATATGAACACATTTTCCTGGGGGTGGTCTTAGTACAAACAATCTTAAGAAAAACATGGTCTTACATATTGCCTTAGTTATCTAGTGCTGCTATATCAGAAATACCACAAATGGACGGCTTTAACAAAGAGAAATTCATACTCTCATAGTTTAAGAGGCTAGATGTCCAAATTCAGGGTGCAAGCTCCAGGGAAAGGCTTTCTCTCTGTGTTGGTTCTGGGGGAAGGTCCTTGTCATCAATCTTCCCCTGGACTAGGAGATTCTCAGCACAGGGACCCTGGGTCCAAAGGATGCTCTCCCTCCTAACTCTTCTTTCTTGGTGGTATGAGATCTCCCTGTCTCTCTGTTCACTTGACTCAAGATACAACTTACTCTTGTACATTGAGTCCTGTCTCATTACCATAGCTGCCTGTAATCTTGCCTCATTAACACAGAGGTAGGGTTTACAACACATATGAAAATCACATCAGATGACTAAAATGGTGAACAATCACACAATACTGGGAATCATGGCCTAACCAAGTTAACAGACATTTTTGGGGGACACAATTCAATCCGTAACACATATGTACTTTCTGAGAACAAAAACAATCTTAAGCAAAACATATCTTATCACATATTTCCTGGAACATTTTCTCCTGGATTAAGCATAACGATAGTCTTGCTACCCCCGTTCTATTACTTGTGAAACCAGTGTAGATGTTAATTTCAAACAAAGAAATAGAGGAAGAGAAATAAAATGGAGTTTTGGCCTACCTCTTTGTCAGCCCCTTCAGTAATGCTAAGTGCCTTAAAATTTTGGGTACTCTTTGTCATATTTATATTTTTAATCTTAATGGAATGTCTAATTTTTTTGCAAAGGGATCATGTCTCAAATATTCATGTGTAAATAGTATTTTTAATTTCAGCATATACTGTGAATATCTTTCCTTGGAAGTAATACCTCTATATGATCATTTTATTTTATTTTTTGTTTTTTCACTGAGAAGACAACCCTTTTTTTCATTGTTTATAGTTACTGCAATTTTAATACTTACAATTAAGTGTTGTAAATGGTTACACTTGGCTTTCATTGTTGGCCTTTTTAGGTTGTTGGTGATAACAACCTAAAGAACCCCCAGAGGACAAATAGGTTTAACTACAGCCTCAGACAGATTCCAAGAGGTCTTGAAAAACTAATCTGCTTCTTAGTTTCTCAGGTAGAGCAGGGATGAAGCAGGTTAAAATAAAACCAAAAACCAAACCCGCTGCCATCGAGTTGATTCCGACTCATAGCGACCCTATAGGGCGGAGTAGAACTGCCCCGTAGGGTTTCCAAGAAGGGGCTGGTGGATTCGAACAGCCAGTCGTTTGGTTAGCAGTCATAGCTCTTCACCACTGTGCCACCAGGGCTCCAAAATAAGAATAGGCACTACAAAACTCAAGTCTTTTCATCTGTTTGTTTTTTATGTCATTATTCCTTTGTGAAAGAAATTCAATCCTTACAGTTGTTTCTGTTAGTCCATTCAAATGTCCATTTAGTGACATACTCCTATAGATTAGTTCCCATTCCTAACTCTAACAAGATAATATTCGGCATAGAAAAGATGCTAAGGAAGGATATAGTCATGCAAGAGTTGGATTGAGACAGCTCTGAGTGAAGATCGTGGAGACTACTAAGGTGTCATGCATGCTCACAGGCTCCAGCTGCGTTTGGGGAGAACATAAAACTATTTCTTTACTCCCCACCATATGTAATTGTCTACATACATTCCAAGGCTTTTGCCCTTGTACTTTGGTTAAACAAGGAATAAACCTTACCACTGTTTACTTCCTCACTGTTAATTCGTTATGAAACCTCGACCCCCTCGATTTTACTTACATACTAAAAACCAGAACCAAACCAGTTGCTGTTGAGTTGATTCTGACTCGTGGAAGTGCTATGTGTGTCAGAGTAGAACTATGCTCTATAGGGTTTTCAATGGCTAATTTTTCAGAAGTAGATTTCCAGGCCTTTCTTCCTATATGAACATTTTAAATGATCATCAAGTATCCTTGTATTTTCACATTTATTTTACCTCTTTCTGCCATTATTTCTTCAAATTTTTTTTCTTCCTTCTTCGTCTCCTCTCCTTTGGGATTTCAGTTAGGTTGCTTGAAGTTGTTGCAGTTTCCTTATTTTCTTTTTTAAAATTCTTTTTTCTCTGTATGTTTCATTTTTCATAGTTTCTATTCTCAAGTTTACTAATCTTTTCTTCTGTTATATCTTATCTGACATTAATCCCATCCAGTGCATTTTTCATCTCAGATATTGTAGTTTTCATCTCTAGAAGTTCAATTTGGATCTTTTATGTATTTCCCAGGTCTCTACTTAACGTTTGAATATGGAATACAGTTATTATTGTTTTGATATCCTTCTTTGCTAATTCTAACAGTTGTGTCAGTTCTGGATTGATTTTAATGGATTATTTTCCTAATAATGGGTTGTGTTTTTCTGCTTTTTTGCATGCTTAGTAATCTTTGATTGGGTGACAGATGTTGTGATTTTACCTTGTTGGATACCAGATTTTTTTTATTTCTATAGATCTTTTTGTGGTTGGCTCTGGAATGCAGTTAAGTTACTTGGAAACAGTTGGATCTTTTCAGATCTTGCTTTTAAGATTTAATCGTATCTGGAGCAGGGCTTGGGCTAGGGATAATTATTTCTCACTACCAAAGTAAGGTTCTTCTGTGTGCTCTGTGAATTATCAGTTTTTCTATTCTGACTGGTGGAACAGGCACTAACTTTGTGTGGGCACCGGGTAATGTTTCCTCTAATCCTCTGAGCCAAGAACTGAGCAGTACTATGCTGAATACTCAAGGGGGACCCTCTACAGCTCTCTGGGCTTCTCTCTTTTTACAGCTCTTCCTTCTTAGGTACTCTATCCTATGAATGCTAGTCTCCTCATACTCTCAGCTTTGTCTTCTTAACTTAGGGAGTCCACTGTGCTCCACTGCAGTTGACATCTTCTGTATAACAGCCTAGAAATTTTCTTAAGGTGGTAAGCTGAGATAATCAGTCATACAGCTTACTTCATTAGATTCACATCTCCAGGGGTCACTGCCTTCACTGCCAGTGTCTTGATACCATTGTTTTATGTATTTTATCTGGTTTCATTGGTTGTTTCAGGTTGGAGGGCGAATCTGGTTCTTATTACTCCATCTTGGTCAGATGTGGAAGTGTTTTAGCTTGCTTTTAAAATATGTGCATTTCTTTTTCCTCATGGTGGACTTTTGTAATATATTTATTTCTCATTTGCATTTTTTAATTATTTGCCTGTTTCATGTTTTAGCTCTTTTTTTTACTGTAGTGTTGCTCTTTTGTAGATTTGTATGAACTGCTCATAGATTAAGACAATACTTTTGTCCTCATTATGTTGCAAACGTATTTCCTAGTTGGTTTTCAAAGTTTATCTTTGTTCTTTCTATCTGAAGTGTTTAATTTTCTTATAAAAATTTTCAGTCATTAACTTTATGTTTTTTTTTCCTTTAGGATCACGCCTCAGTATCCTCCAATTATATATAAAAATAATTCACTTCCATTTTTTTTTACAAACTTAATAGTTTACTTATTAAAAGTAGTTTAACTGTAAATTTCTTAATCTTAAATTCATATGAAATTTATTTTTTACAGAAAAGTGCACAAATAAGTGTGCAAATGGACACATTATGATAAATACCCCTGTATAACCACCATAGGTTAAAAAAAAAAAAAATTATCAGAACCTAGAGGCCCAAATTGTGCCCTCTCCCAATCACAACTTAACTCTTCTCCCCAAAGATAAACACTATCCTGACTTCTTATGCCATAGACTAGTTTTGTCTCTTTTTGAAATTAATAAAAATTGAATCATTCAGTAATGAATAATTTGATGTTTGGCTTCTTTCATTTAACATCATGTTTTGAGATTTCACTGATGTTGTTTTGTATAATTATAGTTCATTTATTCACATCATACCTTTATTAAATATAATTTGTATGTCAATTTTACTATTGATGGGTTCAGATTTGGTATGTTACAAATAATCTGTTATAAATATTCTTGTACATGTCTTTCAGTGCACATATGTGATATTTCATTGAGTATGTACCTAGATAAACAATTGAGAGGCCATAGGGTAGCTTGTGTTGAACTGTAGTAAATACAAACAAATAGTTTTCCAAAGTGTTTATGGCAACATATATCACCATCAGCAGTATGTGAGAGTTCCAATGTCTCTTTATCTTGGCTCACACTTGGCATTGCTAATTTTTCAATTTAGCCATTCTAGTGGGCAAGTGTAGTAGCAGTCAGGCCTGTTATGTTAACTTTTATCTCTACAGTCCACCCCCTTGGCCCTTGACCAAGGCATTTTTAAAGAAAAATTATTATCAGTAGGGCCCATGCAACAGGGAGTCTGACCTGCAGTATTGCTCTTGCTTATGCCCTTTAGGGGTCCTTGATTTAGCCAGTTGAAGCAAATTCCACTAAACGTTTATCTTAGGAATCCAGGTGGCTTCCTATTACCTGGTCTGAGGCATCAATTCAGGTTCAGCACAACTCTGGCCAGTAAGTTGGAGTTGACCTGAATGCCTCACAAGGCTAGGGCAGTATCATGATAGCGAACACACATAGTGAATACAATTGTCAAAGAGAAAAATTAATAACAGGCATCTTACCTTGATTTTAAGGCTTGCTTACCCACGAAACAAAATATTCACTGTAAAGAAATTCCTGACCAAAATTAATCCTGCCAGCAGCTTTCTTTTCACCCATAGTTGCTAGTCCTTTTTTTCCTGTTCAAAGCCAGGATTACTAAATTTGAATTTCAAAATATATGGCTGAGTGGATGGCTACAGGCCATCTTGTGACCTGGTATCAGTTGATCTCAGTAAAAAGGGGAGGGGAGGGTTCAATCAGTCATGTTAAGATTAGCCCAACGTTGGTTGATCTATGTTTCTCCCTCCTCTTCTCTTTATAAGCCTCATTGTACCTAACTTACTTTGAGCCATTTTCTTTTTTTTGTAATCAAAATGGTCTCCCTATATGCATATAGAATAACTGCTCAGAATAAACCTTGTATTCAATTTCTTGCAGTTTTCACTATTTTTAACACAATCCTAGAGGCCATACATGGAATCTTTGGAAACAATATTAAGGTACCTCAAATAGGAAGTACATTAGTCAAGAAGCACATGTTAACAGGTTCCCTAATATAGCACCTCTCACCGTGGAATCTTCCTAGAGTTTCCAGTCCAGTCCAGAAAATTTAGTTGAGTTCTTGATTTCAGAGAGATTGCCTGAAGCAGTCAGTTACAAACAGTTTTGCTTGTCCATGACATCAATTTATCCTTTGGACAACATCTGTGTGAGAAGTGTAGGAGCTGGGGCCACTCCCTGTTGTCTAATCCCATTGCCATCGAGTTGATTCTGACTCATAGCGACCCTATAGGACAGAATAGAACTGTCCCATAGGGTTTCCAAGGCTGTAAACTTTATGGAAGCAGACTGCCACATCTTTCTCCTGTGAAGCAGCGGTGAGTTCAAACCAATGACTTTTGGTTAGCAGCAGAGCACTTAACTACTACACCACCAGGGCTCCTTTGTTGTCTCACAGTCAGTGCTATTAGGCAAGATTGTAGGCTCTGCAATCAGTTTGAATTTAAAGCACCATAGCTTCAAAAGGCTGCACAGAACAGACACTTCACCAAAGAGGATATTCAAATAGCTAACAGATGCATGAAAAGATGCTCAACGTCATTAGCTATCAAAAAATGCCAATCAAACCCACAATGAGACATCATTTCACTCCCACTAGGATGGCTGAGATTTAAAAAAATGGAAAATAACAAGTGTTGGAGGGGATGTGGAGAAATTGGAACCCTCATCCATTGCTGATGGAAATGCAAAATGCTATAGCCATTGTGTCAAACAGTCCAGCAGTTCCTCAAAACACTAGAGATAGAGCTGCCGTATCTCCCAGCAATTCCACTCCTAGGTATATACTCCAGGGTTCTAACAGAAGTGACACGAGCAGACATATACACACCTATGTACATTGCAGCACTATTTACAATAGCAAAAAGATGGAAACAAGTGCCCATAAATGGGTGAATGAATAAATAAAATGTGGTACATACATACTACGCAATACTACTCAGTGATAAAGAAAAATGATTTCTTAAAACATCTTTAAATATGGGTGAACCTGGAGGACATTATGTTGAGAGAAATAAGCTTTTATGAAATGACATGAACAAGTGTTTATACAGAAACTAATGTTCATTACTGGTTACCAGGGATGGAGGGGGAGAGGGGAATTCAACCTCTAGAAAATGATGTTTTTGTTAGGTGCTGTCAAATCGGTTCCGACCCTTAGTGACCCTACGTACAACAGAACGAAACACTGCCCTGTCCTGTGCCATCCTCACAATCGTTGTTATGTTTGAGCCCATTATTGCAGCCACTGTGTCAATGCATCTCAGTGAGGGTCTTCCTCTTTTTCACCGACCCTCAAGCATGATATACTTCTCCAGGGATGGGTCTCTCTTGAGAACATGTCCAAAGTGTGTGAGACAAAGTCTTGCCATCCTTGTTTCTACAAAGCTTTCTGGCTGTACTTCTTCCAGGACAGATTTGTTCATTCTTCTGGCAGTCCATGGTATAGTCAATATTTTTCACCAATACCATAATTCAAAGGCATCAATTTTTCTTTGGTCTTTATTCATTGCCCAGCTTTGGCATGCATATGCGACAACTAAAAATACCATGGCTTGGGTCAGGCACGCCTTAGTTATTAAAGTGACATCTTTGCTTTTTAACACTTTAAAGAGGCCTTTTGCAGCAGATTTGCCCGATGCAATGTGTTGTTTGATTTCCTGACTGCTATTTCCATAGGTGTTGATTGTGGATCCAAGTAAAATGAAATCCTTGACAATTTCAATCTTTCCTCCATTTAACATGATGTTGCTTATTAGTCCAGTTGTGAGGATTTTTGTCTTCTTTATGTTAAGGTGTAATCCATACTGAAGGCTGTGGTCTTTGATCTTCATCAGTAAGTGCTTCAAGTTCTCTTCACTTTCAGCAAGCAAGGTTATGTCATCTGCATATCACAGGTTGTTAATGAGGCTTTCTCTAACCCTGATGTCGCATTCTTTTTATATAGTCCAGCTTCTCTGATTATTTGTTCAGCATGCGGATTGAATACGTATGGTGAAAGGATACAACCCTAACTTACACCTTTCCTGACTTTAAACCACTCAGTATCCCCTTGTTCTGTTCGAATGACTGCCTTCTCGTCTATGTACAGGTTCCGCATGAGCACAATTAAGTGTTCTGGAATTCCCATTCTTCTTAATGTTATCCATTACGCTGATATAATGGGAGAAAAATGTGGAACAGAACCTCAAATTCCTAAAAAAAAAAAAAAAAGACCCACTGGATTGGTGGAGACTGGAGGACTCCCTGAGACTGTTGCCCTGAGATACTCTTCAAACCTTGAACCAAAACTAACCCCCAAGGTCACTTTGTAGTTAATAACAAATTGGCTCAAAAAATAATTAATATCACACTTAAGTACTGTGCTCCTTTAAAAAATCACCTATATGAAGCCAAGTGGTCAACAATTATTTAGGAAAAAAAAGATGAGAATGTAAGGGAACAGGGAAACTAGGTTAATGGAAATGGAACAACTAGAATGGAAATAATGAAAATGTTCATGCATTGTGAAGAATGTAACCAATGTCACTGAACAACTTGAACAACTTTTGTAGGAACTGTTGGATGGGAGTCTCAACTGCTGTGTAAACTACCACTGAAAACACAATAGAATATTATTTAAACAAACAAACGAAAAGCAGTACAGAAAGTTTTCCTTCAGGAAGAGGGAAAGCTTCCAGGAACAGTTTGAAAAACAAACATCATTAATGCCATCCCCAACTGCACAACTCCCCAGGTGCAGGGGTTTTTATTTTTCTTTTACAAAATCAATGTTTCCCATTCGGTAATCAAAAGTTTACTTTTTTACCTAAACTTTTATTTATTTTTTTAATCCAGACCTTTTGTGTGGAAGAGTTGTATACAAGAGGGACGAAAGCATTTTTACAGAAAAAAAAAAAAAATATATATATATATATATATATATATGCACTTAACCAGAAAGACACATCATGATCAGGAATTGGTCAGGAAATTCCTGCATTTTCTGAAACTTTCAGTATGGGTTTACATAAGCTGCCATCCCTTTCCTCTTTATCATTTACCCAGAAACATCCTAGAAAACATCCTAGAAAAGATCATGCCTTTTTGGGGGAACAGCTGCATTTAATAGTCAAACTGCCTACTAAGGTGTGTATTTTAGAAGAAAGGTAAAGGAAAGTAGAGTCAGGCTATCAATGCATTGTTGCAAAGTGCAACTAATTCTACAGCTGAACGTAAGTCAACAGCAGCGAGAAATCATGAGAGGGGTCTAGAGTCCTATCTGTCAGGAGATGTACCAATGTTTATGATTTATTACAGTGAAAGGGAAGCAGCAAAATCAGCAAAGGGAGAAAGTGTGTGGGGCTAAGTTCAGAGGAAATCAGGTGCAAAGTTCTGTGAAAGAGAAAAATAACAGACATCTTACTATGATTTTAAGGGGTTTTTCTTAGTCAGAAAACCAAAAATTAACCCAAAAAAGTTGGACCCAAAGTGAAAAAGTATTGACTTGTTTCTTTCACCAGAAACTGCTTGGCAGCATTGTAAATTTGTCTTTCAGGCTAGAAAAGTGTAGTCAATAATAAACCCATTACCTTGTGATTTAATAAAAAAGACAGTGTGTCTCCTTGATTTGAATTTCAAAAGGTCTCATAGCTACAAATGGGTAAAGGATGAAATTTTAAGCAGTTACTTTTTAACGTTAGCTCAGTAACCATGAAGTACATGGTCACAATGGAAACTTGTATTCATTAAGAAAAAAAATGTAAGCTTCTGTGAAATCTCTAGTCCTTGGGAGCATTCTTTTTCTTTATTTCCTTCATGCAGGTAGACTCAAGCACTCCTCCAATTTGCAAACTGTTTATTATATCATAAAACAATCAAATATTACATTATTGTGTTGAACTAAGTCAGTGGTTTGTTTTAAACAGTTGTATATGGTCTACTTTGAGCAATTTGTCTTTAATGGGGAGAAACCAAATTCTTTGTTTTATATGTTATTTGCTTTTTAAAAAAATTCTCATGAACTATTCTATCAAACTTTTAGTGGCAGTAAGTAAAAACTTTGATTATATTAAATAAATTATCTTTCAGTGAACAATTTAAATTTCTTATTGTGCAATTAATAAATATTATTCCCTTTCCTTAAATACAATATATTTTATATAATATTTAGCTTAAGTTCCTTAAAAAGGTTTTGCTTTCAAGGTTAATGTAAACATAAAACTTTTTCCAGAATGAATTTATTTTTATTAATTCCTGGAGATATTAGGACTATTTAATTTATATAAATGTTTATTTATTATTAAATCAGAGTATGGTCTTTGAAGAAATATTGTAATCCGATTTAATAATACTATCGTCTTAGTCATCTAGCGCTGCTATAACAGAAATACCACAAGCGGGTGGTTTTAACAAAAAGAAGTTTATTCTCTCACAGTCAGTAGGCTACAAGTCCAAATTCAGGGCTTCAGCTCCAGGGGAAGGCTTTCTCTATCAGCTCTGGAGGAAGGTACATGTCATCAGTCTTCCCTTGGTCTGGGAGCTTCTCTGCACAGGAGCCTCAGGTCCAAAGGACGTGTTCTGCTCCTGCACTGCTTTCTTGGTGGTATGATGTTCCCATGCGTCTTTGCTCGCTTCTCTCTTTTATATCTCAGAAGAGATTGGCTTAAGACACTGTCCAATCTTGTATACCTCATCAGTATAACTGCCACTAATCCATCTTATTACATCATAGTGATTGAATTTACAACACATAAGGAAATCACATCAGATTACAGAATGGTACATAATTATACAATACTGGGAATCATGACCCAGCCAAGTTGACTGATATTTTTGGGGGACACAATTCAATCCATGACAACTATGCAGAAGTAGGAAGTTATTGTATTTTTATAACCCTATTTACTACATGATTGTAGAATCCTTTAGAGAAACAACTTAGAATAATTTGTCCTTTTTCAGTGCATTAAAAAAATCAGTTTATATTAAAGTAGCTATTACAAGATCTGTAAGAAGCAGTTTTCCTTGGAAGAGAAAAGAACTAAGAATTTAGACAACCCCATGGAAAACATCAGCCATGGCCTTCAATTTGATACAAAACTTAGACACAATATTTTAGACTAGAGGTAAGCTCTCAGAACAAAATGAAACAATGATTTGTAAGGTTAGTTTAACAACAACAACAGACTTATACAATACCATACAACATAAGCAACTTAGTTTCTTACCATTAAACAAAAGTTCCTCAGAGGAAAGAGAGGACAGCACACATGGGAACTCACTTTCCCAGAATGGAAGAAAAAAGACACAGCAGATAGAAACTCAATTTTCCTAAAGTGACCACTGAAATTCTAAATTTCCTTTAGTCAGGCGATGCAATCTGGGAATTGGCATCACCTATTTTCTTGCAATATTTTTAACAAATGTGCACTGAAAGTGAATTGTGCACTAAAACAACTAGGTCAAACAAACCTTACCCAACCTTGCAAGTGGAAAACCTTGACCTGAACTTGCAAGCTGAAAACTTTAGCTTAAATTTTCCTCAGTAAGCACATGCCAGACGTGGCATTTCCCTTCTTACTAACTAATAGCACATGCCAACAAAAGAACGAACTGGAGTTAGAAAACCAAAAAGGAAGGACACGCTTGGCATTTCTCAAGCTGAGAGAACTGAAGAAAAATTCAAGTCTCAAGTTGCAATATTGAAGGTTTCATTGGGGAAAATATTGAATGACTCAGGATACATCAAAAGAAGATGGGAAAAATACACAGAGTCACTGTACCAAAAATAATTGGTCCATGTTCAACCATTTCAGGAAGTAGCATATGACCAAGAACTGACGGTATTGAAGGAAGAAGTTCAAGCTACACTGAAGGCATTGGTGAAAAACAAGGCCCCAGGAATTAACAGAATACCATTTGAGATGTTTCAACAAATGGATGCAACACTGGAAGCGCTCACTCATCTACGCCAAGAAGTCTGGAAGACAGCCACTTGGCCAACGACTGGAAGAGATCCATATTTGTAACCATTACAAAAAGAAAGGTGATCCAACAGAATGCAGAAATTATTGAACAATATCATTAATATCACACACAAGTAAAGTTTTGCTGAAGATAATTCAAAAATGGTTGCAGCAGTACATCTACAGGTAACTGCCAGAAATTCAAAGAATTAGAAGAGGACTTGGAATGAGAGATATCATTGCTGATATCAGGTAGATCTTGGCTGAAAGCAGAGAATACCAGCAAGATGTTTACCCATTGTCTTAGGCTGGGTTCTCCAAAGAAGCAAAACCAGTGAAGCATATGTCTATGTGAATACACACACACACACACACACACACACACACACACACACACACACACACACACATATATATATACATACATATTCAAGTTCCAAGTACTGGAGGTCAGATGATGATGAGCTGGATGCAGGATCCAGAGTGAGAGCCTTGGTAGAACATCTGTATATATACTGGAGGCAGGCCATGCCCCCAAGGAAACTCCCTTCCAACTGATTGGCTGCTCATAGCAGATCTCATCAAGGAGTTTATTGTATCATTATATAACTGCTAAAATCATTACATAATTGCCAGACTACATCATAACTGACAAACCACTGACAATCATTGCCCAGCCAAGTTGACACACAACCTTAATCATCACAGTTCATCCCTTATCAACTTGGCACCTGTACACATCTCCTTAATCCACACAAAAATCTCTAAAGACAATTATAAAGTCATATATTTGTGTGTAACATATGTGCAACCAAAAACACACTAGCCCCATTTATATCTTACATTTTATAAGTGAAGAAAACAAAAACATTTGATGCACACATACAAGGAAGAAATAGTCATAACAATTACAGTTCTGGTTTCTGCAACGGGTCACATGGTCATAGCTAGTATTTAGAACTGCCTTCTTCTATCACCCATTCCGTATTCCCTTTACCCTCAGCAAGCACCTCAGCTGATTGTGATTCTTTACCTAGTGAAGTGACAGAAAACTTCATTCCTGAAGGTTCTGGGCCATTAGTAGTCATGTTGGAATTGGGTTGCTGTTGTTTTCCGATGACTTTAATTACAGGGCGTGGTAGTACTAAGACACGTCCTAAGGAATCTCCTGTATATTTCCAGACATACTCTACTTTACCTCCATTATGTAATATCAATCCAATTTCCGCTTGGCAATCAGGATCAATCACATAGCCAGTATGGTAACTCCCTTCTTTGCCTCCTCAGAGGCATGAGGATCCCAAGGAGGTGGGTGGTATTCTAAACTTTCATTTCAGTGGTATCAGTGATGAGTCTCTAGGTGAGAGCATTCCTCCATTTGGAACTAAGACTTCTGGATGCTCAGAGCATAGGGTCACCGGGACAGAAAGCTAAAATTTTGGGAGTGGGTTGAGAGGGGTAATAATGAATAGTGTCACTCCCATTTTCATCCCTTGATTCCTGAACCCATGAATTCTGGCTATGGGAGAAACAGCACCATATATTGGATGTTAGTTCAGAAAACATACAGCCTTCTGGAAAACATAGCCCCAACTCTGCAACGTATTGCCTTCTAGTTAGTGCTGTAATCATAACAGTGTCTTTAGAAGGCTATTCCATCCTTCTATCAAGCCAGCTGCTTCAGGATGATGGGGAATGTGGTAACACTGGTGAATTCCATGTGCATGGGCCCATTGCCACACACATTTGCTGTGAAGTGAGTCCCTTGATCTGAGGCCATGCTGTGTGGGATATAGTGATGGTGGATAAGGCATTCTGTTAGTCCATGAAAGGTAGTTTTGGCAGAAGCACTGCATGCAGGAAAGGTAAATATGTATCCAGAGTAACTGTCTACTCCAGTAAGAAAAAAATGTTGACCTCTTCATGATGGAAGCAGTCCAGTGTAATCAATCTGCCACCAGGTTGCTGGCTGATAACCTTGAGGAATGGTGCCATATCAGGGACTCAGTGTTGGTCTCTGCTGCTGGCAGATTGAGCACTCAGCAGTGATTGTAGCCAGGTTGGCCTTGGTGAGTGGAAGTCCATGTTGTTGAGCCTATGCATAATCTCCATCCCTGCCATCATGGCCACTTTGTTCAAGAGCCCATTGAGCAATGACGGGAGTGGCTGGGGAAAGAGGATGATTGGTTTCCACAGAACGTGTCATTCTATTCACTTAATTGTTAAAATGATCCTCTGCTGAGGTCACCCTTTGGCGAGCATTCACATGAGACACAAATATCTTCACTTATTTGGCCCATTCAGAGAGGTCTATTGATGTACTTCTTCCCCATACCTCCTTGTCACCAATTTTTCACTCATGTTCCTTCCCTGTCCTGACCATCCAGCCAAACCTTTGGCCATGGCCCATGAATCAGGATACGATCGCACATCTGGCCATTTTTTCTTCCAAGCAAAGTGAACAACAAGATTCACTGCTCAAAGTTCTGCCCATTGGGAAGATTTCCCTTCACCATTGTCTTCAGTGAGGTCACAAAAAGGGGCCGTAGTGCTGTCACTGTCCACTTTTGAGTGGTGCCTGCATATCTCGCAGAACCATCTGTAAACCAAGCATAAGTTTTCTCTTCCTCAGTCAACTTATCATAAGGAACTTCCATGAGGCCATAGGTCCAGACTGGGAGGGAGCAGGTAACATGACAGGAGAAGAGACAATGGGCATTTGGGCCACTTCCTCATGCAACTTGTGCCTTCATGTCCTGCTCCAGCCCTATCTCATATATGCCACTTCCATTTAATGATGGAATGCTGCTGTGCACATCCAACTTTATGACTCTGCCCAGTTCATGATGGGCAGCTCGGGCTGTATGGTTACTTGGTGTCCCATGGTTAAGCATTCAGTCTCTACTAAGACCCAGTAACAATTCAAAAGGTGTTTCTCAAAAGGAGAGAAGTAATCTGCAGAGGATGGCAGAGCTTTGTTCCAAAATCCTAAGAGTTTGCTCTGTGATTCATCAAAAAGGGTCTGCCAAAGACACTTCAAGCACCATTGAATCAGCTGGATCATATTGTCCAAGTGGCAGAGTGGCTTTCATGGCAGCCTGAAACTGTTGCAGAGCATTCTCTTGTTCTGTGCCCCATTTCAAACTAGCAGCTTTGGGAGTCACTTGATAAATAGACTGAAGTAGCACACCCAAATGAGGGATATGCTGCCTCCAATACCCAAATAAGCCCACTAGGTGCTGTGTCTCCTTTTTAGTTGTAGGAGGGGCAGATGCAACAACTTATCTTTCACATTAGGCAGACTATCTCGACATGTCCCACACCACTGGACTCCTAGAAATTTCACTGAGGTGGAATGCACTGAATGTTTGTCAGATTAATTTCCCACTGTCCAGCACACAAATGGGGCCCTGGTGGTGCAGTGGTTAAGCATTTGGTTGCTACCCAAAAGGCTGGCAGTTCAAATCCACCAGCTACTCCTTGAAAACCCTATGGGGCAGTTCTACTCTGTCCTCAAGTCGGAATCGACTTGCGACAGCAAGGGATTTTGGTTAGTACACAAATGTCTTTACCAATAAGTCCAAAATCATTGACATTTCTTCCTTACTGGGTTCAATCAAGCATAATGTCATCATTGTAATGGACCAGTATGATGTCTTATGGGAGGGAAAGGCAATCAAGGCCCCTGCAGACTAAATTATGACAGGGCTAGAGAGCGGATATGCCTCTTAGGTAGGACAGTGAAGGTGTATTGCTGGCCTTGCCAGCTGACTGAAAACTGCTTCTGGTAGTTCTTTAAAACAGGTATGGAGAAAAAGGCATTAGCCTGATCAATAACTGCATACCAGTTACCAGAAGACATATTAATTTCTCAACCAGTGAAACCATATCTGGAACAACAGCTGCAATAGGAGTCACCACCTGGTTAAGTTTTCGATATTCCACTGTCATTCTCTAAGATTCATCTGTTTTTTGCACAGGCCAAATAGGTGAGCTGAATGGGGATATGGTGTGAATCACCACCCTTGCATCCTTCAAGTCACTGATGGTGGCAGTAATCTCTGCAGTCCCTCAAGGAATGCAGTATTGCTTTTGGTTTACTATTTTCCTAGGTAGGGACAGCTCTAATAGCTTCCACTTAGCCTTTCCTACCATAAAAGCCCTTACTCCACATGTCAGGGATCCAATATGGTGTTTATGCTAGTTGCTGAGTATGTTTATTCCAAATATGCATTCTGAAACTGGGGAAGTCACTACAGGATGGATTTGGGTACGCACTGGAGCCACTTAAAGACGGACATGAGTTAAGACTCCATAAATAACCTGACCTCCATATGTCCCCACTCTGACTGATGGGCCACAGTGATGTTTCGGGTCTCCTGGAATTAGTGTCACTTCAGAGCCACTGTCCAGTAATTTCCAAAAAGTCTCATTGTTTCATTTTCCACAATGAACAGTCCCTCTCATAAAAGGCTGCAGACCCTTTAGGGAAGGCTAGGAGAAAGATTCATGGTATACATTTTTAGCAGTGCAGTGGGGTCCTTCCTCGAGGGGACCTCGTGTCCCCTTCATTCAATGGGTTGGGGATCTGTAAACTGGCTCATTCTGGGAACCTCTATTCTGACGATTCAAGGTAGACTGTCATTCACTTGACCTAGAATTCTTCCACTTGTACAGATCAAATAAATAATTAGTAGATTTCCCATCCATCTATTTTACTCCTAGGGACACCATGACTAAGTAGCCTATGCCATAAGTTCATATAAGTCAGACTATTCAGATTACTTATTTGATATTGGTTGCTAACCAAAAGGTCAGCAGTTCGAAGCCACCAGCCGCTCCTTGGAAACACTATAGGGCAGTTCTACGCTGTCCTATTGGTTTGCTATGAGTCAGAATTGACTCAATGGCAACAGGTTTCATTTTGGTTTCATACATTATGGTAAACAGGCCTACATTGTCTTTGTTGCTTGTGATGGTTAAGATTGTGTGTCAGCTTGGCTGGGCCATGATTCTCAGTGTTTTGGCAGTCGTATAATGTGGGATCACTTCACTGTTGAGATTTGATAGGTGATCACCCCCATGATGGGATCTGTCCTGAGTGGTACTGGTGGGGGTGGAGTCTGTGGTGGCTCACCACTCTCTCAGCCTTCATCTCTCTGCCCTCCAGTGCCTAATCCTTCCTGCTCTTCTTGCCAGGGCTTTTGCTTGCTGTGGATCCTGCAGCTGGCTCCTGTTCATCTGACCTCCAGTTCCTGGGACTTGAGCTAGCAGCTTACCTGCAGTCTTGCCTGCTGTTCTTGAGATTTGTTGACCTTCACAGCCTGTAAGCAACAGCCCTCCTCTCCAACTTGCTGATCTTGGGTTCACCAGCACCTCTGGCTACATGAGTCAGGAGAAACCAGCAACAGCCCTGCTTTCTGGCCTGCCGATCTTGAGTTCACCAGGCCCTGTGGCTACATGAGTCAGGAGAAGCTTCTTTCCTGCCCAACAGACTTGGGATGTTACAGCCTTTAAAAACCAAGTGAGCCATTTCCTTGATATAATCTCTCTCTATATATATTTATACGCTTTACTGGTTTTGCTTCTCTAGAGAACCCAGCCTAAGACGAATGCCATAAGTTCATACTGATTTGATACTGGTTGTTAACCAAAAGGTCAGCTATTCGAATCCACTAGCCACTCCTTGGAAACCCTATGGGGCAGTTCTACTTGGTCCTATAGGGTTGCTATGAGTCAGAAGCGACTTGACAGCAATGGGTTTGGTTTTGGTTTGGTACATTATGGTAACCAGGCTCACCTTTTCTTCACTGATTGAGTGCTGCCACTTGGCCCCTACCACCATGGGGTCCAGTCAGCCCCACTGTAGTTTGGTGTCTTAATTTAGTTAGGGCATTTCCACCTGTCAAATCTGACTTACATAAAATATAGAAATCATGACAGTCTTCAAGGATGCTGAGGCTCCCTTCACAAATTTGTTCCCCACCATTGTGGTAAAAGGTGTGTCCTCTGGGCAGTCTGTGTGTAGGTCTGTGGGTCTAACCTGATAAATCCACTCCAACATGCCAATTTCTCTAAGCCTTGAATATCTTCTTCTACAGTATACCAAGACAGGTCTGGTATTTCAACTTATTTAGTGTACACCTCTGCATAATTTATGCTTCTGTGAACCAGCCAAACAAACCATTAGATCTATTTCTAACCTCTTGAGCTGAAACACTGAATGAAGAATCTGTTCTTAGCGGGCCCATATCAGTACACGCAGACTGATACAACTTTATGGTCCTTGTACCATTATCCCACACCTTTATAGCCATTCCCGCACCTATTGCCCAGGTTTCTGTTTGTACATATTAGAAAAGTCAAGCAGTTCTTTTGGAGTGTAGCATACCTTCTCCTGGGTCGTACTTCGTACTTCACCTTTTAGGGTTCGCTGGGGCTTAAGTCTAGTTATGGGTCTAGAAGAAAAAATGGGTGGTCGGGATATGTTCTGAGAACATTCAGCAATGTCTTGTAAGGCATTTGCCTCAGGTGGTGCCCCAGGCAATGACTTAGACACCTCCTCATGGGATGACTCAGACACACGCTCTTCAGACACAGCTGAGTTAATCTCATAAGGTGGAGGTGGAGGTGCTAATGGTTTTACTGGGAGGGTGGCTTAACAAATAAAGATGGAGTCATTTCTTCAGATGGAAGTGAGAACACTGGTTCTGTTGGCAGGAGTGATTCAATGGAATTTAGGGGCTCAGTGTCTCCAGCTTCCTGATTATCTGCCCATGTGTCCTAATCTCAAGTTTCAGGATCCCATTTCTTCCCAATCAATGCCCACACTTTAACTTCAGACACCATTAGAGGTTGGGAACTCAACTGCTGTTGTAATTCAGCCACTCTTACAATAAGATTCTGGGTTTAGCTTTTGGCAGTATCAATTGTTATTACATTAAGGCTTTCTTTCAGGGCACAAAGTAGAAACTTTGAGGTCACTTATGTGGCTCTTGAGCTGTGACTGAATTCCTGAGCTCATTTCTTTCTTTCACTACTTTGTCTAGCAAAAGTACCAACCAACTAGCTTCCTTATACTTCTCATTCTGACAAAATTGTAGAAAAGTGTCAAACATGTGATGACCCAGAGCCTTGTCTCTCACCAGTGCTTGATTGTGGCTGGTGATATTTTGTGTATTTCTATAGCCACCTCCTGCCATGAATTAGCATTGCCCTCTTCACTAGGGGAAGCAGAGTCATCAACATCTTTAAGACTAACTAGACTTGAGAACCAATTTAGAAAATCATCCTTACAGTTTGGTTTGTCTAGAACCACTCTCAGTACCAAGTGTCTTAGGCTGGGTCCTTTAGAGAAGGAAAATCATTGAAGCATACATATGCGGACTTATATATATATACATATATATACACACGTATATAAAAGTCCATTGCCACTGAGTCAATTCTGACTCACAGCGACCCTATAGGACAGAGTAGAACTACCCTATAGGGTTTTCAAGGAGCAGCTAGTGGACTCGAATTGTCAACCTTTTGGTTAGCAGCCAAATGTTTAACTGCTACACCATCAGGGACTATATATATATAGACAGAGAGACAGAGACAGAAAGAGGGAGAGAGAGATTGATTGATTGATCTATCTCAAGGAACTGGCTCACACACTTGTAGAGGCTGGCACATCTCAAGACTGTGGGTCAGGCATCAGGCTGGAGGCTTCTCCTCATTCACGTAGGTGCAGGAGCTGATGAACCCAAGATCAGCAGGTCAGACAGAAGGGCACTGGCTCACAGATTGCAGAGGCTGATGTATCCCAAGATCGGCAGATAAGCAGCTAGCTCACATCTCAAGAACCAAAGGTCAGAAGATCATGAGCTGGATGCAGGATCCTGAGTGAGAGCCTTGGTGAAACATCTATTTATATACTGGATGCAGGCCCCACTCCCAAGGAAATTCCCTTTCAACTGATTGGCTGCCCATAGAAGATCTCATTATGAAGTTAATTACATCTTTACATAACTGGCAAATCACATTATTACACAACTGCTAAACTACATCTTAACTGCCAAACCACTGAGAATCGATGCTCAGACAAGTTGACACACAACCTTTACCGTCACACCTGTATTTTATTGACTATGCAAAGGTATTTGATTGTATGGATCATAGCAAATTACGGAAAACATTTTGAAGAATGGGAGTTCCAGAACACTTAATTGTGCTCACGAGGAACTTGCACATAGACCAAGAGGCAGTCTTTCAAACAGAACAAGAGGATACTGTGTGGTTTAAAATCAGAAAATGTGTGTGTCAGGGTTGTATCCTTTCACCATACTTATTCAATCTGTATGCTGAGCAAATCATGGAGAAGCTGGACTAATGAAGAATGCGGCATCAGGGTTAGAGGAAGACTCATTAACGACCTGCGATATGCAGATGACACAATCTAGCATGCTGAAACTGAAGAGGACTTGAAGTACTTACTGATAAAAATCAAAGACTACAGTCTTCAGTGTGGATTACACCTTAAAGTAAAGAAAACAGAAATCCTCACAACTGGACCAATAAGCAATGTCATGATAAATGGAGAAAATACTGAAGTTGTCAAGGATTTCATTTTACTTGGATTCACAATCAGTGCCCACGGAAGCAGCAGTCAAGAAATCAAATGACATATTCCATTGGGCAAATCTACTGCAAAAGACCTCTTTAAAGTGTTGCAAAGCAAAGATGGCACTTTGAGGACTAAGGTGTGCCTGACCCAAGCCATGGTGTTTTCAATCACCTCATATGCATGCAAAAGCTGGACAATGGATAAGGAAGACGGAAGAAGAATTGATGCCTTTGAATTATGGTGTTGGTGAAGAACAGTGAATATACCATGGACTGCCAGAAGAACAAACAAATCTGTCTTGGCAGAAGTACAGCCAGAATGCTCCTTAGCAGCAAGGATGGCGAGACTGGGTCTTGTGTACTTTGGACATGTTATCAGGAGGGACCAGTCCCTGGAGAAGGACATTATGCTTGGTAAAGTAGAGGGTCAGCAAAAAAGAGGAAGACCCTCAATGAGATGGATTGACACAGTGGCTCCAACAATGGGCTCAAGCATAACAATGATTGTGAGGATGGTACAGGACTGGGCAGTGTTTTGTTCTGTTCTAATAGGGTTGCTATGAGTCAGAGTCGACTTGATGGCACCTAACAACATCAATCCTAAGTCCTCCCTTTTGCCTTTCTAATGATAGAAGCTGTGACATGTAGCTTCTTGTGAAATTGTAACCACCCTCAGCAAACAACAGAAGGGGCTAAAATGTAGTTTGTGAAGAAATGTTTGTCAGTAAATATTTATCAAGATGGTCTTCGGGAGATCCTTGCTCAGTGTGCTCCAGGAAAAATGTATCGGTAAATATGTAGAAAATCACTTACTAGGTTGACCTCAAAAAGTCTGTGTTAGAAAATAGATCAGCTAATCTTGTAAGATTTTAACTTGCTATTGTCTTGTTCCCATATGTAAACCCAGTCCCCCATGATTGTGGTCATGGACTTCCTTCCCCCCTTTTCCGTATAAAAGTTCACCTCTCCTTTTGAATGGTGGACCACTTGGTACTTGTGCCCTGTCTTTTCGAGTTCCAACTGTATCTCTTACCCTCAATAAAACTCTTTGCTTTTACTTCTACAGAGCAGCCTCTTTGACTCTGACAGCGGTTATTTACAAGTCCGGACTTGTGAGTGCCAGACACACTGATGCAGCCATGGAATTATCAAATTCAATCTTGTCAATTTTTGCTGTGGTTGCTATTATTTATTTTTTATTTCTGTATATTTTAACAGTAAAATGTCAAAATGCAAGTGTATATTTGTGATGAATTTTTTAAAAAGTGGACATTGATTAAACAAGGAAAAAGTCCTTTTGAAGCTCTTTGTATGTAATCGTTTGTTCAATATTGAAAATGGTGGAAAGTTAGATATAAATCAACATATACTACAGCTAAGCATAAGAGACGTATGATTTCTTCAACCTATACTAAAGAAAGTGATGTTAAGTGTTGTCGAGTCAATTTTTGACTCATAAGGACCCTGTATGACAGGGTAGAACTACCCCACAGGGTTTCTAGACTATAATTTTTAAGGAAGCAGATCACCAGGTCTGAATGGCCACTGAAAGCGTTCAAATTCCCAACCTTTCAGTTAGCAGCTTGGCATTTAACCATTGCACCACCAGGGCTCCTTAAGAAAGTGATAAAATAACAAAATTTTTTATTAAGAGAAATTCAAATTAAGGTGTAATAATTCCAGCAGAGGTTGTAATAACCTTCCACACTGTATGTCCTCATCAGTCTTTCAGCTTCAAATGACTGTATCGGCTCTCCAGAAGTATTTTCTGATTCTAAAATTGCAAGCAAATTTTCAATTGCCTAGATGAAATCTACTGTAACAACAAAAAGTAATAGCTTCACTTACAGTTTAAGAGATTATCAATGACCTAAGTGCCTCACCTTTTTTCAGCATAACTATAAATGCAGATAATCACAAATCAGAAAATATTTTCCCTTTGCTTCTGCAGTATTCTTGTTGAGAAAAAGGCCTACTTGTAAGGCTATCGAGAGTAAAATCCTTTCTAGATAAGACCTCAGAAAAATAGCAACCTTTTGCACTCTTACTGAGTTAGAAACTGATGAAAAAAAGTGTACTGGTTTTGATGGAGAGATACAAATACAAATTTTGGTGGATGTTTGTGTAAAGGTGCAGACACGTTTTTTCCAAGTTGAAGCAAAGCATGAAGCTGTTGTCTCTCCTGCCCATGTTCTGCATAATACAGCTCAAACAGCACCTGATGGTCTTCCTATTGACACTGAAGTAATTGCCATGAAATTCCTCTCTTACTTCAACATTTATACTGTTTGAGTTTCAAACAATAGAAATCAGCGATTAAAAGATTTTTTAAAAAATTTTGTTGGCATTTGGTATTCTTCATTTCTTCTGCACTCAAAAACCCATTCGTTCTTTTTTACAAATGCAGTTGACAGAGTTCTCAGTCTATTTAAAGCACTGAAATCATATTTTAATTCTGAAGAAAAAGCCCCCAAATTCCTGCTTACTTTTTAAATAGTCCATTGAGTGAAGCCTAGTTACTCTTATTTCTTGTTCATAGTTTTCAATATCTCTTTAGCAATAGGATTACAAAATTGAGAGAAGGGCAAACAGTCTTATTGAAATATTCCATTGCTTAACAGAACCTGCTGAAAGTGAAAGGATTGAAAATTTCATAACTGTCAGAGCTGCTCCTAAAAGGGCCGTTAGTAATGAACAGGAAAATACATTCTGACTCAAGAAGTGGGTAATTATCTTTTAAAATGAATCCCATGTCCTGAAGAATTTGATTCTTTTACATTTGAATGCTGGGTGGGTTTGAACTGCCAACCTTTCAGTTACAGCCCAGCGCTTAACCTTTGTGCACCAGGGCTTCCTTTTTTAACACTACACATGATAATTCCATTCTGATTCATGGCAACCCTGTGTGTTACAAAATAGAACCGTTCCACAAGGTTTTGTTGGCTGTAATCTTTACGGAAGCAGATCTCCAGGCCTTTCTTCTCAGTTGCCACTGGGTGAGTTTAAGTAGTCAACCTTCAGGTTAGCTGTCTACCGCAAACAGTTTGGGCCACTCAGGGACCTGTAGTGTTAAACAAGTGCTCTTTTTCTGTCACTGGACATTTTTTAAAGTCGTTGATCAGGAAATCCAATGTATTATGAAGATCCTGATGAATGGAATAGCCAAATTATGCCATGAAAGATGGTATTATGTGGTTCAACTCGTCAAATTTGAAGAACAATTCTCAACCCTACAACTTTATGCTGTTGTTGTTTGGTGCCACGGACTCATAGCGACCCTATACAGAGTAGAACTGCCCCATAGGGTTTCAAAGGAGCGGCTGATGGATTCGAACTTACCACCGTTTGGTTAGCAGCCGAGCTCTTAACCATTGTGCCACCAGGGCTCCCCAATTAAAGAAAAAGGTACATAATTTATATACTTATAATTTTTTTCAGATAAGCGACTAATAAAATTGTAGTGTAAACATATCTTATGTCTGTACTTCATTTACTAATTCGGGCAACCTCCCCAGGAGCCTGAAATCTCAAATCCTCTTCCAACCGAGCTGGAGACAGCATAGGAGACACGCCGCTTGCACTTTCTGGCTCAGGACGTGGAGCCGCCCGGACCTTCTGCGCATGTGCGCGGCCGCCCGCTCCTGTGAGTCTCTGTTCCCCGGGCGAGGGCCTGCGTGGGGCGATCCCGGAGGCTTCCTGGACGCCGGCGAGGAGGACGCGACGCGGAGGAGACGGCGGGTGAGTCCCGGAGGGCTGGGGCGTGGGTGGAGGGGTGTTCCTCACGGCTTGGGGGAGGGGAGCGGGACTAGGAGGGGTCGGCCTTGCCCTCAGACCTCGGTTGTCCTGCGCCCTTGCGGGCACCTGCTGAGAGCTCGCAGGTCTGAGCGCTTGTTCAGTTTCCTCCCTAAGGTGAAGGGTCCCCGGGGTCTTGATGAGAGCTCATGGAAGCCGGCCTGGCGGCTCCGATGGTCCCTTCTCTTCTAGGCGGGAGCCTTGTTCTTTGAGCTCAGGATCTCGCGTAAATCTCCCGACAACTGTGGCTACTGTTGAGTCCCCGCTGTAATAATGAGACACAGCCTCGGAGAGGTGACAAAACAGTCGGGCTGGCGAATGTAGCAGATGAACGAGCAAGGATCGATTATGTACTTCATTCTCTGCCCCGCATAAAACCGTAACAAAGGGCAACCATGGAGTCCCTGGGTGGTGCACACAGTAACGGTGCTCAGCTGTTTACCTATAGGTTGCAGATTAGAGTCCACCCAGAGACACCTCGAAAGAACGGCCTGGTGATTTACTTACAAAAAATCAGCCATTGCAAACCCTGGCCCACACAGGGCTACTCTGATGCACAGGAGGTTGCCTTGGGTCGGAGTTGACTCCACTGCATCCAGTGCTTTTTTTTTTAAAATTGTGCTTTAAGTGAAAATTTACAGAGCAGGTTACTTTCTCAGTCGACAGTTTATACACAAATTGTTTTGTGACATTGGTTGTAATCTGCCCCTTCTAAAGGAATTTCCCATACAGAGGCATTTTGCCAGCTGCTGTGTGGAGCTGTTTAGGCAGGTGAGTCCAGGAGTTCTAAGACATCTCTCATGATGTTTTCTTGTCTCTCAGCTGTGCTCTCACAGGTCTCTACATTCTTCCAAGACCAGCGGAAAATGATCACATCCCAGGTGAGGTGTTCATTTGTTCACCATTTTGCTTAACAGTGATTCTGTGGGGCTTACAAAGTGTCTACACATTCATATGAAATAATGGAAATAAATATTAGTTAACATCAGGGAAAATAAAAAGCAGAGGTAAGCAAATTACGGTCCATGGGACAAATCTAGCCCACTCCTTGTTTTTTTATGGCCCACAAGCTAAGAATGTTTTTTACACTTTTAAATAATTAAGGAAAAAATCAAAAACAATATTTTGTGATGTAAAAAGTATATAAAATTCAAATTTCACTGTTTATAAGTCAATTTATATTGGGACATATGCACACCTATTTGTTATGCATTGCCTGTGGCTACTTTCTCCCTGCAAGGACAGAGCTGAGTGGTTGAGACAGGCTGTACAGCCCACAAGCCTAAAATACTTACTATTGTTATTGTTGTTGTTGATGTTAGTTGCTTTTGAGTTGACTCCAGCTCATACTGCTTAACCCTTTACAGAAGATGTTTGCCGACTCCTGATAAAGAGTCGAAGATCAATAGTAGGGCAAAGATATCATGTCGGTAAATGCAGATCTTATGGTCTTACTGAGTTATGATACTGAAACATAAAAAAAAAAAAAAATTATGATGGGCTTCATTAGGTGAGGTTATGAACTTCCAATGGCAATCCTGCAATTACATAAAGAAGTGGTAGGAATGAAGTGAATAATTTTTGTCCATTCTAGGGAAAAAGTTAAGAGATAGCAGAAGAAAGTATGTGGTTAAATAATTCAAATGAATTGTGCCAGCGTTAGGACTCAAGGTTATTCCAGGTATGAATCCAGGTAGAATGGGGTGATCCAGAGTGGTTAGTGGGATGAGGTGGGCTCTGTGATTGCACTGGTGACTAGGCAGGATCTGAGTCATTGCAGAGTCTGGCAAGGTACTCTCGCTGGAGAGAGCAGCACCTGATGGACTGATGAAGGCACCTGCAGGGCCCGGAAAGCGTCTTTACTTAGATCAGTTTCCTGTCAGGGAGTAATGAGAGATGGCATAGAGGTCAATGCTGGGCCATTGATGCTGTCATGAAGAATTTAGGGTTTATAATGTGAAGAGTTGAGTCCTATTGAATAATATAGGAAAAGTCATGATTAAAAAGTTGCTTTTTATCAAAAAGTGTGAAGGGCATAAAAGGGAGGAAGTCAGAGCTAAGATGACTCTAGAGCAGTGCTTTTTTTTTCTTCTTTAATTTCCAACACACTAAAAAAAATGATGAAATATAGTACTAGAAAAATAATATTAAAAAATCAGATATTTGAAATAAAAACCCAATTTAAAGGAAAAAAAAAGATTCAAGAGACATAAAAGCACTCTGTGAAATTGCTGGAAACATTTCTGAACAATTCCTCCCAACTTTGGTGCTCACCTCCTTGTGGCCAGTCTGGGATGCTGTGAACTGAACAGCCTAAACTACGTCATAACACTTTAAACAGCTTGGCTTTAGAATTTTTTGTGGGTATTATTGGCAAATGGTGTCTGTTTCTCGGATGTAGATGTGGCTCTCTGATTGACATCAGGTTCACAGCCTGTAAATGCATGTTTCATTTCTTAATGAGTGGGCTTGATCAACTTCTATTTATTTCACTTTCTGTAAACCAATCTTTTATCTTATGACTTGTAAGAGGTCCTTATATGTTAACTAGTTTAACGCTTTCCTGACATGTGGTTGTTGGTAGCTGCCATTTAGTTGGCTTGGAGTCATGGTAACCTTAGGTATAACAGAACAAAAAGTTGCCTGGTCTTGAGCCATCTTCATGATCGTTGATGTGTTTGAGACCATTGCTGCAGCTATTGTGTTAGTCCATCTAATTGAGAGTTTCCCTTGTTTTCCTTGGCCCTCTACTTTACAAATATAATGTCCTTTTCTAGCGATTTGTCTTTCCTGATGATATGTCTAAAGTAAGCAAGTCAGAGTTTTGCCATCCTAGCATCTAAGGAGCTTTCTGGTTGTATTTCTTCTAGTACTGATTTGTTCATTCTTCTGCCAGTCCGTGATATACTTAATATTCTTTGTCACCAAAACCACAGTTTGAATGCATCAATTCTTCTTTCTTTTTCGTTGTCCAACTTTTGCATGCATATGAGGTGATTGAAAAGATCATGGCTTGGTTCAGGTGCACCTTACTCATCAAAGTGATATTTTTGCTTTTTAAATCTTTGAAGAGGTCTTTTGCTGCAGGTTTGCCCAATGCAATATTGTGATGGTTAAGATTGTGTGTCAACTTGGCTGGGCCATGATTCTCAGTGTTTTAATGTGATCACTCCCATGATTGAATCTACTGTGAGTAGCCAGTCAGATGAAAGGCAGTCTCCTTGGGGTTGTGGCCTGCATCTGAATATAAGCAGATGTTCTGGCTTTTTGCTCACTTTGGATCCTGCGGCTGCCTCCTGTCATCTCATCTCCGGTTCTTGGGACTTGAGCGGTCAGCTTATCTGCCGAACTTGGGATTCATCGATCTTCACAGCCTATGAGTGGAGCCCTGCTCTCTGACCTGCTGATCTTGGGCTCACTGGCTTCTAAGGCTGCATGACTTGGAAGAGACCTCTACCCTGATCCCATGGACTTGGGGCATTCTAGCCTCTACAATCGCATGAGCTGTTTCCTTGATATAAATCTCTCTCTGTATATTTATACGCCTTACTGGTTTTGCTTCTCTAGAGAACCCAGCCCAAGACAAATACGTTATTTGATTTCTTGACTACTGCTTCCTTGGGCATTGATTGTCGATCTAAGTAGTTTGCCAACTTGATTTTTTTTGCAAGTTTCAATTTATTCCTTTTCATTGTCATTTTTGAAAAAATAAAAAACATAGAAAGTTAATTGTCTTAGTTATCTAGTGCTGCTGTAACAGAAATACCACAAGTGGACAGCTTCAACAAACAGAATTTTATTCTCTCACAGTCTAGTAGGCTAAAAGTCCGAATTCAGGGCGTCACCTCCAGGGGAAGGCTTTCTCTCTCTGTCGACTCTGGAGGAAGGTCTTTGTCATCAGTCTTCCCCTGGTTTAGGAGCTTCTCAGTGTAGGGACCCTGGGTCCAAAGGACATACTCTGTTCCTGGTACTACTTTCTTGGTGATATGAGGTCCCATTGTCTCCCTGCTCACTTCTCTCTTTTATATCTCAAAAGAGATTGACTTAAAATATAACCTAATCTTGTAGATTGAGTCCTGCCTCATTAACATAACTGCCTCTGATCCTGCCTGATTAACATCATAGAGGTTAGGATTTACAACACATAGGAAAATCGTATCAGATCACAAAGTATTGTATTGGACAACCACGCAATACTGGGAATCATGGCCTAGCCAAGTTGACATACATTTTTGGCGGAAACAATTCAATCCATAACATCAATAAAGAATAGGGTAATTGGTAACTTAAATCCTCTCAACTGGACCAATAAGCAACATCGTGATAAATGGAGAAAAGATTGGAGTTGTCAAGGATTTCATTTTACTTGCATCCACAATCAACACCCATGGAAACAACAGTCAAGAAATCAAAAGACGCATTGCATTGGGCAAATCTGCTACAAAAGACTTCTTCAAAGTGTTGAAAAGCAAAGATGTCACCTTGAAGAGTAAGGTGCTCCTGACCCAAGCCATGGTGTTTTCAGTTGCCTCATATGTGTGCGAAAGCTGGACAATGAGTAAGGAAGACTGAAGAAGAATTGACGCCATTGAATCGTGGGATTGGAGAAGAATATTGAATATACCATGGATGGCCCAAAGAACTAACAAATCTATCTTGGAAGAAGTACAACTAGAATGATCCTTAGAAGCAAGGATGGCGAGACTACGTCTTACATACTCTGGACATGTAATCAGGAGGGATCAGTCCCTGGAGAAGGACATCATGCTTGGTAAAGTAGAGGGTCAGCAAAAAAGAGGAAGACCCTCAACGAGATAGATTGAGGCAGTGGCTGCAATGATGGGCTTAAGCATAAAGATTGTGAGGATGGTGCAGGACTGTGCCGTGTTTTGTTATGTTGTACGTGGGGTTGCTCTGAGTTGGAACTGACTTGACAGCACTTAACAACAACAACAACAGTTGGTAACTGTTCCACGTCCTTGAATTAACAACTATAAATATTTTTTATATTTACTTCCAGTGACTTTATCCCCATGTATGTACTTTTTAGAAGCTTGGGTGATACAAGCAGTTAGCGATCAGCTGCTAACCTGGAAGTTGGTGGTTCAAACCCAGCCAGTGGCTCTGTGGAAGAAAAGGGCCAGCAATCTGCTTCTGTAAATATTACAGCCAAGAAAACCCTATGGAATAGTTCTGCTCTGTAACACATGGAGCCACCATGAGTTAGGGGCCGACTTGATGGCAGTTAACAACAACATGTACTTTTTAAAATCTCCATTTTAAGAGTGAAAATGAGGCATTTTAGATAAAATTCCCTTTGACTACTCTTCCCAGTTCCCTTTTATACCTTGATGTGATGATTCCCGAGATATTGATACTTACTCTTCTAATTCACTCTTCGTACTTCCACTTGAATGTATTTGTATCATTGAAAGACAAATATTATTTTGGGTGCTTTAAAATATTTACATAGTCAGGGCCTGGCAACCTACTTCCATAAAGATTACAGCCAAGAAAACCCAACCAAAAACCAAACCCGTTACCATCGAGTCCATTCTGAGAACTGAGTAGAACTGCCCCATAGGGTTTCCTTTTGGTTGGCAGCCAAAATCTTAACCACTCTGACACCAGGGTTTCCCAAGAAAACCCAATGAAGTTCAGTTCAACTCTGTAACAAATGGAGTTATGAGTTGGAATTGACTCAACGTCAGTGGATTCAGTTTTTCAATTTTATAATGTATATTTGGTTTTGTAACTTTTTTCCAGTCACTGTTGAATTTGAAATCTATGTACGTTAGTTGATATGAGTAAATTATTCCTTTTTTATTACAATTATTTTAAGTTTTAGTAGTCAAAATGTAGAAGCTTCAGATTAGTGTTCAGAAACAATACTTTCTCAGCAAAGTCTGCTGGTGTCGTGGTTAAGATCTCGGCTTCTAACCAAAAGGTCAGCAGTTCAAATCTACCAGCCGCTCCTTGGAAACTCTGTGGAGCAGTTCTACTCTGTCTTGTAGGGTTGCTATGAGTCGAAATTGACTCAATGGCACCTAACAGCAACATCAACTGTTAGTTTCACATTTATTGTTTTATTTTATTGTGCTTTCGGTGAAAGTTTACAGAGCAAATTAGTTTCTCCTTCAAAAATTTATATACAAATTGTTTCATGACATTGGTTGCAATCCCCACAATGTGTCAGCACTCTCCTACTTTCCACCCTAGGTTCCCTGCTTCCATTCATCCAGTTTTCCTGTCCCTTTCTGTCTTCTCGTTTTTGCTTTTGCACAAGTGTTGCCCATTTGGTCTTGTATACTCGATTGATCTAGGAGCACTTTCCTCACGTGGGTTACTGTTTGTTTTATAGGCCTATGTAATCTTTGGCTGAAAGATGAACTTGGGAAGTGGCTTCAGCTCTGAGTTGGAAGTATGTCTGGGGGCCATAATCTCAGGGGTTCCTCCAGTCTCTGTCAGACCAGTAACTCTAGTTTTTTTTGTGAATTTGAATTGTGTTCTATATTTTTCTCCCACTTTGTCCGGGACCCTCAACTGTGATTCCAGTCAGAGTGGTCTACATTTATTGTTCATGTTTTTTCCACGTGCATTTTTGAGGCATCAGAGGTAGATGTGTGTTCTAAGTCCACCATCTTAATTGGAAGTATCAGTTGTTTGTCAAATTGTCTCCTCTTTTATTTTTCACTACTCTCTTGTCTTCTGGTTCTGTTCTCAATTTTCAGAAAATTCCTTCTCAGCCTTCATAGTCTTTTTTTCTTTTTCTACCAGGTACTTAAATGTTGATGTCCCCTCAAATTCTGTGCTGGTATTTTTCTTGCCTCAATATTTGTCTCCTTTGTGAGCTTCTGATTCACTCGGTGCCCTCAGTGATGCAGAGTTGCCATTTTTTCATGATAGGCCTCTTTCTTGAGCTCCAGAATCATCTTTCCAACCTGCAAATGGACATCTTCATTTCTGTGTTCCAAAGACATTTAGAGTGCTGCATGTCCAGCACCAGTCTCCTTGTCACTCTGCACCCACCCTGCTAACCTCTAAGGCTGCCCACGCAGAAGCTCTGGGAGTAAACCTTTCTCTCTCTGTGTAGTGTGTCCCTGCTCTGCATCTCCACTACTGCTCCCTGAGTATGGATGACCCAGCTCCGGCTCTCTCTCTAACATAGTACCTATGTTTACTTTAGGAACATTGCTCCACAGTGAAAATTGATTGTGTGACTGGGACTCAGGTGTGTATGCAGTTCACCATTGGCTTCCCATTACATCAGTGATCTGGAGGGTGGGAGGGCAGGTCAGTGATTATGCCCCAAGAAAGTATGAAAGATAATCCTATATTACTTACTATGTGAGTGATTAAGGAGATCAGTAACAGGATTAAAGCCAAATACACTCCTTAGTCATTGTCGTGCCCTCCCCTCCAGCTTTTATCTCATTACAGGTTTAGACCTGTTTTCCTGTCTGGTTAAGCAGTTCCATGACCTTGCCACGTGTTTTTTTCAGATCTTCTTAACCTTTTATGATTTTGCTCCATATTTGCGAAGAAACTATATTTGTATTTAGCATGTCTTCAGTAAAATCCAAGGTGCTGACACAGTCAACCATGAACTTGCACAAAACTCCTTTATGATACCTGTCTGAATTGCACATATTTGTGGTGTGGATCCTTTAAGTCCTATGGTGGATATGTCTTTGTATGTGTATTCATGAGAGAGTAAGTTTCTTGAGATAAGGAAGAGTGTTTTGTTCAACTTGGAATACTCAGAAAGTAAGAACATTTTAAGCACATGTGGGCACTCTGATTTTTTGCACTAAGTAGGAAATTAATTCACTGACATGGTATTTCCACTGTTATTTCTTTGTTACCTACAAAATATAACACAAAATAAGGCATACAGTAGAGATCCTTTGTAACATTTTCTGGTCAGTTTTCAGCAGTAAAAATGATAAGAATTTACTCCTTAAATACCTTTTTCATATCATCCAATTGTGACCATTCAGACTGAGCAAAAATGCTGTTCCAGGGGTCAGTATCATTCAGGGATGTGACTGTGGGCTTCACCCAGGAGGAGTGGCAGCACCTGGAGCCTACTCAGAGGACCCTGTACAGGGATGTGATGCTGGAGAATTACAGCCACCTTGTCTCAGTGGGTATGGATTGTTTCCCACGTAAATTCCCCATATGCATGGCCCTTTTTACTTAGAGAAACTTGTGGAATTTTTGTAGAAGATAATAATAGTTACGTTTGAGGTTCAGCGATCAAAGATCCATTTTGGGTACCAGAAAAAATGTGTTTTTTCAGCCCCATGAAGGATTAAATGGGGCTTTTATTGTGTAGTCTTTAAGCCCTCTTCCTTCAGAGGCCCTGAAACCCATTAAGCTTGTCCCAGCTCATATAATTCTCATTCACAGGATATTGTATCTCTAAACCAGAAGTCATCCTCAAGTTGGAGCAAGGAGAAGAGCCATTGATATTAGAGGAAGAATTCTCCAACTTGAGCTACCCAGGCGAGTTAGTAACTTTGAGCCAGATGGAATTTAGGGAGAAATCAGTTCGCAAAGGGTGTTAGTTTAGAGGTTGTTGTTAGGTGCCATCAAGTAGGTTCCGATGCATAGGGATCGTATGTACAGCAGAAAGAAACACTGCTTGGTCCTGTTCTACTGTCACAGTCATTGCTATATTTGAGCCCACTGTTGCAGCCACATGTCAGTCCATCTCACTGAGGGTCTTCCTCTCTTTCACTGACCCTCTGCTTTACCAAATATGATGTCCTTCTCCAGAGAACTTGAGGACTGAATTTTTTTCTTCAGTTCTTTCATCTTGAGAAATGCCAAGCATTTTCTTCCCTTTTGGTTTTCTAACTCCGGGTCTTTGTACATTTCATTACAGTACTTTGTCTTTTCGAGCTGCCCTTTGAAATCTTCTGGTCAGCTCTTTTACTTCCTCGTATATTCCATTTGCTATAGCTATTCTGTGTTCAAGATCAAGTTTCAGAGCCTCTTCTGACATCCATTTTGGTCTTTTCTTTCTTTCCTGTCTTTTTAATGACCTTTTGCTTTCTTCATGTATGATGTCCTTGATGTCATCCCACAACTTGTCTGGTCTTCTGTCATTAGTGTTCAGTGCATCAAATCCATTCTTGAGATGGTCTCCAAATTCAGGTGGGATATACTCAAGGTCCTATTTTGGTTCTCCTGGTCTTGTTTTGATTTTCTTCAGCTTCATCTTGCATTTGCATACGAGCAATTGATTGTTCTGCAGTTGGCACCTGGCCTTGTTCTGACTGATGATATTGAGCTTTTCAATCATCTGTTTCCACAGGGGTAGTCAATTTGATTCCTATGTTTTCCATCCAGGAGGTCCACGTGTATAGTCACCATTTATGTTGATAAAAAAAGGTATTTGCAAAGAATAAGTCGTTGGTCTTGCAAAATCTATCTCTCGATCTCCGGCATCATTTCTATCACCAAGGCCATATTTTTCAACTACTGATCTTTCTTCTTTGTTCTCAACTTTTGCATTCCAATTACCAGTAATTATCAATACATCTTGATTGCATGTTTGGTCAACTTCAGACTGCAGACGTTAGTCAAATTCTTCAATTTCTTCTTCTTTGGCTGTAGTGGTTGGTGCATAAATTTGAATAACAGTTGTATTAACTGGTCTTCCTTATAGGCATATGGATATTATCCTATGACTGACAGTGTTATACTTCAGGATAGATCTTGAAATGTTCTTTTTGACGAGTGTGACACCATTCATCTTCAATTTGTCATTCCAGGCATAGGAGGTGATATGATTGTCAGATTAAAAATGACTAATACCAGTCCATTTCAGCTCACTAATGCCTAGGATATTGATCTTTATGCATTCCATTTCATTTTTGATGACTTCAATTTTCTCAGATTTCATATTTCATACGTTCCACGTTCTGATCATTAAGGGATGTTTGCAGCTGTCTTCTAATTGTGAATCATGGCACATCAGCAAATGAAGGTCCTGAAAGCTTGACTCCATCCACATCATTAAGGTCAACTCTACTTTGAGGAGGCAGCTCTTCCCCCATTGTATTTTGAGTGCCTTCCAACCTGAGGGGATCATGTCCCTCACTATATCAATGTTCTGCTGCTATCCATAAGGTTTTCACTGGCCAATTTTTTCAGAAGTAGACTGCCAGGTCCTTCTTCCTGGTCTTAGTCTGGAAGTGCCTCTGAAACCTACCATGGGTGACCTTGCTGGTATTCGAAATAAAGGGGCCATAGCTTCCAGCATCCCAGCAACACACAAGCCACCACTTTACAACAAACTGATAGACACATGGTAGCACAAATCTTTTGGTGTAGTTTTCTTTGTTTTTTCCTTAGTGAATACAAGTTTCCTTGGTGACATAGTACTTAATGGTTATTGGTTTATCATTTAAAAAATGACTCCTGAAAGTCTGGCTATTTACATGTTTGTAGCTATGAGACCCCTTGAAGTCAAGTTTAAGGAACACGCAGTCTTTTTCGTTAAGTTGCAAGGTAATGAGTTTGTTACTGACTGCACCCTTTCCAAATCAAACCCATTGCTGTCAAGTCGGTTCTGACTCATAGAGCCCTGGTAGCACAGCAGGTAAGTGCTTGGCTGCTAAATGAAACATGGATGGTTCGAATCCCCAGCCACTCCATGGGAGAAAGATGTGACAGTCTTCTTCCATAAAGATTTACAGCCTTGGAAACCCTACGGGACAGTTCTTCCCTGTCCTATAGGGTCAGTATGAGTTGGAATCGACTCGATGGCAATAAGTTTGTTTTTTTTACTTTACACTTTTTAAGGTGGAAAAAAGTTATCAATGCTGCAAAGTATATTAGCAGTTTTGAAGTTTGGGGTCAGATTTTTTTTTTTTTTTTTTGGCTCATGAGTAAGAGGAACAGCTTGAAATCAAAGTAATATGTTTATTTTTAATTTTATTTCACAGTCCCTTCTTTTGATCATGATTCAGTTAGAATCTTTGATCAATCAAGTGTTAGCCAGGTACCATCTAGGTTCTTTGGGTCTCAGTAATTATAGGTGCTGCTTTATTAGATACATTTTGTGAAACATACATTATTTCTGTTGGTTCCTTAGCTTCTTTTCTTCAGTATTCTTCCAGTCAGAAGAAGATCATTTGATTTACCTTAAATGGCTGCTCACGAGCTTTTAAGACCCCAGATACCAAATTGCTTAGTAGCTTTATTGTAATATAAAAGATCAAAAGGAGGAGAATGCATTAGCCAATGGTCTGAAAGACTTGTCTGGCCCATTAGCCCACATTTCCTAACCATGAAAACAAATCCCAAGAAGATGCAAGGGGACCATCTGCAACATGACCTGAATCTTTAGCATGAGTTTCAGCTAAAACTATATCCTGATACACTTCCACTTAGGTGTCATTAATGTATACACAGTAATTTTCTTTTACCAAGTCTCAAACTCCTCCTTGGGAAGCAAGTAAATAATCAAGAGCTAGTCTATTTTGTAGTATCATTATCTGTGCTACTTCAGTAGAGAGAGAAGATAACAGCATCGCCTGGATCATTAACAGCTATCTAATTCTAGAGTCATTTTGTCTAACACTATTTGCAACCTTAAAAAATTTTTTTTCACCCAGGTTGAACCAATTCCAGTAACTAAGGGAGCCATGGCTGCTATAGAACAGCAATTATTATGCCCTTAGTCAATGGACCCTTTTTTTTAAAAAAATTTTTTTGTTGTTCTTTAGATGAAGGTTTACAGAACAAGTAGTTTCTCATTAAACATCAGTACACATATTGTTTTATGACATTGGTCAACAACCCCACGACATGTCAATACTCTCCCTTCTCGACCTTGGAGGACCTTTTTATTTTGGTGAAAATATACATAGCCAAAGTTACACCATTTCAAAAGTTTTTACATGTACATTTTAGTGACATCGGTTACATTCTTCCAGTTGTGCTGCTATTCTCATTATCCTTTTCCAAATTATTCCATCACCATTATCTTCAACTCACTGCCCCCTAGGCTTCCCATCAAACCTTGTGAGTTGCTGTTGTCAGTTCGATCTCACATAATTTTTTTTTTGTACCTTATATGAAGGTTTGCAGAATAGTTTCTCATTAAACAGTACGCATATTGCCCTATGACAATGGTTAACAATCCCACGACATGCCAACACTGTCCCTTCTCAACCTTGGGTTCCCTATCACCAGCTTTCCTGTCCCCTCCTGCCTTCTAGTCCTTGTCCCTGGACTGCTGTGCCTCATTGGTCCCGTTTTGTTTTATGGGGCTGTCCAATCCCTGGCTGAGTGGTTAACCTCGGGGGTGACTTTACCACTGAGCTAAAAGGGTGTCCGGGGACCATACTCTCGGGGTTTCTCCAGTCTCTGTCAGGCCAGTAAATCTGGTCTTTATTTGTGAGTTAGAATTTTGTTTTACATCCTTCTCCAGCTCTGTCCAGGACCATTTGTTGTGATCCCGGTCAGAGCAGTCAGTGGTGGTAGCAGGGCACCATCTAGCTGTAGTGGACTCAATCTGGTGGAGGCCGTGGTAGCTGTGGTCTGTTAGTCCTCCGGACAGATCTTTTCCTTGTATCCTGTTCTCTTCATTCTCCCTTGCTTCTGAAGGGGTGAGACCAGTGGAGTATCTTAGATGGCTGCTCACACACAGGCTTTTAAGACCCCAGACGATACTCACCAAGGTAGAATGTAGAACTGTGTTATGCCACTTGAGCTAGATGTTCCCTGAGACCATGGTCCCCACAGCCCTTGGACCCTTTTTTTGACAGTTGTTCTGTCAGTTGTTTAATGACTTGTTCACGATCACTAAAAGTCTTAGCCTTTCTCATATTTCAAGTTCTCCCTTTGAGTAATTGATTATAGATTCATAAAGCATAATCTATGCAAGAAGAACAAGTTCACTATGCAGGTAGAAAACAAAACCATTAGTTGTCTGTAGTTCACAAAAGATGTAAAATAGCTCAAAGACATTGAATAGAACCAGAACTTGTTAGCCCACAAGAGCTTGCCATAATTATCTATTGTAACATGAAATTTCTCTCTACAGTCACCCTCCTCTTGATCAAAGGACAATATCAAAGCAAAGTTATTTTTGATCTAAAAATAAAGCTGTTTATCATTATTTACATAGGTAAAGCAAGACTGATAATTTAGCAAGAATGATAATTTATCATCTATGGCTTTTAAATTTGCTTTGCTGGAAGTTTTTTATAAGAACTTAAGATTAAACATGTAAAAGCCTCTTGAGACTAGGAAGTCAAGCCAAGAACTTGCCATCAGATTTCAAGTACTCACAGATTTTGGTGAGTTCCTCTTTTCTCGAGGTCTCAAAATATCGTATGATTCCTGGGCTTGCCAGGAAGTGACCTTTCTTACTCATTTGTCCAACTGGGAACCTTGTAAGTCACATGCCAGGCCAGTTTTCCTGGGAGGATTTTGTAAACATTGGCTCCATAAAGTCAATCTTAGTTCCTTAAAAGTATCTGGTTATACCTGATTCTCTGAGCATTATTCTCAAATATGACATGCCAGCCAAAAGTTTGGTTATTTATATAGGTGAGATTTCCAATTACATTCTATTAACAAGGAGGATAGATTTTTATTAAACTTATGCAGATAATTACATTGCCATAAAAATAAGAATACTCATTAAGAGTTTTCCAGTTCTGCAGGGATCAGGCAAGGAGAAAAGATAAAGGTTTCATTTTTGTTTTAAAAAGCACACCTGTTAAATTTTTATGAGTTATACATGGGGGGAGAAGGATTTTTTTTTTTAATATTTGAAAAAGAGACCACTAAACATCAGCAATACTCAAAAAAAAAAGCCATAATTTTCAGTTTATTCAGTCCTTTGTAATTAATTCTTTTTCCATTAGATTTTAGGCTTACACTCTTGTGAACCCATCAACTTTTCCACAAAAGTTCTGGAAATCCTGTATTTGAGTAAGCAGTGTCATTAAAAGTCCACACCCAGAATACCTGGTATAGTCCTTTTATGGATCTCTGAGATCATTTTTGTTGAGATACTTTGGCCTGTGGTTTACAGCAAGTTATTTCAGGTAGAGTTAAAAAAAAAAAAAAACTATCAGCAGATGACAAAACTTAAAAATGACTATGGTTAACTTATTACTAATTATTTTTTAAAGTGAACATAATCATTAGAGAGAAAAGAACTTCATATATGACATATAATTATCCTGAGACATAATATGAATATACCAAGTATATAGTTAGAATATACCAAGATTATTATATTAACATCAAGATTTTAAAGTGAAGAGATTTAGTAGTCTCTAGTAGTTTCTCCACCACTCGTCTGTCAGTTTGTTATACTGTGGTGGCTCGGGTGTTGCTGTGATGCCACCAGTACTTCAAATACCAGCAGGGTCACTCATGGTGGCCAGGTTTCAGCAGAACTTCCAGACTAAGACAGACTAGAAACGAAGACCTGGTGGTCGACTTCTGAAAATATTGGCCAGTGAAAACCTTATGAATAGCAGTGAAACATTGACATAGTGCCAGAAGATGAGCCTCTCAGGTTGGAAGGCATTCAAAATATGGCTGGGAAAGAGATGCCTCCTTAAAGTAGAGTTGACCTTAATGACGTGAATGGTGTCAAGCTTTCGAGATCTTCATTTGTTGATGTGCCATGACTCAAAATGAGAAGAAACAGCTGCAAACATCCGTTAATAATTGGAATGTGGAATGTATGAAGTATGAATCTAGGAAAATTGGAAGTCATCAAAAATCAAATCAATGCATAAAGATCAATATCCTAGGCATTAGCTGAAATGGACTGGTATTGTCCATTTTGAATCTGACAGTCATATGGTCTACTATGCCAGGAATGACAAACTGAAGAGGAACGGCGTCACATTCATTGTCAAAAAGAACATTTCAAGATCTATCCTAAAGTACAACGTTGTCAGTGATACAGCTACAAGGAAGACCAGTTAATATGACTATTATTCAAATTTATACACCAACCTCTAAGGCCAAAGATGAAGAAATTGAAGACTTTTACCAACTTCTGCAGTCTGAAGTTGATTAAACATGCAGTTAAGATGCATTGATAATTACTGGTGGTTGGAATGATAAAGTTGGGAACAAAAAAGAAGAATCAGTTGTTAGAAAGTATGGCCTTGGTGCTGGAAATGACACTAGAGATAGAAGTGATAGAATTTTGTAAGACCAACAACTTATTCATTGCAAAATGGTACTGAAGGAAGAAGTCCAAGCTGCACGGAAGGCATTGGTGAAAAATAAGGCTTTAGGAATTGACAGGAGCCCTGGTGGCACAGTGGTTAAGTGTTCAGCTGCTAACCAGCAGATCGGCAGTTCGAATTCACCATCTGCTCCTTGGAAACCCTCTGGGGCAGTTCTCCTTTGTTCTGTAGGGTTGCTAAGAGTCAGAATTGACTCGATGGCAGCGGGTTTGTTTTTTTTGGTTTTAGGAATTGACAGATTATCAATTGAGATGTTTCAACAAACAGAAGCAGTGCTGGAGGTGCTCACTTGCCTATGCCAAGAAATTTGGAGGACAGCTGCCTCTCCAACAAACTGGAAGAGATCCTTGTTTATGCCCATTCCAAAGAAAGGTGATCTAACAATATGCAAAAATTATTGAACAGTATCATTAATATCACAACAAGTATAATTTTGCTGAAGATGATTCAAAAGTGATTGCAGCAGTACATGGACAGGGAACTGCCAGAAATTCAAGCCGGAGTCAGAAGAGGACGTGAGAAGAGGAATATCATTGCTGATGGCAGATGAATCTTGGCTGAAAGCAGAGAACACCAGAAAGATGTTTACCTGTGTTTTATTGACTATACAGAGATATTTCAATGTGTGGATTATAACAAATTATGGATAACATTATGAAGAATGGGAATTTCAGAACACTTAATTGAGCTCATGAGGAACCTGCACGTAAACTAAGAGGCAGTTGGTTGTTCAGAGCAAGGATACTATGTGGTTTAAAGTCAGGAAAGGTGTGCCTCACGGTTACATCCTTTCACCATACTTATTCAGTCTGTATGGTGAGCAAATAAATGAAGATGAATGCAGCATCAGGATTGGAGGAAGACTCATTAACAACCTGTGATATGCAGATGACACAACCTTGCTTGCTGAAACTAAGGAGTACTTGAAGCACTTACTGATGAAGATCAAAGATGACACCTTACCATAAAGAAAACAGAAGTCATCACAAATGAACCAATAAGGAACATCATGATAAATGAAGAAAATATTTAAATTGTCAAGGATTTCATTTTACTTCATTGCACAATCAACACTCATGGAAGTAGCAGTCAAGAAATCAAATGATGCATTGCATTCGAGAAATTTGCTGCAAAAGACCTCTTTAAAGTGTTAAAAAGCAAAGATGTCACTTTAAGGACTAAGGTGCGTCTGACCCAAGCCATGGTGTTTTCAATTGCCTCATATACATGGGAAAGCTGGACAATGAATAAAGAAGACGGAAGAAGAATTGATGCCTTTGAATTATGGTGTTGGTGAAGAATATTGAATATACCATAGACTGCCAGAAGAACAAATCCATGTTGGATGAAGGGCAACCAGAATGCTCCTTAGAAGCAGCGATGGCAAGACTTTGTCTCAGTACTTTGGACATGTTATCAGGTGGGACCAGTCCCTGGAGAAGGACGTCACGCTTGGTAAAGTAGCGGGTCTGTGAAAAAGAGGAGGATCCTCAACAAGATGGATTGATGTAGTGGCTGGAACAGCAGGCTTAAGCATAACAATTGTGACGATAGCACAGAACCAGGCAGTGTTTTTTCTGTTGTGCATAGGTTTGCTATGAGTCGGAATCGACCTGACAGCACCTAACAATGACAATAAATTGTCTGTACTTGGTCATATGGTAATTCTATATTTAAGTTGTTGAGGAACCGCCATACTTTTCCATAGCAGCTGTACCATTTTACAATCTCAGCAACAATAGATGAGTGTTCTAATTTCTCCACATCCTCACTAACCCCTGTTGTTTTTTGTTTTTCTGAGCATAGTAATTCTATTGGGTGTGAGGTGGTATCTCACTGTGGTTTTGATGTGCATTTCCCTAATGAATTATGATGTTGAGCATTTTTTCATTGCTTATGAGTCATCTGTATATATTCCTTGGTGAAATTCCCATTCAAGTCCTTTGCCTATTTTTTGATTAGATTGTCTTTTTGATATTGAGTTGTAGGAGTTCTTTATATATTCTGAGTATTAAACTCTAATCACATACATGGTTCCCAAATATTTTCTCCTATTTTCTGAATTGTCTCTTCACTTTCTTGACAAAGTTGTTTTATCCACTAATGTTTTTAATTTTTGTGAAATCCAGTTTATCTATTTTGTCTTTTGTTGCTTGTGCTTTTAGTGTCAAGAATCCATTGTCAAAAAACAAGTTTTAAAGCATTGCCCCTATGTTTTGTTTTAAGAGTTTTATGATTTTAGTTATATTTAAATCATTGATCCATTTTGAGGTAATTTTCATATGTGGTATGAGGTATTGGTTCAGCTTCATTCTTTTAGATGTGGAAATCCAGTTGTCCCAGCACATTTTATTGAAGAGACTATTCTTTCCCCATTGAATGAACTTAGCACCCTTGTTGAAAATAATTGACTGTAAGTGTATGGGTTTATTTTTAGACTCTCCATTCTGTTCCATTGGTCTGTATGTCTGTCATTATATCAGTACCAAACTGTTTTGATTACTGTAGCTTTGTAGTACATTTTGAAATTGGGAAGTGTGAGTCCTCTTACTTTGTTCTTCTTTTTCAAGACCGCTTTGGCTATTTGGGGCCCCTTGTGATTCCATATGAATTTGAGGATGGCTTTTTCATTTATGCAAAGAAAGCTGTTAGGATTGAGATAGGTATTGCATTGACTCTACAGATTGCTTTGGTAGTATTGATATCTTAACAATATTGAGTCTTCCAATCCATGAATGTGGAATGTCCTTTCTTTTATTTAGATTTCTTTAATTTCTTTCTGGAGTGTTTAGTAGTTTTCAGTGTACAAGTCTTTCACCTCCCAGGTTAAATTTATTCCTTGTAATTTAATCTTTTTAGATGCAATTGTGAATTATTAATTTCCTTCTCAGATCGCTTATTGCTGATTGTCTTAGTCATCTAGTGTTGCTATAACAGAAATACCACGAGTATATGGCTTTAACAAAGAGAAATTTATTTTCTCACAATATAATAGGCTCTGAGTCCAAATTCACAGCATCAGCTCCAGGGGAAGGCTTTCTCTGTTGTCTCTGGAGGAGGGTCCATGTTATCAATCTTCCCTTGGTCTAGGAGCTTCTTTGAGCAGAAACCTCAGGTCCAAAGGACATGCTCTGCTTTCTTGGTAGTATGAGCTGCTCATGTTTCTCTACTTGCTTCTCTGTTTTATATCTCAAAAGAGATTGGCTTAAGACACTAATCTTGCAGACCTCATCGGTATAACTGCCACTAATCCATCGTATTACATCATAGTGATAGCATTTATGACACAGAGGGAAATCACATCAGATAATAAAATGGTAGACAGTCATACAATACTGGGAATCATGACCTAGCCAAACTGACAGATATTTTTGGGGGACACAATTCAATCCATGATACTGATGTAGAGAAAAACAACTGATTTGTGTGTCTGACCTTGTACACTGCTACTTTGCTGATCTTATTAATTCTAGTAGCTCTCTTGTGGATTCTTCAGGATTTTCTAAATAAATGATTGTGGAGTCTGTGAAGAGAGATAGTTTTACTATTTCCTTCCTGGTTTGGATACCTTTTATTTAATTTTCTTGACTAATTGCCCTGGCTGGGACTTCTAGTGTAATATTGAATAGCAGAGTGAGACTGGGCATCCTTGGCTTGTTCCTGATCTTAAGGGGAAAACTCTCAGTCTTTCTCCATTGAGTATGGTGTTAGCAGTGTGTGTTTCATAAATACCTTTTATTATGTTAAGGGAGTTCTCTTCTATTCCTAGTTTTCTAGTGTTTTTATTGTGTTGGAATTTCTCAGATGCCCTTTCTGTATCAATTAAGATGATCACGAGGTACTTATCCTTTTTTTCTGTTAATCTGCATTACATTATTTGATATTCTAAAGTCGAACCACTCTTGCATTCCTGAGATAAATCCCACTTGTTCATGGTGTATAATCCCTTTTAATGTGGTATTGTATTCTGTTTCCTAGTATTTTGTTAAAGATTTTTGTATCTATATTAATAAAAGATATTAGTCTGTAGTTTTATTTTCTTGTGGTATCTTTATTGGCTTTGATATCAAAGTAATGTGAGCCTCATTGAATTATTTAGGAAGTGTTACATCACCTTTTTTTTCGGAAGAGTTTAAGATTTGTGTCAATTCTACTATAAATGTTTGGTGGAATTCCCCAGTGAAGCCATCTGGTTCAGGCCTTTTTTTTTTTTTTTTTCCTTTGTTGGGTGGTGTTTGATTACTGATTTAATGTTTCAATTTGTTGAGTTTTTTTAAATTCTTGAGTCAATTTAGGTAGTTTATGTGTTTCTAGGAATTTGTTCATTTTTTCAAAAATATCTAATTTTTTGGCATACAGTTGTTCATAGTATTCTCATCTTTTTTATTTCAGGATAAAAATAAATACAGTTGGTTGTAATGGCCCTACTTTCATTTCTGATTTTAGATATTTGCATCTTTGCTCTCTTTATCAGTCTAGCTAAAGGTTTGTTGATTTTATTGATCCTTTCAAAATACTAACTTGTGGTTTTGTTAATTCCCTATTGCTTTCTTATTCTCTATTTCTGCTCTGATCTTTTTTATTTCCTGTTTTCTGGTAGCTTTGGGTTTGGCTTGCTCTTCTTTTTCTACTTCCTAAATCTAGTTCTGGAATTATACATACCTTTTTGAATTCTTTATTCTTTAGCGTCTTCCTATTTTTGTTGTTTTTTACAGAAGTATCTTAACCCTTTCATGGTACGTATAGCAACCATGAACTTTTTAAGCCTCTGGGTTTACTGGGAAGCTGCTGTACCACTGACAGTGTGTGCCGCCACAAGGCAGAGGCCTTTATGACTATTTGAAACTGAAAAAGTGGGCGAGTGCTGCAAATTGCTGTTTTTATAGGGTATTGTATGAGGTGTCTGAATTTTTGGTAGGAAAAAGAAATTTTGAAAATTTTTGTTATTCATATGTACCAATAGACCCTGGTGGATACTCTGGGATATAATTAGTGGTACTTCATATGTGCCACTAAACACTTAGGGTAGGCCCACGGGAGGGGGACAAGAAGAAAAATCCACACTACCTACCAAAAATTCAGACACACTCAATGATTCAGGATGCTTCCACTGATGAAAACACATGGTATCAACAAAAAATTCAAAGCAGAAAATAATTGGGTCACCAAAAGATTAAATTACAGGCATTTTGTCACTACATATTTCAGTGTGAAACCTAAATTTGTGTTTGGAAAAGTTGCTTAGGTAATTCTGATAAACACTATTTGTTAAGTACCATTGATAAGTATCATTTCAGAGGAAATCATAGGTAGAGTAATAGTTGCCAGGAACATAGTTGATAAATGAAAGAAAAACTTTATCAAATGTTTTAAAATTCAGCATTTAACAAGAATATTAACGTTATAGAATTACAGCTCATATTTGTGTTACAATGAATTATACAAACAGCCATTTCAAGTTATTTAGTAAATGAAGCAGCAAGTGGTAGGGAGATTTGGGAAGGCAGCTTTTTAAAATATTGTTGGGACTATAAGCTAACAAAATGAAACAACACAAGTATAAGATTACAGATGAGAATGAACAATTTATGAGGAACAAATGGCTGGGTTTGCCAGAGCAAAATATACTAATTCTAGACTTAAAATGATGGCTTGATTCTAACGTGAATTAATGTGAAGATATATTTGCCTCGATACTTTTCGTTGGTGTTTCTTCAGATATTAGGGCAGTATAATATTGTGCGTAGCAAAGACAGAGAAACAGGTATGTATAACCAAAATAGTAATAATAATAATAATGGTAAATCAATGTTCTAGGACCAGGTTAAGAATTTCATTAAGGTTTTTATGGTATACAGAGATATGGAAACATAAGATATCGAATGAGGATTAGCACTATATCAGAGGGAGAATTATTTGGGGAAAAGCAGAAAGCATTGTAACAGAATTACAGGAGTTGACTGTCAGGAGAAGTTTGCTTTTGAACAACTCTGATAGAATGAAAGAAATATAACCAGAATAGAGCTGCGAATCTCCACTCATTGATTTTTGTCTTCTTGTTCTGTGTTTTTTTTGTAATGAATAATAGCTAGAAATAGAACTAGAGCCTGACATATAGGACTGTTCTTTTATGACTTAGATCTCTCAGAAATTTGATTTGTTGTTGCTGTGTAGAATGGGAAAGAAGGAAAAGACTGTACACTTTTGTAATCTAGTTATGAGGAGATAAGGGCCTAAATGATCTCCTCCAAGCCTAGTGCTAACTCTGTTTCTTTTAAGTATCTTTCTTAACTAATCATCCTTGTCACTCTCCTTACATTTCAGAATTAATTAATGACAGTAGGAACTATTCAAGGAAGAAGATGAATGAGTATAATAGAGGTAGAAAATGGCACTGTGATAGTAAGCATGCAAGAACTCATCCTGAAGAGAAATCTTACGAGTATAATAAAAATTGGAAAGTTCTCTGTCATAATGAATACCTTGCTGAGCATCAGAAAACTCAAATTTTGGAGCAACCTTTTGAACATAATGAATGTGGGAAAGCTTTCTGTGATAATTCACTCTTTTTTATGAATAAGACAGCATACACTGGAGAGAAAACTTGTGAATATACTGAATATGGGGAAACCTTTGGTGATATGTCATCTCTCATTTTTAATGAGAAAATATCTCCAAGAGAGAATCACTTTGAATTTAATGAATGTAGAGAAAATTTCTTTGAGGAGCCCATTCTCTTTGAACGTCGAAGTATTCACACTTTTAGCCAGAAGGCAAACTTAACTCAAATTCAGAAAGCCCACAAAAGAGACAATATGATTGAATATAATGGGTGTGGAAACTTTTTCAGTGAAAAGCTAATCCTTGATGTACATCAGAGAACACACAAAGGAGAAAAACCCTATGAATGTCGTAAATGTGGAAAAACCTTCAAGCAGAAGTCAGCCCTTAGAAGACATCAGAGAACAAACATAGAGGAAAAAACATTTGAATGTCATGAATGTAGGAGAAGTTTCAACAAGAATTCAGACCTCATTAAACATCAGAGAATTCATACAGGGGAGAAACCTTATGAAAGTCATGAATGTGGGAAATCCTTCAGTGAAAAGTCAACCCTCACTCAACATCAGAGAACACACACACGGAAGAAACCATATGAATGTCATGAAAGTCTCATTTAAGTCAGTCCTTACAGTACATCAGAAGACACACACAGGGGAGAAGCCCTATGAATGCTGTGAATGTAGAAAGGCTTTTCTCAGAAAATCAGATCTCTTTAAACATCAAAGAACTCACACAGGGGAGAAACCTTATGAATGTAACGAATGTGGGAAATCCTTCTCTGAGAAGTCAACCCTCACCAAACATCTGAGAATGCACACAGGTGAGAAACCATATAAATGTATTGAATGTGGAAAATTTTTCTGCTATTACTCAGGTTTCACAGAGCATAAGAAAAGACACACAGGGGAGAAAGCTTTTGGATGTAATGAATGTGGGAAAACCTTCCGTCAGAAGTCAGCTGTAATTGTTCATCAGAGAACTCACAGAAGACAGAAGCCGTATGAATGTAATGAATGTGGAAAATCATTCTGTGTAAAGTCAAAACTCATTGTTCATCATAGAACACACACAGGAGAGAAGCCCTATGAACGTAATATTTGTGGAAAATCATTCTATGTAAAGTCAAAACTCACTGTTCATCAGAGAACACACTTGGAAAGAAACCCTATGAATGTAGTAAAGGATATGAATCATTGGATGAAATAAAAACTTTGTAGAACAGAGCACACAAAGAGGGATAAAAATCTATTAACTGTTTCGAGCAAGCCTTTGACCTACACTTCTCACAGTACATCATACAACTTACACAGGGAAAGAAATCATACGAGGATATTGAAAGTAGGAAAACTTTCTACTGGAATTCAAACTATACAGTATATTAGAAAGCTCAGGGTGGAGAAAACCTATTGGTAATAAGTGTAGGAAACATTTTGCACAAAGCTATACCTCACTAAACACCAGAGAAATCACAGGGTAGAAATCTTTGTCAACCCCAGTGGTAGAGAAGAGTTCATGCACAAACTATAGGAAAACATTTACTGTGAGCTGATAATCAGACCTGTACTGACAAGTGGCATCTCAGTGGACATCAGATAGTTACTAGAGAAAATGCTTGTAAATGTTTTAAATATGTGAAAACTTTAAGCAAATATCCAACTTTATTGTATGTCAGAGATACTTAAGAGTGTCTAGCAATTTAGAAAATGTGGAGGAAATTTTTCATTTAGAAATAGTATTCTACTTTGTTACAATCCAATTTGAGCTATTGCCATACCAGCAGCTGTTCCTTCCAGGTTAAGATATTAAATGTAAATACACATCACACTGTAGCCAGTGATCATAAGCAATTGAAAGGCTTATTGTTCAGACATAGGCAAATTTAGGGGAGGCATTTAGCAAGGGGATCCACCAGCAAGAGGAGTCTGATGTCCGGATGGAGAGAAAGAAATCCTCGTCCTGGGACATACCTAAGACAGGAACCTGCCATCAGGAGTTTTGAATAATGCAAGGGAGACTAATGTTGGATTGTCTGTCCTGAAAAGGTGGAATAAAGGGACAGGGTAAGTTGTCTTGCATGTGGCTTGTTGGGCATAGTAGAAGTGAGTAGGTCTGGAATGTAGCAGTTTCTCCCCTGGAAAGTGTTAGCAGTTTAGCTGAATGCCTTCTCCTGTGAATCACTTATTGCACCCAATTCTGTTTTCCCACATGCTTAAACATATGTTTCATAGGTGATGTAGCTTTTTTTTTTTAAAAAAAAAAATCACATTCATATACAGACATATTCACTGTTAAATATGGAACTTTAAAAAAGCGCAAATAGATTCTGCTTCTGGATAGGTTAGTTTGTAGCAGGCCAGTGCTGCCATTGAGAACAACTAGAAAGAAACAGTAAATCACAAAAATAATCTATTTAAATGCAAGCATTTACTGCATGAGCAGAAGACTAGAGTAAAATTCTGAAGAATGGTGAATCACAGAAAGTACCTGGGCAATATATAGCTCTTTTCTTTGGGAGCATTTGGCATTTCTGCCTGTAGGATAGATCCTGAGTATTGAGCTTGTCCCAGGCAGAGGGTGATAGGTGGGGGACTAGAAAGCAGCAGGGCTTTTAGCAGTAAAAGGCTGCAGTGAAAAAAAGCTCTGAAAGATTAAGAATGTAAAGCAGATAGCTAGTTTCCCAGGATAATTGCAGGATTCTAACACTGTGTAGAACAGGAGTCTGTAAACTTAAGGAGAACAACAAAACTAGGTTTTTCTTCAGTTTTGCAGTGCTGAGAAAAATTAGAATTCAGGAACTACCACTAGAATGTGCCTTTGGTGAACACTCAATGCTATCAGTCTAAGCCCCAGAAACAATGTTATAATGTCATGGATTGAATTGTGTCCACAAAATATTTGTCAACCTGGCTAGGCCGTGTTTCACAGTATTGTGTGGTTGTCTTCCATTTTGTGGTCTGATGTAATTATCCTCAATTTTGTGATGTGTAAATTCTAACTTCTGTATGTTAATGAGGTAGGATCAGTATGGGGTGTATCGAGTCACAGCCGTACAAGAGGGTGTGGCTCAAGGGGTCCCTGTGCTGAGAACCTCCTAGACTCGGGGAAGTTGATGCCAAGACACATGGAGATCTCCAAGGAACACTGGTCCCACAGATGTTGAAAGGAGACGAGGACCTTCCCCTAGAACTGACAGGGAAAACCTTCTGCTAGAGCTGGTGCCCTGAATTAAGACTTTTAACCTCCTAAACTGTGAGAGAATAAATGTGTTTGTTAAAGCCATTTACTTTTGGTATTTCTGTTATAACAGCACTAGATAACTAAAACACATGAAATAGGTAGATTGTGCCTTATCAAAATTTCAAACAATACCTAAGTAGTATTAAAATGCCTACCCAGAGTGGATTTTGGACCAGGATGCCCATAAGGAAACAAAAAAAGTAGAAACTGCCAGAGAGAAATTTTTCAGAACTCTGGGAAACAGATGTTTACAGACACCAAATGAATGCTGAATCAAGAAAAAGGCAACTTCAAGGAAAGCTGTGTGGCATGTTGTTACTGGATTGTGCCTCTTCCCTGCCCCAGCTCAGTGCCTGGTTTGATGTGGCAGCCTGTGTTTCCAGCTTGGGTTCTGAAGGAACCCAAGGGTCTTGGGTTCTGAAGGAAGCAGACCACAACTTACGCATTTTTGTGTTTTTTCAAACTGCGTGGCAAAGAGTGCATCTCTTTCCTCTGTCTTGGAGGTAGCTCTGAGTGGAGGAGCAGCGAGCGTAGACTAGACTGAAAGCCTGTAGCTGCCTGGGTCCAGAGATGGTGATTGAGTTACACAATAGAAACACTCTAGGATTAAGTTAAGGAGCTGGGAAGAAAGTATCATGGGGAACATGGGCATTGAGAAGTACCCATATACACTGGGGAATTTAGAAACCACCTACATGCCCAGGGCAAGATGCAAGCCCAGAAAAAACTTAAGAAAATTACAAGGTTTCACTTTGGGCCGATTTCTAGGCCCCGTGCAAGCCTGGCTAATGAATGAAGGAGCACCCCAGCACAGTCCAATCTGCCAAGATTGAAAGGTTTTTTTGTTTTTTTTTAATTTTGCTTTTTTTTTTTTTAACTCCTGTCATCACTGTCAGAACAATAACTTTGGAACATAAGCTGAGGGAACAGAGGCTTCAGTGAATACACGTCAAGTAATCCAGTCTTTGCAAAAATACTTTAGAAAAGTCACTTAACCAGCATACTCCTACAGTTAAAAAAAAAAAAATCCACAAACGCTGTGTCTTAGGTGGTGCTCTCTAGAGAAGCAAAACCAATGAAATATATGTATATACACTTCATTGATTTTGCTTCACTAGAGGACCCAGGAGGTAAACACACACACAGATATTTCTCTCAAGGAAATGGCTTATGCAGTTGTGGAGGCTGGCAAGCCCCAAATCTGTTGGTCAGGTGTCAGACTGGAGGCTTCTGACTCACGTGGTTGCAGGGGCTGATGAATCACAAATTGGCAGGTCAGAAAGCAGGCCGCTGGCTCAGGTCCCAAGAACCAGAGGTCAGGTTATGACAACCGGATGCAGGGTCCAGAGCGAGAGCTTTCCCAGAGCATCCATATATATGAGGTGCAGGCCACACCTCCCAAAGAAACTCGCCTATCATCAGATACTTGAGTAAGAGTGTGACGAGTAACACTGTCTTGTAAGGATGTGATTCATGATAAACCCTGCACTAATCCTGCCTCGTTAACATATACAGATTAGGCTTTAAAACGCATAAAATGGAGGATAATTATATAACGTCACAAAATGAAGAATAATTACAATTATAGCCTAGCAAAGTTGATACATAACATTAACCATTACAATTCACCCTTTGTCAACCTGGCATCTGTACACAAATCACACATAATCTCTTTTAAAAATGATTATAAAGTATTTGTGCCTAACATAGAATATGTGTACAACCAAAAACTCACTAGCCCCGTTTACATCTTACATTTTATAAGTGATGGGATAAGGTAGGGAAAAAAACATCAAGTATATATGTCTGTATATTATATATGTATATATAGATGCACACATGTATGATATTTAATTACAGTCCTTGTATCTGCAACTGGTCATGTTTTCATAAGTAGTATTTAGAACTACCTTCTTCCACCACCCATTTCATAATCTTTTTACCTTCAGGAAGTATCTCAGCTAGTACTATTAAGAGATGCCCTGAGGAATCTCCTGTATTCCAGACATACTCTTCTTTACCTCCACTGTGTAATATCAATCTAATTTCCCATTGGTAATCGGGATCAATCACACCAGCCAATATGGTAACTCCCTTCTTTGTTGATCCAGAGGCACGAGAAGCTCAAAGTGGCCAGGTGGCATTCTTAACTTTCAGTTCAATGGAATCAGTGTTGTGTCTCCAGGTGGAAGCATTCAGCCCTTTGGAACTAAGACCTTTAGACCTGCAGAGCATAGGATCACGTGGACAGGAAGCAAAAATTTTGGGAGAGGGTCACTGGGGGAATAATGGTGGTGCCACTCGCGTTTCTTCCCCTTGAATCTTGGCTTTGGGGGAAACAGCAGCATACAATGGATGCTGCTTTAGAGCATATACAGCCTCCTGGAGAACATTGCCCCAACCCTGCAAAGTACTGACACCTAGTTGGCACCATAATTGTGTCTTTAGAAGGCCATTCCATTGTTCTATCAAGCCAGATGCTTCAGGATGATAGGGAACATGGTAGAACCAGTGAATTCCATGAGCATGGGCCCATTGCCACACTTCATTTACTGTTAAGTGAGTCCCATGGTATAGGGCAATGCTGCTTGGGATACCATCATGGTGGATAAGGCATTCTGTTAGTTGCGTGGATGGTAGTTTTGGCAGAAGCAATGAGTGCAGGGAAGGCAAATCTATATCCAGAGTAGGTGTATATTCCAGTAAGAACAAAAGACTGCCCTTTCCATGATGGAAGAGGTCTAATATAATCAACCTGCCATCAGATTGCTCACTGATCACCTCAAGGGATGGTGCCATATTGGGGACGCAATGTTGGTGTCTGCTGCTGGCAGATTGGGCACTTAGCAGTGGCTGTAGCCAAGTCAGCCTTGGTGAGTGGAAGTCCATGTTGCTGAGCCCATGCATAACTTCCATTCCTGCCACCGTGGCCACTTTTTTCATGAGCAAAATGGGCAGTGACAAGATTCCCTGGGGAAAGAGGATGACTTGTTTCCAAAGAACAAGTTATTCTACCCACTGGATTGTTAAAGTTTTCCTTTGCTGAGGTCACCGTCTGCTGAACATTCACATGAGACACAAATGTCTTTACTTCTTTGGTCCATTCAGAGAAGTCTAACAACATACCTCTTCCCCGTACCTCTTTGTCAACAGTTTTCTAATCATGTTCTTTCCAAGTCCCTGGCCATCTAGCTGAACCATTGGCCACAACCCGTGAATCAGTATACAATTGCACATCTGGCTATTTCTCCTTCCAAGCAAAGTGAACCACCACGTGCACTGCTCGAAGTTCTGTTCCTTGGGAGTATTTCCCTTCACCACTGTCCTTCTGGGAGGTCTCAGAAAGGGGTTGCAGTGCTGCATATTGTGCAGAACCATCTGTAAACCTTGCACAAGTTTTCTCTTCCTTGGTCAATGGATCATCAGGAACTCCCCAAGAGGCCATAGGTGCAGGATGGGAAGGTGAAGGTAATGTGACAAGAGTGGAGACGGCATTTGGGCCGCTTCCTCATGCAAATTACTTTTGCCTCCAGGTCCTGCTCAAGCCCAGTCTCGTATATACTACTTCCATTTAATAATGGAGTGCTCCTGTATATGTCCGACTTTATGACTCTGTGGGTAAGACAACACACAGTTAATCATAAGCAGCTCAGGCCACATGGTGACTTGGTGGCCATGGTTAAGCATTCAGTCTCTACTAAGGCCCAGTAACAAGCCAAAAGCTATTTCTGAAAAAGATAGTTATCTGCAGAGGATGGCAAAGCTTCACTCCAAAATTCTAAGGGTCTGTGCTGTGATTCACCAATAGGGGTCTGCCAAAGACTAGGACCAGCATCTCTGCCACTGATACTTCAAGCACCGTTGGATTAGTGGGATCATATGGCCTAAGTGGCAGCCTTCACGGCAGCCTGAACCTGTTACAGAGCCTTCTCTTGTTTTGGGCCCTACTGAAAACTAGTAGCTTTTCAAGGCACTTGATAAGCTGGAGTAGCACACCCAAATGAGGTATATGTAGCCTCAAAAATCCAAACAGGCCCACTAGGTGTGCCTCCTTTTTAGTTGGGGGAAGGCCCAGATGCAATAACTTATCCTTCACTTTAGAAGGACTATATCGACATGTCCCACACCACTTGACTCCTAGAAATTTCACTGAGGCTGAAGGCGTCTGAATTTTTTTTCTTGTTTTTTTAATTGTATTTCAAGTGAAAGTTTACAATTCAAGTTAGTTTCTCATACAAAAATTTATACACACATTTTTATGTGACCCTAGTTGCTCTCCCTATACTGTGACAGCACACTCCTCCCTTCCACCCTGGATTTCCCATGTCCATTCATCCAGCTCCTGACCTTCTCTGCCTTCTCATCTCGCCTCCAGACAGGAGCTGACCATTTAGTCTCATGTATCTACTTGAGGTAAGAAGCACGCTCTTCATGAGTATCATTTTATGTCCCATAGTGCAGTCTAATCTTTGCCTGAAGAGTTGGCCTCAGAAATGGTTTTAGTTCTAGGTTGACAGAGAGTCTGGGGGCCATGCTTTCTGGGGTTCCTCCAGTCTCAGACCATTAAGTCTGGTTGCTTTACTAGAATTTGAGTTCTGCACCCCACTTTTCTCCTACTCCATCAGAGACTCTTTGTTGTGTTCTCTTAAGGGTGGTCATTGGTGGTAGACGGGCACTCTATTTCTTCTAGTCTCAGGCTGATGGAGTCTTTGGTTTATGTGGCCCTTCCTGTTTCTCGGGCTAATATTTTCCTTGTGTCTTTGGTATTCTTCATTCTTCTTTACTCTAGGTGGGTTGAGACCAATTGATGCATCTTAGATGGCCACTCACTAGCTTTTAAGACCCAGACGTGACTCACCAAAGTAGGATGCAGAAAATTTTCTTAACAAACTTTGTTATGCCAGTTGACCTAGATGGCCCCTGAAAGCATGGTCCCCAGACCCCCAACCCTGCTACTCTGTCCCTAGAAGTGTTTGATTGTATTCAGGAAACAGCTTTTGTTTAGTCCAGTTGTGCTGACTTCCCCTGTAGTGTGTGCTGTCCTTCCTTTCACCTAAGACAATTCTTGTCTACTATCTAGTTAGTGAATAACCCTCTCCCTCCCTCCTCACCCTCATAACCATCAAATAATGTTTTCTGTGTTTAAACCTTTTTTTGAGTTCTTATAATAGTGGTCTCATACAATATTTGTCCTTTTGTGACTGACTAAATTCACTCAGCATAATGCCTTCCAGATTCCTCTATCTTATGTTTCACGGATTCATCATTGTTCTTTATCACTGTGTAGTATTCCATTGTGTGAATATACCATAATTTGTTTATCCATTCATCCGTTCATGGGCACCTAGATGGTTTCCATCTTTTTACTATCGTGAACAGTGCTGCAATGAACATGGGTATATCTATTCGTGTGATGGCCCTTGTTTCTCTTGGATATATTCCCACCAACAGTGTATAACTGTTCTGGTCTCTTCACAACCTCTCCAACATTTATTATTTTGTGTTTTTTGGATTAATGTTAGCCTTGGTGGGGTGAGATGGTATCTCCTTGTAGTTTGATTTGCATTTCTCTAATGGCTAATGATCATGAGCATTTCCTCCTGTATCTATCTGTTAACCTTCTGAATGTCTACTTTGGTGAAGCGCCTGTTTATATCCTTTGCCCATTTACAATTTGAGTTTTTTTGTTGTTGCTGAGGTTTTGTAGTATCTTGTAGATTTTAGAGATTAGACGCTGGTTGGATTTGTCATAGCCAAAAATCTTTCCCCAGTCTGTAGGTTGTCTTCTTACTCTTTGGGTGAAGTCTTTTGATGAGCATAAGTGTTTGATTTTTGAGAGTTCCCAGTTATGTAATTTCTCTTCTAGTGTTTGTGCATTGTTACTTATGGTTTGTAATCTGTTTATGCTATGTATCAGGGCTCCTAGTGTTGTCTTTATTTTTTCTTCCATGATCTTTATCGTTTTTGATTTTATATTTAGGTCTTTGATCCATTTTGAGTTAGTTTTTGTGCATGGTGTGAGGTATGGGCCTTGTTTCAGTTTTTTGCAGATGGATACCCAGTTATACCAGTCCTGTTTGTTAAAGAGACTGTCTTTTCCCCAGATAACTGACTTTAGACCTTTGTCAAATATCAGCTGCTCATAGGTGGATGAATTTATATCTGGATTCTAAATTCTGTTCTATTGGTCTATGTATCTGTTGTTGCACTAGTACCAGGCCGTTTTGTCTATCATGACGGGATAATAGGTTCTAAAATCAGGTAGTGTGAAGCCTCCCACTTTGTTCTTCTTCAGTAGTTAGTGCTTTACTTATCCAGGGCCTCTTCTCTTTCCACATGAAGTTGGTGATTTGTTTCTCCATCTCCTTAAAAAATGTTGTTGGTATTTGGATCGGGATTGCATTGTATCTGTGGATCATTTTGGGTAAAATTAACATTTTTACAATGTTGCATCTTCCTATCCATGAGCATAGTATGCTTTTCCACTTACTTAGGTCTCTTGGTTTCTTGCAGTAGTGTTTTGTAGTTTTCTTTGTATAGGTCTTTTACATCTCTGGTTAGATTTATTCCTAAGTATTTTATCTTTTGGGAGGCTATTTTAAATAGTATTGATTTGGTGATTTCCTTTTTGAAGCTTTCTTTATTGGTCTAGAGGAATCTAACTGATTTTTGTATATTTATCTTGTATGCTAATACTTTTCTGAAATCTTCTATTAGTTCCAGTACTTTTCTTGTGGATTCTTTGGGGTTTTCTGTGTATAAAATCATATCATCTGCAAATAGAGATACTTTTACGTCTTCCTTACCAATTTGGATGCCCTTTATTTCTTTTTGTAGCCTAATTGCTCTGCCTAGGACTCCAGCACAGCGTTGAATAAGAGTGGTGATAAAAGGCATCCTTGTCTGATTCCCGTTCTCAAGGGGAATGCTTTCAGACTCTCTCCAGTTAGGATGATGCTGCCTATTGGTTTTATATAAATGCCCTTAATTATGTTGAGGATTTTCCCTTCTATTCCTATTTTGCTGAGAGTTTTTATCATGAATGGGTGTTGGACTTTGTCAAATGCCTTTTCTGCATCAATTGATAAGATCATGTGGTTCTTGTCCTTTGCTTTATTTATGTGATGGATTACATTGATTGTTTTTCTAATGTTGAACCATCCCTGCATACCTGGTATAAATCCCACTTGATCATGGTGAATTATTTTTTTGATATCCTCTTTAATTCTACTGGCTAGAATTTTGTTGAGGATTTTTGCGTCAATGTTCATGAGGGATATTGGTCTGTAATTTTCTTTTTCTTTTTTTTTTTTTGTGGTGTCTTTACCTGGTTTTGGTATCAGGGTTATGCTGGCTTCATAGAAGAGTTTGGGAATATTCCATCCTTTTCTACGCTCTGAAGTACCTTTAGTAGTAGTGGTGTTAACTCTTCTCTGAAAGTTTGGTAGAATTCTCCAGTGAAACCGTCCAGGCCAGGGCTTTTTGTTGTTGTTGTTGGGAGTTTTTAAATTACCTTTTCAATCTCTTCTTTTGTTATAGCTTTATTTAGTTATAGGTTTATTTAGTTCTACTCTGTGTTAGTTTAGGTAGGTAGTGAGTTTCTAGCAATTTGTCCGTTTCCTCTAGGTTTTCAAATTTGTTATAGTTTTTCATTGTATTCTGTTATGCTTCTTTTAATTTCAGTTGAGTCTGTTGTGATATCACCCATCTCATTTCTTATTTGGGTTATTTGCTTCCTCTCCTGTTTTTCTTTTGTCAGTTTGGCTAGTGGATTACCAATTTTGTTAAGTCTTTTCAACGAACCAGCTTTTGGTCTTGTTAACTATTTCAATTGTTTTTCTATTCTCTGTTTCATTTAATTCTGTTCTGATTATTATTTCCTTTCTTCTGGTGCCTGAGGGCTTTTTTTGCTCCTCTCTTTCTACTTGTTTGAGTTGTAGTGTTAATGTTTTGATTTTGACCCTTGTTTTTGGACATGTGGATTTATTGCTATAAACTGACTTCTGAGCACTGCTTTTGCTGTGTCCCAAAGGTTCTGGTAGGATGTGTTTTCATTCTCACTTGATTCTATGATTTTCTTTATTCCATCCTTAATTTCTTCTATAACCCGGTAGTTTTTGAGCAAGGTGTTGCATTCAGATTCCATGTCTTTGATTTTTTTCCTTACTTTTTCTGTTATTTATTTCTACTTTTATGGCTTTATGGTCAGAAAAGATGCTTTGTAATATTTCAATGCTTTGGATTCTGTTAAGGCTGGCTTTATGGCCTAATATGTTATCTATTGTGGAGAATGTTCTGTGTGCATTGGAAAAGAAAGTATATTTGGCTGCTGTTGGGTAGAGTGTTTGGTGTATGTGTATGAGATCAAGTTGGTTGATTGTGGCATTTAGATCTTCTGTGTCTTTAATAAGCTTCTTTCTGGATGTTCTGTCCTTCACTGATAGTGATGTGTTGAAGTCTCCTACTATTACTGTGGAGCTATCTATCTCTCTTTTCAATGCTGTTAGAGTTTGCTTTATGTATTTTCGAGCCCTGTCATTGGGTGTGTAAATATTTATTATGGTTATGTCCTCCTGGTGTATTGACTCTTTAATCATTGTGTAGTGTCCTTCCTTATCCTTTGTGGTGGATTTTAAAGTCTATTTTTTCAGAGATTAATATTGCCCCTCCTGCTCTTTTTTGAGTGTTGTTTGCTTGATATATTTTTTCCATCCTTTGAATTTTAGTTTGTTTGTGTCTTTAAGTCTAAGGTGTGTTTCTTGTAGCCAGCATATAGATGGATAATGTTCTTTTATCCAATTTGCCACTCTGTCTCTTTACTGGTGCATTTAGTCCATTTACATACAGTGTAATTATTGATAGGTATGAGTTTAGTGCTGTCATTTTGGTGTCTTTTTTGCTGTGTTGTTGACCGTTTCTTTGTTCCCTTAATTTTCCGTGCTGAGTCGTTTTTCTTTATGTATTTTCTTTTCCTGTTTTTCACTGTTATTGATTTTGTATTCGCTGAGTTTATGTTTTTCTTGTTTTTTATTTTGATGTACAGGATTTTTAGTTTCCTTTGCAGTTACCTTAGTATTTACCCATATTTTTCTAAGTTTAAACCACTCTTTTATTTCTTTATATTGCCTTGACTTCTTCTCCATATGAAAAATCTATGACTACATTTTTTAGTCCCTCTTTTTTAATATTGTCATCTTTTACCTATTGATATCTCTATTTCCTTATTTTCAATGTTTTAGCTTTGATTTACTTTTGTGACTTCCTTATCTGGTTTGATATCTGGTTGCTCTGTCCTGTGTTCTAGTCTTGGGTTGTTATCTGATGTTTTTGATTTTCTAACCAGATGACTCCCTTTAGTGTTTCTTTTAATTTTGGTTTGGTTTTTGCAAATTCCCTAAACTTCTGTTTATCTGGTAATGCCCTAATTATGCCATCATATTTGAGAGAGAGTTTTTCTGGATGTATAATTCTTGGCTGGCAATTTTTTTCCTTCAAGGCTTTATATATGTCATCCCATTTCCTTCTTGCCTGCATGGTTTCTGCTGAGTAGTCGGAGCTTTTTCTTATTGACTCTCCTTTGTAGATGACTTTTCATTTAACCCTAGCTGCTCTTAAAATTCTCTCTTTATCTTTGGTTTTGGCAAGTTTGATTATAATATGGCTTGGTGACTTTCTTTTGGGATCTACCTTATGTGGGGTTTGATGAGCATCTTGGATAGATATCTTCTCATCTTTTACGATATCAGGGAAGTTTTGTGCCAACAAATATTCAATAGTTCTTTCTGTATTTTTTGTTATCTCCCTATTCTGATACTCCAGTCACTTGTAGGTTGTTCCTCTTGATAGAGTCCCACACAATTCTTAGGGTTTCTTCATTTTTTAAAAATTCTTTTATCTGCTTTTTCCTCAAATACATTGGTGTCAAGTCCTTTACCTTCAATCTCACTAATTCTGACTTCTATTGCCTAAATTCTTCTCCTATGACTTTCTATTGAATTGTCTAATTCTGAAATTTTTTTTGTTAATCTTCTGGATTTCTGATTGCTATCTCTCCATGGATTCTTGTGGCCTGTTAAATTTGTCACTGTGGTCGTCTCTAATCTTCTTAAGTTCCTCTATTGCTTTGACTATATGTTCCTTGCATTGTTGTGCATTTTACATGATCTCCTTCCTGATCTCTTGAAGAGTTCTGTATATTAATCTTTTGTATTCTACCTCCGGTAATTCCAAGAAATTCTCTTTCTCAGGAAAATTTCTTGATTCTTTCTTTTGGGAGCTTGTTGAAGGCATCCTGGTCTGCCTCTTTGTGTGATTTGATATTGACTGTTGTCTCTGAGCCATCAATAATTTATTATATTTATTTATTTTATGTTTGCTTACTGTGTCCTAACTTCTTCTTTTGTTTTGTTTTGATGTGCCCAAATACACTGCTCATGTGAGTTAATTTGGTTATTGGAGCCCTTGAAGCTCTAAAGTCCTGTTAGCAGGTGGTACAGCTGTTACTAGGTATGTGAGCCCAGGATGTTTACTTTTCTGTATGGATTCAGCTCAAGTATCTAGTTATTCAGTCACCAACTGTGTGATGCTGGCTCTCACCTACAGTCCTAGACAGGCAGGTGTGATTGGTGTAGGCACAAGTATCTGCCTTCAGTAGGGGGTCATGTGCTGAGCAAAGTAGGGGGCTGACAGCTGCCCTTGAGTGTCTGGGAGGAAAGCATATCCCTGTACCCTACAGTGCATTGGTGGGTGGGTTTTGCAGCCTATGAGCACTCAGTGCTGTTGACTGTAAGGACTGGGAGGCACCACTTATTCTTGGACCCCTGTCATGGGTGGCTAGTTGGTATGGCTGGAGCCACCAGTCCTCAGGCCCCTGATGTGGGTAGAGAGCATTGTCAAATGTCATGAACCTGTCACTTCACTATATAGCTGATACAGTTGAAGTTATGCATCAGGTATATGCCCTGATGTACTGTGGTAATGAGGGCCTACACTGTTGAAATGGGCCCACACAGGTCTATGCAGGGGTGAAAGGCATTCAAAGTCCATGGACCCCTTATACCTGTGCCTAGGCAAAGGAGCTGTGCCTACCCTGAGTTCCTGGCTTAGGGGAGCTGGCAGATTATTTTTTCCTGTTTGTTGATTTGTTCCCTCTGCAAGGCTGGGGGAATGGCTCAGGGTGTGTGACGTGTCCTACTTCTGGCCCAGGGGCCTTGGCAATCACTCAAGCTGGCCCAGGACCCAATGCAGAGCAGGGAGGGGGCAGGAGAGAGGGTTTTCCCAAAGTCTGTTTTTTGATCCACGTGTTAGGTCAAACACATGTACTTATCTTTTGCTGATTGAGAGCTGCTGGAGGCCTGAGTAGACTGTCTGCCACTTGGTCTCTCCTGATGTGGTAAACGCCTTCCGAGTGCCACTGCTTGCCTCACCATGCACATCAGCTGATCCACCCTGAAGGGTGCCAGCTCCTGCTTGGTCATGTCTGGCAACTCTTGCTGCTTCTGTACCATCTTTCCCTCCCCCTGCCACTCAGTCCAACTCCTCAACTTTGCCTTTGATGTTTAAGGCTCCTAGACTGTCATATATAATTAATTAATTTGTTTTTTTGGGTCTTTGTTTTAAGAGGGACCACAGGAAGCCTCTGACTACTATGCCATCTTGGCCCTGCCCACACCTGAATTTTTGTTGGATTAATTTCACACTAACACTCAAATGTTTTACCATTAAGTCCAGAGTCATTGACATTTCTTCCTTACTAATTCCAATCAGCATATCAATGTAATGAACCAGTGTGACATCCTATGGACAGGAAAGGTGATCAAGATTCCTGTGGACTAAATTAGGACACAGGACTAGAGAGTTGATATATCCTTGAGGGAGGACACTGAAAGTATATTGTTGGCCTTGTAAGCTGAAGGCAAACTGCTTCTGGTGGTCCCTTGAGACAGGTATGTAGACAAAGGCATTCACGAGAATAATAGCTGCATACCAGGTACCAGGAGATGTTTTAATTTGCTCAGGCAATGAAACCACATCTGGAACAGCAGCTGCAATTGGAGTCAGTACCTGGTTAAGTTTTTGATAATCTACTGTCATTCTCCAAGACCCATCTGGTTTTTGCACTGGCCAAATGGGAAAATTTTATGAGGATGTGATGTGGTGGGAATCACCACCTCTGCATCCATCAAGTCCTTGGTGGCAGTTATCTCCACAATCTCTCCAGGAATGCAGTATTGCTTTTGGCTTACTCTTTTCCTAGGAAGAGGCAGTTATAATGGCTTCCACTTGGCTTTTTCTGCCATAATAGCCCTTACTCCATTTGTCAGGGATCCAACGTGGGAGTTCTGCCAGTTGTTCAGTGTATCTATTCCAACTATGTTTTGTGGAACTGGGGAAATCACTACAGGATGGGTTTGGGGACCTACTGGACCTACTGTGAGATGGACATGAGCTAAGGCTCCATAAATAAACTGACTTCCCTATGCCCTTAGTCTGACTGGTGGGCCACAGTGATGTTTTGGGTCCCCTGGAATTAGTGTTAGTTCAGAGCCAGTGTCCAGTAATCCCAGAAAGTCTGATTATTTCCTTTTCCCCAATGAACAGTCACTCTCATAAAAGGCTGGAGATCCCTTTGGAGAATGCTGGAAGAAAGATTAACAGTGTACATTTTTGGCAGTGTAGTGGGGTCCTTCCTCAAGCAGACCCAGCCTCCCCTTTGTTCAAAGGGTTATGGGTCTGTAAACTCACTCAAGTCTGGGAATTGATTGAGGGGTCATGACTCTCTAGCGATTCGAATTAAACTGCTTTCTGTTGACCTAGAATTATTCTGCCTGTACAGGTCAAATCAAATAAATATTTGGCAGATTTCACATCTATATCACTCCTAGGGACACCATGAATAAGTAGCCAAAGCCATAAGTCCATATAAGTCAAGCTATTCTGATTACTGCTTTGACCCACTGTTCATTATGATAACCACACCCACCTTATTTTTGTCAGTTGAGTGCTGCCACTTGGCCCCTACCACCACAAGGTCCAATCGGCCCCATTGTAGTTTTGTGTCTTAATTCAGTTAGGGCAGTTCCCACTGTCAAATCTGACATAAAATAGCAATCACAGCACTCTTCAAAGATGCTGGAACTCCGTTCACAAATTTGTTCTTCACTGTTGTGGTAAAAGTTGTGTCCTCTGGGCACTCCGTGTGTGGGTCTGGGGGGTCTAACCTGATAAGTCCACTCTAGCATGCCAATTTCTCTAAGCCTTTGAATATCTTCTTCTACAGTATACCAAGATAGGTCTGGTACTTCAGCTTGATTTAGTGTAGGCCACCGTGTAATCATGCTTCAGCAAGCCAGCCAATAATCTGTTAGATACTTTCCTAACTTCTCGAGCTGAAACACTGAATGAAGAATCTGTGCTTAGTGGACCTGTATGAATAAACTCAGACTGATCCATCTTTAAGTTCCTTTCACCATTATTCAACACCCTTATAGCCATTTCCACACATATACCCCAGGTTTCTGTTTGTAAATATTATAAAAGTAAAGCAGTTCTTTGGAGTACAGTAGTGTAGTGCACTTCACCTTTTGAGGTTTACTGGGACTTAAGTTATATATCTAGGAGCCAAAATGGATGATGAGGATTGTTTTGAGAACATTCAGCATTGTCTTGTAAAGCATCTGGCTTAGGCAATGCCCCAGGCAATGACTCAGCCACCTCCTTAGGTGAAGACTCAGATGGTGCCCCAGGCAGTATCTCAGACAATGGCTCTTCAAACACAGCTGGGTTAATCTCATCAGGTGGGGGTGGAAAGGCTAATGGTTTTGTTGGCAAGATTGATTCAATGGAATTTAGGGACTCATTATCCCCAGCTTCCTGATTATCTGCCCGTATGTCCCCATCCCACATTTCAGGATTCCATTTCTGCTCAATCAGTGTGCTCACTTTAGCTTTGAGGTTGGGAATTCAATTTGTGTAATTCAGCCAGTCATATGATTAGACTCTGCGTTTGGTTTTCTGCAATATAGGCTCTGTTCCTACAAGAAATAAGGCTTTCTTTCAAGGCATAAGTGGCAACTTTGAGGATATTTCTGTGGAACTTGAGCTTGACTCTGAAACACTGAGCTCATCTCTTTCTTTCACCACTTTGCCTAGTGGAAGTAGGACCAACCAACCAGCTTCCTTATACTTCTCATTCTGACAAAATTGTAGAAAGTTCTCAAACATGTACTCACCCAGAGCCTTGCCTCTCACCAATATCTTATCTATTGATGGTGATATTTTCCTTATTTCTATTGCCATCTCATGCCATGGATTAACATTGCACTCTTTACTACTGAAAGCAGAGTCATCAACATCTTTTTTAAATTGTTTTTATTGTACTTTATATGAAAGTTTACAGAACAAATAGTTTCTCATTAAACAGTACACATATTGTTTTATGACGTTGGTTAACAACCCCAAGACATGTCAACACTGTCCTTTCTGGACCTTGGGTTCCCTATTCCCAGCTTTCCTGTCCCCTCCTGCCTTCTAGTTCTTGTCGTGGGCTGTTGTGCACCATTAGTCTCATTTTGTTTTATAGGCCTGTCTAATCTTTGGCTGAAGGGTGAACCCAGGGAGTGATTTCATTACTGAGCTAAAAGGGTGTCTGGGGACCATACTCTGGAGGTTTCTCCAGTCTCTGTCAGGCCAGTAAGTCTGGTCTTTTTTGTGAGTTAGAATATTGTTCCACATTTTTCCCCAGCTCTGTCCGGGACCCTCTGTTGTGATCCCTGTTGCGGTGGTAGCTGGGCACCATCTATCTGTGCTGGACCCAGTCTGGTGGAGGTCATGGTAGTTGTGGTCTATTAGTCCTCTAGACTAATCTTTCCCTTGTGTCTTGTTTTTTTCATTCTCCCTTGCTCCCGAAGGGGTGAGACCAGTGGAGTATCTTAGATGGCTGCTCACAGGCTTTTAAGACCCCAGATGCTACTCACCAAGGTAGAATGTAGAACATTTTATTTATAAACTATGTTATACCAATTGAGCCAAATGTTCCCTGAGACCATGGTCCCCACAGCCCTCCGCCCAGCAATTTCATCCCTCAGGGAGTTTGAATGTGTCTATGGAGCTTCCTTGACCTTTCCTTGTACAAGTTGTGCTGGCTTCCCCTGTATTTTGTATTGTCTTACCCTTCACCAAATTTACCACTTATCTATTGTCTACTTAGTGTTCCCCCCACCCCTCCCCTCCCTCGTAACCAACAAAGATTGTTTCTTTTCATGTGTAAAACTTTTCATGAGTTTTTACAGTAGTAGTCTCATACAATCCTTTTGTGATTGGCTTATTTCACTCAGCATAATGCCCTCCAGATTCATCCATGTTATGAGATGCTTCACAGATTCATCATCATTCTTCATCGTTGCATAATACTCCATTGTATGTACCACAGTTTGTTTATCCATTCATCTGCTGATGGGCATCTAGGTTGTTTCCATCTTTTTGCTATTGTGAACAATTCTGCCATGAACATGGCTGTGCATGTGTCTATTAGTGTGATGGCTCTTAGTTCTCTAGGATATATTCCTAGGAGTGGGATGGCTGGATCATATGGTATTTCTATTTCTAGCTTTCTAAAGAAGCACCATGTCATTTTCCAAAATGGTAGTATCATTTTGCATTCCCATCAGCGGTGCATAAGAGTTCTGATCTCCCCACAGCCTCACCAATATTTGTTATTTCCTGTTTTTTTGATTTGTGCCAAAAGTGCTGGGGTGAGATGGTATCTGGTTGGGTAAGTAGATGTGTATTATGGTTATATATTCATGATGGATCATCCCTGTAATCATAATATAGTGCCCTTCTTTGTCTTTTATGGTGGATTTTGTTTTAAAGTGTATATTTTATCTGAGATTAGTATTGCCACTCCTGCTCTTTTTTGGTAGCTGTTTGCTTGATATATATTTTTCCATCCTTTGATTTCTAATAAATTTATGCCTTTGTTTCTAAGGTGTGTCTCTTGTAGAGAGCATATTGATGGATCCTTTTTTTAAAAATACATTCTGTCACTCTCTGTCTCTTTATGGCTGCATTTAGGCCATATACATTCAGTGTAATTATTGATAGGTGTGAGTTTATTGCTGTAATTTTGTAGGTTTTTTTTTTGTTTGTTTGTTTTTGTTTTTTTTTGTGGTGCTGACGTTTTCTTTGTTCCTTTTACTCTCCTGTGCTGAATTCCTTCTGCTTGTGGATTTTTTTTTCATTTCTTTTGTTTTTGTAGATTTTGTTTTTACTGAGACTTTGTTTTTCTTCTTTCTTTTGATGAGTAGGTTTGTTAACTTTCTTTGTGGTTACCTTGAAATTTACTCTTATCTTCCTAGGTTTGAACCACTCTATTATTACTTGGTATTGCCTTGCCTTCCTCTCCATTAGAAGGATCTATACCTACACAGTTTATTCCCTCTTTTATTGTTCTGTTGTTGTTGTCATTTACAGATTAACCTCTCTGGTTCCTGTTGTAATTGTTTTGGTTTTGGATAGTCCTTGAAAGTTCATTTCCTAGGTTGGTATCTGGCTGGTATGCTCTCGTGCCCTAGATTCAGCCTGTGGTCTGATGTTGTTTGTTCACAAACTGAAGGACCCTCTTTAATAATTCTTGTAAGTTTGGTTTGGTTTTTGCATAGTCCCTTAATTTCTGTTTATCTGGAAATGACCTATTTTCACCAATATATTTGAACGAGAGTTTTGCAGGATAGATTATTTTTGGTTAGCAATTTTTTTTTCTTTCAAGGTTTTATATATGTCATCCCATTGCCTTCTTGACTGCATGGTTTCTGCCAAATAACCGAAGCTTAGTCTTCTTGTTTCTCGTCTGTATATGACTTTTCGTTTTTCTTGAACTGCTCTCAGGATTCTTTCTTTGTCTTTGGTTTTAGAGAGTGTGATTGTGATAGGTCTTGGTGATTCTCTTTTAGGTTCTATCCTATATGGAATTCTTTAAGCTTCTTAGATGGTCAGCTTTTTATCTTTCATGATATTGGGGAAGTTTTCTGTCAGCAGTTCTTCAATGATCCTCTCTGTGTTTTCTGTTTTCTCTCCTTGTTCTGGAACCCCGATCACTCACAAATTTTGGCTTTTGATTGTATCCCACATAATTCTCAGGGTTTCTTCATTTTTCTTTGTTCTTTTTTCTGATTTTTTCCTCAGAGTTGTATCCAAGTGTTTGACTTCAATTTTCCTGATCTTGTCTTCCATCATTTCAAACCTACTCCTCAGCCCTCCTATGACACTGTCCATTTCTGAAATCTTGTTGTTTATCTTTTGGATTTCTAATTGTTTTTGCATGATTTCTAGTTGTAAGTTTATTTTGACATTTTTTCCTGTATTATTTTCCGAATTCTTCCAATTTTTGTCTGTATTTTCCATGAGTTCATCTATTTTTTCCTCATTTTTGTCTGCTTTTTGCTTCAACTCTTTGATAGCTCTGAATATTAGAGATTTGAATTCCCTATCAGGTAGTTCTAGTGCCTTTTATTCTACTGGAAAGTCATTTGGTGTTTTATTGTGAATGCCTACTGGAACCATCCTGTCCTTTTTTAAATATATTTTGATATTATCTGCCGTCTTTGGGACATTCAATAGTTATTTTCCTCTTTTATTGATTGTAGATTTGTTTGTTTCATCCTGCTTTTTGTTTTACTTGGTTATACCTAAGTAGGCAGGCTGTCTGTTCTTTGTTGTTTGCTCGTCTGTGGACACAATACTTTTCACCTCCTTGTCCAATGGTCAGGTACTGACAGTCTCTTAGTTATGGTGCAGCAGGGCAGGTCAAGCTGAAGGAGAGTTGCTGGGATGGGTTGTTTGTGGCATGTATTAGGGATGACAGGGTGGGCTGGGAATCAGTACAAGAAAGATTCCGGTAAGCTGTGCCTATGCTTCTTGGGCATGTGATGTTCAGTGCATGGGGCAGGTAGGCAGGAAAGGGTGGGGGGGAGATTGTGATGTGTGGAGCTAAGGTGGGTATGGAAAAGAGGAGAGAGAAACAGGAACCAAAAAGAAACAAACAAAAAAGAGTGCTAAGGGAGCTTGCCATTGGAGTAGAGAAATGAAAAACTGAGAAATGGAGAAAAACAAAAACAGTAAAATAAATAAATAAATAAAAATTAGAAAGAAAAAGAAAAGAAAGGCTCCCAGAAATCACACCAGTGTGGCTGTGAAGACTGGGGAAGTGGCTCCAAGGCCGTGAAGTACAGCCTGCCTAGAAGAGGTAGAACTGCCACACAGCACCATGTGTTCAGGAGACAGGAAGAGAAGGTAAGTGTAGAGAGATGAGAAATGGAGAAATGAAGAAAGACAGAAAGGATAAAAGAGAGAAAAGAAAACAAAAACAAAAAAAGGAATAAATGCCCCCAGAGATCCACCGTGCAGCTGCACAGAGTGGGGAAGTAGCTCCCATGCCACACAGTAAAGTCCAGCTGGAAGGGACTCCCAAGCCAAGAAAAGAAAAAGAAAACAAACAAACAGAACAAAACAAAAGAAAAAGGCCCCTGGGAGCCCACCAGCATGTCTGCGTGGGCTGGGAAATAGTTCCACAATCAAGCGGCATTTCACAGCCTTTCAAAAAGATGCAAAGATGACACACAGAGCCAGGCATCTGAGAGAAAGAAGGGGGGAGGTGGTGAGAGGTATGGAAGAAACCAAAAGAAGTGGAAAAAAGCAACACCAGCAAAAGACAAATAGCACTTATGTAGCCGGCCAATGCGGACAGGTGGAATCCAGATGGCACAGGGCTGAATCTGGTGCCTCCTGGCCAAGAGACTGTGGCAGCAGGAAGCAGAGGAGGCCGAGTGGATGTGAAGAAGGGTGGGGGGTGGGAAAGCATATATCGCTTGTTACCGGTTGTTGTTTCTCCTGCTGGAAGCTTCGTGAATCTGCTTTCCTATACTCCCTGTTTGCCAATCTCTGACGGGAGTTCAAGTTAGCTGATAGGGGTCCTCCACTCATAACTCTCCTCGCTCTCTGTTCTCTGTCAGGTTCTTATTCCATTCGTTGCTTGGCTGAGTTCTTTACCTTTTCATTTGATGCTTAGGGTTCCAGGATTGACGTTTGTCTCTGTCTGACTTAATTTTTTGCATCTTTGCTGTGGAGGGATGGCGTGGTGTTTCTGTCTATAACGCCAAGTTGCCCAGAAGTCTCATCAACATATTTAAGACTAACCAGACTTGAGAACCAATTTAGAAAACTCATCCTTACAATTTAGTTTCTCTAGAACCACTCTCAGTTCCAAATGTCTTAGGGTGGGCTCTTTAGAGAAGGAAACTCAGTAAAGGGTATATCTATGTACATATGTATCCATATATCTATATATCTAATACACATAAACATAGAGAGACAGATTTATCTCAGGGAAATGGCTCATGTGGTTGCAGATGCTGCCAAGTCCCAAGTCCATGGGTCAGGCATCGGGCCGGAGGCTTCTCCTGACTCACATAGCTTCAGGGGCTGACGAACCCAAAATTGGTATGTCTGATGGCAGGCTGCAGGCTCACTGGCTGTGGAGGCCAATGAATCCCAAGATTGGCTGGCAATATGGCAGGCCACTGGTTCAAGTCCCAAGAACCAGAGGTCAGATGATGAGGAGCCAAATGCAGGTTCCAGAGCAAGCAAAAGCCAAAGATCTTTGTAGGAATGCCCTTATACATGGGATGTGGCCACACCCCCAGGGAAACTCCCCTTACAACTGATTGGCTGATCACATCAGATCGCATCATGAACGTGATTATATTAATCACAAAATAGAAGATAACTACATCACTATATATCTGCAAACTACATCATTACATAACTGCCAAACTACATCATTACATAAGTGTCAAACCAGTGAGAATCATGGCCCAGTCAAGTTGACACACAACCTTAATCATCACAGTCTGTTTGTGTCCCTATGTCTAATGTGTGTTTCTTGTGGACAACAAATGGATGGATCATGTTTTTTATCCATTCTCCCACTCTCTGCATGGAGCATTTAGACCATTTACATTTAAGGTTATTACTGAAAATGAAGCGTCTACCTCACTCATTTTGTTATTTGTTTTTTGAGTGTGTAGTATCTTCTTTGTTTTTTTATTCTGATTTTTCTGTTTTTGTTTATTTAGTTGCCTTCTTGTGATGAACATTTTTACTTTCTTCCTTCTGAATGTTTTTTCTTGGTGATTTTTTAGTGGTTACCACATATATTACATTATACAACTTAAAAATGCAACAGTGATTAACATATGAACAACAATTAACATACATCCTTCATATAATTAATCTATTCCTGATATGCTCCTCCTTCCCCCGTTTCTGTTGGTGTGTCTCTGTTAATGTCAATATACAACCTATATTCAATAAGTTTACCTTCTACTTATTTCTTTCAAACTTCATGTTGCATTGTTTGTGGGATTTAATTATTGAGTTTATTCCCTGAAAGTATCATATACTTAATCCTTATGATTTCCCATGTTGATGTGTTGTTTTAGAGATCTCTCTCTTATTTTTTATTTATTTCCTGTGCATAGTTGTGAGTATTTATTTAATGCTCTTGTCTTCCCATTTGGAGTATTCCCTTGAGAGATACATGCAAAGCTGATCTGGTAGTGGCAAATTCCCAGAGCTTCTGTTTGTTTGGAAATATCTTGATTTTTCCCTCATTTTTGAATGACAACTTTGCTGGGTAACTAAATTTTGGTTGGCATTGTTTTTGTTCAGTATTTTACATATGTCTCCCATTGTCTTCTGGCCTTCAGAGTTTCTGGGGAGAAATTCACACTGATTCTTATGAAAGACCATTGATATGTTATATTGTGTTTTTCTCCTGCTGCTTTCAGAATTCTCTCCTTGTCTTTGGTTTTCAAGGATTTTATTAGGGTATGTCATGGAGTTGATCTTTTTGTGTCTCTTCTAATTGGGGTTCATGTAGCTTCTTGTATTTGCAGTCTTGGTTCTCTATTCAGGTCTGGGAAATTTTCTCTGATTATCTCTTGAAAAATTGTTTCAATGCCTTTGTTGTGGTGGTGGTGCTTTGGGATGCCAATAATTCTAATGTTAGATTTCTTAATTGAATCCTATATTTCCATTTGAGTTTGTTCACTTTTCTTTGTTCTTTTCTTTTGTTTCTATTGAGACCTGAGTTCAGTTACTTTGTCTTCTAGTACATGTATTCTATCTTCTGTTTGTTGAGTGTTTCTCTTTTTCTAATTCAGTTGCTTTATTCTTCAGTTCTGGTAGTTCTCTTAGTTTTGTTATTTGATGTTTTCAATTTCCCTGCTGAGTCTCTTATTTTGTTACTCCATTTGTTTCCTGATTTCCACTAGTTTTTCTGTTTGCTATTTGCTTTCTTTAAACATGTTTATCACCATAGTCTGAAAATTATCATTTTTTTCTGTTAGTCTGGTCTTCATAGGAGAAATTTCCTTTTCTTCATATTTTGCTTTTGTGTGTTTTGATGTTTTTTCTTGAACCTGAGCCATTTTGTTATTATTATTATTTTACTTTAAATTTTTTATTCTAGTTTTTGTCAGAAAATTTTCTGATTGGGTGCTCTGGTAGCACCAGAGCCAAACACGCAGCTGCCAACTGAAAAGCCAGTGCCTGTATCCACCAGCTACTGTGTGGGAGAAAGACGTGGCAGTCTGCCTCCTCAAAGACTCACAGCTCTGGGAACCCCACAGGGCAGCTCCACTCCACCCCACAGTGTCGGTATGAGTCAGAATCAATCCAGTGGCAGTGGGCTTGATCTTCTGAGAACCACTAGAGGGTACTCTTATCCTTAGGTTTTTTTCAGTGCTGATTCAGGAGTTCTGGATGCTTGATCTCTGGAATTCAATATGCATGTGGGGCGGGGGGAGGGGTTAGTTGTTCCCAGGCACTGACAAAAGAGGTGGGAATTGGCTTTCCTGTGGCAAAAGTGTGGAGCTCTCTATGTCTTTCCCTAGTGAGCACCCCTGCACAGGCTCTCCCACAGTGTTCCACTGGGGGCAGGGAGCCAGCCTTTCTCTTCTGTGTTGCCCAACTGTCTGAAGTATTCCCCTCACCCTACTGCCCTTGCAGTTCCTCCTGGTCCTAGTGCCCATCTATCTAGGTCTCAGCAAGATTCAACAGCACTCTCTCAAAGTGCCACAGTCTCCTTTCACCGCCTCCCAATTGTGCAGCTCACAAACTCCCACAGCCAATGTGCACTGCCTTAAAAAGTAGTGCTACAGCTTCCTCAGATTGACTCTCTTTTTGTGTTTCTTGTTTGGGGTGCTCCAGATGTTAGCAGGTAAGTTCTCTCAGCTTTTGTGCCATCCTCACTCCTCCTCTCCCCCACTTCTGGACTTACCTCAACTCTCCAACACCTCAACTGCCATCTGGAGTTCTGAGATCTCAGTGTGTGCTTGTTTTCAGTGGGTTAGTTGCTGGGGAGAAAATGAGAGCATCTGCTCACTTTGCTGTCTTGATCTGCCCTCCCAGAACACTTTCATAAATGGGAAGACAATGTTCCTTGGAAAATTTCAAGGTAGTTTCACAATATATTATTGTTTTATCTTTTAGTTTGTTTACATAAGAGAAAAACTCCAAATATCTAGGGAAAAAAAAAACAACTCTGGGATTATAGCCATTTTTTAAAAAGCCTTGTGATTCCTATAGGAGATTAATATATGTGCTAATGCTAAAATACTTAAAGCAGTTTGATACTGACTCCAAAGAATAGGTACAGGAACAACTGTTAAGAATTTAGTATTTGACTATGATAGTGTCATGGATTGAATTGAGTCCCCCCAAAAATGTGTGTATCAATTTGGCTAGGCCATGATTCCCCGTGTAGTGTGGTTGTCCTCCATTTTGTGATTGTAATTTTACACATCCCTGATCCAAAGTAAAGGGAGTTTCCTTGGGGTGTGACCTGCACCACCTTTTATCTCTTGTAAGAGTTAAAAGGAAAGGGAAGTAAGTGGAGAGTGAGGGACCTCATACCACCAAGAAAGAAGCACTGGGAGCAGAGCGCATCCTTTTGGACCCGCGATTCCTGCGCAGAGAAGCTCCTAGTCTGGGGGATGATGAGGACCTTCCTCCAGAGCCGACAGAGAGAGAGCCTTCCCTTGGAGCCACTACCCTGAATTTGGACTTCTAGCCTACTAGACTGTAAGCAAATAAATTTCTCTTTGTGAAAGCCATCCACTTATGGTATTTCTGTTAGAGCAGCACCAGATGACTAAGACAGATAGTATTTCTAATCAGTGGGGAAATAATCTAATTTTCAACGAGTCATCAGACGACTTCTAGGTAGGCATCTGAAATAAATATAAGGTTATATCTCGAGAACAAAAATTACAATAGATTTCCTATGAACTAAAGATTTATAACTTTAAAAATGTGCTTCTACTTCCATCAATGATGGACTAACTTGTATAAGACTTGTTGTTTTCGCTAGTTGCTCTCAAGTGATCTCTGACTCATGGTGACTCCCAGGTACAACAGAACAAAATATTGCTTAGTCCTGTGCCATGCTCACAATTGTTGATATGTTTGAGCCCATTGTTGCAGCTATTGTGTCAATCTGTCTCATTGAGGGTTTCCCCTTCCTTTACCCAACATGACCCCCTACTTTACCCAAAATGATGCCCTTTTCTAGCAATTGGTGTTTCCTGATGATGTGTCCAAAGTAAGCAAGGCAAAGTCTCACTATCCTCGCTTCTAAGAAGCATTATGACAGAATTTCCTCCAAGACTGATTTGTTTGTTATTCTTGCAGTTCACTGTACAGTCAATATTCTTCGCCAACACCACAATTCAAATGTCTTTTTTTTTAATTGTCTAGATTTTGTATGCATATTAGGTAATTGAAAAGACGATGGCTTCAGTCAGGCTCTTAAACTTAACTTGCTCTTAAGTGCAGAGTAGCTAAAGTGAACAGAAGAAATGGGGAAGTAAAAAAGCTGAACAGAAGATTTCAAAGGGCAGCTCAAGAAGACAAGGTAAAGTATTATAACAAAATATGCAAAGTCCCGGAGTTAGAAAACCAAAGGGGAAGAACACAATTGATATTTCTCAAGCTGAAAGAACTGAAGAGAACATTCAAGCCTTAAGTTGCAATACTGAAGGATTCTATGGGCAAAAAATTAAATGATGCAGGAACATCAAAAGAAAATGGAAGGAATACACAGAGTCACTGCACCAAAAAGAATTGGTTAACATTCAACTATTTCTGGAGGTAGCATATGATCAAGAACTGCTGGTACTAAAGCTGCACTGAAGGCATTGACGAAAGACAGGGCTCCAGAAACTGACAGAATACTAATTGAGATCCTTTAGCAAACAGATACAATGCTGGATGCACTTACCTGTCTATGTCAAGAAATCTGGAAGACAGCTACCTGTTTAACAGGCTGGAAGAGATTCATATTTGTGCCCGTGCCAAAGAAAGGGATCAAGTGGAATGCAAAAATAATTAAACAATATAATTAATATCACACACAAGCAACATTTTGCTAAAGGTAATTAAAAAATGGCTGCAGCCATATGTCAACAGGAAACTGCCAGAAATTCAAGTTGGATTCAGAAGAGTATGTGGAATGAGGGATATCATTGCTGATGTCAGACAGATCTTGGCAGATAGCGGACAATAGCCTGGTGCATCTGTCCATGGCGCCATGTTGGCTCCACCAGAATAGGGATTTCATGGTCAGAAAATGTGTTTAACATTTTTGTGGTTGTGTCACACAATTTCATAGCAAAATTTGAAAAAATTTGTTTAAGTTACCCAGTAGCTCTGGAGACTCACTACAGTGTTTTCTCCCTCAAAAATTCTTGTTAGCACTTTCTTGTGGAAGTAACATACTGTTCATTGGCAATATTGGTATAAATGTGTTCAACTCATGTAGTTTCAAAGGAAAACTCATTTTGGGCTTTCTCAGTCAGAGAACATGTCTAGCACTCTTTTGTGAATGTAACACATTATTTCATGTGAAAAATTGAAAAAATATGTTCAACTCACTTAGTTGCTTTCTTGATCAGAAAATGTATTTAGCACTTTTCCCTGATTTTAACACATTGTCTTATGGCAAAAGTTTTTTTTAAATGTCTTTAAGACACAGATTTGCAAAGGAGAATCTTCATAGGGGTTTCTTGGTCATAAAAAGTACATAACAATTTTTTCTGATTCTAGCATTATTTCATGGCAAAGGAGAAAAAATGTGTTTAAGTCACTTAATTCTGAGGGAGACTCACTGCTGGGAGGGTAGTCTGCCTTTATGATTCCCATCCAGGCTGCCTAAGCTGAGGCCTTGGGCTCTGAGCCTTCTCTTGATAGGGAGGCTGGGAATTGGGTCTCCATCTCTCCCAATCCCCTCTGCCTGTCAGAGAAAGCTTTCTCTCTGTTCTGAACCCACAGTAACTTTCTCTCTAGGACTACCTGACTACTTAATTGTGCTAATTAATCTTGTAGCCAGTGGGGGAAGAAACGTTCTTTCTAGCCATGCACCCATGGTCACAGGACTGCCATGCTGTTTGATTTTGATCAAAGCTTGGCAACAGGATGCTCAGACCGGGTGCAGCTGAACAAAGGCCCCTGCACCTTACCCCCTTTCCCTGTTCCCATGCACTCTGACGTATAAAACCTCTAGACCCCTTTTCCTTGGGGCTTTTTGCCCGCAACATATACTTGGAGCCTTATGTGTACAGAAGAGGTTTCCTGTGTCAATTCATCCCGGGATGGGGGGATCTGAGGGAGGCCGACTCCATATTAAACCTTACCCTATTTAACTGTGTCCTAACAACTGTGAGTAAATAATCGATTTTAAAACGTCACTAGGTAATGTCAATTAATTACTGAGTGCTACAGCTCTCTACAGAGTCCATTTTTTCATCGCGTTCATCACACTCACTATAGTGTTTTCTTGGTTAGTACTTTTTTGTTGTTGTAACAAAGTCTTTGGTGGCAAAAGTTGAAAAAACATGTTTAACTCATGTGTTTGTGAAAATATTCCTATAAGGCTTTCTTGGTCAGAAAATGCATTTTTTCACTTTTTATGGTTGTAACACACATTTTAATGGCAAGAAGAAACTTGTGTTTAAGTCACCTAGTTGTGAGGGAGACAACCTGTAGTGTTTTCAAGTTAAAAATCTGGTTAACCTTTTTTTGTGCTTGTAACACACTCTTTGGTGGACAAAGTTTAAGAAATGTGTTCGACCCTTGTAGTTGAGAGAATCTGTATAGGGAATTCTCAGTCGGAAAATATGTATAGTAGTATTTTACGGTTGTAACACACTATTTTGTGGCAAAAGATGAAAAAATGTGTTTAAGTCACTAAATTGTAAGGGAGACTCACTACAGGCTCTCTCAGTCAACAAAATCTGTTTAACACTTTTTCACATTGTAACACTCTTTGGTAGAAAACGTTAAAAAAAGAATTTATTTCAAGTAATTGTGAAAGAAAATTTTTATAGGATTTTCTAGGTCAGAAAATATATTTAACGCTTTTCATGGTTTTAACACATTCTTTCATGTAAAAGGTTCAAAATATGTTTAACTAACGTAGCTGCAAAGGAGAATTTCTATAAGGCTTTCTTGGTCAAAAAAACTTTTTAGTCTTTTTTTTTTTTTGGTGGTTGAAACACCCTCTTTATTGGCAAAAGCTGAGAAAATGTTTTTATCTGAAGTTACTGTGAAGGATAATACCTGTAGTGATTTCTGGGTAACAGACTGTGTTAAACACTTTTTTGTTGGTGATTTTAGCACAATTTCATAACAAAATTTGAAGAAATTGTATGTAAGTCACCTAGTTATAAGGTAGACAGACTCATATAGTTTACTTTAGTCAAAAAATATGTTTAGCACTTTTTTAATGATGAAATTTAAAAAAGTGTGTTTAAGTCACCTACTTGGAAATGACTATTGTGTTTTCTCTATCAGAAAATGTGTTCAGCACTTTTTCATGGTTGTAAAACTATTTTATGGAAAAAGTCGAAAGAATGTGTTTAAGTCACCTAGTCGTTTCATGAGGGAGACTTCCTTTAGTGTGTTCTCGGTCAAAATAACATGTTTAGCACTTTTTTGTGATTGTAACAAACTCTTTGGCTGCAAAAGTTGGAGAAATGTGTTTAACTGAAATAGTTGCAAAGTAGAATCCCTATAAGGGTTTCTCAGACAGAGAGTATATTTAGCCCTTTTTGGTGGTTGTAACACAGTATCTTGTGGTAAAAGTTGAAAAGATGTATTTAAGTCATCTAGTTGTGAAGGAGACTATCTTTAGTGTGTTCTCAGTCAAAAAATCTATTTAGCACTCTTTATAGCTGTAACCCACTCTTCAGTACGGATTACACCTCAACACAAAGAAAACAAAAAACTTCACAACTGGACCAATAAACAACATCCTGATAAATGGAGAAAAGATTGAAGTTGTTAAGGATTTCATTTTACTTGGATCCACAATCAACACCCATGGAAGCAGCAGTCAAGAAATCAAAAGATGCATTGAACTGGGCAAATCTGCTGCAAGAGACCTCTTTAAAGTGTTGAAAAGCAAAGAGGTCACTTTGAGGACTAAGGTACGCCTGACCGAAGCCATGGTGTTTTCAATCGCCTCATATGTATGCGAAAGCTGGACGATAAATAAGGAAGACCGAAGAAGAATTGAAGCCTTTGAATTGTGGCGTTGGTGAAGAATATTAGATAAACCATGGACTACCAAAAGAATGAATAAATCTGTCTTGGAAGAAGTACAACCAGAATGTTCCTTAGAAGCAAAGATGGCGACACTAAGTCTCACATACTTTGGACATGTTATCAGGAGGGATCATTCCCTGGAGAAGAACATCATGCTTGGTAAAGTAGACGGTGAGTGAAAAAGAGGAAGATCCTCAATGAGATGGATTGACACAGTGGCTGCAACAATGGGTTCAAGCATAGCAACAATTGTGAGGATGGCACAGGACCGGGCAGTGTTTCGTTCTGTTCTGCATAGGGTCACTATGAGTCGGAACTGACTTGACGGCACCTAACAACAACAAAAACACACTTTAGTCATAAAAGTTGAATAAGTATGTTTAACTTGAGTAGATGCAAAATAGAATCCCTTTAGGGCATTCTATGTCAGAAATTTAACACTTTTTCATAGTTGTAACACACTATTTCCTGGCAAAAGTTGAAAAAATATATTTAATTCATGTAGTTGTGAAAGAGAATTCTTATAGGGATCTTGGTAAAAAAAAATCTGTTTATCACTTTTGTGTGACTGTAACACACTCTTTAAGTGATAATTGATGCCTTTGAATTGTAGTGTTGGCAAAGAATATTTAATATACCATGGACTGCCAGAAGAACAAACAAATCTGTCTTTGGAAGAAGTACAGCCAGAATGCTCCTTAGAAGAGAGGATGGTGAAACTTGGTCTCACGTACTTTAGACAAGTTATCGGGAGGGACAAGTCCCTGGAGAAGGACATTGCTGCTATAACAGAAATACCACAAGTGGATGGCTTTAACAAACAGAAGTTTATTCTCTCAAAGTCTAGTAGGCTAGAGGTCCGAATTCAGGGTGCCAGCTCCAGGGGAAGGCTTTCTCTCTCTGTAGGCTCTGGAGGAATGTCCTTGTCATCAATCTTCTGGTCTGGGAGTTTCTCAATGCAGGGACCCAGGGTCCAAAGGATGCACTCTGTTCCTGGCACTACTTTCTTGGTGGTATGAGGTCCCCCTGTCTCTCTGCTTGCTTCTCCCTCTTATATCTCAAAAGAGATTAACTCAAGATGCAACCTAATCTTGTAGATTGAGTCCTGACTCAGACATCATGCTTGGTAAAGGGTCAGCAAAAGAGAAGACGACCCTCCACGAGATCTGGCAGTCTATTTCCATAAAGATTTACAGCCTTGGAAACCCTATGGAGCAGTTCTACTCTGTCTTATAGGGTCACTATGAGTTGTAGTCAACTCCAGGGCAATGGGTTTGGTCTGATTTCTCACATTCATGGGATAAATCCCATTTGATCATGGTGTATAATCCTCTTGATATGTTTTTAGATTCAGTTTGCTAGTATTTTGTGGAGGATTTTTCTATTTATATTCATAAAGGATATTAGTCCATAGTTTTATTTCCTTATGGTATCTTTGTGTGTCTTTGGTATTAGGGTAATGCTCACTTTATAGAATGAATTGGGAAATGTTTCTTTCTCTTGTATTTTTCTGGAAAAGTTAATGTAAGATTGGAGTCTTTTATAAATGTTTTTTGGAATTCCCCAGTGAAACCATCTGGTCTAGGACATTTTTTTGTTGGTAGGTTTTTGATTACTGATTCAATCTCTTCACTTTTTATTGGTCTGTTGAGATCCACTACTTCTTCATTCAATGTAGGGATTTTATGGGTTTCTAGGAATTTGTTTATTTTCTCTAAATTATCTAATTTCTTGGTATACAACTGTTCATAGTGTTACCTTACAGTCCTTTTTATGTCTGTATGGTTGGTTGTAATGTCCCCACACGTCTGTCAGTTTGCCATAGTGTGGCAGCTTGCGTGTTGCTGTTATGCTGGAAGCTATGCCAATGGTATTTCAAATATCAGCAGGGAAACCCATGGTGGACATGTGTGATGGTTAAGATCATGTGTCAACTTGCCTGGGCTATGATTATTAGTGTTTATATGTGATTACCCCCATGATGAGATCTTCTATGAGTAGCCAATCAGTTGAAAGGGAGTTTCCTTGGGCATGTGGCCTGCATCTGAATATAAGTGGATGTTCTGGCTTTTGCCCTCTCTGGATCCTGCAGCTGCCTCCTGTTCATCTGACCTCCAGTTCTTGGGATTTGAGCTAGCAGCTTACCTGCCTATCTTGGGATTCATTGATCTTCACAGCCTGTGAGCAAGAGCCCTGCTCTCCAACCTACCTATCTTGGGTCTGCAAGCCCCTGCAGCTACGTGAATCAGGAGAAGCCTCTATCCTAATCTATGGACTTGGGACAATCCAGCCTCTACAATTGCATAAGCCATTTCCTTGATATGAATCTCTATATTTATATGCTTTACTGGTTTTACTTCTCTAGAGAACCCAGCCTAAGACAACAGGTTTCAGAGGAGCTTCTAGACTAAGATAGACTAAGAAGAAGGACCCGGCGGCCTACTTCTGAAAAAATTGGTCAGTGAAAACCTTATTAATAGCAGTGGAGCATTGATATAATGCTGGAAGATGAGCCCTCGGTTCAAAGGCACTCAAAATATGACTGAGGAAGAGCTGCCTCCTCAAACTTAATGACTTGGGGAAAATATTAAACAATGGAGGAAGTATCAAAAGAAGGTGAAAGGAATACACAGAGTCACTGTACCAAAAAGAACTTGTTGATGTTAAAAACCATTTCAGGAGGCAGCATATGATTAAGAACCAGTGATACTGCAGAAAGAAATCCAAGCTGCACTGAAGACATTGGCAAAAAACAAGGCTCCAGGAATTGATGGAATACCAATTGAGATGTTTCAACAATGGATGCAGCATTGGAAGTGCTCACTTATCTATGCCAAGAAATTTGGAAGACAGTTACCTGGGCAACAGACTGGGAGAGATCCATATTTATGCCTATTCCTAAGAAGGGTGATCCAACAGAATGTGGAAAATACTGAACAATATTATTAATATCACACACAAGTAAAATTTTGCTCAAGATAATTCAAAAGCGGTTGCAGCGGTACATCGACAGGGAACTGCCAGAAATTCAAGCCAGATTCAGAAGAGGACATGGAACGAAGGTTATCATTGCTGATGTCAGACGAATCATGGCTGAAAAAGGATACCAGAAAGATGTTTACTTGTGTTTTACTGACTATACAAAGGCAATCGACTGTGTGGATCATAACAAATTATGGATAAGATTACAAAGAATGGAAATTCCAGAACACTTAATTGTGCTCATGGAGAACCTGTACATAGACCAAGAGGCAGTCTTTCAAACAGAACAAGGGAATACTGCATGGTGTAAAATCAGAAAAGGTGTATGTCAGGGTTGTATCTTTACACCATACTTATTCAATCTATATGCTGAGCAAATAATCAGAGAAGCTCAACTATATGATGAAGAGCTAGGCATCAGGATTGGCAGAAGACTCATTAACAACTTGTGATATGCAGATGAGGCAACCTTGCTTGCTGAAAGTGAAGAGAACTTGAAGCACTTACTGATGAAGGTCGAAGACTTTGGCCTTCAGTATGGATTACACTTCAACATAAAGAAAACAAAAATCCTCACAACTGGACCAATAAGCAACATCATGATAAATGGAGAAAAGATTGAAGTTGTCAAGGATTTCATTTTACTTGGATCCACAATCAACGCCCATGGAAGCAACAGTCAAGAAATCAAATGGCACGTTGCGTTGGGCAAATCTGCAAAAGACCTCTTTAAAGTTTTAAAAAGCAAAGATGTCACTCTGAGGACTAAAGTGCGCCTGACCCAAGCCATGATGTTTTCAATTGCCACATATGTGTTCAAAAACTAGACAATGAATAAAGAAGATTGAATATACTATGGACTGCAAGAAGAACAAATAAATCTGTCCTGGAAGAAGTACAGCCAGAATGCTCCTTAGGAGCAAGGTTGGTGAGACTTCCTCTCCCATAGTTTGTTCATGTTATCAGGAGGGACCAGTCCCTGGAGAAAGAAATCATGCTGGGTAAAGTACAGGGTCAGCGAAAAAGAGGAAGATCCTCAGTGAAGTGGATTGACACAGTAGCTGCAACTATGGGCTCAAGCATAACAACTACTGTGAGGATGGCACAGGACCAGGCAGGGTTTTGTTCTGTTGTAAACAGAGTCACTTTGAGTCAGAACCAACTGGGTGGGACTTAACAACAAGAAGGGTTGTAATGTCCCCATTCTTATTTCTAATTTTGCATATTTGCATCTTCTCTCTGTTTTTCTTTGACATTCTAGCTGAAGGCTTGTCGATTTTATTGATCTTTCAAGATACTAACTTCTGGTTTCATTGATTCTATTTTTCAAAATTCTTTATTTAATTTATTTCTTCTCTGATATTTTTTATTTCCTTTCTTCTGGTAGGTTTGGGCTTAGTTCGCTCTTCCTTTTCTTGTTCTCCAAGTTGTCAAGCTAGGCTATTAATTGGGATCTTTCTTTTTTTTTAATGTAGGCACTTATTTCTATAAATTTCCCTTTGAGTACTACCTTTGCTGCATCCTATAGGTTTTGAGAAGTTGTGTTTTCATTTTCAATCATCTTTATATATTATTTCTATTTTGCTTTCTTCTTTGACCCATTGGTTGTTTAGCAGTGTGTTTAATTTCCACATACTTGTGTATTTTCCCATTTTCTTCATGTTGTTAATTTCCTGTTTCATTCCATTGTGATCAGAGAAGATACTTTGTATAGCTTCAATCTTTATAAATTTTTGAGATTTGCTTGTGTCCTAAGATATGCTGTGTTATGGGGAAGACCCATATGCACTGGAGAAAAATGCTTATTGTGCTCTTGTTCAGTGGAGTGCTCTATGTCTGCTAGGTGTAGCTGGTTAATAGGATTGTTCAAGTCTTCTATTTTTTTAAATTGATCTTGTTTCTAGTGGTTCTATCCATTATCGAAAATGGTGTATTAAGGTCTCCATCTATTATTGAAGACCTGTCTTTTCCCCCTTTATTTCTGTTCAATTTGTAAATTTTTGGGCTCTGAGGTTAGGTGCATATCTATTTTAATTGTTTTATTTTCCTGATGCATTGACCCTTTTATCATTATATAGTGTCTTTTGTTGTCTCTTATAATAGATTTTGATTTAAAGTGTATTTTGTCTGATATTAAAATTTCCATGCCAGCTCTCCTTTGGCTACTGTTTGCGTGAAAAAATTTCCCCCCATGCTTTCACTTTCAACCTAATTTTATCTTTGTCCCAGAGATGTGTCTCTTATAGACATCATATATTTGGGTTTCATAAATATATTTGTCCTATCTGCCACTCTTGATTGGAGCATTTAATCCATTTGTATTCACAGTAATTACTGATAAGGGAGAACTTACTTCTGCCATTTATTTTTATTTTTATTTTTGTGTGTGTTATTCCTTCTTTCTTCTTCTTTTCCTCTGGTCTTTTCTTTTGTGTGTAGATATTCTTTTTTGTCCATTTTGTTTCCCATCTTTTCTTATTTTGTGTATATATATTTTTGACTTTCCTCGTGGTTACCATGAGTATTATGTTTAACATCTTACATTTATAACAACCTGGTTTGTATTGATAGCAACTTAACTTTAATAACATACAAAAACTCCATACTTCTTGAAAACATTAGGCTGAGAAATAAGTCAGTCACAAAAGCACAAAAGGTCAAATACTGTATGATATCACTTATATGAAATAAGAAAATATATAGAAACCAAAGATTATTAATGGTTACCAGGGGTGGGAGTGGGCGAGAAAGGAGAATTTTTTGCTTGGGGAACATTGAATTTATGTTAGTGGTGGTAGAATATTTTGGAAAGGATGATTATAATGGTGGCACAACATGAAAAATGTAATTAATGTCACTGGATTGTAAATGTGAAGGTTATGTTGGCAAATGTTCTCGTGTATATTTTCAGCAGAAAGAAAAAAAGTTAAAAATATATATAATACCTAACCCAATCATCCCCCTGCTTGTTTATGTTGTTGTTATCATTGATTACTTCTTTGTACTTCAGATACTTCATAACTTACCTTTATAATTATTTATTCTCTTTTTCAACTGGTTTTGTCATTATAAATATAATGGACATACCAGCTGTTATGCCAACCAAAAATACCTAAAACCTGGTCTTTGTACTTGCCAAGGCTTTACAATTAAAGGATTTTGCCCCCATATGTAAAACTTCAACTTACTGTCTAGTTTTCTTATTTTTTCTTCTGGAGGACTCCCTTCAGCATTTCTTGTATGGCCAGTCTTGTTGCAACAAATTCCTTCAGCTTTAGAATATCTTGGGAAGTCTTAATTTCACACTTGTTTTTGAATGACAGTTTAGCTGGATATAGTAGTCTTGGCTGACAGTACTTTTTTTTCCAGCACTTTAAATATGTCATTTCCCTGCCTTCTTGCCTGCACCGTTTCTGAGGAGAACCCTTATTGAGGACCACGTCTGTGTGATATTTTGCTTCTCTCATGCTGTTCTCAATATTATCTCCTTATCTTTGGTTTTTGTGTTTGATTATAATATGCCTCAGTATGCCTTTTTTTTGGATTTATTCTTCTTGAAATTTGTTGAGCTTCTTGTGTACGTAAGTTCATCTCTTTCATGAAATTTCAGAAAAATCTCAGCCATTTCTTTAAAAATTATTTCTGTTCCTTTTCTTCTCTCTTGCCCTTTTGGGAATCCAATATATAGTATTCCACTTGATGTTGTTTCCCAGGCCCCTTAGACTTTGTACTTTTTGCCTCATTCATTTTCTTTTTTGCTTTCAGTCTGAATAATCTTATTTCTTCTATCTTCAAGTTTGCTAATTCTTTCTTCTGCTCATATCTGCTGTTGAGTCCCTCCAAAGAATTGTTCATTTCAGTTATTGTGCTTTTCAGACCCAGTTTTAATGTTTGTTTTTCTTTAAATTTCTATATTTTTATTGAAATTTTTATTTTATTCTTCTATCATTTTCCTGATTTGTTTAGTCCTTTTTTGGTGTTTTCCTTTAACACTTTGAGTATGCTTAATACTGTTGCTTTAAAGTTTTTGTCTAGTAATACCATTATCTGTCTTTTGGACTTTTGTATGGGCCATCTTTTCCTACCTCTTCATATGCTTTGTGATTGTTATAATCAGGACCTTAAACTATTTTATTGTGGTAAATCTGAAGATTAGATTTTCCCCTTCTCTAAGTTTTCTCTTCTTCCTCTTTATTATTGTTATTATTTTAAATCATTGAAGGTTGCAGTTTTCTGCTTCCACTCCAAACTCCCAGTGTAGGTGTAACTGCCATTGTTCTTCCCTATTGGTAGTCCCTCTCAGGGGCTCCATCCATCAGTATTTCACCTCTACATATGGGATTTATGGCTGTACCATCATCACCAGACTCTATGGCTTGTAGCAGCTGGGGTGGCCACCTCACCACCAGGCATTGGGGACACTGACTGTTTTACCCTGACACTAGACTCGACCCCTCTGGTACTTGTCCTCCCATTTGTGATTACCAGCTGCCTCTGTTTTCTCACCACCAATCTCCCCCCTTGTGAGCACCAACCATGCAACTCTGGCACCAACCCCTCCACCCAGAAGCTGCAGCTGTGACAGATACACCACAAAACTTCCCTCCTTGGAGAACTATGCTGCACCAGCCTCAGAGTCTGTCTTAGGCTGGGTTTTCTAGAGAAGCAAAACCAGTAAAGTGTATAAATATATATAGAGAGAGATTTATATCAAAGAAACAGCTCACACAATTGTAGAGGCTGGAATGTCCCAAGTCCGTGGATTGGGATAGAGGCTTCTGCTGATTCATGTAGCCGCAGGGGCTGGCAAACCCAAGGTTGGCAGGTTGGAGAGCAGAGCTCCCACTCACAGGCTGTGAAGGCTGATGAATTCCAAGATTAGCAGACAAGACACCAAGCTTTCTCCTGATTCACTAGCTTCAGGGGCTGGCAAACCCAAGATCAGCAGGTCAGGGAACAGGACTCTTGCTCACAGGCTGTGAAGACAGACAAATTCCAAGATCGACAGGTAAGCTGCTAGCTCAAGTCCCAAGAACCAGAGGTGAGATGACAAGAGGCAGCGGCTAGGTCTGGATCAAGCCAAAAACTTTGGCAAGGTGAGCAGAAAGAAGTAGCCAGTGGAAGGCAGAGAGATGAAGGCTGAGGGGGCAGTGAGCCACCACAGGCCCCGCCCCCACCGGTACCACTCAGCAGATTCCATCATGGGGGTGATTGCATATCAAATTTCAACAGAGAAGTGATCACAACATTATACAACTGCCAAAACACTGAGAATCATGGCCTAGCCAAGTTAACATACAATCTTAACCATCACAGAGTCCTGCCCTGGAAGTGGTAGCTGTTGCCAATTCACCACGTGTTGTTACTGTTCAGGAGTTCATTGTGCTCACCGTGGTGTTCTTTCTAGAGACTCACAGGACCTGCAATCCATGCTGTGCTCGCTGTGCTGCTGTGTCCCAGATATGACTGCTTAGAAGTTATGGGCAACATTGTTCTTGCTGTGCCTCTCTGTCCTAGGTCTGACTGCTCAGGAGTTGCATACCGTCCTGTGCTCACCATACCTCTTTCTCTCAGACCTGACTGGCCATGAACCTTGGCCTTTACAATGTTTACCATGCTGCTCTCTCCTGGGACCTACAGAACCCTAGTTGCACTGTGTTCATCATGTTGTTCTGTCCCAGATCTGCCTGCTCAGATGCCATGCCATGCTGTCTCAGGTTTGACTGCTCAAGAGTTCCAGACCATACGGTTCTCACTGGGCCGCTCAGTCCCTGACCTGCCCACACACAAGCCCCTGCCCATGCCATGCTTACTGTGCAACTCTCTTCTGTTACCCACAGGAAAGCTGGCTATGCTGTGGTCACTATTCTGCTCTTTTACAGGTTTGACTGTTCAGAAGTTTTGGGTCATGCTGTGATCACCATGCCAGTCTGTTGCTCATGTCACTGCTCATAAGCCTTGGTCCATGCTATGCTCACCATACTTCTCCATTCATGACTGATTGCTCAGTATCTCCAGCCCACTGTGTGCTTTCCATACTGCTCCAACCCTTGACTCCCTACCTGAGGGCATCAGCTGCAGCCAACCAAGATGGCTGCACTGAACTGGGAAGTGGGATGTGGTGAGGATGCATGGCGAAACTCCACTCTCCCATCATCTGTCTGCTACCTTTTTCTTGATTCAGTTTTCATTTTGGCCCTCCAATCCTTCAAATGATGTTCAGAGTTCTGAGATTATCAATTTAATCAGTTTTTGCTTATTTTTCTCTGGATTTGTTGTGGGGGGAAGTTGAAGAAAGAAATGTATCTTACTCCTGTGGTCGTGAAGGAGAATTCCTAGGGGGCTTTTGTGGTCAGAAAATGTGTTTAGCACTTTGTCATTGTTGTAACATATTAATTTGTGGCAAAAGTTGAAAAGAATGTTTAAGTAACCTAGTTGTGATCATGATTCCAGGCAGTGTTTTCTCAGTCAAACAATGTGTTTAGAACTTTTTTGCTCTTGTAACTCAATACCTAATGGCAAAAGTTGCAAGACTTAGTTGAACTCAGTTACAAGGGAGAATCAGTATAGCATTTTCTCAGTCATATGTTTAACAGTTTTCATGCATGTAACAAGCTATGAACTGGGGAAAACTTAAAAACTGTCTTTAACTCACCCAGTAGCAAGGAAGGGTCCATGTAGTATTTTCTAGGGCAAATAATGTGCTTAGCATTTTTTTGTGTGTGTGTGCTTATAAAACACTGTGTAGTGGGATACCTGATTTTAGCACACTAACAACTAATAAAAACTGAAAAACTGATTTTAACTCACCCAGTTGCAAGGGAAATTTTAATTAGTGATTTCTCAGTCAAATCATGTGTTTAGAACTTTTTCTGCTCAAGTGAGACAATATCTAAGGAGAAATGTAGAAAAACTGTTGAACTCACTGAGTTGCAAGAGAGAATCTATATAATTTTTCTTCAGTCAAACAAGGTGCCTAGCAGTTTATTATGCTTATAAAACGTTATGAATGAGAAAACCTGAAAAACTGTTATTAACTCAGCCACTTGCTAGGGAGAGTCAATGCAGTGTTATCTCAGTCAAATAACGTACTAAACAGTTTTTTAATTTTTTTAACATTCTTTTTTATTGTACTTTATATGAAGGTTTACAGAGCAAACTAGTTCCTTGTTAAACAATTAATACACATATTGTTTTATGACATTGTTTACTAACCCCATGAAATGTAAAAACTCTTCCCTTCTCGACCTTGGGATTCCCATTACCAGCTTTCCTGTCCCCTCCTGTCCTGTCTCGTCCTTGCCCCAGGGCTGGTGTGCCCAGTCTCATTTTGTTTTATGGGCCTGTCTAATCTTTGGCTGAAGGGTGAACCTCAGGAGTGACTTCATTACTGAGCTATCAGGGTGTCTGGGGGCCATACTCTCAGGGTTTTTCCGGTCTCTGTCAGGCCAGTAAGTATGGTCTTTTTTTTTTGTGAATTTTGTTCTACATTTTTCTCCAGCTCTGTCCGGGACTGTCTATTGTGATCCCTGTCAGAGCATCGTGGTAGCCGGGCACCATCTAGTTGTGCTGAACTCAGTCTGGTGGAGGTTGTGGTAGTTGTGGTCCATTAGTCCTTGGGACTTATCTTTCCCTTGTGTCTTTGGTTTTCTTCATTCTCCCTTGCTCCAGACAGGGTGAGACCAGTGGAGTATCTTAGATGGCTGCTCACAAGCTTTGAAGACCTGTCTTAGTCATCTAGTGCTGCTATAACAGAAATACCACAAGTGGATGGCTTTAACAAAGAGAAATTTGTTTTTGCACAGTCAAAGTAGGCTAAAAGTCCAAATTCAGGGCGTCAGCTCCAGGGGAAGGCTTTTTCTGTCAGTCTTGTTCTCTTCAGTGTTCCCCTGGACTAGGAGCTTCTCTGCACAGGGACCCCGGTCCAAAGGACACGCTCTGCTCCTGGCACTGCTTTCTTGATGCTATGAGGTCCTCCATTCTGTGCTTGCTTCCCTTTCCTTTTATCTCTTGAGAGATAAAAGGTGGTGCAGGACACACCCCAGGGAAACTCCCTTTACATTGGAAAAGGGATGTGAGCTGGGTAAAGGTGGTGTTACAATCCCACCCTAATCCTCTTTAACATAAAATTACAATCACAAAATGGAGGCCAACCACACAATTCTGGGAATCATGGCCCAGCCAAATTTATACACACATTTTTTGGGGGACATAATTCGAACCATGACAAGATCCCAGGCACTACTCATCAAGGTAGAATGCAGAACATTTTATTTTTTTAATTGAACTTCAAATGAAGTTTTACAGAACAAACTTCTCGTTAAACAGTTAGAACATATATTGTTTTATGACATTGGTTAACAACCCCATGACATGTCAGTACTCTCCTTTCTTGACCAGTGCCTTCTTGCCTGCATAGTTTCTGCCAAGTAATCAGAGCTTAGCCTTATTGTTTCCCCTTTTGTGACTTTTTGTTTGTCTTGAACTACTTGTAGGATTTTTTTATTTGTCTTTGGTTTTGACAAGTGTGATTATGATATGTCTTGGTGACTTTCGTTTGGGGTGTTGCCTATATAGAGTTCATTGAGCTTCTTGGAAGGTCAGCTTTTCGTCTTTCATAATATTTGGGAAGTTTTCTGACAACAAATCTTCAACAATCTTCTCTGTGTTTTCCATTTTCTCCCTCTATTCTAGAACTCTGATCATATGCAATTTTTTGCTGTTGATTGTGTCCCACATAATTCTTAGGTTTTTGTCATTTTTCTTCATTCTTTTCTCTGATCATTCCTTAAACAAAGTGGCATGCCAAGTATTTGTCTTCAATATCTCTGATTTTGTCTTCCATTGTTTCAAATTTGCTCCTAAAACCTTCTACTGAATTGTCCATTTCTGAAATTTTGTTGTTTATCTTTTGAATTTCTAGTTGCTGATTTAGTATGATTTCTAATTGTTTATTCATTTTGATGTTTTGTTCTTGTATTATTTTCCTGAATTATTCTCTTGATTTGTGTGTATTTTCCTTGATTTTGGCTATGTTTTAGTTGATTTTGTCTGTATTTTCCATTATTTTGTCTATTTTTTCCTTTGTTTTGTCTGTGTTTTCGTTGATATCTTTCCTAATCTCCTGGAGAGACCTAAATATTAGTGTTTAGAATTCCATATCAGGTAGTTCCACTGCCTTTTTTTCTACTGGAAAGTCATCTTATTTTTTATTATGGTCACTTTCTGGAGCCGTTTTGTCCTACTTTTTTATGTTTTGATATTGTCTGCTGTCTCTGATACCTTAAGATACTAATTTCTTTATTTATTGATTGTATGTTCATTTGTTTCATCCTTCTTTTTTGTTTTGATATGTCACAGTGGGCTGGCCAGGCATGCTTTGATACTTGCTCTTCCGTGGGCATGATAGCTCTCACTACCTTGTCAATGTGGACAGGGCAGCAGCAGGCAGGGTGATCCCATTTAACTGTACATTGTTTTTTTTTAGGTGGCTGAAGGTTACTAGGCAGATGCTCTCTCCCTCCAGATGTTGGTCCAGCGGTATGACAGTGTTCACAGCCTCTTGCCATATGGTCAGGGGGTCAGATGTGGAGTGATATGGACTTGCTTCTCACCATTCAGCAGCTGGTTGAGTGGCATAGGGGGAGGGGTGGTGTGGTCCTAGTGCAGCAGTGTGCCTGAGCTCTGGGGTTGCTCTAGTTGTGGCAGCATAACAGGGGCTGGTGGTAAAGGAGAGTGGTGTACAGGGCTAGGTGGGGTAGAGAAAGAAAAGAAATTAGAGATAAAGTAAAAAAAAAAAAAAAAAAGACAGCCATAGGTGGGGATAGGGTGCAATTAGGGCAGCAGCAGGTTGGTGCCCTAGTGGTACTGTATCCATAGTAGCACAGTGGGGGCCATAGGGAAAGAGGGGAGGTGGTCTACTGGGTAGGTGGGTGGGAAAAAGAAAAGTAAGAAAGGAAAAAGGAAGAAAAAATGGTGGTGCAATGGGGCCAACCAGTGAGGGCCTGGCAGACCTGGTGTCTGGTGGGAAAGGAGGGGAGGTGGCTTACAGGACTAGGTTGGGAGGGAGAAAGAAAAGAAACAAAATAAAGAGAAAAAAAGTAACTGTTTTAGAAGCCTCTGGGTGGGGGGGGGGGTGGACCCAAGGACCAGTTGGAAGGGATTGGAGGTGACACATGGGGTTGGGTGGGAGGGAGAAAGAAAAGGAAAAAAGAAAAAAAATGAAAAGAAAATTTAAAAATTGCATGGCAGGAGTTGGTGGGTGGGCTAGGTGGGAGGGAGAAAGGAATGTAAGAAAAAAAAAAGAAATGATGTGATGGGAGCTGGCAGATGGTGCTGTGGCAGAGCCTGGGAAACAGTGTACTGGTGGCTCTCTAGCCAAACAGCGTGGTGTGACCCAATGGGAAGGGATGGGGATGGCATACAGGGAGAAGGGTGAGTGGGGGGAAAGTGTTTCTCTGGTTACTGGGTGCTCTGTCTCCTGTTGGAAACTCTGTGAAGTTGCTGTCCCACACTCACTTTCCAGGGTCATTGCTGGCTGTGTTCCAAGATGCGGCACTGTGCCTTGTTAGTTGACAAGGGACCTCCACTCTGTATCTCTTCTCATTCTCTGTTTTCTGTAAGTTTCTTCTTCCATTTGGTGTATGATCTAGTTCTTTATCCCTTCACTTGATGCTTAGGGTTCCAAGATTGACTTTTGTATCTCTTTTTCTTAGCTTTTTGGGTCTTTGCTGCAGAGGGACAGCATGGTGCATCTGTATAGGGTGCCGTGTTGGCCTCCACTGCCCCGTTCTAATGTACGTCATGTGTAACAAGGCTGAGAAAGTTTCCAATAGTTTCTTTAACTGAGAAAACACTACAGAAATTCTTCCATGTGGGCACATGAATTCAAGAGAGTTTTCCAGTTTTTCAAAGTACAGCATGTGTAAAGAGGATGGAAAAATTCCAATACAAACTTTAACAGAGAAAAATTATACATATTCTCCCAAGCAAGCACATGAAGTCGAGAGTTTTCCAGGATTTCAAACTACCTTGTGTATAAAGGGAGAGACGAAATTATCACCTCTTTCTATGAATGAGAAAATAGTATTCAGATTCTCCTATGAAAGCACATGAATTAAAGAGAGTTATCCTGGTTTTCAAAGTATGTTGTGTGTAAGTAGAACAACAAAGTTCTGAACATATTCTTTGAGAGAAAAAAACAGTACACAACGTCTCCTATGCAAACACATGAATTCAAGGTCGTTTTCAAGTAACATCATGCATAACAAGGACAGGAAAGATCCTAATACATTCTTTGGCTAAGGAAACACTATACAGATACTCTCATGCAAACAGATAATGTAAAAAGAGTTTTCCAGGTTTTCAAAATAAATCATGTGTAACAAGGATGAGAAAGTTTCCAACACATACTTTGAGAAAACATCCTACAGATACTCTAATGCAAGCACATGAATTCAAGAGAGTTTTCCAAGTACATCATGTATAATGGGTAAAAGGAAGATATCACCTTATTCTTTCTTTTTCTGAGAATTTTGCTTGTTGATTTCAACATTCTATTTATTTAATATTTATTTTTGTTGCTGTTGAGAATACACAGCAAAAATATACACCAATTCAAGTTTCTACATGTGCAATTCAGTGACATTGATTATATTCTTTGAGTTGTGCAACCATTCTCACCCTCCTTTTCTGAGTGATTCCTCCACCATTAACATAAACTCACTGCTTCCTAAGGTTCCTGTTTAATCTTCTCAGTTGCTGTTGTCAATTTGATCCCATACAGATAGATCTTAAAAGAGCACAATGCTCAAGGCAGACATTCTTTACTAGTTAAGCTAAACTATTGTCTGATTTTAAGAAGACTTCAGGGTATATTTTTAGTTTAAAGTTTAAAGATTATCTTAGGGCAATTCTTTCATTTGTTTTCAATACAGAAACAGTATATAGATTCTCCCATACAAGCACATGAAATGAAGAGAGTTTTCCAGGTTTTCAAACTAACTTGTGTAAAAAGGGAGATAGGAAGATATCACATTCTTTTGCTAACAAAGCAGTATAGAGATTCCCCGTTTTAAGAACGTGAAGTAAAGATAGTTTTCCAGGTTGTCAAAGCAAATCAAGTGTAAAAAGCATGTGAAAGTTCCCAACAGTCTTTGAGAAGACTATGCTTATTCTCCCATGCATGGAGTCAAGAAAGTTTTCCTGGTTTTTAAACTACCTTTTATATAAAGGGAGATAAGAAGGTATATTATTTGACTGAGAAAACAGTATACAGATTCTCCCATGCAAGTACATGAAGTAAAGAGAATTGTCTACATTTTCAAAGTACATCATATGTAACAAGGATGAGAAAGTTCCTAACACATTATTTGACTGAGAAAACACTGCGCAGATTCCCCCACGCAAGCACATGAACTCAAAATTTCCAGATTTTCAAAGTATATTGTGTGTAACAAGGATGGAAAATTTCCCAATACTTGCTTTGACTGAGAAAACAGTTTAAAGTTTTCCCATGCAAGCACGTGAAGTAAAGTGAGTTTCACAGGTTTTTGTGTGTAAGAAGGTCATGAAAGGTCCCAGAACAGTTCTTGACTAAGGAAACTGTATACAGATTGTCCCACACAGGCACATGAAGTGAAGAGTTTTCTAGGTTTTCAAAGCACATTTTGTGTAACAAAGTGTGAAAGTTCCCAACACATTCTTTGACTGAGAAACACTCCACAGATTCACTCATTCAAGCACATTAATTAAAGAGAGTTTTCCAGGTTTTCAAAGCACATCCTATGTAACAAGGACAGGAAACTTCTAGCTTGTGTTTAATCTCTTTTATATCTCAAAAGAGATTGACTCAAGATACATCCTACACTAATCCTTCCTCATTAACATAACAAAGACAACACATTCCTAAATGGGATTATAACCACAGGTATAGAGGTTAGGATTTACAACACATATTTTTGGGGGACAGAATTCAATCCATAATAGGTCCCAACAGTCTTTGACTGAGGCAACAGTATACAGAATCTCCCATGTAAGCAGATGAATTAAAGAGTTTTCCACGTTTTCAAAGTACAAAGTGAATAACGAGAAAGCAGAGTATAGCACTTCATTCTTTGTTGAGGAAACAGTATGCACATTCTCCCATGCAAGCATATGAAGTGGAAACACATCATGCTGCTGATAAAATATGGCTGGGACACAAATTTAGATGGCTGACTGGAATCAAACTGCTGAGGCTATCACTGTGTACCAGATTTGTGGCTCTTGCTATAATTTGACCCATTTCTTTCATGGTAAACGAGGACCCCATTTTCCCCTTGCAGAATTGCTACAACCAAGTTATTTCCACTGACAGGAATATCAGCTGTGCCTCGCCACTGTTGAAACTTTCTGTGTATCAATAAGCTGACTCCGTCCACACCATCGTGGCCCTTAAAATTAATGTGTCTGATGGCTTAGAGTTTTCAGAGCATTTTCACTGATTATGGTGTACCTTTTGTTGCAAAAGGTACCCAACAATGAGTGACAGTCTGAGTCTACCTCTCTCACCCTCTCCTAAAACACATATCTAGTTTGGTCATTGAATGTGACTGTTCCCAAAAAGGAAGCACATGTTTTTGGATGCTATTTAGATAATGATCAGGGTAATGATCTATAGTGGGGTTATATAGACCTGTTGTAAAAATTCATGATTCTGCCCTGACCAATCCAAAACAGTGTTTCCCTGGGCCTGGAGGAGATTACTTCTGAGTAAGATGCAGTATCTGGTTGATACTCTGCTAAAGAGGATCTTTATCATTTAAATTTAATGGTGGTTAAGTTTTATAAAAATGTATGAGTAATGAATGGTAAAAAGGTGAAGTTATAGCTACTGGAATGAGGCACATCAATTTTGTGTAAGTAGAGGGAGATGAATGACACAGCACCTTGTGGAAATAACACATTAGACCATGGGAGATATGAGGGGGGGAGAGAGAGAGATAAATGATCATTGCCTTTCAGAGTCCATCATTGGATCCTACCTCAGGAAGGAAAATTCCCTAGTGTGGTGCTCCCAAATTGTTGCAATTGCCCTAAATTTAACTACCACTGGACTCCCACCCCCCACCAGAAGATGGCTCTGAAAACGAGTTGATTGCCATTCCTCTTAAACTTACTGAAAAGGTCATTGAAAAGAACAATGGCTAGCTCTAGCTCCTTCACCTCTCATGCAAAACACCTCTGGACATCCTCTCACCCACATTCTCAGTAATTCAGTAAGGTGGACAAATGCCACCCTGCTGGTGGCATAGACAAACAGAACAGGTTGGACTCACTACCAAACCAAACCCATTGCCCTTGAGTTGATTCCGATTCATAGCGATCCTATAGGACAGAGTAGAACTGCCCCATAGAGTTTCCAAGGAGTGGCTGGTAAATTAAAACTGCCAACCTTTTGGTTAGCAGCCGAGCCGTAGCTCTCAACCACTGCACCACCAGGACTCCACCCTCAGGCAGTCCCTGCAAAAACAAGGACCAGACTTAATTATCAAAACTGAGCTGGAAACCCCAAGCTTTAGTAGATCACTGGGAGGCCACATGGGAGGATCTGTCCCTAGACTTTCTCCTTGCTGGCAAATGTAAAGTCTGTGCAATCACTAATGTGCCATGCTGTACCTGTATTAAAGCCTCGGGCCAAGTGAAAAGATCAATATAGAAATTCAAGGGAAAGTTGCCTGATTTTGAGGGTAGACCCTGATTATTTATGGGATTTTTTTCAGCTGATTGTGTCCAGAAACCCGGGGCTCATTGCTAAGATCAATATACAGGTTGAATAATCTTAATAATAAGTTGTATCAATCAAATTGAATGTCCCTGTTGGTGAGATTAATCAGAGTGATCAACTGAATAATATAATCATGGGAAAGTTCACCAGAATCCAAGATGGTGTAGCAATGAGGGTTGGACATTGTTGGAAGACTATTTTCCATAATATTCTCACGTTTTTGGATGTCTTCTTTGCAGAGGTGTTGAAAGCCTTTGCCCTGAACTACCTTTTCATAAATGTTTGTATAACAAACTGGCTTAGAAGATAGAGATAGAAATAAAGATTTTGTCTCCCTCTGAAGTTAAGGTTGGGCAGGTGTTCTAGCATCTCCCTTAAAAATATAGGGATTTCTTAAGTTCAAGGTTCCTCAGCTGTGATGCAAACCCACTGCATGTGCAGTACCTCCATGGGCTTTTCTGCCTGGACTCTGTGGGTAATTGGTTGTCAAGGGGAAATTTGAGAACATGTACCTAAAGCTGCCTGCTGTGTGATAAGTAATAAAGTCCTTTGTATCTGACCCAAGAGCCTCTAGTCTTCTAGCAGCATCTATGAAACCATGGCATCCTAACTCACTAGTTTGCAAGCAAGTAGGGCAAAATCTCAGACTCTTTATAGTTCTTGACGTTTACCATAGATAGGTTTCAGTGTGAAGGTTGAGGAATGGACTTGGGAGATCAGAGTTTCTCTAATAGACTGGGAGAAGAATGTAAAGGTTGGGGAAGAGATGGGGCCTGATACAAAGGAGAGTAGGACAGGCAGGAAGGAACCCTGATGGTGCAGTGGTTAAGTGCTCAGCTGCTAACCAAAAGGTCAGTGGTTCAAACCCACCAGCTGCTCCATGAGAGAAAGATGTGTCAGTTAGCTGCTGTAAAGATTTACAGCCTTGGAAACTCTATGGGGCAGTTTTTTTCTGTCCTGTAGGGTTGCTGAGTTAGAATTGACTTGACGGGTTTGGGTTTTTTTTTTTTTTGGTTAGGACTGGCAGGGCAGGGCACTTGATAGGTGAAGGGAGAAGAGTCAAGAGTTATCAGAGGCAGAGAAGCCCAGAAAAGACTTTGGAAGGAAAACAATTACTATGAGATTTTTATTGAACAGTTTTCCATGGGATGTACTTGTACCCCCTCTCTATCTTTCCCACTCTCAGTATCTTTAATAAAGGCCACATGGCTAACACAGCACCTTTTAAAAGTAAATACTTTTGAGGAAACTTGGAGGAGGGGTAGAGTTCTATCCTGAGGTAAAGGCAAAGAAAGTCATGAAAGTATAAATCTCTGGGAATTGGCAAGCATTTCTAAGAAATCACCTGACTTCCAGGTCTGTGGAATTGATGGGGTCAAAGCTGAGATTTCCATTATGCCAGTAGAGACCTAAGTGATACCTAGGTTATAAATACAGTGGAATAAATGAAGTTATTCCAAATTATATATATGATGTGATGAGAAGATGAAGAGGAGATGGAGTGATCAACCTGGCCCAGGACTGGTGAAGGGAAGGGCCTTCACCTATTCAACTACTGTGTGATGCAGGCCTGGAACTCTAGTCTGGAACACACACTTTCAGGACCCAGATTTGTGATGCAGTAGTTCACTTCAGATAATGGAGAACTATTTATTTTTTCTGAGGAGTCTTATGTGTACCCCTGACTGAGATCAAACTTGACTGTGTGTGAAAATGATTCCATTTTCTACTTCCTGTCGGGGTTGGAGATCTTCCTTCTGTTTATCAACCACTTACATAGGAATCAACCAACCACTAAGGTCAAAGATGAAGAAACTGAAGATATTTACCAACTTCTGCAGTCTGAAATTGATCGAACATGCAATTAGGATGCATTGATAATTACTGGTGATTAGACTGTGAAAATTGGAAACAAAGAAGAAGGATCAGTAGTTGGAAAATATGGCCCTGGTGATAGAAACAATGCCGGAGATTGCATGATCATTCAAAAGAGGCTGAAAAAGTATATAGACAGGGAACTGCCAGAAATTCAAGCCAGATTCAGAAGAGGACGTGGAATGAGGGATATCATAGCTGATGTCAGATGGATCCTGGCTGAAAACAGAGAATACCAGAAAGATGTTTACCTGTGTTTTACTGACTACCAAAGGCATTTGACTTTGTAGATCATAACAAATTATGGATAACATTGTGAAGAATAGGAATTCCAGAACACTTAATTGTGCCCATCAGGAACCTGTACATAGATCAAGAGGCAGTCATTCAAACAGAACAGGGGATACTGTATGGTTTAAAGTCAAGAAAGGTGTTCATCAGGTTGTATCTTTTCACTGTATTTATTCAATCTGTATGCTGAGTATATATTCCGAGAAGTTGGACTATATGAAAAACTTGGAATCGGGATTGGAGGAAGACTCATTAATAACCTGTGTTATGTAGATGACATAACCTTGAAGCACTTAACTGTTGAAGATCAAAGACTACAGTCTTCAGTACAGATTACACCTCAACAGAAAGAAAACCAAAATCCTCACAACTGGACCAATAAGCAACATCATGTTAAATGGAGGAAAGATTGAAATTGTCAAGGATTTCATTTTACTTGGATACATAATCAACACCCATGGAAGCAGCAGTCAAGAAATCAAATGATGCATTGCATTGTGCATATCTGCTGCAAAAGACTTCTTTAATGTTTTAAAAAGCAAAGATGTCACCTTGAAGACTAAGGTGTGCCTGACCCAAGCCATGGTGTTTTCAATCGCCTGGTATGCATGCGAAAACTGTTCAATGTATAAGGAAGATAGAAGAATTGACACCTTTGAGTTGTGGTGTCGGCAAAGAATATTGAATACATGGACTGCCAAAAGAACGAACAAATCTGTCTTGGAAGAAGTACAACCAGAATGCTCTTTAGAAGCAAGGCTGGTGAGACTAGGTGTCACATACTTTGGACATGTTAACAGGAGGGATTATTCCCTGGAGAACATCATGCTTGGTAAAGTAGAGGGTCAGTGAAAAAGAAGAAGACCTTCAACAAGATGGATTAACAGAGTGGCTGCAACAATGAGCTCAAGCATAACAATGATTGTGAGGATGTCGCAGGACCAGGCAGTGTTTTGTTCTGTTGTACATGGGATCGCTATGAGTCGGAACCAACTCTATGTCACCTAACAACAACAACAACAACATAATATACTTCAGGGAAGTTTTTTAGTTTTCCTCATCTAAGCTTTGCACATTTCTTGTTATAGTTATCTCTAGATATTTTACTTTATTAGTTCATTTTATCTTTTTTATATTTATAGCCTACTGTTCATAGTAACTGGTAAATGACTATTGCTTGGAGAGGAGGCGGATAGAGGGGGAAACCAAAGCCAAGAAGAGAAGCAGAAACAGTTAAGGAGAATTATTTATATAATAAATTTCCCTTTGGACAGTGTTTCACTTACATCTACAGGTTTTGATTGATTCCATTTTTATTATCATTCAGTTCAAATTATTTTTACATTTTTCTCTTGTGATTTATATTTTGGCCTGTGTGTTATTTATAGGTGTGTCGTTTCATTTCCAAGCACTCTTGAATTTTCTAGTTATAATTTATTTTATTGATTTCTACTTTAACTCCCCTCTAATTGGAAAATGGACTTGAGATAATTTCAACCTTTTAGATTCTGTTGGTACTTTCTTTTGGAACCAGCGTGTGATCAATTTTGGTAACTTTGACACATACACTTGAAAAAAATGTCAATTCTCTCATTTTTGAGAAGAAGCACCCATTTCTGTTGAGTTGATTCTGACTCATAGCAACCCTATAGTACTGAGTAGAACTGCCCCATAGGGTTTCCAAGGCTGTAATCTTTACAGAAAGAAGCAGACTGCCACATCTTTCTCCCGTAGAGCTTTGATTTGTTGGTTAGCACCCAAGCAGTTAACCACTACACTACCAGGGCTTCTTTTCTTGATAACAGAGATGCCTATATGTCCATTAGGTTAATATTTTTAATCATGTTTTTCATCGCTTGCATTCATATAGATTTTTACCTATCTGTTATATCACTTCTTAAGTTAAGAGTATTACCATATCCCACTGTGATATGTACAATTGCACTGGAAGAGTTACCTTGTGCCCGCCAGTTCCCCTCAGGGCTAAAATGTCAGATCTTACAGGTTGTATTGTTGCAGCTTTTCCTAGAACTGATTTCAGTCTTCCTGGAGTTTTCCCGTCTGAACTGGGCTCTGATTCTGTGGCTAACACAAGAGTTTGGGTGACCTGCTGTACCTAGATACACCTGGATAAACCTTACCCCGTCCCTGGACAGGTGATGAGCAAGGCTGTTCTTAAACCTCAGTTTCTGCCAGTCTTAGTTATCTCGTACTGCTATAACAGAAATACCACAAGTGGCTGGCTTTAACAAACAGAAATTTATTCTCCCACAGTCTAGGAGGCTAAAAGTCCAAATTCAGGGTGCCAGCTCCTGGGTATGGCTTTCTCTCTCTGTCGGTTCTGGAGGAAGGTCCTTGTCATCAATCTTCCCCTGGTCTAGGAGCTTCTCAGTGCAGGAACCCCAGGTCCAAAGGACATGCTCCACTCCCGGCACTTCTTTCTTAGTGGTAGGAGGTCCCTCTCCTCTCTGCTCTATTCTGTCTTTTATATCTCAAAAGAGATTTACTCAAGATACAACCTAATCTTGTAGATTGAGTTCTGCCTCATTAACATAACTGCCTCTAATCCTGCCTTTTTAACATCATAGAGGTTAAGATTTACAACATAGAGGATAATCACATCTGATCACATAACAGAGAACAACCATACAATAGTGGGAATCATGGCCTAGCCAAGTTGACACACATTTTAGGGGGGCACATTCCAAAACACTGCCCATGACACAAAGGCTGGAATCTCCCACTGGCAGTCACTGAGCTCCCCACCTTGGGGAAATGAGTTATCCCACTCCCTGTCTCTCCTCACTGCAGAAGAGTAAAATCTCACTTATCTAACTAGCACTGTAGTTGTTTCTTGTTCTGATCTTAGTTTCCTTGGAATTATTTTCCTGGCCTGTCTGGGACTGTGAACCTATGGAAACAGAGGGGGTTTAAGTGATTGCCTCCCCCAGGCACACACAGAACCCCGTAGTTCATCCCTGACTAATATTTGTTCTTTATTGTCTCAAATGAGGCTGTTCAGCCAGTGCTGAGAGTGAATGAGAGCAATCTGGCTCTAGGGAATCATTGGCAAATATTCTCCTACCCCTTGAGGACTATAAGTCTTTTGTGATCTCCTCTCCTCCAAAAAATTCCAACAAAGCACCCTAGATTTGTTCTCTCACTCCTCAACCCTCCCTACTACCAGACCTACCAGAAGAAAGAAAAATAATAAAGATCAAAGCAGAAAGAAATGAAATAGAGAATTGAAGAACAATAGAGAAAATCAACAAACCAAAAGTTGATTCTTTGAAAAGATCAAAAAAATTGACAAATCTTTAGCTAGACTGACAAAGGGAAAAAATAAGAGAAAGCAAATAACCAAAATAAGAAATGACAATTGAGACATTGCAACAGATCTAACAGAAATGAAATGGATTATAACAGAATACTATGGAAAATTGTACTCCAATAAATTTGCAAACTTAGATGAAATGAATAAATTGCTGGAAAAAAATCCATCTAAACTAACAGAAAAAGAGGTAGAAAATCTCAGCAGATCCATAACAAGAGAGGAGAGGACATTAAATCAGTCATCAACCTCCCCGCCTCCACCAGAAAAAAAAAAAAAAAGCCCTGGACCAGATGACTTCACTGAAGAATTTTACCAAACATTTAGAGAAGAATTGACAACAATCCTGCTCAAACTTTTCTAAAATATAGTGGAGGAATGAGTACTCCCTAACACATTCTATGAAGTCAGCATTACCTTGATACCAAAGCCAGACAAAGACATCACAAGAAAAGAAAACTATAGACCTATACCCTTCATAAATATAGATGCACAAATTCTCAACAACACACCAGCAAAAAGAATCCAACAACATATTAAAAGAATTATACATATTCCAAGAATGAAGGATGGTTCAATATTAGAAAATCTATTAACACAATACACTACTTTAATAGAGTAAAAGAACCACATGATCATCTCAATAGACATAGAAAAGCATTTGATAAAATTCAACACCCTTTCCTTATAAAAACTCTAAAGAAGATAAGAATAAAAGGGAAGTTTCTCAACATGATTAAGGTCATCTACAAAAAACCAATAGTCAACATTATACTCAATGGAGAAAGACTGAGAGCCTTCGCATTGATAATGGGAATGAGACAAGGATGTGCGCTATGGCCACTTCTATTCAATAGCTTACTGAAAGTCCGAGCCAGAGCAATAAAGCATTAAAAAGAAATAAAAATATTTGAATTGGAAAGGAAGAAGTAAAACTATCTCTATTTGCAGGTGTCATGATTCTATCCATTGCAAATCCCAGAGAACCCACAAAAAAACTCCTAGAACTAACAGAAGAATTCAGCAAAGTTGCAGGACACGAGACAAACCCACAAAAATCAGTTGGGTTTCTATATGCCAACAGGAGAAATCTGAAAAGGAAATTGAGAAAACAATTCCATTTACAATAGCACCTAAAAGAAGAAAAAGCCACTTGTATTTGAAGAAATCATCTATGATGGCATTATAAGATTAATATTATATTTATAGAATTAACATTATAAAAATGTCAATCATATACAAAAGTAGTCAGATAAGTATAGTAAACCCTATGTCTCAAACCCCACCATTCGTCTGTCAGTTTGTTGTACTGTGGTTGCTTGCATGTTGCTATTATGCTGGAAGCCATGCCACTGGTATATCAAATAACTGCATGCTCACCCATGTAGCAGAGGTTCCAGACTAAGGCAGACTCGGAAGAAAGGCCTGGCAATATACTTCTGAAAATTAGCCAATGAAAACCATGGCTCACAACATAACATTGTCCAACTCGCCGGGACAAATACATCATCAAGAGGGATCAATATCTAAAGGAGGCATCATGTTTGAGTGATGGAGACCCTTGGTGGGATGGATTGGTACAATAGCCACAACAATGCTGGTGATTGTGAGGTTGTTGCAGGACTGGGCAACATTTGGTTTTGTTGTACATAAGGTCACCATGAGTTGCAGTCGACTCAATGGCAGATATTGATCTACCCATGTATCAATCCAGTTTAAGTTATCAATACTTGGCTAAACCTCTACATCTTTAATAACAACCATTCTAACATTCTTTCACAATATTTTGAAGAAAGTCCCCCAAATCAGTTTATTTTACCTGACAGCATTTTCATATGAATCTATGACGAAAAAGACCATTTAAATAAGAAAATTCTATTTAGTTTTAAATACCTGTATCCCTCTCAAAGTCCCAGTGCTGAATTCCACTGTGAACAACCCACATCTAACCACACCAGTGAAACTGGTAGTTCCCTTCCAAAAGCCCTTACTATTAAAAACTGAGAGACCAAACTCATACAAAAACCTAGTTCATTAGGCAGACAGTACCTCTGCCCACAAAAAAGAAAGGAAGAAGGAAGGGAGGAAGGAAGAAACTTCGCATTAGAAGTCATGTTTAATTTTTAGTCCAAAATCTTTCCAATTGAGAAAGTGATAAATGTCAGAAAGCATTAACTAAATACACCCCAGAAGTGTGCACCCTATTAAAACACCTCTACCCTAGAGGACTTTCCACCCTATTCACCTTTGATGTCTTTACCAAGTTCACATTTTCAAATCTTATCTTGCATTCATTAAGCCTCCACAGACTCTAATGTTCTTATTTAATTATCACAATACTGTTATCCAAACCAAAAACTAAACACATTGCCTTCCAGTTGATTCTGACTCATAGAGCTTAAAGGACAGGGTAGAACTGCCCGCATAAGGTTTCCAAGGCTGTAATCTTTACGGAAGCAGACTGCCACATCTTTCTCCTATGGAGCAGCTCATGGGTTCAAACTGCCGACCTTTTGGTTAGCATCCAAGTACTTAACCACCGCACCACCAGAGCTCCTCTGTTATAGTGTAGACACCATCTTTTCTCCATTTTGGAGCTGAGGAACAACAGGACAGAGAGATTTAAACCCTAGTATCAGCCTCTGGCCCAGGCAATCTGACATATCTCATGCCACCAGAACCACACTAATATTTAGCGGTGAAACTTTACACTCCTTGAGGACAGGGAGTTTGTCCTGCTCAAAACTGGTCAGCAGTGCTTGGGTTATCTAAGAAATACTGACTTTTGTTAAGGCAGACCGGAGACTAACTTTAATTATGTGCATTGGAGCATTTGCTAATTTATCTTAACCTCAAAACAGTCCTATGAAATAGACATCATCTCTATTTTTTGAAATGAGGAAGTTTGGTTTTGTGTACATTTCCAAATGTATAAATAAAAATAAAATATTTAGCGTTTTTTTAAATATACAAGGAATGCGAAAGATAAGATATGCCTGACAGCTTTCTTAAATAAACTCAGAGTTACCTGGGATCCAGAATGGCCCTCTCTTGATTTAAATGAATTGCTACCAGGTCATGAGAACTTACTTATGTTTCAGGCCCCCAAAAAATGTATTTTTCATACACTATCATATTGAAATGTCATAGCATATATTATTATGCTATTGTACAAATGCAGGCACTGAGACATTGAGAGATTAAGTACATTTAATCAATTTCCCTGGGGTCAAGCTACAAGAAGAGGAGAATGCCTAAAGCAATGTGAAACAGAAAGTGTAAAATAGACCAAGTTAATGGTCATGTGAAAACAGGAGAAAGAGTCCAGGATAAGGCCAAGATTCCAGTTCCCATCGTGGCCCCATCAACCAAACAGCTAAAAAGGATGAGCGGAGAGGTTGGAATAGCGGGGGGTCATGTTAATGAATATGATCTGTAGATGGATCCCCTTCTGTCTGGATGGGTTCAATGGCATTGACAGCACCATTGGCCTTTTTGGGCAGAAGAAGATGCTTTGTAGGGAGAGGAGGGCTATTTTAGGGGCTGTCAATATTGTGTGTAATTAGAGAATGAGAAAAGAGAAGAAGGGAAATGCCTCAAATTTGGCTAGGTGATTTTTTTTTTTATCTTCAAAAAATTCAAAGTTAGGTCATCCTGCCCTCTTGCCCCCTGCATTTTTTTCTCTCTTAAAAGTACTATACACGAGGTGAAGTTTTCTCTTATATTTTATTTTTCATTGTCAGAAACATTTTAAAAACTAAAACCACAATTCTGGAGATAGCTCAGCAAAGCTAACCAGTTATGTGCTTTAGATTACAAAGGGACTGGAAATGAAGTTGTAAAATATTGCAGTGTGCAGCAGAAACTATCGGCAGAAAAACGGTGAAAAGATAAAACATCAAAGGAGAAAGATGAAAGGACAGGGCCAAGATGGCAGAATAGTCACATGCTTACTGTCGTTCCTCTTACAACAAAGACCCGAAAAAACAAGTGAATCGATTATATATGACAATCTAGGAGCCCTGATCATCAACGACAAAGCTGAAGGGTCAGACTGAGTGGGCAGGGGGAAGGAGAGACAATTCAAAAGCAGAGAAGGAATACCAGTTGCAAGGTTACCGGCACCCTGTTGGCTGGGTCAGCCAGTGTATGCAGGCCGAGGTGAGCGGTAGTGTTCAGGATGCATCTCACCATGTCAGGAAAGACCAGGCGGCGGCCAGTCTGCACAAGCCTCTGGAGTTGGGTGGAAGCAGTGCTGGACCCGTGAAAGTTAACCACAGCAGAGGAGCAAAATAACCCCTCTCCCTTCAGGAGTTTCACAGTGGAGAAGTGTTTCCTTCCCCTCACCCACCCCTCACCCTGCTCTTTTCTGACACCAGACTGGCAGTATTCAAAAACTGCTTTGCACCCTAAGCCTGAACTCAGGGCTATCTGCACCCACACAAGTCTCATGGCTTTAAAAAAAGTCACGTCCCCTAGGTCAGGAAGTCAGGGCAGGTTGGAGGCCCTGCCCTTTCATCCAGCCAATGGCATAAGGGGTCCACAGATTTGCAGTGCCCTTCACCCCTGCCTAGACTTGTGTGGGCTGATTCAACACTTGCATGCTCTCATTAGCTTAAAACAACAGGGCGTACACCTGAAGCCCATTTTCAACTGCAGCAACCAAGAGGGTGGTTCAGATTTGTGATGTTTGACACCACCCTGCCCATTAAGCAGGGACCTCACCTACTCACATCAGGGGCCTGAGGGCTGGCGGTGTCACCCACTGCATCTAACCACCCACGACAGGGGTCTGAGAATAAGCAGTGCTACCCAGTCCCTCCAGCCAACATCACTGGCTGCACAAGGACTGGCTGCAATACCCCACCCACTACATGCTCTAGAAGACAAGGACACGGCCTCCATCCAGGCACCCAGGGGCAGCTGTCAGCCACTTGCCTTGCTCCACACATAGCCCCCTACTGCAGCCAGGTACCTCTGCCTGCTCCAAACACCCCTACCTATGCAGCCCTGACTGTCTAGGACTGCAGGTGAGAGTCTGCACCACACACTCAGTGACCCGATGACTGGGACACCTGTGCCACACCTGCACAAGAAAAGCGAACAGGCTCCCAGGCTCACACAGCTAATAGCAGCTTTTACCACCTGGAGATAAGATGTGAGAGCCTCAAAGATACCAATAACCAAAGTAGCTCACATGCTCAGCCTACTTGGGCATATCAAAACAAAACAAAACAAAAAGCTAGGACATAGTAAACAAACTTACAATAAATAAATATAATAACTTATTGATGGCTCTGAGACAACATTCAATATCAATCACATAAAGAAGCAGGTCAAGATGGCTCCAAAAGTGAACAAAATAAAGAAACAGGAAATCTTCTGGAGGAAGATAAGTTCATAGAATTACCTGAGTTAGAATTCAAAAGACTACAGAAATCTCAAAGAGATCAGGAAGGAGATCATGCAAAACTCAGACCAAGATAAGGAACACACAGATAAAGCAATAGAGGAATTCAGGAAAACCATACAAGAACAAAACGATGTATTTAGCAAGTTGCTAGAAACCATAGAGAGACAACAACTAGAAATGCAAAAGATTAACAATAAAATTTCAGAATTAGACAATTCAATATAAGGTCATAGGAGAAGAATTGAGGCTATGGAAGTCAGAATTAGTGAGACTGAAGATAAATCCCTTGACACCAATTTACTGGAGGGAAAATAAGAATTAAAAAAAATGAAGAAAGCCTAAGAATTATGTGGGACACTATCAAGAGGAAAAACCTACGAGTGATCAGAGTACCAGAATAGGAGGAGATAACAGGAAACACAGAGAGAATTGTTGAAGATTTGCTGGCAGAAAACTTCCCTGATATCATGAAAGACGAGAATCTATCAATCCAAGAAGCTCAATGAACCCCACACAAGGTAGATCCCAAAAGAAAGTCACCAAGACATCTCATAATCAAACTGGCCAAAACCAAAGACAAAGAATCTTGAGAGTGGCTAGGGAAAAACAAAAAGTCACCTACAAATGAGAACAAATAAGACTAAGCTTTGACTACTCAGCAGAAACCATGCAAGCAAGAAGGTAATGGGATGATATATATAAAGCCCTGAAGGAAAAAATTGCAAGCCGAGAATTATACATCCAGCAAAACTGTCTCTCAAATATGATGGTGAAATTAGATCATTTTCAGATAAACAGAAGTTAAGGGAATTTGTAAAAACAAAACCAAAATTAAAAGAAATATTAAAGAGAGTCCTCTGGTTAGAGAACCAACAATGTCAGACAACAACCCAAGATTAGAACACAGGACAGATCAACCAGTTATCAAACAGATAGGGAAGTCAGAAAAACAAGTCAAATCTAAAAGACTGAAAATAGGGAACCAGAGATGTCAATGTGTAAACAATGATGACGTCAAAACAAAAAAGAAGGAATAAACAGTATAATCATAGAATTTCCATATGGAGAGGAAGTTAAGGCGATATCAAGAAATAAAATATCAGTTTAAACTTACAAAAATAAAGGTAAATTTTAAAGTAACCACAAAGGAAGCTAACAAACCTACCCATCAAAATAAAAAAGAAAAACATAAAGACTCAGCAAACACAAAATCAACAATAATGAAAAAGATGAAAATAAAATACATAAATAAAAACGACTCAGCACAGAAAATTAAGTGGAACAAAGAAACTGTCAATACTACAAAAAAAAATCAAAATGGCAGCAATAAACTCATACCTATCAATAATTACACTGAATGTAAATGGCCTAAATGCACCAATAAAGAGACAGAAAGTGGTTGAATAGATTAAAAAAACATGATCTCTCTATATACTGCCTACAAGAGACACACTGTAGACTCAAAGACACAAACTAAAACTCAAATGATGGAAAAAATATATCAAGCAAACGACACTCAAAAAAGAGCAGGAGGGGCAATATTAATCTCTGATAAAATAGACTTTAAAGCAAAATCCACCATGAAGGATAAGGAAAGACACCATATAATGATTAAAGTGTCAGTACACCAGAAGGAAATTCATAGAATTAAATGAGAATGAAAGTACATCTTACCAAAACCTTTGAGACACAGCAAAAGCAGTGCTTAGAGGTCAATTTATAGCAATAAATGCACACATCCAAAAAGAAGAAAGGGCCAAAATCAAAACATTAACCCTACAACTTGAACAAATAGAAAGACAGCAGCAAAAGAAGCCCTCAGCCACCAGAAGAAAGAAAATAATAAAGATCAGAGCAGAATTAAATGAAATACAGAATAGAAAAACATTTGAAAGAGCCAACAAGACCAAAAGCTGGTTCTTTGAACAGATGAACAAACTCGACAAATCATTGCCAAACTGACAAAAGAAACACAGGAAAGGAAGCAAATAACAGAAATAAGAAATGAGATGGGCAATATCACAACAGACAACTGAAATAAAAAGGATCATAACAGAATATTATGAAAAAATTGTACTCCAACAAATTTGAAAACCTAAAGGAAATGAACAAATTTCTAGAAACATGCTACCTACCTAAACTAACACAAACTGAGGTATAAAAACTAAATAAACCCATAGCAAAAGAAGAGACTGAAGAGGTAATTTAAAAAAACTTCCTACTACAACAACAACAAAAAGCCCTAGTCTGGATGGCTTCACTGTGGAGAATTCTACCAAACTTCCAGAGAAGAGTTAACACCAGTACTAACAAAGGTATTTCAGAGCATAGGAAAGGAAGGAATACTCTAGAACTTATTCTATGAAGGCAGCATAATTGCGATATCAAAGCCAGGTAAAGACACCACAAAAAAGAAAATTACAGACCAATATCCCTCATGAACATAGACGCAAAAATCCTCAACAAAATTCTAGCAATAAGATTCAACAGCATATCAAAAAAATAATTCATCATGACCAAGTGGGATTCATACTAGGTATGCAGGGAGGGCTCAACATTAGAAAATCAATCAATGTAATAATCACATAAATAAAACAAAAGACAAGAACCACATGATCTTATCAATTAATGCAGAAGAGGCCTTTGACAAAGTCTAACACCCATTCCTCATAAAAACTCTCAACAAAATAGGAATAGAAGAGAAATTCTTTGACATAATAGAGGGCATTTATACAAAGCCAACAGCCAACATCATTCTAAATGGAGAGAGACTGAAAGCATTCCTGTTGAGAATGGGAACCAGACAAGAATGCCCTTTATCACCACTGTTATTCAACATTGTGCTGGAGGTCCTAGCCAGAGCAATAAGGCAAGAAAAAGAAATAATGGGCATCCAAACTGGTAAAGGAGAAGTAAAAGTATCCCTATTTGCAAGTGACACGATATTATACACAGAAAACCCCAAAGAATCCACAAGAAAAGTACTGGAACTAATAAAAGATTTCAGCAAAGTATTAGCATACAAGATAAATATACAAAAATCAGTTAGATTCCTCTAGACCAATAAAGAAAGCTTCAAAAAGGAAATCACCAAATCAATACTATTTAAAATAGCCTCCCAAAAGATAAAGTACTTAGGAATAAATCTAACCAGAGATGTAAAAGACCTATACAAAGAAAACTACAAAACACTACTGCAAGAAACCAGAAGAGACCTAAGTAAGTGGAAAAGCATACTATGCTCATGGATAGGAAGATGCAACATTGTAAAAATGTTAATTTTACCCAAAATGATCCACAGATACAATGCAATCCCGATCCAAATACCAACAACATTTTTTAAGGAGATGGAGAAACAAATCACCAACTTCATGTGGAAAGAGAAGAGGCCCTGGATAAGTAAAGCACTAACTACTGAAGAAGAACAAAGTTGGAGGCTTCACACTACCTGATTTTAGAACCTATTATACCAGCATAGTAGTCAAAACAGCCTAGTACTGGTACAATAGATACATAGACCAGTGCAACAGAATTGAGAACCCAGACATGAATCCAACCACCTATATCCAGCTTATATTTTTAAAAGGCCCAAAGTCCATTAAATGAGGAAATGACAGTCTCTTTAACAAACGGTGCTGGCATAACTGGATATCCATTTGTAAAAAAATGAAACAGGACCCATACCTCACACCATACACAAAAAGTAACTCAAAATGGATCAAAGAACTAAATATAAAATTCAAAACAATAAAGATCCTGGAAGAAAAACAGGGACAAAGTTAGGAGTCCTAATACATGGCATAAATAGTATACAAGCCATAATAACAATGTACAAATACCAGAAGAGACACTAGATAACCAGGAGCTCCTAAAAACCAAACACTTATGCTCATCAAAAGACTTCACCAAAAGAGTAAAAAGAGAAACTACAGACTGGGAAAAAAATTTTGGCTACGACATATCCGATCAGGGTCTAATCTTTAAAATCTACAAGATACTGCAACACCTCAACAACAAAAAGACAAATAATCCAATTAAAAAATGGGCAAAGATATGAACAGACTCTTCACCAAAGAAGACATTCAGGCGGCTAACAGATACATTGAGAAAATGCTTACGATCATTAGCCATTAGAGAAATGCAAATCAAAACCTACAATGAGATACCATCTCACCCCAACAAGGCTGGCACTAATCCAGAAAACACAAAATAATAAATGTTGGCGAGGTTGTGGAGAGATTGGAACACTTATGCACTGCTGATGGGAATATAAAATTGATACAACTTTGGAAAACAATTTTCCACTTCCCTAAAAAGTTAGAAATAGAAATACCATGTGAGCCAGAAATCCCACTCCTAGGAATATATATTAGAGAAATAAGAGCCGTCACAGGAATAGACATGCACACCCATGTTCATTGCAGAATTGTTCACAATAGCAAAAACATGGAAACAACCTAGGTGCCCACCAGCAGACGAATGGATAAAATAATTATGGTACATACACACAATGGAATACTACTCAAAGATAAAGAACAATGATGAATCCTTGAAAAGTCTCACAACATGAATGAATCTGAAGGGCATTATGCTGAGTGAAATTAGTCAGTCACAAAAGGACAAATATTGTATGAGACAGCTATTATAAGAACTCAAGAAAAGGTTTAAATACAGAAAAAAACATTCTTTGACGGTTATGAGGGTGGGGAGGGAAGGGGAAGGGAATTCACTAACTAGATAGTAGACAAGGATCAACTTCGTTGAAGGGAAGGACAACACACAATACAGGGGAAATCAGCATAACTGGACCAAAGCAAAGGCTAAGAAGTTTCCTGGATACATCCAAACACTTTGAGGGACAGAGTAGCTGAGGCAGGGGTCTGGGTACCATAGTTTCATGGGACATGTAGGTCAATTGGCATAACAAAGTTTATTAAGAAAATGTTCTGCATCCCACTTTGGTGAGTGGCATCTGGGGTCTTAAAAGCTTGCAAGCGGCCATCTAAGATGCATCAATTTCTCCCATCCCACTTGAAGCAAAGGAGAATGAAGAAAACCAAAGGCACAAGGAAAATATTAGTCCAAGAGACTAAAGGACCACATAAACCAGAGACCCCACCAGCCTGAGACCAAAAGAACTAGATGGCACCTGGCGACCACCAATGACTGCCCTGACAGGGAACACAACAGAGAGTCCTGGACAGAGTGGGAGAAAAAGGTGGAGCAGAACTCGTATTCACATTAAAAGACCAGATTAATGGTCTGACACAGACTACAGGAACCCCAGAAACTATGGCCCCCAGAACTGAAACCATTCCTGAAGACCACTCTTCAGACAAAGATTAGACAGGACTATAAAACAAAAAATAATACACGTGAGGAGTGTGCTTCTTGGTTCAATCAGATACACCAGACCAAATGGGAGACTCCTGTCCAGAGACAGGATGAGGAGTCATAAAGGTACAGGAACTGGTTGAATGGACACAGGGAACCCCAGGGTGAAAAGGGGGAGTGTGCTGTCACATTGTGGGGATTGCAATCAAAGTCACACAACAATATGTGACATTAAAAAAAAGAGAGAGATGACAACTCTCTCAAACTGATTTTATCAGTAGTTGAAAAAGATGGAGAAGACTTCCACTTCAAATGAAATTGGAGAAGTCATGTGGGCAGGAGCTGGATGACTATATGGAGAAGCTGGAACATCACAGTCACTGTGGGAAAACTCTCTAGGAAAATGAATGCAACGTATTGGGCAAAAGTCAGGGGGCTCCACAGAGTACTATCTGCAGACGGACATAGATGAATAGGGAATAAGAGGGAAAGAAGTGGAACTTTTCATGTCTGAGCAGTCCGTGGACGGTGCAAATGGTTAATGCACTCAGCTGCTAACCAAAATATTGGAAGTTCAAGTCCATCCAGATGTGCCTTGGAAGAAAGTCCTGACAATCTACTTCTGAAAAATCAGTCATTGAAAACCTTATAGAGCACAGTTCTTCTCATGGACACACATGGAGTTGCCATAAGTAAGAATTGACTCTATGGGAATTGGTTCGTGGTTTCTCATGTCTCAAGTATGAAAGAGGCTTGATACTACTGGTTATTTGAGAAGATAATGTCTTAAAGCATTTTGTCTTAGGCTTAGATTTATCCTTGTACCCTGCATGAGGAGAGAGGATTCCACTACATAGTCATCTGTTTCTGGGTCTTGTATTTTGCACATCTTGCTCCACTGAATGCTATTTGAGTCATCTGTCAAGTTTGCTAAACTATAGTGGATCCAGGAATCCACTGGCTCTGTCACCATCTCTGTTTCAGAGGGTAGCGCATACAAAAGAAGAGGGATGAGTTTAACAGTTATTAATTCATAACCAAACTTTTTTTTATCGATATCCCAGCCACTCTAATCCTCTTTCCCATTATTTTGAAGGAAGAGTCAGACACCATATTATTTTATCTAAAAGTATGTCCGAATGTATCTATACAAGAAAAAGACTAATTTTAACATACTTTTTTAAATGTCTGCACCCCTCTGAAAGTTTCAATGCCCAATGCCACCTGAACAGTAACTTACAGCACTTAACACCAGTTAAACAAATTGTCCTACTATTAAAATGTGAAGAACCAAACTCCTAAAAAAACTTAGAACTGAGGCAGAGAGTCTTCCCCCCCAAAAATATGCTTTAGTTCTCCATCAGAGAAACTCACTTTTAGAAGTCATGTTGAATTTCTAGTGCCAAATCTTTCCAAGTGGGAAAGTGATATATTTCAGAAAGAATGAACCAAATACAGGTAGTCTCCGACTTATGACAAAGTTCCATTCTGATGACTCTGTTGTAAAGCAGTTCTGATGTGAGATGAATACCTCATTTTTTTAGTTTTCATTATTATTGTCTTTTATTATCAGTATCTTTATAAATCCAATATTTATGTGTCTTTGGGGGTTGGAAACATTATATATAAACTTACAGATATATTTTAATACATACATACATAAAAATACACAAATCATAAAAATTTACTCTGACAATGAAGAAGAGTTGGACAATGTTGGCTTTTTGTCAGTTGCAGTAATAACTCCAATTGTGGAAGGTTCTGGATCATCTGTATTATCCCTGGGATGACGATGGCCTTTCTAGTCAGGAAATTAGTGAGAATTGTCTGTATGGTCCTTTTCTTTTTATCTTTATGTATTTCATGATAACATCTTACTGCTTCTCAAATTTGCCTATGGACTTTAGCAAAGTGATCAGCATTTGGGTCTATGATTTCAAGAAACTGAAGCCCCTGATTTAGTTTAGAAAATTAAGTTTATATGGCAATGTTTTGAACAGTAAATTATAGAATTGAACATCTATGAGTGAACATTTGAGAAGGATAACATCAGCGAATTATTTGCTGCAACATTATATGTAGTACATATTACTAAAGGTAAGATATAAAAAAAATTCATTGTAACTCAAATACTTCGTAATTCGGGGACTACCTGTAGAGTCAAAATGGTTTAATGACTTAAGATGAGAACAAAAATAATTTAATACTCTTAGAATAAAACATAGGTGTAAACGTTCATTACTTTGGATTTAGTGATAGATTCTTAGATATGACACCAAAAGTATGAGTGTCAAAAGGATAAAAAAAGCATATATATACACCTACTTCTCACTTATCGACTGTCTCATCATCTGACATTTTGCATTTATGACAATAGTAAAAAATCTACTATCTGACTATTTTGTACATTAACGACGTACATCTGGTAGTAACTAAAGCCAAGTTGCAAGGCGAGACTAACACTGACTGTGATGGTTAAGGTTATGTGTCAACTTGGCTGGACCATGATTCTCAGTGGTTTGGCAGTATGTAATGATGTAATCTGGAAGTTATGTAATGATGCTGTCATCCTCCATTTTGTGATTTGATGTGGTCATCTTTCATTTTCACATAACACCAATTTTCACATAATGACCTCGTCTTTGGAACCTAACTATGTCGATAAAGGAGGAGTGGGTGTATTTTAGTATATGGTTTGAGGTAGGAGACAATTTAATCCCTTTGTATGTGGAAATTTACTTGTCCCAGCAACATTTTTTGTAGAGAGTATTCTTTCCCCATTCAATGAACTTGACATTCCTGTCAAAAAGAAATTGGTCATAGATGTATGGCTTAATTTACCGACTCTAAATTCTATTTTGTTGATGTATATGTCTATTCTTATGTTAGTAAAATAATGTTTTTATTACTATAGCTTTGTAGTATGTTTTGAAATCAGGAACTGTAGATCCTCCTACTTTGTTCTTCTTTTTCAAGATTATCTATTTGGATTCTTGAAATTCCATATGAATTTTAGGATTGGCATTACCATTTCTGCAAATAAAGCTGTTGGAATTTTGATGAGGATTGCATCAAATTCATGGATTGCATTGAGTGTATTCACATCTTAATATGCAGTCTTCCAGTCCATGAACACAAGATGTCTTTCTATTTACTTAGATATTCTTTAATTTCTTTCAATAACAATTGACAGTTTTTCAGTGTACAAGTATTTCACTTCCTTGGTTAAATTTATTCCTACTTATTTTATTTTTTTAGATGCTATTATAAATAGAATTGTTTTCTTAATTTACTTTTCAGAATGCTTGTTGTAGATGAATAGAAAGCCTGCTGATTTTTGTGTTGTTACCTTGTATCCTGCCACTTTGCTAAATTCATTTATTAGCTCTATAGCTTTCTTGTAAATTATTTGTGGTCATCTATATATTGGATCATGTCATCTGCAAAAAGGGATACTTTTACTTCTTCCTGCTTGGTTTGGATACCTTTAATTTCTTTTTCTTGCCTAATTGCCTTGCTAGGATTTTTAGTATAAAATTGATAGACAGTTGTGAGAGTGGACAGCTTGCCTTGTTCCTGATCTTAAGAAGAAAGCTCTCAGTCTTTCTCCATTGAGTATACATTAGCTTGGGTTTTTCATAAATTCTATTTATCGGATTAACAATTTCTCTTTTATTATTAACTTTTTGAGTGTTTTTGTCATGAAATAGTGTTGAATTTTGTCAAATGCCTTCTCTGCATTGACTGAAATAATAAGGTGGTTCTTCTTCTTTCTGTTAATGTGGTGAATTACACTGATTGATTTGCTAATGGTGAATCACCCTTGCATTCCTGGGATGAACCCCACTTGAATATGGTATATAATTGTTTTAATATGCTTTTGGATTTGGATTGCTAGTACTTTGTTGATTTTTGCATCTAAGTTCATAAAGAATATTGGCTGTAGTTTTCATTTCTTGTAGTGTCTTCATCTGGCTTTGGTAGCAAGCTCATTAGTTATAAAGCGTTCCCTCCTCTTCTATTTTTTGGAAAAGATTAAGATAGATTGGGATCAAAGATGGCAGCCATGAGCAGTTCGCACCTCCAACCATCAAGAACAACTAAAGAAAAAAGAAGCAAAATAGAACAAATACGCTGATGGAATGGACAGATTCTGAACTCAGGAAATGAGCTCAAGAGACACAACACTGGACAAAGCAGAAAGAAGCACAAACCAGACAAGTTAGTGGATTTTTTTTGTCTCTCTATCATAAGGGAATCCCTCCTGCCAACTCTCACAGCAGTGAGACCAAATTTCCCAGAAATAGCTGTGAACCACATACTGTAAACTGTGAATTGCTTTTTAGTGGCCCAAAAGAGTGGTGAAAGAACTTACCTTTTGCTGAATGCCTGCTGTGGAATCAGATAATTCATATCTGCCTGGAGGTAGCATGAAAAACTGCAGAGAAATGAGATATCCTCCCCCACTTTCTGGGCAGGACTGAGGAGGGGGGGAAAACTGCTTCTACCTCCAGCCTCCATGAAACAAAGGGCCTGATTTAAACTTAATGATTGCATAATAATAGGTATCCAAGGGTGCTGAGAATAACTTGCCCCCGAAGCCTGAAACTCTTAAAACACAAAGGTAGATAAGAAGGCAGTTGAGGTCTGCCTAAATCTCAAGAAAGGCCTATTTGGGTTATTAAAAGGCCTGAGAAGCAGAGTGGACACTTGAAACAAATGGGAACATGCTTGAAGGAGATAAAAATAGCTGCTTATCTTGCCTAAGTGAGCTAGTACAGCAAGCAACCAGCACCCTCCACCTCAACCCTACTGCAGAGGTGGGAAAGGCGGCTTGTGTTCCCAGAACAGTCATTTGGCACCAGGGCAGGGAGTGGTGACATTCTCATCCAAGACTTTAGGGTGGGTCACAGAGTTTGTAAAAAAAAAAAAAGGCTTGGTCCAGTGGCACCCTAAAGTGCCAAGTCAATTTGCACCATAAGGAGTTTACATAGTCCTTAGTCATTGCCAGCAGAATCAAAGGGTCAGAGCACTCTTTAGTGGAATTTAGGGGAAGAGGAAGTAGAAAAAGTGAGAGATAGAGAAACATACATAAAATCGCAATCTCTTAGAAAAGACAAGATTCTGAATTCCAGAGAAACCACAGTACAACACTCAATGCCACAGGTTCAACAAAAAAGTTATAAGACATACAAAGAAGGAAGAAAAGATGGCCGCACTGAAAGAACAATACAAAGAAACAGAAATAAGCTCTATAAAGTCTGGATAGTGGGCAAAATAGAGGACTGTCAAACAACAACATTAAATATTCTCAAAGAATTTAAAGAACATACAGACAATAAACTAAAAGAAATATGGAGACAAAATTAGATTCTGAAAACAGAACATTAAAAAGAACCAATTGGAAATACTAGAACTGAGGAATACAATAACTAAACTGGAAAATGGAATACTGGGAGTCAACAATAGATTTAAGCAGGCAAAAGAGAATAAGTGAGCTAGAGGATAAGATATTCAAACTTATAGTCCCAAGAGAAACAGGAGAAAGAAATAAGGAAAAATGAGCAAAGCCAAGTGAAATAGTGGGTCATCATCAAGTAAACCAACATACGTATGGCAAGAATCCTAGAAGAAGAGATAAAGGTACAAAAAAAAAAAAAAATTGAAGAAATAATGGCAGAACAGTTTCAGGACATGAGAAAGGAGTTGAACCTGAAAGGTAGATGAACTCCAAGTAGAATGAATCCAAAGAAATATACACCAAGACACATTGTAATCAAACTCTTAAAAACCAAAGACAAGGAGAGAGTTCTGAAAGCAGCAAGAGGAAAGCCCAATATAATATATAAGGAGTCCTCAATAAGACAAAGTGCTGATTTCTTCTCAGAAACTTTGGAGGCCAGGAGACAATGTGACAATATATACAAAGTGCTGATAAAGTGCTGAAAAAGAAGAACTGTCAACTAAGTATTCTTTATCCAGCAAAGCTATTTTTTCAAAAATGAAGGTGAAATCAAGACATTCCCAGATAAAGAAAAACTGTGGAAATTCATTACCCCAGACCAACCTTGCAAGAAATGCTAAAGGGAGTTCTTCAGATGGAAAGGACACACGTTCCTGTAAAAAAAATTAGCATAGCACACTCATGAAAATACCTCAAGGAGGACAGCACCATTGGCAAACAAATGTAGACTGTGCATGTTATTTGCATACAAATATGGTATGTACCTAACATAAGTGCTCCAAAATATGTGAGAAAAATACTGACAGAAATGAAAGGAGTAATAGACAACTTCACAATAATAGTTGGGGACTTCAATACACCACTTTCAATACTGGACAGAACATCTAGAAAGAAGATTAGTAAGTGTTATGGATTGACTTGTGTCCCCCAAAAATGTGTGTCAACTTGGCTAGACCATGATTCCCAGTATTGTGTGACTGTCCACCATTTTGTGATCTGATGCAGTTTTCCTATGTGTTGTAAATCCTACCTCTATGATGTTAATGAGCTGGGATTAGTGGCAGTCATGTTAAAGAGTAGGACTCAATCTACTAGATTAGGTTGTGTCTTAAGTCAATCTCTTTTGAAATATAAAAGAGAGAAGCTAGCAGAGAGACATGGGGACCTCATACAACCAAGAAACAAGAGCCAGGAGAATAGCATGTCCTTTGGGCCTGGGGTCCCTGCCCTGAGAATCTCCTCAACCAGGGAAGATTGATGACAAAGACCTTCCCCCAGAGCTGACAGAGAGAGAAAGCCTTACCCTGGAGCTGACACCCTGAATTCAGGCTTCTAGCCTCCTAGATGGTGAGAGAATAAATTTCTGTCTGTTAACACTATCCACTGTGGTATTTCTGTTATAGCACACTAGATAACCAAGATAGTAAGGAAATAGAAGAATTGAACAACACCATAAAGCAATTAGACCAAGCAGACATATATAAAACATTCCATCCAACAACAGAACAATACACATTTTTCCTCCAGTGTACATGGGTTATTTCTCAAGATTGACCACATTCTAGGTTGCAAAACAAATCTCACCAAATTTACAAAGATCAAAATTATACAATTTCTTCTCTGACTACAAGGGAATAATACTAGAAATTAACATCAGAAGGAAAACTGGACAACAGACAAATATGTGGACATTAAACAACACATTGCTAAAAAACCAATGGGTTAAGGAAGAAATCAGGAGAGAAATTTAAAAAAAAACTTGGAATTGAATGAAAATAAAAACACAACATACCAAGACCTATGGGATGCAGCTAAGGAGGTCCTTTGAAGGAAATTTGTATCATTAAATGTCAGCATTAAAAAAGAAAAAATATCTCAAATCAATAATATAAATCTTAAGCTTGAGGACCTAGAAAAAGAAGAGCAAACTAAGCCTAAAGCTAACAGAAGAAAGGAAATAAAAAAGACTATGGCAGAGATAAATGAAATAGACAACAGAAAAACAATAGAATTAAAAAAAAAAACCAGAAGTTTGTTCTCTAAAAGATGAATAAAATTGACAAACCTTTACCTACATTGACAAAGAAAAAATAGCAAAAGAGGGAGAAAAGATGCAAATAACAAAAATAAGTGAAAGTGGAGACATTACAAATAACCCAACAAAATCAAAAGAATCATAAGAAAATACAATGAGCAATTTTATGCCAACAAACTTGATAGCTTAGATGAAATGGGTAAATTCTTAGACACACACAACCTACATAAACTAGCTCAAGAAGCAAAAAAAAATCAACATATCTGTAACAAGTGAAGAAATTGAATCAGTAATCAAAAACCTTCCAACAACAAAAATCCCTGGACCAGATAGCTTCACTGGGAAATTCTAGCAAACATTTAGAAAAGACTGACGTCAGTCCTGTTCAAACTCTTCCAAAAGTTAGAGAAGGAAAGCATAATCCCTAATTCATTCTATGAAGCAAACATAACCCTGATACCAAAACAAGTCAAAGACACTATAAGAAAAGGAGACTACAGGCCAACATCCCTTATGAATATAGATGCAAAAATCCTCAACAAGACAGTGAGCATAATTTAAACAGCATATTAGAAGAGTCATATACCATGACCAAGTGGAATTTATTCTAGGAATGCAAGGATGGTTCAACATTTAAAAAATCAATCAATGTAATACACCACGTCAATAGAACAAAGGAAAGGAACCACATGATCATTTCTACAGATGCAGAAAGGCATTTGATAAAATCTAACACCCTTTCTTGATGAAAATCCTCAATAAGCTTAGAATAGAAGGGAAGTTCCTCAATATGATTCAGGACATTCATGAAAATCCAACAGCCAGCAGTATACTTAATGGAGAAAGATTTAGAGCTTTCCCTTAAGATCAGGAACAAGACAAAGATTCCTCCTATCACCATTTTATTTAATATTGTATCGGAAATCCTGGTGACAGCAATATAGCAAAAATAAATGAATAAAAACAAAAGTATACAAATCAGAAAAGAAGTAAAATTATCTCTACTTATGAATGACATAATCCTATATATAGAAAATTCCACAGAATCCACAGGAAAGCTTCCAGAACTAACAGAAGAATTTAGAAAAGCTGAAGGATATTAAGTCAGCAAACAAAACATCTAAAAAAGGAAATTAGGAACATACTTTCATTTACAATAGCATCTAAAAGAATAAAATCCCTAGGAATAAATTTAACCAGGGATGTGAAAAACTTATACAACGAAAATTATTAAAAATCTGCTGAAAGATATTAAAGAAAAACTAAAAAGATATTCCATGTTCATGGATTGGAAGACTTAATATTATTAAGATGTAAATACCACCCAAAGCGACTGATAGTTTCAACACAATCTCAATCAAACTTACAACAACCTTCTTTACAAAAATGGAAAAACAAGTCTTTAATTTCATATGGAATGGCCAGGGATCACAGATAGCTAAAGCAATTTCAAAGAAGAAGAACAAAGTAGGGGGACTCACACTGTCTGATTTCAAAACATACTATACAGCTACATGAATCAAAACAACTTTGTACTGGCATAATAATAGACACATAGACTGATGAAATAAAATTGAGAATCCAAAAATAAACCCATACATCTATCGTCAACTGATTTTGGACAAGGGTGTGAATACCATACAATGGGGAAGGAAGAGCCTCTTCAATAAATGGTGCTGGGAAAATTGGATTTCCACATGTGGGAGAATGAATCCAGATCTATGCCACACACCATATACAAAAACAATTCAAAATAGATTCAGGAACTACATGTGAAAACAAAACCCATACAATTCTTAGAATAAAATACAGGGTCATGGATGTTAGGCCTCATTGTTCTTAACAATGGATTATCTGACATAATAAAAGCATGAACAGCAAAAGACAAAATAGATAAATGAGATCTCATAAAAATTAAATACTTTCATTCATCAAAAGACTACCAAAAAATGAAAATATTTTCAGAAAACATATATCTTATAAGGGTCTAATATCAAAAGATATATATATATATAACTTCTACAACTTAACAAAAAAAAAAAAGACAACCCAATTTAAAAAAATGGGCAAAGGACTTGTATAGACATTTCACCAAAGAGGATATTCAAATGGACAGCAAGCACATGAAAAGATGATCAAGTATTTATCCATCACAGAGATGCAAATCAAAAACTACATTGAGATACCTCTTCACTCCAGCTAGGATGGTTAAGATAAAGAGAAATGGAAAATAACAAATGTGGGTGAGGATGTGGGGAAATTGGAACCCTTATCCATTGCTGGTGGGAATGCAAATGGCACAGCCATTGTGGAAAACAGTGTGGTGGTACCTCAGAAAACTAAAAATAGAACTACCATATGACCCAGCAATCCTACTCCTAGGTATATATCCTAGAAACTTAAAAACAACAACATGAACAGACCCGTGTACAACAATGTGCATTGCAACACTATTTGCAATAGCCAAAAAGTGGAAACAACACAAATGTCCATCAATGTATGAAAGGATAAATAAAATGTGGTACATACATACAATGGAATACTACTCAGCCAGAAATAGAAATGAAGTTGTGATACATGCTACAATATGGATGAACCTTGAAAACATTATGCTGAATGAAGTAAGTCAATCAAGAAAGGATAAATAATATATGATCTCACTTATATGATATGACAAGAATAGGCAAATGAATAGAAAGCAAAGTTTATTATTGGTTACTAGGGGGTGGGAGGGTTTGTTATGCAATGAGTTTTTGTTTATGGTAATGGGAAATTTAGCATCCATTAAGGGTAATAGCTGCACGACATGCTTAACGTAATTGATATCACTAATCTTTGCAACGGGAAAAGGTTGAGTTGGTAAGTGCTATGTTATATGTATTTTTACAACACTGGTAAAAAGCAAGTCTCCAGGAATTGACAGAATACCATTTGAGATGTCTCAACAAACGGATGCAACACTGGAAGCGCCCACTCTTCTATGCCAAGAAATTTGGAAGACAGCTACTTGGCCAACCTACTGGAAGATATCCATATTTGTGCCCATTCCAAAGAAGGGTGATTCAACAGAATGCAGAAATTATCGAACAATATCATAAATAGCCAAGAGGACGTGGAACGAGGGATATCACTGCTGATGTCAGATGGATCTTGGCTGAAAGAATACCAGAAAGATGTTTATCTGTGTTTTATGGACTATGCAAAGGCATTCGACTGTGTGGATTATAACAAACTATGGATAGCATTGGGAAAAATGGAAATTCCAGAACACTTAATTGCGCTCATGCAGAACCTGTACGTAGACCAAGAGGCAGTTGTTCAAACAGAACAAGGGCATACTGCTTGGCTTAAAATCAGGAAAGGTGTGTTTCAGGGTTGAATCCTTTCACCATAATTATTCAATCTGTATGCTGTGCAAATAATTTGGGAAACTGGGCTATAAGAAGAACCACTTGCAATATGCAGACGACACAAACTTGCTTGCTGAAAGTGAAGAGGACATGAAGCACTTACTGGTGAAGATCAAAGACTACAGCCTTCAGCATGGATTACACCTCAACATAAAGAAAACAAAAGTCCTCACAACTAGACCAATCAGCAACATCACGATAAACGGAGAAAATACTGAAGTTGTCAAGAATTTCATTTTACTTGGATTCACAATCAATGCCCATGGAAGCAGCAGTTAAGAAATCAAACAATGTATTGCACTGGGAAAATCTGCTGCAAAAGCAAACATGTCACTTTGAGGACTAAGGTACGAATTACCCAAGTCATGGTATTTTCAATCACCTCATATGCATGTGAAAGCTGGACAATGAATAAGGAAGACTGAAGAATTGATGCCTTTGAGTTATGGTGTTGGCAAAGAATATTGAATATACCATGGACTGCCAGAAGAATGAACAAATCTGTCTTGGAAGAAGTACAGACAGAATGCTCCTTAAAAGTGAGGACAGTGAGACTTCATCTCACATACTTTGGACGTGTTATCAGGAGGGACCAGTCCCTGGACCAGGATATCATGCTTGGTAAAGTAGAGGGTCCTCGAAAAAAAGGAAGACTTTCAATGAGATGGATTGATCCAGAGGCTGCAACAATGGGCTCAAAAGTATTAACAATTGTGAGAGTGGCACAAGACCAGACAGTGTTTCATTCTGCTGTACATAGGATCACTATGAGTCAGAACGGACTCAAGAATGCCTAACAACAACACAAGAACAAAAAAGCAGCTACTTATGTACAACCAAACACTTCATGGGATTTGCTTTCTTGCTTTGGAGATACAGGATCATGGCTTCACGAGACATCCCAGTCAATTGGCCTAATATTGTCTTTAGTGTTTCTGTTCTACCTCCTAGTTCGGTGGTTAGTGCCTGGGGTCTTAAAAGCTTACGAGAAGCCATCCAAGGTACAACAATTGATTTCTATTTACCTGGAACGAGGAGAGGCAGGAAACAGAGGAGGAACTGGATCGCTTGTTTAACTGCCTCCATGAGTGACTGCCTCTTTTGCTATGAGACCAGAAGAAGTGGATGGCACTGGACTACCATTGTGAAATGTTTCGATCAAACAGCGTATAAAAGAATCCTGATCAAAAGACGGGAAAACATGGACAAGAATTTCAAATTCTAATGGAATCCAGAATTTCTGGATCCACTGAAGCTGGATGGCCACCCCCAAACTATTACCCTGAGATAATCTTTGAACATTAAACCAAAACTATCCCCTGAAGTCATCTTTAAACCAAAAAATATGGTCGTTTAATTAATATAGAATATCTTCTTTGAGCATTGTGCTCTTTTTAAAGAATTATCTATACGGGATCAAAATGACAACAGCAACTTGAAAGTCCGATGAGAAATTTAGGGGGCAGTGAGTTTATCTTACGGGTGGTGGAATAATTTGGAAAAGGATAGTGAGAATGCTTGCACAACTTGAAGAATGGAATCAATGTAATTGAATTGAATGTAGAAATTGTTGGATTGGCATATGTTTTGCTGTGTATATTTTCTTTCTTATTATTGTACTTTAGATAAAGGTTTACAGAACAAACTAGCTTCTCCTTAAACAATTAGTACACATATTGTTTTGTGATATTTTTTACAAATCCCATGACATGTCAACACACTCTCTTCTCGACCTTGGGTTCCCTATTACCAGCTTTCCTGTCCCCTCCTGCCTTCTAGTCCTTGTCCCTGGTCTTTTGTGCCCCCTAAGTCTCGTTTTGTTTTATAGTCCTTTCTAATCTTTGGCTGAAGTGTGAACCTCGGGAGCGACTTCATTACTGAGCTGAAAGGGTGTCCAGGGGCCATACTCTTGGGGTTTCTCCAGTCTCTGTCAGGCCAGTAAGTCTGGTCTTTTTTTTGTGAGTTAGAATTTTGTTCCACATTTTTATCCAGCTCCGTCCACGACCCTCTATTGTAATCCCTGTCAGAGCAGTCAGTGGTGGTAGCCAGGCACCATTTAGTTGTGCTAGACTCAGTCTGGTGGAAGCTGTGGTAGTTATGGTCCATTAGTTCTTTGAACTAATCTTTCTCTTGTGTCTTTGATTTTATTCATCCTCCCTTGCTCTGGACAAAATGAGACCAGTGGAGTATCTCAGATGGCCACTCACAAGCTTTTAAGACCCCAGACGCTATTCACCAAAGTAGAATGTAGAACATTTTCTTTATAAACTATGTTATGCCAATTGAGCTAGATGTTCCCGAGACCATGGTTCCCACAGTCCTCAGCCCAGTAATTTGGTCCCTCAGGGAGTTTGGATGTGTATATGGAACTTCCATGACCTTGCCTTGTACAAGTTGTGCTGGCTTCCCCAGTATTGTGTACTCTCACTCTTCACCAAAGTTATCACTTTTCTATTGTCTATTTAGTGTTTTTCCATCCCTACCCCTCACCTCCCTCATAACCATCAAGGATTGTTTCTTTTTGTGTGTAAATGTTTTCATGAGTTTTTATAATACTGAACTCATACAATATTTGTTCTTTTGTGATTGACTTATTTCACTCAGCATAATGCCCTCCAGATTCATCCATGTTATGAGATGCGTTGCAGATTCATCATTGTTCTTTATCCTTTCATAGGTACTCCATTGTATGTATGTACCATAGTTTGTTTATCCATTCATATGTTGATGGGTATCTAGGTTGTTTCCATCTTTTTGCTATTGTGAACAATGCTGCAGTGAACATGGGTGTGCATATGTCTATTCGTGTGACGACTCTTATTTCTCTAGGTTATATTCTTAGGAGTGGGGTTGCTGGATCATATGGTATTTCTATTTCTAGCTTTCTAAGGAAGCACTATATCATTTTTCAAAATGGTTGTACCATTTTGCGTTCCCACCAGCAGTGCATAAGAGTTCCAATTTCCCCACAGCCTCCCAACATTTATTATTTTCTGTTTTTTCGATTTGTGCCAGTAATGCTGGGGTGAGATGGTATTTCATTGTGGCTTTGATTTGCATTTCTCTAATGGCTAGTGATTGCGAGTATTTCCTCATGTGTCTATTAGCTGCTTGATTGTCTTCTTTGGTGAAGTGTCTGTTCATTTCCTTTTTAAAATTGGAATATTTGTCTTTTTGTTGTAGAGGTGTTGGATTTTCTTGTTGGGTTTACAGATTAGAACTTTGTATGACTTGTAATGGCCAAAATTTTTTTCCCAGTCTGTAGGTTCCCTTTTTACTCTTTTGGTGAAATGTTTTGATGAGCGTAAGTGCTTAATTTTTAGAAGGTCTCATTTATCTAGCTTATCTTCTGGAGTTTGTGTGTTGTTGGTTATGGTTCGTATCCTGTTAATGCCATGTATTAGGGTCTCTAAAGTTGATCTTACTTTTTCTTCTATGAACTTTATAGTTTTTGGCTTTATATTTAGGTCTTTGATCCATTTTGAATTAGTTTTTGTATATGGTGTAAGGTATGGGTCCTGTTTCATTTTCTTGCAGAAGGATACCCAGTTTTGCCAGCACCATTTGTTAAAAAGACTGTCTTTTCCCAATTTGATGGACTTTGGGCTCTTGTCGAAGACCAGGTGATTGTAGCTGGATGGATTTACACCTGGGTTCTCAATTCTGTTCCATTGGTCAAAGTATATGTCGTTTTACCAGTACCAGGCTGTTTTGACTACCGTAGCTGTATAGCAGATTCTGAGGTCAGGTAGTGTGAGTCCTCCTACTTTAATCTTCCTCTTCTGTAATGCTTTACTTATCCAGGGCTTTTTCCCTTTCCATATAAAGTTAATGATTAGTGTTTCCATCTCTTTAAAGAATGTTGTTGGTATTTGGATCAGGATTGCATTGTATTTGTAAATTGCTCTGGGTAGAATTGTCATTTTCACAATGTTGAGTCTGCCTATCCATGAGCATGGTATATTTTTCCATTTATGTAGATTTCTTTGGGTTTCTTGCAGTAACGTTTTGTAGTTTTCTTTGTATAGGTCTTTTACATCCCTGGTTAGATTTATTCCTAAGTATTTTATTATTTTAGGGCCTATTATAAATAGTATTGTTTTCCTGATTTCCTTGTCTCATTCTCTTTGTTGTTGTATAGGAATCCAACTGATTTTTGTATGTTTGTATGTTTATCTTATATGTTTATCTCCTGCTACTCTGCTGAATCTCTTTCTATTAGTTCCAGTAGTTTTCTCATGGAATCTTTTGGTTTTTCTACTTATAGTATCATATCATCCAAAAATAGGGACAGTTTAACTTCTTCATTACCTATTTGGATGCTCTTTATTTCTTTTTCTTGCCTTATTGCTCTAGCTAGGACTTCCTGCACAATGTTAAATTATGATGCTAAAAGTCATCCTTGTCTTGTTCCTGTTCTCAAGGGGAATGTTTTCAGCCTCTCTCCATTAAGAATGATGTTGGCCATTGGTTTTGCATAGATGCCCGTTATTCTGTTGAGAAATTTCCCTTCTATACCTATTTGATTGAGAGTTTTCATCAGGAATGGGTGTTAGACTTTATCGAAAGCCTTTTCTGAGTTAATTGAGATGATCATGTGATTCTTTTCTTTCCTTTTATTTATGTGGTGGATTATGTTGATTTATTCTCTAATGATGGACCATCCTTGCCTACCTGGTATGAATCCTACTTGGTCGTGGTGTATTATTTTTTTGATATGATGCTGAATTCTATTGGTTAGAATTTTGTTGAGAATTTTTGCATCTATATTCATGAGAGATATTTGTCTGTAATTTTCTTTTCTTTTCTTTTTTTTTTTTTTTTTGGTGTTTTTGCCTGGTTTTGGTATCAGGGTTATGTTTGGTCCGTAGAATGAATTTGAAGGTGTTGCTTCCTTTTCTATGTTCTGAAATAATTTGAGTAGTGCTGGTGTAAGCTCTTCTCTGAATGTTTAGTAGAATTCTCCTGTGAAGCCATATGGCCTAGGGCTTTCTTTGTTGGGAGTCATTTTTATTACCTTTTCAATCTCTTCGCTTGTAGTGGGTCTGTTCAGATTTTCAACATCACAGTTTAGGTAGGTAGTATATTTCTAGAAATTTGTCCATTTCTTCTAGGTTTTCAAATTTGTTGGAGTACGGTTTTTCATAGTTCTCTGTTATGATCCTTTTTATTTCAGTTGGGTCTGTTGTAATGTTCCCCATTTCATTTCTTATTTGGGTTATTTGTGTCCTCTCCTGTTTTTCTTTTGTCAGTTTGAACAAAGATTTCGTTGATCTTTTAAAGTATCAACTTTTGGTTTTGTTGATTCTTCTATTGTTTTTCTACTCTCTATTTCTTTTATTTCTGCTTTGATCTTTATTATTTCCTTTCTTCTGGTGGCTATGGGCTTCTTTTGTTGTTGTCGTTATGTTTGTTCGAGTTGTGTAGCTAATGTTTTGATTGCTGTGTATATTTTTACAAAAAAAAGATTTATTAAAAAATATAGATTGAGATAATTGCTTCTATAAATGTTTGGTATAATTCCCCAGTGAAGTCATCTGATACAGGGCTTTCTTTTTTGGGAGATTTTTGATTCCTGATTCAGTCTCTTTACTTTTTATTTGTCTTTTTAGATCTTTTTTTTTCTTGAGTCAATATAGAAAGGTAACGTGTTATCTAGACATTTGTCCATTTCGTCTAGGTTTTTGTCCTAGAGTTCGAGAGAGAGAGAGATTGATTTACTTTAAGGGATGGCTCACGTGATTGTTGGGACTGATAAATCCAAAATCCATAGATCAGGCAACTGGCTGGAGACTCTTTTTAGCTCATGAGAATGTAGGGGGCTGGCAAGTCTAATATTTATAGGTCAGGTGGATGGCTGGATATTCCTGTTGGCTCATGGGAATGCAGGTTGCTGTCATGTCCAAATTTCCTAGGTCATGTGACAGGCCGGAGACTTGTACAGTTTTGCATCCCAAGATCCATAGGTCAGGTGACAGAAAGAGCACAGAGTGGAGAGAGAGAGTTCTGCCAAAATATTTATAATCTGGAAGCAGACCTTGCACTATGGAAACTTTCCTTTCAACTGACTGATTGATTACATTAGACTACATTATAGAACAGCAACTAGTCTAGTGTTTGAGCAAACCACTGGGAATCATAGCCTAGCCAATTTGTCAAGCAAAATTAATCATCACACTTACCTAATTTGCTAGTGTACAGTTGTTCATAGTATTCTTTTATGATCCTTTTGATTTATTTAGGGCCAGTTGAAATGTCCCCACTTTCATTTCTGAGTTTAGATATTCGTATATTCTCTCTCTTTTTTGTTGTCAGTCTAGCTAAAGTTTGTTGATTTTGTTGTCTTTTCAAAAAGCCATTTTCTGGTTTCATTGATTCTCCATGTTTTCTTTCTATTCTCTATTTTGTTTATCTCTGCTCTCATCTTTGTTATTGACTCCCTTCTGGTAGCTTTGGGCTTGGCTTGGTCTTCTCTTTATAGTCCCTCAAATTTCAAGGTTAGATTATTGATTTGAGATCTTTTTTTAATGTAGGTGTTTACTGCTATAAAATTCCCTCAGAGAACTGTCTTTGGTGCATGCCATAATGTTTGTTATGTTGTGTTTTCATTCGATTCTAAGTATTTTCTGATCTCTCTTGATTTCTTCCTTGACCCACTGGTTATTTAATATTGTGTCATTTAATTTCCACATATTTGATTATTTTCCTGCTTTTATTCTGTTATTAATCTCTAATTTCAATCCATTAGTGTCAGAGAAGATACTTTGTATGATGTCAATCTTTTAAAATTTAGTCTTTCTCTGTGACATAGCATATGGTATATTCTGAATATTGCTTCATGTGCACTGGAGAATAATTTATATTGGGCTATTGGGTGGAGTGTTCTATATTTGTCTCTTAGGTATAGTTGGTTTATGGAATTGTTCAAATTCTTTATTTCTTTATTGACCTTCTTTCTAGATGTTCAGTCCATTATTGCAAGTAGTGTATTGAATTCTCCAACTGTTATTGTAAAACTATTTCTACCTCTAATTATATCAATGTTTGCTTTATATATTTGGAGCTCTAATGTTAGGTACATTGTTGTTGTTGTTAGGTGCAGTCAAGTCAGTTCCAACTCATAGCGACCCTATGTACAACAGAACTAAACACTGCACCATCCTCACAATCATTTTTATGCTTGAGCCCATTGTTGCAGCCACTATGTCAACTCATCTCGTTGAGGTTCTTCCTCTCTTTCACTGATCCTCTACTTTACCAAGCATGATGTCCTTCTCCAGGGACTGGTCCCTCCTGATAACATGTCCAAAGTACGTGAGACAAAGTCTCGCCATCCTTGCTACTAAGGAGCATTACGGCTGTACTTGTTCCAAGACAGATTTATTCATTCTTCTGGCAGTCCATGGTATATTCAATATTCTTTGCCAACACCACAATTCAAAGGCGTCAATTCTTCTTCAATATTCTTTTTTCATTGTCCAGCTTTGCATGCATATGAGGCAATTGAAAACACCATGACTTGGGTCAGGCACATCTTAGTCCTTAAAGTGACATCTTTGCTTTTTAATGATTTAAAGAGGTCTTTTGAAGCAGATTTGCCCACTGCCATGCGTCATATGATTTCTTGACTGCTGCTTCCATGGGCATGGATTGTGGATCCAAGTAAAATGAAATCCTGTGACAATTTCTATTTCAATATTTTTTTCCGTTAATCATGATGTTCTTATTGGTCCAGTTGTGAGGATTTTTGTTTTATGTTGAGGTGTAATCCATGCTGAAGGCTGTAGTCATTGATCTTCCTCAATAAGTGCTTCGAGTCCTCTTCATTTTCAGCAAGCAAGGTTGTGTCATTTGCATATCGCAGATTGTTAATGAGTCTTTATCTTGATGCCGTGTTCTTCTTTGTATAGTCCAGCTTCTGTGATTATTTGCTCAGCATACAGATTGAATAAGTATGGTGAAAGGATACAGCCCTGATGCACACCTTTCCTGATTTTAAATCATGCAGTATCCCCTTGTTCTGTTTGAATGACTGCCTCTTGGTGTATGTACAGGTTCCTCATGAGCACAAGTAAGTGTTCTGGAATTCCCATTCTTCACAATGTTATGCATAATTTGTTATGATCCACATAGTTGAATGCCTTTGCATAGTCAAAAAACACAAGTAAGCAACTTTCTGGTATTCTCTGCTTTCAGCCATGATCCATCTGACACCAGCAATGTTATTCCTTACTCTACGTCCTCTTCTGAATCTGGCTTGAATTTCTGGCAGATCCTTGCCCACGTACTGCTGCAACCACTTTGGAATGATCTTCAGCAGAAGTTTTTACTTTTGTGTGATATTAATGATATTTTTTGATAATTTCCAAATTCTGTTGGGTGATCTTTCTTTGAAATAGGCACAAATATGAATCTATTCCAGTTAACCAGGTATCTGTCTTCCAAATTTCTTGGCGTAGACAAGTGAGCACCTTCAGCACTGCATCTGTTTGTTGAAACATCTCAATTGGTATTCCATCCATTCCTGGGGCCTTGTTTTTCACCAATGTCTTCAGTGCAGCTTGGACTTCTTCCTTCAGTACCATCGGTTCTTGATCATGTGCTGCCTTCTGAAATGGCTGAATGTCAACCAATTCCTTTTGGTACAGTGACTCTCTGTAATCCTTCCATCTTCTTTTGATTCAGGAGGCTGAGTCATTTAATATTTTCCCCGTAGAATCCTTCAGTAATGCAACTCAAGGCTTGAATTTTGTCTAGTTCTTTCAGCTTAAGAAATACTGAGCGTGTTCTCCTCTTTTGGTTTTCTTACTCTAGATCTTTGCACATTTCATTATAATACTTTACTTCGTCTTCTCAAGCCACCCTTTGAAATATTCTGTTAAACTCTTCTACTTCATCATTTCTTGCTCTATGTTCAAGAGCAACTTTCATAGTCTCTTCTGACATCAATTTTGGTCTTTTCTTTCTTTCCTGTCTTTTTAATGACCTCTTGCTTTCTTCATGTATGATGTCTTTGATGTCATTCCACAACTCCTCTGGCCTTAGGTAATTAGTGTTCAGTGTGTCAAATCTATTCTTGAGATGGTCTCTAAATTCAGGTGGGATATACTCAAGGTCGTACTTTGGCTCTCCTCGACTTGTTCTAATTTTCTTCAGCTTCAACTTGAGCTTGCATATGGACAATTGATGGTCTGTTCTGCAGTCAGCCCCTGGCCCTGTTTTGACTGATTATACTGAGCTTTTCCATTGTCTCTTTCCACAGAGGTAGTTGATTTCATTCCCGTGTATTCCTTCTGGTGAGGTCCACGTGTATAGTCATAGTTTGTGTTATTGGAAAAAGGTATTTGCACTGAAGAAGTTGTTGGTCTTCCAAAATTCTGTCATGCAAACTCTGGTTTCGTTTCTATCACCAAGGCCATATTTTCCAACCACCAATCCTTTTTCTTTGTTTCCAACTTTCTCATTCCAATTACCAGTAATTATCACTGCGTCTTGATTGCATGTTTGATCAATTTCAGACTGCAGAAGTTGGTAACATTCTTCAATTTCTTTATCTTTGGCCTTAGTGGTTAGTGCGTAAATTTGAATAGTTGTATTAACTGGTCTTTCTTGTAGGTATATGGATATTGTCCTATCACTGACAGCACTGTACTTCAGGGTAGATCTTGAAATGTTCTTTTTGATGATGAACGCAACATCATTCCTATTCAATTTGCCATTCCCAGCATAGTAGACCATATGATTATCTGATTCAAAATGGCCAACACCAGTCCATTTCAGCTCACTAACGTCTAAGGTATTGATGTTTATGTGTTCCATTTCATTTTTGATGATTTCCAATTTTACTAGATTCTTACTTCATGAGTTCCACATTCTGATTATTAATGAATGTTTGCAGCTTTTTGTTCTCATTTTGAGTTGTACCACATCAGCTAATGAAGGTTCCCAAAGCTTTATTCCATCCACATCATTAAGTTAAGCTCTACTTTGAGTAGGCAGCTCTTCCCTAGTCGTATTTTGAGTGCCTTCCAACCTGAAGGGCTCTTCTTCCAGAACTATACCAGACAATGCTCTGCTGCTATTCATAAGGTTTTCACTGGCCAATTTTTTCAGAAGGCCAGGTCCTTCTTCCTAGTCTGTATTAATCTGGTAGCTCAGCTGAAACCTGTTCACCAAGGGCGACCCTGCTGGTATTTGCAATACGGGTGGCAAAACTTCCAATATCACAGCACTATGCAAGCCACCACAGTACAACAAACTGAGAGACACATGGTGGTATTCATGTATAGTTTTCTTGATTTCAGTACTTCTTTATCTATGTTTTTCTTTTAGTTTTTAAAATATTGTATATAAAATGGGATAGAATTGAGAGTCCAGAAATAAATCCATACTTCTAGGGTCAATTGATCTTATACACAGTTGGTAAGTCAATGAGGAAAGAAACGTCTCTTCAACAAATGGTACTGGGACAACTGGATCTCCACTTGCAAAGAATGACATTGGAGCCATACTTTACATCATATACAAAAAAATTAATTCAAAATTGATCAATGACCTAAATGTAAGAACTAAAACCATGAAACTCTTATAACAAAACATATAGGCAATGCTTCTAGACTTAGTGTTTGACAGTGGATTCTTAGATTTGATAATAAAAGCACGAGCAGCAAAAGGCAAAATAAGTTGGACATCATCAAAATTAAGAACTTTAGTGCGTCAAAGTACTTTATCAACAAAATGAAGAGACAATCTACAGAATGGGAGAAAATATTGGGTATCATATATCTGATGAGGTTTTAATGTCTAAACTACATAAACTTCTACAACTAAATAACAGAAAGACAAACAGTGCAATTAAAAAAATGAGCAAAAGGCTTAAATAGACATTTCTCCAAAGAAGATATACGAATGGCCAACAAGAACATGAAAAGATGCTCAACATCATTAGACGTTAGAGAAATACAAATCAAAACCACACTGAGATACCACTTTATTCCCACTAAGATGGCTATTATCATAAAAATAGAAATCATGAGTGTTGGAAAGGATGTGAAAAACTGGAACCCTCATCCATTGCTGGTGGTATTTTATAATAATGTAGCCACTGTAGAAAATAGTTGGTTGGTTCCTAAAAAAGTTAAACATAGACTTATCATATGACCCAGCAATTTCACTCCTAGGTACATACCCAAAAGATTGAAAGGAGGGAATCAAACAGATATTGTACACCCATGTTCATTGCAGTATTATTCACAATAGCCAACAGGTGGATACAACAGATGAATGGATGAACAAAATGTGGTATATTTATACAATTGAAATAGAAATGCTGTTCTAATACGTGCTACAACTTGGATGAACCTTGACAACATTATGCTGAGTGAAATAAGTCAGAACACAAAAGGACAAATATAGTACGGTCCCACTTACATAAAATATCTACAATAGGCAAATGTATAGAGAACAAAATTTATTAGTGGTTACCAGATATAAGTGGGAAGGGAAAAGTGATGGAAAATTTTGAAATGGGTAGTGATGATGGTTGCACAACATCATGAACATAATTAATTTCACTGAATCGTACACATAAAAGTGTTTGAAATGACAAATGTTTTGTTAAATATATTATACAACTATATATAGTTTGGAACACTGGTGGGTTAAGAGCTCAGGCTGCTAACCAAAAGTCTACCACAATAAAATTTTTAAAGTACCAGGAAAAAAAAATTGTATATATTCTTCCAAACTGTTTGTTATTTAGGCTATCGTAGAGATGATTTCCCCGCTTTTGTCTTTTTCACTTGAATGGACCACCATTTCTAGTTACTTTGTTTTTTTTGAAGCTAGGACATTAGAATTTTACAAGGCATTAACTTTCTCAAGTCCCCCAATACACAGAGCTTTTCACAGTACCAATTTCTGCAGAGACTATTAAGCAGGCATAACCTTCAAACTGCTTACCACTTCCTCTCCCTCCCTCTGAAATCTCCATTTTAGGATAGACTGAGGTTTCAGTTCTTTAGCAGCTCCCAAGGTGATTAATCCACCCTCAGGTGGGAATAGTCCTCAGTACTTAGTCACTGCTCCCTCTGTGAAGGCTCTGATTGCAGCCAGAACAAGGTTTCAGTCTTTCAAACCACCTCTAGACTAGTTAGAATATAGACCATGAACAGTCCAATTTACCTCAGAGCCAAAGATCAAGTTTCTTCCCAGTGCAAAGTAGAGCCTTGGATGAAGTGGGGATTCAGCTGCAGCTTCACTGCGACTATCTTCCATGCCAGGAATGGAAGGAGTGAAATTAGTGGGAAAAGATTTTTGTACCATATCAAATTTTTTCTTATCCTTTTTCAGTTTGCAGCTCTTTGCTGGAGTCCATTGCCTGCCTTTTCAGGCCTCTTAAGGGTTAAGTACAGATTTCTAGTTGCTTTTCTAGATATTCCTGAGGGTAGGGTCAGGATCCTAGACCTACTATGCTGCTATCTTCCCAGCATTCTATGACTCTGTTAATTTTCCTTCATTCTTCTTCCTTTATACTTATCAAACTGAACAATTTCAATAGGCTTATTTTCAAGGCCACTGAATCCTTCTTATCCTGATCAAAATTTCTGTTGAGCCCTTCTAGTTATTATTATTTTTTAATCTGTTATTGTATTTTTCAACTCCAGTATTTCCATTTGGTCCTTATTTATAATTTCAATCTCTTTACTGATATTTTGTATTTGATGAGGCATTGTTCTTATGGTTTTCTTTAGTTCTTTGTCCATATTTAAGATGGTTGATTTAAAAAATTTTTTCTATAAGTCTAATGTCTGGATTTGCTCAGGGACAGTTTCTATTTCCTTTTTTTTTTTTTTTTTTTCATTATTCTGAATAGGGCGTATTTTCTTGTTTCTTTCCATCTTAATTTTCTGGTGCTGCTATAGCAGAGATATACCACAAGTAGATGGCTTTAACAAACAGAACTTTATTTTTTCACAGGTTAGGAGGTTAGAAGTCTGAATTCAGAGTGACAGCTCTAGGGGAAGTCTTTCTGTCTCTGTTGGCTCTGGAGGAAGGTTCTTTTCTCTTCAGCTTATGCCTCCTAGTTCCTTAGAGATCTGCATGTGTTTTGCCATCTGTCTTAACCCATCTCTCCTCTGTTCTTTTATATCTCAAAAGAGATACACCCTACACTAATCTTGTCTTGTAATTGTTAAGAAAGGTTTTTATTTAATCTTTGATAATGTGTGAACAGACTGCTCTCTTGTAAGATTTGTATATTCTAAAACAATGGTTCAAAATTTTGTCCAAAGTTCCTGATAAAATTGTATATGAGTACCCTGAAGATATTAATTGATCAGAGCACTGATCCACTCAGTGGTAATGTGCTGCCCAATTTGAAAATTGTCTATTAAATCTGAATAGCAATTTGTTAGTGGTATTCTGAGTTGTTTATTTTTTAAATAATGTATTTTTTGTTTTGGTTGAAAATATGCACAGCAGAACGTACACTAATTCAAAAATTTCTATGTATGCAATTCAGTAACATGGATTAGATTCTTCAAATTGTGCAACCATTCTCATCTTCTTTTTCTGAATGGTTCCTCCCCCCTTAACATAAGCTCACTTCTCCCTAAGCTTTCTATTTAACTTTTTGAGTTACTGTTGTCAATTAGATCCCATATAGATAATTCTTTAAAGGAATTATCAAGGCAGACATTCTGTACTAATTAAGCTTAAACTATTGTTTGGTTTAAAGAAGACTTCAGGGAATATTTTTGTTTTAACATTTAAAGCTTAAAGATTACCTCGGGGTAATACAGTGAAATCTGTGAGAGCTGGAACTCAGCGGGACTGCCTTGTTCTTCTGTGTCTCAGAAGTTTTCCATCTCTGACAGGGTGTAGTCTTACCACTTTTCTATCATTCGTTTTAGTGGAAATTTTTTAAATTTTCCTTCTTTGACAGGTTTCCACCTCACACAGGTTTCAATTTTTTCAGGTTTTACTGTAATTTCAGAGGTTCGTCTAATCACTCTGAATTCATAAAGTCTGTATTCCATGACAACTTGACATTTTGTTCCACATTTTGCCCCTTTTGATCAGAATTCTTCTGTAGAATCTTTGAGCAAAACATTCAGTAATGGTACCCTGGGATTATCCAGTTCTTCCACTCTCATGGCAAAGGAGGAAATTGTTCACAAAGGCAATATGCCACGCATTCCACCTGTTCTTCCTATTCCTGAGTCTCCTTCTTCCTCTGTTGCTCTAGTAAAGTAGAGAACTTGGATGGCTGCTTGCAAGTTTTTAAGAACCCAGGCACTACACAATGAACTAGGAAGTAAAACAGTAGAACAGAAGCACTAAACGTGGTATTAGGCCAATTAACTGGGATATCTCATGGTACCATGGCTCTAAACCTCTAAACCAAATAATTAAATCCCATGAGGTGTTTGGTTGTACATAAGCAGATTCAGAAGCTGCTTTATTATGCTTTTTGCTGTAAATACATCTATCACACAACATTTGCCAATTCAACTTTTTACAGGTGTACAACTTATCAACATCAGTTATATTAATCAGCTGAGTGACACTCAAATCAATGCAATTTTTCCATCACCATAAACAGAAACTCAGTACTCCAAGCTTTTAACTCTATTCAGTATTCACTTGAAGCAACAGAGGAAGAAGGTGAGTCAGGAATAGGAGGTGGAAATTAAATGTGTGTCTGGTCATCTCCATGAATGCCTGCCTCCTTTGCCATGAGACCAGAAAACCCAGCTACCATTACTGAACATTTTGATCAAAGTTTCTGTAGAAGCAACCTGATCAAAAGGGGGGAAATGCAGAATAGAATTTAAAATTCTCAATGGAATCCAGACTTTCTGGAGTCATTGAAGCTGGATGAATCCTCAAACTGTTGCCCTGAGATAATCTTTAAATCTTAAACAAAAACTATCCCATGAACCAAAAAACAGGTTGTCTTAAATAGTAAAGGCTGCTCCTTTGAGCACCGTGCTCTTTTCAAGAATTGTCTATGTGGGATCAAATTGACAATGGCAACTTGAAAGTTTGGATAGGAAGTTAGGGGGCAGTGAGTTTAAGATAATGGTAGTGGAATAATTTGGAAAAGGATAGTGAGAATGTTACCACAACTTGAATATAATCAGTGTCACTGAATTGTACATGTAGAAACTGTTGATGTGTTATATCTATGCTGTGTATACTTCTATAAAAATAAAAAAGAATTAAAGAAAAATTAAATAAAGAGAAGTGAATTTAATATGACACATTAAAAAATGACACTTCCCAACACAGACACAAGTTTTTATATGTACATATAGTGAATGATTGTAAGAGCATAGAGAAATGAATGAGAGGAGTCCCACTTGAAGAAGTTTACTTATTTGGTTGTTGGAGATGGTAGAGTTAACAAGTGGGATGGAACATAGGACAGATGGATAGGGGATAGGAAAAAGATATCATCATTCAAAAATAACTGTACAGATCTATTTCGGAGGCAGGGCCAAGACGGCGGAGTAGTCAGACTCTTCCAGTGGTTCCTCTTAGAACAAAGACCCGAAAAAACAAGTGAATTGATTATATATGACAATCTAGGTGCCCTGAACATCAAAGGCAAAGTTGAGGGGTAGGAAAGAGTATCAGGGGCAGGGAGAGACTGTTCAGAAGCAGTGAGGGGTTTCCAAACCTGACCCGGCAGTAGCCAGAGCCCTCCAGCCCAGATCAGCTCCTGGTGTGCAGTGAAGCAGGCAAGCAGCTGCACTCGGGAAGTGTTTTCCATATTGGGAGAGACCCAGCAGTAGAGTCTACTTGGCCATCCAGAACCAGTGAGAAGCAGTCCTCGAACAGCAAAAGATAAGCACTTGCATCTGACCTACCACGTGTTTCAAAAACAACCGCCTTAGGGAAAAACCTCTCTCCTATTTACCTGCCAGCTCCCTGGTCTGCACTGGGTTCAGGAAGGCTTCAGCAGTTGCCAAATTCCCTGGGCCAGAAGTAGGAAACGTCACACGCCCTGAACCATTCTCCCGGCCTTGGAACAAATTAACAAACGGGGGAAAAATAATCTGCCAGCTCCCCTAAGCCAGGAACTCAGGGTAGGCACAACTCCTTTGCCTAGGCACAAACAAGGGTTTCACGGACTATGAGTGCCTTTCCCCTGCAGAGACTTGTGTGGGCCCATTTCAACAGCGTAGGCCCTTATTACTACAGTATAACAGTATATACCTGAAGTCTAACTTCAACTGTTTCAGCTGTGAAGTGGCATGTTTGTGACATTTGACACTACTCTGCCTATTAAGCGGGGTCTTCACCTACCCACATCAGGGACCTGAGGACTGGTGGCTCCACCCATGCCACCTAGCCACCTGCAATAGGGTCCCATGAATGAGATGTCCCCCAGTGCTTACAGTCAATAGCACTGAGTGCTTACAGTCCAGCTGCAAAACCCACCAACCTACACACTCTATGGAACATGGACATGCTTTCCTCTTGGACACTTGGGGTGGCCATCAGCCCCCTGCCTTTCTCAACATGTGTCCCCTTGCTGCAGCTGGATACCTGTGCCTACACCAGTCACCCATGCCTGACTAGGACTGTAGGTGAGAGCCTGAACCACACACTTGGTGGCTGGCTACCTAGACACCTGAGCTGAATCCATACAGGAGGAGTGGGCAGACTCCTGGGCTCACATACTTGCAGGTCTGACCACCTCGTGGCAGGACGCTGGAGCTTCAGGAGCACCAGTGATAGGCGAGCTAATAACAGCAGCCTATTTGGGCATATCAAAACAAAACAAAACAAGAAGATAGGACACAGTAAGCAGACATAAAGTAACAAATTATATAATAACTTATTGATGACTCGGAGACAACAGTCAATATTGAATCAGATAAAGAGGAAGACCATGACAGCTTCAGCATGTTCCTAAAATAAAGAATCTTGAAATTTTCCAGAGGAAGAAAATTGCTTGGAATTACTGGAGGCAGAATGCAAAAGATTAATATACAGAACTCTTCAAGACATTAGGAAACAAATTATGCAAAATGCAGAACACTCAGTAGAGGAACTTAAAAAGATTAGAGAAGAATATAATGACAAATTTAAGAGGCTGCAAGAATCCGCAGAGAGACAGCAATCAGAAATCCAGAAGATTAACAATAAAATTTCAGAATTAGACAATGCAATAGAAAGTCATAGGAGCAGAATTGAGGCAATGAAAGTCACAATTAGTGAGAATGAACATAAAGCACTTGGCACCAACTTATTTGAGGAAAAATTAGATAAAAGATTTTAAAAAATGAAGAAACCTTAAGAATTATGTGGGATTCTATCAAGAGGGATAACCTACAAGTGTTTGGAGTACCAGAACAGGGGAGGGGGTATAACAGAAAATACAGAGAGAATTGTTGAAGATTTGTTGCAGAAAACTTCCCTGATATCGTGAAAGATGAGAAGATATCTATCCACAATGATCATCAAACCCAACATAAGGTAGATCCCAAAAGAAAGTCACCAAGACATATTATAATCAAACTTGCCAAAACCAAAGATAAAGAGAGAATTTTAAGAGCAGCTAGGGATAAATGAAAAGTCATCTACAAAGGAGAGTCAATAAGAAAAAGCTCCGACTACTCATCAGAAACCATGCAGGCAAGGAGGAAATGGGATGAAATATATAAAGTCTTGAAGGAAAAAAATTGCCAGCCAAGAATTATATATCCAGCAAAACTGTCTCTCAGATATGATGGCAAAATTAGGGCATTTCCAGATAAACAGAAATTTATGGAATTTGCAAAAACCAAACCAAAATTAAAAGAAATACTTAAGGGAATCCTCTGGTTAGAAAATCAATAACATCAGATAACAGCCCAAGACTTGAACACAAGACAGAGACACCAGATATCAACCCAGATAGGAAAGTCACAAAAATAAATCTAGGCTAAAATACTGAAAATAGGGAAACAGAGATGTCAATATGTAAAAGATGACAACATTAAAACAAAAAAGAGGAACTAAAAAGTGTAGACATCAATTTTTCATATAAAGAGGAAGTCAAGGCAATATAAAGAAATAAAAAGCTGGTTTAAACTTAGAAAAATAGAGGTAAATACTAAGGTAACCACAAAGGAAACTAACAATCCTACACGACAAAATAAAAAACAATAAAATATTAAGACTCAGCAAATACAAAATCAACAACAATAAAAAAGACGAAAAGAAAATACATAAAGAAAAACAAATCAGCACAGAAAATTAAGTGGAACAAAGAAACTGTCAACAACAAACAGAAAAAGACATCAAAATGACAGCACTAAACTCATACCTATCGATAATTACGCTGAAAATAGACTAAATGTGCCAATAAAGAGACAGGTAGTGGCCAATTGGATAAAAAAAACTCTGTCCATCTACATGCTGCCCACAACAGACACACCTTAGACTTAAAGACACAAAACAAACTAAAACTCAAAGGATGGAAAAAAATATACCAAGCAAACAACACTCAAAAAAGAACACGAGTGGCAATTTAATCTCTGACAAAATAGACTTTAAAGTAAAATCCACCACAAAGGATAAGGAAGGACTCTATATAATGATTAAAGGGTCAATACACCAGGAGGACATAACCATAATAAATATTTACCCACCCAATGACGAGGCTCCAAAATACATAAAACAAACTCTAACAGCATTGAAAAGAGAGATAGATAGCTCAACAATAGTAGGAGAAGACTCTCACACACCACTTTCAGTGAAGGTCAGAACATCCAGAAAGAAGCTCAACAAAGACACAGAAGAGCTAAATGCTACCATCAACCAACTTGATCTCATAAACATATACTAAACACTCCACCCAACAGCAGCCAAGTATACTTTCTTTTCCAATGCACACAGAACATTCTCCAGTATAAACCACGTATTAGGCCTTAAAGCAAGCCTTGGCAGAATCCAAAGCATTGAAATATTACAAAACATCTTTTCTGACCATAAAACCATAAAAGTAGAAATCAATAACAGAAAAAGCAAGGAAGAAAATATCAAACACAAGGAAACTGAACAACACCTTGCTCAAAAACTACTGGGTTATAGAAGAAACCAAAGATGGAATAAAGAAATCCATAGACTCAAACACGAATGAAAACACATCCTACCAGAACCTTTGGGACACAGCAAAAGCAGTGCTCAGAGGTCAGTTTATAGCAATAAATGCACACAGCCAAAAAGAAGAAAGGGCCAAAATCAAAACCTTTAACCCTACAACTGGAACAAGTAGAAAGACAGAAGCAAAAGAAGCCATTGGGTGCCAGAAGAAAGGAAATACTAAGAATTAGAGCAGAATTAAATGAAACAGAGAATAAAAAACAATTGAAAGAGTTAACAAGACAAAAGCTGGTTCTTTGAAAAGATCAACAGGAGTTCCGGCAAAATGGCACTCTAGGAAGAAGCACCACGCTGTCCCTCCACAGCAAAGATCCAAAAAACTAAGCCGAACACAGAGAATGGAGAGCGAGGAGAGATTCATGCAGAGGTCCCCTACCAGCTAACGCAGTGCGGATCCACCATATTGGGCTCTTATCGGAGACCAGCAAACAGGGGGTACGAGAAAGCAGCCTCACGGAGCATCCAGCGGGAGACAAAACAACTGGTGATTTGCAATATACACTTTCCCACCCCCCACCCTTCTTCACCCCAACACGGCCTCCTCTGCTTCCTGCAGCCACAATCTCTTGACCGGGAATCACTGGCTGCTTGGATTCCACACACCTGAATGGGCCGGCTCTCTGAGTGCCATTTGTTGGCTGCTGGTGTTGCTTTTTTCTGCTTCTTTTGATTTCTTCCTTACCTCTCACCACCTCCCCCTCCTTTCGCTCAAATACCTGGCTCCGTGCGCCATCTTTGCTTTTTCCTGAGGGGCTGCAGAGCTCCAGTAATTTGTGATATACCCTTTCCCACTCCCTACCTTTCTTCACCCACACTTGGCCCCCTCTGCTTCGAGCGGACACAGTCTCTTGTCCAAGAAACATCAGCCCACACTAGCTGGCTCTCTGAGTGCCATTTGTTGGCTGCTAGTGTTGCTTTTTTTTTTTCAGCTTCTTTTGATTTCTTCCTTACCTATCACCACCTCCCCCTCCTTTGGCTTAAATACCTGGCTCCGTGTGCCATCTTTGCTTCTTCCTGAGGGGCTGTGGAGCTCTGTACGAGAGTGGAGCTGCTTCCCAGTCTGGGCTACCGTGCTGGTGGGATCCCGGGGCTTTTGTTCGTTTGTTTGTTTTGAATTGTTTGTTTGTTTTCTTTTCCTTTTCTTCAGTTGGGAGCCCTTTCTGGCCAAGCAGTGCTGTGTGGCAAGGAGACTTCCCCCCTGGCTTGCACAAAAGTACATAGGGATCCCTGAGAGCATTTTTTTCATTGTTTTTTTTTTTTTCTGTTTTTTGGGGGGGCGTTTCTTGTTCTTTTTTTTTAAATTTGTTTTGTTTTCTTTTCCCTCTTTCTCCCTTTTTGTCTTTCTTCATTGCTCAGTTTCCTGTCTATCTATATCTTCCTTCTCTTTCTGTTCCCTGAATACCTGGCATTGTATACCTCTATGCCTTCTAGCCAGGCTGTACTGCAACACCTGAGAGCAACTTCCCCAGACCTCATAGCTGCACCAGTGGGATCCCTGGGAACTTTGCAGTTCTTTAACCTTTCCGATTTTTATTTATTCATTATTTTCTTTTCTTTTCTTCCTCTTCCCTTTTCTGTTTTTCTCCATTTCATAGTCTCTCATCTCTCCACTCAAATGGCAAACTCCCCTAGCATTCTTTTTTATTTGTTTGTATGTTTTTGGCTCCTGTTCCTCCCTCCTCTCTCCCATATCCATCTTAGCTACACACATAACAATCTCCCTGCTGCATCCTACCAACCTGCACCATGCACTTGACATCACACCATCAAGCACCACAGGCAGGGCCTACTGGAACCTGCCCCATACTGATTACTGACCCACCCTGGTGGCTGTGGTAAGTGCCAAAAACAACCCATCCCATTAACTCTTCTTCAGCTAGACCTGCCCTGCCGTACCATATCTGAGTGACTCACCCGGCCAATTGGAGAAGGAGGTGGAAAGTATTGTGCCCACAGATGAGCAAACGACAAAGAACACACAGTCCGCCTACTCAGACATAGACAAATTAAAAAAAAAGGGGGGATGAAACAAACAAATCTACAATCAATAAATGAGAAAAATAACCACTGAATGCCCCAAAGACAGCAGACAATATCAAAACATTTACAAAAACAGGACAGGATGGTTCCAGTAGGTGTCCAAAATAAAACACCAGATGACTCTCCAATGGAAGAAAATGCACTAGAACTACCTGATAGGGAATTCAAATCTCTAATACTCAGAATTCTCCAAGAGCTGAGGCAAAAAGCTGACAAAAATGAGGAAAAAATAGACAAATTCATGGAAAATACTGACAAAAAATTGGAAGAATTCAGGAAAATCATGCAGGAACAAAATGCCAAAATAAATTCACAACTAGAAATTATACAAAGACAACAATTAGAAATCCAAAAGATAAACAACAAGATTTCAGAAAAGGACGGTGTCATACAAGGGGTGAGAAGCAGATGTGAAACAGTGAAAGACAGGATCAGTGGAATTGAAGACAAACACTTGGATACAACTCTGTTTCAGGAAAACTCAGAAAAAAGAACAAAGAAAAATGAAGAGACCTTGAGAGTTATGTAGGATACAATCAAAAGCAAAAATTTTGGAGTGATTGGAATTCCAGAACAGGGGGAGAAAACAGAAAACACAGAGAGGATCGTTGAAGAACTGCTGACAGAAAACTTCCCCAATATCATGAAAGTTGAAAAGCTGGCCATCCAAGAAGCTTAACGAACCCCATATAGGAGAGACCCCAAAAGAAAATCACCAAGGCATATCATATTCACACTCGCCAAAACCAAAGACAAAGAATCCTGAGAGCAGCTCGTGAAAAACAAGAAGTCACATACAGAGGAGAAACAATAAGACTAAGCTCAGATTATTCAGCAGAAACCATGCAGGTAAGAAGGCAATGGGATGGCATATACAAAATCTTGAAAGAAAAAAAATTGCCAGCCAAGAATAATATATTCTGCAAAACTCTCCTTCAAATTTGATGGTGAAATTAGGTCATTTCCAGATAAACAGAAATTAAGGGAATGTGTAAAAGTCAAATCAAACTTACAAGAATTATTAAAGGGAGTTCTTCGATATGAGGACAAACAGCTTCAGCTCACAGGCAGAATCTAGGATGCAGGATCATAGCAGCCAGATACCAATATAGGAAATGAACTCTTGAGGACTATCCAAAACCAAAAGAAATACAACAGGGAATCAGAGCAGTTAATCAGTAAATGACAACAACATCAAAACAATAAAAGAGGGAATAAATGGCATAGGTATAGAACCTTCTAATGGAGAGGAAGGCATGGCGATACCAAGTAATGGTAGACTGCTTCAAACTTAGAAAGATAAGGGTAAAGTTTATGGTAACCACAAAGAAAGTTAACAAACATACTAATTTATAAAAGAGGAAAAACATAAAGTCTTAGCAAAAACAAAACCTACAAAAACAAAAGAAATGAGAAAAAAATCCACAAACAAAAGTAACTCAGCACAAGAGAGTAAGAACAACAAAGAAAACTTTGGCACCACCAAAAAAAGCTCTACAAAATGACAGCAACAAACTCACATCTATCAATAATTATGCTGAATGTAAATGGACTCAATGCACCCATAAAGAGATGGAGGGTGACAGAATGAATAAGAAAACAGGATCCATCAATATGCTGTCTACAAGAGACACACCTTAGAAACAAAGATGTGAATTCATTAAAAGTCAAAGGTTAAAAAAAAAAATCTAACAACTACCAAAAAAGAGCAGGAGTGGCAATTCTAATCTCAGATAAAATAGACTTTAAAATGAAATTTACCATAAAAGACAAAGAAGGACACTATATAATAATTAAAGGGAGGATCCACCATGAAGACATAACCATAATAAACTTCTACGCACCAAATGACAGGGCTCAAAAATACATAAAACAAAATCTAACAACAATGAAAAGAGAAATTGACACTTCCACAGTAATAGTAGGACACCAACACACCACTCTCAGTGAAGAACAGAACAACTAAGAAGAAACTCAGCAAAGGTACCAAAGACCTAAAGGGCACAATCAGCCAACTTGATCTCATAGACATATATAGAACACTCCATCCAACCACTGCAAAGTACACATTCTTTTCCAATGCACATGCAATGTTCTCCAGAATAGACCACGTCTTAGGCCACAGAGCAATCCTCAACAAGATCCAAAATGTTGAGATAATTCAAAATATCTTCTCTGAACACAATACCATCAAGGTAGAAATTAACAATAGAAAGAGCAAGGAAAAAAAGTCAATTACGTGGAAACTGAATAATACCCTGCTTACACATCACTGGGTAATAGAAGAAATCAGAGATGGAATCAAAAAATTCCTAGAATCAAATGAGAATGAAAACACATCATACCAAAACCTTTGGGACACAGCAAAGGCAGTCCTCAGAGGACAATTTATAGCAATACATGCACATATCAAAAAAGAAGAAAGGGACAAAATCAAAACATTAACTACAGAACTCAAACAAATAGGGAACAGCAAAAAAAGCCCACAACCACTGGAAGAAAGGAAATAGTAAAGATCAGAGCAGAAATAAATGAAGTAGAGAACAGAAAAACAATAGCAAGAATCAACAAAACCAAAAGTCGGTTCTTTGAAAGAATCAACAAAATCGACAAACCACTGGCCAGACTGACTAAAGAAAAACAGGAGAGGACACAAATAACCCAAATAAGAAATGAAATGGGGGCCATTACAACAGACCCAACTGAAATAAAAAGGATTATAATAGAATATTATGAAAAGCTATACTCCAACAAATTTGAAAACCTAGAGGAAATGAATAAATTTCTAGAAACACACAGCCCACCTAAACTACAACAAGGTGATGCTGAAAATCTGAACAGACCCATAACCAGAGAAGAGATTGAAAAGGTAATAAAAAAAACTCCCAACCAAAAAAGCCTGGGCCCAGATGGCTTCACTGGAGAATTCTACAAAACATTTACAGAAGAGCTTGTACCAGTACTATTCAAGCTATTTCAGAGCATAGAAGAGGAAGCAACACTTCCAAATTCATTCTATTAGGCCAGCATAATGCTGATACCAAAACTAGGCAAAGATGTCACAAAAAAAGAAAATTACAAACCAATATCTCTCGTGAATATAGATGCAAAAAAAATCTGAACAAAATTCTAGTCAATAGAATTCAGCATCATATAAAAAAAAAATACACCACGACCAAGTAAGATTCATACCAGGTATGCACGGATGGTTCAATATTAGAAAATCAATCAATGTAATCTGCCACATAAATAAAAGGAAAGAAAAGAATCACAGGATCATATCAATTGATGCAGGAAAGGCATTTGACAAAGTCCAACACCCATTCCTGATAAAAACTCTCAATAAAATAGGTATAGAAGGGAAATTTCTCAATATAATAAAGGGCATCTATGCAAAACCAATGGCCAACATCATTCTTAATGGAGAGAGGCTGAAAACATTCCCCTTGAAAACAGGAACAAGACAAGGATGCTGTTTATCACCACTCCTATTTAACATTGTGCTGGAAGATCTAGCTAGAGCAATAAGGCAAGACAAAGAAAAAAGGGCATCCAAACTGGTAATAAAGAAGTTAAACTGTCCCTGTTTACAGATGATACGGTACTATACACAGAAAACCCTAAAGACTCCATGAGAAATCTACTAGAACTAATAGAAAGATTCAGCAGAGTAGCAGGATACAAGATAAACATTCAAAAATCAGTTGGATTCCTAGACACCAATAAGGAGAACGATGAAAAGGAAATCAGGAAAACAATACCATTTTCAATAGCCCCTAAAAAGATAAAATACTTAGGCATAAATCTGACCAGGGATGTAAAAGACCTATACAAAGAAAACTACAAAACACTACTGCATGGAAACCCAAAGGGACCTACATAAATGGAAAAACATACCATGCTCATGGATAGGCAGCCTCAACATTGTGAAAATGTCAATTCTACCTAAAGCAATTTACAAATACAATGCAATCCCGATCCAAATACCAACAACATTCTTCAAAGAGATGGAAAAACTACTCATTAACTTCATATGGAAAGGGAAGAAGCCCCAAAGAAGTAAAGCACTACTGAAGAAGAGGAATAAAGTTGGAGGACTCACACTACCTGACTTGAGAACCTACTATACAGCTACAGTAGTCAAAACAGCCTGGTACTGGTAGAAAGACAGATACATTGACCAATGGAACAGAATTGAGAACCTGGATGTAAATCTATCCACCTACAGTCACCTGATCTTCGACAAGGGCCCAAAGTCCATCAAATTGGGAAAAGACAGTCTTTTTAACAAATGGTACTGTCAAAACTGGATATCCATTTGCAAAAAAAAGAAACAGGACCCATACCTGATACCGTATACAAAAACTACTTCAAAATAGATCAAAGACCTGAATATAAAGCCTGAAACTATAAAGTTCATAGAAAAAAAATAGGACCAACACTTCAGGCCTTAATACACGGCATTAACAGGATACAAACCATAACCATCAACACACAAACCCCAAAAGATAAGCTAGATAACTGGGATCTTCTAAAAATCAAACACCTATGCTCTTCAATAGACTTCACCAAAAGAGTCAAAAGAGAACCTACAGACTGGGAAAAAATTTTGGGACAGGACAAGTCAGACAAAGGTCTAATCTCCATAATCTACAAGAAAATCCAACACCTCTACAACAAAAAAACAAATAATCCTATAAAAAAATGGGCAAAGGAAATGAACAGACACTTTACCAAAGAAGATATATAAATGGCCATCTGATACATGAGGAAATGCTCGCGATCACTAGCCACAAGAGAAATGCAAATGAAAACCACAATAAGATACCATCTCACCCCGGCATTACTGGCACGAATCAAAAACACTGGAAATAACAAATGTTGGAGGGGCTGCGGGAAGATCGGAACTCTTATGCACTGCTGGTGGGAATGCAAAATGATACAACCATTTTGGAAAATGATATGGCGCCTCCTCAGAAAGCTACAAATAGACATACCATTCAATCCAGCAATTCCACTTCTAGGAATATATCCTAGAGAAATAAGAGTCGTCACTCAAATAGACATATGCACACCTATGTTCATGGTAGCATTGTTCATAATAGCAAAACGATGGAAACAACCTAGATGCCCATCAACAGATGAATGGATAAACAAACTATGGTACATACACACAATGGAGTACTACGCAACGAGAAAGAACAACAGTGAATCTGTGAAGCATCTCATAACATGGATGAAACTGGAGGACATTATGCTGAGTGAAATAAGTCAACCACAAAAGGACAAATATTGTATGAGACCTCTATTGTAAAAATCCATGAAAAAGTTCACACACAAAATGTAACAATCTTTGTTGGTTACCAGGGATGGGAGGTGTGGGGGGGGAATACTAAATAGGCAATAGATAAGTGGTATCTTGGGTGAAGGGTGAGACAGTACACAATACAGAGGAAACTAGCACAACTTGTACAAGGAAAGGTCATGGAAGCCTCATAGACACATCCAGACTCCCTGAGGGACTGAATTGCTGGGCGGAGGGCTGTGGGGACCATGGCCTCAGGGAACATCTAGCTCAATTGGCATAACATAGTTTATAAAGACAATGCTCTACATTCTACCTTGGTGAGTAGTGTCTGGGGTCTTAAAAGCCTGTGAGCGCCCATCTAAGATACTCCACTGGTCTCATCCCTTCGGGAGCAAGGGAGAATGAAGAGAACAGGATACAAGGTAAAGATTAATCTGAAGGACTAATTGTCCACAGCTACCAAGGCCTCCACTGGACTGACTCCAGTACAGCTAGATGTTGCCCAGCTACCACCACTGACTGCTCTGACCAGGATCACAACAGAGGGTTCTGGACAGAGTTGGAGAAGGGTATAGAACATAACTCTAACTCACAAAAAAGAAGGCCAGATTTACTGGTCTAAAGGAGACTGGATAAACCCCAAGAGTATGGCCCCCAGAAACCCTTTTCGCTCAGTGGTGACGTTATCTCCGAGGTTCACCCTTTCAGCCTGGGAGTGGGCAGCCCCATAAAACCAAATGAGACTAACGAGGTACAGTAGTCCAGCGACAAGGGCCAGAAGGCAGAAGGGGACAAGGAAGCTTGTGATAGGGAACCCAAGGTTGAGTAAGGATATTGTTGATGTGTTGTGAGATTGTTAACCATTGTCATAGAGCAACATTTGTTGTAACTGTTAAATGAGAAACTATTTTGTTCTGTAAGCCTTCATCTTAAGTGAGAATAACAGCACAATTGGAGGAGTGTAGTCAATGTCACTGAACTGTGCATGTAGAAATTTTTGAAATGGTGTATCTTTGGCTATGTGTATTTTCACCAAAAAAAAAAAGGTTGAGAAGTTAGAGGGTTGACATGTTGTGGGGTTGTTAACCAATGTAATAAAACAATATGTGTACTACTGTTTCATGAGAAACTATTTGTTCTGTAAGCCTTCACCTGAAGTACAATTAAAAAAAAAAAAAGAAAAGAAAAGATCAACAAAACTGATAAACCATTGGCCAAACTGACAAAAGAAAAACAGGAGAGGAAACAAATAACCCATATAAGAACTGAGATGGGTGGTATCACAACAGACCCAACTGAAATTAAAAATCATAACACAATACTATGAAAAACTGTACTCTAAAAAATTTGAAAACCTAAAGGAAATGGACAAATTTCTAGAAACTCACTACCTACCTAAACCAACACAAACAGAGGTAGAACAACTAAATAAACCAATAACAAAATAAGAGATTGAAAAGGTAATTAAAAAACTCCCAACAAAAAAGAACCCTGGCCCGGATGGCTTCACTAGAAAATTCTACCAAACTTTCAGAGAAGAGTTAACACCACTACTAGTAAAGGTATTTCAGAGCATAGAAAAGGATGGAATACTCCCAAACTCATTCTATGAAGCCAGCATAACCCTGATACCAAAACCAGGTAAAGATGCCACAAAAAAAGAAAATTACAGACGAATATCCCTCATGAACACTGAAGCAAAAATCCTCAAAAAAATTCTAGCCAATAGAATTCAGCAACATAAAAAAAAAATAATTCACCCTTATCAAGTTAGATTTATACCAGGTATGCAGGGATGGTTCAACAGTAGAAGAACAATGTAATCCATCACATAAATTAAAAAAAGACAAGAACCACGTGATCTTATCAACTGATGCAGAAAAAGCATTTGACAAAGTCCAACACCCATTCATATAAAAACTCTCAACAAAACAGGAATGAATAGAAGGGAAATTCCTCAACATAATTAAGGGCATTTGTACAAAGCCAAAAGCCAACATCATCCTAAATGGAGAGACTTTGAAAACATTCCCCTTGAGAACAGGAACCAGACAAGGATGCCCTTTATCACCACTCTTATTCAACATTGTGCTCGAGGTCCTAGCCAGAGCAGTGAGGCTAGAAAAAGAAATAAAGGGCATACAAATTGGTAGGTAAGAAGTAAAAGTATCTCTATTTGCGGGTGATGTGATCTTATACAGAGAAAACCCCAAAGAATCCACAACAAAACTACTAGAACTGATAGAAGATTTCAACAAAGTATCAGGATACAAGATAAACATACAAAAATCAGTTGGATTTCTTTACACCAACAAAGAGAACCTCGAAGAGGAAATCACCAAATCAATACCATTTACAGTAACCCCCAAGAAGATAAAAATACTTAGGAATAAATCTAACCATAGGCATAAAAGACCTATACAATGAAAACTACAAGAGACTACTGCAAGAAACCAAAAGACATGCGTAAGTGGAAAAACATACCTTGCTTATGGATAGGAAGACTCAACATTGTGAAAATGTAAATTCTACCCAAAATGATCTACAGATACAATGCAATCCCGATGCAAATTCCACCGGCATTTTTTAATGAAATGGAGAAACAAATCACCAACCTCGCATGGAAAGGGAAGAGGCCCTGGATAAGTAAAGCTTTACTCAAGAAGAAAAACAAAGTGGGAGGCCTCACACTACCCGATTTTAGAACCTATTATACCGCCACGGTAGTCAAAACAGCCTGGTAGTGGTACAACAACAGATACATAAACCAATGGAACAGAATTGAGAATCCAGACCTAAATTCATCCACCTATGAGCAGCTGATATTTGACAAAGGCCCAAAGTCCATTAATTGGGGAAAAGATAGTCTCTTTAACAAATGGTGCTGGCGTAACTGGATATCCATCTGCGAAAAACTGAAACAAGACCCATATCTCACACCAGGCACAAAAACTAACTCAAAATGGATCAAAGACCTAAATATAAAATCAAAAATGATAAACATCATGGAAGAAAAAATAGGAACAATGCTAGGATCCCTAATACATGGCATAAACAGAACACGAACCACAAGTAACAATGCACAAATACCAGAAGAGAGACTAGATAACTGGGAGCTCCTAAAAGTCAAACACTTATGCGCATCAAAAGACTTCACCAGAAGAGTCAAAAGACAACCTACGACTGGGAAAAAAATTTTTGGCTAAAACAAATCCGATCAACGCCTAATCTCGAAAATCTACAAGATACTGCAAAACAAAAAGACAAATAACCCAATTGAAAAATGGGCAAAGGATATGAACAGGCACTTCGCCAAAGAAGACATTCAGGTGGCTAACAGACACATGAGGAAATGCTCATGATCATTAGCCATTAGAAAAATGCAAATCAAAACTACTATGAGATACCATCTTATCCCACCAAGGCTAACATTAATCCAAAAAAACACAAAATAATAAATGCTGGAGAGGTTGTGGAGAGACTGGAACACTTATACACTGTTGGTGGGAATGTAAAATGGTATAACCACTTTGTAAATCAACTTGGCACTTCCTTAAAAATCTAGAAATAGAAGTACCATACAATCCAGCAATCCTGCTCTTTGGAATATATCCTAGAGAAACAAGAGCCATCACACGAATAGATATATGCACACCCATGTTCACTGCAGCACTCTTCACAATAGCAAAAAGATGAAAACCACCTAGGTGCCCATCAACAGATAAATGGATAGACAAATTATGATATATCCACACAATGGAATACTACACAATGATGAATAGTGATGAAGCCATGAAAAATAACATGGAGGAATCTGGAGGGCATTATGCTGAGTGAATTTAGTCAGTCACAGAAGGACAAATATTATATAAGACCACTATTATAAGAACTCAAGAAAAGGTTTAAACACAGAAGAAAACATTCTTTGATGGTTACGATGGTGGAGAGGGAGGGTGAAGGTTATTCACTAACTAGATAGTAGACAAGGATTATCTTAGGTGAAGGGATGGACAGCACACACTACAGGGGAAGTCAGCACAACTGGACTAAACCAAAACGAAGAAGTTTCCTGAATACAATCAAGCGCTTCGAGGGACATAGTACAAGGGGCAGGGATCTGGGGACCATGCTTTCAGGGGACATCTATGTCGATTGGCATAACAAAGCTTATTAAGAAAATGTTCTGTGTCCTACTTTGGTGAGTGGTGTCTGGGGTCTTAAAAACTAGCAAGTGGTCATCTAAGATGCATCAATTGGTCCCAACCACCTGGTGCACAGGAGAACGAAGAACACCAAAAACACAAAGAAAGTATTAGCCCAAGAGACAGAAAGGGCCAAATAGATCAGAGACTTCATTAGCCTGAGATCAGAATAACTGGATGGTGCCCGGCTACCACCAATGATTGCCCTGACAGGGAACACAACAGGGTCCCTGATGGAGCGGGTGAAATGTGGGGTGCAGAACTCAAATTCTAGTAAAAAGACCACACTTAATAGTCCGACTAAGACTGGAGGAATCCCGGAAGACATGGCCCCCAGACTCTGTCAGCCAGAACTAAAACAATTCTTGAGGCTAACTCTTAAGTCAAAGTTTGGACTGGACTGTGAGACATAAAATGATACTCCTGAAGAGTGTGCTTCTCAGCTCAAGTAGATACATGAGACTAAATGGGCAGCATCTGTCTAGAGGTGAGATGAGAAGGCAGAGAGGGTTAGGAGCTGGTTGAATGGACACAGGAAATCAGGGGTGGAAAAGAGGAGTATGCTGTCACAGTATAGGGAGAGCAATTAGGGTCACATAACAATGGAAGTATAAATTTTTGTATGAGAGACTATTGAATTGTAAACTTTCACTTAAACTGCAACAATAAAAAAAACTGTAGAAAATTGGCAATGTTACTTAGATAAAAATAGCATGTTTTATATAATTTCTTATGATGTAATGAATATTTCTGTGTAAGTATATAAGAATATGCATATGTTTATTTATTTGTTTGTTCACAGAGACATAATACCCAGGACACAGACACAAAAACAGAATGAATCATGACAGCATGATCACCAAAATATTTCACCAGAATATTAAAATTGGTTACTTTTAGGAAGTAGACAGAGTTTCTGGTGGCTTTTAATTTTTTCCCATAATTTTCATTTGAAACTTTCACAAGTAAGCATATAAATTATTTTCATGTGAAATTAGAAGTACTCACAAAACCACTTTTTCAAGCCATGCTTTTAAATTTGATTCTATTTTGTGTGAAATGAATATAGTTGCTTCTTTTTACTTCCTGCTAACATTTGCTTGTTATTTATTTTTCTGTTTTTGATTCAGTGATCAATATTAATAGCTGTATTAAAAGACAGAAAGATTCTTTCAATAGTTTGAGATGAGTCAGGATAGATTAAAGAATTCCAGGCAGGATGTGGACAGAGATGTTTCCCTTTAATCACTCCTTTGCCTAGTTGGAAGAACTAGACGAAGAATCCGGAGTCACACTGTGTTTTCCTTTATTGAATGTGTTCACATTTAAGGAAACCAACGGTAACATGTCCTGGATTCTCATCCTTAAGGTGAGTTCTCTCTCCTTGTTGTCTTTATAAGGTCAGGTATTCATAGAACAAGGAGCCCTGGTGGTATAGTGGATAAGTGTTCAACTACTAACCGAAAGATCTGTGGTATGAACCCACCAGCAGCTCCACTGGAGAAAAGACCCGGAGATCTACTCCTGCAAAAATTACAGCCTTGGAAACCTGATGGGGCTGTTCTACTCTGTCACGTAGGGTCTCTATGAGTCGGAATTGACTTGATGGCACACAACAACAACAACAACATTCGTAGAACAGACACAGGAACAGGGTGGAACCCAGTGACAATTATAGCAGAGTCTGATGACCAGATTGGATGGAATCAATAGACAGCACCTAAAAGTAAGTAAGTTTACCTTTCTTGTGTGGTAGGTGGGGAAGGGAAATGGGAGGGGGGGTTACAAGTGTATTCTATTCAGCCTCTAGAATATGCAGAACATGAGATATAGCGATTCTTATTTCAGGATCCCTATACTCTGTCCTTGTGGCACAGTGGTTAACAGCTCGGCTGCTAACGAAAACGTTGGCAGTTCAAACCACCAGCCACTCATTGGAAATCCTACAGAACAGTTCTATTCTGTCCTATAGGGTCGCTATGTGTTTTTTAAATACTCTGTCTTCCCTTGCACCCTAGTTGCAAGCTATGGTGCGGAACGTTTTGAGGTGTGACTCAACTCGTCTTTGGAAACCATGTATCCAATAAGAATCTAATAACCAAAATATATATAAAACTTTGACAACAACAAAAAGATAAATAACCCAATCATAAACTGGGCAAAAGACTTGAATAGACATTTCATCAAAGAGGACATTCAAATGATCACCAAACACATAAAAAGACACTCAACATCTTTAGCCATCACAGAGCTACAAATCAAAACCACAATGAGATACCATTTCACTCCCACTAGGATGGCTAGGAGCCCTGGTGGCACAGTGGTTGAGAGCTACACCTGCTAATCAAAAGGCCAGCAGTTCGAATCCACCAGCTGCTCCTTGGAAATCCTATGGGGCAGTTCTACTCTGTCCTATAGGGTTGCTATGAGTTGGAATCAACTCAATGGCAGTGGTTTTGGTTTTTTTTTTTTTTTTATTTGTTTTCTTGTTTAGGATGGCTAAGATAAAAAAAAAAAAAGAAAATAACAACTGTTGGCAAGTATGCGGAGATATTGGAGCACTTATCCATAGCTGGTGGGAATGCAAAATGGTACAGCCATTGTGGGAAAAAGTGTGATGGTTTCTCTAAAAACTAAAAATAGAACTACCATATGACCCAGAAATTCCACTCATAGGTATATACTGAAAAGATTTGAAAGCAGAGAATTTTACTCCAGCGTTCATTGCAGCACTATTCACAATAGTCAAAAAGGTGGAAATAGCCTAAATGCCTATCAGCAAATGAATGGATAAACAAAATGTGGTACATACATACCTAGTCAGCCAGTAGGAGAAATGAAGTCTTGATACATGATGCAATATGGATGGAGCTTGAAGACATTATGCCAAGTGAAATAAGTCAGTCACAAAAGGGCAAATATCGTATGACCTCACTTACATAAAAAGACAAGAAAAAGCAAATGTATAGAGACTAAAGTTTATTAATGGTTACCAAGGGCAAGAGGAAGGGAGAAAGGGGAGGGGGTTTTTGCATATAGAGTAATGAGTTTCGATTTACAGTTATGGCAAAATCACACTGATTACGGGGAGTGTTGTACAGCCAATTATTGTAAGTGCTGTCAATAAGTTGTACACCTGTAAAAAGTTGAATTGGCAAAAGTTCTGTGTAGAGATATTTACAACAATGACCAAAAAAAAAAAAAAAAAAAAGAGTAGCTACTGAGGATTCTTATGTACAACCAAACACCTCATGGGATTTGGTTCCTTGGTTTGGAGGTTTCATGGGACATCCCAGTTAATTGGCCTACTAACGTGTTTAGTGCTTCTGTTCTACCCCCTAGCTTCATTGTGTAGCACCTGGGGTCTTAAAAGCTTGCAAACGGCCACCCACGGCACAATAATTGGTCTCTCTTCACCTGGAGCAATAGAGGAAGAAGGAGAGTCAGGAATAGGAGGAGGATATGAAATCTGTGGCTAACTGCCTCCATGAACAACTGCCTCCTTTGCCGTGACACCAGAAGAACTAGATGGTGCCTGGCTACCTACTGAATATTTTGATCAAAGATTCCACAGAAGAATCCTCATCAAAAGGGGGAAAATGCAGAACAGAATTTTAAATTCTCAGACTCTAGACTTTCTGGGGCCATGGAGGCTGGATGAACCCCCTGAAACTATTGCCCTGAGGTGATCTTTAAACCTTAAACCAAAATATCCCCTGAAGTCTTTTTAAAAGCAAACAATAGTTTAGCTTAACTAATAAAAATGTCTTCCTTGAACATTATGTTCTTTTAAGAGCTATCTATATGGGATCAAACTGACAACAGTGACCTGAAAGATTAGATAGGAACTTTAGAGGGCAGTGAGTTTATGTTAATGAGGAAGGAACAACTCAGAAAAGGAGGGTGAGAATGGTTGCACAGCTCAAAGAATGTAATCAATATCACTCAATTGTACACGCAGAAACCTTGAATTGGTGTGTGTTTTGCCTGTATATTCTCAACAACAACAATAAAATTAACAAAAATGTGTGACCCAACTCTTTAAGCCCTTACAGTCTCACTGAGCTGATAGAAAAAGAACACGAAAACACAAATCACAAAGGAAGACAGCATAGATTGGCTAAAAATGAGTGGGCATAGTCATTGGGCTGGAATTGTTGAGAACTCTTTCATAGAAGGGGATGGGGTGACACTTAAAGAAAATTACAAGGGAATGGATCAGTGTTAATGCATTGTTTCAGGTCTTAGAATAAGCAGATTGGTTCATCTCCAGAAATCATGCTGGGCCAGTACCCATCATGCTAGACATCTGTTCCCACCTCCTTTCCCAATCACTGAATACACAGCTAAGTTGTGCTGGCTCAGCTCAGAAATGGTCAGAGGTCTGGGTGAGACTCTAATCTGTATAGCCCAGGCCACGCATGGACCCCAGAAATTCTCCAAGAAAATAAGCTTAGAGGCTAGAGGAAAGTTTCAGGCCAGAAATGTAGAAGAATCAAGGTCCAAATACCAGGGACAGCAAGTGAGAACACCGACACTCTGGTACCCAGGGGTGAGAATTGATGTCAGGGTCACAGGGCCAAGACTTTAGAGTCAGGGACCCAGATCAAACAAAAGCAAATCAGGCTGAGGTGGGGGAGTCCAGAACTACTGTCTTGAATGACAACTAGTGTCAGAAGTTCCCCTTATGGGCTAGCAGTGAAAAGGTGTGTAATGGGCTACCTGAGCCAAGAGTTCCACAGTGATGTGGGCAAGCAGCTGGTAAGCAAATATCAGAGGCCACGGCTTAGCTCCGACAAGAAAATGCACCTGATGAAGTTCTGTACGAGCTGCAGATACTGTTGAGACTGCGGGACAGCATCAATGGCTAGCTACCAAAGAAACCATATGGTCATCCTAGACCTTGCCTTCCACACATCTGTCAGTTTGTCATACTGTGGTGGCTTCCTTGTTGCTAGGTGCTGGAAGCTATGCCACTGGTATTTCAAATACTAACAAGATCACCCATGGTGGACAGGTTTCAGCAGAGTTTCCAGACGAAGGCTGTAGGAAGAAAGGCCTGGCAACCTATGTCCAAAAATTAACCAGTAAAAACCCTATGGATCACAACACGTATTGTTCGATATAGTGCCAAAAGATAAGCCCCCTAGGTTGGAAAGCACTCAAAATACACAGTAGCCACCACAATGGACTCGGACACACCAGCAGTCGTGAAGGTGGTGCAGGACTGGGCAATGTTTCATCCTGTTGTACGTACAGTGCCATGAGTAGGTGCGAACTTGACGGTAACTAGAGACAACAAAACAGATCCTCTCTTGGGAGGAGAGGGTGGTCCAGAGGTCCTCTGGGTGAAGACCACTGTGATCACCATTTGAAACCTCGTTCTTCTCAACCATGGTGGTGTAGCTCAGGGAAGCAAAGGTTATCACTATAACATAAGGATCTGAGTTGGATCAGAAATAAAACTAGGCTTTGCCGGTGTGTGGTGTTAGACAACGGAAACACCATACTATTTGCTTTAATGGGGCTCCAGGGCTTTGTGAGATATATATTTGACAGACTGAGAGATGGCCGGTAACAGAAGCAAGTTTGCAAGAAGAGGCAGAGTATAGGGATCCAGAAATAAGAATAACCATAAATAAGGAAGGTACCCAGCCACCAGGATCAGATTTGAGAAGTAGGCTTTGTGAGAAGAGTGCAGTGGTTCAGTGCAGACCCCATGCTGGCCTCTAGGAAGTACGTGTACACCCTAGAATGGAGAAGGCTGGGTGTTGACAATAAAAGAGCTTACCTTTAGGGGCCCAGGTGTCTCCGCTATGGGATTCTGCTTCAAAGAAGTTGCAATAGGAGAAACGGAGAAGCTTTATCTACTGGAGAGACCACTGTAGTCTACAATATGCAAGGAATGCCTCAAGGAGCATCAAAAGCTGGGAGCAAATCAGTGCCACCACCGGGGTGGCCAAAGGAAAGTGATGTGTGGACCTAGGCAAAGGCTGACGCAGGTGGAGATAAAGTCAGAGGAATCTAGATGCAAGAAGAGATGAGCACAAAGGCAGCAGGGTGAGCGGCTGCCCCACAGGCACTGGAATTTAAGAGCTGGGTGAGGGTGGCTGCAACAGAGCATCAGAACTCAGGAGTCCAAAGTGTTGTCAGAGCGATGCCTAGGGCAAACATCAGCTGAGGAGATGGAGATGAGAATGCCTGTGTGAGGGCAAGACAGAGGCCTGCTAAGGGAAGCCCATCCCACAAAAGGCAAGTGGGGGCTTTCTGAGGCCCTAGAGCAGGAAGACCAAGAGTCACTCCTTCCCCAACCCCTTGCTCCCACAGGCTACTTTCTCTGCAGCCCCTCTACCTGCCCCACCCCGCCCCCTATGCCAAGAAGCTCCCAGCCCTTTTGCAATATCTGGGCAGTGCTGTTAAGGTGAAGGAGGCAGAGAAGTGGGCACAGCAGGTCCTGGCTCTTGGGAGCTGCAGATGAAATTTGCTTTTGCAATAGCTGTAGGTCATTGTGCAACTCAGTCATCTCTGGCCCTCTGATTCCTGGACTTCTGTAAAATACAGACACTGATGAGACCCTCAGTCACAGGGCTGTAGAGGGTGCAGATGAGATCATGGGCTGAGAGTGCTCTACAGACTCTAAGGTGATATGTGATTAGTGACAAATGTCAGTGGCAGATTTCCAGAACCCAGGTGGAGGTGAGAGCAAGTGAGCCAACAAGGAAGAAAATTATCTTACCTCTTGAAGGGGGTTCTCAGAAGCCGGGGCTGGATGGCTCAAGTTACAAAGCATAAATAGTCTGCCAAGAAAAGGCTAGTTCACCTGGATTTCCTGAAGGCCTGGAGGAAGCAACTTGTGAGTGTCTGTGTGCTTGCCGTTCATTTTATTTCCCATGTCCTGTGATATGCCCTTGCCCAGCTGGGCTATTCATCTCACTGGTGTGAAGAAGGGAGGGTCGTGCAGCTGTTCTGGTGTAGGGTCTGTGGATGTGGGAGGCAAGGGCCTAGTGGGGTGATGAGGGGCTCTTCTGCCTCTCACGTGGGTGACTTATCTCGGTGGGAGGTTTGCTTTAGGGCTGGGGGAGACAGGTGGGTGGGATGTGATGCCAACCCAGACCCCAGAGGCCACCATATGGAAGCCTCGAGTGTAAATTACAGTTTCAACTTCCTTCTCGGTTCCTTCTCTGTTCCTGATTTCTTCAGAAAGAAGGGCAGCGTGAGGAAAACAAACCGGGCGTTCACAGACCTCTGTGCTAAGCCCACCTGGGTACCATCTGCCTGTGGGAAATGAACAAACCGGCTTCTCTCTTAGCTTCAAATTGTTACCTATAAGATATGCTTCTTGAACTAGATCTCTGGTCCAATTTTCGATAAATAATATCTTATATAAAATCTTATAAAATATATATATTTTTTACATAAAATATTTCTCTGAAAGCTTAGTGTAAACTGAACACTGCTTGGGTTATAGGTGTCCATCACTTTGCCCAGTCCCTCCGCAGCCCCAGCTAAGTCATCTTTGCTGAATCCCAGGTCAGAATACCTCTCAGTCAACTCTCTCCCATGCCCCTTCTTGCTAAGATGGGCTGTGGTGCTTTCTGCGTCATCCTGAGCTAGTGGACAGGATGCCTATTGCCTTTTGTTCTTCCCTAAATCGGAGGTGGCTGCAGGCCAGGGGACACTGCCCTCTCTCTGGCCTGGACTTGGCCTTGGCCCTGGTGCTCATGACTGAGCCTCTGTCGGAACAGAGCTGCAAAGCAGCTGCTGCCAGCCCTCTGAGCTTGCTGTGCAACTCACAGGGTTTCTAGAGACTCCCAGGACACACAAGTAATTTGCAAAGTCAAAATTGAGGGAGGCTAGTGTCATTACAGCCCCAAATCACCAGTAGCCAGGGAAAGTAGCACTTCTCTAGCCAGGAAGCTTCTCCCTTGCCTCCACCCAGCCTACCTGATGAACCCCTTTTCTTTAAACATTCTCCTCCCCCAAGATCCCTGGGGCTTTGCTCCCAGCCTCTGCTACCTGCCCCCCAAGGCTCTTTCACTCTCCTAACTTTCCAGGTTCTCTCTGGGAGACAAACGATGCCCAGCATAGGGAATGACCCAGGTTCTGGCCCCCACCCTGATTTCACTTACAGCCAGGCTTCTAAAACCCTCCTGGATGCCCTGTTGGACAGCTGCCCCCCAAACTTGCTTTCCATCTGACTGCTTTGCCCACCTCACCTGCCCTGTCCCTCTAAGGTGGTCTGGGCACAACTCCAGGTGTGCCAGGGTCTTCAGAGTACCTAATTTGTATCTCTGAAAACTTCCACTGGGTTCCCCTGGGAATTTCCTTGTGGAGACAGCATTGAGTCCAGGAATGGTGCATCTCTTGGCAAACGTGCAACCACGCTCCAGCCTGTGCTGGGCATGGACATTTCAACCATTGGGATTCTGGCTCCTTCTCAGACCAGCACTGTGGTTACCAGTGCTACTCCATCCAGTTAGTGAGAGGAGTCTGAGCTAAGCCAGCCACTTCAATTGTACATAGAGGGAGAAGGAGGTCCTGGGACGGGAAGAGCCCTACCCAAAGGCACTCGATTAATCCTTTCTGCCGTGACAGGCTACAGTCTGATGGCAGTGTCCAAGAGAAGGCACAAGAAGGGATCGCATGGGACATTTGAGAACAGGTGGAGACTGCTGGGGCCATGTCAGAGCTCCAGCTGGGTGACTCATACCCTTCAAGGCCACACTGTGTACCCACCTTGTCCCTAAGCTGATTTTGGAACCCTGTGGTCCTGGCACCCATGGCAAGGAAGAAGAGGCATGGCAGTCCAAGCCTAACCCACTTCCTGGACCCAAGAGCATGTCCATTGTCTTCCTGTTCATCTCCCCAGACCATGCTGTTCCTGCCTCTCTCTACACTGATCCTGCTCACACAGCTCTCACGGATCCTGGGAGCAGAAGTGAAGACCTATTTGCAGAAAACAGTGGCTAATGCCTGCACGCTGGTCATGTGTAGCCCCTTGGAGAATGGCCTGCCTGGTCGCGATGGACGGGATGGAAGAGAGGGCCCCCGGGGTGAGAAGGGGGATCCAGGTAGAGCTGGGACCTTGGGCTTTCCTGGCAGGGAGGGGATAAGCATTGGAATTGTAACCAACCAAGGAACTCTGGATACTCTGCTATGGAAGCTTTGCAGATGGACTTCCTCCTTGCCAAGGGGGTGGGCTTCCTGCAAACACTGAGTCCACATAAAACACTTCTTGACCAGTTGGCAAATGACTGCTGCCCTGAGCCCTCCAGTGCCTCCCTCCATCACCCCAGCTGTGCTGACTCTTCCTGAGAATCCTCCAGATTCCTGCTGCCCCAAGAATGAGCAGAGTGGGTAGCTGAGGTCTCCCAAATCGGCTCCAGTGTTCAGCAGTTTTTCGTTCTGATGAATGATGGCTGTGCAGGGTGTTAGAGATTTTGAATATTGCCCTTCCACATGAAGGGTGGGAAAGGATGAGAACTCATACTCAGGCCTGATCAAATTCATTAAGGAGGATGGGAATGGGAGCTCACATTTCTTTGTCCAGCCCTGTACTTCAGCGCTCACTTCAGTAGTTCATTCAATCCTCCTGCTTCATCCCAAGTGAGGATCAGAAGAGAAACCTGGACACAGTGCCCAGCACAGAGCCTTTCACCATCAGCAGTGCACAGTGGCCCCTCCCACCACGGGAGCACAGATTCCAAATCTGAAATGCCACCACCCTTCTGCACAAATATCCGCATCATCTTGCCCTTAAGTCCTACTTCCTCCTTCAGAAAAACAGCTCCACATGATCTGTGTGTGCTGGGGCTGGGCTGGGGCTGGGCAGGATGGGGGCTGTGAGGGATCAGCACCATCTCATGCATGGTTTTCCCCACTTATTACCCTTGTCTCGTGGCTTAAATTTCTACTACAAGTCTGTTGCAGATCAGGTCCTGGTGCTAATCTTTGTGTCTTGTTCAGCGGTAAGCATACAGTAGGTGCTCCATGGATGGTTTCTTAGTGAACAAATGAACAAAACAATGAGCAAATGGACAGACAACTGAATGAACAAGTTAGCATCACCTGTCAGGTGCCATTTCTGATATAAATGTTGGTTTGGGAAAGGGAGAGCAAGGGGCCAATAAGGGTAAATGCTGGCAGATTGCTTGTTGTCAATACCATGGCCTTGGGGCAGGGAAAGGAGCATTGCACAGCTAGTGGGACAGGTCTTAATTGAATCCAGCCTTTGAGTCTGACCCCAGGAAAGCCTTTTTCCTCACCTATAAAATGCAGATGCTCATACTCATTCCACAAGGTGTGTGGAGGTGGAAGTGGAACGTCTATGCCTTGCAGCCACTAAAGGAACGCAGGGGACCTGATCTCCTGCAGGCAACTGGCTCCTCCTGGGCCTAGAGCCAAGTTTTTATCCTTTTTTTCCTGCTGTTACAGGTTTGCCAGGAGCTGTAGGACAAGCAGGGATGCCTGGACCAGCTGGCCCAATTGGGCCCAAAGGGGACAATGGCTCCACTGGAGAACCTGGACCAAAGGGAGACTCTGGGCCACATGGTGAGCAGCTAGGCAGGGAATACAGATGGCTCCAGGTGGTGCCAGTAGGGGGTGAACTCTCACGTTCTAAGGATATGCCAGCAGTCACACAGAGACCAGCCCAGAAAGAAGGAAGAAGGTCACTCTGAAGGGGGCACTGATTGATTTCAGGGCAGACTGGGGCTACAGTGGGGTGGCACTCTTTTAGGATGATGCTACCTGTTTGACTTCTATTATTACCCCCATCTGATCATGCACTTCCACTTCCAAGGTGACTCAGGGTCACTGAGTAGACTGGCCCTCTTCTCCAGGACCTCCAGGACCCCCAGGTGTGCCTGGTCCAGCTGGAAGAGAGGGCCCCTCAGGGAGTCAGGGGAACATAGGACCTCAAGGCAAACCAGGCCCAAAAGGAGAGGCTGGGCCCAAAGGTAGGTGATGGGTAGGTGGTGATTCTGAGGGAGAAGGGAAGAATGTTGGTGGAAGTCCCTGCTGGGCCCTCTGTCATTCTCAAAGTGCCAAGAAGAGCTCAGAACATCAGTACGGGGAAGGCCTTGCCGTGGGCTCCTGCCAGCTCATGAAGGGACACACTTGCTGATCCCCAAGATCCCCTCTCCCTACATACCCACACTGACAATATTCTGTTACCCTCCACAGAGGACCCCGGATAGCAAGGAGCACAATCTCCCCAGTTCTCTCTCACCCTGGTCTGTGGGTGAAAAGCTCCACTGCTAAGGAAATGATACATGCCAAACACATTCTCAGGATATTTGTCCCTATTTGTCTCTTCCTCAGGAGAAGTGGGTGCCCCAGGCATGCAGGGCTTGGCAGGGACTAGAGGCATCCCAGGTCCTAAAGGAGAGGGAGGAGCCCCTGGTGAGCGTGGAGCCACTGGAAACACTGGGGCAGCAGGTGAGCGGAGGAAATAGCTGGGACTGGGCTCCTGTTGCCATGTGCACAAGTGGAGCAGGCACTGCCTCCCCCCAACACCTCTAAAACCACTGAAGTCAGAGGCAGCACTTCTGGGCAACAGGGAGAGTTTATACTAAAGCAGGATGCACTGTTGGACTCTAGGACTCTGTAGCCATGGAGAATGCAGTGCAGAGCAGTGGAGACAGTCAGTGCAGGAGGTGGATTGCTGGGTGATGGGGACAGTCTATGTGCTGGGGAGGTGGATTGCTGGTGATGGACAGTCAGCATGCTGGGGAGGTGGATTGCTGGTGATGGGGACAGTCACTACAGGGAAGTGGATTGCTGGGTGATGGGGCAGTCAGTACAGGGAGATGGATTGCTGGGTGACAGAGACAGTGTGCTGGGGAGATAGACTTCTGGGTGATGGACAGTCAGTGTGCTGGGGAAGTGGCCTGCTGGGTGATAGGGATAGTCAGCATTCTGGGGAGGTGGACTGCTGGGTGATGGGGACAGTCAGTGTGCTGAGGAGGTGGACTGCTGGGTGACAGGGACAGTCACTGTGCTGGCGAGATGGACATCTGAGTGATGGGGAGAATCAGTATGCTGGGAAGGCAGACTGGTGGGTGATGGGGACAGTTTGTACAGTGAAGGTGGACTGCTGGGTGACAGGGATAGTCAGTGTGCTAGGGAGGTGGACTGCTGGGTGATGAGAACAGTCAGTACAGGGAGGCGGACTGCCGGGTGATGAGAACAGTCAGTACAGGGAGGCAGACTGCCGGGTGATGAGAACAGTCAGTACAGGGAGGCGGACTGCCGGGTGATGAGAACAGTCAGTACAGGGAGGCGGACTGCCGGGTGATGAGAACAGTCAGTACAGGGAGGCGGACTGCCGGGTGATGAGAACAGTCAGTACAGGGAGGCGGACTGCCGGGTGATGAGAACAGTCAGTACAGGGAGGCGGACTGCCGGGTGATGAGAACAGTCAGTACAGGGAGGCGGACTGCTGGGTGATGAGAACAGTCAGTACAGGGGAGGCTGATTCTGAGCAGTGGTGATAGTCAATATAGGGAAGAGGCATGGCTGGGTTCTGAGGATGGTTTGTGTGTGGGGAGAGTGTGTTCCTAGGCAATAAGGACAGTTAGTGTACAAGGAGGGTGCAAAGCTGGGAAATGGGTACACAGCTCACACAGCTCTTCTCCCCTGACTCCAGGGCCTGCTGGAGAGGTGGGTCCACAGGGGCCCCCAGGTACCAGGGGCCCCCCAGGACTAAAGGGGGATAGAGGTGTTCCTGGGGACAGAGGCGCCAAGGGAGACAGTGGTCTTCCAGGTAAGGTAACCACCCGTGGCTCTGGCAGCCCCCAAGGGCACAGGTGGGGGGTCACAGCCCTCCCTGGCTCAGGAGCACCTGCTGCTGGTTGACTGTCCCATGGATTACTGGGTGTGGATGGAGTGCAGCAAAGGCTGTCAGGCTGGAAGGCAGGAGAAGGAAGCGCTGGTCTTAGCCCCTAGTACTAGCTGGAAGGCAAACTTGGGCAGTGTCTCCATCTGACCACTAGGAAAACTATAGCCACCTTTCAAGTTCACAGAACTTCACTGAACATCAAATAACGCAATGAATGAGCGTACTTGGGGAATGTGTATTCCTCCTAAACGAAAGGGAGGGGCAATCATATTTCCTGAATGTGGAGGTGAAATATCATCTTGTTTGGTGTCAATAAGGGGAGGACCTGCTCAGGGGCACCCACCAGTTACTTCACAGCGGACCCACAGGAAATCCTGGGACCAGCAGGGTCTAGCTGTGTCAGGAGATGTGGCCTTCCTAAGGTCAGCCCCAGCTCCTGCCCCCAATATGTACCTGCCTTGGGCACCTTCTCTGAGGCCCAGGCTCTGGGGCATTCCCAGCTGTCCTGGACAAGTCTTCACTTGGCCCCTCTCTCTGCTACAGACGTGGCTGCTCTGCGGCAGCAAATGGAGGCCTTACAGGGACAGGTACAGCACCTCCAGGCTGTCTTCTTGCAGCATAAGAAAGGTGAGTTCCTGTACCTGAACCTGGGTCCGGCTTGGCCTTGGTTTGGCCCTGGGCTGAGGCTAGACCTTTGGCTGGGCCTGGGCCTGAGCCTAGAATGGGAGTGGGGCTGGAACCATGTTTAGGGCTGGAGCTGAGGCTGGGGCAGGGAGTGGGGCTAAGGCAGGGTAAAGCAGGGCAGCTACATGCTTCAGGAGCTGGAAGGAGGTCCAGGGGACAAGTAAGAGGATGAGAACCAGGCTAACAGTTCATGGAGCTGGCAGAAGCATGGTCCCCCATGGCTCTCAGACTCCTGAACTACCTCCAGCATAAGCCTACCTGTGCCCCAAGCCAGATTAGTGCCCAGTGCTGTTCAGTTCGACAGACCTTCTCTGCTACTTATGCTGTACTGGTCCCCGTGATAGAACATGAGCCCAAAGACCAGGGGACACCAGCCCAGGATGCCTTTCTTCACTCTGTGGGGCCAGGTGGGGGAGAGCCCAGAGTATTGCTGCACAGCCCAAGGGAGCCCCGAATCCAGGTCATAGGGTTGGCTCCTAAGTACTCATGCTCTTGGATAGGAATTTCGAGATTCGGTGTGTCAACTGCCCTCCCGCCATAAACACATTCACACACACACACTGATGCAAACACGTGTGTACTTAAGCACAATCACTGCACACACAGGTACACATGTGAACATATACACGTATGTGTGCACCTGCAGATGTGCACACACATCTGAGTGGACCTCAGCATGCTCGTGCTCCTTCAGATAGACGTGTGGGCACATTCCTTTGTGCACGTGCACACCCACCAGACGCCCAGATCGCAAACCCAGGCGTAGTACACACACCTGTGCTCTGACCTTGTCCAGGGCTGCTCCAGGTGCCATTCTAAACCTGTGGAGGATCTGCCCCCGAACCCTTGTTGAAGCCACTCAGAGGAGAAGGGCAGTTGGCCAGGATGCAGCCTGGACTCTGGCCAGCCCTGTGAGGCCAGGGTGGCCTTTGCAGAGGGTTTCCATTCAGGGGCCCAGAAGCCACAGGGCTAGAAGCAGAGATAAAAAGAGCATTGGGCATGTTACACAAGTTGCTGTGCAGAAAACCTCTGCTTCAGAGGTGAGGAATGGGAAACTCTGAAACGGGAAGTGATTTTCCCTGGCCCACCTGGATGGCCTTGCCTTCTGAATCCCGGCTGGGGATCTCTTCAGCACTACCCCATCCCTCGCTTGATGCACAAACACACACACCTCTCAGAAGCCCTCGTCCCCTCACCTACCACTTCTGGGTGATGTTGACTGGATGGAGCGTTACCCACATGCAGACCTAAGGTTAGCACATCACAGCATTCAGAGGTCCAACCCTACCCTCTCCTCTCCCTCCACCACATCCCAGGGCACAGAGGCTCTCTGACCAGCGGGGGTGAGAGAGGGCTGGCTGCATAGCTTTTCTGTATGCTCAGAGACTGCCCTGTGCTGCCTAGTGTCATTTCTTTGGGCAAAGTTTTCCCAGTTCTACACAGTAATTGAAATACTAATTCTGGCTCAACGCAGGGCGAGCTAGAGATAGTATATCTGAACTTTGGAGTTAGAACAACCTAACTCCACGTTTGACAGCTGTGTGATGTTAGGCCTCTCATTTAACCTCTCTGAGTTCCAGTGTTCTCCTCTGGAAGTGGGGGACCACAGTACCACCTCTCAGGGCTGCTGTGAGGATGCAGGCTGTGTCGTAGCACAGGGTTGCTCTGGAACCATGTGTCTCACCTTGGAGTCTTAGAGCCCCTGCATGCTGGTCAGGGGCTGCCATAGCCCCAACCCGCTCCCCTCTCCTCTTAGTGGAGCTCTTCCCCAATGGCCGGGGTGTTGGCAAGAAGATCTTCAAGACAGGTGGCTTTGAGAAGTCCTTCGAGGATGTGCAGCAGGTGTGCACACAGGCTGGCGGGCAGGTGGCCTCCCCACGCTCTGTGGCTGAGAATGCCGCCGTGCAGCAGCTGGTCATGGCCCACAACAAGGCGGCCTTCCTGGGGGTGACTGACACTAAGACAGAAGGCAGGTTCACCTACCTTACAGGGGAGCCCTTGGCCTACTCCAACTGGGCCCCAGGGGAGCCCAACAACAACGGTGAAGCAGAGAACTGCGTGGAGATCTTGACCAACGGCAAGTGGAATGACAAGTCGTGTGGACAGCAGCGCCTGGTGGTCTGCGAGTTCTGAGCTGCCTGGTGGTGGGTAGTGCCTGGCCGGCCCCAGAGCCTGGCCAGAGAGTTAGGGCCCAGATCTGTGTGCTGCCTACATCCCAATAAAAAAGTGACTGCCTCTACCAGCCAGGGTTTTTCCACAGAGCCACGTAGTGACCCCAGAAGGCAGGGCTACTGCGGGATGCCTCTGTCAGATTAAAGAGATTGGCTTCACCCACTGGGTGACACAAACTGGTAAGTACTCAGATACTAGCCATAAGCCAAAAAGTTGGTGGTTCAAACCCAGTTGGAGGCACCTCAGAAGAAAGTCCTGGTGATCTGCTCCCTAAAGGTCACAGCTATGGAGCAGTTCTACTCTGCAACACATAGGGTCGCTATGAGTCACAAGTGATTCTGCGGCAACTGGTTTTGTTTTTTGGTTTCACACATTGAACATGTGCCGGGGAGGGAGGGTGCAGCCTGCTTTCCCAGCTGCAAGGGACCTGTCTGTCCCCAAATCCAGTGAGTCTTCCTCAGCCCTCACCCCCCATTTGACCTGACTGACCACTTCCTCCCCCCTCAAGACCAGCTCTTGGCTTCCAGCATTCCACTCCTGCCTGCTTTTCCTCTTCTCTTGCTGGCTGCTCCTTATCAGTCTTCTTCCTGGTTCCTCTTCCTCTCCTTGAGCTTACTTAGTAGTAGGGTGCCAGAGGCACAAGTCTTGGCTCCCTGCTCTCCTTACACTCTGTCCCAGGGTGATCTCATCCTGTTTCCACTGGCGGGTGGCTTCCCAAGTATGTCTGCCAGGACCCTTCCCTGAGTCAAGCCTCTTCCAGTCAGTGCAGGCAGGAGCCCCAGTGCTGTGGGCTGCTGTGGCTGTCTGTCTTCAAGGCTGGGCTGGGAGGCTGCACAGCATCACTGGGTAACTTGGTGAGGATCAGAATTGGGGGGGGGGGGTGGTCTGCCCTGCACTCAGGGGACCCCTCCTCCTCCTGGCACTGATCAGGTTCTCTCTCCATCCACATCAATATGATTGTTTCTTGGCTCATGGAAGGGAGTTCCAGCTGCACAATCAAATCCATCTGAAGTCTCATGACCTTTGGAGTAGATGGTGTCTAGCTAGTGCTCAAATTCACCCCAATCCTCCTCTTGCCTGGAGATTCCAGGAATGTTCCTTCCCTACTCTGTCTCTGAGATAACCTGATCCGCCTCCTCAGCTACAGATATGAAAACCAGTGTGCTTAGACAGGGTCACAAGGAGCGTCAGTGGTAGAGCTGGGACATGAACAAGGTCACTCTGACCCCAAAGCCTATGCTTTTGGTCTATAAATACAGAAGTCAAAGATCCCTGTATATTTAGTTGATTTCATTGACACACTGTTGCAAAAATGATTTACCAAAGTGGAATCGCCCCTGCGTTTGCCTGGATGAACCAGCGGCCGAGAGAAGGGACCAATAAATCCCCTGCCCTCAACCAGGAAAACAACAACTGACCCCATCATTCCTGGGGACCAGGGGGCTGCCCTTTCTGGCCCTTCTTGGATGGAATCCCCAAGCCCCGACCCTGTTCCCAATACTCTTGCACCCATGCCTCACTCCTAGGACAGCATTTCTAAAACCAAACCACACTTCCCAACAGCACGTGGCCAGGCTCTCTGTTGAGATCTTTCTCCTGTTACTGAAACAACCCCCAGTTCCTGGCAGCCTCTGACATAAGGCCAGTTACACAATGATGAGCAAACAGCTGTCCGGTACAAAGGCTCCTGAGGCACACTCCTCAGGGGGCTTAGGAAGGCCTTACAGCAAGTAAGACACGGGGTAAGAAAGGGCAGTGTGGGAGCTGGTGTTTGCCATTCTTGCCTTAAGTGAGCACTGCTCTGCAGGACTTGAGAGAAACTAATAAGGGGACATCCCTGAGCTTCATCAATAAGCTGAGTGAAGGAAACTTCTGGGACTTCTGTAAGAATCCTGTTGCTTCCATCAGCGGGGATTTCAGAAGCCCAAAAACAAGAAACAAGGGCAGTGTTTGTGGCCCATAGAACAATAATGTCATCTCCTCTTGAGACCTGCAGGAGATCCCACCACCCCTCTGTGCACCCCAGGGCAGAGTCTCCACAGTTTCCTTAGTTACAGGCCCTGACCTGAACCCCTCTGTACTTTAGAGAGAATGCGGGGTCACCACCAAAGAAGGAAACACTTAGCAGCAGTCTCCAAAAGAATCTGATTTAGAGAAAAGTCTAGATTCTCTCCACTGACTCTGAGAAAGAAGGTGCCCAGGGCCTGGTTCTGACTTGCTTGAGAGAGCTACCCTGAAAGTCCACAGAGGGACCCAGTGAGAAACCTCCACAGGGCCCAGGTGAGAGCAGCAGTGAAGTTATGCCCCAGAGTGGGTTCTGACATTGCCCTGAACACAGATCCAAGAGCGCAGACAGGTATGAGGGTGGGGGTGACAAAGGGGGTCCTGCGCTAAGGAGCTCAGAGTCTAGGTGTGGAAAGGAGACAGAGGCACAGGCAGGGAGCAGGGAATTCTAGCAGTTCTGAGGGCTTGCTGGACAGTGATGACTGCCGGAGCCCAGCATGTCGGGATACCTGTGGTCATTCTGTGGGACCATGCATCTGGGTCTGCTCTGACGAAGTGGCATTTAGCGAAAGGCATTCCAAGTGGCTGTAGCAACCAGGGCAAATGTGCCAAGGAGGCAAGCAGGAGCACCCAAAGTTTCGGGCAAGGGACTCACGGAACCCCAACGCTCACCTGGCCCACTGTCATCTTTCTGGGTTTGCGGGCCAGCCAGCAGAAGGCAGCACCAAGCCATAGCCCCTGTTTCACCAGGCCACTGCTGCCTGGTGAGGGAACCCCGCACCATCCACAGGGACTCCCAGAAAGGAGGTCGTGCCATGCCCAGGGATTCTGATTTTTTGACCTTACTCCAAAGTGAGTTTGCTGCTTCCTATCCCATCCCTTCCAGATCCAGCTTGAGGCTGAGCCAAGCTCCAGAGAAGGGAGTTGCATGACACATTTGTGGGGAGGGCTCAGATTCATTCATTCATTCATTTGCTTATTCATTCATTACTGAGTGTCTATGTGGTGCCCAGCCCTTTGTTAGGCACTGGAACTGCAGAGGTGAATGACATAGTCTTGTGATGATCACAACAACAGCAATAGCGGTGTGTGGATGTCTTTTACCAAAGGCAACACTGCCCTCAGTGCCTTACATGTATCAATGCACTTCTTCCTCACAACAGCCCTGTGATGTGTGCTCTAAGATGACCCCCATTTTACCAAAAAGGGGACTGAAGCACAAAGAGGGCAAGCATCTTGTCCAGGGTCACAAAGCTGCAAAGTGGTGGAGCCAGGATTTGAACCCAGGCTGTCTGATTCCAGAGCCTCACTTTTAATGATTTTGCTGTACTGACATGGCTTAAACAAGTAAATAAGAAAATGGTCAAGATGATTTCAGATGGCAATAATTGCTAAGAAGAAAATAAACTGGGGTGATGCTATGGTGACTGAGTATGATAGCTAATTTTTTGTGTCAACTTGGGTAGGATGTTTAATCAAACACTAGTCTAAATGTTGCTTTGAAGGAGTTTTGTAGATGTGGATAACATCTACAATCAGTTGAATTTAAGTAAAAGAGATTACCCTTGATAATATGGGGTGGGGGATCACCCAATCCGTTGAAGGTCTTTCCCAGGGAAGAAGAAAGTCTGCTTCAAGACTGTAACATAGAAATCCTACTGAATTTCCAGCCTACAGCCTGTCCTACAGATTTCAGACTCAAGACTGCAACAACAACTCCTGCCCGAGTTTCCAGCCTATTGGCTATACTATGGATTTTGGATTTGCCAGCCCCCACAATTGCAGGAGTCAATTCTTTAAAATCAATAGATTCCATTTCTCTGAAGAACCCTGACTGATATCCTGGAGATGGGGCATCTTAGACTCAGTGGTCAGGGAAGGACTTTGGGGTGGGAGTGGGAGGTGATGGTGACATATGATCTAAGACCTGGCAGGGGATGAGGATCATGTTAGCATCCAGGTGTCGCAGCATAAAATTTAGGACCACTTGTGGCCTCTCTGACCCTCTTGTCCATGACCAAGTACCTACAGACCTCACCCAAAGCCTCTGGAGCTCCAGCCTGGGAAACCACCAGAACCAGTGCTCCTCAGAGAGGCGTGTGCCGAGAGAGACCTGGACAAGGGCTAGGGGAGGAGAGGCTGAGTCGCCTGAGTCCCCCCCAGGACGCTGAGAATGTAACTCATTTGATCTTTTGGTCTCCATACAGACACTCCATGCACACTCAGACGTGCACAAAACTGCCCACATACAAACACTCCAAGCCCAAGTACACACAATTCCCCACTCAGGGTCTCACCTGCCCACCACCTTACATGTTCTGATACTCTCCAGAGCTACTCCAACTGCAACTCGCTCCCCAATGCCAGAGACAGCAGTAAGGCCCTGGACACACATAGGAAAGGATTTAGATCAGTTGTTGGTTTTCAATAGTGTGGGTCAGTTGAGGGGATTACTTGGGGTCTGGCATTATAGAGTTAAGCAAGGCCCCCTTCACCTCACATGTGGCCTATAAGGCATGGAGAAGCCCTAGCTTCCTGGGTCCAGGGCTCCCTGTTATAGTGAGAAGCTGGCAGAATGTGGCTATGTTCAACATGCTCCTCCGACAGTGGTTTCAAACCCGCCAATCACCCAATACCTGAGGAGCTTGCTGAGAAAACAGATGTCTGGAATTTTGATTCAGTGGTGCCAAGACCCTGGGATTTTGCCAAGCTTTACAGGCAATGCTGCTGGTCACATGGTGCTGGGATGACCACTCTGCACAACCACGTGAGGGGTGGGTGTACTCTGACTTATGTGGTGAGCCTAGACTGAGGCTTTGCTTAGCTAACAAATGGACGTTTTCACCCTGCTTCTTGTGAGCATGGCACCTGCATTTACCTGGACAAAACCCTGGTTCATAGTTGGAGACGCCATTCCTCCTCACACAGACAGTCATCACAATCCTCTGCTGCTAAGGCTGGGAGTGTCTTTTCCCCCAGGAATCCCCGCACCAGGCTCCTCCCATCTTCCCAGCAATCCAGCAGCTACTCTGCTTCAACAAGTCCACTTCCCAACATCCCCGTGATGACATGTGATCCCTTCCTGGTTACTGAAAAAAATCCCTGATTCCTGGCAGGCTCCAAAGCACAGACCAGTTACACAATAATGAGCAAACAACCTGCTGGTTCGGAGGCTCCGCCATGACACAGGTACTAAGGTGGCTCTTCTAGGGCCTGTGGGTCCCCGGCTTTAATGGGGACCCCTCGTGTTAGCCAGACCTCTGACAGCCACAGAGAAGGTGTGCAGACTGGCATGGGCAAGAATGAGGTTTGAGAAAAGTGACTGCTGGGCCTTCAGCTGGCCCCCCAGCCCCATCCTCTGGCCTGGGCATGGCCCACAATAAGAGCAGAGAGTGTCCTACAGAGACAAGGCCCCACAATTCCAGGATCCAGAAACTGAGCTGGAGCCTCTCCCCAAATGTCATGAGCTTTGGTAGGTGTTCTCATTCTGGTGCAGGAAGCCAGCAGCGATCACCCTGTGTCTGTACTTCGCAGGGGAACACTGATTTACACAAGTAATTTAAACCTAATCCTCATCTCAAGGGCAAGGTGTATTGGCCATTCTAACTTACCCAGCGTGGCTTTCCATAGAATTCAGAAATAGCTGGTAAGTGCTCAAACCACGATTAGTTTGGCCAGCATAGACGGGTAACACACTGAAAATCGTGCTCAGATTCTGCAGCCTTGCTCCTGAAATGGCCTCTGCAGGTCTGAATCCATGTGACAATTAAGTCATCAGCTGTAGAAGGGAAATGCCTTTAGAGACCAACTTACAGACAGGGAAATTGAGGCCCAGGGAGCCAACATGCCTTCTCCACTGCCACTAGGTTTTTGTCAGGGAGTTGGCCTCAAACCGTAGTCTCCTGCTTCCAAATCCTGAACTTCCCACCAACCCAGCTGCCTCTCCCTCAGCCCTGATGTGGCACACAGAGGCCAGGCCTTGCTTGTCCTGTGGCATGGCCCAAGCTCCACAGAGGTCTGAACACAAGCTTCCTTTCCAGGAATGCTCTGAGGCATGACCTTCAGGTTCTTACTCTGTGCAAGAGGCAGCTAAGGAAGACTAGGTCAGAGACGTTTTCCAGTTTTTGGCCCCCAAACCAGGAAAATTCCAGCATGGGAATGACATGGTAGAGACTCCTGTTTCATCCGAACAAAGGACTCAAGAGGTTGCTTCGAGCCATCCCCATTCCTGAGGTTCCAAGAACCCTGAGGTCCATCCCTGGGGTCCCCAGCCTGGCTTCTCTGGGTTCCTCATGCAAGAGATATCAATTATTGTAGGTCCCTGAGTAAAAGAAACTGCCTGCTCTCAGCCCTCGAGATAGACAGAAAGTTACTGTTTCCCTCTTGTTCCAGGTCCTGAGAGATCTGAATGAACCACAATCCCTATCTACTGACTCTCCTCAGAATCCTGTATCTTTAGAGTCACTGAAATTTCTCTTGAGATAACTTGTGTTGATGAATGGGCTGAGAGCCACTTTAACTTAGTGAAATGCTTTTGTATCTAAACTACCAGAGAGAGCCCCTCATGGTTGGTAAGTGTTGATGAATATTTGCTGAATGGGTACACCAAAGAACCACCAAATGGATGAGTGATCTAGGCACTGAGAAATGAATTCCTTGCTGATGAAAATCGGGGCATGAATATGGGAGGTGATCTCTCTCAATTCTCGGTTGAGGGGCAGAGTGGTGGCAAGGGGGTTCAGTTAGAGAGAGGAGTTCTGAAAAGATTGTCAGGTGCTGGATCAGGGAAGAACAAGCCCTGCGCATCCAGGAGCCTGGGGAGGTCCTTCATGTCCTGCAAGGTGGGCAGAGAGAAGAGAGAATCAGCAAGGCTCTTTAAACGGGCTGGCAAATAGGCAGGGGAGAAGAACGGGGTCTTCGGTGGCATAGAAAACTCTCAAAGAATGATCTAGTGATTGAGAAACGTAGAGGGAAGGAAGAACCATAGAAGGAACCAAAAGGAGAAACCTGAAAGGGGAATGGAAGAATTTGAGCTTGTCCTGAAGGTTGTTGTTGAGGTGCCCTGACTGAGGGGCAATCATCACATGCTGGAACAACCCCTGTAAAGTTCAGACCTGCATCTTCTACAGCTTTACAGCCAAAGATGACAAACTTATGTGCAGTGTACCCAAACGGGGCTTTCATCTCAGAGGAGACTATAACTCTAACCATTTCCTCAGACAGAATTATCTAAAGGCTGCCTATCAGATTTCTCATATTTGTCTTGGCTATGAGAAAATTCAGACAAATTTCATGCTTGGTTACGGTAATTCTCTCAGTACTGTTGGTGGTAGATGTATGTCTTTCTTCCTTCTAAACAGCTTCTGGTCTTTTTTCCCTTTGCCATAAGCCACAGTTTCACATATGTTTCTATATTTTAAGTTGCCTCCCATTCCTTTGGCAAGCAGTCTGGATTTGAACTGAAAATAGTGAACTGCTCCACTCTACGTCATTAAAATAGTTCTTTCATTGGCTGCAAGTGTAGTGCCTAGAGAAAAGGCTCATGGGATTGACAGTTCAGTGATGTTAAGACAGTCTAGTTGTGCTAGAGGCTGAGGACACAGGTCCTGCCACACTCACCCAGCCTTCAGCACGTCCCAGCCAGACCCCCACAACTACCTGCTTATCCTGCAGAAGAAGCACACCTCAGGGAGAGCAGCTGCCCAACATTCAGTTCTCAGTGTCCAGCCCACTTATCCATTTGGTAGTTCTTTGGTGTACCCATTCAGCAAATGTTCATCAACACTTACCAAGCATGAGGGGCTCTCCTTGGTAGTTCAGATACAAAGAACAAGATGGAAAAATAATTTTAACAAAAGTATTTCATTAAGTTAAAGTGGCTCTTGACCCATTCATGAAATCTTTCCAGTCTCATTTTGTGAATGTTGTTGTAAGCTACCGTCAAGTTGGCCCCCAACTCACGGAAACGGTATGCACAACAGAAGGAAATGTCTGGTCTTTCACCATCCCCTATAATCAGTTGTGGATTGGACTGTTGTGATCCATAGAGCTCTTCCCCCCGCCCAAATTATCCCACCATCATTAACATAAACTCACTCCCTCTAAGCAAAAACTCCCCTTTTTTCCTTCCCTGGTAACCACTAATAATTTTTGGTTTCTATATATTTGCTTATTTCATATAAGTGAGATCGTACAGTAAGTGTGCTTTTGCCACTGACTGATTTCACTCAGCATGATGTTTTCAAGGTTCATCCATGCTGTGGCATGCATCGGGACTTCATTTCTCTTTATGGCTGAGTAGTATTCCATTGTGTACGTACTACACTTTGTTTAACCATCTGTTGATGGACATTTCAGTTGTTTCCACATTTTGACTATTGTGAAAAGTGCTGCAGTGAACCTTGCTGTACATGTTTCTGTTTGCATTCCTGCTTTCACTTCTTCTGGTTATATACCTAGGATTAAGATTGCTGGGTCATATGGTAGTACTATGTTCAACTTTTGAGAAACCACCACTTTCCACAGTGGCTGTACTATTTTTTATTCCCACCAGCAATGGATGAGGGTTCCAGTTTCTCTACAACCTATCCAATATGTATTGTTTTCTGTGCTTTTGTTTTTTATCATTGTCATTCTAATGGGTGTAAGATGGTATCTCATTTTGGTTTTGATTTGCATCTCTTTAATGGCTAATGAGGAGCCCTGGTGGTGCAGTGATTAAGTGCTCAGATGCTAACCAAAAGGTCTGCGGTTTGAACCCCCAGCAGCTCTGTGGGAAAAAAGATGTTGTCAGTCTGCTTCCATAAAGATTTACAGCCTTGAGAACCCTATGGTATAGTTCTACTCTGTCCTGTAGGGTTGCTATGAGTCAGAATCAATTCAACAACAATAGGTTTGGTTTTTTGGGTTTTTAATGACCAGTGATATTGAGCATCTCTTCAGGTACTTGTTGGCCATTTGTAAATATTATTTGGTGAAATGTCTGCTTAAGTCCTTTGCCCATTTTTGGATTGGTGTACTTGTCTTTTTGTTGTTAAGTTGTAAAGTATTTTGTATATTTTGGGTATTAGACCCTTATCAGATGTATGGTTCCCCCACATTTTCTCCTGGTCTATAGGTTGTGTTCCCACTTTTTTGATATAATCTTTTGATGAACAATCATAAGGTTTTTACTGGCTGATTTTCAGAAGTAAATCACCAGGTCTTTCTTCCTAGTCTGTCTTAGTCTGGAAGCTCCACTGAAACCTATTCAACACCATACCAAAAAAAAAAAAAAAAAACAACTCACTGCCTTCAAGTCGATTCCAACTCATTGTGACCCTGTAGAACAGAGTAGAACTGCCCCATAGGGAGTGTCTGGATCTTTTGGTTAGCAGCTGAGCTTTTAACCACTGCACTGCCAGGGCTCCATGTTCAACATCAAAACAACATGCAGACCTCCACTGACAGATGGGTGGTGACTATGCATAAGGTGTACTGGCCTGGAGTAAAACCCAGGTGTCCAGTGTGTAATGCAAGAATTTTACCACTGAACCACCAATGCCCCCCTATGAATGGCAACTGGTCCGTCATTCTCTTCCCCTAGTTTGCTGCACTGGCTGTGTGTCACCTCAACCCCACCCTGAGGTTACTGAGAAATATGTGTGGCCATGACAGTGTTGTGACCAAGACGGCACCAGAAACTGCTTAGAAGGGGGTTCCATTTCCTCACTGGCTGGTGCTGCATGATTGGCCCCACAGGATGTGAGGCTCACCTTTGCAGAGTTTTTTCCTCTCATCTCTACTGGTAACAGAACTGTTGAACTTATAGTGGGATGAGGATGTTACAGTAAAGGGAGAGGACGTTGAGACAGGTGATGTCCTGTGGGGAGGAGCTTAGCCTGAATGACTGTCTACTTCCTCCCTTGATGCTGGCAGGCACCATGGTATCTAGCCAGTCTCCAAAATTATGCAGGAAGGAAAGGCTGCTTTTGTCCTTGTCATGGGCAATTTTGTGTGTCAACATGGTTAAGCTACTGTGTCCAGTTGTTTGGCCAAACATTTGTCTAGATGTTGCTATGAGGTTATTTACATGTGATTAGCATTTAAATCAGTTGACCTTAAGTAAAGCAGATTACCCACCACCCCCCTTCCCCCTAATGTGGGTGGGCCTTATCCAATCAGTTGAAGGCCTTAAGGTGTTTCCCTAGGGAGGACTCTGCCTCCAGACTATAAACAGACATTCTGCCAGAATTCCCCTCTCTCTCCCACCGCCTGACCTACCATACCGATTTCTGACACAAGAAAGCCAGAGTTTCCCACCTGTTACCTCACCTACAGATTTTGGACTTGCCCACTTCCGCAATTGCATGAGCCAATTCCTTAAAATATATATATATATATATATATATATATATACACATATATATGCATATACATATATATGTATATATATATATATCATATTGGTTCTGTTGCATAGAGAATCCTGACTATGACAGGATTCCTCAAGGTCAACTGGGACTAGTCTTTTTTCCTGGGACTAGTCATTGTTACTCAGGTGAGACATTGTTGGGTGTTGTAATCAAGTGATAAGAGGTTTTCTGAGGCAGCTTGTGAACAGCTGAAAACAATACCTATGTGATGGAGAGCACAGAGCTAGCCCTGGGAAGGTTCTTAGGGCAGGAGACTTGGGCATCAGTAGTGGCAACACTTGGAGACAAAGGAATTGAATCTTGGAAACTGAGCTCTAGTGCCCATGCTGACACAGATAAGGACCACAGTGGGTCCCTCTGTGGGCTGCAGTGTCCTCATTGTACAGGGAGAGGGTTTGACGTGACGCTTTCCATGGTTGACTCTGATTCAGTGCTGTGCTTCTGAGTGGGGGTGGAAGATGTCCTTTGCCAGGGACTGGACCAGAAACTCTCATGTCCCACTGTCAGCTTCTTCTCACTTCCTCATCCCACCATCAAATCCATCCCCTGCCTTTTCCTCTCATCTCCACAAAGGAATGACCCAACACTGAGTATGGGAAAACTGGCTTTGATTACCTTCCAAAGCTGCAGAGAGCTCAGCAGGGAGCCTAACAGGAGATGAGGGATGTTCCCCTCAGGCTGGGAACTCACAGACCACTAGGAAGGAGGAGGAGCAAGAGATGTCATTCCAGAGCCCATCTGTCAACAGGATCACACAGTCCTCCCCTGAGCCATGGTCATTAGGCTCATCTTTCCTCCAGTTGCTGTAGGCCAGTCTTCCTCCTGTCACATACATGAAGTGACCTTCGGTCACCTCATCTGTGATGCCCAGGAAGGCATTGTCCTTGGCTACATCCTGAATGGCCTTGTTTTCCTCTTCATTCTTGGGGGTGGCCACAGTGGCCTGGAGCTGGGCGCACAGAGCCTTCACTTTGGAAAAGGGCATCTTTTCACCGTTGGTCACATAGAGCTTCTTCCCAGACTTTTTGCCCAAAGAGAAGGTTTGCACTGAAATCACAGTTGGGGGGTGAGATTGACTAGGGTTGGAGTCCAGCCCAGGAGAGAGGGTGAAAAACTGTTTCTCTGGACAGAGCCCCTCTGGAGAGACATTCTGGCACCAAGGCTAAGGTCAGCTTGAGTCAGAACTCTGAAAAATAGTCCCCATTCCCAACCAGGTCAGGTCAGAGCCAGTAAGGAAATAGGCCTTAGTCTTAGGGCCAGGGAGAATACCCAGCCCTTGGCAGACAGCCTGGACTCTCCTGGGATATTCCACCCTGGAGACAAGCGTCTATTAAAACCCACCCCTGCACAGGTAGACACAGGAAGACATGCTAGGACCTCACCACCAGGCCTGGGCACCAGATTAGAAACAGGATTGGACAGTGATCTGAGAAAAATGGATGCTGAGGAAGGAGTCAAGACTCTGGAGAAGATAGACCTCCATCCAGTCCTTCTTCTGCTACTTCTTGGCTGTGTGACCTTGAATGAGTTACCTACCTACACCTCCTGGGCTGCTTTCCTCACTTGTAAACAAAATGGTGGACATTCACAGATAAGGTTGGTGAGAGGATTGAATGGAACCATATTATGAGGAAATGCTGACCTACCATAGGCCCTGATATATAATAAGTATTCAGAAGTGTTAGTTCTTTTCCACCCTCCCAAAAACCTGGAGCACCCTGAAGAAAGAGGTGAGAACCAAGAAGACATCAGGGGTGTAGGAAAATCTTACGCTTTTTGGTGTGGTCCAGTTCTGATTTCAGGCTCCTTATCTCTCTCTCTAAGTCCGCCAGCTTGTTCTCAGCAACTACAAAGCAACAGGGAGAAGGGTACTTATTGAGAAGGAGACCTAAATTGGAGAGTAGAGTATTTTGCTATTTGTTTATTTATGCCTACCAAAAAGTATGGTTATTCAAGAAAAAAAAGAAACTACAAAGCAAAAGGAAAGAAAATAACTATATTCCTGTATTCTTAGCAACGTTTAATAACTTGAAAACTATAGTTATGGACCCATTTCTTCACATACTGCTTAAATACTGCAAAATTATAATAATTTATAAAGAAAGACCTAGCTCATTTTTCTCCTTTTTGAAAATTTTTCGTTGCAGTTGTCCTTCATGTCTCATTCCAGGTAAACTTTTTTTTTTTTTAACATACATTGTTATGAGACCCCAACGGCTCACCCCATTCTGTGACAGCACACTCCTCCCCTCCGCCCCCGATTCCCCATGAACATTCAACCGGTTCCTAACTCTCTCTGCCTTCTCCTCTCACCTCTGGACAGAAGCCGCCCCTTTGGTCTCTTGTATCTACTTGTCTAAGAGGCACATTCTTCACAAGTATCAGTTTATGTCCCACAGTCCAGTCCAATCCTTGTCTGAAGAGTTGGCCTCGGAAATTGTTTTAGTTCTGGGGTGATGGAGAGACGAGGGGCCATGCTTTCTGGGGCATCTCCAGTCTTAGTCAGATCATTAAGTCTGGTCTTCTTACTAGAATTTGAGTTCTGCATCCCATTGTTCTACTGCTCCATCAGGGACCCTCTGTTGTGTTCCCTGTCAAGACGTTCATTGGTGGTAGCCGGGCACCATCTAGTTCTTCTGGTCTCAGGCTGATGAAGTCTCTGGTTTATGTGGCCCATTCTGTCTCTTAGGCCAATACTTTCCTTGTGTCTTTGGTGTTCTTCGTTCTTCTTTACTCAAGTGGTTGGGACCAATTGATGCATCTTAGATGGCTGCTCGCTAGCTTTTAAGACCCCAGACGCCACTCACCAAGGTAAGATGCAGAACATTTTCTTAATAAGGTTTGTTATGCCAATTGACATAGATGTCCCCTGAAAGCATGGTTCCCAGACCCCGCATCCCTGCTACTCTGCCTCTCAAAGTATTTGATTGTATTCAGGAAACTTCTTAGCTTTGGTTTAGTCCAGTTGTGCTGACTTCCCCTGTAGTGTGTGCTGTCCTTCCCTTCACCTAAGATCATTCTTATCTACTATCTAGTTAGTGAATAACACTCACCCTTCCTCCCCACGCCCTTAACCATCAAAGAATGTTTTCTTCTGTGTTTAAACCTTTTCCTGAGTTCTTGTAATTGTGGTCTTATACAGTATTTGTCTTTCTATGACTGACTAAATTCACTCAGCATAATAAGTTCTAGCTTTTGCCAAGTTACACGATGTTTCACAGCTTCATCATTGTTCTTTATCATTCCGTAATATTCCATTGTGTGGATATACCAAAGTTTGTTTATCCATTCATCCATCGATGGGCACTTCCATCTTTTCGCTATTGTGAACAGTGCTGCGATGAACATAGGTGTGCATATATCTATTCGTGTGACAGCTCTTGTTTCTCTAGGATATATTCCAAGAAGCAGGATAGCTGGATCGTATGGTACTTCTGTTTCTAGCTTTTTAAGGAAGCGCCGAATCTAATTCCAAAGTGGTTGTACCATTTTACATTCTCACCAAGAGTGTATAAGTGTTCCAGTCTCTCCACAACCTCTCCAGCATTTGTTATTTTGTGCTTTTTGGATTAATGCTAGCCTAGTTGGGGTGAGATGATATCTCATTGTAGTTTTGATCTGCATTTCTCTGATGGCTAATGATCATAAGCATTTCTTCATGTGTCTGTTAGCTGCCTGAATATCTTCTTTGGTGAAGTGCCTGTTCATATCCTTTGCCCATTTTTTAATTGGGTTATTTGTCTTTTTGCTGTTGAGGTTTTGGAGTATCTTGTAGATTTTAGAGATAAAACACTGATCGGATTTGTTGTAGCCAAAATTTTTTTCCCAGTCTGTAGGTTGTCTTTTTACTCTTTTGGTGAAGTCTTTGGATGAGCATAAGTGTTTGATTTTTAGGAGCTCCCATTTATCTAGTCTGTCTTCTGGTGCTTATGCATTGTTACTTATGGTTTGTATTGTGTTTATGCCATGTATCAGGGCTCCTAGCATTGTCCCTATTTTTTCTTCCATGATCTTTATTGTTTTCAATTTTATGTTTAAGTCTTTGATCCCTTTTGAGTTAGTTTTTGTACATGGTGTGATATATGGGTCTTGTTTCAGTTTTTTGCATATACACATCCAATTATGCCAGCACCATTTGTTAAAGAGACTGTCTTTTGCCCAATTAATGGACTTTGGGCCTTTGTCAAATATTAGCTGCTCATAGGTGGATGAGCTTATATCTGGATTCTCAACTCTGTTCCATTGGTCTATGTATCTGTTGTTGTACCCGTACCAGGCTGTCTTGACTATCGTGGCAGTATAATAGGTCCTAAAATCAGGTAGTTTAAGGCCTCCCACTTTGTTCTTCTTTTTGAGTAGTGCTTTATTTATCAGGGGCCTCTTCCCTTTCCATATGAAGTTGTTGATTTGTTTCTCCACTCATTGAAAAATGCTGCTGGAATTTGGATCTGGATTGCATTGTATCTGTAGATTGCTTTGGGTAGAATTGACATTTTCACTATGTTGAGTCTACCTATCCATGAGTAAGGTATATTTTTCTACTTATGCAGGTCTCTTCTAGTTTCTTGCTGTAGTGTCTTGTAGTTTTCTCTGTAAAGATCTTTTACATCTCTGGTTAGATATATTCCTAAGTATTTTATCTTCTTGGGGGCTATTGTAAATGGTATTGATTTGGTGATTTCCTCTTCAAGGTTCTCTTTGTTGGTGTAAAGGAATCCAATTGATTTTTGTATGTTTATCTTGTATCCTGAAACTTTGCTGAACTCTTCTATTAGTTCCAGTAGTTTTCTTGTGGATTCCTTGGGGTTTTCCGTGTATAAGATCATATCATCTGCGAATAGAGATACTTTGACTTCTTCCCTACCTATTTGGATGCCATTTATTTCTTTTTCTAGTCTAACTGCTCTGGCTAGGACCTCGAGCACAATGTTGAATAAGAGTGGTGATAAAGGGCATCCTTGTCTGGTTCCTGTTCTCAAGGGGAATGCTTTCAAAGTCTCTCCATTCAGGATGATGTTGGCTATTGGTTTTGTATAAATGCCCTTCTATTCCTATTTTGTTGAGAATTTTTACTATGCATGGGTGTTGGACTTTGTCAAATGCTTTTTCTGCATCGATTGATAAGATCATGTGATTCTTGTCTTTTGTTTTATTTATGTGATGGATTACATTGATTGTTTTTCTAATGTTGAACCATCCCTGCATACCTGGTATAAATCCCACTTGGTCATGGTGAATTATTTTTTTGATATGTTGCTGAATTCTATTGGCTAAAATTTTTTGAGGATTTTTGCATCAATGTTCATGAGGGATATCAGTCTGTAATTTTGTATTTTTGCGGTGTCTTTACCTGGTTTTGGTATCAGGGTTATGCTGGCTTCATAGAATGAGTTCGGAGTATTCCATCCATTTCTATGCTCTGAAATACCTTTAGTAGAAGTGGTGTTATCTCTTCTCTGAAAGTTTGGTAGAATTCTCCAGTGAAGCCATTGGGGCCAGGGCTTTTTTTGTTGGCAGTTTTTTTAATAACATTTTCAACCTCTTCTTTTGTTATGGGTTTATTTAGTTGTTCTACCTCTGTTTGTGTTAATTTAGGTAGGTAGTGAGTTTCTAGAAATTTGTCCATTTCCTGTAGGTTTTCAAATTTGTCAGAGTACAATTTTTCATAGTATTCTGTTATGATTCTTTTAATTTCAGTTGGGTCTGTTGTGATATCACCCATATCATTTCTTATATGGGTTATTTGCTTCCTCTCCAGTTTTTCTTTTGTCAGTTTGGCCAATGGTTTGTCAATTTTGTTGATCTTTTCAAAGAACCAGCTTTTGGACTTGTTAACTCTTTCAATTGTTTTTCTATTCTCTATTTCATTTAATTCTGCTCTAATTCTTATTATTTCCTTCCTTCTGGCACCTGTAGGCTTCTTTTGCTGCTCTCTTTCTACTTGTTCCAGTTGTAGGGTTAATGCTTTGATTATGAGCCTTTCTTGTTTTTGGATGTGTGCATTTATTGCTATAAACTGAACTCTGAGCACTGCTTTTGCTGTGTCCCAAAGGTTCTGGTAGAATGTGGTTTCATTCTTGTTTGATTCTATGAATTTCTTTATTCCATCTTTAATTTCTTCTATAACCCAGTAGTTTTTGAGCAAGGTGTTGTTCAGTTTCCATGTGTTTGATTTTTTTTCCTTGCTTCTTTTGTTGTTGATTTCCACTTTTGTGGCTTCATGGTCAGAAAAGACGCTTTATAGTATTTCGATGTTTTGGATTTTTTTTAAGGCTTGCTTTATGGCCTAATATGTGGTCTATTCTGGAGAATGTTGCATGTGCATTGGATAAGAAAGTATACTTGACTGCTGTTGGGTGCAGAGTTTGGTATATGTCTATGAGATCAAGTTGGCTGATTGTAGCATTTAGCTCTTCTGTGTCTTTGTTGAGTTTCTTTCTGGATGTGCTGTATTTCACCAAAAGTGGCCTGTTGAAGGCTCCTACTTCTATTGTGGAGCTGTCTATCTCTCTCTTCAGAGCTGTTAGAGTTTGTTTTATGTACTTTGTAGCCCTGTTGTTGGGTGTGTAAATATTTATTATAGTTATGTCCTCCTGGTGCATTGACACTTTAATCATTATATAGTGCCCTTCCTTATCCTTTGTGGTGGACTTTACTTTAAAGTCGATTTTGTCAGAGATTAATATTGCCATTCCTGCTCTTTTTTGAGTGTTTTTTGCTTGATATATTTTTTTCCATCCTTTGAGTTTTAGCCTGTTTGTGTCTTTAAGTCTAAGGTGCGTCTCTTGTAGGCAGCATATAGATGGATCATGGTTTTTTATCCAATCTGTCACTCTCCGCCTCTTTATTGGTGCATTAAGTCCGTTTTCATTCAGTGTAATTATTGATAGGTATGAGTTTAGTGCTGTCATCCTGATATCTCTTTTTAGGTGTTGTTCACAGTTTTTTGTTCTCCTCAATTTTCTGTGCTGAGTCATTTTTCTTTATGAATTTTTGTTTCATCTTTTTCTTTGTTGTAGAGTTTGTGTTTGCTGGGTCTTTATATTTTTCTACTTTTTAATTTTTATTTGTAAGATTGTTAGATTCCTTTGTGGTTACCTTAGTATTTGCCCCTAATTTTCTAAGTTTATACCAGTCTTTGATTACTTTATATCACCTTAACTTCCCCTCCATATAGAAAATCAATGTCTCTATTGTTTAAGTCCCTCTTTTTTTGTTTTAATATTATCTTTTTTTTTTTTTTTTACATATTGATATCTGTTTCCCTATTTTCAATGTTTTAGCTTTGATGTAATTTCAATTTCTGTATCTGAGTCAATATCTGGTTGCTCTGTCCTGTGTTCTAGTCTCACGTTGTTAGCTGGTGTTATTGATTATCTAACCATAGGACTCCCTTTAGTATTTCTTGTAATTTTGGTCTGGTTTTTGCAAATTCCCTGAACTTCTGTTTATCTGGAAATGCCCTAATTTTGCCATCATATTTGAGAGACAGTTTTGCTGGATATATAACTCTTGGCTGACAGTTATTTTCCTTCAAGGCTTACATATGTCATCCCATTGCCTTCTAGCCTGCATGGTTTCTGCTGAGCAGTCTGAGCTTATTCTAATTGACTCTCCTTTGTAGATGACTTTTCTTTTATCCCTAACAGCTCTTAAAATTCTCTCTTTATCTTTGGTTTTCGTAAGTTTGATTATAATATGTCTTAGTGACTTTCTTTTGGGATCTACCTTATGTGGGGTTTGATGAGCATCTTGGATAGATATCTTCTCATCTTTCATGATATCAGGGAAGTTTTCTGTCATCAAATCTTCAACAATTTTCTCTGTATTTTCTGTTATCCCCCCCTGTTCTGGTACTCCAATCACTCGTAGGATATTTCTCTTGATAGAGTCCCATATGACTCTTAGAATTTCTTCATTCTTTTTAATTCTTTTATCTGATTTTTCCTCAAATAAGTTGGCATCAAGAGCTGTATCTTCAATGTCACAGATTCTAACTTCTACCACCTCTATTCTGCTCCTATGACTTTCTATTGAGTTGTCTAATTCTGAAATTTTATTGTTAATCCTCTGGATTTCTGATTGCTGTCTCTCTATGGATTCTTGCAGCCTATTAAATTTGGCATTATGTTCTTGAATAACTTTTTTAAGTTCCGCTACTACTGTGTCTATATATTGCCTGGCTGTTTCTGCATTCTGTTGAATTTCCTTTCCTATTTCTAGAAGAGTTCTGTATATTAATCTTTTTTATTCTGCCTCTGGTAATTCCAAGAAGTTCTCTTCCTCCAGGGAATTTATTGATTCTTTATTTTGGGAGTTTGCTGAAGCCATCATGGACTGCCTCTTTATGTGACTTGATATCAACTGTTGTCTCCGAGCCATCAATAATTTATTGTAATTTTATTTTGTGTTTGCTTAGTAAGACCTAGCTTCTTGTTTTGTTTTGATATGCCCAAATAGGCTGCTAGTGTGCACTAGTTTGATTTTTGATACCTTTTGATCTCTAATGTCCTGTCACCAGGTAGTTAGTTCTGTAACTAAGTATGTGCACACCGGGGTCCATTAAATTTTCCTATATGGGATCAGCTCGGATGTGCAGGCAGTCGGTCACCAAGTGTGTGATGCAGGCTTTCACCCTCAATCCTAGAGAGGCCTGGGTGATTGGTGCAAGCACTGGACTCTGGCTGTGGTAGGGGATCATGCACTGAGTCAGGCAGGGGGCTGATGGCTGCCCCTGGGAGTTCATTCCAGGTAAACTTTTAAAATACTTTTATTATTATGGTGGGCCAGTGGACAACATTAATAAGGAGGTTGCCATCAAGGGGGCTGCTGTTGCTGAATTTGCTCTATTTTACTCTGAATTAAGTTGCTGTTATGATAGTTCCCCATCATCCAGGGTCCTATGAGACAGACCATTTTCCTACCACTCTGTGACAATAGACATAAACCCAGCACCTGGGAGGGCCTGTTTCCCAGCCTGGAGCCACACTGGACTCTTTCAGCTGAAGGACAGCTATCTCTGCCAGGGGTCCAGTGATGGGGTGGCCCTGAGGCTTGGAAGTCTGTGATCAGGCATGAGGGGGAATCTTCTGTGGCCCCAACGTTGAGAGACCAAGGGCAGGATCTGGAAGCAGAACCCAGCATCTGCAGCAGGAGAAGGGGCTCCTCCCACCAGCACCCAAGTTCCCAGGGCCCTGTGTCTCCTCAGCCCAGACTGCTGGGGTGGACTCCTTACCTGATCTGTCTCCACGATCTCCTTTTTGGCCCTTGGCTCCTGGAGCCCCAGGGAGCCCTGTATTTCCTGGAGGCCCCAATTTCCCGGGAGGGCCCTGCAAGCCTCTGAGCCCTTGACCTGTTGAAAGGTAAAGGAAACATGACCCAAACACTCATTCTCTTCCTCCAAGAACTCAATATTCAATTTACATTGACCCCAGGAATTGGCAGCCTTGGGCCCATTTTCTGGGTCATTGCTTCCAGTGAGCTTTGGTGGCCCAGGGGAAGGCTGTCATGAGGCCAGCTCCCTGAGCAGGCAGGAGAGCCCCTCTCTTTGTACAACCCACATCATCAGTTCCTGTGTGCTAATGTGGGTCCTGGAGAGCCACAGAAGCATCACTGTTGTGGAGGGAACCATCATCAGCATCTCCATACTCAAGCCCTGGTAGGGGACATAAAGATTTAGGGGGACAGAGCAGCCCACCCTGTACCTTGTTCTCCTTTTTCTCCCTTGAGCCCATCTCGCCCGTCTCTGCCCGGGGTGCCATTGGTGACAGGAATGCCACAGGCAACCACTGAGCAGGTCTTCTGGGCATCCTCACAGGCTTTAGTTTCTGAGTAGTATGCTGTCACCACGCACAGGAGAAGGAAAGGGAGCCATGGAAACAGGAACATCGTCCTTACCTCAGATAGAGAAAGTCAAGGAAAATAATGCCCTCTCATCTTGTTCAGACAAGGGATAGCACAACCCTTGGCTCTGAGTTATCCTCAGGCTACTCGGGAGACAGACAAGTAAACATTAGAATTATATCAGTACTAAAATCCAGGTAGAGGCAAGAGCAGTGGGGGCCCATTCTCACTCTGGCTCCAGTGTACCTGTTAGGACAGGTCTTATGGGTTAAACACTGTCTACCCACGAGAGCCCACAGGGTCTGGAAATTACAACCGAGCCTGTCTCTGGTGGCCTAGCACAGAAGGCAAACAAACCCCATTGCCTGTGTGAGCTCTGGCTCCTCCCTTTCTTGACTATCTTTCTTGTTGGCTAAGGGAGCCTCTTTCTCCTTCTTCTTCATTTCCTGATGGGCTCTAGAGCTAGCCTCAAACTGTAGCAGGTCAGCAGAGGTCCCACAAGACTCCCTTCCTTGGCTGGACCTGGTTTACAGCACTGACTTCCTCATTTAAAACAACAGTTGCTGTTTTCCATGTGGGATCCAATCCACCCCAAAAACCTGGTTGTTTCCCCAACAGACTGTCAACCACCTTTTATCAGTTCCTTATTTTGTGGCAGGCACTTGCTGGGGACCCAGAACGCAAGCTTCCCTGAGGCAGTGTTCTGACCCTCAAAATGGACCCTTCCCTCAGTCACTGAACCTGGCCAGGTGAGACATGAGTTTTCCTCCCTCCTTGGGTTTGAGGTTTTCCACCAAGAGAGGCCATTTGTGCCATGTAGAATGGCTCCTGAAATTTCTGTTCTCCCTGTCCTAGCAGGGAGCCAGCTCACTCTCCTTCCCCTGGAAGGATTCTCTGTGTGCTGCACAGCTGCCTCCAAGCTCTGTGCCCCTGTCCATCTGTCCATCCCCAAACAGCCTTTGTTTGACTGCCTTCTCCTCCAGGGAACCTTGGCAGCCCAGCCCCATGGGCCTTTCCCTCTACTCCATGCTGGCCTTTTATCCCAAGTTGCCTTGGCTGCATAACTACTGCATCTGCTTTCACCTCCCCTGGTCTGCCAGCTCCCTTAGCCCTTCCCCACCATGAGGGCTCAGGGAAAGTTGGCCAGTTGGAAGGGAACTTTCTGGAATACATCCTCCCCCAGTCTTGCTCTTCCTACCTTCCTGTCCTCTTTCTTTTCCCTCTCTTGATGGTGTTGGAGGCCAACGCCAGGGCCTGAACATGTTGCTGGCACATATACCACTTCTGTGTTTCCTTTGGCTAAAAAGATAGCACTTCTGCTTGTGATGGTCAAGTGGATCAAGAAAGGACACCAATGCCTCAAGTCAGAGACCAGCAGAAGTCCTGGCATGACTGACACCCCACCAAAGCCCCCACTTGGACCTCACCAGTTCAGATAGCCAGACTCCTGGCCCAGGCCAGAGCTCTGTCCTCCAGAAATGACTTCCTGGGGCTCCTGCAGGGCACGGAGGCAATGGCAGGGAAATGACCTTCCAGCCCAGGCAACAGGCAGATGCAGCAGTGATGTCAGACCTTATGACCAACAACAGTGCTGGCCTGGCCTTTAACCCCAGGTTAATAAACAACTGTTGTTAGAACTTCTGCAGTCCGGGCAGTTCTCCAGGGCTGCTGGCGGGTCCTCCAGCACAGTACTGTTGCTGTCCACTTCAATGTCCCGAGCTCCTCCTCTACCCTTCCTCCCAGTTCTCCCCATACGGCTCCACAGAATCGCAAGGAAAGACATGAGTTAAAGGCCTAAACTCTGAGTCACCTCATTCCTCCTCTTCTTCTCCGTTTCTTTACAGGATGAAAATGCCTTATTCAATATCTCCTGTGGGCAAGTCGCAGGCCTGAGCACAAAGGGAGGCATGTTCGTGGACAGCTTAACCTCAAATCTGGGTTTGGGCTTGTGTACACCACTGCTCCCTCTGCCTGGAACACTGTTCCTTCTATCTTTGCAGAGCTGTCTGTTATCATCCAGAGTTCAGCTGAAATATCATCTCCAGAGAACCGGCTTTCCTAACCATTCAACTTCAAGTCACCACTCCATTTAGTCACTAAATGGTGATTATCCTGTTTTCATTCACTGCCTATTATTTATGCCTATGTGAAATTTTCCTATTTATTGGGTTGCTTATTTACTGACCATCCCACCCCACTGGAATGTGAACTTTATCAGAACAGGGATCTTGTTCTCTGGCTGTTGTATGCCTAATAGGAGAGTGCCCAGAAGCAGAGCTGTCTCCGTAAATACTTATGGAGCAAATTAATCCGCCAGCACCATGTCCTCAAAGCACTCCCTTGACTTCTCGAAGGCTCAAGCTCATTCCTGTGCCCACTCCCCCAGTGTTTTGACTTTTCTAGGGCAGAAGCTGTTTGATTCACCTCCTTGTCCCTAAGGTGCAACCCAAGGCTGGACACACTCAGAGAGGGTGAGGAGAGAAGCAGGATTATGAATCAGGTCAATGGCAGACCTGCTCATGGCTCCTCCATGCCTGGTCTCCAAGACGTCCAGTTCTTATCACCAGAGCCTGATCAAGTGGCCTTTTTCAAGAACTTGCTGTGACCTTTGATTCCTGTCCTCCCCAAACACATACTTATGCTTTGCTGCACTTAGTCTAACCAAACAACTCCAGAGGTTTGCTTTTTCCCTGGTGTGGGGTGGAGACAGGCCACTTCCTTTTGACTCCACCTTGTGATTGGTGTTTTAGCTTCTCCAAGGGTCATTGGCCCTGTGTACTCAAGTCTACATGACCCGCTGAGCAGCCCTCCCAGATTCCTGTTACAAGGAAACTGCCAGGCACTAAGAGGTGCTCCAATGTAAAGAAAATCCCTCTGAGGACTGTTTCCTGATGCCATGGACTCAACTTTATAGAGCCCAAAGGCTCAGAGGACAAAGGACTTTCAACCCATGCAACACATGGGCAAGTCTCTCACAAAAGTGGGAATTTGGAACTGAAAGAATTTCATAAAACCAGGAGTCTATGATTTAGTGATAGAATTCTCTCCTTCCATGCCGAAGACCTGGGTTTGAGTCCCAGCCTCATGTGCAGCCACAACACATCTGTCAGTGGAGGTTTGTGTGTTACTATGATGATGAAGCAGACCCTCTAGACTATCTACCTCTATTTGCTTCTGAAAATCAGCCAGCGAAAACCCTATGGATCACAATGGTCCAATGCCCAACTGATTATGGGGATGACTAGGACTGGACAGCATTTCCTTTTGTTGTGCTTGAGGTTGTCATGAGTTAGGGCCAACCTGAATGCAGCTAACAACAACAACAATGTATCCTGCAGACTTAGAGAAAGAGTGGATTGGGGGGGGGGGGGCACCTGTGAGCAAAGGTACAATAAGAAAACCTTGGCTCTAGTCAGGGAAATGATATCTTGAGAATGTCTAACCAAAAATCCTCTCATATAGCTAAGATCTCCTATGTGATCTAGGAGAAGCCAAGATGAAAAATTGTGTTTCAAATGTCCCAGCTCATCTCAACTTAGGGCACTGTGGGGACGTGAAGCACCTTACCCTTTACCCAAGCCCCTCAGGATTTTCTCAGCTGGAGATCAGGCAAATTTGAGCTCACCTTGTAAAATTAACAAACACGGTTAAGAGATCAGCAGAGTGAGAGTTGACTGAAAGAACAAGCCTCAGAAATAATCTTCCAAGGGCTGCTGACTCTACACAACAGGTAAATTGGTACAGAACAAACAAAAAGAGAGTATAATTAAGGAATAAATAAAAAGTAAATGATAGAATTAATGAACTGGAATAAGGAAACAACTATAGAACTAATAATAAAATTAAAAACTGATTCTTTGCAAACAGCACAAATTTGGCAAAACTGACTGCAGTAGTTTGGATTATTGTTCCCAATTTTTTACTTCCTCCTTGTTATAGAATTATGTAATCAAACCCTTTGCCATAAGACTTTGCAGAGCCTCCCATTGGAGTAAGCACTTCTACCTCTCTGATATTTGGCTTGGGCAGACAAGAAGGGAAATAAAAATATTGTTGTAGCAAGCACTGAGCTAGAGAATTATTGTGGCATTGCCTGACTGATACATTTATCAATGACTAATAGAAAAGATTTAAGAAATAAACAATATTAGGAAGCAAAAAGGAATATTATGTTAATATTAAAAAAAAACACAAACCCATTGCTGTCGAGTCCATTCCAACTCATAGTGACCCTTAGGACAGAGTAGAACTGCCCCAAAGAATTTCCAAGGAGCACCTGGTGAATTCAAACTGCCGACCTTTTGGGTAGCAGATGAACTCTTACCACTACCCCACCAGGGATACAGAGGGTATTAATATTATAAAATACACTATATACAATTGATTTTATAGCAATACATTTGAAAACTAGATATAATAGGTAATATTAGGAGGCTATTTATAACCTCCTAAGTTGGTCCAAGAAGAACTGATATATTAGTAATTATGAAAGATAGACATGAAAGTCAAAAAGTAACCATCCCCTCATAAAGGAAAAAAAATGACATTAAGGTGAGTTTTACCAAATTTTCAAAGAAGAGATAATTCCTCTCTTAAACAAATTGTTTGTTAAAAAAAAAAAAAAGGACTTAGCTAAAAGATTAGGTAAAAATGTAAAACAGAATCAGATAAGGACAGAATAAAAAATAAGAACTCTTAGATTGAAAAGGTAATAAAAAAGCCTCCCAACAAAAAAAAGCCCTGGCTCAGATGGCTTTACTGGAGAATCCTACCATTCAGAGACAAGCTTACACCAGTACTACTCAAACTATTTCAGAACATAGAAAAGGAAGCAACACTTCCAAATTCATTCAATGAGGCCACCATAACCCTGATACCAAAATCAGGCAATGACACCACAAAAAAAGAAAATTACAGACCAATATCTCTCATGAATATAGATGTAAAAATTCTCAACAAAATTCTAGCCAATAGAATTCAGCATCAAAAAAAAAAAAAATACACCATGACCAAGTAGGATTCATACCAGGTGTGCAAGGATGGTTCAACATTAGAAAATCAATCAGCGTAATCCACCACATAAATAAAAGGAAAGAAAAGAATCACATGATCATCTCAATTGACTTAGAAAAGGCATTCGACAAAGTCCAACACCCATTCCTGATAAAAACTCTCAATAAAATAGATATAGAGGGGAAATTGCCCAACATAATAAAGAACATCTATGCAAAACTAATGGCCAACATAATTTCTAATAGAGAGAGGCTGAAAATATTCCCCTTGAGAACAGGAACAAGACAAGGATGCCCTTTATCACCACTCTTATTTAACATTGTACTGGTAAGTCCTAGCTAGAGCAAGAAGGCAAGAAAAAGAAATAAAAGGCATCCAAATTGGTAAGGAAGAAGTTAAACTGTCCCTGTTTGCAGATGATATGATACTATACATAGAAAACCCAAAAGACTCTTTTAGAAAACTACTGGAACTAATAGAAAGATTCATCAGAGTAGCAGGATACAAGATAAACATACAAAACTCAGTTGGATTCCTATACACCAATAAAGAGAACAAATGAAAAGGGAATCAGGAAAAGAATACCACTTATAATAGCCCCTAAAAAAATAAAATACTTAGGAATAAATCTAACCAGGGATGTAAAAGACCTCTACAAAGATAACTGCAAAACACTACTGTAAGAAATCAAAAAAGAGCCACATAAATGGAAAAACACACCATGCTCTTCGATAAGTAAACTCAACATTGTGAAAATGACTGTTCTACCCAAAGCAATTCACAAATACAATGCCATCCTGATACAAATACCAACAACATTCTTTAAAGAGATGGAAAAACTAATCATTAACTTTATATGGAAAGGGAAGAAGCCCCAGAAAAATAAAGCACTGAGGAAGAAGAATAAAGAAGGAGAACTCACACTACCTGACCTCAGAACCTACTATACAGCTACGGTAGTCAAAACAGCCTTGTACTGGTACGACAGACACATTGACCAATGGAACAGAACTGAGAACCCAGATGTAAACCCATCCACCTATGGTCACCTGAACTTCTACAAGGGCCATCAAATGGGGAACAGTCTTTTTAACAAATGGCCCTGGCACAGCTGGATGTCCATCTGCAAAAAAATGAAACAGGACCCATACCTCACACCATATACAAAAATTAATTCAAAATGGATCAAAGCCAAAAACTATAAAGTTCATAGAAGAAAAAGTAGGATCAACACAAGAGGCCCTAAAACACGGTATTAACAGGATACAAACCATAACCAACAACACACAAACTCCAGAAGATAAGCTAGATAACTGGGATCTTTTAAAAATTAAACATTTTATGCTCATCGAAAGACTTCACCAAGAAGTTACCTCCGAGGTTCACTGTTCAGCCTGGGAGTGGACAGCCCCGTAAAACCAAATGAGACTAACGAGGTACAGAAGTCCAGTGACAAGGGCCAGAAGACAGAAGGGGGCAAGGAAGCTGGTGATAGGGAACACAAGATTGAGTAAGGCTATTGTTGACGTGTTGTGAGATTGTTAACCATTGTCATAGGGCAACATTTGCAGTAACTGTTAAATGAGAAACTATTTTGTTCTGTAAGCCTTCATCTTAAGTGAGAATAACAGCACAATTGGAAGAACATAGTCAGTGTCACTGAACTGTGTATGTAGAATTTATGAAACGGTGTATCTTTGGCTATGTGTATTTTCACCAAAAAAAAAAAAAAAAGGTTGAGAATTTAGAGGATTAATATGTTGTGGGGTTGTTAACCAATGTCATAAAACAACATGTGTACTACTGTTTCCTGAGGAACTATTTGTTCTGTAAGCCTTCACCTGAAGTACAATAAAATATTTTAAAAAAAAAAAGACTTCACCAAAAGAGTAAAAAGAGAACCTACAGAATGGGAAAAAAATTTTGGACATCACAAATCAGACAAAGGTCTAATCTCTAAAATCTACAAGAAAATCCAACGCCTCTACAACGACAAGACAAATAATCGAATTTAAAAAAGCGCAAAGGAAATGAGCAGACATTTCACCAAAAAAGACATTCAAGAGGCCAACAGACACACGAGGAAATGCTTGCGATCACTAGCCATTAGAGAAATACAAATTAAAACCACAATGAGATACCGGGCATTACTGGCACGAATCAAAACAACAGGAAATAACAAATACTGGAGAGGCTGCGGGGAGATTGGAACTCTTATGCACTGCTGGTGGGAGTGCAAAATGAGACAACCATTTTGGAAAATGATATGGCACTCCCTTAGAAAGCTAGAAATAGAAATAGCATTTGATCCAGCAATTCCACTTCTAGGAATATATCCTAGAGAAATAAGAGTCATCACACAAGTAGACATATGCACACCCATGCTCATTGCAGCATTGTTCACAATAGCAAAACAATGGAAACAACCTAGATGCCCATCAACAGATGAATGGATAAACAAACTATGGTACATACACACAATGGAGTATTATGCAAGGATAAAGAACAGTGATGAATCTTTGAAGCATCTCATAACATGAATGAATCTGGAGGGCATTATACTGAGTGAAATAAGTCAATCACAAAAGGACAAATATTGTATGAGACCGCTACTATAAAAACTCATGAAAAGGTTTACACACAAAAGGAAAAATCTTTGACGGTTACCAGAGAGGGGAGGGGTGGGCAGAAACACTAAATAGACAATAGATAAGTGGTAACTTTGGTGAAGGATAAGACAGTACACAGTACTGGGGAAGACAGCACAGCTTGTACAAGGAAAGGTCATGGAAGCTCCACAGACGCAGCCAAACTCCCTGACAGAACGAACTGCTGGGTGGAGGGCTGTGGGGACCATGGTCTCGGGGAACATCTAGCTCAACTGGCATAAAATAGTTTATAAAGAAAATGCTCTACATTCTACCTTGGGGAGTAGCATCTGAGATCTTAAAAGCCTATGAGCAGCCATTTAAACACTAAGCAGCCATCTAAGACTCCACTGGTCTCACACCTTCAGGAGCAAGGGAGAATGAAGAAAACAAGATACAAGGGAAGGATTAGTCCACAGGACTAAAGGACCACAACTACCACGCCCTCCACCAGACTCAGTCCAGTACAACCAGATGGTACCCAGCTACCACCACTGACTGCTCTGACAGGGATCAGAACAGAAGGTCCCAGACAGAGCTGGAGAAAAATGTAGAACAAAATTCTAACTCACAAAAAAAGACCAGACTTACTGGCCTGACAAAGACCAGAGAAACTTCTAGAGTATGGCCCCCAGACACCCTTTTATCTCAGTAATGAAATTACTCCCAAGTTTTACCCTTCAGCCAAAGATTAAACAAAGATTAGGCCCATAAAACAAAATGAGACTAATGGGGCACAACAGCCCAGGGACAAGCACTAGAAGGCAGGAAGGAGCAGGAAAACTGGTAATAAGGAACCCAAGGTTGGGAAGGGACAGTGTTGACGTGTTGTGGGGTTGTTAACCAATGTCACAAAACAATATGTGTACTGTTTAATGAGAAAAAAAAGAACTCTTAGAAAAACTAATTTATAAGCACAAATGCAAAAATACAATTTAAAAATAGCTACTAAAGTCCAGCAGTGTATTAGTGGTTAATAGTACAGTCTCTGGAATATGATACCCTGCATTCACAGCCCAGTTCTACCATGAACTAGCTGAGTGATCTTGGACAAATCACTTTAACCTCTATATGCCTGAGCATTCTTATTTGTAAATTGTGGATAGTAATATTGTTATTTGCCATCAAATTGATTCTGACTCGTGGTGACCTTCGGTATAATAGAATGCAATGTAACCCAGTCTGGTGTCATCTTCATGATCATCGGCATGTTTGAGTCCATCATTGTGGCTATTGTGTCAGTCTCTCATTGAGGGTTTCCCTCATTTTTATTGATCCTCTACCAAACATTAACAGCATCTGCAGAATAAGTTTAGCGAGAATTAAATGAGTTAATACAAGTATAGTGTCTTGTATAGAGTATATGTGATGAGAATGTCTGTCTTTAGACCAAGTAGAGTATTTCCCAGGAATGCAAGGATAGTTCAACATTAGAAAATTTATAGCAAGTTTGATTACAAGATTCAGTGAGGATGTGTGCAATTTTGAAGTGTGAAGTTCATCCTGCTCTCAAAACTAATGCATTGTCTCAAAAATCTTCATACTTTTACTTTCCGCCCCCTCATAATGCACACTTTCTAAGGTTGTTTTAAAACATAGTTGAAATATATCATTTTTGTTGTCCAGTTTTTCCATTAAGATCTCAGTTTCATCCCTGATACACCCTCACTCTGGCCATAGAGTGCTGGGTAGGCTTGAGGCTACTTCTACTTGAACTGAAGGGTGAACAGTGGCCTGCTCTCCTATTTCTTTGCATCTGTGCTGGCTAGAGAGAATGGGGGTAGAGAGAAGGTTGGCATCAAGGGTGGGAAATACTTGTTCACATGAAGAAAGACATGTCAGAGGGGACACTGCTGCCTCTTGACCCACAAACTGACTCGGCATAGTGTCCCTTTGTGTGACTACTTACAAATGACAGCTCCTCTCAGGAGTTGGTACTTTAGGAAGGAATTCTGTGGGTGCCCCCAACCACATTTCCTGTCCCTAACATTCTATCAATGAGCATTTTAGTCCACAGTCTTTCATTGCTAGAGTTCCTATGTTCCAGGGAACTGCCTGCTCAAGAGTAGGGTTTAAGCCCCCCGTATCTTCGGTGACATTGGAATTCACGCAGCCCCTGGAAGACTCAGTCTAGGTGGTAGAAATCCACACTATCCCAGATACTCCTCCCTGCAGTTTTACTCTCTCACTTCCTGCTTCCTCCATGTCTCAGCAGGATCAGACCCCCTGCTGGTTTCAGCAATGTTAGGGCAGGAGATGACCCCCAATCCCTACCTTAGGTGACTGGGTTAAGGAAGGGGAGGTAATGTGGGCATCCCTATTTGTGAAGATCGGGAGGGGGATAGGACAGCCCCCTCCCCACCCCACAGGAAGAGGAGAGGAAAGAATAATTTCCATTTTGAGAGCTCTGATGTTACCCAAAGGAGGGCAATATCCTTTCCATTCTCCAGTCTTCCTTGTACTAACTAGGGGAATGAGGACTGCTGAACCACTTATGCTGAACAGCCTCTCCTTGCAGGTCTAGTGGTGTGGTTCCTGGGACATTTCTCCAAACTTAGAAGGCAAGGCACTTACAGCCTCTTATCCTCAGCTTCGGGCTGAAGGCCACAGCCTAGGAGTGGGAAATGGTTCAACCCACACTTGACACTCTCTTGATGTTACAGATTAAAGGAGATGCCAAAAATATCATCTGATAAAGCTAAACACACATTCATAATTAAAACAAGTGTTAGTAAACTAGAAAATAGGGGGAACTTCTTTACCTTCAAAAACCTAAAATAAGTAACATTTTTAATGATGAAATATTGGAAATGTTTCCAGTACATTCCGCGTCCTACAAAAGGATAAGAATGAGATATAAGAAATGTAGATATCATAAAGGAACAGGCAAAACTTCCATCATTTGCAAATGCATTCATATATTCATAATATATAAGAGAATTAATTATGTTAGAAGTATTAGGAGATTAAACAAGAATTCAACAAGAAATGAATCAATAGTTTTCTTACAAACCAGCAATAATAAAATATAATAAACCAATTGCCATCGAGTCAATTCCAACTCATAGCGACCTTATAGGACAGAGTACAACTGCCCCATAGAGTTTCCAAAGCTGTAAATCTTTTTTTACGAATGTAGACTGCCACGTCTTTCTCCTGAGGAGTGGCTGGTGGGTTCAGATTGTCATTTCAAGTCAATCGGGATGTTATAGCACAACAGAAACGACATAACAGAAATGCTGCTATAACAGAAATCACACATGGATGGCTTTAACAAGGAGAAATTTATTCTCTCACAGTCTAGTAAGCCAGAAGTCCAAATTGAGGGCACCAGCTCCAGGGAAAGGTTTTCTCTCTCTGTCGGCTCTGGAGGAAGGTTCTTGTCATCAATCTTCCCCTGGTCTAGGAGCTTCTCAGTGCAGGGAACCTGGGTCCAATGGACACGTTCTCCTGGCATTACTTTCTTGGTGGTATGAAGTCCCCGTCTCTCTGCTCGCTTCTGTCTTTTATTTTTTTTTAATCTTCTAAATTGTACTTTAGATGAAGGTTTACAGAACAAATAGTTTCTCATTAAACAGTCGGTACACATATTGTTTTATGACAATGGTTAACAACCCCATGACATGTCAACGATCTCCCTTCTCGACCTTGGAGGAACTTTTTTTTGGTGGAAATATTCATACCAAAAGTTACACTATTTCAAAAGTTCTACATGTACAATTCAGTGACATCAATTACATTCTTCCAGTTGTGCTGCTATTCTCACTATCCTTTTTCAAATTATTCCATCACCATTATCTTCAACTCACTGCCCCCTAGGGTTCACATCAAAACTTTTGAGTTGCTGTTGTCAATTTGATCTCACATAGATAATTTTCTTTCTTTCTTTTTTTTTTGCTACCTTAGCTGAATGTTTGCAGAACAACTAGTTTCTCGTTAAACAGTACACATATTGCCCTATGACAATGGTTAACAACCCCATGACATGTCAACATTGTCCTTACTCAACCTTGGGTTCCCTATCACCAGCTTTCTTGTGTCCTCCTGCCTTTTAGTCCTTGTCCCTGGACTGCTGTGCCTCATTGGTCCCGTTTTGTTTTATGAGGCTGTCCAATCCCTGGCTGAACGGAGAACTTTGGGAGTGACTTCACCACTGAGCTAAAAGGGTGTCCGGGGGCCAAACTCTCTGGGTTTCTCCAGCCCGTCAGGCCAGTAAATCTGGTCTTTTTTTGTGTGTGTTAGAATTTTGTTCTACATCCTTTTCCAGCTCTGTCCAGGATCCTCTATTATGATCCCAGTCAGAGCAGTCAGTGGTGGTAGCTGGGCACCATCTAGCTGTACTGGATTCAGTCTTGTGGAGGCCGTGGTAGCTGTGGTCCATTAGTCCTTTGGACTAATCTTTTCCTTGTGTCTTGTTCTCTTCATTCTCCCTTGCTCCTGAAGTGGTGAGACCAGTGGAGTATCTTAGATGGTTGCTCACAGGCTTTTAAGACCCCAGATGCTACTCACCAAGGTAGAATGTAGAACATTGTCTTTATAAACTGTGTTATGCCAAATGAGCTAGATGTTCCCCGAGACTAGGGTCCCCACAGCCCTCTGTCCAGCAATTTCATCCCTCAGGGAGTTTGGAAGTGTCTATGGAGCTTCCATGACCTTTCCTTGTACAAGTTGTACTGTCTTCCCCAGTACTGTGTACTATCTTACCCTTCACCAAAGTTACCACTTATCTATTTAGTTCCCCCCACCCCTCCCATCCCTCGTAATCAACAAAGATGGTTTCTTTTTGTGTATAAACTTTTACACAAGTTTTTACAGTAGAGGTCTCATACAATATTTGCCCTTTTGTGATTGACTTATTTCACTCAGCATAATGTCCTCCAGTTTCATCCATGTTATGAGATGCTTCACAGATTCATCATTGTTCTTTATCTTTGCATAATACTGCATTATGTGTATGTACCATAGTTTGTTTATTCATTCATCTGTTCATGGGTCTCTAGGTTGTTTCCATCTTTTTGCTATTGTGAACAATGCTGCAATGAATATGGGTGTGCATATGTCTATTGGTGTGATGGCTCTTATTTCTCTAGGATATATTCCTAGGAGTGGGATTGCATTTTGTAGTGTTTTTTTATGTGTGTGTGTGGTGCTGATGTTTTCTTTGTTCCTCTTACTCTCCTGTGCTGAGTTCCTTTTGTTTGTGGATTTTTTTTTCATTTCTTTTGTTTTTGTAGGTTTCATTTTTACCAATACCTTTTGCTTTTCTTTATTTTGATGAGTAGGTTTGTTAATTTCCTTTGTGGTTACCTTGAAATTTACCCTTATCTTCCTAGATTTCCACCGGTCTATTAATACTTGGTATCGCCTTGCCTTCCTCTCCATTAGAGGGTTCTATACCTACACCATTTATTCCCTCGTTTTTTGTTCTGATGTTGTTGTCATTTACAGATTAACCTCTCTGGTTCCCTGTTGTAATTCTTTTGGTTTTGCATAGTCCTTAAGAGTTCATTTCCTAGGTTGGTATCTGGCTAGTACAATCCTGAGTCCTATATTCAGCCTGTGGTCTGATGTTACTTGTTCTCAGATCAAAGGACTCCGTTTAATAAGTCTTGTAATTTTGGTTTGTTTTTTACATAGTCCCTTAATTTCTGTTTATCTGGAAATGACCTAATTTCACCATCATATATGAATGAGAGTTTTGCAGGATATTCTTGGCTGGCAATTTTTTGTTTCAGGGTTTTATATATGTCATCCCATTGCCTTCTTGCCTGCATGGTTTCTGCCACATAATCCAAGCTTAGTCTTATTGTTTCTCTTCTGTATGTGACTTTTTGTTTTTTTCGAGCTGCTCTCAGGATTCTTTGTCTTTGGTTTTAGCAAGTGTGACTATGACATGCCTTGGTAATTTTCTTTTGAGGCCTATCCTATATGGGGTTTGTTGAGCTTCTTGGATGGTCAGCTTTTCGTCTTTCATGATATTGGGGAAGTTTTCTGTCAGTAGTTCTTCAATGATCCTCTCTGTGTTTTCTGTTTTCTCCCCCGTTCTGGAATTCCAATCACTCCAAAATTTTTGCTTTTGATTGTATCCCACATAACTCTCAGGGTCTCTTCATTTTTCTTTGTTCTTTTTTCTGAGTTTTCCTGAAACAGAGTTGTATCCAAGTGTTTGTCTTCAATTCCACTGATCCTGTCTTTCACCGTTTCACATCTGCTTCTCACCCCTTGTATGACACTGTCCTTTTCTGAAATCTTGTTGTTTATCTTTTGGATTTCTAATTGTTGTCTTTGTATATTTTCTAGTTGTGAATTTATTTTGGCATTTTGTTCCTGCATGATTTCCCTGAATTCTTCCAATTTTTTGTCTGTATTTTCCAGGAATTTGTCTATTTTTTCCTCATGTTTGTCAGCTTTTTGCCTCAGTTCTTGGAGAATTCCGAGTATTAGAGATTTGAATTCCCTATCAGGTAGTTCTAGTGCCTTTTCTTCTACTGGAAAATCATCTGGTGTTTTATTTTGGATGCCTACTGGAACCATCCTGTCCTGTGTTTGTAAATGTTTTGATATTGTCTGCTGTTTTCAGGGCATTCAGTGGTTATTTTTCTCATTTATTGATTGTATATTTGTTTGTTTTGTTCTGCTTTTTTGTTTTATTTTGTTATGTCTGAGCAGGCGGGCTATGTGTACTTTGTTGTTTACTAATCTGTGGGAACAATACTTTTCACCTCCTTCTCCAATGGGCAGGTGCAGTCGCTCACGTATGGTACAGCAGGGCAGGTCCAGCTGAAGGGGAGTGGCTGGGATAGGTTTTTTGTGGCACGTACCAGGGTTGACAGTGCAGACTGGGAATCAGTGCAGGGCAGGTTCCAGTAGGCCATGCCTGTGCTGCTTGGGAGTATGATGTTTAGCATATAGTGCAGGTAGGCAGGAAGGAGGGGGTAGATTGTGATGTGTGGAGCTAAGATGAGTATGGGAAAGATGAGAGAGAGGAGAGAAGAACAGGAGCCAAAAACATACACACAGACAAGAAAGAGTGCTAAGGGAACTTGCTATTGGAGTAGAGAGATGAGACACTGAGAAATGGGGAAAAACAAGAATGAAAAAAAGAAAAAAGGGTAAAAAAATGAATAAATCGAGGAACTGGAAATGAAGAAAGACAAAAAGGAAATAATAGAGAGAAGAAAACAAAACAAAGAAACAAACAAACAAACAAAAAACAGGAAAAAAGAAATGCCCCCAGGGATGTCCCTGTGTGTCTGCACAGAGCAAAGGAGTAGCTTCCAAGCCGTGCAGTACTGCCCGGCTAAAAGGGGCTCCCAAGCTGAGAAAAGAAAAAGAAAATAAACAAATCAGAGCAAACAAACAATCAAAAAAGCCCCAGGGGTCCCACCAGTGAGGTGGCACAGGCCGGGAAGCAGTTTCACAGTTGAGTGATGTTTTGCAGCCTTTCAGAAAGAAGCAAAGATGGCGCATGGAGCCAGGTATTTGAGATAAAGGAAGGGGAGGTGGTGAGAGGTAAGGAAGAAATCTAAAGAGAAATCTAAAGCATGATATCACCACCCACAGAGAGATTAAGTGAACTCAGGGGCATCTTAGCGCCAGCCACCAAATCTGACACTGATACGTTCTTCCAGAAGTTTCCCACAGGATAGGGGGTGGGTTGCATGGAAGAGCAGAGGGGCCCATCCCAGAGGCCAATTGTACAATCTGAAGGAGGAGAGCAGACTGCTTCTCTCGCCCAACAAAGTAAGCGTATCCTAAGACTGCATCTCCCACCCTCCAGGCAAGTGGGGGTTCAGAGCCAGAGTTAATTTGAGTTATAAAAGTTCAGAAATGTGATGTGTCTTGGAAACAAAGGCAATGGAAACTCTTGCAAACGTATTCATGATTTATTACACTCAAATCATCTTTGTTCAATGGGAGGGTGTTGAATCTAGCCTTTGCCACTTGCTCCATGTGATAGTACTCAAAACATTTAACCTCTCTGAGCTTCAGTGTCCTCTTCTAAAACACGGGAAAATAATACTGGCCCCATGGCATTGTCATAAGGACTAAATAATATTGGATAAGTTGTATTAGAAGTGCTTGGCAAAGTGCTTGGTGCATAGTATGTACTCAGTAAACAGTCTGGCTGTAGTAGTAGTTGTGGTAGTAATTTTGGTAGTAGGAGTGATGGTAATAGTTGTAACAGCAGTATTTTATCCCCATAGCACAGATGATGAAATAAATTCAGGAAAAACAAATATCCCCAAGGGTGACAGGGTACCTTGCCTGTGCCCAGAACACTGCTGATTCTAGTAAAATATCTGAGTGAACAAATGAAAGAAGCCAGTGCCAGGATGAGTGGTGTGAAGGCCTCGCTGAGGTCTGAAGTGGTGCAGGTTCAGCTGTTGGGAGGCAAGGCAGTGCCAGGAAGGTTACAGGAGAGCAGCAGCTTCTGTCTTTGGCAACGGGTGATGTCTGATACCCTGATAGAAAGTGATAATTTCTAAAATGGTGGAATGCTATAGGAAACGCTAATTGATGAGTGTCCCTATTCAAGCTGCTGGGTTAGGAGAGAATCTCTAATTATAGGAATGGTAACAATTGGGGACAAGACACAGAAACATCTCCATGTTTGGATGTTGGAAAAGTCCTTGAGATTTTTGGGGAGAGCAGATTTTCTGGGGATGGGTGGGAGCTCAGCTAAGTGGACCCCACTCATAGGAACAAGAAACCATCAAGTTCCTATTTGGAGCATATCTTCAGCTGCCCTGCTACCTGCCCCAGACACAGGCTCCTGGCCAGTGCAGGTCCTGAGTAGGAGGGAGAGCAGCTCTATGAGAGAGGACTTCCTCTTGGTTATGTGTGTGTGGTCGGGGGCGGTGGGGGGGGGGGGAACAGATGACAGAACAAGAACAGAGTCCTGCTTGGTAATTTTTGAAGGGTCTGAGGGCAGCTGGGATATCCAAGACTATGTGGCAAATGGGGGAAAGGCGTGGACCTATGAATCAGACACATCTGAATTTCAATTTGGGGCTGCCACTTACTTTCCATGTGGCCTCAGGCAATTTACATAAATTTTTGAGCCTTGGTTTTTATTTTTATTATTATTATTTTGAAACAGTATAAAACTTATTTTAAAAGTTTCAGGTACAGTACAAATTATTCCTAAACCTACGAGTGTAGGTTGCTGTAGGTTACCTCATCACTTTAGTGTGTATTTCTTACACAGACATTTTCCTACAAAAGCCTCAAAATCAAGAAACTGGAGTCCTTGGCTGGTACAAATGGTTAAGGCACTTGACTACTAACTGAAAGGTTGGAGTTTGGAATCCACACAGGCACTTAAGAAGACAGACCTGGAGTTCCACTTCTGAAAAATTAGCCATTGAAAACCTTATGGAATGAAGTTCTATGGGGTCTCTATGAATCAGAGTTGACTCCATGGCAACTGGCGGTGATGGTGGTGGTGGTACAACTCCAAATAAGCTTCAAAATCTATTCAAGATTTGCCAGATGTCCAGCTTAGAATCATGTGTTCCATTTAACTGTCATATCTCTTTAATCTCCTTCAATCTGAAACAGTTCTTCAGGCTCTCCTTAACTTTCATGATCTAACACTTTTTGGAGATGGCAGTTTAGTGACTGTAGAATGCCTCTTAGTTCGGATTTTCCTAATGTGCTGACAAATCCGTAGATTCAGAGTCTGCAGCTTTGGCAGGAACACCATAAAAATCATGCTGTGTCTTCATCACATCCTACTGAGGGCACATGATCCCAATTTGTCCTGATGCTGATGATGTTCACTTTGATTGTAACTTAAATATAATTTCCTGAAATAGTTTAGATTTACTCTTGCATGCTAGTGGTTTGAATGGCCATTGGTCGGATGGCATATTCCTCAGGCACTGCCCAGACTACTTTTTTTAAAAAAACTGAATTGAACCTATTTACTAATTGCATCGTTTAAATTTATTTCTTGATTTTTTTGAAACAGATTTCCAAATTTTGTTTTAATATTTTATTGAGATTTTAGTGAAAGTTTACACAGCAAATTAGGTTCCCATTTAACAATATCTACACATACTGCTCAGTGACATTGGTGACATTTTCCTCATTGTGTCAACATTATCATTATTCCTGTTCTGATTGTTCTGTTTCCATTATGCTTGCTTCTCTGTCCCCTCTGACCTTATCATCTTTGTTTTACACTAAGTGTTACTGTTTGGGCTCAAATAAATGATTTTTTAATTTTTTTTCAAAATTTTATTTCTTTTGTTGTTGTTGAAAATATACACAGCAAAACGTACACCAATCCAGCAGTTTCTACATGTACAATTTAGTGACATTGATTACTTTCTGTGAGTTGTGCAATCATTCTCGTCGTCCTTTTCTGAGTTGTTCCTCCCTCATTAACATAAACTCACTGCTCCTTAAGATTCCTACCTAATCTTTTGAGTTGCCATTGTTAATTTGATCTCATATAGATAGTTCTTAAAAGAGCATAATGCTCAAGCCAGGCTTTTTTTCACTAGTTAAACTAAACTAGTGTCTGGTTTTAAGATGACTTCATGGGATATTTTTTATTTAAGGTTTGAGATGTCATAGGAGAAGCAGCAAACCAAACATACTCTGCTAAAAGTGAAAGTAAAGAGTTTTATTGAGGAATAAAGGAACTGCAGTTGTGGTAGCATAAAAGAACCTCAGTATGGCTAACACAAGGAAGTGTTCTGAAGTCCAAAAGGAGAAACGGGTTTTTATATAAGAGGGCTGGGGGTTACACATGAGTCACAAGTAAACTTTTGACAATGACAGTTAATCATAGACTTTCTGGGGACAAACTGCAGAAGGAATTTTCTGAGAACAGAACATTTTTATCACAGTTTTAAGTAAGAATAACCACATACTCAATCACTCAAGGGGGGGAGTGTGTACATATTCTGAAAGCAGAATCAAGGATTTAGGGCAAAGGGAGTTTGAGTCATACCAGTGTCAGTCATTTAGTCATGCCAGGTGCCTCAGTTTTAAGACATCCTTACACAAAATATTAGCTCAGGGCGATTGTTTCAGGGGTTCATCCACCTTCCATGGCTCCAGAAAGTCTGGAGTTCATGAGAATTTTAAATTCTGTTCTGCATTTTCCCCCCTTGGATCAGGATTCTTCTATGGACTCTTTGATCAAAGTGTTCAGTAATGGCAACCAGTGACCATCTAGTTCTTCTGGTCTCATGGTAAAAGAGGCAGTTGTTCATGGAGGCAATTAGCCACACATTCCATATCCTCCTACTATTCCTGACTCTCCTTCTGTTGCTCTAGGTGAATTGAGACCAGTTGTTGTGCCTTGGGTAGCCACTTGAAAGCTCTTAAGACCCCAAGCACTACACAACAAACTAAGAGGTAGACCAAAAGCCCCAACCATGTTATTGGGTCAATTAACTGGGATGTTCTGTGAAACAATGTGTCTTAGTCATCTAGTGCTGCTATAACAGAAATACAACACGTGGATGGTTTTAACAAAGAGAAATTTATTTTCTCACAATCTAGTAGGCTAGAAGTCCAAATTCAGGGCATAAGCTCCAGGGTAAGGCTTTCACTTTCTAATGGCTCTAGAGGAAGTTCGTTGTCATCAATCTTCCCCTGGACTAGGAGCTTCTCCACACAGGAACCACAAGTCAAAAGGATGCACTGTAGTCCCGGCGCTGCTTTGTTGGTGTTATGAGGTCCCCCTGTTTCTCTGCTCTCTTCTCTCTCTTATATCTCGAAAGAGATTGGCTTAAATTGTAGATTAATCTTGTAGATTGAGTCTGCATGACTGCCGCTAATCCCAGCTCATTAACATCATAGAGATACACATAGGAAAATCACATCAGATGACAAAATGCTGGACAATCACACAACAGTGGGAATCATGACCCAGCCAAGTTGACAGTTATTTTTGGGGAACACAATTCAATCCATGGCACCATGACCCTAAACTTCCAAATCAAGGAACCAAATCCCATGAGGTGTTTGGTTGTACATAAACAGCATCAGCAACTACTCTTTTTGTTTTTGTCATTGTTGTAAATATATCTATCACACAACTTTTGCCAATTTGACTTTTTACAGATGTACAACTTACTGACAGCACTTATAATAATCAGTTGTACAACCCTACCCTTAATCAGTGCAATTTTCCCATTACCATTAACCTCCTTTCCCCACCCCCTCCCACCCCTGGTAACCGCTAATAAACTTTAGTCTCTACACATCTGCCTTTTCTTGCCTTTTTATATAAGTGAGGTCATACAATATTTGTCCTTTTGTGATTGGCTTATTTTGCTCAGCAAAACTTTTCCAAGCTCCATCCATACTGTAGCATATATCTAGACTTCATTTCTCCTACTAGCTGAGAAGTATTCCATTATGTGCATGTACCACATTTTGTTTATCCATTCATCTGTTGGTGGGCATTTAGGTTGTTTCCACTTTTTGGCTATTGTGAATAGTGCCACAATGAACATTAGGGTACAAGTCTCTTTCTGAGTCTCTGCTTTCGAGTTTTTTGGGTATATACCTAGAAGTGGAATTGCTGGCTCATATGGTAGTTCAATTTTTAGTTTTTTGAGGAACTGCCACACTGTTTTCCACAATGGTTGTACCATTTTGCATTCCCACCAGCGGTGGATAAGGGTTCCAATTTCCCCACATCCTTGCCAACATTTCTTATTTTCTGTTTTTATCTTAGCCATCCTAATCAAAAAAAAACCTCGTTGCCGTTGAGTCAATTCTGACGCATAGAGACCCTATAGGACAGAGTAGAACATTGTCCCATAGGGTTTCAAGGAAACCCTGGTGGATTTAAACTGCCAACCTTTTGGCTAGCAGCTGTAGCTCTTAACCACTATGCCACCAGGGTTTCCTTAGTGATCCTAGTGGAAGTGAACTGGTATCTCATTGTGGTTTTGATTTGCATCTTTCTGACGGCTAATGGCACTGAGCATCTTTTCATGTGTTTGGTGGTCATTTGAATGTCCTCTTTGATGAAATGTCTATTCAAACCCATTGCCCATTTTATAATTGGGTTATTTATCTTTTTGTTGTTGTCAAAGTTTTATACATATTTTAGTTGTTAGATTCTTGTTGGATATATGGTTTCTGAAGATGTTCTCCCAGACAGTAGCACTTTTGTAGTAAAGTTTTTGATGAACAAAGTTTTTAATTTTTATGATGTCCCAGGTATTTATTGTGTCTTTTGCTGTTTGTGCTTTTGTTATTATATATGTAATTAATTTCTGTTCTACTTGATCGTGGATTAGCAGTCTCTTGAACCCATCAGCGTCTTCAAAAAAAGTTCTGGAGATCTTGAGTCAGTCTATTGATAATCTCAAAACTATTTAAGCAGTGTTATTAAACGTCCATGTTCAAAATATCCATAAGAGTCCTCTCCATGAGTCTCTGAGATAGTCCCTTTTTGCTGAAATGCCCTGGTCTGTAGTTAATTGCAAGCACTTTCAGGGAGTCAGAGTAAAAACCATCTGCAAATGACAAAACTTAAAAACGGCCATTGTTAACTTATTACTAGTAACTTTCAAAAGTGAATGAGCTGATGAGAATTTGTTTTTGTGGTATGCAAGTAAAATAAAATCAATTTAAAAAAACTTCAGACAAAATATCTCTGAACATAATGATTAACCTTATTTTCAAAGAATTGACACAGTAGCTGCAACAATGGTCTCAAGCATAACGATGATTGTGAGGATGGTGACGGACCAGCCAGTGTTTCGTTCTGTTGTACACAGGGTTGCTATGGGTCAGAACCAACTACACGGCACCAAACAACAACAACATTTGCAAAGAACTTCAGCTATAACATTTAATAATCCTGAGACATAATACAGTATGAATATACCAATCATATGTTTAAGATATATCAAGATTATCAAGTTTCTAAACATCTGAATATTAATAAAAATCTATAGGAGAGTGGTGTAAAATCCCAATTGAAACCCATTTGCCTAGATTATGCTAAATTCAAATTAAGGAAATAAAGTAGTGACCAAATTAACAATCTAAAATAATAACCAAAATGATGACTGATGATACTACGCTTTTGTTTTCTATTATCAGGCAAAACATCATAAAGACACTAACACTCATACAGATTTTAACCTAAAGAAAATTAGGCACACCGCTTGATTTGACAACACTTTTCATGAAATTCACGTCAAATAAATCTAATTATTTCTAGCACTTTTCCCCTGGCACAGCAGGAACAAATCTTTTGTGACTTTCCACAAGCCTTCTACAAAGCCCAAAAGACAAGGCTTTGGGTATAAAAGACATCACTTAGGATTAGATTTTGGAAGGGAAAAATATGAAAGTTGTCAGGAGTTTTATTATTTGATCAAATAGGGTCATAGGTCACCAATGCGTGGATAGCTAAAAGTACATATAGGAAATAACATGATTGTAAAAACCTTAGCTTTTTCAAAAGCCAGGTGGCTCGGTTCTTTTAAACAATCAAGGACATTATAAAATCAGCATAAACTCAGAAGTTTATTCTAATGAGACACGGAATCTTTGCCTTCTAGGCAGATTACATAGAAGATAAAGATAACATTTTACAAACTTCAACCTCGTAATTAAAGAAAATTTTAACAGAGAAAAAATAAATTTTAGCTTTATATACTATTTGATACTAACGCTCTTAAAAAATCTCATAAATAAGCCACCAAACTTTAGCCAGCTTTGACCACAAAAAATAAGATTCCCTTTCTTTAAACTTTTCTGTCTTTATCATGTATCTCTTATAGTACAACTTTTTAAAGTGGCAAAAAATGAACACATTCATTAGCAGACCAAAAATATATCTACCGTCTCTGTGGCATATAAAAAGCAAAACTACCTACACTTAAATTGTAACAAATATCCAGCAATTAACTCAATTTACTATCAGTCTAACGTTTTAAGTTACCTAAAGATCTGGGAAATTATCTTTAAGACTATATACCAGAAAACATAAATACTGTTGAAATAAAGTTTGCTTAAACTTTCCAAATTTTCATCCAAACTTTCACCTTCATCTCATCAACCACTGCCCACATTTTTTCAATCTAATATTAGCTTCTTCTAACATTTAACCAACTGGTTTTGAAATCACTAATGTCTCTTCTTCACCCAATCATTTTACTCACTGATACGGATATGGCCATGGTCTTTGGTCAGGGGTCAAACAGGTAACCTTGGCCTCTTTGTTAATCCTTACCTTGGTTAATCTGCTACATCATTGCCCCAAGTGGTTTCAGGTGCAGTTTTTCATTGTAATTTTTGTCTTTTGGACTTTAAAAACTCCTCCACAATAGAGGAAAGGTGTTTATGGGTCTTTAATGTTGGAGGATAAGCAGAGGGTCCTATCAATCCATCCAGTCTTTGATATGTATTAATACAGTACTTGTTTGTTTTAGCCTCATCAATGTTCACCTTATTTACCTTATTTTTCAATATCCTTTTAATGATTTCCACCCTGTTGGAAGGGGTCCCTTGACTCTTTGTTTTGTCTTTCTTTACTATTCTAGGCAATCAGTTTACCTTTTTTCTTTTTTAGCATAACTTTTTTCTAATCCTTTACTAAGCTTAACCCAATAATTACTAATGTTCTTTAACAATCCTGTAAATAAACCCATCAAATCTTAGCTAACCTTTTATCTAACTTTCTTCTAACTTTTTCTACCTTTCTAACTCTCTGTCCATCCAGGTTTTATCCTATACTTCCCTTTTTCTCATTCTGGAACAACAGTCTTTTACTTTAGGACAAAATTACTGTCTCTTTTTCCTTAACAAAACACATTCTGCATACTCAATCAAGCCTAAATTATCAAGAAAGATGTTGGAAACTGTCTTCAAGCCAACATACTACAAAAAATAAAAACATTTATCAAAACAAATTTCCTTTCATCAATTTCTGGGAATATTAGGATTATTCAATTTATATAACAGCTTATTTATCTCTAAACCAGTCTGAATACAGCTCTTTAAAGGAATATTATAATCTAATTTCATAATACCATCTGGAGGTTGGAAAATATTACATATTCATAACCATATTTTCAGCACACTTTAGAGAATCTTTGAGAAAAGGAATTTCAGAATAATTTTGTCTTTCTGAGGTCTCATTTTACTATCAAAATAGACAATTCATTCTTTTTTCAGTGCACTTTTAAAATTAACCGATTTATATCAAAAAGTTTGTCAAAGTAGCTTCTGAAGTCCCAAATTTTCCTTAGTAAAATTATGCCATTTAGAAAAATAGATGCAAGAATTAGGAATGAGAGAACACATAAAAAGCAGTTTTTCCTGGAAGAGAAAAAAACTGAGGCTTAAAACAGCATATGAGAGTTGGCAATGGTCAGTCTCAGGCCTCAGTCTGAGGACTTGTGAAAAAGTCAGATAAAATGCTTTCTCTGGATTAAGCCAAGCTCTCAAGATCAAAACAAAAAGAGACAGACAGACAGAAGAACTTCATCCAATTTTATAGGTAACCCACAGTAAAGGTTGTCAAAGTAGATGCCAGTTTGGTGAGAACCCAAAACTCACCAGTCTGTGAGGTTAGCTCAAACAACAGGCTTATAGGGCTTATATGCCTGTGTTCTACCCTATGATTCTCCTTCCTATGACCATTGATAATTTCAGACAGCACAGCACTTTTAAACAGCACAACACAAAACAAAGCAAACGGGGAACCCAGTTTCCTAAAGTTGCTACTACAACTCCAACTGGTCTTTTGTGAGGTTGATGACCCATTTAAAGTCAAGTCAAAAGGGCGTGAGACCCTCCATTTGAGACTGGCAAGTTAATAAATTTTAGCTCGTCTGGACCCATTTTAAAAACTACCTGATGCCTCTGTTGAACCCAGTCGAACTTCCTTTACCTGACCCAAGCCTATTTCTCTAGGACCCAGACCAAGAAGAGTGTTCAAATAGCGCATATGAGAACCAACAATGAAGCCTGAGTGCCGAGAAGAAGCTCCTCAAAGTCCTTTTCTTTCTCCCTGATGCCTAGCCCTGTATGCCACCTCCACTCCACATTGGCCCTTGGGTCCATCCCACCTCCACTTGCCGGCCCCCATCCTGCCACCATTTTTGTCTCTTTCTTCTGTTTCTTCATCCCTCCCACTTAGCCAGTATACCACCTCTACACTTTCATGCAGGTCCTGTCATGCTGCCACAACTAGAGAGCCACCAGCCCACTGCCATCCCAGGTCTGCCTCATCCCCACCCATTGGCTTCTGCCATGCTGCCATTTTTTCCCTTTCTTTTTTTCTTTTTTTCTTCTTCCCACCTAGCCCCGAAAGCCACCTACCCTCTCTTCACACCAGACCCTGGGTCTGCCTCACACTCATTCACAAGCCCCCACCACACTGCCGTTTTTTATCTTTCTTCCTTTTCTTTCTCCCTCCCACTTACCCTATACACCACCACCCCCCACCTCCTGCTGGCCTCCAGGTCTACCTGGTACACACCCATCAACTCCCACCATAATGTCCTTTTTTCTTCTTCTTTCTCTCTCTTTCCTTTTCTTTCTACCTTCGACCAAGCCCCACAGCTATAGTGCCCCCAGCACTCAGGCCTGCCACTGCATCAGGCCCACACTGCGCCTCCCCTACTGCCACTCAACCAGCTGCTGAATGGTAGGAAGCAAGCCTGTACCACTCCCCACCTGACACCCACACCCATCTGGTGAGGGGCTGTGAATTCTTCCACACCACTGGACCAACCTTCAGGAGGCAGACAGCATCTTCCCAGTCCTGCTCTCAGCCACCTTGCCAAACCAGTGTACAGTGAGGCAGGCTCAACCCTGCCTGCTGCTGTCCTTCCCACCCAGATAACATAATGAGACCTATATTCCCCACAGATGAGCCAGGAGCAAAGCACACTCGGCTATATCATATCAAAACATATCAAAACAAAACCAAAAAGAAGGATAAAACAACTTAACATACAATCAGTCAATAAAGAAAATAATACCTTAATGTCTCAGACACAGCAGACAGTATTGAAACATATAGCAAAATAGGACAAGATGGCTCCAACATGTGACCAAAGTAAAGAATCAGATGACCTTGAAAAGGTATTGAAACTACCTGATATGAAATTCAAAACACTAACATTTAGGGATTGCCAAGAGATTAGGAAAAAGGTCAAGGAAAACTAGGAAAAAATAGACAAAGTCATAGAAAACAAAAACAAAAAAACCAAAAACATACAAAAAATCAAGGAAAAAACATACAAAACAATAGAAGAATTCAGGAAAATAATACATGAATAAACCAAAATAAATAAACAATTAGAAATCATACAAAGACAGTAACTAGAAATTCAAAAGATAAACAACAAAATTTCATAAACAGACAATGCAATAGAAGGTTTTAGGAGCAAATTTGAAACAATGGAAGACAGAATCAGCAAAACTGAAGACAAATCCATGCATACCACTTTGAGGAAAAATCAGAGAAAAGAATAAAGAAAAATGAAGACAACCTAAGAATTAAGTGCAACAGAACCACAAGCAAAAATATGTGTGTGATCAGAATTCCAGAACAGGGGAGAAAATGGAAAACATTGAGAAGGCTGTTGAAGATTTGCTGGCAGAAAACTTCCCTAATATAATGAAAGATGAAAAGCTGACCATCCAAAAATCTCATCAAAGCCCATATAGGATACATCCCAAAAGAGAGTCACCAAGACATATCATAATCGCACTTGCCAAAACCAGACAAAGAAAGAACCCTGAAAGCAACTCAAGAAAAACAAAAAGTCACCTACAAAGGGGAAACAATAAGACTAAACTCTGATTACTCAGCAGAAACTATGCAGGTAAGAAGGTAGTGGAATGACATGTATAAAACCTTGGTAGAAGAAAACACTTCCAACCAAGAATAATATATCCTGCAAAACTCTCTCTCTCAAATAAGATGATGAAATTAGGGCATTTCCAGATAAACAGAAATTAAGGGAATTCATAAAAACCAAACCAAACTTACAAGAAATATTAAAGGGAGTTCTTTAGTTAGAGAGCCAACAACATCAGACAACAGCCGGAGTCTAGGACATGGGACAGCATCAGCCAGATAACAACCTAGGTAAAGAACTCTCAATAATAAAACAAAGCTTAAAGACTTAAAACAGGGAAACCAATGTCAATCTGTAAATGATGACATCAAACGATAAAAGGGGGGGAATAAACAGTGTAGGTATAGAACTTTCAAATGGAAAAGAAGTCAAGGTGATATCAAGTAATAAAAGACTGGTTCAAACTTAGGAAGGTAAGGGTAAATTTCAAGGTAACCAAAAAGAAAACTGACAAACCTGCTAATCAAAATAAAAAAGAAGAAAAACATAAAAACTCAGTAAACACAAAATCTATAAAAATGGAAAAAATCCACAAACAAAAGGAACTCAGCCCAGGAAAGTAGAGGAACAAAGAAAACATCAGTATGACACACAAAAAAGCATAACAATATGACAGCAATAAACTCATACCTATCAATAATCACACCAAATAGAAATGGCTTAAATGCACCCATAAAGAGACAGTAAGTGGCAGAATGGATTAAAAAAAAAAAAAAAGAGCTACAAGAGACACAGCTTAGACACATAGATATAAATATATTAAAAATCAAAGGATGGAAAAAATATATCAAGCAAACAGAAACCAAAAAAGAGCAGGAGTGGCAATACTAATCTCAGATAAAATAGACTTTAAGACAAAATCCACCATAAAAGATAAGGAGGGACATAATATAATGATTATAGGCTCACCAAGAAGACATAACTGTCGTAAATATCTAAGTACCCAATGCCAGGGCTCTAAAATACATAAAACAAACTCTAACAGCACTGAAAGGAGAAATAGACAGTTCCACAATAATAGAAGGAGAATTCAACACACCACTCTCGGTAAAAGACAGAATATCTAGAAAGACACTCAACAAAGATATGGAACATTTAAAAACCACAGTCAACCCACTTGACCTCACAGACATGCATAGAACACTTGATAGCAGCAACGTATACATTTTTTCCAGCACACATGGAACATTCTCCAAAATAAACCACACTTTATCCCACAAAAAAACCTTCAGTAAAATCCAAAAAGTTGAAATAATACAAAGCATTCTGTCTGATCACAACACCATAAAAGTAGAAATCAATAAGAAGAGCATGCAAATCATAACTAACAATGCAAAAACACCAGAAAATAAACTAGATAACTGGGAGCTCCTAAAAATCAAACACATATGCTCATGAAAAGACTTCACCAAAAGAGTAAAACGAGAACCTACAGACTGCGAAAAAATTTTTGGCTACGACATATCTGACAAGAATCTAATCTCTAAATCTATAGAATACTTCAACACCTTAACAACAAAAAGACAAACAATGCAATTAAAAAATGGGCAAAGGACATGAACAGACTCTTCACCAAAGAAGACATTCAGGCAGCTAACAGACACAAGAGGAAATGCTTGAGATCACTAGCCATTAGAGAAATGCAAATCAAAACTACAATTAGATGCCATCTGCCATAGATTGAATCATGTCCCCCCAAAAATGTGTGTATCAGCTTGGCTGGGCCATGATTTCCAGTATTTCCCCCTGCAGGAGAGCACGCCCCATTCAGAATGCAGGGAGAGGCTGTGTCCCAGGGTCCTCCACCCCTGGAAACAGTCACTCCAGAGCAGCAGGCATGAGGTCAGTGTTGGGTGGGCAGTGTCCCCAGAGACAGGGGTGAGGTGGACAGGGACAGTGTAGGTCCTACCCCTGGTTCTCAACACAGCCTCTGCTCTTTACAGAGTGGATGGCCCTCAGACGTGTCCTCGTCTGCCTGAGCTGCAGTTTCCTCCTCTGTGACAGGGGATCTGAATACTACCTCCAGGATAGGGACAGCCTCGCCTTGTGAAGGAGAAGACCTCTCAGGTGTCTGGTCCCGGGATCATCCCGTAGGGACTCCTGAGGACACCCTGGGGGGAGCCCCCTGGCACACACCTAGGCTAAAGGAGGGGAGCCCAGCTCTCTGGTAGCCAAGAACAGACATGAGTTTTCCTGAGAGTCCCCCAGCCCTGACCCTGACCCATTCAGCACACACTGGCCTTGCCCTCCTGCTGTCCTTGGGCCACGGCAGCACCCGACCCACAGGCCCAGGAGCAAAGTACTCTCTCTCTGTGCTGGTGGCTCCTCTGATGCAAGGGCTTACATTTCCAGAGACAAGAACCAAAGTTCCCTCCAGAAAGTCTGCACCAAGTGACACCCCGTAACTGTGTTTGGGAATGCCCACTTCCTTACATCTTTACCAGCTCTGGATTTTGACAACTTTTCTCTCTTTTATTTTGGTCATCTGTTTGTCAGCATTGCATTTCTTTGAAGTTTTTATTTCTTGATACATAAGTAAGGTTGAACGACTTTTCTTTTCTCACGGCTTTTTTGGTTTCTTTCTTTGCCTTTATTTAGTCCTGTCCTAGTATTTTGCTGATTTTCTACTGGGCCATTTGTTGCTTTCATGTTGTTTTTTGGTTCATTCCGTGTGGCCTTGCAAACATTTTCTGTTCTGTCTCTTACCTTTGGTGGTTTTTCCCTAATGCACAAGAATTCCCTTTTTATGAAATCTGATTTGGTAAGTTGTTTTCCTTAAGGCCTCCAGATTTCACCCTGTCCTGTGAGAGCCACATCAAATGGGTCTGACTCCACCTCCCTTATTTTGGGGACACCCAGAGCTGTGGTGGATGCAGACTCCTTAGGGTCATGAGCTCTCCTGTCCCTCTGGCTGGTTTCCGCTTCCCTTGGATTCATTGACCCGCTTTTCTCTGCATCTGGGTCTGGACTGAGCGGGACTCAGAGCACAGCCCCTTTTCCTGATTCCTCTAACCTCTCTCAGGAATATGCCTCACGCCCACAGCCTGGTGTCTGTCATGCCTCTTCTAGCCCTGTGCCTGGGTCATAGGCGGAAATTTCTTCTAAAGATCGTGCCCTAAACCTTTCACCCCAACCAGATGCACATCATAACATCCTGCTCTAAAAATACATCTTTCTGTCTCTCAGTCCAAGTCAGTACACACCTCCTGAGTGACTGCCTGCCCCATCTAATGTCACCTTCCTCTGGCATGTTTGTGGGAAATGGGGTTTGTCATCTCAAGTTTACTTCTGTGTTGAAAAAATTAAAATGCTGAGTGATAGTTGTAGAAATTCGCATAGTCACAATGCTACTCTTATCAAAGGTGCTTAAAAAAAAAGAACTCTGTTGATGATTGTGAATCACATCTCTGAGCACCTGAGCCTGGTGGGGTCCTACCAGAGACAGGATTTTAGAACCTCTTTGCTCAGAGGGAGAGAGGCAAGGAAACACCTAGAATTCATTCTCTGATGCAGCCGGTGCTAAGTCCAGCACCTGCTCTGAGCAGGCACTGCACTGGGGCAGCAGGTGTGCAGTGGAAACAACACAGGGCCAGACCTCCGGAAGCAGCGTGCCTGTGGGGGTGGCAGACATAACTGAGTGAGCGTGGACATCCTTCAAGAGTCACAACCTTTGATAGCTCAGGACCAGAAAGGGAAAGGTGGCACTGGGCACAACTGACGGAGGGTGTTTAAGCAGGAGGACATGTGGGAGAGTGACTTTTCAGCTGAGACTGAGGGGATTCAGAGGAGCCATGGGTGAAGACAAGAGGGCCCTGGGAAGTAAACAGGCAGATACACAATACACATTGTGGTGAGCACGGGAAAAGAAGCTAAAAATGGAATGGGGCAGAAAAGAGGTTCTCCAGGCAAGGATCTTTCAGAAGCTTAGCAATGTCCTCTGAGACCTATGGGATGAGATGAGGCAACCTTTCAAAGACAGGGAGGAGCATTGCTGGAGGAAAGGCAATGTGAGCAAAGGCCCTGTTTGGGAGTAAAAGAAGCTGGGGGCTGAGTGGGGTGAATGGGGGGCAGAGCCCAGAGTGACACGGAGGTGGCACAGGCAGGGCCTATGGGCAGGACCAGCGGATCACTCTCCATGGGTTTTCTCTGCATGTACTGGAGACACTGAAAGATCATACCTGGGTGGGAACACGGCCATTTCACGGTCACCTACGACCTCCATGGGGCTGAATTTGGTGGACAACCTCCGGCTCCACATAGTCCTCTAATGCTTCCCTGTCATTTCATAGGTTGGTCCCTCCCTCATGCTAGAGGACAGCCACACTCCTGGGGTTCTCCTGCTCCACTGGCCGCTTGCTCTCAACCTCCTTCCCTACTTCCTCACCTCCCTGACTTTTTAGCGCTGGTGGGCTTCATAGCTCTTCTTCTTGCTTTCACTGATTGTTTTATTTTTAAAATTGTTACTAATTATTTTATTAATCATGACTATTTTTAATTATTACCTGTTTAGTTTATGTTTTAACTGTTACTGATTATTTTACTTACCTCTGGCCCCCACGTGTTTCACGATTGTTTGTATGCATCCTTGTAAAATGTGTGTTACTGTCCACACAGCATGTCTCATGACATACCCCATTAGTGGCCTTTCAGGACATGGACTCAGTCCCAAACAAGACTACGAGACCCTCTGTCCTTGGCCTCCTTTCCTCTTGGCCGCATCCCTAGGTCTTCACTGCGCTCCCCAAACCAGCCTGTCTCATCATATCAGGCGCAAAGCTACCTTGGTGGGTATCACCCAAGCCGCCCCATCCAGGAGCGGGGAGGAGCCAGGACTGAATGTCTCTGATGCCTTATGCAGAACCAGCGGCTGCAGGAAGCAGTACAGTGCCCGCCTCCCAGTCAGCTGTGCCCAACCTTCAGGCTATGGCTGCAGGGCTACTGAGGGACAACCTTCTAATAGAAAACAATGCTTACTCTCCTCATGGTGGAAGAAAGTGTGCAAAAGGGAAATGTGCACCCATTTAAAGGTCTGGCTCATCTCCCTGCAGATCAAACCCCTTATCCAGCTCAACCTCATTCACTCAATCATTTTTTCAACCCTTGGACAAATCCAGCCTGAGCGGCCACCCATGCTGGTCTTACCACAGGTCTGAGGCTGTAAGGAAGGGTCAGAAGGACAAAACACAGATGAGGACCAGGGCCAGCAGCACACAGGACAAAGAGCCTATGCTCCCAAAGTGCAGTCGCCTCCCAGCCAGGACCCTTGGTTGCATTCCTGACCCTCTTTGGGCCTCAGCTTCCTCATTTATAAAATGGGTTTACTGAGAATTCCTTGGCGAGGTGTGCCAATAAGTAAGGGAATGCAGTGACTTATCACAGTCCCTGCAGGTGAGAAAAACAGCCCACACTGGATGTGCCTCACATAGATGGCTCTCGAGGCCCAGGTCAGGGACCCAGAGGGCAGGACACCCAAGCCTGCCCCAGGGGTGGAGGATCAGTAACACAGCCAAAGAGGTGGGGTCTCTAGGATTTTGCAGACAAAGACTAGCCATAGGGTAGAGTTTTTATTCACTGTTCTAGCAGGAACTGTTAACAAATAAAGTCCCTAGTTTCATGTGAACTTTTGTTTACAACAATGTTGACCAAAAAGATCTTGTTTCTGTTGCAGAATTTGGAATTTTCACTTGCAATATGGCCAGGTCCCACCTCTTCTGTAAGGGATGTGAGACCGCCTGGATATGCGGAGCCTGCGGAGACCACTCAGCACTTCCATATCACATACAAGCCGCAGGGTTTTATGGTCATTTGGACTTCCTTTTCTGTCCCAAAGGACCGCTTTCCACTGATGCAAAGGGAAACCTGGGGTCTTTGTGCCCCAGGCCGGGGACCCAGCGGAGGCTTCCTGGACTGCCTGTCTGCACCAGAACCAGCTACCTTGTGCCTGGAAAGAAGCCCACAAGACCTATGGTCCTGGGAGATGGGAAGAAGGCAGATATGCTGCGTGAGGGGTCCAGACTGAAGCAAGTGGGGCAGGTTTTGCCATTCATGGAAGAGAAGGTAGGTGAGGGTGCAGCTAGAAAAGCCAGAATCTCCTCAGTCAATCTCTGCCAACTTGTCCACCACTAGGCGGCGGGCTCTGCCACCTGGGTCCTATTTAACATTCGCTATTTGGGTCTTAGGACTGGCCTCTGGAAGCGGCATCTGAGGTCCACCCACTTACTCCAGCAACACTCAGCCTGCAGGGCCACAAAGGGCCAAGCAAGGAGAAAGATGTGAAGTACATAGGGCTCAGCAACACCACCCTCCCCCTTCCCCGATCTAAGACGCCGCCCCTGTACTAGGACAAGACTAGGGCTAGTACCGGGCCTGGTCCCACCCCTACCTATCCAGAGGAGCAAAAGCCCAAACCCTGCATATCCCAGTGTGGTCAGGGGGCTGGGGCTATGCGGCTGCTTCTTCATTCCAAACCCCAGCCACTCCATGGGCCAAGATACACAGCTCAGTCTGAGGGACCAATGAAATAACCCTTTGTTTCCTTCCTGGCTTTGCAGACCATTACCCAGGACTCACCAAGAGCATCTGGGGTAATCCGCGAGTGTTCAGCTACCCTAAGCCCTTCAGTCCAGATCCACAGCCTCATTTCAGTCTCTTTATCTCTGTGCAGGTCTGTTCCTGGCATGAGGGAGTGATATACGAGCTCCTGTGTCAAAGCCCAGGACTCCAGCCCAGGCTCTGATGTGTGCACCTGTGGGACCTCGTGAGAGCTACCTAAACAGCCTGTGCCTCAGTTTACCCATTTATAAAGGGGGTTGTAGGAGATGCTAAGGAGCCCTGGTGGTGCAGTGGTTAAGTGCTCAGCTGCTCATGGAAAGGTCGATGGTTCAAATCCACCAGCTACTCCATGGGAGATAGATGTGGCAGTCTGCTCCTGTAAAGATTACAGCCTTGGAAACCATATGGGGCAGTTCTACTCTGTCTTATAGGGTCACTATGAAACTGAATTGACTCCACGGCAACGGGTCGGGTTTAGGAGACGATGCCTCACTGTGTTGTGGTGAAGGAGAAATGAGAGCAGCGTTTAGCTCAGTCCTGGCACACTGTAAATGCGCAAGAGGCACTGGCTGCAGATGTGGTGGGAGGCCCAGCACCCAGACCCTCAAGTCCCTGGGATCTGTGAGAAATGCACCCTTGGCACCTGTGGGGTTATGGGGAGAAGCTAGCTGGGCTGTAGGCTGGAAGAGAATGAGGGGGAAGGGGTGGTTTTTCCAAAGGTAAATTACAGCAGCCTGTCTGAGGGAGAGGCAGGGATACGTGCAGCTCTCCTCAGGAGGCCTGACTCCAGCACCAGGAAGTCCCTCCTCCAGCCATTCATGGGTGGTACAGGACAGGGTGACATCAGGGGCTGAGAGGGACACTAAAAGAGGTGGCCTGGGGCTTGGGGAACTTGAGAGTTGGGATTGTACAGAAGGGAATCCTGCCATGCAGACACCTCCAGGGCGGGGTCAGGCCCGCACAGGCCAGGCTGGCCCACCAGCCCTAAAACACAAGCTTCTTAGGAATTTCCCAAGGGAACTCGCTTCTTCCGAAGTGGCCATAGCATGCTGTCTTCTGGTAGATAGGTGTCTTCAAGTCCAAATCCCTGTGTAGTGAGCAGAAGAAAGTCATCTGAGAAAGGGAGAGGCTGTGCTGCCTCCTCTCACTTCAAAGTGCGGGTGACTGACAGGATAGCAGTCAAACCACATGGGGCTTCACCACCCACAGAGCAATTCCCCTGCACCCCAGGCCCCCTGGCCCCACTTAGAATGAGGAAGCCAGGGCTCAGAGGTTCACACTGGAGCACCAGGAGCCAGGATTTGAACCCAGGCCTCTGTGCCTTTCTCCTTCCACTGCACCGACCCAGGTCCAGACCAACCATGACACCGCCATGCTCCAGAGCACGGATGGCATGGGAAGGAGAACCCAGGGAACGGACTCCATTCTTAGCCACAAAACTCATGAGAGGCCTCCAGCTTCCTGTCTGCTCAGAGACACCCAGAGTCACTGTCTGCTGGACCAGCAGGGATCTGCATGGCCTACTCCAACCTGAAAACTAGATACCCCTGCATTTGGAGAGTGTTTTCTGCTGGGCCAGAGACTTGGAGACCCTCCTATTTCTGAGAAGTTGAAAGCCTCTTCTGTCTGTGAAATGCTGGGCAGGGGGAGGTGGTCCTGAGTGGAGCAGTAGGGGCCACTTTACCTGACAATAACTCCAGGCCGCAGGTCGAAGTTCTTGTCCACCACATCCAACAGCTCTCTCTCTGTCTTCTGAGAGGTTCCATAGGTGAAGATGGAGATGGACAGTGGCTCCGCCACACCGATGGCATAGGAAACCTTGCAGAGAGACAGGTCAGGGGGACAGGCGCTTCTGCTTGCCCCCATCCCCACAGAGTCATCAGGAAGGGGAGACCCCACCTGTCTGCCTAGAAAACTCCCACAGCTTTCCAGCAGGCAGTCTCCATAGGAGCTCCTCAGCCTCCCTAAAGAATTTTGTTTTCCTCCCCCCTGGTTTTCTGAGGATCTGCCACAGCACCCAACACAGCATACAGAGTCACAATATTTGGGAAAAGTAACTGGCTTTCCTGCCAGCCTAACATCTCCTGCTGGGGCAGAACTGCTCCAGGCGCTCGTCAGGAGGAAAGGCTAGGTCAGCATGCAGGGAGCTGCCTACCTGTACGGGTACTCTCACCATGTGCACTCTATCCACCTGCACAGACACTCTCCCCACCTGCACAGGTACTCTCCCTACCTGCACAAGCACTCTCCGACACAGCCCGGCTTTCACCAGGGACTTGGCCACCCAGCGGGCAGCGTATGCGGCCGAGCGGTCCACCTTGGTATAGTCCTTCCCGGAGAAGGCACCACCACCGTGAGCGCCCCAGCCACCATAAGTGTCCACAATGATCTTACGGCCAGTGACTCCTGCATCCCCCTACAGAGGGAAGGAGGAGCCTGAGGACCAGAGGACAATGCCTGCAGGTGTGTTCCAAAGGCCCCTTGGCTGGGGGTCAGCCCAGAAGCAACCCTGGGCTGTAATCCCTGCTGGGCCACCAGCCAGTGAAGACAATCAGGTGGTGCCTAAGGAAGACGGGCCAGAGGTTTTCCAGGGTCACAGCAGGCTCCAGATGCCTTTGTTTTTATGAGTCAATCATAGTAAGAAACTCAATCGCAGGGGGGATACTGCACTGTAATAATACAGACCTGGGCAGTGGTGCTGGCAGACCAGTGACTTCACCGCAGGTGCCACGCATCTGCTCTGGGCACCACAGCAACAGAAATGTCTTTAAAGGGCAGGGGTTCTAGGTTAAGTGATCTGGGGAATGTCTGCATACTGTATCCCCCCACTTAAAGATCCACAGTTCACGGTAGCACATCTAGGCTTCGAGAAGTGTTTTAAGAAAACATCAGCTCTCCTTTCCTTTCACCTGTGTTTCTCAGTAGCTTTGCTCATAGAACCTGTTATGGGGGCTCAGCTTGGTGGCAGCACATCCCCAGTGGAAGCCCTGCAGGGGTCAGCAGCCTCTCCACAGCACTCATTCCTCCTCACTCCTGCTGGGCAGCGGGAAGGGGCAGCAGGTGTTCCCATCTCAAAGACCTCTGATGCAGCTTGGTGCCCATCAGAGCTCATGAGCAAACACCACAGTGGTGAGTCAGCATCTGGGCAGGGAGAGCAGCTGTGGGCAGCTATGCCAGCCATTTGGGGTGTCTGGAGGGGAGGGCCTGGCAGGAAGCACTAAACGGGGATCCTAGGGACACAAGCCCATCCCGCTCCCACTGGCTGAGCATTTGACCAAGGCTAGGTCCACTGACTTAGCTTCGGGTCCACAGCCAGCCCAGGCCATCCCACGTGGAGCAACTGCAGTGGCCTTTGGCCCCGGACCAGAGGCGGGGCACACCTGGGGGCCTCCGATGACGAACCGCCCACTGGGCTGCAGGTGGTAGATGGTGTTCTCGTCCAGGTACTTGGCTGGCACCACGGCCCGGATCACCTGCTCCTTCAGGGCCGAGCGCATGTCCTCCAGCGTGATGTCTTCATTGTGCTGCACAGAGATGACGATGGTGTGGACGCGCACAGGGATGACTGCACCGCGGTCCTGTGTGTACTGGACTGTCACCTGCCAGTCGGAGTGGAAGACGTATTGAGGCCCTGCCCTGCACGCGGCTGCCAGGTGCGGACATCAGGGATGGCCAGGCGCTCGGGGACCCAGGTGGCCTCTTGCCCACAGTGGCCTCAGGAAGCTAACTCACCCATTTGAACACCTGCCTCATGCCAGGGATGACTGGGCAGAACTTTTAACCCCACAAAATCCGGAGTCTCAGGTGCTCTGGCGTTTCCTCTCAACTTGTGACCATGAGCCACCCCCTCCTGTCTCAGAGGCCCCTGGAGGCCCCAAATGTCCCCCAGCCAAAGCCTTCTGTTGACCTCCATGGCCTAGGGCCAAGGTACCCCTGCCCCAGCCGGGAAGCACAGGGGTCCACGGGCCACACATGGAGGGTTCCAGATGCATGTGGGGCCAGCAGGTCTACCTGCTGAAAGGGCAGGGTGAGAGGAGCTGGCCCAGGGTGACAGAGAGAGGAAGCAGCAAGGGCAGCTCTAGATGCCAGCCAGAGAGCACGAGCAGATGCCCCTGGAGGGGAGGATGCTGCCGCGATGCCCTTCAGGTCAGGCTGCCGGGACATCCCTGCCATCCGGGGTCAGCACCATGTCCATTCCATGCGTCACCAACTAACATTTAAGCCATCACAGTGAGGGAAGGACTGCAGTCCCCACTTTACCGATGAGAAAAATGAGCCTGTGGGATGTGAAAGTATGTGTCTGAAGTCCCACAGGCAGCAGTTCATGGCCAAAGAGAGCTGGAGAGCCCGTGTCATCCCCACGGTGGACAGAGTGCCCCTGTCTTCTGGGCTCGTGCTTCCCCACACACCCATGGGCCTGCAGGTCCGATGCCACAGCCCGGCTCTTCTGGATGACCAGGGAGGAGAGCCAGGAGCCCTGGTGTGCAGAGTGAAGCAAGGGAAGTGAAGGCAGAGAGCCTGGGGAAGAACTAGCACTGACTGCACACACACCTGTGCTGTGAGGGGCTGTGACCACCCCATTTTACAGACAAGAAAGCTGAGGCTCCAGAAGGTAAACACCTTTGTCAGGACCACACAGCCAGGGGAGCAGGGATCTGACCTGAGCTGCATGGCCTAGTAGCAGAAGGCCGCCACTCCAGACCAGAGGGGCATGCTGGGCCATAGGCCCCATGCTGCCCAGGGCAGTGTGGGCCCACACGAGCGGTGTCAGGGTGCCCAGGACGTGTGCTGCCTGCAGGAATACAGCTCTGGCAGACAGTCCTGGTAGGACACTGCCATGGGCAGAGGGTTTCTCCCTACCTAGGCCCTACAGGACCTGGGGCAGCTCACAGCGCCTCTCTGGGGCTGGGCCAGCCCAAGGCCCCTCAGACAGCCACAAGTTAGCACTGGGTCTGCATGAGACTTCCACGCTGTATTCTGGCCAAAGAGGAATGGGGTGAGTTCTGGAAGAAGGAAGAGAAAGAACCCTGAGCACACAGAGAGCACCCCTACATGCTGCACTGTGCACACACAGGATGGGGTGTGAGGCTTCCAGAGGGGGCCCCCAGCAGGTTGGAGGGCCAGGTCTTCACATCCCAAGGAGCTGTGGAGGCCCACTCACTGTTATTCCCGTACAGCACCTTCCCCTTCCGGCAAAACCCTGGCAGACCCACCAACTGGCAGCAGAACAAAGGGCCCCAAGCTCTGCTCTTATCTCACTGCAACAACAAGATGTGGGGAAACAGTGTGGAAAACTCAACTCTGACCAGGTACAAAAATAGCCATCCCGCTGTCCCCCCATTCCCAATATCAGCAGCAAGAATTTGCTCAGGTGCAAAGGCCCATCCTGTTCACAATCAACACTCTGGTCAGATGATGGAAATCCTTTACATACAGAGCTGACTTCCCAGCACTGCCTCTCACAGGTGGAGCTGTGGGAAGTGAGCCAGACTGCCCACAGGCTGGCCAAGGGGTCCTTGAGAACCTGCAGGCCAACTCACACCCCCACCCTCTGCCTGCCAGCTGGCCTGGGACTCATGGGCCAGCTGGCAAGGAGTGGGGCAGGCTCTGGTATCTGAGGGAGCATTTGTAAGAGAGCTCAGTGTACCTCGCAAGAAGGGAAGCCTGAAAGAGCCCGTTCTTTCCTCTCTTCCCTCCCCCGCTGCCTCCTAGACTCAGAAACCTCCAATTTCTTATCTAAGCAAAAAGAAGGGGCCTCCCTACATCAGCTGGTCTGGTAGGTGGGTAGCAAAAGGGAAGCGCAGTCAGCCCCTCTCCCTGTCCTGTCTCTGCTCTCAGATCTCCTTTCTGTGAACTCCCCACCCTGTTTCTGTATCACAGCGTATGTAGTTCCAGGCCAGGGCAGACCCACTCTCCACACTTGCTTGATTTGGTGCCATCACAATCTAAGTACTTTAGCTGATGGATGCAGATTCAGCTTCTCAGCTTGGGGTCACACTGATGGCACACCTGCAGTTTCTAGACCCGGGCACAGATCCTGTGCCACCTCTGCATATGGTCTGTGCAACTGGAGTAACAGCCACATGCCCACTGCCGAGCTGTAAAACCACACATGCCAAATGCCATGTGCAGGAGCAGAAGAAGGTGCTGGCGGTGGCAGGGAAGACGTCTGTGAGGAGGTGGGAGCCCATGCTGGCCACTGAGGGGCAGGCAGGGGCCTGAGAAAGACTGTGGAGAGGGAGAAACAAGGGAGCACAGTGCAAAGGCTTGTGGGGTGGGGGTGGGGCAGAGAAGGTAAAGATGGAAGGCTTTGAATGCCAGAATGACTAATGGGGATTTTTTTCTGCAGGAAGCAGAGAGTTCTGGAGGATACAGGGCAGGAATCAGGAAATTAAACGTGAAGCCCCGGGAAGTGAGGGGAGGCTCCCTGCAGGGTGGGGGGGGGATGAGAAGGACTGCCAGGAGGCCCCGCACTGGCCCAGCCGTGGTGACAGGCAGAGGACGCTCTGCAAGGAAGGCGGGAGCACAGGTCAGGTCGGTGGAGGCAGAGGGGCTCTGGCAGGACTGGGGAAGGGCGCTCCCAACCCTTGCAGCTGAGTGGGAGGCGGCCACAGTGGCACACAGCGGGCTGGCAGGGTACAGGAGAAATGCGCTGGTGTTTGAGAGAGGCCTGCAGTTGAAGATTTGGTTACTGAGTGTGTGGAGGGAAACTCGAGCCACAGTGTAGACAGAAGGGAGAGTGTGGTTGAGGAAGGGGAGCCACCCGCTGGAGCCACAAGGGGAGCAAGGGAGGGAACCAGCAGGAGAGACGTCATGGTGTCATCAGGGGTCACCGGGGCAAGGCACAAGGACAGAAATGGTGGAGGAGAGGTCTGGAGGCTTGCATCACTGACGGCCTTCAAATAATGCCCCAGCGTGAATTTCAACACTGCCGGGCTCAAAGGTTGGGGCCACAGGACGAGGAGCTGCAAACAGCGAAAGCAGAGCTTCTTTGTGAGAAACGAAGACAGGAAAAAGCCACAGTGAGACCCAGACAGCACAGACAGCCTTGTTCACGCCAGAGACCTGTGTAGGGAAAGACGGCAATCACAAAGCCTGGAAGCCAGGAAGAGTAAGTGAGTGGCAGGAAATAGGGAATCACCAGAGTCGACGTATGCTAAGGATGCAAATCACCTAGACCTCTTCTTTCAATGTCTCTGTATTTTTAAAATTTTTTCATAATAAAATGTTGGGGGAAAAAAAGCCTAGAACTGAAAATTTTCCAAATAAATAAACAAAACCACCAAACCCACTGCCATCGTGTGGATTCCGACTCATAGGAACCCTACAGGACAGAGAACTGCCGCATAAGGTTTGCAAAGCTGTAAATCTTTACAGAAGCAGACTGCCACATCTTTCTCCAGAGGAAGGACTGGTGGGTTCAAACCGCCGAACTTTCAGTTAGCGACTGAGTGCTTTAACCACTGCGCCACCAGGTCTCCCTTCAAACAAATAGCTCTTTTAAAAATCATCAATTCTTTGAGTACCCAGACTACATACCTTGATGTTAAACGTGACAAGAATCCAGAGGATTTCAGGGTTCTTAAAGTTTGTCTGGTGGTGCAGTGGTTAAGAACTCAGCTGCTAACCAAAAAGTCAGCAGTTTGAACCCACCAGCTGCTCCTTGGAAACCCTATGGGCTGTTCTACTCTGTCCTGTAGGGTCACTGTGAGTCGGAACCGACTCGAGGGCACCTAACGACAACTACAAAGTTTGCCTAGAGAGCTCCAGGCGGCAGGAGGAGAAAGCTCACCTGTGTCTTGGAGTCCGGCCTCAGCCAGGGGAGGGCACCAGTGCGTCTCAGATCTGCCATCTGGGCGTTGAGCTTGTGAGCAAGGACGATGGTGAGGGGCATGCACTCCTCAGTCTCGTCGGTGGCGTAGCCGAACATCAGACCCTGTAGTAGGGGGACAGCAGGACAGCAACTTGCTTCTCGTCTAAAATCTTACTTCAGCAAGCACTCATTGGCTGTCTCAAGTATGGAACCCTGCACTGGGCCCTTGTGGAGGGAAGACGGGATCCCTGACTCATCTAGAAGGGGGGAAAAGCCAAAATCAGGCATTAGTGACCACAGCCTTCCACAGTATGGCCAGGCCCTGAAGCCCACCCCAGGGAAGCAGGGTATCCAGCATGCCCCAAGCCTGGCTCGTGGCTCCCAGGCTGTCAGACTAGAATGTGGGTCCACCCCAGTGACCGACCCCATTACTCATGAACTTCAGCAGCCAGCTCCTCCACGCAGCCAGTGTCAGGTCTGAGACAGACCACTCCACCGTGAAGGCCTGACCCAGCCCGTGCAGAAGAGGAAGTTACCTGGTCTCCTGCACCCACGTCCTCTTCGTTTCTGTCTAGGTGAACACACTGGGCGATATCAGGGGACTGCTGATCCAAAGCCACCAGCACATTGCAGGTCTTGAAGTCGAAGCCTGGGCAGTGGGAAGCAAGCCTGTGTGGGCACTCGCAGATGGACGGCTGCGCTCCCTTGTGGGCCCAGGGCTGGGTGGGTCGGCTCTAACTAGCTGGGTCTGCCTAGGCCCAGAGTCGATGCCCAGGATGAGGAAGAGCACGGGTCCCTCACACATGTCTACACAGACTCACAGCTTGAAAGACAGGTGACACCAGCACTGCTCAATGTGCACAGTGAGGGGGTGACCTATGGCTTTGGCCCCTTGCCCTCAGTCTCCTCAGTGGCACCTCCCCAGACCCAGTTTGAGCCTCAGCGCACAGAGCTCAGAAGCCCAGATGTGTGCCTCACCCAGGCGTTAAATTCACCGAACAGATACAGGGCACTCACACCACTCGGAGGGATCTGGAGCCAGCACCCCCCTCCTGGGACACACACGGAGACAGGGCAAAGAGAAGTGCTCAGGGTCCCAGCCCGTCCCCAGGCGCAGGCTCAGAGGTAGAGGGCTGCCCGCCCTGGGCCGGCATGCTGAGGATGGATTCAGGGAGCAGCCCTGCGCACAATGCCTTTCTTCTCCCTGGTCAGCTACTGGGCTCTGCAGCAGGCCACCGGGATGTGTGCAACAGACACCCCCACACAGGGCCACGCACTAGGGACAGGATGACCAACCGTGCCCCAAACTGCAGTCACCTCTTTCTGTGCTCCTATTCACACTGCCAGAATGGGCTCATTAAAAACAGATCCAGTGTATTGTTGGTGACCACCGTTTCAAAGAACAAAATCACAACTCCTCAGACTATCCCTCTACAGCCCTTTTCACCTGAACCCAGGACCTTAAATCGCATCCCCACACTTTTCCTTTAGCCAAAATGAAGTGAGGCTTGACGGTGCACGTGGTACACTGCTCCACCTCCACCTTCTGCTACTGTGGTCCCTCTGCCTTGAACCCGCTTCTCAGACCCCACTCGACTGTGGGTCGCGCCCTGGTGCAGGCACACATCAGCCTGGGGCACACAGAAACTTGGCCCATTGCCAGACACCCCCCTCTCCCTTTTCCCTTCTAGGGGACTTCGCCTCCTGGGATCATCTGTACCTCACGTGGAACAAAGGCCGCCCTTGAATGAGGCCCACATGTAAGCGCGCAGACTGGGTTTTCCTGGTGGAGTAGGAAGCAGGCTCCGCGTGGGGACCTGCCAGGAGGCGGCTGCTTGGGGCAGTGTGTTTCTTCATGAACGTTCCACGTGTCCCAAGGAGAATTAACCTGCACTCACTGCTTCTCTTCCCGGGGATTCATGAAACCCCCCAAAACACGCTCTCACGTGCTCAGGTGAAGCTAACTGCTTGTGAGTCCTTTCGACCCTGTCAGACTGGCTGAACTGACACTCCATGTGTCTGCTTTCTCTCATGGATCAGGCTCTCTCGCTTACAAACGTGTAGGCGTGGTCATCCCTGCCACACCACGTCACACCTGACAACCAGTAAGTGACATGGGGCAGAAATTAACAAACCCAGACAGTCCAGGAAGGCTGCCCTTCACTGCCACTGCTTAAGGTGGCGAGTTCAGAAAGAGCTCAGACCCAAATGGGATTTTTCTTTAAACCCGGGATGACCTGAATCTCTAATGCCAGAAGGCATCATGAGGCCTTTAAGAACTTGGAGCTGAGCCTGACACCGGACTTCCATGCACACAGGCCCTCAGACCCACCCTTGCACATGGGTCTTCTCATGCCAGCCCCTGGTGCCTTTGCCTGCCCAGTCCTCTTCTTGGCCTCTGCTTCGTGGCCTCAGTTCTTTCCAGCTCTCCACCCCTGCCTGGCCACCACTGCTCCTCTTCAATTCTCCCCAGGCTTCAAGTCCCCCACGGTGGGGTGCGGGTGCTGACCTGGGATGCCCTCCCTGAGCTCAAAGCCATGCCTGACTTGGGCCCCAGCCTGGCCTGTGCAGCTGCTATCAGTACCAGTGCTGCAACGCCTCACCTTCTTCTATGTCTACGATGGCATCTTTTAGTGGAAGCCCAAGAGTCCGAACCTTGGTCTGCCACTCACTGATCATGTTACCTCATACAAATTCTTTACGTCTTCTACTTCCTCACCTGCATAATAAGTATACCAGCATTTCAGAAAGGATTAAACAAGACAGCACATACAGAGCGTGTACGACCAGCACAGAGGTGACGTCCCAACTCCCTTTCCTCAGTGCGACTTTCTCTTCCAAAGCCTTACCAGCACTAAGACAACAGGTGTCTCCTAAACAAGACCAGTGCAACAGCAATGGGCATGTGCTAGCTCAATGGGGCCCTTGACTGTGGGTGGGCAGGGGTGTTCCTCTCCTGCTATTATGTGCACTTCCACAGACCAGGGGCTCAGATTTGATGTGCTTGGTGTTGGTGGACTCTCTCGCAGAGCCACCACCCATGCTGACCCAGAGGACTGCTGCCCCACCTTTGGCAGAGTCGTCATAGCCGATGTGCTTGATGGTGTCTCTCACCACCCGCTGGTAGTCCACCATGGCCGTGGAAGTGATCTCCCCACACAGCAGCACCATGCCTGTCTTACACACGGTCTCTGCAAGGGAAGAGAGAGGTCAGGGGCCACATGCCAGCAAAGGTGGCTCAGGTACCTAGAACGCTCACAGCACTGATAAAAGGACCCATAAGGAATCTTACGGGGAATAGATTCCAGAATTAACACAATAACACTCAGAAAAATACTAAATCCCAGCACTAAGCCCTGACCACCTCCCAGTGCTTCCTGGAGAACAGTGCTTCGTGAAGAACTGGGCACACTGGAGTTCTCACAATACTGGATACTTGTGTGACCTTGGACAAGTTATTGAGCCTCCCCAAGTCTCAGTTTTCTCAACTGTTAGAGGAAGATAATATGCTGTGTAAGGACTGAAATGAGACAATGAGAAGGCAGTGAACACTCACTAGCCCCACCACATCCCCAATGCTAAAGCTCCACTGCAGGCTTCAGGGTGGGGTCCTGACAGAGGATCCAGGCATGTCAGTCTTCTCTCCAGGTATGGGGGGCAGTGCCTGTAGTGTTGTACCTGGATGAGAGAGCCACCAGGTTAGGAAGCCTGGATCTGTGCATGACAGTACAGAGAATGAAGCTTGAGCCCCATGCCAAGCACTTCCTCCCACCTGAGGACCGTGGCCAAGGCCCACTGCTGTGGGTACCCATCCTAATCCCATCAGAAAGGTGAGAGACTGGACCTGGTCACTTCTGGAGCCTCTAGGCTCTGTGTCCATGGCTCTGCTGCTGTGCCTGCCGAGGGCATCAAAGGTTCCACCTGCCAAAGAACTTACCCCCAAAATAAAAACGAAGCTCTCCTGCCTGCGTGAGTTCTCATGAAACAATGAATGATGCAGATATGAAAGAGGATTTCAGTGCTTCAATTTCTCTAAAAGACCCCTTAGGAAAGCTATTGGTTGAATTAAGAACAACTGGTGAGGATTCAGCCCTCCTGTTGCTGTTAAATGGGAGACAAATTATTTTAAAATCTAATCATGCAAACTAGGGAAGAGAACAAGGAAAAGAGCCAGACCTCTGTGCAGCCATCAAAAGACTCCTCTATGTTTTTGGCTCCTGTTCCCCTCTCCTCTATCCCATATCCATCTTAGCTCCACACATAACAATCTCCCCACTGCATCCTGCCTACCTGCACCTTGAGCTTGACATCACACCACCAAGAAGCACAGGCACAGCCTACTGGAACCTGCCCTGCACCGATTACCAATCCTCCCTGGTGGCTGTAGTAAGTGCCACAAACAACCAGTCCCAGTAACTCCTCTTCAGCTAGACCTCCCCTGCCATACCATATGTGAGTGACTGACCCTGCCAGTTGGAGAAGGAGATGAAAAGTATTGAGTGCACAGGCGAGCAAACAACAAAAAACACACAGTCCACCTGCTCAGACATAATCAAATTTTTTTTTAAAAAAGGGACAAAACAAACAAATCTACAATCAATAAACGAGGAAAATAACTACTGAATGCCCAGAAGACAGCAGACAATATAAAAATATTTAAAAAACAGGACAGGATGGTTCCAGTAGGCATCCAAAATAAAACACCAGATGATTTTCCAGTAGAAGAAAAGGCACTAGAACTACCTGATAGGGAATTCAAATCTCTAATACTCGGAATTCTCCAAGAACTGAGGCAAAAAGCTGACAAACATGAGGAAAAAATAAACAAATTCCTGGAAAATACAGACAAAAAATTGGAAGAATTCAGGGAAATCATGCAGGAACAAAATGCCAAAATAAATTCACAACTAGAAATTATACAAAGACAACAATTAGAAATCCAAAAGATAAACAACAAGATGTCAGAAAAGGACGGTGTCATACAAGGGGTGAGAAGCAGATGTGAAACGGTGAAAGACAGGATCAGTGGAATTGAAGACAAACACTTGGATACAACTCTGTTTCAGAAAAACTCAGAAAAAAGAACAAAGAAAAATGAAGAGACCCGGAGAGTTATGTGGGATACAATCAAAAGCAAAAATTTTGGAGTGATTGGAATTCCAGAACAGGGGGAGAAAACAGAAAACACAGAGAGGATCGTTGAAGAACTGCTGACAGAAAACTTCCCCCAATATCATGAAAGTTGAAAAGCTGACCATCCAAGAAGCTTAACGAACTCCTTATAGGAGAGACCCCAAAAGAAAATCACCAAGGCATATCATATTCACACTTGCTAAAACCAAAGACAAAGAATCCTGAGAGCAGCTCGTGAAAAACAAGAAGTCACATACAGAGGAGAAACAATAAGACTAAGCTCAGATTATTCAGCAGAAACCATGCAGGCAAGAAGGCAATGGGATGACATATACAAAATCTTGAAAGAAAAAAATTGCCAGCCAAGAATAATATATCCTGCAAAACTCTCCTTCAAATTTGATGGTGAAATTAGGTCATTTCTAGATAAACAGAAATTAAGGGAATGTGTAAAAGTCAAACCAAACTTACAAGAATTATTAAAGGGAGTTCTTTGATCTGAGGACAAACAGCTTCAGCTCACAGGCAGAATCTAGGATGCAGGATCCTAGCAGCCAAATACCAATCTAGAAAATGAACTCTCGAGGACTATCCAAAACCAAAAGAAATACAACAGGGAATCAGAGCAGTTAATCAGTAAATGACAACAACATCAAAACAATAAAAGAGGGAATAAACGGCATAGGTATAGAACCTTCTAATGGAGAGGAAGGCATGGCGATACCAAGTAATGGTAGACTGCTTCAAACTTAGAAAGATAAGGGTAAAATTTATGGTAACCACAAGGAAAGTTAACAAACATACTAATTAAAAAAAGAGGAAAAACATAAAGTCTCAGCAAAAACAAAAGAAATGAAAAAAAAAATCCACAAACAAAAGTAACTCAGCACAAGAGAGTAAGAAGAACAAAGAAAACTTCGGCACCACCAAAAAAAGCACTACAAAATGACAGCAACAAACTCACATCTATCAATAATTATGCTGAATGTAAATGGACTCAATGCACCCATAAAGAGACGGAGAGTGACAGAATGAATAAGAAAACACGATCCATCAATATGCTGTCTACAAGAGACACACCTCAGAAACAAAGATGTGATTTCATTAAAAGTCAAAGGTTAAAAAAAAATATCAAACTAACAACTACCAAAAAAGAGCAGGAGTGGCAATTCTAATCTCAGATAAAATAGACTTTAAAATGAAATTTACCATAAAAGACAAAGAAGGACACTATATAATAATTAAAGGGAGGATCCACCATGAAAAAATAACCATAATAAACTTCTACGCACCAAATGACAGGGCTCCAAAATACATAAAACAAACTCTAACAACACTGAAAAGAGAAATTGACAGTTCCACAATAATAGTAGACTTCAACACACCACTCTCAGTAAAGGACAGAACAACTAAGAAGAAACTCAGCAAAGCTACAGAAGACCTAAAGGGCACAATCAGCCAACTTGACCTCATAGACATATATAGAACACTCCATCCAACCACTGCAAAGTACACATTCTTTTCCAATGCACATGCAACGTTCTCCATAATAGACAACATCTTAGGCCACAGAGCAATCCTCAACAAGATCCAAAATGTTGAGATAATTCAAAGTATTTTCTCTGACCACAATGCCATCAAGGTAGGAATTAACAATAGAAAGAGCAAGGAAAAAAAAATCAACTACATGGAAACTGAATAATACCCTGCTTACACATCAGTGCGTAATAGAAGAAATCAGAGATGGAATGAAAAAATTCCTAGAATCAAATAAGAATGAAAACACATTATACCAAAACCTTTGGGACACAGCAAAGGCAGTCCTCAGAGGACAATTTATGGCAACAGATGCACATATCAAAAAAGAAGAAAGGGACAAAATCAAAACATTAACTACAGAACTCAAACAAATAGAAAGAGAACAGCAAAAAAAGCCCACAACCACTGGAATAAAGGAAGTAGTAAAGATCTGAGCAGAAATAAATGAAATAGAGAACAGAAAAACAACAGAAAGAATCAACAAAACCAAAAGTTGGTTCTTTGAAAGAATCAACAAAATTGAGAAACCACTAGCCAGACTGACAAAAGAAAAACAGGAGAGGACACAAATAACCCAAATAAGAAATGAAATAGGGACCATTACAACAGACCCAACAGAAATAAAAAGGATTATAACAGAATATTTTGAAAAACTATACTCCAACAAATTTGAAAACCTAGAGGAAATGAATAAATTTCTAGAAACACACAGCCTACCCAAACTACAACAAAGTGACGTTGAAAACCTGAACAGACCCATAACAAGAGAAGAGATTGAAAAGGAAATAAAAAAAAACTGCCAACCAAAAAAAGCCCTGGCCCAGATGGCTTCACTGGAGAATTCTACAAAACATTTACAGAAGAGCTTGTACCAGTACTACTCAAGCTATTTCAGAGCACACAAGAGGAAGCAACACTTCCAAATTCATTTTATGAAGCCAGCATAACACTGATACCAAAACCAGGCAAAGACGTCACAAAAAAAGAAAATTACAGACCAATATCTCTCATGAATATAGATGCAAAAATTCTGAACAAAATTTTAGCTCATAGAATTCAGCATCATATCAAAAAAAATTATACAACACGACCAAGTAGGATTCATACCAGGTATGCAAGGATGGTTCAACATTAGAAAATCAATCAATGTAATCCACCACATAAATAAGAGGAAAGAAAAGAATCACATGATCATCTCAATTGATACAGAGAAGGCATTTGACAAAGTCCAAAACCCATTCCTGATAAAAACCCTCAATAAAATAGGTATAGAAGGGAAATTTCTCAACATAATAAAGGGCATCTATGCAAAACCAATGGCCAACATCATTCTTAATGGAGAGAGGCTGAAAACATTCCCCTTGAAAACAGGAACAAGACAAGGATGCCCTTTATCACCACTCCTATTTAACATTATGCTGGAAGTTCTAGCTAGAGCACTAAGGCAAGAAAAAGAAATAAAGGGCATCCAAACTGGTAATGAAGAAGCTAAGCTATCCCTGTTTGCAGATGATATGATACTATACATTGAAAACCCTAAAGACTCCACGAGAAGTCTACTGGAACTAATAGAAAGATTCAGCAGAGTAGCAGGATACAAGATAAACATTCAAAAATCAGTTGGATTCCTATACACCAGTAAGGAGAATGATAAAAGGAAATCAGGAAAACAATACCATTTTCAATAGCCCCTAAAAAGATAAAATACTTAGGAATAAATCTGACCAGGGATGTAAAAGACCTATACAAAGAAAACTACAAAACACTACTGCATGCAACCCAAAGGGATCTACATAAATGGAAAAACATACCATGCTCATGGATAGGCAGACTCAACATTGTGAAAATGTCAATTCTACCCAAAGCAATTTACAAATACAATGAAATCCCGATCCAAATACCAACCACATTCTTCAAAGAGATGGAAAAACTAATCATTAACTTTATATGGAAAGGGAAGACGCCCCGAATAAGTAAAGCACTACTGAAGAAGAAGAATAAAGTTGGAGGACTCACACTACCTGACTTCAGAACCTACTATACAGCTACAGTAGTCAAAACAGCCTGGTACTGGTACAACGACAGATACATTGACCAATGGAACAGAATTGAGAACCCAGGTAGAAAACCATCCACCTATGGTCACCTGATCTTCCACAAGGGCCCAAGGTCCATCAAATGGGGAAAAGACAGTCTTTTTAACAAATGGTGCTGGCAAAACTGGATATCCATCTGCAAAAAAATGAAACAGGACCCATACCTCACACCGTATACAAAAACTACTTCAAAATGGATCAAACACCTGAATATAAAGCCTAAAACTATAAAGTTCATAGAAGAAAAAATAGGACCAACACTACAGGCCTTAATACATGGCATTAACAGGATACAAACCATAATCATCAACGCACAAACCCCAACAGATAAGCTGGATAACTGGGATCTTCTAAAAATCAAACACCTATGCTCTTCAAAAGACTTCACCAAAAGAGTCAAAAGAGAACCTACAGACTGGGAAAAAATTTTTGGACAGTACAAGTCAGACAAAGGTCTAATCTCCGTAATCTACAAGAAAATCCAACACCTCTACAACAAAAAGATAAGTAATCCTATGAAAAAATGGGCAAAGGAAATGAACAGACACTTCACCAAAGAAGACATTCAAATGGACAACAGACACATGAGGAAATGCTTTTGATTACTAGCCATTAGAGAAATGCAAATTAAAACCACAATGAGATACCATCTCACCCCGGCATTACTGGCACGAATTAAAAACACTGGAAATAACAAACTTTGGAGGGGCTGCGGGGAGATGGGAACCCTTATGTACTGCTGGTGGGAATGTAAAATCATACAATCATTTTGGAAAATGATTTGGCACTTCCTCAGAAAGCTAGAAATAGACATACCATTCGATCCAGCAATCCCACTCCTAGGAATATATCCTAGAGAAATAAGAGTCGTCACTCGAATAGACATATGCACACCTATGTTCATGGCAGCATTGTTCACAATAGCAAAACAATGGAAACAACCTACATGCCCATCAACAGATGAATGGATAAACAAACTATGGTACATACACACAATGGAGTACTATGCAATGAGAAAGAACAACGATGAATCTGTGAAGCATCTCATAACATGGTTGAAACTGGAGGACATTATGCTGAATGAAATAAGTCAATCACAAAAGGACAAATATTGTAGGAGACCTCTATTGCAAAAACTCATGAAAAAGTTCACACACAAAATGTAACAATCTTTGTTGGTTACCAGGGATGGGAGGGGTGGTGGGGGGAATACTAAATAGATAATAGATAAGTGGTATCTTGGGTGAAGGGTGAGACAGTACACAATACAGGAGAAACTAGCACAGCTTGTACTAGGAAAGGTCATGGAAGCCCCACAGACACATCCAAACTCCCTGAGGGACTGAATTGCTGGGTGGAGGGCTGTGGGGACCATGGTCTCGGGGAACATCTAGCTCAATTGGCATGACACAACTTATAAAGACAATGCTCTACATTCCACCTTGGTGAGTAGTTTCTGGGGTCTTAAAAGCCTGTGAGCAGCCATCTAAGATACTCCACTGGTCTCATCCCTTCGGGAGCAAGGGAGAATGAAGAGAACAGGATACAAGGAAAAGATTAGTCCAAAGGACTAACTGTCCACAGCTACCAAAGCCTCTACCGGACTGAGTCCAGTACAGCTAGATGGTGCCCAGCTACCACCACTGACTGCTCTGACCAGGATCACAACAGAGGGTTCTGGACAGAGCTGGAGAAGGATGTAGAGCATAATTCTAACTCACAAAAAAAAGACCAGATTTACTGGCCTAAAGGAGACTGGATAAACCCCAAGAGTATGGCCCCCAGACACCCTTTTCGCTCACTGGTGAAGTTACCTCCGAGGTTCACGGTTCAGCCTGGGAGTGGACAGCCCCGTAAAACCAAATGAGACTAACGAGGTACAGGAGTCCAGTGACAAGGGCCAGAAGGCAGAAGGGGACAAGGAAGCTGGTGATAGGGAACCCAAGGTTGAGTAAGGATATTGTTGATGTGTTGTGAGATTGTTAACCATTGCCATAGGGCAACATGTGTAGTAACTCTTTAATGAGAAACTATTTTGTTCTGTAAGGCTTCATCTTAAGTGAGAATAACAGCACAATTGGAACAGCGTAGTCAATGTCACTGAACTGTGCATGTAGAAATTTTTGAAACGGTGTATCTTTGGCTATGTGTATTTTCACCAAAAAAAAAAATGTTGAGAAGTTAAAGGGTTAATATGTTGTGGGGTTGTTAATCAATGTCATAAAACATGTGTACTACTGTTTCATGAGAAACTATTTGTTCTGTAAGCCTTCACCTGAAGTACAATAAAATATTTAAAAAAAGGAAAAAAACAAAACTCCTCTAATGGGGGTGCAGCTCACAACCACCCAGTGGCTTCCCTTGTTTCCAAGGTCTGGTATCTCGTGTGGAGAGTTCTTTTAGCAACACTGAAAGGCTCCCCACTCCCAGGGAGATCAAGTGTCAGAGAGGCCAGTCTCCAATTTGACCCTCTATTGTTTAGGGTTGCTAGGATATCTACTGCCAAGTTCTTACCAAGGTAACTACCAATTTGTTTCATAGTTAGCAATGTTTTTCCTCCCTTCTATTTCATAGGAAAGGTTGCATAATGAATTATCCCACTGCAGACCACAGGACGCCAATTCAGAAACCAAGGAGTAGGACTCCATGGTCTTATGTGCACTACAAAGGTCTCAGCTCAGCCCACTGAGGTCTCCGGCAGGGAGGACCCAGGCATTTCTCACCGCAGGCCACCTTGGCATTGGGGTCTTGCTTGAGATGGGCGTCCAGCACTGCATCACTGATCTGGTCACAGATCTTATCTGGACAAGAAAGAACATTGGGAAAGTCACTTAAATATTAGGTATAACATACCAAGGATGTTAAAATGATTAGGAATTTTGTCAGTTTACATATCAAATCTACCCACCTAAGACATCCTTTTTTAAAAATAAAAGTTAGAAACACTGTGGAATTTTTATTTCTTTCCACTCCTGCCTAATTTTGGATGATGTGTATTGTATAAGTCATAGAATTACTTCAAAAGACACATACACTCCCAAATTAGCTCTTCTAAGAGCACAAAGTAATTGGCACACATGTACACACACACACAAATGCACACAAGTTCTTGTAATCAATATGTCTCTCATTCCTCAACATATTCCCTTTAATTCTAACATCTGGAAAGGTCCTAGAAACAGAAATTAAAATAGTTAATAACATCAGTAGGATCAGGTGCCAAGTTGTAGAACCACAATGGACAAACAGATGCACCACACTGCAGATTCCACAAGACACAATATACTGTTTACAAACTACCACACCCAAGCCCAAGCTTCCACTCATGAGAATTCTACAGGATTACACCTACACACCCTCGCTGCTCCACGAGATATTTCCATTAGCGCCTCTCAGATCCTCCTCCATGACCACTCAGCCTCCTGATGCCAGACATCCTGATAGCTGAGTTTGACTTTATCAGTTAAGGTTGGACTGGCAAGTGTTCAGTATGAGCTGGAATTTGATCTTATTCTCCTCCTCTCTGCTATAAAGCCTCTATGTGGTCTAGCATGCTCACTTAGTAACACTGTGGAAAAATCCACTCTTGCTTGTGGGTTATGTGAACTGTCAGAGTTCACAAATTCAGAAATAAAAGTGACTTCCACACATATATCTCATTTCAAGCATTCAAAGTTGAGTTCTTAATAGATTAACAAGAGTCAGTTCTCAATAGATTAACAAATTTTTTAAATAAGAGTCCAGATCCACAATCAAGCAGTTCTGTTCTCAAGAGTACATAATAAGTTCTGTAATTAATATGTCATAAAGGTAAACTTTCTAATCTCTCCTTCAGAAACTGCTAGTAAACCTACGCTTGAGTTTTTCGATCCACCTTCCTGCCAGTGTCAGACCCTGGTTGTAAATCTAGGTTATCTGAGTCCAGAGCTTCTGTATAAACTAACAAGGAAGGGCTCCCACTGCTAAAATATCCTAAAACAGGCATATGATGGCCACATTAGGCCTACCCATCAGGACTCCTAGGGGCTATTCACAAGCTGATCATGGATGTCCAAATGATACAGTTCGTATGCTTCCAATCCTCATAGGGAAATGCAACAGCTACTATGGATAAAGCTGGAGTCTGGCAAGGGTGTCAAAACAAGTCCACAGACCAAGATGGAGCCTGTCATGTATTGAATTGTGCCCCTCAAAAATATGTCTATCAATTTGGCTGGGCCATGCTTCCTGGTATTGTGTGATTGTCCACCATTTTGTCATCTGATGCCATTTTCCTGCGTTGCAAATCTACCCCTATGATGTTAATGAGGGGGATGGGCAGCAGTTGTGTTTATGAGGCAGGTCCCAATCTATGGGATTGGATTGTGTCTTGGGCTGGTTTCTTTTGGGATATAAATGAGAGACGTGAGCAGAGAGACAGGGGGACCTCACACCACCAAGAAGGCAGTGCTGGGAGCAGAGTGCATCCTTTGGACCTGGGGTTCCTTCATGGATAAGCTCCTAGTCCAGGAGAAGATTGATGAGAAGGACCTTCCACCAGAGCCAACAGAGAAAGCCTTCCCCTGGAGCTGACGCCCTGAATTTGGACTTTTAGCCTACTTTACTGTGAGGAAATAAATTTCTCTTTGTTAAAGCCATCCACTTCTAGTATTTCTGTTATAGCAGCACTAGATGACTAAGACAGACCCTAAGGAGACCATTCTGAAGTGTTTCTTTAGACTTTCAAAATTTTTATCAACATCACTTGGTAGACCCAAGATAGTCAATAGTTTGTCTTCTTGGTAATTAAAAAGGAAACATTAATTTTATCTTTCTGGTGGAGAGGAATTCAGCAATGGAATGATAAGCAGAAAGTCACCCAGCATTAGAGGAAACTGACTTACATGGGTAGTTAATTTAAAACAGTAAGTGAAAATGGAATCGAACAAATTGATAGATTGTCATGAGGTAGAAAACAAGTGATTGATCAGTTGAAATTCTCATTCCCTGTCCAGTGAGTACATTGGTATGTACAATAAGCCATGCTTGGGACCACTGGCCACTGCATGCCCATTTCCTCCAGGGTGAGTAAGTCTCTTTCCTTATCTATATATGGCCTTCACTGCCATGGAGCTGTACTGAAGGTGTCAGACATAGCAATGTATCTGAGATTATGAGTATAGTAAACCTAGAACATTCATCTATAAAGTTGTGCATAATGAAAGAGTCTGTTTACACTCATTTGAGCCATAAGGCTGTCTTGTGCATTGTGGAATGTTTAGCCACATTCCTGGCCTCTACTTACTAGATGTCAATAGCATTCCCCTCCCCACAGTTGTGACAACCACAAATGTCTTCAGGAGGCAGGGAGGGCAAAACTGCCCCTGGGTGAGAGCCATTGGCTTAACATATGGAAGGAGTAGTGCATTGAAATGGCCAAAGCTGGTATACACAGTTTGGAAGTTAAATATCTTCAAGAGAGAATGAAGACAAGGAAGATGAAAAAAGGCAGGCTTGGGAAGAAGCTACCAAAAACTGCAAATGTTCAAATGAATTTTGAAGATGCATAAATGCTTAAATAACAGGAACTAGTGCATCCAGCCCCCAGAGCTCTCCTACAGCAGTTGTTCTCACAGTGATCTTCCCTAACCAACATCAGCATCACCTGGGAACTTGTTAGAAATGCACGTTCTCAGCTCCCACCCCAGACCTGCTGAACCAGAACTTCTGGGGTGGGGTCCAGTACCATGTTTTAAAGGGCGCTTCAAGTGATTCTGGTGCATGCTAAAGCCTGAGAGCCAGTGTCCTAGGACTTGAGGTCCTGGACTTCTGACCATGGTCCTGGCTACCACCAAGGAAGCCCCTCTCATGTCCCCACTACACTGTTCCCTACCTGTCAGGGCAAAAACTGCCTGAATCTTCCTCCTCCTCAAGAAGTTATCTACATGTCCCTTAGCTAATATACCTGAGACTTGCAGGACCTAGAGATTTGTCTCAGCACCAATTAGAAGCACAACCAGTTACTTCTAAAGTGCCTGTGATTTACCTGCAAAATTTAGTGACCCATGGCCTTGTGTAAGGGGACATTCTCTGTTGACATAAGCTGCATATTGATAACAGATTAAGGCTTCACTCAAAAAAAAAAAGACTATAAAAAGTTAAGATCTGGGGATACATTTTGTATGTATAAAACATTAGTCATCCACGGCTTGCTTTCCATTGCAGCCCCACTATGTTGAGATGCTGGTGGTAGGCAGCTGCTATGGACCTCAGCTTCATTAGCTTATAAATTATCATTTGCCTGATGGGCCACTGTTACATAAAGCTACAAATTATTAGAATTAAAAACACTTCACTGTTTCTCTAGAGATCCTTTATACTAACACAATTTGCTTCCAAGGAGTCTACTCAACGTGACCCCGTTGGTGGAGTCGGTCCAGCTCAGCCTACTCACCAGGGTGTCCCTCTCCCACAGACTCAGATGTGAACATAAAGACGCCCTCTTCACTCAGAGAGTGGTCACACAAGCCATCCACCGGCCCATTCATCTCTCCACACTGCTCCGGGAAGCTTCTTCAGAGTGGCGGTTCTAATGCGGTGACTTTGCCTGAGTTCTTTAAACCCAGCAAGCTTGTCCTTGGCATAGACACAGGGATGGCTCTTGCTTGGCTGTCAGGAGCACGTGAGAGCAAGGTGAGGATGGTGGGAAAGGGGAGTGGACTGGACAGGAGGCGTCACTCCTCCTCCACCAGCCAGAGTGCTCCTGAGTGACTCCTATATATGGAAAAGTGAAAGTACCTGAGTAACCACCTGCAGAGACTGAAGGAGTCCATTTCCGGGGAGGAGAGTCTCCTTACCTTGAAAAATGCCTGTCCTTACCTCTGACCTCTCAAGCCCTGAGCATCCGGTTGAGACTAGGTAGAGAAGACAGTACAAATCCCACAGAACTGAAGCTCCTGTGGAACTCCACTTCAGCTCTGCTACTCATCGCCATGTTGCTCCAGGGTTAACATCCCCCTTGGAGGGTAGGGTTCCTTGGACTCAGGGATACTGTGTCACAGAGATGTGGCTTAGGCTAGGATTGCAATATCCGTGGCTTCTGCTGTCGGGTCCTCCTCCTGGCCCCTCCTTGGTCTGGATGGAGCTCTTCCCCCTCTTCCACCTCCTCAATCAGAAACACACACCTGCGTTCTAAGCCAACTTTGATGTTACACAACAGATTTATTTTAGAGGAAAATCTTTGAGTCCATATTTTTTCTGTCAATAGAATTCACCTAAACTGTCAAATTCTCTAAGATGCTGGCAGTCGTATTAATAAGTAAGATGTTAAAGAATACTGGACAAGTTACAGAGATCAATGTTTTTCAGAAAAGGACTTTTGAGAGACAAACTATAATTCCAGGAAAGATATCAGAGTCCAGTTTCCCAAAGCTTCCAGGTGGTAAACTAAACATCTGCATACTTCGTCCTAAGTACTTGATAAGAATTCTGCTCACATAGCTCCTGCATGATGCCTGCTTTGACCTAGGGAAGAAGTAAACAGGACTGGGTCTTCACCAGTTGATGCCCTACATGACAGCATCTCTCACTTCTTTCTTTCCCACTCTGAGATCTAGCTGCATCCTCAGACCCAAGGAACAATAGGGAACTGACATGAGCAAGAATGAAAACAGGTGGAGAAACTGGTTCCCACTAGAATGCAATAAAAAGTAATCAACCAAAACCTCCCGCATCCAAGGATGGACTGCGGGAAACAAAAGGCAGGATGCAATAGCCCCAACTAACAATTCTGGTGAGCAAACACCATTCTGTGTGCTTATAATATAAGCACTTTATTTTCTAATTTCTGGCACAAATTCTGGTGCTGCAGATCTTGAGTCTTGCTAATTGATCAGCAGTGGTAGTACTGTCCCTCCAGGGAATTAAAGTTATGTGTATGTGACCTCTTCTGGGATAAAATAAGGGATTTGCACATAGATATCAGAGGCATTTAACAAACAGTGAACTGGGGTGCTTACGCACAAGATTGAGGTAAGTTCAGAGAGAAGCTACGGGAAGGGACAAACATGGGCCCAAATAGGGACTTTAGACTACACAGCCTTGTCAGGGTCAGCATACAGGACTCTTCTTGTTTGCACTTAAAATATTTCATCATCACTATCCCTTTGTAAATTTCTTCTGGGTACATTCATTTCAAACCTGGAGGCAATATGAGCTAATGTTTAATTTGAACTGTAGACCTAGGTCACCATAGCAGTTAGAACAATATTGTAGCCATTATTTTCTAATTTGCTTTAAAGCAAGATAAAGTTTAAGTATCAAGTGATCATCAAGGTTCCTGGAGCTCACAAGAAGTCAGGAAACTAAGAGCCTACCTGCCTTCCGAATTCTAAAGCAGGCAGCAGTATCAGGGGTGAGAGGCATGCTGAGGGCTATCCTGGACAGAGAAGTGATGCTTTCAGAAACTTGTGCAGGATGCCTCAGCAGCTTGGACCCCAATTCAGAGAGAGGGAAGCACCTGAAAAGCATCTAGTTTCACACCTTCTCATGAATGAATTCCATGTAACATGCTTACTAAATACCAGGGCACTTTATATTCTCTCAACAAATAAATGCGGTGAAGCAGCATGCAAAGCACAGGGTCAGGAGTGCAGGCTTTAGGGCTGGAGCCCCAGTGTCACTGGACATGGCCTGGAACAAGTCTCCTAACCTCTCTAGGCTGCTGCTTCCTCCTGTAAAGGTTAAATAATAACCTACCTCACAGCCTTGTTGTGAGAACTGCATGAGATCATTTAGGTAGGGTGAGTATTGAGCATGGCACTAGCACACAATAAAAGTTTCATGAATGTTAGCTAATACTATTATTAAGGACCTTCTATGTACATATACAGTGTATCTATGTGTGTGTGTGTGTGTGTGTGTGTGCGTGTGTGTGTGTAAAACAAAAACCAAACCCGTTGCTGTTGAGTCAATTCTGACTCATAGCGACCCCATAGGACAGAGTAGTACTGCCCCATAGGGTTTTCAAGGAGTGGCTGGTGGATTCGAACTGCTAGCCTTTAGGTTAGCAGCTGAGCTCTTAACCACATGCTACCCGGGTACGTATATATATATATATATATATGTATAATTCTGCATTTTTTTTTCCCACAATCTATAATGGTCCTTTTTCACACCTCTGCATACAGATAGACCTCATTTTTTAGCACCTGAATGGTATCCGATAATAAGAATGTACCACAAATTACTTAACCATTCCCTAATTTTTGAGTATTCTCAACTTCTCCAGTTTTTTAACATCATCATAATGCTCCAGTGAAGATATTTACTAAGTGGCAAGTTCTTTTTTAAAAGAGAAAATATAAGGCCCAGAAAATGCTGAACTGGGCAGAAGATTTCTTTTTTGTAACAAATTTCACCAATTAGATAATAGAAATAGCACTGTTAACCAGAAGCTAGCAGGAATGCATGTGCTACATATATATATTCATGAAGGACAGAGTCACAGACACTTCTCAGACATATCCAAACACTGCAAAAACAGTCTTCTGGGTTTGAAGGCTTAGGTCTTTAGTCTCAGGGGACAACTCAGTCAACTGGCATCACAAAATTCACTTTCTGCATCCTAGTGAGGTGAGTAGCTTCTGGGGTCTTAAAAACTTGCAAGCAGTCATTTAAGATACAACTATTGGTTTCTACTTGTTAGGAGCAAAAGACAAAGAAGGAAACAAAAGTATCAGAGAAGAGACTAGTCTACAGGGCTAATAACCTACACTAACCACAGCTTCCTCTACCCTGAGACTAGACGAACTAGGTGGTGCCCAGCTACTACTACCAGTTGTTCTGATCAGGGCCACAATAGAAGAACTCAGATAGAATGGGAGAAAAATGTGGAAAGAACTCAAATTCTTAAAAAGTCTAGACTTCCTAGACCAGTTGAGACTGGAAAACTCCCTGAGACTATCACCTGAGATCTTTAAAACTTGAACCAATATTAACCCCTGAGGTCACCTTTTAAAGAAATGACTGATTGGCACACAAAATAAAGGATATTACCCTTGAGTATGGGGCTCTATTAAGAAACCATCTACATGGGATCAAAAGGTCAACAATTACTCTAAAACAAAGATGAGTAGACAAGGAGGGCAGGGAAATTAGAGTACTGGAAATGGAACAGCCAAAACTAAATTATTGAGAATGTTGACACATTGTGAAAAACATTAACTGTCACTGAACAACTTGGGTAGAAATTGTCAAATGGCAACCTAATTTTCTGTGTAAACTTTCACCAAAAACACGATGAAATATTATATAAAAAAATAAATTTTCTAAGGCAGGTAAAAAAAGAAGCTAGCAGAGAAGCTTCAACCTGTCCCCTTCAGAAAAAATTGGCAGATCTTGACAAAGATGTAACTACTTTGAGGGCTGATCCCACAAGGACTTCATAGTCTTCATTTGCCATCATAAAAGCAAATTAAAGTCCCAGTTATGTACAGGCTGTCCCATTCTCCCTTACACATGAATCATACTAATGCTCCCAGCCTTGCTGCGTCAAATCCAATGCGTCAAAGGCCTACAGGTGAGATCTCACTTCCATACACAAACTTCAGCTCTGACTTTCACTAACAAGCCTCTGAAGAAACTTGGCTTAGAAAATAAATTCCACTTTCAGTCAGATTTACCATGATGAATCTCTGAATTTAAAATATCAAGTGGAAGATTATGCTCCAATAAGCAGTATATATAAGCCACAAAGACCGTTAAGTTCAAGGGCTCTGAGGGCCCTGACCCTAGGCATCTCCTGAGGCAGGCTGGCTATGGAAAGGACCGGGTGAGGCTGCTGTCAGCCATCCTGCTATGCCAGGTCTGGTGGCTGTGCCACCGGGAGAAGAAAGGGCAGTTCAGATGACATAATACTCTGGGTGCCGAGGTGGTGCTTGCAAATTCTGTGCAAGTGCAAACCTTTCTAAACTCTGGCTAGAAGGCCCCTAACTTAGATGGCATAATAACTTCATGGGGCATTTTCACAAAGACTTACTTCTTTTGCCTTCCTAATTTAGTTTCAGCACAAACTTTTCCCGCACACGGCATCCTGGAGCATGAATGATTTATTTACGAAAGAAAGATAAATTATTCAGACTACACTTTCTTTTAATTTTAGGTAATTTCGGCTACATATGCCCTTCATATAAAGTCCTAATAAACACCCCATATACAACAGCTATTCTGAAAAAGAAGAAATAAATGTGGAAAGACTTTATGGAAAAAGCAGGGCCTGAGCTGGGTCCCATGGGGCCCTGGTGACACAGTGGTTATGAACTTGGCTGCTAACCAAAAGTTTGGCAGTTTGAATCTACCAGCCACTTCTTGGACACCCTATGGGGCAGTTCTACTCCATCCTATAGGATTGCTATGAGTCAGAATTGACTTAACAGCAAGGGTTTGGTGTGGGTTTTTTTTTTTTTTTTTTTTTTTTTGGTTTTGAGTTGGGCCCAGAAGGATTTAGAAAGGCAGCAGGGAGACAAGAGGCTCCAGTGGGAAGCATCACCAGCCGAGAAGCCAAAGCTATGAGTTAGGGTTGGTGCAGAGAAGCATCAGCCCAGCTGATGCAGAGGGATCACCAGGGGGCAGGCAGCAACCAAGCTGAGAGGGACAAGGCTGAGAAACTGGGCAGGCCATGAATCCAAGTAGTAGAAGCCCTACAAGGAGGCAATGAAATGGGAGTCTCAGTCTGAAAGGAAAATTCAAGGTTGATCGGAGGAGGAAGACTACAAAAGCAGAAAGAAGAGCTAAAATCCTGTCCAGACCTAGGAGTAACCTGGTGAGGGCCAGACCCTGAGATGTCCTATAACGTAATGCAAACCCAGCCATGCATTTTCATTTTTAAAAAAACTGTATGGCTTTTATTTATTAGAATTGCCCTTTCCCCCAAACACACATCCCCAAGGCTTGAAATCCTGGAAGGTGGCTCCAATTCTTGATCTTTTACATCCATATCTAATATCCCACAAAGCCTGTGAATTATTTCTCAATGATGTTTAGAATTCTCACCCTCCATTCCCACGCCCACATATAATCATTTCTATATTGGTCCCTGTCATCTCCCAGCTGGGCCCACCCTCCACACCAACACACCTTTCAATGGTTGGTACCATGTTGCAGACTAGGTGTTTTAAAAGTGCCTGCTGAGTGGTACCTGGAAAAATGAGCAATTTCATACTAACTAACCCTCAGTAAAGCCATGGAAACAGTATTTAAACAGTGAAATCTGTATCCCATAAATACCTACACTCTGGAGTATCATTCAGCAATCAAAACATGAACCAAACATCATACAAATTATGAATTATGGCAATGCAATATTCAATGAAAACATAAGGGCCTGAAGAGAATATTCTCCAAAGCAATCTACAGATTCAGTGTTATCCCTATCAAAATCTAATGGCCTATATTTCAGAAATGGAAAGGTGAATCCTAAAATTCATATGGAATTGCAAGATACCCCAAATAGCCAAAACAATCTTGGAAAAGAAGAATCAAGTTAGAGGACTCACACTTCCTAAGGTTAAAACTTACTGCAAAGCTACATTAATAAAAAACAGTGTGGTACTGCATAGCAATAGGCATATAGATCAATGGAATAGAATTGATAATCCAGAAATAAATCTATACATACAACTATGTTCAGCTGATTTTTGACAAGAATATCAATCCCATTCAATGGGAAAAGAATAGTCTGTTCAACAAATGTTGCTAGAATACCTGGATAACCACATGCAAAAGAATGAACTTGGACCCATATCTCACAAAATGGATCAACAACTAATTATGAGCTAAAATTATAAAATTCTAGAAGAAAGCATAGGTAAAAATCTTCATGACTTCGGATTTGACAAAGGCATTTTAGATATGACACCGAAAGCACAAGCAACAAAAGCAAAAATAAATTGGACTTAAACAAAACCAAAAACTTTTGTGCATCAAGGGACTTTATCAAGAGAGTAAAGATTTATGTACTTAACCTCAGAGCCCAAAAATTTATAAAGCAAACACTGACAGAGAAGGGAGAAATAGACATGTCTGCAATAATTTTTGGAGACTTTAGTACACCATTTTTGATAATGAATAGCACAACTGGAAAGAAAATCAATAAAGAAATAGAAGTTGAACAACACTATTAACTAACTAGACCTAACAGAAATATATAGAACATTCCATCCAACAACAGCACGATATACATTCTTCTCTAGTGCACACAGAACATTCTTCAGAATAGACCATATCTAAGGACACAAAGCAAGTCTTCATAAATTTTAAAAGATTTAAATCATACAAAGTATCTTTTCTGATCACAATGGAATAAAACTAGAAATTAATAACAAGAAAACTAGAAAATACACACATATCTGAAACTAACACTCTACTAAACAACCAATTGGTAAAGAGAAAATCAAGAGAAAAATAAAAGTATAGAGAGTTGAACAAGAATGAATATACAATATACCAAAATAGTGCTATACCGCAGCACTATTCTCAATAGCCAAAAGGTGGAAACAACTGAAAGGCCCATCAACACATCTATGGATAAACAAAATGTGGTACATACATACAATGTAATACTACTCAGCCAGTAGAAGAAATGAAGTCTTGATGTATGTTACAATATGGACAGAGCTTGAAAACATTATGCTGAGTGAAATAAGTCAATTACAAAAGGACAAATATTGTATGACTTCACTTACATAAAAAGACAACAAAAGGCAAATGTATAGAGAACAAAGTTTATTAGTGGTTACCAGGAGTGGAAGGAAAGGGGGAAGAGGGGTTAATAGTGATGGAAAAATCAGATTGATTAAGGGTAGGGTTGCATAGGCTGTTATTATAATTGATGTCAATAAATTGTACACCTGTAAAAAGTTAAACTGGCAAAAATTGTATGATAGCCTTATTTACAACAACAACCCCTCTTCCCCCCAAAAAATAGCTGCTGAGACTGATTATGTACAACCAAAAACCTCACAGGATTTGGCTCCTTGGTTTGGAGGTTTAGGGTCATGGTTTTACAGGACATGCCAGTTAATTGGCCTAATGATGTTTTTAGTGCTTCTGTTCTACCTCCTAGTTCATCGCATAGTCCCTGGGGTCTTAAAAGCTTACAAGCAGCATTCCAAGGCACAACAATTTGTCTCTATTCACCTGGAGTGACATAAGAAGAAGGAGAGTCAGGAATAGGAGGAGGATATGGAATGTGTGGCTAATTGCCCCAATGAACAGCTTCCTCCTTTGCCATGAGACCAGAAAAACTGGATGGTGTCCAGCTACCATTACTGAATATTTTGATCAAAGATTCAATAGAAGAATGCAAATCAAAGGGGGAAAATACAGAAAAGAAATTTCAGATTCTCATGGATCAGACCTCCTGGAGCTATGGGGGCTGGATGAACCCTTGCAATTATTGCCCCACAAGATAATCTTTAAATTTTAAACCAAAAATATGCTCTGAAGGCTACTCAAAATCAAACAATAGTTTAGCTAAACTAGTGAAAAAGGTCTGCTTTGAGCATTATGCTGTTTTAAGAACTGTCTATATATGATCAAAGTGACAACAACAGCTCAAAAGATTAGATAAGAACTTTAGGGGGCACTGACTTTATGTTAATGGGGGAGGAAAACTCAGAAAAGAAGGATGAGAATGGTTGCACAACTCAAAGAATGTAATCAATGTCATTGAATTGTACATGTAGAAATGGTTGAATTGGTGTATGTTTACTGTGTATATTCTCAACAACAACAAAATAAATTTTTAAAAAAACCTATGGTATGCCATGAAGGCAGTACTCAGAGGGAAATTTATACAAACAAATGCCTACATTAAAAAAGAACAAAGATCCCAAATCAATAACCTGACTTTACAACTTGAGAAACTACAAAAGGGAGAGCAAACAAAACCTAAAATTACCAGAAAAAGAAAAAAAAAATCAGAGAAGAAATAAATAGAAAAGAAAAAGAGAAATACAGAAAATCAACAAAACCACAAGCTTTTTTTTTTTTTTTTTTTAAGATCAATAAAACTGACAAACCTTTGGCCAGGCTGACAAAGAAAAAGAGAGAGAAGATGCAAATATCTAAAATTAGAAAGTGGGGACATTACAACTAACCCTATAGAAATAAAAAGGATTGAAAGGAAATACTATGAACAGTTGTATTCCAACAAATTAGATAACTTAGAGGCAATGGACAAATTTTTTCATGCATATAAACTTCCCACATTGACTGAAGAAGAAATGAAAGATCTCAACAGACCTTTAACAAGAGAAGAGACTGAATTAGTAATTAAAAACCTCCCAGCAAAAAAAAGTCCTGGACCAGATGGCTTCACTGGGGAATTCTACCAAACATTTGTAGAAGTGACTCCAATCCTACTTACATTTTTTCAAAAGAAAGAAGGGAAGGGAACACTTCCAAACTCATTCTATGAGGAGAGCTTCACCCTGATATTAAAGCCAGACAAGGACACCACAAGAAAACTACAGACCAATATCCCTAATGAACATAGATGCAACAATACTTAACAAAATACTAGCAGATCGAATCCAAAACCATATTAAGGATTATATGCCATGCTCAAGTGGGATTTATCCCAAGAATGCAAGGATGGTCAACATTAGAAAATCAATCACTATAATACAGTACATTAACATAACAAATGAAAGGAAGCACACGAACATCTCAATCGATGCAGAAGAGGCATTTGGCAAAATTCAGCACAACTTCTTAATGAAAATGCTCAACAAGATAGGAATAAAAGGGAAGTTATTCAATATAATAAAAAGCATTTATGAAAAATCCACAGCTAACATCATAATCACTGGAGAAAGATTGAGAGCTTTCTCATTAAGATCAGGAACAAGACTAGGATGCCTACTCTCACTACTGCTATTCAACATCATTCTGGAAGTACTAGCCAGAGCAATTAGGCTAGAAAAATAAATAAATATATAGAGAGATTGCACTCATATCAGGAAGTACAACTAATCCGTTTTTGCAGATGACGTGATCCTGTATATAGAAAACCCCAAAGATTCTACAAGAAAGCTATTAGAACTAATAAATGAATTCAACAAAGTTGCAATGTAGAAATCAGTTGGGTTTCTATACACTGGCAAAGAACAAGCTGAAAAGGAAATTGAGGAAGCCTTACCACTTAAAATAGAATATATAGAATAAAGTACCTAGAAATAAATTTAACCAGAAGGTGGAAGACTTGTACACAGATAACTATATTACTAAAAGAAATGAAAGACCAAAATAAATGGAAGGACAGTCCATGTTCATAGGTTGGAAGGCTTAATATAGGTAAGATGTCAATACTGCTCAAAGCTACTGTAAATTCAGTGCAATCCCTATCAAAATTCCAACAGCCCTCTGCAGAAATGGAAAAATTAATCTTCAAATTTATGTGGAAGGGCAAGAGATCTTAAATAGCTAAAGCAATCTTGAAGAATAAAGTAGAAGGACTCATACTTCCTGATTTCAAAACATACTATAAACCTACAGTAATTAAAACAACCTGGTACTGGTACAATAATAGACATATAGACCAATGGAATAAAATTGAAAATAGAGAGGCTATAGACAGAAGCACCATGCCATCCCTCCACAGCAAATACCTGAAAAACTAAGTAAAACAAAGACAAACATCAGTCACGGAACCCTAAGCATCAAATGAAGGAATTAAGAACTCAATCAAGCATCAAATAGAATAGGAAACTGACAGAGAAAGGAGAGCTATGGAGTGGAGATCCCCTATCAGCTAATGTGGCACAAATTCACCATCTTGGACCCCTCAGCCACCAAGAACAGAGAACAGAGAATACTGGAAGGCAGCTTCATGGAGTTCCCAGCAGGAGACTGAATACCTGGTAACTAGCTATACACACTTTCTCACCTCCCAACCTTCTTCCCCCTGCTCGGCCTCCCTTGCTTTCGAGTAGGCCACAGTCACTTGGCCAGGGAGACACTGGTTCCTTGCTGCTTGGATTCGCTCCGCCCAAGCTGGCTGGCTCCTTCAGTACCATTTTTTTGTTGCTGTTGTTGCTTTTTTTTGTTTCTTCTCTCTCTTTCACCTCTTTCCTTTCCTTTATCTCTAACACCTGGCTCTGTGTGCCATCTTCACTCCTTCTAGATGGGCTGTGCAGCACCGCTCAGCTGAGGAGCCACTACCCCCATCCAAGACGGCAAGACAGTGGGCTCCCTTGGGGCTTTTCCTTTTTTCCTTTTCTCAGTTTCTTGTCTCTCTTTACCATCCTTCCTTTCTTTTCTCTTTAACACCTGGCTCCATGTGCCATCTCTGTTCCTTATAGACGGGTTGCATGGTGCAGCTTGGCTGGGGGCCCCCCTTCCCTAATCTGCACCACCAAGCCAGAGGACTCCCTTGGGGCTTTTTTTTTTTTTTTCCTTAGCTTCTTGTCTCTCTCTACTTTCCTTTATCCTGAATAGCTGGTGCTGTGTGCCATCTCCACTCCTTCTTGACAGGCTCTTCAGTGCCACTCAACTAAGGAGCCCCATCCTCAGTCTGTGCCACCACACCAATGAGCTCCTTCGGGGCATTTTTTTCTCTTCTTTTCTCTGTTTCTTTCTGTCTACCTTCCTTCCTTACACTTCACCTGAATACCTGGTGCACTGTGCCATCACGGCTCCTTCTTGAGGAGCTATGCAGCACTGCTCAGCTGGGACCTCCTTCCAGTGAGCTCCCTTTGGGCATTTTTTTCTTCTGTTTTTCTTAGTTTCTTGTCTCTCTCTACCTACCTTGCTTCCTTTCCTTTCTCCAAACCACCTGGCCACATGTGTCTTTCTCTCGCTCTCTTTTTTAAAACTAGCTTCTTATCTCTCTCTCCCTTCCTTCCTTTCCTTTCTCCCACACACCTAGCAGTGTTTGTCATATCTGTTCATTCTTGAAGGGCTATGCCACACTGCCTGACTACAAAGCCACCAACACACAGCTTCCATGGGTCTGTGCCACTCCAACGGCAGTCTCCCTAGGCACTTTTTTTGTTTCTGTTTCTCTCTCCTCTTTCTCTTCTTTCCCACACCCTCTTAGCTCCACAATCACATCCTCCCCCCTCCCTCCTGCTTATCTGCACCAGACGCTAAGCATTGCACCCCTCAGCAGCACAGGCACTAGAGTCTGTGCTGCACTGCCCCACAGCCCCACCCTGTCAGCCCCAGTACATGCCACAAATGACCCATCCCAGCCCTTCCATCTCTGCTGGACCTGTCCTGCTGCACCATAGCTGAGCCCTGCCCATTGCACAAGGTGATTAGAAGTATCACACCCACAAATGAGCACATAACAAAGAACACCCAGCCTGCCTGCTCAGATATAACCAAATGAAACAAAAAAGCAGGATGAAACAAGCAAATCTACAATGACTATATGAAGAAAATAATTACTGAATTTCCTGAAGACAGCAGACAATATCAAAACATATAAGAAACAGAACAGGATGGTTCCAGCAGGCGTCCAAAATAAAATGCCAGGGACTTCCAGCCAACATGGCACTATAGACAGAAGCACCACACTGTCCCTCCATAGCAAAACCCAAAAAACTAAGTCAAGCAGAGACAACCGTCAATCCTGAAACCCTAAGCATCAGATGAAGAGATAAAGCCAAGCTCCAAATGGAATAAGAAACTGACAGAGAACAGAGAGCCAGGAGAGATACATGCGAGGTCACCTATCAGCTAACGCAGCACAGATTCATCATCTTGGACTTCTGTCAGAGATCAGCAAACAGGAAGCACCGGAAAAAGCTTCACAGAGCTCCCAGCGGGAGACAGAACAACCATTAACCAGCAATATAGGCTTTCCCACCCCCCACCATTCTTCACCCCAACTTGGCCTCCTCTGCTTCCTGTGGCCAGTCTCTTGGCCAGGAGGCACCAGCTTCAGCCCTGTGCCACTTGGATTCGACCTGCCCACACTGGCCGGCTCCCTGAGTGCCATTTGTTTGTTGTTGGTGTTGCTTTTTTCCACTTCTTTTGGTTTCTTCCATACTTCCCACAACCTCCCCCTCCTTTCTCTCAAATACTTGGCTCCGTGTGCCATCTTTGCATCTTCCTGAAAGGCTGTGAAATGCCGCTTGACAGTGGAACTGCTTCCTGGCCCACACCACAACACTGGTGGGATCGCCAGGGCTTTTTGTTTATTTTGATTTCATTTGTTTGCTTGTTTGTGTTCTTTTTCTTTTCTTGGCTTCAGAGCCTGTTCTAGCTGGACTGTATTGTACAGCTTCAAGCTACTTCCTCAGTCTGCACAGCTGCACAGTGGGATCTCTGGGGGCATTTCTTTTTTCTTTTTCTCTGTTTGTATTTGTTTTTCGTTCGTTTGTTTCTTTTTAGTTTTCTTTTCTCTCTTTTTTTCCTTTTTGTCTTTCTTCATTTGTCAGTTTCTCATCTCTCTATACCTACCTTCCCTTACTGTCTCCTGAATACCTGGTGCTGTGTGACACCTCTACCCCTTCTAGCCAGGCTGTACTTCGCGGCCTGGGAGCCACTTCTCCAGTCTTTGCAGTCGCACCAGTGAGATCCCTGGGGGCTTTTCTTTTTTTCTTTTTTCTAATTTTTATTTATTTTTTCTTTTACTCTTTTTCTTTTTTTCCTTTTCGTTTTTCTCCATTTCATGGTCTCTCATTTCTCCACCCCAATGACAAGCTCCCTTAGCACTCTTGTTTGTTTTTGGTTCCTGTTTCTCTCTCCTCTGTCTCCTTTTTCCCATACCCATCTTAGCTCCACACAGCACAATCTCCTCCCTCCGTCCATACCTGCACTATGCACTGAACATCACACCCCTAAGCAACACTGGCATGGCCTACCAGAACCTGCCTTGCATTGAGTCCTGGCTGGCCCTGTCAGCCTTAGTACATGCTACAAACAATCCATCCCAGCAAATCTCCTTCAGCCTGACCTGCCCTGCTGCACCATAGCTGAGCAACTGACCCTGCCCATTGGACAAGGAGGCAAAAATATGGTGCCCACAGACAAGCAAACAACAAAGAATGCACAGCCCACCTGTTCAGATGTAACCAAATAAAAAAAAAAAACAGGACAATACAAACAAATCTACAATCCATAAATGGGGAAAATAACTACTAAATGTCCCAAAGAGAGCAGACACTATCAAAACATATTAAAAAAAAAAAAAAAAAGGATGGGATGGTTCCAGTAGATGTCCAAAACAAAATGCCACATGACTTTCCAGCAGAAGAAAAGATACAAGAAATACCTGAAAGGAAATTGAAATCTCTCATATTCAGAGCTATCCAAGAGTTGAAGCAAAAAGCAGACAAAATTGAGGGAAAAATAGCAAATTCATGGAAAAGGCAGACAAATTAATGGAAAATACAGACAAAAAATGGAAAAATTCAGGAAAATAATACAGGAACAAAATGCCAAAATAAATTCACAACTGGAAATCATACAAAACAACAATTACAAATCCAAAAGATAACAAGATTTCAGAAATGGACAGTGTCATGGAAGGGCTGAGGAGCAGATTTGAAATGATGGAAGACAGGACACTTGGATACAAGTCTGAGGAAAAAAATCAAAAAAAATAATGAAGAAAAATGAAGAAACACTGAGAATTATGTGGAATACAATCAAAAGCAAAAATTTGTGACTGATCAGAGTTCCAGAACAGGGGAAAAAAATGAAACACAAACAGGATCATTGAAGAACTGCTGTCATAAAACTTCCCAAATCTCATGAAAGATGAAAAGCTGACTATGCAAGAAATTCAATAAACTCCATATAGGGTAGACACCAAAAGAAAATCACCAAGGCATATCATAATCACATTCACTAAAACCAAAGATGGAGAAAGAATCCTGAGAGCAGCTCAAGAAAAATGAAAAGTCACATACAAAAAAGAAACAATAAGACTAAGCTCGAATTATTCTGCAGAAACCATGCAGTCAAGAAGGCAATGGGATGATATATATAAAACCTTGAAAGAAAAAAATTCCCAGCCAAGAGTAATATAACTTGCAAAACTCTCATTCAGATATGATGGTGAAATTAGGACGTGTCCAGATAAACAGAAATTCAGGGACTATGTAAAATCCAAATCAAACTCACAAGAATTATTAAAGGGAGTCCGTTGGTCTGAGAATAAACAACATCAGACAACAGGCTGAATCTAGCATGCAAGATCATACCAGCCAGAAACAAACCTAGGAAATGAACTCTCAAGGTCAATCCAAAACCAAAAGAATTACAACAGGGAACGAGAGACATTAATCTGTAAATGACAACATCAGAACAATAAAAGGAGGAATAAATGGTGTAGGTATAGAACCTCCTAATGGAGAAGAAGGCAAGACAATACCAAGTAACAACAGGTTAGTTGAAATGTAGGAAGATAAGCATGATTTCAAGGTAACCACGAAGAAAGTTAACAAATCTAGTCATCAAATTAAAGAACAAAAACATAAAGTCTCAGAAAAGCAAAATCTACAAAAAAAAAGAAAAAAGAAAAAAATCCACAAACAAGAGAAATTCAACACAGAAGAGTAACAGGAACAAACAAAACATCAGCACCACAAAAAAGCACTACAAAATGACAGCAATAAACTCATACCTATTAATAATTACGTTGAACATAAATGGCCTAAATGTATCCATAAAGAGACAGACAGTGACAGAATGGATAAAAAACATGATCCATCAATATGCTGTCTACAAGAGACACAACTTAGAAACAAAGACGTAAATTTATTAAAAATCAAAGGACTGAAAAACATACATCAAGCAAACAACTACCAAAAAAGAGCAGGAATGGCAATACTAATCTCAACTAAAATAGACTTTAAAACAAAATCCTCCATAAAAGACAAAGAAGGACACTATATAGTGATTAAAGGGATGATCCATCATGAAGACATTACCATAATAAACATCTATGCACCAAACCACAGGGCTCCAAAATACATAAAACAAACTCTAACAGCACTGAAAAGAGAAACAAACAGTTCCACAACAATATTAGAAGACTTCAACACACCACTCTGGGTAAAGGAGAGAACTTCTAGAAAGAAACTCAACAAAGAAATAGAACACCTAAAGGGCACAATCATCCAACTCGACCACATAGTCTTATACAGAATACTCCATCCAAATGCTGGAAAGTACATATTCTTTTCCAATGTACATGGAACGTTCTCCAGAATAGACCACATCTTAGGCCACAAAGCAACCCTCAACAAAATCCCAAAACACTAAGATAATACAAAATATCTCCTCTGACCACAGCACAGTCAAGGTAGAAATTAACAACAGGAAGAGCAAGGAAAAAAAATCATTTACATGGAAACTGAATAACACCCTGCTTAAAAACCATTGGGTAATAGAAGAAATCAGAGATTTAATTCAAAAAATTCCTAGAATCAAATGAGAATGAAAACACATCATACCAAAACCTTTGGGACACAGCAAAGGCAGCCCTCAGAGGACAATTTATAGCAATAGATGCACACATCAGAAAAGAAGAAAGGGACAAAATCAAAACATTAACTACACCAAGTCATACAAAAGAACAGCAAAAAAAAAAAAAAAAAAAAAACCCACAGCCACCAGAAGAAAGGAAATAATAAAGATCAGAGCTGAAATAGAATAGAAAAACAATAGAAAGAATCAACAAAACCAAGAATTGGTTCTTTGAAAGGATGAACAAAATCGACAAACCACTGGCCAAACTGAAAAACGAAAAACAGGAGAGGATGCAAATAACCCAAATAATAAATGAAACGGGGAACATACAACAGACCCAACTGAAATAAAAAGGATCATAACAGAGTATTATGAAAAACTATACTCCAACAATTTATAAAACCTAGAGGAAATGGATAAACTTTTAGAAACACATGACCTACCCAAACTAACACAAAGTGATGCTGAAAATCTGAACAGACCCATAACAGAGAAGAGATTGAAAAGGTAACAAAAAAACTCCCAACAAAAAAAAGTCCTGGCCCAGATGGCTTCACTGGAGAATTCTGCCAAACATTCAGAGAAGAGTTTACACCAGTACTACTCAAATTATTCCAGAACATAGAAAAGGAAGCAACACTTCCAAATTCATTCAATGAAGCCAGCATCACCCTGATACCAAAACAAAAGATGCCACAAAAAAAGAAAATTACAGACCAATACCTCTCATGAATATAGTTGTAAAAATTCTCAACGAAATTCTAGCCAATAGAATTCAACATCATATCAAAAAGATAATACAACACGACCAAGTGGGATTCACACCAGGTATGCAAGGATGGCTCAACGTTGGAGAATCAATCAACGTAATCCACCACATAAATAAAAGGAAAATAAATATTTATGAATAAATAGTCAATGATCATCTCATTTGACACAGAAAAGGCATTAGACAAAGTCCATCACACATTCCTGATTTAAAAAAACTCTCAAAGAAATAGGAATAGAAGGGAAATTTCTCAACATAATAAAGGGCATCTATGCAAAACCAATGGCCAACACCATTCTTAATGGAGAGAGGCTGTCGCAGCGGCAACAGGACAGCGGAGACAGTAAACAAACACAACTCTTACAGAGAGGTGGGGCCAGGAGGGTCACTCTGAGGAGTCGACCCCGGCTTCAGCCCCAGGAGTTTATTTATAGTCAATACAGCAAGCAGTGAAGCAAATAACAGAACAATGGGCTTTGGGTGTGGGCAAAGGAGAAGCAATTGAGGTAAACAAGCCAATCAGTAAAGGGACAATAGGTTTGGGAAAACAAGTCATGACAAGTTTCAACATGTTGGGGACAAGTCTCAACATGTTGTGCAGCATAGAGGCCTGTGGGGGCTGCAGTTGTCAATAGTGCAGCCATGTCTAAATGGCATATATCCCCACATTTCCCCCCTTTTGTTTAGTTAATGAAATAAGAATCAAGAGGGTTCCCACTGGTCCAACAAGTGTCCGGTAGGACAAAGTAAAATTTTCTCTATGAGATAAAGTCTAAGATTATCTCAGCTACTGTCTCCACACCTCAGGGCCTGGCGACTTAGTGAGTCCTTGTGAGCCCAGCTACAGCTGGGGCACACTTCATATGTTTAAGGAGGAGAAGTAGCATAGCTATGAGTAACACCTGGACTTAGTCACCTAGATGGCAGCCATAGCAGGCTCTTTAAACTCACGGTGCTGGTTTTCCACCGGATACCATCTGGTTTTTCACCAGGTTGTTACTTAATGCCTGGACTTAGTCGCCTAGATGGTGGCCATAGCAGGCTCTTTAAACTCATGGTGCTGGTTTTCCACCGGATACCATCTGGTTCTTCACCAGGTTACTAAGTAACAGTGATGCTCTTATCAATTGCATAGCTGGAGTGAGTGGACTCAATGTGCCTTTTAGGTGTGTAAGACAATAGAGGATGATCTTATGAGGATAATATAATCCTCTACACTATTAATATACTGATTGTTGGACCCAGGGGTTTCCTCTGACTCCCATTTTGTCAGGTAAACACTAACTTTTAACATCCACTGAAATTATTATTCTTAAAGGCTTAAAGATTTGTAAAGGCTCAAAGATTCATTAACAATCAAACAAGCAATGATTTACACAGCTTCACTATTACTTGGAAGGGAATCACTAGGAAGGGCAATTTACACATCATAACAGATTTAACAATCAAACACTGATTTACACAAATTTACTATCAATTGGAAAGGAATCATCTAACTTAGAAATCTATCTATGCAGAAGCATCTAACTAGGATAAGCAGAAAATATAGAGGAATTTACACATAACAAATTTTCATTGGGAACTTACTGATTAACCAAATACAGGTAATTACTGATTATCAAAATAATAACATAGGAAGGGCCTTCTTAAGAGGAAGTCTTTATTTTTCCCATCTCCTGTTTAGGTAACTGGTAGCGAATGGTCCAGGCATAGAAGGCCGACTTCTGTTGGTGATGGGAGATCTTCAGGGAGTAGAGACATTGGATGACTATAAGAAGGCACAAGACTATTAAACATCCTATAGCAAAAAGGATCCAGACACGGAGACTGAGTCCAGAGAACCAATGTATGGGATTGAGCCAGTAGGCAAAATCATTAAGTGTATTAAGTGTAGCCTTATTAGACTCTGATTGTAATCTCAAGAGCTGTTCTTGTAATTGAAATTGTGATTTTTGAATATCACCTTTCAATGGAGAAGTGAAGCTAGCCAGAAGATTATTTTTAACATCCTTCCAGGATTCATTATATGGAAGGGCTGTAACACAGAAGCGAGTGTATTCAGCATCACAGGTTAATTGAGAATGTTCCCATAGGGCTTCCTGTCGTTCTCCAAGCCAAAGGACTGAGGCTTCTAAAGCACCCAGACGCTTGGGGATCTCTTGATCAATATGTGCCATAGTTTGCATTTCAGAAGTAACATTTTGCATATAAGTGTTAAACTGCTGGGCGGTCTGAATAGATTGGGAGAGAGCTACGGCAGCGGTAGCTGCCGTAGTGGCAATAGCAGTGGCTGTGATAATAGAGGCTATGAGAATTCCAAGAAACCTTTTAGTTCGTATTTTCTGTAATGCATTAACAACCTGAGCGAGGGGGGAGCTATCTTACCAAGGGCATGTAAGGTTAACGGGCAGCCAAAGGTGGCTTTTTTGTTGAAGAACAAATACAGAATTGATGTTAAGAGTGGAGACATTTTGCCTGGACAGACATGGAGTAATCCAAGTAGAGCCAATGGATAATGTTAATTGAAAAGAGGCATTTATTTTAATAATATCTGGAGGACTAGAAGTTATAGCAAAAATGTATGGTCAAGATGTGCATATAAGCACAGAATCGTTATCGTCATGGAGGGTCCATTGTAATTTGGGAAGTGGGTTCTTGGCATCCTTTATCCCCCTCAGAAAGGTTCCGGAACGGAGAGTTCTTTCATAAAAAGAGAGACCTAATCACCAAGAAAGGATTTTTAATGGGGAAAAATGGGTAGTTGAATAACGTAAGCAAAGAATGGGTCCAGCTAGGCCAGGGTTCCAGGACATAGAATGTCCTAGGTAATGGTATGGGGTTGCCCACTGCCAAGTAGAGCGATTTGGTAATAAAATTAAACCTTGAGGGCCCCAATTTTCTAGTGAAATGTTGAAAGGGAGAGAGTATGAAGAAAAGTTAGTAGTTTGACAAGTAACCCAAGTATTATCGATAGGGTCTGTAAGAGATAGTTGGGGGTGTTGACATACAGGGATGGAAGGGGGTGAGTGAGTAACATAGGCACTGAATGTGCTGTTAATGCCTATGGCTTTAATGAAAAATTGCTTAGAATAGGCTGGTTGCTTATAGGTGCCATTGTAGTAAATGTAATTCATACACCGTTGTTCTAGTACAGGCACGCACGCAAAAGCAGTGCGTGGCTGAGTAGTGAAACACAAAGGAAGGGTGTCAGCATAGAGTGTCCAATTTGTAGACAGTACAAACCATCCCTCTTCAGGGGAGTTAGTAAGTGGTTTGGAATAGGCCAAATATTGTCCCCCAGTAATGACAGTATCATTAGAGGAAAGAGGGGGCTCTGGTTCTTCCCAAGTAACTGGGTGGAAGACAGGGGGGCTAAGAGCATGAGCCCAATAGGTGGTTGGGGCAGAGGTTGCTGGTATCTGAGAAAGGAGGAGGACGAGAACACATACCAAAGTTAGGAATAGATTTTTAGGTGTAGGTGGGGCACCTGTAGTTGAGAGGATATGTTTGGCTTTTGAGGAGAGAGCTTTCAGACTTCCGCATGTTACCGGTATTGCAGAGCTCTGTTGTTCATTCTCCTTCCGCAGGGGAGGGGGTGATGATGTCAGTTGTGGCTCTGGAGTCAGATCGGATGGCGGCTCTGGCAGCCTCAGCAGGGGCAGTGGCGGCGGTTCCCAGCGGAAGGGTGGTGGCTGTCGCTGGGTCATGATATGGTTTTACTAATCAGGCGGGAATCTAAAGTGGACCTGTGGGAGACAAAACAGCCGCATACCCTCACCCCCAGGTTAATAATTCTACAGGTCCTTGCCAGACAGAGGGATTTTGAGGATCTTTATAGAGGACCTGTGGGCGAGGTCGGGTGTCGGGGTGGGGGTAAAATGTCATTCTGCAGCGGTATGACCATCTTTGGCAACCGATAAAAAGTTAAAAGTAAAGAGAGCTTTGGCAAGTCTTTCATTCTGGTCACATACTCTAGACCCGTCATCTCCCCACTTTTGTTTATTTAAGAGCTGTTTGAGAGTATGATAGGCACGTTCAATTATGGCTTGCCCTTGAGGGTTATAAGGAATGCCAGTGGAATGAAGAATATTCCAAGTGGCACAAAATTGTTGAAATTTAGCCTAAGTATATGCAGGCCCATTATCAGTTTTAAGACCTTGGGGACATCCCATAGTCACAATGGCCTGGGTGAAATGATGACAGGCATGAGTAGAACGTTCCCCAGAAAGGGTTGTGGCATAAAGAAACCCAGAACATGTATCTATGGATACATGGAGATATTTAAGTTTCCCAAAGGGAGGATAGTGTGTTATATCCATTTGCCACAATTGACTGGTTATTAGACCACGTGGGTTGATGCCAGCAGCAAAGGATGTGGGAGAAAAGCATTGGCAGTCAGGACAGGTGCGAACAATATGTTGTGCTTCAGTAAGGGAGATAGAAAATTGTTTTTGAAGTCCGCGTGCATTTTGATGAAAGAAATTATGAAAAGTTCGTGCATTAGAAAAGGCAGAGGCAGCAAGTAAATCAGCGCGAGAATTGCCGTCAGAAAGAGGCCCCGGCAATGGTGTATGGGGGCGCACATGTACCACAAAAAACGGAGAGTTACAGCTATTAAGCAAGGTTTGAAGCCTTTTGAATAAAGTAAATAACTCATAATCGGGACTAAGTGGAAGAGTTACATTGCTAATATGTTGAATAGTGTGAACAACATAAGCAGAATCAGCAATTAAATTGAACAGCATTGATTTAAAAATTTCAAAGGCAGCAACAGCTGCTGACAGCTCAGCATGCTGTGTAGTGGAAGCCTTTTGTGTAATGAAATGCTGCCAGGCCCCGTCTGTTTGCCAAGTGACGGCTCCTTTTCCAGTTTTTCCTGGTCCGTCTATAAAGGCGGTAGGAGCATTAGCAAGAGGTGAAGGAAAGAGCATAGTAGAAAATTGTAAAGGAAGAAGCTGTAGGGTAGAGAGTGGCTTTGAAGTGGGATAAGAATAAATTACTTGCCCAGTAAAATCAGCCAAAGCGATCTGGAGCTCTTCAGAATTAAGAAGAGCATGATCAAAAGCTGTTTTCGTTACCCCAAAGTATATAAAATGAGGGTCAGAACCCAAAAGCTGTTGTGTGCGGGTGCGTCCTTGCATTAATAAGTTAATGCACTGAGAGAAGCGTATAAACAACTGTTGCAGAGGGCGATAAGGAAGAAAAATCCACTCAAGTGCTCCAAAGTCAGGAGTAAATTGACAGAGCACGCCTGTAAGACTGAGGAGTATTTAATAGGAGAAGGTAAACAGGATGATTTATCTGTAAACGAGTCAAAAATTTTTCTTTAATGGCTTGGTTAACAAGTGTTAATTCATGGCGTGCCTGGGGAAGAGTGTCCTCATAGAGGTTAAAGCAGGGTCACCCTTAAGGGTCTCAAATAAGTGGGCTAGTTGAGAGGTTGTTATGCTGAGTGAAGGTCGCAGCCAATTAATATGACCAAGGATCTTTTGGAGGTCATTTAGAGTTAAAGCCTTGGGAATTATAATTTCCAGTGTTTTAGGGCGAACACTATGGGTGTCAAGATAGTATCCTAGATACTTCCACGGGGTGAAAGACTGAACCTTTTCAGGGGCTACCTGTAAGCCAAAACCTTGTAATGCATATTGAACAGAGACAAGAAGTGAATCAAGTTGTTCTTGTTTGGGATGGGCTAGGAGAATGCCTCCATATAATGATATATAAGACGTGAGGGAAAGGCCCTTCGGAATGCTTAAGAGCCTTATCAACATAATATTGACAGATAGTTGGACTATTGACCATGCCCTGTGGGAGAACAGTCCGCTCATAATGCTGCATAGGATGGCAATTATTCGTAGAAGGAACTGAGAAGGCAAATTTAGCACGATCATCTGGATGGAGTGGGATGGTAAAAAAGCAATCTTTAAGATCAATAATAATAATATTATATGTTTGAGGAATACAGGCCGGATTAGGAATTCCTGGTTGGAGAGGTCCCATAGGGACAAGATGTTGATTAACAGCCCATAAGTTGTGAAGGAGCCTCCATTTTTTGGATTTTTTGGGGACACAGAAAATAGGTGTATTCCAAGGGCTGCAGGAAGGCTGGATGTGTCCGGACTCTAACTGTTCCTGGACAAGTTTTTTAAGGTGTTTTAATTTTTCTTCTTTAATGGGCCACTGCTCAACCCAAACAGGAGGGCCAGGTTTCCAGGTTAATTTTAGCAGAGGGTCTGTTTGAGCGGTGGCCCCTATGAATAAACCTGAGGGGTGCCAATTTGAACATTCCACTGGGAGAGTAAATCTCATCCCCACAATATAGTAGGTAAAGGAAGGATAAAGGGACAGATAGAAGCAGGCTGTCCATCAGGGCTATAGCAAACAATGGGAAGTGTACTTTGAAAAGGACACTGTGCTCTTCCAACTCCTGTGAGGGTTTCAGCGGTTTGCTTCTTGGGCCAAGAAGAGGGCCAGGAATCAGAGGAGAAGATAGTTATATCTGCCCCAGAATCCACGAGCCCTTTAAACACGTGATCATTGACCTGAACAGTAAGATATGGTTGGGAAGATTGTAACTTAGTAACCCAAAAAGCGTCAGTACTGCCGAAACCCCCAGCCCGTCTTGGGGTAGTGAGAGCAGAGGGGACTACAAAGGGAAGTAAAATTAGCTGTGCTATCTTATCAGAGGGAGTAATGTTCCAATAAGAGAGACTGGAAATCATGATTTTAATTTGACCTTCATAATCGGAATCTATTACACCAGGATGAACAGTTAGACCTTGAGATGTAATACTAGAGTGACCCAATAGGAGTCCTAAATATCCTCGACTCAGGGGTCCCCAAACCTGTGTTGCTATAAGAAAAACTTTTCCTGCCTCATCTATTATAGCCCCTTCTGCTAAGGGTAAATCTAGACCTGCACTCCCTTCCGTGGCTGCTTTTAAATCATTGACTTGCAAACGTTGCTGTTTGGAGTCTATGCTGTGGTCTCGACACTCCACACTCGGGGGCTCCCTGGATTTTTTGGGGCACGAGAGCTTTCACCCCTCTTCCCGTTTCCTGACATAGGGTTGCCTTGATTGTTAAATTGAGATCTGCACTGCTTAGCCCAATGACCACCTTTACCACAACGGGGACACTTTCGGGTTGGAAACTTAGTGTTGGCATTTTTGTTTTCTAAACTGTGAAGTCCTTCTTAAAATGTCCAGGTTTGCCACACCCAAAACAGGTGGCAGTGGATGGACGGAGAGCTGCCGCTAATACTTGTGCCTTATGAGTTTCTGTGCCAACATTTTGACATGCTCTAATCATTTCAGCTACATTAAGATTCTGTGCCTTTAAGGGGGCTAAAACAGCTGGACAGTGACAGTCAGCATTAGCATTTTCGTAAGCGAGCTGGAGACAAAGAACTTCAGCCGCTTGTTGATTATCTACCTGTTGGGAAATGGCCATTTGGAGGCCGTTGATAAAATCAATGTAAGGCTCGTTTGCTCCTTGGCGAATAGTGGCGAATGAGCCGGTGGGTGTTCTGGAGTCAGGGATTTCACTCCAGGCTTTGGTGGCAGCATTGGAGGCTTGACTGAATACTTGCCTATTCATCTGACTCTGGGCCTGGGGAGTGAAATTATTCCCAACACACAGGAGCATGTCAAGACTAACAGGAATATTATGGTTAAGATAGTCCATGGCATAAAGGTTACAATGTTTCTTGCATTCTTGACTCCATATGCTAAATTGAGCAGGGGTTAAGACTATTCGCATTAAAACGTTCCAATCCCAGGGGGTCATCTCATAGTTTTGTCCTACAGCTTCTACAATTCCTTTTGTAAAGGAACACTGTAAACCATTCTCTATCATGCTTTTACGGAGTTCTTTAAAAACTTGAAAGTCAAGGCCATCGTGACGGGGTGGTCCTGATCCCCGAATGACAGGATAAGCAGAAAACCCCTCTTTCTCATGGCCCTCTCGCAAACATCTTTCCATAAGAGACTCATGTTGAGAGAAATCAGCCTTGGGAGGCGTGGAAAGAGGAGGGTCATAAACATTTTCTTTACTAGGGGAGGGAGAAGAAGGAGCTGCCTGTAGGGGCTGTAAAGCGAGGCGGCAGTGATGCCAAGCAATAAGAACTGAAGTTGGGATGTTCATGTCATGAATGATGTTACTGATACTTTCCCATGCTTCTACATCAAGGTTTTCCCACAAGGGATACCAAGGACAGGCAGACTCAATTAAAAGCAGAAGTTGGGTAAGGGCTTCTTCTGACACCTTAAGCTTAGAGGTCTTTAACAATCCCAACAACTGGGTTTTGTGTTGATGTTGTTCAGGAGAAAGAGAATTCCCCATAGCAAGGAGGAATAGGAAAATGTAGAAAAGAATGATAGGAAATCTCCTGGCCCGAAGCCTGAAATCCCTTGAGGGAGTGTACGAGAAAGCCCCACCGCTCCCGGGGCTATAGCAGCCTGAGATGAGAACGTCCGGGAAAGTTCTGCCTGCAGAAAATCCCACCTTTCCCGGGGATGTAACAGCAGCCCGAAATGGACGCGTCCTGTACTTACCATCTTCATGGATTGAGTGCGAGGATGTCTACAGGATCCTCACACAGGGCACCATCTGTCGCAGCAGCAATGGTTGTCGGGATGGCAGAGACAGTAACCAAACACAACTCTTACAGAGAAGTGGGGCCAGGAGGGTCACTCTGAGGAGTCGACCCTGGCTTCAGTCCCAGGAGTTTATTTATAGTCAATACAGTAAGCAGTGAAGCAAATAACAGAACAATGGGCTTTGGGTGCGGGCGAGGGAGAAGGAATTCAGGTAAACAAGCCAATCAGTAAAGGGAGAATAGGTTTGGGAAAACAAGTCATGACAAGTTTCAACATGTTGAGGACAAGTCTCAACATGCTGGGCAGCATAGAGGCCTGTGGGGGCTGCAGTTGTCAATAGTGCAGCCATGTTTAAATGGCATATATCCCCACAAGAGGCTGAAAACTTTCCCCCTTGAGAACAGGAACAAGACAAAGATGCCCTTTACCACCACTCCTATTTAACAGTGTGCTGGAAGTCCTAGCTAGGACAATAAGGCAAGAAAAAGAAATAAAAGGCATCCAAATTGGTAACAAAGAAATAAAACTATCTCTATTTGCAGACGATATGATTCTATACTTAGAAAACCCAAAAGACTCCAAGAGAAAATTACTGGAACTAATAGAAAGATTCAGCAGAGTAGCAGGATACAAAAAACAATTGTATTCATATACACCAATAAACAGAATGATGAAAAGGAAATCAGGAAAACAATACCATTTATAATAGCACCTAAAAAAATAAAATACTTAGGAATAAATCTAACCAGGGATGTAAAAGATTTATAAAAAGAAAACTACAAAACACTGCTTCAAGAAACCAAAAGAGATCTCCATAAATGGAAAAACATACCAAGCTCATGGATAGGTAGACTCAACATTGTGAAAATGACATTTCTACCCAAAGTAATTTACAAATACAATGCAATCTCAATCCAAATAACAACAGCATTCTTTAAAGAGATGGAAAAACTAATTATTAACTTTATATGGCCAGGGATGAAGCACCAGATAAGTGAGGCACTATTGAAGAAGAAGAATAAAGCAGTAGAACTCACACTACGTGACCTCAAAACCTACTATACAGCTACAGTGGTCAAAACAACCTGGTACTGGTACAACGACAGTTACATTGACCAACGGAACAGAATTGAGAACCCAGATGTAAATCTATCCACCTATGGTCACCTGATCTTTGGCAAGGGCTCAAACCCATCAAATGGGAAAAGACAGTCTTTTAAACAAATAGTGCTGGCCAAACTGGATGTCCATCTGCAAAAAAATGAAACAGGACCCATACCTCACAGCGTATACAGAAACTAATTTAAAATGGATCAAAGACCTAAATATAAAGCCAAAAACTATTAAGTTCATAGAAGAAAAAATAGGATCAACACTAGAGGTCCTAATACATGGCATTAACAGGATACAACCCATAACCAACAACACACAAACTCCAGAAGATAAGTTAGACAACTGAGATCTCCTAAAAATTAAACACTCATGCTCTTCAAAAGACTTCACCAAAAAAGTAAAAACAGAACGTACAGACTGGGAAAAATTTTTGCACATTACAAATCAGATAAAGGTCTAGTCTCTAAAATCTACAAGAAAACCCAACACCTCTACAACAAAAAGACAAATAATCCAATTAGAAAATGGGCAAAGACTATGAACAGACACTTCACCAAAGAAGACATTCATGCAGCCAACAGACACACAAGGAAGTGCTCATGATCACTAGCCATTAGAGAAATGCAAATCAAAACCAGAATAAGATACCATCTCACCCTGGAAGTACAGGCACGAATCAAAAAGCAGAAAATAACAAATGTTGGAGAGGCTGTGGGGAGATTGGAACTCTTATGCACTGCTGGTGGGAATGCAAAATGATACAACCATTTTGGAAAACGGTATGGTGCGTCCTTTAAAAGCTAGAAATAGAAATACCATATGATCCAACAATCCCACTCCTAGGAATATATCCTAAAGAAATAAGAGCCGTCATTCGAATAGACATATGCACACCCATGTTCATTGCAGCATTGTTCATAATAGCAAAAAGATGGAAACAACGTAGACGCCCATCAAACAGATGAATGGATAAACTATGGTACATATACACAATGGAATACTAAGCAAGGATAAAGAACAATGATGAATCTGTGAAACATCTCACAACATGGATGAATCTGGTGGGCATTATGCTGAGTGAAATAAGTCAATCACAAAAGGACAAACATTGTATGAGACCACTACTGTAAAAACTCATGAAAAGATTTACACACAAAAAGAAACAATATTTGATGGTTATAAGGGATGGGAGGGGGGTGGGGGTGGAAAAATACTAAATAGACAATAGATAAGTGGTAACTTTGGTGAAGGGTAAGACAGTAGACAATACTGGGGAAGCCAGCACAACTTGTCCAAGGCAAGGTCATGGAAGCTCCACAGACACATCCAAACTCCCTGAGGCACTGAATTGCTGGGCGGAGGGCTGCGAGGGCCATGGTCTCGGGGAACATCTAGCTCAATTGGCATAACACAGTTTATAAAGACAATGTTCTACTTTCTACCTTGGTGAGTAGCCTCTGGGGGTTTAAAAGTCTGTGAGCAGTCATCTAAGATACTCCACTGGTCTCACCCCTTCGGGAGCAAGGGAGAATGAAGAAAACAAGATACAAGGGAAAGATTAGTCCAAAGGACTAATGGACCACAACTACCACGGCCTCCACAAGACTGAATCCAGTACAACTAAATGGTGCCTGCCTACCACCACTGGCTGCTGTGACTGGGATCACAACAGAGGGTTCTGGACAGAGCTGGAGAAGGATGTAGAACAAAATTCTAATGCACAAAAAAAAAAGACCAGATTTACTGGCCTAAAAGAGACTGGAGAAACCCCAAGAATATGGCCCCCAGACATCTTTTAGCTCATTAATGAAGTCACTACTGAGGTTCACTGTTCAGCCGGGGATTGGACAGCCCCATAAAACAAAATGGGACTAATGAGGCACCGCAATCCAGGGACAAGGACTAGAAGGCAGAAGGGGACAGGAAAGCTGGTGATAGGGAACCCAAGGTTGAGTAAGGACAGTGATGAGGTGTAGTGGGGTTGTTAACCATTGTCATGGGGCAACATGTGTAATAACTGTTTAACGAGAAACTATTTTGTTCTGTAAACTTTCATCTAAAGTGAGAATAGCAGCACAACTGGAAGAGTGTAGTCGATGTCACTGAACTATGCATGTAGAAATTTTTGAAATGGTGTATTTTTGGTTATGTATATTTTCACCAAAAAAAGGGTCGAGAAGGGAGAGGGTTGACATATCGTGGGGTTGTTAACCAATGTCATAAAACAATATGTGTACTACTGTTTGAGAAACTATTTGTTCTGTAAACCTTTACCTGAAGTACAATAAAAAAAGGGGGCGGGGAACTCATGAAAATGTTTACACACACAGAAAGAAACAATCTTTGATGGTTACGAGGGACGGGAGGGGTGGAAAAATACTAAATAGACAATAGATAGGTGGTAACTTTGGTGAAGAGTAAGACAGTATACAATATTGGGGAAGCCAGCACAACTTGTCCAAGGCAAGGTCATGGAAGCTCCATAAATACATCCAAACTGCCCGAAGGACCTAATTACTGGGCTGAGGGCTGTGGGAACCATGGTCTCAAGGAACATCTAGCTCAATTGGCATCACATAGTTTATAAAGAAAATGTTCTACATTCTACTTTGGTGAGTAGCATCTGGGGTCTTAAAAGCTTATGAGCAGCCATCTAAGATACTCCACTGTTCTCATCCCGAATGGAGCAAGGGAGGATGAAGAAAACCAAAGACACAAGGGAAAGATTATTCCGAATGACTAAAGGACCACAAGAACTACAGCCTCCACCAGACTGAGTCCAGCACAACTAGATGGTGCCCAGCTACCACCACCGACTGCTCTGACAGATATCATAATAGAGGGTCCTGGACAGAGCTGGAGAGAAATGTAGGACAACATTCTAACTCACAAAAAAAAAAAAAAAAAAAGATCAGACTTACCGGTCTGACAGAGACTGGAGAAACCCCAAGAGTATGGCCCCTGGATACACTTTTAGCTCAATAATGAAGTCTTTCCTAAAGTTCACCCTTCAGCCAAAGATTAGATAGGCCCATAAAACAAAACAAGACTAAATGGGCACACCAGCCCAGGGGCAAGGACGAGAAGGTAGGAGGGGACAGGAAAGCTGGTAATAGGGAACCCAAGGTCGAGAAGGGGAGAGTGTTAACATGTCTTAGGGTTAGCAAGCAATGTCACAAAACAATATGTGTACTAATTATTTAATGAGAAACTAGTTTGTTCTGTAAACCTTCATCTAAATTACTATTAAAAAAAAGTCCAGAAATAAATCAAAACATCCATGGTCAATTGATTTTTGACAAGAGTGCCAAGTCCAGTCAATGGGGAAGATGGAATCTCCTCAATAAATTAGATTTCCACATGTGGAAGAATGAATCAGGATCCATGCTTCACACTATACAAAAAAACTATTCAAAATGGACCAAGGACCTAAATGTGAAAACTAAAACCATAAAATTCTTAGAAGAAAATATAGGGGCAAGGCTATGTTTACCAATAGATTATCAGATATGACAACAAAAGTATGAGTAGCAAAAGACAAAATAGGTAAACGAGACCCCATAAAAATTAAATACTTGTGTTCATCAAAGGACTTTATCACACACAACAAAGTGAAAAGACAACCTATAGATTGGGGAAAATTTTCAGGAACCATATATCAGATAAGGGACTAGTGTCCATTGTATATAAAAACTTCTACAACTTAACAAGAAAAAGATGAATAGCTCAATTTAAAAAATGAGCAAAGAAAAGACATTTCATCAAAGAGGATATTCAAATGGCCAACAAGCACACGAAAAGATGCTCAGCGTCATTAGCCATTATGGAGATGCATATTAAAACCACAATGAGGTACCACCTTGCCCCCATTACAATGGCAATGATCAAAAAAAAAGGAAAACAACAGGTATTGGTGAGGTCATGGAGAAACTGGAACCCTCTTACACTGCTGGTGGGAATATAAAATGGTACAACCATTGTGGAGAACAGTTCGGCAGTTCCCCAAAAAGTCAAACATAGTACTTACCATATGACCCAGAAATCCTAATCCTAAGTATATATATACATACACATACATATATATATATACATACACCAGAAGAAGAGAAAGCAGGAATACAAACAGAAGCCTGTGCATCAATGTTCACTGTAGCACTTTCCACAAGAGCCAAATGGTGGAAACATCATGTATGTCCATCAACAAATGAATGGATAAACAAAATGTGGTGTATACACACAACGGAATATCACTCAGCCTTAAAGATAAATGAAGTCCTGATGCATGCCACAATATAAATAAGTCAGTCACAAAAGGACAAATACTGTATGATCTCACTTTTATGAAATAAGCAAATATATAGAAATTGAAGATTATTAGTGTCCACTAGGGGTTGGAGGAAGGGTGAAAGGGAAAGTTTTTGCTTGGGAGGCATTGAGTTTATTTTAATGTTGGTGGAATATTTTGGAAAAGCATAGCAACAATGGTGCACAACATGAAGAATGTAATAAATGTCATTGAACTGTACATTGTTGTACTGGTGAATGTTTTGGTACATATATTTTCACTACAATAAAAACTTAAAAAAAAAAAGAGAGAGCGAAAAGACAACCCACAGAACGGGAGAAAATATTTGGTAACCAGATATTTGATAAGGGGTTAATATCCAGATAAATAAAGAACTTCCACTCCTGAAGTGTGGGCTGCACATGGTGACTTTCTTGAAAGAGTACAGCATGGAAGGGGGAAAAAAAGTCACTTTACAGTGGAGAAAGATAACAAACACTACTTCAAGCTAGGTGATCATGGTAAACATCAACAGTGACAAATGTCATATTGATAGCATGTAGTTTTGACTTGATAAGTTGAGAATGGCACTTCACCTCTGTAGTCTTCCTCTCCAGTCTAATCATGAGAAAAAATCAGACAAACCTCAACTGAGGGACATTCTATGAAATACCTTACTAATACTCCTCACAAGTATCAAGGTTTGAGGAAAAAACCAAGAAAAGTCTGAGAAACTGGCACAGCCAAGAGGAGACTAAGGAGATATGACTTTTAAATGTAACATGGTATCCTGGATAGAAAGAGAAAAAAGACAAAGGGAAAAACTTAGGAAATATGAATAAAGTATGGGCTTCAGTCAATAATAATCTATCAATATCAGTTCTTTAATTGTGACAAATACACCATACGAATTTAAGATGATGGACTGTATGAAAAAGAACATGGCATCAGAATTGGAGAAAGACTCATCAACAACCCGTCAAATGCAGATGACAACAACCTTGCTTACCAATAGTGAAGACAACTTAAAACGTTTATCCATAAAAGTCAAAGACTACAGCCTTCAGTATGGATTATATCTGAACATAAAGAAAAAATAATCCTCACAACCAAACCAATAAACAACACTATGATAAATGGTGAAGAAATTGAAGTTGTCAAGGATTTCATTCTATGTGGATCAACAATCAAAGATCATGGAAGCAGCAGTCAAGAAATCAAACAACGTATTGCATTGGGAAAATCTGTTGTAAAAGACCTCTTCATAGTGTTAAAAAGCAAAGATGTCACTTTGATGAATAAGGTGCACCTGACCCAAGCCAGTCTTCTCAATCGTCTCATATGCATGTGAAAGCTGGACAACGAAAAAGGAAGATGGAAGGAGAATTGATATATTTGAATGGTGGTGTTGGCAAAGAATATTGTCTATACCATGGATTTTCAGAAGAACAAACAAATCCATCTTGGAGAAGTACAGCCAGAATGCTCCTTAAGAAGTGAGGATGGCAAGACTTCTCCTTGCTTACTTTGGTAACGTCATCAGGAAAGACCAATCTCTAGAAAAGGACATCATATTTGGTAAAGTAGAGGATTAGTGAAAATGAGGGAAATCCTCCATGAGATGGTTTTACAAGCTGGCTGCAACAATGAACTGAAACATACCAAAGATTGTGAGGATGGCACAGGACTGGAAAATGTTTCCTTCTGTTGTACATAAGGTTGTTATGAATCAGAGCTGACTCACCAGCAGCTAACAACAACAACAAAAAATACAATAATTTAAGATGTTAATAATGGGGAAAGTGAGTGTAGCATATACAGAAACTTTCTGTATTAACTTTGCAATAATTCTGTAAATCTAAATTTGTTCTAAAGTAAACAATATACTGAAAAAATATTCACTTTGACTCACTCATGTATTCATTCACTCAATGGATTTCATTATTTACTGAGCACCTACTATGCCCCAGGCACTGCTCTAGTCTCTGGAGATACAAACAGCAAAGAAAACTCAACTTGGTTCTTGCCATCAGAGGGCTTATAGTCCAGTGGAAAATAAAACATGAACACTGAGAGTTGTTAAGCAATAGAAGGAAAACGTCACTAGATTCAAATTTTTAAATTACCTTCTCAAGTCTTCTTCACAGAAAAAGACTTTACACTAATGGTCTTTGAGAAGTTAAAGCTCTTGGCTGAAAATCATCAAATTCAGAAATTTGAGTCAAAGGTCTGTGTTTCCAAAGAGGAGCAAAAGGCAGCTCTGGAGCCAAACAATGCGAAACCCTAAGAGGAGGCCCTACCTCTTGGCCCTAGCAGTCACAGTGATTCTGAGGCTAGAGCTATAGCAGAGGGTCAGGTTGGCTGCTGGCACCCTACAAGCTAGAGTTACACTGGGGGCAAGATGTGTAGGGAGGAGGCAACATGCCTGAATAGTGTCCCCTAAAATTCATTTATCAACCTCAGAATGTGACCTTATTTCTCAATAGCGTCTTTGCATATGTTAAGATAAGGTCATACTGGATTAGGGTGGGCCCTAAATCCAGTGGCTGGTGTCCTTGTAAGAAGACATGCGAACATAGAGATTCAAACAGACACACAGGGCAGAAGGCCACATGGCAACTGAGGCAGAGATTGGAGCGATGCAGCTGAAAGTCAAAGAATGCCAAAGATTACCAGCAATGCCAGAAACTAAGAAAAGGCAAGGAAGGATACTTCGCTTAGCCTTCAAAGAGACACTGCTGACATTTTGATTACAGACTTCTGGCCTCCAGAACTGCAAAGAGAATAAATGTGTTATTTTCAGCCACCTAGTCTGTGGTATTTTGTTTCAGAAGCCCTAGCGTTACTGAAACCGGGAAGGTGGGTCCTTGTCTGGCACCTTCAGACTTGCAAATTATCTGGACATCGGTCTTTGAGAAAGTAACTTTATTGCAATGTGCAGAGCAAGAAGCTGTGAAGAAGTTCCTCAGATCCGACTCCTTGAGCTACAGGGAAGCAGGGCTTATATGTGATTTGGGCAGCAAGATGGCGGCCGAGCAGGTGCACTGGGGAGGGAAAATTCTAGATGACGGCCAGGAAGCAGGAGATGACGTGGCTCTTGTCGGACTTCTCCCTTCAGAACAAGGTCCAGGTGATGATTTTCCTTCTCATTCATTCCTCCTGTTGCTTTGTCCTCTGTTGAGGTCAATTAGTGGTCACAGCTGGCAGGATGCTCATGTAGGGTGGGCCAAATCTGGCTTGGGCTAGTTTAAGGACTAATGAGCATTTACTGGTATTTGTAGGGTCAGGTTTTGCTAGGAAACTAGTGCAATGTCTTACTGGGGTGCTGTCCCACAGTGGTTGTGCAGGCAGGACAGGTGGATGGGCAGCCATGACAGGGCAGGCTCCACCCAGCTGCACAGGGACCCATGCATGCACCCATCCTTCAATTCTCACATTTCACTCATTCATTTTCTGAGCATGAATTAAATGCCTATGGAGCCCTGGTGGCATAGTGGTTACAAGCTAACCAAAAGGTCAGCAGTTCGAATCCACTAGCTGCTCCTTGAAAACCATATGGGGCAGTTCTACTCTGTCCTGTAGAGTCACTATGAGTCGCAATTGACTCGAAGGCAACAGGTTTAGTTTCTTTTGGTTTATATGCCTGCCAAGCACTAGTCCCTCCACAATAAAAAGACCTGATGGACAGACATATGTATACCAGGTGACATTGGGAAAAATTGTTTCAGACAACAGAAGAACATTTACTAATGTGTAGAAACTTGAACGAGCATGAAACCTTCATGACATTGTAAGTGGTTCAGTGATGCAAGGACATGGAGTGCAACTGAAGAGAGAAGACTGCAAAAGGAGACTGTAGAGGATGTCAGAGGCCAGGTCATGAAGGACTCTACTGGTCCTAAATGGAGTTTACATTTTATTTTGATGACACAAAACAGCCAATGAAGGGCTTCAAGCAAAATGTGTATTTGATACAGATTTTAACAAAAATAATTTTGCCAGCTGCTTCTACTATTATGTGGAGACTGGACTAGATAGGACCAACCTGAATACAGGTACATTCAGAAAGGAGAGTGAGTGGGATTTAATACCTCATTAGATGTGGGAAGCAAAGCAGAGGGAGGGTTCAGGGATTACTTCTAAGTTTCTGGCCTGGGTGAGTACGAGGGGCGCCAGAGTGGAGTAATAACGACAATAAACACAAACACTGTGTCTTAGGCTGGGTTCTCTAGAGAAGCAAAACTAGTAAAGCATATAAATATATATAGAGAGAGAGAATTATATCAAGGACTGTAGAGGCTAGAATGTCCCAAGTCTGTGGACCAGGATAGATGTCTCGCCCAATTCATGGAGCCACAGAAGCTGGCAAGCCCAAGATCAGCAGTTCAGAGAGCAGGGCTCTGCTCACAGGCTGTGAAGATCGACGAATCCCAAGTTTGGCAGATAAGCAGACAGCTCAAGTCCCAAGAACCGGAGGTGAGACAACAGGAGACAGCCACAGGATCTAGAGAGAACAAACAGCCAGAAAATCTGCTTATATTCTGATGCAAGCCACCCCTCCAAGGACTCACAGTATATTCAATCATGGAAGTGATCACATATAAACACTGAGAATCATGGCCCAGCCAAGTTGACACACATTCTTAACCATCACAGTCCACCCCTTGTCAACTTGGCACATGTACAAATCTCCTTAAACCATACATGATCTCTGAATAAAGACAATTAGAAAGTCATACTTGAGCCTAACATGACAACTAGTAGGCATACAACAGAAAATGCACATCCTATATTTTACAAGTGAAGGAAACACAAATATTTGAAGCATGCATACAAAGCAAATATACTCGTAACAGTTACAGTCCCTGTTTCTGCAACTGATCACATGGCCATAACTGGTATTTAGAACTACCTTCCAGCACCCATTCCATATTCCCTTTACCTTCAGCAAGCACCTCACCTGGTTGTGGTTCTTTGCCTGGTGGAGTGACCCAAACCTTCATTTCTGAAGGATCTGAGTCATTAGTAGCCATGTTGGAATTAGGTTGTTGTAGTTTCCCATTGACTTTAATCACAGGGCATGCTAGTACTAAGAGATGCCCTAAGGAATCTCCTGCATTCCAGACATATCTTCTTTACCTCCATTATGTAATATCAATCTGATTTCCTCTTGGTAATCAGGATCAGTCACACCAGTCAGTATGGTAACTCCCTTCTTTGCCTGTTGGTCCAGAGGCATAAGGAGCCCAAAGTGGCCAGGTGGCATTCTTAGCCTCCAGTTCAATGGAATCAGTGATGTGTCTCCAGGTTGGGGCATTCCACCATTTGGAACCAAGACCTCTAGACCTTCAAATCATAAGGTCATAGGGGCAAGAAGCAAAAATCTTGCAAGTGGGTCACTAGGGGTAATAGTGAGTGGTGACACTCCCATTTTCACCCCTTGATTCCGGGACCCATTAATCCTGGCTATAGGAGAAACAACATCATATATTGGGCACTGGTTTAGAGCATATACAGCCTCCTGGAGAACATTGCCCCAACCCTGCAAGATATTGCCACCTAGCTTGTGCCATAATTGTGTCTTTATAAGGCCATTCCATCATTCTATTAATCCAGCTGCTTCAGGATGATAGGGAACATGGTAAGACCAGTGAATTCCATGGGCATGGGCCCACTGCCACACTTCATTTGCTGTGAAGTGAGTCTCTTGATCTGAGGCAATGCTGTGTGGGATACTGTGACAGTGGATAAGGCATTCTATAAGTCCACAGATGGTAGTTTTGGCAGAGGCATTGCATGCAGGAAGGCAAATCCATATCAAGTAAGTGTCTATTCCAGTAAGGACAAAATGCTGCTCTTTCCATGATGGAAGTGGTCCAATGTAATCAACTTGCCACCAGGTTGCAGGCTGATCACCTTGAGGGGTGGTGCCATATTGGGGACTCAGTGTTGGTCTCTGCTTCTGGCAGATTGTGCACTCAGCAGTGGCTGTAGCCAAGTCAACCTTGGTGAGTGGAAGTCCATGTTGCTGGGCCCATGCATAACCTCCGTCCTGCCACCATAGTCACTTTGTTCATGAGCCCATTGAGCAATGACAGGAGTAGCTGGGGAAAGAGGATGACTGGTTTCCACAGAACGCGTCATCCTATCAACTTGATTGTTAAAATCATCCTCTGCTGAGGTCACCCTTTGGTAAGCATTCACATGAGACACAAATATCTTCACTTCTTTGGCCCATTCATAGAGGTCTATCCATATACCTCTTCCCCATAAATCCTTGTCTCCAATTTTCCAATCATGCTCCTTCCAAGTCCCTGACCTTCCAGCCAAACCATTGGCCACAGCACATGAATCAGTATATAATCACACATCTGGCCATTTCTCCTTCCAAGCAAAGTGAACAACCAGGTACACTGGTCAAAGTTCTGCGCATTGAGAGGATTTCCCTTCACCACTGTCCTTCAGGGAGATCCCAGAAAGGGGCTGTAGTGCTGCTGCTGTCCACTTTCGAGTGGTGCCTGCATATCGCATAGAACCATCTGTAAACCAGGCATGAGTTTTCTCTTCTTCAGTCAACTGATCATAAGGAATTCCCCATGAGGCCATAGTTGCAGACTGGGAGATGGAAGGTAATGTGACAGGAGTGGAGACCATGGGCATTTGGGCCACTTCCTCATGCAACTTACTTGTGCCTTTGGATCCTGCTCGGGCCCAATCTCATATATACCATTTCCATTTAATGATGGAGTGCTACTGTGCACGTTCAACTTTACGACTCCATAGGTCAGACGATACCCAGTTCATGATGGGCAGCTCAGGCCACATGGTGACTTGGTGTCCCATGGTTAAGCATTCAGTCTCTACTAAGGCCCAGTAACAAGCCAAAAGTTGTTTCTCAGAAGGAGAGTACTCATCCTCAGAGGATGGCAGAGCTTTGCTCCAAAATCCTAAGGGTCTGCGCTGTGATTCACCAATAGGCGACTGCCAAAGTCTCCAAACAGCATCTCTATCTGCCACTGACACTTCAAGCACCATTGGATCAGTTGGATCATATGGTCCAAGAGGCACAGTGGCTTGCACAGCAGCCTGAACCTGTTGCAGATCCTTCTCTTGTTCTGGTCCCCACACAAAACTAGCAGCTTTTCAAGTCACCTGATAAACAGGCTGGAGTAGCACACCTAAATGAGGAATATGTTGCCTCCAAAATCCAAAGAGGCCCACTAGACATTGTGCCTCCTTTTTAGTTGTGGGAGCGGCCAGATGCAATAACTTATCCTTCATTTTAGAAGGAATATCTTGACATTCCCCACGCCACTGGACCCCTAGAAATTTCACCAAAGTGAAAGATGTCTGGATTTTTATGGGATTAATTTCCCACCCTCTAGCATGCAAATGTTTTACCAATAAGTCCAGAGTCATTGACACTTCTTCCTTACTAAGTCCAATAAGTGTAATGCCATCAATGTAATGGGCCAATGTGACATCTTGTGGAAGGAAAAGGCCATCAGGATCCCTGTGGACTAAATTATGACATAGGGCTGGAGAGTTGATGTTGCTTTGAGGTAGGCAAGTGAAGGTGTATTGCTGGCCTTGCCAGCCGAAGGCAAACTGCTTCTGGTGGTCCTTTGAAACAGGTATGAAGAAAAACGCATTAGCTAGATCGATAGCTGCATACCAGGTACCAGATGTATTAATTTACTCAAGCAGTGAAACTACATCTGGAACAGCAGCTGCAATTGGAGTCACCACCTGATTAAGTTTTTGATAATCTACTTTCATTCTCCAAGATCCATCTGTTTTTTGCATAGGCCAAATAGGCGAGTTGAATGGGGATGTGATGGGAATCACCACCCTGCATCGTTCAAGTCCTTGATGGTGGGAGTAATTTCTGAAATCCCTCCAAGAATGCAGTATTGCTTTTGGTTTACTGTTTTCCTAGGTAGGGGCAGTTCTAATGGCTTCCAGGTGGCTTTTCCTACCATAATAGTCCTTACAGTATTTGTCAGGGATCCGATGTGGGGGTTCTGCCAGTTGCTCAGTATATCTATTCCAATTATGCATTCTGGAACTAGGTAGGAAAATCACTACAGGATGGGTTTGGGGACCCACTGGACCTACTGTGAGACAGATATGAGCCAAGACCCCATTAATAACCTGACCTCCATATATTCCACTCTGACTGGTGGGCCACAGTGATGTTTTGGGTCTCCTGGAATTAGTGTCAGTTCAGAGCCAGTATCCAGTAATCCCCAAAAGTCTGATTATTTCCTTTTCCCCAATGAACAGTCATTCTCATAAAAGGCTGTAGATCCCTTTGGGGAAGGCTGGGAGAAAGATTAACAGTAGAAATTCTTGGCAGTGTATTAAAGTCCTTCTTCAAGGGGACCTGGCCTCCCCTTCATTCAATGGGTTGTGGGTCTTCAAACTTGCTCATATCTGGGAATTTATTGAAGGACCATGACTCTCTATTCTGGCGATTTGAGTTAGACTGCTTTTCACTGACCTAGAATTCATCCATTTGTACAGATCAAGTAAATGTTTAGTAGATTTCCTATCTATTTCACTCCTAGGGACACCATGATTAAGTAGCCAATGCCATAAGTCCATACAAGGCAGACTATTCTGATTACTGCTTTGACTCCTCTGTCCATTACTGTAACCGCACGAACCTTGTCTTTGTCGATTGAGTGCCAGCTCTTGACTCCTACAACTACGGGGTTTAATCAGCCCCATTGTAGTTAGGTGTCTTAATTCGGTTAGGGCAGTTCCCAGTGTCAGATCTGACTTACATAAAATAGCCATCACAGCAGTCTTAAAGGATGCTGGAGCTCCCTTCACAAATTTGTTCCTCACCGTTATGGTAAAACCTGTGTCCTCTAGGCACTCCATATTTGGGTCTGGTGGTCTAACCTGATAAATCCACTCTAGCATACCAATTTCCCTAACTGGATACCTTCTTCTACAGTATACCTAGGCAGGGCTGGTACTTCAACATGATTTAGTGTAGGCCACCTCACAATCCATGCTTCAGCAACCCAACCAAATAAACTATTAGATCCTTTCCTAACTTCTCAAGCTGAAAAATTGAATGAAGAATCTGTGCTTAGTGGGCCCATATCAATAAAACGCAGACTGATCCATCTTTATGTTCCTTGCACCATTATCCCACACCCTTAATAACCATTCTCACATATATTGCCCAGGTTTCCGTTTGTACATATTAGAAAAGTCAAGCAGTTCTTTCGGAGGGTAGTTTACCTTCTCCTGGGTCACACTTTTTACTTCATCTTTTGGGGCTGGCTGTACTAAAGTCTAGTTATAAGTCTAGAAGCAAAAATGAGTGGTGAGTATGTTCTGCGAACATTCAGCAATGTCTTGTAAGGCTTCTGCCTCAGCCAATGCCCCAGGCAATGACTCATATGCTTCCCTTGGCAATGACTTAGACAAAGGCTCTTCAGACATAGCTGGGTTAATCTTATCAGATGGGGGCAGAGGGGCTAATGGTTTTACTGGGGAGGGTGGCTTAGCAGAAAAAATGGAGAGATCTCTTCAGATGGGAGTGAGAGAAATGGTTCTGTTGGCAGGAGTGATTCAACACAATTTAGGGACTCATTGTCCCCAGCTTCCTGATTATCTGCCCATATGTGGCACAGTGGTTAAGAGTTCAACTACTTAACCAAAAGTTCGGCAGTTCAAATTCACCAGCCACTCATTGGAAATCCTATGGGGCAGTTCCACTCTGTCCTATAGGGTTGCTATGAGTCAAAATCAACTCAACAGCAACAGGTTATGTCTCCATCCCAAGTTTCAGGATTCTATTTCTTCCCAATCAATGCCCTCACTTAACTTCAGACACCATTCGAGGTTGCGAATTCAATTGGTGTTGTAATTCAGCCACTCTTATGATAAGACTCTAGGATTGGTTTTTGACAACATCAGCTCTGTTATTACAAGAAATAAGGCTTTCTTTCAGGGCACAAGTGGCAACTTTGAGGTCGTTTATGCTGCACTTGAGCTGTGACTCTGAAGTCCAAACTCATCTCTTTGTTTCAGCACTTTGTCTAGCGAAAGTAGGACCAACCAACCAGCTTCCTTATACTTCTCATTGAGACAAAATTGTAGAAAAGTATCAAACATGCAATCACCCAGAGCCTAGTCTCTCACCAACTCTTCATTTATTGATGGTGATATTTTGCCTATTTCTATTGCCACCTCATGCCATGGATTAGCAACGCCCTCTTTACTACTGGAAGCAGAGTCATCAACGTCTTTAAGACTAACCAGACTTGAGAACCAATTTAGAAAACTCATCCTTATGGTTTGTTTCTCTAGAACCCACTCTTGGTACCAAATGTCTAAGGCTGGGTTCTCTAGAGAAGCAAAACCAGTGAAGTGTATATAGATACAGATATGTATACAGATATATATGTATACAGATATATATACATATATGTAGAGAGAGATTTATCTCAAGGAAATGGCTCACACATTTGTAGAGGCTGGCAAGTCCCAAACCATGGGTCAGGGGTCAGCCTGGAGGCTTCTTCTGACTCACGTAGCTGCAGGGCTGATGAACCTAAGATTGGCAGGCAATACAGCAAGGCGTTTGCTCAAGTCCCAAGAATTGGAGGTCAGATGATGGCGAGCCAGATGCAAGATCCAGAGCAAGCAAAGCAGCAAGCTTTGCCAGAATGGCTATATATATTGCAGGCCAAACCCCTGAGGAAGCTCCTTTTACAACTGATTGGCTAATCACATCAGACCACAACATGGAGGTGATTACATTATTTCACAAAATGGAGGATAACTATGTCATTACATAGCTGCCAAACTACATCATTACATAGCTGCCAAACTACATCATTACATAATTGCCAAACCACTAAGAATCATGGCCCAGCCAAGCTGACACACAACCTGAACCATCGCATATATTAAATAAGCAATATTTGAAAGTTGTTATTGCTAAATAAACAGTACTCATTTTACATAAGCAAACACACTCACATAGGTAAATATGACGCTAAAGTAAAAATGGATCCAGTGTGGGTTTGTTTAGAATTAGCCAGTAAATTTGGAAGAAAAAGCAGGAATTGGGTGGGATGAAAGAGATGATTAGCCAGTTGATCTCCCAACCAAGAGTAGCCTTGGTGGAGGGGAAGGAGGAGGAAGATTATACAAACGCACTTGTGTTAGACAGATTCACGAGCACTTCTATGGAATTCTGTACCCAGCTAAAAATAGCTCTGCTGTACAATGACTTCTATAATTTTTAAGGTGGAAAATACATTAAGTATATGAATCAATTCTGAATGTTAAATATACTATACATGGTTTCACCGAATTAGCCATCACCTCTCAACTCTAAATCTGTTCACTCAGATGACTGCTAAGATGTATTTAGTGTTCTATTAGACGTCTCTCAGCATCCCTAAAGATCTATATGTACACACAAAGCTTCCATTTTGAAATAAAATCATCATGGCCATAGCTCGTTAGTATAAATCAGTTTTATTTTAAAACTTGAAGAGTATCTGAAATGATCTTAGTAGATTTATAGAAATGTAAAATATTATGTCTTTCTGAGTCAACTCAACATAAGTTTAACAAAACAGGTCGGAACTCTGGGACATGTACACACTGACAGAAGACTTTACAACCTCATTCTATAATTTACTTAATGGGGTTAAGCCCTTTACAGAGGTTGCACCACATAGCCAATGGCTAGAGCAGAGACAGAAACTGTCACCTTTTTGCCAGAAAATTTATTTTTTCACTAAACAAATCTCCATCCCAAACAACTAAACATGGAATTAGAACATTTTAGAGGGAAAAATTGTAGAGAAAGAAAATTACAGTCATGAAGTAATTTGGCTTTTCTCTTAATACTTCATCTTTCCTTTACTTATCCTAGAAAGTATTTTTACTTAAATGAATAAAAACACTTTAAATATTTTAAGTGAAATAAGAAACTAAAATAATTATTAGGTAATTTAGGTCAAACTGACCCTCTCATTCATGCCGTCATTCCAAAATACAAAAAATTGGATCCAAAGTATTTCATGTTTGAGAAGGTCTATATAATTGCCTCATTTAGGGGATTGACAGCAGATTTTAAGAACCTCTGGTGGCGTAGTGGTTAAGAGCCACAGCTGCTAACCAAAAGGTCAGCAATTCGAATCCACCAGCTGTTCCTTGGAAACCCTATGAGGTAGTTCTACTCTATCCTGTAGGGTTGCTATGAGTTGGAATTGACTCGATGTCAATGGGTTTGGTTTTCTGGTTTTATGTGGAAGGTAGCATCCCAGCCCTACTCCTTCCCTGATACCAATTTTCCTTATTAGTAAATGCTTATAGACGGTCCTGCAGTTTACAAAGCGCTCTTATGACTGGCAGTCCATTAAATTCTCACAATGACCCTGTGAGGCACGGAGTGTTGTCCTCATTTAACGGAGGAGGAGCTGAGGCCCATAGAGACTTGTCTTGGGTCACACAATGGATAACTGATAGAACACACAGTATCAGATCTTCCAACTCCAAGTGTCCTCTTCTTTCCACGCATTGTGCTGCCTACTAAAGCTGCTTCAATCTTTTCCTTATTCAAGATAATGAAAAGTAATTACCCACAAATTGTAGCTGCTAATTTTTCTACTACCAGCTAGTCTAATGCTTTCTGCTACCAGATCTTGGACAAAAGACTTTCACAGCTTTATCTGCAGAATGCTTACCACCGAATGTCCCAGATGACCCCCAAAGGATCCTTGGACAATGATGCAAACAAACACATCTCTAATTCCACTTCTCTATGTGATCTACTTACACTGGGTTTTGACCCAGAAGAGTCACATGTTCAGCAGCTCTGCATCCAATGAATCACCAGACATCATAGAAATGAAGTGACACTGTGGTCTGACTGAATTCAAAACCTGCAGCACCCTTCTGAGTACAGCTGAGGCTCTTGTTTTTCAGTGTGGTCCCATGACCAGCAGCCTCAGCCCCACCTGAGGCTTGTGAGAAATGCAGAATCTGGGACCTCACCCTAGATTCATGAATTAGAACCTGCAACAAAATCCTCCAGTAATGTACAAGAAATTAAAATTTGAGAAACACTACCTAGGAAAAATGACAAAGCAGGTGACTTCCTTCTCCCAAGTGCACCCCAATCCTGTCCACAGGTGTCAATCCGTTCTTCAGGCTCTCAGAAGTCCTTCTGACCAAGTCAAGTCCTCCAGCACCAGGCCACCTGCTTACCTGTTCTCCCAGAACATTCAATTCAGGTAGGTTTTATGGCCAAGTAAAATAACTTGGGCTAGTTCACACTAAGCACAAATAACTAATTGTGCCTGCAATTTGATAAGCCCTGAAAGAATGTTAACTGAGAGAACACAGCAGTAGCAAGAAGATTTTAAAGTCAGAAAACTCTGGGTTTACATCCCAGCTCTCTCAAATTATGAGCTTTGAGACTCTTAGAAGCTTAATTAACTTTCTTAACTTCCATTTCTGCCTCTGTAAAATGGCAGTGATAGCTACCTTGCAAAGGACGTAGAGGTAATGGAAAGCATCTCACACACAGCAGTTGCTCTCTTACTCTTGAGTGAATGAAACCAGAACCTCAGAGATAACTGAATTTCAAAACAGATTCAAATATTTAGTTGTTGTAATTCCAGCCAATATGGCCATGTGGGAAACATTCTGGAGTAGGTACGCATTGCTTGTGATTCATAAAATCACAAGCATCAACCACATCAGCCTAGGTACACTGGCAGTCACTGCACACCTCCACCTGACAACCTCTCCTGTAGTAACTTAAACTTTGGAGTCCTCTGATACAGAAGCTGTTTTTCTTTCTCCTTTAAGAAAATGTTTAATCAGTAAATTAAAGAGTCAAAAATAATAGCAGAGTCCGAAGGACTAATGGGCCACAGCTAACAAGGCCTCCACCAGACTGAGTCCAGTACAGCTAGATGGTGCCCGGCTACCACCACTGACTGTTCTGACTGGGATCACAACAGAGGATTCTGGACAGAGCTGGAGAAGGATGTAGAACAAAATTCTAACTCACAAAAAAAGACCAGATTTACTGGCCTGACAGACTGTGGAGAAACCCTGAGAGTATGGCCCCTGGACACCCTTTTAGCTCAGAGGTGAAGTCACTCCCAAGGTTCACCGTTCAGCCAGGGATTGGACAGCCCCATAAAACAAACGGGACTAATGAGGCATAGCAGTCCAGGGATAAGGACTAGAAGGCAGGAGGGGACAAGAAAGCTGGTAATAGGGAACCCAAGGTTGAGAAGGGACAGTGTTGACATGTCGTGGGGTTGTTAACCACTGTCATAAGGCAATATGTGTACTAATTGTTTAATGAGAAACTATTTGTTCTGTAAACTTTCATCTAAGGTAAAAAAAAAATTATGTGAGATCAAACTGACAACGGACACTCAAAATGTTTGATGGGAAGCCTAGGGGGCAGTGAATTGAAGATAATGGTGATGGAATAATTTGGAAAAGGATAGTGAGAATAGCGGCACAACTGGAAGAATGTAATCGATGTCACTGAATTGTACATGTAGAAATTTCTGAGATGGTGCATCTTTGGCTATGTATATTTTCAGCAAAAAAAAAGGTCCTCCAAGGTCGAGAAGGGAGAGTGTTGACATATCGTGGGGTTGTTAACCAATGTCATAAAACAATATGTGTACTGACTGTTTAATGAGAAACTATTTGTTCTGTAAACCTTCACCTAAAGTACAATAAAAAAAATTTTTTTAAAAAAGAAAACTTATAACAATAAATGTCTACCAAAAAAAAAAAAAAAGAAGATCTCAAATCAATAGCCTAATTCTAAAACTTGAGGAACTACAAAAGGAAGAGCAAACTAAGCTTAAAACTATCAGAAGGAAGGAAATAATAAGAAAGTCAAAGACAGAAAAACAATAGAATCAATGAAACCAAAAGTTGGTTCTTTGAAAATATCAATAAAATTGACAAATCTTTAGATAGACTGACAAAGAATAAAAGAGAAAATATGCAAATAACCAAAATAAGAAATGAAAGAGGGGAGATTACAACTGACCAGATAGAAATAAAGAAAATTATGACAAAACAACTGTACAGCAACAAACTGAGTAACCTAGATGAAATAGACAAAATTCTTAGAAGCACATGACCTACCTAAACTTACTCAAGAGTAAATAGAAAGCCTTTACAGACCCATAAAAAATGAAGAGATTGAATCAGTGATCAAAAACTTCCCAACAAGAAAAATCCTGTACCAGATGGATCCACTGGGGAATTGTACAAAACATTTAGAGGAAAATTGATGGTAATCTTACCCAAACTCTTCCAAAAGATACAGAAGGAAAGAATACTCCCTAATTCATTCTGTGAAGTAAACATAACCCTGATTACCAAAACAAAACAAAGACATCACAAGAACAGAAAACTACACGCCAATATCCTCAACAAAATACTAGTGAACAGAATCCAATAGCATATTAAAAGAGTCAAACAACATGACCAAGTGGTATTTATTCCAGGAATGCATGGATGGTTCAACACTAGAAAATCCATCAATGTAATACCCCACATCAATAGAACAAAGGAAAAGAACCACAAGATCATCTCTATGGATGAATAAAAAGTGTTTGATAAAATGCAACACCGTTTCTTGATGAAAACCCTAAAGAAGAATGGAATAGAAGGGAAAGTCCTCAATATGATTCAGGGCATATATGAAAAGCCAACAGCCAACATTATACTTAATGGTGAAAGACTGAGAACTTTCCCCCTGAAAATGGGAACAAGACAAATGCGCCCACTCTCACAACTGCTATTCAATGTTCTGTTAGAATCCTAGTCAAAGCAATAAGACAAGAAAAAAAAAGGTATCCAGATTGGAAAAGAAGAAGTAAAATTATCTGTATGCACAGATGACATGATCCTATATATAGAAAACCCCAAAGAGACAGAAAGGAAGCTTCTAGACCCAATACAGGAATTTAGCAAAGTTGCAGGATATGAGGTCAACTAACGAAAATTAGTTGGGGTCCTATACACCGGCAATGAGAAATCTGAAAGGGATATTAGGGAAATGACACCATTTATAATAGCATCTAAGAGGATAAAATACCTAGGAATAAATTTAACCAGGGATGTGAAGGATTTTATACAATGAAAATTATAAAACACTGCTGAAAGAGATTAAAGAAGACTTAAATAAATAGAAAGATATTCCATGTAAATAAATTGGAAGACTTAATATTATTAAGATGTCATAGTAACCAAAACAATCTTTAGATTCAATGCAATCTCAATCAAAATTCCAACAGCCTTCTTTACAGAAACAGAAAAACCAATCCTCAACTTCATATGGAATGCCAAGAGACCTCGAATAGATACAGCAATGTTGAAACAGATAAAGTAGGAGGATTCATACTTCCTGATTTTAAAACATACTAGATAGCTACAGTAATCAAAACATCCTGATACTGGGATAACAACAGACACACAGAACAATGGAATAGAATTGAGAGTTCAGAAAAAACCCCACTCATCTATGGTCAGCTGATTTTTCACAAGGGCACTAAGTCCATTAAATAGAGAAAGAAGAGTCTCTTCAATAAATAGTGTTGAGAAAATTGGATTTCCACATGCAGAAAAATGAGATAGGATCCATGACTCACACCATACACAAAAACAAATTCAGAATGGATTAAGAACCTATGTATGAAAAAATAGAACCATAAAATTCTTAGAAAAAAATGCAAGGGCAATGCTGTCAGGCCTAGCTTCCAACAATGGGTTAGCTAGTTTAATAACAAAAGTACAAACAGCAAAAAACATAATAAATAAATAGGACCTAATAAAAATTTTGTTCAACAAAAGACTTTACACAAAAAGTGAAAAGACTGGGAGACTATCTTTGGAAACCGTATATCCGATAAGAACCTAATAACCAAAATATATATAAAACCTCTAACAATTTAACAACAAAAAGACAACCCAATAAAAAAAAATGGGCAAAATGAATAGACATTTCACCAAAAAGGACATTCAAATGGCCACCAAACACATGAAAAGATGCTCAATGTCATTAGCCATCAGGGAGATACAAATCAAAACCACAATGAGATACCATTTCACTCTCACTAGGAAAGGTAAAGTAAGAAAATAAAATTAAATAAAAAAATAACAAATGTTGAGGAGGATGTGGGAAAATTGGAACCCTTATTTATTGCTTGTGGGAATGCAAAGTGGTACCGCTGTTGTGAAAAATACTGTGGTAATAATTCCTCAAAAATCTAGAAATAAAACTACCATTTTAAAAAACCCTGTTACCATCGAGTCAATTCAGATTCATAGTGACCCTATAGGACAGAGTAGAACTGCCCCATACAGTTTCCAAGGAGCACCTGGTGGATTCGAACTGCTGACCTTTTGGTTAGCAGCCGTAGCTCTTAACCACTGTGCCACCAGAATTTCCAAAACTAGCATATGACCCAGCAATTCCACTCCTAGGTATATATTCAAAACACTTGAAAGCAGAGACTCAAACAGATACTTGTACACCGATGTTCACTGCAGCATTATTCACAATAGTCAAAAGATGGAACAACCTAAATTCCCATCACTGGATAAAAGGATAAACAAAATGTGGTACATACATACAATGGAATACTACCTCAGCTAGTAAGAGAAATGAAGTCTTGATACATGTTACAACATGAACGGAGCTGAAGACATTATGCTGAGTGAAATAAGTCAAACACAAAAGGACAAATATTGTAGGACCTCACTTATATAAAAAGACAAGAAAAGGCAAATGTATACAGACCAAAGTTTATTAGTGGTTACCAGAGGTGGGAGGGAGGGAGAAATGGGGCTTTATTGCTTATGGAGTACTGAGTTTCAGTTTACAATGATAGAAAAATTGCATTGATTAAGGGTAGCATTGCACAGCCAATTAATGTAATTGCTGTCAACAAGTTGTACACCAGTAAAAAGTTGAATTGGCAAAAGTTATGACAGAGATATATTTAAAACAACAACAACAAAAAAGAGTAGCTGCTGAGGTTGCTTATGTACAACCAAACACCTCATGGAATTTGGTTCTTAGGTTTGAACGTTTAGGGTCATGGTTTCATGAGACATTCAGTTAATTGGCCTAATAACGTGTTCAGTGCTTCTGTTCTACCTCCTAGCTTGTAAGTGATCATTCAAGATACAATTGGTTTCTATTGCCTGGAGCAACAGAGGAAAAAGGAGAGTCATGAATAAGAGGATGAAATGAAATGCATAGTTAATTGCCTCCATGAACAAATGCCTCCTTTGCCATGAGACCAGAACTGGATGGTGCCTGGCAACCATTACTGAACATTTTGATCAAAGATTCTATAGAAGAATACTGATCAAAAGGGGGAAACTGCAGGATAGAATTTCAAATTCTCATGTGATCCAGGCTTTCTGGAGCCATGGAGGCTGGATGAACCCCCAAAACTATTGCCCTGAGATAATCTTCAAACCTTAAATCAAAAATATACCCTGATGTCTACTCAAAACCAAACAATAGTTTAGCTTAACTAGTAAAGAATGATTGCCTTGAGCATTATGTTCTTGTAAGAACTATCTGTATGGGACCAAATTGTCAACAGTAACTTGAAAGATCAGATAGGAAACTTAGGGGGCTGTGAGTTTATGTTAATGGGGGAGGAATAACTTAGAAAAGGAGGGTGAGAATGGTTGCACAACTTGAAGAATGTAATCAATGTCACTGAACTATATGTGTAGAAATTGTTGAATTGGTTATGTTTTGCTGTGTATATTCTCAACAACAACAAAAATAAAATAAATTATTTAAAAAAAAAAAAAGCAGCCAGAGAAAAAAGGCAAATTACAGTAAAACCTGCAAAAGGTAGAACCTGAGTAAGGTGGAAACCTATCAGAGAAGGAAAACGCAAATATTTCCCACTAAATAGAGAGTGATAGAAAAGTGGTGACTGCACCCTGTAAAAGGCAGAAAACTTTTGAGACCTGGAAAACAAGGCAGTCCCATTGAGTTCAGCTTTCACAAGTTTCACACTATATACAAAGTTACAAACATTAGACTACAGCCGATGGCTTGGCAAAAACAATGCAAACCACAAGACAATGGAATGACACCTTTAAAATACTGAAAGAAAAAATGTTGTCAACCTAGATACATGTATGCAGTGCAAATATCTTTCAGACACTAAGGTGAAATAAAAACATTTTCAGGGGAAAAAAATTTAATTATAAAGAAACAAATAAGTTGAAAGTTAAGGGCTGAAAAAAAATGCACCGAGACAATATTAATGAAAAGAAAGGTGGAATTGCTATATTAATATCAGACAAAGTAGACTCCAGAGCAAGAATATTACAGAGATAAAGAAGGTAATTTCATAATGATCAAGAGAACATAAAAATCCTGTGTTTATGAACCTAAAAGCAGGACTTCAAAATACATAATCCAAAAGCTGATAGAACTGAAAGGAGAAACTAACAAATAGACAATTAGAGACTTCACACCCTTGTCTCAATAATGGCTAGAACAAATAGACTATCATAAGGTTATGGAAGACTTGAACAACACTTGACATTTATAGACCATTCCACCCAACTACACATTCTTTTTGAAAACACGTAGAATATTTACCAAGACAAGCCATATTCTGGGCCATAAAGTAAATATCAAATTTTAAAGGTTTCAAATCATACAAAGTGTATTATCTGACCCCAACATAATTAAATTAGAAATCAAAGACAGAAATATATCTGGAAAAGTCTCCAAATATTTCAAAATTAAATAACACACTCTATCAATGGGTTAAAGACAAACTCAAAAGGGAAATGAGAAATTATTTTGAACTGAATGAAAATGGAAACAAAATAGCATATTAAAGTTTGTGGGGTGCAGATAAAGGTCTTACAGAGATACTTGTAGCACTAAAACCTATATTAGAAAAGAAAGGTCTCAAGTCAATTAACTAGCCTTCCATCTTAAGCAACTTGGAAAAGAAGAACAAATTAACCCAAAATGTAAGCTGAAGCAAAGAGCTAATAAAGGTCAGAGCAGAAATCAATAAAGGAGAAATGAGAAAAATCATTAAAACTAAAACAGATTCTTTGATTTCAATAAAATGGATAACCCTATATCCAGCTTGATCAGAAAAAAAGAAAGAAGACACAAATTACCAGTATAAAAAACAAGACAGGTGACTTAACTACAGATTCTACAGATACTACAAGGATGATAAGGAAATATTATTAGCCATTTTATGTAAGTGAATTTGAACATTTAGATAAAATGAACAAATTCTTTCATAGACACAAACTAGCAAGTTCACTCAAGAATGAATATATAACCTGAATAGCCCTATGTCTACTAAATGAATTGAATTTGTCGGAATATTCTTCCTACAAAAAAAAAACCACTTAAGGTACAGTTGGCTTCATTGGTGAATTCTACCAAACATTGAAGGAAGAATTGGTATTATTTTTTCCTTAGAGGTTTGGTCATTACCTTGATTGTCATGATGGTTTTCAGGGTATTATATGTAAAAATTTATTAAATTGTACACTTTAAACATATGAAGTTTATCGTATGTCAATTATACCTCAATGAAGTTGTTTTCAAAAAATTAAAAACTTAAGCAGTATATTGCTCTACAATCATTGACCTAAAGAAATGTAATTGTTTCAAATCTTTTTTTCCAATCAAGTTTCTTGTCCCAACCCAGAATTAGTATACTGAAGTGAAAGAAAACACTGACTTTGGAGTCCAACAAAGGCTCAGTTCAAGTTCTAGCACTATCACTTACCAAATGTATGAAATGAGGTAAATTTCCTTTGAGCCTCAGTTTCTTCATCTGTAGTAATGGGAATAACTTCAATTATTCAAGGTTATGAGAATTGACAAAATATACCTAAAGAAAACAGGAGCTTCTACTTGCCAAGATTGTGATAATTAAAAAACATTAATTGTAATGGATTGAAAAACACTGAATCAGTGAAATACTATGAGTCCATAATGACAATCAGCAAAAAAAGCAAATCAGAAACAAAAATTTTTTGTCAACATTGCAGCTGCTGTCAAGTCAGCCCTCCAACTCATAGTGACCCCATGCGCAATGGAAAGAAATGCTACCCTGTCCTGTGTCATCCCCATGATCAGGTGTAGACAGGACTGTTTTGATCCATAGGGGTTTTCACAGGCTGTTTTTCAGAAGTGGTTGTTTAGAGGTGGAATTCTCGCCTTCAGGAGACCCAGGTTCAAGTCCAGGCCAATGTACCTCATGTGCAGCCACCACCAGTCTGTCAGTGGAGGCTTTTATGTTGTGATGCTAAACAGGCTTCATCAGAGCTTGCAGACATTTCAGGTAGCTACTTTAAAAACTCCTTACTCTGAACATTGGTTATTGTTGCTATTAGTTGCTTTCAAGTCAATTCCAATTCATGGCAATCCACTGGTAGTTAAATGAAAAAAATAAACACCTATCTTTTCTTTCCAGGAGGAATTCTATTTGGGGGCAATCTATCCGCTCCCATTGATGAAGAAAAGCTTTCGGAATAATGTTAGCCATGAAAGTAGAAGTAATATTAACCAAAAAAAACAAACCTGTTGCCATCGAGTCAATTCCTACTCATAGCGACCCCACAGGACAGAGTATAACTGCGCCGTAGGGTTTCCAAGGAGTGGCTGGTGGATTTGAACTGCGAACCTTTTGGTTAGCAGCCAAGTTCTTAACCACTGCACCACTAGGTCTCCAGAAGTAATATACAATTACCAAAATGAATTTCACAAACCCCAATGTAATTTTCTACTTGGGTAAGAATTAGAGACTGGTATTAAAGCATTTCACCATCTGTCAGTTCGTCATTCTGTGATGGCTTTCGTGTTGCTGTGATGCTGGAAATTTTGCCACCAGTATTTCAAATACCAGCAGGGTCACCCATGGTGAGCAGGTTTCAACAGAGCTTCCAGACTAAGACAGACTAGGAAAAAGGCTTGGCAATCTACTTCTGAAAATTAGCCTATTAAACCTTTATGGATCACATAAAAGCGCTGTCCAACTTTTTTGCTTTGGACACATTATCAGGAGGGACCAATTGCTGGAGGAAGACATCATGTTTGGTGAAGGAGACAGCCAGTTAGGGGGAGGAAGGCCCTCAGTGAGATGGATTGGCACAATAGTTGCAATGATGGACTTGAACGTGCCGGTGATTGCGAGGATGACACAGGACTGGGTAACATTTCATTCTGTTGTATATAATGTCACCATGAGTCAGAGCTGACTCAAAGTCAGCAATCTATGTATCTATCTATTTATCTATTAAAACCATTAGAATTGGACATTCATAACATCACAAATCACTTTGGAGTTGCAACGGTAAACACAGAAGCTTGGAGGATCTAGACGGTCATCATGCTAAACCAGTGGTCAATGCTACCTTTACAAATGGTGGCTCAATCAGATATCATGTCTTTTGATTCATTGCAAACAGAAGTAGCATCTGCAAACATATATCTGACCAAAGTGTTTAACTTGGCTCTGTTGAGCCTCTAGATATAACTTCTAGTAAATAGGAAAACCAGGTGATAGAGGAAAAATCTAAACTATATAAAGAGGAAAAAAGATAAATTCAGAAGGAAGGGTGTCTTAGTTATTTAGTGCTACTATAACAGAAATACCACTAGTGGGTAGCTTTAACAAATAGAAATTTATTCTCTCACAGTCTAGGAGGCTAGAAGTCCGAATTCAGGGTGCCAGCTCCAGGGGAAGGCTCTGTCTCTCTCTCTCTGTGTTGGCTCTGGGGGAAGGTCCTTGTCATCAATCTTTCCTTGGATCTAGGAGTTTCTCAGTGCAGGGACCCCAGGTCCAAAGGACTTACTCTGCTCCTAGATCTTTCTTGGTGGTAGGAGGTCCCTCTCCTCTCTGCTCACTTCTCTCTTTTATATATCAAAAGAGATTAACTCAAGATACAACCTAATCTTGTAGATTGAATTATGCCTCATTAACATAACTGCCTCTAATCCTGCCTCATTAACATTACAGAGGTAGGATTTGCGACACATAGGAAAATCACATCTAATGACAAAATAGTGGACAATCACACAATACTAGGAATCATAGTCTAGCCAAGTTGACACATATTTTTGGGGGACACAATTCATTCCATATCAAAGGGCATTCTGTAAAACCACTAGACCAATTTATTTAATAAATCTGTGTTTTAAAAAAGAGATTGTGCAAGATTAAATAAAACTTAAAATATATACTAACCAGATATAATGCATAGTCTTAGATTGGATACAATTTTTACAAACCAACTTAAAAAACATTGTGGGATCAATTAGGGAAATTCTAAATGTGGTCTGGGTTTGTTCGTTTTTCTGTAAATACTCAATGTCCCCTACAAAAGGGACCTTTCTTTTTTTTTTAATATTTTTTTTGGTGAGAATATTCACAGCAAAGTATACACCATTCCAACAAATTCTACATGTACAATTCAGTGACACTGTTTACATTCTTTAAGCTGTGTAACCATTCCCACTATTCTTTTCCAACTCATTCCACCATAATTAACATAAAATCACAAATTCAAAAGGGATGAAGAAACTAAATATGAAAAACTTAGCTTCTCATCTAACCTTTTGAGATGCTATTGTCAATTTGATCTCATAAATTTTTGAAAGAGCTCAATGCTCAAGGCAGACATACATTACTAATTAAGCTAAGCTGATGTCTGGCTCAAAGAAGACTTATGCCAGACAGAGCTGGAGAAACATGTAGAACAAAATTCTAACTCACAAAAAAAGACCGGAATTATTGGCCTAACAGAGACTAGAGAAACCCTGAGAGTATGGCCCCCAGACGCCATTTTAGCTCAGTAAAGAAGTCACTGCTGAGGTTCACCCTTCAGCCAAAGATTAGACAGGCCCATAAAACAAAATGAGAGTAATGGGGCAGAACAGCCCAGAGACAAGGACTACAAGGCAGGAGGGGACCGGAAAGCTGGTAATAGGAAACCCAGGTTCGAGAAGGGAGAATGTTGACATGTCGTGGGGTTGTTAACCAATGTCATAAAACAATATGTGTACTAGCTGTTTAATGAGAAACTATCTGTTCTGTAAACTTACATCTAAAGTACAATAAAAAAATATAAAAATGAAAAGAAAAAAAGAATATGGCAATTAAAAAAATAAAAAACAAAGCAGACTTACAAGGATAGTTTTGATTTGAGGTTTAAGTTTAAAGATTACTGGAGGGCAATAGTTTTGGGTATTCATTCAGCCTCAGTGGCTCTAGAAGGTCTAGATTCTATTGAGAATTTGAAATTCTGTTCTATTTTTTTCCCCTCTGGATCAGGATTCTTCTATAGAATCTCACATCAAAATGTTCAGTAAAGGTAGCTAAGCACCATCCAGTTCTTCCTGGTTTCACGGCACAGGAGGTAGATGTTCATGGTGGCATCATTTCCTCTAATCCCTGACTCTCCTTCTTCCTTTGCTACTCCAGGTAAATGGAGACTTCAGGCACTACACAACAAACCAGGAGATAGAAGCACTGAAGAACAATGTTAGGCCAAATGATTGAGATGTTCGATGAAATCATTACACTAAACCTCAAATCAAGAAGACAAATCCCATGAGGTGTTTGGTCATATATAAGCAGCATCAGCATCTGCATTTTTTTTTTAATGTGTATTACACAATGTTTGTCAGTTCAACATTTTTCAGATATACAACTTGGTGATATTAATTATATTAATAGGTTGTGCAACTCTTACCATTAATCTGTGCCAAGTTTCCCATCACCACAAACAGAAACTGCTTTCCCCCTCCCTTCTGCTCCTGGTAACTTTGGTCTCTATATATTTGCCTGTTCTTGTCATTTTATATAAGTGAGATCATACAGTTTTTCTCCTGTGACAGACTTATTTCACTAAGCATAATGTCTTCAAGGTTCATCTATGTTGTAGCATGTATCAGGACTTCATTTCTCTTTCTGATGGTGCAGTATTCCATTGCATGTACACACCACATTTTGTTTATCCATTAGGTTGTTTCCATCTTTTGACTATTGTGACTAGTGCAATGAAAATTGGTGTACAAATGCCAGTTCACATCCTTGACCTCAAGTCACTGTGTATATACCTAGAAGTGGGATTTCTGGGTCATATGGTAGTTCTATTTTTAGTTTTTTGAGGAACTGCCACCCTATTTTCCACAACAGTTGCACCATTCTGAAATGCCACCAGTAATAGATAAGGGATCCAGTTTCCCCACACCCTCACTGTCTTAGTTATCTAGTGCTGCTATACCAGAAATAACACAAGTGGATGGCTTTAACAAACAGAAATTTATTCTCTCACAGACTTGAAGGCTAGAAGTCTGAATTCGGGGCACCAGCTCCAGGGGAAAGCTTTCTCTCTCTGTCGGCTCTGCAGGAAGGTCATTGACATCAATCTTTCCCTGGATCTAGGAGTTTCTCAGCGCAGGGACCCCAGATCCAAAGGACTCGCACTGCTTCTGGATCTTCTTTCTTGGTGGTAGAAGGTCCCTCTCCTCTCTGCTCACTTCTCGCTTTTATATCTCAAAAAAGATTGACTCAGGGCAAGATGGCGCTCTAGGCAGAAACACCACGCCGTCCCTCCACAGCAAAGATCTGAAAAACTAAGCCTGAGAATCAACAATCCTGAAACCATAGAACACCAAATGAAGAGATAAAGAACTCAGCCAAACACCAAACGGAGTGAGAATACTAAAAGAGAACGGAGAGCGAGGAGAGACTCAGGCAGAGATTCCTTACCAGCTAACGCAGCGCGGATCCACCATCTTGGATTCCTATCGGAGACCAGCGAACAGGAGAGCAGCCTTGCAGAGCATCTGGTCGGAGACAGAACGACCGGTAAACTGCTGTGCGCGCTCTCCCACCACCCACCCCTCTCCACCTCAGCTGGGGATCCCCTGCTTTCCGTGGCCAGGGTCCCTGGGCTGGGGGGCGCCGGTGCTTGGATTCCGCGCGCCTGGGCTGGTGGCTTTCTGGGAGCTGTTTGCTGGCAGCTAGCGAAACTTTTTCTGCCGCCTCCCCCTCCTTTTGCCTGGGTGCCTGGTTCCGAGTGCCGTCTCTGCTCTCTCCTGCGGGGCTGTAGGGCTGCGTTTGGGCGTGTGGCTGTTTCTAGGTCTGGGCTTCCGCGCGGGTGGGATCCCGGGGCCTTTGTTCGTTCGCCCCTCTGCTTTCCGTGGCTGGCGTCCCTGGGCTGGGGGACGCCGGTGCTTGGATTCCGTGCACCTGGGCTGGCGGCTTTCTGGGAGCCGTTTGCTGGTGGCTAGCGAGCCTTTTTCTGCCGCCTCCCCCTCCTTTTGCCTGGGTGCCTGGTTCCGAGTGCCGTCTCTGCTCTCTCCTGCAGGGCTGTAGGGCTGCGTTCGGGCGTGTGGCTGTTTCTAGGTCTGGGCTCCCGCGCGGGTGGGATCCCGGGGCCTTTGTTCATTGGCCCCTCTGCTTCCCGTGGCCAGGGTCTCTTAACCCCGAGACTACCGGCGTCTTGGAATTCGCGCCCCTGAGTGGGGGGCTCTCTGGGTCCCATTTGTAGGCACTGAATGCTGGTGTTGCCCTTTTTTTTTTTTTTCAATTTTATTTTTCTTCCTTTTTTGATTAGTTTTTTCATCTTTTACCTCTTTTTCCCTTTTGTCTTTCTTCATTGCTTAATTTCACGTCTCTCTATCTCTTCCTTCTCTTTCTGATCCCTGAATACCAGGCGATGTATGCCTCTGTACCTTCTGGCCAGGCTGAGCTGTGAAAATTGAGACCGACTCCCCCAGACCTCATAGCTGCATCGGTGGGATCCCTGGGAACTTTGCAGTTCTTTAACTTTTCTGATTTTTATTTGGTCATTCTTTCCTTTTCTTTCTCTTCCCCCTTCTGGTTTCCGCCATCCCATAGTCTCTCATCTGTACATTCCAACGACAAGCTCCCCTAGCATTCTTTTATGTTTGTACGCTTTTTGCTCCTCCTCCTCTCTCCTCTCTCCCATATCCAGCTTAGCTTCACACGTAACCATCTTCCCGCTGCACCCTACCTACGTGCACTGTGCACTAGACATCACACCACCAAGCGGTGCAGGCACGCCCTATTGGAACCTGCCCAGAACTGATTACTGACCGTCCTGGTGGCTGCGGTGAGTGCCACAAGCAACCCGTCCCAGTGGCTCCTCCTCAGCTAGATCTGCCCAGCTGTACGACAAAAACGAAAAAAAAAAAAAAATCTACAATCAATAAATGAGAGAAATATCTACTGAATGCCCCGAAAACAGCAAACAATATCAAAACATTTACAAAAACAAGACAAGATGGCTCCAATAGGCATCCAAATTAAAACACCAGATAACTCTCCTGTGGAAGAAAATGCACTAGAAGTACCTGATACGGAACTCAAATCACTAACACTCGGAATTTTCCAAGAACTGAGGCAAAAAGCTGACAAACATGAGGAAAAAATAGACAAATTTATGGAAAATACAGACAAAAAATTGGAAGAATTCAGGAAGATGATGCAGGAACAAAATGCCAAAATAAATTCACAACTCGAAATTATACAAAAACAACAATTAGAAATCCAAAAGATAAACAACAAGATTTCAGAAATGGACAGTGTCATAGAAGGGCTGAGAAGTAGATTTGAAACCATGGAAGACAGGATCAGTGGAACTGAAGACAAACACTTGGATACAACTCTGTTTCAGGAAAACTCAGAAAAAAGAACAAAGAAAAATGAAGAGACCCTGAGAGTTATGTGGGACACAATTAAAAGCAAAACCTTACGAGTGATTGGCATACCAGAACAGGGGGAGAAAACAGAAAACACAGAGAGGATCATTGAGGAACTGCTGACAGAAAACTTTCCCAATATCATGAAAAATGAAGAGCTGGCCATCCAAGAAGCTCAACGAACCCCATATAGAAGAGACCCCAAAAGAAAATCACCAAGACATATCATATTCACACTCGCTAAAACTAAAGACAAACAAAGAATCCTGAGAGCAGCTCATGAAAAACAAGAAGTCACATACAGAGGAGAAACAATAAGACTAAGCTCAGATTATTCAGCAGAAACCATGCTGGCAAGAAGGCAATGGGATGACATATATAAAATCTTGAAAGAAAAAAATTGCCAGCCAAGAATAATATATCCTGCAAAACTCTCATTCAGATTTGATGGTGAAATTAGGTCATTTCCAGATAAACAGAAACTAAGGGAATATGCAAAAGTCAAACCAAACTTACAAGAATTATTAAAGGGAGCTCTTCGATCAGAGGACAAACAGCTTCAGCCCTCAGGCAGGACCTAGGACCTAGGACGCAGGTTAACATGAACCAGATACCATTCTAGGAACTGAACTACAGAGGACTTTCCAAAAACAAAAGATATACAACAGGGAATCATAGAAATCAATCAAAGGATGACAACAACATCAAAACGATGAAAGAGGGAACAAACAGCATAGGTATAGAACCTTCTAAAGGAGAGGAAGGCAAGGCGATACCAAGTAATGGAAGACTGCTTCAAAATTATAAAGATAAGGGTAAAATTCATGGTAACCACAAAAAAAGTTAACAAACCAACTCATAAAAATAAAGACGAAAAACATAAAGCCTCAACAAAAACAAAACCTACAAAAACAAAAGAAATGAACACAAAATCCACAAACAAAAGTAACTCAGCACAAGAAAGTAAGAAGAACAAAGAAAACTTCAGCATCACAAAAAAAAAGCACTACAAAATGACAGTAACAAACTCACATCTATCAATAATTACACTGAATGTAAATGGACTCAATGCACCCATAAAGAGATGGAGAGTGGCAGAATGGATAAGAAAACAGGATCCATCAATTTGCTGTCTACAAGAGACACACCTTAGAAACAAAGATGTGAATTTATTAAAAATCAAAGGTTGGAAAAAAATATATCAAGCTAACAACTATCAAAAAAGAGCAGGAGTGGCAATTCTAATCTCAGATAAAAAGACTTTAAAACAAAATCTACCATAAAAGACAAAGAAGGACACTATATAATGATTAAGGGGATGATCCATCATGAAGACATAACCATAATAAATATCTATGCACCCAATGACAGGGCTCCAAAATACATAAAAAAAACTCTAACAGCACTGAAAAGAGAAATTGACAGTTCCACAATAATAGTAGGAGACTTCAACACACCACTCTCAGTAAAGGACAGAACAACTAAAAAGAAACTCAGCAAAGATACAGAAGACCTAAAGGACACAATCAGCCAACTGGACCTCATAGACATATATAGAACAATCCATCCAACCACTGCAAAGTACACATTCTTTTCCAATGCACATGGAACTTTCTCCAGAACAGACCACATCTTAGGCCACAGAGCAATCCTCAACAAGATCCAAAATGCTGAGATAATTCACAGTATCTTCTCTGACCACAATGCCATCAAGGTAGAAATTAACACTAGAAAGAGCAAGGAAAAAAAATCAAACACATGGAAACTGAATAATAATCTGCTTACACATCAATGGGTAATAGAAGAAATCAGAGATGGAATTAAAAAATTCCTAGAATCAAATGAGAATGAAAACACATCATACCAAAACCTTTGGGACACAGCAAAGGCAGTCCTCAGAGGACAATTTATAGCAATAGATGCACATATCAAAAAAGAAGAAAGGGACAAAATCAAAACATTAACTACAGAACTCAAACAAATAGAGAACAGCAAAAAAAAAAAAAAAAAAAAACCCACAACCACTGGAAGAAAGGAAATAGTAAAGATCAGAGCAGAAATAAATGAAATAGAGAACAGAAAAACAATAGAAAGAATCAACAAACCAAAAGTTGGTTCTTTGAAAGAATCAACAAAATCGACAAACCACTGGTCAGACTGACAAAAGAAAAACAGCAGAGGGCACAAATAACCCAAATAAGAAATGAAATGGGGGACATTACAACAGACCCAACTGAAATAAAAAGGATTATAACAGAATATTATGAAAAACTATATTCCAACAAATTTGAAAACCTAGAGGAAATGGATAAATTTCTAGAAACATACGGCCTACCCAAACTACAACAAAGTGATATTGAAAATCTGAACAGACCCATAACAAGAGAAGAGATTGAAAAGGTAATAAAAAAACTCCCACCCAAAAAAAGCCCTGGCCCAGATGGCTTCACTGGAGAATTCTACAAAACATTTACAGAAGAGCTCGTACCAGTTCTACTCAAGTTATTTCAGAGCATAGAAGAGGAAGCAACACTTCCAAATTCATTCTATGAAGCCAGCATAACGCTGATACCAAAACCAGGCAAAGACATCACAAAAAAAGAAAATTTACAGACCAATATCTCTCATGAATATAGATGCAAAAATTCTGAACAAAATTCTAGCCAATAGAATTCAGTATCATATCAAAAAAAATAATACACCACGACCAAGTAGGATTCATACCAGGTATGCAAGGATGGTTTAACATTAGAAAATCCATCAACGTAATCCACCACATAAATAAAAGGAAAGAAAAAAATCACATGATCATCTCAATTGATGCAGAAAAGGCATTTGACAAAGTCCAACACCCATTCCTGATAAAAGCTCTCAATAAAATAGGTATAGAAGGGAAATTTCTCAACATAATAAAGGGCATCTATGCAAAACCAACAGCCAACATCATTCTTAATGGAGAAAGGCTGAAAACATTCCCCCTGAAAACAGGAACAAGACAAGGATGCCCTTTATCACCACTCCTATTTAACATTGTGCTGGAAGTTCTAGCTAGAGCAGTAAGGCAAGAGAAAGAAATAAAGGGCATCCAAATTGGTAATGAAGAAGTTAAACTCTCCCTGTTTGCAGATGATATGATACTATACATAGAAAACCCTAAAGACTCCACGAGAAATTTACTGGAACTAATAGAAAGATTCAACAGAGTAGCAGGATACAAGATAAACATTCAAAAATCAGTTGAATTCCTATACACCAGTGAAGAGAACGATGAAAAGGAGATCAGGAAATCAAACCATTTTCAATAGCCCCTAAAAAGATAAAATACTTAGGAATAAATCTGACCAGGAATATAAAAGACCTATACAAAGAAAACTACAAAACACTGCTGCATGAAATCCAAAGGGATCTACATAAATGGAAAAACATACCATGCTCATGGATAGGCAGACTCAACATTGTGAAAATGGCAATTCTACCTAAAGCAATCTACAAATACAATGCAATCCCGATCCAAATACCAACAACATTCTTCAAAGAGATGGAAAAACTAATTATTAACTTTATATGGAAAGGGAAGAAACCCCGAATAAGTAAAGCACTACTGAAGAAGAAGAATAAAGTTGGAGGACTCACACTACCTGACTTGAGAACCTACTATACAGCTACAGTACTCAAAACAGCCTGGTACTGGTACAACAACAGAGACATTGACCAATGGAACAGAATTGAGAACTCAGATGTAAATCCATCCACCTACGGTCACCTGATTTTTGACAAGGGCCCAAAATACATCAAATGGGGAAAAGACAGTCTTTTTAACAAATGGTGCTGGCAAAACTGGATATCCATCTGCAAAAAAATGAAACAGGACCCATACCTCACACCGTATACAAAAACTACTTCAAAATGGATCAAAGACCTGAATATAAAGCCTCAAACTATAAAATTCATAGAAGAAAAAATAGGACCAACACTTCAGGCCTTAATACATGGCATTAACAGGATACAAACCATAAACATCAACACAAAAAACCCAACAGATAAACTAGATAATTGGGATCTTCTAAAAATCAAACATCTATGCTCTTCAAAAGATTTCACCAAAAGAGTTAAAAGAGAACCTACAGACTGGGAAAAAATTTTTGGACAGTACAAGTCAGACAAAGGTCTAATCTCCATAATGTACAAGAAAATCCAACACCTCTACAACAAAAAGACAACCAATCCTATCAAAAAATGGGCAAAGGAAATGAACAGACACTTCACCAAGGAAGACATTCAAATGGCCAACAGACACATGAGGAAATGCTCACGATCACTAGCCATTAGAGAAATGCAAATTAAAACCACAATGAGATACCATCTCACCCCGGCATTACTGGCACGAATCAAAAATACTGGAAATAACAAATGTTGGAGGGGCTGCGGGGAGACGGGAACTCTTATACACTGCTGGTGGGAATGCAAAATGATAGAACCATTTTGGAAAATGATATGGCGTTTCCTCAGAAAGCTAGAAATAGACATACCAGTCGATCCAGCAATCCCACTCCTAGGAATATATCCTAGAGAAATAAGAGTCATCACTCGAATAGACATATGCACACCTATGTTCATGGCAGCGTTATTCACAATAGCAAAACGATGGAAACAACCTCGATGTCCATCAACAGATGAATGGATACACAAACTATGGTACATACACACAATGGAGTACTATGCAACGAGAAAGAACAACAATGAATCGGTGAACCATCTCATAACATGGATGAAACTGGAGGACGTCATGCTAAGTGAAATAAGTCAATCACAAAAGGACAAATATTGTATGAGACCTCTATTGTAAAAACCCATGAAAAAATTCACATGCAAAATGTAACAATCCTTGTTGGTTACCAGGGATGGGGGGGTGGGGAATACTAAATAGGTAATAGGTAAGTGGTAACTTGGGTGAGAGGTGAGATAGTACATAGTACAGGGGAAACTAACACAACCTGCACAAGGAAAGGTCATGGAGGCCCTATAGACACATCCAAACCCCCCGCGGGACTGAGTTGTTGGACGGAGGGCTCTGGGGACCATGATCTCGGGGAACATCTAGCTCAACTGGCATGACACTACTTATAAAGATAATGCTCTACATTCTACCTTGGTGAGTAGTGTCTGGGGTCTTAAAAGCCTATGAGCGGCCATCTCAGATACTCCACTGATCTCATCCCTTCGGGAACAAGGGAGAACGAAGAGAACAGGATACAAGGAAAAGATTAGTCCGAAGGACTAATGGTCCACAGCTACCAAGGCCTCCACGGGACTGAGCCCAGTACAGCTGGATGGTGCCCGGCTACCACCAATGACTCCTCTGACCAGGATCACAACAGAGGGTTCTGGGCAGAGCTGGAGTAGGATGTAGAGCATAATTTTAACTCCCAAAAAAAAAAAAAAAAAGACCAGATTTACTGGCCTAAAGAATACTAGAGAAACCTCAAGAGTGTGGCCCCCAGACACCCTTTCAGCTCAGAGGTGAAGTTACCTTCGAGGTTCGATGTTAAGCCTGGGAATGGACAGCCCAGTAAAACTAAATGGGACTAACGAGGTACAGGAGTGCGGTGACAAGGGCCAGAAGGCAGAGGGAGAGTAGGAAACTGATGATAAGGAACACAAATTGAATAAGGACACTGTCGATGTATTGTGAGATTGTTGACCACTGCTATAGGGCAACATTTGTAGTAACTATTAAATGGGAGGCTGTTTTGTCCTGTAAGCCTTCATCTTGGGCGAGAATGGCAGCACAATTGGAAGAGCATAGTCAATATCACTTAAATGTGTAAGTAAAAAGTTTTGAAATGGTGTTTAAATAAAATAAACAAATGAGACTAAAGAGGTACAATAGTCCACTGACAAGGTCCAGCAGACAGAAGGGGACAAGGAAGCCCCCTGGTGATAGGGAACACAAGGTGGAGTAAGGATATTCTTGATGTGCTGTGAGATTGTTAACCATTGTCATAGGGCAACATGTGTAGTAACTGTTAAATGAAAAACTATTTTGTTCTGTAAGCCTTCATCTTAAGTGAGAATAACAGCACAGTTGGAAGAGCGTAGTCAATGTCACTGAACTGTGAACGTAGAAATTTTTGAAACGGTGTATCTTTGGCCATCTGTAATTTTCATCAAAAAAAAAAAAAAAAAGGTTGAGAATTTAGAGGCTTAATACGTTGTGGGGTTGTTAACCAATGTCATAGAACAACATGTGTACTACTATTTCATGAGAAACTATTTGCTTTGTAAGCTTTCACCTGAAGTACAATAAAATATATAAAATAAAATTAAAAAAAAGATTGACTCAAAATACAACCTAATCCTGTAGATTGAGTCCAGCCTCATTAACATAACTGCCTCTAATCCTGCCTCATTAACATCATAGAGGTTAGGATTGACAACACAGAGGATAAATACATCAGATCACAAACGGTGGACAACCACACTATACTGGGAATCATGACCTAGCCAAGTTGACACACATTTTGGGGGACACAATTCAATCCATAACACTCGCCAATATTATTTTCTGTGTGTGTGTGTGTGTGTGTGTGTGTGTGTGTGTGTTTAATCTTAGCCATCCTAGTGGGAGTGAAGTGGTATCTCATTGTGGTTTTGATTTTCAAGTCTCTAATAGCTATTAACATTGAACATCTTTTTATGTGTCTGTTGGCCATCTGAATATCCTTTTTGGTGAAATGTCTACTCAGGTCATTTGCCTATTTTTCAATTGAATTGTTTGTCTTTTTTTTGTTAAGTTATAGGAGTAATTTATATATTCTGGATATCACACCCTTGTCTGTTATATAATTCCCAAGTTTTCTCCCATTCTGTAGGTTGTTTCTTCACTTTGTTGACAAAGTCCTTTGATGAACAGAAGTCTAATTTTGTTGATAGATCCCATTTATCTATTTTATCTTCTGTTGCCCATGCCTTTGGTATCATGTCTAAAAATCCATTGTTGAGGACTAGGTCTTGAAGCAGTTCCCCAACATTTTACTCTAAGAGTTTTATGGTTTTATGATGTATATTCAGGTTTTTGATTCATTTTGAGTTAGTTTTTTTATATGGTGTGAAGTATGGGTCTATATTCATTTTTTGAATGTGGAAATCCAGCTGTTCCAGCACCACTGATTAAAGAGGCTGTTTTTTTCCCATATGAAGGATTTAATGCTCTTATTGAAAACTAGTTGACCCTAGATGTGTGCACTTAACTCTGGGCTCTCAATTCTAGTCCATTGGTCTATATGTCTATCACTATCCCGGTACCAGACTGTTTTGATCACTGTAGCATTGTAATATGTTTTGAGATCAGGAAGTGAGAGTCCTCCTACTCTTCTTTTTTAAAGTTGCTTTGGCTATTTAGGGCTCTTTTCAGTTCCACGTAAATTTGATGATTAAGTTTTCCACTTCTGCAAAGAAGGCTGTTGGGATTTTGAGGGAGATTGCATTGAATTTATAGATTTTTTTAGGTAGTATTGACATCTTGACAATATTAAGTCTTCTGATCCATGGGCATTGGATGTCCTTCCATTTATTTAGGTCATCTTTAATCTTTTTAAATAATGTTTTACAGTTTTTTGTGTACAGTTTTTTCACTTCTTTGGTTAAATTTATTCCTAGGTACTTTATTCATTTAGATGATACTGTAAATGGGATTGTTTCCTTAATTTCTTTTTCATCTTGTTCATTTCTGATGTATAGAAATCCGACTAATTTTTGTGTGTTGACCTTGTATCCTGCCACTTCGGGGAATTCATTTATTATCTCTAGTAGCTTTCTTGTGGATTCTTTGGGGATTTCTATATATAGGATCATGTAATCTACAGAGAGAGATAGTTTTAGTTCTTTCCAAATTTAGATGTCTTTTATATCTTTTTCTTGCCTAACTGTTTGGCTAGAACTTCCAATACAATATTGAATAACAGTGGTGACAGCAGACACCCTTGTCTTGTTCCAGATCTTAAGGGGAATGCTTTCAGTTTTTCTCCATTGAGTATCATCTTAGCTGTAGGTTATCATAAAATGTCCTTTATTATATTGAGGAATTTCCCTTCTATTCTTATTTTGTTGAGTGCCTTTATCATGAATGGGTGTCGGATTTTTTCAAAATCCTTCTCTGCATTGATTGAAATGATGATGTGATTCTTTTCCTTTGTTCTATTAATGTGGTGTATTATATTGATTGATTTTCTAATGTTGACCCATCCTTGCATTCCTGGGATAAATCCTACTTGATCATGTTGTATATAATCCTTTAGATATACTTCTATTTTCAGTTTGCTGATATTTTGTTGAGGATTTTTGCATCCATATTCATCAGAGATATTGGCCTGTAATTTGCTTTTTGTGGTGTCTTTGTCTGCTTTTGGTATCAGTGTGTTGCTAGCCTCATAGAATGAGTTGGGGAGAATTCCTTCCTCTTCTATTTTTGGAAAACTTTAAGAAGCATCGGAGTCACTTATTCTGTGTGTGTTTGGTAGAATTTCCCAGTGAAGCCATCAGTCCTGGATTTTTCTTTTTAGGAGGGTTTTTTATCTTTTCACTTGTTATGGGTCTGTTGAAGTTTACTGTGTCTTCTTAAGTTAGTGTAGGAAATTGGTGTGTTCCTAGGAATTTTTCCATTTCATCTAAGTTATCAGAGGTCAGCTGTTAACCAGAAGGTTGGCCATTCAAATCAACCAGCTGCTCCTTGGAAACCCTACGGGGCAGTTCTACTCTGTTTGATAGGGTCACTATGCGTCAGAATCAAAGAACAGCAACAGGTTCGGTTAACAATTATCTGTAATATTCTCTGATTGTTTCTATTTCATTAGACTCTGTTGTAATTTTGTTTCTAATTTTGGATATCCATTTCTGCTCTCTCTTTTCTTTGTCAATCTAGCTAAAAGCTTGTCAGTTTTATTGATCCTTTCAAAAAAATCAACTTCTGCTTTCATTTTTTTCTAGCGTTTTTCTATTCTCTATTTCCTTTATCTCTGTTCTTATCTTTTTTATTTCCTTCCTTCTGGTTGGTTTGAGTTTGGTTTGCTCTTCTTTTTCTAAGTGCTCCAGTTTTTTAGTTAGGATTTTGATTAATGAACTTTCTTCTTTTTTAATATAGGCATTTGCTGCTATGAATTTACATCTGACTACCACTTTTGATGCGTCCCATAGGTTTTGATACATAGTGTTTTCATTTTCATTTGATTCTAGGTATTTTCTAATTTCCCTTTTGTTTTCTTCCTTGACCAATTGCTTGGTTAATATTGTGTTTCTTAATTTTGATGTATTTGTGTATTGTCCAGTTTTCCTTTTGTTTATTAATTCATAATTTCATACCATTGTGGTTGGAGAAAATACTTTGTATATTTATTTTTTATGTACTTGTCTTTGTAAGGTAGGAATGGTATAATCCTTCCAGTTATCCAATAAGAGTACCTTAAAGCTTGCCCTTATTTTTGCCTCTAATGAATTTCCTTTACTGGAGATCTTTCTGTATATGGCTTCAAGTTTCTTTTTCATGACGTTTCTTTCCTGTCTGAAGAACTCCTTTTAGTATTTCTCGTAGGAGTGGTCTTGTGGAGATGTACTCATGCAGTGTCTGTCCGTGAATGTCTTAATTTCACCACCAATTTTGAAGGCTAACTTTGCTGGATATAATATTCTTGATTGACAGTTTCTTTCTTTCACACTTAAAAATATCATTCCATCGCCTTCTGGCCGCCAAGGTTTCTAAGGAGAAATTGGCACTTAATACAATCAGGGCTCCGTTGTATGTTACCCTTTGCTTGTCTCTCACACTTTCAGTATCTTCTCTTTGCATTTGAACTTTAAAAGCCTGGTTATGATGTGTCTTGGCATGTGTTTCTTTGGATTCATTCTACTTGGAGTTCACTGAGCTTCTTGGATATCTAGCTTTATTTCCTTTATCAGATTTGGGGAGTTTCCTGTTATTATTTCTTTCAAGATTTTTTTCTAATCTTTTCTCTCTCGTCTTTGGGAATTCCCATGATGCAAAAGTTGGTTTGCCAGATATTGTCCCAAAGTTCCATTAAATTGTGTTCAGTGCTGTTAAGTCTTTTCACTTGTTATTCTTTGGTCTCTGATATTTCAGTTACCTTATCTTCCAGATAGTTGATTCTGTCTTCCACCTGCTCAGCTCTGTTATTCAAACCTTTCATTAATTATTTCAGTTATTGTCTCTTTCGATTCCAGTATTTTAGTTTGTTTTCTTTTTATAGTTTCTATCTCTTTGTTCATATTCTCATTTTGTGCGTTTGTTTTCCTAATTTCCTGTAGTTCTGTGTTTATCTTAATTCTGTGAGCTTATTTACTATTATTGTACTGAATTCTTGCATTCTATTCATTAATCGTGCTTCATAGATACAATGGCTCTCCTTATCACTTTTTATTTGTTTAAGCCATCATTTCCATGTTCTTCATATTTCTGTTATTTTTTTGTTGACTACAGGACATTAGCTTTTTGCTTGACATTGACTACTCAGTTCTGCCTAGTGATTGTAATGACAGCATTGTTTACTGGAGGAAATCTCTAGGTGGGAAGAGTCTTCAGGTCTTATATGTTACTCCTCACCCTCTGCCTCTGGATTCTGGACCAGGTTATCAAGGGGTTGGGGGTTACCCCTTTCAGCTGCTCTACACTAACGCTGGGAGCGCGCACTATTCAATCTGTCCACCAGATGGCGCCACTTCTATTCCTCCATTCTCTCTCTTTTCCCTGCTTTATTGCATTTTACGGCACACAACAATCTGTTATGCTGCACATGGAGTCCAGCTGCTGGAGTTGGGGGGGCGGTGCTCCAGTATGTTCTACCAGTCCTTTTCTAATGTCTCCTCTCCACCTGCAGATAGAAGCTCCCATCTCCCACCATGGACCAAGTTCTCCTCTCCTTCTAGAGAACTTCTCATCTGTTTGCTGCTGCCTCTGCCAGTGTGCAACTCCTGGAGTGGGGGAGGGCTTCAGTGGACTCCAAGTGGTGTTTGGGCATCTCTCCTAACACAGACTGTGTGATCACCGGGGGCTTGAGTCCTGTATCCTCTCTAGATAAATCTAAGTGGTCACGACTCCATAAATGGTGTGGGTGAATTGATTTAACCATGGTGCTGGGAGGGGGGAGGTGCAGAGATAGTAGATTTTTCTTACCTTTCAGTTTTTTACTTCTTTGGCTATTTCCCTTTGCCAGTCTCTGCGGCTGTCATCTGCTCACCTTCGCAAGTTTCTGTTGGTTCTGGAGGAGGGTAATTGTTGTATTTCTAGGTGTTTTTGTGAAGCAGGTCAGAACCCTGAAACTAATGCAGCTATCTTTCTGGAACTCCTAGGGGACCTTTCTTATAACTGTGGTCTGGGTTTTAAATGAAACGGAAAAGTTGAGATTATTGACTTATAGCAGTAAGCTGGAGGAAAAGAGGAAGAGAGGGAGGGAGAGGGAGAAATTCAGAAGGATATGGTGTAAGGCAGCAGTTGGCAAGTTACAGCCTGCAGGCCGAATCTGACTAGCTGCCCGTTTTTGTAGATAAAATGTGATTAGAAGACAGCCACTCACATTTGTTTACACAATGTCTATAGCTGCTTTGTAGTTAACAGCAGAGGTGAGTAGTTGTGACAGAGACCATATGGCCTACAAAGCCGAAAATATTTACTATCTGTTCCTTTATAGAAAGTTCTCCAAACCATGCTCTAAGGTGTTAAAAGTGATGGTCTCTATCTGAGTTCAAGAAATGTGAAGATTTATTAGTGAAGGGGGGATTGTGCTTTTATTTTCTAATTTTTAAATGTACTTACCATTCTTCTACATTAATAAAAAATATTGTTTTTAAATGTTGTTAGTTGCTGTTGAGTTGATTCCAACTCATGGTGACCTTATGTGTGCAGAATACTACTACCGTATTCTTATGCAAATAACATGCGCATTCTATGTTTGTTTTCCAACAGGCCATCTTCCCATGAGGTATTTTCATAGGCATACTATGCGAATTTTTTACAACAACATGTAAAAAAACTGGCATAGTGCACTTACCGAAATACGTCGCAGGAGGGGGGCACAGTTGGCAAAAAACATAAAATGCACATGTGTTATTTGCATAAAAATACAGTACTCCATAGTTTTCAAGGCTGCAAACTTTCAGAAGCAGATCTCCAGACCTGTCTTCCGAGGTGCCTCTGTGTGGGTTGGAGCCACAACCTTTCAGCTAGTAGTTAAGTACTTAACCATTTGTGCCACCCAGGGCTTAACCATCTGTAAAACAAGAGTATCACTGGCTATGATGGTTAAGGTTATGTGTCAACTTGGCTGGGCCATGATTCTCAGTGGTTTGGCAGTTATGTAACGATGTAATTTGACAATTCTGTAATGATGTAGTCTTCCTCCATTTTGTGATGTGATGTGGTCATCCTCCATTTTCACATAACACTGATTTTCTGTAACAACCTGGTTTTTGGAACCTAACCATGTCAATAAGTGAGGAGAGGGTATGTATATATATCTTGCACCTAAAACAATGCTAGGGTACATGGTAAGAATTCATTGTTGTTCTGTGTGCCATTCAGTTGACTCAGATTCTCATAGGGACCCTATATGACAGACTAGAACTGCCCCATAGGGTTTCTTAAGCTGTAGAGGTTATGAATTTTTCAGTTATCTTGTCTCCTTTGATAGTAGAGATACACCAAATTTGGCTTAACCTAAGTATTTGGACACATTTTGAACTTTGGCTCCAGCCACAGGCTTTGGAACAATGAAATGACAAATGTCTATTTCACCATCATTTCTAGCATAACTGACCTTTTGCACAAACAATGATCACGTGATTACAAAGGCTGACATTATATCTAATCATTTTCACAATGTGAGTAATATGTTTGTTACTATCTGAATATTTACTTTTAAGTATAATTAAGCATCCTAGATATACCTGAGAGTGAAAATTTTCTTTATGTGCTTTATATATTGAAATTCCATCAATTATAGAAATTTAAATGTAAATATGCAGCAATAATTGATGATTGTGACAGTTGTTGACTTTATGTACAAACATAATATTAAGAATTTTCAAATAGTTAGATGGAGAAATAGATAGTTAATATGAATGTTGAGATAATTCAATACCGTAATTAACTTAAGAATATATTTTTTGAATCAATAAAGGTTTATGAAATGTAAATAATAATTGTTATTATTGTTAGTTGCCATTGAGTCAATTCTGACTCATGGCAGCAACATATGTGCAGAGTAGAACTGCTCCATATAGTTTTCAAGGCTGTGACTTTTTGGAAGCAGATCTCAGGCCTGTATGGGTGGGTTCAAACTGCCAAATCTTTTGGTTAGTAGTCAAGTGCTTAACCACTTATGCCACCGAGAAACTCCCTTGTAAATAATAATATAAGGTAGAATAATAGAGATTAAATTGTATCATAATGCTAATATTTATACAATAATTTGGTATACTAGCTTTCTTGACATTAAGCAACCTAACCTTTAACAACTGAACTTAAATTTCTGTAATTTAATTTTATTTAAGTCAGAAATTTTTCAAGGAAAAGTCCTACTTGGGAATTCTTCACATCATATAAGATTTAAAAAGCAGAATTCAAACTTGGTACCTCAAAATTTCATGAGAAGGAAGTACTTCCAAATCATATACACTTGAGTGATGTCACAAAAATGGCAGAGTAGAAAGCTCCAGGAATTGGTCCCTCCACTGAAACAACTATTGAGGTGACAAAAACTGTTAGAATTAACTATTTCAGAACTCTGTAGTCCAGTGGAACATCTTCAGCTTCCTGCAGAATGTCTGATGAAGAAAGAGACTGGTAAACTTTAGTGAATTTCAGCATTCTGTATAGCAACTACCATCTCCCACCCTCAACCCCATGACAGGCAGCCATGGGGATGGAGACCAGCATTCCTGGTGTGACTTGCTGTTATCAGGGTAGGCAATACAGATCTCATCTCCAAAAATCAGGATTGTGTGTTTGGATCTGCCTAATCGTTCAAGGAGGGACCTGAACAGAAAATAGCCATTGTTTCAACACTCTAAGGCTGAAGTTGCTTCCCAGGGGTATCTGTCAAAAGAATTTAGAGACTGAGCAACTTTTTTTGTCTATTTGTTTTTTCTTTTCTAATTTGATACAAGTATTTAAGAAAATATTTGTCAGGTCACTGGCTGGCCATGGAAAATAAACTTCATAAACTTCAGCAACCACACATGACAAGTGTGACAGTTAAGGTTGTGTGTCAACTTGGCTGGGCTATGAGCCTCAGTGGTTTGGCAGTTATGATGTAGTTTGGCTTTTTAATGATGTAATCGCCTCCAGAATGAGATCTGATATGATGTGATCACCTCCATGATGAGAAATGCTGCGAGAAGTCAATCAGTTGAAAGGGATTTTCCTTGGGGGTGTGGTCTACATCCAATATAGGTGGACTTTCTGGCAAAGGTTACTGGCTTTTGCTTGCACTGGATCTTGCAGCTGGCTCCTGTTCATCTGACCTCTGGTTCTTGGGACTCGAGCTAGCAGCTTACCTGCCATCTTACCTGCTAATCTTGGGATTCGTCAGACTCCACAGCCTGTAAGCCAGAGGCCTGCTATCTGACCTTCCAATCTTGGATTCACCAGCACCTGAGACTACTGTAAGTCAGGAGAAGTTTCCAGCCTGACCCACGGACTTGGGACTTACCAGACTCTACAACCACATGAGCCCTTTCCTTTATATAAATCTCTCTCTATGTATGTATATTTATACACTGCACTGGGTTTGCTTCTCTAGAGAACCTAGCCTAAGACAACAGGTAACACAGCCTTTGCAAAAACAGTTTGGAAAACTCACTAAAAAGAGACAACTGCAGCCCTCAACAAGTAACAACAGCAACCCCTGGGGAAGGGGAGAATCTGATTTCCAGAGTTACTAGATTACAATATTCAAAATGTCAAACTATCAACAAAAAATTATAAACCATACAAAGAAATAGGAGAGGATGGCCCATTCACAGGGAAAAACAAAATGAACAGAAACCATCCCTGAGGAAGCCCAGACATTGAACTTCTAGACAAAGACTTGAAATTAACTGTCTTAAATACACTCAAAGAACTGAAGGAAATCATGGACAAAAACTAAAGAAAATCAGGAGAACAATGTATGAACAGGTAGGAAATATAAATAAAAATTGATGAATTTTAAAAAGGAACCAAATAGAAATTTTGTAGCTGAAAAGTACAATAGCTGAAACAAAAACTTTATAGTGGGGTTCAATAGTAGGTTTGAGCAGGCAAAAGAAAAAATGAGTGAATGTTAAGGTAGGGCAATTGAAATTACTCAGTCTGAGGAGCAAAATGAGGAAAAATTAACAGAGCCTGTTAGGAGCCCTGGTGGTGCAGTGGTTAAAGGGCTTGGCTGCTAACTGAAAGGTCAGCAGCTTGAACCCACCAGCCACTCCACAGGAGAAAGAGGTGGCAGTCTGCTTCCATAAAGATTACAGCCTTGGAAATCCTATGGGGCATATCTACTCTGTCCTACAGGGCTGCTATCAGTTGGAATCAACTTGATGGCAATGGGTTTTTTTTAAGAGATCTATGAGACACCATTGGTGTCCTGGTGGTGCAGTGGTTAAGAACTCGGCTGCTAACCAAAAAGTCAGCAGTTTGAATTCACCAGCCACTGCTTGGAAACCCTATGGGGCAGTTCTACTCTGTCCTGTAGGGTTGCTATGAGTAAGAATCGACTCGAAGGCAATGGGTTTGGTTTTGGTTATGGGACACCATCAAGCATGCAAACATATGCATTACGAGAGCCCCCAAAAGATAAGAGAAATAGCAGAAAAGAATATTTGAACCAATAATGACCACAAACTCCCCAAATTTGATGAAAAACATGAATTTACATATCCAAGGAGTTCAACAACTGCAAGTAGGATAAACTCAAAGAGATCACTGAGCTCATAAGACACACTATAAATCAAACTATCAAAAAACAAACACAAAGAGAAAGCCTTGTAATTCAAATTTGAAAATCTTCAGGTTTTGAATTTCAAGATATCAGCAAGAGAGGCACAATTCTTCATATACATAGGAATCCCCAATGAAATTAACAGCCAATTTCTCATCAAAACAATAGACACCATAATTTAAAGTGCTGAAAGGAAAAAAACTTTCAACCAAGAATTCTATACCTCGCAAACTATCCTTCAAAATCTGGCAGGAGGAAAAAAAACCTATCATAAGACATTCCAAGATAAACAAAAGCTAGGGAGTTCATCACCAATAGCTCTTCCTAAAGAAATGCTAAAGGAAGTCCTTCAGACTGAAATGAAAAAAACACTAGATGGTAAATCAAAGCCATATGAAGAAATAAATATCACTGGTAAAAGTAACTACATAGGTAAATGTTAAAAGCTAATATTGTTGTCGTTTTGGTTTGTAACTCCTCTTTTTGTTTTCCTATATGATTAAAAGATGAAAGCATAAAAAATAATTATAAATCTATGTTTTTGGGCATACAAGGTATAAAGATGTAATTTGTGACAATGATAAAGGGGAGAGCATAGAGCTTGGTAAGAGCAGAGTTAATGTAAGTTATTGAAAATAAATTGGTATTGATTCAGTGTAGGTCATTATAAATTTATGATGTTAACATAAACTCCACAGTAACCACTAAGAAAATAATTTTAAAATACATAGAAAAAGGAAATGAAGATGGAATCAAAAGAATACACACACAAAAAAATCAAACACAAAAGATGGCAGTGTTGGAAGAATTAAGGGGGAAAAGATGTAAGACAAATAGCAAAATGGCATAGTTTCCTCCTTATCAGTAATCACCTTAAATGTAAATAGATTAAACTCATCAATTAAAAAACAAAGATTGGCATAATGTATTTTCAAATGATCTAAATATGCTGCTTACAGGATATTTATTTTAGGCCCAAAGACAAAAGTAGGATGAAAGTGAAAGGATGGAAAAAGATATTCCATACAAACAGTAACCAAAATAGCACTAGGGTGGCTAAACTAATATCAAGCAAAATAGATTTTAATGGAAAAAAGTGTAACAAGAGACAAAGGGGGACATTATATATTGACAAAGGGGTCAATCTATCAAGACTTACAAACATATATGCACGAAACAACAGAGCCCCAAAGCATATGAAACTAACATTGACAGATTTGAAGGAAGAAATAGACAGCACTACAATAATAGTTGGAGAGTTCAATACACATTTTCAATAATAGGTAGAACATCTAGACAGAAAATCAACAAGGAAATAGAGAATTCAGACAACACTATAAACCATCTAGACCTGACAGACATATATAGAATACTCCACCCAACCACAGCAGAATACACATTTTTCTCAACTGCACAAAAATCATTCTCCAGGATAGGCCATATGTTAAGTCACAAAGTATGTCTAAGTAACTTTTAAAAAATTGAAATTATAAGAAGTTTCTTATCCAAGCATATCAGAATGAAGCTACAAATCAAAAACGTAAGAAAAACTGGAAAATTCACAAATACGTGGAAATTAAATAACACATTCTTAAACAACCAACGAGTCAAAGAATAAATCACTAGAGAATTTAGAAAATACTTTGCAATAAATGAAAATGAAAACTCAATATACAAAAACTTAAAGGATGCAGTGAAACCTGTGCACAGAGGGAAATTTATAGATGTGAAAACTTATGATAAAAAGGAAGAAAAATCTAAAAGAAATAACCTAACTTTAAATGTTAAGGAACTAGAAAAAGAAGAGAAACTAAACTAAACCAAAGCCAGCAGAAGGAAAAAATGATAATAAAGATCAGAGTGGTGATAAAATACAGAACAGAAAAAACAATAGAATCAACAAGACCAAAGTTGGTTCTTTGAAAATATCAACAAATTGACAAAACTTTAGGTACACTGATGAAAAAAGAAAGAGAGAAGACACAAATAAGTAAAAACAGAAATGAAAGTGGGGATGTTACTACTGACCATGAAGAAATTAAAAGGACTGAAAAAGAATACTATGAACAATTGTACACCAAAAAATAGATAATCTGGATGAAATAGACAAATTCCTAGAAACACACACGTTACCAAAGTTGAACCAAGAATAAATAGAAAATGTGAATAGATCTGTAACAAATAAAGATATTGAATTAGTAATCAAAAATTCTCAACAAAGAAAAGTCCAGTATCAGATGGTGTAACTGGTGAATTAACACCAATACTACCCATAAACTTCCAAAAAAAAAAAAAGAAAAGGATGGAACACTTGCTAACAAATTCTATGAGGCCAGCATTACCCTGACACCAGGCAGACAAAAACACCACAAGAATATCCCTTTTGAATGCTGTTGTTAGGTGCTGAGAATCAGTTTCAACCCATAGCAACCCTATGCACAACAGAACAAAATACTGCTGGATCCTGCACCATCCTCACAATGATTGTTATGCTTGAGCCTGTAATTGCAGCCACTGTGTCAATCCATCTAGCGACGGTCTTCCTCTTTTTCGCTGACCCTCTATTTGTCCAGGGACTTGTCCCTTGTGATAATCTGTCCAAAGTATGTAAGACAAAGTCTTGCCATTCTTGCTTCTAAGGAGCATTCTGGCTGTACTTCTTCCAAGAAAGATTTGTTCTTGCTTCTGGAAGTCCATGGTATATTCAATATTCTTTGCCAACGCCATAATTCAAAGGCATCAATTCCTCTTCAGCCTTCCTTATTCATTGTCCAGCTTTCGCAAACATATGAGGCGATTGAAAATACCATGGCTTGGGTCAGGCACACCTTAGTCCTTAAAGTGACATCTTTGCTTTTCAACACTTTAAAGAGGTCTTTTGCAGCATATTTGCCAAATGCAATGCATCCTTTGATTTCTTGACTGCTGCTTCCATGGGCATTGATTGTGGATCCAAGTAAAATGAAGTCCTTAACAACAGACCCCCTACCTGTACAAAGGGACAGGACCCCAAGTGTCTGCTCTAAAATCAGCAAGGCAGGCCTTCCATTTGGAGTGTGCCAGCACCTCCCCCACCCGGACACTTGTAGCTGCAAGCCTATTATGAATTGTTACAGAAGGCCTCCTGCAGTGGAGTCTGCTCCTATAGTCAGCATTCTATCTGCCTCCTTGTTCACTCCATAGCTCAGACCTCTGGAACCAACATGACAGACCTCTCTGGGGATGAACTTAGGTCTATCTGCTTCCCCTTCCAGTCAGTGCTCAGAACTACTGACTAAGGCTGCAGTGTGCTAGGAAGCAGACATCTTGAGCGGAGGCTATGCCCACAGTAAACATACTACAGGGCAGACTATAATAGCAACAAGGCAGACCTCCCTGGGGTCCATTCAGACAGTGATAATCCCTCCCCCACCCAGTAACTGTTGGCCAATAAACTGATACAAACTCTTAAAGAAAGTATGCTACAGTGGAGCCAGGAGGAGGGTCACCCAAGAGGGGACTGCCCCCCCCCCCAACCACCACGGGGCCACTAGAGCTCTAAAACCAACAAGACAGATCTCTTGGAGGTTCCTCTGGGGAGTGTCAGCCCTGCCTTCTCCTGAAACAGAGGAAAGTCTGCCTGTGTTTCCCCTGAAAGACAGCTCAGATCTAAGCAGCCCCCACAAAGGAGGGAAAGAAACCTTGGGGAAAAATGGAGGGCAGCACCCAGCCCCGAAGGGAGCTCACTGGGTGTGGGTTCTCTGACTGAAAACACGGTTGGAGAAACAGAGAAGGGAGTAATAACCAGAGAGAGAAGGCTATGCCCCCTGCTGGACAAATTGATTAGTATACAATAACTCACCTGAGTGGTAGTGCCAGCTGATGAACAGATTGTTCACAGTGCATTTCCTGTTGTGTTTGGGAGAGATTGAAAGTTGAAAAATGAGATCTGGAACTTTTGAATTCTAATTAAACCAGGGAGAGAAAAGGAACTATCACAGAAAAGGAAAGGAAATGGTAAGCAAAGGCTGAAGGTGCTGCCTGCCTAAGAGGTTTTTGCAGAAAGTGGTGCAGGCAAAACCACTAAATGCTGGGAAGAGCTGAGAAAGTTAACACCCTTGAAAATTCCAGTGCCCCAACAAGAAATCACAAGATACACAAAGAACAGAGAAACAATGGTCCATCCAAATGAACATGACAAAGGAAGTTAAAGCACATCTAGAATGATAAAATTATGAAAAAAATGGAAGAATATAATACAAAAACATTAAACATAATTAAAGAATTAAGGGAAAACACAGACACAGAGCTAAAAAAAATAAAATAAGGAAAACAATGCAAGAACAAAATGAGGATCTAAAAGACGATATTGCAAATGAAAGGGACAATAACAAATGAGAAACACAATAGAAGGACTTATCAACAGATTTAATGAGGCAGAAGAAAGAATCAGTGAATTAGAGGATAAGATAGTTAAAATTACAGAACTGCTGAAGAACAACAAAAATGGAGGCTAAAGAAGGCTGAGCACAGTTTAATGGAATTATGGGAAAACAACAAGAGACCTAATATATGCATCATGGGAATTCCAGAAGGAGATGAGAAAGAGAAAGTGACAGAAAAAAATATGTGAAGAAATAATGACAGAAAGTTTCCCCAATCTAAGGAAGGACATTAATCTAAAAATCCAAGAAGCTCAAAGAACCCTAAGCAGGATAACCCAAAGAGATCTACATCATAGTTAGGCTCTCAAAATCAAAGATAAAGAGAGAATCTTGAAAGCAGTGAGAGAGAAGCAAATAGTCACATACAAAGGATCCTCAATAAGATTACATGCCAATTTTTCCTCAGAAACATTGGAGGCCAGAAGATAATGGAATGATATATTTAAAGTGCTGAAAGAAAAAAACTGTCAACCAAGAATACCATACCCAGCAAAACTATCCTTCAAGAATGAGGGTGAAATTAAAACATTCACAGACAAATAAAGGCTGAGAAAGTTCATACCCAACAGACTGGCCCTACAAAAAACACTACGAGCTCTGTAGATGGAAGGGAAAAGACACTAGAAACTAACTCAAAGCTATACATAAAAAGAAAGATCCCTAATAAACAGAATAAGTATAAGGGCTAGTAATAAGATATTCATGCTTGATAATTTGAAATGTTTTTCCTTTACATTTTTTAATAACAAATATATAAAAAGCAAGGATAAAATATGTTACTGGGCACATGAAATATAAAGACATAATTAGTAATAACAGCAACAAAAAGGGAGAGAGAGGAATGGTATACAGAATTTATGGTATGTTACCAAAATTAAGTTGGTGCCAACTTAAACCTTAGAAAGTTATAAATACAAGCTCTTAAATGTAATATCCATAGTAACCACTAAGAAAATATATTTAAAAAACATACACCAAAGGAAAGGAGAAGGGAACAATAAAGGCTCACTACAATAAACCAACAAAACACAAAAGCAAGCAGTACTAAAGGACAAAGACAAAGAAGGCTTATGACACCCAAAAATAACAAAATGCCAGAAGTAAGTTACTTCTTATCAGTAATTACAGTGAATGTAAATAGACTAAATGCTCCAATCAAAAGGCATAAAATGGCAAAATGGATTTAAAAAAAGAAAAGAAAACATGATCCAACTATACGCAATTTACAAGAGACACACCTTAAACCCAAGGACACAAATAGGTTGAAAGTGAAAAGATGGAAAAAATATTCCATGTAAATAATAATTAAAAGAGATCTGATGTGGCAATTTTAATATCAGACAAATAGACTTTAAGACAAAATCTGTCAGAAGAGATAAACATGGACATTGTATAGGGATAAAAGGGTTAATTAATCAAGAAGATTTAACAATCATAAATGTATGTGCACCCAACATTGGGGAACCTAAATATAGAGAGCAAACACTGGTACAATTGAAGGGATAAATAGATAGTACTATGATATTAGTTGGAGACTTCAGTACACCACTATCAGTACAGGACAGTATATCTAGAAAGAAGATCAACAAGGAAACAGAGGACTTGAATGACAGTATAAACCAACTAGACTTAACTGACATATATAGAACACCCCATCCAACAACAGCACAATATACATTCTACTCCAATGCACATGGATCATTCTCCAGGATAGAACACATTTTAGGTCACAAAGCAAGTCTTTATAAATTTAAAATGATTGAAACTATACAAACTATTTTCTCTGACCCCAACAGAGTAAAGCTACAAATCAGTAACAGAAAAAAAAGAAAAAACCCACAGGAAAATACACAAACATATGGAAATTAAACAACACACTATTAAATTACCAATGCATCAAGGGAGAAATCACAAATTTCTTAGAGTCAAAAGAAAATGAAAGCACAACATACCGTAACTTATGGGCTGCAGCAAAGGCAGTACTCAGAGGGAAACTTATAGCAATAAATGCCTACATATAAAAGAAGAAAGATCTCAAATTAACTGCTTAACTTGACAACTCCAAGAACTAGAAAGATATGAGCAAACTAAGCCTAAACCTAACAGAAGAAAGGACATAACAATATCAGAGCAGAAATAAATAAAACTGAAAACAGAAAAACAATGAACAGAATCAATAAAACCAGAAACTGGTTCTTTGAAAAGATCAATAAAATTGACAAACCTTTTGCTAGACTAACAAAGAAGAAAAAAGATGTAAATAAACCAAAATTCAAAAATGAAAGAGGAGACATTACAACTGACCCGATAGAAATAAAGAGAATTATGACAGAATATTATGAACAACTGTATGGTTAAAAAAAATTGGATAACCTAAATGAAATAGACAAATGCTTAGAATCACACAACCTACCCATACTGACTTGAGGAAATAGAAAGTCTCAACAGACTCATAACAAGTGAAGAAATCAAATCAGTGATCAAAAACCTCCCAACAACAACAAAAAGTCTTGCACCAGATGGCTTCACTGAGGAATTCTACCAAACATTTAGAGAAGATTGACACCACTACTGTTTAAACTCTTCCAAAAGATAGAGAAGGAAGGACTACTCTCTAATTCATTCTATGAAGCAAACATAACCCTGATACCCAAATCAGACAAAGACACCACAAAAAAAGAAAACTACAGGCCAATATCTCTTATGAATATAGATGTAAAAATCCTCAACAAAATACTAGTGAACAGAATCCAACAGCATATTAAAAGAGTCATACAACATGACCAAGTGGGATTTATTCCAGGAATGCAGGGATGGTTTAACATTAGAAGATTAATCAACGTAATACACCACATTAACAGAACAAAGGAAAAGAAGCACATGATCACCTCCATGGACGCAGAAAAAGAATTTGATAAAATCCACACCCTTTCTTGATAAAAAATCCTAAAGAATAAGGGAAATTCTTCAACATGATTCAGGGCATATATGAAAAGCCAACAGCCAACATTATACTTAATGGAGAAAAACTGAGAGCTTTCCCCTTTAAATCAGGAACAACACAAGGATGCTCGCTCTCACAATTTCTAGTCAATATTGTATTAGAAGTCCTAGCCACAGCAATAAGACAAGAAAAAGAAATAAAAGGTATACAGATTGGAAAATAAACAAACAAACTTGTTGCCATCGAGTCAATTCCAATTCACAGTAACTCTATAGGATAGAGCAGAACTGCCCCATAGGGTTTCCAAGCAGCAGCTGGTGGATTCGAACTGCCAACCTTTTGATTAACAGCTGAGCTCTTAACCACTGTGCCACTAGGATTTGAAAAGAAGTAAAATTATCTCTATTCACAGATGATATGATCCTATATATAGAAAATCCTGAAGAGTCTACAAGAAAACTTCTAGAGCTAATAGAAGAATTCAGCAAAGTTGCAGGGTACAAGGTCATCAAACAAAAATCAGCTGGATTTCTATACACTACCAATGAGAAATCTGAAAGAGAATTAGGGAAACAATTCCATTTACAATAGCATCTAAGAGAATAAAATACCTAGAAATAAATCTAACCAGGGGCATGAAGGAGTTATACAATGAAAACTATAAAACACTACCTGAAAGAGATTAAAGAAGACTTAAATAAATGGAAACATGCTCCAAGTTCATAGATTGGAAGACTTAATATTGTTAAGATATCAGTAAACTATAGGTTCAGTGCAATCTTGATCAAAATTCCAACAGCCTTCTTTACAGAAATAGAAAAACTAAGCCTCAACTTCATATTTCCATAATGGCAAGAAGCCCTGAATAGCTAAAATAATGTTGAAAGAGAAGAACAAAGTAGAAGGACTCACATTTCCTAATTTTAAAACATATTATACAGCCACCATAATCAAAGCGGCCTGGGACTGGTATAACAATAGACACACAGACCAATGGAAAACAATTGACCGTCCAGAAATAAACCCAAACATCTATGGTCAACTGACTTTCAACAAGGGTACTAACTCCATTAGATGGGGAAAGAAGAGTCTCTTCAATAAATGGTGCTGGGAAAATTGGATTTCCACATGCAGAATAATGAAACAGGATCCACGCCTCACACCATACACAAAAACAAATTCAAAATGGATTAAGGACCTAAATGTGCAAACTAAAACCATAAAATTCTTAGAAGAACGAGCAGGGGCAATGTTGTCAGGCCTAGCTTTCAACAATGGATTATCTAATATAATAACAAAAGCACAAACAGCAAAAGACAAAATAAATAAATGGGACCTCATAAAAATTAAAAACTTTTGTTCATTAAAAGACTTTACAAAAAAAGTGAAAAGACAAGTTACCAACTGGAAGAATATCTTCAGATACCATATATCCAACAAGAATCTAATAACCAAAATATATATTAAACTTTGACAACATAACAACAAAAATATACTAGGATGGCTAAAATTTTAAAAAAGGAAGACGAAAAAATAAAATAACAGATCTTGGCGAGGATGTGTGGAAACTGGAACACTTATCCATTACTGGTTGGAACGCAAAATGGTACAGCCAATGTGGAAAACAGTGCTGCAGTTCCTCAAAAAACAAAAAACAGAACTCAGAAGTCATAAAAATATGACTCAGCAATTCCACTTCTAGGTATATACTCAAAAGACATGGAAGCACAGACTCAAAAATAGACTTATACACCAATGTTCGTGAAGCACTATTCACAATAGCCAAAAGGTGGAAACAACCTAAATGCCCATCAGCAGATGAATGGATAAACAAAATGTGGTACACACAGATAATGGAATACTACTCAGCCAGTAGGAGAAATGAAGTCTTGATACATGCTACAGTATGGATGGAGCTGAAGACATTATGCTGAGCAAAATAAGCCAATCACAAAAAGACAAATACTGTATAACCTTACTTATATAAAAAGACAAGAAAAGGCAAATTTTGGTACAGAGACCAAAGTTTATTAGTAGTTACCAGGGGCAGGAGTGAGGGAGAAAAGAGGGGTTAATGGTGATGGAGAAATTGCGTTGATTAAGGGTAGGGTTGCACAGTTGATTATTATAAGTGCTGTCAATAAGTTGTACACCTGTAAAAAGTGGAATTGGCAAAGGCTGTGTGATAAATATATTTACAATGTCAAAAAAGTAGGAGTAGCTGCCGAGGCTGTTTATGTCCAATGAAACATCTCATGAGATTTGATTCCTTAGTTCGGAGGTTTAGGGTTATGGTTTCATAGGACATTCCAGTTAATTGGCCTAATTGTTTAGTGCTTATGTTCTACCTCCTCATTCATTGTGGAGTGCCTCAGTTCTTCAACGCTTACAAGTGGACCTCAAAGGCACAACAATTGGTGTCTATTCACCTGGAGCAACAGAGAAGAAGGAGAGTCAGGAATAGGAGGAGGATATGGAATGTGTGGCTAACTGCCTCTATGAACAACTGCCTTCTTTGCCACAAGACCAGAAGAACTGGATGATGCCTGGCTACTGTTACTGAACATTTTGATCCAAGATTCCATAGACAAATCTTGATCAAAAGGGAAAATGCAGAACAGAGTTTTAAATTCTCACGGGCTCTAGAGTTTCTGGAGGCATGGAGGGTGGATGAATCCCTGAAACTATTGCCCTGAAATAATCTTTAAACCTTAAAGCCATCTTAAAACCAAACAATAGGTTAGCTTAACTAGTAAAAAAGGCCTGCCTTGAGCATTATCATTATGCTCTTTTAAGGAGTATATATATATCTGTATCTCTCTATATAGATATAGATACATACATATGTGTGTAAATATATGTGTGGATATATATACATATACATATATATGGGATATATATACGTATGTATATTTATATATATATATATATATGGGATCAAATTGACAACAGCAACTTGAAAGATTAAATAGGAACCTTAGGGGGCAGCGAGTTTACGTTAATGAGGGAGGAACAACTCAGAAAAGGAGGGTGAGAATGGCTGCACAACTTGAAAAATATAATCAATGTCACTAAATTGTACATGTAGAAACTGTTGAATTGGTGTACGTTTTGCTGTGTATATCATCAACAACTGAAAAATAAATAAAATTTACCAAAAAAATGGAAAATAACAAATGTTGGTGATTATGTGGAGAAATTGGAACACTCATACAGTGGTGGTAGAAATGTAACATGGTGTAATCGCTATAGGAAATAGTTTGGCGGCTCCTCAGACAGTTAAACATAGAATTTTCATATGACTCAGCAGTCCTACTCCTAGGTATATACCCAAAAAAACTGAAAACAGATACTGAAGCAAATACTTGTTCACCAATGTTCATAGCATCACTATACACAATAACCAAAAGGTGGAAACAACCCAAATGTCCATCAGTGGATAAATGGATAAATAAACTGTGATATGTCCATACAATGGAATATTATTCAGTCATAAAAGGAATGAATTAGTGACAAATGCTACAATGTGAATGAACCTTGAAACATTACACTTAGTTAAAAAGCCAGATACAAAAGGTCACACATTGTATGATTCCTTTTACGTGATATACCCAGAATAGGCAAATTCATAAAAACAGAAATTAGTAGTTGTTAGGGGATGGTGGAGAGAGAATGGGAGGTTATTAGTTAATTAGTAAAGGGTGTTCTTCTGGGGTGATGAAAAGATTTTAAACTAGATAGAAGTGGTGGTTGTACAACAATGTGAATGCACCAAATGCCATTGAATCGTTAAAATGGTTTAAATGTTATATAAATTTCACCTAAAAAACCATATACACTTCATACCCATTAGGATGGCTATAATAAAGAGGGAGCTAATAACATGTGCTGGTGAGAATGTGGAGAAATCTGAACCTCATACTCTGTTAATGGGAATGTAAAATGGTGCAGCCCTTTCAGAAAACAGTCTGGCACTTCCTCAACTGCTTACACATGGAGTTACCATATAAACCAGCAATTCCATTCTCAGGTATATACCCAATAAATTTGAAAACATATGTCTACACAAAAACTTGCATATGAATGTTAATAGTGGCATTATTCATAATTGCCAAAAAGTGGAAACCAATCACGTTCCATCAACTGATAAATGGGTAAATAAAATGTGATATATGCATATAATGGAAATTATTCTACCACAAAGAATGAAATACTGATACCTGCTACTATATGGATAAACCTTGAAAACATTATACTAAGTAAAAGAATTCAGTCACGAAAGACTACATATGATTCTATTTACATGAAATATCCATTGCCTAGGGTTTGGAGGATTGAGATTAGAAGATGACAGCTAAAGAATAGGGGGTTTCCTTGTGGGTGTTGAAATGCTCTCCAATGGACTGTGGCGAGGGTTTCACCACTCTGTGGATATGCTACATATCACTGCATTGTAAACTTTGAATGAGTGAGTTGTACAGTATATAAGTATATCTCAACAAAGCCGTTACCAAAACAAACAAACAAAAAATACACACACACAATTACATCCAGAATAAAGCTTCTTCAATCTCAGTAATAAAGAATACGGCATTTAAATAAAAGAAAATGGAATCAGATAAAAAGTGAGATACTAAAATATCGAACGAAAATAAAGAATATAGAATCTGAAGAAACCAAAAGATACTGGAGAAAATTAAGGTACCCAAAAGTATCTTCTTACTTGGGTAGCATCAAAAATGTGTGGCACAGAGACCATGAAAATGATATAGTGGTTGACAATTCTGAGAAATTACTCTTCCCACACTAAAACATAAATGTTTCACTACCAAAATTTGAATGAAAGGGCAGTCTTTTTTATTGCTATCTCTCAGAATTTAATATTCAACTTCTTCCTTGACTCTAGCTGAACATTAACACTCGGCATTTTGAGATACAGGCAGAACGTGTACTTGTTGCAGCAGTGGGTAACTGATGGTTGGTTATATGTCACTTTTCTCAGTGGCTAAAAGCAGTTCAGTATAATTTCCTACACATATATGCTTTCTCTCTCCATGCTTTCATCCATTTTCCCCTTTTCTACAAGCCTTGCCTACCCTGAGACCAGTTCAGCAGAAAAACTGGAATATTTCTACTTGCCTGCCCAACGACACTCGATATGTAATCCGGCAATAGAAAGTCTGTCAGAATAGAAGTCATCCTCACACCAACCACTGGTGGGCCTAAAATGAGTCTGGCTGTCATTGGCAAAACACTCTAAGGATCTGAGACAGCTCTCTGTCCATAGGCTACAGCCTTAACCCAGCCCCATGAGCAGTGGGCACCTGCTCCATTTCTAAGTCCTCCCAGCTGGGACAGGAAGAGCTTCCTATTCATGAGCTGTTTCCCTGGGACCCTTATCACCTGCTGAATCTCCGTGAGGGCTCTCTACCCTGAGATTGGATCTATTTCACCTCGTTTTTACTTCACTCTACCTCCTCTCTCTGGCTAGGGGAAAGCTACAATTAAAAGTGTCTTCTGACCCAGATGCACAAAGCTTCACGAAGGGACTTGCAAACAGACTCTTAGCCCAATCTCACCTACAGACTGCACCTCACTGAGAATGTAACGAACCCAAAAACACGCTGAACATGCCCTCAGCCCAATCCCACTATGATGGTTCATCATACACTGCAGTGATGTATGGGAGAACACTAAGCTGCCTTGGCTCACTTAGACATTCTTCCCTCGGTGATGTGCATAGATGGGTCATGCTAGTAGGGTACACAGTCTGGGTGATGTGAATGCACAGGTCATCCCTGTAGGCACAGAACCTGGGTGATGTGAAAGCAAGGGCATCCTTGTGGGGCACAGAGCATGGGTGATGTGAATGCACAGGTCATCCCTGTAGGCACAGAACCTGGGTGATGTGAAAGCAAGGGCATCCTTGTGGGGCACAGAGCCTGGGTGATGTGAATGCACAGGTCATCCCTGAGGGCACAGAACCTGGGTGATGTGAATGTACAGGGCATCCTTGTGGGGCACAGAGCCTGGGTGATATGAATGCACAGGTCATCCCTGTGGGCACAGAACCTGGGTGATATGAAAGCACAGGTCATCCCTGTAGGCACAGAACCTGGGTGATGTGAATGCACAGGTCATCCCTGTGGGCACAGAACCTGGGTGATGTGAATGTACAGGGCATCCTTGTGGGGCACAGAGCCGGGGTGATATGAATGCAAGGGCATCCTTCTGGGGCACAGAGCCTGGGTGATGTGAATGCACAGGTCATCCCTGTGGGCACAGAACCTGGGTGATGTGAATGCACGGGTCATCCCTGTGGGCACAGAACCTGGGTGATGTGAATGTACAGGGCATCCTTGTGGGGCACAGAGCCTGGGTGATATGAATGCATGGGTCATCCCTGTGGGCACAGAACCTGGGTGATATGAAAGCACAGGTCATCCCTGTAGGCACAGAACCTGGGTGATGTGAATGCACAGGTCATCCCTGTGGGCACAGAACCTGGGTGATGTGAATGTACAGGGCATCCTTGTGGGGCACAGAGCCGGGGTGATATGAATGCAAGGGCATCCTTCTGGGGCACAGAGCCTGGGTGATGTGAATGCACAGGTCATCCCTGTGGGCACAGAACCTGGGTGATGTGAATGTACAGGGCATCCTTGTGGGGCACAGAGCCTGGGTGATATGAATGCACAGGTCAACCCTGTAGGCACAGAGCCTGGGTGATATGAATGCAAGGGCATCCTTGTGGGGCACAGAACCTGGGTGATATGAATGCAAGGCATCCTTGTGGGGCACAGAGCCTGGGTGATGTGAATGCACAGGTCATCCCTGTAGGCACAGAACCTGGGTGATGTGAATGCAAGGACATCCTTGTGGAGCACAGAGCCTGGGTGATGTGAATGCACACGTCATCCTTGTGGGCACAGAACCTGGGGGATGTGAATGCACAGGTCATCCTTGTGGGCACAAAACCTGGGTGATGTGAATGCACACGTCATCCTTGTGGGCACAGAACCTGGGGGATGTGAATGCACAGGTCATCCTTGTGGGCACAAAACCTGGGTGATGTGAATGCACACGTCATCCTTGTGGGCACAGAGCCTGGGTGATGTGAATGCACAGGTCATCCCTGTGGGCACAGAACCTGGGTGATGTGAATGTACAGGCCATCCTTGTGGGGCACAGAACCTGGGTGATGTGAACGCAGTAGGTCATCCTTGTGGGACACAGAACCTGGGTGATATGAATGCAGTAGGTCATCCTTGTGGAGCACAGAACGTGGGTGATGTGAATGCACAGGTCAACCTTGTGGGCACAGAGCATGTGTGATGTGAATGCACAGGTCATCCTTGAGGGCACAGAACCTGGGTGATGTGAATGCACAGGTCCTCCTTGTAGGCACAGAACCTGGGTGATGTGAAAGTACAGGGCGTACTTATGGGGCACAGAGCCTGGGTGATGTGAATGCAGGGTCATCCTTCTGGGCACAGAGCCTGGGTGATGTGAATGTACAGGTCATCCTTGTGGGGCACAGAACCTTGGTGATGAGAATGCAGTAGGTCAGCCTTGTGGGGCACAGAACCTGGGTGATGTGAATGCACAGGTCATCCTTGTAGGCACAGAACCTGGGTGATGTGAATGCACAGGTCATCCCTGTGGGCACAGAGCCTAGGTGATGTGAATGTACAGGTCATCCTTGTGGGGCACAGAACCTGGGTGATGTGAATGCAGTAGGTCATCCTTGTGGGGCACAGAACCTGGGTGATGGGAATACACAGGTCATCCTTGAGGGCACATAGACTGGGTGATCTGAATGCACAGGTCATCCCTGTAGGCACAGAACCTGGGTGACGTGAATGCACAGGTCATCCTTCTGAGGTACAGAGCCTGGGTGATGTGAATGCAGTAGGTCATCCCTGTAGGCACAGAACCTAGGTGATGTGAATGCACAGGTCATCCATGTGGGGCACAGAAACTGGGTGATGTGAATGCACAGGTCATCCCTGTAGGCACAGAACCTGGGTGATGTGAATGCACAGGTCATCCTTGTGGGGCACAGAGCCTGGGTGATGTGAATGCACAGGTCATCCCTGTGGGCACAAAACCTGGGTGATGTGAATGCACACGTCATCCCTCTGGGCACAGAACCTGGGTGATGTGAATCTACAGTGCATCCTTTGGGGGTACAGAGCTTGTGTGACATGAATACAAGGGCATCCTTGTGAGGAACAGAACCTGGGTGATATTAATGCAAGGGCTTCCTTGTGGGGCACAGAGCCTGGGTGATAAGAATGCAGGGGCATCCTTGTCGGGCACAGAACCTGGGTTATATGAACGCAAGGGCATCCTTGAGGGGCACTGAGCCTGGGCGATGTGAATGCACATGTCATCCCTGTAGGCACAGAACCTGGGTGATGTGAATCTACAGGGCATCCTTGTGGGGTACAGAGCCTGGGTGATACGAATACAAGGGCATCCTTGTGAGGAACAGAACCTGGGTGATATTAATGCAAGGGCTTCCTTGTGGGGCACAGAACCTGGGTGATGTGAATGCAGTAGGTCATCCTTGTGGACACACAGCCTGGGCAATGTGAATGCACAGGTCATCCTTGTGGGCACAGAGACTGGGTGATCTGAATACACAGGTCATCCCTGTAGGCACAGGACCTGGGTGATGTGAATGCACAGGTCATCCTTCTGAGGTACAGAGCCTGGGTGATATGAATGCAGTGGGTCATCCCTGTAGGCACAGAACCTAGGTGATATGAATGCACAGGTCATCCTTGTGGGGCACAGAAACTGGGTGATGTGAATGCAGAGGTCATCCCTGTAGGCACAGAACCTAGGTGATGTGAATGCACAGGTCATCCTTGAGGGGCACAGGACCTGGGTGATGTGAATGCACTGGTCATCGTTGTGGGCACATAGCCTCGGTGATGTGAATGCAGAAGTCATCCCTGTGGGCATAGAACCTGGGTGATGTGAATGCACAGGTCATCCCTGTAGGCACAGAGCCTGGGTGATGTGAATGCACAGGTCATCCCTGTAGGCACAGAGCCTGGGTGATGTGAATGCACAGGTCATCCCTGTGGGCGCAGAACCTGGGTGATGTGAATGCACAGGTCATCCCTGTGGGCGCAGAACCTGGGTGATGTGAATGCACAGGGCATCCTTGTGGGGCACAGAACCTGGGTGATGTGAATGCTCAGGTCATCCCTGTGGGCATAGGACCTGGGTGATGTGAATGCACAGGTCATCCCTGTGGGGCACAGAACCTGGGTGATGTGAATGCACAGGTCATCCCTGTGGGCACAGAACCTGGGTGATGTGAATGCACAGGTCAACCTTGTGGCCACAGAGCCTGGCAGCCTGACGAACAGGCAAGTCATGTCCCCGGGGCATCTGGAGAGTTTTCTTTAAAATCTACAGAACTTGTTTTGGTGGCATAGTATTTCTTTTTAATAAAACCTATTCAAGTAACCAGGCTGTTCTGTTCATATTGACTCAGGGAATATGCTATAACCAAAAATATAAAATAAAAAAAAATCAAAGCAGCCCCTTGTGTTCTGTTTCTGTGCCTGTGTGTTTAGGGAACACAATGGGCTCACAATGTAGCCTAAGATTGGAACAATATTATAAGGATGCAAGATTGTCCCCAAAGTTGAAGGACAGACCTGAAAGTTCCCAGTGGCTAAGCAGGCTTCCTAGTTCCAGAGACCTCTTCACATCCCCTCAAGTGAGCACCCTACCCAGCCCGTGTCCAGTGAGACCTTCCTCTCAACAACAGTCCCCCCTCTTCTGTGCTTTGATTGCTCCAAGGAAAGTGATGCTTCTCCGCACACCTGAATGCTGTTTGGTCCCCGTTTTAGGCTGTGTTCTCAGAGGAGCAAAACCAGTGATATGTATATATAGATACAGAGAGAGAGGTTTACTTCCTGGAAATGGTTCACACAATTGTGAGGGCTGCTAAGTCCCAAATCCATGGGTCACGTGGGAGGCTGGGTGCTTCTCCTGATTCACGTGTTTGCAACAGCTGACAAACCCAAAATCTGCAGGTCTGCTGCCAGGCTGCTGGCTCACAGGTTTGCAGGAACTGGTGAACCCAAAATGTGCAGGTCAGGTGGCTCGCTGAAGCCTTCTCCAAGAACCAGAGATGAAACCCTGAGACCAGCGCAGGATCAAGAGAAAGAGTGAGCCAGAGCTTTGCCAGAACACCCGTGTATACTGGATGTGGTCTATGCCCCCAAGGAAACGCCCCTTCCAACTGACTGGCTGCTCCCATCAGATCACAGAATGAGGATGATTGCATAATATCAGCCAAACCACTGACAAACATACAGTAGCCAAGCTGACACATAACATTAACTATCACAGTCCCCATTCAATCTACTCTATGTCAACTTCCCCTTACCTCATTACAGGACTTCATAAACCCCAAGAGGGATACTACAACCTGCATACCCAGTTGGGTAGAGAGGTGAGGAAGGGGAAGTCCCACGTCTGTTCTTGGGTGGGGTGAGCCGCCTAAGTTTGAGAAAATCCTCCTTCTAGTCCTTTCCCACCCAGCCCCATCTTATCAGCCTAGATGAAGTGCCCCTAGGAGCACCACTTCCCAGCACACGGGGTAAAGCTGTGCAGTTAACTCCCATGAGGAAACTGCTCAACTAAAGCCTGTGAAACTCCTAAGTCGCACCCAGTGTCTGCCTCTTTCACTTTCACAGACCAGTTACTATCAGCTTAGACTATCCTGGTCTCATACGGATGCACACCATTTTTTAGCTTGGCTCTCATTTGCCCTTTTTGTTTACTTCAAGAAACTCTCCTGTTCTCTCGATAGAATCCTACAAATAATCAGTTGCATCAGGAAACCCACAACAAATTTTTAAGGCTACCCTTGAGTCCCCTTTATAAAACTGTCTTTAGAACTCAAGTTTGGGGAAAACATATATATAGAAATCAGGGTCTTCTTGTATTGAAACTTGAAACAAGCAGAAAAATTTATTGCTCTTAGGTTGGTTGATCCTACAAATCTTGATTGATGTTTAATGCAGCCTAGAAGCAAAATAGAAAGTGGATATGCTTTAATACAATTAGGACCGTGGAAATGTTCACACTTAAGGAAATAGAGTTTAGGTAATTTCTATGCGACTATTTATAATTCTCAAGGTAGTTACTAACCCATCCCTTCTTCTGCAAACCAAATGCTGGGATTCCAAATGGTCCCTTCCTGGACCTGTCTCCCTCACAGGCGCATACCCTCCTCAGGTACCTTACTCACCTCCCCTAGTCTCACTTAGCATATACGCTAATGACTGCTGAATTTATTTCTCTTGCCTAACCTCTTTGTGTCCTTCAGACCCTCACCGTAGGTGATCTGGTCTTTGGACATTTTCACCTGGTATCTCTCAAAGTCACCTGAAACTCAGCACCCACAACTTTGCTTTCCAAAGACCCACTTCCTCTTCCAATGCTCCTCAGCTCATCAAATGGTAAAACTCTCAGTCCAAATCACACCATTCTCCTGCTCTGCTCCGTGCAACACAGCCATAATACTGGACGATTTACGTTTCCTCTGGGCCTTAGCTCAGCTAATTGCTTCAGCTTTATCTCACCAGGAAGCCTTCCCGACTAGTCCAGGCTGGGTCCTCTCAAAGCTCTTCCCTGCTGACCCACAGCAAGAACCCTCCCTGTTTTGTTCATTGCCGTTTTTAGCTTGGCTCTCATTTGCCCTTTTCGTTTAACACAGCGCCAGAACACACCATACATGTAATAAAAACATCTCCACTAAGTGACTGGCACCGGGTCCTTCCGGCTCCGCTTTCTGAACAACTCTTGAAAACACCATGTATTTCATGCCATCGCGTCTTCTCTCTCTGGGTCACGCCTCACATCTCTTCATTCTCCACACCGCAGCCACAATGGTCTCTCATAAACGCATTTCTGATCACATGAGCCTCCACTGCCTTCAAGGTAAGATCTAAGCCTCTGAGCAGGCCTACAAGTCCTTTCCTGGTTTGGCCCTGCTTCCTCCTGCCCCACCTCTCACCCCTCCCTGCCCCACACTGTCCACACTCCCTCTGACCTGCGTCTTCACACTTCCTGTGCTGTCACGCCAGCACTGAGTAACTAATACCTGACTTTCTTCAGGATTCCTGGGCTGGCTGTCCCACCTGGTCAGTGCACACTCATTGAAGGGATCCGATGCTCCCTTAGGGGGGCGGCCCTGGTCTACAGCTGCCGACCTGCTTAATTGCTAATAGCTCCTCCCCTTACTCTCAAAGGCATCCTGGTTTGGACAACAAATCACCTGGTCACTCTAACAAGGTCTAGCAATTGTCCAGTTGTCTGTTTCCCCCTTAGACAGTAAATTCCACAAGGGCAAAACCTATCTGTCTTATTCACAATAGCTTCTGGCACAGGGTCTAGCACAGAGAAGACACTGTATTTTTGTTAAATAAACAAATATACTTATGTACTGTTAGGCACGTACTCTTACTAGCATATTTATTTGGTTCCAGGATTTGCTATTGAAAACAAAAAATGATGGCCAAAAAAACTCAAAGATTATGTATTTCAACAAATGATTTTAAATACATATTGTTGAAGAGATTTTGAGATTTTCAAGTTTGACTTCATACACAGACATATATATGCGTGATCCTCGTGCACAAGAGGGAACAGCTATTATTTTGACACGTTCACTTCCAGTGACTGTCCCATCAGGGATGACACATTTGTAAGGAGCCAGCCACGCACCTGCCCTTAGCCTGTGGCCAGAGGTACGTGCTCAGACCAGACGGCCAATCAGGTGTACGGTCAACAGCTAGGGAACTGGTTTTCTTACTGTGAAGCAAAAGGTCCATTTGCCAACCAATCCTGGAATCAGACACATTGGGCTTTACTAAAGTTAAAAAAAAAAAAATTCTGTCCTTTAGAAAATGTTTTCCTAAAGAGACTTACATCAGACAGCATCGGTTCATCAAGTTCTTCCACTCTGCTCAAGTTAGGCGCGCCGTACCGATCGCTAATTTCAGCTAGGGTTTTGCCTAAGTCTGCCGCTGCTTCCTACAATCATAAAGTTGATTTTTACCTTTAAATGACTCCAAAATTAATCCATTACTTTCCTTTCGATTTTGATAAGAAATTTCTGAACTGCAATGTCAAATTCAACATCATTAATGGAATGAATTGATGTCTATTGATGACAAGAGAATTCTAGGAATAAACGTTAAAACTTCTTAAAGGACATTTGGAAATTTTAAATATAGAAGTAATTCAGTGGTCAATCTCTCAGGACGTCCTGGCTTTTAAAAATACAACACAAACTGAATTATCTAATTTTTATCCACTTTGAGATATTGTTTCAAAGCACATCAGATTAGTGACTTGTTATTACTGGAATATATATCTGGACTATTCATTCTTATAATATTCTTATTATAAATTTTAAAATATTCTTATTATAAATTTAGCTATTAATGCATCAAAATTAAGCTTTAATTTCCAAGAGGACTCATTTCACATAGCACAGAATAATTTTTTCTTCTCACCTCTGAATGTGAAGTATCTTCACTCTTCATCATATTTTCCATATTCATTCTCATTTCCTATAATACATTAAAATGAAGAAAATACTTAGAACACACTTTTAATTTTGATTCCATGTGTAATTTGCAAGCATTCATATTTCTACGTAATCTGTGATTAATTTAACAGGAAACATGCTATCTTTCTTCAGAAGTGATCGGAATACACGTAATACAAAACTGCAATACCCATCTCATGTGATATTCTGTCCTAATGGGAGATGAGCACCTGGATTCTGGCCTCACTACAATAAGATACGTGGCAAGATTCCTCTTGTTCCAAAGGAATGATTCTTGTCAGTAGTCACTGGCAATTTTTAACGAGAATTACACTATTCATTTAAAGTGATTAATTTGCTATATTGCTACATACCTTTCATATGAATATTTTCATCTAGAAAAAAGAAATTTTTTAAATTCCTATAATTTATTTTGCCTTCTTTCTCAGTTTTAAACATCTTTTGGCCACACACAGAATATATAATATACTCTAGCATCTAGCACACTTGTTAAATCCTATTTACCAGATAAATTTATCCAAATATCTCTTAGTGAATGGATATAATGATGCAGAAACATTAATTTGCATTAACATCCTGTAGGAGAAGTTCCTATGAGGGAGACCCACCTGGCTTATTCTGCTGAGAAAACACTTTGATAAACCTGCTTGGGGTGGGAGTTGACATACCTTGAGGAAGAAGAGGAACAGGCAGGTATTCAAGAAGGAAAAAAAGAATCCAAGGGGGAATTTTCTAGAGAAATTCTAGGAGCTATGGAATCTGATCCTTCTGAAGTAAAATCTTCAGCAAAGAGCACAAGAAAATAAAAGTGCCTGGAACTTGTGCCAGGGGTCCCCGAGATCACCCTGGGTTTGGAGCACTCACAGGATTCAGCATATAATTATACTCACAGCTATGATTTATTACAGTGAAAAGATACAAGGCAAGATAGGCAAAGGGAAAAGGCACACCGGACAAAATCCAGAGGAAACCAGGCACAAGCTTCTAACAGTCCTCTCCCTATGGAGTCACACAAAACCGAAAAACCAAACCCGTTGCTGTCGAGTCGATTCCAACTCATAGTGACCCTGCAGGACAGAGTAGAACAGCCCCATAGGGTTGTGGAGTCACATAAGATGTGTTTAATTCCTCCAGCATCGAATCATGACAACACACTTGAAGTGCTATCTACCAGGAAAGCTCAAAAGAGACTCAGTGCCCAAGGTTTTTATTGCGGGCTGGTCATGTAGGCACCCTCGCCTAGCATGTTCCAAAATCCCAGACTCCCAGAAGGAAAGCAGGTGTTCAACATAAAGCACACGTCTGCACAAACAGTTGAGGCACAGTGAGCCGCTTATCCAGGAGGGGTGGGAACACCCCCAAAATCCAAGTTCTCAGACACTGGCCAAGAGTCAACCTAGCAAGCAGACCTTTCTACGGCGAGCAATCTCAGGCCTGCTGTGTTAACTTTTTCTGCACAGAATGACCACATTTATTATAGAAATTATTGAAGGAATTAAGAGCAACATACTACTTAATGCAAGACCCAAACAGAGCTAATTTCTGTGTTACGTAAGTATCAGTTTTTCCTTTACCCATTTGATGTCAGGACCAGAGGTGAATACATACAGCCTTTATGGAGTCAGGTTTCTACTCCAGAGATCACTGCCTTCTTGATGTATTCTAGTTTTTCTCCCTTCATTTTAGATCACCAATTCTTAGTTGAGGAGAGGGGCTATGTACTTATCTGCAGATGTATGTGGGTATACCCATGTACCCTATTACACTCAGCCCAAGGTAACATTAGCATCTGTACTTTGTTAACAACACAGAGGGCTCTGATTTATCCTTTCAAATCTCATCTTGCTTGATTCAATTCACTCTTGCAAAGTTTTAAAAATGCTATACACATACAATATGAAATATCCAGTTGAAAAGTAGACTCAGTCATCCATAAGTTTGGTCTATATGACACCTAATGTTTTTGGATACCAGGAAACATTAGTCATACCAGAGGCTTGACATTGTACAGACATGCTCAATGGAGGTGAGATTTTTAAAAATAAGTTACTGTATAGTTAATTTTAATGAAAGACACAAATATCTATATAAAAACATTTTAAAGTGTAAATTATTGTTGATACATCTAACATAATCTGCAACATCAGCTACTGAAACTAGGAACAACTAGCTCTTCATTAAAATGTTCCTAATATCACTGTTAGAGAACTGGACTGCTCACAAAGCAGTTTCACATACATGACTTATTTGATCCTCATAACCAGTGAGATATAGGTAATAATATACTGATGTCCCTACATTTCAAACAGGTAAAAAGGCTTTTTAAGTCACACAGCTGAAGTATGTGGCAGGTCCTTAGACTCAATCCCATGATCTTTCTGCTATTACGGCTGGGAGAAATAATCTGAGGGCTCTAAAGAGTTTTAAATAAAACAGACATACAATAAACTTCAAATTACCTTCTCTAATTGATCTGGAGTTCTCTGGAGTTCTTCTATTCTCTGTCTCTCTTTTTCTTGCATTTCCAACTCTAGCTGAAACTCCAGCTGTTGCTAAATATTTAGAAATATGTAAGTTTTATTAAAGGCAGATGAATTGAAAAGAGTTGACTCTATCACTCTAAGCATCCCTGGGTAATTAAGTTTATGTTGTTGTTGTTGGGTGCCATAAAGTGGTTTTTGAACTGATAGCAACCCCATGACAGAGCAGAACTGACCCAGAGGGTTTTCTTGGCTGTAATCTTTACGGAAACAGATCACCAGGTCTTTCCCCGGCAGAGCCGCTGGGTGGGTTCAAACCTCCAACCTTTGGGTTAGTAGTCAAGCACTTAACCGTTTGCACCACCAGGGCTTATACCCAAAACCAAAAACCCTTTGCCATCGAGTAGATGCCAACTCATAGTGGTCCTATAGGACAGAGTAGAACTGCTCCATAGCGTTTCCAAGACTATCATCTTTATGTCAGCCAACTGCCACATCTTTCTCCCGCAGAGTGGCTAGCGGGTTTGAACTGCCAACCGTTTGATTAGCAGCTAAGCACTTAACCACTGCACCACCAAGGCTCCTCCAGGGCTTATAGCTACCTAAATTCAGAAATGTACAAAAATAGATGGTCATCTAACAGTTTAACTTCTATAAATATTTCCTGAAGTATAAAATAAAAAAAAGGAAGCTCCCTTAATTGCTAATCGTAGAAAAGCAAAATTTGTACAAAATCAAGTCATTTTCTGTCCTAGAAGTTCCAAATTAAATAGCAGTAACTTCTTCAGATAAAATCTCTTTAAGCACAGACGGGTCTTCATAGAGCCCAACGTTGGTGTTAGAACTGTGTGTGAGAAAATCTTAAGTATATGATCTAACGCCATGGATAATCAATAATATATTTGATCCTAACTCAACATATATGTCACACTAGAGTAGGGGTCAGCAAACTAAGGCCCACATGCCAAATCTGGCCCCCCACCTATTTCTGTACAGCCTATTAGCTAAGAATGTTTTGTATATTTTTAAATGGTTGAAGAAAATCAAAAGAATAACAATATTTCATGACACATGAAAATCATATGAAATTCAAATTTCAGCGTCCATAAAGCACAGCCACGTTCATCACTTGGGTTCTGTCTGTGTCTGTTCTCGCGCTACAACAAAGCTCAGTGGCTGCAGCAGAGACTGGACGTGGTACTCTTGTCACCTCGCACAGCTGTCGGCACGCTACAAATCACAGGGACATGGTCACGATGCACGTGTTTGTACAGGCATCATCGCCCTACCACATTTTCCTATTATTATTATCAGTGTATGTTCATCACTCAAAGCAAGAAAAGAAGTGGACTTTAAATGTCATGCTTTTAAGACACAGTGCAGTGTGGGTGGATTATTTTGCTATCAAATGCAATGGCAAAGTATGGTATTTATTATGCAATGACACTGTGCAATACAATAAATATCAGCATTACCAAACTAAGCACTTATGAGGCTAATTCTACATACAGGAAAGCAACAGCCAGAAAAATTAGAAAATTTATAACAGTGTATCTCATCACAGCAGAATTTCTTCAGAAAAATAAATGAGCTGCAACAAAGGTGTGTTTCCAACTGACTCGTTCGTTAGCCAAGCAAGGAAGACCATCTGCCAGCGGTGAGTTAATTAAACATGCTTGACTGCAGCAACCCGGGAAATGCATCCAGAGAAAGTAAACGTGTTTGAGGTGATTAGCCTCTTGGTGAGAACAGCTGAAGCTGACCACATTGAGAGCAAAATCAATACAGTCTATTAAAAAACAAAGCAAATGATTCTGAGCGGTTTTCCTTGGCCCCGGATAAGCCAACAGATGTTGCCAACACTGCTCAAATGTCTACTCCAGGAGTCGATGCTGCGTTTGAAGCGACTAAAGAATTAGCCTCTCTGAATAGTCTTCATCGAACAACTACGGGCGAGAATATTTTCAAAGTTGAGAAACACTGATTCGGTACAACCTGAAGTGAAATCTGCTAAGACGTGTTATAACTAATGGTGGTAAAAATATATGTGAAACATAAAAAAAGACTTAGCTGGACATATTTTAAAAGCTTGAAGGGTCTATTAACCTCTCTGAATAGTCACTGTATTATTCAACAGCAGCTAATATGTAGAAAATATTTGAATCTCTCATAGATTATTAATCCAGTAGTGTCAACAGTGACCTTATGGATTTACCCATCATCAGTTCCATGAATTTTTGTCAGAAATAAAAGCTGAATATAACCTGACTTGCCCCACCACACAGCAGTTCCATAGCTTAACAGTGGCAATGTATTATTGTAAATTTGTTGGCCAAGACACATATTTTTTGAATGAGAAGAACCACTCTCAACCACTATTATTGAACACTAAATAGCTGTGGAAATTAGATTTTGCTCTAGGCTTGACAATGTTTCCTAATCAATTGCAAAACATCGCTTATATTGCAATAAAGTCATGTCAACAACAACTAGTGTTGTCTGAGTCACAAGTAATGTCAAGCTGTTTTATGTACTTTCTGTGCTGTCAACAGTTAAAACAAGAAACTAGATCTTCACTCCACACAAATTTGCAGTGGATGTATTTTCCGAGCTCAAACTTTAGAGTGTTCTAGACCTCAATGTAAGTGCAAAAGAAATTTCTATATTTCAAAATCCATTTAACTGTGCAACTGAGAAGCTTCCACCACCTTCAATTGGAAGTGATTAATCTACAAGGTAATGGCATGATAAAAGGCAAATATCAACAAAAGAATCTAATAGAATTTCACAAATGCCTTTTGGGAGATGAATATGTTCAATTAAAATTAAATGCATATAGATTCATATCAATATTTGGCAGTGCTATCTGTGTGAAAAGACATTATCAAGGATGAAATGCATAAAATCTCATTAGAGATCAGCATTAATAGCTAATATTTTCAACCGATTTTGACACTAGGGAACACTAACTTTGAACTCCAGTTACATGAAATGTTATCAAAAAAAAAAAAGAATTTCATTTTCCCTATAGTAAACCTGTACTACAAAAAATGTATGCAATAATTATCATTACTATTATTATCAGAATTTTAATTCCATCACAACACTTTTATGGAAACGTGTTTTCTGTCTTGCTATGTGAGTACCTACATAACAGCCTCAATTTTGCTGCTTGGTCTGTAAAGCTTAAAATATTTACTATCTGGCACTTTACAGAGTTTCCCAACCTCTATACTAGAAAATCATTTCTCACCACCAGTCCGGCACCATCCTACAGACAAGCTAAGGTCATCCCACTAAAAGTATTTTTAAAATAATACATTTTTTAAAAAAAGATTATAAACAGCGACTAATGTTTATTCACAAAAGGTTTTTAAAGGTAATTTCTTGGTTTTCCTAACTGTACATTATCCCATTAAGATAAATGTGTGAGGTAGGAAGCTGAAATGTTGACGCAGTATCATTTCAATCAACTTTCAGACAGTGGTCAAGGAAGTGAAATAACTCTGTCTCTCAACAATCATACAAAGCACAGTTGTCAAACAGCAACCAGATGGGTTAGCATAACCAGTTTCTTAATGTTTTCAGGAAATTTTCAAAACCCAATTCCTTCCTTTATGAGCAAAGCCATTAGAAAATCATTCAAAAATAAATATTAAGTTTTTACTTCAAAAACTAAGCTCTTAAATAGAAAATGGCAATAAAAATACTTCCCTTTTCAGAAGGAACTCGGCTTGCTGGAAAACCCAAAAAAATGTCCAGAAATTTCAAGTCAGCAATACAGACTACGAGGACAACTGCTCTCGAGGCCAACAGGGGTGACCACAGTCCTGAACCTGCGGCTCACAGGACGGGGTGCCCCAAGAGGCCTACTTCTCTCCATTCCAGGCTCACTCTCTCTTACACTCTTTCCTGTCAGTGCTTCTCCCCACATGCCCCTTCTCCTCCTCCCATCGATTTCTCCAATCAATCCATTTTTTAACTGGTCTGGCCAAAAAATCTTCTCCAGAGTATTATTATCTTCCATGCCCTGGTTACATAGTGATTAAGTGCTATGGCTGCTAACCAGAGAGTCGGCAGTTCAAATCCACCAGGTGCTCCTTAGAAACTCTATATGGCAGTTCTATAGGGTCGCTATGGTCAGGACCAACTTGACGGCAACCGGTTTTCCATGCCCAATACAATGTTTAGGGTTCAGTGCACAGTGGATCACTCCATAGTTATCAACACGTTATGGCTATCTCTAGTATTGCCGAACTTCACGTAAGTGAGATAAAGTAGATGAGTTCCAAGAAAGCTAAGTATCCCCCCATTTGTGATGTAACTGTATTGGGGAAGAAAAATGGCTGAGTTCTCCTTATTCTGATAGAAAGGAGGATAGGCACCAGGGATAGGATCTGGTACTAGAGGAAGAGTGACCCTCACTCAAAGCTTGGGGCTGCTGCAGCAGACAGCTTGTCTGTTTGGGTGACAGTCTGACACCCAACTCAACACTCTGCAACGTCCCATCAAGAATAAGCTGAAAGGAAAATAAGCTAAAATTACTGAAAATGACAGCTCAGAGGCAGTAAAGTGTTCAACAACCATATCTATCTAGGGGTAGCACCCTCAGATGCCTAGAATTTTTCACCTTGGTCTCAAGGATGGGAGATTAGGCATAAAAATTATAATTTTTTAATTTTGGTAAAATATATATAACAAAAACCTGCCATTTAGTCATATTTAAGTGTATGATTCAGTGATATTATTCATATCCATCACACGGTACAACTATCATCATTGTTTCCAGAAGATTTTCATCACCTCAAATAGAAACTCAATATCCCTTAAATAAATAACTCCCCATACTCCCCTCCCCTCAGCCCCAGGTAACCACTAACCTACTTTCTGTCGCTATACATTTGCCTATTCTAGATATTTCATAGAAATAGGATCATACACTATTTGTCCTTTTGTGTCTGACTTATTTCACTCGGCATAATGTTTTCAAGGTTCATCCATGTCATAGCATGTATCAGAACTTCATTTCTCTTCATAGCTGAGTAATATTCCATTGTCTGCATAGATCACATTTTATTTATCCATTCATCTGTTGATGGACACTGGCAGGGAAGCTATTTGCCAGGCCTATATTTTCCTTTTCACCCACACAGCCAAAGAGGTTTCTTTCCCTTTCGTAAATGGGTAGACTCAAGTCTAGACTAGTCAAGGACTTACCTTGGAAGAACTATAGAGGTGGCTTAAATTTAGTTCAAAAGCTCTCTCTAAATTAAATTGGTCCAGAAGCCGGTCCAGAAGCCACTCCAGAACTTTTCTAATTTATACTCCATGATCCATCCCTTCAGCCATTCTCTTACCAACATATTCAGCTCCCCAATCCTGTTACTCAAACCTACTTGGGTCAAAGTGTCTGCCTCATCTACATCTTCAGTCAAGTCCTAAGTCAAGGTGAAGAAAATCACACAATCACACCCGCAGACCAAATGGCACCACTATGAATGCTTGGTCTCCAAGCAGATGAGGGCTCTGAGTGCTGCCAAGGAAAGCTAAGTTTCCCTGGTCAACTCTCTCTTGCATTCTCGTTTCAAACTTTCACTACTCTGCCCACACCTCCTACCTTACTACCTCATTCTTGACAGATGATCATGGTCCCTACTTCATAAAGAAGATAAAAACCATCATACAGAAACTGCTTCCAACTTCATGCCATAAAACCTACACACTACATATACCTACACCATCCTCTCCCTTTCTCCCTGTTACAGTCAAAGAAGTGCCCTTCCACCTGCCTCACCTATGTTCCAGACCCCATTTCCTCTTGTCTCCATTGAAAGCTGACTCCATAAATCATCCCCTTTAATGTCAATCACCTACCTCTACTGTATTCCTTTAAAAATAAACAAACAAACAAAAAAACTCTCCTCAGAAAACCTTCTTAAAAGTACTATCTTACACCCACCATCTCCCCTGCTTGCCCACTCACCCCCAAGGCCACCAGTGGCCCTGAGTGAGCACTGTCCAGTCCTGTTCTTACTCGACCGTCAGCAGACTTGCTGACCACTCAGGTCCCACTGGCACACTCTCTCCCCAGGCGTCCATGACAGCACTCTCTGGTTTTCCTCCTACCCCGTTGCTGCTTTTTCTCAAGCAAAGAAAGCACGTGCAGACGTAAAGGTAAAGACAGAGCCACCACTAAGCAAGCAACCAGGGACAGGTAGCCTTTCATAGTCTGGGTATAGCACGCCAAGACTGAAAGCCCTAATTCCCCAGCTACCTGTGAACTCATCTTACTTGTCTCACCTGCTGAAACATGAGCTCCTCTGCTTTCAGCCTCTCCAGCATCTCCTGTTCCAACAGAGCTAATTCTCTTTCACGCTCCAACTCAGCCATTTCCTTTGCTTTCTAGCATTGTTTAAAAGCAATATCACAGGATTAATAAGAGAAAAAACAGTTTGTAAAAACATTTTTGAGAGCATTTAAGTTACCAACAATAGGGAAAGCGTTAAGCAAATTAGAGTCTATTCATTTGGAAAATATATAATTGCTTGGGGAGATGTGTATTTTATTTGAACAAAGAGCATAAAATTAAAATTATACACTGACTATGATCACAAGGAGGTAAAAAAATCTAACAGTCAAATGTGTAAGAAAAAAGACTAGATGAAAATATATAAAAATACAAATAGAGGTCTCTTTGGTATTGTTTTTGTTTTTCATGTTGTCTAAGTTTTTGTATAATAAACATATCATTTTTATAATGGAAAGATGAAATAATACTGAACTTTAAAAAAAGTAGACAAGCTGAACCAGTGATTTTACTCTTCTAATTTTCTAAAACGAAAGCCATACTTACCAGTTGTTCCAGGGTCACATGTTCCTTATACTTGTAAATCCACAATGCCAAATATTCTAGTGGATCTGCTGGGCGCATTCTCGCCACTTCTGCAAGACCCTGAGTTAGACATGTCCCAAGGTGTTTTTGAAGATAGAGCGACTCCATTTCTAACTCCTAAATATAAACGCCTAAAAAATAAAAGTTTTGCATTAGTGCAGGAAATTTCCAATTAAGGCACCAAACAAAAAAGCCCACAGCCATCAAGTCAATTCTGACCAAGGCTGTAAATCTCTATGGGAACAGATTGCCACATCTTTTTCCGGCGGAGCTGTTGGTGGTTTCAAACTGCCGACCTTCTAGTTAGCAGTCAGTTGCTTTAACCACTGCGCCACCAGGGCTCCAATTAAGGCACAGTAAGAGTAAAGTCCAGTAGGCCAACAATGTACTATACTCTATCACCAGTCATTGATGCCTGCCATCAGAGATGTTACAAGCAAGCTGGCCTCAGGAAAATTCTAACAGTTTCCAAAGAGCTTCTACAGAAGTCACTACAACTAAAATACTTTCAAAATCCTGATGAGCCCTCAAGCCCAAGACAGCAAAAAGGGATATTGATTATTGCAATTATTATTGATTGCAAGAAGACTATATGCCAAGCAATGCAATGTCTCACTTAATCCTCAAAACGTATCTGAAAAGTGCGTCTCGTTATCCCTGTTGTGCAGACGAAGAAACCCAGACACAAAGAGCTTAAGTCAACAGTCCAAGATTGAAGAGCCAGCACATAGTAGAGGTGAGATTTGTACCTGCAAGGTATAGAACCACCTTGCAATTTGGCCTTTGTTCTGGGTTCTTGAGTGCCAGACCACACCTGAGGCTAATGAGTAGGGCCTGATCAGACCAAGAGGGACCACCTTGGGGTCTGATGTTGACTGAGCCTCAGGAGGCATGATACAATCTATCATGGCCCCTGGGGGAGGCTGATAAGAGTCCTGAACTGGAAGGCTCAGATGAGCTTCCTGGTTGGTGACCACGCATGGGAGAGGGTAACACGTTTCTTTTCGGGACACAGAAGCTCTACTCTGTGACCCCCCTCCAAGACCTCACCTTATGTGTCTCTTCATTTGTATGCTCTTTGGTTGTAGTAAATCTGTAGTTGTAAGTATGGTATACTCACCGTGAGATTCTTTGAGTCATTCTAGCAAATTAACAAACTCAAAGCGGCAGCAAGAACCAGCAGGGGCTGGCATCTGCCTATTTGAAAGACAGTGTCTAACTTGTAGGCTCTGATCTAGTTCCAGGTGTCTCGGTATCAGAGAAGGGCTGTGTGGGCAGCTGATCTGAAGGATGGTATCCATCTAACTTGTGAGCTGTGACCCACCTCTGGGTGGATAGGATCGAAGAGAGTGTGCCACTTGGGTGGCTGGCAGGCAATGAGGATGGAGAAGTGGGAAAGCGAGGACCGGATCCATTTCCACACTTTGGGGGTTGGATTCTTACTGATCCTTACCACGCAGTTAGCAGCAAAGGTGGGATTTGCTCACTTTGACCTTTGCTTAGTGCAATACCCAACTCTTGATTCCAGAGCCAGGGCGTCTACATCCTGTTCCTAGACAAATGCACCTGACATTTTACATAAAATCTCAGAAACACTGACATCCCGAGGTCCATTCATAGACCCCCACTATTGCTCTTCTCTCATGCAATGCTGGTGGGAGTGCAAAATGGTATGGTGGGAATTTGGCAGACTCTAGAACAATTACATATGCGTCTTCCCCGTGACCCAGCAATCTCACTCTGGAATCCTAGCTCAAAGATGCACCTGTCAAAATATGAAATGATGTATGCACGAGGTTATTTTGCATCACTGTTTAGAATAGCCAGACTGGAAAACCATCCAATTACTCATCAACAGAGATTGATGACACACAGCAACAGGATAAGTTACTACGCAGATGTAAACAATGAGGAAGGTCTCTGGAACGGGGAGGGGCCGCCAGGACATTAATAAAGCAAGGTACAGAAAGTATATATAGCACGCTATCCTTTGTGTTAGCAACAGCAGTGGGGAAAGGAATGCATATGTGCGTAAAATTTAAAAACTCTACAAACTGAAAACAAACTGGCACAAATGAATCTAATTTGCCATAAGGCTGGCATTGGTGTCCTAACCACACAGAGAAAAGATTCCAGCTGACTTTGGAACACAGTATCTTCACGGCACTTCTGTAAAGACAGAAGGAACTACAAAGGTACCTCAACTTCATTTGAAGTGGAGTAACGTGAAAGAGGAAAGGGCTCCTGCTGTTGCTCCTCAAAGATCAAAATACGTGGGAGGGGGCAGTAGTCCTTAAGGGGGTGGGGGAGACTAACAGTAGGGCCGGGTCTAGGGTCTGCTGCATCCCATCAGTGGGACTTTGACGAGGCTCGTCACCTCACTTGGCATCGGTTTCCTGTCCAAAAAACGGAGATAATACCCATCTCACAGGGTTGTTTAAAGGAATGCTATTTTTCATATACACCAGTAGGCAGCATCTTGGATCACCAGAAGAAAGCCTCTTCCCACAGAAACAGCCGCCTGAAGTCTGGAGAAGGTGCCACAAGAGGCAGACTGAGATGCCTCGCCCAAACCTGGAAGACAGATCCAGGTAGGGCTGCCTGATTAAGCGAATAAAAATACAGGCCACCCAGTGAAATCTGAATGTCAGCTAAACACCGAAAAATTTTGTATTACACTATCCGCATTTCTGTCCAGTCGAATTCCGATTCATAGCGACCCTATAGGACAGCGAAGAACTGCCCCATTGGGTTTCCAAGGAGTGGCTGGGGGAATCGAACTGCTGACCTTTTTGGTTAGCAGCAGAGATGTTAATCACTGCGCCACCAGGGTACTGAAAAGTTTTTCGTTGTCTAGCTGATATTCACATTTAATTGGGCGTCCAGTATTTTATATGGCAACTCTCCACCCAACGCACGCTCCCCGAGGACGAGGAAGAAGAGGAGGACGAAGAGCAGCCACCAGACGGGGCCCTAGGCGCGGAACTAACCGTCACTCGGTCTTCGGGCGTCCCCTTAGTCCTAGGTGGCCCGCAAGGTCTAACTGTCAGAACCGCCTCTGACCTCCGCGACCCAGCGAAGCGAGACGAACCTTTCTCGGACCACTGCGCCTGCGTTGTCGGTGCGCACACATCACGCACGCGCTGAACTTCTGCCCGTGAGCCGCGTCCCGTCGCTAGGCAACAAGCTCGCGAGCCTCAGCAACCGGAGGGAGCTCGCCACGGAGAGGAGGGGCGCACTGGTGGGTGGGCCGAGGGCGCGCGCGAGGGGGCAGGGGGCTGGCACGTGAGTTGGAGGGGGCGCGCGGGTGGGTGACACAGGACGCGCGCGAGGGGGCGAGGAGCGCGCCAAAAAGAGGAGGAGGTGCGCGCGCGCGCGCGCGGGGAGGGAGCCTAAGGGATGCGGGGTAGAGGCTGTGAGGAGCGGCGGAAGAGGAGGGGGACTGAGCCGAAAGGCACTGGGAGAGGAAGGGATGGCAGCCTCAGGGAGAAGCAGGGAAAGGCTACTTGCTTAGAACAGGTGCTTTCTCCAGGTGGTCAACTCCATGGCAACTGATTTGGTTTTATGTGCTAGTCACCACGTGTCTTAGTCATCTAGTGCTGCTATAACAGAAATACCACAAGTGGATGGCTTTAACAAAGAGAAGTTTATTCTCTCACAGTCCAGTAGGCTATAAGTCCAAATTCAGTGTGTCAGCTCCAGGAGAAGGCTTTCTCTGTCAGCTCTGGAGGAAAGTCCTTGTTGTCAATCCTCCCCTGGACTAGGAGCTTCTCTGCGCAGGAACCCCAGGTCCAAAGGACATGCTCTGCTCCGGGCTCTGCTTTCTTGGTGGTATGAGGTTCCCATATCGTTCTGCTTGCTTCTCTCTTGTATATCTCAAAAGAGATTGGTTTAAGACACTATCTAATCTTGTAGACCTCATCAGTATTACTGCCACTAATCCATTTTATCATATCATAGTGATAGGATTTACCATACATAGGGAAATCACCTCAGAATACAAAACAGTAGACAGTCATACAATACTGGGAATCATGACCTAGCCAAGTCGACAGATATTTTGGGGGAACACAGTTCAATCCGTGGCACCACAGTTAGGGCGAGTCACCATAGTTAGATTAGGTTACGTGTATTATTTCTTTTGATCCTCTCTGTTTTTGAGGTACCTTTGTTATTTCTCTTCTACAGATGAGGAAACAGAAGCTCAGAGAAACTGAGTGACTTGCTGACGATTACACAAGAACCAGGACTGGCAGTTGGTCTGTCTGGTTCCAGAGTCTGTGTTCATACCGCCCTGTACGCTGCCACTTAAACGGATGGTGTGATGCTTCGAACCTGTTCGTTGGAACCCGTGCTAGGAATTTGCAGTTCTTACAAGTTCCCAGGTGATGCTAATGCTGCTGGTTAGGGACCAATTCTGAGAACCACTAGTAGAGCAGTGGTTCTCAGATTTTTTTATACATAAGAATCACCTGGGGATCTTGTTAAACTGTAGATTCTGATTCAGTATATCTGCAGTGGAAATGCAAATCCTCAGCAGTGAGTCTGCACTGTGAACGAACTGGTTCAAAGCTCTGAGTGTGACTCAGGCTGCATTACCTCCAGCTATTGAAAACTGATTAATAGTAACTCAAGGGGCATCAATGTGAGTAGTTTCTCAAGTAGTAGAAAGTGGAGTGTAGTATTAGGTGTTGCAGCGCCCTTGACCAGCAGTAGCTGCAGGGCCTGGTACCTTCCCTCCCTTTCCCGCCCAGGGATTCTGGTGAAATACATAAACCTTTGTATCTATGTCATAGGAACCCTGGTGGTGCAATGGTTAAAGCACTCGGCTGCTAACCAAACGGTCGGTGGTTTGAACCCACCAGCTTCTCTGTGGGAGAAAGATGTGACGGTCTGCTTCTGTAAAGATTTACAGCCTTGGAAACCCTATTGGGCAGTTTACTCTGTCCTGTAGGGTTACTAGGAGTCAGAATCGACTCAAAGGCAGTGGGTTTGGGTTTGAATCTATGTCACAGATGATGGTGGGTTCCTACCTCACAATACCACAACTTGTTGGGTGCTCAGAGCTCCTCCTGGGACCCTCTGCTTGCTCAGTTATATCCTCCTTTCCTTAGGATGGAAATGTATGAGTGGAGGCCTGTAGCCACCCCTAACCATCAGTGCATATCCTCTCAGGCCTGATGACCCCCAAAACCTTTTGTCTGGCTTAGGACAGCTGGAGAGCTTTAGAAAAAAGCTCACTTGAGTATAAGAGCTACTGGCAAGTCTGACTTTGTTGGTTCTTCTGGGGTAGGGTGGGATTCAGAAACAGCCTGAAATGAATCTGAGTTGGTTAGAATGTGTCCATTTCTTAAATCAGATTGGATTTCTAAAGTTGTGAGGCTCTGTCTGGATTTTTTCCCAGGCCCCCCAGGATGGAAACAGAGTACCTGAAGAGATGCTTTGGAAACTGCCTGGCCCAGGCACTGGCGGAGGTGGCCGAAGTTCGGCCCAGCGACCCAGTAGAGTACCTGGCTCACTGGCTTTGTCATTATCGGAAAACCATGAAGGCAAAAGAAGAGGTGTGTATGTGCAGTGGTTCTGCCCGGGGTGGGGGTTGGGTGGGGGTGCTTCCAGCTTTCCCTAGAGTAATGCTGGAGCTGGCCTGGGAGCTTCTTGGTTTGGGCCCAGATATCCCTGAAGTGTGGGCAGTGTGGGGGCTGCGGAGGGAATCCAACACAAAGGATGCAGTGGAGTTGATGGCTTTAGAGCTACTAGCAGAATAAGGCTAGTTACAGGAGCAAGCTGGACAGGTGTGAAGGGCTGGGTCTATCAGCCGGGAGGGCAGGCTCTTTTGTACATGCCACCGGGGTGCTGAACTGATTCAACTGTATCGCATTACCTAGAACATGCAAGAGGAGACCCAGCTGAAGGAGGAATATGACAGGAGCCTCAAGGAAGCAGAAATGGCAGAAATGCTGAAGCAAGAGGAGTATCAAATGCAACAGAAGTGTGAAATGGGTCACAAGGTAGGAAAAAGGAAATGAGCCCTGGGCACGCATATCACAAAGACAGAGACGAGGAAATCGGCAGGTCGGCTGCCACAGTGCAGTGCACGTGAGGCTCCCTGTAGCCTGCGTTTTCCTCCATACTCGCACACTTAAACATATAAATCAATCTGACTGATAATCCCTGTCTATGAAAAAGAAATTTTAAAGGGCAATTCCATTTCAGATTTCAGGAAATACCATTGATGTTACCAGTTTAAAAAATTAGATTTTTAAGAAGTCTGATACTTCACCTGGAAAATATATTTTCATACAAGATACTTTGAGTTCTTTTAAAAAATTGTTTGATATTCTTTTCAGAAACCAGATATGATTATCAGTGTATACTTCAGGTACATTATAATATTTCATACAAACTATTTACATATGTATTTTGTTTATTATGTACTACTAACTTTTGCACCAAGCCACAGATGCCTCCTCTATGAAGCTGTAATGTTGCTGTTGTTAGTTGCTGTCAAATCAACTCTGACTCATGTCGAAGCTATAAGAACGGACGTAAATTATTAACTTGAAATAATTGGAAATAACTGTAGACTAGCATATCTTTTATCTTCCACGGTTTTATGGCACAATCTCCTGAACGATGTCTTGGGCCATTTTATGCATTCTACAGAGCACAGTGATACCTGAATAGGGAATTGACTTAATTGCAATTCTGGACTTGATACCTGAGATCATTTTAACTATTCACTATGTCCTGTGAACTGAAATCTTTAATGCAGGCTGTACAATTCACTAGCTTTTGCATAAGCAATGCTAGTTGTATAGGATTTCCAAACCCAACTTTTTTTTTCCATTTTTATTTATTTGTATTGTACTCCAGGTGAAGGTTTACAGAACAAATAGTTTCTCATTAAACAGTCAGTACACGTATTGTTTTATGACACTGGTTAACAACCCCACAACATGTCAACCCTCTCCCTTCCTGACCTTTTTTTTTTTTTTTTTTTTTTTTTTTTTGGTGAAAATAGATACACCATTTCAAAAATTTCTACATGCACAGTTCAGTGACATCGATTACGTTCTTCCAGTTGTGCTGCTATTCTCACTTTAGATGAAGGTTTACGGAACAAAATACTTTTTCATTAAACAGTTAGTACACATGTTGCCCTACAACAGTGGTTAACAACCCCACTACATGTCAGCACTGTCCTTACTCAACCTTGGGTTCCCTATCACCAGCTTTCCTGTCCCCTTCTGCCTTCTAGTCCTTGTCCCTGGACTGCTGTGCCTCATTAGTCTCGTTTTGTTTAATGGTGCTGTCCAATCCCCGGCTGAACGGTGAAACTCAGTAGTGACTTCATTAATGAGCTAAAAGAGTGTCTGGGGGCCATACTCTCGGGGTTTCTCTAGTCTCTTTTAGGCCAGGAAATCTAGTCTTTTTTGTGTGTGTGTGTGTGTGTTAGAATTTTGTTCTACGTCCTTCTCCAGCTCTGTCCAGAACCCTCTGTTGTGATCCCTGTCAGAGCAGTCAGTGGTGGTGGCTGGGCACCATCTAGCTGTACTGGATTCAGTCTGGTGGATGCCGTGGTAGTTGTGGTCCATTAGTCCTTTGGACTAATCTTTTCCTTGTATCCTATTCTCTTCATTCTGCCTTGCTCCTGAAGGGGTGAGACCAGTGGAATATCTTAGATGACTGCTCACAGGCTTTTAAGAACCCAGATGCTACTCACCAAGGTAGAGTGTAGAACATTGTCTTTATAAACTGTTATATGCCAACTGAGCTAGATGTTCCCCGAGACCATGGTCCCACAGCCCTCCGCCCAGCAATTCATTCCCTCGGGGAGTTTAGCTGTGTCTGTGGAGCTTCCATGACGTTTCCTTGTATAAGTTGTGCTGGTTTCCCCAGTATTGTGTACTATCTCACCCTTCACCAAAGATACCACTTACCTATTGTCTATTTAGTACTTCCCCCTCTCACTCCTCCCATCCCTCATAACCAACAAAGATTGTTTCTTTTTACGTGTAAACTTTTACATGAGTTTTTACAGTAGAGGTCTCATACAATATTTGTCCTTTTGTGATTGACTTATTTTACTCAGCATAATGTCCTCCAGTTTCATGCATGTTATGAGATGCTTCATGGGTTCATCATCGTTCTTTATTGTTGCGTAGTACTCCATTGTGTGTATGTACCATAGTTTGTTTATCCATTCATCTTTTGATGGGCATCTAGGTTGTTTCCATCATTTTGCTATTGTGAACAATGCTGCAATTAACATGGATGTGCATATGTCCATTCGAGTGATGACTCTTATTTCTCTAGGATATATTCCTAGCAGCGGGATTGCTGGATCGTATTGTATTTCTATTTCTAGCTTTCTGAGGAAGCGCCATATCATTTTCCGAAATGTTGTATCATTTTGCATTCCCACCAACAGTGCGTAAGAGTTCCAATCTCCCTGCAGCCTCTCCAGCATTTGTTATTTCCAGTGTTTTTGATTTGTGCCACTAATGCTGCCAAACCCAACTTTTTTTAAGACATGAAAATGTTATAAGCTTCTGTACATTTGTACTAATATGCTCAGCTTTCCTCATAAACAATTGAGATTTATTTTTAAAGTCTAGATGTTTTATAAATATATTAAATCAAAGCAAAGATGGTTTCACACCATTATTTGACATAGCCCAAGGGCGCTCTCCCTCTGGGATGAGATAGTCTTTGAACAATAGTTGGAGGATGGGAGAGGTGAGGTCATTTAATAAAAGTTGTCCTCACCTTGTCACCGACTCTAACCCTTTTCTAACACCATGCTTCACTGTTAACGGAAATATATATAAAGCAGGGAGAGACCCCCAAAATGAAACCACCATCCTCACTTTATGGTGCCTTTACTAAAGAATACTTTGCTCGTGCCAATATTTTGAATTGTCCCTTTATATTACACTCAGGAGGTTTAAACCCTGTAGCAATATTCCTTAATAAGATCTGGATGAGTAAAAAGCATGTCATTCCTCTGCCAGGTGTGAGACAAAAGTAATCGTAAGGGACAATGGGAAATGAGAAGCTAGCATGATGCCTGGACCAAGTGCAAGTTCTAAGTGTTAGGGAAGAGTTTATATGCAAGTTGTAGTTGTGGAAACTGATTGCCTTTGTTAGAAGAAAATAAAGAGAACCAAATGGGAATCTAAAACAAAGTGAATTTACCTGGCAAGGGAGAGCCATGACATTCAGGTACAAGTTACTCTCCAAGTGAAAGATGAAAGGCTAGATGAAAGCAAACAGGTGGTGGTTACATTGTTGTTAGGTGCCGGTCAGAACTAAGTTGGTTCTGACTCATAACGACCCTGTGTGCAACAGAACAAACACATTGCCCTGTCCTTTGCCATCCTCACAATCCTTGCTATGTTTGAGCCCATTGTGGTAGCCACCGTGTCAGTCCATCTCATTGAGGGTCTTCCTCTTTTTCATTGACCCTCTACTTTACCAAGCATGATGTCCTGCTCCAATGACTGACCCCTCCTGATAACATGTCCAAAGTACGTGAAACAAAGTCTTGACATCCTCATTTCTAAGGAGCATTCTGGCTGTACTTCTGCCAAGACAGATTTGTTTGTTCTTCTGGCAGTCCACGGTATTCAATATTCTTCACCAACACCATAATCCAAAGGCATCAATTCTTCTTGGGTCTTCCTTATTCATCGTCCAGCTTCGAAACGATACCAGGTGATTGAAAATACCATGGCTTGGGTCAGATGCACCTTAGGCCTCAAAGTGACATCTTCACTTTTTAACACATTAAAGAGGTATTTTGCAGCAGTTTTGCCCAGTGCAATACATTGTTTATCAGAAAGTGTTCTGCTGCTATTCATAAGGTTTTCACTGGCCAATTATTTTAGAAGTAAATCACTAGTACTTCTTCCTAGTCTTTCTTAGTCTGGAAGCTCCACCGAAATCTGTCCACCATGGGTGACCTTGTTGATATTTGAAATACTGGTGGCATAGCTTCCAGCAACACGGCAACATGCAAGCTGCCACAGTACGATAAACTGACAGACAAGTGGTAGAAAGAGGTGGAGGTACATCAAATAAGATGAGATTCTAAATTTTGATTTCTGGTTGGCCCATGAGGTGGATTGAAAACATTTCCTTGCTATTGGTCACCTTCAGATTTGGTGTCACTGGTGCTGGGAAGCCTGGGAACCCAGCCTGGGTTGGATAAGATTTCAACGTGCCTGTTGGTTTAGCTAATGGTCTTATATACCATATTTTTATGCTAATGGACTTGTATACCGTATTTTTACACAAATAATGTAAGCCATCTACATTTGTTTGCCAACCGCTCCCTCCCCCGTGAAGTATTTTCATAAGCACCACAATGCCAATTATTTTTACATGTTGCTATAAAAAAGTTAGCAAAGCATGCTTACAGAAATACCTTGTGGGGAGAGGGAGCAGTTGGGAAACAAACATAGAAGTTGCATGTTATTTGTGTAAGAATAAGGTACACAAAGGAGAAGCTTGGCAAGATTTTTTCTTAATATACCTGTATTAAAGCTATCTTAGCCCGAGGAGCCCCAGTGGTGAAGTGGTTAAGTGCTGTGCTGCTAACTGAAAAGTTGGCAGTTTGAACCTACCAGTCACTCTGCAGGAGAAAGATGTGGCAGTCTACTTCCATGAAACTTACAACATTGTAAACCCTATGAGACAGTTCTACTTTGTTCTGTAGGGTCACTATGGGTTGGAATTGATTCCACACCAGTGGGTATATGTGGTGTATCTTTACTTGCGTATACCTTGGAGTTCCTGGATGGTGCAAATGGTTAACGCACTCTGAATTAGCAGCCAAAAGATTGAAAGTTCAAGGTCACCCAGAGGTATCTTAGAAGAAAGGCCTGGTGATCTGCTTCCAAAAAATCATCCATTGAAAACCCTGTAGAAAACAAGTCTCAACAAATTTTAAAAGATTGAAATTATACAAAGTATCTTCTCTGACCATAAAGGAATAATATTATAAATTAACAGTAGAAGCAAAACTAGAAAACACACAAATTCATGGAAACTAAACAACGCACTATTAAATGACTATTGGATCAAGGAATAAATCAAGAGCAAAATTTAAAAATACCTGGAGATAAATGAAAATGAAAACACACCATACCAAAACATACGGGATGCAGCCAAGGCAATCCTCAGAGGAAAATTTATAGCAATAAATGCCTATGTTAAAAAAGATGAAAGATCTCAAATAGTCTAACTTTATAACTTGAGGAACTGTAAAAATAAGAGCAAACTAAACTTAAAGCTACTAGAAGACAAATAATCAAGATCAGAGCAGAAATAAATGAAATAGAGAACAGAGAAACAGTAGAGAGAATCAACAAGTCCATAAGTTGGTTCTTTGAAGAGATCAGTAAAATTGACAAACCTTTAGCTAGGCTGACAAAGAAACAAAAAGAGAAAATGGAAATAACCCAAGTGAGAAATGAAAGCAAAAATGTTACAACTGACCCAAGAGAAGTAAAAAGGATCAGAACAGAATACTATAAGCAACTGTACTCTCACAAAATTAATAACTTTGATGAAATGGACAAATTCCTCAAAACACATAACCTACCTAAACTGACTCAAAAGGAAGTAGAAAACCTCAACAGGCCCATAACAAGTGAAGATATTGAAAGAGTAGTAAGTCTCCCAACAAAGATAAGCCTGGGACCAGACAGCTTCACTGGGAAATTCTGCTGATTATTTAGAGAAGAACTGACACCACTCCTGTTCAATTCTTCCAAAAAGTAGCGGAAGAAAGAACACTCCCTAATGCTTTCTGTGAAGCCAGCATTACCCTGGTACCAAAGTCAGACAAAGACACCACAAAAAAAGAAAACTACAGACTGATATCCCTTATGAATACAGATGATAAAATTCTCAACAAAATGTTAACAAACAGAATCCAACAGCATATTAAAAGAATTATACATCATGATCAAGTGGGATTTATTCCAGGAATGCAAGGTTAGTTCAATATTAGAAAATTGGTCAACGTAATATACTATATTAATAGAACAAGGGAAAAGAACCACAGGATCATCTCTATCGACGCAAAAAAGGCATTTGATAAAATACAGCACCCTTTCTTGATTAAAAACTCTCAACAAGATATGAATAAAAGGGAAGTTCCTCAACAGCCAACATTATACTCAACAGAGAAAGATAGAGAGCTTTCCCCTTGAAAACGAGAACAAGATAAGGATGTACACTCTCACCACTCCTACTCAATATTGTACTGGAAGTACTAGCCAGATCAGTAATGCAAGAAAAAGAAATAAAAGGTATCAAAATTGGAAAGAAGAGGTAAAACTATCTCTATTTGCAGATGACATGATTGTATGTAGAGAAAACCTAAAGAATCTACTAAAAAACTTCTAGAACTAATAGAGGAATTTAGCAAAGTTGCAGGATACAAGGTCAACACACAAAAATCAGGTGGGTTTCTATACACCAGCAACGAGAAATCTGAAAAGGAGATTAAAAAAATAACTCAATTTACTATAGCATCTAAGAGAATAAAATATATAAAAATAAATTTACCCAAGAATGTGACTTATACAATGAAAATTATTTTTAAAAGCTGCTGAAAGAGACTAAACAAGACCTAGATAGATAGAAAAGTATTAATATAGTCAAGATGTCAATACTACCCAAAGTGATCTACAGATAAAATGCAATCCCGATCAAAATTTCATCAGCATTCTTTACAGAAATGGAAAAACTAATCCTCAATTTTTTATGGAAATACAAGAGACCCCAAATAACCAAAGCAATTTTGAAGAACAAAGTAGGAGGCCTCACACTTCCCAACTTCAAAACATATTACACAGCTACAGTAAACAAAACATCCTGGTACTAGTTTAATGATAGACACATAGACCAATGGAATAGAATGGAAAATCTAGAAGTAAATCCAAACATTTGTTGGTCAATTGATTTTCAACAAGGGAGCCGAATCCATTCAAGGGCAAGGAACAATCTCATCAGCAAACTGTGCTGGCAAAACTAGATTTCCAAATGCAAAAGAAATGAAACAAGATCTATACCTCACATCATATTAATTAAATGTTAAATCTAAAACCATAAAATTCTTGGAAGAAAACACAGAAGCAAAGCTTTGGGACCTAGTTTTCTTCGATGGTAATATCAAACACAACAACACATGCACAAGCAACAGAAAACAAAGTAGATAACTGGGACCTCATAAAATTTACATACTTATGTTCATCTAAAGTCTTTATCAAAAGAGTAAAGAGACCACCTACTGACTGGGAAAAAATCTTTGGGAATGACATAACTGATAAGGGTCTGATATCTAAAGTATATAGAAAATGTGTACAGCTTAACAATAAAAAGACAAATAACCCAATCAAAAAGTGGGCAAAGCACATGAACACACACTTCACCAAAGAAGATATTCAAATGGCCAACAGACACATGAAAAGATGCTCAACGTCGACTGGAGGAACCCTGGAAAGCATGGCCCCTGGATTCTCTATCAGCCCAGAACTAAAACAATTACCGAGGCCAACTCTTCAGACAGGAATTGGATTGGACTGTGGGACATAAAGTGATATTCGTGAGGCGTGTGCCTCTTGGCTGAAGTAGATACAAGAGACTAAATGGGGGACTTCTGTCCAGAGGTGAGATGGGAAGGCAGAGAGGGTTAGGAGCTGGTTAAATGGACATGGGGAATCAGAGGTGGAAAGGAGGGGGGTGCTGTCACAGTATGTGGAGAGCAATTAAGGTCACATAACAATGTATGTATAAATTTTTGTATGAAAGACTAACTTGAAATCTAAACTTCATTTAAACTATAACAATGAAAAAAAAGATGCTCAATGTCATTAGCCATCAGAGAAATGCAAATCAAAACCTAAATGAGGTAAGCGTTACTGAAGAAGAAGAACAAAAGTAGGAGGCCTCACACTACCTGATTTTAGAGTCTATTTTACAGCCATGGTAGTCAAAACAGCCTGGTACAGGTACAACAGCAGACACATAGACTGATGGAACAGAATTGAGAACCCAATAGTAAGTCCATCCATCTGTGAGCAGTTGGTATTTGACAAAGGGCCAAAGTCCATTGAATGGGGAAGTGACATTCTCTTTAACAAATGGTGCTGGCATAACTGGATATCCATCTGTAAAAAAAAATGAAACAAGATCCATACCTCACACTGTATACAAAAACTAAAAATGGATCAAAAACCTAAATATAAAATCTAAAACGATAATAATCATGGAAGAAAAAATAGAGACAATGCTAGGGGCCCTAATACATGGCGTAAATAGTATACAAACCATAACTAACAATGCACAAACACCAGAAGAGAAACTAGATAACTGGGAGATCCTAGAAGTTAAACACTTATGCTCAACAAAGACTTCACCAAGAGAGTGAAAAGAGAACCTACACACTGGAAAAAAATTTTGGCTACAACATATTTGACAAGGATATAATCTCTAAAATCTACAAAATACTTCAACACCTCAATAACAAAGAGACAAATAATCCAATTAAAAAATGGGCAAAGGATATGAACAGACACTTTACTAAAGCAGACATTCAGGCAGCCAACAGACGTGAGGAAATGCTCACGATCATTAGCCATTAGAGAAATGCAAATCAAAACTGCAGTGAGATACCATCTCACTCAACAATACTGGCACTAATCCAAAAAGCATAAAATAACAAATGTTGGAAAGGTTGTGGGGAGATTGGAACTCTTATGTACTGCTGGTGGGAATGTAAATTGGTATATTTTGGAAAAGCTAGAAATAGAAATACCATATAATCCAGCAATCCCACTCCTAGGAATATACCCAAGAGAAATAAGAGCCATCACACGAATAGACATATGCACACCCATGTTCACTGCAGCACTATTCACAATAGCAAATAGATGGAAACAACCTAAATACTTATCAGCAGATGAATGGATAAACAAATTATGGTAGATACACACAATGGAATACTATGCAATGATAAAGAACAATGATGAACCCACGAAACATCTCACAACATGGATGAATCTGGAGGGCATTATGCTGAGTGAAATAAGTCAGTCACAAAAGGACAAATATTTGTCCACTATTATAAGAGGAGTCCTGGTGGCACAGTGGTTAACAGCTCGGCTGCTAACCAAAAGGTCAGCAGTTTGAATCCACAGCTGCTCCTTGGAAACCCTGTGGGCCAGTTCTGCTCTGTTCTATAGGGTTGCTATGATTGAGAACCAACTCAATGGCACCTAACAATAACAACAACTATTATAAGATCTCAAGAAAAGGTTTACACACAGAAAAAAACATTCTTTGATGGTTACGAGGGTGGTGAGAAAGGGGGAGGGGAGAGCACAAACTAGATAGTAGACAAGTATCAACTTTGGTGAAGGGAAAGACAACACACAATACAAGGGAAATCAGCACAGCTGGACCACAGCAAAAGCATGGAAGTTTCCTAGCACATCCAAACACTTTGAGGGACTGAGGGGCTGGGGACCATAGTCTCCGGGGACACCGAGGTCAATTGGCATAACATAGTTCATAAAGAAAATGTTCTACATCCCACTTTGGTGAGTGGCACCTGGGGTCTTAAAAGCTCTTGAGTGGCCATCTAAGATACAACTGTTGGTCCCATCCTGTCCGGAGCAAAAGAAAATGAAGAAAACCAAAGACACAAGGAAAACATTAGGCCAAAGGACTAAAGAAACACGTGAACCAGATACTCCACCAGCCTGAGCCCAGAAGAACTAGATGGTGCCTGGCTCCCACCACCAACCACTCTGACAGGGATCACAACAAAGAGTCCAGGACAAAACAGGAGAAACATGTAGAACAGAATTCAAATTCACAAAAAAGGTCAGACTTACTGGTCTGACAGAGACTATAGAGGAACCCCCGAAAATGTGGCCTCCAGACACTCTGCTAACTCCGGACTGAAACCACTCCCGAAGCCCACTTTTCAAAGGTTAGACAGACCTAAAAAACAATAACACACGTGAGGAACATGCTTCTTAGTTCAATCAAATATACAAGACCAAATGGGCAACTCCTGTTCAAAAGCAAGATGAGAAGGCAGGAAGGGACAGGCACTGGACAAATGGACACAGGGAACCTGGGGTGGAAAGGGGGAGCATGCTGTCACATTGTGAGAATTGCAACCAATATCACAAAATATATAAATTTTTGAATAAGAAACTAACTTAAGATGTAAACTTTCACCTAAAGCACAACAAAATTAAAAAAAAAAACCCACACACAATGAGATATCATTTCACTCCCACTAGGATGGCTAAGATTGAGAAAAAAAACGCGCACACACATACAAATAACAAGTGTTGGAGGGCATCTGAAGAAATTGGAACCCTCATCCATTACTGGTAGGAATGCAAAATAGACAGCCATTGTGGAAAACAGTCTTGCAGTTCCTCAAAAAAGAGGTAGAGCTGCTTTATAACCTAGCCATTTCCCTCCTAGGTATACGCCCTAGGGATCTAATAGAAGTGACACGAACAGACATATGCACACCTACGTTCATTACAGCACTATTCACAATAGCAAAAAGATGGAAACAACCTAAGTGTCCATCAACAGATGAATGGATAAGTAAAATGTGGTACATACATACAGTGGAATACTATTCAGCGATAAAGAAAAATGAGCTCCAAAACGTCTTAGAACGTGGATGAACCTGGAGGATATTATGTTGAACGAAATGTCAGTCACACAAAAAAACATTGTATGTTCTCACTTTTATGAAATGGTACAAACAGGCAAATGTATGGAAACTGATGTTCATTAGTGGTTATCAGGGATGTGGGGCCAGGGGGAGAGGGGAATTGGCTCTTTAGATAGCAGGCACTTGTTATTTTTGGTGATGGGAAAGGCAACGCTGAATGAGGGCGAAGTGCACACAGTTTGACAAAGGTAAATGATGTCACTAAAAAATACCCGAGAAAAAAGGACCTTTTGGAAATTGCTTTGGCATGTATAACTTTGAGACAACAGTGACAACAATCAAAAAAATATGTGTGGGTATATATGTAGGTAGAAATATATTTGTATAGGTATGTATATGTGAGTATATATGTGACTTTACAAGTGAATGCTTATGTATATGTACATGCATGTATGTGAATGTACGTACATGTATTCATATATATAATAAAGCACATAGGGGGCACAGTTATGGACACTTATTAGACATAACAAACACCTCAGTGGTTTGGTTTCCTGGGTTTGAAGGATTAGGACCATAATCTGCTGGGACATTTCAGTCAGTTAGCATAACATAGTTCATAAAGTTTATGTTCTACATCCTAGTTTGGTGAGTAATGTCTAGGGTCTTAAAAGAGTGCTAGCAGCCATCTAAGATACAACTAGTGGTCTCTACTCATCTGGAGCAAAAGAAAAAGAAGGAAACCAAAGACTCAAAAAAGAAACTAGTCTTCAGAACTAACAGCCTACTGAACCATGGCCTCATCTACCTGGAGACCAGGAGAACTAGTTGGTGCCCGGCTACCACTACCGACCAATCTAATTAGGGCCACAATAGATGGGCTGTGATAGAATGGGAGAAAAATGTAGAAAAGAATCTCAAACTCCTTAAAAAAAAAAAAAAAAAAAGATGTACTGGATGGGCTGGAGGACTGCCGGAGACTGCTGCCCTGAGATACTCTTTAAACCTTGAACCACTGCTAGCTCCTGAGGTCATCTTTTAGCTAAATAACAAATTGACTCACAAAATAAACAATATCACCCTTGAGTACTGTAATTTTTTCAGAAATCATCTGCATGAGACTAAACGATCAATAATTTAAAACAAAGATTAGAATGTAAAAGGGCAGGGAAACTAGGTTAATGGAAGGAGAACAATCTGAACGGAAATATTGAGAATGTTCATGCATTGTGAAGAATGTAACCAATGTCACTGAACAACTTGTATAGAAATCATTGAATGGGAACCTAAACTTCTGTGTAAACCTTCAGCAAAAGCGCAATAAAATACTATTTTAAAAAAGAAAGAAAGAAATCCCTGTGGAGCAGTTCTTTTCTTACACGCGTGCGGTTGCCATGAGTTGTAGTTGAGTAGATGGCAGTTGGTTTTTGTTTTTGTTTTGTTTTGTTTATGGTTTTTGGTTCTGGTTTTTGCTTGTATACACCTTAGAAAGTCTTTGATTACACTGGTCTAGTAGGTATGTTGAAAGCGGGGTAGAAACAATTTCTATGTGTGGTAGAGATCATACCCAATTATAGGAATAAAAAGTGCTTTATAGAGGAGGTAGCATTTGTTAGGCCTAGGAGAAAGCTGGCAAAGGTTACCCTCATATTGATTTCATTTCAGTAATCAGAGGCAGCTCTGAGTAAGTCAGCCATAATTTTGTTTCTATGTCTGAAGCAATTCCATTTGTTTATAAATATCTGAACCACAAAAATGTTTCAGAAATACATTTTTTAGAATCAACACAGGTATTGACTGTATAGATAGACTCATAGCACTTTGAAGTTGGAAGGGTCCTTAGCGGTCACGTGGTCAGGCCCTTCACTGACTTCTCTGCAGCACCCCCATGGGGTTCTACAATGGCCTCTTGGGCTCCCAGACAAAGATGGGAATGGAGGTGGCTGGTGGAACGTAAGTCCCAGGATTCCTGCTTCAGCCACGGACTGGATTTACATAGATGTTAGGCTGCTTGATATTGTCTCATAGGTCACTGAAGCTGTATTTATTTTCCACATTTTTTCTCTCTGTGCTTCAGTTTGGTTAATTTCTATTGATCTGTCTTCAAATTCACTGACCCTTTCTGCAACATCCAATATTCTATTTAACTATTCAGTAATTTTTTTTCCTTATAGATATTGTACTTTTCAGTTCTGTAATTTCCATCTGGCTCCTTTTTATAATTTCTGCTTTCTCTGCTGGTATTCCCTATCTTTTCACTCACTGTTCCATATTTTCCCCTTAAATTTTTGAAAATATTTGTAATAGCTGTTTGAAAGTCCTTGTCTGTTAATTTCATCATCTTTGTCATTTGGGGATCTGTTTCTATTAACTGCTTTTTCTCTTTTCCTGCTTTACGTCAGTGATTATTATTTTTATAGTGTATATGGTAGATAGTATTTTGTAGGGAGTCTAGATTGGTCTTTTTTTTTTTTTTTCCTCCTTTAAAAATGTTAAGTTTTGTTCTGGCAGGCAGCTAAATATTTGGTAGGTCATCTTCATCTAATAAAGTTTGGTTTTATGCTTCGTTAGAGAAGACCTATTTCTTAGTCTTAGGCATGACTCTTGGGCATAACATGTGGCCTTTCTGTGATCTCAACTGAATGCCTGAGATTCTACCCCCTAATTCCCACACATTCGCATAGCTCACTATCAACTCACCTATTTTCTTCACAAGTATATTTTTATATAGTTGAAACCACAAATTAAGTATGGTTTGAAGTTTGCTTTTTCATTCATGTAATAGAATATTATGCAGTCATTTAAAATGGCAATTGTGAAGAACACGTAGCAACATGCATAATGCTAAGAATATAAGTGTTAATTCTTAACATTTACTTTTACTGCATTAATTAAGATAATTGTGGCTCTTCTTCCATTTATTAATGTGATGAACTTACACTGATAAATTTTCTTACATTGAACCATTCTTGCATTCCTGGAAAATTAATAACTTTTACCAAAGTATTTGATTCACCTTTACTTCCCCTATCTTTTGCAGCATCTCCTGGATTTATTTTTCTTTTTATTTGAATACTTTCTCTAAGAGTGTTTTTAATGTGGGCTTTTAATATGACAATTGTTCTGAGACCTTGTAGCATTAGAATATTTTTCTTACATACTCATACTTGAATGATGATTTGGCTGGACACAAAATCTTGGTTAAAATAAGAGCAGGTTAAATTTTTAATAACCATCAAAAGAATAAAAATACAGCATATAGCTTTCAGAATGTTGTTGTTGATAATTGTGTGCCATCAAGTCAATTTTGACTCATAGCAACCCCATGAGACAGAGTAGAACTGCCCTAAGGGTTTCTGAGGTTGTAATCTTTACGGGAGGAAATCTCCATGTCTTTCCCCTGCCGAGCTGCTGGGTGTGTTTGAACCTCCAACCTTCTGGTTAGCATCTGAGTGCTTAATGGTTGTGCCACCAGGGTTCCTTAGCTGTCAGACTAGTAAAGGAAAAATAAAGAAAATGAAATCAAGTCAATAGAAGACAGGGAAGAGGAAAGGAGAAAAGAGAAGCATAGATGAAGGAAGAGCGATAGAAATAAATCCATGTCAGTACTCATACTATATGAAAATGGACTAATTCACCATTTACAAGACAGAAAGTGTCATACTGAATTTTTTTTAAACCCATTTGTATGCATTAAGATGTAATTAAAAAAGTAGATCGTGGAAAAGTTGAGACAAAATTAGTCAAAAGATTATTATTTGCAATATATTAATTTCAGACAAAATAAGATTTATAACAAAAAGCATTGTTACCTCAGATAGTAGACTTAAAACTTTTTTAAAAAATTTATTGTGTTTTAGGTGAAAGTTTACAGCACAAATTACTTTTTCATTCAAAAAATTTAAACACAGATTGTTCTATGACATTAGTTACAATCCCTGCAATGTCTCAGCAAGCTCACCCTTTCCCTTTCCCCCTGGGTTCTCAGTGTCCATTCATCCAGTTTTCCTGTCCCTTTCTGCATCCGCACCTTGCTTTTGGGCAGGTGTTGCCCATTTGGTCTCATATACTTGATTAAACTAAGAAGCACGTTCCTCACCTGTGTGTTTGTTTTATAGGCTTGTCTAATCTTTGGGTGAAAGGTGGACTTTGGGAGTGGCTTCATTTCTGAGTTAGCAGGGTGTCCAGCGGCCATAGTCTTGGGAGTTCCTCCAGTCACGATCAGATGGATAAGTCTGGTCTTGTTTTTGTAATTTTGAATTTTGTTCTGCATTTTTCTCCCAGTCTGCCTGGGACCCTCTACTGTGATCCCTGTCAGAGCAGTCAGTGGTGGTAACCGGGCACCATCTAGTTCTTCTGGACTCAGGCTGGTGGAAGCTGTGGTTTATGTAGTCCAGTAGTCCTTTGGACTTATATTTTCCTTGTGTCTTTGGTTTTCTTCATTCTCCTTTGCTCCGAATGTGCTGGAACCAATAGATGTATCATGGGTGGCCGCTTGCACTCTTTTAAGACCCCAGATTTTACTCACCAAGCTAGGATATAGAACATAAACTTTATGAACTATGTTATGCCAATTGACTGAAATGTCCCACCAGACTATGGTCCTAATCCTTCCAACCCAGGAAACAAATCCATTGATGTGTTTGGTTTATGTCTGACAAGTATGTCTAAGAATAGATGTATCTTAGATGGCCACTTGCAAGCTTTTAAGACCCCAGACACTACTCATCAAAGTAGGATGTAGAACATTTTTTTTATGAACTGTGTTATGCCAATTGACCTAGATTTCCCCCGAGACCATGGTGCCCAGCCCTCAGCCCCAGTGACTCAGTCCCCTTAATGTGCTTGGATGTGTCTAGGAAGCTTCTATGAGTTTGCCTTGGTCAAGTTGTGCTGATTTCCGCTATACTGTGTTTTGTCTTTCCTTTCACCAAAATAACACTTGTCTACTATCTAGTTAGTGATTTCCCCCTCCGCCTTTTCGCTCCCTCATAACCATCAAAGATTGTTTTCTTCCTCTGTGTAAACCTTTTCTTAGGTCTTTATAATAGTGGTCTCATACAATATTTGTGCTTTTGTGACTGACTTATTTCACTTAGCGTAATGCCCTCCAGATTCATCCATGCGGTGAGATGTTTCACAGGTTCACCATTGTTCTTTATTGTTGTATAGTATTCCATTGTGTGTATGTACCACAGTTTGTTTATCCATTCATCTGTTGATGGACACTAGACGTTTGTTATTTTTGGTGGTGGGAAAGGTTAACACCAAATGAAGATGAAATGTACACAACTTGACGAAGGTAAACAGTGTCACTAAAAAGAACACAAGAAAAAGGATCTGTTGATAATTGCTATGGAATACATAATTTTGAAACAACAGCAAAAACAATCAAAACATATATATGTGGGTGTTATATTTATGTATGTAGGCATATATGTGTATAGGTATGTTCGTATGTGGGTAAATATAGGTGTATGCATATATATATGCAACTACGTGACCATATGCACGTATATTCATATATATAATAAAGCACATAGGGGGCATAGTTATGGATACTTCTTAGACATAACCAAACACTTTGCAGGATTGGATTTTCTGGGTTTGAAGGATTAGGACCATAGTCTCTTAAGACATCTCAGTCAACTGGCATAATAGAATTCATAAAGTTATGTTCTACATCCTAGTTTGGTGAGTAGTGCCTGGGGCCTTAAAAGCTTGCAAGCAGCCATCTGCGATACAACTATTGGTCTCTACTCATCCAGAGCAAAAGAAAAAGAAGGAAGCTAAAGACTCAAGAAACTAGTCTACATGAACCACGGCCTCATCTACCCTGAGACCAGAAGAACTAGATAGTGCCCAGCTACCACTACCTACTGTTCTAACCAGGCACTCAAAGGATGGTCCCAGAAAGAATGGGAGGAAATCAAATTCTTAAAAAAAAAATGCCAGACTTACTGGACCAGTGGAGACTAGAGAAACCCCTGAGATACCCTTTAAACTTTGAACTGAAACCTCTTCCAGAAGTCACCTTTCCACTAAATAACAGATTGGCTCATCATCACCCAGGAGTACTGTGCTTCTTTAATTTAAAAAAAAAAAATCATCTATATGAGATGATATGATCAACATCTATCCTAAAGCAAAGATGAGAAGGTGGGGGGTGACAGTGGGGGCAAGGAAGCTAGATTAATGGAAATTAAACAACCAGAATGAAGATCATGAGAATGCTAACACATTGTGGAAAATGTAACCAATGTCACTGAATGATATGTATAGAAATTGTTAAATGGGAACGTAATTTGCTGTGTAAACTTTCAGCAGAAACACGACAAAAAAAATTTTTTTAATTAAAAGAGATTATAAGGGCATATGATCCTATGGACTTTGAAAATGCCAATGAGATTGCTCTATTTTAAGGGCAATGCCTAACAGCACCCTGAAAATGAAGGGGAAAATGCTTACAGGGTCAGTTTTTGAAAGAGTAGCTTACCATCCTCTGGACTATGTTTACAGATTGGACATTTGAGAAACCATGGCCAATTGGAAAGAGCAAGAAACCACGGTGCTTCAAGAATATCAAAATTAATCAGCTTTCAGTAGAATGGAAATGGAATAAAGAAGCTTGGATGATGGGAGCAATTTACAGAGTTTTAAATAAACTCAACAATTTCATGAAAAAACAAAATTGAAGAATTCTTTTGTTCATTGACAGTGTTACTTGTCGTTGGTCACTGCCCCTGTCCGATATCAAATTAATTTTTTTCCACCATCCACAATGTTGGTCCTACAACCTCTGGATAATGGCATTATCCAAAATATTAAAGTAAACTACAGGAAGCTATTGCTTCAAAAAATGATTACCAACACTGAGATGTGCAAGATGGCATCAGAGATTTCAGGGAAAATTGATGTGCTTGATGCAATTTCATTTCTTAAGTGATCAATCAAAATGATTAAGGAAGAAACCATAAGAAAATGCTTTAAGAACTTCAGTTTCTTACTTGGCAGTGACAATAGTGTACAAAGCAAAACAGTCACCAAGCCCGATAACATGCAGATTCAGGATGCAATGAATGACAACTATAGTAGTGTTTCAGAAAATCGGGTTAGTGCTGCATCTTACGTTGATATCGGCAAAGACATTGCCACAGAAATGGATGATATAAACCTGCAAGAAATGATGGATGCACAATCTAAGGACAACAACAATGAAGATGATGAACACCTACCTTTAGAAGAGCCAGTGCCTGTAAATCAAACACAAGTTTCCAGCTATGTAAGTGCTTTGAAGGAATTTGGAAAAGTTAAAGGAGACCAAGAGTTTTTCATAAGGTTACAGACTTAGGAATTTGTTTCAATAATTTCATCAAAAAATGAAAACTTGAAGTTGACTTTAGATGTTTTTATTAAACAGTGAATTTTACCCATATCTTTGTTTGAACAGTATATGCACATATCTGTACATAATTTGAATAAACATGCAAATCATAAAAAATGGTTTTAGTTTCTTTTCCAGTCCTATAATATCAAAAAGAAACATTTTCTGGGTGTTTATAAGGTAGAATTCTTAATAGAGAGTGATAGAAAAGTGATAAAACTGTACCATGTCAAAAGCAGAAAACTTGGGAGACTTAGAAAAACAAGGCAGTCCTGTCACGTTTCGGCTCTCACAGGTTTCACTGTATATAGAAGAGGACTTGAAGCACTTACTGATGAAGATCTAAGACCACTATCTTTAGTATGAATTACACCTCAACATAAAGGAAACAGAAATCCTCACAACTGGACCAATAAGCAACATCAAAAAAAAAAAAAAACTGGAGAAAATATTAAAGTTGTCAAAGATTTCATTTTACTTGGATCCACCATCAACGCTCACGGAAGTAGCAGTCAAGAAATCAAACAATGTATTGCACTGGGCAAATCTGCTGCAAAAGACCAAAAAGCAAAGATGTCACTTTGAAGACTAAGGTGTACATGATCCAAGCCATGATATTTTCAGTTGCCTCATATGCATGCGAAAGTTGCACAATGAATAAGGAAGACCAGAGAAGAATTAATGCACTTGAATTATGGTGTTGGTGAAGAATAATGAATATACTATGGACTTCCAGAGGAATGAACAAATTTTTCTTGGAAGAAGTACACCCAGAATGCTCCTTAGAAGCAAGAATGGTGGGACTTTGTCTCACTTACTTTGGACATGTTATCAGGAGGGACCAATCCCTGAAGAAGGACATCATGCTTGGTAAAGTAGAGGGTCAGCAAAAAGAGGAAGACCCTCAACAAGATAGACTGACACAGTGGCTGCAACAATGAGCTGAAACATAGCAACGATTGTAAGGATGGCACAAGACCAGGCAGTGTTCATTCTGTTGTGTCTGGGGTCTCTATGAGTCAGAACCCACTCAATGGCACCTACAACAAAAACAACATATGTAGAGAGAGATATATACATAAACACACACATGTACACACACATACACAAAAATGCAAAATAGAATACTGTGTAGCTTTGCAAATAATGATGTAGATCTATATTTATTGGCCTGGAAAGATGTCCCAAGATATACCATCAAGTGAAAAAAAAATTATCTAATGTAATTCCATGTGTGGGGTAATAGGAATAAAGAGCAATAAGTGTATTCGTTAAGGGCTCATAGGCTCAAGAATAAGAACCAGCTACATTAGAATAAAATGAAATAGTTGATAAAAATACACATTCCTAGGTTCAGCACAGATCGATTGAATTCATAGCTCAGGAAAGTACTGGGAATTTGTATTATTATCAAGCTCCTCTGGTAATTCTGTTGCACAGCTTCATTTTCAAGCTACTAGCAGTAGTTTCAAATGAAGAAATAATACAATGTGGTTGCATATTTGCTGTAAGGGATGAAAGAGTGGGGAGAATCATCCATTCAAAAAATCTTCATTGAGCACAAGAAGAGAGTGCTGTGATGGGCCCAAAGTGAGATACAAACAAGAATACAGTTTTCTTTGACTTTGTGGAACCAGTGAATGCCACTAGCTCTTGGAATCCCAGTACCAAGTTAATATTTGGTACCAAATAAATGGTGCAAACAAATGGGTTGATGTGGGCTGGACAGCGTGAAAGAGGAGAACTTGAATTGGGCCTCAGTGACTGGATAAATTTGGATTGGACGGCAGGCATGAACCAGAGGTTTCTAGCTCTTTCTAAATCACTTGCCATACCTGAGGGTATTTTAGTCTTTGCTGAAAACCTTTTTGCTTTTTTGTTTTCTATTAGGTACCCATTTCTGTAGCTCTGTCTACCAAGAAGGCCATATTCAACCAGGAAAGCATTAAGCCACTTGAGGAGGCCTTGGAGCAGGAACCCCTGCCAGGTACCTCCAAGAACCCTCCAGGAATGCCTTGACAGATTCCCTCTTCAGAGTCAGCTAGCCAGACTACTGAAACTTTGAAACTCCACAAATAGCTCCCAAAACCCCTTATGACTCCGTATCTCTCTGTTACATTGTCAGAAGATAGATGATGCTTCCCTCAAAATTTCAAGCCAAGAAAACAACCAGCTAGAAGGGCTCTTACTTGAAGATGACAATCATGTTGTTTAAACCAATACGAGGGGCTCTGGAGGGAGATGTCTGTAGGAAATCTCCAGCCCAGGTCCTGTTCTGATAGCCATAAAAATCTCTTAATCATGTGGAGATTTGTTAGAGGATAAAATAAACTCAGAAGAAGGATTTAAAAGAAGTAATCAAACTGATGAGTCTTTTTTCCTCTTGTTGTATCTTTTTTTTGGAGACTGTACTGTGAAAACATCCATCTCATGTGTTCATGTCTTTAGCTGCACTTTGCAGTCTGGGTATACATGTGTCACTGATAACAGCTATTTTGAAACAGCTTCGATGTTTCCAAGTAACAGTCATTCAGATATCACCAATATGCTGGTGACTGCCAGATTTTTTTAGGTGAAGTTCATGTAACATAAAATTAACAACTTTAAAGTGTATGTCTCAGTGGCATTAAGTACACTGACAATGTTGTGCAGCATCTACTTTCGAAACATTTTTATCACCCTAATAGAACACCGTGTACTCATTAAGCAATCAGTCCTGATTCCCCTTTTACCTCCAGCCCATCAGCCACCAATCTACTATCTGTCTGTGATTTCCCTATTTTGATTATTTCGTAAACATGAAATCATACAATCCATGACCTTTCATGTCTGGCTTCCTGCACTCAGCATAATGTGTCAGAGGCTCATCTGTGCTGAGGCATTTGTGAGTACTTCATTCTTTTTAATGGCTGAGTCATTGCATGTATGTACAACTACCTTACCTATTTATTTGTTGATAGGAATTGGGTTTTTTTTCCACCTTTTGGCTATTGTGAATAGTGCTGCTGTGAACATCAGAGTATAAATATCTTTTTGAGTACTTGTGTTCAATTCTCTTTGGTATATACCCTAGAAGTAGAATTGATGGATCATATAGTAAATCTGTGTTTGATTTTTTAAGGAACCATCAGACTTTTCCACAGAAGCTGCGTGACTCAAGTTTACATCTTTACCCTAGACCTCTCCCTTGAAGGGCCTGCTTGACACCTCTACTTGGATGGTCTAAGGCCTTCTTAACTGTCACCTGTTCAAGTGGAGTCCCTGATGTTTGCCCTCAACCAATTTCCCTTAGTCTTCCCATTTCATCAACATCAACTCCATTCTTGCAATCTCGGACCAAAACTCTTAGTGACATCCTTGATTCCACTCTTTTTCTGCCACCCTAGATCTGGTCTGTTGGTTTTCCACTTAAAATCAGACTGAATTCAACCATTTCTCACCTCCCCCAATGGCAGCGCCCTTGTCCAAGCCTCCATCATCCTTTGCCTAGATTATTGCAATGGCCTGTTAAATTGTTTCCCTTCTTCTGCCCTTGCCCTTCTATAACCTGTTCTCAACACTGAAGCCAGGTGACCCTGGTAAAACGTAAGTCAGATATGTCTAGGGACTGGCTTCCCATCTCAGTCACAGAAACATCCAAGGCCCTTACTATGATCTACAAGACTCTATGGGATCTGGTTCCTCATTACTCTTCTACTTTCTACACTGTCCTTTCCACGCCAGCCACACTGACCCCTTGTTCTTCAACACACCGGGCACTGTCTCATTCACAGCCTGCTTTCTCTTCTCTTTGCTTGGAATGCATCTCCAACCCCAGATCCTGCAGATTCTCTCTTTCTTCAGCTCTTTACTCAGTCATCATCTTTGCACAACTCCATGAATATACTAAAAACCATGGGACTGCATATTTTAAATGGGTGAATTGTACAGTATGCGAATTGTATCTTAGTAAAACCTTTAAAAGTACATTCATGAACAGTATATACTAATGGAAGAAAAAAAAAAACTCATCTCAGTGAGGCCTTTTCTGGCCATCCTATTTATACGTCACCACCACCACCCAAAATATTTCATGCCCCCTTCCCTGTCACTCTCCCTCAGTAGAAAGACCATCAAGGTAAATATCACCTTCATTTAGTGTTTTAATATGTAGCAAAAGTGAGATAAAATGTCTCAGTCCTTTGCATTAGTGATTCACAACAGAGGGACAGAGTCCCCTGCCAACTCTGGACCACTTGTCCCATCCCGAGGGAAAATCCTGCTGGGAGGAGCCACTGTTACACTCTTTTGTCTGTTCCTCTGGAGTGCCTGGACAAAGAAAGGATTAAAAGTCTCCGTTCTACATTTTAGTACAGAAAACTGAATTTATTAGTTTCCCATAGCTGTGCAACAAGCTAAAACAACACCCATTTATTATGTCAGAGATCTGTGGGTCACAAGTCCAGGCATAGCTTAACTGAGTTCTCTGTTCAGGGTCTCACGGCTGAAATCAAGCTGTTGGCCAGGGCTGCAATCTCATCTGAGGCTAAAAGTTGGGAGAATTCAGTTGTTTGCAGGTGTAGGACTGAGGTCCCCACTTTCTTGCTGGCTATCACTGGGGCCCAATCTCAGCTCCTAGAGGCCCCCACCATTCTCTACCTCTCGGCCCTCTCCACAATATGGCAGTTTGTTTCTTCAAGGCCAGCAGGAAGATTTCCGCTTATTCGAATCTGAGTTCTTTTAAGGGTTCACCTGATTAGGTCAGGCTGATCCAGTGTAATCTCCCTTTAGATTCACTCCAAGTTAATTAATTAGTAGCCTAATAATGGGAATGATATCCCATCATATTCACAGGTTCTGCCTACACTAAAGGAGGACGGGTTTTACATGGTGTGTAGAGCAGGGTGTGAGAATCCTGAGGCCATCCTGGAATTCTGCCTGCACACTAAGCATACAACTCTTCAGAAAGTCAAGGGTTGCATTGGAGGAACAGTGCAAGATGATACACAAGGCATTCATAGGCAAAAGACCACAGGGCCAGGCAGGGGAGGAGGCCCTCACTGCATAAGGATGAGAGAAGACCCAGGTGGGCTAAAGGCAGAAATGGGGAAATGTAGGGGGGGCTGGCAGAGAGCTTCTATGGGGGAAATCACCACCGGAAAGTCCAGGCTGATGTGTGGGCTGGGGAAACTGGGAGTTCACCAAGTGCCAGGCTGCATGGCCAGACAGTGGGACATGGAAATAAAGACAGGGGAGCCAAGACAGAGGGTAGAAAAGATGAATTAGGATGAGAAAGACAGGAAGAAGCCTTTACTGAGGAACGTCCCTATCGTGTGAGCTTTTAGATAAGCACTAACTTCTCAAATCCATGTCACCCCTTTTTAATTAAGTTGAGAATCACCTTTAGATCCTCAGATTAACATAATTTTAGAAACCATAAGCCACCCTCCTCATTTTACAGCATCAAAGAACACACCTCTCAACTGGCACGTGGCACCATCCTCTGTGGTTCTCTGCTCAGGACAAATTCTGAATGCCTTAGGATCACATGCAAAGCCCTTCATGGGGCGGGGGGCGGGACTGTCAATCTTGTCAGTGACTTCTCCCACCTCACCTTCTTAGGCTTCCTACAAGCCAGCCACACAGAACAACCTGAAAATGCCCACCTGCAGCATACCTTGTCTGTGCCGTCTTCCCTGCCAACATTCCCAGCCCCCTTTGCACTAGCTGATGTGCCATTTAAATGGTCATCTGTTAGTGGGCATCAGCAGGCCTTCTGCACACCAGGGTCCCCCTCAGCCTGCCTGGCTCCCTCTCCCCTACCTTGATAAAGAAAAAGGTTGGAGGGAGGGATGTTACAACAAAGGGACATTATAACTGTAGATACTGCTCTGGCACCTCTGCCACCACGAGGGTCAACCTCTGCTCTAACACACATCCTTCCCAGCCCTTCCCTCTGCTCCTCCGACCCACACTATGGGGTGCAATCTCCCTTACGTCTTCAGCCCCTTTCCTACTGTTTCCTCCACTTCCTGCCTCAGTGGAAACCTGGTGGTTCCCCCAAACTCCCACCTTCCCAGAAGCTCTCCCTTCCAGAAACCAGAATTCTTCTGGTCTCCAACAGCTGCTTCCAAATCATTACTTCCACCCTCATTTTTAAACGCTTCCATTGAAACACATGCCATCCAGCCAACCACTCTCTACCTCTGTTGATACTGTGGTTGTACTTGCTTACATAGCTCATTGACTTGTTAAATGTTGGGTTGTTGTATTGCTGAGATGGTTATTATGTCATTTCCAAAGTCCTTCAAGAAACTGCAGTTTAAATCTAAAACTTCCCATGATTAATGACACGAGTGCCCATGAAAATGAAAGGTTAAGAAGAGTATTAGGCTAAAATGCAAGAACTTGTATTTGTCTCTATTGTGCCTTTCTTTGCTTTTGTCCACTAATTGTATAGATTCTATGGGAGCTACTGGGGACCCTGTACTTGTACTTACTTGAATGTTTCTTGTTATGAGAAAGAGAGATGTTGGATTCATTTATTCCAGACAGTTATTACTCAAATGATATTGACAAGCAGGTATGCATAATTTCTAGTTAATCCAAGGATGCTTGAGTCAAGGATCAAAAGAGGGAAAAGAAAGAAAGTCTTCCAAATTTGAGGGCCATGTTGGAACATGAGCATATTTTCTAGTATGACAATATACATGAAAAATCAAATCTAAAACAAGAGAAATCGATACCTTTTATATTTGAGCAAGTTAAAACAAACAGTAAATTTGGAAATATCAACATAAATGCAAAGCCTTCACATGTGTAGCTCCCACAGTGGAGCTTTATTTAACCTCTTGTTTAGTGTCCTGTTGCTCTACCCCAAGTGCTCAGATACACACCCCAGGGCCATTTTGTTCTCCATTAAATGGAACCATATCTCCATAGGAAGAAGGGGATTCCTTCCAGGGTGCAGGAGAGCAGAAGATGAATGTGGGACATTGTGTGGGTGTTCTCAGAGAGCAAGGATGTTTTCAGAGGCTCCTGGGTAGAGGGATCAGCCTGGAAAGAGAGGCTTCTCATGACCCAGTGGTGAAACTTGGGGTCTCAATGAGAAGCCAAGGCTTATAATTAATTGGAACTATTTGAGCCTGTGGAAGACCACAGATCCATTCTGATGCTCAAAAAGAATAAACAATAAGTGTACTAGCACAGTACTTCTCAAACTTTGATGTGCATACATATCACAGGGGAGCCTGTTAAAATGCTAATTCCGATTCACTAAGTCCAGGGTAGGGCCTGAAATTCTGCATTTCTAACAAGCTTCTAGGTGATGCCCGTGTTGCCAGTCCAAGGACCATACGTTGAGTAAAAAGATGGTAGAGCATCTTTTGGCACAATTAATATTTTGGACCAGATAATTCTTTGCTGTGGGGTGATTATCCTGTGCATTGTAGGATGTTTAGTAACATCCATGACCTTTACCCACTAGATGCCAGTAGCACCTCCAACCCTACCCCCAGTTTAACAACCAAAAATGTCTCCAGACTTTCCCAGATGTTCCCCGGGGGGTAGGGTGACCAACCATCCCAGATTACCAGGAACTGAGGAGTTTCCCAGGTCACAATATTAACACAGGGAAAGTCCCAGACAAACCTAGATGATTGATCACCCTACCTGGGGGGGACAAAATTCCATCCATTTGAGAACCACTGTGCTAGAGGAAGGAATCCCTGGGTGGCACAAATGGTTAAGCATTCAGTTACTAACTGGAAGGTTAATGGTTCAAATCCACCCAGAGATGCCTTGGAATAAAGGTCTGGAGATCCACTTCCAAAAGATCACACCCATTGAAAACCCTACAGAGTACAGTTCTACTCTGAAACACATGGGGTCACCATGAGTCAGAATCAAGTCGACGGCAACTGGTTTGGGAGTTTTGTTTTGTTTTTGTGCTAGACAAAGGTCATATGTGCTAACATGGGTTAACTGACTAGTAGCAATTTTTTAAAAACTGGTAGGGCGGGATTGGGAAGCCACTAATCGGCAAAGAAATGTAAAATACCATATTTTATGCTATTGATTCCTCATTGGTTGCTTCAGGTAGTTACTGTGTTAATGGAAAGGCAATTTGTTTTGTTTTCTGCCTGAGACGCAAGAAAATTCTACAAAAACAAAAAGATTAGACCTGCTGAGTTGCTACTGAAAAATTATTAAATCTTAGGTCAGGGATGTGTTATGAGAACAGATTCCAGGTGGGCCCATGAGGGAGGGTGTTGTGGCCACACCCAGAGGGTATAGATGGTTTATTATTTATATAATTAAGTTATCAAGTGAGAGCAGGGCAGGCTTCACAAGCTGGCCTGAAATGGCTTAAGAGAACAAGAGTAGGAGACTGTCTTGCGGGGTTTATTGTGATTGCATCTACCACCAGATGTGCAAAGCCCAGTCCAGGAAAAATAAAAACTAAACCCATTGCCATCGAGTTGATTCCGACTCACAGTGACAGAGTAGAACAGCCCCATAGGGTTTCCAAGGAGTGCCTGATGGATTTGAACTGCTGACCTTTTGGTTAGCAGCCGTAGCTGTTAACCACTATGCCACCAGAGTTTCCTCCCTGATAATGGAGGTTGGGAACCTAGCCTATCTCTCTGCCTCGGTTTCTTCTTCTTCCTTATCAAAGAAACTCCTTCCTGGTTCTGTCTACACAGTAAGCTTTCTTTGTACTGTTTATTTATGTGCATTGTATGTCACCTGGCCAACCATTTCTATATTTGTTCCTGGCAGGGAAAGAATGGGGTCCCTCTTCTGCGGCACAAGAGGGGTGCGTGCAGACCATCACCCCTACATCAGCTGCTGCAGGGAGTAGCCCACTGGCCATGGGGAACCAGCGCCAACTATTAAAGCTGACCTTGCTCTGTCTCTTCTCTATGTGAGCAAAATGTTGTTCCATACAATGCCTGTGTGAGTTATGGCTTTCTTGACAACCTCAGACCTTGGCTCGACAGTTTGTCACAGCAAGCAGGGTGGCAAAGAAGGTACACCATGGCATGGTGGAGACACAGAAGCTCGTCAGCCCAATCATCCCAGGATGGTGTCGTGCTCCAGGGGGTTCTGGGCTGGTAACGTGCTGGCCACCCTCTTGGGATGTGGCTAACCTCCCTGTCAGGAGGAATGAACTGATAAAATGGGTGAGGCAGAGATGTGAGAGGTGGGTCCTAAGAAGAGTAGGGAAACTATACCCTGGCTCTTGGCTCCTCTTGGATTCTCATGGCCCCCGCCTCCTCTCATGGTATCCCAGGGTACACAGATAATGCGAAAGGGGAATCTGCAGACCCCGTGCAGTCCATGTTGTTCCCTGGCTCCAGATGAGACCTGTTTTCACTCAGCGCAAAAGCAATGACTGAGTTGCAGAAAGTAAAGCTGTTGAAATGAGGTCTTTTTCTGAGAGTGAGATATGGAAGCTGAAGGACAGTGGATTACTGAATACTACAGTGTCCTCCCTGTCTTCCAACTGAAGGCCAGAAGCTGAGTATTCATATTCCTCAGTTTCCTATCTAGTATCTCCCTCAATTCTATTGGAATCTTATATCATTTTTGTTAGCAACTGTTGTGGTTTGAATTCTGTCCCACCCCAAAGTATGTTAAAGTTCTAACTCTTGATGCTTGTGACTGTGAACTTACCTGGAAATAAGGTCTTTGCAGATGTAGTCAAGTTAAGATGCAGTAATACTGAATTAGGTGGACCCTAATCCAATATGACTGGTTTCCTTATATAAATAGGAGAAAAGACACAGAGACAGACACACAGGGAAAACACCATATGATGACAGAGGCAGAGACTGGAGTGATGCATGTACAAGCCAAGGAATGCCAAGGATCGCCGGCAACACCAGAAGCTAAGAGAAAAGCATGGAACACATTCTCCCCTAGAGCCTTCAGAAAAAGCATGGTCCTGCCAACACCTTGAATTCAGACTTCTGGCCTCCAGAACTGTAAGAAAATAAGCCTCTGTTGTTTTAAGCCTCTGTTTACCCAGTTTGTGGTAATTTGCTCCAGCAACCGCAAGAAACTAATATGAACCAAAACCAAATGCACTGCCGTCCAGTTGATTCCAACTCACAGCGACCCTGTAAGGTCAGAGTAGAGCTGCTCCATAGGGTTTCCAAGGCTGCAAATCCTTACAGAAGCAGGCTGCCATATCTTTCTCTGGAAGAGGAGCTGGCGGGTTCAAACTTTCAGTTTGCAGTAGAGCACTTTAACCACTGTGCCACCGGAGCTTGTGGAAACTAACATAAACACTAACATAAACCAAAAAAAAGAAAACAAAAAACCATTGCTGTCACATTGATTCTAACTTATAGCCACCCTACAGTGACCATTTATTGAGCACTAGATGTGCTGGATGGGGTAGTGGTTAAATTCGGCTGCTAACCAAAAGGTTGGTGGTTCGAACCCACCAGACACTGCGGGAGAAAGATGTAACAGTCTGCTTCTGTAAAGATTAGAGCCTTGGAAACTCTGCAGGGCAGTTCTACCCTGTCCTATAGGGTTGCTATGAGTCAGAATTAACTCAAAGGCAATTGGTTTTATCATGTGCTGGGTAGGACCAGCTACGTAATTTGCAGGGCCCAGTGAAAAATGAAAATGCAGGGCCCTTTGTTCAAAAGTTATTAAGAATTTCAAGATGGTGACAGCACAGAACCTTCTGAGCACAGTGCTCTGTGTGCCTGCTCAGGACGCTCACCATAAAATTGACCGCAGGGCTGGGCTCTGTGTTACATATACACGGGCCACTCATTAAATCTTCTCAATGGCCCTAAAAGATATGCATTGTCCTTATTCCTATTTTGCAAGCAAAAAACAGGCTCTGGCAAGCAGAGCCATGTGCCTGAGGCCGTGCCATTAGCTAGTAGCCAAGCTGAACTTCCAAACCTAGTCAGTCTTTCAAAGTCTGCACTTGTTCTTCCATGCCTATCATGGATTGAATTGTGTCCCCAAAATATGTGTCAACTTGGCTAGGCCATGATTCCCAGTATTGTGTGATTGTCCACCATTTTGTCATTTGATGTAATTTTCCTACGTGTTGTAAATCCTATCTCTGTAATGTTAATCTGGCAGGAATTAGAGGCAGTTACGTTAATGAGGCAGGACTCAATCTACAGGATTAGGTTGTGTCTTAAATGAATCTCTTCTGAGATATGAAAAAGCAGAGAGACGGGAACCTCATACCAAGAAAGTAGTGCCAGGAGCAGAGCCCATCCTGTGGACCCGGGATCCCTGTGCAGAGAAGCTCCTAGACCAAGGAAAGATTGATGACAAGGACCTTCCTCCAGAGCCGACAGAGAGCGAAAGCCTTCCCCGGAGCTGGCACCCTGAATTCAGATTTTAGCTTACTAGACTGTGAGAGAATAAACTTCTGTTTATTAAAGCCATCCACTTTTGGTATTTCTGTGATAGCAGCACTAGATGACTAAGACAATGTCTTACTGTCTGCATGCCTGGGTGCCTTAGAGGTATAGGTGCAGAGTGAGGAAGAGGGTGAGAAGTGAGGAGCAAAGTGGCCAGTCTTGGCTTCAGACCTCGAAAGATGCATTAGAGGTAATGTAACACAAGTGCATATGTACTTAAATATAAGGCACTCAGTGGTAAGTGCTATGAAAGGTACAATTAAATGAAGGGATTTCAAGAAGTTATCTCACATTCAGCAGCAAGCTCAAGACCAGCAGCACAGAAGGGAGGCAGCCCTGTGTCACTGACAGTCAGTCTAGGCAGGCATCTAGAAACCAGGCATCCTGCCCAGTCCTATGCCTACCAGACCAAATGGCCACTGCCTTGAGTCTCGTTTCTCCCACTGGTCAGGTGGAGAGTGCAGCACTCAATTAAGAAGATGTGTATCTGGAAATGCTAGTGATGTTGTTTAAGGGAAGGCCAACCAAAGCGGTCACTTCCTAAGTCTGGAGACTCACTGCTGAGAGGGGCCCAGAGGCATCAGTCATTGAGAACACACTGACTCACCCCCAGTAAGAAGCCCAGAAATGAGGTGCTTTGCAGAAGGCCACTTTACAAAGTGACTCTGATAAACATGATTGTCTCTGGAAGCCTCATGACCAGCACATTCTGATCCTCTAAGTCAGTGGTTCTCAAAGTGTGGTCCCAGACAAGCAGTATCAGCATCACCCGGGAGTTCGTTGTTGTTATTGTTAGTTGTCATTGAGTCAGCTCCAACTCATGGCGATCTTCTGTACAACATTGTCTGACCCCATGTCATCTTCATGATTATTGGTATGTTTGAGTCTATTGTTGCAGCTATTGTGTCAATCCACCTCACTGAGGGTTTTCCTTGTTTTTGTTGACCCTTTACCAAACATGATGTCCTTTTTTAGCAACTAGTCTTTCCTGATGACATGTCCAAAGTAAGTGAGTTGAAGTCTTGCCATCCTTGCTTCTAAGGAGCATTCTGGTTGTATTTCTTCTAAGACTGATTTGTTCATTCTTTTGGCAGTCCACGGTATTTAATATTTTTCACCAATACCACAATTCAAACGTATCAATTCTTCTGTCTTCCTTTTTCACTATCTAGCTTTTACATGCACATGAGGTGATTGAAAAGACCATGGCTTGGGTCAGGATCCCCTTAGTCATAAAAGTGACATCCTTGCTTTTTAAAACTTTAAAGAGGTCTTTTGCAGAAGAAGGTCCGTGGGTGGTGCAAACAGTTTTCTCTCAGTTATTAAACGAAAGTTGGGCAGTTTGAATCCACCCAGAACTGTGGAAGAAAGGCCTGACAGTCTGCTTCTGGAAGATTACAGCCAAGAAAACTCTGTGGAGCACAGTTCTACTACTCTTAAGCACATGAAGTCACCATGAGTTGGAATCAACTCGACAGCAACAGGTTTGATGTTTTTTATTTGTTTGGTTTTGCAGCATATTTTCCAAATGCAATACATAGTTTGATTTCTTGACTGCTGCTTCCATGGGTGCTGATTATTGATTCAAGTAGAATGAAATCCTTGACAAATTCAATTTTTTCTCTGTTTATCATGATGATTTTATCGGTTCCATTGTGAGAGGTTTCCTTCTCTTCACATTTGTCTTGTTAAAAATGCAAATTCTCAGGTCCCAACCTAGAGTTGTTGAATCAGAAACTCTGAGGGTGTGGCTCAGTGCTCCCTGTTTCAAAGATACCTCCAGGTAAAATTTGATAATAACAGTTCCTACGTCCTAGCATTATTGTTTTAAATCATTTTTTACTTTATCATTTCTTCCATTCACTTTAGCTACTCTGTGTTCAAAAGGAAGTTTCAGAGTCTCTTCTGAGATTAATTTTGGTCTTTTCTTTCTGTTCTGTGTTTTAATGACCTCTTGCTTTCTTCTTGGATGATGTCCTTGATGTCATCCCACAACTCGTCTGATCTTCGGTCATTAGCGTTCAAAGAATCAAATCTATTCTTGACGTGGTCTCTAAATTCAAGTGGCACATACTCAGCCTTGTGCTTTGGCTCTTGCAGATTTGTTTTAATTTTCTTCAGCTTCAACCTGAACTTGCATAGGAGCAGCTGATAGTCTGCTCAGCAGTCGGCCCCTGGCCTTGTTCTGACAGATGATATTGAGTTTTTCCATCGTCTCTTTCCACAGATGTAGTCGATTTGATTCCTGTATTTTCCATCCAGTGAGGTCCATGTGTATAGTTGCAATATGTGTTGTTAAAAAAAGGTATCTGCAATGAAGGAGTCGTTGGTCTTGCAAAATTCTATGATGTGATCTCTGGCATTGTTTCTATCACTGAGGCCATATTTTCCAAATACTGAGCTTTCTTTGTTTCCAACTTTCGCATTCCAATCACCACTAGTTATCAATGCATCTTTATTTCATGTTTGATCAATTTCAGACTGCAGAAGTTGGTAAAAATCTTCAATTTCCTCATCTTTGGCATTAGCGGTTAGTGTATAAATTTGAATAATAGTCCTTCCTTGTAGGCATGTGGATATTATCCTGTCACTGACAGCGTTGTACTTCAGGATGGATCTTGAAATGTGCTTTTTGTGATGAATGCAATGCCATTCTTCTTCAATTTATCATTCCCGGCATAGTAGGCTATATGGTTATCCCATTCTAAACGGCCAATACCAGTCCCTTTCAGCTCACTAATGCCTCGGATAGTGATCTTTATGGGTTCCATGTCATTTTTGCTGACTTCCAATTTTCCTAGATTCATACTTGGTACATTCCACCTTGCGATTATTAATGGATGTGTGCAGCTGTTTCTTCTCAGTTTGAGTTGTGCCACATCAGCAAATGAGGGTCCCAAAAGCTCGATTCCATCCATGTCATTAAGGTCGACTCTACTTTGAGGAGGCACCTCTTCCGCAGTCCTATTTTGAGTGCCTTCCAAGCTGAGGGGCTCATCTTCTGGCACTATATCAACGTTCTGCTGCTATTCATAAGGTTTTCACTGGCCAATTTTTTCAGAAGTGTACTGCCACGCCCTTCTTCCTAGTCTGTCTTAGTCTGGAAGCTCCACTAAAACCTGCCCACCAAGGGTGACCCTGCTGGTATTTGAAATACCAGTGGCATAGCTTCCAGTATCACAGCAGCACGCAAGCCACTACAGTACGGCAAACTAACAGACGTGATGCCTAGAACGTGGAAAATGTTCAATGCCCATGGTAAAAGCCCCAGTGCAGTGCGCTATGATGGCATAAACAAAGGCAGGTGAGAGACACCACAGAGGGCCTTTCCGACAGGGGGCGGCACGTGCAAAGGCATGGAAACAGGAGAAAAACACACAAGAGCGTAAGTCGGGTGTGTGGGAGGTACGCCGAGAGGAAGCAAGGGAGGGGCTGGATCTGATAGATGCCAAGAGTAGGAGGGAGAAGTCTAGAAGGCCTCCTGGCTTTCCTTTGTTTAGGGGCCAATGGAGGGGATGAGTAAATTTACCCCAAAATAATGTTTGCTTTGAAGTGACTTTAAAATCAGAACCATTCCCAAAAGAACTTCCTTAGGGCCTAGAATGGAGCCGTCTTCCTCAGAAGGCACATGTTCATCAGATTTTCTGTACTCAAAGGGGCATGGAAATTCCCCTTTATTACTCAAGTTCATTCCTCCACGTATGTTCAAGAAAGAAACGGATGTAGTTGAAAAGCATTATCTTAGTTTTCAATAATAAAAACCAGTTGCAGTTGAATTGACTCCAAGTCATGGTGCCCTGTGTATTTCAGAGTAGAACTATGCTCCATGGGGTTTTCAACGGCTGTCATCTTTCAGAAATAGATCAGTAGGCCTTTCTTCTAAGGCACCTCTGGGTGGATTTGAATCACCAACCTTTTGGTTAGCAGCTAGCACATTAACAATTTGCAGCTGACATATGTTGGGTGCTTAATGTGTGCCAGGCACTATGCTAAGTGCTTAATTGCATTATCTCATTTGATTTTCACAGTATTCCATGAGGTGGGTGTTTTTACAGTCTCCATGTTATGGATAAGGAAATGGCTATGGTTCAGAGATGTCACGGGCTGGCCCAAGGTCTGTGAGTTGACAGCTCACACACTTCACTACCAGACTTGCTGCTGACAACTTCTAACAGAGAGTCTAAATCCTGTCCCCAGATGTTTTGCTCTAAGTCGATTACAGTCTTTTTCTTAACTCTTAGATGAAATGAAATCTTCAGAGCTTTCAAATGAGGATTGTTATCCAGAAGCATTTCAGCTCACTTACACTTATTGTCTTGATTACCAACCAAAATTAACCTACTCTCTAAGCATTTATAATCCCCAACAGGATAGTTCAAAAATTCATGTTAGGTCCTTTAGAGACACAGTTATAACCATATAAAAGAAAATCGGCAAAGTCAAGTTCTTCCCAGTGAGTGGGTATTCTCTTTCAGTGAAAACATTCTTTTGACTAATTAGTACCAAGTGATATCATTCTTACATTTGTATGTAGATTGTAACTATTTTTTCAAAAGGTTGAATATAGCATATGGGAAAATAAGTCTCCCTTTCCTATCTTTAGAAAGGGAATAAGAAGAATGATTTCTGGGGATCAAATTCAAAAGCTGTAACATCACAATCAGATATTTTCAAATACAAAGAAGAAATGGTTTAAATCAACTAAAAGCATGGCTGTAAGAAGGTATTTGTCAGCAAAGAAAAGCCAGTGAGTGTTTTTCCTGGCATGATTAAATTTTGTGATTTGTATGAAGACAGTCTAATGCTTGAGTCAACAGTTCCTCAAGGATGGCTTATAGCTGAGTCATACTACATGTCTCAGGGGTGGAGGGAAGGTTCTCCAAGTCTTTCTGCTTTGGTGTTCATGTTCCATTTGTCAAGAAGAAACTTCCTCTGATGTCTTTCAGCAAGAAAACAAAAACCAAACCCGTTGCCGGCCAGTCAATCCAACTCATAGCGACCCTACAGGACAGAGTAGAACTGCCCCATATGGTTTCCAAGGAGCACCTAGTGGATTCAAACTGCCAACCTTTTGATTAGCGATCATAGCTCTTAACCACTACGCCATCAGGGTCTCCTCTTTCAACAAAAGGCAAGTCCAAATGTCACAGAGGGAAGTAGATCCCAATGCCATGTTCAAAAGTCATACTCATCATACACTAGATGAGATTTCTTGGGTCTGATGTCCTTAGAGTCATAATCAAAAGATATTAATTTCAAGGAAATTATTAGAAAAGAAAAAATTGCTCAGATGGCATTAAAGGATATCTCCAGGAATAAAATGTAAGGATCCAAAGGTATCATTGTCTGAAAAATTGCCATTTGTAGATAAATTTGGTCAAAGTGAAATAAAACAATCAAAAACATCAGGAGAAATACAGTTCACAGATAAGGGTTGTTGGGGCAAAACTGCTCCACAAGAGGCACCGGAAAAGAAAGTCCACACATAATGCCTAGAAGGGAGGGAACGATGAGGAATCACTGACCGAATGATGAGGCCCATGACTATTATCCTCCAGACTGCAATTATTCCCCAGAAAGGCACCAGTGGGGACATATTCCATGACTATATTGGGCCAGGATGAAATATTTTTGATATATTTCCAGATCATTTGTCTGGAGAAACTAACTACATGGATGCAACTACCTGAGGAGAGACTTTTCAAGAATTATCATGAAGGCAGATAAATTTTACAAATGAGCCTGGCTGAGGAAAAAGCCCTCATGAATTATGGTCAGTGGAAAGCAATTTCATGGGTAAAGTTAGCCAGGGGAAAATTCCTCAATACTCATTAGTACCAGTGTCATAATCAGTGCATAAAATCAGTGTGCATAAAACCCCGCAAAAATCAGTTGCTAAATAAACGTTAAACATAAAATTACCATATGACCCAGAAATTCTACTCCTAGGTATACACCCAAAAGACTTGAAAGCAGGGAACTCAAACAGATACTTGTAAACCAATGTTCACAATTGCCAAAAGGTGGAAACAGCCCAACTATCTGTCAACAGATGAATGGGTAGACAAATGTGTTATATCCATACAATGGAATATTATGCAGCCATAAAGAGAAAGTCCTGATACGTACTTGGACATGGATGAACCTTGAAAACATTATACTGAGTGAAACAGGTCAGACGCAGAAGAACAAATATATGATCACGCTTTTATGGAGTATCTACAACAGGCAAATGCTTAGAGACAAAAGTTTATTCGTAGTTACCACAGGCTGGGGGAGGATGAAATGGGAGTTTTCGCTGAAGGGGTACTGAGTTTCTGTTTGGGGTAATGTAGATAGTGATGATGGTAGTATGATACAGTAAGTGTAATTAATGTCACCAAATTTTACACTTAAGAATAATTAAAATGGGAAACTTTTTGTTATATGTTTTACTACAATTTTTTAAAAAATAGTTGCTGGAGAAAGAGATTCCATGAATAAAATTAGCCACAAAATAATTAAGCCAGCATAGTCCCTTGGAGGCCTGAGATCCTTGGATAAAGATATTCAAGACCAAGCTTTTCATAAAGTGATGCTTAACACAATGAGATATCACTTTACACCCACTAGGATGGCTATTATCAAAAAAAAAAAACCAGAAAATAACAAGGGCTGATGGAGATGTGGAGAAATTGGAACCTTCAAGCATTATTAGTAAAAATATAAAATGGTACAAACACTATAGAAAACAGTGTTGCAGTTCCTCAAAAAGTTAAACATAAAATTACCATATGACCCAGCAATTCCACTCCTAGGTATACACGCAAAAGAACTTAGAACTGGAATTCAGGTTATGGTACACCAGTGTTCATTGTAGCACTATTCACAATAGCCAAAAGGTGGAAAGAACCCAAGTGTCCATCAACAGACGACTGGATAAACAAAATGTGGTCTATCCATACTCTGGAATATTATTCAGTTATAAAGGGAAATGGCATTCTGATACATTCTGTGACATGGACAGACCTCAAAAACATCGTGCTGGTGAAATAAGCCAGACGCAAAATGTCGTATGTTGTATATTTCCATTTTTACGAAACATCCACAACCAACAAATCATAGATATAGAAATCAGATTAGCGGTTGCCAGGTCCTGGGGGAGGAGGGAATGAGGAGTGACTGCTTAGCAGGTAAGGGGTTTCCTTTTGTAGTGATAAAAATATTCTGGAACTAGACGGTTGCACAGTGTTGTGAATGCCACTGAACTGTACACATTAAAATGGTAATTTTATGTTATATGAATTTTACTTTAATTTTTTTAAGTGATTTTTCTGCCTTCAGAGACAAGACGGCAGCTGAGAAGGGAAGTTTCTCACATTGCATCTTCAGGAGAGGTGGCTGCTGGAGGTGAAGCCAGTGAACACACCACTGAGAAGAGATAACAGAGCTCAGCCACACTTCCCGAGGAAGTTCCATCACGAGCTACCAGCTCCCTGGAGACTGCTAATTAAAATTGGGTTTCTCCTTATGTCCCACAACCTAAGTTAAATTCCTTCTTGAAAATGGTCATTTTATAGGTAACTATAATTTTTCTACTATGGGGAAGAGATATTCCTTAGATATGAACGGTGATAGTGAAATTATCTAAGAAGCTACGTCTCACCGATTATCAATGAAAAATATAACAAAATATCAGGTCTAAAGTCCAAGATGTGTAAGATATTTCACAGACTCCAGAAGAAACAGCAGAGGACTATATGGCTAGCCAATGGCTATATGAGGGGGTGTAGCCCCTTAGCTAAGTAAACAATGGAGACATGGGATGGAGAATTAAAAAGTTGATGAGAAGATTGGTCAGTTTCTACTTGATCTTCCCCTCAAGTGAGTTATTATTTAACTGACACGCAGCATAACGTAACGATTAACAGCAAGAATGTTGGCTGCAGCAAGACCTGGGTGCAAATCCAAGCCCCAGCGCTCACTAGATGTATAACTGTGGGCAGATTACTTAACCTCTCTGTGCCCCAGTTGCTACCCCTCCCCTCTGCAATGAGGATACTACTAAGCCTTGCCTTGTAAAGTTGTTTTGAGGATGTCGTGAAGCAGTTTATGTAAGTGTTATAATCAACTGTATCTATTTGCCACATTTCCCCAGCTCAACAATGGCCTCTGGAAATGATCACATTAAGGGGGATTTCGCATATTCCCCACCACTTGTCTGTCAGTTTTTTGTACTGCGGTGGCTTTTGTGTTGTTTTGTTGCTGGAAGCTGTGCGACCAGTGTTACCGCAGTCACGTGGATTGGAGCCGCCTGCCACAATTAGCAAATTCTGAGACAGGGGTGAGGTGAGCAGCAAGATGCTTATATATCGATATATAGGAGACGGAGGGGAATAGATTCCTCAGAAAAACCCGTCTCTTCCACTGGGGATTGGCTGAAGTCTTTTATAGGGACAGGATTATGGATCTTTTATGGTAGTTTCTCTTGAGGTGATGATGTCTTAGGTGAGTTAACCTTTCACTGGTATTCTTAGAGGTTATCTCGTGACATCTTTGGGGATTATCTGGCAACAACCTGCTTACTCTTGTCACAAGATGGATGCTTTGTTTGGTTTTTCATTCTTAGATCATTATCACTTGTTTTCTACCCTCCAGGGAGGAACATCGGTTAATCTTAAACCTTTTTGTCGAGACTGGAGAAAAAAAGATCATGAGACAATGTGGCGGTTAGCAATGGGGGAGTAAACAATAGTGAGCCAGGCCTATGCAGCCTCTTCCAACAGTATTTCAAATGCCAGCAGGGTCACCCATGGTGGACAGGTTTCATCAGAGCTTGTAGACTAAGACAGACTAGAAAGAAAGGCCTGGCAATCAACTCCTGAAAATCAACCAGTGAAAATCACAGCAGAGTATTGTCCAATATAGTGCTGGAAGATGAGTCCCCTGGGTTGGAAGGCAACAATGGAATCAAGCCAGAAATCATGAGGATGATGCAAACCAGGCAGCATTTGGTCCCGACATACATGGGGTGGCCATACGTTGGTGCCGACTGGACGGCAATGAACAACAACTCATGGTTTGATGGTCTCTTTCCACCTACTAGTTCAAACTTTTTTCCAGGTTATTTTTGTCAGCCCTTCTGGATAGGTCATGTGAGTTCACAGACAACACCGTGCAGTGAGCGCCTGCTTGGTGAATTTGCCTTCCAGGCCTTTGTGCCCAGGAGTTGTTTGAGGGTGCCTCTGCCAAGGGGATGCTCACTGCTTCACCTCCACGTGGAGGCCTATGCACTGCTCCCCTTCCAAGGACTAATGCAGCTTCCCCAGAGCAGGGCCCTGGGGCTGCAGGGCATCCTGGTACACGTAGGGAAAGAACCTCCTGCCCCTTTGTGCCACCTGTTCTCACCTGGCCACGAAAGCAGTTCACCTCACAGAAGTCTCTTTGCAAACAGCTCCTCCATCTTCTGTCTGCAGCCCCTCTGCTCCAGGACAAAGACCTGCGGGGATTGGAGGTTCTCCTGGTACAAAGGAAGCGGAAGCATGAGAAACAACTTTTCAGTTTATTAAGATGTATAAAGGTTTCTCATCAAGATATTTTCTATAATAGTGAAAAATCCAAAGCAATTTTGATGCCCACCAATAGGAGGAACATGGTACAACTAAATGATCATATGATTTGGCTGTGTACATGTGGTATGCACGCGTGCGTGAGGGACAGAGAGAGACACGGGCATGAAGAAGATGAAGGTAAAAAGGTGCTGTAAAAATGAGTGGGGTTCTTCCACCTTATTTCAAAATTACTTTTATTAGACTCAGAATCCACATGACTAGGTAGAAAGCTTCTCTCCCCTTTAATGCTTTTTCCTCATGCCTAGCTAGTGTCCTTCTAGTACCTAAGGAGGGAAGGACAGAGGAAAAGAAAGACACAAAACTTGGAGCTTGCTGGCCCCAGCCTCACCTGCTTGGCCACAATCGAGGACAGTATCAGATAGACAGGGGGGCAGACCCTCCCAGGAAGGCGTTCCGGCTTAGTGAACTTTTCCAAGCCCTGCCTGCCTGCTCTCCAAGGGTTTTGTTTGACATAATTGGCAGAATTAACTCCAGAATCTTGTGTTGTTCCATTCAATTCCAATTTGCTTAACATCTAAACTTTTTTTTAAGACTTTATTTTAAACATTCCCCAAAACAACTTCACAGACCAAAGGCAAAACACACAACATGGACTGAGGACAATTTTGAGGGATGATTTCAAAAAGAGTACTTTGATTTAGTATTTAATTTCTTATATATTTCAGATAGATAGAGCAAAAGGCATTAGTGGAATTCATCATGGAAGTACACTCCACTGTGACTAGCATGCAGCCACTAAAAAAGCAATAATGGAAAGTAGCTTTTATTACCTACAATACTCAGGCACCATACAACCGGAAACGTTCCATAATGAGCAGTCCCCCTGGCTCAAAAGCTGTCCCGGCAGAGATGATGACTCTTCCTTGCACACCCCAATTTGTGGCATGGGTGAGGGGCTTAAATGCGACCCTACCTACTGCCGGTCTCCCCCTGGCCAGGTAGGTCCACTTAGGTGGACTGTAAGTTTATGCTGTGTGTGCCCCACCTGCATCATAGCTGAAGAGACTGAGAAAACTTCCTCTCCCAGCTATTTTATACCCAGCCAAAGCGACTGACTGTAGCTTTCTAACCTGCTAACAGACATCCTACTGCATCATGCCCCCCTGACTTCCTGGGAAGTGGTTAGCCCAGACCTGTGTCTTTTTAATCTTGCTAACATCAGGCCTCAGTGGGGGTTGTGATTTGTTCTGAGGCCTAAAGAACAGGGAGAGGAATGGAGGAATCCATGGCCTCCTGGCTTGTTGGAAGGACTTGCTCCTCATACTCAAGAGTGAGCGTGTGTGTGTATGAGTGTGTGTGTGAATGTGTGTGTGTGAGTGTGTGTGTGTGCTGTGTGTGTGCATGAGCATGTGTGTGTGCATGTGAGAGTGTGCATGCATGAGTGTGTGTGTATGTGTGTGTGTGTGTGAGTGCCCACGCATGTGTGTGCCTGTACATAGAGAAATATCTGGAAACATCATTGCCTGGGTGGTAAGATTATGTTGAATTTTTATTTCTTATGCTTTTCTGTATCACAAAGTTTTTTAAATAATGTTCATGAATCCTTTATAAAATCAAAACAAAACAGGGCTAATTTTTTAATTTGGGGCAAAATAAAATTTACTTCTGAAAAAAAATAAAAGTTACCAATATGAGTACTAGAAGCTCAATTTCTTTATTTAAAAAGCATGAAATGTACACTTGCAGCTTGAGCTTCCACAGTGACTGTTCAATGGGATGGTTACACTCAGGGCTTTTTGTGACTACAGGACTCTTCTACTCTAGCCTTTCTCCACCTGTCCTCCTTCTGTGAGGGAAACTGACCTCTCAGGTTGTTGAGATCATTAGGTGCCTGTTGGTCCTGGGATTACATTTCTCTAGAGGGCAGGGTCAATGTATTCACTGTCTGTATTTTCCTCCTTGGTCTCCTGACCCTGCTGGTACTGGGAGACTCAGCAGGTCTTCATGCTGGTGGTTTCTGTTTCTCTGCCTGCAACTTGGTGGGAGATTTAGGGCCATGCTGGGCCAAAAGGCAGGTCTAGATTCCTGGAAAGAGATGTGAGACACCACCACATTCTTTAGTTTAGCTGATTACCTATCTATCTGAACATAATCCTAAATAAACTATTATCACTATTGAAAAATAAGAAGGGGAACACACTGAAACCATTCTCTTCTCATAAATGACCTCCAGATTATTATTACAATGACTTTTCCAATTGCCATCATCCATGGTTTATGACTAGTATTATGAACACTAATATAACTGTCATAGGCAAAATGCTTCCAAATCTTTCCTACAAGGTGTAGCCCTCAGGGTCACTCATAGGGTCACTATAAGTCAGAATCAACTCAACAGCAATAGGTTTAGTTTTTTGTTTTTATAGTCCCCAGGTATCTCAAACTCAAGAAGTCAGCCTCTGGTTATCCCACCTGTGAACAACCCACCTTCCGCTACCCCTGTGACACTTAAATGAGTTAATTCACGTAAAGCACGGAGAATAGTGTGCCTAGTGCATCAGAAGTCCTCAGCACTAGCTGCTGCTGCTGTTATCGTGGTGGTGGTTGCTGTACTACCATGTGGATTCTCCGCAGTTCCCCACAACTTCCACTATTTTTCTTTCTGCACTGACAAAAGCCCAGACCATACTTACTCCCTCAGCCATGTCACCAAAATTGATCTGGAATGGCTGGTTATCGATAATTTCAGCAGGCCTTTCTGCCTGGATTCTGAAATCAGGTCCATGGTGTCTGCTTATATGAAGAGCAAGCTCAGACAGACAGATCTTCCATGGACTACAGAAATGTTCCCTATTTGTGTTTCTTTTCATGGAGGGTTACAAAGCAGTGAAATACTCCAGCTTTTGCCTGCATGTTTTTCATTAATTACGCTAAAAAAGTATAAGTAGACCAGGGGGAACTTGAAAATAATAGTGATTATTTAGTGAGCACTTAGTAGGGAGCCCCTAGGTAGTGCAAATGGTTAACGCATTTGGCTGCTAACTGAAAGGTTGGAAATTCGAGTCCACCCAGAGGCACCTTGGAAGAAAGTCCTGGTGATCTACTTCTGAAAAATCAGCCACTGAAAATCCTATGGAACACAATTCTAGTCTGACACACATAGGGTTGCCATGAATCAGAATTGACTCCATGGCAACTGTTTTTGTTGTTGTTTGATTTGTTATTAGTAGGTGAAGTCACTGTCCTAAAATAAACAAAGTTTCTGTCCTCCTGAAGCTTACAGAGTAGTTGGAAAAAGAGATAACAAACAATTGAGCAAATAAAACTTAAAGTATAAAAATAAGTACAGATAGAAGAGGTGGGGCAAGATGGCAGATTAAGTAGTCCCTCCCATTTATCCCCCAGCAGCTAACCCACTGAACAACAAATAAAAACAAGCACAGACTGATATCTCAGAACCCTGGACAGCAGCTGAAGAGTGGGAGAGTCCAGTAACAGGCAAGAGGAGGAGTGCGGGAGGCACAGAAGCTGGGAGATCCCAGCCACTGGTAACTGGAGGACTTGGCTCATTACGGCCATTTTGGGACGGGGATGGGCAAAACCCTGAACATAGGACAGAAGCTAAACTGAGGAAGCTGTAGCCCGATTTTTAAGGCGGTGCAGATTGCCTAGGAGACATAAGGCCTCACACTTGGGAGAGGAGAAGGGGGGACCAAGACGCTGTGAATGAGTGCTGTTAAATCTCACAGAGACCTGCAGTGGAAGGACTCTAGGACCTAGACAAACTGAAAACCGCACATCCCAGCCTTCAGCCAGGTTGAGAAAAATACTTCAGACAGGTGACACAGAGGGAAACAACTGACTCCCTGCCCACAGTGGGACACCGTGGGAGAGCCTGTACAGGTGTGCCCATGAGGGAAAGACATAAATCACTCCCCACGGTTGCCTTGGGAAAGCCAAGCCCCACTGCTTATGTCCATATCCACCGCTAGTAAAACATCCCCATGCAAGTGCATTGAGCTGCAGAAGCTAAGTGATCCCAAACTCCATGTAAGGGGGTAAAGGAAACCAACCCCAGGGGTACACTTAGGGCCACCACCAAAACTTCAAAGGACAGAGGGAAATAACATTAGCAAGTCAGCCACTGTCATGGTTTGAATTATGTCCCCCCAAAATGTGTGTAGCAGTTTGGCTGGGCCATGATTCCTGGTACTGTGTGATTTTCCTATATGTTATAAATCCTGCCTCTATGATGTTAATGAGGGAGGATGGGTGGAAGTTGTGTTAGTAAGGCAGGACTGGATCTACAAGACTAGACTGTGTCCTTAGGCAATCTCTTGAGATATAAAAGACAGAAGTGAGCAGTGAGACAGGGGACCTCATACCATCAAGAAAGCAGTGCCGGGAGCAGAGTGCATCCTTTGGACAGGGGTCCCTGTGCGGAGAAGCTCCTAGTCCGGGGAAACACTGATGAGAAGGCCGACAGAGAGAGAAAGACTTCCCCTGGAGCTGACACCTTGAATTTGGACTTTTAGCCTACTTTGATTATGAGGAAATAAACTTTTCTTCATTAAAACCATCCACTTGTGGTGTTTCTGTTATAGCAGCACTAGATGACTAAGATAGCCACCTTAGGGAGAACCAGACAGAATAAGCAACCACAGCCTTAAACACCAAAATAAAACCTTACACAGAACTACTCAGCACTGAAAAAAGCTTAAGCACATGAGTGCCCTTTAGTGCTTCTTAGGAGAAAATAGCAGAGCTAAATCTAACAAGTATTTAAAAAAAAAGAAAAAAAAACATTGCTGTCTAGTTGATTCTGACTCATAGTGACCCCATAGGACAGAGTAGAACTGCCCCATAGGGTTTTCAAGGAGCAGCTGGTAATCCATGCTTGACGCAGGAATTCCACGCCTAGGTATATATCTAAAGGCTTGAAAGCAGAGACTCAGAAAAGGCTTATACATCAATGTTCATTGCAGCACTTTTCACAATAGCCAAAAGGTGGAAACAACCTAAAGGCCCATCTAACAGATAAATGGATAAACAAAATGCGGTACATACATACAATGGAATACTACTCAGCCAGTAAAAGAAATGAAGTCTTGATACATGCTACAGTATGGATGGAGCTTGAGTGAAATGATGAGTGAAAAAAGCCAACCACAAAAGGACAAATATTATATGACCTCACTTATATAAAATGACAAGAAAAGGCAAATATATAGAAAAAAAAGTTTATTAGTGGTTACCAGGGCTGGAATCAACTGGACAGCACCTAACAACAACAACAGGGCAGGGGGTGGGGGTGGGGAGAAGGTATAATAAGTGATGAAAAATCACATTGATTAAGGGTAGGGTTGCAGAACCAGTGGTTGTAATCGCTGTCCATAAGTGGTACACCTGTAAAAAGCTGATAAGTGGAGTAAGGGCTATTATGGTAGGAAAAGCCAAATGGAAGCCATTAAAACTGCCCCTACTGACATCTAGGTCAATTGGCATAACAAAGTTTATTAAGAAAATGTTCTGCATCCCACTTTGGTGAGTGGCGTCTGAGGTCTTAAAAGCTAACAAGGGGCTGTCTAAGATGCATCAATTGGTCCCAACCCACCTGGAGCAAAGGAGAATGAAGAACACCAAAGACACAAGGGAAGTATTAGTCCAAGAGACAGAAAGGGCCACATAAACCAGATACTTAGTCAGCCTGAGGCCAGAAGAACTAGATGGTGCCCGGCTACCACCAATGACCACCCTGACAAGGAACACAAGAAACAGTCCCTGATGGAGCAGGAGAAAAGTGGAGTGCAGAACTCAAATTCTTGTAAAAAGACCAGACTTAATGGTTTGACTGAGACTGGAGGGACCCTCGAAGACACGGCCCTCAGACTCTCTGTTAGCCCAAAACTAAAACCATTCCTGAGGCCAACTCTTCAGACAAAGACTAGACTAGACTATGAGACATAAAATGATACTCATGAATAGTGTGCTTCTTAGCTCAAGTAGATACATGAGACTAAATGGGCAGCTCCTGCCTGGAGGTGAGATGAGAAGCCAGAGAGTGACAGGAGGTGGTTTAATGGACACGGGAAATCTAGGGTGGAAAGGAGGAGTGTGCTGTCACAGTATAGCGAGAGCAACTAGGGTTGCATAGCAATGTGTGTATAAATTTTTGTATGAGAAACTAACTTGAATTTTGAACTTTCACTTAAAGCACAATTAAAAAAACTTAAAAAAAAAAAGTGCCCCTACCTAGGAAAATAGTAAACCAAAAGCAATATCGCATTCCTGGAGGAATTGTGTAGATTACTGCCACCTTCAAGAACATGAATGATGCAGGGTGGTGATTCCCACCACATCCCCATTCAACTCTCCTATTTTGCCTGTGCAAAAAACAGATGGATCTTGGAGAATGACAGTGGATTATCAAAAACTCATCCAGGTGGCGACTCCAATTACAGCTGCTGTTCCAGATGTGGTTTCATTGCTTGAGCAAATTAATACCTCTCCTGGTACGTGGTATGCAGCTATTGATCTGGCTAATGCCTTTTTCCCTCTACCTGTTTTGAAGGATCACCAGAAGCAGTTTACCTTTAGCTTGCAAGGCCAGCAATACACTTTCAGTGTTCTACCTCAGAGCTACATCACCTCTCCAGCCCTATGTCAATAATTTAGTCTGCAGGGAACTTGATCACCTTTCCCTTCCACAAGACGTCACACTGGTCCGTTACATTGATGACATTATGCTGATTGGACCTAGTAAGGAAGAAGTGTCAACAACTCTGGACTTATTGGTAAAACATTTGCATGCTAGAGGGTAGGAAATTAATCTGACAAAGATTCATGTGCCTTCCACCTAAGTGAAATTTCTAGTGTCCAGTGAAGTGGGGCAAGTTGAGATATTCCTTCTAAAATGAATGATAATTTATTGCATTTGGCCCCTCCCACAACTAAAAAGGAGGCACAAAACCTAGTGGGCCTCTTTGGATTTCGGAGACACCATATCCTTTATCTAGGTGTGATACTCCAGCCTATTTATCAAGTGACTCGAAAAGATGCTGGTTTTGAGTGCGGCCCAGAAGAGAAGGCTCTGCAACAGGTTCAGCTGCTGTGCAAACGGCTCTGCCACTTGGGCCATATGATCCATTTGATCCAATTGTGCTTGAAGCATCAGTGACAGAGATGCTGTTTTGGGCCTTTGGCAGGCCCCTATTGGTGAATCACAGCGCAGACCCTTAGGACTTTGGAGCAAAGCCCCGCCATCCTCTGCAGATAACTACTCTCCTTTTGAGAAACAGCTTTTGGATGGTTACTGGGCTTAATAGAGACCGAACAATTAACCATGGGACACCAACTCATCATGTGGCCTGAGCTGCCCATCATGAACTGGGTGTTGTCTGAAGCACAGAGTCCTAAAGTTGGACATGCACAGCAGCACTCTACCATTAAGTGGAAGTGGTATATATGAGATCAAACCAGAGCAGGACCTGAAGGCACAAGTTGCATGAGGAAGTGGCCCAAATGCCCATGGTCTCCACTCCTATCCCATTACCTTCCATCTCCCAGTCTGCACCTACGGCCTCATGGAGAGTTCCTTATGATCAGTCGACTGAGGAAGAGAAAACTCTTGCCTAGTTTACAGATGGTTCTGTGCGATACAAAAGCACCACTCAGAAGTGGACAACAGCAACACTACAGCCCCTTTCTGGTACTTTGCTGAAGGACAGTGGTGAAGGGAAATCCTCCCAATGCCCCAGATCCTTCAGGAATGGAGGTTTGGGTCACTCCACCAGGCAAAGAACCACGACCAGCTGAGGTGATTACTGAGGGCAAAGGGAATACATAATGGGTGGTGGAAGAAGGTAGTTCTAAATACCAGTTATAACCATGTGACCAGTTGCAGAAATGAGGACTGTAACTGTTATTAGTATTTCTTCCTTGTATGTGTACATCAAGTATTTTTGTTTTCTTCACTTATAAAATATAAGACATGAACAGGGCTAGTGCATTTTTGGTTGTATGAGTGTTGTATCATGTTAGATGCAAGTATGACTTTATAATTGTCTTTATTTGGTCATTACATAGGTTTAAGGAGATGTGTGCATGTGCCAAATTAACAAGGGGTGGACATGATCATTAAGGTTGTGTGTCAGCTTGGCTGGGCCATGATTCTTAGTGATTTGGCAGTTATGATGTAGTTTGGCAGTCATATGTGATCACCTCCATAATGAGATAAGCTGTGAGTAGCCAATCACTTGAAAGGGAGTTTCCGTGGTGTGACCTAAGTCCAGTATAGGTGGACTTTCTGGCATGGCTTGTGGGCTTTTGCTTACTGTGGATCCTGCACCTCGCTCCTGTTCATCTGACTTTCAGTTCTTGGGATTTGAGCTAGCAGCTTACCTGCCATCTTGCCTGATGATCTTGGTATTCATTGGTCTTCACAGCCTGTGAGCAAAAGCCCTGCTGTCTGACTTGGCAATCTTGGGTTCACCAGCCCCTGTGGCTTCAGGAATCAGGAGAAGCCTCCAGCCTGACCCACAGTCTTGGGACAGTCCAGCGTCTACAACTGCATGAGCCATTCCCTTGATATAAGTCTCTCTCTATATATATATGTGTGTGTGTGTGTGTGTGTGCATGTATGTGTGCTTTACTAGTTTTGCTTCTCTAGAGAATCCAACCTAAGACAGGAAGCATCATAGAAGCTTCCAAGCTTGTCGTGGAGTCCCCTTAAGCCTGAACAGGAAAGTACATGCAGACCTGACCCGACAAACAATCCAACTTGGAGCCCAGAGACTCTGATTGGAGATAGAGCCATGTCTGCTGGGAATGTGACTCTAGATCCAGGGAAGGCACAGAGAAAGTTTTTCTAGGGGCTGGTGTGCTCACTCTGTGGTTCCCTGGCAACTCTGTTTGTTTCCTGTGGCTGCCGTAATAAATTACCACAAATGCCATAGTTTAAAACAACAGACATTTATTCTCTCACTGTTCTAGAGACAGAAAGTCTGAAATCAAGGTGTTGACAGGGTTGGTTCCTTCTGAAGGCTTGGAGGTAGGATCTGTTCCATGCCTCTCTCCTAGCTCCTGATGGCTCCTGGAAATCCTTGATGTTCATTGGCTTGCAGATGCATAAATCCAGTCTCTGCCTCCATCTTCACATGGACTTCTCCTCTGTGTATCTCAAGTCTCCCTCTCCTTTCTCTTATAGGACACCAGTCTTTGGATTTAGAGCCCACCTTAAATCCAGGATGATCTTATCCCAAGAACTTTAAGTTAATTTTAAGTTAATTACATCAGCAAAGACAATAAACAATAGACTATAAAACAATAGGATAGGCCAGGAGATCCTGAAAACTCTCAGGTTTAAGATCCAATGAGTTCAGGTGCATGTTTAATAAAAAACAACACTGTGCCTCCCCCAAGGTGAAAAGACTGAAGTGAACACTTCAGATACCAAAGGCAAGGTTCATTTGGGAAGTTCTGACACTCAAAGCTAAGATCTGGGCACTCAGCAAACTCCTAAAGCTGCACCACCAGAAGGAGCTAGAACAGTCCTAAACCTGGGCCCAGCAGAGAGAATCCTGGCATGCAACAGCAGAATTATGAAATCCAGTCACAGCATTGTCCAGGAAACCCTTTCAGCAGAGATAATTGGTGTGTATTAATAGAAATCATTTGTTGAATGAGCAATGCATTGACTTGTTAGGAAATATGGGAGAGTACATGCTGGGTAATCAGAAAGACATCCTTCAAACTCAGTCATGCATGCTGTGCCCCCAGGGGAAATATTTAGAATCTATACAATCTCCTTTGAAGGCAGGGCTTGGTCTTCTCTCCTAAGTAGCCGAGTTGAAAGGTCTGCAGGCATGTTCCTAAATATTGGAATCTGCCCCTCCAGCACAGTGACTCAGTGGGGTGGTGGGCATTTGGTAGGTGATTAATTCCTTAGCATACGTGTGCCTACTGGTTAGTGTACAGAAGTAACAAAGTCACTAGTTACAGAATCCTCTTGAGAGAAAACTGTTTTCAAAACAGGCTGATCCACTGAAACTTTCCTTCTGGGCTCATTTTCACAATCTGAATTCCTATCTCAGAGTGCTGTGAGGAGATCCAACTGTTCATCTAAATAACAGTCACCAAACCTTTGTCTGGGAGGGTGGACATGGTGAACACAGTCCCTACCCTTGAGATCTAGTCCAGTGGGCAAGGCCGGCAGAGACATACCCACCATACAGGATAGGCAGAATGGACATAGAATTGGGTACCAACCATGGGAGCCCAGAAGAGGGAAACTAACTCAGGCAAGAGGGAAAGCATCGCAGGGACAATATTTGACCTGGGCACTAAAGGACAAGGAGGAGTTTTACCAGCAGGAAAGCACAAGGAAGGGCAGTCTAGGCTGGGAGAACAGCGTGTGGCAAAGGCATCAAGTGTTTAGAAAGGCGTGAAAGTGCAGTGTGGCTGAATAGCAGAGGGCATGCGAGGTTGAGAATTGGAAGACCTCTTAATAAAGTGTCAGTACTCCAAAACATGGCCACAGTCCCCAGAGATCCCTGCCAGAGGCCATGGGTGGTTTCATTCCCATTCCTGTCCACCCTGGGTGGCCACAATGCCTAACCAGAGTGCTCCTGAGTGCCCGTGGCCAAGGGTTGAGAATGGGCATTGCCCTGCAGGCTGCACAAGAGCCACATTCATGGCAACTATCAGGGGACACTAAACCACCAAAGAGGAGACCCAGCCAGGCAAAGCTTTGAGTGGTGTTTCCTCAAGTGAAGCTGAGGTGGGTGCAGAAAATGCCTGCCTCTGTGCTCCTTCCTGCAGTAGCCCTGGCCATGCTGTCACTGACCTGAGCTCATTTACATCTTCGTTGCAGGAACAGCATTCACTGGTTCCGCACGTGGTCTTATGGTGTCCTGACCTCAAGCCAGTGAGGGGATGTGATTGACACTTTAAGGAAACAGCAAGAGAACACAGACAAGGTGCCTGGAGGCTGGCACCTTTCCCCTTCTCTCAGAAAGACTAGCTGGCCGCAGAAAGCTGTTGTCCAAGGCAGGTCATCTGTGGCCTGAGAGATGATGTTTTCTAGCACCACAACCAAGGCTTTTCTGTCTGGGATAAATGCTGTATGGAACTGGACAGTAGGAAAAGCAACAAAACTTAGACTGTGTTGGGCAAAACTAGACTCTCTCTGGAATGCTCTTGAAATGTTTTTGGAATGATACTCAGAGTCTCTTGGGAGACTCTCTCATGAATGGAGCAGCCTGTCTCCATAGGCAGATTTTTCATAGTCTAGGATTTCTGAGTGCCTCTCCACCATCAATGGAAATACAGATTTTTAAAAGATAATATTTAATAATTACACAGGAGATAGGCAGAGCTGGAAAGAACTATAGAGATCTTCCAGAGCAGGAATGCCCAAGATGTGCAATATGTGGGTGACACTTTTATTTTTTAACTTTGTAGCTATTTTCTTTTTATTACATTGTTTAAGAAATAAACACACAACACACGTGCCAACAACACACATCTACAAATTGAAAATGAACCTCCACCTTATCTTTCACTCTTGTGCTTCCCCCTCTCAAAAATAAAACCATGTTATCAGTTTGCGGTTTCCTTCTAAACCTGGTTCTATGCATATAGAATGTTTGTGTGTATCGATATAGCAAAGTCAGACAAATACAGTTGGAGAGACAGGACCAAAACTGGGATAGAGAGAGACAAGGGAACAGATTTGATGTCAGCTATTCCTGCCTCTCTGGCAGGAACAGGGAATTCAAAGAGCTTATGAGTGAAGCTCTTGGGAACAGGAAGTGGGGAAGTAAGAGTTTTCTGCTGGCTGAGGAGAGTTATAGTGGAGCATCAGGCAGGGAAGGAGAAACAAACCACTGCAAAGCCCTTAGGGATGTTGAGATTTCTAAGACTAACAGAAAAGAGGGAATTGGAGGTCCCCTAAAGTGAGGGTCTGAGCCCTCTCTGTGCTCAAATGGGAGATTGTTGCAGAATTTTTGTAGACTAGACCACAGGTACCGTCTTAGTTATCTAGTGCTTCTATAACAGAAACATCACAAGTGGATGGCTTTAAGAAAGAGAAACTTATTTTCCCATAGTCTAGGAGGCTAGAAGTCCATATGCAGGCCTCTGGGGAAGGTCCTTGTCATCAATCTTCCCCTGGTCTGGGAGCTTCTCAGCTCAAGGACCCCAGGTTCTTCATTTTTGGTGGCATGAGGTCCTCCTGTCTCTCTGCTAGCTTCTCTCTTTTATATATCAAAAGAGATTGACTTAAGATACAACCTAGGCTTATAGATTGAGTCCTGCCTCATTAACATCATAGAGATAGTATTTACAACACATAGGAAAATTACATCAGATAACAAAATGGTGGACAATCACACAATACTGGGAATCATGGCCTAGCCAAGTTGACACACATTTTTTGGGGACACAATTCAATCCATAGCATTCCACCCTTTGGCCCCCAAAATTTCATGTTCTTGCCACATGTAAAACACATTCATCCCGTCGTATCATAGCAAAACTCTTAAATAAATACCAAGCCCAAAATCCAAAAATTCTTCTTCTTCTGTGAAATTTAGAATACAAGTTATCTGCTTCCAAAGTACAATGGTGAGAACAGGTACAAGCTAGACATTTCCATTACAAATGGGAGAAATTGGAGGGAAAGAAGGGATAACAGGCACCAGGCAAGTCAGCAAAACACATTACATTAGCTGTCAAGACTTGAAAATAATCCTCTGTTCTCTGAGACCATTTAGGCAATGGCCCTACCCTCCAGACTCTGAGTGTTGGCCACACTCTCCGGATTCTGGGTGGAGGCCCCTCGGCCCTGGGCTTCAGCTTCACCTTCCAGGCCCACTGGAACAATGTCTTAGTCATCCAGTGCTGCTATAACAGAAATACCACAAATGGATGGCTTTAACAAAGAGAAAGTTATTCTCTCACAGTCTTGTAGGCTACAAGTCCAAATTCAGGGTGTCAGCTCCAGGGAAACGCTTTCTCTCTCTCTGTTAGCTCTGGAGTAAGGTCATTGTGATCAATCTTCCCTTGGTCTGGGAGCATCTCAGTGCAGGAATCTCAGGTCAAAAGGATGCGCTCTGCTCCCAGCACTGCTTTCTTGGTGGTATGAGGTTCCTATGTCTCTCTGCTCACTTCTTTCTTTTATATCTCAAAAGAGATTGGCTTAAGACACTACCTAATCCTGTAGACCTCATCAACATAACTGCCGCTAAACCATCTTATTACATCATAGTGATAGCATTTACAACACATAGGGAAATCACATCAGATGATAAAATGGTAGACAATCATACAGTACTGGGAATCATGACCTAGCCAAGCTGACAGATATTTTTGGGGGACACAATTCAATCCATGACAAATGGCAACTCTGCTCCCTTGGCTTTAGGTGGCCCCATTCTCCCAGTCCATCTGAGTAGTGACCCCACCCCCACCCCCAGCCCCGCCAGACCTTGTTTTTCTGCCCATTGGGCGTGGCAGCCCCACCCCCTCAGTTTGGGGCAGTGAATCCAGCCCCACTGGCACTCATGAATGGCAGCCTGCTGGCACTCACGAATGGCAGCCCCACACTCCTGAACTAAGTTGGTGAAGATCTGACTCTTTGAAACCTAGGAGGATGTGGCTCCACCCTTTGAAGCTCAGAGGCCATGGTTCCACCCTTTGAGACCCCAGAGGTCGTGGCCCTACCCTTTGAGACTGAGGCAGCTCCACTTCCTGTGTTCCTTGTCTCTTCAGCTTCTGCTTCCTGGTTCCTTGGCCTCTCGATCCCTGAAACCTCTCTGCCCACGTCTGCCCTGCTGGGGCAAGTGTTCCAAAAATCTCTTTAGCTCCACTGATAGGTGCCTGGAGGTACCCCACTCTACCAGGAAGCCTCCTGCAAAAAGGCACTCAGTTCTCTTACTCCATGTGTCAGCTCTAGCACTGTCTCATGCCAGTATCCTGATTCTGCTGCTGTCATTTCTCTGCTGCTGCTTCTCGCCATCAGCACCTTCTCCAGTGCAACAGCTCGCCTCACTTCCTTCCAAGTCCTACCAGAATTTCTTTGATGTCCATAATTCCACCAACAGTCTCTTCAAGGCACCTTAAAACTCTTCCAGCCTCTATCCATTCACAGTTTCAAAACTGCTTCCAAAATGTAGCTATCTATTAGACCAGTGCTGAGCAAATAATCTGAGAAGCTGGACTATATGAAGAAGAACGGGGCATCAGGATTGGAGGAAGACTCATTAACAACCTGTGTTATGCAGGTGATACAACCTTGCTTGCTGAAAGTGAAGAGGACTTCAGGCACTTACTGATGAAGATCAAAGACCACAGCCTTCAGTATGACTTACACCTCAACATAAAGAAAACAAAAATCCTCACAACTGGACCAATTAGCGACAACATGGTAAACGGAGTAAAGATGGACATTGTCCAGGATTTCATTTTACTTAAGTCCACAATCAATGCCATGGAAACAGCAGTCAAGAAATCAAAAGATGCATCACATTGGGCAAATCAACTGCAAAAGACCTCTTTAAAGTGTTGAAAAGCAAAGATGTCACCTTGAGGACTAAGGTGCGCCTGACCCAAGCCATGGTGTTTTCAATCGCCTCATATGCATGCGAAAGCTGAACAATGAATAAGGAAGACCGAAGAAGAATTGATGCCTTTCAGTTGTGGAGTTGGCAAAGAATATTGTAATATACCATGGAGTGCCAAAAGAACCAACAAATCAGTCTTGGAAGAAGTACAACCAGAATGCTCCTTAGAAGCAAGGATGGTGAGACTACATCTCACACACTTTGTACATGTCATCAGGAGGGATCAGTCCCTGGAGAAGGACATCGTGCTTGATGAAGTAGAGTGTCAGCAAAAAAGAGGAAGACCCTCAACAAGATGGATCGACACAGTGACTGCAACAATTGTGAGGCTGGGGCAGGACCAGGCAGTGTTTTATTCTGTTGTACATAAGGTTGCCATGAGTTGAAAATTTGACAGCACCAAACAACAACAACATTAAAGCAGCACCCTACTCCCAGTACCAAACTCTGTCTTAGTTTATCTAGTGCTGCTATAACAGAAGTACCATGAGTAGATGGCTTTAACAAAGAGAGGTACTAAAGCACTGAGTCACTTTCAGAGTCTATGGGCAAGCGCTGTCAGTACGCTAAACTGACAAAGCTTGTGTTTACATTGGAGTAAACTCACTAGCTGCCGGAGAATCACGGCTTCCAGTAGCTCCTACAAGCTGAAGGAGCAGTGGCAAGGAACATACCCCCATGATCTAATGACTAAGCCTCTTCCCCAGTTTTCTAGCACCATCTAAGTCCTGGATTCTTATATAATTTCAAGGAGGGATGTAGAAAGAACCCAAAACATGACTGAGATGTATTTCCCACCATCTAGGTGGGTGAGCCCTTCCGTATACCTATGTGCTGTGGAATACACGCTTACTGACGTCTTTTACTTTTCTTGTTAAGTTTATTCCTAGGGGCTTCACAGTCTTTTGGTTTTGTTTGCTTGTTTTGCTTTGTGAATGGGATTTTTTTTTTTAAATAAAGTTCTCTAACTATTGATACTTAAGTTGTAGGAAAACTTTTGATTTTTTGAGTAATGATCTTGAATCTGTTCACCACATTGAACTGTCTTATTAGTTCTCATTGTTTTTCAAGTTATTCTCTTTGGATTTCCGGTTTTCCAATTTACACATCTTATTTCATGTCCTTGCCTCATTACATTGGTTACAATCGCCTCTAAAATATTAAATCATGCTCTTGATTACAGGCATCCTCCCTTTCTTCCCCTTGATTGGAAAGGCTTCAGTGTATGAAATAAATAGTAGAATTCTGAGATACACTCTTAAGTTAGGGATGTCCTTCTATTCCTAGTTTGCTAAGAGGTTTATTTATTTGTTATTATCATTATTATTACTAAAAATTGATATTGTGTTCTCTTACTTAAATTCTGAACATCTTTTGGAATGATCTTTTTTTTCCTCCTTTAACCTATAAATGTACATTAACCAATTTCCTAATTTTGAATTATTCTTCTACTCTTGAAATAAAACCTACAAATCAAAATGCATTTTTAAAATATTGCAAGATTAAATTTGCTCATATTTTAATTAGAATGTTTTATATAAGTGATATTATCTTATATGGGAGGGCAGAAGAAATGCACATACTGTCCTTAATCAGTATGGAGACACCTGAGTTTACTAGCCTCGTAAAACTAGTTCAGGACTTCTCCACTGATACAGTTGATTAAATTATATGTTTCCTGAAAAATTGTCTATTTCAACTAACTTTTAAAATGTATTTATTTAAAGTTGTTCTCCAATGGTTTTCTTAAAACTTCATTTTATCCTGTTTTATCTTGTTTTTCAGTTTTACTATTAATTGAGTTTTCACTTTTTTGTTTGAATTTTTTTCATTTTATTGTTGTCAGCTCTTGTTGTCACTGTTATGTTGCTGGTGCTGTTGAGTTGGTTCTGACTCATAGTGACCCTGTAGGATAGAGTAGACAGCTCTAGTGAAGTATAATTTTTGATTAAGGTAAAGTTGAGATAAAATTCACCAATTTTAAATGTACAATTTGAAGAGTTATGGCAAATGTATACAGTCATGTACCACCACCACGAGCATCATATAGAACACGTTTATTACCCTCGATAGTTCTGGCAAGCCCACTGCCAGTTAATTCCCTCTCCCAAAGCCCTGGCCCCAGGAATCACTGATCTGCTCTCTATCTCTATAGTTTTGCCTTTTATTAGATTTCATATAAATGGAATCCTGCAGTAGGTAGTATTTTGTGTTCATCTTCCTTCACTTAGAATAAAGCTTTGAGACTCTTCCATGTGGTTGGGCATATTAATACCTCATTCCTTTTTATTGATGAGAAGTATTCCATTGTGTGGATATGCTAAAATCTATTTATCCATTCACCAGTTAATGGATAGGATACTTGGGTTGTTTCCAGTTTTTGGCAGTTATGAATAAAGCTGCTACAAACATTTGTATACAACCTTTGTTTGGGGATATGCTGTCATTTCTCTTGGATAAATGTCTAGGAGTAGTCCCATGGTAAGTGCACAGCCCAGTAAAACTGAATGAGACTAACGAGGTACAGGAGTCCGGTGACAAGGGCCAGAAGGCAGAGGGGAAGGAGGAAGCTGATGATAAGGAACACAAGTTGAGTAAGGATACTGTTGATGTGTTGTGAGATTGTTAACCACTGTTATAGGGCAACATTTGTAGTTACTGTTAAATGGGAGGCTATTTTGTCCTGTAAGCCTTCATCTTGGGCGAGAATGGCAGCACAATTGGAAGAGCATAGTCAATGTCACTTAAATGTTTAAGTAAAAAGTTTTGAAATGGTGTATCTTTGGCTACGTGTATTTTCACAAAAAAAAAAAAAAGCTGAGAATTCAGAGGGTTAAAATGTTGTGGGGTTGTTAACCAAAGTCATAAAACAGCATGTGTACTACTGTTACATGAGAAACTGTTTGTTCTGTAAGCCTTCACCTGAAGTACCATAAAATATTTAATTAAAAAAAAAAAAAAAGAGGAGAGAGGGGCAAGATGGCGCTCTAGGCAGAAACACCACGCTGTCCCTCCACAGCAAAGATCCGAAAAACTAAGCCTAACAGAGAATCAACAATCCTGAAACCCTAGAACACCAAATGAAGAGATAAAGAACTCAGCCAAACACCAAACGGAGTGAGAATACTAAAAGAGAACGGAGAGCGAGGAGAGACTCAGGCAGAGATTCCTTACCAGCTAACGCAGCGCGGATCCACCATCTTGGATTCCTATCGGAGACCAGCAAACGGGAGAGCAGCCTTGCAGAGCATCTGGTCGGAGACAGAACGACCGGTAAACTGCGGTGCGTGCTCTCCCACCACCCACCCCTCTCCGCCTCAGCTGGGGATCCCCTGCTTTCCGTGGCCAGGGTCTCTGGGCTGGGGGGTGCTGGTGCTTGGATTCCGCGCGCCTGGGCTGGTGGCTTTCTGGGAGCCGTTTGCTGGCAGCTAGCGAACCTTTCTCTGCCGCCTCCCCCTCCTTTTGCCTGGGTGCCTGGTTCCGAGTGCCGTCTCTGCTCTCTCCTGCGGGGCTGTAGGGCTGCGTGCGGGCGTGTGGCTGTTTCTGGGTCTGGGCTCCCGCGTGGGTGGGATCCCGGGGCCTTTGTTCGTTCGCCCCTCTGCTTTCCGTGGCCGGGGTCCCTGGGCGGGGGGGCGCCGGTGCTTGGGTTCCGCGCGCCCGGGCTGGGGGCTTTCTGGGAGCCATTTGCTGGCACCTAGCGGACCTTTTTCTGCCGCCTCCCCCTCCTTTTGCCTGGGTGCCTGGTTCCGAGGGCCGTCTCTGCTCTCTCCTGCGGGGCTGTAGGGCTGCGTTCGGGCGTGTGGCTGTTTCCAGGTCTGGGCTCCCGCGCGGGTGGGATCCTGGGGCCTTTGTTCGTTGGCCCCTCTGCTTCCCGTGGCCACGGTCACTTAACCCCGAGACTATCGGCTTCTTGGAATTCGCGCCCCTGAGTGGGGGCTCTCTGGGTCCCATTTGTAGGCACTGACTGCTGGTGTTGCCCTTTTTTTTTTTTTTTCTCAATTTTATTTTTCTTCCTTTTTTGATTAGTTTTGTCATATTTTACCTCTTTTTCTCTTTTGTCTTTCTTCATTGCTTAATTTCTTGTCCCTCTATCTCTTCCTTCTCTTTCTGATCCCTGAATACCAGGCGATGTATGCCTCTGTACCTTCTGGCCAGGCTGAGCTGTGAAAATTGAGACCAACTCCCCCAGACCTCATAGCTGCATCGGTGCGATCCCTGGGAACTTTGCAGTTTTTTAACTTTTCTGATTTTCATTTGGTCATTCTTTCCTTTTCTTTCTCTTCCCCCTTCTGGTTTCCTCCATCCCATAGTCTCTCATCTGTACATTCCAACGACAAACTCCCCTAGCATTCTTTTATGTTTGTACGCTTTTTGCTCCTCCTCCTCTCTCCTCTCTCCCATATCCAGCTTAGCTTCACACATAACCATCTTCCCGCTGCACCCTACCTACCTGCACCGTGCACTAGACATCACATCACCAAGCGGTGCAGGCACGCCCTATTGGAACCTGCCCAGCACTGACTACCGACCGTCCTGGTGGCTGCGGTGAGTGCCACAAGCAACCCATCCCAGTGGCTCCTCCTCAACTAGATCTGCCCAGCTGTACCACAAGAACGAAAAAAAAAAAAAAAAATCTACAATCAATAAACGAGAGAAATATCTACTGAATGCCCCGAAAACAGCAAACAATATCAAAACATTTACAAAAACAAGACAAGATGGCTCCAATAGGCGTCCAAATTAAAACACCAGATAACTCTCCTGTGGAAGAAAATGCACTAGAAGTACCTGATACGGAACTCAAATCACTAATACTCGGAATTTTCCAAGAACTGAGGCAAAAAGCTGACAAACATGAGGAAAAAATAGACAAATTTATGGAAAATACAGACAAAAAATTGGAAGAATTCAGGAAGATGATGCAAGAACAAAATGCCAAAATAAATTCACAACTCGAAATTATACAAAAACAACAATTAGAAATCCAAAAGATAAACAACAAGATTTCAGAAATGGACGGTGTCATAGAAGGGCTGAGAAGTAGATTTGAAACCATGGAAGACAGGATCAGTGGAACTGAAGACAAACACTTGGATACAACTCTGTTTCAGGAAAACTCAGAAAAAAGAACAAAGAAAAATGAAGAGACCCTGAGAGTTATGTGGGACACAATTAAAAGCAAAAACTTACGAGTGATTGGCATACCAGAACAGGGGAAGAAAACAGAAAACACAGAGAGGATCATTGAGGAACTGCTGACAGAAAACTTTCCCTATATCATGAAAGATGAAAAGCTGGTCATCCAAGAAGCTCAACGAACCCCATATAGAATAGACCCCAAAAGAAAATCACCAAGACATATCATATTCACACTCGCTAAAACTAAAGACAAACAAAGAATCCTGAGAGCAGCTCGGGAAAAACAAGAAGTCACATACAGAGGAGAAACAATAAGACTAAGCTCAGATTATTCAGCAGAAACCATGCAGGCAAGAAGGCAATGGGATGACATATATAAAATCTTGAAAGAAAAAAATTGTCAGCCAAGAATAATATATCCTGCAAAACTCTCATTCAGATTTGATGGTGAAATTAGGTCATTTCCAGATAAACAGAAACTAAAGGAATATGCAAAAGTCAAACCAAACTTACAAGAATTATTAAAGGGAGTTCTTCGATCTGAGGACAAACAGCTTAAGCCCTCAGGCAGGACCTAGGACCTAGGATGCAGGTTCACATGAACCAGATACCATTCTAGGAACTGAACTACAGACGACTTTCCAAAAACAAAAGATATACAACAGGGAATCAGAGAAATCAATCAAAGGATGACAACAACATCAAAACAATGAAAGAGGGAACAAACGGCATAGGTATAGAACCTTCTAAAGGAGAAGAAGGCAAGGCGATACCAAGTAACGGTAGACTGCTTCAAAATTATAAAGATAAGGGTAAAATTCATGGTAACCACAAAAAAAGTTAACAAACCAACTCATAAAAATAAAGACGAAAAACATAAAGTCTCAACAAAAACAAAACCTACAAAAACAAAAGAAATGAACACAAAATCCACAAACAAAAGGAACTCAGCACAAGAGAGTAAGAAGAACAAAGAAAACTTCAGCATCACAAAAAAAAGCACTACAAAATGACAGCAACAAACTCACATCTATCAATAATTACACTGAACGTAAATGGACTCAATGCACCCATAAAGCGACGGAGAGTGGCAGAATGGATAAGAAAACAGGATCCATCTATTTGCTGTCTACAAGAGACACATCTTAGAAACAAAGATGTCAATTAATTAAAAATCAAAGGTTGGAAAAAAATATATCAAGCTAACAACTATCAAAAAAGAGCAGGAGTGGCAATTCTAATCTCAGATAAAATAGACTTTAAAACAAAATCTACCATAAAAGACAAAGAAGGACACTATATAATGATTAAGGGGATGATCCATCATGAAGACATAACCATAATAAATATCTATGCACCCAATGACAGGGCTCCAAAATACATAAAAAAAACTCTAACAGCACTGAAAAGAGAAATTGACAGTTCCACAATAATAGTAGGAGACTTCAACACACCACTCTCAGTAAAGGACAGAACAACTAAAAAGAAACTTAGCAAAGATACAGAAGACCTAAAGGACACAATCAGCCAACTGGACCTCATAGACATATATAGAACACTCCATCCAACCGCTGCAAAGTACACATTCTTTTCCAATGCACATGGAACTTTCTCCAGAACAGACCACATCTTAGGCCACAGAGCAATCCTCAACAAGATCCAAAATGCTGAGATAATTCACAGTATCTTCTCTGACCACAATGCCATCAAGGTAGAAATTAACACTAGAAAGAGCAAGGAAAAAAAATCAAACACATGGAAACTGAATACTAATGTGCTTACACATCAATGGGTAATAGAAGAAATCAGAGATGGAATTAAAAAATTCCTAGAATCAAATGAAAATGAAAACACATCATACCAAAACCTTTGGGACACAGCAAAGGCAGTCCTCAGAGGACAATTTATAGCAATAGATGCACATATCAAAAAAGAAGAAAGGGACAAAATCAAAACATTAACTACAGAACTCAAACAAATAGAGAACAGCAAAAAAAAAAAAAAAAAACCCACAACCACTGGAAGAAAGGAAATAGTAAAGATCAGAGCAGAAATAAATGAAATAGAGAACAGAAAAACAATAGAAAGAATCAACAAACCAAAAGTTGGTTCTTTGAAAGAATCAACAAAATCGACAAACCACTGGTCAGACTGACAAAAGAAAAACAGCAGAGGGCACAAATAACCCAAATAAGAAATGAAATGGGGGACATTACAACAGACCCAACTGAAATAAAAAGGATTATAACAGAATATTATGAAAAACTATATTCCAACAAATTTGAAAACCTAGAGGAAATGGATAAATTTCTAGAAACATACGGCCTACCCAAACTACAACAAAGTGATATTGAAAATCTGAACAGACCCATAACAAGAGAAGAGATTGAAAAGGTAATAAAAAAACTCCCACCCAAAAAAAGCCCTGGCCCAGATGGCTTCACTGGAGAATTCTACAAAACATTTACAGAAGAGCTCGTACCAGTTCTACTCAAGTTATTTCAGAGCATAGAAGAGGAAGCAACACTTCCAAATTCATTCTATGAAGCCAGCATAACGCTGATACCAAACCAGGCAAAGACATCACAAAAAAAGAAAATTTACAGACCAATATCTCTCATGAATATAGATGCAAAAATTCTGAACAAAATTCTAGCCAATAGAATTCAGTATCATATCAAAAAAAATAATACACCACGACCAAGTAGGATTCATACCAGGTATGCAAGGATGGTTTAACATTAGAAAATCCATCAATGTAATCCACCACATAAATAAAAGGAAAGAAAAAAATCACATGATCATCTCAATTGATGCAGAAAAGGCATTTGACAAAGTCCAACACCCATTCCTGATAAAAGCTCTCAATAAAATAGGTATAGAAGGGAAATTTCTCAACATAATAAAGGGCATCTATGCAAAACCAACAGCCAACATCATTCTTAATGGAGAAAGGCTGAAAACATTCCCCCTGAAAACAGGAACAAGACAAGGATGCCCTTTATCACCACTCCTATTTAACATTGTGCTGGAAGTTCTAGCTAGAGCAGTAAGGCAAGAGAAAGAAATAAAGGGCATCCAAATTGGTAATGAAGAAGTTAAACTCTCCCTGTTTGCAGATGATATGATACTATACATAGAAAACCCTAAAGACTCCACGAGAAATTTACTGGAACTAATAGAAAGATTCAACAGAGTAGCAGGATACAAGATAAACATTCAAAAATCAGTTGGATTCCTATACACCAGTGAAGAGAACGATGAAAAGGAGATCAGGAAATCAAACCATTTTCAATAGCCCCTAAAAAGATAAAATACTTAGGAATAAATCTGACCAGGAATATAAAAGACCTATACAAAGAAAACTACAAAACAGTGCTGCATGAAACCCAAAGGGATCTACATAAATGGAAAAACATACCATGCTCATGGATAGGCAGACTCAACATTGTGAAAATGGCAATTCTACCTAAAGCAATTTACAAATACAATGCAATTCTGATACAAATACCAACAACATTCTTCAAAGAGATGGAAAAACTAATTATTAACTTTATATGGAAAGGGAAGAAACCCCGAATAAGTAAAGCACTACTGAAGAAGAAGAATAAAGTTGGAGGACTCACACTACCTGACTTGAGAACCTACTATACAGCTACAGTACTCAAAACAGCCTGGTACTGGTACAACAACAGAGACATTGACCAATGGAACAGAATTGAGAACTCAGATGTAAATCCATCCACCTACGGTCACCTGATTTTTGACAAGGGCCCAAAATACATCAAATGGGGAAAAGACAGTCTTTTTAACAAATGGTGCTGGCAAAACTGGATATCCATCTGCAAAAAAATGAAACAGGACCCATACCTCACACCATATACAAAAACTACTTCAAAATGGATCAAAGACCTGAATATAAAGCCTCAAACTATAAAATTCATAGAAGAAAAAATAGGACCAACACTTCAGACATTAATACATGGCATTAACAGGATACAAACCATAAACATCAACACAAAAAACCCAACAGATAAACTAGATAATTGGGATCTTCTAAAAATCAAACATCTATGCTCTTCAAAAGATTTCACCAAAAGAGTTAAAAGAGAACCTACAGACTGGGAAAAAATTTTTGGACAGTACAAGTCAGACAAAGGTCTAATCTCCATAATCTACAAGAAAATCCAACACCTCTACAACAAAAAGACAACCAATCCTATCAAAAAATGGGCAAAGGAAATGAACAGACACTTCACCAAGGAAGACATTCAAATGGCCAACAGACACATGAGGAAATGCTCGCGATCACTAGCCATTAGAGAAATGCAAATTAAAACCACAATGAGATACCATCTCACCCCGGCATTACTGGCACGAATCAAAAACACTGGAAATAACAAATGTTGGAGGGGCTGCGGGGAGACGGGAACTCTTATACACTGCTGGTGGGAATGCAAAATGATACAGCCATTTTGGAAAATGATATGGCGTTTCCTCAGAAAGCTAGAAATAGACGTACCATTCGATCCAGCAATCCCACTCCTAGGAATATATCCTACAGAAATAAGAGTCATCACTCGAATAGACATATGCACACCTATGTTCATGGCAGCATTATTCACAATAGCAAAACGATGGAAACAACCTCGATGTCCATCAACAGACGAATGGATACACAAACTATGGTACATACACACAATGGAGTACTATGCAATGAGAAAGAACAATGAATCGGTGAACCATCTCATAACATGGATGAAACTGGAGGACATCATGCTGAGTGAAATAAGTCAATCACAAAAGGACAAATATTGTATGAGACCTCTATTGTAAAAACCCATGAAAAAATTCACATGCAAAATGTAACAATCCTTGTTGGTTACCAGGGATGGGAGGGGGGGGGATATTAAATAGGTAATAGGTAAGTGGTAACTTGGGTGAGAGATGAGATAGTACATAGTACAGGGGAAACTAACACAACCTGCACAAGGAAAGGTCATGGAGGCCCTATAGACACATCCAAACCCCCCGAGGGACTGAGTTGTTGGACGGAGGGCTCTGGGGACCATGATCTCGGGGAACATCTAGCTCAATTGGCATGATACTACTTATAAAGATAATGCTCTACATTCTACCTTGGTGAGTAGTGTCTGGGGTCTTAAAAGCCTATGAGCGGCCATCTAAGATACTCCACTGATCTCATCCCTTCGGGAACAAGGGAGAACGAAGAGAACAGGATACAAGGAAAAGATTAGTCCGAAGGACTAATGGTCCACAGCTACCAAGGCCTCCACGGGACTGAGCCCAGTACAGCTGGATGGTGCCCGGCTACCACCAATGACTCCTCTGACCAGGATCACAACAGAGGGTTCTGGGCAGAGCTGGAGTAGGATGTAGAGTATAATTTTAACTCCCAAAAAAAAAAAAAAAAAAAGAAGACCAGATATACTGGCCTAAAGAATACTAGAGAAACCTCGAGAGTGTGGCCCCCAGACACCCTTTCAGCTCAGAGGGGAAGTTACCTTCAAGGTTCGATGTTAAGCCTGGGAATGGACACCCCAGTAAAACTAAATGGGACTAACGATGTACAGGAGTCCGGTGACAAGGGCCAGAAGGCAGAGGGAGAGTAGGAAACTGATGATAAGGAACACAAATTGAATAAGGACACTGTCGATGTATTGTGAGATTGTTGACCACTGCTATAGGGCAACATTTGTAGTAACTATTAAATGGGAGGCTGTTTTGTCCTGTAAGCCTTCATCTTGGGCGAGAATGGTAGCACAATTGGAAGAGCATAGTCAATATCACTTAAATGTGTAAGTAAAAAGTTTTGAAATGGTGTTTAAATAAAATAAAAATAAATAAATAAATAAATAAATAAATAAACAAATGAGACTAAAGAGGTACAATAGTCCACTGACAAGGTCCAGAAGACAGAAGGGGACAAGGAAGCCCCCTGGTGATAGGGAATACAAGGTGGAGTAAGGATATTCTTGATGTGCTGTGAGATTGTTAACCATTGTCATAGGGCAACATGTGTAGTAATTGTTAAATGAAAAACTATTTTTTCTGTAAGCCTTCATCTTAAGTGAGAATAACAGCACAGTTGGAAGAGCGTAGTCAATGTCACTGAACTGTGAATGTAGAAATTTTTGAAACGGTGTATCTTTGGCCATCTGTAATTTTCATCAAAAAAAAAGGTTGAGAATTTAGAGGCTTAATACGTTGTGGGGTTGTTAACCAATGTCAAAAAACAACATGTGTACTACTATTTCATGAGAAACTATTTGCTCTGTAAGCTTTCACCTGAAGTACAATAAAATATATATTAAAAAAAAAAAAAAAAAAAAGAAGCTGTCAAATTATTTTCCGAAGTGATTGTATCATTTCACATTCCCACAAGCAATATATAAGAGTTCCAGTTGTTCCACATCATCGACAATACTTGATATTATCAATCTTTTTAACTTTAGCCAACATAATCCATGTGTTTTGGTATCGTATTGTGGTTTCTATTAGCATTTCCCTGATGGTTAGAGATATTGTGCATCTTTTCACGGGCTTATTTTCCATCTGCATATTTTCTTTGGCGAAATGTCTGTTCAAATTCTTTGACCATTTTTAATAGGTTGTTTGCCTTATTACTGAGTTGCAAGAGTTCTTTATATATCATGTTTATATGCAAATAACGTGCCTGCGGTCTACATTTGTTTACCACCCATGCCCTCCCTTCCTCCCCAAGGTATTTTTGTAAGTGCACTATGCTAATTTTTTTACAAGTAGTAGTAAAAAAAAAAAAAATTTAGCATAGCAAACTTACAAAAATATCTAGCAGAAGGAGGGTCCATTTGGCAAACAAAGGTAGAATGTAGGTATTATTTAAATAAAAATACGGAATTCAGAGTATAAGTCCTTTAACCTATATATGTTTTGCAAATATTTTCTCCTAATCTGTGGCTTGTCTTTTGATTTTATTTCTTTATTTTTAAACTTTTAAAACTTTCAAAAACTAAAAGTTTTAAATTTTCATAAAGTCCATTTTATCAGTTTTTTTCTCTGTAATTTGTGCATTTGCATTCTATTTAAGAAATCTTCACCTAATCCAAAGTCACTAAGATTTTCTGCATGTTTTGTACCTCCTACAATTAGGTCTATGATCTATTATAAGTTAATTTTTATATATCCAGTCGATCCAGCCCCATTTATTGAAAAGATTAGCCTTTCCACATTGAGTTGCCTTGGCACCTTTGTGGAAAATCAGTTGGACATATATGTTTGGGTCTTTTTTGGACTTCTAGTCTGTTCCATTAATCTTTATGTCTTTCTTTATGCCAATACCTTACTGTCTTGATTACAGTAGTTTTATAATAGGCCTTAAAATCAGGTAAAAATAAGTCTTCTTTTCAAAAATGATTTATCTATTCAAAGTCCTTTGCATTTCCATATAAATTTTAGATTTCTACCCACCTCCCAAAGAAGCCTGCAGGGATTCTGGTTGTGACTGCATTGAAAATAGATCAACCTGGGGAGGATCAACATTTAAATTGAGTCTTCTAATTTACAAGCATGGTATTGGTCTCTGTTTATTTGTATCTTCCTTAATTTCTCTCGGTGATGTTTTATAATTTTCAGATCAACTTCTCTCATAGAAATAGATGCAAAAATCCTTTATAAAATTTTAAGAAACTGAATCCAGCCACATATAAAAATAATCATAGATCCTGACCAAATGGGTTTATCCCAGGACTGCAACTTTTATTTAGCATACAAAAATTAATCAATAAAGTGGGATTCATACCAGGAATGCAAGGGTGGTTCAATGTTAGAAAATCAAACAATATAATTCACCACATAAATAGAACAAACTAAAAGAATCATATGATCATCTCAATTGAAGTAGAAAAGGCATTTGATCAAATCTAACACCTTTCCTGATAAAAACTCTCAGCAGAATAAGAATAGAAGGGAAATTCCTCAACATAATTAAGGGCATATATACAAAACCAACAGCCAACATTATTCTAAATGGAAAAAGACTGATAGCATTCCCCTTGAAAACAGGAAAGAGACAAGAATACCCACTATCATCACTCTTACTCAGTATTGTACTGGAAGTCCTAGCCAGAGCAATAAGGTAAAAAGGGAAATAAAAGGTATCCAAATAGGGAAAGAAGAAGTAAAACTATCTCTATTTGCAGATGAAATGATCCTATATGTAGAATATCCCAGAGAGTCCATAACAAAGCTACTGAATCTAATAGAAGAATTCAGCAAAGTGGCAGGGTAGAAGAACAACACACAAAATCAATTGGGTATAAGGAAAACTTCAAAAAGGAAATCAGGAAAACAATACCATTTACAATAGCCTCCAAAATGATAAAAATGCTGAAGAATAAACCTCACCAGGGATATAAAAGACCTATACAATGAAAGCTATAAAACACTTCTGAAAGAAACTAAAAGAGACCCACATAAATGGAACATTCCATGTTCATGGATTGGAAGACTTAACATTGTAAAAATGTCAATACTACCCAAAGTGATCTATAGATACAATGCAATCCTGATCCAAATTCCAACAGCACTCATTACTGAAATGGAAAAAGTATCACCAACTTTATAAGGAAAGGAAAGAAGCTTTAAATAGCCAAAGCAATTTTGAAGAACAACAAAGCAGGAGGCCTCAAAACATACTATACAGCCACAGTAATCAAAATGGCCTAGTACTCATTTAATGGCAAACACATGGATCAATGGAATATAATTGAAAACCCAAAAATAAACCTACCCATCTATGGGCAGCTGATTTTCAACAAAGGGTCAAAGGCCATTTAAAGGATGAAACAGTCTCTTTAACAAATGGTGATGGCAAAACTAGATATCCATTTGCAGAAAAATGAAACAGGATCCATACTTCACATGACACCCAAAAACTAACTCAAAATGAATCAAAGACACAGCTACAAATGTACCAATACCAGAAGATGAATTAGATATCCTGGACCTCCTAAAAATTAAATGCTTATACTCATCAAAAGACTTTATCAAAAGAGGAAAAGGACAACCTACAGACTGGGAAAAAATCTTGGGGAATGACGTATCCGATGTTGGGAAGACAAATGAGAATGTCACATTTCCAGGACCTGCAAGCTGCCTCCAGGCCTGAAGCTGACCACAGTCCTGACAAACACCCCATTTCCAAAAATGAGTGCAAGGCCATAGAATATAACATCCTCAAAGAAGCCCGGATCCAAATATAACATTTGGATATTTTGGATTTGTGGGAAGGGGGGTAGCATGACAAACCCACATAGCTCCTCTGTGTAATCTCTGGAGCTTGTGGCAGTAGAGCAGAGATCTACCCACCATGCTGCTGCCCAGGACCTTGCCTTCTATGTAGGTTTTCCCATAATAAACCTTACACCACTTATTCAACCTAGAGTGGTCTGCCTCTTTCTTTGGTCTGTCCCTACCTCCTGCGAATGGTGGCTACTTTAAAGTTTCCCCTGGGGAATTCTCCCACCCACCACCACCACCTAATATCCGATAAGGGTCTAATCTCTAAAATATATTAAAAAATTCATCAACTCAACAACAAAAGGACAAACAATCCAATTAAAAATGGACAAAGGACGTGAACAAACACTCCACCGAAGAGGACACTCAAGTGGCAAACAAACACATGAAAAGATGATCGCTATCCTTAGTCATTAAAGAGATGCAAATCAAAACCACAATAAGTTATCATCTCACTCCTTCAAAAATGGCACTGATACAAGAAGAAAACAAATGCTGGTGAGGATGTGGGGAGATTGGAACCCTTATCCACTGCTGTTGGGATCGTAAAATGGTACAATATGGGAAACGGTATGACACTTCCTCAAAAAGCTGGAAATGGAGATACATTATGATTAAGTAATCCCATTCCTATGTATATAATCCAGAGATATAATAAAAGAGACATGTCATACATATACACACCTATGTTCATTGCAGCATTATTCACAATAACAAAAAGATGGAAACACCTATGTGCCCATCAATGGATGAATGGATAAACAAAATGTGGTACATACATACAATGGAATATACAGCCATAAAGACTAATGATGTGTCTACAAAACACCATATAACATGGATGAATCTGGAGTACACTATATTGAATAAGTCAATCACAAAAGGACTAATATTGTATGATTACACTTTTATAAGAAGACAGGAATAGATGTGTATACAGAGACAAGTGCTTATTGGTGGTTATCAAGGATGGGGGAGAGGGAAAACACTCTTGAGATGGTTGTTGTTGTAACGTGTCATCCAGCCATAGCAAACTCATGTACAACAGAATGAAATGTTGCTCAGTCCTGCAACATCCTCACAATCCTTACTATGTTTGAGCCCATTGTTGCAGCCACTATGTCATCCCATTTCATTGAGGGTTTTCCTATTTTCTTGACCCTCTACCTTACCAAGCATGATGGACTATTCCCGCCTGTTAACACTTCCAAAGTACTTGAGACAAAGTTTCATCATTCTCATTTCTAAGAAGCATTCTGGTTGTACTTCTGGCAAGACAGATTTGTTCATTCTTCTGGCAGTCCATGGTATATCCAATATTCTTCACCAGCACCATAATTCAAAGCCATGAATTCTTCTTCGATCTTCCTTATTCATTGTCCAGCTTTCGCATGCATATGAGGTGGTTGAAAATACCATGGCTTGGGTCAGGCGCACCTTAGTCCTCAAAGTGACATCTTTGCTTTTCAACACTTTAAAGAGGTCTTTCGCAGTAGATTTGCCCAGTGCAATGCATTGTTTGATTTCTTGACTGCTGTTTCCATGGTGTTGATTGTGGACTTAAGTAAAATGAAATCCTGGACAATGTCCGTCTTTACTCCATTTATCATGATGTTGCTAATTGGTCCAGTTGTAAGGACTTTTGTCTTCTTTATGTTGAGGTGTAATTCATACTGAAGGCTGTGGTCTTTGATCTTCATCAGTAAGTGCTTCAAGTCCTCCTCACTTTCAGCAAGCAACTTGGTGTCATCTGCATATTTCAGGTTGTTAATGAGTCTTCTTCTAATCCTGATGCTGCATTCTTCTTCATATAGTCCAGCTTCTAAGATTATTTGCTCAGCATATAGATTGAATAAGTATGGCAAAAGGATACAACCTGTGATGGTTAAGATTGTGTGTCAACCCCACTTCTGGGCAACATGGCGGTATAGTCAGAAGCACCACGCCATCCTTCCACAGCAGATTCAAAAAACCAAGTCAGAGACAAATGTCAGTCCTGAAACCCTAAGCATCAAAGGAAGAGATAAAAGAACTCAGCCAAGCACCAAATGGAATAAGAAACTGGCAGAGAACAGACAGAAAGGAGAGATACATGCAGAGGTCCCCTATCAGCTAACACAGCATGGATCTGCCATCTTGGACTCCTATTGGAGATTGGTGAATGGGCGTATGAAAAATCAGCTTCACAGAGCTTCACAGAGCAGCAGGAGACAGAACAACCAGTAAACGGCGATATATGCTTTCCCACCCCCCACCCTTCTTAACCCCTACTCAGCCTCCTCTGCTTCCTGCAGCCACAGTCTCTTGGCGGGGAAGCACCAGCTTCACCCCAGGGCCTCTTGGATTCCACCCGCCCATGCTGGCGGGCTCCCTGAGTACCTTTTGTTGGCTGCTAGTGTTGCTTTTTTCTGCTTCTTTTAATTTCTTCCTTACCTCTCACCACCTCCCCAGCCTTTCTCTCAAATACCTGGCTCCGTGTGCCATCTTTGCTTCTTCCTGAAAGGCTGCGGAATACTGCTTGCCTGTGAAACTGCTTCCCGGCCTGTGCCACCATGCTGGTGACACCCCCAGGGCTTTTTTTGTTTGTTCTGATTTGTTCTGTTTTGATTTGTTTGTTTGTTTTCTTTTTCTTTTCTCAGCTTGGGAGCCCTTTCTAGCTGTGCAGTACTGCACGGCTTGGGAGCTACTCCCTTACTTTGTGCACACTCACAGTGGCATCCCTGGGGGCATTTCTTTTTTCTTGTTTTGTTTCTTTGTTTTGTTTTCTTCTCTTTTTCCCTTTTTGTCTTTCTTCATTTCTCGTCTCTCTATTCTTACCTTCTCTTTCTGTCTCCTGAACACCTGGCACTATGTGACACTTCTACCCCTTCTAGCCAGGCTGTACTTCATGGCCTAGAAACAACTTCCCCAGTCCTTGCAGCTGCACCAGTGAGATCCCTGAGGGTTCTTTTTTTTTTTTTTTTTTCTAATTTTTATTTATTATTTTTTCCTTTTACTCTTTTTCTTTTTGTTTTTCTCCATTTCTCAGTCTCTCATCTCACCACTCCAATGGCAAACTCCCTTAGCACTCTTTTTTGTTTGTGTGTGTATGTTTTTGGCTCCTGTTCCTCTCTCTTCTCTCTCCTCTTTCCCATACCCATCTTAGCTCCACACATCACAATCTACCCCCTCCTTCCTGCCTACCTGCACTGTGCACTGAACATCACACCCCCAAGCAGCACAGGCACGGTCTACCAGAACCTGGCCTGCACTATTCCCAGCCCGCCCTGTTGGCCAGAGTACATGCCAAAAACAACCCATCCCAGCAACTCCCCTTCAGCTGGACCTGCCCTGCTGTACCACACCTAAGCAACTGGCCCTGCCCATTGGAGAAGGAGGTGAAAAGTATCATGCCTACAGACCAAACAACAAAGAATGCACAGCCTGCCTGCTCAGTTATAACCAAATAAAACAAAAAAGCAGGATGAAACAAACAAATCTACAATCAATAAATGAGGAAAATAACTACAGGAAGTCCCAAAGATGGCAGACAATATTAAAACATATACAAAAACAGGACAGGATGGTTCCAGTAGGCATCCAAAATAAAACACCAGATGACTACCCAGCAGAAGAAAGGGAACTAGAACTACCTGATAGGGAATTAAAATCTCTAATATTCAGAGCTATCCAAGAGTTGAAGCAAAAAGCAGATAAAAATGAGGGAAAAATAGACAAATTCATGGAAAATACAGACAAAAATGGAACAATTCAGGAAAATAATACAGGAACAAAATGCTAAAATAAATTCATAACTAGAAATCATACAAAAACAACAATTAGAGGTCCAAAAGATAAGCAACAAGATTTCAGAAATAGACAGTGTCATAGAAGGGCTGAGGAGCAGGTTTGAAATGATGGAAGACAGGATCAGTGAAACTGAAGAATAACACTTGGATACAACTCTGTTTGAGGAAAAATCAGAAAAAATAACAAAGAAAAATGAAGAAATCCTGAGAATTATGTGGGATACAATCAAAAGCAAAAAAATTGAGTGATTGGAGTTCCAGAAGAGGGGGAGAAAACAGAAAACACAGAGAGGATCATTGAAGAACGGCTTACAGAAAACTTGTCCAATATTATGAAAAATGAAAAGTTGACCATTCAAGAAGCTCAACAAACCCCATATAGGAATAGACCCCCAAAAGAAAATCACCAAGGCATATCATAATCACATTCACTAAAACCAAAGACAAACAAAGAATCCTGAGAGCAGCTCAAGAAAAAAGATTATTCAGCAGAAACCATGCAGGCAAGATGGCAATGGGATGACATATATAAAACCTTGAAAGAAAAGAATTGCCAATCAAGAATAATATATCCTGCAAAACTCTTGTTCAAATATGATGGTGAAATTAGGACATTTCCAGAGAAATATAAATTAAGGGACTATGTAAAAAACAAACCAAACTTACAAGTATTATTAAAGGGAGTCCTTCAATCTGAGAACAAGCAACATCAGACCACAGGCTGAATCTAGGATGCGAGATCATACCAGCCAGATACCAACCTAGGAAATGAACTCTCAAGGACTATCCAAAGCCAAAACAATTACAACAGGGAACCAGAGAAGTTAATCTGTAAATGACAACAACATCAGAGCAATAAAAGAGGGAATAAATGGCATAGGTATAGAACCTTCTAATGGAGGCAAGGCGATACCAATTAATAATAGATTGATTCAAACCTAGAAAGATAAGGGTAAATTTCAAGGTAACCAAAAAGAAAGTTCACAAACCTACTCATCAAAATAAAGAAGAAAAACATAAAGTCTCAGTAAAAACAAAATCTACAAAAACAAAAGAAATGAAAAAAGAATCCACAAACAAAAGGAATTCAGCACAGGAGAGTAAGAGGAACAAAGAAAACATCAGCACCACCAAAAAAAAGCACTACAAAATGACAGCAATAAACTGACACCTATCGATGATTACACTGAATGTAAACAGCCTAAATGCACCCATAAAGAGATGGAGAGTGACAGAATGGATAAAAAAACAGGATCCATCAATATGCTGTCTACAAGAGACACACCTTAGAAACAAAGACATAAATTTATTAAAAATCAAAGGATAGAAAAAAATATATCAAGCGAACAGCTACCCAAAAAGAGCAGGAGTGGCAATACTAATCTCAGATAAAATAGACTTTACAACAAAATCCACCATAAAAGACAAAGAAAGGCACCATATAATGATTAAGGGGATGCTCCATCATGAAGACATAACCTACTCACCCAATGACATGGACTTGAGCTGTCAGTTTATCTGCCGATCTTGGGATTCATAGAACTTCACATACTCTGAGCGGGAGCCCTGCTCTTCAACCTGCAGATCTTGGGTTCGCCAGCCTCTGTGGCTATGTGAATCAGAAGAAGCCTTGCAGTCTTGCCTACCAATCTTGGGATTCATTGATATTCACAGCCTGTGAACAAGAGCCCTGCTTTCCGACCTGCCAATCCTGGGTTCGTTAGCCCCTGCGGCTGTGTGAATCGGGAGAAGCCTCTATCCTAATACATGGACTTGGGACATTCCAGCCTGTACAATCTCATGAGCTGTTTCTTTGAAATAAATCTCTCTCTATATATGTTTATATGCTTTCCTGGTTTTGCTTCTGTTGAGAACCCAACCTAAGACACAACCTTTATACACACCTTTCTTGATTTTAAACCATGCAGTATCCCTTACTCTGTTTGAACGACTGCCTCTTGGTCTATGTGCAGTTTCCTTATGAGCACAATTAAGTGTTTGAGAGTTCCCATTCTTTGCAACGTTATCCATAATTTGTTATGATCTACACAGTTGAATGCCTTTGCATAGTCAATAAAACACAGGTAAACATCTTTCTGTTATTCTCTGCTTTCAGCCAAGATCTATCTGACATCAGCAATGATATCCCTGGTTCCATGTCCCTTTCTGAATCTGGCTTGAATTTCTGGCAGTTCCCTGTCAGTGTACTGATGCAGCCACTTTTGAATTATCTTCAGCAAAATTTTACTTGCATATGATATTAATGATATTGTTTGATAATTTCTGCATTCCATTGGATTACCTTTCTTTGGAATGGATACAAATACAGATCTCTTCCAGTCAGTTGGCCAGGTAGTTGTCTTCCAAATTTCTTGGCATAGATGAATGAGCGCTCCATTGGTATTCCTAGTCTATCTTAGTCTGGAAGCTCCACTGAAACCTATTCATCATGGGTGACCCTGCTGGTATTTGAAATACCAGTGGCATACATTCCAGCATCACAGCAACTTGCAAACTACCACAGTATGATACTGACAGACAAGTGGTGGTTTGAGATAGCAGACACTTGTTATCTTTGGTGATGGGAAAGATAGCATCAAACGTGGATGAAGTGCACATAGCTTGACCAAGGTAAATGATGTCATTAAGATGTGCACAAAAGAAAATGACATTTTTGGTAAAGGATATGACAAATATAATTTTTCAACAACAACAACAAAAAAAAATATTGTGGTTACACAAATATGTATATAGGCATATATGTGCATGAGTATGAATATGTGGATACACATGTGCACAGATAGAAGTATCTATAGGCATATGTACATACAGATATGTGTGTGCATGTATGTATATCCCTATACACAAAAACTACATAGGGGACACAGTTACAGATACTTCTTAGACATAAACTCCTCAAGAGATTGGTTTTCTGGGTTTGAAGGCTTAGGACCATAGTGTCATGGGACAACTCAGTTAATTGGCATAATATAATTCATAAAGTCTTTGATCATCAGAGATTACAGCCTTCAGTATGGATTACACTTCAATGTATAGAAAAGAAAAGTCCTTACAAGTGGGCCAATTAGCAACATCATGATAAATGAAGGAAAGATGGAAGTTGTCCAGGATTTCATTTTACTTGAACCCACAATGAACGTCGTGGAAGCAGCAGTCAAGAATCAAACAACGCATTGTATTGGGCAAATCTACTGCAAAAGATCTCTTTAAAGTGTTGAAAAGCAAAGATATCACTTTGAGGACTAAGGTGAGATTGACCCAAGCCATGGTATTTTCAACCACCTCACATGCATGCAAAAGGTGGACAATGAACAAGGAAGATCGAAGAAGAATTCGTGCCTTTGAATTACAGTGTTGGTGAGGAATATTGAATATACCATGGACTTCCAGAAGAAATGAACAAATCTATCTTGGAAGAAGTACAGCCAGAGTGCTCCTCGGAAGCGAGAACGGCGAGACTTTGTCTCACATATTTTGGACATGTTATCAGGAGGGACTAGTCCCTGGAGAAGGACATCATGCTTGGTAAGTTAGAGGGTCAACAAAAAAGAGGAAGACCCTCAACAAGATGGAATGACATAGTGGCTGCAACAATGGGATTAAACATAGCAATGACTGTGAGGATGGTGCAGGACCGGGCAGTGCTTTGTTCTGTTGTACCTAGGGTCACTATGAGTTGGAACCAACTCAATGGCACCTAACAACAACAATAGTTCATAAAGTCTATTTTCTACATCCTAGTTTGGTAAGTGGTGTCTGGGGTCTTAAAAGCTTGCAAGTGGCCATCTAAGATACAACTATTTGTCTGTACTCATCTGGAACAAAAGAGAAAGAAGGAAACCAAAGACTCAGAGAAGAAGGTAGTCTACAGGACAAAGAGCTTACACGAACCACAGCTTCATCTACCCTGAGACCAGATGAATAGATGGTGCCCGGCTACCACTATCGACCATTCTCTTCAGGGTTACAATAGATGGATCCTGATAGAATGGGGGAAAAACATGTGAAACCAAACTCAAATTCTTAAAAAGTCCAAACTTACTAGACTGGTTAAGACTAGAGGACTCCCTGAGACTATCGCCCTGAGATACTCTTTAAACCTTGAACTGAGATTATCCACTGAGGTCACCTTTTAGCTAAACAACAGATCATAAAATAATGTTACTAGTGAGTAATGAGCTTCTTTAAAAAATCATCTATAGCAGAAATCAACAAACACTAGCAATGTCATGGGGAGATTGGAACTCTTATATACTGCTGGTGGGATTGTAAAATGGTACAACCACTATGGAAAACAGTATTGCACTTCCTCAAAAATCTAGAAACATAAATGCCTAATGATCCAGCAATCCCATTCCTAGCTATATGCCCTAGAGACCTAATAGCAGTGACACGAATAGACATATGCACACCTATGTTCACTGCAGCATTATTCACAATAGCAAAATGATGGAAACAACCTACGTGCCCATCAACAGACGAACGGATAAACAAATTGTGGTACATACATATAACAGAATATTATGCAGCTATAGAGAATAGTGATAAGTTCTCAAAACATCGTATAACATGGATGAATCTGGAGGATATTATGTTGAGTGAAATTAGTCAATCACAAAAGGACAAATATTATATAGTCTCACTTTTACAAAAAGACAAGAACAGGCATACATACAGAAAGCAACATTCTTTGGTAGTTACCCAGGATGGGAAGGGGAGGGAGGAGGCATCACTTTCTAGATAGTAGACACTTTTTACTTTTGGTGATGGGAAAGGCAATACTGAATATGGGTGAAGTCTGCACAACCTGACCATGGTAAATGATAACACTAAAAGTACATGAGCATATGGGACAATTTTGGTAAATGCTATAACATATACAAGTTTGCAACAACAGTAATAACAACCAAAAAATAATGTGTATGGTTACATAGGTAGATATGTATGTATACGTTTGTATAGGAAGGCACATGTGAGTATATGGGTGTGCATGTATAGGTATACCTGTAGGCCTATATATATAAATGTTTGTGTGTGCAGCATATATATTCATATATATAATAAAGCACATAGGGGGCACAGTTAGGGATACTTCCTAGACATAACCAAATAGCTCATGGGATTGGTTTACTGGGTTTGAAGGCTTAGGACCATAGTCTCATGGGACAACTCAGTCAATTGGCTTAACATAATTCATAAAGAGAATGCTCTACATCCTATTTTGGTGAGTAGTGAGCAGCCATCTAAGATACAACTATTGGTCTGTGGTTGTCTGGAGCAAAAGAGAAAGAAGAAACCAAAGACTCAAAGAAGAAACTAGTCTACAAGACTAATAGCCCAATAACACAGTTTATAAAGAATGTTCTACATTCTACCTTGGTGAGTAGGGTCTGGGGTCTTAAAAGCCTGTGAGCAGCCATCTAAGGTACTCCACTGTTCTCACCCCTTTGGGAGCAGGGGAGAATGAAGGGATACAAGGAAAAGATTAGTCCAAAGGACTAATGGACCACAGCTACCAAGGCCTCCACAAGACTGAGTCCAGTACAACTAGATGGTACCCGGCTACCACCATTGACTTTCCTGGCCAGGATCACAACAGAGGGTCCTGGACAGAGCTGAAGAAGGATGTATAACAAAATTCTAACTCACAAAAAAAAGACTATATTTGCTAGCCTGACAGACTTGAGAAACCCCAGGAGTGTGGCCCCCAGACATCCTTTTAGCTCAATGGTGAAGTCACTCCCGAGGTTCACCGTTCAGCCAGGGACTGGACAGCCTCATAAAACAAAATGGGACTAATAAGGCACAGCAGTCCAGGGACAGGGACTAGAAGGCAGGAGGGGACAGGAAAGCTGGTGATAGGGAACCCAAGGTTGAGAAGGGACAGTGTTGACATGTGGTTGGGTTGTTAACCATTGTCATAGGGCAATATGTGTACTAACCGTTTAATGAGAAACTATTTGTTCTGCAGATCTTCATCTAAGGTACAAAAAAAAAAAATTATCTATGTGAGATCAAATTGACAACAGCAACTCAAAAGGTTTGATGGGAAACCTAGGGGGCGGTGAGTTGAAGATAATAGTGATGGAATAATTTGGAAAAGGATAGTGAGAATAGCAGCACAACTGGAAGAATGTAATTGATGTTACTGAATTGTACACGTAGAAATTTTTGAAATGGTGTAACTTTGGCTACGTATATTTTCACTAAAAAAAATGTCCTCCAAGATCGAGAGGGAAGAGTGTTGACATGTCGTGGGCTTGTTAACAAATGTCATAGAACAATGTGTGTACTGACTGTTTGATGAGAAACTATTTGTTCTGTGAAGCTTCATCTAAAGTGCAATAACAAAAAAATAAAAGAAGAAAAAAAGACTAATAGCCCACACAAATGATGGCCTCATCTATCCTTATACCAGAAGAAATAGATGGTGCCCAGCTATGACTACTGACTGGTCTGATAAGGTACACAATAGATTGTCCCAAATAGAATGGGAGAAAAATGTAGACCAAAACTCAAATTCCCAAAAAAGGCCAGACTTACTGGACTGGTAGAGACAAGAGGAACCCCCGAGACTATTGCTCTGAGATACCCTTTAAACTTGGAGCTGAAGCCACTCCTGGAGGTCACATTTTAGCCAAATAACAGATTGGCTATAAAATAAACAATATCACCTGTAAGTACTGTGCTTCTTTAAATAATCATCTATAAAAGACCAAATGGTCAACATTTACCTTAAAGGAAAGATGAGAAGGTAAGGGGAGGCAGGGAAGCTAAATTAATGGAAAAAGAACAACCAGAATAGAAATAAAGAAGATTCTGACACATTGTGAAAAATGTAACCAATGTCACTGAACAATATGTACAGAAATTGTTAAATGGGAACCTAATTTGCTTTGTAAACTTTCTGCTTAAACACAATAAAATAGTATTTTAAAAATAAATAGATAAATAAACAGTAAAAATGGCAAATTTTATGTTTTTATATATTTTATTACAATAAAATTTTTAAAAATAAAAAAATTATATACTTATCTATATGATCCTCTCAACAGATGTAGAAAAAGTATTTGACAAAATTTAACATCCATATATGATAAAAACTCTCAGAAAATTAAGAATAGAAAGGAAATTTCTCAATCTGATTTTAAAAATTATGAAAAAACTACAACTACATAATACTTAATGATGAAAGACTAACTGCTGTCCTCCAAAGATTGGAAACAAGGCAAAAGATGTCTGCTCTTACCACTTCTGTTCAACGTCATACTTGAGGTCTTAGTGCAATAAGGCAAGAAAAATAAATAAAAAGCTTACAGATTGGAAAGAAAAGCAAAACATCTTTATTTATAGACAACATGAACATCTATGTAGAAAATTTGATGAATCTGTATGAAAGCATTTTTAGTCTCGTCATGCACATGTGAAAGCTGGACGATGAATAAGGAAGAACGAAGAAGAATGGATGCCCTTCAGTTGTGGCATTGGCAAAGAATACTGTAATATACCATGGACTGCCAAAAGAACCAACAAGTCTGTCTTGGAGGAAGTAAAACCAGAATGCTCCTTAGAAAAAAGGATGGCGAGACTATGTCTTACATACTTTGGACATGTTGTCAGGAGAGATCAGTCCCTGGAGAAGGACATCATGTTTGGTAAAGTACAGGGTCAGAGAAAAAGAGAAAGACCCTCAATGAGATGGATTGACACAGTGGCTGCAGCAATGGGCTCAAGCATAACAATGACTGTGAGGATGGCGCAGGTTTGGCAGTGTTTCGTTGTGTTGTACATGGGGTCCCTATGAGTCGGAGCTGATTAGAGGGCACCCAACAGCAACAACATGAAAGCTAAGAGCTAACAAGTGAGTTTAGCAAAGTCGTAGATTACAAAATAAGTATGAGAAATCAATTGTGCTTGATTTTAAATTTTTTATTTTATTTCTTCGTACGTATGTAGACAAACATTTCTACATAGACATATACAATTTAGGGCTTGGGTAGTAACTGTGTAATTTTATTATAATAGTGTTTGCCAGTCTTATATGTATCTTATCATAACCTTAGTTTTCATTTTAAAATTCACTAGTTTTCATTTTAGTGAACTTGAACATTTTTTTCTATGTATTTGTTGGATGACTGAATGTACGCTCTTCAGAATTTTTATCTATTTCTCCAGTTGTTTCTCTTTCTAATCAGTTTTTAAGTACTATTTTCATGTTATAGACACTCCCGCTTTGTCTGTTACAATATTTCAAATCTATTGGTGGTTTTTTGACTTTATTTACTTTAACTTTTTATGTATAGAAGGTTTCAAATTTTATAAAGTAAATATGACAAACCTTTCGTTTAGTTTCTGCTTCCAGACTTGAACGTACTACCTGTCCCAAAAATATTAATGGAGTTCCTACATTTTTTGCAAAGTTTTTTTTTTTGAAATAGTTTTTTCATATATGTTTTAAATACATTTGGAATTTTTTTGCATATAATGTAAGCATATGGTGTTCTTATTTCTTCTAACTTTGTTCATTTTCAAAATTGTTTTTGTTATATTTTTATTTCTTCTTGATGGATACTCAACTTTCCAGCTCTATTAGTTAAATAATCTATCATTTTCCTACTGGATTAAAATTTCACATATACTAAAATTTATGTCTAAACTCTATTCTGTTCCCCTGATCTCATTATCTGTTTCTATATCGATACTGTACTGATTTAAATTACAATGACTTTTCGGTACATTTGGTAACTGGTAGGGTAAATTTTGTCTCAATGTTCTTTGGCACATCTTTTGTAACTACTCTCAGGCATTTTAGGCTTCCTTATAAAACTTTAATTTTGTGTTAAAAGTTAAGTTGCATTTAGCTGCAAGTAATAGAATATTGGCTAACACCGGCTTAAGCAATCATGACTTTTACTGTTCACTTAAGAAGATTTTCAGAGTTGGACAGTCTAGGACTAGTACAATATTCCAACAATGTCATCCATGACATAGACACTACCTCCCTCTGGTTCACCAGACTCACATCATTAGCAGCTCCTTCTTCTGCTTGTTGCTTCATGGTCATGACATGATGGCAAACATTCACAACAACCACATCCAAAGGCAGGAAGCAGGAGCTCTTTCCTTATGAGACCGTCTTTTTCTAAGAATAAACATATTTCCCAGAAGACCTCAACAGACTGCTTATATCACATTGGCCAGAAATGGGTCATATACCAACCTGGGCCAAATACTGGCTAAAGGGGATAAAAATTGCAACTACTGGTTGAGACTAATTGTAATACATTAGTCTGGAGTAGGGACCAACTTTCTCTGAAAATAAGACCTTTTTCACTCTGCTGCTAACCAAAAGGCTGGAGGTTTGAGTCCACCCAGAGGTGCATTGGAAGAAAGATCTGGTGATCTACTTCTAAAAAAATCAGCCATTGAAACCCTATGGAGCACAGTTCTACTCTGACACACATGGGGTCACCATGAGTCAGAATCAATTGACAGTAAACTAGTTATTGGTTATCCATACCTGAACCCAATTACAGTTCTGTTTGAAAGGAAGCATTCGGTGGGGACTAGCTGTTGGATAGGTAGCTATGACTGCCACATTTACAAGTTTAAGAATATTCCATCAATTAGGAAAAAAAAGGAAGATGACAACGACTTGGTACTTCTGGTTTGAATCACATTAAATTTATATATTAACTTAGAGAGACAACATTTTTATGATATTCAAGTTTTTCTATTAAGAACATAGGTTTTTCCATTTGCTCCAATCTTATTTAAGACCTTAAAATATTTATACTTGTCTTAATATGAGTCTTTCAGCTTTCTGGTTCAATATACACCCAAATAGTTTAGAGTATTTGTCACAGTTGTGAGTGGAATATTTTTCTAATATCCACTTATAGTTAAAGCCTCTGGGTGGTGCAAATGGTTAAGAGCTTGGCTGCTAACTGAAAGGTTGGCAGTTCAAGCGCACCCATAGGCATCTCGGAAGAAAGGCCTGGCAATATACTTCCAATAAATCACCATTAAAAACCCCATGGAGCACAGTTGTACTCTGACACAAATGGGGCTGTCATGAGTCAGAATCTACTCAGCAGAGGTTGGTTAGTTGGTTAGTTATTTTCAGGATAGAGAAAAGTTACTGATATTTGTACATAACTTTTGCATCCAGCCATTTTCTAAATTACCTTATGAGAGGCAGTATAGTACAGTGTTTAATACCATGGAGTCACACTGCTGGAGACTGAATTCCAGCCCTCTCCTTTCCAGCTGCGTGACCTGGACAAGTTACTTAATCTCTCTGCGCTTTAGTTTCCTTATTTGTAAAATGGATAATAACCTTCGTAAAGGTTGTTATGAGAGTTAAATAAAGTAAATACCTTGAAAACTTAAAACTGTCTGGCATATGGGAAGTTGTATAAAAGGGTTTACTATTATTATTAATTCCAGAAGTTTTTTAAAAAGAGTATCTGGGTTATCTAGGAATACAATCATACCACTAGCAAAAAGAGGTCATTTCATCTCTTCTTTTCCAATGTTTATGTCAATGGACTAATTAAGAGGCACAGTGGGAAAATCTCACCTTTGTTGCCAACTGTGTGGTAAGGATCAGCATAAATCCAAACCCCAAAATGTGGATATTGATCTAGTCCTCATCTGCCCACTTCTCCATCCTTGTCACCAGTTGCCCAAGCAGCACACTCTCTCTCCAACCCTACCCACCCAGAGCTAGATCAGAGCTCACAGTTTAGACATCACAGTCCCTCAGACCAGCTGCCCATGCAGTCCTTCTCTGTCCGACCTTACCCACCTGGAGCTAGATCAGAGCTCACAGATTAGACATCACAGTCCCTCAGACCAGTTGCCCATGCAGTCCTTCTCCGTCCGACCTTACCCACCCAGAGCTAGATCAGAGCTCACAGTTTAGACATCACAGTCCCTCAGACCAACTGCCCATGCAGTCCTTCTCCGTCCGACCTTACCCACCCGGAGCTAGATCAGAGCTCACAGGTTAGACACACAGTCCCTCAGACGAGCTGCCCATGCAGTCCTTCTCCGACCTTACCCACCCAGAGCTAGGTTAGAGCTAGGTCAGAGCTCACAAGTCAGACAGACACCGTCCTTTAGACCAGCGGCCCATACAGCTCTTCTCTGACCCAGAGCTAGGTCAGAGCTCACAAGCTAAAAGGACATTGTCCTTCAGACTGCCAAATAGGCAGCACCAGCCCCATCTGGTTCTCCTTGCCCCTTTGGGTTTGATAATTCACTAGAACAACTCACAGAATTTCATAGAGAGTATACTATACTCACAATCAAGAAATATATGAAGAGATACGGAGGCTGGAGGAATCCCCAAAACGATTGTCCCGAGACAATCTTTAAACCTTAAACCAAAAATATATTCTGAAGTCTTCTTAAAACCAAACAATAGTTTAGCTTAACTAGTAAAGAATGTCTGCCTGAGCGTTGTGCTTTTTTAAGAACTATCTATATGAGATCAAATTGACAACAGCAACTTGAAAGATTAGATAGGAAGCTTAGGGGCCAGTGAGTCTATGTTAATGGGGGAGGAACAGCTAGGAAGAGGAGGGAGAATGTTGTGCAGCTTCAAGAATGTAATCAGTGTCACAGAACTGTACGTATAGAAATTGTTGACTTGGTGTATGTTCTGCTGTGTATATTCTCAACAACAGAAATAAAATAAATTATTTTTACAGTTATAGAGATGGAGAATAGACAAGCAGTTTCCAGGGACTAGAGAAGCAAAAAGAGGGTATGAGTATAAGAGTAAAACACAAAGGAGATCCTTTGTGGTGAGGGAAGAGTTTTGTATCTTGATTTTGGTGGTGGTTATACAAATTTATATATATGATAATATGTCATAGAATTATACACAAATAAATACAAAAAAAATTAGTGCATGCAAAAACTAGTAAAATATGAGCAAGCTCTATAGTCTAGTTAGTTATATTGTGCCAATCAATTAATCCATTTCCTGTTTTGATAATATATTATAGTTACATAAGATGCCATCATTGGGGGAAGCTTGATGATGGGTAACTGGGACATCTCTGTACTATTATTGCAACTTTTAGTAAATCTATAATTATTTCAAAATTACTGGCCAAAAAATTTTTTTTAAAAGATTATGCTATGATGTGGCACTGGAATGAAAAGTTACTGTGAATGCAGAAATTCAAGAAACAGAGCAGTGTAACAGAAATTTGATATTAGTGAAGCAAATTTTGTCATCAGAAGAATGTTCATTTTTCTATTTTCTTGCAAAGCAACAATCAAATGGTTTATAGAACAAAGAAAAACACACACACACCCCAAATTAAACCTATTATGTTTTGCTACTGAGATACATGCAAAAGGACTGTGATGCAATGGAAGATTGCCAAATCTCTTGAAAAAGATAAAAGAAATTCCAAAGCAATCAGAGGTTGGTGTCATCAATTCATGTGTTTTGAAGGACTATCATTAAGATGTCAAACCTTTATTTATCAAAAACTTCTTGCTGAAAGACCTCAAGATTAGGAATGTAGCCAGACTGGCAACTACTGTCTAACTGCACAAAATTGAACAAGTAACTTAACTTCTCCATTCCTCAGTTTCTTTCTCTGCATTGTGGGGTGATAATGGCTCTCTCACAGAACTGTTACTAAATGTGTTATTAAATGAAAACAAAACAAAAAAACTTTCCTGCTGACTTTGAGAAAAAACAATAGTGGACATTCTTCAAGAAATGCTGTATCACAAAAGGACAAATATTGTATGAACTTATATAAAAAGACAAGAAAAGGCAAATGTATAGAGAATAAAGCTTATTAGTGGCTACCAGAAGCTAGAGGGAAGGGGGAAGGGGTGGTTACTGGTTATGGAAATGTCACATTGATTAAGGATAGAGTTGCACAGCCAATTATTATAATTGCTGTCAACAAGTTGTACACCTGTAAAACATTGAATTGGCAAAAGTTGTGTGATAGCTATACTTACAATGACAAAAACAAAAGAAAAAAAAAAGAGTAGCTCCTGAGGCTGCTTATGACAATTAAAAACCTCATGGGATTTGGTTTCTTGGTTTGGAGGTTTAGAGTCACAGTTTCAGGGGACATACCAGTTAATTGGCCCTAATAAAATTTTAGTGGTTCTGTTCTACCTCCTAGTTTGATATGTAGTGCCTGGGGTTTTAAAAGCTTCCAAGCAGTCATCCAAAGCACAACAATTGGTGTTTATTCACCTGGAACAACAGAGGAAGAGGGAGAGTCTGAAATAGGAGAAGGATATAGAATGTGTGATTAATTGCCTCCATGAACAACTGCCTCCTTTGCCATGAGACCAGAAGAACTGGATGGTGCCTGGCTATCATCACCAAACATTTTAATCAAAGATTCCATAGAAGAATTCTGCTCAAAAGGGGAAAAATGCAGAACAGAATTTCAAATTCTCATGAACTCCATACTTCCTGGAGCCATGAAGGTTGGCTGAACCCCTGAAACTATTGCCCTGCGATAATCTTTAAACCTTAAACCAAAAATATCACCTGAAGTCTTCTTAAAATCAAACGATAGTCTACCTTAACTAGTAAAAATGTCTGCCCTGAGTATTATGCTCTTTTAAGAATTATCTATATGGAATCAAATTGACAACAGCAACTCAAAAGATTAGATAGAAAACTTAGGGGGCAGCGAATTCATGTTAATGGGGGAGGAATAACTCAGAAAAGAAAGATAAGAATGGTTACACAATTCAAAGAATGTAATCAGTGTCCCTAAATGGTACGTGTAGAAACTGTTGAACTGGTGTATGTTTTGCTGTGTATATTCTCAACAAAAAAATAAATAAAATCATATTAAAAAATAAAATAAATGCAGCATCTTCAAGGTTCCTGGTGATCAAAGGAAAATAGTGTGTGACAAACACAGACATCAGTAACTCTGAGTCCAGAAATGATAAAGAATGGCTGGACTTTGGATGGGAAGAAGTCTTATCAATACCTAACATGCCTATTTCACTTCTATTTTTTCATCTTAGTGTACATACAGTAATGTATGAGATGAGAACTAACCTAGACTCAGGCCAATCAGAGTGTGACTCTGTGCTTTGTTCACTCATTGGTCTGACTCCCCATCCTGGATCCTGGGAGCCATCCTCTGACTACAAGGGAGTCAGGCTTACTGTGAAGCCAACACATGAATAACAAAGCAGAGAAGCAAGAGAACTTGCCTCCTTGATGACATTGTTGAGCAACAGAATCACTCCCAAGGCAGTTTGAGTTGGGTATTGTCGCAGCGGCGACGGTAATCGAGACGGCGAAGACAGTAACCAACTGCACAACTCTTACAGAGAAGTGGGGCCAGGAGGGTCACTCTGAGGCGTCGACCCCCACTTCAGTCCCAGGAGTTTATTTTATAGTCAATACAGCAATCAATAAGGCAATTTAACAAAACAATGGGCTTTGAGTACAGGCAAGGAAGAAGGAACTCAGGTAAACAAGTCAATCAGTAAAGGGACAATAGGTTTGGGAGAACACATCTGGACAAGTCTTGACATGTTGGAGACAAGTCTCAACATGCTGTGCAGCATAGAGGCCTGTGGGGGCTGCAGTTGTCAATAGTGCAGCCATGTTTAAATGGCATATATCCCCACAGGGTATTCTGCTACTTGCAAAGCTAAGCTTCCTAACTGAATAAAGGCTCAGGAAACGTTAATCGATAGCGCAAATGATGATGAGTCAGGACACTTGGAGGCAGCCCTAATTCCCCAGGCTGGGGTGGAATAATCACACCACCCTTCCCCAATCAGGCACTGATTCACTGTGTCTATAGAGGGTTGACGTTCAACCATTTCAGGAGGTAGCATATGATCAAGAACCAATGGTACTAAAGAAAGAGATCCAATCTACACTGAAGGCATTAGTTAAAAAAAAAAAAGCGCTCCAGGAATTGACTGACTACCAACTGAGATGTTTCAACAAATGGATGCAGCACTAGAAACACTCATTATGCCAAGAAATTTGGAAGACAGCTACCTGGCCAATCAACTGGAAGAATTCCATATTTGTACCCATTCCAAAGAAAGGAGATCCAACAGAAGGCAGAAATTGTTGTACAATATCATTAATATCACGTACAAGTAAAATCTTACTGAAGATCATTCAAAAGTGGTCACAGCAGTACATCAACAGGGAACTGTCAGAAATTTAAGCCAGATTCAGCAGAGGATGTGGAACCAGGGATATCGCTGCTGATGTCAGATGGATATTGGCTGAAAGCGGAGAATACCAGAAACATGTTTACCTGTGTTTTATTGGCTATGCAAAGGCATTCGACTCTGTGGATCATTACATATTATGGATAACATTGCAAAGAATGGGAATTCCAGAACACTTAATTGTGCTCATGCAGAACCTGTACACAGACCAAGAGGCAATTGTTCGAACAGAACAGGGTTTTTTAAGGTCAGGAAAGGTGTTGGGGTTGTATCCTTTCACCATACTTATTCAATCTGTGTGCTGAGGAAAGAATCTGAGAAGCTGGACTATGTATCAAAGAGTGGTGCATCAGGATTGGAGGAAGACTCATTAACCTTCATCATGCAGATGACACAAACTTGCTTGCTGAAAGTGAAGAGGACTTGAAGCACTTATTGATGAAGATTGAAGACCACAGCCTTTAGTATGGATTACATCTCAACATAAAGAAAACAAAAATCTTCACAACTGGACCACTAAGCAAAACACCATGTTGTCAAGCATTTCATTTTATTTGGATTCACAATCAACGCCCATGGAAGCAACAGTCAAGAAATCAAACAAAGCACTGCATTGGGCAAATCTGCTGCAAAAAAATCTCTTTAAAATATTAAAAAGCAAAGATGCCACTTCAAGGACTAAGGTGTGCCTGATCCAAGCCATGGTGTTTTCAATCGCATCATATGCATGTGAAAGCTGGACAATGATAAAGGAAGGCCAAAGAAGAATTCATGCCTTTAAATTATGGTGTTGGTGAAGAAAATTGAATATACCATGGACTTCCAGAATGAACAAATCTGTCTTGGTAGAAGTACAGCCAGAATGCTCATTATAAGCAAGGACGGTGAGACTTTGTCTCATGCACTTTGGACATATTATCAGGAGGGATCAGTCCCCGGAGAAGGATATCATGCTTGATAAAATAGTGTCAGCAAGAAACAGGAAGACCCTCAGATGGATTGACACAGTGGCTACCATTGGCTTAAACATAGTAATGATTGTGAGGACGGTGCAGGACCGGGCAATGTTTCATTCTGTTGTACAGAGGGTTGCGATGAGCTGGAATTGACTCCGTGGCACCTAACAACAACAACAACAACACTGAGGGTTCCAGAAAGTGGGCCCTAAAGGTTTTGCTGTGAAACACAATGTGGAAGTAGAGCATCTTTGTATGACTTAAAAATTAAGAAAGAGCTGAGTTCCAGGCTACTGGAAAACAGGAAGATATTGGGAGCTGATCTATGCACATCTACTTTTGTAGTTCATATGCATTTCTAGATCTTGGTTTACTTTACGCACATCCATGGCATGGGGATGTGGGCCTGAGACAATGACGTTAAGCACCAATTTTTACTTTCTCCTCACCTCCAAGCTAGCTTCTTGCCCAACCGGTCCCACTGAGCTCACACCACAACAGAGCCATCAGCCTCAACAATGATGCTATGGTGCCTGGATCACTGCTGAGCGAGTGGATGAAGCCGGCTGAAGCTAGAGGTGGCTATGAGGCTAGAAGAACCATGAGTCTTCACCGGTATCTGCCTCCTGCTAGCAGTGTTTTCTGCCTGCCCTATGGGATTGTGAGGAGCAGAGAAGTTTCCCAGCCTGTCACAAACCTTCCATTCAACCTTAAATTCTACCCCCAAACTCATAATTTGTGGCTATCCTATCGTCTTTACGGCACTAGAATTATTTTTCTCTTTAAAACTTGGCAGGTTTTTTGCTTTGTTTTTGTCTTTGAGCTTCATATGTAAGTTTTCCTGTGTCTGCCTGCCCATAACTTATTCCTGTGGTCTGATGGCTGTCTTTTAAAGAGTTCAGCCTGTGCCTCTTGGGCAAAAAGAAAATTAGGAGTGTGAGGAACATGTTAATTAGCTATCAGATCTAGCCTGTTTTTGAAGTTCAGAGCTTTGGAATATCACAGAAGTGTAAATAAAATCATGGCTTATTGCATTTAGTTAGTGAGTGCATCACAGTGGAAGCCTCTATCCCAACCCCTGGAGGGCTTTGACATTAATAGTCCATGTCTGGGGCCTGTGCCAAGGACTCAGCTTCGCGTTTTCTTCTACCTGGTCTCCTTCTCTGCAAACTTCCCTCACCTTTGACCAGACACCCTATTCCAGCAGGAGAGTGAGTCTCCCCCCGACCCCACCCGGCTTTCACAGGGTACTGTCAAGTAGTCAAAATGCATACTCTGTCAAAATAGAAAGCAAAGAGATTTAGTGAAGGTTCAAGGGGGCTCTAACCAGGAAACATGCAGCTCACAAAGAGAAACCAGGTGCTCCAAGAAACTGAAGGCGAATAGCAGACAGATTTCCCCTGCTGTCCGCAAGTAGAGCGCTCTTGTGAAATCTTTTGTAAGCCAAAATGGTATAAAGCAAAGAAGCAGTTACCATTAGTTTACGTGGAAAAATTTTTTAGCCTTCCCAGACCCCAAAATTAACCTACCAAATCCTAGCAAATGACACATAAAACCCCTGCGAGCCTGCTTAGGCTTTTCTGGTACCTTAGGACAGAACTTGCCGATGGATGCACAAAATAAACCAAAGCTGCGGCGGCTTGGTGCTGAGATGCTGAGAGTGGCTCCCGGGGAAGGAGCCTGGCGCCAGCTCTCTGCAAAACAGATGCTGTAAGCTGTTTCTGTTCTTTTGCCTTTTTTTGCAAAAGTGAAAAATCCTCTTTGAATTTCTTTCGGTTATCAAAAACAGGTACTAATGTAGGTCTTTCAGAAGATCGAAGTGGTGAATGCCTGTATTTATATAATGGAATCAGGGACTTAAATATTATCTTTGTGATTGGTTTTCGAGCATTTAGGGGAAGTGGGCGGTGGGATAATTGGAAGCAGGGATCATAAGGTGATTGGCTTAAGGTGGATCTATCGGCTTCTTAGATGGGCTATTACTGAAAACTGCAGAGGTACGAGGCTATAGGGGGGCTTACAGGGTGATCACAAAACAATCACAAGGCATTTTTCTGAAGACATTCTGTTAAAATAGCTTTCTCAAGCCAACCATTTCCTGGGGGTAACTTGTGCAGATTTCTGATAAGCTATTTGCGTCAAGACCCTCTGGGAAAGTTCTGTCAACATCCCTTCTTATTCAATCACAGAGAAAAACATTTCCTTAGCTGCATGATTTAAGTCTGTTCAAAGGTTACTGTAGGGTGTAAGCAGAAGTCAAAGGAGTTACAGCAAGACGAAGCAGGGACTCAGACCTAGGTCAGCCATTCTAGTAATGTCAGGTGCCTCAGTTTTGGGGCTCCCGTGCAGTAGGAAGGAGAAAGCTCCTCTAGGAGTAAATTGTCTTCTTACCACTACACCCACATTGTACCAAATTATTCCATATGTTTTCTGGCCTTTGACTCAGATGCCTGCTCCTTCAAGAAGTCTGAGTGATCACTCAAGCTGAAACCTCTCACCCCCCAGTCTAGAGCCACCCTTTCTTCCGCACATTTCCCAAGCACATCTCCTGCCAGCCCTGGGCTGGGCTCTGCGGTCCCAGCCTGGTCAGATAGATAGACCTCTTGGATCAGGGGTGGATTAACCACAATATGCCCCGGTTTACAATAAGGAAGGTGAAACTGTGCCCTAGAGATTATTAAGTAAGCACGATTAAGCCCGTGCGTACCTTGCTTATTGGCTAATCCGCCCCTGCCTTGGATAGACTCTATAAGTCCAACTGCTGCTGTAAATCCCATGGAAGGTGAAGTCAGGGTAGGAGGTCAGGGAGCAAATACCGGAAACCTTTGGACTTGAACTACCAGGGCGGGTATTCAGTGAAGGAGCAGGAAGGGCACTGCAGGCAGATGGAGGACTCTGACGGCTGGGCCAGTCGGCAGCTATTTTCCTTTAGGGCACACTGTCCTGTGACCGGTCTTCCCGTTCTTCTAGATGTCTTTTAAGTCTTGTTTTGTGAGTCAGCTCTTCCTATTTCTGAAACTGGGCTCTCTCAGTCACTACTTTTGTAAAACAGCCTGGGCACTTATAATAGAGAAGTGAATGAATGAGCGAATGCATGAATGAATGAACGAACTAACAAGTGAGTAAGCGTGGGCCTAACTAGCCTAGGGTTGCTCAGTTTGAGGCAAGCGTTAAAAATAAAATCTTGTATTAATTCAAAAGAGTAACACAATATATGATTGCTTTATGATTTAGTCCTGTCAACCATTTGCAAACTGGGGCAATGTTCTCCTGCAAGAGGACACCGCTTCCAGGGAATGGAGATCTCACAGAGACTTAAATAATTGTTGCTCAATGAATACAAGTTTCCCCTGCGATGAAGTACCTCCTGGTTAGTGAGTTAGCACTAGAAGTAACTCCTAAAAATGTGGCCCTTTACCCTTTTGTAGTTATGAGACCCTTTGAAATTAAAATTAAGGAAGCCAGTTTTTTTTCATTTAAATCACAAGGTAATGGGTTTGTTATTGACTGCTCTCTTCCAGCAGGGGGGAAAAAAGTTTAACCCTGGTGCAAAGTCGGTTAGCAACTTTGGTGGAAAAAAAAAGGCTAGTGAAGCTGCAGGCAAGATCCGTTTAGGGTCAGGTATTTTTAGGCTCGTGGGTAAGAAAAAATCTCTTGAAATAAAAGTAAACTATTTTTAGTAAATTTTTTTTCATAGAAGTCAGGCAACATCCCAGCAGTCAGTACAGACACTCGCCACCGATGCCACCCTCCGCCGAGTGGCCAGCATTTCGGGGTGAAAGAGAAAGTGGTGAGGGGTTGGAGGTTGGCGATTCTGAATTTGTTCCTAAAGCCTGAAGATGCACTCATTGGAATGCGTGGGCACTGAAGATTGCCTCTCCCCACTGTTAAAAAAATAATAATAATAATTGAAACCCAAATAAATTAAAGCATAGGGTTTATTCGAGCAGTTATTCTGTATGTATATAGGGAGACCACTTTGTTTCCAAAAAAAAACAACTAACTGGAGGGAGGTACGTTAGTTTCAACGAAACTTTTAAACAGAAGCAGTTGCATAGAAAATCAATTATTGGCTAATCCTAACGTGATTGATTGAACCATACCACACCCCCTTACTGAGACCATCTGGCATCAGGTTACGCGGTGGTCTCTGGCTCAGGGGAAGGGGAGAGGGACCCTTCTTTCATTTGCGCAAATCTTCGGTGTAGTCCGGAGGTTTAAAATGACAGAAACCAAAATCCAGTGCCACCAAGTCGATTCCGACTCACAGTGACCCTATAGGACAGAGTAGAACCTCAATTATTCAGGTGACAGAAGGCACCTCAATTATTCATGGAATTCCAAGGGTTATCTCTCAGGAACCCGTTGCCATCCAGTCGATTCCGACTCATAGTGACCTATAGGACTGAGCAGAACTGCTGCATAGGGTTTCCAAGGAGCAGCTGGTGGATTCGAGCTGCCCACCCCTTGGTTAGCAGCCGAACGCCTAACCACAATGGAAATTACCTTAAGTTACATTCTTTGCATTAGATAAACTCTGAGGTAGTTTATGGCTAACAAATACCTTTGTCACAAAGGGACGTTTGCAAAGACTTAATCACTGAGTCAAACTGGGCCTCAGTTTCCTTATTATTAACACCTCTCCAAAAAAAAAAAAAAAAAAAACAGCTTAGAAGCACGCCGAGGACTGAAGGTGACCGCCCAGGCTACAAGACAGCCGCTTCCAGACTCTGCGGGCAGTCCAGACCTCCTTTCTGCCCGCAGTCACCGACTCGCGGAGGACTGAACTGAAACCAGCCTCGTATGAACCAAGAACAAGGCCCCGGCAGGACCCGCCCGGTGAGCAGCGGCGATCGGACCTCTGCTCCGGCGGGCAGCGGCGCCCAGGCTCGGCACGGCGGCGGTCTGGAGCTCCTCCACCGCGCGCCAAGATCCTCCACCGCGCGTGGGGACTCTCAACCCGGACCGCAGACCCGAGCTCCGCTCGCGGGGCCGGTCACGTGGGCGGGGCGGGGCCCGGGAGGCGGAGGCGCAGGCGCGAAGCTGCGCAGGCGCGGGGTCCGCCCCTGGGACCCCAATCCCAGCAGGTTTCCCCAGGGCTGGCGCCGGGTGCCAGGCGCGAGACCAGACGGAACGGGAGCGCCGGCAGTAGTGCTGCGCGCGGGGCCCTGCGAGGCAAGTGACGTCCGCGAAGGCTGGGTCCGCCGAGGCGCAGGTGAGGAAACCGAGGCACGGTGGGGTGCTGGGACCAGCCGGCGGTGGCGGGTTTGTTAGGTGCTCAGCTTATGAAGTCCGCCCCTCGGCCGCGTGGTGCTCCCTCGGAGCCGGCCAGGCGCGGGCGCACCTGCCGGCCTAGAGACGAGACCGCTCGTGGAGAGCAACGCCCCCTCCGGTCCGGGCTGCGCGGTCCGTGGGAACTCCCGGCCGGGCTGCAGTCTGTGAACGAGGCGGGCAGCACCACCGGCCGTGGGACGGGGCTGAGGACGGGGCGAGCCCGGGCTGGGCCCTGGCCGTCCTCGTCTCTGCCAGCGCGGGTCGAGTGTTCGCGGGGCGACGGGGCGAGCTGTTCTAGTTTTCTTCAGCGTCTCAGAGACGCACACCCCACTCCTGCCCAAGTTGCAAACTCGTCACTTAAAATTGGGAGGATCCAACGCTAAGGTTTAAAACCAGGCGCTGGGGTTTGGGGATGTAACGGTGAACACGGCGGGGAAGGGAGGGGATGGTGGAGGTGGTCCCAGGCCCCTACCCCAAGTTAAGGCGGCCTGACAAGGCTGTGTGCAGGAGCCTCTTCTTACCGCACCTTGCTGGTTCCACAGCCCGATTAGCCAGATCCCAATTTAGTTCTTGTTCTTTTTTTTAATTTTAATGTATTTTCCTTTGAGCCTGGCAGATGATAAAAAAGGAAAATAATTACTCGTGGTTTATTTTGAAAAGCATTGCCCAGGAGCCAGCTCGTAGTCTTCCATGCTCCTTCTCAGCCCTGGAGACTGAGAATTGGGATTCAGAATGTGAACCCTGCCTCCTTGGAGCATACCCGGTCATCTGAAATCCTCCATTTTGTGTACAAACACTGCCAGGTCCTGTGCCATCCTCACAGTCATTGCTGTGTTTAAGCCCGTTGTTGCGGCCACTGGGTCAGTCCATCTCCTTGAGGGACTTCCTCTCTTTAGCTGACGCTGCTTTATCAAGCATGATGTCCTTCTCCAGGGACTGGTCCTTCCCAATAACATGTCCATAAACGTGAGACAAAGTCTTGCCATCCTCGCTTCCAGAGAGCATTCTAGCTGTACTTCTTCCAAGAGAGATTTGTTCGTTTTTTGGGCAGTCCATGCTATATTCAATATTCTTTGCGAACACTCTAAGTCAGAGGCATCAATTCTTCGGTCTTCCTTATTAATTGTTCAGCTTTCGCATATATATGAAGTGATTGAAAATGCCATGGCTTAGTTCAGGTACACCGTAGTCCTCAAAGTGACATCTTTGCTTTTTAACACTTTGAAGAGGTCTTTTGCAGCCAATTTTCCCAGTGCGTACATTGTTTGATTTCCTGACTGCTGCTTCCATGGGTGTGGATTGTGGATCCAAGTAAAATGTAATCCTTGACAACTTCAGTCTTTTCTCCATTTATCATGATGTTGCTTACTGGTCAGTTGTGATGATTTTTGTTTTCTTTATGTTGCGGTATAATCCATACTGAAGGCTGTAGTCTTTGATCATCATCAGTTAGTGCTTCAAGTCCTCTTCACTTTCAGCCAGCAAGGTTGGGTCATCTGCATAACACAGTTGTCACTGAGTCTTCCTCCAATTCTGATGCCACTTTCTTCTTCATATATTCCATCGTCTTGGATTATTTGCTCAGCACACAGTTGAATAAGTATGGTGAAAGGATACATCCCTGATGCACAACTTTCCTGACTTTATATCATGCAGTATCCCTTTGTTCTGTTCCATCGACTGCCTGTTGGTATATGTACAGGTTCCACATGAGCACAGTTCAGTGTTCTGGAATTCCCATTCTTTGCAACGTTATCTGTAATTTGTTATGATCCACACAGTCATATGCCTTTGCATAGTATAGTCAGTAAAACACTGGTAAACATCTTTCTGACATTCTCTGCTTTGAACCAGGATCCATCTGACATAAGCAATGATATCCCTGGTTCCACGTCCTCTTCTGAATCTGGCCTGAATTTCTGCAACAGCCGCTTTTGAATGATTTTCAGCAAAATTTTACTTACATGTGATATTAATGATATTGATAATTTCCACGTTCTATTGGATCACCTTTCTTTGGAATGGGCATAAATATGAATCTCTTTCAGTCAGTTGACCAGATAGCCGTCTTTCAAATTGCCTGGCATGGATGAGTTAGCACTTCCAGCGCTGCATCTGTTTGTTGAAACATCTCAGTTGGTATTCCGTCAATTCCTGGAGCCTTGTTTTTTGCCAGTGCCTTCAGCGCACCTTGGACTTCTTCCTTCAGTACAGTTGGTTCTTGATAGCTCCTGAAGTGGTTGAACATTGGCCAAATCTTTTTGATACGGTAACTCTGTGTATTCCTTCCATCTTCTTTTGATGCTTTCTGAGTCATTCAATGTTTTGTCTGTAGAATCCGTCAACGTTGCAACTCGCGGCTGAAATTTGTTTTTCAGTTCTTTCAGCGTGAGAAATGCCAAAAATGTTCTTCCCTTTCGGTTTTCTAACTTCAGGTCTTTGCACATGTCATTATAATACTTTACTTTGTCTTCCTGAGCTGCCTTTTGAAGTCCGTTCAGCTCTTTTACTTTGTTTCTTCCTTTCGCTTTAGCTACTCGATGTTCAAGAGCAAGTCTCAGAGTCTCTTCTGACATCCGTTTTGATCTTTTCTTTCTTTCCTGTCTTTTTAATGGGCCTTTGCTTTCTTCATGTATGGTGTCCTTGATGTCCTTCCATAACTTGTCTGGTCTTTGGTCATTAGCGTTCAGTGCATTCAGTGTGTTCTTGAGGTAGTCTCTAAATTCAGATGAGATATACTCAAGGTTGTATTTTGGCTCTGGCTGACTTGTTTTAATTTTAGTCAGCTTTAACTTCAACTTGCATCTGAGCAATTGATCGTCTGTTCCATCTGTTCCGCAGTTGGCCCCTGGCCTTGCTCCGACACTGATGATATCGAGCTTCCCTATCATCTCTTTCTGCAGATGTAGTCGATTTGATTCCTGTGTATTGTATCTGGCGAGGTCCACGTGTATAAAAAATCAAAAATCAAACCCATTGCCTTCGAGCTGATTCTGAGTCATAGCAACCCTATAGTCACCATTTATGTTGTTGAGTAAGTCATTTATGTTGTTGAGTAAGTCATTGGTCTTACAAAATTCTATCATGCAATCTCCAGCATCATTTTTATCACCAAGGCCATATTTTCCAGCTGCCAATCCTTCTTTGTTTCCAGCTTTCACATTCCAATCACCAGTAATTGTCAGTGCATCTTAATTGGATGTTTGATCAACTTCAGACTGCAGAAGTTGGTGAAAATCTTCAATTCCTTCATCTTTAGCATTAGTGGTTGGTGCGTAAATTTGAATAATAGTCGTATTAACTGGTCTTCCTTGAGGGTAATGGGTATTATCCTTTCACTGACAGCACAGTACTTCAGGATGGATCTTGAAATGTTCTTTTGGACGATGACTGCGATGCCATTCCTCTTCAATTTGTCATTTCTGGCATAGTAGACCATATGATTGTCCAGTTCAAAATGGCCAATAGCAGTCTGTTTCAGCTCACTAATGCTGCTTCTTGGAAACCCCATGGGGCAGTTCTGATCTGCCCTGTGGGGTCACTATGAGTCGGAATCGACTCAGTGGCACACAATAGCAACAAAAATGCCTGGACTTCAATCTTTAGGCGTTCCTTTTCATATTTGTTTTTTCTTTCTTTTTTTTATTTATTGTGCTTTAGGTGAAAGTTTACAGAACAGATTAGTTTCTCATTCAAAAATTTATACACAAATTGTTTCATGGCATTGGTTGCAATCCCTGCATTGTGTCAGTACTGTCCCCCTTTCCTTTTCTACCCTGGGTTCCCTGGTTCCATTCGTCCAGTTTTCCTTTCCCTTCCCACCTTTTTGTCCTTGTGTTTGGGCAGGTGTTACTCACTTGGTCTTGTATACTTGATTGATCTAAGAAGCACATTCCTCATGGGTGTTATTGTTTGTCTTATAGGCGTGCGTAATCTTTGGCTGAAAGGTGAACGAGTGGCTTCAATTGTGAGTTAGAAGGGTGTCCAGGGGCCATAATCTCGGATTCCTGCACTTTCTGTCAGACCAGTAAGTCTGGTCTTTTTTGTCAATTTGATGTTTTGTTCTGCATTTTTCTCCTGCTCTGTCTGGCACCCTGTGTTGTAATCCCAGTCAGAGCAGTCTATAGTAGTAGCCAGGCACCATCTAGTTCTTCTGGTCTTCTAGGCTGTGGTTCATGTGATCCATTAGTCTTTTGGACTAATGGCACCTTGAGTCTTTAGTTTTTTTCACTCTCCTTTGTGCCAGAGTAGAAAAGAACGATAGTTGTATCTTAAGGTGGACGCTCGCAAGCTTTTAAGACCCCAGACACTACTCACCAAAGTAGGATGTAGAACATTGTCTTTAAGAACTATGTTTTGTCAGTTGATATAGATGTCCCCTCCTCTTCACTTTTGACAACTTCCAATTTTCCTAGATTCGTACTTGGTACGTTCCACCTTCCAATTATTAATGGATGTTTGCAGCTGTTTCTTCTTACTTTGAGTTGTGCCACATAGGCAAATGAAGGTCCCGAAAGCTTGACTCCATCTCCGTCATTAAGGTCGACTCTACTTTGAGGAGACAGCTCTTACCCAGTCGTATTTTGAGTGCCTTCCAACCTGAGAGGCTGATCTTCTGGCACTATATCAGACAGTGTTCATAAGGTTTTCACTGACCAGTTTTTTCAAAAGTAGACCACCAAGTCCTTCTTCCTAGTCTGTCTTAATCTGGAAGCTCTGCTGAAACCTGTCCACCAAAGGTGACCCTGATGGTGTTTGAAATACTGGTGGCATAGCTTCCAGTATCACAGCAACACACAAGCCACCACATACGACAAACTGACAGTCAAGTGGTGGATTCTGATGCTTATCCTCCCTGTGTGACAGTAGAACTGCCCCGTAGTTTCCTAGTTTATAATCTACAGGAGCAGATCACCAGGTTGCTTCTCTTACAGAGCAGCTGGTGGGTTTGAACGGCTAACCTTTTGGTTTGCAGCTGAGTGCTTAACGATTGTGCCACCAGAGTTCCTTATTTTAGGGTTAGTCATTGGCTAACGTAGAAACGAGTAAGAATCAGAAAAATTATACCTCATGTTTATGTCATTTTGCAGCTTACAAAACAGTTTCTACGCGTTTAATCCTTTGATTCTCACAGTTCTGTAGGAGATATTTCAAGAATCGTCCCTGTTTACTGACGCCATGTACAGATTCATATGGCTAATCGGAATTTGAGTTGATCTTCATTGTTCTTCGTCTGATGCACTTCGCATTTCACCCCCCTTTGTAAGGACGTGCCATTCACTTGCTATCTCTTGCTCCTAAAGAGAGACAGAAATCGTTTCTCAGGAGTGTTTTATCAGCGGTCACCTAAATGGCACCCAGGAAGGGTTGGTTAGGACTGGAATTCTGTGGCTCTCAGCCCCAGGGTCTCAGGATCCCTGAAATAATGTAGCTCTCATGCCCGCTGGGCATTTGCCTCTTTGTGAAATGTTGACCAGAGATTCCGAGTCTCCCGCCTGAGGCTTGTGTGACAAGAGCTGTGGGGAGGCCCCCGGAGGGAGCCAGCCTCACCTCTGAGCCCTGTAGCCTCTAGCCCAGGGAGAGTACAGCTGGGCTGTGCCCTTTGCCTTCTCTGGCACTGCCGACACAGAAGGCAGGGCTGGCAGCTGCTGAAGGAACGGCAAGGAGTGAACTGTGGAGTGGACGGTCGGGCCAGAGGCTCCCACCAGACCTAGAACTTCAGCCAGGAGGCAGGACTGCAGGGGCACGGCTGGAGAGCGCTTTCGTGTTTCGTGTCTGTTATGCTTCACCGTCAGGAGTTAATGAATCTAAGCCCTGCAGAGAAGAGAGAATGCTGCCTTCAGTTCTGTAGTGCTTCACCACGCTTCACATTGCTCATCTCATGTTCAGAGTGCCCTTGTTTTTAAGAAGAAGCTACTGAGGCTCCAAGGGACATGGTGACCTCTCAGGGTTGAAGAGTGAGAACCCAGGTTTTCTGCCCTGAAGCCCAGTGTCTTTTATGGTATCAACCTTGCCCTCCTGCCCACAGCCATGTGACATAACAGAGCTGGCATTCTGAGCCCAGACAGGAGGCTGTACAAGCGAGGGGCACAGTGGCCACATCTGCTGGGGTCTCTGCAGCTTCAGGCTCACCAGTAAAAGGGAAGGGCCTCTCCCAGTCCCCACTGGGTCACCCTTAGCAGTGTCTCAGTTTTCCAGTAGCTGACTGTTCTGCTTTCAGCATCTGTTCAGGACTTTCTGAATCTGGCATCTGAGAGGAGGGCTGGTCCCAAGTCGGGCAGACAGTCATCCCAGGGAGCAAAGCAGGGAGTTTTAGACGGGGAGTTGGGGAGGGCTCACTGCAGGTGGCCAGTGCCGTGGTGGGGGTATTGGTGGTTCGGTGGTAGAATTCTTGCTTTCCATGTGGGAGACCTGAGTTTGATTCCTGGCCAATTGTCGGTGAAGCTTCCAGCTAAACTGGACTAAGAAGAAAGGCCTGACAATCTACTTCCAAAAATCAGCCAGTGAAAACCCTGTGGATCACTGCAGTCTGATCTACATCCAGTCTTGGGGATGGTTCAGGACCGGGCAGTGTTTTGTTCTCTTGTGCACGGGCCACCATGAGTCGGGCCGATTCAGCGGCAGCTACCAACGCTTCCGTGGCACTTGCAGGCATCTGCTGTGCTTGGGGGCCCTGGGGGCCTCTGTCATCAGGCTGCTAAACCAGCATTTTTAAGCCTGCTTCTTTGTCGTCCAGAATTGGCAGTGCCTCATTACTAAAGGGAGCAGAGGTGGAGAATGGCTTTTCAGTCATATGAGTAAGGGCTTTGGTTTCTAAGCTGCTTGAAAAGGACCAGGCTTGGGAGAGGCTGGTGTCCCTCTCGTTGCCAGGTTTTCCTGGCCTGGTTCAGGAGGCGTCCTGCTCTGAGCCCGCCCTCTGAGGGCCCCCTTCCTGAGCCCCACCCCCACAGCGTTCCAGCCTCTGGGTGCTTCCCCTGGTGGCCTGGCCTGGGGGCCCTGGCTGGCTACCTGGGACCAGGAGTGTCCAATGCAGTATAAACAGCCACGGGAGACCCTGACCCCAGTGCTGGCGTAGCCGTTGGCACCCGCCCACCCCCCACCCGTGTGACCATGGACTAGTCGGCCCCTTCTCTGGGCCTTAGTTTCCGCAGAGGGGTTGAGCAAGAACACTGCAGGAAGGAGAGAGGAACAGCAGAGAGCAGAGAAGGAAGGGAAGCGTTCTTTCCAGCCGTGTTCACTGAGGGCCTGAGGTCAGCACCCTTTTCTTGCTTCTCCCTCTCTCTGCCTCAGGCCGGCTAATTCTGAGGAGGGAGGATCCCCTGGGTGGGGCTGGGCTGGTGTAGCTTTGATGTTTGGGATATGGCACTGTCTCTACTTGCTTCAGATATGCATTAACCCCCAGATGCTGCCCAGAGGCAGCTCCCTGAGCTGGCAGTCAGTCCAAGGGAGGAGGCAGGCAGTGAGGGCGTGCATACCCAGCAGGACGGCAGTATGCGGGGTGCTGTCACAGCCTTCTGGACATCAGACCCCTGTAGCTGCGATCACGTGGTGCTTTAGAGGCGAGAGTACCTTGTGGATTTTCTAGTTCCTTCCTCTGTACAGATGAGGAGACCTAGGCCCAGAGTGTGTTTGTAGCTTATGTCAGATCATCCTGCCTGTGAGCAGTGGAGCTGGGACCCATCCAGAGGTCTCCTAAGCCCCAGGCCTGAGTGTTTTCTGTGAGGTTATTCTGTCTAGAATGACCTTCCTTAGTTCCAGCTCTGCCTCACTGTGGTATCTGAAGAGTGAAATTCAGATCACTTCTTTAAGCATTGAATGCCTGCTAATTACAGGATCTGCATTCAGTACTGGGGAAGAAAGAACAGGTAAGACCACAGCCCCTGGCCTCAGGTTGCACGAGCATATTGTGGAGCCGGCCACATAATAACTAAAATACAGAGTCCGTTTGCTTGTACAACACAAAGGTGCGTGTGTGCACACATGCACGCACACTATGTAATCAGAGTGGCTGTAGTTGGAGGCTTTCGGGAAAGGCTTTGGAGAGAGTATTATTTGTTCTGGGCCTTGCAAATAAAGAGGCATTCAGCTGGTTGGCCTGGGTGAGAGGGCATTCTGGGTGAAGGAAACAACACATTTGTCAGTGTGGAGGCTTGACAGCACATGTTGTGGTCCTTGCACCTTGAGTGGTCTGATGGGCCGTGAAGTGACAGGGAAGAGGCCAGACTGTGGGACTGAGGCTAAGCGGTGAGGGGCCCTGCCGGTTGTGCTGGGGTTCAGTGTCCGCGAGGGCCTGGAAATGTGGGACGGTGCGTTGGGATCGCTCTGGCGACAGCATGGAGTGTGAGCTATAGAGGACGAGACTGGAGCCGAGCCAAGGCCAGTTCTGCCATTACTGAGACAGGCCAGGTGGGGCTGGCTTGGACGGCAGCAGTGAGGTCTAGAGGAGGGTGGGTCGCATACACATTTTATAGGATGGACAGAACTCGGTGACTGGTGAGATGTGGGCAGAAGGGAGGAAGAAGAGTGAAATGTGGCTCGCAGTTTCTGGCTGTGCCGTTTGCTCACCTTGGAGACTCTGAAAGAGAAGCTGATTTGGAGGCGGTCAGTTTTGGACACGGTGCAGCTAAGTTGCTTGCAGAACCTGCAAGTGGAAACTTTGGGTCAAGAATAGCAATAGGGACTTGGAAGTCAGTGGCAAGGTGTGGTGGACGCCCTGGGAGTAGGTGGGTCGTCCAGGAAGGGCGTGTGGATGGAGAGGAGCCATTGACGTGGCAGAAGGAGAAAACGCAAGGGAGGTGAAGGACGGGTGGCAGATGAGGGGCCTCTGGAGCTGCTGGCGACTTCCTGGGAAAGGGCCCCAGGAGCCATGGAGAAAGGGACGGCACCCCTGCTTACACACCATATGAGGTGCGTGTGTTCACACGGGAACGCACACTGTGTCATCAGCGGCGGGGGGCAGCTGACTGTCAGGGCGCTGTACTGTGGGCTCTGCTTCACTGGCTGCGCGGGGTATCAGAGCGGGAGGCTGCTAGCACTCGGTAAGTGTTACAACCTGCATAACTGCCAGTGACTCAGAGCTTTGCTCAAGTGTTTGAAGGGTTGGGGGGCCCTGGCAGGTCCCCACTCTGATGTTTCCTGGAGATTGACTGTTGGGAGCTGGAGGAGTCCCGGGCTTCTGAGTGACCTGGTCCCATCTGTGGAGTGCCTGAGCTCTGAGCGCCCTCGCTGATGCCTGCCTGCCTCGTGCCCACTCCCCCTCGCTGTGAGTCAGCCTCTGTCAGCAGGAACGGGTGTTAATGTTGCGGATGGTTTGAACTGCCTGAGCTTGGGGATGAGGGGCAGGTATATGCTCGGAGGGGAGGTGTCTGGTGAATCAGAGGTGACAGTGAAGAGATGAGCCGGACATGGAAATGTGGTGGGGTGCGTAGATGTGAGGAGGAACCAGGAATGAGCAGACTCCAGGGGGAGCTGGCTTTGATGGAATCGGGAGATGTCACTGGGAGCTCTAGGAGCCTTAGTACCCACCTTGCCCGGCACCCCTCCTCCCCCCAGTTTTGGATTTGAGGGAAATGAGGCCTGGGGCGGGATGGAGCCGCCTTGGCCCAGGGAACGTAGCTGTCCTGCACCCCCATGCTCACCCCAGAGCAGAGCTGCCACCCTGAGCTGCCACAGCTGTTGTTATCTGTGGTCTTCTGGCTTCACCTTCTGTGGGAGAGGACCGAGCAGATAGCTGCGGTGGGGAACTGAAAACTGGCTTCATCAGGTGGGGGCTGTGTCTTCTGTAAACAGCCTTGCTGTTATCTTTCAGAGAAACTGACCCTTTCCGTAGCATAGAGAGGGGAGGGAAGAAAAGGGACATCTGTTGTATGGTAAATTTCCTTTAGAGTAAATACAGTTTGACTATTCGATAACTCAAAAACTAAGTTGGTCTTCTTTCTCTTTGAGACAAAGGGGCTCATACCCTTTGATGTGCAGAAACCCTCTCCTGAAGGTATAAGAGTCAAGGTGTGATGGGAAAGACCGGGAGATCTGGGCCCAAGGACTGCTGCTTGCTGGCTCTGTGAACTTCTCTGAGCCTCCATGCTGTCAGGGTAAAACACAATCATCTGCACCACAAGACTGCTGTGCAAGTCAAACTAGGACACGTACCTCTGGCAGCACTCAGTGTGTGCTGGTTTGCTGAGGCCCGTGTGGAAGGGCGTTGTCTCGTTGAGATACTGAAGCTCTCTGCCCCTCTCTCGGGTGGGTAGCTGTGTGCCCTCACTGTGAAGCAGGGTTCCGTGGGCACACTCTAGGGCATGTTGAGATGAGAATGCTTTGTAGCTTTGGGGGCCCTTGGCCCAGGGGCTGGCCCTGCACCCTCTCACTGGTGTTCACTGCTCCCGCCCAGCAGAGGAGCCTGCTGTGAGGCCCACTGGGCAGCCCACCTCTCATGCCTAGTCCTGGTAGCACTGTCACATCCTAATGCTGCAGGCCTGAGGGTGAGGGCCACCAAAGGGCCAGTTCTCTGCTCACACTCGCTGCAGCGCAGCCAGGGGGTGGAAAGCAAGGCTCCAGGTAGTGTTGAAGCTCACCTCTCGCTCACCTGTCCTTGAATGTGAGGGGTGGAGGGGACCACTGGAACATGGACGTTTGAGTTCTCAGGGTGCCTTCGGCACAGATGTCTATCCCCCAGTCAGCCTGCTGCTTAGCCCAGGCCCTTCCCAGCCCTCTCCTCCTGCCCCTGAGTCCTACATCTGCCCCCAAACCACTTCCCTCTGTGTCCTCCTGTGTCTGCCCAGGCCAGACATTACTGCATCTCATCCCCACATGCGCATAGTGGCCCCAGTGCCTCGCCTTCCCACCGGCATTTCTGTTATTTATGTACTAGGTCTGCATCTCCTTGAGAATTGTGTATCATTTAGTTTTGTGTCCTCCCAAAGTGCTATTTAAGAAAGGGGGACAGTGAAGGTCCTTGAACTTCTGGAAATGCACTGATGTGTCCCATGAGTGGACATGAACCCTCTTGTATGGCAGATCTACATTGGCCTTTGTGTGCTCACTCAGAGGCGTTTATCAGATCTGATCAGGGACCCAGCCATGTGTTCTGAGTCATACACGTCAGGATGCCAGGGAGGCTTTGGAAGTGCATAAAGGTAGATTGTTCCAGGCTCCGGGGAGTCTCCTGTTTACAGCAGGTGAGAGACGTGGTTTCCCCCCAATTGTTCTGTGAGCTGTAATCCAGTAAGGTGTAACCTGGCCACATAAAGAGATTGGAGCAGGCCCATTGAAGGTTCTTTCCTGCGTGACCCAAAACTTTGGCCTTCCATCAGTTTTCGTCTTTGCCATCAATTCTAAATTCATGTCAGACACACTGACAGCAGGCCCTGTGCCGGCCATCAGAGATTCGGGGTGAGGAACGGACGAATGTGGGCCCATGTCAGTTTGTCAGACACGTTGGAAGGGTCGTGGGTGAGGTGTGACACACAAGAGAGGAGGCAGTGAATAAACACCTCTCGGGCTGGGAGTAGGGGGTGGGCAGGGTTCCGCAGGCTTCCTGAAGAGGCGTCTGGGTCTTGAGACTAGAACAAGGTGGGGCCTGCAGGCAGTAGCATGGAGATATGTTTGTGTCTTTGTGTTACTAGAACCATGGCTGCCCTCCCGCAGTGACCTGGGGAGTGAGTAGGGCCTAGCTGTCCAAGGCCAGCCTGCCCCAAAGGCTGTACTTTATTCTGTGGCTTATGGCCAGCCAGGCACGAAATCCTGCATGCTTTCCTCTAGGACTAAGCTTCTCAGACTTTAGTGTGCATGTGAACTGCCTGCTGATCTGAAGAAAAGGTGGTGTGGAGTGCCACGGTTCCGATGTGGGGCTGTGGAGTGGTTTCTGACGAGGCCTCAGGTGACGCCAGGGCTGCGGTCCAGGACCATGGACTCCCAGCAGAGTCCCTCCAGTCTAAGATTCCAGCCCACCCTCACCACACACGCACTGGCCTCCCCACCTTTTCCTCTCCTGAGATGCCAAGTTCTTCTTTCTTCAATGCTGTTTTCATTTGATCATCCCCTGCCTGGAAACTCCCTTTTATTTCCTGACTGAACTGCTCAGGCCGGCATACTCTAGTCTGTCCTGCTCTTTCCCCACAAGGTCGCCATCACTGAGCTACTCCCACCCCGGCCTCATGGCGGTGGGCCCCTGGCAGCTCCCTCCCTTGGCATCTCACAAGGATTTCTAGGCCTTTGCTCAGTCCTTTAGAAGAATTCTCTTCTCAGCCAGCTCTTGCAAGGGAGAGGTGAGCGTGAGGCTAGTTGGGCTGCCCACCCATGCACCCAGGCTTCTCCTCAGTGAATCAGACTGGTCCTTAGGGAGGAAGGCCCCAGTATAAGCCAGATGCTAGGATGGCATGAGGGCCAAATGGAAAGGGAGATATTGTAAGTGGTTGTCAGGAGAAAGAAGGCTGGATTGGGTCTCTGCCTCTGGTGCGGGGCTAGGCTGCTTCCAGGAGCTCCCGTCCAGAAGCACAAGGCCTCCCAACTGGAAGGAGTCTCAGTGAGACACCTGGGCTTGAGCTGGGGATAAGGCTGGACTCTGGCAGGACCTGCCCGCAACTGCATTGCAGTAGCAGAGCACCCACCCTCTGCTGCAGCAGACCCTCCAGCACCTTGCTCTTTCTGCTGCCAGTCAACAATCATCCATGTAGCTCTGTTCACAGGAAAAAAATGTCGGTTGAGATACCAGAGTTTAACAGTGATCATCTCTGAGTGGTAGATGTACTGTGTCTCTTTTTTGTTTTTTCCATGAGCTTCTTTTATTTCTATAATGAGTAAGCACTAAAGTTATTTGCAGTTGGTGGAAATTTACTGAGAGTACATACCTCCCATGAGTGAGGTTCTGCAGGCACTGACGGGCTGGATGGTAGGCTGTGGGCTCTGTTTCTCAGGCATTGAAGACTGAAGAGGAGGAAAGAGAGGGTAGCAGCGTGGTGTGGTTGGTGTTCTGAGTCTCCTCTGATCACAGAAGAGAAAGCTGCCCCTTCCCCAGGGAGGCAATAGCTGAGCCAGCGGATTGTGAAGGAAACAGGCACTAACCAGGAGGGGAATGAGGGGATGTAGTGTGGAAGGACACCACAGACTCAGGGCCACAGCCTTGGGGGTCGGGGAGAAGGAGACAAGAGAAGCATCCGGGAAGGCTGGCATGTCTCTGTCATTGCTCCTGGCTACTTGGTGAGCTCCTCTGGGCAGGAGCTGCCATGTGACTGTGGGATCCCTAGACTCTTGTAGCAGCAGATGCTCAGCAGCCCTTGTGTGGTCTCATCTCTGACGCTGCTGTCTCTTCCTTCCCCTCGTCTCCATGCCTCCTGGCTGGCTGCCCAGCAACAGCCTTGCAAGGAAGATCAGATTCCAGCTATCCTGTGGGAGCAGTAACGCTTTCTTCCTTCCTCTCAATCTCCAGAAATGTCTTTCCTTCAGGACCAAAGTTTCTTCACCATGGGGATGTGGTCCATTGGTGTGGGGGCCCTCGGGGCCGCTGCCGTGGCACTGCTTCTGGCCAACACAGACATCTTTCTGTCCAAACCCCAGAAAGCAACGCTGGAGTATCTGGAGGACATAGAACTGAAAACTCTGGAGAAGGGTAAGTGGTGACCCGCCAGTCTCAGTACTTTTCCAAGGCCCTGGGACTTGGTGTTACTTTTTTTTTTTTTTTTTTTTCCTTGCTTTCTTTCTAAACAGCTCTTATTTATTGAAAAGGCTATATAGCTAGCAACATTAGGAAAAATTTAATAACACTTTTTAAATTACCGATAATTCCATCTGCATCTGTGGAAAGAGATGATGGAGAAGCTCGATATCATCAGTCAGAGCAAGGCCAGGGTCGACTGTGGAACATATCTATCAATTACTCAGAAGCAAGTTCAAGCTGAAGCTGAAGAAAATTAAAGCAAGTTCAGGAGAATCAAAGTATGACCTTGAGTACATCCCACCTGAATTTAGAGACCATCTCAAGAATAGATTTGATGCGTTGAACACTAATGACTGAAGACCAGACAAGTTGTGGAATGACATCAAGGACATCATACATGAAGAAAGCAGAAGGTCACTTAAAAGACAGGAAAGAAAGAAAAGACCAAAATGGATGTCAGAAGAGACTCTGAAACTTGCCCAGTAGCTAAAGCAAAAGGAAGAAATGATCATGTAAAAGAGCTGAACAGAAGATTTCAAAGGGTGGCTTGAGAAGACAAAGAAAAGTATCATAATGAAATGTGCAAAGACCTGAAGTTAGAAGCAAAAGGGAAGAACATGCACAGCGTTTCTCAAGCTGAAAGAACTGAAGAAAAAATTCCCACCTTGAGTGTGCAATAGTGAAGGATTCTATGGGCAAAATATTGAATGATGCAGGAAGCATCAAAAGAAGATGGAAGGAATACACAGAGTCACTGTACTAAAAAGAATTGGTTGATGTTCAACCATTTCAGGAGGTAGCATATGATCAAGAGCCAATAGTATTGAAGGAAAAAGTCTTAGCTGCACTGAAGACATTGGCAAAAAGCAAGACTCCAAGAATTGACTGAATACCAGTTGAGATATTTTAACAAACGGATGGAACACTGGAAGTGCTCACTCATCTATGTCAAGAAATTTTGAAGACAGCTACCTGGCCAACGGAGTGGATGAGACCAATATTTATGCCCATTCCAAAGAAAGGTGATTGAACAGAATGCAGAAGTTATCGAACAATATCATAAATATCACATACAAGTAAAGTTTTGCTGAGGATAATTCAAAAATGATTGCAGCAGTACATTGACAGGGAACTGCCAGAGATTCAAGCGGGATTCAGAAGAGGACGTGGAACGAGGAATATCATTGCTGATGTCAGCTAGATCTTGGCTAAAACAGAGAATACCAGAAAGATGTTTACCTGTGTTTTATTGACTGTGCAAAGGCATTTGTGTGGATCATAACCAATTATGGATAACATTGTGAAGAATGGGAATTCCAAAACACTTAACTGTGCTCATGCAGAACCTGTATGTCTTAGGCTGGGTTCTCTAGAGAAGCAAAACCAGTAAAGCATATAAACTTATAGAAAGAGATTTATGTCAAAGAAACGGTTCATCGATTGTAGAGGCCAGAACATCCCAAGTCCATGGATCAGGATAGAGGCTTCTCTTGATTCACGTAGCCGCAGGGGCTAGATCAGCAGGTTGGAGAGCAGGGCTCCCACTCACAGGCTGTGAAGATTGAGGAATCCCAAGATCGGCAGATAAGCTGATAGCTCAGGCCCCAAGAACTGGAGGTCAGACAAACAGGAGGCAGCTGCAGGATCCAGAGTGAGGAAAAAGCCAGAACGTCTGCTTATATTCGGATGCAGGCCACACCCTCAAGGAAACTCCCTTTCAACTGCTTGGCTACTCACAGCAGACTCCATCATGGGAGTGATCACATATAAACACTGAGAATCATGGCCCAGTGCAATTGACACACAATCTTAACCATCACACTGTACATAGACCAAGAGGCAGTCGTTCAGACAGAACAAGGGGATACTGCATAATTTAAAATTAGGAAGGGCGTGCGTCAGGGTTGTATCCTTTCACCATACTTACTCATTCTGTGTGCTGAGGAAATAATCCAAGAAACTGGACTGTATGAAGAAGAATAGGGCACCAGGATTGGAGGAAGACTCAATAACAACCTGCAATATGCAGACGATACAATCTTGCTTGCTGACAGTGAAGAGGACTTGAAGCACTTACTGATGAAGATCAAAGACTGCAGGCTTCAGTATGGATTACACTTCAACATTAAAAAAACAAAAATCCTCACAACTGGACCAATAAGCAACATCATGATAAATGGAGAAAAGACGGAAGTTGTCAAGGATTTCATTTTACTTGGATCCACAATCAACACCCACAGAAGCAGTAGTCAAGAAATCAAATGATGTATTGCATTGGGCAAATCTGCTGCAAAAGACCTCTTTAAAATGTTAAAAAGCAAAGATGTCACTTTGAGGACTAAGGTGCGCCTGACCCAAGCCATGGTATTTTCAATCACCTCATATGCATGTGAAAGCTGGACAGTGAATAAGGAAGACTGAGAAGAATTGATGCCTTTGCATTACATTGCTGGCAAAGAACACTGACTATACCATGGACTGCCAGGAGAAAGAACAAGTTTGTCTTGGAAGAAATGCAGCCAGAATGCTCCTTAGAAGCAAGGATGGTGAGACTTTGTCTTACATACTTTGGACATGTTATCAGGAAGGACTAGCCCCTGAAGAAGGACATCATGCTCGGTAAAGTGAAGGGTCAGTAAAAAAAAAGGAAGACCCTTGACGAGCTGGATTGACACAGTGGCTTCCAGAATAGGTTCAAACCTGGCAATGATTGTGAGGATGGCATAGGATCACTATGTGTTGGAAGTGACTCGATGGCATCTAAACAACAACGCGATAATTATTTTTATTTATGCACATTCTTTTTCATGTATACATACATATTTTACGTAGTTGTGGTCTTGGTGTAAGTGCTTTTACATTTTAGCTTTTCCTTACCGGAAGAGTTTGTCACTTCCTGTTCTTCTCTCTGTGATTATATTAGCAAATTACTCCATGATATTTAGTAATACTGTACAGTTGTTTACTAAACCAGCCCTTCCAGATTGTGTTCTAAGTAATTCCAGGCTTATGAGATTTCATGAAAAGGGGTTCCTGAGTCAAATAAGTTTGCGAAACACTCTTTATCCGATCCCATGTTTCTGATGCTTAGGACAGGGGTAGGCCTGTTGAGATGAGAGGTCTGGTTTATTACCAATGCAGGGTGGTCAGCCCTTACCAGGGGTACAGCTGCATATATGGGGAAGCTCTGCAAGGTCACATTTGTAGGATGAGTTCCTCGACTGGGCAGTCTCCAGCTTGGCCCTGCAAATGGAAAGCCACTGTCCTCTGTTCAGTGTGCTGAGGGAAGGCAGGAGCTGTGATGTGCAGATTGATAATGTGGGCCACCTTGGTAAGGGACTAAGAAGCCCTGCAGGAAGCGACCTGTTTCACTTAGTTGAACCCAGTGTTTCCCAGTCTCATTTGATGATAGACTTTTTCCCCACCCCACCCCTTTTTTCCCTGACATGGTGTCCCTGCTGGGTGGACATGGATCCCTCTGGGAAGTACTAAATAAGAAGGGTTTATCCTTGTCGAGCCCTCCCCACTTCTCTCCTCCCAGACACTGTGGTGAACACTTTTGTGTCTGTCTGTCTTTTAATACCACAGCCCAGAGTGGTCGCTACCATTGCTGCTGTTACAAGTCACGTAAGGAACCTGAGGGTAAGGGGAGAAGTAGGTGCCCCAGTGCACACAGCTAGACTCCGGCTCAGTCCGAGCAGGGGGCTGGGCTTGGAAGGCAGGCCTGCACTACCTGAAAGCTTCCTGTTGGCATCGTCTGCCCTCCCCTCTCGGGAGGGTTGCAGTTAACATATTTAGGTTAAAAAAAAATTAATTTCTATTGACTTAATTTCTTCAAATACATTTTTAAGAGTGGGGCTTATTTTTGTGAAAGTTTACAATCACTTCCAGATTTGGGCCATGGTCTGCCCTAAAGGATTGTTACAATGTCCAGTGACACCAGCAAAAAAAGGAAATTGCTCTTTTCCAATAATCTCTCAGTTTAGGATGTTCAAGTGTGAAAACAGATTGCGAGTAGGGCTCTTGGGGTGTACAGTCGTGTGCTGCGTTAATTTTCCTCAGGAGTCTGAGTGTGCCCTGACTGTGTCCTGCTTGCCTTGTCCGACCCATGAAGTGCCCATCCTTGCCCTCTGCGAGGCCTGGTTTCTGCTGGGGATGGGCCCAGGGGTTTTAGGACTTGCTTGATGCCTGGAAGTCCAGTGGGCTGGGCTGGGGAGATCACGGGATTCCCTTTTCTTTTCCCTCAGAACCCAGGACTTTCAAAGCAAAGGAGCTCTGGGAAGAGAATGGCGCTGTGATTATGGCTGTGCGGAGGCCAGGCTGTTTCCTGTGTCGTGAGGTGAGTGCATTCAAGGGTCTGCCCAGTTAAAGGGTCTTGTCAGGTTGGGCCATGCATTTCCAGCCAGGACCAAGGGTCTGGAGGCCCACTTTAGCCTCGGTGAGCACTGGCCTGGTCTCTGTTCTTTCTTTGGGTATTTCTTTTGACTTATGCTCTGTTTCTGTTAATTTAACAATTCACCATCTCCTGCTGGGGTTACAACACATCTGGCTTTTTTTGGTACTCCCAAACCCTTTACCCTGTGTTGTGCTTCCTGTGTCCTGGATTCTCCTCCCCTTTCATCAGGGGCAGGGATGGGGTGATTCCACGTACCTGATGCTCAGGACAGGGACAGGCTTACGGAGATGAGAAGTCTGGTTTATTACTGATGCAGGGTGGCCAGCCCTTGCCAGTGGCACAGCTGCGCATACAGGGAAGCTCGGCAAGGTCACACTTGTAGGATGACCTGCCGTCTCTCTGCTCTGGGACCTGCCTGGAGTCTTCCCTGGACAGCTGAGTGCCACACACTGGAACTGGCAGCTCTGCTGCTCTGCTGTGTGAACCTCGGCATTGCACCTGATGCTCCATGAGATGTCAGACATGCCGATAGTGTGGGTGCAGTTGGCATGAGAGTTTAACGGGAGAGCAGCTGAGTTCCTCAACTGGGCGGTCTCCAGCTTGGCCCCACAAACGGCAGCCACTGTCCTCTGTTCAGCATATCGAGGGAAGGCAGGAGCTGTGATTGCTGAAGGACAAAATGCTGGTATTAGAGGAAACGCTGGACTGACTTGGATCCAGCCTCGCCACTTGGCAGGTGGATAAACCGAGGGCCAGGGCAGCTGGGGGACCTGTCATAGTTACACAGCCAGGTGGTGGTCAAGCCTGCATTAGAGGCAGAAGACCTGAGTGCTGATGTCATTGTCTAGCTAGGGGAGAGCTGGGAATGACGGGATCCCTCTTCCGGAGACAACTTAGTCCTGTCCTGGTTGTCGTTCCCCTTCCTCTGACTGACTGTCCTGGCACAGAGGCATTCCTGTCAGCCTGGCTGGTCTCCCCTGTGCCTACCCGGCTGGGCTGGCCAAGAGCCCACTTACACTACAGGATGTGTATGATACACTGCAGTGCCTTACCTGTTATGCTCGTTATCTTCCTGGTTCCTCACCTGAATCACTGAAAAATAAAGCTTGTTGTTATTCTCATGTTCTGCAAGCGGAAGCAGGCGCAGAGAGGTTGTGACAGAGTCACACCACTCTTGGGGGCCGCATGAGTTTCCTGCAGCTGCTGTAACGTTACCGGAGACTCAGCACAGCTGTATCATCTCAGTTCTGGAGGTCAGAGTCTAAATGGGCCTCACTGGGCTAAAGTCAGGTGTCACAGGGCTGGCTCCTCCTGGAGGCTCCCGGGGAGAACCTGTTTCCTTGCCTTCCCAGCCTCTGGAGGCCGCCTGCATGCCTTGGCTTGTGGCCCTCTCCTCCATTTTCAAAGCCAACAGTGGCCACTCGAGTCTTTCTTACATCACACCACTCAGACACATTTTAGGACCCTTGTGATTTCACTGGGCCCACCTGGATAAATGATCCAGGATGGTCTCCTTATTTTAAGGTCGGCTGATAGCAACCTTAATTCCATCTGCAACCTAACTCCACCTCACTGTGTAGCCTACACTATTCTCAGGTTCCTGGCTCCCAATACCAACACGGAAGCCTGTTGTGACTTGATTTCTCCATGTCAGTTAAACCCGAAAGGCTCGAAGAGCAGCTGCTGTCCCTGATTGTAACCTGTTTTCCTCTGCTCCGACCGTGCACTGACAGAGTATTTTGTGGAAACTTAGGTTTCCAGAGGGATGCAGGGTGGGGGTGTGAGTCATTTTGAGTGGCCTGGGGCAGAGGCGTGTGACTCAGTTTCTACTTCGTGGCTTTGCACAATGACAAACCTAGAGGAAAGAGCCCAGGAAAGTGACTAACTCCAGCTGACAAACAGGCAGTTGCTGACTACAGCTGACTCCACGTTGCCCTCTCCGCTCTGGCGCAGAGGTTGCCAAGCACTGATGCCCTCGGTAAGTGTACGGTAATCAGCCCGCCTTTGTTTGCTGTGCTTTTTTTCTTGTTCTAAAAGACAAACCACAAGTTAACCATAGTTGCCACCATATAGCAGTGTATTTGTTGGAGGCAAGCAGTTCTTACACCACATGTGAAAAAGTAATTTGTTCTTAAGGTCAAAGCTCTCCCATGACACATGCAGTTTCGATTATTCATCCGGCACGTTCCAGAAGAACCAGGGCCGTCTGTCCCACTCAGCTCGGCTGCACCCTCCCCATCGGCCACCTTCAGACTTTTCCATGTGGTGTCTAGTGCTTTCTGTACACTCAGCCATGTGCTAGGCATGAAAGGATACCAAGAAATGGAAGACATAGTTTCTAACTGTGAGACCCCTCTGGGAACCTAAGGGACAATACTTGAGTCCTAACACAGAGACTTGGGACAGAAAATGTCAGCAGGCAGGGCAGGTGAGGTGTGCCCAAGAATGGGGGCTTCACTCCAGGCTGGCCAGGGGGCACTTTGGAGCATGGGCATACCTCTCCAAGGGTAGGGTTTGCGCTGGAGAGGGAAGGAGGGTCGTTGCAGGGAGGGGACTGACTGAGCAAAGGCCTGGAGGCAGCCATTTACGCAACAGGAGTATTTGTCTGATAGGCCCCCGTGCTAGTTTGTTCTAGAGCGTGGGAGGGCTGGGAGAGGGGGAAAGAGAGGAGCGTCCTGGTGACGGGCAGAGGACTATGTTTGGGCTCAGGCTCTGTCGTCAGGACTTCTTCCCCCGTGGAAAGACAGCAAGCCTTGGCTGGGGAGAAGGCCTGACCACCCTGCACCACGGCCCAGTGCCTAACTGGGACGGGCTCACGCTGGGCGGCACAGGCCTTGATTGGTACGGCGGCTCTGCTGCCTCTGTCCTCTGTGTTCAGTGCCAGCTGCACTCAGGGCTTGTGGGGAAGTGGGTGTCTGTGGCTGCAGAACCATGGGCATGCACACCCTGAGCTCCTGTCTCCTGCAGGAGGCTGCAGACCTGTCCTCCCTGAAGCCCAAGTTGGATGAGCTGGGCGTCCCCCTCTACGCAGTGGTGAAGGAGCACGTCAGGACTGAAGTGAAGGACTTCCAGCCGTATTTCAAAGGAGAAGTCTTCCTGGATGAAAAGGTGTGTGTGCTGAGCCCGTCAGACACGGACTGACTTGAGGGCACTGTGCTTAGCTGTGAGAGGTTGGGGCCCAGGAGGTACCTGGCCTGGAGCTGCAGGCTGCCTTCCCTCCAGCTTCTCTGAGCCTGGGGGGCTGTCCTGATGCCCTGAGCAGAGCGAGCATGACCAGGCCCTGAAGTGGCTCCCCCAGTGGTGGCTGAAGCCCATCCTGACGTTTGAGCTCTGAGGTGAGGGACTAGCTGAAACCCCACCAGGCTCCTGCTGCGGTGCGGGCAAGGGTCTAGCACAGACCCTGACCCTAATTCTCTGAGCGTGGTTCTTCACCTCTCCCACACCTCTCCAGAATGTAGGCATGTTAGAACCCTGTTGGGCACAGGTGCCCTGCGTGTCACTAACGAGAGGTCACAGTGAAAAGCTGCAGACCTGTTCCCCTAGGTCAGGCCTGCCCTGCAGTTGGAAGCTGCACCCAGGAGGGTGTTCTGTTTCCTCGGCCAGGTCGAGGGTGTTCCTGGACGGGTCTCTGTGTTGGGTGGAAGGGAGGACGTGAACTGGCAGGCTGGGTCTTTGCCCGAGGGGAATGCCCTATTCAGAACCTTTCCTTCAGGGAAAGGCAGGCAGTCAGCTACTGATGTGGGCTCTATCTGTTTTGTTCCTGCAGAAAAGGTTTTACGGTCCCCAAAGGCGAAAGATGATGTTTATGGGATTTGTCCGTCTGGGTGTCTGGTCCAACTTCTTCCGGGCCCGGAACGGAGGCTTCTCTGGAAACCTAGAAGGCGAAGGTTTTATCCTTGGAGGAGTTTTTGTGGTGGGATCGGGAAAGCAGGTAACTTCCTAGGGGTTCATTTACGTGTCTGTGCATGTCTGCGTCTGTGAGCGGGATACCCAGGCGGGGCTGACTTTCCATACTTCAGGTCTCCCAGCCTCCCTTCCAGAAAGCCAAGGAATATGAGAAGAAAGGGAAGGGAATTGTCACCTTTCAAACATCCAGTCTCACATACGCGATCTCTCAGTACAGAGGGGTGCCGACGGCTTGGCCATTTCTCAGACAAGGAACTTGAGACCGGGGCGGATGGCCGCACATGGAGCCCAGTTGATCGGCAGTGCTGCTGGGTACTGAACCCCGGCTTCTGTTTCCTGTCCTCACACCGAAGCCCGTCCTATCGGCCGTGCTACCTGGGTCTCCTTCAGGGAGTCAGTTCCCTGTAGTGTTCCCAGGCCACCAAGGACAGATGGTGGGGAAAGTGAAGAGGAAAGAAGGAATGAAAACAGACCTAATCGGGGGAAGTGGGAAAGAGATGTGGGGAGAGCTGCTTTTCCCTGCGAGGGTCTTGGTGTCAGGGTTGTCCTGGCAAGGAACCGGCTCCTTGTTATGGAGATGGAGAGCCGGCCTGGGCCCTGGGGGTGTCCTGCAGAGGAAAGGGGAGCTCTCTGTGGGCTGAGAGGCAGGTAGCAGGTGTGCCTCGCAGATTACAGACAGCCAAGGGGAGCTCTGCCCCGGGGGGTGCAGGCAGAGGCTAGGTGGACGTGTAGCAGGGACTGGGTGAGGTGGATGCAGGCTCAAGCGCAAGGAGAGAGGTGCAGGGGAAACGCAGCCTGACCTCCAGGCCCGACCTCCAGGCCCGTGGCTGCCAACCTGGGGCGCGGCACTGGCGTTTGGCCTCATCTCTGAGGACAGGCTTGGCCTGCCTTGGTGGCGCTCACTGCTGACATTGGTAGTGGTAGACTTGTCCCAGTTTAGTTAGTGGGAATAGAAATCCTCCCATTGTAAGCTTTATTTTATAATCTCTGCCCTTTAAACCTTGGCAGCTGTACAGCTTGTCTGTATCAAAAGCTAGCATGATGCGGTATCTGACTGAGCATAAACATATGTGCTGATTTTCTGGTTTTCTCTTCTGTCTGTCCTTGACGGCCTGGCCAGATCTATTTCATATGTATATCAGAAGGTCTTAGTAATCATGGCTGCCATGAGCGTCTGCCTTGTTCCAGGTTGTCATACACATGATCGATACTCTTCTCACAACCAGTCGGGAATGTGAGGTATTTTTATCCCCGTCTACCTGTAAGGATGTGGGCCTAGAGATATGAAATAACTCAAAGACTCATAGCTAATCAGTGGTCTAGTGGAGCTCCGATCTGCCCTGCTCCAGGGACCCTGCCCTTTCCTGCCCATAGCCTCTCTCCGGATGGCTCCCAAGAGCCCTTCCAGGTACCCTCACACCTGGGCAGGCAACTTTCTCGAGGCTCAGCCTCTTCCTGCTGTGGCATTGGGGTCCCTGCCCACTCTCCATTTCTGCCTCCCCGCAACCCCCAGGGCAGGGCACGGCCCCCTGGCCAGCCCCCTCTTGCCTGGCCATGACTCACTTGGTGCTCATGGGCTCTCTGAGCTGGCTGGCATGCTCCTGGTGTTGCTGGGTGTGTCGTTTGACTCTGTTGGTTGCTCCCTGGAGGCCCTGCCCCTCACCTGCCCTGGTGGAAGTTTGACTGGGAGCAGTTTTTGCAGTCCCATTGTGCCAGGTGCCACTCAGTGGGGATTTCCTTTGTGTGAATCATCTTTGAAGAAGCGGTAGGTGTGCGCTATAGGAATTTTGAAAACAACAGAGCAGTAGACAGCGGGGGTGGGTGGAGTGGGGGCCTGTTCTTTAAGCTCAGCCACCTGTGGACGATGCATCGGAACAGAGCTTTATGCTTGGTTATTTTACAGAATGGTATCTTACTGGACTAGATGTTCTGTTCTCCTTTAGCAGTGTATCATGAACATTTTTCCATGTCATTACGTAGTCTTGTTCTGTGTTTCAATGACTGCATAATGCTTGATTGAGCAAGTAGATCAGAAATCCTGATTTGCCTCCCTGTCATCACCATAGCGTGCTTGGGACTGTAATAGTGAACATATTTACAGATGTTTATTTTTTTATTTAAAATGAGTTCCCAGTTGTACATAATGGGTCAAAGAACTCTTTAACAAAGATTGCTTGATGCTGGTCTCAAACACATTGTCTTTTTTACCACTTTCGGATGGCTTTGGGGTATGGTATTCTGCACCTCAAAGCATCTGGCTTCATCACAAGTCAGCGGGCTCTAGTTTCTAAGGAAGAGTAAAGGAAAGAGAAGCTCCCGCTTTTCAGATGGTCTTTCAGAGCCTGACCTCGGAGCCCCACTTCACACCTTCGGGCTCTTTTGCGTTAAGCTCATTCTGTTCTCTTACCTTCTGTGGGCCAGCCAGGCAAAGTGCTGTATCATTTATGCAGCCTCTTCCTCATCACCTTTGTGACTTCCTGCCTCCCAAGTGCTACTGTACAGACCATGTGTTGTGGTGCAGCCTGTTGTCCGTGTCTGCCTTCCCCTTCAGGCTGAACTCCTGTGGGTGGGGCCAGGCCTCATGGATCTGCGTCCTTGCCCGGCACAGAGCCTGACAGAGAGCCAGTGTCCCCATGGCGAGGACTGACATCCCCTCTTGTTTCCTTTCAGGGCATTCTTCTCGAGCACCGAGAGAAAGAATTTGGAGACAAAGTAAACCCAGTTTCTGTTTTGGAAGCTGCTAGGAAGATCAAACCATAGACCTTGGCCCCAGAGGAAAAATGATCTTGTTGAAACTGCCCAGCTCAGAGATACCTGGGGTACTCACTTGTGTTCATAGGAACTCACGCCCCTAAACAGTTAGAAAACCATCTGTACCTTATTCCAGTATGGATTATTAACGTGTTTCAAAAGTGTTCTCTGGTTAAGGCCTGATAAGGCAAAATAGCCCCCAAAACAAGACTGACAAAAATCTAAGAAACTAGTGAGGGTAATTTCAGCTAAACCCTGGCAAACATGAGGCTTAAAGTTGACTACTGCACCTCATTACAGACGTATATGGTGTTTGATTGCTGCTATTTGAAACACTTTTTATTTTGTCTTCAGATTTTAAGGAAATTGGTATTTGACTTGAAGATTAGAGAATAAAGGTTTTTGGCTTGTGTTGTCTATTACTGACTTCTTATATAATGTAAATCACACTCATGATGGAATTAACGTGCCCCAGGATGGTTTGATAACGGTAAATTATAAAGTGAAATCTGTTTTTTATTGTCTTCCATTCTAACCCTGGAGGTTCTCTCTCTGAAAAAAATGATCACCTCTGGCTCTAATAAAATTATATATCAGAAAGAATCATGCCTTTTAAAATCACCTGTATATACAAGTTTTTCCAGTAAAACTAACAATAAAAGTATTTACTGTAATGCTGGCTGAATTTAAACATTGGTACCAAAGACATTAAAGTGAAAAGTTGCTATTCTCCACATATATGGGGTAAAGCGGGAGAGGATGCAAGGGCTGTGTGAAAACGGCGTGGGGGAGGTGTCTGACCTCCTCTAACTTCACAAGCTCAACAGTCGAACGCCGATTCCTATGAGGCGGAGGTCAGACATGCCTCCTCTCGCCACCATCTTGACGAAGTCTGACACCGATGATCCCTCCCACAGCACTCTCTACTTCTCTGCTGGGTTTGATAATTCATTGCAGTGGCCACATAGAACTCACAGACAATACTCACGATTATGGGGTTTATTAGGGAAGTAACAGGTAAAATTCAGGCTCAGGAACACTAAGGATATAGGTTTTCCGTCAGGGCAGCCTGTTCCCAGCTGTGCTTGCAGGCATGCCTCTCCCTGGCCCTCTGCCTGTGCCCAAAGGCACTCAGGCTATCTCTCTGGAAGAAATGATCACCTCTGGCTCTAATAAAATTATATATCAAAAGAATCATGCCTTTTAAAATCACCTGTACATACAAGTCGTTCATTCATAAGACGGACGCGGAGCACCGGCTATCTTGCTCTGCGAGCCGGGAAATCCACTGTGCGGTCTCTCCTGCCACTGCTTCTTGCCGTCTTCAGGATTACAGCTTGCTGTGTCTCCTGGGTCCAGGAGCTTCTCAGCACGGGTGTCCCAGGTCCAAAGGCCGTGCTCTCCGCTCCTGGCTGTTCTTGGTGGTGGGATCCTCTCTTCCCTGCCTCTGGGATAGCTCATTTCAAGCCCAGCGGGATGGCAAAACAGACCAGTCCCCTTGGTGGGCCACAATTACCCTATCACACAGTCGTACCCAATCACTTGGGTAGGAGTTACAAGACCACGTCTACAAAGGCCCCACAAAGGTGATCCATTGCACCGCAAGCTGGCATTGGAGTCAGAAGCGCCTCTAGTTTTGATTAGCTAAGAGGTTTGAAAATGACCAGAAAATTGCATCATCTCATTCATGCTAGTGATGTTGCTGTCTTTTCTGGAGGAATGATTGGTATTTAAAATCGGTAGCTGCTTTCCTCTGGTGGTCTTTTAGCCTGAATTTGGCAAGTTAGGAGAAGAAGGGGTAGAGTTAAGTTTGAGGAGAAAATTCATCAATTTGCTATGTTTGAAATTTTGTCATGTGCATGATTATGAGGTCAGCAGGAGCTGAACAGGGCCTGTGCTCTGGGGAGTCTGTTGAAGGCACCACGTCTGCCTGGTAGGAAAGCAAGAGTGGAGAAAGTTTGGATGGAAAGCTGGAAAAGTAGGAGTGAGTCGGGATTCAGTGCAGACAGTAGGGGTGAGTGGTTCAGGACCAAGCCCACGAGTGAGTCTTCCTGCTGGTGCTGCATGTGTGGGGTAGGCCAGGGAAATGCTGGGCTTCTGCAGTTGTTGAGATGGCACACTTCAGTATTTGAAAAGGGTCAGTGCAATGCCATGATCCCTTTGACTCCAGCTAAGAGGCTGATAGGATAACTCAGACAAGATTTCATGGCTGCCTAGAAGACACTTGATGATTCTGAAATGGTTCTCTTGCAACATATGGAGAAATAGAGCCTGAGGGGACATTGTATCAATGGACGCATAAAGGGAAACCTTAGAGGATCTCATGCACCAACTTTTTTGTCCTGGGTCCTCATCTGCAATGCCATCTTCTCTCTTGGATTAGCATGGCATTGCGGAAAGACACTAGATTGAGTCAGGAGGTGGGTTCTAGTTCAAGTGTGTGACCTTGAGTAAAGCTGTGACCCTCAGCTCTCTCACTGGTGAAATGGACATCATAATACCTGTCTACCATTCAGGGCTGCTCACTGAGGGAATGATAACTACTATAAAGAAGCGCTTCTCAAACTTTTCTCTGTATGCAGACCACCTGAGGATCTTGTTAAAATGGAAACTCTGGGGTAGGGCCTGAGTTCTACATTTCTAACAAGCGCCCAGGTGATAATGCTATGTTGGTCCATGGGTCACACTTTGAGAAGCAAAGCTGTCTTCGTTGTTATGTGGTGCTGCTATAACATAAATACCACAAATGGGTGGCTTTAAAGAGCAGAAATTTATTTTCTTACAGTTCAGGAGGCTAGGAAGTCCAAATTTAGGGTATGGCTCTAGAGGGTGGTCCTTCATTGTCTATTTCAGCTTCTAGCAGCCGGCAGTCCTTGTAGATGTATCTGTCTCCATCTTCTGTCTTCCCCTTCTCCCTATGTGTGTCTGTGTCTAATCTGCTTTTTATAACTCAGAAGTGATTAGATTTAGAACTCGCCCTACTCAGATATAACCTAATTAACATTGCAAAGAGAACTCTATTTCCAAACAGGATCATATTTACAGGTATAAGGACCAGGATTTCAATACATATTTTAGGGGGCACAATTCAATGCATAGCATTCCACCCCTTGGTCCCCCCAAAATCCATGTCCTTCCAACATGCAAAACATACTTACCCTATCACATCTTCCCAAAATTCTTGACCCATTCCAGTATCAGCTTTAAGTACCAAATCTCATATTCTGAATCAGCTAAATCAAGTATGGGTGTGTTCCATCCTGGGGCAAAGTTCTTTTCAATCTGCGGACCTATGAAACCTAGAATACAAGTTATCTGCTTCCAGAGTGCGATGGTGGAACAGACAACAGGGTAGACATTTCCATTCCAAAAGGGAGAAATGGGAGGGAAAGGAGTGGTCATAGATAAACCAAGGAAGTCCAAAATCCAGCAGGGCAAATCTCATTAGCTCTCTCCAGGCTTGAAATAATCCTCTGCTCTCCCAACACATCTGGGCAATGACCTCCAGACTCTGGGCACTGGCCACACTCTCTAGACTCTAGGTTGAGGGCCTTCAGCCCTGGGAGTCAGCCCCACCTTCCAGGCCCACAGGGATGGTAACTCCACCCCCCAGCCATGGGCAGCCAGTTCTCCTGGGCCACCCGCACAGCAGCCTGTGCTCCTTGCAACAGTACTGCTGATCTCCAAGCTACTCCTGGGATCATTCCTTTTCTTGAAGGACAACAGATGTTCTCAACCAAGTAGCTCTATTGCCCTGTTTTCTGCCTTTAGAATTCCAGGAAGCAGATAACTTTCCTTAATTTCATCCTGTCTCTCAGCCTAAACTGACAAGATTTCTGAGGTGGTGGTTAATTAGACCATCAGTCACAAGCCTAATCTCTTTAGCAAAAGATTGCGTAGCCACGCCCTTGGTGTCAATTCTAGGACATGTGCTCTTAGGTTTTACAATAGAATTTTCCAAATCTTTTAAGTTCTGTACAGTTCATTTCTAAAGCTTTCTCTTTCCTCCCACCTTTCCTCCAATGCCCAATAACGTGTTCGTCATTTCCTTTTAAAGCAACAACATTTCTAGCAACATTCTGTTCATGACGATAGACCTTTCCCCACAGCTCGCAATTCTTTCTGAGCCCTCATCAGAATCACCCTTAATGTTCATAATTCTACCAATTGTCTCTTCAAGGCAATTGAGGCTCTTACTATCAAATGCATCAAAATTTTTCCAGCCTTTGCCTGTTACCAATTCCAAAGCCCCTTCCACAATTTTAGGTATTTGTTACAGCAGAACCCCATTCCTGGTACCAAATTCTGTCTTAGTTGCCTAGTGCTACTGTAACAAATACCACAAGTGTGTGGCTTTAAAGAACAGAAATTTATTTTCTCACAGTTTTGGAGGCTAAAAGTTCAAATCAGGGTCTCAGCCATGCCGATTCCTTATCCGTAGCTGTTATGGATTGAATTCTGTCCCCCTTAAATACATGTTGGAAACCTGACCCCTGTTCCTATGGATATAATTCCATTCAGGAATAGGATTTTCTTTGTTATGTTAATGAGGCCATATTACTGTAGGGTGTGTCCTGAATCCAATCACTTCTGAGTGATTAAAAGAACTGTGCAGGCAAAGAGAAGCAAGTACAGAGGGAAAGATACATGTCATGTGGAGATCACCAAGAAATGCCAAGAAGAACACTAGAGAAGCTGAGAAAAGGATTTCCCCTCAGAGCTGACAGGGCCTTCCTCTAGAGCTGGTGCCCTGAATTTGAGCTTCTAGCCTCCTAAACTGTGAGAAAATAAATCGTGAAAGCTACCTACTTGTGGTATTTCTGTTATAGCGGCACTAGGAAGCTAAGACAGTAGCCCCAGGCATTCCTTGGTTCCTCGGCATTCCTTGCCTTGTAGCAGTCCTCACATGGCATCTGTGTGTTTCCACAAGTAATCTGCTGTTTTTATAACTCAGAAGTGATCAGATTTAGAACCCACGCTACTCAGGTATGGCCTAATTAACATTGCAAAGCAAACCCTATTTCCAAACAGGATCATATTTACAGGTATGTTGTTGGGTGCCGTTGAGCTGATTCCAACTCACAGCAACTGCACATGACAGAGTAGAACTGCCCTATAGGGTTTTCTTGGCTGTAATCTTTATGGAAGCAGGTAGTCAGGTCTTTCTCCTGCAGAGCCTCTGGGTGGGTTTGAACCACCAACCTTTCAGTTAGCAGCTTAACGGTTGCATTACAAGGGCTCCTTTTTACAGGTATAGGGGCCAGGATTTTGGAGGGACACAATTCAGTTCATAACAAAGGCTATAAAGAACCTTACAAATCAAAGGTATTAATCTCTGTGGGCTTTAGGTTTGAAGCTTCAGCAACCTTCCACAAGGTTCTTGTCTTATTTATTTGTTAAACTAATTGAGACTACATAATAATGTGAACAATAAGAGAGTGCAAGGGAGAGTAAGACATAGTCCTCTGCTGTAAACCTAGCTGTTCTTAATCTTGGATGCACAGCAGGGTCACTTGGGGAGCTTTCAGTGCCCAGGCCACACCCCAGATCAATTAAACCAGAAATCTGTGGAGTGGGGTCTAGGCAGGGCTTTGAACTGGTTCTTCCTGGTTCAGTCATGGCTGAGGAAGTGACACCAGGACAGACCCGAATTTTTAAAATTGGGGTGAACCAGAACCGTAACCAGAACAGGAGAAATTACAGGTCAAAGCCCTGCTAGAAACTTAATCTCTCAAGTGCAGCACAACAAGATGGTGCCCAGCTACCACCACCACAACAAGATGGTGCCCAGCTACCACCACTGACTGCTCTAACGGCGATCACAATAGAGGGTCCTGGACAGAGCTGGAGAAAAATGTAGAACAAAATTCTAACTCACAAAAAAAGATCAGACTTACTGGTTTGAAGGAGACTGGAGAATCCTGAGACTATGGCCTCTGGACACCCTTTTAACTCAGTACTGAAGTCACTCCTGAGATTCACCCTTCAGCCAAAGATTAGATAGGCCCATAACAGAAACAGTAATACACGTAGCTCAACCATGTATATGAGATTAAATGGGCACACCAGCCCATGGGCAAGGATGAAAAAGCAGAAGGAGACAGGAAAGCTGGACCAATGGAAATGGGGAACCCAAGGTTGAGAGGGGAGAGTGTTGACATGTCATGGGGTTGGCAACCAATATCACAAAACAATATGTGTATTAATTAATGAGAAACTAATTTGCTCTGTAAACCTTCACCTAAAGCACAATAAAAAAAAAAATAATTTCAAAAAAAAAAAAAAAACAACGGCAGTGTATGCATTGCATAGCAACCAAATCTCTTGGAACCAGCGGTTCCCTGCTCAGAGATGGTGGCTGACTAGGCTGCTTTGAATGTGTGTCACTTTCCTCAGTCCTGGAATTCCAGTCTCAGGCTTCTAAAGGGCACACTACACCTCTTCCAAGTCTCCCATTCCAGGGCTTTGACCTGTAATTTTTCCAATTCCAGATATATTTTTTTCCCATTCCAGATATGGTTCCAGATCACCCAATTTTTAAAAATTTGGGTCTGTTCTGGTTTTGCTTTGTCATCCATGACTGAACCAATTTGAACCAGTTCGAAGCCCTGGACCCAAGCAGGCAACAGTTTTTCTTAGAGCTCCTGGGGTGATTCCAGTATGCAGGCATGGCTGAGAACCTCTGCTCTAAGGAACTCTTTCAAGCTTGGAAGACCAGCACCCATACCTCAAGAGATCTTTCTCAGAGCCAGACTGCCCCTGATAATCTCTGATGAGTTCTGAAAAAAAGTCACTGTGTGGCAAGGGTCAGGAATGGTGTAGACAAGGGTATTGGGGGAGCCTTGGCTGAACCTTGAAGATGGAGATTTGGATAGGTAGACAGGGTGAAGAGGCCATTTCAGACAGGCTAAAGCACATGCACTATCAACCTCATCAGTATAACCTCATCACAGTGATAGAATTTATAACACACGAGGAGATCACAGATAATCTCATCATAGTGGTAGCATTTACAAAACATAAGGAAATCACATCAGATAACACAATCATACAATACTAGGAATCATGACCTAGCCAAGTTGCTACCCACAGTTTTTGGGGGACACAATTCAATCCATGACATCCCACCCTTTAGCCCACAAAAAAATCACATCCTTGCAACATGCAAAACATATTCATCTCATCGTATCACAGCAAAAGTCTTAACTCCAAGTCCAAAATCCAAAAATTCCTCTTCTTCTGTGAAATCTAGAATACAAGTTATCTGCTTCCAAAGGTACAATGGCAGAACAGGCACAAGCTAGACATTTCCATTACAATTGGGAGAAATTGCATGGAAAGAAGGAATAACAGGCACCAAGCACGTTAGCAGAACACATTACATTAGCCCTCAAGGCTTGAAAAGAATCTTCTGTTCTCTGAGACAATTTACACAATACCCCTGCCCTCCAGACTCCAGGTATTGGCCACAGTCTCCGGATTCTGAGTGGAGGCCCCTCAGCCCTGGGCTTCAGCTCCACCTACTAGGCCCACTGGGACAACAACTCTGCTCCCTCAGCTTCAGGCGCACCATTTTACTAGTCCATCGGAGTGACAACTCCACCCTTAGAAACACCAGGGGCCATGGCTCCACCCTTTGAAACCCTAGAGGTCTCGGCCATAACTTTTGAGACTGAGGCAGCTTGGCTTCTTGTGTTCCTTGCCTCTTTAGCTTCTGCTTTCTGTGGCCTCTTGGTCCTCGGGCCTCATGCCCGCATCTGCCCTGCTGGGGCAAGCGTTCCAAAGCTCGGTAGCTCCACTGATTAAGTGCCTGGAGGCACCCCACTCCGCCAGGAAGCCTCCGGCACACAGGCAGTCAGCTCTCTCACTCCATGGGTCAGCTCCAGCGCCATCTCGCACTGGTTTCCTGCTTCTGCTGCTGCTGGTTCTGTGCCACTTCCCCTTCTCTGCTGCTGCAGGTTCTGTGCCACTGCTGGTCCTCTGCTGCCACACATCTATTCATTCACAGTTTCAAAACCATTTCCACATTTTAGGTATCTGTTTGAGAAGTACCCCACTCCTGGTACCAAATTCTGTCTCAGTCATCTAGTGCTGCTCCAACAGAAATACCACAAGTGGATGGCTTTAACAAAGAGAAGTTTATTCTGTGGCAGTCCAGTACGCTACAAGTCCAAATTCAGGGCATCAGCTCCAGGGGAACACTTTCTCCATTGGCTCTGGAGGAAGGTCTGTGTCATCAGTCTTCCTTTGGTCTCGGAACTTCTCTGCGCAGGAACCTCAGGTCCAAAGGACACGCTCTGCTCCTGGCACTGCTATCTTGGTGGTATGGGGTTCCCATGTGTCTCTGCTCGCTTCTTTCTTTTATATCTCAAAAGAGATTGCATTAAGACACTAATCTTGTCAATCTCATCAGTATAACCTCATCACAGTGATAGAATCTATAACACATGAGGAGATCACATATAATCTCATCATAGTGGTGGAGTTTACAACACATAAGGAAATCACATCAGATAACACAATCATACAATACTAGGAATCATGACCTAGCCAAGTTGCTACCCACATTTTTTGGGGGACACAGTTCAATCCATGACATGCACCAAGGCATGGCCAGTGGGAAAGTACACAGTAAGTTTGGGGGAACCTGATTCTGTGTCCTCTTCCTCAATAAACTGATTTCTCAAAAGCAGGGCCTGAATCTGCTTTGCCTGCAGCCAGGCATACAGTGGATGGGGTGTGGGGGAGGCGCTGGCAGAGGGAGGTGAGATGTGAGGAAGAGGTTGTCGGGGTTTGTGGGTAGAGTGTGGATGAAACCAGGGGGTAAGGACTGAACACTTCTCTCCAGCCCTAGCTGCCTCCCTGCTCCATCCTGGTTCTCTATTGCCCCATGAGGCAAGCAGGCAGGTGTGTATTTGTGAGTTTATGTTTGGTAGGGAAAAGAGAGTCTTGTTCTAGTTTAACCCCTGAAATCCTTTCCAGGTTTAAAGGAGAAGGGTTTGTGTGTGTGTGTGTTGGTTTGTTAAGCAGTTACCATGGAGGATGGTAGTGGGAGGGATCACTGGACTTCGGGGGGATCCTTCCAAGGACATGTTCCTTCCCATGCATGCCTGGTCACCTTTTCGCGTTGTGTAACAATGGCCAGAGCCAACCCCACAAATGAGGTAAAAACTGGAGTCAGTGCTTCCTGTGAGCAGTGCAAGAGCTCAGGGAGTGATGGGTGTGCATGCCTTTAGACAGGTCCATCAGGGAGGGCCATATGGTGATGTCTGAGCAGACACCTGAAGGCAGGCAGGAAGTGGGCCTTGTGAATATCAGGGAGAGTATTCCAGGCAGAGCAAATGGCAGGTGCAAAGGCCCTGAGGTGGGAGTGGGTTTGTTATGTTCAAGGAAGAGTAAGAAAGCAGGTATGGTGGAGGAAAGCAGGGGAGGGGACAGTGGTAGACAGTGAGATGGGAGGAATGCAGACCATGTTGCTCTGGCAGGCTGTGGCGCAAATGTTTCAAGAAACATTTGCAAAATCATTGAGAGAGAGGGGAAATCATTGGCGGGTTTTGAGAAGAGGGATGACATGATCTGACTTATATTATTCCTGCTACTTTGGGAGTTGTCTTAGTTATCTAGTGCTGCTATAACAGAAATACCACAAATGGGTGCTTTAAAAAGATAAATTTATTCTCTTACAGTCTAGGAGGCTACAAGTCCGAATTCAGGATGCCAGCTCCAGGGGAAGGCTTCCTCTCTCTGTTAGCTCTGGGGGAAAGTCCTTGTCATCAGTCTTACCCTGGTCTAGGAGCTTCTCAGTGCAGGAACCTCTGGTCCAAAGGATGCGCTCTGCTCCTGGTGTTGCTTTCTTGGTGGTATGAGGTCCCCCTGTCTCTCTGCTTGCTTCTCTCTTTTATATCTCAAAAGAGATTGGCTTATGACACAACCTAATCTTGTAGATTGAGTCCTGTCTCATTAACATAATTGCCACTAATCCTACCTCATTAGCATCATTGAGGTAGGATTTACAACTCATAGGAAAATCACATCAGATGATGAATTTGGCCCCCCCAAATTCATGTCCTTGCCACATATAAAAACCCTTCACCCCATCATATCATACCAAAACTCTTAAATCAACTCCAAAATTCAAAAATTCTTCATCTGTAAAATCTAGAATACAAGTTATCTGCTTCCAAAGTACCATGGTGGAATAGGCACAAGCTAGACATTTCCATTACAAACAGGAGACATGGGAGGGAAAGAAGGGATAATAGCAGGAACCTCCTACACAAAGGCACTCAGTTCTCTCCCTCTCCGTGGTCACCGGCTCCAGCACTCTCTCGAACTGATCTCCTGGTTCTGCCACTGCTGGTTCTCTGCTGCTGCTGGTTCTCTGCTGCTGCTTCTCACTGTCTGCACTGTCTCCAGTGCAACAGCTCTCCTTGCTTCCTTCTGAGTCTTCACCAGAATTGTCTTTAATGTCCATAATTCCACCAACAGTCTCTTCAAGGCAATCTAGGCTTTTACTATTAGGCACTTTAAAACTCTTCCAGCCTCTATCCATTCATAGTTTCAAAACTGCTTCCACATTTTAGGTATCTGTTAGAGCAGCACTCCACTCCTGATACCAAATTCTGTCTTAGTTATCTAGTGCTGCTATAACAGAAATACCACAAGTGGATGGCTTTAACAAAGAGAAATTTATTCTCTCACAGTCTAGGTGTCTACAAGTCCAAATTCAGTGTGCCAGCTCTAGGGGAAGGCTTTCTCTCTCCGTTAGTTCTGGGGGAAGGTCCTTGTCATTAATTTTCCCCTGATCTAGTAGCTTCTCAGTGCAGGAACCTCAGGTCCAAAGGATGCGCTCTGCTCCTAGCATTGCTTTCTTGGTGGTATGAGGTCCCCACCTCTCTTTGCTCACTTCTCTCTTTTATATCTCAAAAGGGATCGACTCAAGATACAACCTAATCTTGTAGATTGAGTCCTGCCTCATTAACATAATTGTCGCTAATCCCACCTCATTAACATCATAGAGGTAGGATTTACAACACATAGGAAAATCACATCAGATGACAAAATGGTGGACAATCACACAATACTGGGAATCATGGATTGGCAAGTTGACACACATTTTGGGGGGACACAATTCAATCCATGACAGGAGTATAGATTGTAGAGGATCAAAGGACAGGGGGCCCACCTCAGAGGCTATGATAGTAACCCAGGCAAGAGATGATGGTGGTTAGCATCAGGTGGAAGTGCTGAGAGAAACTGTCAGATGCTGGATAGATCTGGAAGGCGGAGTTAATAGGATTTCCTGAAGGACTGCATATGGTATGTGAGAGAAAGAGTGGTCAAGGATGACTCCAAGATGTTTGGCTGGAACAACCGTAAGTGAATGTTGCAATCAAAAGGAGTAGAAATGATGGTATGGAGGCGAGGTTTTAATGTGCTACAGCAGATGCACTGAATGGGCTGTAGGTATTAAGTATCAACTTGGATAAATCAAAACAATGCTAGGAAAAAACAAACTTTAGAAGAATGCATTCAATATGATATGATTTATACAGTTTTTAAGACATGCAAAGAATATTGTTCAGGAAGGCTTACGCATGTGGTGAAAGTGGAAAAACGTGTGTAGGATGATAAACAGCGTGCAGCCCCAGTTGAGTACCGTCTGGGAGCTTCAAGCTTTTACAATCTTCTTGCTTAGGCCAGATCCTAGTCCAATTAAACCAGAATCTCAGGGGATAGATACAGGCATCAGCAGTTTTTAAAGCCACCCAGGGGATTCCACTATGTAGGCCATGTCAAAAACCACTACCTTAAATTGAGAAACATTTGTAAAATCTTTGAGATGCAAAAGCCAGGGTCAGAATGTCTGTTTTGGAGTGAGGCAAGAGACACCCATGTCCTCGTGTCTGTGCTGTTTACCTGGGATGCGTGAGCTCAATCAACTCCACCAACAGGCAGTTGAGCCTAAACTCTGGTCTTCCAATATCAGCTTCCCCTAAAAGGAAGTCCTGGGAGAAATGATGGATTGCAGCCTTGGGGCAGAAGATGTATAAGATGAGCCTGGAGCATCTTGGTATACCAGATACCAAGCAAGCTCTCAAATATCCTGAGGACTTGCAGAGGGCATACCTCAAAGAGGCTCTCATCTGACAAAGATGGGAGGATCTGAGCATCGATAATCATAATTGTAATGGATTAATACACATCAGACATATTTAAATCAATGAGTTCATAATGATTCTTTAAAGAAGGAAAATTTTTAGATGATGCTAAGAATTCAACTGAGTTTGAAGAAAGAAAAATAAACAAGCATTTATCCTGCCTTTGTAACTTCAAGGTAACCAAAGAGCTGATGAAGGGACTTTCTCCTACTCATTTCACCCCATGTGTGTTATAGTAGAACTGTACTCCATTGGGTTTTCAATGGCTGATTTTTTGGAAGTAGATTTCCAGGCCTTTCTTCCAAAGTGCCTCTGGGTGGACCTTACAGTTAGCAGCCAAGTAGGTTAGCCATTTGCACCACCCAGGGACATTCTCATTATAGAAGTACTCATTGGGGCCCAGGATAATCAAGTGGAAGTGGTCCAGGGGCAACCACTGTGAGAGGCCAAATCCTTGCTGGGCCTTGACTTAGAAAATGCCACTCTGGGTCTGTCCATGGAGCTGCTTCCTCCAGAGCTTGACTCCCAGGAGATGATGCTTCTAACTGGAGTCTCTTCATCCAGTAAGATGTGCTGGTCTCACTCCCTACTCCAAATACCACCCCCTACCCAGCACAGATGGAATCAGTTACAGTCTTGATCAGAGTTCTGTGGCTATGATGTTCTAAGACCCAGAGCTGGTCAGGAGCAGCTTTTGGCAGAGAGAAAAGAGCCCTGAACTAAGCATCCAGAGCCGGACCTCTAATTTGCCATGAAACTGTAGGCCAGTCCTTCCCTCTCTGGGTCAACTTCTCCTTCATCTGTACAATGCAGAGGGTGTTCTAGATTTGGCGGCCACACACCCCACAGTTCCTGCATCAGGGCCAGGCCTGGTGCCCAGGTTCACATCTGTGCTACTGTCACTGAACCCATTCTCCTTTTCATCGATGGACTGGACATTCCTGGGAAGCACGGAAATGCTGGGTTTGTTCATCCTGGTTTCCCCAGCACCCAGCAGAGAGGCTTGCCCTCAATAAATATTCCTCTTGGATGGTAAAAACAACCATAAGCAAAGTCAACCAACCAAAACTAACTGGGAAAAAACATTTGCAACTCATATCACAAAGATCTGGTTTTCCTAATGTATAGTGAGTGCCTACAAATCAATGTTGTTGTTGCTGTGTGCCATCGAGTTGATTCCAACTCACAGCGACCCTATAGAAGAGATCAACAACTCAATTAAAAGTGTGAGAAAGATATGAATAAAGCATTTAAAAGATGGGGTCTTAAAAGCTTGCAAGCAGCCATCCAAGGTACAGTTGGTCTCTATAGGCCTGGAGCAACAGAGAAAGAAGGAGAGTCAGGAATGCAAGCAGGAAATGGAATGTGTGGCTAATTGCCTCCATGAGCAACTACCTCCTTTGCCATGAGAACAGAATTGGATAATGCCCAGCTACTATTACCAAATGTTTTAATCAAAGATTCTGTAGAAGAATACTGATCAAATTGGGGAAAATGCAGAACAGAATTTCAAATTCTCATGGAATCCATACTTTCTGGAGCCATGAAGGCTGGAAGAACCCCCGAAACTATTGCCCAGAGATAATCTTTAAACCTTAAACCAAAAATATCCCCTGAAGTCTTCCTAAAACCAAACAATAGTTTAGCTTAACTAGGAAGGAATGTCTGCCTTGAGCATCGTACTCTTTTAAGAACTATCTATATGGGATCAAACTGACAATAGCAACTCAAAAGATTAGATACAAAACTTAGGGGGTAGTGAATTTATGTTAACGGGGGAGGAACAACTCAGAGAAGGAGGGTGAGAATGGTTGCACAACTTGAAGAATGTAATCAATATCACCGAATTGTACATACAGAATTTGAATTGCTGTATGTTCTGCATATATTCTCAACAATAACAACAAGAAATGAAACAAATTATATTTAAAAAAAGAGCTTAGGAGAAAAGGTTACACACATGGCTATTAAACATATAAAAATATACCCAAGATCACTCATAACAAGAAAAATGCTATTTAAGACTATTCTGACATACCATTTTTCACCTACCAGATTGATAAAGAACAAAACGTTTAATAACCCCTGTTGGGGGATAAGGGGCAAATCAGGTGCTCTCATATTTTTCTGGTGGGAATATAAATTGATAAAACCCCTGTGGAAAAACATTTGGCAATATCTATCAAAATTACAAATTCACATTACCTTATTTCAGTATATCTGCTTCTAGGGATTTAATCTACAGATAAACTTCTACCTGTATGAATTGATACATGAAAAATTAGTCACTGCAGTATTTTTTTTGTAACAATACAATAATTGAAACAAGTCCATGGACAGGGAGCTGGTTAATTATGGTATATCCATATATTGTTGTGCAGCCATAAAGAATTATTTTTCATGTATTTCATAAGTATATAGTATATCCCATATATTTATATTATGTACCAAAATATATTGGTAAGTGAAAATATACTGGCAAATGAAAATGGCAGGTGTATAGAATCAAGTGTACACTATCTACATCTATCTTTATGTGTACTGAAGGATCCCTGGTTGCTCAGTGGTTAAGCACTCGACTGCTAACCGAAAGGTTTGAACACACCTTCCACTCCACAGGAGATGTGGCAATCTGCTTCCATGAAGATTACAGCATTGGAAACCCTATAGGGTTGCTATGAGTTGGAGTTGACGTGGCAGCAACTTTTTTTTAAATGTATTAGTTTGGTATAACAAGGTAGAGATCTATCTCTCTCTTCCATCATAGTCTGAACATAAGCAATCCAGGGCTGGGATGGTGGCTCTGTGGGTCAGGGACCGGGCTCCCTCTGTATTTTTGCCACACCATTTCTAGATGGATGCTTTTGTCTTATGGTCCAAGACATCCCTGCACACGTTCACCTCCTGGCTGACAGGAGGGGCTGGAGATGAAGCAGAGGATGCGCTTCTCTCCTGTGAGGATGCACCTGGGAGAAACACACGTCACCTGTGCTCACACCTGCTGGCAGGAGTCAGGGCTGCATCTGAAGAGCAGGCTGGCTGGGAAATTAAGTCTTTCTCACAGACTGCTTTGTACCCAGCTAAAATCTGGTGGCTCTATCCCTAAAAAATAAATAGGAGTCCCTGTTTGGTGCAAACGGTTGACGCACTAGGCTGCCAACTGAAGGTCGGGGGTTTCCACCCAGACGTGCCTCGGAAGAAAGGCCTACTTCCAAAATATCAGCCATTGAAAATCCTACAGAGCACAGTTCTACTCTGACACACACGGGGTTGCCATGAGCCGGAATTGATTCGACAGCTGCTAGTTTCATTCCCCTCAAGAGAAGAGAATGGATTTGGGGGGGACAACCAGCAGTGTCTGTTATAACGTATTTATGGGAAAATGCACGAGAAACTAGGAGCAATATTTGCCTCAGGGAACAGGGTACTGGTGGCTGGGACAGAGTGGGAAGAGACTGTCCTTTATATGCCCTTTTGAATGTTTTTAACTTGTTCCATGTGAATGCATTAACTAATGAAATTTTTTTAGAAAGTAATAATAACAGCACCACACTACATGCTTAGTAAACCTCCCAGCCAGTTCAGCGACCAGAAGTTCCTGCACCCTCACCCTTACCCCTTCAGAGAGGAGTGGGTTACAGATGTGCTGTGAACTCAGGCCACATGGAGCTGGGAGCTGGGAGGACCCGGAGAGCCCCAGGGGCCGATGGGCTGTAGCCTCAGGAGGAAAGCATTCCAGATACACACCCTGGGAGCGCCTCTGCAGAGCCAGCAGACCCTTCCTGACTGTGCTGGCCTTGCCTAGGAGGCAGGATGCCAGCTGTGCTGCCACGCTCTGGCTCTATCACGGCTCACACATGGGGAGGAGGAGGCCAGCACACTCTGACAGGAAGGGCTGGGGAGTGGGCCAGTGTGAGGCAGAGCCACGAAGTAAAGCAGGAAGCCTTTGAAGCCCGAGCCAGACAGAGGCCTGGGCTGGCCTTATCTGGAGCTCATCTCTTCGCCAGCCTTGTGACTCAAGAGCATGTTGGGGCAATCTTCAGGCCTTCTTGGCCACTAGCAGTGAACCCCTCACACGACTCACTGAAGCAGCCTGGGGCACTCTCCCCATAGAACCTACCCTTTCTGCTCAGGGCAGCACCTCAGGGGCAGTCTCCTCCACTGGGGCTAGTAGGGAGAAGAGGGGTGGGCTTCACAGCCAAGAGCAGGGAGGGGGCTGGCCAGATGGGCCACCTCAGCCCTGAGCCCAGTCCTCTAGTTCTCTTCAAGATCCCTTCTGGAGCCTGTCTTACCACCTGCTCTATAAGGGAAATGAAAAGATTGGCAGGCTCCGTGGGGGTCAGGACTCCCAGTGGCAGTGGAGAACGCGAGTTACTGTGGAAAAAGGGTCTGCCATCAGACTGAAGGTTCAAACCCAGCTCTCCCCCTTATGCACGATGTTGCCCTTGCACAAGTGACTCCACCTCTGGGCCCTTAGTTTCTTTATTTGCAAAATGGGTTAAGATCTGAAGTCACTAGAAAGTAAGACCGACCTGGAGTGCTTCCTCCCTGAGTGAGTGTGTGTGGCCAGTCCCAGCCTCCAGGCACTAGCCCGGCTGGGGGCAAGGAGCAGAAGCACCACAAGCGGAGAGAGCATGACCCAAGGACAGCACACCTGTGAGGAGTGTAGAGCCAGGGGGTGAGGGACTGAGCCTCCTCAGAGAAGTCCTGAGGAATGGAGGGCCTGAAGCAAGCAAACACTGGCCAGGTGAAGAAGGAACAAGTGGGCTCTGGGGGCTGAGTCCCCAGCCAGAGAATTCTGTGATCAAGTCCATTCCACTCTATTTGTCCAGGTAGAAATATAAGCCCCAAGAAGGCGAGGAACTCCCCAAATGACAGAGCACAGAACAGCCAGCAGAGCTGGGGCAGGAGCTCCTGGTGCAGAAATCAATTCATGTCAGAGCCCACTCATGATGTCAGGATTGAGCCCTGAGGCCCACCTGCTGGTCAGGCCCCCAGGGCTGCCCCCACACTCCAGGGAAAGATGGCCTTTGAAAGACGTCGCTTCCCTTGATTTATCTCATCATTTGGGAAAGAGCGTATGTAATTCTTTCTCAGCCCCTAAAAAACGTTCCAGAAGCCTGTCCTGTGCTGAATATAAAGGGGGTTTAGAAAATGCCTTTTGGAGCATGGCTTGGCCACACAGCAGGCCCTCGGACCACCCTCCTTGCACCTGACTGCCCTCACAAGAAGCCCTCCATCTGGGCAGGGGCGGACTCACTGGGAAGCAAATGATGCCTAAGCCTCAGGCCCTTGCTGGCACAGGCCCCGAGAGGGTACAGAGGCCCAGGTGGTGGGGCAGTGTCTAAGGAGGGACGAAAAGGCAGGTGGCAGCCATTCAGCATTTCTACTTAAGTATTTCCGATCCCTCACCTGAAGAGGTCTCAGGGAAAGGCACTGGATCTCCGAGGCTCTGGGGATGCTCTCCTACTTCTAAAGTCACTGTCACACCTAACTGTGTATATGCAGTTTTACAGCTTCTTTCTTAAAGAAGGGCTCCCTAACAGTATAAGCCCTGCCCCTACCTTTGGGTCAGTGACAACTGGTCCTCTTCTGACAGCGGACAGGGTGATGCTGAAGGCTGATGGTGGCTTTCCCAACATCACCCAGCTCAGTCTGTCCTGCAGCTCCGACAGAGCCCCATCTGGACCTAGCTTCTCATCTTGATGCCCCAGCCTGAGATGCTGGTCGTTCCTCTCACTTTGGATCGTGGGTTCCCTCTGCACCCTGGCCTGGCAGCCACAGGGATCTAGAAGGCTAGGGCCTCTGCCTGCCACCCAGCCAGCCCGTCCAGAGCCCCTTGGACCAGACTAGCAGCTCACTCAGAGGAGCTTTTGGAAAATGAAGGTCCTCATAACTAAAACATAGCCCAATAATTAACTATTAAGAGGGCCACTTCAGACAGTCCTCCATTACCACATATCATGGCAATGACAAGCCATGGCTGTGCTGTGCCATGTATCCACACAGTGGCCCTACCCTCAGTGCCAGTAGGGAGAGCTGTGCCCCTAAGTGGATTGGCATTTTCAAGCAGCTCTCCCAAACACCCCTTTACTGAGGTTACTCCCTGCTCCCCCAAAAGGAGCTAGATAGAAGTGCCCCCAGTGACCTACAGACCCACACATGGCAGACTCCCTGCTCTCTCACAAGACCTGGGGTTTCAAAACCACCCTGAGACTTATATTTCCCGATTTCAAAACAGTTTCAATCCATCTCGTTGAGGACCTTCCTCTTTCTCTGACCCTCTACTTTACCAGGCATGATGTCCTTCTCCAGGGATTGGTCCCTCCTGATAACACGTCTGAAGTATGTGAGACGAGGTCTTGCCATCCCTGCTTCTAAGGAACATTCTGGCTATGCTTCCAAGACAGATATGTTCATTCTTCTGGAAGTCCATGGTATAGTCAATATTCTTTACCAACACCATAATTCAAAGGCATCAATTCTTCTCTGGTCTTCCTCATTCATTGTCCAGATTTCATATGCATAGGAGGCAACTGAAAATACCATGCATCTAAATGCACCAATAAAAAGACAGAGAGTGGGAAAATGGGTTAAAAAACATGATCCATCGATATACTGCCTACAAGAGACACACCTTAGACTTAAAGACAAAAACTAAAACTCAAAGGATGGAAAAAAATATATCAAACAAAACAACACCAAAAAAAAAAAAAAAAAAGAGCACAAATGGCAATATTAATCTCCAACAAAATAGACTTTAAAATCCACCACAAAGGATAAGGAAGGACACTATATAATGATTAAAGGATCAACACACTAGGAGGACATAACTATAATAAATATTTACCCACCCAATGGCAGGGCTCCAAAATACATAAAACAAACTCCAACAGCATTGGAAAGAGAGATAGACCGCTCTACAATAGTAGTAGGAGACTTCAACACACCACTTTCAGTGAAAGACAGAACATCCATAAAGAAGCTGAATAAAGACACGGAAGATCTAAATGCCACAATCAACCAACTTGATCTCATGGACATATACCAACAATCCACCCAATAGCAGCTGTCTTAGGTGTATAAATATATAATTATATTTATAAATTATAAAGCATATAAATATATATAGAGAGAGATTTAGATCAAGGAAATAGCTCACGCAATGGTAGAGGCTAAAACGTCCCAAGTCCATGGATCGGATAGAGGCCTCTCCTGATTCACAGAGCCACAGAAGCTGGTGAATCCAAAGTCAGGAGGTCGGGGAGGGGCTCCTGCTCACCGGTTGTGAAGGTCAATGAATTCCAAGATCAGCAGACAAGACCACAAGGTTTCTCCTGATTCATGTAGCTGCATGGGCTGGCGAGCCCAAGGTCAGCAGGTCGGGGAACCAGAGTCTTGCTTGCAGGCTGAGAAGTTCGACAAATTCCAAGATCAACAGGTAAGCTGCTAGCTCAAGCCCCAAGAACCAGAGGTGAGACAAGAAGAGGCAGCTATTGAGTCTGGAACAAGCCAAAAACCTTGGCAGGGTGAGCAGGCAGAAAGAAACCAGTGGAAGGCAGAGAGATGAACTGAGGAGGCAGTGAGCTCCCACAGGCCTGGCCTCTGCCAGTACCACTCAGCAGATTCCATCATGGGGGTGATCACAACATTATACAACTGCTAAAACACAGAGAATAATGGCCCAGCCAAGTTGACCTACAATCTTAACCATCACAGTCCACCCCTTGTCAACTTGGCACCTGTACACATCTCCTGAAACCATACATAATCTCTAAATAAAGATGATTACAAAGTCATACTTGTGCCTAACATGATACAACTAACATGCGTACAATTGAAAATGCACTAGCCCTGTTTACATCTTATATTTTATAAGTGAAGGAAACAAAAATATCAGATGCACACATACAAAACAGAAATACTCATAGCAATTACAGTCCCTGTTTCTGCAACTGGTCACGTGGCCGTAACTGGTATTTAGAACTACCTTCTTCCACCACCCATTCTGTATTCCCTTTGCCCTCAGCAAGCACCTCAGCTGGTTGTGGTTCTTTGCCTGGTGGAGTGACCCAAACCTTCATTCCTGAAGGGTCTGTGTCATTAGTAGTCATGTCAGAATTAGGTTGCTGTAGTTTTCCATTGACTTTAATCACAGGGCATGGTAGTACTAATAGATACCCTAAGGAATCTCCTGCATTGCAGACATACTGTTCTTTACCTCCATTATGTAATATCAATCCGATTTCCTCTTGGCAATCAGGATCAATCACACCAGCCAGTATGGTAACTCCCTTCTTTGCCTGTTGATCCAGAGGGATAAGGAGCCCAAAGTGGCCAGGTGGCATTCTTAACTTCCAGTTCAATGGAATCAGTGATGTGTCTCCAGGTGGGAGCATTCCTCCCTTTGGAACTAAGACCTCTAGGCCTGCAGAGCATGAGGTCGAGGGGACAGGAAGCAAAAATCTTGCAAGTGGGTCACTAGGGGTAATAGTGAGTGGTGCTACTCCGATTTCCACCCCTTGATTCCTGGACCTGTGAATCCTGGCTATGGGAGAAATAGCACCTGGTTTAAAGCATATACAACCTCCTGGAGAACATTGCCCCAGCCCTGAAATGAATTACCACCTAGCTGGTGCTGTAATTGTGTCTTTAGAAGGCCATTCCATCATTCTATCAAGCCAGCTGCTTCAGGATGATGGGGAACATGGTAAGACCAGTGAATTCCATGAGCATGGGCCCACTGCTGCACTTCACTTGTGGTGAAGTGAGTCCCTTGATCTGAGGCAATGCTGTGTGGGATACCATGATGGTGGATAAGGCATTCTGTAAGTCCACAGATGCTAGTTTTGGCAGAAGCATTGTGTGCAGGGAAGGAAAATCCATATCCAGAGTAAGTGTCTATTCCAGTAAGGACAAAATGCTTCCCTTTCCATGATAGAAGTGGTCCAATGTAATCAATTTGCCGCAAGGTTGCTGGATGATTACCTCAAGGGATGGTGCCACAGCAGGGACTCAATGTTGGTCTCTGCTGCTGGCAGATTAGGCACTCGGCGTTGGCTGTAGCCAAGTCAGCCTTGGTGAGTGGAAGTCCATGCTGCTGGGCCCATGCATAACCTCCATCGCTGCCACCATGGCCACTTTGTTCATGAGCCCACTGAGCAATGATGGGAGTAGCTGGGGAAAGAGGATGACTGGTTTCCACAGAACGCATCATCCTATCCACTTGATTGTTAAAATCATCCTCTGCTTAGGTCACCCTTTGGTAAGCATTCACATGAGACACAAATATCTTCACTTCTTTGGCCCATTCAAAGATGTCTGTCCACATACTTCTTCCCCATAAATCCTTGTCTCCAATTTTCCAATTGCATTTCTTCAAAGTCCCTGACCATCCAGCCAAACCATTGGCCACAGCCCATGCATCAGTATATAATCACACATCTGACCATTTCTCCTTCCAAGCAAAGTGAACAATCGGGTGTAGTGCTCGAAGTTCTGTGCACTGAGAGGATTTCCCTTCACCACTGTCTTTCAGGGAGGTCCCAGAAAGGGGCTGTAGTGCTACTGCAGTCAACTTTCAAGTGGTGCCTGCATATTACGCAGAACCATCCGTAAACCAGGCACAAGTTTTCTCTTCCTCACTCAACTGATGATAAGGAATTCCCCATGAGGCCATAGGTGCAGACTGGGAGATGGAAAGTAATGTGACAGGAGTGGAGACCATGGGCATTTGGGCGACTTCCTCATGCAACTTACTTGTGCCTTTGGGTCCTGTTTGGGCCTGATCTCGAATATACCACTTCCATTTAATAGTGGAGTGCTGCTGTGCTCATCCAAATTTATGGTTCTGTGGATCAGACAACACCCAGTTCATGATGGGCAGCTCAGGCTTCATGGTGACTTGGTGTCCCATGTTTAAGCATTCAGTCTCTACTAAGGCCCAGTAACAAGCCAAAAGTTGTTTCTCAAAAGGAGAGTAGTTATCTGCAGAGGATGGCAGAGCTTTGCTCCAGAATCCGAAGGGTCTGTGCTGTGATTCACCGATAGGCGCCTGCCAAAGTCTCCAAGCAGCATCTCTATCTGCCACTGACACTTCAAGCACCATTGGATCAGCTGGATCATATCGTTCAAGTGGCAGAGTGGCTTGCACAGCAGCCTGAACCTGTTGCAAAGCCTTCTCTTGTTCTGGTCCCCACTCAAAACTAGCAGCTTTTCGAGTCACTTGATAAATAGGCCGGAGTAACACACCCAAATGCGAAATATGTTGCCTCCAAAATCCAAATAGGCCCACTAGGCATTGTGCCTCCTTTTTAGTTGTGGGAGCAGCAGGATACAGTAACTTATCCTTCATTTTAGAAGGAATGTCTCGACATGCCCCACACCACTGGACCTCTAGAAATTTCACCGAAGTGAAAGATGCCTGAATTTTTGTGGGATTAATCTCCCACCCTTTGGCATGCAAATGTTTTACCAATAAGTCCAGAGTCATTGACACTTCTTCCTTACTATGTCCAATCAGCATAATGTCATCAATGTAATGGACCAGTGTGATGTCTTGTCGAAGGGAAAGGTGATCAAGGTCCCTGGGGACAAAATTATGACATAGGGCTGGAGAGTTGATGTATCTCTGAGGTAGGCAAGTGAAGGTGTATTGTTGGCCTTGCCAGCTGAAGGCAAACTGCCTCTGGTGGTTCTCTGAAACAGGTATGGAGAAAAAGGCATTAGCCAGGTCAATAGCTGCATACCAAGTACCAGTAGATGTATTAATTTACTCAAGCAATGAAACTGCATCTGGGACAGCAGCTGCAATTGAAGTCACCACTTGGTTAAGTTTTCGATAATCTACTGTCAGTCTCCAAGTTCTATCTGTTTTTTGCATAGGCTAAATAGGCAAGTTGAATGGGGATGTGGGGGGAATCACCACCCCTGCATCCTTCAAGTCCTTAATGGTGGCAGTAATCTCTGCAATCCCTCCAGGAATGTGGTATTGCTTTTGGTTTACCATTTTCCTAGGTAAAGGCAGTTCTAATGGCTTCCACTTGGCTTTTCCTACCATAATAGCCTTTACTCTACGTGTCAGGGATCCAGTGTGGGGGTTCTACCAGTTGCTGAGTATATCTATTCCAATTATGCATTCTGGAACTGGGGAAATCACTACAGGATGGGTTCAGGGACCCACTAGACCTACTGTGAGACAGACATGAATCAAGGCTCCATTCATAACCTGACCTCCATATGCCCCCCCTCTGACTGGTGGGCCACAGTGATGTTTTGGGTCTCCTGGAATTAGTGTCAGTTCAGAGTCAGTATCCAGTAATCCCCCAAACTTCTGATTATTTCCTTTTCCCCAGAGAACAGTCACTCTTGTAAAAGGCCATAAATCCCTTTGGGGAAGGCTGGGAGAAAGATTAACAGTAAAAAATTTTGGCAGTGTATTGGAGTCCTTCCTCAAGGGGACCCAGCCTCCCCTTCATTCAAGGAGTTGTGGGTCTTTAAACTCGCTCAAATCTGGGAATTGTTTGAGGGACCGTGACTCTCTATTCTGGCGATTTGATTTAGACTGCGTTCACCTGACCTAGAAGTCATCTGTTTGTACAGAACAAGTAAATAGTAGATTTCCCATCTATTTCACTCCTAGGGACACTATGACTAAGTAGCCAACGCCATAAATCTATACAAGTCAGACTATTTTGATTACTGCCTTGAGTCCTGCATCCATTATTGTAACCATTCCCACCTCGTCTTTGTCGATTGAGTGCAGCCACTTAACCCCTACTTCCAGGGGTCTAATCAGCCCCATTGTAGTTAGATGTCTTAATTCAGTGAAGCAGTTCCCACTGTCAAATCTGATTTACATAAAATAGCAATCACAGCAGTCTTCAAGGATGCTGGAGCTCCCTTCACAAATTTGTTCCTCACAGTTGAGGTTAAGGTGTGTCCTCTGGCCATTCCATGTGTGGGTCTGTGGGTCTAACCTGATAAATCCACTCTAGCATGCCAATTTCCCTAAGTCTACGGATACCTTCTTCTATAGTGTACCAAGGCAGGTCTGGCACTTCAACTTGATTCAGTGTAGGCCACCTCGTAATCCATGCTTCAGCAACTCAACCAAACAAACAATTAGATCCTTTCCTAACTTCCCGAGCTGAAACATTGAATGAAGAATCTGTGCTTAGTGGGCCCATATCAATAAACTCAAACTGATCCATCTTTATGTTCCCTGCACCAGTATCCCACACCCTTAGTAGCCATTCCCACACATATTCCCCAGGTTCTGTTTGTACATATTAGAAAATTCAAGTAGTTCTTTTGGAGTGTAGCATACCTCCTCCTGGGTCACACTCTGTACTTCACCTCTTGGGGCTTGCTGGGACTCAGGTCTAGTTGTAGGTCTAGAAGCTTGAATCGGTAGTGGAATTGTTTTAAGAACATTCAGCATTATCTTGTAAAGCATCTGCCTCAGGCGACGCCCCAGGCAATGACTCAGACAAGGGCTCTTTAGAGGCAGCTGGGCTAGGGCTAATCGCATTAGATGGGAGTGGAGGGGCTAATGGTTTTTCTGGGCAGGGTGGTGTAACAGACAAACATGAAGTAAGCTCTTCAGGTGGGAGTGGTTCTGTTGGCAGGAGTGATTCAACAGAATTTAGGGGCTCAGTGTTTCCAGCTCCCTGATTATCTACCCATATGTCCCTATCCCAAGTTTCAGGATCCCCTTTCTTCCCAATCAATGCTCTCACTTTAATTTCAGACACCTCTCCAGGCTGGCAATTGAGCTGGCATAGTAAGTCAGCCAGTCTTACAATAAGAGTCTGGGTTTGGCTTTCAGCAATTTCAGCTCTGTTACTACAAGAAATAAGGCTTTCCTTCAAAGCACAAGTGGAAGCCTTGAGGTCATTTATGCAGCACTTGAGCTTTCACTCTGAAGCTCTGAGCACGTCTCTTTCTTTCACCAGTTTGTCTAGCGAAAGTAGGACCAACCAACAAGCTTCTCTATCCTTCTCATTCTGACAAAGCTGTAGAAAGATATCACATATGTGTTCACCCAGAGGCTTGCCTTTCACCAATACCTGATCTACTGGTGGTGGCATTTTGCATATTTGTACCACCACCTCACTCCATGGACTAGCAGTGCCCACTTTACTGCTGGAAGCAGAGTCATCAACATCTTTAAGACTAACCAGACTTGAGAACCAATTTAGAAAACTCATCCTAATGATTTTGTTTCTCTAGAACCACCCCACTCTTGGTACCAAATGTCTTAGGCTGGGTTCTTTAGAGAAGCAAAACCAGTAAAGTGTATAAACATATATGGAAAGAGACTTAGATCAAGGAAATAGCTCATGCAATTGTAGAGGTTAAAACATCCCAAGTACACAGATCAGGGTAGAGGCCTCTCCCAATTCAGAGCCGCAGAAGCTGGTGAATCCAAGGTCGGGAGGTCAGAGAGGGGCTCCTGCTCACAGGCTGTGGAGGTCAATGAATTCCAAGATCAGCAGACAAGACTGCAAGGTTTCTCCTGGTTCACATAGCTGCAAGGGCTGGTGAACCCAAGGTCAGCAGTTCGGGGAACCAGACTCTTGCTTGCAGGCTGAGAAGTTTGACAAATTCCAAGATCAATAGCTAAGCTGCTAGCTCAAGTCCCAAGAACCAGAGGTGAGACAAGAAGAGGCAGCTGTTGAGTCTGGAACAAGCCAAAAACCTTGGCAAGGTGAGCAGGCAGAAAGTAACTGGCGGAGGGCAGAGAGATGAAACTGAAGGGGCGGTGAGTTGCCACAGGCTCCACCTCTGCCAGTACCACTCAGCAGATTCCATCATGGGGGTGATCACAACATTATACAACTGCTAAAACACTGAGAATAATGGCCTAGCCAAGCTGACGTACAATCTTAACCATCACAGCAGCCAAGTATACTTTCTTTTCCAAAGCACATGGAACATTCTCCAGAACAGATCACATATTAGGCCGTAAAACAAGCCTTAACAAAATCCAAAGCATCGAAATATTACAAAGCATCTTTTCTGACCATAAATCCATAAAAGTAGAAATCAATAACAGAAAAAGCAAGGCAAAAAAAATCAAATACATAGGAACTGAACAACACTTTGCTCAAAAACTACTTGGTTACAGAAGAAATTAAGGATGGAATAAAGAAATTCATAGACTCAAACGAGAATGAAAACACATCCTATCAGAAACTTTGGGACACAGCAAAAGCAATGCTCAGAGGTCAGTTTATTGCAATAAGTGCACACATAGAAAAAAAAGAAAGTGCCAAAATCAAAACATTAACCTTACAACTTGAACAGGTAGAAAGAGAGCAGAAAAAGAAGCCCTAGGTGCCAATAGAAAGGAAATAATAAGAACTAGAGCAGAATTAAATGAAATAGAGAATAGAAAAATAATTGAAAGCGTTAACAAGAACAAAGGCTGGTTCTTTGAAAAGATCAATGAAACTGATAAACCATTGGCCAAACTGACAAGCAAATAACCCATATAGGAAATGAGATGGGTGATATCACAACAGACCCAACTGAAATTAAAAGAATCATAACAGAATACTATGAAAAATTGTACTCTAACAAATTTGAGAACCTAGAGGAAATGGACAAATTCCTAGAAACCCACTACCTACCTAAACTAACACAACCAGAGGTAGAACAACTGAATAAACCTATAACAAAAGAAGAGATTGAAAAGGTAATTTAAAAACTCCCAAGAAAAAAAAGCCCTGGCCTGGATGATTTCACTGGAGAATCCTACCAAACTTTCAGAGAAGAGTTAAGCTAACACCACTACTACTAAAGGTATTTCAGAGCATAGAAAAGGATGGAAAACTCCCAAACTCATTCTATGAAGCCAGTATAACCTGATACCAAAACCATGTAAAGACATCACAAAAAAAAGAAAATCACAGACCAATATCCCTCATGAACATTGACGGAAAAATCAACAAAATTCTAGCCAACAGAATGCAACAACATATCAAAAAAATAATTCACCATGATCAAATGGGATTCATACCAGGAATGCAGGGATGGCTCAACATTAGAAAAACAATCAACGTAATCCATCACATAAACAAAAGACAAGAACCACATGATCTCATCAATTGATGCAGAAAAGTCATTTGACAAAGTCCAACACCCATTCATGATAAAAACTCTCAGCAAAATAGGAATAGAAGAGAAATTCCTCAACATCATTATGGGCATTTATACAAAGCCAACAGCCGGCATCATCCTAAATGGAGAGAGTTTGGAAGCATTCCCCTTGAGAACAGGAACCAGACAAGGATGCCCTTTATCACCACTCTTACTCTACATTGTGCTGCAGGTCCTAGCCAGAGCAATTAGGCTAGAAAAAGAAATAAAGTGCATCCAAATTGGTAGGAAAGAAGTACAAGCATCTATATTTGCAGACGATATGATCTTATACACGGAAAACCCCAAAGAATCCACAAGAGAACTACTGGAACTTATAGAAGATTTCAGCAAAGTATCAGGATACAAGATAAACATGCAAAAATCAGTTGGATTCCTCCACACCAAGAAAGAGAACTTCGAAATCACCAAATCAATACCATTTACAATAGCCCTCAAGAAGATAAAATACTTAGGAATAAATCTAACCAGAGACATAAACAACCTATACAATGAAAACTACAAGACACTACTGCAAGAAACGAAAAGAGACCTGCATAAGTGGAAAAACATACCTTGCTCATGGATAGGAAGACTCAACGTTGTGAAAATGTCAATTCTACCTAAAGCAGTGTACAGATACAATGCAATCCTCATCCAAATTCCAATGGCATTTTTTAATTAGATGGAGAAACAAATCACCAACTTCATATGGAAAGGGAAGAGGCCCTGGATAAGTAAAGCATTACTCAAGAAGAAGAACAAAGTGGGAGGCCTCACACTACCTGATTTTAGAACCTATTATACTGCCACAGTAGTCAAAACAGCCTGGTACTAGTACAACAACAGATACATAGACCAAATGGAACAGAATTGAGAATCCATATGTAAATTCATCCACGTATGAGCAGCTGATATTTGACAAAAGCCCAAAGTCCATTAATTGGGGAAAAGACAGTCTCTTTAACAAATGGTGTTGGCAGAACTGGATATCTAACCGCAAAAAATTGAAACAAGACCCATACCTCACAACATGCACAAAAACTAACTCAAAATGGATCAAAGATCTAAATATAAAAATCAAAAATGATAAAGATTGTGGAAGAAAAAATAGGGACAATGCTAGGAGCCCTAATACATGGAATAAACAAAATACAAACCATAAGTAACAATGCACAAACACCAGAAGAGAAACTAGATAACTGGAAGCTCCTAAAAATCAAACATTTACGCTCATCAAAAGACTTCACCAAAAGAGTAAAAAGACAACCTATAGACTAGGAAAAAAATTTTGTCTATGACTGTCTAATATCTAAAATCTGCAAGATACTGCAAAATCTCAACAACAAAAAGACAAATAGCCCAGTTAAAAAATGGGCAAAGGATATGAACAGGCACTTTGCCAAAGAAGACGTTCAGGTGGTTAACAGACACATGAGGAAATGCTCAGTCATTAGCCATTAGAGAGATGTAAATCAAAACTACAACGAGATATCATCTCACCCCAAGAAGGCTAGCATTAATACAAAAAAACACAAAATACTAAATGTTGGAGAGATTATGGAGAAACTGGAACACTTATACACTGTTGGTGGGAATGTAAAATGGTACAACCACTTTGGAAATCGTTTTGGCGCTTCCTTAAAAAGTTAGAAATAGAAGTACCATACGATCCAGCAATCCCATTCCTTGGAATATATCCTAGAGAAATAAGAGCTGTCCCATGCATAGATATATGCACACCCATGTTCACTGCAGCACTGTTCACAATAGCAAAAAGATGGAAACAATCTAGGTGCCCATCAGTGGATGAATGGATAAACAAATTATGGTATATTCACACAATGGAATACTACGCAATGATAAAGAACAACGATGAATCCGTGAAACATCTCATAACATGGAGGAATCTGGAAGGTATTATGCTGAGTGAATTTAGTCAGTCACAAAAGGGCAAATATTGTATAAGACCACTATAATAAGAACTGAAGAAAAGTTTTAAAGACAGAAGAAAAACATTCTTTGATAGTTACAAGGGTGAGGAGGGAGGGAGGGGGTATTCACTAACTAGAAAATAGACAAGAATTATTTTAGGTGAAGGGAAGGATGGCACACACTACAGATGAAGTCAGCACAACTGGACTAAACCAAAGCTAAGAAGTTTCCTGAATACAACCAAACACTTCAAGGGACAGAGTAGCAGGGGCAGGCATCTGGGGACCATGCTTTCAGGGGACATCTAGGTCAACTGGCATAACAAAGTTTGTTAAGAAAATGTTCTGCTTCCCACTTCGGTGGGTGGCATCTGGGGTCTTAAAGGCTAGTGAACGGCATTCTAAGATGCATCAGTTGGTCCCAACCCACTTGGAGCAAAGGAGAATAAAGAACACCATAGATACAAGGAAAGTATTAGCGCAAGAGACAGAAAGGTCTACATAAACCAGAGACTTCATCAGCCTGAGACCAGAAGAATTAGGTGGTGCCTGGCTACCACCAATGACTGCCCTGACAGGGAACACAACAGAGAGTCCCTGATGGAGCAGGAGAAAAGTGGGGTGCAGAACTCAAATTCTAATAAGAAGACCAGACTTAATGGTCTGACTGAGACTGGAGGAACCCTGGAAGACATGGCCCCTCGAGTCTCTGTTAGCCCAAAACTAAAACTATTTCCGAGGCCAACTCTTTAGACAAAGATTAGACTGGACTATGGGATATAAAATGATACTTGTGAAGAGTGTGCTTCTTAGCTCAAGTAGATACATGAGACTAAATGGGCAGCTCATGCCCAGGGGTGAGATGAGAAGGCAGAGAGGGTCAGGAGCTGTTTGAACAGACACGGGAAATCTGGGGTGGAAAGGATGAGTGTGCTGTCACAGTATAAGGAGAGCAGCTAGGGTCACATAACAAAGTATGTATAAATTTTTGTATGAGAGACTAACTTGAATTGTAAACTTTCACTTAAAGCACAACAGTTAAAAAAAATAGTTACACTTCAGTAAAAAAGTTAAAAACATTAAACAAAAGAAAGAAAGAAAATACCATGCATGACTTGGGTCAGGCGCATCTTAGTCTTCCATCTCTGCTTTTTAGCATTTTAAAGCGGCCTTTTGCAGCAGATTTGCACAATGCAATGCACCATTTGATTTTTTGACTGCTGCTTCCGTGGGCGTTGATTGTGTTTCCAAGTAAAATGAAATCCTTGACAACTTCAATATCTTCTCCGTTTGTCATGATGCTGCTTATTGGTCCAGTTGTGAGGATTTTTGTTTTCTTCATGTTGAGGTGTAATCCATACTGAAGTCTGAAGTCTTTCATTTTCATCAGTAAGTGCTTCAAGTCCTCTTCACTTTCAGCAAACGTATATTGCAGGTTGTTAGTGAGTCTTCCTGCAATCCTGATGCCTTGTTCTTCTTCATATAGTCCAGCTTCTCGGATTATTTGCTCAACATACAGACTCAATCAGTACGGTGAATGCACACATTTCAGGAGGCAGCATATGATCAGGAAGTGATGGTACTGAAGGAAAAAGTCCAAGCTGCACTGAAGGCACTGGTGAAAACCAAGGCTCCAGGAATTGACAGAACACCACCTGAGATGTTTCAACAAACGGATGCAGTGCTGGAAGCACTCACTCATCTATACCAAGAAATTTGGAAGACAGCTACCTGGCCAACCGACTGGAAGAGATCTGTATTTGTGCCCATTCCAAAGAAATGCAGAAATCATTGAACAATATCATTAATATGACACACAAGTAATATTTTGCTGAAGATCATTCAAAAGCAGTTGCAGCGGTACATTGACAGGGAAATGCCGGAAATTCAAGCTGGATTCAGAAGAGGATGTGGAACGAGTGATATCATTGCTGATGTCAGACAGATCTTTGCTGAAAGCAGAGAATACCAGAAAGATGTTTGCCTGTGTTTTATTGACTATGCAAAGGCATTCGACTGTGTGGACCATAACAAATTATGAACAGCATTGTGAAGAATGGGAATTCCAAAACACTTAATTGTGCTCATGTTTAACCTTTCCATAGACCAAGACGCAGTCATTCAGACAGAACAAAGTGATAATGCGTGGTTATATACATATAGAATATACATATTTATTTTATTGACATACACTTTATATATATATACATACATATACATATATGGAATCACACAGTATGGACTCTCAGGTCTGGCTTCTTTTGCTCCATATTGTGTTTGCAAGAAAAAACAGTCGTGAACCGTTCATTCATATTGCTTCATATTATTCCATTAAATAAATATGCCTCAACTTGTTAATCTATTCTACTGTTCTTGGACTTTGGGGTTATTTCCAGAGTTTGCTTTTACAAAGAATGCTGCCATGATCATTCTAGTACATGTCTTTGATGAACAGGTAAATAGATTTCTGGTTAGTATAAACCAGAGTGGAATCGCAGGATCATAGAGGAGGAGTATTTTAGCTTTAGTAGATACTTCCAAGCAGTTTTCCAAAATGGTAGCGCCAGTTCATACACCTGCCTGCAGCATATGACACTGCTGGCTACCCCACCTCATCTTTGACACTTGGTCCTTTCGGTATCTTACTTTTAGGTCTTTGGGGGAAGTGTAGGGATCTCTCATTGTGAATATATATGTCAACAGCTTCACTGAGGTATAATTTACACACCATAAAATTCACCCTATGTAGTACACAATTCAATTATTTTTTACTAAATTTACAGAATTGTGCAGCCATTGCCATACCCAGTTTTAGAACATTTTCATTACCCCAAAACGATCCCTTGAAGCTCATTTACAGATAATCTTCATTCTCATCTCCAGCCCCAAGTAACCACTAAACTGCTTTCTGTCTCCATAGATTTGCCTATTCTGGACACTTCATATAGATGGAATCATACAATATGTGGTCTTTTGTGACTGGCTTTTTTTTGGTAAACATCGTGTTTTTGAGGTTCATCTATGTTGTTCCTTTTTATTGCCAATTATATGGATATACCACATTTGTTTATCCACTCACCAGTTGATGGACATACAGATTTTTCCACTTTTTTAGCTACTATGAATAACTTTGCTACGAACATTCTCGTACAAGCTATTGTATGGACACATTTTCATTTCTTTTGGATAGATGCCTAGGAGAGCAATTGCTGAGTCATATCATAAATTTAGGTTTAACTTTTTGAGAAACTGCTAAACTGTTTTCCAGAGTGGCTGTGGCCATTTATATTCCCATAAGTAGTGTATGCTATTTCCAGTTGCTCCACATCCTTGTCATCACTTGTTATTATCTGTCTTTTTTGATTATAGCCACTCTAGTGGGTGCAGTGGGCATCTCATTTAGGTTGTAACTTGCATTTCCTTATAACTGATTTGCATTCCCTGGATGCAAATCCTTTGTCAGACACGTTTGCAAATATCTTCTCATTCTTCAGTTTGCATTTTCAATCTCTTAATAGTGTCATTTATCAAACACAACATTTTATTGTTGTTGTTGTTGGGTGTGATCAAGTCAGTTCCGACTCATAGCGAGCCTACGTACAAAAGAACAAGACGCTGCCTGGTCCTGCGCCATCCTTACAATCGTTCTTATGTTTGAGCCCATTGTTGCAGCCACTGTGTAAAACCATCTCATTGAAGGTCTTCCTCTTTTTCTCTGACCCTCTACTTTACCAAGCATGATGTCCTTCTCCAGGGACTGGTCCCTCCTCATAACATGTCCAAAGTACGTCAGACGAAGTCTCATCATCTTCCCTTCTAAGGAGCATTCTGGTTGTACTTATTCCAAAACAGATTTGCCCATTCTTCTGGCGGCCATGGTATATTCAATATTCTTTGCCAACACTACAATTTATTGTTAATATAGTCCAATTCATCGTTTCCTTTGTGGCTAGCGCTTTTTTGTGTCCCTGCTTAAGAAAACTTTGACTCCTCCTAAATTACGAAGATATCCTCCTGTTTTCTTCTAGAGGCTTGACTGCTTTTCACCTTTAGGTCTATGACCCACCTAGAATGGACTTTTGTGTATGGCATGAGGTAAAGCCAAGATATATATATTTTTCCATATGGATATCCAATCGATCCAGCACCATTTGTGGAAAAAGCCATACTTTCAACATTCTTATCTCCTGTTTTCTAGTATAATAACCAATAAAACTGACCAGTTGCCATCATGTTGACTCATGGTGACTCCGTATGTGTCAGAGTAGAACTGTGCTCCATGGGGTTTTCAATGGCTGATTTTTTGGAAATAGACCACCAGCCTTTTCTTCAGTGCTTCTGGTGGACTCAAACCACCAACCTTTCAGTTAGCAGCCAAGCACATTAACTGTTTGCACTACCCGGTGGCTCTAGTCCTCCAAAGGGTCCCAGTTTGAAAGAAAAAGTATGTGATCACCCTGGTACAGGCTTACAGTAGCTAGTAATAGCATGTATGGGTGAGTACTGACCGTGTGCCTGGCATTGTTCTGGGCACGTCACTGTCCTCAACTATGTAACCCTCACAACCCTTGGGGTAGATTCTATCATTCCCACATTCCCAACAAGGAACCTGAGACTGGTAGCTTAGGTGACCAAGTGAAAGTAAATTTAGCAGGGAGTCCTGGACAGCCCTTTCTCTGGCCATTTGGTCCCTGCCAGGCCAGTCCTTCACCCCTAGAGCCCAGGTCTAGACCTGGCAACCTTCCTAGTGGGGCAGTTCCTGCCTCTCCTCCAGAAGCCCCTCCCACTGGCCCCAGCTGGGCTGCGGGGCAGAGGGCAGGACAGACACCCTCTCACCTCTGGTGAACAGAGAGCATAGATCCTGTTCTTTCAACTGGCTCCCAGCACCCAGGGGTCCTGAGGCCCATCAGGCCGACAGATCTTTGGTGCCTGGGGGTGGGGGGGTCTGTGCACACAGAGAAACATGCAACTCCATACCGTGTCTAATGTCCAAGTTATGACGTTTAAACAAATTAACATTTCTCTAAATAGTCACAACCACTGCCATCTATCAGTCTGTCGTACTGTGGTATCTTGTGTGTTGCTGTGATGCTGGAAGCTATGCCACCAGTATTCAAATACCAGCAGGGTCACCCATGGTGGACAGGTTTCAGCGGAGCTTCCAGACTAAGACAGACTAGGAGGAAAGGCCTAGCAATCTACTACTGAAAATTAGCCAATGAAAATCTTACAGATTACAATAGAAAATTGTTACTTGCTTTGAACACATCATCAGCAGGGACCAATTGCTGGAGGAGGACACTATGTTTGGTGAAGTAGGTGACCAGCAAGGGCCTGAAAACCCTTGGTGAGATGAATTGGCACAATAGCTGCAGTGATGGACTCAAATTTGCCGGCAATAGCGAGGCTGATACAGGACCAGGGAACTTTTTGTTCTGTTGTACATAAGGTTGCCCTGAATCAGAATCAACTTCACGGCAGCTGTCATCCATCCGTCTATCCATCTATCCATCTATCTACCTACCTACATACCTATCTAAATATTCACATATTATGTCTACAATTAATAAATCACATTTTAATAATTTTTACAAATTTCCCTGAATAATTAAGCATTAAGCCTGATCAGTTACACTCTTCCCAGTTTGAATGTTTCAGTTTTATAAATGTCTCAAGAACCTTAAAAAAATCCACAATAATAATATAATCAATACAAATTGGATCTGAATACTCATACTAAAACTGGTTACAAAACGCTAATGCATGGATCTAAATTTGCCTCTTTACTATTTCTATCAGCAGCCCTAGGAGCAGGCAGGACAGTCACTGTGGGTCCCATCTGTGCACACCACTGCTCCCTCCTGGGGACTTTGGGAGAGCTGGTCTCACTTCGCAACAACGGAACTAGACCAGGTGGGTGCTGGGCCCAAGTCAGCCCCTCCTGGGCCAGACAGGGGTGTAAAGGCCTGGCACAGAAGTCCTGCCCGAGAAGGGCTGTGGATGGTGATGGCTAACCAGAGCCATCAGCAGCTTGTTCTCGGTGTGTCTGAATCAGGGAAAGGCCGGTCAGAGGCCGGGCAGGAACCTGATGGGGAGCTGTGCGGCCACTGGCCAGAAGCATCAGGAGCAGTGGAAACAGTGAGAGTCCAGTGTCAGAGCCACGTGGGGAGCGATGACTGGGGACAGGACCATGCCCTGATGCCCCAGGCCTGCCCTCCTGAGGGCCTGAGGGGCTGTTCCAGGTAGTTTTCTACTCCCTGTGTGTCTACACAAAGGCAAAGGGAATAAAACCAAACCCTTTGCTGTTGAATTGATTCTGACTCATAGCGACCATATAGGACAGAGTAGAACTGTCCCACAGGGTTTCCAAGGAGCAGCTGGTGGATTCGAACTCCTGACCTTTTGGTTAGCAGCTGACCTCTTAACCACTGAACGGGCAAAGGAATTCTCAGCTGAGGTGACCACCTGTGCAGAGCAGCGTACACACAAAGCAGAAGCTGATTCAGAGGTTTCTGGGCAGGAAGTGGATGGAGCGAAAAATTGAACCGTGCAAGGGAGGCCTAAGCTGATCCCACAGGAAGCTCTTCAGTTGTCTGGAAATGAGACGAGGCAGCCAGGTCTTTGTAACCCCCTCCCATCAACCATGCAGTGGACATAGGCTATACCCCTCCACTCCCACCACAAAGAGCGGCCAGTGAGGCAGCTTTCTTCTGCCAGGGGCGATGCCCCTGCAGGACGGTCTGTGCAGCCACCCTACTTCGGAGGTGACAGTCTGGGCCACCGAGTGTGAAGGGAGGCCTGCGGTCAGAGACCAGAGACGTGGTTGCAGAGGCTGCTCGAGGCCAGGCGGGTCGGGCTCTGTAGAAGGCAGGAAGGAGTTTGTACTCAGTGGAATGAGCCTCTGAAGGTTGGGGAGGGGAGCTGATGAGATTGGATTTTTATTCCAGATGGGCTGGAGCTCCTGAGAGAGAGCTAGGCTGGCGACAAGGACACAGTGCGGCAACGTAGAGAAGCCATCTCTGACACAGGAGTGGCTGAGATTATAGAGCACCTGTGGAGCTGAGAGGGTGAAAGCCAGTTTAGCTCAGAGTCTGGGAGGAGCAGAAACATTTAAAGGATCACCACAAAGGGGACAGGAGAAGCTGGGTGCACAGCAGGTGGTCCTGAGTGGGTGAATAGGAGAACCAGAAGCAATGGTGTCCGAGCAGCAGTGCGCTAAGAAGGAAGGAGAGACTAGCAATGTTAGACAAGGGCTGAAAAGTCCTCCATTCCTGCCATGCCATACCCCTCAACACACATACACACACACACACACACACACACACACACACACACACACGAAGCAGTGGCCTGATAAGCTCAGCACTTCAGCAGACCACACACACACACACACACACACACACACACACACACGAGGCAGTGGCCTGATAAGCTCAGCATTTCAGCAGACCACACACACACACACACACACACACACACACACACACACACACACACACACACACACACACACACACACACACACACGAAGCAGTGGCCTAATAAGCTCAGCATTTCAGCAGACCGCCCCTAGGTGGTATTGTGTGCACATAGCAGCAGCTGCCCAGCAGCCCTCCCCTGGACAGTTGTCCTGTGGAACCAGTTTAAAGTCCCCAGGGATGGCAGAGGCAGCTGTATGCCTGCAACATTCACCTGTGCTCTGCTCTGCCTCAGGTAGGTGGGGGAGGAGGTACTTCTCTCCCCCTGCCCCCCAGGGTGGGACCCTAGAGGCCCCAGGGACTCAGCCTACCACCAGATCCCCACGTTCACGGCTCTCTAGGGGCACAGTCCTTGGTGTGACATTGAGATAAGCAGGAGACTCAGGTGTGGACATGATGTTCATAGTCCTGGTTCTACCACTTATGGACTGGGTGACTCCCCCTGAGCCTCTGTTTCCTGGTTGATTTTTAGTGCATAACTCTCAAATTTGCGGAGGTCAGCTCACAGGAGATTATTCCAGAAGAACAGTTTACACTGCCAAGGGATTTTCACATCAGTCTGTCCCACAGTTCCCAGGGCAGACCTGAGCAACTCTCCACCCTGAGTGGGCCCAGCTCTCGGGCAGACTCCAGACCCCATGCTCTCAACTCCTCTGATCCACTCATTCCCTCCGGTGGCTTGTTTGGCCATATCTGTGTTTCCTTCCTTGGCCCAGCCTCAGCCTCTCCAGTTTGGAGTAATTATAGTCCACTGACCCACAGACCATCAGGGTACAAGGGCTCTGCAGGTCACTATTGAACCACCTTCCACTCTCCCTACTCCCAGTGCATGGGCGGGACACTGAGGCCTGAGCGAGGATGGTGCTCTTTGTCACCACTGTCACTTAACTGGTCCTGGCCTTCCTCCTTAGGAGTGTGCTCCACTGTGTTGGGTGTTCACATGGACTACTATCATGAAGCTGAATCCTAACAGCCTTGTAGAGGATGTTGTCTGAAGGTGGAGGGCTCATGCCTGGGGCTTCAGATGCAAAAAGGATCAAAGAGACCCTTGGTAGTTTGCAGTTTCTTTAAAATAGATTGTTTCGGAACAAACAGGGTGGGTTGGGTGACAGGCCAAGACATCAAATGCCTTCCTATTCTCCTTCCTCTCCAGCCTCTTTTTCAGGAAAGGCAACATCAATTCAAAACTGAGCTTGGCCTAAAAGGTCCATCAGAGACTCAGGCACCTGACTCATCGTCATGGCCTCTACCCTAGTCCACACATTCATGAAACAACTCATCCTCACCCTGGCCCTCACCTGCTTATCTCCAGGCCATTAACTTCTTCATCTCACCTGAGTCGCCCAGTGTTGCTGCTTGAGCTCCAGCCATCACATCTCTATGTACCAGTGAACAGCAAAGAGGCATGGGTGAGGAAAGCACACAACTGCCCTTCAAACTAATCCCCAGAAGTAGCACAGGGACACCTCCACTTACCTCTGTTGGCCAGAACTGAGTCACATGACCATACCTAGTTGCAAGGCAGGCTGAGAAACCTGCCTTTATTTTGGGAAGCCATGTGGCTAGCTAGAATTGGAAATTCTGTTATGAAGGAAAAAGGGGGAGAATGGCTATTAGGAGCAACTAGCTATCTCTACCAAAGCCTCCCATTATTCCATACCCTGTTCTAGATTCCTCCCCATTTCTGTTCCCTTGTTAAACATTTTCTCCAAATATGATAGCTCCACAACGGTCTGGCTTCCACCCCACTACTCTAGGGACACTGCCCTTATCATGTGACCAGTGACATGCATGTTGCTAGAGACAATAGGCTTTTCCCTGTCCTCATCTCACCTGATCTCTGAGCAGCATCTAGCACAGCTGACCAACCACTCCTTTGTAGAAATTCCTTCTTGGTCTCTGGGATACAGCTCTCTTCTGGTTCTTCCCCTGCCTCCCTGCACACTCCTTCTCAGCCTTCTTCCCGGGTCTCGCTTCTCGGTCAACTCCCCTGCATCCATCCTAAGCCCCTTCCCCTTCTGCATCCACCTCCTCAGCCTAGGTGACCTCCTCATGGCCTTTGCCATTTTTAGGATGATGCGTCCCGAAGTGTCCACTTCCAGCCCAGGCCTCTGTTCTGAGCACCTAGTAACTGGACAACTCACTGGCTCTCTGACCAGTATCTTAAACTCAACATGGCTAAAACAAAACTCTTCTATTTTTTTTTTTTTATTGTAGTTAAATGAAGTTTATGTTTCAAGTTAGTCTCCCATACAAAATTTTATACATAGTTATGTGACTCTAATTACTCACCCCATTCTGCGACAGCACACTCCTTTCCGCCTCTGATTCCCCATGACCATTCAACTAGCTGCTAACCCTCTCTGCCTTCCCCTCTCACCTTTGGACAGAAGCTGACCCTTTGGTCTTTTGTATCTACTTGACTACGAGGCACACTCTCCACGAGTATCACTTACATCCCACAGTCCAGTCCAATCCGTCTCTGAAGAGTTGGCCTCAGAAATTGGTTTAGTTCTGGGCTGATAGAGTGTCCAGGGGCTGTGCTTTTCAGGGTACCATTAAGTCTGGTCTTCTTACTAGAATTTGAGTTCTGCAACCCATCCTTCTGCTGCTGTGAGGGACTCTCTGTTGTGTTCCCTCACAGGATGTTCATTGGTGGTAGCCAGGCACCATCTAGTTCTTCTGGTCTGAGGCTGATGAAGTCTCTGATTTATGTGGCCCATTCTGTCTCTTGGGCTAATACTTTCCTTGTGTCTTTGGTGCTCTTCAATTCGCCTTTACTCCAGGTGGTTGGGACCAATTGATGCATCTTACATGGCCACTTGGAAGCTTTTAAGCCCCAGATGTCACTCACCAAAGTAGGATGCAGAATATTTTTGTAATAAGCTTTGTTATGCCAATTGACCTAGATGTCCCTGAAAGCATGGTCCACAGACTCCTATCCCTGCTACTCTGTCTTCCAAAGTATTTGATTGTATTCAGGAAACTTCTTAGCTTTGATTTAGCCCAGTTGTGCTGACTTCCCTTGTAGTGTGTGCTGTCCTTCCCTTCACCTAAGATGATTCTTATCTACTATCTAGTTAGTGAATAATCCTCACCCTCCCTCCCCACTCCCTAACCATCAAAGAATGTTTTCTTCTGTGTTTAAACCTTTTCTTGAGTTCTTATAATAGTGGTCTTATACAGTATTTGTCCTTCTATGGCTGACTAAATTCACTCAGCGTAATAAGTTCCAGCTTCCATCATGTTATACGATGTTTCACAGCTTCATTGTTGTTCTTTATCATTGCATAGTATTCCATTGTGTGGATGTACCATAATTTGTCTATGTATTCATCCGCTGATGGGCACCTAGGTTGTTTCCATCTTTTTGCTATTGTGAACAGTGCTGCAATGAACATGGGCGTGCATATATCTATTTGTGTGATGGCTCGTTTCTCTAGGATATATTCCAAGGAGCGGGATAGCTGGATCGTATGGTAATTCTATGTCTAGATTTTTAAGGAAGCACCAAATCAATTTCCAAAGTGGTTGTACCATTTTACATTCTCATCAACAGTGGAGAAGTGTTCCAGTCTCTCCGCAACCTCTCCAGCATTTATTTTGTGTTTTTTGGATTAAGGCTAGCCTTGTTGGGGTGAGATGATATCTCATTGTAGTTTTGATCTGCATTTCTCCAATGGCTAATGATCATGAGCATTTCTTCATATGTCTGTTAGCCACCTGAATATCTTCCTTGGTGAGGTGCCTGTTCATACCCTTTGCCCGTTTTTTAATTGGGTTGTCTTTTTGTTGTTAAGGTTTTGCGACATCTTGTAAATTTTAGAGATTAAATGCTGATCGGATTTGTCATAGCCAAAATTTTTTCCCAGTCTGTAGGTTGTATTTTTACTCTTTTAGTGAAGTCTTTTGATGAGCATAAGTGTTTGATTTTTAGGAGCTCCCATTTATCTAGTCTCTCATCTGGTGCTTGTGCATTGTTACTTATGGTTCGTATTGTGTTTGTGCCACGTATTAGGGCTCCTAGAGTTGTCCCCATTTTTTCTTCCACAATCTTTATCATTTTCGATTTTATGCTTAAGTCTTTGATCCATTTTGAGTTAGTTTTTGGGCATGGTGTGAGGTATGGGTCTTGTTTCAGTTTTTTGCAGATGGATATCCAGTTATGCCAGAACCATTTGTTAAAGGGACTGTCTTCTCCCCAATTAACGGACTGTGGGCCTTTGTCAAATATTAGTTGCTCATAGCTGGATGAGCTTATATCTGGATTCTCAACTCCGTTCCATTGGTCTATGTATCTGTTGTTGTACCAGTACCAGGCTTTTTTGACTACTGTAGCAGTATAATAGGTTCTAAAATCATGTAGTGTGAGGCCTCCCACTTTGTTCTTCTTGAGTAATGCTTTATTTATTCGGGGCCTCTCCCTTTCCATATCAAGTTGGTGATTTGTTTCTCCATCTCATTAAAAAATGCTGATGGAATTTGGATCAGGATTGCATTGTATCTGTAGATTGCTTTGGGTAGAACTGACATTTTCACAATGTTGAGTCTACCTATCCACAAGCAAGGTATATTTTTCTGCTTATGCAGGTCTCTTTTAGTTTCTTGCTGTAGTGTCTTGTAGTTTTCTCTGCATAGATCTTTTACATCTCTGGTTAGATTTATTCCTAAGTATTTTATCTTCTTGGGGGCTATTGTAAATGGTATTGATTTGGTGATTTCCTCTTCAAGGTTCTCTTTGTTGGTGTAAAGAAATCCAACTGATTTTTGTATGTTTATCTTGTATCCTGAAACTTTGCTGAAACCTACTAGTTCCAGTAGTTTTCTTGTGGATTCTTTGGGGTTTTCTACATATAAGGTCATATCATCTGCAAATACAGATACTTTGACTTCTTCCCTACCAATCTGGAAGCCCTTTATTTCTTTCTAGCCTAATTGCTCTGGCGAGGACCTCCAGCACAATGTTGAATAAGAGTGGTGATAGAGGGCATCCTTGTCTGGTTCCCATTCTCAAGTGGAATGCTTTCAGGGTCTCTCCATTTAGGATGCTGTTGGCTGTTGGCTTTGTATAAATGCCCTTAATTATACTGAGGAATTTCCCTTCTACACGTATTTTATTGAGAGTTTTTATCATGAGTGGGTGTTCGACTTTGTTGAATGCCTTTTCTGCATCGATTGATAAGCTCATGTGGTTCTTGTCTTTTGTTTTATTTATGTGATGGATTACATTGTTTTTCTAATGTTGAACCATCCCTGCATACCTGGTATAAATCCCACTTGGTCATGGTGAATTATTTTTTTGATATGTTGCTGAATTCTATTGGCTAGAATTTTGAGGATTTTTGTGTCAATGTTCATGAGGGATATTGGTCTGTAATTTTCTTTTTTTGTGGTGTGTTTACCTGGTTTTGGTATCAGAGTTATGCTGGCTTCACAGAATGAGTTTGGGAGTATTCCATGCTTTCCATGCTCCAAAATACCTTTAGTAGAAGTGGTGTTATCTCTTCTCTGAAAGTTTGGCAGAATTCTCCAGTTAAGCCATCCAGGCCAGGGCTTTTTTTTGTTGGGAGTTTTTTAATAACCTTTCAATCTTTTCTTTTGTTATGGGTTTATTTAGTTGTTCTACCTCTGTTTGTGTTAATTTAGGTAGGTAGTGAGTTTCTAGAAATTTGTCCATTTCCTCTAGGTTTTCAAATTTCTTAGAGTACAACTTTTCATAGTAATCTGTTATGATTGTTTTAATTTCAGTTGGGTCTGTTGTGATATCACCCATCTCATTTCTTATATGGGTTATCTGCCTCCTCTCCAGTAAAACAAAACTCTTGATGTTCCTCCCTGAGATGTGGTCCTTTAACCTCAGGCTACCCCATCCAACAAATGAGGCACTGTCCACTTGCTCCAGCCAGAAACCTGAGTTATCTTTGGTTTCTCTTTTCCTCCTCCATGTCCATTCTGTGTGTCAAGTCCATGTCCAAAATAGCATCTCTGAACTCATCTTAGTGGCTACCTCTTGAGTACACGCCGCCAGGCCAGTGTAACTGGCCCCTGCTTTTACTTGTGCCTACCAGCCACGAGGAAACCCTGGTGGCACAGTGGTTAAGATTTCAGCTGCTAACCAAAATGCCAGCAGTTCGAATCTACCAGGCGCTCCTTGGAAACCCTACAGGGCAGTTCCACTCTAGGGTAGCTGTGAGTTGGAATCAACTCGACAGCAATGGTTTTGGTTTTACTACCCACTAAATGTTTCCTTCACTTAGCAGTAAATCAGCACATGCTATTCTTCTTTGTAAAACCCCTCAATGCCTTCATTAAAACTCCCCATTCCTTGGCATGGCTCGCAGGCCCTGCGTGGCCCAGCAACTGCCCACCGCCCCACTTTCTCCTGGGCCTCTCCCCTGCAGACTCATCATGCTGTAGCCATAGGGCTTTCTTCCAGTTCCTTGAAACATCCAAAGCTTTGCCTTTTCAGGGCCTTGGCACATACTATTCTACCTGGAATGTCTCTGCCCTATTTTCCCTAAGCTGAACTCCCTGTTCTTTTGACCTCCATTTCAACTTCACCTCCCCCAGAAAGTTTTCCTTGACTGCTCCACTTAAGGTATTTCTTAAACTCTATCCCAGCCCCTCGCTTTTGTCGCAGTTTTACTTTAGTTATGGAGGAGGGGGTCTCAGCTGTCCTGTTTACAAAGTCCGCACAGAGTAAGCACTCAATATTTATCAGCTGCTAAAGGTTGTCCCAGAGATTGTTGACTACCTGTGTGTCACAGACAGGCGGCAGCTCCCTCAGCAAAAAGCTAGGAATGGACTGAACAGTCTTGATTTCAAGTTTTCCTCCTTACATTAGGCCTAACCTGTTGGTCGCTATTACTAAAATGTGGTGCAACCAGTCTCTGAGCCCAGTGAAACAGATCCCGTGTGTTTCGTGTTGTCCTGCAGAACGCTCAGCCCTGATGACCCTCAGCTACCCTTTTTATCACCGAACTCTGCCAGCCGTGGGGATACCCCCTCCACCCCGCCGTCCCTCGCCCCCCATCCATCTCCTCAGAATGAAGGCGAGACACAAATCTCAGCAGGCAGTCCGCACAAAGCGCAGTGTTTTTAGAACCAAGGCTAGAAGAAGCGAGTCCTCACCCGTGCGATTTGCAGAAAAATAAAAAACTTCATTTACTACTCCTTCTCCTGGAGACTGCTCCCAATCCCAGCTTCTAGGGCCGGTAGGAACGCCTTCTATTTTCAACACAGCCATTTTCCAAACTCCTTCGCCCACCCTACCCGGTAACCCCCTGGCCCCCCACACCGAGATGTGGCCTCTCCGCGGCCCCAACAGCTAACGCCTGGCAGGGACTGGGCCGGCGCAGCGTCCGCACACAGCACCTCCGCTCAGCGCGCTCGGCGGCCACAACTACCCGCCCGGATCCGTCCTCTGGCTGCGCTGCGCACCCCCTGGTCCGCGCACACCGGGCCCGCCCTCCGGCTCGGGCTAGGGCTCCGGCACCGCCCAAAGCCGGACAAACGGGTGAGCTGAGACCCGGCCTCGCGGCGGCGGCTGGAAACACGAGCTAGGAGGCGGGACGCGGTGGGGGAGGGGGCCAGGGCGCCGTGGGAAAGGGGGTCCCGGGCCGGCAGGGGCGGGGCGGAGCGCTGAGGCCGCACCGGCGGAGGTGGGAAGCGGCGTCCCTGCCTCAGCAGCCCCGCGCGCCGCGTCTCTGGCCCCGCCCCTGCGCGCCCCGCCCCTACACGCCCCGCCCCCGTCGTGAGGACGGCGGGAGTCGCGCCCTCCTGCCCTACGCCGCGCAAGTTGCTCTAACTTCTTCGGCCGAGCCGGGCCGCGCCGCCGCGCCCAGGTGAGTAGCCGCGGCACCCAGCTGGAGCGCCGGGCCTTGCCGGTCATTGTCTGGAACCGACCCCCCCGAGCGCCCTCCGGAGACTAGAACTGCTCCCAGGTCCGCCTCGGCCCTCGGACCCCTTCCCCCAGCCCGGGGGCGGGCGCCGGCTTTGTCTGCCCGGATTGCCCGCGAGGGGCTGGAGGCCTCAGCGGGGACCCCGTTGAGCCGAACTCCCTGGGCTCCCGGCGGAGTGGGAACCGTGGCGGGCGACCGCTGGCGTCTCCGAGTCAGTCTCCCTCGCTCTCGCCAGGTCTGCGTTCCGGGCGGGTGCGGGAGCGCCAGGGGAGGGAGGGGCCGGCCGCCGCCCTGCCCCGGACTCTCCCGCTGCCCCCAGCCGCGAGCCCCGGGATGGGCACGCCTTCCGGCTGGGTCGCAGGCCGTGCGGGGCGCTGGCGCGGAGCTCGCCGCCTCTTCCTGAGCGCTAGGCCGCCCCGGAGTGGGGTACTGGGACAACACCCTCTCCCCTCGCCTCACCGTGGGCGTTCTCCAAGTCCCCTACACTGGCCGTGCGTCCCACTGTGTCCCGCGTGAGTTTGGGGCGGCCCGAGTTTGAGTAGGAAGTGACCCAGCCGGAGCTTCGGCCGAGCTGGGTCTTTGATTATAGAGTTGTCTCGTTCCGGGCACTGCTCCACTCCAAGAGGAGTGGGTGTGTGTTAAGGGACTTCGGGGACACTTGTCTCAGGGACGTGAAGTTGGGGAGAAGCAGTCCATTCCGTGGGAGTCAGAGGAAGTCGTCCTCACGGGTACTGGCCTGGTGGCTGGCGAGATCCGTGAGCGGTGGTGTGTGCGCCCCTTACCTCTCCCCGGCGCTGGAGTCTGGGGACCTCGGGTCGTCAGGCAGGGAGTGCAGAGCTTGCATTGGAGCCTCTTCAGGTGCGTTCTCTGCAGTGGCCTGCTCACTGGAGGGTCTTGCGGATGGGAGTGGGTCCAGCTGTCTGCCAGATCCTCAAAAGCAGCCCTCCCCTGCCGCTTGACCTATGACTTGCAGGGGACGTTAGCACCCGCTGAATGCCAGCCTTCCCTTTTTGTGAAGGGAAACCTGGGGCCCAGGCTGTCGGAGCACCCCACAACTCTGTGTCCCTTCTACATCCAGCCGGCTCAGTGGATGGTCCAGGCAACTGTCTTTCCAGGACCCTCCTCTGTTCTGACACCTTTAGAATGAATCCCACACTCCCCAGCCATGACTCTATATGCCCTTCCAGTCCCTCCCGGGCTGTCCCCACGCTTTGTCCGTCCTGAGGATCCCAAATGTCTAGGTTTCAGGGTCCTGGAAGCCCAGGCCACCAGGGGGATTATCCCCTCTCGCTCTCATTGTGTCTTACTTTGTTGCACCCCTTCTTCATGTGGGGACTTTATTGATTTTCCACCTGACATCTCTGAACTGCATTGCTGGACTGCCTAATGAGATCCTTCACTCATTTCACACACCATAATGGAGATCCATGGGGTCGGTGCCAGGCGCCACGCAGGGCTCACAGCTCACTGACTGGCCATGAGCCCCCAGAGGTCACAGAGCCCAGGAGTGTCTTCTCAGTAGTGTTTACTGATCTGAGCTTGGCTTAGCGTTGTTCAGGCCAACAGGAGTCTGAGCCCACTGGTGCTTCTGGAGGCTTGTGGCTGTCTCCAGGAAGAAAGGAGATTGAGAGGAGGGGGCTCTGGAAGGGTAGGCTATCTAGGGACGTTACCCCTTTTACGAAATGAGTGGCTGTTAGTCTCTACAGGTGAGTGTGTCTTCTAACGTTTGGGATTAGGAGGGTGAGGCTACCTGGTTTGGGGGGCACTTGGTGGTAGTGAAGTTCCTGCAGAGGCCGGGGAGCCCTGGGTTTTGGAAACATTTCCTGAGGCCTCACTCTAGGCCACCACACGCTCAGAATTTGGGTTATTGCTTGTTTGACTTCACCTGGGGTAGAATTCAGTTTGGCAGGGCCGACAGTGTGCCGTTGTGTTAGTCCTGGGCAACCTTAGCTGGGTTTACAGTCAAGTGAAGCCTATGGACAAGGTTACAGAAATAATACTGTAGGCTTAATAACGTGGAAGGTTGGTGGCAGAGAAACCGAGCGCCGTCCTGGAAACTTAATCTGTTCCAACAACCCTGTATGGCTGATGGCCCCATTCTACACATGACGAAACTGTGGCCCAGACGTTTCAGGATGAGCTGGGTTTCCTCGTTTTTAAAACACACAATACCTTCGCCCCAGAGATGATTAAAGTCAGTCAACCCACATGAACGTGCCTGGCCCAGGCGGAACTAAGACCCGCTCAGTGCAGGTAACGTACACCTGCTCCTGAAAGCCTGCTCATCTCTAGCACAGCCTGGGCATGTAACCGGTGCCCTGGAACCCCTGCTGATTGCCTGGTATCTCCCTAAATTGTCTTGCATAGAAGATTGGAGAGTCACTGCTGGTATTCGACTGGATAGATTAAAGTTTGCTGTGGTGCAGTGGTTAAAAGCTGTGGCTGCTAACCAGGTCGGCAGTTGGAATCCAACCTGGAAATCCTACGGAGCAGTTCTATTCTGTCCTGTAGTCGGAATCGACTCGATGGCAATGGGTTTGGTTTGGTTTTTGGTGGTAACAATCCCAAATCTTCGAGGCTTAAAGCAGCAAAGAATTATTTCTTGCTCACACCACACATCCATTGCTACATGTCTTTTTGTTGTTCTCACTGTGGGACCCATGCCGATTAATTGGAACCTTGCTGGTCACTTAGGCAGAGAGACAGAGCAGGGGTCGGTCTGGACCTGGCTCTTAAAGCTTCTGCCGAGAAGTGGCACTTAGTTGGCCAAAGCCAGTCACATGGTCACACCTCCAGTGGGCAGGGAAAGAGGACTGGAAGCACTGGTCAGCAGTGCTGGTTCCTCCTACACTGCCTTCCTCCTGACCTGAGGTCTGGGGTCCCGTGTGGTGGTGTGTTATCGTTCTGGGTTGCCTGGAAGAGTGTCCGTGATTTAGTCAGAGCAGCAGTGTTCAGGTTAAAGAAGAGCTGAGCTGCCACATTTGCAGACAGCAGTCCAGTGGACAAGAGTATGCATTAGGGCAGTCAGATCTGCAGAGGCAGCCTGCTCCCCTGGTCCTCGGCCAATTATTTGAGTTCCTTGGGTCTCCTCATTCATTTGTTCATTCTTGGACCCAGGCCTAGTGGTGAATTCCTGGCTAAGAACTTTTTTTTTCTTTTTTTTTTGATTTTACTGTGGTAAAGTATACATAACATAAAATTTGCCATTTTAACCCTTTTCAAGTATACGTGTCTATGGCATTGATTACTCTCAATATTGTGCAGCCGTTACTATTTCCGAAACATTTTCATCACCCCAAATGGAAACACTATACCCATTAAGCAGTAATGCTCCCCTCCCCCTCCCCCGGCCCCTGGTAACCTCCCGTCTGCTTTCCGTCTCTGTGAATTTCAGATTAAGAACTCTCATTGGGCATGTGTGCGCCCCCAGGCCCTGCGCTACGGGCTGTGACCTCAGGTGATGGTCCCTGTTCCCTGCTGCTGGGTGCCAGTGGCCTTTAAAGACGGGTGTCAGTGCCCAGGGAGGGAAGGATGCTCCTGTGCCCTTTCACTACCCTGGCATCTCAGCCCTTGAGTGCATGCTCTTCATTCCCCACCTGAACATGGCCACCACCTTGCCTGAAGGCTGTGGAGGCACCCTGGCAGGCCCTGCCCTCCCCTCCCCTCTCCGGGATCTGGGGCTGAGCTTGCGGGCCTGGGGTGTGGAAGAAAGAGGTGGTGAGGGTACTGAAGGTGGAATCACCCCCTTTGTTAATTGGGTTTCTCCCCTCCAGCTGCATTGGCAGGGCATTAAATCACTGGGCATGCTCCGGACCTTGCTGTGCTTTTCACTTGCTTGGTTTCTGATGACTTCCAGCAGGGCCAGGAGACACTGGTGGAGGGGTGAGACCGTGTTCCCCTGCATGGTGTCAGCTCGCCATCCTTAGGAGTTATTTCCTCCTCTTTTCAGAGCTGCTGTTCTGCCACCTGTGAAGAGGAGGGGTCCTCAGGGAGGTGAGAACCTTTGGGCTGGGGGAATGCCTGTGTTTCCAGTTTGCCTCCATTGGAGCAGTGTCTTTTGGGATTGAGTCGGTCTGCGGTGTGCGGAATGCCCGCGCACCGTTTTTGCCTTTGTGTGTCTTGGGTTCAGACAGCACGGGGCCTGGACAGTGGAAGTGTGTATCTGCCCTAGACCGCAAGGGTGAGTAACACTGCCCGGCTCGTACACCCAGCAGTGGGGAGGCCAGCTTTTGGGTTGTGACTACCTTCTAGCCCAGTGACCTAGACAAATCTGCATTTTTTTTTTTCCTTCTGGACTCGGTTTTCTCATCTGTAAAGTAGGGAGAATCCACGCTGTCCTTCCTGTCTCATGGGGTTGCTGTGAGCTTACATGTGACTCCAAGTTTGAGAAGTAGATCTGCAAGCCCCCAAGTTTGGGCCCAACAGTCTGGATTGGGGCTGACAGCTCTCAGCAAAGTGCTTGCCAGGAGCCAATCCCCAGTTCCTGCCCTCTGTGAGCCTGGTGGAGTTGGGTGGGACAGAGCTGGATGGAGCCAGCTGCGATTTTCTCTTCAGAGGCAGCCAAGCAGGCTGGCAGGCCTGGTAATCTAAGTGGGGCTGGGCAGGCTGAAGGTAGAAAAACTTACTGTCATCGAGTCAATTCCGACTCGTAGCGACCCTATGGGACAGAGTAGAACTGCCCCATAGAGTTTCCAAGGCTGTGAATCTTGACGGAAGCAGACTGTCACATCTTTCTCCAGTGGAGTGGCTGGTGGGTTCGAACTGCCGACCTTGTGGTTAGCAGCCAAGTGCTTTAACCACTGTGCCACCAGGGCTCGCTCTGCCTCCCCAGCTGAGCAGCCAGGGAGAGGGGTCTTGGGCCTGCTGTCTTATCAGCTGGAACCTCTGCTGCGTGGTTCTCGGGGTGATTGGCTCTCAAGTGGTCTCAGGTGTGCTCCTGGGACTTCCTCAGACTCTGTGTCCCTTGGAATTTAGGGTCACACTTCCAAGTCCTCAGTCAGAGTTATTTGGTTGCCGTGAGTGTCCTGCCCCAGGCCCTGGTACAGCAGGAGAGGAGAGGAACCTGGGACACTGGATCTTCCCTTTGCAGTCTGATGGCCCTGTGCGGAACCACTGTGCCCATGAGGGAGGCTAGTGACCAGGCCACAGCTGTGGTTAGTGGGAAGCGGAAGGATGAGGTCAGCATGAGCTGCCAGAGCGGGAGGCCTCTGGCAGGGCCTGGCAGAGCCCTGGCTCTCCTGGATGGTAAGGTTTGGGAAGAGGACAGGGCAGGAGTTGAGGGATGCCTGTGGACTTTCTCTGGGTCTTCCCCAGTGTGTCCGCCGGCTGTGGGGCCTGTGCTCATCTACTCTGCAGGAACCAGAGAATGCAAAAAAAAAAGAGGCTTTGAGGAATGGGTTGTCCTGAGGAAATGAGTGCCTCCTGAATCTTTCCTCTGTATCCAGAGTCTGAGCTGTGAACCTGGGAGGCCGAGGGCAGCAGCATACTCCAGGGCACCATCCCAAGATGAGGCCTCTTGTTTTCAGCACCAGAAGTCCACAAGGTGCTCAGGAAACCCGGGCTTATTGGAAAGTGGCAAGTAGAAATAAGGAAAATGGACACTGAGCTTCAGATTTGGGCCTCCCAGGGAGGGGCAACCGGGTTCCCACCCACTGCAGCAGTTCAGGCCGTGGTGGGACTCTCAGCAGCAAGGGGGTGTTGATCCCCAGTCTGGGGTACCCCGTCAGCTGTGCCATGGCCCTGCTCCTGAGCTGCTTCAAGGGCGGTTCTGGTTGTCTGCTTGACTACGGCCACCAAGAACCCCTGCTCTTCTCTGGTGACCTCCCTGATATCTGCTGGCTGGCGATCGACCGTCTTGTTTCAGCCTTTCAGCCCTGGGCCAGGGAGATAGGCTCTGTTCCTTGGGTTGTGGTGGGGGATCCTAGTCCCAGCCCCAATCCAGGAAGACTTGGGGAGCTCCACATCACGCTGGACAGTGCCCACGGTCCTTGCACTGGCCTCAGCTCATCCCCACTCACACCTGTCCCTCAGGAGCAGTGTCTGCCCCCAGGGCCTCACTTTCTCCTCTGCAGCATCTCTTGGCTCCTAGTCCCTGGGTTCCCTGTCCCCAGCCTGTGGGAAGCTCACTGCACCCAGGGAGTGCACCTTCCTGCTTTGCCCTCTTCCTTGGCCTCTGATACCACTCTCCCCTCTGAGCTTGTTCCCTGCTCTCCTGGGCATCCTGGTGAACCAGTCTGTCGACTTTATGGGTGTCTCTCCCTCACCCACCTGTCTAGGGACAGCTGTCTCATTGCCTGGCTAGGCTGGGGAGGTGCTGTGCCTGCTCTCCTCCCCCTGCCTAGCAGGAGCACTGCAGGTGCCCCTGGGCTGAAGCTGCTGGGGGAGCCCTCGGGATGGCTGTGTCCAGTCAGCTTGCTCCCCTTGTCCCTCTGCCCCTCCTCTCTGCTTGCTCAGTCCTGCCAGCCTGCCCTAGGCCCTCTGCACGAAGGGCCCTGTTTGGTGTCCCACCTACCTCCAGGGCCACTCCTGGGGCCCCTTCCCTCTCAACAGCTGGCTTTTCAGGAACCAGGCTGCCCACTGTTGTGAGAAAAAAGGGCATGGGAAGAGAACCTGTTGGCCACAGTGGGGGCCTTCCCCACCCATAGTGGCCCCTGGCCGGCCTCACCTCTGCCAGAAAAGAGGAGTGCTCTGTGCAGCCACCTGCCTGCCTCAGTAATGTCTCCTGTCTTAGCTGATTCCTGTGAAACAGGTAACGTTGTAAACACATGCATCTGAGGTGGCTTGCCAAGAACAGAGTTGGAGGTGGTATGGAGGTGGTGTGGGTTGTTGCCGAGGCCTCTGGAGCGCTGAGGGAAATGCAGCGTGGGAGTAGGGGGGAATGGCATGTGCCCAGTTATGGGGTGGGGTGTGCACATTCCGCCAGGGGCTCTTGGGATTAGGGTAGCCCTGAAGCTGCTCTCTGTGGAAGACAGATGAGGTGGTGGGGCAGTCGTCAGCGGAGGTGACTGTTGGGGTTTGGGGAGGCCTGGCCTAGGTCTGATGAGATTGTGGGGTTCCGGGCAGGAGCTGCTGTGGGACTGTGCTGGGCCCATGGAGAGGGGCAGGACCTTGCTTCCAGTGGCTGAGGTCTGAGTGATTCCACTAGGTGGTAAGTCCGTTTGTGCTCCTTAATTTTGAGGCTACTTGTTGAACATTTCACCAGCCCTCAGAAGGCATCTCCTCCAAGAGGGAGAGCCAGACATGTGTCTTCCTCAGGCCAGTCTCCCTTCTTTGTGGCCTGGGTGTGTCTGCTGTGGTGACCTTGGGGGAGGAGTTCTGTCCAGGATGAGCGTGGTTCATGGATGCCCTCCCCCCACCCCACCCCCCATGCCCTCGCCCAGATGGTCTGGCCAGGCCTGGTTCTAATGGGCAGAGTGTCGTCCCCTCAGAAGCAGGGGAGCCTGGGATGGTTTTTATTATTCCTTAGGGGGAACATCATTTGGAGGAGCTGCATCAGTGCTTGTTAGTGTGGAGTATTTATTGATGTGCCAGACAAAGGAGGCTTTTAAACATCATCTGTGTATCCCTTTAGCGAGGGATAAATAACAAACGCATCTCACAACTCAATCTTGCTGCTTCCATTTCCTGAAAGGTACGTAGAGTTTAGTGGTTAAGGGTTTGGAGTTTTGAGCTAGGATTTTGGAGAAACTGTTTTTAGCATGTCTTTGGAGTTGAGCCAGGCCTAGAAATCTGTTGGAATATCTTTCCTTAGTAGCTAAAATTGGGATGTGCTCAGAACGCTGGGACCTTGAGCCTTGCTGATGACTGGGGAGGGCTCTGAGAAGGGTACCTCCTGGAGGCCCAGGACACGTGGGCTGCAGCCCTCCCCCTCACCCCCCCCCCCCCCCCACCAAATTGGGGTCTGTCTCAGTTAGTTAGTGCTGTTATAACAGATATACCACAAGTGAATGGCTTTACAAGCAGAAATTTTTTCTCTCACAGTCTAGGAGGTTCAAAGTCCGAATTCAGAGTGCCACCTCCAGGGGAAGGTTTTCTCTCCCTTTCCGTTCTGGAGAGAGGTCCTTGTCATGGATCTTCCCCTGGTCTAGGAGCTTCTCAGAGCAGAGACCCCAGGTCCAAAGAATGCACTCTATTCCCAGCTGTTCATTCTTGGTGGTAGGAGGTCCCCCTGTCTCTGCTTGCTTTTCTGTTTTATATTTCAAATGGGATTGACCCAAGATACAACCTAATCCTGTGGATTGAATCCTGCCTCATTGACATCATCGAGGTTAGGATTTACAACACATAGGTAATTACATCAGATCACAAAGTGGAGGACAACCACACAATACTGGGAACCATGGCCTAGCCAAGTTGACACACATTTTGGGGGGACACAATTCAATCCATAACAGGGTCCTAGAGTCTTACATGGAATGGGCCTTCTGCCTTTGTCACAGCTGTGCTTCCTAGGGAAACATCTTTCTGTTGTGGGATTTGGGGTGGAGTTTTAAGCAGGAGCTCTCCAAGTTGCTAGATCATTCTTTATCCCGGGGGCTGGCAGACGCCTCCCCCTCTGCCTTCCTTTCTCTTGTTTCCTCCCGGCCTCCTCTTCTTTTCTCCCCTCCCCCCACTCCTTGTTTTGGGGAGCTATCAGAAGCTGCTTGTAGAATCTCTTGTGCCTCCAGCCACAGGCATTAGGCATTTTAAATATTAATTTAGGTTTAACTTTTTTATTTTGAAAAGTATGTACGTGATAAAAAAGTCATACATGCAATGAGTATTTCCATCCCTGGTCCCTTCAGCTCTGCTCCCCCAAGGCCAGTCAGCAGATGTTCAGTGCCTAGTCAGGTGTCACCTCACGTGTCTTCCGGGGCCGGCTCACTGAGCACACTGCTCTGCACTTGCTCCTCTCCACCCTGAGGCTCACCTCGGAGTCGTTCTGTTTCCGCACACACAGTCTGGTCTCTAGCGGTGGCGTGCTGTCCTCTGCATGCATGTGCTGTGGTTTGGTCTCTCAGCCCCCGGCTGTGGCACGGAGGGTATGTCCAGCATGTTTCTTCTGTAAGGCATGCTGTGGGGTGAGTGCCCTGTACGTGTTGCTCCTGAGTCCTCAGTGGAGACGCCAGACCTGGAGCAGGGCGTCAGGGGCCTGGCAGGAAAGGAACACACTGGTTCAGAGAGGGAGAACAAAATTGTCTGAGGTTTTCTGTTGGAGGGATCTTGTGTTTCTACAATGGAGGCAACTAGGGCTGGAGGGAGCACGGTGGGGTGTGGTGGGGCTGGTGTGCTGGTCCACTGGGTCCACCTGTTGTTTGCAGCCCTGGCTGTGCCCTGCGGGCCAGGAGTCTGCCCGGTGGATGTGAGTGTGAGGAGGCAGTGAAGCCAGCCAGGTCTGTGGAGGCAGGCTTCCCTGAGTCAGCAGTGAGCGGCCTCAGGAGAGGCCCTTGGCGGAACAGCAGGCTGGGGCTGGACATGGGCTTTCAGAAGACAGATTTTCCCCTGTTTCAGGGACAGGCATGAGGGTCTGGCCCTCACTGCTCTGGGGTTGCCCATCCCCTCCCCGACTTCTGGCCGCATTGGGCCTGGCTGCCACCCTGTGACTTTAAAAGCCCTTGTATAAGGCACCTGGTGTAAATAACAGATGGGTTTTCTGTTTTAAGCAGGCAGCTTCCTTTCGGTACAGAAGCAGAGTAAGACCAAAAAAAAAAAACAAACTTGTTGCCGTCGAGTTGGTTCCGACTCATAGTGACCCTATAGGAGAGAGTGGAACTGCCCCATAGGGTTTCCACAGAGTGGCTGGTGGGTTCAAACTGCCGACCTCTTGGTTAGCAGCCAGACATTTAACCAGTGCACCACCAGGGCTCAAGCCAGATGAGTTTTCTCCTGGGACAGGTCAGGAGGGAGGGGGGGGTTCCTGGGCTGTGAGGAGGGGCCCACCTTGGTTGGCACCGTCTGCACCCTCCTGGGAGCTCTCTAGAGGCACCCCTCCCCGGTAGCCACCACCTGCTCAGATGTGTGGCTCTGGCCGGCAGATAGCCCCTAAATGGAAGGGTGGTCATCATGCCCCTGGCCTGGTGGTATTGAGACGTGCTTCCCTGCCCTGTCCCCCCACCCACCCCGTATGCAGAGAAACTCTAGCCACCGCCATTGCATGCAGCCCCCAAGAAGTCCAGAGCTTCCCATGCCCACAGCTTTGTTGTGCAGGCTCCAGCCTCTGCCACACAGTGTTCTATTGTGGCGGTGGCCGTTAGGGCTGACCTGTGGGCTGGCGGGTGGGGCCTGGGGATGGATAGTGGAGCTATTCATGGGCTCTGCCCTGCTTTCCTGCTGCCTCCCATTGTGGGTTTTTGGGGGGAGGGTAACCGGCAATGCTATTGTTGCTGAAGCAGGAGCCTGTTATGCTTAATAGCAGTCCACTCTGGCCCCTCCTGTGTTCCTTGGTGCTCAGTGAGCTGCCCGGCTCTGGTCCAGCTTGGGCCTGCTCTCTCCCTTGCCACTGGCCCTTGTGAGTGTCTCCATTGGACCCATCCCCCATCTCCAGCTCTGCCCCTCTCCCTCAGCCCCTGTGCTGTGCTCATCACCCCTGGGGAAAGCGCTGAGCAGCTGTGCAGTGAGTAGCCACCTGCCTGCCATCCGCGGAGCGGGCTCTGCCAGGGCTCTCCTGGCCCAGCAGTACCCTTGGGTGGGGGCCAGACATGTGGCTGGGTTGCTGTCAGTCTCGCAAGCCCTGTCTTTGTGCCTCAGAGCTCAGCCCAGTCCCCGTCCCCCACAACCACTTCCTTTATTCTGCCACTTCTGGGCTATTCAGTCTCAGGTGGCAGCAGGTAGCTGGAGGCTCAGCACTGATGGAAGCCCTGAGGCACGAGTCTTCCCACCCAGAAAAGGCCTGAGAGCCCCCGCTATACCCCAGCTCCCCAGTGGGGCAGAGCTTTCCCTTAGCTTTGACGGGGTCTCTCCTTTCTCACTCCATCAGGGTAGTGGTGACTCTGCAGGGGGCCAGAGAGAGAGCTGACCTGACGGTTTGTGGCCTCTGAGCATGTGGTGTGTGTGTGTGTGTGTGTGTGTGTGTGTGTGTGTGAGAGAGATAGAGAGCCAGCACACGTGCCTGCCAGAGCCCTCACTTGGCAGAAGAGGCTGCTTCCAGGCACCACGTGTGATCTTCCTTTATGTCTGGGTCCTTCCTGAAATGCATGTAGGAATAGCTCTTAGAAGTGGGTGCCACAGGTGGCTGAGAAAAGTTTCTTTTTATTTTGGTCTGGGGAGTGTTGTGGGAATTATTCTGTAGCTCAGGGGAGCCGTCCTCTACCCCTTCACGCCTGGATGGCCCGAATGTACCCCGCCCTCAGTTTTTGGTGGGTAAGATGAGCGTTCCCTGGGGGCTGGTTTCAGCCCATCCTCTTCATATCTTTGTGGAGGTGTTTCCTCCCAACCCACACTGCCCTGCTTTCCAAACCACAGCCGGAATCTGAGGTCACCTGCCTCTGACGTGCAGAGCTGTTTCTGGAGGAACTTTGCTCCCAGCTTTCCACACGTTTAGCATTTTACTTTCCCGTCAGTTACCCCCCCCCCCCACCCCCGCTTTATGTGAACCGCTTATCATCAGCCGCAGCTACAAATTAGGAAGCATTCCCCCACCCCCAGCCAGGCTTGCAACTTGGGGTACCCTCATTTATTTTAGCAAATGATGTAACATCCTGAAGACTCAAAGCAAGAACTCAAGTGCACAGAAACCCAGGTGCCACTTTTCGGGTAGGTGACCCAGGCAAGGTTGCGAGAGGTGGTGATTGAGGGGCATGTGCTCTGGAGAAAGCACAGGGAGGTGTTTGAGTCCTGGCTTTGCCACTGGTGCTGGGTGACCTAGGCCATTGATTTCCACTGGCATAGGTCTCTGACTGGGAAATGGAAAAGTTGTCCGGATGAACTTTGCAAACTTTTTAGCTGTAACCTTGATTCTGTAATTCTGACTTCAAAATGGCTGGTCACTACCTTGAGTCTCTCTTGCCAGCTCAGGATTCACAGGAAGAAAAGATCATCAGATGGGATTCACAAAGGGTCTCTCTCCTGAAGCATTTCTTCTCAGATTTCTTCTCAGGTTCTTGGGGGAGGGGTGGTGGTGATCATCTCCACAGTCTTCCCTGGAAGCCCACAGATCTGAGCCCCAGCCCACCCGGGGCTCAGTGTGGCATAGTCCTCCCCCCCAACCCATGAACAGGTCACCTCCACCTTGAGCCCATGCTTTTCTTGGAAATGCCATATTACTTTTGTGTCTTAGTGTGGCCCCTCTCTGTGAAGTTGAACCTGGGGGGAGGGAAGTAAAGCTCTTTAGTTTACCTCCAGGCCCCAAACAGTAAGGTAGAGACCCCCTCAGTACTAAATTCCCCTTCCTCCTCCCTGGGGGAGGGGCCTGGGATGAAATTTGGAGCCGTCCTTTTCCTGGCGCTGCTCCTGGAGGGTGAGTCCTGATTTTTGGCCCTGTATCTGCCTTTTCCTGGCCAGCCTCTAGTGTCCCCCCACCCCCGTGCCTCAGGTGGCTTTCCTCCCATTGTCTCTGCAGGGTCGGGATTAGCAGTGTCAGCAAGATGTGTGAGTGTGCGTATGAGAGATAAGAGGGAACTCACAGTGCAGGCCTAGAGAGCTTCCACAGCTCTGAAGTGAGAATAAAAATAACCTCTGAGGATCCGGTGGGATGCACTGAAATCCTCCAAATGAGAGCATTCTACAGGAGAGCTGATTTCTAACTTGATCACAGCCTGGAAATGGACAATGGAGTAAAGATGGGCGGACCTTTCTCCAACAACTCGCCTGAATGAGTGTTTTCTGTTTGTGCATCAGTTGTTCTTTTTCTCTTAAGTATCTGTTGTTAGGTGCGTTAAAACAAAAATCATAAACAGTAATAGAAACTGATGTTTATCTAATATACAATTTGCAAATCGAGGTGAGTGAAATGTACCGAAGATGAAAAGAATTTACGAAATTCTTATACCACATCTTATTGGCATTAAACGTGGAGACAAGGGCAGAACAGTGTTTATATAATAACAGTTTATCCTAAAACACAGCTTCTAGTCTGACCTTGATGTTTCTGTTCCTTGAAACTGACTGCATATAGATAATTCTTCACAAGGCCCAAGAGGAACTTTTTTTTTTTTAATAATAAATTAGGCTGTTGTTTGACCTGGTGGTGCAGTGGTTAAGTGCTTGGCTGCAAACTGAAAGGTCGATGGTTTGAACCCATCAACTGCTCCCTGAGAGAAAAGTGTGGCAATCTGTTTCTGTAAACCCTGTGGGACAGTTCTGCTCTGTCCTACAGGGTCTCTGTGAGTCGGAATCAACTTGATGGCATTGGCTTTGTTTTTGGGGGGTTTATTGTTTAATCTAAAGGTGACTTAAGGCAGACCAGTTTCTTCAAGTCTCAAGGTTCAAAAGAAGATCTCAGAGCAGTGAGTGGCCTGGGTGGTTCACCCCAACTCCATGGACCCCAGAAATCTGGATTCCAGGCACCCCCAACTCCATGGACCCCAGAAATCTGGATTCCAGGAGAATTAAAACTGTTTGCCAGGTGCCGTAGAGTAGACTCCGACTCCTGGTGGCCTTATGTATGAATGGAACATTGTCCAGTCCTGCGCCATCTTTGTGACCATTGGTGTGCCTGAGTCCATTATTGTGGGCATTGCGTCAGTCTGTTTCATGCAGGGTTTCCTTCATTTTTACTGGTGTCCATGATGTCCTTCTCCAGCAGTTGGTACCCCCTGATGACACACCCCAAGTAAGTGAGCCAAAGTCTTGGACAATATTCTGTGATTTGTAGGGTTTTCATTAGCAAATTTTCAGAAGTAGATCGCCAAGCCTTACTTCCTGGTTCTCACTATCCAGAGCTGTCCATAGGCCCATGTATGGGCAGCATGGCCGTCACCTGGAGCTTGTGGAAATGCCGAATCTTGGAGGGCCCCAGCTCGACCTGCAGAACTGGAATCTGCATTTTAACATGATTCCCAGGTGATTCCACTGCACCTGCAAGTTTGAGGAGCTTTGGCTCAGACTTGTTTGCCTGCCCTGTTGCTCTTGCTTCCTCATCACCCTTGTGCCCCCCTTAGAGTTGTGGGTATTAGACGTGCCTGGCATCCTGGGCTCCATGACCCCTGCCCCTTGGGCCCGCTGTGTACAGCAGATACCCCTGGTGGGCAGGCAGGTGGATGGAGCTGGGGCCCAGGAAGGCCCCAGCTGGTGAGGGTGTCTTTAGGGTACAGACACAGAGAGGTAATTGGAGCCCCCTGTGAGAAAGGGTGGTACTCCACCATCTGGGGCCGCTGCTCACCTGCCTGTCCCAGCTGGACAACAGGGTCTGAATCAGTCTGGAAAACTTGTTTGCTTTTTGTAGAAATGCAGAGATATTTTAACGTGTGTGAAAGTTCAAATAAGTAGTCCAGAAAGGGTACTATAAATTTACATTTTGGAGTGGTTTTGGAGTGGAAAAAGTTGGCGGTCAGTCATGGTCAGGGCTTCGAACTGGTTCGTCCCGGTTCGATCATGGCCGAGAAAGTGACACTGGAACAGACCCGAATTTTTAAAATTTGGGGGAACCAGAACCATAACCAGAATGGGAAAAATTACAGGTCGAAGCCCTGCTAGAAACTTTATCTGTCTCTTAGAAAATAAGTGCAGCGTGTGTGTTGCATAGCAACCAAATCTCTTGCCTATCGGATTTTTGCACAGAGTCGGAAATAGCGGTGCTCCGCTCTCAAAGATGGTGGCCCACTGGACCACTTTGAATGTGTGTTTCTCTTCTTAGTCCTGGCAGTAATCCAGTCTCATGCAGTAGGCCTCCTGAAAAGGGCTCACTACACCTCTTTCGAGTCTTCCATTCCAGTAAATTTTCCTGTTTTTCGCTTTGTCAGCCATGACTGAGCTGGTGTTCCTGGTTTTGCTTGGATTGCCTGCCGTCTCCCACGATCTGGCAGGGCTGGGGTGGCTAGTGGAGACTGATTACAGGGCCTTTCCTGCTGGGCTTTGTTCTGGGGGCTGAGCCACTAACCACCTGACCCTGGAAACCTCTGCTCTCCTCCCAGGCTCCACTTAGCTGGTTCCAGCAGTTTCACACTGTTGATTTGCATTTTAAAAAACTCTGCCCCTCCCCCTCCATTCCCTTCCTCTTCTGACATTCTCAGTGCACTTTTTATTTCTTTTCCCCCAGGGGCCTTCACTTCTTACAGCTGCTTTTAGAAGTTTTTGTTATGGTTTTGGCTCTCTCTGTGAACCTTTTCCCCCAGGCTTTGCCATGGCTGGAGAGGAGCCCACCCTGGACTGGGGAACGCTGTTCTAAGGAGTAAAGTGTTAGCCTTGTAGCTCAGCATGTGGTAGCAGACTGTACATTTCAGACAAAGATAGTCTTGGAGCCACAATCGATACGCTTTTCAGGCTTGGAGAGATGGAAGAAAAGGAGTCAAGGTGTATAATTCTACATTGTCCTACGCATTTTCTTTGTGCCGGGGAAGGGAGGCTGGGGTAGGACAGCCTGTGCAAAGAGAACATTTCAGATCTGCATTAGGCATGTGGGTCAGACCCTCGCAGCATCCTGGGCCAGCTCCCTTTCTGGCCTCCCAAGGCCCAGTTATTGGAGCACAGTTTGTTTCTCCCTGAGAACCTGTGCCCACTAACTGCTAAGCATCTGGAGTGTTGACAAGCGGCCTCACTGCGCTGCATAAGCCCTGCACAAGGCAGTGCTGGTTGTCTTGACACCACCTCGGGCCACTTGAGCTGGGGTCATCTTGGGGACTCTGCTGATAATCCACGTCCAAGCCTGTTGTGTGTATGTGTGGACGGGGTGCTGTTGCCCCCATCACCCGCACATTCCCGTCTCAGGACCTTTCAGCGTCCAGGTGTGGACTGCTGAGCTCGTCCAGGATTTAGGCCAGCTGCTTCGTGGAGCATTTCCTGACCAGCTCGCTCCTTTCCTGTCCTCTGGCACCCACTTGGCTCCACTCTTAGGAGAGGCACGTGTATCCCAGCCTTCTGCAACCCCCTTCAGTATGTCAGGCACAGCCTTCACCGAGCGCTCGTCCCCACACCTATGCAGCACCCTGCATGCCGCAGGTGCCTGAGCGTGTAGAAACACATCCTGAGGTGTGTGCCACCCACGGCAGAGCTTTTCCCCTGGGACTTGCTAACTGAATGCACACATCGTCTTCAGCCTTAAGAGTACACAGAGGGCCCAGCCCAGTCCTCCCAGGGTCTGGCCTTCTAGGGTGTTGTTCACATCTGAGGTATCATTGTAAACTGGGCCAAGCTTTTGCATTTTCTGTGTGCTGCTGGCTGAGGATGAGGCTTTTCTGTGTGTTTGTTTACCTAGCTACCATGTATAGACATCTCATGTGGACTTAGGTTTTCAGAAACAGGCCTGTGTGATGGCCAGGATGTGGGGCATCGTGTACTGCAGCAGTGTTGGCCCCATCCTCTTGTGAGAAGGCAGCTTTTCCCTCAGCACCTGGTAAATTGTATATAATGTAAAATTTGCCATTTTAACAATTTTAAGTGTACAGTTCAGTGACGTTCATTACATTCACTACATCGTATGAACATCACCACTGTCTACTTTCAAATTTTTTTTTTTTATCAGCTCCTGATACCAAAAATCCTGTTGCCATTGAGTTGATTCCGACTCATAATGACCCTGTAGGACAGAGTAGAACCCCTCCGTCGGGTTTCCAAGGAACGGCTGGTGGATTCGAACTGCTAACCTTTTGGTTAGCAGCCTTAAGTCTTAACCACTATGCCATCAGGGTTTCCAACTCCTGACAGAATGTGAGAAAAATGTGGAAGAGAACCACAAATTTCCTAGAAAAGAAAGAAAGAAAACCCAGACCTACTGGGCTGGTTGAGACTGGAGGACTCTCCGAGACTATTACCCTGAGATACTCTTCAAACCTTGAACCCAAACTAACCCCTGAGATCAGCTTGTAGCTGAGTAACATACTGACTCCGAAAATGACTGTCACATTTAAGTACTGTGCTCTTTTAAAAAATCACCCATATGAGACCAAATGATCAACAATTACGTCAAAACAAAGATGAGACTATAAGAGGGCAGGGAAACTATGTAATGGAAACGGAACAACCAGAGTGGAAATAATGAGAATGTTCACACATGTGAAGAATGTAACCAGTGCCACTGAACAGCTTGTGTAGAAATTGTTGAATGGGAACCTGAACTGCTGTGTAAACCTTCACTGAAAACACAAAAAAATTATTAAAAAAAACAAAACTTTTTTATCGCCTCAAACAGAAACTCAGTACCCCTTCAGCAATGACTCCCCATTTCCCTCTCCCATTCACCACCCTGGAGACTAGTGGACTTGTCTCTGTGCCTTTTCCGGAAACCCTAACAGTGTAGTGGTTAAGAGCTACAGGTGCTAACCAAGAGGTCAGCAATTTGAATCCACCAGGCGCTTCTTGGAAACCATATCAAGCAGTTGTACTCTGTCCTCTAGGGTCGCTCTGAGTTGCAATTGACTCAGTAGCAACGGATCTGGTTTATTAGTTTGGTTATGCCCTTGCCTATTCTAGATATTTTATGTAAGTGGGATCATACAGTATCTGTCCTTTTATGTCTGGCCTGTCTCTGCATAATTACCCAATGGAGATATAGCTGTGGGTGACCAGGCCCTGCCTTACTTGGTACCACTCATTCTAAAGGTCTGTTTGGGCCAGGTCTTCAAACCAGGTTTGAAGTCCTGGTTTGGGCCCAAGGCTTGTTTATTGCTGTGACTTCAGGAATGGTGCCACTTGCAGGGACCTCGGTTGAAGTAATTATAGCATATCCTCGCTGGTAATGAGAGCTGGTAGGTTTGGGCTTTAAATATGACCCATCAACAAATAGAATTAAATCAGGATTCAGTAATGGGGTTTCTTGTAAATCTGGTCTAGGAGACAAAAGCTCTTCAGTAAGATTTAAGCAATCACAGAATAGATGGTCATCTTTATTAGGTAAAGGTAACAATGTAGCTGAATATAAATATCAAGACAATTTCCTAAAACAACGTCTGGTCTCCATTAGTCTAGCAGTTGCAGTGACTGCTCTAAGGCAAGGCGGGTAAGCCCTTGCGACAGGGTCCAGCTGGATGCTAGAATAACCAATGGGTCTCAGTTGTCCTAGAGCATTCCCATAAATCTCATGGACAAAGAGTGAAAAGTCTAAATTATAATTAGGAAATCCTAGAGCAGGAGTGTTAATTAATGCTGCTTTTAATTGAGTGATGGCTTTTTGGCCATTCTGAGATAGCTGGAAGGGATTAGGCTCTGAACTCTTTTGATAATGGTAAAGAGGTTAAGCCAGAAAAAAATTACATATCCAAGTCATGCAATAGGCGCACAGTCCTAGAAATCCTCTTAATTGTTTCTTGGTAGTAGGGACAGGATAAACAAAGATGGTCTCTTTTCTTTTGGGGTCTGTAGTGATCCCTTTTGCTGAAATAATATGTCTCAAGTACTTAACAAAAGGTTGGGCTAGCTAATTTTTCTCTGGAGGCTTTGTGACCTCTTCTAGCCAAATGTTGTAACAGGATACTATCAGTAAGATGACATACCTGTTGAGAGAGCAGACCAGTAAATCATCCACATATTGCAGTAATGTGGACTCCCTAAGTGAACTGTAAAGTCTGTAAGTCTGCATGTAAAATCTGAGAAAAACAGGTGGAGGACTTGGTAAAATCTTGGGACATGACCGTCCAGGTAAATTTTTGGTTCCCTCAAGTGAAGGCAAAGAAATATTGACTGCCCTGATGGACTGGAATGCTAAAAAAAAGCACTGCAAAGATCGACTGCTGTAAAGTAAGTCGCTTCAGGGGGGACATTAGAGAGGAGCAGGTGAGGGTTAGGTACTGTGGAGAATCTTGGAATTACTATACAATTAATAGCACGCAAGTCTTGTACAAAGCTCCAGCCCTGATTGTTGGGTTTCTTAACAGGGAAAACCGGAGTGTTGCAAGGACTGGTGCAAGCGATTATTAAGCCTTTAGCCAAAAAGTCTTGAATTATGGGAACAAGTCCTTCTTTAGCTTCTTGTTTCAAGGGATATTGAGAAATTTTAGGTAAGGGTTTAGAGGTATCTATTTGAATTCTGATTGGTTCAGCTGATAGGACTGGACAAACATCGATAGAATTAGTGACCCATAAATTTTCAGGTACAAAAGAAAGACATTCCATAGACTTGGATACAGTAGGAGAATGACCTTCTTGTAGTGGTAAGCTGAGTTCTTGTAAATAGCAATAGGTCTCTTCACCTAAAGTGTTTTCTATCATAGAGTTTGTTGATTGGCTTCAGGCAAATCTAATAGCCTTTCTCCTGTTTCTGAAAATTTTATTTGACAATTTCATGTGGATAACAGATCTCTTCCTGATAAATTTACTAGAGTATCTAAGCTGAGTAAAAATGGGTGCGCGTCCTCTGTAGGACCTAGAGAGAAAGAAACAGGCTGGGAATGGTTTAAAATCTGTTCTTGATTAGTAACTCCCACGACTCTTGATGTTTTATTACTCTGAGGCAAGGGCTTTTGTAAGTTTGTGGGGTTTATTGCCGATAAGGTAGCACCTGTGTCCATTAAAAATTTCCATGGTTCTCCATTTATTTGAATAGTAATCTCTCCCTGAGAGTTCAGTGCTACCATTGGAAAAGCCTCGGATTTGTCCCTGGAGCCCCTTAATTCTGTCTACTTTTGGACTACATCTAATGTTAGGCTGCCCAGTTTATTTTTTAGTTTTAAACATTCCCTTTTAAAATGTCTGGGTTTCTTCAGTAATAACAAGGCGCAAGTTACTGGGCTCTGTCTTAGCCATATGTCAGGTAGACCTGTTCTGTGTGTGGAAATCATTCTGAGGCTGGGTCTGCAACTGCCATAATTGAAGGGCCATAAGTTAATTTTGTTAGCTTTAGCTCTCTGTTCAGCTTCCCTAGCCTGCTGTTAAGACTTTGAGACAGCTTATAGGCTAGAGTGGCTAACTGCACAGTGTTTTTATTTTCCCAATCTAGTTTATGGTATTTTACTAACTCAGCAAGCTCTAGATGGAAGTCACTGACAAAAAGGGAATTGAAAGCAATATGGGATCCAGACTCTTCTATCTTTAAACCAGAGTGTTCTTGAAAAAGTTTTGTTAAACAGTCCCTATAATCATAAACATTTTCATCTTCATGTTGTTTACAACCCTGAACCTTGGCTCAATCTGTTTTTTGGGGGAAGACCTTTGGGATAGCTTCAATAAGGTTTGTGACAGTAGCTCTAGTCTGTGCTACTAATTCCGTGCCAGGAATGTTAGGTCAGATGGTTAGGGATTGTATAGAAGTTTTCCATCAGGCCTTTTTCCATCCACCTTTGAGCATCACCTGGCCCTGTCAGTGAATTTATTAAATTATATGAGTCTGCTGGACCAGGTTCATAGTATCAGCCAAGATTCTAACTTCTTGAGTGAATTTGTGAGGATCTTCTTGAAGGTTAGGATCTTCATGAAGGTTAGGAAATTGCTTCACAATAGCGCAAAATTCTGCTTTTGACCAGGGGGTGAAAGTAACTTGTGGTGGCTTCTGAGCCTCTTCAGGATACGTAATTTTAAAAGGCATTTCACAAACAGGTTTTACTTTTAGAGGTTCCTTGGGGTAATATGGGGATTCAGTAGCGGGAGCTTCAGGGGAGTAGGTAGGTAGAGCGGGGTACAGGGGAGTAATTGCTAGAGGGGCAGAGGGAAAGGAGGGGAGTATGGTGTTAGAGGCTGTGGTTAGACTACTGACACTGGGGACTTCACCATTTTGAACAGGAAACCATTTCAGGAAAGGGAACCAATTTGGAAAAGGGAGCAGTCTGGGAAAGAGAGCCCTCTTGGGAAGGGGAGCCGTCGTGGGAAAGGGAGGGTGTAGGGGCTGCGGCCGGGTAGTCAGTCATCAAGGTTACAGAACTGTGATGCTGTAATTCTTTAATTTTCTTAGCTTGTTTGAAGCAGTTTCCTGCAAGGAGGCAAATTTATCATTATGATTTTGTTTGGAAGCTTCCAGGTACCAGTTACAAAATGAGTCCGTGACTTCTTGGGAATGCAGAGTATCCCTTCAGAATCCTGTCGATGATGCCATTAAATGTCATAAATGTCCGTACTCTGATTAGTGTAAAATTGAGAGATTTATTGAAAGGAGAGAGACAGCTCAAGCTGAGAATAAACTCAACTCCACGTGGTAGAGTCCAGAAATTCCAAATGACCACTCAGCAGTGATGTTTTGTAGGAGAGCAGTGAATATGAAGCGCGTTAGATGATTGCTGTTTACAAAGTTAGATTATCGAAAGCATTACTTGATTGATAATCACAGGCTAGATCATCAAAAGGCATTACTCGATTGGTAGTCGATCATTTTAAGGCAGGGCTTCCTGTGCCTAGCTCCGTAAGGTGATTGGCTGAAATGGATGTACGTCTTTTTCTTAGATTGGTTACAGTGAAGCAGCTGTGACAGGAAAGGGTTGAAGTGTAGTTATATCACCATCACTGGACATTCCTTTCTTAGAAACAGTACAGAAGATGGCCGCTTCCAGGGTGAAAACAGACCTGCAAACGGAATCGCACCCAATCCTCAAACTGGCCATCTCAGATCATACTAGGTACCTCAAGTTTTTCTTTAATTCCCTTACACAGTGGAGAGATGGCAAACTACGAATGCCTGGGTGGTCGGGAGGAGAGGTGGTCGAAGGAGGGTAAAAAGAGTTAAATCCTTGTCTTCCAGGGTAGAAAGTGAGTAGTAATGCCTACAACTGAAAACCCAGGGACTAGTAAGACAAGCATATTATATGGAGTAATTTCTAATTGATAATGGAGGTATAAACATCAAAAGCATCAGCTAGAAGTTGAAAGCGCCCCAGGAGGGGAAGGCCTGGCTAGGGTTGCAGTGTTTCTCAACACACCTTTTATAGTAGTTGATTCTTAGATTATGTGCAGATGTAGAAATTCAGACAGCAAGAGTAGCATGCATGGCATGTCGTAAGGTGGAGTATTGTTTCATGAAAACCGTTTGAGTTATACACGTGAGTGTGTGCACACTGGGTTGATTTTGTTAAATATATTATCACGGGCCGTGGTCAAACAAAATTTTTTTTTAATTGTGATTTGGGTGAAAGTTTACAGAGCAAATTAGTTTCTCATTAAACCGTTAATACACAAATTGTTTTGTGACATTGATTGCCAACGCTGTGATGTGTCAACACTTCTACTTCTCCACCCCGGGTTCCTTATTTCAGTTTTCCTGTCTCTTCCTGCCTTCTTCTCTTTGCTTTTGGGCTGGTGTACCCATTAGTCTCAAATATATATGTGATTCAGCTATGAAGCATGACACGTGTTATTGTTGGCTCTATAGACCTGTCTAATCTTTGGCTGAACCAGGCGTGACTTCAGCACTGAGTTAAAAGGGTGTCTAGGGGCCATACTGTAGGGGTGCACGGTGGAACAGTTTGAGCTGTTGTTTACTGATTTCTCATTGTTGTGTTACTTTTTATACTTCTGAACTAAGTATTTTAAAATTGAACATGTGTTAATTTCTTAGTTGACAAAAATAAAGGAAAAAGAAGTCTTATAGGTTAAGCCCCAAGGTAGAGGAAGAGTCTTATTTGTGATGACTGTGGGATTCCTCACCCTAGGGGCCAGGCACCCTTAGAGCACCCTCAACCAGCAATGACATCAATTTATGTTTGTAATACAAAGGTGGGAGTAGTAAGTGTGACTATAAAAACCTTTTGGGAAATCACTTTTTTTATTGTACCATAGGTGAAAGTTCACAGAACAAATAGTTTCTCATTAAACAGTCAGTACACATTGTTTTGGGACATTGGTTAACAACCCCATGACATGTCAACACGCTCCCTTCTCAGCCTTGGAGGACCTTTTTTTTTTTTGGTGAAAATATACATAGCCAAAGATAGACTATTTCAAAAATTTCTACATGTACAATTCAGTTACATCGATTACATTTTTTTAGTTGTGCTGCTATTCTCACATTAGATGAAGGTTTACAGAACAAAATAGTTTGTCATTAAACAGTTAGTACACATATTGCCCTGTGACAATGGTTAAGAACCCCACTACATGTCAATATTGTCCTTACTCAACCTTAGGTTCCCTATCACCAGCTTTCCTGTCCCCTTCTGCCTTCTAGTCCTTGTCCCCGGACTGCTGTGCCTCGTTAGTCCTGTTTTGTTTTATGGGGCTGTCCAGTCCCTGGCTGAACAGTGAATCTCGGGAGTGACTTCACCACTGGGCTAAAACGGTGTCCAGGGATCATGCTCTTGGGGTTTCTCCAGTCTCTGTCAGGCCAGTAAATCTGGTCTTTTTTTTTTGTTGTGTTAGAATTTTGTTCTGCATCCTTCTCCAGCTTTGTCCAGATCCCTCTGTTGTGATCCCGGTCAGAGCAGTCAGTGGTGATAACTCGGCACCATTTAGCTGTACTGGACTCAGTCTGGTGGAGGCCTTGGTAGCTGTGATCCATTAGTCCTTTGGACTGATCTTTTCTTTGTATCCTGTTCTCTTCATTCTCCCTTGCCCCCAAAGGGGTGAGACCAGTGGAGTATCTTAGATGGCTGCTCACAGACTTTTAAAACCCCAGATGCTACTTACCAAGGTAGAATGTAGAACAATGTCTTTTTAAACTGTGTTATGCCAGTTGAGCTAGATGTTCCCCGAGACCATGGTCCCCACAGCCCTCCGCCCAGCCGTTCAGTCCCTCAGGGAGTTTGGATGTGTCTATGGAGCTTCCGTGACCTTTCCTTGTACAAGTTGTGTCGGCTTCCCCAGTATTGTGTATTGTCTTACCCTTCACCAGAGTTACCACTTATCTATTGTCTATTTAGTATTCCCCCCCCACCCCTCTCATCCCTTGTAACCAGCAAAGATTGTTAATTTTTGTGTGTAAACTTTTTCATGAGTTTTTACAATAGAGGTCTCATACAATATTTGTCCTTCTGTGATTGACTTATTTCACTCAGCATAATGTCCTCCAGTTTCATCTATGTCAGGAGATGCTTCACAGATTCATCATTGTTCTTTATCTTTGCATAATACTCCATTGTGTGTATGTACCATAGTTTGTTTATCCATTCATCTATTGATGGGCATCTAGGTTGTTTCCATCTGTTGGCTATTGTGAACAATGCTGCAATGAACATGGGTGTGTATATGCCTATTTGTGTAACGGCTCTTATTTCTCTAGGATATATTCCTAGCAGTGGGATTGCTGGATCGTATGGTATTTCTATTTCTAACTTTCTAAGGAAACACCATATCATTTTCTAAAATGGTTGTATCATTATGTATTCCCACCAGCAGTGCATGAGAGTTCCGATCTCCCTGCAGCCTCTCCAGTATTTGTTATTTCCAGTGTTCTTGATTCGTGCCAGTAATGCCAGGGTGAGATGGTATCTCATTGTGGTTTTAATTTGCATTTCTCTAATGGCTAGTGATTGAAAGCATTTCCTCATGTGTCTGTTGGCCACTTGAATGTCTTCTTTGGTGAAGTGTTTGTTCATTTCCTTTGCCCATTTTTTAATAGGATTATTTATCTTTTTGTTGTAAAGGTGTTGGATTTTCTTGTAGATTATGGAGATTAGACCTTTGTCTGACGTGTACTGTCCAAAAATTTTTTTCCCAGTCTGTAGGTTTTCTTTTTACTCTTTTGGTGAAGTCTTTTGAAGAGCATAGGTGTTTGATTTTTACGAGATCCCAGTTATCTAGCTCATCTTCTGGGGTTTGTGTGTTGTTGGTTATGGTTTGTATCCTGATAATGCTGTGTATTAGGGCCTGTAGCATTGGTCCTATTTTTTCTTCCATGAACTTGATAGTTTTAGGCTTTATATTCAGGTCTTTGATCCATTTTGAAATAGTTTTTGTATATGGTGTGAGGTATGGGTCCTGTTTCATTTTTTTGCAGATGGATATCCGGTTTTGCCAGCACCATTTGTTAAAAAGACTGTCTTTTCCCCATCTGATGGACTTTGGGCCCCTGTCAAAGATCAGGTGACTGTAGGTGGATGGATTTACATCTGGGTTCTCAGTTCTGTTCCACTGGTCAATGTATCTGTCGTTGTACCAGTACCAGGCTGTTTTGACTACTGTAGCTGTATAGTAGGTTCTGAAGTCAGGTAGCGTGAGTCCTCCAACTTTATTCTTCTTCTTCAACAGTGCTTTCCTTATTGGGGCTTCTTCCTTTTCCATATAAAGTTAATGATTAGCTTTTGCATCCCTTTGAATGTTGTTAATGGGAAGTCACTTTTAAGCCCGGCACCCCACACAACAATCTTCATGCTCTTCTGTATCTTTTGGGCCTTTAGCCATGTGCTTACAAATTGTTCCTTGATTGGAAGCCATGGTGTTCACATTGCATGTTGTTGTTACATGCTGTTGAATCTATTTTCAACTCATGACAACCCTGTGTGACACAGCAGAACTGCCCCATAGGGTTTTCTAGCCTGTAGTCTCTACGGGGGCAGATCACCAGGTCTTTCTCCTGTGGAGCTGCAGGGTGGGTTCAAACTGCGAAGCTGTCATTTGGCAGCAGAGCGCTTAATGGTTGCATATACTTTTTTTGTCTGTTGGTTTATTTTCTTGAGGCACATTCTTAGTTGTGAGTTTGTTGGATTAAGGGTATGACCGCTTTTATGGTTTTACATGCCTGTAGCCATGTTGTTCCCCATACAGTAGGAGCCACAACAGATGGACGAACCAGGGTTCCGTGGGCCTGCCAGCAGCAGATAGTGAGTTTGTTAAAAAGAGTGAATTAGTACCTCTGGGTTGTCTTTTTCACTTCCAGTGAAGCTCAATATTTTCCCATATGTCATCTATGTTGTTCGTTCTTTTCTACATATTGTCTGTTTGTGTAAAGCCAGAATCTTGTTTTATTAATTATGAATCTTTATATGTTGTAGATATTTACCCTTGTCATAGTTGCTGCAGCTGCAGATAACTTATTTGTGCTTTCTGTTTTATTTTGATGCTACTTTGAATTGAATGGGAATTTTAAAATTTGATTTATATTGTAATTTTTTAGTTTGGGTTTTTTCCTCGTGCCTCAGAAGTGAAGGAGATTAACACTGGTCTAAAATACCCTTTCAGTGTGTGCATGTGCGCACGCATGTGTGCATGTGCGCACGCATGTGTGCACCCTTGAAATATTTAAAGTTAATTTTGGCTTGTTTAATTACCCTCAGATTGCTAACAGCTGTCTCAACACTATTAAATAGTTCTGCCCTTTCCCTTTGTTTTGAGAAGCTGATGTTTTGACAAACATATGCTTCTTATTTGCCAAGCAAATGCTTTATTTTTTATTCAAGTTCTTGGACTTGAGACAGTTTGAGGGCTCTCAGTTTAATTTCTCTGATAATTGTTTTCTGTGCACACAAAATAGCTTTTGGAGATTCTTCTCTGCTGGCATGGTAATTCACTGTGTGAAAAGTTTATCCATCTATTTTGTTATTGTTAGCTGCCGTTGAGGTGGTGAGCCCAGATCGGACCATTGTGATCCATAGGCTGATTTTTGGAAGCAGATCACCAGGCTTTTCTTCCTAGTCTGTCTTAGTCTGGAAGCTCTGCTGAAATCTGTTCAGCGTCAGAGCAACACGCGGTCCTCCACTGCCAGATGGGCAATGGCTGTGCATGGGGTGCACTCTCTGGGAATTGAACCTGGATCTCCTGTATAGAAAATGAGAATTCTACCATTCAACCACTACTGCCGTCTGCCTACTTTTAGAAACCTAAAATTCTTGTGTGTGTGTTTTCAGGTAAAGGTATTGGTGCGGATTGAATGCACTAGTTGGTAGTGCTTGGTTGCCCTTCCCTCTATGTATCCAGCCCAGGGCTGAGCTTGGGATGTTTTCTCAGAAGATACTTGATGAACTAGTATGGAGCCTTGATTCTGACTGTGGTGATGCCCGAATCTCTTCTTTCTAAACGTGGCCCTGGATGGTCGAGCCCCTATTGCTTCAGTTGGCTCTCTCAACTCCTGGCTGCTCTTCAGGTAGTGGTGGGTGGAAGGAACGTGGACTGGAATCCAGGACTTGGTTCAGTACCGAGGCTCTTTCTTGCCTTTTTTCCCCTTAGGCAAGGCACACGACCTTTTGGGACTCCAGTTTCTTCAACTGTGAAGTGGAGAAATCAGTACACATTCAACAGGTTGTGAGATAATATTTGGGAAATTCCAAGTAGAATTCCTGGTTCTTAGAAGACCTTCTCCATTCTTTTAAGAATCCCCCCCTTGTTCTTTTGGTCATTTTTAGGAAGTTGGCTTTGCCTGATTTTTGCCTAACTTATAGCCGGTATTGATACTCAGCCTTTGCTTGGACTTAAAGGACACGTGGGGAGTGAATGACATAGAGATTTCTGGAGTCTGTGTGTGAGCCACACCTTGGCTCTTTCCTCAAGGAGCAGGCTCTGGGGAATGTTCTAAAACTGACCCTGCATCTCATCATTCCCTTGTCTCTTTGCAGATCCTGCTTTTCAGAAGATGCACTATTATAGATACTCTAACGCTGAGGTCAGCTGCTGGTACAAGTACCTGCTATTCAGCTACAACATCATCTTCTGGGTGAGTGGCTGTCTTCTGTTCAGTAAGTCGTGGTTTCTCCGTCCTTTTTGCCAGGCCCCACACAAGGCTCTGGCATAAGGTGGTCAGCCGGGTTGGTGTGGCCCCTGCTCTCCCAGAACCAGCGACATGCTAGTTATAAAGCAGATCATTAAGTGCTGGTGGAGAAGGCCAAGGCGATTGATTGAAAGCTGGAAGAAGGGCCACTAACCCAGCCTTGGGGGTCCAGGAGGGCTTGAAGCTCTGGCCCAGATGTGTGCCTGTCCCATCCTACCCACCCCCACCCCACACACACGGAACGCCCTGATGAAATAGCAGCAGCAGTGTACGGTATGATCTGATGTACAGATGCAGAAGGATTCTGCAGAGTGAGAGGGTGGAGTCTTGGGGCAGAAGATAAGTTTGAGTTATCTCTCAGCCCGCTTCGTGGAGGTGTTTGTGTCCTGGGTTAGTGATTGTCTTGGAGATGAAGGTCTTGGCATCTTGACTGAGCAGAGGAGAGGTCTGAAGATTGAGCCCGGGGATGCTAGAGCTTGGGTTGAGGAGGAACAGAGACTCCAAAGTAGGCCGAGAGAGAGTGACTTGAGATAGAAGGAAGCCCAGGAGACTGCTGTTGTGGAGCCTAGAGAGGAAGCTTTTCAAGTAGAAAGGAGTAGTCAGCTCTGTCGGGTGCACAGGGCGCCGCAGGTGAACAGATGCATCTGGGTGGAGGAGGTAAGGATGGAAAGCTGCCATTGGCTTTGACAGAGTAAAGGCTGTTGGTGACCTTGACTATAGCAGCCCCATGCTCTGGGGGTGATGGAAATCCAGCTGGAGTTGGCTGAGGAGCCAGTGTGAGGTGAAGAGGTGGAGCTGTGACTCGTGACAGTTCTTTCCAGGACACTTGGCCTAAAGAAGAGCTAAGGAGTGGGGCACTGACTGGAGATGGTCACGGGGTTAGGGGAGGTTTCACAGCATGTGTGTATTGCCAGCGGGATTGGTTCCAGGAGAGGCAGGCGTTGATCCTGTGCAGGAGGGCAAGGGACGTGATTGTGCACAGGGGATTTGATTGGTATCTGCAGGGGAGGGGAACAGATAGAGGAGAAGGGGCAGAATGAGTGGCTGTCAGGCTGCGCTTTGCTTCTACTGCCAATTTTGGTGTTTCCCGTCTGAACTAGAACTCTTGAGCACAAGGTGGACTTAATAAGACTTCTCAGCCTTTCACCCTTGATTTCAGGGCACTATCTCCTGGTGGCCTATCTCAAAGTGTTTGGGGTTTTCTGTCCTGGACAAATGACTTGGCCTTTCACCTTTCATCCCTGGCCTTTTCCTGTGCTCAGATGCCTATCCCCAGCAGCCTCATCACTGCCCCTTGTCTTGGTTACCTAGTGCTGCCGTAACACAAATCCCGTAAGTGGGTGGCTTTAAAAAACAGACATTGGTTTCCTCACAGTTCTGGAGGCTGAAAGTCTAAATCAGGGTCTGGACCGTGTCGGTTCCTTGTTTGTCAGCAGCCCTGGGCATTCCTTGGCTCTTGGTGTGTAGACGGTCCTCACATGGCATCTTTCTTCCCCAGCATGTGTGTGACTCTGTGTCTGTTCTGGTCTTTATTTAACTCAACAGTGATTAGGATTAGGATCCACTCTGTATTGGTATGACCTCAGCTGATTGATAGCTTGCATTCCGTTAGGTTACAGTGGATGTGAGGTCATTATATTAGGGAAAGTAATATGCTCACCCACGGCCAACTGATTTAATCACATGTAACTATTCCATGGTGTGTCCCTGGGAGGCGCAGGTGATCAAGCGCTTAGCTGTTAACCAAAAGGTTGGTGATTTGAGTCCATCCAGAGGTGCCTCAGAAAGACTTGGTGATCTACTTCTGAAAAGTCAGCCATTGAAAACCTATGGAGCACAGCTCTACTCTAACACACGTGGGGTTCACCATGAATCAGAGTCGACTTGACTGCGACTGGTAACTGTCTCATGGAAGGCGTTGGTGGTACAGTGGTAGAATTCTTGTCTTCCATGTGGGAGACCTGGGTTTGGTTCCCAGCCAGTACACCTCAAGGCTTGCATGTTGCTGTGATACTGAACAAATTTCAGCAGAACTTTCAGACTAAGAGAGGCTAGGAGGAAAGTCCTGACGATCTACTGATCTCCTTATACTATAGATCACACTTGTCTGATCCCATTGTGCATGGGATCACCATGAATCAGGGGCTGACTTTACTGCAGCTAACAATAATAACTATTTCATGACAGCAACTAGACTAGTCTTTGGCCAAACCACTGGGAACCACAGCCTGGTCAAGTTGACACATAACCCTCACACTGCTAAAATGGGGGAATGCTTGACACTTGATGTGGTTCCTGTGGGTTCCTTGTAATGTGAGGGCTGGGGGCTGCCCCAGCCTTGTGGTGTGTGACCTCCCCGACCTTTGTGCTGCCTGCATGAGGACAGCCCTCTGGCCTCACCTGGCACTCCCCACACCCACCAGGTGTATCCCAGGCAGGCAGCCGGACCCTTCGGATGCTTGTACACCAGCTGTCCCCCAGCTCTGGCGGTGCTTGGCCCTGATGACTGACACTCATCCTGATGTTGGCAGCCAGAGGGCCCTGGAAGTCTGTTTCTTCAGAGCCGTTCAAAACAGTTCTTTGTGTGATTTGTAAGGACGGGAGTCTTTTTTTTTTTTCCCCATACAAAAATTTTTATACATACATTGTTATGTGACTCTAAAAAAATCACACAGATTCAAAGTTCTGAGAACTTCTAATTTGATCTCTTTGCCCATCACCTTGGTTTCGTCTTCAGTGTGAAGTTTCAAACAATTCTGTGCTTCCTTGGGATTCTAAAAATAATTGTGCTCCTTGAGGTGCATTAACTCTTTCAAACAGACCAGACAATTATATTTAATTAGTTCAAAAGAGCTGGTTAGTTATTTCCTCAAGATTCTTATTAAACATTATTTTTTAAGATGAACCTGTTTGCAAACTTACAAAAAAGACCAGACTTACTGGTCAGACAGAGACTGATGGAATCCGAGACTATGGCCCCCAAACTCTCTCCTAACTCAAAACTGAAACCACCCTCAGCCAAATATTAGATAAGCCTATACAGCAAACAATAACACCCGTGAGGAACTTGCTACTTAGCTCAATCAAGTACATGAGACCAAATGGGCAACACTTGCCCAGAAGCAAAGATAAGAAGGCAGGAAGGGGCAGGAAAACTGGTTGAGTGGACATGGGGAACCCCAGGCAGAAAGGGGGAGAGTGCTGCACATTGCGGGCATTACAACCAACATAACGAAACAATTTCTGTATAAATTTTTGAATAAGAAACTAATTGGTTCTGTAAACTTTCACCTAAAGCCCAATAAAATGTTAAAAAAACAAAAACAAAAAAAACAGTTCTTTGCTCTTGAGAAGCTCTAGTCACTGGCCCAGTAACACATTTGCATCTTCAGATTCAAATAGTTGCGTTCGTGAGTCCAGAATTGTAACAGATTAGCCTGGTGACTGAAGGGGGTGCTGCAGTGTTGCCGGGTTTTGCAGAACTCAGTGTGTGTGGCTGAGAGTTCATCATCTTTTCGGTTGGTGTGCAGGATAGAAAGGAACAAAAACAAGTCAGGAAAATGGGGCATGAGAGAGCTTGGTTGAAGAAGTGGGCGTGGGAGGCTAGGTGCCTGTCTCGAGGGAAGGCTGCCTGGACCCCGTCCTGGGATCTTAGTGGTGGGTTGGAGCTGAGGTGTGGAGTGGGGCCTGAGGATTGGGGTGCACAGCCTCAGGACAGCGTACTGTGCAGACAGAGGGTGCGGGCTGGCCCTAGGCACCCACACCTGGGTGCCCGTCCAGACTCACCTGAATGGAGTGACCCTGGTTGCTAAAGATGTATAAAACGATAACGCTAAGCCCTTGTCTCCTCAGGGAAATTTCTTTTTTTAACGGACAGAATACAAAAATAGAATAATAATAATGAGCCCCGTGTTCCCATCATCCAGATTCGAAAATTAGCTTATGCTGATCTTGTTTCATTTGTATCCCCCACCCGAGATCCTGGGTGGTGCAGACGGTTCACGTGCTTGGCTGCTAACCAAAAGATTGGAGTTGGAGTTTTCCCAGAGGAGCCTCAGAAGAAAGGCCTGGTGACCTACTTCTGGAAAATCAGCCACTGAAAACCTTACGGAGCACAGTTCTAGTCTGACACACATGGGGTCACAGAGTCAGAACTGATTTGAAAGCAATGGATCTGATTTTACCCCACCCCTGGGTTATTTGGAAGCAAAGCCCAGATATGTCATTTCCTTCAGCAGGGTGATAGTATTTACTTTTGTTTGGATGGACTAATGATGAGATGCATGGAGCAGAAGGGTTCCCCATGTAGATGGTGGTGCTCAGCAGGCAAGCTTGAAGGCCAGCAGTGGCTCAGGTATTGGCCTGTGCAGAAGGCAACCGATTATTTCTTTGACCTGTGCTAGATGCTGGGCAAACACAAGGTTTATTCAGTTTGCCTCCACTTGGAATTATTTTCACAGTAGACATTTCTTACAGACAAATGCCTGTAGCACTCTAACAGTTTTTTTAAAAATTTTATTTATTTTATTGTTGTTCAGAATATAGGTAGCAAAATATAGACCAATTCATCAGTTTCTACACGTACCGCTCAGTGACATTGATTACATCCTTCAGGTTGTGCAGCCATTCTCCCCCTCCTTCTCTGAGTTTTTGCTCCATTAACTCACAGCCCCCTAAGGTTCCTATCTAATCTTTTGAGTTGCTGTTGTCAGTTTGATCCCATATAGATAGTTCATAAAAGAGCAGAATGTTCAAAGCAGACGTTTTTTTTACTAGTTAAGCTAAACTATTATTTGGTTTTAAGAAAACTTCAGGGGATATTTTTGGTTTAAGATTTAAAGATTATCTCAGGGCAGTAGTTTCAGTGGTTCATCCAGCCTCCATGGCTCCAGAAAGTCAGAAGTCTTCGACAGCTTGAAACTCTGTTCTGCATTTCCCCCCTTTTGATCAAGATTCTTCTATAGAATCTTTCATCAAAATGTTCAGTAAAGGTAGCCAGGCACCATCCAGTTCTTCTGGCCTCATGGCAAAGGAGGCAGTTGTTCATGGAGGCAATTAGCCACACATTCCACATTCTTCTCATTTTCCTGATCTAACAGTTTTTTAATACTCTCTCCCTCTGAGCGACTATAAATACCTGCTTGTGGTGGGAAGCGTGTATTCCACTGGTGTTTGCATCTCTTTTCCTGATCTTGTGATTTACAGCTATCATGGAGTTGGGCGTCATGAGGTCCTCATCATAAGGATGTTTTTGGTGGTATTATGTGCCCTCAAGTCCATTCTGACTCATAGCGAACCCTATAGGACAGAGTACAACTGCTCCATAGTGTTTCCAAAGCTGTAATCTTTATGGAGCAGACCTCCATGGAACCGCTGGTTGGTTTGAACTGCTGAACTGCCAGCCTTTTGGTTAGCAGCCGAGCACTTAATTATTGCCCTACCAGGGTTCTGTTCCTTTTAAGGATGTTAGGAGAGGAAAATGCTTCCAGCCAACCTAGCATTTGAGAGCGCTACCACTTTTTACTTTTTTAAAAATACCATTCTTTGGTGGTATGAGACCTGTTTCTGTTGTTGTTGGCAGCTGCATTGAGTCTGCCTCTGACTCATGGTGACCCCATGCACAGTAGAGAGAAATGCTGCCTGTAGTCTGTCTTAGTCTGGAAGCTCCGCTGCAACCTGCTCAGCATCACAGCATCACACAAGCCTCCACCGGCAGACGGGTGGCGGCTGCGCTTGAGGTGCAGTGGTAGGGAACCAAACCTGGGTCTGCTGCATGGAAGATGAGAATTCCACCGCTGAACCACCACAGCCCTCAGACTTGATTCTACTGCCCAGGAAATCTCACTCTGACTTGCAGGGGAAGGGAGGCCGGGAGAGGAGCCTGGAGGAGCCTATACGGCCCTTTGTTCACTCACCCTCCAGCCAGCTCCACAGAGAATCTGAATTGTTGTGGTCTTGCGGAGTGACTCCTCTAACAGGAGAAGTCAGGTAACAACTTCAGCTAAGGACCGTGCTCCTCCATGAGCACGGCGCTTGATCCGCGAGGTTTGGATGAAGCCCTTGCCTGAATCCGTTTAAGAACTGTGTTTGAAGTGAGCAGAGACCCAGCTCCTGCAGGGAACAAGCCTGTGGTTCAGAGAGAGGAGAGCCCCCTGCTTGTCTTTAGTTTAAAAAGTTTTTTTAAAGCAAAGCTTTGCCATTGTCTTTTCTCGGTGACTTGGGCATGTCTGAGCTATAGCTTCCCTGCTTCTGTAATGCAGGAATTAGCCTCAGAGCCTGTCATGGATTGAATTCTGTCCGCCAAATATTTATGTCAACTTGGTTGGGCATGATTCCAAGTATTGTGTGCTTGTCCTCCATTTTGTGATCTGATGTAATTATCCTCCATTTTGTGATGTGTTGTAAATCCTAACCTCTATGCTAATGAGGCAGGATCAGTGTGGAGTGTATCTTGAGTCACACCCTTAACTCAAGTCACACCCTTGCTTGAGTCACACCTTTTATCTTACAAGAGATAAAAGGAGAGAGAAGCAAGCAGAGACAGGGAGACACCTCACTTCCATCAAGAAAAAAGAGCTGGTCTTAGGTGAAGGGAAGGGCAGCACGTGCTACAGGGTAAGTCAGCACAACTCGACTAAACCAAAGCCAAGAAGTTTCCTGAATATAATCAAACACTTCAAGGGACAGAGTAGTAGGGACGGGGGTCTGGTGACCATGCTTTCAGGGGACATCTAGGTCAACTGGCATAACAAAGTTTATTAAGAAAATGTTCCGCATCCTACTTTGGTGAGTGGCGTCTGGGGTCTTAAAGCTTGCAAGTGGCCATTTAAGATGCATCAATTGGTCCCAACCACCTGGAGTAAAGGAGAATGAGGAACACCAAAGACACAAGGAAAGTATTAGCCCAAGAGACAGAAAGGGCCTCATAAAGCAGAGACTTCATCAGCCTGAGACCAGAAGAACTAGATGGTGTCCAGCTACCACCAATGACTGCCCTGACAGGGAACACAACAGAGAGTCCCTAATGGAGCAGGAGAAAGGTGGGGTGCAGAATTCAAATTCTAGTAAAAAGACCAGACTTAATGGTTTGACTGAGACTGGAGGAACGCTGGAAAGCATGGCCTCCGGACTCTCTGTCAACCCAGAACTAAAACAGTTCCTGAGGCCAACTTCAGACAAAGATCGGACTGGACTGTGGGACATAAAATGATACTCATGAAGAATATGCTTCTTAGCTCAAGTAGATACATGAGACTAAATGGGCAGTTTCTGTCTGGAGGTGAGATGAGAAGGCGGAGAGGGTCAGGAGCTGGTTGAATGGACATGGTGAAATCAGGGGTGGAAAGGAAGAGTGTGCTCTTACAGGATATGGAGAGCAATTAGGGTCACATAACAATGTATGTATAAATTTTTGTATGAGAGACTAACTTGAATTGTAAGCTTTCACTTAAACTACAACATAAAAGAAAAGAAAAAAGAGCCAGAAGCAGAGCGTGTCCTTTGGAACCAGAGTCCCTGTGTTGAGAACCTCCTAGACCCAGGGGAAGATTGATGCCAAGACACACAGAAATCTCCAAGGACCGCCAGGGTCACAGATGTTGAAAGGAGTCAAGGACCTTTCTCCAGAGCTGAGAGAGAGAGAAAGCCTTCTCCTGGAGCTGGTGCCCTCCTAAACTGTGAGAGAATGAATTTCTGTTGTTAAAGCCACTCACTTACGGTATTTCTGTTATAACAGCACTTGATGACTATGACAGAGCCTAAGTCCGTCTGGATCCTGTTTCTGAGTGAGACGAGGTCGTGGGCACAGATGCTTTGTGCTCTGTGACCAGCCTGGCTTGAGGTGCCTTCCTTCAACGTAACAGGTGCCTCTAGGAGTAGGGGGCACGAGATTTGTGGTCCAAATCAGGACCATTTGAGAGTGAAAGTGTAAGAATTATGTCAGAACAACAGGTGGACACTAAGACAGTCCCAGGCAAACTGGGACATGTGGTCACCTTACCCAAGAGAGACAAGGAAAGTCTGAGGTGGAAGGACTTAAAGGTCAGCCCGTACCCTATGACTGTTCACAGCTTCTCTGTGGGTGGAAAGCGTGACCTTTGCTTGTCTTCCTCCTTTAATGGGGTGCTCACCACCTCCCATGGTCAGGTTGTTCCTGAACCACTCTGACTGATGGAGAATTGCTCTTATTTGAGCTGACCTCTGTCCCTGGAATATGACCCCAAGGCTTGATCCCCAAGTCTGAGTGCAAAGGGTTCCTCTGCTTCCACCTCCTGGTAATTACTTCAGTCAAAAGGGAAAAGTCTAGTATTTCAGTAATATGTATAGTGTATTTTCATTTTCAGTGCTGAGAAGACGTGGTACCTTTTTTTCCTCAGGTATTATTTAATAAACTTTAATAATTGCATGGAGTCTCTGGGTGGTGCAGGTGGTTAATGTGCTTGACTGGTAACTGAAAGCTTGGGTTTCAGGTGTATCCAGAGGCTCCTTGGAAGAAAGGCCTGGTGATCTACTTCCAAAAAATCAGCCATAGAAAACCCCAGGGAGCACAGTTCTGCTCTGACAAGTGGGGTTGCCATGTTTCGGAATCAACTTGATGGCGATTGGTAATGAAAACCAAAAAAACCCAAACTCGTTGCCGTCAAGTTGATTCCAACTCATAGTAACCCTATAGGACAGAGTAGAACTGCCCCGTAGGGTTTCCAGGGAGCGCCTGGTGGATTTGAACTGCTGGCCTTTTGGTTAGCAGCCACAGCTCTTAACCACTGTGCCACCAGGGTTTCCCAATTGGTAATAATTGTGTGAAAATTCTGGTAGGCTAAACAAGGCATCCCCACGTGCACTGGGTTCCCTTTTCACACTCCTGTCTCCTGTCTGCAGTGTTTCATACTTGGGAACCGTAACCCTGCAGTCTTGAGGTCTGTGTTTTCACATCAGTATCACCTAGTAAAGAACATTCTAGGTTGCTACCTAGTCTTTATGATTTTATTTTTAAAAATTCCCTTATTGGATGTTTCTAATTTTTCACTATCCTAGATAAGGGTGCAGTGAATAGCTTTGTGTAATACGTATTCTTCCCTTCCGGGAAGGGAGGGAAATAATTTGCTGAAAGTGGGAAATAGTTTGCTGGGAGAGATGCCCCAGAGTGAGAATAAGTGGGTCAGAAGGTGTGTACATTGTTTTGACCTGAGATGTTAACATATTCAAAATTGCTTCTCCAGAAGGGCTGCCCTGACTCGCAGGAAATAGATGCCTTATCTTTTGGCACATGTATGTATGTAAGCATATGTGTGTATTTCCACACCTAGGCTTCCAAGGCAGAGGGCAAGGAATACTCAGACTCCACTAGAACTTCAGAGCTGCCTGTGGTAGTGGCCCCTGCTGGGTTTCCACCCTCATCCCTCTGACTCAGGCCACTGGGGCTGGGACCGCCGGTTGGGATTACTGAGGAGGGGGTGATCGCGGTGCACTGAGGTTCTTGCCAGGCACTTACGGTTATTATGTGTTCACGAGGTAGTTCTGAGTGGAAGTCACGGCAGTGCCTGTGCAACTCTGCGCTTTGCTGGTACATGGTCGACGTGGCTTAGTCTACTGGAGGGAAGCGTGTGGTTGCTCACGTGCTCTCACACACATCTTGTCTGTATGGTTTCCTCTCAGAAATCCTTTTCTAAAGATCACTTCTGTTGAGGTGTCACTTAGTATAATAAAATTTACCCATTTTAATTGTGTAATTTGAGTTGACACCTGTATACACCATGTAACCACCATCACCACAAATGACGGTATAAAACATTTCCATCACTTTAGAAACTTCTGCCCTTCTGCATCACTTCCTCCCCTCACCAGATATCACCGGTCTGCCCCTTGTCACTATAGATTTGCCTCTATTGAATGTCTTACACACGGAGTCATGCAGTATCGACTCTTTTGTACCTGGCAGCTTTTAGTTAGATGATATTTTTGAGGTTCGTCCATATTATTGCTTGTATGAGTAATTTATTCCTTTTCATTACTAAGTATACCACAATTTATTTATTCATGCACCTGTTGATGAACATTATAGTTTTTGGTTGTTATACATAAAGCTGCTAAAAATATTTATGCAAAAATCTTTGTGTGGACATAGGCCTTTATTAAGGAGCCCTAGTGGCACAATAGTTAAGTGCTTGGCTGCTATCCAAAAGGTCTGCGGTTCGAACCCATCAGTGGCTCCAAGCGCGAAAAGACCTGGTGATCTGCTCCAGCAAAGATTACAGCCTAGGAAACACTATAGGGCAGTTCTGCTCTGTCCTATAGGGTTGCCATGATTTGGAATCAACTCAGTGGCACACAATAGCAACAACAGGCCTTTATTATTGCTTGAGTAGTAAATTCCTTAGAGTTGTTGGGTGATGGTCCCTGGGTGATACAAACGGGCAATGTGCTCGGCTGCTAACCAAAAGGTTAGAGGTTTGAATTCACCCAGAAGTGCCCCAGAAGAAAGGCCTGGTGATTTCCTTCTGAAAATTCAACCATTGAAAACCCTATGGAGCACAGTTCTACTCTGATGTACATGGGGTGGCCATGAGTCACAATCGACTTGATGGCAACGTTTTTTTTTCCTATGAGTCCGAATCCACTCAACTGCAGTGGGTTTTATAAGATACTGGCAATCTGTTTCCAAAAGTATACTATTTTATTTTACATCTCCACCATCAATGTCAGAAAGTACGAGTTGGTCTACCTCCTTGTCAATACTTGATGTTGTCATTATTTTTTATTATTATATGTAGTCCTTTTGGTGGGTGTGTAGTGGTATCTCATTATGATTTTAACATACAATTCTCTGACAGCTAGTAATGTTCCGTATCTTTTCATGTGCTTACTGCCATTCCTGTGTCATCTTATGTAAAATGTCTCTTAAGATCTTTTGCCTATTTTAAAATCTTGGGCTGTGTCTTAGTCATCTAGTGCTGCTCTAACAGAAATACCACAAGTGGATGGCTTTAACGAAGAGAAATTTATTTTCTCAGTCCAGTAGTCTACAAGTCCAAATTCAGGGCATTAGCTGCAGGAGAAGGCTTTCTGTCAGCTCTAGAGGAAGGTCTTTGTGATGCATCAGTCTTCCCTTGGTCTGGAGCATCTCAGCGCAGGAACCTCAAGTCCAAACGACTTGCTAATCCATCTTATTACATCATAGTGATAGCATTTACAACATGTAGGGAAATCACATCATATGATAAAATGGTAGACAGTCACCCAGCCAAGTTAATTTTTGGGGGACACAATTCAATCCATGACATGTTGTTTATTTTTTTAATTTTATATGTTTGTTGTTGTTGAGAGTATACACAGCAAAACACACTAATTCATCTATTTGGGTTTAAGAAGACTTCAGGGGATATTTTTGGTTTAAAGTTAAAAGATTTTCTCAGGGCATTAGTTTCAAGGGTTTATCCAGCCTCCTTGGCTCCAGAAAGTCTAGAGTCCATGAGAATTTGAAATTCTGATCTACATTCCCCCCCCCCCCCCTTTTGAACAGGATTCTTCTATAGACTCATCAAAATGTTCAGTAATGATAGCTGGGCACCATCCAGTTCTTTTGGTCCTGTGGCAGAGGAAGCAGTTGTTCATGGAGGCAGTTAGCCACACATTCCGTGTTCTTCCCCTGTTCCTGACTCTCCTTCTTCTGTTGCTCCAAGTGAACAGAGACCAGCTGTGCCCTGGGTGGCCGTTTGCAAGCGTTTAGGACCCCGGGCACTACACAACGGACCAGGAAGTGGAACAGAAGCACTAAACACGTTATTAAGCCAGTTAACTGCGATGTCCCATGAAACCAGGACTCTAAACCTCCAAACCAAAGAACTGAATCCCATGAGGTGTTTGATTGTACATAAGCAACCTCAGCAGCTACTCTTTTTTTGTTGTTTTTGTAAATGTATCTACCACACAACTTTTTACAGGTATACAGCTTATTGACAACTGTGGTGAAATCAGCTTCTTTGTGTGGCCTTTGCCTTGGTTCTTTGGAAAAACAACTTGAGAGATTTGCCCCTAAGCTCCGAGGAGTTACCCTTGCCCTAGTTTTCTACCACAGAGAATATGTTACTTTTGTCTCGGTTGGTTGACGTTTCCTGGGTAAGCTGTAAACAACTTGTGGTTTGATACTTTTTGTCTGGCCCTGGAGTCCAGCCTGCCCTGCGATTGGTCTATTTTATGTAACTTGCAGGATTGGTCAGTCTACTTATGCAAATGAAGTGACTATAGCATACTGAGAGGGGATTGGTCAGTTCATGGCCCCGGTTGGGGGGCTATGCCTTGAAATTGACCAGGAGTTTGCCTATATATGTAGCCAACCTGATGGAGGTTGGCAGACAGAAGAAGAAAGAAGAGGGGAGGCAAGGAACCTCTAAAAGAGCTGTAACATGAGTAACAGAATATAACACCGAAGACAGCAAGAGGCCTGGAAGGTGGTTGACAGCGGAGACCTGCTGCTAGGAATGCAGCTAAGAGCTGAGCAGAACTGCTCCACTGGCTGTGAGCTGGGTCAGTTGGCCGCGGAGAGGCTGACGGCAGGAAGGCCAAAGGCAGACAGGCCTGTCCTCAGGGGCCAAGAGGGGCTGTGCATGGCAGACAGAACGGCCTGCTCGCTTGCCCAGAGAGGAGCTGGGAGAGCCATCCTGCACTGAAGAAGGGAGGGATGTGCTCTCCACTTCAGGGGAGCCTTCCAGACTTTGCCTGCTGTTTCTTGATCCTGATCCTGAGTGGTAGCCTACTGATCCTGATCACAAGTTGTACCCTGTTGCTTCTTAATAAACTGCTTAACTGTAAGTATGGTCTGTGAGTTCTGTGTGGCCATAGCAGCGTATTGTCAGACCCAGAAGAGAAGTAGAGAGTGCTGTGGGAGGGACTGCTGGTGTCAGAATTGGTGAAAAGTTTGGAGAGTGGAGGTATGTCTGACCTCCTCTTCATCAGCATTGGGCTGATCTTGATTCCCATTATGCCTCCTGAAGTTAGACAGTTTCTGACGCTACTACTCTTGCCATTTCACAGTAGCACTTAGAATAATCGCCTGCGCAGCACTACCCTTAATCAGTGCAATTTTTTCATCACCATAAACCGAAATTCAGTGCTTCATAAACAGTAACTGTAGGTGGTTTATGATACTGAGTATAAGATTTCTTAATATCCTGGATACACGCCCTCTGTCAAACATGGGTATTGTGTATATTTTCTCCCAAACTATGGTTTGCTGTTTCATATTCTTAGCAATCTTTGGAAGAACAGAAGCTTTTAAGTCTGATAAACTCCAAATTGTCTTTTTTTTCTTCTTTAATGGATTGTGCTTTTTGTGTCTCATCTAAGAAATCTATGCCTCCTCCAAAGTAGCAAAGATTCTGTCTTAGCTTTTTTGTAGAAGTTTTATAGTGTAAGTTTTAGGGTTAGTTCTGTGATCCATTTCTAGTTACGTTTTATGGACGGTGTGAGGTAAGGGTCAGTGTCCTTCCCCTCCCCCACCCACTTGTGGATATCCACTTGTTCTGGTATCAATTGTTTTAAAAAAATTATTCCTTTACCATTGAGTTATTTTAACACCTTTCTAGAAAATCGCTTAACCGTACAGTCATCAATTTCTCTAAGAAAAGTCTGTAGGGATTTTGATTGGGATTGCAGTGAATCTGTGGATGATTTCAGGGTGAATAGATACCTTCACGATATTGACTCTTCCAGTCCACTAAGATGCTATAGCTTTCCATTTATTTAGGTCTTTAATTTCTCTCAGCAGTGTTTTGTAGTTTTTATGTATAGGTCTTGCACATATTTTGTTAAGTTTATTCCAGTCTTGCATTCCAGAATACAGTCTGCTTTTTCATGATTATTATCATGTTTATATCATGGTGCTGGATTAATTCACTAGTATATTGTTAAGGACTTTTGTGTCTATGTTTGTAAGGGATATTAGTCTGTAGTTCCCTTTTCTTATAGTGTCTAAGTCTGGTTTAGTTTTCAGGGTAATACTGGTCTCAAAAAATGAATTGGGAAGTTTACCCTCCTCCTGTGTTTTCTGAAAGTGTTTGCATAGGATTGATACTATTGCCTTCTTAAATGTTGGACTGACTTTACCAGTGAAGTCAGTTGGGCCTGATTTTTCTCTCTGGCTGGGAAGATTTTTAATTACAATCTCAATTTCTTTAAAAGATATAGAATTGTTTTTCTGTTTCTTCATAAGTCAATTTTTTTTTTTTTATTGTACTTAAGGTGAAGGCTTAGAGAACAAATAGTTTCTCATGAAACAGTAGTACACATGTTGTTTTATGACACTGGTTAATAACCCCACAACCTATTAACCCTCTAACTTCTAAACCTATTTTTTTTTTCTTTTTGGTGAAAATACACATAGCCAAAGATACACCATTTCAAAAATTTCTAGATACACAGTTCAGTGACATTGACTATACTCTTCCAATTGTGCTGTTATTCTCACTGAAGATGAAGGCTTACAGAACAAAATAGTATCTCATTTAACAGTCCGTACAAATGTAGCCCTATGACAATGGTTAACAATCTCACAACACATCAACAATATACTTACTCAACCTTGGGTTCCCTATCACCAGCTTCCTTATCCCCTTCTGCCTTCTGGCCCTTGTCGCTGGACTCCTGTACCTCGTTAGTCTCATTTGGTTTTATGGGGCTGTCCACTCCCAGACTGAATAGTGAACCTCAGAGGTAGTAGCTTCACCACTGAGCTAAAAGGGTGTCTGGGGGCGTACTCTCGAGGTTTCTCCAGTCTCTTTTAGGCCAGTAAATCTGGTCTTGTTTTTGTGAGTTAGAATTATGCTCTACATCCTTCTCTAGCTCTGTCCAGAGCCCTCTGTTGTGATCCTGGTCAGAGCAGTCAGTGATGGTAGCTGGTCACCATCTAGCTATACTGGACTCAGTCTGGTGGAGGCCTTGGTAGCTGTAGACAATTAGTCCTTTGGACTAATCTTTTCCTTATATCCTTTTCTCTTCATTCCCCTTGCTCCCAAAGGGATGAGACCAGTGGACTATCTTAGATGGCCGCTCACAGGCTTTTAAGACCCCAGACACTACTCACCAAGGTAGAATGTAGAGCATTGTCTTTATAAGCTGTGTCATGCCAATTGAGCTAGATGTTCCCCGAGACCATGGTCCCCAAAGCCCTCCGCCCAGCAATTCAGTCCCTCAGGGAGTTTGGATGTGTCTGTGGGGCTTCAATGACCTTTCCTTGTACACAAGGTTGTGCTAGTTTCCCCTGTATTGTGTACTGTCTCACCCTTCACCCAAGATACCACTTATCTATTGCCTATTTAGTATTTCCCCCCAACCCCTCCCATCCCTGGTAACCAACAAAGATTGTTACATTTTGTGTGTGAACTTTTTCATGGGTTTTTACAATAGAGGTCTCATACAATATTTATCCTTTTGTGATTGATTTATTTCACTCAGCATAATGTCCTCCAGTTTCATCCATGTTATGAGATGGTTCACAGATTCATTGTTCTTTCTCGTTGCATAGTACTCCATTGTGTGTCTGTACCATAGTTTGTTTATCCATTCATCTGTTGATGGGCATGTAGGTTGTTTCCATCGTTTTGCTATTGTGAACAATGCTGCCATGAACATAGGTGTGCATATGTCTATTCGAGTGACGACTCTTATTTCTCTAGGATATATTCCTAGGAGTGGGATTGCTGGATCAAATGGTATGTCTATTTCTAGCTTTCTGAAGAAACACCATATCATTTTCCAAAATGGTTGTATCATTTTGCATTCCCACCAGCAGTGCATAAGAATTCCGATCTCCCTGCAGCCCCTCCAACATTTGTTATTTCCAGTGTTTTTGATTTGTGCCAGTAATGCCGGAGTGAGATGGTATCTCATTGTGGTTTTAATTTGCATTTCTCTAATGGCTAGTGATCGCCAGCATTTCCTCATGTATCTGTTGGCCGTTTGAATATGTTCTTTGGTGAAGTGTCTGTTCATTTCCTTTGCCCATTTTTTCATAGGATTATTTATCTTTTTGTTGTAAAGGTGTTGGATTTTCTTGTAGATTATGGAGATTAGACCTTCGTCTGACTTGTACTGTCCAAAATTTTTTTCCCCGTCTGTAGGTTCTCTTTTGACTCTTTTGGTGAAGTCTTTTGAAGAGCATAGGTGTTTGATTTTTAGAAGATCCCAGTTATCTAGCTTATCTGTTGGGTTTTGTGCATCGATGGTTATGGTTTGTATCCTGTTAATGCCATGCATTAAGGCCTGTAGTGTTGGTCCTATTTTTTCTTCTGTGAACTTTATAGTTTTAGGCTTTATATTCAGGTCTTTGATCCATTTTGAAGTAGTTTTTGTATACACTGTGAGGTATGGGTCCTGTTTCATTGTTTTGCAAATGGATATCCAGTTTTGCCAGCACCATTTGTTAAAAAGACTGTCTTTTCCCCATTTGATAGACCTTGGGCCCTTGTGGAAGATCAGGTGACTGTAGGTGGATGGATTTACATCTGGTTTCTCAATGCTGTTCCATTGGTCAATGTATCTGTTGTTGTACCAGTACCAGGCTGTTTTGACTACTGTAGCTGTATAGTAGGTGCTGAAGTCAGGTAATGTGAGTCCTCCAACTTTATTCTTCTTCTTCAGTAGTGTTTTACTTATTCGGGGCTTCTTCCCTTTCCATATAAAGTTAATGATTAGTTTTTCCATCTCTTTAAAGAATGTTGTTGGTATTTGGATCGGGATTGCATTGTATTTGTAAATTGCTTTGGGTAGAATTGTCATTTTCACAATGTAGAGGCTGCCTATCCATGAGCATGGTATGTTTTTCCATTTATGTAGATCCCTTTGGGTTTCATGCAGTAGTGTTTTGTAGTTTTCTTTGTATAGGTCTTTTATATTCCTGGTCAGATTTATTCCTAAGTATTTTATCTTTTTAGGGGCTATTGAAAATGGTATTGATTTCCTGATCTCCTTTTGATCGTTCTCTTTATTGGTGTATAGGAATCCAACTGATTTTTGAATGTTTATCTTGTATCCTGCTACTCTGCTGAATCTTTCTATTAGTTCCAGTAGATTTCTTGTGGAGTCTTTAGGGTGTTCTATGTATAGTATCATCTCATCTGCCAACAGGGACAGTTTAACTTCTTCATTACCAATTTGGATGCCCTTTATTTCTTTTTCTTGCCTTATTGCTCTAGCTAGAACTTCCAGCACAATGTTAAATAGGAGTGGTGATAAAGGGCATCCTTGTCTTGTTCCTGTTTTCAAGGGGAATGTTTTCAGCCTGTCTCCATTAAGAATGATGTTGGCTGTTGCTTTTGCATAGATGCCCTTTATTATGTTGAGAAATTTCCCTTCTATACCTATTTTATTGAGAGTTTTTATCAGGAATGGGTGTTGGACTTTGTCAGATGCCTTTTTGGCGTCAATTGAGATGAACATATGATTCTTTTATTTCCTTTAATTTATGTGGTGGATTACGTTGATCGATTTTCTAACGTTGAACCATCCTTGCATACCTGGTATGAATCCAGCTTGGTCATGGTGTATTATTTTTTTGATATGATGCTGAATTCTATTGGCTAGAATTTTGTTGAGGATTTTTGCATCTATATTCATGAGAGATATTGGTCTGTAATTTTCTTTTTTTGTGATGTCTTTGCCTGGTTCTGGTATCAGCGTTATGCTGGCTTCATAGAATGAATTTGGAAGTGTTGCTTCCTCTTCTGTGCTCTGAAATAGTTTGAGTAGTGCTGGTACAAGCTCTTCTGTAAATGTTTTGTAGAATTCTCCAGTGAAGCCATCTGGGCCAGGGCTTTCTTAGGTTGGGAGTTTTTTTTATTACATTTTCAATCTCTTCTCTTGTTATGGGTCTGTTCAGATTTTCAACATCACTCTGTTGTAGTTTGGGTAGGCCATGTGTTTCTAGAAATTTCTCCATTTCCTCTAGGTTTTCAAATTTGTTGGAGTATAGTTTTTCATAATATTCTGTTATAATCTTTTTTATTTCAGTTGGGTCTGCTGTAATGTCCCCAATTTCATTTCTTATTTGGGTTATTTGTGTCCTCTCCTGTTTTTTTTTTTTTTTTTTTTTTTGTCAGTCTGGCCAGTGGTTTGTCAATTTTGTTGATTCTTTCAAAGAACCAACTTTTGGTTTTGTTGATTCTTTCTGTTGTTTTTCTGTTCTCTATTTCATTGATTTCTGCTCTGATCTTTACTATTTCCTTTCTTCCCATGGTTGTGGGCTTTTTTTGCTGTTCTCTTTCTGTTTGTTTGAGTTCTGTAGTTAATGTTTTGATTTTGTCCCTTTCTTCTTTTTTGATATGTGCATGTATTGCTATAAATTGTCCTACGAGGACTGCCTTTGCTGTGTCCCAAAGGTTTTGGTATGATGTGTTGTCATTTTCATTTGATTCTAGGAATTTTTTCATTCCATCTCTGATTTCTTCTATTACGCACTGCTGTGTAAGCAGGGTATTATTCAGTTTCCATGTAGTTGCTTTTTTTTCCTTGCTCTTTCTATTGTTAATTTCTACCTTGATGGTATTGTGGTCAGAGAAGATACTTTGAATTATCTCAGAGTTTTGGATCTTGTTGAGGATTTCTCCGTGGCCTAAGATGTGGTCTATCCTGGAGAACGTTCCATGTGCATTGGAAAAGAATGTGTACTTTGCAGCGGTTGGATGGATTGTTCTATGTATGTCTATGAGGTCCAGTTGGCTGATTGTGTCCTTTAGGTCTTCTGTATCTTTGCTGAGTTTCTTTTTAGTTCTGTCCTTTACTGAGAGTGGTGTGTTGAAGTCTCCTACTATTATTGTGGAACTGTCAATTTCTCTTTTCAGTGTTGTTAGAGTTTGTTTTATGTATTTTGGAGCCCTGTCATTGGGTGCATAGATGTTTATTATGGTTATGTCTTCATGATGGATCATCCCCTTAATCATTATATAGTGTCCTTCTTTGTTTTTTATGGTAGATTTTGTTTTATTAAAGTCTATTTTATCTGAGATTAGAATTGCCACTCCTGCTCTTTTTTGGTAGTTGTTAGCTTGATCTATTTTTTTCCAACCTTTGATTTTTAATAAATTCACATCTTTGTTTCTAAGGTGTGTCTCTTGTAGACAGCATATTGATGGATCCTGTTTTCTTATCAATTCTGTCACTCCATCTTTTTATGGGTGCATTGAGCCCATTTACATTCAGTGTAATTATTGATATATGTGAGTTTGTTGCTGTCATTTTGTAGTGCTTTTTTTTGTGGTGCTGAAGTTTTCTTTGTTCTTACTCTCTTGTGCTGAGTTACTTTTGTTTGTGGATTTTTTTTCATTTCTTTTGTTTTCGTAGGTTTTGTTTTTGCCGAGATTTTATGTTTTTTGTCTTTATTTTTATGGGTTGGTTTGTTAACTTTCTTTGTGATTACCATGAATTTTACCCTTATCTTTCTAAGTTTGAAGCAGTCTATCATTACTTGGTGTATCGCCTTGCCTTCCTCTCCATTAGAAGGTTCTATACCTATGCCGTTTATTCCCTCTTTCATTGTTTTGATGTTGTTGTCATCCATCGATTGACTGCTCTGATTCCCTGTTGTATTTCTTTTGGTTTTGGATAGTCCTCGAGAGTTCATTTCCTAGATTGGTATCTGGCTCATACATTTGTGTGTCCTAGGTTCTGAAGGTGTTTGTCCTCAGATCGAAGAACTCCCTTTAATAATTCTTCTAAGTTTGGTTTGACTTTTACATATTCCCTTAATTTCTGTTTATCTGGAAATGACCTAATTTCACCATCAAATTTGAACGAGAGTTTTTCAGGATATATTATTCTTGGCTGACAATTTTTATCTTTCAAGATTTTGTATATGTGATTTCATTGCCTTCTTGCCTGCATGGTTTCTGCCGAATAATCTGAGCTTAGTCTTATTGTTTCTTCTCTGTATGTGACTTCTTGTTTTTCACGTGCTGCTCTCAGGATTCTTTGTCTTTGGTTTTGGCGAGTGTGAATATGATATGCCTTGGTGATTTTCTTTTGGAGTCTTTACTATATGGGGTTCGTTGAGCTTCTCGGATGGCCAGCTTTTCATCTTTCATGATATTGGGGAAGTTTTCTGTCAGCAGTTTCCTCAGTGATCCTCTCTGTATTTTCTGTTGTCTCCCCCTGTTCTGGAATTCCAATCACTTGCAGATTTTTGCTTTTGATTTTATCCCTCATATCGCTCAGGGTCTCTTCATTTTTCTTTGTTCTTTTTTCTGAGTTTTCCTGAAACAGTTGTATCCAAGTGTTTGTCTCCAGTTCCACTGATCCTGTCTTCCACGGTTTCAAATCTGCTTCTCAGCCCTTCTAAGACATCATCCATTTCTGAAATCTTGTTGTTTATCTTTTGGATTTCTAATTGTTGTTTTTGTATAATTTCTAGTTGTGAATTTATTTTGGCATTTTGTTCCTGCATTATTTTCCTGAACTCTTCCAATTTTTTGTCCATATTTTCCATGAATTTGTCTGTTTTTTCCTCATTTTTGTCAGCTTTTTCCTTAGTTCTTGGAGAATTCCGAGTATTAGAGATTTGAATTCCTATCAGGTAGTTCTAGTGCATTTTCTTCCACAGAAGAGTCATCTGGTGTTTTATTTTGGACGCCTACTGGAACCATCGTGTCCTGTTTTTGTAAATGTTTTGATATTGTTTGCTGTTTTCTGGGCATTCAGTAGTTATTTTTCTCATTTATTGATTGTAGATTTGTTTGTTTCGTCCCTTTTTTTAAAAAAAAAATTAGACTACGTCTGAGCAGGCGGACTGTGTGTTCTTTGTTGTTTGCTCATCTGTGGGCACAGTACTTTTTGCCTCCTTCTCCAGCTGGCAGGGTCAGTCACTCAGATATGGTACAGCAGGGCAGGTCTAGCTGAAGAGGAGTTACTGGGACTGGTTGTTTGTGGCACTTACTACAGCCACCAGGGCGGGTCGGTAATCAGTGCAGGGCAGGTTCCATTAGGCCGTGCCTGTACTGCTTGGTGGTGTGATGTCAAGTGCACAGTGCAGGTAGGCAGGATGCAACGGGGAGATTGTTATGTGTGGAGCTAAGATGGATATGGGAGAGAGGAGAGAGGAGCAGGAGCCAAAAACATACAAACAAACAAAAAAGAATGCTAGGGGAGCTTGCCTTTGGAATGGAGAGATGAGAGACTATGAAATGGAGAAAAACAGAACGGGGAAGAGGAATTAAAGAAAAGAATGAATAAATAAAAATCAGAAAGGTTAAGGAACCACAGAGTTCCCACCGATGCAGCTATGAGGTCTGGGGAAGTCACTCTCAGGTGTTACAGTACAGCCTGGCTAGAAGGCGTAGAGGTATACAATGCCTGGTATTCAGGGATCAAAAAGAGAAAGAAGATATAGAGAGATGAGAAACTGAACAATGAAGAAAGACAAAAAGGGAAAAAGAGGAAAATAAAAACTAAAAAAGAAGACAGAAAACAAGAAAGCCCCCCAAAATAACAGGGGAAAAAAAAAACCCAACGAAAAAAGAAATGTTCTCAGGGATCCCTCTGCACGTCTGTGGAAGCTGAAGGAGAGTTCCTTGCCACGCAGGTCCGCCTGCCCAGAAAGGGCTCCCAACTCAAGAAAAGGAAAAGAAGGCAAACAAACAATTGAAAACGAACAAATGAACAAAAGCCCCCGGTTCCCACCAGCGTGGTAGCCCAGATGGGTAAGCAGGTCCACACTCGAATGGAGCTCTGCAGCCCCTCAGGAAGAAGCAAAGATGGCGCACGGAGCCAGGCACTCGAGTGAAAGGAGGGGGAAGTGGCGAGAGACACGTGAGAAATCAAAAGAAGCAGAAAAAAAAAGCAACGCTAGCAGCCAACAAATGGCACCGAGAGAGCCGCCTGCTTGGGTGTGTGGAATCCAAGCAGCCGGTGCTTCCCGGTCAAGAGACCTTGGCCGCAGGAAGCAGAGGAGGCCAAGCTGGGGCGAAGAGGGATGAGGGGTGGGAAAGCGCACATCGCCAGTTACCAGTTGTTTTGTCTCCCACTGGACGCTCCGTGAGGCTCTTTTCTCATACCCCCGTTTGCTGGTCTTCGATAGGAGTCCAAGATGGTGGATCCACGCTGCATTAGCTGGTAGAGGACCTCTGCATGAATCTCTCTTCGCTGTCTGTTCTCTGTCAGTTTTCTCACTCCATTTGGTGCTTGGCTGAGTTATTTCTTCATTTGATGTTTTAGGGTTTCAAGATTGTTGTATTCTCTGTTTGGCTTAGTTTTTCAGATCTTTGCTGTGGAGGGACGGCGTGGTGCTTCTGCCTAGAGCGCCGTTTTACTGCTCTTCATAAGTCAATTTTAATAATTTGTATCTTTCAAGGGACTTGGCTGTATCATCCAGGTTATTCAATTTATTGGCAAAACTTTGTTGATAAAATTTTTTTCCTACCTTTTTAATGTTTGTAGGCTCTCTTTCACTGCTAATATTGGTCATTTGTCTCTTTTCCTTAAAGAGCAAACTTTTGGTTTTACTGACTTTTTTCTGTTTCTGTTTTCCATTTCATTGATTTCTGCTCTTATTTTTATTATTTCCTTCCTTTTACTTTGAGATTACTTTGCTTTTTTTTTTTTTAAGTTTCTTAAGATGGAATATTAGATCAATTGATTTCAGATCATCTTGTTTTCTAGTATAAATATTTGAAGCTACATTTCCTGCATCCCATTTTGATACGTTTTCCTTTCATTTAGTTAAAATATGTTGTAATTTCCATTTTGATTTATTGGATCCATAGATTATTTGCATATGTACTGTTTAATTTTCAGATATTTGGAGATCTCGTGGTATTTTTATTACTGTTTGCTTATTGTGGTCAGAGCATATAATTTGTATGATTAGAGTTCTTTTAAAATTATTAAAATTTATTTTGCTGTTTAGTGAATGCTCGTATTTGCATGCTTACTTGAATGTGTATTCTGCCGTTTTTTTTTTGAAGGCAGGGAGTGATATGGAGTTTTCTGTAAAAGATGATTCATTCACATTGGTTTATAATGTTGTTCAGATCTTTGTATTCTTAGTGATTTTTTTGTCAACTTGTTCTATCCATTATTATTATTTTTTTAGAGAAGTATGCTTATTGAAGTGTATTTTTACAGAACTTGTAATTGAAAACTTGTGGCCGAGATCTACTGGACTGATTGAGACTAGAGGAACCCCCGAGGCTATCTCCCTAAGATGACCTTTGAATGTGGAATTGAAACTATTTCTGCAGGTCACATTTATTTTAGCAAAATAATAGATTGGCTTTATAAAATAAACCATATCTCCCATGAGTAATATACTTCCTTAGACAATAAACTTTATGAGTCTAAACAGTCAACATTTACCCGAAAGCAAAGATTGATAAGGCAAGGAGGGAAAGGGAAGCTAGATCAGTGGAAACAAAACAAACAGAATGGAAATAATGAGAATGCTGACACATTGTAAAAATTGTACGCAATGGCATGGAATAATTTGTATAAAAATTATCAAAGGGGAACCTAATATGCTGTGTAAGCTTTCACCTAAAACACAATAAAATATTATTTAAAAAAAAGAAAACTTATGGCATTGTTTTGGGAGTGATGTGGTTTTTTGGTTTGTTTTTAATTTACTATATTTTTTGTTGTTGAGAATGTGCATAGTAGAACCTACACCAGTTCAACAATTTCTGCGTGTACACTGATCAAATGCTTTAAGCTGTGCAGCCGTTCTGACCCTCCATTTCTGAATTGTTCCTGCCCTGTTAACATAAACTCACTGCCCCCCTCAGTTTCCTATCTAATCTTTCAAGTTGCTGTTGTCAGTTTGATCCCATATACATAATTCTTAAAAGAACAGAATGCACAAGGCAGAAATTTTTTACTAGTTAAGCTAAACTATTGTTTGGTTTTAAGAAGACTTTAGGGGATACTTGTACCCACAGCCGTTGAGTTGATTCCAACTCATAGCGACCCTATAGACAGAGTAGAACTGTCCCTTAGAGTTTCTAGGGAGCACCAGGTAGATTCGAACTGCTGACCTTTTGGTTAGCAGTCATAACACTTACCCACTGTGCCACCAGGGTTTCCAATAGTGACCCAATAGGACAGAGTAAAGCTACCCTATAGGGCTTCCAGGCTGTAATCTTTACTGAAGCAGACTGCCGCATCTTTCTCCTGCAGAGCAGCAGGTGAATTCGAACCACTGACCTTTCGGTTAGCAGCCAAGCACTTAATCATTGTGCCATCAAGGCTTCTTACTTTAGGGAGTATATCTATATCTGTATATATATTTAGATTTCTTTACATTTCTTTAAGATATTTTATTTTTAATAATTTATTTTTGTTGTTGAGAATATATACAGGGGAACATACACCAATTCAACAATTTCTGCATGTACAATTCAGTGACATTGATTACATTCTTCAAATTATGCAAACATTCTCATCCTCCTTTTCCAAGTTGTTTCTCTCCCAATGAACATAATACGCTCACTGCCTGCTAAGATTTCTTTCTAATCTTTTGAGTTGCTGTTGTCAATTTGATCCAATATAGACAGATCTTAAAAGAGCACAATTCTCAAGGCAGACCATTTTTACTAGTGAAGCTAAACTATTGTTTGAATTTAAGACGACTTCAGGGGATGTTTTTTGATTTAAGGTTGAAAATTTAAAGATTATCTCAGGGCAGTAGTTTCAGGGGTTCATCCAGTCTCCATGGCTCCAGAAAGTCTAGATTCCATGAGAGTTTGAAATTCTGTTCTGCATTTTCCCCCTTTGATCAGGATTCTATGGAATCTTTGATCAAAATGTTCAGTAATGGTAGCTGGACACCATCCAGTTCTCCTGGTTTCATGGAGGCAATTAGCCATGCATTCCATTTCCTCCTTCTATTCCTGACTCTCCTTCGTCCTCTGTTGCTCCAGATGAATAGAGACCAATTGTTGTATCTTGGATGGCCACTTGCAAGCTTTTAAGACCCCAGGCACTACGCAATGAGCCGGGAGGTAGAACCGAGGCACTAAACACTTTATTAGGCCAATTAAGTGGAATGTCCCAGGAAACCATGACCCTAAACCTCCAAACCAAGAAACCAAATCCCATAAGGTGTTTGGTTGTACATAAGCAGTCTCAGCAGCTGCTCTTTGTTGTTTTTGTAACTATATCACACAGCTTTTGCCAATTCACCTTTTTACAAGTGTACAACTTATTGATTGCAGCTACATTAATCAGCTGTCAAAACCTACCCTTAGTCAATGCAATTTTTCCATCACTGTAAACTGAAACTCAGTGCTCCATAAGCAATAATCGTTTCCTCCTCCCTCCTTCCTGCATGTTAGCCACTAATAAACTTTAGTTTCTATACATTCGCCTGTTTTTGTCTTTTTGTATAAGTGAGGTCATACAATTTTTGTCCTCTTGTGATTGACTTATTTCACTCAGCATAATGTCTTCAGCTCCATTCATGTTGTAGCATGTATCAAGACTTCATTTCTCTTTCTGGTTGAGTAGTATTCTATTTTATGTATGTACCACATTTTGTTTATCCATTAATCCGTTGATGGGCATGTTCTGCCCATGATTGAGAGTTGTTGTTAGTTGCCATCAAATTGATCCCAACTCATGGTGGCCCCATGTGTATAGAGTAGAACTGTGCTCCATAGGGTTTTCAAGGCTGTGACTTTTTGGAAGCAGAGTGCCAGGCCTGTCTTCTGAGCCCTCTCTGGGTGGGTTTGAACCATCAACCTTTCTGCTGGTGGTCGAGCGCTTAACAGTTTGTGCCACCCAGCGACTCCTGATACTGAGAGAGGGTTGTTGGAATCTCCAACTATAATTGTGGATGTGTTTATTTCTCCTTTTACTTCTGTCATTTTTGTTTTATTTTTAGATGTATGCACGTTTAGGATTGTTATGTCTTCTTGGTGAATTGACCCCTTTATCATTTCTAAAAGCTTTTGAAACACTTCTTTATCCCTGGTAATATACCTTGTCCTAAAGTCTACTTTACATATTGATATACCCACTTTAGCTTTTTTATGATTATTATTTGAATGGCATGTCTTTTCCCATTATTTTTCTGTATTTAAAGTGGATTTCTTGTAGATGTCATCTAGTTAGAGCTTGCTTTTGTCAGATGACAATTTCTGCTCCTTAATTGGCATACTTAGATCATTTACATTTAATGTGATTTTTTTTTTAGTTGGATTTAAGCCTATTATCTTCCTCTTTGTTTTACATTTTACCATCTATTCTTTGTTCCTTTTTTCCAGCTTTATTTTGGAATAATTGTTTTTTTTTTTTTTCTTTTCATTCAATTTCTTTTCTACTATTGGCTTATTAGTTATAGCTCTTAAATTTTAAAAATAGTTTTATTGTAAAATACATGCAACAAAAAGTTTGCCATTTTAACCATTTTAAGTATATAGTTCAGTGATGTTAATTATATTCACCACATTGTTTTACCATCACCATATACATTTCTAAAAGATTTTCATCCCCCCAAACAGAACTTACTACCCTTTTACCAAGGGCTAGGGGAGAGATAAGTAAGGAATTATTGTTAATCATTAATGAACTTTGGTCTGTATGCATTTTGCCTATTCTACATACTTCATTTAAGTGGGATTGTACATTGTTGTTTCGTGTTTGATTTTTTTCTCTCAGCATATTGTTTTCAAAGTTCATGAGTGTTGTAGCATGTATCAGGACTTTATTTCTGCTTGTTATCATTAGCTGTCGTTGAGTCAGCCCCTGACTCATGGCAATGCCGTGCACAAGGGAACAAAACATTGTCTAGTCTTGCGCCATACCCCATGATTGGTTGTAGATCGGACCATTGTGATCCATAGAGTTTTCAGTGGTTGTTTTTCGGAAGTAGGCCTTTCTTCCTAGTCCATCTTAGTTTGGAAGCTCTGCTGTTCAGCATCATAGCAACATGCAAGCCTTTACTGATGGATGGATGGTGGCTGCATATGGGTTGCATTGGCTGGGAATCGAACCCAGGTCTCCAGCATAGAAGGCAAGAATTCTACCACTGAACTACCAGTGCCTCGTTTCATTTCTCTTTATTGCTGAGTAATCCATTGTATGTATATACCACATTTTGTTTACCCATCCATCTTGGATTACTTAGGTTGTTTCCACATTTTGGCTATTGTAAATAATGCTACGATGAACATTGGTGTACAAGTGTCCGTTTTGAGCCCCCACTTTCAAGTCTTTCGAGTGTATACCTAGGAGTGGAATTGCTGGGTCATACGGTAATTCTCTGGAGCCCTGGTGGCACAGTGGTTATGAGCTTGGCTGCTAACCAAAAGATTGGCAATTCGAATCCACCAGCCGCACCTTGGAAACTCTAGGGGGCAGTTCTGCCCTGTCCTATGTCTCCGTGAGTCGATTTCGACTCGAAGGCAACAGGTTTGGATTTTGTTGGTTTTATGGTAATTCTATGTTTAACTTTTTGAGAAACCACCAAACTGTTTCCCACAGTGACTGCATCATTTTACATTCCCACCAGCAATGAATGGGGCTTTCAGTTGCTCCACATCCTTGCCAACACTTGTTAATTTATGTTTTTCTAATAATAACCTTCCTATTGTGTATGAGATTGTATCTTGTCGTTTTGACTTGTGTTTTCCTAATGACTTATAACATCAAACACCGGGACTTGGAGCTTTACCCCTGTGTTTTCTTCTAAGAATTTTATGATTTTAGTTCTTACCGCTAGGTCCTTGATCCATTCTGAGTTAGTTTTCATACCTAGTGTGAGGTGTGAGTCTAGTTTCAATGTTTGCACGTGGAGATCCGGTTGTCATAGCACCATTTGTTGAAGAGACTATTCTTTCCCCATTGAATGAACTTGATACCCTTGTTGAAATCCATTGGCCGTAGAGATGCGGGTTTTTAATAATGTTTTAATGGTTAATCTAGGGTTCTAACATGCATAATGCACCTAGGGCTTACAATGTGCATCATGCATCTTTCAAAGAGTCTGCTTTCAGATGATATTATACCACTTCGTGTATAATGTAAGAACCTTGAAATGATATACTTCTCTTTCCCATTCCCATTCTTTTTTGTCATACATTTTTGCTTTTATATGTTAAAAACCCCATAAGTACATTTTTATTTTTGCTTTAAACATGTTTTTTACACTTGAAGGGACAGAATAGCAGGGGTGGGGACCTGGGGACCACAGTTTCAGGGGACATCTAGGTCAGCTGGCATAACAGAGTTTATTAAGAAAATGTTCTGCATCCCACGTTGGTAAGTGGCATCTGGGGTCTTAAAAGCTGGTGAGCGGCCATCTAAGATGCATCAATTGGTCCCAACCCACCTGGAGCAAAGGAAAATGAAGAACACCAAAGATACAGGGGAAATATTAGCCCAAGAGACAGAAAGGCCCACATAAACCAGAAACTCCATCAGCCTGAGACCAGAAGAACTAGATGGTGCCTGGCTACCACCAATAACCACCCTGACGGGGAAGCAGAACAGAGAGTCCTTAATGGAGCAGGAGAAAACTGGGGTGCAGAACTCAAATTCTAGTGAAAAGACCAGACTTAATGGTTTGACTGATACTGGAGGGACCCTGAAAGACATGGCCCCCAGACTGTCAGCCCAAAAATAAAACCATTCCTGAAGCCAACTCTTCAGACAAAGTTTAGACTGGTCTATGGGATATAAAATGATACTTTTGAAGAGACTGCTCCTTAGCTCAAGTAGATCCGTGAGACTAAATGGGCAGCTCCTGTCCGGAGGTGAGATGAGAAGGCAGAGAGGGTCAGGAGCTGGTTGAATGGACATGGGAAATCTGGGGTGGAAAGGAGGAGTGTGTTGTCACAGTATCGGGAGAACAGCTAGGGTCATATACCAATGTGTGTATAAATTTTTGTATGAGAAACTGACTTGAACTGTAAACTTTCACTTAAAGCACAATTTAAAAAAAGTGGGTTTTAAAAGAATTGAAAAATGAAAGAAAAAAGTCTTTGAAGATTATTCACATATTTATTATTTTCCTCAATTAGCATTATTTTGGTTGATCCAAGTTTCTGTTAGCTTTAATTTCCTGTGTTACAGGTCTGTTGCCTTTAAATTGTCCTAGCTTTTTTGCTTGTCTGAAAATACTAAATTGCACCTTCATTTTTGAAGGCTATATTTTCTGAATATAGAATTCTAGCATAACAGTATTTGTTTTCTTCCCACTTTTTGATTTTTAAATGTGTCATTCCTTTGTCTTCTGGCTTGCATAGTTTCCGATGAGAATCCTTTGATGATTCTTATCTTGTTCTCCGTATGTAATGTGTCTTTTTTTCCCTCTGGCTGTGAAAATGGAGTGGGGGTGGTGTCTGACCTCCTTTAACTTCACAAGGGAGAAGGAGGATCAAGATCAACAGCCCAAGGCTGATTCCTGTCAGGCAGAGGTCAGACATGCCTCCTCTCTCTGCCATCTTTACCAAGTCTGACACCAGCTGTCCCTCCCACAGCACTCCTGTGCTGGTTCGACAATTGATTGCACTGGCCACACAGAACTCACAGACGATACTCATGATTATGGGGTTTATTAGGGAAGTAACAGGTTATGATTCAGGTTGAGGAACCCTTAGAATACAGTTCTTCCGTGAAGACAGCCTCTTTCCAACCATACTCGCAGGCATGCCTCTCTCTGGCCCTGGGCCTCTGCTCTGCTCAGGCAAGTGTTAGAAAGCTCTTCAGCTCTGCCAGTAAGTGCCCAGAGGCACCCTACTCCACCATTAAGCCTTGGCCCAAGGCATTCAGTGTTCTTGTTCTGTGGCCAGGAAGCCCACTGCGCCATCTCCTGCTGGTCTTCGCTGCCAGTCTCTCCTGCTGCCTTTTCTCTGCCACCGCTTCTCGCTGTCTTTTGTTACAGGTCTCTCTGTCTCTCTCCCTCTGTCTCGCTTTCTTTGTCTCCTGGTTCCAGTATCTTCTCAGCACAGGGATCCTGGGTCCCAAGGACATACTCCCCTCCTGGCTGTTCTTCCTTGGTGATAGATGGGATCCCCTCTCTCCCACCTCTGGGATGGCTCACTTTAAGCCCAGCAAGATGGCAAAACTGACTAATCCCCTTGGTGGGCCACTATTACCCTATTTGCATAGTCCCATCCCATCACTTGGGTAGGAGTTACAAGACCATGGCAAGAAAGGCCACACGAAAGTGATCCATTACACCATGCTGGCTGACTTCAGGAACCCTGGTGGCATAGTGGTTAAGAGCTACAGCTGCTAACCAGAAGGTCGGCAGTTCGAATCCACCAGGTGCTCCTTGGAAACCATAAGGGGCAGTTCTACTCTGTCCTGTTAGGATCACTGTGAGTTGGAATCGACTGAATGGCAACCGTTTGTTTTTTTTGGCTGACTTCAGGAGTTTTTCTTCATTACTGGAGTTCAGCAATTTTGTTATAATATGTGTTGGTGTGGTTTTGTCTGTGTTTTTTCTGCTTGGGGTTCATTGGGCATTTTAGACTTGTGGATTTATAGTTTTCATCAGATTTGGAAATTTTTCCATCATTACTGTTAACATATACTTCCCCTTCTGCAAATTTTTCTGGGACTCCAGTTACCTTTATGTTGAATGGCTTGTTGTTGGCCCACAGGTCACTAGGGCTCTGTTCTGATTTGTTTTCCCCCTCTACCCTTTAGTTTCAGAAGCCCTGGTGGCACAGTTGTTAAATGCTCAGACGCTTTCGGAAAGGTCAGCCATTTGAACTCACCGGCCGCTCCGCAGGAGAAAGACGTGGCAGTCTGCTTCCATAAAGATTGCAGCCTTGGAAATCCTCTGGGGCAGTTCTACTCTGTCCTGTAGGGTCGCTATGAGTCAGAATCGGCTCAGTGGCAATGGGTTTACCCTGTTGCTTTATCTTCAGGTTCACTGATCTTTTCTGAGTTCTTCGTTTCTAATGTTGTATTTTCTATTTCTTGTAGTTCCATTTGGGTCTTTTTTATATCTTCCGTTCCTTTCTTTTTGTTTTTATTTTTATTTAAATTCATGCGTGTCTTAGTCATCTATTGCTGCTATAACAGAAATACCACAAGTGGGTGGCTTTAACAAAGAGAAATTTATTTTCTCATAGTCAAGTAGGCTACAAATCCAAATTCAGGGCATCAGCTCCAGGAGAAGGCTTTCTCTCTCTGTTGGCTCTGGAGGAAGGTCCTTGTGATGCATCAGTCTTCCTTTGGTCTGGGAGCTTCTCAGCACAGGAACCTCAGGTCCAAAGGACGCACTCTGCTCCCAGCACTGCTTTCTTGGTGGTGTGAGGTTCCCTTGTCTCTCTGCTCGCCTCTGTCTTTTATATCTCAAAAGAGATTGGCTCAAGACACTATCTAATCTTGTAGACCTCATCAGTATAACTGCTGCTAATCCATCTTATTACAACACATAAGGAAATCACATCAGATGACAAGATGGTATACAGTATGGGGAATCATGACCCAGCCAAGTTGACAGATATTTTGGGGGAATGACGAAGTGCATATTTACAATAGCCATTTTAAAGTCTCTGTCTGCTAATTTCATCTTCTCTGTAATTTTTGGATCCTTTTGTATTTTCTGAATTTTTTCCTTGTTATAAGGCAGGTTTGTTTCCTTTTTGCCTGTGTAGTAACTTTTGATTGTATGCTAGATATTGTTTTTCTACCCAAGGATTCTTCCCTGAGAGAATATAGTGTTTTGTGTCTCTCGTGGCACTTTTGTTAAATATTATGCTGTGAGATAAGTTCTGTGTTGAATGTAGTTGTGAATCGTTTGTTCCCATTTTTCTGTAATATTTCAAATGAATATATCGTTTAGGTTATTTATGGTTTTAAGTTCGTAAGACCTTTTAAAGTGATACAAAAGCATAGCATTGCTTTTGCTAAATTAGAGACGTGAGTTACAGGGATGTCCTGGGGTTTGTGTGGCCGAGATGAAGAAATCCTGTCTCTCGTCTCTAGATGCAGATGGTTTTATGCAGGGTTGTCAAACCATGCCTAACCCGTTGCCATCAAGTTGATTCCGATTCATAGCGATCCTATAGGACAGAGTAGAATTGTCCCATAGGGTTTCCAAGGAGCAGCTGGTGGATTCGAACTGCCAACCCAAACCATGGCTAGTGGACTCCATGTGGCTTGCCACCTGTCTTTGTATATAGTTTTATTGGAACCCAGCCATGCCCGTTCGTATACTTACTACCTGCTGTGACAGTAAAGCTAAGTCGTTGTGGCAGACTGTCTGGCGTGCAAAGCCTACGGGATACTCTCTGGCCCTTGACATACATGCTGACTCCTGATTTAGTCTGTCGCTTTTCAACCCACTCTTCATCCCTGTGTGTTGTGCCAGTGATGGCGGAGGCTGTGTTGGGGAATGAGCTTGTTGCAGGGACCGTTCTCTCTGCTGTTGGGGTTGCTCTGATACCACCCTGGGATGACTGCTCCTTTGTTTCCTTCCTTTCAGATCCTTGACGCAGTCAGTCCCTGCTGGGCTGTGCTGATCTGGCTCTCTGCTGTCTGGGGCCCAGACAGCACCCAAGCCCCCTTGCTGTTCTGGAAAGGGCACACCACCCTCCTGGGAGGAGGAAAGCGGGTGTACAGTAGCCTGGTGACCCTGCGCAAGTCACCTGTGCCTTCCTGCCCCGGCTCTTGCCCTCCATAAAGAGGAGGCTGGGCCCCGGCATGCTTTCTGTCCCCCAGCATGCTTTCTGTCCTCAGGCCTTCCAAAATCCTGCTGAGTGGGGGCTTGGTTCAGACTCTTACAACACAGGGCTCTCTTGAAAGGGGCCTGCCTTCCTTACTCTGTGTCGGCTTGAGAGGGACGGCTCCTGTCTCGCCCGCTGGGCTTGTAGGGCCAGGGTGGATCTGGAGTTTGTACCCGCCGGCCTCCTTTGTGGCCTCACATTCCTTGAAGTTCTGGCATCTCAAGTGGCCATGGCATTGCTGCTTTCTGAGCTCACCAGGCCTGGAGCCAGGATTTCCTGTTCTGAAGAGGGTGCCAGGACCGTGGGGTTTCCACGTGGCATGGTTTATAATGGCAGAGCTCTGTGGGAGGCATGTTGCAGCTACTCGTTTTACAGATTGGCGGTCTGAAGCCCAGAAGAGTGTGGTTGGGAGCTGAGCTGAGACTGACTGCCCCAGCTCCCCACCCACCTGCCCCATTTGCTCTCCATCATTCTTTCCTAGATAGATAGCTGCCGGCTAGTTGACTCTGCTCATGGTGACCCCGTGTGGGTCAGAGTAGAACTGTCCTCCATAGGGTTTTCAATGGCTGAGTTTTTGGAAGTAGATTGCCAGGGCTTTCTTCTGAGGTGCTTCTGGTTGGACTCAAACCTCCAATGTTTCTGTTAACAGCTGTGTGTGTTAACCGTTTACACCACCCAGGGACCCTCATCCTTTCCTAACTCCCTTTAAGACCCCTAGAAGGCCCCATTTTCCCTGAGCTCTGCTCAGTATTATCTCCAGAAGCCCCTGGAAAGGAGGGGCTTGACTTAGGACATAGCCCGGTGCTAGGAGCTCTTGGGTGGTGGAGCACAGAGCAGGGTGGAGGACTGTGAAGAGCAAGTGCACCAGGATGGGGGAAGGGGGTGCAGAGAACACCTGTAGGCCCACTGTGTCCTCAGTACAGTAGATGCTGTGGGGTCTCCCCCAGGGCCGCTCTGGGCCTCTGCTGTGCCTTCAGCCCAGGAGGCAGTGCTCTGGGCCCTGGGGCGAGTGCGTCACACGTGAGGTGTTTTCTTCAGTCCTTGCACAGCCTCTGACCCAGGGAGTGTCATCCCCTCTGCAGAGAACAGCCTAGCTTCAGAGGACTTCCCGGACCTGCATGTGCAAGGTCCTGTTTCTAGGTCCTGCAGCGTGGAGATCAGACCCAGGCCCTGCCACCGGTGCTGGGTGCGCAGCATGCCGCAGACGGCCTCACTTTTCAGTGTCCCCCTCCTGGGCATTGCTCTCCATGCCGGTCATGTCTGAGGATCCTGAGGGCCTCCGGCCTGGAGAAGGGGCTCTGTGAGTGTCAGCTGGAGTCGGCCGGGGCTTGTGCGAGAACCAGGGGCCGGCGGGCGAGCCTGAAAATGGGGCTTTGCTGCCGATGGTTCGCCTGGAGCTTGCTGAGGAAAGGCCTCGGGCCTGCAGGGGTTGCTCAGGCGCCTTGCACACACTTCATTGCAGTCTTGCAAGGGGTCAGGGCCACCATATGTGGGTGATGAGAGGCTGCCTGTCCACTTGCTGTTGGAACTTCCCTCCAGTCCAGCGGGGCCTAGATCCTGCTTGGGTAAAGTGCCACAGGCTTGTTCGGGTGGGAACAGACTTACTGTGTGGCATCCCAGGGTAGGGCTGGGCCAGCCCAGAGTGCCCCCAGAAGGCTGTTTTCTTCAGGCCTTTGCCTGCAGTGGGAATGTGACCACTGAGGGGTCCTTGCTGGAGCACCCTGTCCACCTGCTCTGTCCTCACCATCTGCAGAGGTGGGCCTCTGGGCCCCTGGGTGAGGGAGAGCTCAGGCTACTGCTTCCCCTCTCAGGCCATGTGGCTGCCCTGTGCACAGTGAGGTAGCCCGTGGTCAGGAGGGTCCCATAGCTGGACTTGATTCTGAGTCAGCCCCAGCTGGCCGTGCCACCTCAGGCAGATGCCCCATTGCTCCACAGCTGAGCCTCCCCTCTCATACCCTGGGGGTGGTAGTGCCAGGGTTGTGGGGGAGTGGACGTGTCTCATCAGGTGTATCAAGGGTATGATTAACCCAGCGCCCGGCCCTTAGGGAAGGGTGGTGGCACTTTGCCGTGATGATCGGGAGGCATGTTTACCTGATGGTACGAGAAGACAGAAGCCTAGCCTCCCTGTGGGCTTAGCAGGAGGTTGGGCTCCTCCCCTGGGGAAAATCTGATTAGGTCATAGGAGGGTTCTCAGAGGCTGAAGACACCAAGCCTGAACCGTCACTCCCAGATGGCTGGTAGTCGGAGGCCGTCTGTCTCAGAGTTCTGTGGAAGGGTTCTGTTATGGATTGAGTTGTGTCCTCCCAAAATATGTACTGAAATCCTGGTCTCTATACCGGTAAAAAAGAAACCCTGGTATTGCAGTGGTTAAAGCACTGGGCTGCTAACCGAAAGGTCGGCAGTTTGAACCCACCAGCCGCTCCGCGGGAGAAAGATACGGCAGTCTGCTTCCGTAAAGATTGCAGCCTTGGAAACCCTGTGCGGCAGTTCTGCTCTGTCCTACAGGGTCGCTGAGTTGGAATCAACTCCACAGCAGTGGTTTTTCTGTTGTTTAATACCTCTGAGTAGGGGCGGTGGCCGGTTCATGGGGAGATCCAGGTTTGATTCCCAGCCAGTGCACCTCACACTTGGCTACCACCTGCTTGTCAGTGGAGGCTTGTGTATCATTATGATGCTGAACAGGTTTCAGTGGAGCGTCCAAACTAAAACAGACTAGGAAGAAAGGCCTGACGATTTCTTGCTAAAAATCAGCTAGTGAAAACCCTGTGGATCCCAGTGGTCAGATCCACAGCCCATCATGGGGATGGTGGAGGACTGGGTGGTATTTGGCTCCATTGTACATGGGGTTACCGTCAGTTGGGGGCCAACTCGACATCAGCTAACAGCAACATACCTGCAAATATGATCCTTCCTGGAAATAGGGTTTTGTGCTGTTGGCATACCCAAGTCGGACAGGTCCTGAACCTAATCACTTCTGAGTTACAAGAGAACCAGAACGGACACAGACACCCATGGGGGAGGAAAGATCGGCACAGCCACGACGCTGATTGGACTTGCAGCCTCCAGAACTAAAGAAAAGTCTGTTCTGTCAAGCCCCCACGGGTGCTGTCTGTGTTGTCACAGTGCCAGGTGGCTGAGACTCCTTCAGGAGCAGGTGGGCTGGTGTGGGTCTGCCTCTCTGACGGCCGTCACACGGGCACCCAGGCAGGCTGCCATCCCCCTCTGGTCCTCCCTTGGTGTCTTCATCTCTAAAACAGATGTTGGGCCCCAGGGCCCCCTCGCTGGGCCCGTCTGTGGTGTAACATGTGAGCCCGAGTTCCTGTCTTCCTGGTGTGAGTTAAAGTTAGTTCTTCCTTTAAGATCGAGTGGACGTAAACATGAGCCCTAGTGCCCCGCCGCTGTGAGTAGAACTGCCCTCGGCGGGAGGGAAGCCGGCTTCTGAGTCACCAAGTCAACACCAGCGTCCATATGGGAAGAGGGGGCGGTGAAGAGGGTCGCAGGACGTGGGCAGAGTGGTGCCAATAGCTTTGTGTTGGGGTTGGCCTGTTAGTGAACGATGAGATATGGAGACGAGGAGGCCCCTGCGGGGACCAGACTGGAGTAGGGTGCAGCAGGGACAGGGGACAGCAGTCAGGAAGAAAGCTGTAGTCAGACGCATGATGTGTTTTGAAGGTCAGACCAGTGGAGCGTCCTGAATGTGGGGATGGAGGGAGGGAAGGCATCGAGGATAAGGTCTAGGTTTTCTGTCGTGAACACAGACGAGGACGACGGAGGTGCCATTTCCTGAGAATGGACCGAGTTGTGGAGGAGCTGGGTTGGGAGTTGGGAAACCAGGGTTCCATCTTGGAGTGTGTGAAGTTTGAAATGTCCTTAGATGTCTCGGGTGGACATGCCAGGGGTTCCACGCTGCCCCACCCTCCTGGACATGAGCTGGAGCACCCCCAACTCGCAGTGTGGGCTCTCTTCTAAACAATGTGCTTGGGGCTGGTTTCTGACCCGATTTTCTTCTGTTCCCCCTGCCAGCTGGCTGGAGTTGTCTTCCTTGGAGTGGGACTGTGGGCATGGAGTGAAAAGGTAGGTGTCGCTGTGGCTAGGACACACACGTTCAGCCAGCTTCAATTGTCCCCTCCTCCCAACTGTAATTATTCTCCACATAGCCAATGCCCGTGATAGTTATGGAACTTAGAATCGAAAGTCCTGGGGCCCTAAGACCTCCTGACTCTTGCTCTGAGCCCTGGACTTCAGGGTCAGGCCAGCAGCTGGGCTGCTTGGGGTTTTGAGCTCCGTGAAGAGGGAGAGTCTTCTCCCTCTTCCCACAGCCCCAAGTCATCTTCCGGACCTCCTTGTGCCCTGAACGCAGTCCTGTTATTCCTGAAATTCTTGCCCTCGCCCACAGAAGCCCTGGAAGTGGAGAGAGAGCTCGTTCTGTCCCTTGGGGCCCTGTGGGCAGAAATGCTAGCCGCTGGAGCAGAGGCAGGATATAAGCACCTGCGGGCCCCCTGCCCAGCCCTGGGAGGAGCAGAGACCAGGCAGGAAGGATGCGGGCAAGTGCTGGGGAGGTGATTTGACAGCGGAGCCTCCCTGCGCTCCCAGAAGTGGGGCAGAGTACTTAGGTCTACGGCCTTTCCCGCCATGACTTGGGAGCTGGAGAGGACTGCCTTCCAGTTTAGGTGTCTCCTGAGTGGCCTGTGAGCCCCTCAAGGGCAGGGGCCAGGGTGTGTGGGGTGTGTGTCTCTCCGTCCCAGTGACATACAAGCCAGTGGCTGGCGGTGCCACCGTGTGGCCACCTCTGGGACTGCAGCTACCTGGCCTGGTGGCCTGGGGCTGCTAGTCTCCCCTCCTTTCTCCTCCGAATCCTGTAAAACAGCTCTGTCCATTCTGCTAGCCACGGGGGACCTTCTGTATTTAAACTTGAATTAATTAAATCGTTTAGAGTTCAGTTTTTCAGCCCTGTTAGCCACACTGGGAGTGTGCTCATAGCCCAGCGGCTCCCATTTTGGGTAGTACAGACAGCGCGCGACTCCATCACCACAGAAAGCTGTGTGAACGGCGCAGCTCTGGTCCGCCCGGCTGGTGTGTCCTTCCCAGGAGCGTCCACGTTGAGGTCGTTTTCATCAGCATAATCCACAAGTTGGCTGCAACACTGGGAGGCTAGCAAAGTCGGCTGCCCACATGGCCAGTGGCCAGGCTGCAGCCCCGGGGTGCCTTGTCCAGAGGCCCCAGGTGCCCTCCCGCTCCCCGACCCCCACCTGGCAGCAGTGCCCTGCAGGCTGCAAAGGAAGCCTGGGTCTGCAAGGGGAACTCGACACTGGTGGGGGACAGGATTTGCTGCTGTGGGACCTGAGGGCCCAGGCAGGGGGCCTCCCAGGTGGGGGCAGAGCGGGGAGGGGCCGCACTTGGGCCTGGCTTTCCGGGCAGGGTCAGAAGGCAGGCCCCTGTCCTCAGTCCCTGCTGCAGCCTGGCTGCCCTGCCTCTCTACCTCTTTCAGGGCGTGCTGTCCGACCTCACCAAAGTGACGCAGCTGCATGGGATTGACCCTGTGGTGCTGGTGCTGGTGGTGGGCGTGGTGATGTTCACCCTGGGCTTCGCCGGCTGCGTGGGCGCCCTCCGTGAGAACATCTGTCTCCTCAAGTTTGTGAGTGGCCCCAGGCTTGGGGGGCAGCATGGGGGGGCTCTGCTGGGCAGAAAGTGTCCGTTTGGCCAGGGGGGTGGCGGCCCATAACCCTGCGAAGTCCAGCAGTGGAGGAGGCAGCCAGCTGTACCCTCCTGCCTCCCTAGATGCCAGGGTTTCAGGGAGAGTCCAGCCGCAGGCCACCTTGTCCCAGGAGAGGTCGGGCCCCTTGGCCTTCAGCCACCGAGGAGGGGTCGGCTCTGCGGCAGCTCCCTCGCATGGTTTTATTTCTAAAAGAAAACTTCTAAAGGAATCGTTTGTCTGCCCCTCACCTTTGTCCTTCCTGGAAAAGATCAAGCGATGTTGGGTGGTACAGTAGCATTAAGACATCATTTCTCTCCCCCAGGGTGTGTGTGGATCTGTTGAGTGTGCATGCAGAATCCTTGATTTCCTGGCAAAACTGCCTGTTGGCAAGAGTTTATATTTAGATGCAGGTTCATTTTGAAATGCACAAAGTTAAAATTAAACAGCACCCAGTGGGGAAAACATCACATTTTTTTGTTGTATCTATTGGATCAAGCTTCCTCTTCCCTGGTCTTAATTTAGCAAACAGCACGTGGCTGTTGCCTCACTTTTTTGCATTAGCCTCGTGCTTCTCTGCAGAGAGAGAGAATATCTTGGAGGGCCTGTGTGGTTGTGGGTGTCTGTCCCCTCTTGGCTGGGTGGCAAAGGTGCTTCGTTCCCTGTGTGGCTGCTGATGGTGCTCTGAGCGTGCACAGGCCCTGGGGTGGACACAGAGTCTGCCCTGGTGGGGGACCTGTGGTCATTCAGCTGAGTCCCGTACACACAGAGTGGCTCCCCAGAGGTATAGACAGCAATGTCAGGCAGCGCAGACGGTGCTGTCTGAATGAGCCTTAGTTCTCCCCATCCCCTTTGTGGGAGCTCGGATGGTGCTGTCTGAGTGAGCCTCAGTTCTCCCCATCCCCGTTCCCTTTGTGGGAGCTCAGACGGTGCTGTCTGAGTGAGCCTCAGTTCTCCCCATCCCCGTTCCCTTTGTGGGAGCTCAGACGGTGCTGTCTGAATGAGCCTCAGTTCTCCCCATCCCCGTTCCCTTTGTGGGAGCTCAGGCGGTGCTGTCTGAGTGAGCCTCAGTTCTCCCTGTTCCCTTTGTGGGAGCTCAGACGGTGCTGTCTGAGTGAGGCTCAGTTCTCCCCATCCCCGTTCTGTTTGTGGGAGCTCAGACGGTGCTGTCTGAGTGAGCCTCAGTTCTCCCCATCCCCGTTCCATTTGTGGGAGCTCAGACGGTGCTGTCTGATTGAGCCTCAGTTCTCCCCATCCCCGTTCCCTTTGTGGGAGCTCCGGCGGTGCTGTCTGAGTGAGCCTCAGTTCTCCCCATCCCCGTTCCCTTTGTCGGAGCTCAGACGGTGCTGTCTGAGTGAGCCTCAGTTCTCCCCCTCCCTGCTCCCTTTGTGGGAGCTCAGACGGTGCTGAGTGAACCTCAGTTCTCCCCATCCCTGTTCCCTTTGTGGGAGCTCAGACGGTGCTGTCTGAGTGAACCTCAGTTCTCCCTGTTCCCTTTGTGGGAGCTCAGGCGGTGGTGGTGTGTTTGTGGAGAGCGCTCAGATAGTGTGGCTGGGAGGCAGGCTCTGCCCTCGGAGCGGACAGCCTGTGTCCCTTCCTGGATAGCACCCAGGGGAGGGCTGCACACCAGGAATGACTGGCTCCTTGGTTGGGCGCATTTCTGTACTTTTCTCATTTGACCATTACCAGCACTGCAGTGATGAGGGGGGATTGATGTCCCTTTTTACACATCAGCCAGCTAGCAGTGTGGGATCCCCGGGCTCAGGCATGGGTCTTCACAGCAGACGGTGGGTCCAGCTTGGGTGCCTGGTGGGGCGGGTGGTGTCCGTGTGGTGACCCCATACTGTCCTCGCCCCTGCAGTTCTGTGGAACCATTGTGTTAATTTTCTTCCTGGAGCTGGCCGTGGCGGTGCTGGCCTTCCTGTTCCAGGACTGGGTGAGGGACCGCTTCCGGGAGTTCTTTCAGAACAACATCAGATCCTACCGGGATGACATCGACCTGCAGAACCTCATCGACTCGCTGCAGAAGGCTGTAAGCCATCCCCGCAGAGGGCGCGTGCTGCTTGACATGTGCTGCGAGAGCTCGGGCCTGACGGTGGGGATGCTGGATTCCTCTCCCTCAGCGAGCCACCTCCTGCAGTTCTGCTGCTTTGGCTCCTGGTGGCCAGGGATCCGGGCCTTCTCTGGCTGGTAGAACCTAAAATGTGCCCTCCCTGCTTAAGGTGGGCAGGCAGGTCTGGCTGCACCCATGGCCACCCTCCCCAGTAGCCCTGTCCTTTCCTCTGTGGGACCCAGATCTTTGGGGAGTACTGGGGACAGGAGGTGGCTCTCTCCAGCCCTGCCCAACAGCTCACCCCGGCAGTTGCCATTCTCCCTGTAACCCTGCCATTATAGGGGCCAAGGGGAGAGCTTCCCCTCCCTGGACGTGTGACTCACCATCTGAGGCTATTCCTGCCCTCCCCCACTTCGCCAGACTAGTCCCTTCCTGTTTGAGAGGGCAGAGCTGACCTGGAGGAAGCATCCCCAGATGGAGAGGGATATACCCTCCCTGGAATGTCTCCTGGGGCTTTGTCCACAGTTCCTGGCTCAGCCTTGCCTTCTCTGGCTCTGTCCCCGAGGAGGAGTGCCTGCTGGCTGTGGTGACCTCTCAGGGCTCTTGTTGGAGCTCTCTCTGCCTCGCTCTGCTAGGAACCCCACCTCATCCAGATGTTCTATGCAGAACACTGGTTCTAGGAAGAAAATAAATGAGAAGGCATGAAACATGGCTGTGATCCACTCTCACCATCACCTAAGACTTATTCAGGACCCTTGTATTAGGCATCGTGGGGCCCAGCAGAAGCTGCTGTGACCAGAACCTTCAGGTCATCCCTGCGTGTTACTGACCTGGGCTGTCTGTTAAGCCCCAGCAGGTCGTCCCTGTGTGTCATTGACCTGGGCTGTCTGTGAAGCCCCAGCCGGTCGTCCCTGCGTGTCATTGACCTGGGCTGGTCTGTTAAGCCCCAGCAGGTCGTCCGTGCGTGTCATTGACCTGGGCTGGTCTCTTAAGCCCCAGCCAGTCGTCCCTGCGTGTCATTGACCTGGGCTGGTCTGTTAAGCCCCAGCAGGTCGTCCCTGCGTGTCATTGACCTGGGCTGGTCTCTCAAGCCCCAGCCGGTCGTCCCTGCGTGTCATTGACCTGGGCTGTCTGTGAAGCCCCAGCTGGTCGTCCCTGCGTGCCATTGACCTGGGCTGGTCTGTGAAGCCCCAGCAGGTCGTCCCTGCGTATTATTGACCTGGGCTGTCTTTGAAGCCCCAGCCAGTCGTCCCTGTGTGTCATTGACCTGGGCTGTCTGTGAAGCCCCAGCCGGTCGTCCCTGCGTGTCATTGACCTGGACTGGTCTGTTAAGCCCCAGCAGGTCGTTCCTGCGTGTCATTGACCTGGGCTGGTCTCTTAAGCCCCAGCCGGTCGTCCCTGCGTGTCATTGACCTGGGCTGGTCTGTTAAGCCCCAGCCGGTCGTCCCTGCGTGTCATTGACCTGGGCAGGTCTGTGAAGCCCCAGCAGGTCGTCCCTGCGTGTCATTGACCTGGGCTCTCTGTGAAGCCCCAGCAGGTCGTCCCTGCATGTTATTGACCTGGGCAGGTCTGTGAAGCCCCAGCCGGTCGTCCCTGCGTGTTATTGACCTGGGCAGGTCTGTGAAGCCCCAGCCGGTCGTCCCTGCGTGTCATTGACCTGGGCTGTCTTTGAAGCCCCAGCAGGTCGTCCCTGCGTGTCACTGACCTGGGCTGTCTGTGAAGCCCCAGCAGGTCGTCCCTGCGTGTCACTGACCTGGGCTGTCTGTGAAGCCCCAACCGGTCGTCCCTGCGTGTCATTGACCTGGGCTGTCTATGAAGCCCCAGCAGGTCGTCCCTGCGTGTCATTGACCTGGGCTGTCTGTGAAGCCCCAACCGGTCGTCCCTGCGTGTCATTGACCTGGGCTGTCTGTGAAGCCCCAGCAGGTCGTCCCTGCGTGTCATTGACCTGGGCTGTCTGTGAAGCCCCAGCAGGTCGTCCCTGCGTGTCATTGACCTGGGCAGGTCTGTGAAGCCCCAGCAGGTCATCCCTGCGTGTTATTGACCTGGGCTGTCTGTGAAGCCCCAGCAGGTCGTCCCTGCGTGTTACTGACCTGGGCAGGTCTGTGAAGCCCCAGCCGGTCGTCCCTGCGTGTTATTGACCTGGGCAGGTCTGTGAAGCCCCAGCCGGTCGTCCCTGCGTGTCATTGACCTGGGCTGTCTGTGAAGCTCCAGCCGGTCGTCCCTGTGTGTCATTGACCTGGGCTGTCTTTGAAGCCCCAGCAGGTCGTCCCTGTGTGTCATTGACCTGGGCTGTCTGTGAAGCCCCAGCAGGTCATCCCTGTGTGTCATTGACCTGGGCTGTCTGTGAAGCCCCAGCAGGTCGTCCCTGTGTGTCATTGACCTGGGCTGTCTGTGAAGCCCCAGCAGGTCGTCCCTGCGTGTTATTGACCTGGGCAGGTCTGTGAAGCCCCAGCCGGTCATCCCTGCGTGTTATTGACCTGGGCAGGTCTGTGAAGCCCCAGCCGGTCTTCCCTGCGTGTCATTGACCTGGGCTGTCTGTGAAGCCCCAGCAGGTCGTCCCTGCGTGTCATTGACCTGGGCTGTCTGTGAAGCCCCAGCCGGTCGTCCCTGCGTGTCATTGACCTGGGCTGTCTGTGAAGCCCCAGCTGGTCGTCCCTGTGTGTCATTGACCTGGGCTGTCTGTGAAGCCCCAGCAGGTCATCCCTGCATGCTATTGACCTGGGCAGGTCTGTGAAGCCCCAGCCGGTCGTCCCTGCGTGTCATTGACCTGGGCTGTCTTTGAAGCCCCAGTGGGTCCCTCACGCCCCTTCTGCTGTGCTCAGCACCATGACGTCTTCCTTTTTTCACGTCCTTCGCTTGCTGGCTGGACAGCAGGCTGGGGTGGCTCTTGCCTGGACTGGCCTAAAGGGCCTTGTGGTTTCTCTAGTGCTTTCCTTTCTTCTGAAAAATACATTTTCCCAGAGGGATTGAGTGAATTGTGGAGCTGCTGCTTGGTGAAATACTAGGTCATCATTAAGAGGAAGTGGAACTTGGAAGTAAAAAACAAAAACAGAAGTCTGGGTTGTGTGTTGTGATGATGCTGTAGCTACGTCAGCTTTAAGGGCAGCTGCCGGTGATCCTTCGCTTTTACAGTTGTCTTAGACAAATGGGGACTTTATTTTGTAAAGCGTCAAAGAAGGGAACTAGGGCCACCTTGGAAGTGTCTCAGAGAAGACACCTGACACCCAAGAGGAGGCTGGTCCTCCTGGGGGCAGTTGAGGACCACATTGGAGGTGCAGAGGGGTCTCAAAGGACAGACAGGTCATCTCTGTGCTAGTGGGCAGGAGGGGACTGGAGCTGACTGTGCACACTGGTCAAGAAGGTTCTTGGTCACTGCAGCTTGGGGACCCCCACCACCTCGTGGGCAGCCCTTCTCTTCATCTCAGGGTGCCTGGGTCGCTGCACTGAGCACCTCTTGAATGTGGAGGGCCGTGGGGAGGCCTGGCTTTCTCCATGTGGGTGGGGCATCTAGACTGACAGGCAGCGCAAGGCCCACACTGCTCTGTGCTGCTGATGGTTCCTGGGTTTGCTGATTGCAGAACCAGTGCTGTGGTGCCTACGGCCCGGAAGACTGGGACCTCAACGCCTACTTCAACTGCAGCGGCCCCAGCTACAGCCGTGAGAAGTGCGGGGTGCCGTTCTCCTGCTGCGTGCCGGATCCCGCGGTGAGTCCTCCCGCAGGGCCGGGTCCTCCCCCTGCAGGGGTGGGTCCCCCCCGCTCAGTGGTGCATCCTCCCTAGGATTCTCTCTAGCTGGGAGTCCTTGCAGGCCCTCTGGAGGCAGGGCCATTCCCTGCCTGGGATCTGGGGGCTCTGGGCCGCTTTTCTCACCCTTCAGACTCAGTGAGGGGTGCTCGCCTTCGTTCCCCTCCCCAGGGCCCTTGCAGCTCTGAAGTCGTTTGTGTGAATCCCTGAACATTCCGCCTAGCCTCCCAGGCTTTACTGTTCAAGGTGAAGCGGGTTTATGGCAGTGAGGCGCTCACTCAGCACCTTGTCCAGGTGTCCCTGGCCAGCCCACCGTCGTCCTTCCACGAGAGGGAACGCCCAGTGCCGAGGAGCCCACAGGGGCCATGGGGTCCACGCCAGCAGGCCTCATGGTGGAGAATTATTTATCTTCTTTCTCCTTCGCCTGTGCTCATTCCCAGTCCAAGGCCAGGTTCTTGGGTTCTGGAAATTGGGCTTTTGGGGGGACTGTGCAGGACCACTGTTGACCTGAACTGAGCTGGAGCAGAGGTGGGCCCTATACGTGCTCGCACATAGTTACCTGGTGCCCGGTACTGTGCCACAGGGTCTGAGCCGATAAGGAGTCACTGTACAGGCAAATTCCCTAGCTCAGGAGAGTGCCCATTGGCTGAGGTCTTCCTGGTGACCCTGGAGTACACCTGTCCAGCAGGTGTGGCCTTTTCCTCTTAGTACTGGGATTGGCAGTGGTGGTTCAGCAGTAGAATTCTCGCCTTCCATGCTGGAGACCTGGGTTCGATTCCCAGCTAATGCACTTCACGTGCAGCCGCCACCCATCTGTGATGGGTGGTTTGTGTGTTGCTGTGTTGCTGAACAGGTTTCAGCGGAGCTTCAAGACAAAGATAGACTGGGAGCTTCCAGACAAACTGGAGCGGGAAAGTGAGGGAAGGCTTAGTGCAAAGGTACAGCCCTGAGCTTCCAGACAAAGGTGGACTGGGAAGAGAGGCCTGGTGATTTACCTCCGACAGTCGGCCAGTGAACCCTGTGGATGACAATCGTCTGATCCACAGCTGATCGTGAAGATGGTGCAGGAGCAGGTGGCGTTTCTTCTGCTGTCTGTGGGTCACCATGAGTCGGGCTCGACTTGATGGCAGATAACAGTAACAGGGATCAGCACGCTGTCCCCGGGTCAAGTCCAGCCTGCCATTTGTTTTTGTATGAGCCACAAGCTACAAGAATGATTTTTACACTTTCAAATGGTTGAAAATAGAAGATGATTAATATTTTGTGATATGTGAAAGTTGTGTGTAATTCAGATTTCAGTGTCCGTAAATGAAGTTGTATTGGAATACAGCCACACCCGTTCATTTACTCCTTGTCTGTGGCCGCGTTAATACTCCAACGACAGAGTAGAACAGTTGCTGCAGGGACTGTACGGCCCACAAAGCCTAGAATATTCACTGTCCAGCACTTTACAGAGAAGGAAAGATTGGTCAGCAGCGTGATTGAAGGGTGCCAGCTCTCGTGGACTTGCATAGGTGTTTACTGCCGGATGGCCGTAACTTGTTTTAGAGCCTCCCACCCCTAGCTTCTCCAGAAAACAAAAATAATTTCCTTCTTTTTTCCTGATTTTTCTTACAGCAAAAAGTTGTCAACACACAGTGTGGTTATGACATCAGGACTCAGGTGAGGACCCCCATGTGTACAGCTTCAAGAGTGCTGTTTCCTTGCCTGTGGTCCAGCATCCTGATTTAGCACACGTGCACATTGGAGCGGGAAAGCCAGCAAAGGCTTAGCGCAAAGGTGTAGTCAGTCCCCAGCTCTGCGCACACTGAGCGGGTGCACAGAGCCTCACACGCACTCCTGTGCTGATGGCTGGCGAGACCCCCGGGAAGAGTGGTGGGTAATTGCAAACCTGTGAACTGTAGTCATAAAACTAGTAGCTGCTGTGTTAGCAGAAAGAGGTCAGATGGAAGTTTCGGGGAACGAATAAAGACTGCCTTTTTAAGCAGCTCCTTGGAGCCTCTGTAGATAAGCGTCATGAAGGGGTTCAGGGTGAAGCGTGATTCAGCTGCCGTCTGAAGGCAGTGGTGGCCACAGGGGGCATCGGGGCAGGGACAGGGTGAGCTTAGCCCTTGCAGGGAGCATGCACTTGACTGTGAGGAGAAACAAGACCCCTCCCCAAAGAACCAGGCATGCCCACACCCCCATCCCAGTCCTTCCGGTGGCCTTGGTGACGTGAGTGGCTGCTGTTCTGAAGGGGAGGAGTCCTTGCTGGGCATGGACATGCAGGGAGGGGTGCTCTGGCTTGGGAAGCCCAGGTCCTCCTGCAGTGACTGAGCTTGGCAGGTTTCCCCAGTGTGATCCCTTGAGAGCCTTTAAAATGAAGTAATGCTACATCACTGTAGCCATGGAGGAAGCTGGTAGGTGAGGGGAGCGGGGCAAATGTGGGGTTGGTGATGGGATGTGCACCTACCGAGTTTCCAGAGCAGACGCCTTCTCTGTTCAGGGTTAGAGGGAACCACTTTGCCGATGACGTGGCCTACTGGCTCAGGCCGCTGGGAGCCAGGTTACCGGTGCTGTGTGTCCATGGCTGCCAGGTCACGGGCTGGGAGACAGTTGGAGTATAAATTCACACCTTAGAGCCACTCTCCCTTTCTTCTGCTTCTCTGACTCGAGACACTGAAGCCCCGGCCCCCATTTTCCTTCTCTGTAAAGGCAGATCCCTTTCCAGGCTTCCAAGTCCCCTCCCCTTCTCTAGCTGTGGGCTCTGGGGGGTGAGTTGAGTGAGCTGAGCTGTAAATCTGCAGGCCTACACAGAGAAAGTGAGTTCAAGGTTATGGCCGGGAGGCCTGTGGTTAGATGGGTAACCACAGCTAGCCGCCCAGTGAGAGGCTGTGGGCCTTGGCAGAGACTGAAAGAAGTAGATGTGTTTCTCCTGCAGAGTTCAGTCTGTCTTTGTGCCTGCCTCACAGATGCCTCCTTTCCCCCCTGCCCTGCCCTGCCCCCACCCTACCCCCCTGGGGAACCCGTGGGGCCAGGGCTCAGCCATGATCATGTTTCCCTGCAGTCGAAGAGCGAGTGGGATGAATCCATCTTCACAAAAGGCTGCATCCAGGCACTGGAGGGCTGGCTCCCGCGCAACGTCTACATCGTGGCTGGCGTCTTCATCGCCATCTCGCTGCTGCAGGTTTGCCCCGGGGGGTCCTTCTCCCCTTTTTCTTTAGAGTCCAGTTGGATGCCCAAGGCATGTGTACACACATATGCCTGTGGCTGTGTGTGGTGGGCAGGAGCAGAGTGTCGTGTCTGCGTGTGTGCACGTGTGTGGGTGCCTGTCTGCGTGTGTGGGTACATGTCTGCATGTGTGCACACGTGTGTGGGTGCATGTCTGTGTGTGTGTACCTGTGTGGATGCGTGTCTGCATGTGTGCATGTCTGCGTGTGTGGGTGCATGTGTGTGTACGTGTGTGGGTGCATGCCTGCATGTATATGCCCACATGTGGGTGCATGTCTCCATGTGTGCGCACATGTGTGGGTGCATGTCTGTGTGTGTGCTCACGTCTGCGTGTGTGCGCACGTGTGTGGGTGCATGCCTGCATGTGTGTGCCCGGGTGTGTGTACACGTCTCCATGTGTGCGCACATGTGTGGGTGCATGACTGTGCTCACATCTGCGTGTGTGCGAATGTGTGTGGGTGCATATGTGTATTGGGCAGGAGCATGGTGGCTCCCATAAGGGTCATGTGTTGGAGGCTGGACCCAGACTGTGATGTATTTCCCCACTCCCTGGGGTCTGCTTCTGAAGGTGGGCCCTTCAGGTCTGGGGGCAGGCCAGGAGGGTACCTTTGCCCTGTATGGGTCTTGCCAGCAGCCCCTGTCCAGGGGTGCAGTAGGCTGCATAAGGAGGCATTGCCTTTCTGGAGAGTGGGGGCCACGTGCACTCAGGGCAGGCTGTCACCTGCTTTCGGGTCCCTCCCTGCTGGTGGGAGAGTGGTAGGGTGTAAGGAGGCCTCAGGAGCTGCGGAGCAGGATGTGACAGTGGCAGTCAGCTGGGGCTTGAAGAAGGCCTGTGGCTCAGGTGTGTGCAGGCACCCCAGGACCCCATCCTCCCTGGCCCTGCGCCCGGGCTGGGCACCCACCGCCCTCTGTAGCTCCCTTTCCCCTTTGAGGCTGCGCTCCTTCATTCGAGCCAGATTTCATGGGTGGAAGAATTTTGGTGACAAGCAGGCGATGGGGACTGTGGTGGATGGGCTGGCCAGGGTTTGGCAGGAGTCAGACCAGAGACCAGAGGTTTGCCCAGGGCCAGTGAGGAGAAGCTGGGGGCCCTCCAGCAGCACCTGCATGGAAGATGCACCATTGGAAAGTGTGTGACTCCGACCTTGCCTTGAAGGAGCAACTGAGGTGGGCCCGAGGTCACCAGTTGTCCACACACGCTCAGTGGATGTCTACTGAGCCATCTCAGAGGGAGGCTGAGGGACAGAAATATCTAGAAAAGGAAAGAAAAGTGTACACAGCAGCCAAGGGAGTCAGACTTCAGAAGGACTGGCTTGTCAAACAGGAACCACGACAAGAACCTAAAGGAAGACTAAAAGCAAGCTTACTAAGCTTACCAGGTTTACATTGGTCTGTTGGTGGGAAACCAGCTGTCGCCCCACATGATAGCATGTTCCCAAAGGTCAGGGTGAGTCTTCAGCCAGCAGCGTAGGAAAACCAGGGACAAGCTTGTTTTTATTATGAAATCTAGGTTGATGGGAAAAAGCTGAAACGCATTAGCTCGGGAAGGGAAGGGAGTCAGAACCAGTCCCGGTGGCCTGTCGTTTTTGTGTAGCCCAGGGCACCAGATGTCCCGTAGCACGTGTGCTTGGTCTTGTTGAAATCAGGGCAGAGCGTCGGTCTCTGCGTCGAGGGTGCCTGTTTGTCTCTCCTAGCCCTCGAGGTTCAGCCAGGGAGACCAGGTCTCTGACTTCTCGGGACTTGCTTTCCACCAGTGGAAAGGAGCTTTCATTGTTCTCAAGTGTTGGAGTCCCGGGTGGTGCAAATGGTTAACATGCTGGGCTGCTGACTGCGAGGATGGAGGTTCGAGTCTACCCACAAGCACCTGGGAAGAAAGGCCTGGTGATCAAACCAACCGTTAAAAACCCTGTGGAGCACAGTTCTGCTCTGACGCACATGGGGTCACAACGCGTTGGGGTCACCTCCAGAGTAGCTGTTTTTGTCCAGGCGCCGCCCTGTGCACCCTCGGCCACAGCGGGGTGGGGACAGCAGCGGTGTGCCCTCAGCCTTGGGCCCCCCACTGACAGCTGCTGACTGTTGCCTTGGTTTCAGATCTTTGGCATCTTCCTGGCGAGGACCCTGATCTCGGACATCGAGGCAGTGAAGGCAGGTCATCACTTCTGAGTGGCGGAGGCACGTGCGGAGCTGAGCCACACTGCAGAGGCAGAACCGTCACTGTCACTGACTTCGTGTGCAGAGGGAGAGCGCGAACACGCTGCCCCTCGGAGCCAGCACCCTGCCGTCACCAGCGGCATGATGTGATCTGTTCCTGTGTTCCAGTGCCAAAGACCACAGGCCCTTCTTCCCTACACACGCTCATGACTGCATCCCCACGGGGTCTGCTCAGATAGAAAGTGTATCTTTCAGTGGGGGCTGTGGCTGTGAGCAAGGGACTGACTCGATCCTCCTGCAGCCCCCACGACTGAGGTCCCTGTGTCCGCCCTGTGCTGACCTCTGGGGTGGGGCCACATCTCCTGTGAGCGGGTGTGGGCTGGGGCAGCCTGCAGGGTGGACAACCCTGCTGTCTCCATCAAACCAAGCAGCACAGGGACCCTGCCTGAAATTGGGGAGCGGTGGGGAGGGACACGCAGACCTCCCTGCATGGCAGTGGGGCCTGCAGTAATGTTCATGTGGGCAGGACCCTTGGCCACGTCTGCGTGAAGTGAGCCTGAGCCAGTGCGTGGACTGCCTCGGGAATGCCTTGTTGCTGCCCTGCAGGCCCCTCAGCCCCCCAGGGCCAGAACTGCCTCTGTCTCAGCAGCATTAGGCACGAGGGGTGTGGGCGTGGTTCTCCACCAGGCACCAGCTCACCCTTCTTAAAGTGTACATAGTTTATTTATAGGGGTAACAGCGTCCTCGGTTTCTCTTTCCCTCTCCTTCCCTGGCCTCCTCTTCCAAGCAGCCTTATGTGGTGTCCTGTACCGAAGCCACCCTTGTCCGTTGCCTGAGCGTCTCACGAGCAGCCCTGGCACCACTTCTTCTGTCCCCAGTGACCCCAGTGCGATGCATGTGTCCCCTCTCCAGGCTCCCCAGACACATGCACCCCAGCTCGGCCTCTTGTCTTCTGTTGTGGTCTTTGTGCTACTGACTGTCCCCGGAACTTGAATCCTGACACCCCACGCACCGCAGAGCCAGGGTCCTTCTTGTGCCACACCCCAGGCCTGGGCAGCCTGGCCCGCCTTTCCCTGCAGAGGAATTCAGTGGTCTGGCCCACGCACCCAGCCCCGAGTGGAAGCTGCTCGGAAGCCCGGGGCGTCCTGTCTCTTAACTCCTTGGGACTGCCCCACGGGGCTGTCTGGTCCCTGTGCCCACCCTGTCTGTCATGCGACTCTGTGGCTTGTTCTCCTGTACTGAGTGTCCCCTGGGGCTGGCGCTCTCCTGACGCTTCTCCGTAGCTGTACCAGTACCATCCCCAGCACTCAGGGATCCAGTCTGCCTTCACTTACTCCCCTAAGTGTACATTCCGTTGTGGTGCATACTGCTGGCTGTTGGTCGATGATGTGATCTGTTTTTACACTTTTCTCAGTAGACTAAGGGAAGAAGGATGCTTGTGTTTTTAGGAAGTGGGACACTTTTCTTTGCCTGCCCAACTTTCTTATGGAATATATCTTTATATTAAAGTTGTTTTTGTTTGGGATCACTAACAGAATGGTATTGAGCATCTCGGTGGTAAGCTGGGCTGCTGGGGGAGCTGGTGGCCAGACAGAAGTGTAGACGGTAAAGAAATCCCATCTCTGGCCCAGTCTGAAATAAAGTTAATCAAGTGTCTTTTTAGACTCTGTGCACCCCTTTCAAGCATGCTTGGTGTGGAGCTTTGCGTGGAGTGAGCTGGTTCATGGCTTAGCTACGCCAGCTATCTGCTTGGGGTACCAGATTTTGACTCTGGAGGAAGAGGAGCCCCTGGGTGGTGCAGACGGTTAACTTGTTCGGCTGCTAACTGAAAAGTTGGTGGTTTGAGTCCACTCAGAGAGGCCTCGGAAGATAGGCCTGGCAATCTGCTTCTGAAAAACCAGCCACTGGAAACTCAGTGGAGCACGGTTCTACTCTGACACATGTGGGATCAACTGGTTGGCAACTGGTAAAGGCCTGGAGGAGAAGACCCAACTCCAGGCGGTGTGGCCCAGGGGAAGGAGAGAGCTGGGAGGAGGAGCTGGGTGTGGGTGTAGCCCCTCACTGCCAGCGTGTTGGCATCAGCAGCTCCTGGGCCCCTCTCCAGCCTGCTCCTTGGTTATAGCCCAGTCCAGGGTGAAGTCTGGCTGTGACTTCTAAGTTGGGTTTGATTTCTAATTCGTTTACAAAACTTTTGGGCTATCATCCACCCCTCATCTGACTATGGGTGGTTGGGCAAGGAGAGACGAGACAGCTGTGAGCAGGGTGCCCATGTTGGAGGCCACCAGCAGACACACTGCCTGCACCGAGGACATTGTGCAGCCCTTCACCCCTGCACGGCCTGCCCCAGCCTCCTCCATGGCTGTGCCCCCGAGCCGGCACCCTCTGCACCCCTCTGCCACACACCTGTGCTCACTAGGTGTCAGGTTCCTCCTCATGCTCCCCGGGCCCCTCCTACCCCTTCCTCTTGGGACTTGCTCCCGTTACTGTCTCTTCCAGCTTTACCCATCTCCATTTTCTTCCTCCTAACAACCGCGCTTTGCCCCTTTGGCCTGCCTGCCTTCTTTCCCAGCCAGCTACCTGCCGGCTCCCTGTACCCCTCAAGCCACCACCCATACCCTCTTCTCTAGGCTGAGTGCTGTTCCCCCATCGCCAAGCCTTGGTGATTCAGGCCTGTCCTCAGCACCTCCTCAGAACCCTCAGCTCCTGACCATCTCCGTCCTCCCTCATGCCTGCTTCTCTCCAGGCTGGGAGCTCAGCAGGGAAACGGCTCTGGGCCACATTAATAACAATAGAAATGAATGGCAGGGAAAGGAGACTTCGGAAACAGGGAGTACTCTGAGCACTTCACAGCACCCCCATTCACCAGAGCTCTGGGGTCCTATTCTCATGCCTGGAAAGTGAAGCTTAGAAAGGTTAAGTTACTGTCGAGGATTTGGAAAACCTGGCTTCAAACCCTCCAGTCTTGCTGAATCTGAACCTGCAGCTGAACGGGGCTGCGGGGGCACTGCCTGCCAGCTGTGAACTGCATCCCTCCCGGGCTCCTGCTGAGCACCTCAGCACAGAACCAGCCTGGGAGCAGCAGTCCCCTTGCACTGTTGTCTGCCTGGCTGCACTCTGCAGCATGGCCCCCTCTGCACCAGGACTTGGGTACCCCATTGGCAGAGGCTGCAGGCAGCACTGGGTGTCCAGTCTGCGGCCTGGCCCAGGGCTTAGCGTCAGGTGTTCGTTTTCCTAAAGCTAGGTTCCTGGGGAAGGCAGAGGCATCCCCCACCTGCCAAGTCTATGGAGGGCTTTCTGGGCTGGGGCACCATGCAGGAGCAGGCCATCCAGCGGTGATGGACATGCACCTGAGTGGGGGGGGGCTTTAGGGGCCCCAGGGCAGAGCTCAGCAGAGGAGGGAAGGGCCAATCTTCACCGGAGGGACCGTCAGATAGCTTCTTGGCCAGCAGCCCCGACGGAGCACGGACTGCAGAGGTGCAGAGAGCGAGGAGGGGCGAGTGCAGGGGTTGTAGCCTGCACGGCGTCCTGCTCTTGTGGAGAGGTCCCTGTCCAGTGCTCCAGTGCCCCAGCCCTGCCACTCGCTGGCCCCAAAGCCTCAGCTTTACCTGTGGGGTTGGGGATCTGTGTGACCGTGGGCAACCTTTCTCAGCCCTGGTATCGAGGGGTGTCCCGGTTGTCTGCCCCCCAACTGGAAGCCTGTCCCCAATGGACCTTGGTGGTGGAGGGGACTCCCTGTGTGCGCGTCTGTTGTCATGCGCAGGAGGTACTGCTGAGCCTTGCAGGGCAGACTTGACCCACGGACTGCCTGTTCACTTTGTACACTCCAAAGACCCGGAGAACCACACACCTTTAAGGCCTTTTGGGTGGTGCAAGCATTAATGCGCTTGCTGCTAGCTGAAGAGTTGGAAGTTCAAGTCTACCCAGGGGCACCTCAGAAGATAGGCCTGGTGATGTACATCAACTGTTGAAAACCCTGTGGAGCACAATTCTACTCTGACGGGGTCGCCATGAGCTGGGGTTAACGCTATAGCAACTTTTTTTTTTTTGAGTCAGCAAGCAAAACCTGGCTGTTGCTCCTTAAAGGCTAGGGTTTCATTGAAGGCCTGTTCATTCTCAAAATGCTTTTGGAATCTCCAAGTGCCCCAGGAAGGTGGAAAGTTTTGACATTGTAGAGCTGGGACTGCAGTTGAACTTTGGGAGGAAGTGAAAAGTTACAGGGATGCATTTAAGTGGATACTGTTCGGGCAAGGTTACCAATTTGAGGGAACCCTTTTTTGGAGTCCTGGGTAGTACAAACAGTTAAGCGTTCGACTGCTAGCTGAAAGGTTGGCAGTTCAAACCCACCCAGAGGAAGCTCGGAAGACAGACTTGGCAATCTGCTTCCAAAAAGTCACAGCTTTGAAAACCCTGTGGAGCAGTTCCACTCTGCACATGGGGTCCCCGTGAGTCAGAGTCAACTGCAACTAACAACGGTTTCGAAGAAAGGAAGTACTCCTTACAAAGGTCTGAGACAATTATTTGTTCACTCAACTGCTTTTTCCCTGTGCTCATATTTCAGCCAGGGCTTCGAAAGCATGGTTTAATAACTACCAAAATGAATTACCACCTTTTACTGAAATTTTGTCACCTCAAACAGTTTTTTAACTAGGTTTTTTTTTTTTTTTTTAAAATAAGTAGAAGCAATCTAAATGTAGAGTGCAAAGTGAAAACTATGTCTCCTGCTTCCCAGAGGCAGCCACTGTGAAGGAGCCTTCCAGAAAATATCCATACATATTCAGATGTCCTCACACAAATGGGACTCATTTTATGTAGTAGTCTACAGTTAATTATACTTAGCATATCTCAAATATTTCCAGTTGGCACATCTTGACCAGGGGTCTCTTCCTGGTTGCCCAGTCCACGTAGGGCTGCCACTAGTGACTGAACCTTGCCCTTGCACCTGGGGGGTATGTTTACAGTCCCAGGTAACAGAAAACCCAGGTGGAACTGGTTTAAACAATGAGGGGTGGTTTTTGGCTCCAGAAGCTGGAAAGTCCAGAGGTGAGGTGACTTTTTGGGTAGGTTTGATCCAAGTGGCTCAGTGACGTCTGTGAGGATCTGGTTTCTCTGCCGTCCACATGTCCTAGCTGTCTAAGGCAGAGGGACAGGCCTCACTCATGGGGGCGGCATGGTAGTGAAGCCCGAGGGAGGACCCCAACCACCTAGACCCAGTGACAGGGAGACACAAGGTCCTGTACGAGGGAGAGTATCAGGTGCTGCCAGCCATTCACTGTTAAACCTCTGAATGGATATTTTGGTAGTAAGCAGTTTTTAACTCACGAGGGCTTATAAAAATCCTACAGTACTTCCTTATTGGAGTTACTTCCTAGGAGGATTTCTAAGAAAGCACGTGTTTAAAAGGAGCCTTCCCGGGTGCTGGGCTGACATTGTAACTAGTGGGTGCTTGGGGCCGGGTGTGCCTGTTGCTGTCAGGCTGTGTGTGGCTGGTTTGTGGAGGAGGTGATACAGCCGAGTATCTGTGATGCACATGCCATGTGATCAGGGAGCCGTGCGTCTCGTTGGTGGGGAAAGGTCTTTGCCTAAGGACTTTCACCCAGGCAGCTATAGCCCTGTGCTCCCCAACAGCTTGGGGACCACAGGGACCCTGGGCAAGATGGATGAGGTAGCCATGGCACAGTGGCACACTTGGTCTTGGGAGGTGGTCAGTGGTGTGGACAGGAGCATTTCTGCATGATGTCCTCATGTGTAGGAGACGATACAAACTCAGGAGGCTCAGTTGCGCCCGAGGTCACACAGGAGGGTCTGCAGAGCCCAGGCAGCCAGGAGCCTGGCATCCTGCTGGAGCTGACTGCTGGGAGTGGCCTAGGTCCCTGCAATGGGCCTCTGGGGTCCGTACAGAGCACGCTGCCCGTTTGCTGCCCCAGCTGATGGGTGATCTCATTCTTGCAGAAGTCCAGCATCCACATGGCTGTGGTGGGCTTGAGTGTACTGCCCCGCCCTGCCCCCAGGGAGGAAGGCACAAGCTGGAGGGGAGGGAGACCAGAGGCTTTGCTCTGTGGGAGTGCGTCCCCAGGGAGACCGAGGGATGGTCTTTCTTGGGATCTTTCTTCTCTTCTGGAGTAGGAGGCTGATAACAGTAATTAAGGGGGAAAACGGAACAACCAGAACAGAAATAATGAGAAAGTTCACACATTGTGAAGATTGTAACCAATATCTCTGAACAACTTGTGTAGGAATTGTTGAATGAGAACCTAAATGCTGTATAAATGTTTGCTGAAAACACAAGAAATAAAATCTTATTTAAAAAAGAGAGAGAGAGAAGGGGCAGTTTCTTGAGACCCAGATTCCTTTGGGTCAGGATCTGTGCTGTGGTGAATAGAATACTGAAGCCTGAGTTTCACTTTGGGCTCAAACACCCTTTGTGCCTCAGTTTCTTCATCTGTCAAGTGGGGATAATGATCTTTATTTCACAAGGTTTCAGGAAGTATTAAATGAGTTAGTGTAGGTGAAAGCTTGGTGACTAAAACGTGCCGCCCACTAGCCATGTGGCCTTTGGTGTCACTTCACCTGGGGTTGTTGCAAGGATTAAATGAGATGAGGTGGGTCTTTAACACAGGTCTAGATTACTTAGTATGCAGCCAAGAATTCATAGCTAATATCCATGTTGAGGTGACGTGACTGTGGGTAGGACCGGCCCCCGCCCCCAACTGCCCGCGTTAACTGTAATACATCCGGTTCCAAGCCTGGCTGATGCGAGGCCACCTCCTTCTAGGCCCCTTTAGGAGCAAGGCTGTGAGGTCCACAGGGAGCCTCCGCGGCATTTGGGGTTGAGCATCTGCTTTTTGTGTCACGGGGCAGGGGCGGGAGGGGCTGTGGGTTGCCTGGGTTGTGGGTAGTGCCAGTGACCCGCACATCCAAGAAGAGGCCGCCCCTGGAGTGCCGGAGTGTGGAAAGCTGAGCTGGGGCTGGGCGCCAGGCCCAGGGCTCCAGCAGAGGCCCGAGGGATAGGCAGAACCATAGCCTGCCTGCGAGAGGTCTGGGGGATGGTGGGGTTGGGAATGGAAGAGGAAACAGGTGTTGCAAGACTTGGGGCGTGGCAAGCATCACCTCCAGGTAGATGATGTGCTCTGAAACCGGCCAAACAACATGTTCTGAATGGGTCAGGGCCTCCTCGAGCCCCACGCTGCCAAGGTCAGAGGACCGCAGAGGCGCAGGGAGGTGCTGCGGCTCATCCAGGGCTCAGTCCGCTGGGGGTGAGGCCAGGAGGCCGTGCCTCCGCCTGCGTGCCACCTGAGCGTGCAGGACTGGGGAGCGTGCAGGACAGGGGAGCGGGTAGGACAGGGGAGCGGGTCACCGCTGGCGGGGCTGCTCCCTGAGAGCTAGGAAGGCGGTGTGTGAGGTGGGTGTGTGCGCCTCTGAGGGAGCCAGGCGTTTGGGGAGGAAATTTTCTGAAAACTTGAGAGCACTTGAGAGGCCAGGAGCAGCAGGGTAAAACGGCGCGTTCCTGAACTCGGAGCTTTAAGACAACACGGACCCAACACCATTCACCATTCTCTCTCCTTGCCTTCCTGCCCCGCCATTTCACACTCGCTGAGGTTAAGGCATTCTGCTGCTAAGGGAAAGGTTGGAGGTTCAAGTCCACCTAGGGGCACCTTGGAAGAAAGGCCTGGTGATCTACTTTAGAAACAACACAGCTATTGAAAACCCTATGGAGCACAGTTCTACTTTGATGCACATAGGATTGTCAGGAGTCAGAGGCAACTCAAAGGCAACTGGTGCCTTTGCTGGGAAGGGTCCCCAAGGAGCCCAGGGAATCTTTGGGCCCCAGTCACTCATCTGCCAGCAGGGGGGATTCTTCACTTGTTTTCTTTTTGTTTTGTATTAAAATCAGCACAAGTGTGGTGCAATATGAGAAAAGCCAAAGTGGCCTCTGGAGGGACTGAGCTCCCTGTCACTGGCGGTATGCAAGCCCAGGCCAGACCAACTTCTGTCCAGGAGGATGTGGATGTGATTGGGTGGGTTTTACACTGGCAAGTCTTTCAGACTCTGACAATGTTCCTTCCTGTGTCTTTCATTAAAGATGATTTTCAAAAAAAGGTAAACTCGTGACTCATGCCCAGTACCCATTGCCGTCTAGTAGGTTCCAACTATAGCGACCCTGTAGGACAGAGTAGAACTGTCCCATAGGGTTTCCAAGGCTGTAATCTTTACAGAAGCAGACTGCCACATCTTTCTCCTAAGGAGCAGCTGGTGGTTCGAACTGACAACCTTTAGATTAGCAGCTGAGTGCTTAGCCACTGCACCACCAGGGCTCCTTCATGACTCATACAAGTGTTAAATGTGCGTGTGTCAAATATTTTAAGTTCTTACATAAATGAGGGAACTAGTAAGATGTCACAGCCGGTTCAAAGAAGAAATCACAATGAACCATCAATCTATGAAAACTAAAGGAATGTTGAATTTATAAATATATGCAAAAGTGGCTTTTTTTCCAGGTGGGGACCGGTTAACCTCAATCGGACATACTACAGGCACGGCTATAGGCAGGAGTTATTTTGCGCTGATAACTCTACAGCTCACAGGTGTTTGCAATAGCCCAAAGGCTGCATAAGTGGGAGGGTGTGCTCTGAACAGTGCAGTTTTCCTCTGCAGACACCCAGTCATCCTTTTTGCTTGCTGTAAGCTCCCCTACACCTCTTCTCCATCTGGTGGAGCTTGCTTTTAGAGGAAGACTCAGGTAGGAAGTCCAAAAGAGCCAATGTCTCAAGGGGAAGAGTGCCACCTGGGGCTAGGATGTCTCCCCAGGGCCCTGGGTGAGGGTCAAACACCTGGGGGCTGGGGGCCTGGGGGCCTGGGGGCCTGGGGGCTGGCTGTTCTCTCAGAAGTGAGTGGCTGGCCAGGCCCTGCTTGCTGCCAAGGTGTCAGCAAAACTGCTCTAGACTTGTCTCCCTCTCTGATCCTACAGGCACGTCAAATCACCATGTCCAAAACAGAATTTGTCTTCTCTTCCACCAGGCCCCAATCCTACCCACAACCCAACTCGCTCCTCTTTGCTGCATCCCCCGCATCTCTGCTGAGGGTGCCCCCATCCACCCAGGCAGTGAATCCAGGAATATGGGTATTCCTGTAGTCAACAGAAAGTCTTGTCACCTACTCTGAAAGTTAAGTTTGTCGTCTAACCAAGAGACCCTGAACTCCCTCGAACAACCAGCACAGGGTTTACTGTCACTCTGCCTTTCTTCTTCGGAACAGTCCCCTTGCTTTCGACAAGGCATCCAAATCTCTATTCTAGCAGAACTGCCTTTGAAGTGGATCCCACAGGGATTCCAGAAGCAGTGGGGCGGGAGGACCTAGGTGGTCTTTCTGCACTGAGGATAGCCTGCGCTGGATAGCCCCTCCTCCCACCTGGCAGTGCCCTTCTTTGACTGGCAAAAGCTGGCATTTAAATTTTCAGACTGGCCTTTTTCACTCTCCCCCCATTTCCCACCCCGAGGCTGTGCAGGGATGGAAGGCAGCAGCTGTGGCTTAGGATATGGTGGGGGAGCGTCCACTGTGGCTCATGGGGCTGCGCTGGAACAGGGCATCTAGGGCCAGAATTCCCAGGTATCTGCTACTGAAATGAACCATCAATGAGGCATCCTCATAGAAGACCCACTGGGGGCTGGGCTATGTTTGTTATGGGGCAGGGGGAGAGAACTAACACTGCTTTCTCCATTTTACACTGGACGAAACAGACTCGGACAAGGGCTCTTGTCTAGCCCAATGCAGCTGATGAGTGACAGAGCTGGGTTTAGGGCCCAGTATCCCATCCCCAAGACTGCTTTCCCTCCCACTGGTGACAGTGACTCGCAGGACACAGCAGAGGGCAGGAAGCCCAGGTGCAGGAGCACGCACTGCTGGAGCACAGAGCTGAGGCTACACAGTGCGCCAGGAAGAGACAGGGCCAGCCTTGTCCTCAACGGAAAAGTGGGGATGGTGGTGCCAGCACGGGGTGCCTGGTACTGCAAACAGTCAGCGCAGTCTACTTCTGAAAGATCACCTTATGGGGCTGTTACAATGAAACAATGCCCCCAGAAGCCTGGACAATGCTCCAAGACTTCTGGGTGTCTTGTTATTAAATATACCCCTGCAAACCAACCTCATTAGTCCCTCAAGAACGCCCCTTCTTATTTTCCCAAAGAGCTTGCTCACTTTGAAGTAACGGATGGTGTATGTTTAACCTAAAAGTTTCTTTTCCCCAAGACCTGTATCTCTGGGATTTTGTGTATTCCATGTGGCTTGTTCTTCTGCATCACTGTGTAACCGTCACAGAACCAACTGTACATTCTTTATCACTAGATTGCAAACGGCATATAAACAAAAACGCCTTGTAGTAGTCCCAGCAGTTTCTCTGGAACTGACTGCCTGTTTGCGAATGTTTCTCTGTATCTCTCTCTATCTCTTATTCTTAATGAATGGTTGATCTCTTTAACTGTCAAAGTCTTATTGTCTGCAGGAGAGCAGACTTTTGCTCAGACACGTGGGGTCACCATGAGTCCGAGTCAGCTCGACAGCATCTAGACTGGATTGGACTGAAATTCCAACACTGTTAGGACAGTGGTTCTCCAAGTGTGGTACCCAGACCAGCAGCATCAGCATCACCTGGGAGCTTATGAGAAATGCACACATTCTCTGGCCCCAGCCTGGCCTAAGGAATCAGAAAGTATGGGCACGAAGCCCAGCAATCCGCTTTTACCAGCCCTCAGGTGATTCTGATGCTCTGAAGTTCGAGAGCCACACGGGCACAGACAGGAGAGACTAACCGATGTAACGGACACCCCCTAAACTGTGTTATCAGGTGCCCTCAAGTCAGTTCTGATTCATAGTGACCCCGTGTACAATCGAACGAAACACTGCCTGGTCCTGGGCCATCCTCCCGGTCGTTACGCTTGAGCCCACTGTTGCAGCCACCGTGTCAATCCATCTCAATGGGGTCTTCCTCTTTTTCACTGACCCTCTACTTTACCAAGCATGATGTCTTTCTCCAGGGACTGATCTAAGCACAGGTTCCTCATGAGCACACTTCTGTGTTCTGGAATTCCTATTCTTCGCAATGTTATCCACAGTTTGTTAAATTGTGGTGGCTTCAAAAAATAAATACTTGTTTCTGGCTGATGTCATAATCTCTGGTGGATTAGTGGTCAGGGATGGGGGGCTGCTGTACTCCATGCAGTCTTCCAGGGACCCAGGCTCCTTCCATCTTGCAGCTCCGTGCCCTGCATGTCCTTGTGTCCTTGGAGTTGTCCCCAGTCAGCAGGTGGTTGGAGTAAAGGGGAGGCTCCAGGCCAGGATGGTGTGTACATCACTTCTGCTCACACTCCCCTGGCCAGGTCTCAGAAGCCACATCTAACTACAGAGGCTGAAGAGGGCCTGCTTCTGTGCCCAGGAGGAAGGGGAGAGGTGAGGTATTGGAAAAGGCTGCAGTCTCAGAGGGTAAATACTGTTGAAAAATAAACTCAAAGAAATTGAAACAAAAGGTTTATTCCAAGCAGTCATTCTGTTAGCCTGTCCATTAGCAAGCAAAAGCTTAGGTAATGGTGATAGGTGTGGCTTAATTGGGAGCTGCTCAGAATGAGCAAGCGTGGAAACTACCCCTCCTGTCCATTGTCCTCAAAGCACTGGGTGTGGCTCAAGCTAGTCAAACCCAGTTTACAGCCTACACGCCAAAGGAAAAAATGCAATTTGTCTTACTGCACCTGCGCGCTGTGATAACCTGTGTAGTCCATAATGTCTGTGTGAACTTCCTTGTGAGAGACGGTATAACTCCTTTGTTCCGGGAGCTTGATTTGAGGTATATACCTCCTTGCTCCTTGCCTGCGCACTTGCAATAACGCTCTTCCTCCCACCTCATGTCACCTAGATAGCCAAAGCAGCCAGAAGCTGCTTATCCATTAGCAAACAAAGCCTCAAGTGAGAGCACTGGTGTGGCTCAGCTGGGAGCTGCTCAGACCAAGTGGAACATGCCTCTGCTGTCCATTGTCTTCAAAGCGCTGGGCGTGGCTCAAGCCAGTCAAACCCAGTTTACAGCCTACACGCCAAAGAAAAAATGCAATTTGTTTTACTGTGCCTGGGGGCCATGATAACCTATGTAGTCCATAATGTTTGTATGGACTTCCTTGTGAGAGACGGTATAAAACATTCTGCCTCCCGTTGTTCAGGAAGGTTGATTTGAGGCATGTACCTCCTTGCTCCTAGTCTGCAAGCTTGCAATAAACACTCTTTCTCCCTCCTCACCTCAGGGTGTCTTTATTGACAAGAAGCCACACTGAGCAGGACCTGCTTTGGGTAGCAATTCTACATGCATGCAGGAAGATCATTTCGTTTTGATTTAGGAAATAATATTGGAGTTATTATTCCCTGTCCTTGAGCATGAAGAATGCGATCCAGCTGGAGCTGGGCCCACAAGGACTCACAAGCATGCATCAACTGGGCCCTGAGGTATAAAGACAGTAGCTAAGATAATCTTGGAAAATATCTTTTAGGGAAACTTTCACATAAAGCCGATTAAACACAACACAAAAGACTTTCTACTCTTTTTCTGTTAGCATTTAGTGAATAGAAATTTGTTGGACCAATGAAGACCCTCCTGACTCTCATTACTGAAACCTATACCAATGATTGTTAAGAAAGACAATTCAAAATGTAGGATCACAGTTTCTAGACAATCTGAAAAGGCTAAGCTTTCAATGATTTTGCCCATCTGTAATGTTAATAATATATACCAATGGCTCTGTAACTGTTCTTTGGACTCGGGCAGACATGGCTGTGGCAGCATGCTTGTCTATTTTCCCATTCTTGCCTATTCTATAATATTCTTTGGACTTGGGCAGACATGGCTCTAGCAACATGCTTATCTGCTTCCCACTTCTGCCCTTTTGAACATATGCCGAATAAAACTTTCTTTTTGCTTTACTCAACTTTGTGATGTTCTTCCGCTACAACAGTTTATGGTATAGTCACCAAGGATTCTGAAGCTACAAATCCAGTCGACCTCGAGGAGACCTGGACTGCGGAGCAGAAGCTAGCAAAGAGAGGTCCTATCTTCTGGACCCATGTGTTCCCACTCCACATCCCTTCGGCACCGATGGGGTGAGTGCTCTCGGAAAACGAGCCTTTGCTTATTCTTTTTAGTTCTCTTTCTCATGTTTCCTTAAATTTTGTTTGGCATATTTGTTTGAAAACTGGTTGTTTGATTAAGGAGAATTTTCCTTAGATTTTTGCTTGATCATTTGATTAAGAGTGGCATTTAGTTACTCTTTAAGTGAACCCAGTTTAGGCCTTGATTCGGGAGTTTGAAACATTAAAGAGGTAATTCTATTTTCAAAGAGCTTTGAGCCACTATAAGCTGCAAAATTCAGGCCTTTTTGTGGCTCAGAGAAAACCTGGAAAATAGTACTCTGCTTTGTCAAATTTGCAGAGAGGTGGCAGCTCTTGCCTGTTTTGCCAAATTCTCAGGGGGAGGTGGTAGCTCCTGACCTGTGTTATGAAATTTGAGGGAGAATTGGTAGTTCTGTACCTGTTTTCTGTTACAGTTTCTCAATAAAGAATCACAATGTTAAAACTAAAATCATCAGTAGCTTTAAAGTACTTTCCAATTGGAAGAACTAGTCTATTTAAGGTCTAAAATAAGAGACTAGGTCTCTAGCCAGCAGAATGAATTAAGTTTAAAAAGGAGGAACCAAAAGCTTGAACCTTATCACTTAACATCTTTGATAAATGAGCCTGGATTTCCCCGCTACTACTGAGACAATGGTTTGGGGTTCATATTTACAAACACTGTAAACTGAGTATACTAAAAGTAATTTGGAATTTCAGTGACCACTTGGGTTAAATGAGCTTTCATTTGTGTTGTCCGTTCTTTCCTTTAGGGAACTTTGCTTGATGTCATGGATTGAATTATGTCCCCCTAAAAACATGTGTATCAGTTTGGCTGGGCCATGATTCCAAGAATTGTTGGTTGGCCTCCATTTTGTGATTGTAATTTTGTATTAGAGGATTAGGGTGGGATTGTAACACCACCCTTACCCAGGTCACATCCCTGATCCAATGTAAAGGGAGTTTCCTTTACCTTACAAGAGATAAAAGGAAAAGGAAGCAAGTGGAGAGTTGGGGACCTCATACCATCAAGAAAGCAGTGCCAGGAGCAGAGTGTGTCCATTGGACCCGGTGTCCCCGCGCGGAGAAGCTCCTAGTCCGGGGGAACACTGAAGAGAAGAAGGCCAACAGAGAGAGAAAGCCTTCCCCTGGAGCTAACACCCTGAATTTGGACTTTTAGCCTACTTTACTGTGAGGAAATAAATTTCTCTTTGTTAAAGCCATCCACTTGGAGTATTTCTGTTACAGCAGCACTAGGTGACCAAGACACTTGATGCTTAGGCTTTGACAAGTTAATGTGAGGCTCTGACAAGTTAATAAGTTTTATCTAGAACCTGTTTTTTCCATTGAATTGAGTCAATCTTACCAAAAATTGCTATGTACACTTTAAGAAACTAGGGTCCCCATATCCTTGTTTTGTATGGTATTGTCTTGTCTGGTGAGTTTATGTGGTCTTTTGTCTCCTTTTGTTCTGAGAGCTTGCTTCTGGTGTAGAGCGTTGTGTCTAAGTTTGTCTTGTATTAGATTGGTGGCTATGGCTGAGAATTGCTGTTGTTTGTAAGACTAGTCATAGAACCTCAGTTCTTTCTTCATCCGGAAAAAACTGCATCTTGTGTCTGTCTTATAATTTAGAGTTTTAATAGCTACTTGGAGAAACTTTGATATAAGCTGGTCTATTTGAAAAGTACACGAAGATCTTTATGTTCTATACTATGTCCATCGTAAAAGTGAAACCTTTCTAAGTAACTTAAGCGAGATATTATATGAAATGTGTTTTATTTAAGGAAAAAGGATAGTTTTGTTTTAAAGTAAAAGTAGCAGTTCCAGAACAGTAAAAAAGAAATTAGATATCTTCTGTCCTTCAGAATTCCTAGGTCAACTTAAACATGTGTAAATGAATTGGGATGATGCCCCAGTCTTGCTAGCCACGAATTGTTGGATTCATTTAAAAAATTGCTAAAGAGCTTTGCTATTTACTAGGTAGGTAGATAGCCTTTCAAAATGCCTCCATCAATATAAATGTCTTCTATGAGTCAAGAGAGTGAGGGCAGGGCAAAATCAGGCCTCCCCAGCTCCCAGTCTCCAAGGTCATGTAGCTCCAGGGAAGCTTTTGAAAGACACCTTTCCGGCTAGATGGAGACTCTTTTAAGACAAAAGATAAGAAAAATTGCTGCTTTGCTATAGTTATCAGAAATTGAGTGGATCCTGATTATAGAACTGTAAACAAGTTCTCTCTGTTATAGGGGAACCCTAAGAAGTCAAACAACAGAAATCACAATGAGACATACATGAAGTGGCCTGGAAAAATGTTTCCAGCAGTAGCCAGACACTTAAGGTTATATCCATATCAATGAGTTGATCAATTGAGCAGAGACTTTGTGATTTCCAAAGCCAGTTGATAAAATCTTTAAGGGCTAAAATTAGATTGGGGAAAATAAGAGAAGTAGTAAAAGTTGAATGAAATCTTAGAAAGTTTAAATAGACTTTTCTTTCAACAACAGTTATGTTTTATGGTGTACAGGCTTAAAATAATTCCCAAGACATTTTAAGTAACTTATTGATGTTATTGAGTTAATAGATATTTGTCATAATTTAAGCTTATATACTTTGGCTTTTTATGCCACAAGAAAAAGGATAGACAGATATATATATTTAAGTCTGCTAATGAGTGTGTTTATTTTTGCCATTTAAGGGGATGCACTATAGAAGGTATGCAACAAAGACAACATTTAACAAGTTTATTGAAAAAGAAATGTATTTGATATGGTCAAGTTTTATCTGACTAAAGTTTACTGGTTTAATTTATGAGATTTTTAGCAGTTTTAATGTTAAGTAGCATATAGAACAAAGAATTGCATTTCTCTCTGTTAAAATAACAAAATGTTCTTTGATTTCTGAGTTAAAATGTTAGTTTATTTGTGTAATCTGCCTCGAAAACAAAGGTTTTGCCTCTCATTAGAATAAGGTTCCTGTCATGGATTGAATTATGTCCCCTCAAAAACATGTGTGTCAGTTTGGTTGGGCCATGTTTCCTGGTACTGTGTGATTTTCCTATATGTTGTAAATCCTGCCTCTATGATGTTAATGGGGGAGGATGGGTGGCAGTTGTGTTAGTAAGGCAGGACTCAATCTACAAGATTAGATTGTGTCTTGAGGCAATCTCTTGAGTTATAAAAGACAGAAGTAAGCAGAGAGACAGGGGGACCTCTTACCACCAAGAAAGCAGTGCCAGGAGCAGAGCATGTCCTTTGGACCCAGGGTCCCTGCACAGAGAAGCTCCTAGTCTGAGGGAGCATTGATGAGATGGCTGACAGAGACAGAAAGCCTTCCCCTGGAGCTGACACCCTGAATTTGAACTTTTAGCGTACTTTCACTGTGAAGAAATAAATTTCTCTTTGTTAAAACCCTCCACTTATGGTATTTTTGTTATAGCAGCACTAGATAACTAAGACAGAATTCGGTACCCACAGAGTGGGGTGCTGCTCTAGTAGATACCTAAAATGTGGAAGCAGTTTTGAAACTGTGAATGGATAGAGTAGTGGCAGCAACAAAGGACCAGCAGCAGCAGAGAACCTGCAACAGCAGAGAAGTGGCAGTGGCAGAGAACCTGCAACGGCAGAGAAGTGGCAGTGGCAGAGAACCAGCAATGGCAGAGGAGCGGCAGTGGCAGAGTACCAACAGCAGCAGAACCAGGAGGCCAGTGCAAGACAGTGCTGGAGCCGATCCACGGAGCAAGAGAGCTGAGTGCCTGTGTGCACGAGGCTTTCCGGTGGAGTGGGGTGCTTCCGGGCACTAACTGGTGGAGGTACTGAGCTTTGGAACGCTTGCCCTAGCAGGGCAGATGCGGGCACGAGGCCTGAGGGCCAAGAGGCCACAGAAAACAAAAGCAGAAGCTGAGGAGACAAGGGACACAAGAAGCTGAGCTGCCTCAGTCTCAAAAGGTATGGCCATGACCTCAGGGGTTTATGAGGGTGGAGCCATGGCCTCTCGTGTTTCTAAGGGTGGAGTTGCCACTCAGATGGACTGGGAGAATGGTGTGCCTAAAGCTGAGGAAGTAGAGTTGCTGTCCCTGTGGGCTTGGAAGATGGAGCTGGAGCCCAGGGCCGAGGGGCCTCCACTCAGAATCTGGAGACTGTGGCCAATACCTAGAGTCTGGAGGGCAAGGCCATTGTGTAAATTGTCTCAGAGGACAGAAGATTATTTTCAAAGCCTTGAAGGCTAATTGTAATGTGTTCTGCTGACTTGCTTGGTGCCTGTTATCCCTTCTTTCCCTCCAGTTTCTCCCATTTGTAATGGAAATGTCTAGGTTGTGCCCGTTCTGCCATTGTACCTTTGGAAGCAGATAACTTGTATTCTAGATTTCACAGATGAAGAGGAATTTTTGGATTTTGGACTTGGAGTTAAGACTTCTGTTATGTTACGATAGGGTGAATATGTTTTCTATGTTGCAAGGATGTGATTTTTTGGGGGTCAAAAGGTGGAATGTCATGGATTGAATTATGTCCCCCAAAAAATGTGTGTGTCACTTTGGTTGGCCATGATTCCTGGTACTGTGTGATTTTCCTGTATGTTGTAAATCCTCCATGATGTTAATGAGGGAGGATGAGTGGCAGCTGTGTTAGTAAGGCAGGACTCAATCTACAAGATTAGATTGTATCCTGAGGCAATCTCTTGAGATATAAAAGACAGAAGTGAGCAGAGAGACAGGGTGACCTCATACCACCAAGAAAGTAGTGCCAGGAGCAGAGCACGTCCTTTGGACCTGGGGTCCCTGTACGGAGAAGCTCCTAGTCCAGGGGAATATTGATGAGAAGGCTGACGGAGAGAGAAAGCCTTACCCTGGAGCTAACACCCTGAATTTGGACTTTTAGCCTACTTTACTGTAAAGAAATAAATTTCTCTTTGTTAAAGCCATCCACTTGTGGTATTTCTGTTACAGCAGCACTAGATAACTAAGACAGTTCCTGAGTCTGAATACTAAGCCGCATGGCTTTTAGAAAAGAAAGGTAAGATTTTTACTTTAAGATGTTTGGTTAAATAACTTAAGTATTGTTTCACAGTAACCTATAATATTATTATTTCTTTATTGCTAACTTGGTCACAACTTTATCTTTTTGAATCCAGCATCATCAAAGCCAATGGTTTGATTGGGGAATTCACATCATTTACCTATGAAGTTTTTCTTTATTACTGTCATGGTTTGAATTATGTCCCCCAAAAATGTGTGTATCTATTTGGCTAGGCCATGATTCCTGGTACTGTGTGATTTTCCTGTATGTTGTAAACCTGCCTCTGTGATGTTAATGGGGGAAGATGGGTGGCAGTTGTGTTAGTAAGGCAGGACCTGATCTACAAGATTGGATTGTGTCCTGAGGCAGTCTCTTGAGATATAAAAGACAGATGTGAGCAGTGAGACAGGGGGACCTCATACCATCAAGAAAGCAGTGCCAGGAGCAGAGCACGTCCTTTGGACTGGGGTCCCTGTGCCGAGAAGCTCCTAGTCTGGGGGAACAGTGATGAGAAGGCCGAGAGAGAAAGCCTTCCCCTGGAGCTGACACCCTGAATTTGGACTCTTAGCGTACTTTACTGTAAGGAAGTAAACTTCTCTTTGTTAAAACCATCCACTTGTGGTATTTCTGTTATGGCAGCACTGGATGACTAAGACAATTACTATTCAGGTATTTAGAGATTTGATAATCTTGGTATAGTCTTAATATATCCTGACTATATGATATTTTGTCTCAAATTATTATGTATTATATCTGAAGCTCTTTAAGAATACGGTTAATGGTTATATTTATAAACATTTTTTGTCTAAAGTTGTTTTTTGATCGATTTTATGTGACCTTAACTTTGTGCTTTTAATTAATTTCTATCAAGTGTTTTACTATTAAGAATATTATGTTTATGAATTAATCATGGCCATATTAAGTTTTGTCATCTGCAGAAAAGTTTTTACTTTGCTGATTTGCTGAAAACGTTTGACCAAAATATCTCAACAAAAAAATGGACTATATTGGACTTGCAAAAAAGACTGTGACTAGACTCAATCAAGATTTCCAGAACTCTTATGCAAAAGCTGATGATTTATCAGGCTGCAACTGATCCAGAATCAAGTGGAACACAAATAACTACAAAAGACTGAATAAACTAAAGGAAACTATGGGTTTTATATGGGAATATTGCTGACGTTTTGAGGTCCTATTTTCTGGATATAAGAAATCATTTTCCTTTCTCCTAAATTATCTAAGAGATGGGTTTAGATATTGTAACTCTTGAATTAGAAGTTCCTGTTGGTAAACTTAGCAAAGTTGTAAATATCATAACCAGGAAAGTATCTGAAATTTGAGCTATGATTTTACAAAATAGAGCAGCATTAGATCTCCTATTAGTTCTCCCAAGAAACGGTTTTGTGCCTTAATAGATAAATATTGCTATATTTATATTAATACCCAATCTGAGATTTTGCAGAATGTAGTTGCTGTTGAGGCACATGAAAAACAGTAACTAATGCTGCTTATGTATAGACAAACACCTCATGAGATTTGTTTCCTTGGTTCAAAGACCTTAGGGTCATGGTTTCATTGGTTATTTCAGACAATTGACCTAATTGGCTTAGTTTGCTGTGTGGTGCTTGGGATCTTAAAAACCAGATGGTGCCCAATTACTATTTATTGAGCATTTTTTATAAAAGATTCTATAGTGAGATCATGATCCAAAGGAGGCAACCTTGAAGGAGTTGTAATGCTCCTGGAATCCAGATTTCTGGCTTTCAAGGAGGTTAGGGTAAACTACACAGGATATTGCCTTTGGGTGTCTTTTTTAACCTTGAGCTTTGAGGAAAAAAAACTGGTTCCTGAAGCCACTTTTGAGTCAAACAATGGTCCAGATAAACTAGTAAGATCATTTTGCTCTGGGCATTGTGATTTTTTTTTTTGAAGAATTCAGTCTGTTTTAGGAACCTAAGTTCAAAGGTCAGACTGAGAGTTATGTTTAGGGTAAATCAGTAATTAGTGTAATCAGTCTTTAAGACAATGTCATATGAAATACCTGTCTAATGTTTGTAATCAAACTGTCACCCTCTTACTATACAGAAAATCATGTACCTTAAAGAAATCAGGTTCTCAGAAGAGATCGACCTCATGGCTCAGACACCATTTTGCCTTAGGTTCCATTTCTGCTTCTGAGAAAGTGACCCATGACTGTTAATAGGTAAACCATGGAGGGGCAGCTTGCCCTTGGGAAGAACACTTAGTATGTTTTAAACAGACTAACTGAAGACCTCCTACAGGAAAGGTCCATCCTGTATCATCTTGCTAATCCTGTATTCTTTAATGAAAATTTATTTGTCACATGTAAATTTTTCTATATCTTCTGTTTTTTCTAGACAAACTTTGTGTGCTCCTTTATGGATATATCTTTCTGTGTGATAGATCCAACTGTACTAATTTAGATGATCCCTTTCCAACTGATAGTGAATCTATGTGGGTGATCTCTTGTTTAGATTCTTGACGAATGCATGGACAATGCACTTTGGAAACTTTAGGATTATCTCTAGATTTCATAGTAATTATGCTAGTAAATATTGGAAAGGTAATGTTAATTTGTTGCACATTGTAAAATTAGTCAGAAGAAAACCCATCGGTCCAACACTCAGGATATGGTTGGTAGCTTTAATTCCTACTTACGGTATATTTGAAGTAGAGAAATCTTTAAGAAATTTGTCAATTGCTATGGGACAAATAGCAGACAAAGTTGCTAAGGGGTTGGAAGCACAACAGTGAGCTCTGACCTCATAAGCCAAGCTGACATGAGATAACAAAATAACCTTAGCTATTTTTTTATTAGTGCAAGAAAGTGTAGTCTGTGCTGTAGACAAGATATGCATAGAATTAGACAGCAAGCTACTTGGTTATACACTGTAATACCCTTACAAACACCAGCTTTGTTTGGTTGGTTACCATCAGGAGTAAGTACGTGGGCTAGATCACTATTGCAAGGAATAGTAATATTCTTAGTCTATATCCTGATAGTATTAGCCATAATAAAATTTATCCTCTATTGTCTTGTACACTTAAAAGGCAAAGAAGGCCTTGGGCTAAAATGTTGATGTACATTGAGTCTGCTCACTCCAGCAATATGATTGATGAGAACATCGCTCTTACTTAAGATCCTGGTGAAGAACCAGATAGTATCCAGTGGAAAACCAGCACCATGAGTTTAAAGAGCCTGCAATGGCCGCCATCCAGGAGCTTGACTAAGTCCAGGTATTGATCATCAATGTGTTATCTCCAATCTTTGATCAAAAGGAGGGAATGACTTAGGAAATAATATTGGAGTTATTATTCCCTGTCCTTGAGCATAAAGAATGTGACCCAGCTGGATCTGGGCCCACAAGGACTCACAAGGACACATCAACTGGGTCCTGAGTTATAAAGACAATAGCTAAGATAATCGTGGAAAATATCTTTTAGGGAAACTTTCACATAAAGCCAATCAAACACAACACAGAAGACTTTCTACTCTTTTTCTGTTAGCATTTAGTGAATAGAAATTTGTTGGATCAGTGAAGACCCCCCCGACTCTCGTTACTGAAACCTGTACCAATGATTGTTAAGAAAGACAATTCAAAATGCAGGATCAGAGTTTCTAGCCAATCTGAAAAGGCTAAGCTTTCAATGATTTTGCCCATTTGTAATGTTAATATATACCAATGGCTCTGTAACTGTTCTTTGAACTCAGGCAGATATGGCTGTGACAGCATGCTTGTCCGTTTTCCCATTCTTGCCCATTTAATATTCTTTGGACTTGGGCAGACATGGCTCTAGCAACATGCTTGTCCGTTTTCCCACTTTCGTCTGTTCTGTGATATTGCCTTGGACTTGGGCAAACATGGCTCTGGCAGCACGGTTGTCCACTTCCCACTTTTGTCCTTTTGAATATATGCTGAATAAAACTTTCATTTTGCTTTACTAAACTTTATGATGTTAATCCTCTAAAACAGTTTCTAAAAACAAGTGGCTCAAAGTAGGCTAGTTACAACTGTTAAAAATCAACTTATGAATTAGCTCAAAACAGTATTTGATTACTTCATAATTTAATAAACAATTTGCAAATTGGTGGAGCAAGAGTATCCCATGCATGAAGTAAAAATGAAAAAGAAGGGCTCCTGAGGGTTGGAACCTTCGGGGAAGGTTAAATTTTTTTTTTCTTAATGAATACAAGTTTTCATGGTGACCAAGTACTTAATGGTTACTTAGTTAGCATTAAAAAGTAATTCCTGAAGATTTGACCCTCCACCCACCTGCAGCCCAGAGAGCTCTTGAAATTTAAATTAAAGAAGCCAGCGTTTTTTTCTCCTGTTAATGGTTTTGTTATTGACTACCCTTTTCTAGCCAGAAAAGACAAAATTTACAGTGCTACAGAGCAGCTTCTGGTGGGGATGGGATGGGGGCGTTGGGAGGTGGTCAACACTTTTGCAGTTTGGATCAGGTTTTATTATGATTGACTTTTGGTTTTGTGGGTTAAAAAAACCCTTAATATCAAAGATGTTTGTGAGCAGGTGGTTTCCTACTATTCTTTATTGTTTGACTGGCTTCCTGGAGAGCTGCAAAGGAAGAGAGACCTGGGGCACTGCATGTCTCTCGAGGAGCCCAGCAAGGAGGAGGATGGCTGGATTCAGAGAGAATCAGGACCCTGGGGGACTTGCTAGGGGAACCAGTCCACCAGAAGGGACCTAGAGAGGACCGTACCAAGTTGGGCACCTTGTTGGTATCACCTCCTGCCCATCTCTCTGCAGCCATCCTGGGGAAGGCAATGGAGAGCAAGACAAGCCGCCATAATCAGGACTCACAGGGGGTGGTTGTTTAAACTGGAACCCGGTCAAGGTTAGGCAGAAGAGGATTCACAGGATCACAGAGCAGGAAGACCATGAGACTCAGAGATTGAGAGGAGCCAGAAGCTCCGGCTGCAGTGGCGCTCTACACCGCCAGGATGTTTTCTCCCCGCGGCTCCCTGCCTCTCTTTGTGTGCTGGCCCGCTCTCTCCCATTGCAGGCCCTACCCTCCCACTGCTGAGAGCCGGAGTGCCCGCAGCCCCAGGATCCCAATCAAAGGAGAAAAATCAGCCGATTTCTCCCAGGGCTCGTACATCCATCCTAGGCACGTCCAGGGCTCAGGATGGTTTTTTGTTTGTTTTAACCAGAATGTGTATGGAAAAGCTTGCAAGGCAGAGAAAATTAGCTACCACAGTCCACACCCCTCCCACCTAATACCTTAAAAATAATAATTTTATTTATTTTGTTTTTGTTGTTGTTGAGAATATACACGGCAAAACATCACCAATTCAAAAGTTTCTACATGTACAATTTCATGACATTGATTACATTCTTTTAGTTGCCCAACCATTCTCACCCTCCTTTTCTGAGCTGTTCCTCCCCCATTCACATAAACTCACTGCCCCCTAAGGTTCCTATCTAATCTTTCAAGTTACTGTTGTCAGTTTGACCCCATATAGATAGTTCTTAAAGGAGCATAATGCTCAAGGCAGACCTTTTTTACTAGTTAAGTTAAACTATTATTTAGTTTGATTTAGAAAGTAATACTGGAATCATTATTCCCTGTCCTTGAGCATAGAGAATGTGACCCAGCTGGAGCTCTGCTCCCAAGGACTCACAAGGACAAATCAACTGGGCCCTGAGATAAAGTTAACAGCTAGGATAGTCTTGGAAATTATCTTTTAGGGAAGAAAAATATCTTCTAGGGAATCTTTCACATAAAGCCAATCAAACAGAACGCAAAAAGACTTTTCACTCTTATCTTTTTCTATTAGAGTTTCGTGAATAGAAAATTTATTGGACCAATGAGGACCCTCTTGACTGTCATTACTGAAACTTGCACCAATGATTGTTAAGAAAGAGAATTCAAAATGTAGGATCACAGTTTCTAGCCAATCTGTGAAAAGGCAAAGCTTTCAATGGTTTTGCCAATTTCTAATGTTAATATATACTGATGACTCTGTTAACTGTTCTTTGGACTTGGGCAGACATGGCTGTGGCAGCATGCTTGTCCACTTTCCCACTCTTGCCTATTCTATAATATTCTTTGGACTTCAACAGACATGGCTCTAGCAGCATGCTTGTCCGTTTTCCCACTTTTGTCTGTTCTGTGATATTTCCTTGGACTCGGGCAGACATGGCTCTGGCAGCATGGTTGTCTGATTTCCCACTTTTGTCTCTTTGAATATATGCTGAATAAAACTTTATTTTTGCTTTACTAAACCCCGATGTTTTTCCCCTACAACAAGTTTTAAGGAAACTTCAGGGAATATTTTTGGTTTAAGGTTTAAAGATTATCTCAGGGCAATAGTTTTAGGGGTTCATCCATCCTCCATGGCTCCAGGAAGCCTGGATTCCATGATAATTTGAAATCCTGTTCTGTATTTTTCCCCTTTTGATCAGGATTCTTCTATGGAATCTTTTTTTTTTTTTTTTTTTTTTAAATAATAACCATAATTATTGTCACATAGGTCTTATTATTGTTACTTTTGGTCTTCTGGTATCTTTCTTCTCATCTTTTGTTTTATCCTTTGAATTTTTTACATTTTTAAAATTGTACTTTAGTTGAAAGTTTACAGAACAGACTAGCTTCTCATTAAACAGTACACATATTGTTTTGTGAAACTGGTTATTGTCTTAGTCATCGAGTTCTGCTGCAACAGAAATACAAGTGGATGGCTTTAACAAATAGAAATTTATTTCTTTACAGCAAAGTAGGCTGAAAGTCCAAATTCAGGGTGTCAGCTCCATGGAAAGGCTTTCTGTCTCTGTTGGCCTTCTCATCAGTGTTCCCCTGGACTAGGAGCTTCTCCGCACAGAGACCCCAGGTCCAAAGGACAAGCTCTGCTCCTGACACTGCTTTCTTGGTGGTATGAGGTCCCCCTGTTTCTCTGCTCACTTCTGTCTTTTATATCTCAAGAGATTGCCTCAGGATACAATCTAATCTTGTAGATTGAGTCCTGCCTTACTAACACAACTGCCACCCATCCTCCCCCATTAACATCACAGAGGCAGGATTTACAACATATAGGAAAATCACAATACCAGGAATCATGGCCCAGCCAAATTGATACACACATTTTTGGGGGGACATAATTCAATCCATGACAGTTATCAACCCCACAACATGTTAACACTCTCCCCTTCTCAACCTCGGGTTCCCTGTTAACAGCTTTCCTGTTTCCTCCTGCCTTCTAGTCCTTGCCCCTGGGCTGGTGTGCCCCTTTAGTCTTGTTTTGTTTTATGGGCCTGTCTAATCTTTGGCTGAGGGGTGAACCTCAGGAGTGACTTCATTACTAAGCTGAAAGCATGTCCAGGGGCCATACTCTTGAGGTATTTCCAGTCTCTGTCAGGCCAGTAAGTCTGGTCTTTTTTTGTGAGTTAGAATTTTGTTCTACATATTTCTCCAGCTCTGTCTAGGACCTTCTATTGTGATCCCTTCAGAGCATTTGGTGGTGGTAGCCAGGCACCATCTAGTTGTACTGGAATCAGTCTGGTGGAGGCTGTGGTAGTCGTGGTCCATTAGTCCTTTGGACTAATCTTTCCCTTGTGTCTTTAGTTTTCTTTATTCTCCCTTTCTCCTGATGGGGTGAGACCAGTGGATTATCTTAGATGGCCACTCACAAGTTTTTAAGACCCCAGTCGCTACTTACTAAAGAAGAATGTAGAACATTTTCTTTATAAACTATGTCATGTCAATTGAGCTAGATGTTCCCTGAAACTATAGTCCCCACAGCCTCTTCTATGGAGTCTCTGATCAAAATGTTCACTAATGGTAGCCATTCATGAAGGCAATTAGCTATACATTCCATATCCTCCTATTCCTGATTCTCCTTCTTCCTCTGTTGCTCCAGGTGAATAGACACCAATTGTTGTGACTTGGAGGACTGCTTTCAAGCTTTTAAGACCCCAGACACTATGAAACAAAACATGTTATTAGGCCACTTAACAGGGATGTCCCATGAAAGCATGACCCTAAACCTTCAAACCAAGGAATGAAGTCTCATGAGGTGTTTGGTTGTACATAAACAGCCTCAGCAGCTACTCTTTTTTTTTCTTGTCATTGTTGTAAATATGTCTATCACTCAACTTTTCCCAGTTCAACTTTTTATAGGTGTACAACTTATTGACAGCAATTATAAAAATCAGCTGTGCAACTCTACCCTTAATCAATGCAATTTTTCCATCACCATTAACCCCCCTTTTCTGCCTCCCTCCCATCCCTGGTAACCACTAATAAACTTTGGTCTCTATACATTTCACTTTTCTTTCTTTTTATATAAGTGAGGTCATACAATATTTGTCCTTTTGTGATTGACTTATTTCGCTCAGCATAAAGTCTTCAAGCTCCATCATTACTGTAGCATGTATCAAGATTTATTGCTCCTGCTGGCTGAATATTCTGTTGTGAATATGTATCACTTTTTTTTTTTTTAATCCATTTATCTGTTGATAGGCATATAGGTTGTTTTCACCTTTTGGCTGTTGAGAATAGTGCTGCAGTGAACATTGATGTCCAAGTCTCTTTTTGAGTCTCTGCTTTCAAGTCTTTTGGGAATATTCCTAGGAGTGGACTTGTTGGGCCATATGGTAGCTCTGTGTTTTTTGAAGAGCCACCACACTGTTTTCCACAATGGCTGTATCATTTTGCATTCCCACCAGCAATGGGTAAGGGTTCCAGTTTCCCCACATCCTCACTAATGTTTGTTATTTTCTGTTTTTTTTAATCTTAGCCATCCTAGTCAGTTCGTAGTACTGTGGTAGCTTGCATGTTGCTGTGATGCTGAAAACTGTATCTCCTATATTTAAAATACCAGCAGGGTCACCCAGGGTGGACAGATTTCAGTGAAATTTCCAGATTAAGACAGACTAGAAAGAAGGACCTGCATTCTACTTCTGAAAAAAAATAGCCAGTGAAAACCTTATGAATAGCAGCAGAACACTGTCTGGTATAGTGCTGGAAGATGAGCCCCTCACATTGGAAGGCACTCAAAATATGACTGGGGAACAGCTGCCTCCTCAAAGTACAGTGGACCTTAATGACATGGATGGAGTCAAGCTTTTGGGACCTTCATTTACTGATGTGACATGATTCAAAATGAGAAGAAACAGCTGCAAACATCCATTAATCAGAACATGGAATGTACAAAGTATGAATTTAGGAAAATTGAAAATTGCCAGAAATGAAATAGACCACATAAAGATTGATATCCTAGGCATTAGTGACCTGAAATGGCTGCTATTGGCCATTTTGAATCAGATAATCATATGGTCTACTATGCCAGGAATGAAAAATTGAAGAGGAATGATGTTGCGTTCATCATCGAAAAGCACATTTCAAGATCTATCCTGAAGCACAACGCTGTCAGTGATAGGATAATATCCATATGCCTACAAGGAAGACCAGTTAATACGACTATTATTCAAATTTATGCACCAACTACTAAGGTCAAAGACGAAGAAATTGAGGATTTTTACCAACTTCTGCAACCTGAAATTGATCAAACATGCAATCAAGATGCATTGATAATTACTGGTAATTGAAATGCAAAAGTTGGAAAAGAAGAAGATGTTTTTGAAGTTTTATATATATTTCTGGTTATCAGATTCTTGTTGGATATATGGTTTCTGAAGATATTCTCCAAGTTGGTGGCTTGTCTTTTCACCTTTTTGGTAAAGTCTTTCGATAATGAACATAAGTTTTTCATTTTTATGAGATCCCATTTATTTATTTTTTCTTTTGCTGTTTGTGCTTTTGTTATCATATTAGAAAATACATTGTTGAAAGCTAGGCCTGAAAACATTGCCCCTGCTTGTTCTTCTAAGAATTTTATGGTTTTCATTTACACATGCAGGTCCTTAATCTATTTTGAATTTTTTTTTTTTTTGTATGGTATGAGGCATGGATCCCGTTTCATTTTTATGCATGTGGAAATCCAGTTTTCCCAGAGCCATTTATTGAAGAGACTCTTCTTTCCCCATTGAATGGACTTAGCACCCTTGTCAAAAATCAGTTGACCATAGATATTTGGATTTATTTCTGGACGTCAATTCTATTTCATTAGTCTATGTGCCTATTGTTATACTGGTACCAGGCTGTTTTAATCAGTATGTTTTAAAATCAGGAATTGTGAGTCTTTATACTTTGTTCTTCTCCTTCAACATCGCTTTAGCTGTTCAGGGCCTCTGCTATTACATATAAAGTTGAAGACTGGTTTTCCTATTTCTGTAAAGAAGGCTATTGGAAGTTTGATTGGGATTGCATTGAATCTGTAGATTGCTTTACGGAGTATTAACATCTTAATAACATTAAGTATTCTAGTCCATGAACATGAAAGATCTTTCCACTTATTTAAACCTTATTTAATCTCTTTCAGCAATGTTTTATAGTTTTCAATGTATAACTCCTTCACATCCCTGGTTAGATTTATTCCTAGGTATTTTATTCTCTTAGATGCTATTGTAAATGGAATTGTTTCCCTAATATCCCTTTCATGCTCATTGCTGATTTTTGTTTGTTGACCTTGTACCCTGCAATTTTGCTGAATTCCTCTATTAGCTCTAGAGGTTTTCTTGTGGACTTTTTGGGATTTTCTATATACAGGATCATATCATCTGGGAATAGAGATCATTTTGCGTCTTGTTTTCCAAATTGGATAATTTTTATTTCTTTTTCTTGTCTTATTGCTCTGGCTGGGACTTCCAATACAATATTGAATACAAGTGGTGAGAGTGGGCACTTTTGTCTTGTTCCCGATTTCAAGGGGAAAGCTCTTAGTCTTTCTCCATTATGTGTAATGTTGACCGTTGGCTTGTCAAGTCTGCTCTGAATCATATTGAGGTATTTCCCTTCTATTCCAATCTTCTTTAAAGTTTTCATCAAGAAAGGGTGTTGGATTTTTTCAAATGCTTTTCTGCATTTATAGAGATGATCACATGGTTCTTTTCCTTTGTTCTCTTGATGTGGTGTATCACATTCATGATTTTCTAATGTTGAACCATCTATGCATTCCTGGGATAAATCCCACCAGGTCATGGTGTATGACTCTTTTAATATGCTGTTGGATTCTGTTCACTAGTATTTGCTGAGGATTTTTGCATCTATATTCCTAAGAGATATTGACCTGTAGTTTTCTTGTGGTGTCTTTATCTGGTTTTGGTATCAGAGTTATGTTTGTTTCATAGAATGAATTAGGCAGTATTCCTTCCTTCTCTATCTTTTGGAAGAGTTTAAACAGTATTGATGTGAATTCTTCTCTAAATGTTTGGTAGAATTCCACAGTGAAGCCATCTGGCCCAGGACTGTTCTTTATTAGAAGGTTTTTGATCACTGATTCTATCTCTTTACTTGTTATGGGTCTGTTGAGACTTTCTATTTTCTATTGAGTCAGTTTGAGGAGATCGTGTGCTTCTATGAATGTTTCCATTTCATCTAGGTTGTACAGTTAGTTGCCATACAGTTGTTCATAATATTCTGTCATAATTTTCTTCATTTCTATTGGGTCAGTTGTATTGTTCCCTCTTTCATTTTTTATTTTGGTTATTTGCATCTTTTCTCTTTGTTTCTTTGTCAGTCTAGCTAAAGGTTTGTCAGTTTTATTGATCTTCTCATAGGACCAACTTCTGGTTTTATTGATTTCTCTATTGTTTTTCTGTTTTTGATTTTTAAAATTTCTTCTCTTCTCCTTGTTATTTCCTTATTTCTAGTAGGGTTTACTTAGTTTGCTCTCTCTTTCTAGTTCCTGGAGTTGTCAAGTTAGGCTGTTACTTTGAGATCTTTCTTTTTTTTTCATGTAGGCATTTATTGCTGTAAGTTTCCCTCTGAGTACTGCCTTCGCTGCATCCCGTAAGTTTTGGTATTTTGTGCTTTCATTTTCATTTGATGCTAAGAAATTTATGATTTCTTCCTTGACCCATTGGTAGTTTAATATTGTTTTTTAATTTCCATATGTTTGTGTATTTTCCAGTTTTTTTTTTTTTTTTCTGTTATTGATTTCTAGCTTCACTCCATTGTGGTCAGAGAAAATACTTTGTATAATTTCAATCTTTTAAAGTTTATCAAGATGCTTTGTGACTTGAAATGTGGTCTATCCTGGAGAATGATCCATGTGCAATGGAGTAGAATGTATATTGTGCTGTTTTTGGGTAAAGTGTTCTATATATGTCTGTTAAGTCTAGTTGGTTTATAGAGTCATTCAAGTCCTCTGTTTCCTTGTTGATCTTCTTTCTAGATGTTCTGACCAATATTGAAAGTGGTGTATTGAAGTGTTCAATTATTATTGTAATACTATCTATTTCTTCCTTCAATTCTTTCAGTGTTTGCTTTATATATTTAGGTGCTCCTATGTTGGGTGCATATATATTTATGATTGTTAAATCTTCTTCATTATTTGACCCTTTTATCACTATATAATGTCAATATTTATCTTTTCTGACAACTTTTGTTTTAAAGTCTACTTTTTCTGATATTAACATTGCCACACCAGCTCTCTTTCAGTTATTATTTGCATGGAATATTTTTTTTTCCATCCTTTCACTTCCAACCTATTTGTGTCCTTGGGTCTAAGGTGTGTCTCTTGTAAACAGCATATAGTTGAGTCATTTTTTTTTTTAATCCATTCTGCTGCTCTCAGCCTTTAGATGGGAGCGTTTAGTCCATTTACCTTCAGTGTAATTACTGATAAGAAGTGACTTACTTCTGCCATTTTGTTATTTGTTTTTTGTGTGTCTTAAGCCTTGTTTGTCTTTGTCCTTTAGTACTGCTTCCTTTTGTGTTTTGTTGGTTTATTGTAGTGAGCCTTTTTGATTCCCTTTTTGTTTCCTTTTGTGTATTTTTTAAATATATTTTCTTAGTGGTTACCATGAATATCACATTTAACAGCTTGTATTTATAACAGAAGCCCTGGTGGCACAGTGATTAAGAACTTGGATGCTAACCAAAAGGTTGGTAGTTCAAATCCACCAGCTGCTCCTTGGAAACCCTATGGGGTGGTTCTACTCTGTCCTATAGGGTCTCTATGAGTTGGAATTGACTCTACGGCAGTGGATTTTAGTTTTGGTTTTAGGGTTGCTGTGAGTTGGAATCTACTCACCAGCAACTGGTTTGGTTTGGTCTGGTTTTAGGGTAAGTTAGTACCAACTTAACTTCAATAATATACAAGAAATTCTATATACCATTCCTCTCCCCACCTCTTATTGTTATCACTAATTATGTCTTTATATTTCATGTGCCCTGTAACATAATTTTATCTTTGCCTTTTATATATTTGTTATTAAAACACATGAATGATAAAACATTTAGAATTACCAAGTGTGAATACCTTATTAGTAGCCCTTATACTTGTCCATGCATTTCCCTTTATTAGGGATCTTCCTTTTTATTTATTGGTTTGAAGTGGTTTCTAGTGTCTTTTCCTTTCCAGCTACAGAACTCTTATTAGCATTTTTTGTAGGGCTGGTGTGGTGGATATGAACTCGATCAGCTTCTGTTTGTCTGGGAAAGTTTTAATTTCACCTTCATTCTTGAAGTATATTTTCACTGGGTATAACATTCTTGGTTGACAGTTTTTTTCTTTCAGTACTTTAAATATATCATTCCATTGTCTTCTGGCGCCAATGTTTCTGAGGAAAATCACCACTTAATTTTATTGAGGATCCTTTGTATGTGACTGCTTCTGTCTCACTGTTTTCACATTCTCTCTTTATATTTAATTTTTGAGAGCCTAACATGATGTGTCTTGGTATAGATCTCTTTGGGTTTATCTTGCTTGGGGTTCTTTGAAATTCTTGGATTTTCAGATTCATGTACTTCATTAGATTGGGGAAATTTTCTCTCATTATTCCTTCAAATATTCTTTCTGTCCATTTCTCTCTCTCATTTCCTTCTGGAATTCCCATGATGTGTATATTAGGTATCTTGTTATTGTCCCATTTCATTAAACTGTGCTCAGCCTTCTTGAGCCTCAGTTCTTGTTCCTCTTCAGTGTCTGTAATTTTAACTATCTTAGTCTCTACATAACTGATTCTTTTGCCTGAATAAATATTTTGGTAAGTCCTTCTATTGTGTTTCTCATTTCAGTTATTGCCCCTTTCAATTGCAATATCTTTTTTAGATCCTCATTTTGTTCTTGCATTGTTTTCTTTATTTCTTTTACAGTTTTGTTTTGTTTCCCCTTAGGCCTTTAATTATGTTTAATGTTTTTGCATTATATTCTTCCATTTTTTTCTTTATTTGATCATCCCTAGATGTGCTTTCATTCCCTTTGGCATGTTCATTTGGTTGGACCATTGTTTCCTGGTTCTTTGTGTGGCTTGTGATTTTTTGTTGGGGCATTGGAATTTCTGAGGGTGTTAACTTTCTCAATTTTCCACAGTATTTAGTGTTTTTGCCCACACTACTCTGTGGAAGAAACTCATAGGTAGACAGAGACTTTGGCCCTTGCTTACCGTTTCTTCTCCCTCTCTGTTAGAGCTCCTTCTTCCTCCCTGGTTTAATTGGGATTCAAAAGTTCGAGATCTCATTCTTCTACTTTTAATCTCTCCTAAACACACCAGAGAACGTGCTGTGGTCAGTCTACCGGTAAGCACTGTCACTCTGGTGAGATACTGTGTACTAATCAATCTGTCCACCACGGGGAAAGTCCCCTCTCTCTAGTTATTGCTCCCTTCCCTTCTCTGTTCCTGCAATCACGTTTTTAGTCAGAAACCCACAATCAGTGAGCCCCTTTTGGGGCTGAATATTACTTTCTGGTTTTGTCTGAGGTTTCTTTCCCTGCTCTCTGGGGACTGCTTATATCTAAGCTGCTACTCAGGGAAAGCACAGGCAGACTTCCCTCCATTTCAGCAGGAGGAGGGGTTGGTGCTCCCCAGAAGGCTGAGAGATCTGTCTTGTTGGTTTCAGAGCCCAGTGGCCCTGTTGTGGTTGGGTGAGCAGTCTCCACTTAGGTGACTCACCCCTGACTCCACTGTAGGGAACCTTCTGTAGGAGTTCATATCAATCCAGCATCTGACAGTTACCAGTTGGGGAGGGGTTAGTCACACTCCCAGTGGACCTCCAGGGAGGTCTGCCTTGTTGCTATCAGTTCAGCTGCTGTGAACTTGGGAAGTGGCCCTAGAAAAGAGCCTGTTTCCCTAGCCACCACTCCCCCTCCCTGTACAAAGAGACATCACTCCAAGCTTCTGCTCTAAAATCAACAAGGCAGAACTTTCTTGGGGTCCCATACTGTGGGTGTAGCTTCTACTCAAGATGCCTCTTCCTAGCACACAGCAGCCACAGTCGGCAGTCCTCACTGCCAACAGGAGGGGAAAGCAGACAGACCCAAGCTGATTCCCAGGGAGGTCTGTCCTTTTTCAGAGGCCTGAACTATGGAGTATGTAGGGAGGCAGGTAGAGTGCTGACTATGGAAGCAGACTCCACTCCAGGGGACTTCTGTAGCCGTTTGCAACAGCGGCAACCAACAGTTACCAGGTGGAAGAGATGGTGTCACTCTCCAGTCAGATCCCTACAGTAGTCTGCCTTGTTGCTATTGATATCCCCCTGGTAGATTGTTGGCTGTGAATGCAACCTCTGCCCAAGATGCCTGATTCCTAGCACACAGCAGCCTCAGACAGCAGTCCTCAGTGCCAATTGGAAGTGAGAGAAGAGTAATTCAAATTGACTCCCAGGGAAGTTTGTCCAGTTGGTTTTAGAGGCCTGAGGTATGGGGTAGAGTGCTGTCTGTGGGAACAGATTCCATTCCAGGGGCCTTCTGTAACAATTCACTGCAGGCTTGTAGGTAACAGTGTCTGGTTGGGTGAGGGGTTGTCATGCTCCAAACGGATCCCCAGGGAAGTCTGTCTTCTTGCTATCAGAGCTCCCCCATAGTATGTTGGCTGTGGGTGTAGCCTTCACTCAAGATGTCTGCTTCCTGCTACACAGCAGCCTTAGTTGGCAGTCCTCAGTGACGACCTAAAGGGGGAGCAGGCAGCCCCAAAATGACTCCCTAGGAGGTCTGTCCTGTTGGTTGCAAAAATTTGAGCTACGGGATGTGCAGCAAGGCAGGAAGAGTGTTGACCATGAGAGCAGACTCCAATGCAGGGAGCCTTCTATAGCAATTCACAGTAGACTTGTAGCTGACAGTGTCCAGGTTGAGGAGGTGCTGGCACACTCCAAACGGACCCCCAGGAAGCTCTGCCTTGTTGATTTTAGAGCAGAAGCTTGGAGTGATGTCTCTTTGTACAGGGAGGGGGTGTAGTGATTAGGGAAATAGGCTCTCTTCTAGGGCCACTTCTCAAGTTCCCAGCAGCTGGCAGCCCGTGTGGCTCAGGGGAGGGACAGGGACGGTGGAAGAAGTGATTTTCCTACCATACGCAACTCCTTGTTCATTCGTTGATTCTTGCCTTTTTGCAGTTCTCCACTGCTTTCCTCTGCTTTCCGATTCAGAGTCCCTTAAAGCTGAGTGTGGTTTCCTTGTATTTTTTGTTATATTTGTGGAGAAGGGTTGGATTAATAGTATGTTTATGCTGCCATCTTCCCAGAATCCCCTAATACACTTCTTGATTCACCAGGTGAGACTAAGGAACAGGAAACACCTACTGTGTGTCTGGCCGCCTCTGACATGCCTTTTCCATTTGATGTGGACAGAAGTCCTGTGGAGCACCCTGATTATTTCCCAGGGTACAGACAGGGAAAGAGGAGAACTATCTTGGAGGTCTCCGGGCCAGCTGGTAAGATCAGGTACAAGTGTGATGTGGTCTGGCTGGCTGCAATCCCCCCAGCCTCCGCTATGTTATCATAACTGTGTGTGTGTGTGTGTGTGTGTGTGTGTGTGTGTGTGTGTGTTTGTGTATAACTGTTTTTTTGGTTTACAGATGTCAGCAAGGGTTGCCCTCACCCTTTAGAGATACTCAGATCCCACCGATTCCATGGTGTGGAAAGCCCCAAGTCCTCCCCACAATCTCGGCTAATTCCTGGAGGCTTATGATCCCTGGATAGTGCAAACGGTGAATGTAGTTGCTGCTAACTGAAAGGCTGGAAGTTTGAGTCTACCCAGAGGCACCTCAGAAGAAAGGCATGGCAATCTACTTCTGAAAAACCAGCCATTTCAAGCTGTATGGGGGACGATTCTACTCTGACATGCATGGGGGTGTCATTAATAGGGTTTTACTCAATGACAACTGGTCATGCTCCCAGGAGCCCTTGTTCCTCCAACTCCCATACCCTTTCATGGTATGTTTTGCCCTGCGTCTATCTTGGTAGAACTGGATAAAATTCTTCTTCTTTTAAATAATATTGTGTTTTTGGTGAGGGTTTACACAGCAGTTTAAGTTCTCATTCAACAATTTCTACACAAATTGTTTATGACATTGGTTAAATTCTCCACAATTAGTGAACATTCTCAATATTTCTGGTCTGCTTGTTTCATTTCCATTAATCTAGTTTCCCTGCCCCCTTACATTCTTATATTTGTTTTAAAGTAATTGTTGACCATTTGATCTGATAGAGGAGCACAGTACTCACGGGGGGTATTTTTTATTTTGTTTGTTAACCTGTTATTTAGCTAAAAGATGACCTCAGGCACTAGTTTTGGTTCAAGGTTTAAAGAGTATGTCAGGACAATATCCTTGGGGAGTCCTCCAGTCTCAATAGGGCCAGTAAGTCTTTTTTTCCCCCTAAAGAATTTTAAGTTCTGTTCCACATTTTTATCCTGTTCTATCAGCATCCATCTATAGTGGCCTGATCAGAAAGGTCAGTCATGATAGCTGGGCACCATCTAGCTCTTCTGGTCTCAGGGTAGATGAGGCTGTGGTTTGTATAGGCTACTAGTCTTGTAGACTAGTTTCTTCTTTGAGTCTTTGGTTTCCTTTCTCTTTCACTGCAGACAAGTAGATACCAATAGTTGTATCTTAGATGGCTGCTCACAAGATTTTAAGACTTTAGACACTACTTGGAGCCTTGGTGGCACAGTAGTTAAAAACTCAGCTGCTAACCAAAAGATTTGCAGTTAGAATCCACCAGAGGTTCCTTGGAAACCCTATGGGACAGTTCTACTCTGTCCTATAGGGTCACTATCAGTCAGAATCGACTCAGTGGTAACAGGTTTGTTTTTTGGTTTAGACACTACTTACCAAATTAGGCTGTAGAACATAAACTTTATGAACAATACTGTGCCAATTGACTGAGATGTTCCACAAGACTATGGTCCTAATCCTTCAAACCCAGAAATCCTATCCCAAGAGGTGTTTGTTTATGTGTAAGAAGTATCCACAACTGTTCCTTCTGTGTGTTTTATTATATATTTGAATGCATGTGCATTCAGTCACATCCATGCACATATATATATCACGTATATAGATCCACATACATATGCATATACCTATGCATACACACATACACTTACATGTACATACCTATACACACATATGTCCACATACTACATGCATGTCTGTATATTTTTTTATTGTTATTGTTGTTTCAAAATTATATATGCCATAGCAATTACCAAAGGTCCTTTTTTCTTGTCTATGTTTTAGTGATATCATTTACTTTCATCAAGCTGTGGACATTCAGTGTTACCTTTCCCATCACCAAAAATAACATGTCCCTCCTGTCTAGAGATTAAATCCTTCCCCCCACCCCACCCCCGATCCTTGGTAACCACTAATGAACATTAGTTTCTGTACATTTGCCTGTTCATGTCATTTCATAAAAATAAAAACATAGAATATTTGTTTTTTTGTGGTTGACTTATTTTGCTCTACATAATATCCTCCAGCTTCATCCATGTTCCAAGATGTTTCAGAAACTCATTTTTCTTTATCACTCAAGATAATATTCTTAAAAAAAATAGATCTACTCACAGTGAGCATTTTGTGAGCTAAATAATTTTGATGATGGTTTGGGGCAGGGTGGTCCACAGCCTCTTGCCATATGGCTGTCTCTCTCTCTCCTGCCCCTACCCTCTCTGCTGCTTTGAGATTTTATCCTGTGTTATATGGGGCAATACTGTTTGCCCCAGCCTCGCCTCCTAAATATGCATATCCAGACCTAGCAAGGTGTTAAGAAGATCAGGGACCCTGCCTTTCAATAGGACCTACTTACTCTCTTTAGGAAGGTTAAAAATTCTTTTTCCTGTGGGAAGTGGTTTTAATTTTCCTGGAATCCAGATTTCTTGGGTCCATGGAATTGGGGTGACCCATCCAGGCCATTTTCCCTTAGATGTCCTTTTGAACCTTGAGCCTTGAAGAAACTGGACTCCTAAGTCAAAGAGTAGTCTTGCTAATTAGTAACTCCTTTTACCTTAGGTATTGCACTCTTTTGAAAAATTCAGTCAGTTTCAGGAAGTAGAAATTCCAGGGTCAGACTGGAAGCTGCGTTTTAGGGTAAATTGTTATTATAAAAACATTGTTCTGCCCCATTTCCATGGCAGTGTTGATGGGATGGGGTATAAGAGTCTTTGGAGATTTTCTCATCTTTAGAACTCTCATCTGACTTCCAGACCAGACGGTCCCTGGTTCATGAACTGAAAAATAAAGCTAATGAGTTCATATGCAAATTTAATATTGTGAAAGTTTTATTTTTAACTGCTTTGGTGATGAGGATGAGATATGTAATAGACTTCTGATGAATTTTTGGATACCTTGAGAAATACAGAGGTGATGTCCATTGAACCCTTTTGAGTTCTCTTTCTTGTCGTTTCCAAAAAAATACTGGTGAGTCATTCTCAGATCTGAGATCCACACATTTATGTTGAAGCTCTCTGAATTCATTAACTTTCAAGTCCAAGTGTCAGTGGGCTAATTTACAGAAGTGGTACTTAACTCTGACCTCAGAGTAGGCCACAGTTGCATTTTTTGATTCTGTTGGTTTGTTGCATGCATTTGAGGTATGACAGACAAGTTTATCTGTAAATTAAGTATGAGGACCTCAAACTCTAAGGGAATGAATGTTCCACTTTCTGGTACCAGTGCTTACTCAATGTTTACAATTTACAAGCCTGGAAGTTATGCCTTCTCACAAAAATGGCAAAATAAAAAATTTAGAATTACAATTGCTATTACGGGGAACTTTTCAATTAGATAAACTAGTTCATTTGTGAAGAGCATTGGAGAAAAAAAAGTACCCAAATTAAACGAAGAGAATGGGCTGCTTATTTTAATTGGTATGCTGAATCCTCAGAGAGGTCTCAAGACTCCAAAATAGCTTCATTAAAGACTTGTTGCAAACAACAAATGAAAGGCTAAAAACTCAGGAAGCTTCAAAGACTATTGACTGCAGTAAACATGTGACTGATGCAACTCCACCCCCTTAGCTCCTCTTTAACTGTCTTTCCCTAAATATTCTTTTTCTGCCCTTTATCACAAATACCTTTTTATCATGCCTTTTACAGTTAAGCAACTGCCCTTTAAAATAAGACCACTAAAAGATGAGTTCTACTCTTTGCAAGTCACCTATACTCCCTAGTCCACACATGAGTTAAGATCTATTATTAAGTAATTTCCCAAACCTAGAGAAGATCCCCAAAAATTTTATGAAGGATTTAGAATTTTAATTGTTGCATACAGACTTGGCTTGCCAGATCTGTTCAGCTAGTACCCATGTTAGTAAGGCCAGGGGACATGCAAAAATGGATTCAAGAAGCAGAATAGAATAAGTTAGAGGAAGATATTAGGGATTCTCAGTTCCTTAGGTCTGCAAATACCCCAAATAGAGCCCACCAAACAGCAGATGACATTTTAAAGGCCATAACTAGGGTGTTCACTGCCAGGACAGATTGATCAATTATACAAAATGGCAAACAAAGAACAGATGAATCAGTCATGCATGCATCTTACGGCCCATTTAGAAGCTTTTTTCCCTAGAAATTCTGGAATCAAAATAATAGATGAGGCCATCCAGCTTGCTTTAACAGCATTATATATAAATGGCCTATCACTTATATTGGTGGGCTAATTAAAAGATAAAAGGTAGGATGGAGGCCACAGGGTTGCCTGAGCTCACAGCAAAGGTTGAGCATTTTGAGGGAACTTTAGAGCAAGACAAAAAATGAAAAGCTACCAAATTGATGGGTTTGCAATTACAACAACTACAGGGACAGAGATCCTGGGAAACTAATAAACCCCATCTGTTCCAAAATAAAAAATTTAGGGGGTCACAACAAAAGCACTGGGATAGAGGCTGGTGTCTTATTGGTAATCAGCTAGGCCAAGAGATTCCAGCAGAGGCTCCAATGCCCAAATTTGAGCCCTCACATGAGGGTAATCAAAGATTTCTCAAATTTTGACAGGACTCCGAGGAACCCTTCAGTAAACTACTACCAGTTATCCCCTTATCTAAACAAGGAGAGCTTGAACTTAAAATGAATGGCAAACCTTGTAAAGTTTTAATAGATACTGGAGAATGTTATGGAAACTCCAAGCATTTCTAACCTCTACCTGTGCCCCCATAAAAAATGGACAACAGGTTAATGAATGCAGTGCAATGAATTACTTAATACAACGCTTCTAGCCGTAGTCTTTATGACTCACACACAATGACTGAGTGGGACCATGCAAATAAAGTTTATGGCACTCTAATGAGGGGACTGGTCTGTTTTGCCATCTTGCTAGGCTTAAAATGAGCCATCCCAGAGATGAGAAGAGAGAATATCACCACCACCAAAAAAGAAGAGCCAGGAGTGGAGCATGTCCTTTGGATTCAGGGTCCTTGTGCTGAGAAGCTCCTGGAACCAGCAGACCAGAGAGAGAGAGCTGTAACACTGTGATGGTTAAGATTGTGTGTCAACTTGACTGGGCCATGATTTTCAGTGTTTTGGCAGTGGTATAATGTTGTGATCACTTTCCTGTTGAAATCTGATATGTGATCACCCCCATGATGGAATCTGACGAGTGGTACCGGGGGGGGGGGGGGGGGACCGTGGTGGCTCACTGCCCCTCAGCCTTCATCTCCCCACCCTCCTCCACCTACTTCTTTCCTGCTCACCTTGCTGGGGCTTTTGCTTGTTCTGGATCTTGCAGCTGGCTACCATTTGTCTGGCCTCCAGTTCTTGGGATTTGGGCTAGCAGCTTGCCAGCGGTCTTGCCTGATGATCATTGATCTTCACAACCTGTAGCAGCACTGCTCTCTGGCCTGCTGATATTGGGTTTGCCAGCCCCTGCAGCTAAGTAAATTAGGAGGATTTTCTTTCCTGCCTCACGGACTTGGAACTTACAGCCTCTAAAAACCATGTGAGCCATTTCCTTGATATAAGTCTCTCTCTCTCTCTCTGTATATATATGCTTTTCTGGTTTTGCTTCTCTAGACAACCCAGCCTAAGACAAACATCGAAGACAACAAGAAGTGGTGGCAGAGAAATGGCAGTAGCAGAGGCAGGAGACCAACAAGAGACCAGCAGGAGATGGTGCAGTAGGCTTCCTGGCCCACAAAGCAAGAAAGCTGAGCATCTTTGGGCAAGAGGCTTACTGGTGGAGTAGGCTGCCTCTGGGCACTTATTGACGGAGCTAAAAGAGCTTTATAATACTTGTCTGAGCAGGGCAGAGGCCGGGCTGAGGGGCTGAGGAGCCAAGGGCCAGGAAGAGACCTCACTGAAGGCACTACTGAAAAAAGACTGTCCTGATAGGAAGAACTGTATCTTGAGCATTCCTGAACCTGAATTGTAACCAGTTACTTCCCTAATAAACCCCCTAATTGTAAGTATTTTCTGTGAGTTCAGTGTGGCCATTGCAATGAATTATCGAACTCAGCAGAGAAGTAGAGGGATGGATGATGTCAGAATTGATAAAAAGGGGTGTCAAGGGAAGGTATGTCTGACCTCTGCCTCACAGCAATCAGTCTTGGGCTGTTGATGTTGATTCTTCTTTTCCTTTGTGAAGTTAGAGGAGATCAGACGCCTCCACCACGTCACTTTTACAGTATGACCTTCTTTCTACCATTTTACTCCCTTCTAGAATCACTGTACTAAAGATAGAGGCTCACACTAGACACTCTGAACCCAAATATCAAGGAAATGCACTGGCTGACTTCCATGCAAAGGAATTGAGCACTGAATCCCCTGCACCAATATTTTACTTGAATGGGTGCTTAACAACCACAATGTAGATAGCCCACTGCATTCTTAAATGCCAGATCTTGCCTTTTGCAGTCTGAAAAATTTGGGCATAAAACAAAAGGCTGCTTCAGACTCTGAAAAGAGCTACTGGACCCACAATGGATGTAAATTTAATCCAAATTCTGGGTTCTGGGAAAGCCTTAAAAGGACATTTACTTCAAACTTTACACTCAATTGCTTATCCTGGCATTGTTAAAATGACCCAAACAATGAATAGATATTGGTGGGGGAATTTCCAAAAAACAGCCCATGCAGTTTAAAATCAATGTTTAACTTGTTTCACTCATAACCCAGGAAAACCTATTCCAATTGCTCGGGGATTTTCACTCCCCTCTTTGGGTTCTTTTGAACATTTGCAATTAGATTTTATCCAACTTCCCTCAAACAAGTCCTACCACTAGGTTTTAGTTATTGTTTGCAAATTTTCTGAATGGGCTGAAGGCTTTCCATGTCAAAAGGCCAGTGCTCTTACTGTGGCAAAAAAAACCCTTAGAAAATGTTTTTCCTACCTGGGGAATTCCAGTCACCATTTCTAGTGACTGCACAGGCGTATGGACATTGACCAAGATTTTGCATACTGATTGGCATTATCATTGCCCATACCATCCTCGATCACCTGGCAAGGTTGAAAGGACCAATTGAATTCTTAAATGAAAACTTTTCAAATCATTGAAATTTCCTGACCTAAAGTCCTTCTATTGTCCCTCATGGCCATTAATAGTACTCCTTTTGGAAAATGTAAACTGTCCCCCTGTGAAATTGTGGCTGGAAGAGCTGTGTCTTCAGGCATCATGCCATCACTTGACCCAACTTTGCCATACCCTGAAATGACTCAATATTGTAAGGCTCTGAAGCAATATGCCAAAAGTTATTCTCAACAAGTCAAAGAGGATTTTGGGACCAAGTTCACTGCCACCTATCTCCAGGTGATTGGGTATTCAGGAAACAACATCAATGCAAAATTGCCCTCAAACCTCATTGTAAAGGCCCTTACCAAGTACTGCTAACCACCAACACCGCAGCCAAATTATAAGGCATCGAATTGTGGGTACTCATTTCCCAACTAAAACTTTCCCCACCTGTCTCTTGGCTGTGTCTGTCCATTGGAGACTTAAAAATCAAACTAACCAGCAGGAGAAGTTGCTGATGTCATGAGGTAGACAATTTCTGCCCTCATCCCTAAGATCATAGATCAGGAACCTACAGACTTTCTTTCCCATTCTCACTCTTACTTTTCTTACAGCACCCTTGTGCTGCCCATTTTTCACCATGAAGACCCCGGTCTTTCTCTCGTTTTTATCCTTTGCCCTGACATAGAAAGATAACTGTCTTGTTTGTAACTTCCAGGCCATTACAAGAGGGGGAAACCTCACCAGCTGCTGGATTTGTCACTATAAGCCCAATTCTCTTCATGACTCCTGAGACCCATTGGCCTTTCCCATAACTAAGTTTTCCAGAGTTCCCAATGCCACTATAGACAGCAACAAGACCACTACTTCAGAAAACCAAACCCATTGCCATGGAATCAAAAAGAAATTAGAGACCTAAATAAATGGAAGGACATTCCGTATTTGTGGATTGAAAGCCTTAGTATAGTTAAGATGGCAATACTATCCAAAGCAATCTATAAATTCAATGCAATCTCCATCAAAATTCCAACAGTCTTGGATTCCTATACACCAGTAAGGAGAACGATGAAAAGGAAATCAGGAAAACAATACCATTTTCAATAGCCCCTAAAAAGATAAAATACTTAGGAATAAATCTGACCAGGGATGTAAAAGACCTATACAAAGAAAATTACAAAACACTGCTGCAAGAAACCCAAAGGGATCTACATAAATGGAAAAACATAGCATGCTCATGGATAGGCAGACTCAACATTGTGAAAATGTCAATTCTACCCAAAGAAATTTACAAATACAATGCACTCCCGATCCAAATGCCAACAACATTCTTCAAAGAGATGGAAAAAGTAATCATTAACTTTATATGGAAAAGGAAGAAGCCTCGAATAAGTAAAGCACTACAGAAGAAGAAGAAGAAGGAAGTTGGAGGACTCACACTACCTGACTTCAGAACCTACTATACAGCTACAGTAGTCAAAACAGCCCGGTACTTGTACAAAGACAGATACATTGACCAATGGGACAGAATTGAGAACCCAGATGTAAATCCATCCACTTACGGTCACCTGATCTTCGACAAGGGCCCAAAGTCCATCAAATGGGGAAAAGACGGTCTTTTTAACAAATAGTGCTGGCAAAACTGGATATTGATCTGCAAAAAAATGAAACAGGACCCATACCTCACGCTGTATACAAAAACCACTTCAAAATGGATCAAAGACCTGAATATAAAGCCTAAAACTATAAAGTTCATAGAAGAAAAAATAGGACCAATACTTCAGGCCTTAATACATGGCATTAACAGGATACAAACCATAACCATCAATGCACAAACCCCAACAGATAAGCTAGATAACTGGGATCTTCTAAAAATCAAACACCAATGCTCTTCAAAAGACTTCACCAAAAGAGTCAAAAGAGAACCTACAGACTGGGAAAAAATTTTTGGACAGTACAAGTCAGACAAAGGTCTAATCTCCATAATCTACAAGAAAATCCAACACCTCTACAACAAAAAGATAAATAATCCTATGAAAAAATGGGCAAAGGAAATGAACAGACACTTCACCAAAGAAGACATTCAAACGGCCAACAGACACATAAGGAAATGCTCGCCATCACTAGCCATTAGAGAAATGCAAATTAAAACCACAATGAGATACCATCTCACTCCGGCATTACTGGCATGAATCAAAAACACTGGAAATAACAAATATTGGAGGGGCTGCGGGGAGATGGGAACTCTTATGCACTGCTGGTGGGAATGCAAAATGATACAACCATTTTGGAAAATGATATGGTGCTTCCTCAGAAAGCTAGAAATAGACATACCATTGGATCCAGCAATCCCACTCCTAGGAATATATCCTAGAGAAATAAGAGTCGTCACTTGAATAGACATATGCACACCTATGTTCATGGCAGCTTTGTTCACAATAGCAAACGATGGAAACAACCTTGATGCCCATCAACAGATGAATGGATAAACAAACTATGGTACCTACACACAATGGAGTACTATGCAATGAGAAAGAACAACAATGAATCTGTGAAGCATCTCATAACGTGGATGAAACTGGAGGACATTATGTTCAGTGAGATAAATCAATCACAAAAGGACAAATATTGTATGAGACCTCTATTGTAAAAACCCATGAAAAAGTTCACACACAAAATGTAACAATCTTTGTTGGTTACCAGGGATGGGAGGGGTGGGGGGGGTAATACTAAATAGGCAATAGATAAGTGGCATTTTGGGTGACGGGTGAGACAGTACACAATACAGGAGAAACTAGCACAACTTGTACAAGGAAAGGTCATGGAAGCCCCATAGACACATCCAAACTCCCTGAGGGACTGAATTGCCGGACGGAGGGCTGTGGGGACCATGGTCTCAGGGAACATCTAGCTCAATTGACATGAGACAGCTTATAAAGACAATGCTCTACATTCCACCTTGGTGAGTAGTGTCTGGGGTCTTAAAAGCCTGTGAGCGGCCATCTAAGATACTCCACTGGTCTCATCCCTTCGGGAGCAAGGGAGAATGAAGAGAACAGGATACAAGGAAAAGATTAGTCCGAAGGACTAATGGACCACAGCTACCAAGGCCTCCACCAGACTGAGTCCAGTACAGCTAGATGGTGCCCAGCTACCACCACTGACTGCTCTGACCAGGATCACAACAGAGGGCTCTGGACAGAGCTGGAGAAGGATGTAAAGCATAGTTCTAATTCACAAAAAAAAAAAAAAGACCAGATTTACTGGCCTAAAGGAGACTGGAGAAACCTCAAGAGTATGGCCCCCAGACACCCTTTTAGCTCAGTGGTGAAGCTACCTCCGAGGTTCACTGTTCAGCCTGGGAGTGGACAGTCCTGTAAAACCAAATGAGACTAACGAGGTACAGGAGTCCAGAGACAAGGGCCAGAAGGCAGAAGGGGACAAGGAAGCTGGTGATAGGGAACCCAAGGTTGAGTAAGGATATTGTTGATGTGTTGTGAGATTGTTAACCATTGTCATAGGGCAACATCTGTAGTAACTGTTAAATGAGAAACTATTTTGCTCTGTAAGCCTTCATCTTAAGTGAGAATAACAGCACAACTGGAAGAGCGTAGTCAATGTCACTGAACTGTCCATGTAGAAATTTTTGAAACGGTGTATCTTTGGCTATGTGTATTTTCACCAAAAAAAAAAAAAAAAGGTTGAGAAGTTAGAGGGTTAATATGTTGTGGGGTTGTTAACCAATGTCATAAAACAACATGTGTACTACTGTTCCATGAGAAACTATTTGTTCTGTAAACCTTCACCTGAAGTACAATAAAATATAAAAAAAAGAAAAAAAAGATTCCAACAGTCTCTTTGCATAAATGAAAAAAGCCAATCCTCGATTTATATGGGAGGGCAAGGGACCCCAAATAGCTAATGTAATCTTGAAGAAGAACAAAGTAGGAGGACTCACACTACTTGATTTCAAAACACACTATAAAGCCACAGTAATTAAAACAATCTGGTACAGGTATAATAATAGACATATACTCCAATGGAATAGAAATGAGAGTCCAGAAATAAATCCATATATCTATGATCAACTCATTTTTGATAAGGTGCTAATATAATGAGGAAGGAAGAGTCTCTTCAATAAATGATGCTGGGAAAATTGGATTTTCACATGCAGAAGAATGAATCAGTATCCATGCCTCACACCACACACAAAAACAAATTCAAAATGGATCAAGGACTTAAATGTAAAAACTAAAATCATAAAATTCTTTTTATTTTATTGTGCTTTAAGTAAAAGTTTACAGTTCAAGTCAGTTTCTCATTCAACAATTTATACATGCATTTCTATATGACCCTAGCTGCTCTCCCTATACTGTGACGGCACACTCCTCCATTCCACCCCAGATTTCCTGTTTCCATTCAACCAGCTCCTGACCCTCTCTGCCTTCTCATCTCGCCTCCTGACAGGAGCTGCCCATTTAGTCTCATGTATCTGCTTGAGCTAACAAGCACCCTCCTCATGAGTATCGCTTTATGTCCCATAGTCCAGTCCAATCTTTGTCTGAAGAGTTGGCCTCGGGAATGGTTTCAGCTCTGGGCCAACAGAGAGTCTGGGAGCCATGTCTTCCAGGATCCCTCCAGTCTCAGTCAAACCATAAGTCTGGTCTTTTTACTAGAATTTGAGTTCTGCACCTCACTTTTTTTCCTGCTCAGTCAGGGACTCTCTGTTGGTGGTAGCCAAGCATCATCTAGTTCTTCTGGCCTCAGGCTGATGGAGTCTCTGGTTTATGTGGCCCTTTTGTCTCTTGGGCTAATACTTTCTTCATGTCTTTGGTGTTCTTTATTCTTCTTTGCTCCAGGTGGGTTGCGTCTAATTGATGCATCTTAGATGGCCGCTTGCTAGTTTTTAAGACCCCCAGAAGCCACTCACCAAAATGGGATGCAGAACATTTTCTTAATAAACTTTGTTATGTCAATTGATCTAGATGTCACCTGAAACCATGGCCCCCAGGCCCCCCCCCCCCCGTTACTCTGTCCCTCAAAGTGTTTGGTTGTATTCAGGAAACTTCTTAGCTTTTGGTTTAGTCCAGTTGTGCTGACTTTCCCTGTAGCGTGGGTTGTCCTTCCCTTCATCTAAGATAATGCTTGTCTACTATCTAGTTAGTGAATACCCCTCTCCTTCCCTCCCCACCCTCGTAACTATCAAAGAATGTTTTATTCTGTGTTAAAACCTTTTCTTGAGTTCTTATAATAGTGGTCTTATACAATATTTGTCCTTCTGTGATGGACTAAATTCACTCAGCATAATACTTCCAGATTCCTCCATGTTATGTTTCATGGCTTCATCGTTGTTCTTTATCGTTGTGTAGTATTCCATTGTGTAAATGTACCATAATTTATTTATCCATTCGTCCCTTGATGGGCACCTAGGTTGTTTCCATCTTTTTGCTGTTGTGAACAGTGTTGCAATGAACATGTGACGGCTCTTACTCCTCTAGGATATATTCCAAGGGGCGGGATTGTTGGATCGTATGGTACTTTTATTTCTAGCTTTTTAAGGAAGTGCCAAATCGATTTCCAAAGTGGTTGTACCATTTTACATTCCCACCAACACTGTATAAGTGTTCCAGTCTCTTCACAACCTCTCCAGCATTTATTATTTTGTGTTTTTTGGATTAATGCTAGCCTTTTTGGGGTGAGATGGTATCTCATTGTAGTTTTGATTTGCATGTCTCTAATGGCTTGTGATCGTGAGCATTTCTTCATGTGTCTTAAAACCATAAAATTCTAAAAATATAGTGGTGTGGCTGCAGGGCCTAGTTTTTAACAATGGACCATCAGATATGATAACAAAAGCACGAGCAGCAGAAGACAAAATAGATAAATGGAACTCATAAAAAGTAAATTTTTGTTCATCAAAGAAGTTTATCAAAAAAGTGAAAAGACAACCTACAGATTGGGAAAAAAATTATGTGTCTGGGTCTCCTCTTATGTTTTGCCTAATATTAGACAACAAGAGCATAATATTATCTGTCATTATTTTAGTTATTTTTTTCATTACTAACTTGATCACAATTTTATTTCTTTTGAATCTAGCAGCATCAGAGCCAATGGTTTGGGGAATTCACATCATTTACCTATGAAGTTTTATTAATATTCAGATGCTTAGTGACTTGATAATCTTGATATATTCTTGACCATATATCCTTGACCATATATCCTGACTATATGGTAGTATGTCTCAAGGTTATTATATGATTGTTTTAGTCATCTTGCTGCTATAACAGAAATAAGACAAATGGATGGCTTTAACAAAAGAAATTTATTCTTTCACAGTCTAGGAGGCTACAAGCCCAAATTCAGGGTGCCAGCTCTAGGAGAAGGCTTTGACTCTCTGTCAGCTCTGGAAAAGTTCCGTGTCATCAATCTTCCGCTGGTCTAGGAGCTTCTCCGTGCGGAAACCCTGGGTCCAAAGGATGCACTTTGCTCCTAGCACAGCTTTCTTGGTGGTATGAAGTCCCCTTCTATCTGTTGGCTTCTCTCTTTTATATCTCAAAAGAGATTGGCTAAAGACACAATCTAATCTTGTAGATCTCATCAACATAATGTCCACTAATCCATCTGATTAACATCATAGTGATAGGATTTACAACACATAGGAAAAATGGTGGACAATCACACAATACTGGGAATCATGGCCCAGCCAAACTGATACACATATTTTTGGGGGACACAATTCAATCCATGACAATGATTAATCTGAAGTTCTTTGAAAATAGAGTTAATCATTATGTTTAGAAATATTTTTGTCTAAAGTTTTTGAATTAACTTTATTTTGCTTGCATTACTAAGTAATTAATTCTCATCAGTTTTTATTTTTTTAATTAAGCATTGGTGATAAGTTAACCATGGCCATTTTTAGGTTTTGTCATCTGCAGATAGTTTTTTACTTTGCTGATTTCCTGAATGCTTGTGACCAGAGTATTTCCACAAAAAATGGACTATATAAGAACTTTGTGAAAAGGACCGTGATATTTTGAATGTCAGTACCACTAGACTGAATTGGATTTCCAGAACTCTCGTGTAGAAGCCGACAGCTTCACAGACTTGATTTAGGAAATAATACTGGAGTCATTATTCCCGGTCCTTGAGCATAGAGAATGTGACCCAGCTGGAGCTGGGCTCACAAGGACTCACAAGGTTGCATCAACTGGGCCCTGAGGTATAAAGACAATAGCTAAGATAATTTTGGAAAATATCTTTTAGGGAAACTTTCACATAAAGCTGATCAAACACAACACAAAAGACTTTCCACTCTTATCTTTTTCTATTAGCATTTAGTGAATAGAAATTTGTTGGACTGGTGAAGACACTCCTGACTCTCATTACTGAAACCTGTACCAATGATTGTTAAGAAAGACGGTTCAAAATGTAGGATCACAGTTTCTAGCCAATCTGAAAAGGCTAAGCTTTCAGTGGTTTTGCCCATTTGTAATGTTAACATATACTGATGGTTCTGTAACTGTTCTTTGGACTTGGGCAGACATGGTTGTGGCAGCATGCTTGACCATTTTCCCATTCTTACCTGTTCTGTGATATTCTTTGGACTTGGACAGACATGGCTCTAGCAACATACTTGTCTGTTTCCCACTTTTGTCTTTTTGAATATATGCCAAATAAAACTTACTTTTTGCTTTACTACACTTTGTGAGGTTTTTCCTCTACAACAGACTGCTGCTGATCCAGAATTGTGTGGAACATGAATGAACTACTTAGAACTGAATGGACTAAAAGATTATTATGGGTTTTATGTGGGGAATATTGCTGATCTTTTACTGTTCTATTTTCTGGATGTAAGAAACTATTTTCTCCTTTTCCTAAACTATTTAACTAATGAGTTTAGGTATTTTAACTCTCATGTTAGAAGTAACTGTTGATAAACTTAGCAACGTTGTGAAGACCATAACCAGAGAAGTATCTGAAGTTGGAGCTATGACTTTACAAAATAGAATAGCATTAGATTTCCTGTTAGTCTCCCAAGGAGGATTTTGTTTCTTAACAGATGAATGTTGCTATGTTTATATTAATAATACACAATGTAAGGTTTTGCAGAATGTAGTTACTGCTGAGGCACATGAAAAGCAGTTACTGATGCTGCTTATGTATAAACACCTCATGGGATTTGTTTTCTTAGTTCAAAGACCTAGGGTGGTGGATTTGTGGGTCATTTTAGTCAACTGGTTTAATATTGTTCTTAATGTTTCTGTTTCTACCTCCTAGTTCATTGTGTAGCATCTGGGCTCTTACAAGCTTGTGAGTGGCCATCTGAAGTGCAACAATTGGTCTCTGTCCGACTGGAGCAGCATAGAAATGGAGAACCAGGTGGAGGAGAAGCTAGACTCCATGTCTGATTGCCTCCATTAACAAAGGCCTCTTTTGCCATGAGGCCAGAGGAATCAGATTGTATCTGGCTACCATTATTGAATGTTTTTTTAATCAAACATTCTATAGCAGAAACCTGATCCAAAAAGGAGGAGGGGACGGAGAAACGGGTTTAATTTTCCTGGAATCTAGATTTCTGGAGTCCATGGAGTTGAGATAACTCACCCAGGCCATTTACCCTTAGATGTCCTTTTGAGCCTTGAAGAAAGTGGTTTCCTAAAAGTTGCCTTTGAGTGGAACTATAGTCTTGCTAATTACTGAGACTGTTTTGCCTGAGGCACCCTGTTACTCTGAAGAATTCAGTCAGTGCTGGGAAACAGAAACTCCAGGGTATGACTGGAAGCTGTGTTTTAGGATAAACTATTATAAGAATGAGTAGCTCTGGTGGTGCAGTGGTTAAGTGTTCAGCTGCTAACTGAAAGATCGGTGGTTCAAAATCACCAGTTGCTTCTCTGGAGAAAGATGTGGCAGTCTGCTTCCATAAAGATTTACAGCCCTGGAAATCCTATGGGGCAGTTCTACTCTGTCCTATAGTGTTGCTATGAGTCAGAATTGACTTGATGGCAATGGTTTTTTTTTTTTTTTGGTTATTATAAAAACACTGTTCCAGGCTCGTTTCCATGGCAATGTTGATAGAGTGCGGTATAAGAGTGTTGGAGGTTTTTTTATCTTCAAAACTCTCATCTGACTTCTAGACCAGATGTTCCCCAGTTCATGAACTGAAAAATATAGCTAACAAGTTCATATACAAATTTAATATTGTGAAACTTTTATTTTTACATAAAATACATAAAACTGGGACGACACTACACATAATATTTTACAAATGGCTTTTCCTGTTTGTGATAAATTATGAGTACCTACTTATGCCAATAAATGTTCTTCTCAACATCAATTCTAATGGCTGGATAACATTTTCTCCTATAGATGTACCATGATTTATTAATCTAAACTCCTTCTATTGAACACGTCAGTTGTTTTGAAGTTTTTACTATGTATGGCTAATAGTGCAGTTGAGGCTGACAACACCCCACCATCTTGAATAAGCAAGGGGTGGTGACTGCTATCTTATGTGATATGAGAACTAACTCTCTGCATGTAAGCTATCTCCTTACTAGATAATGTAGGACCTAACCCCCTGTCTTTAAGATATCTCCTTATTTAGGGATACTTCTGGTTCTGGCTCAGCTAAGGAAAACAAGAGACTGGGGCCTCAAGACCAGTCGAGACTGATCTGGAACCAGGTTTGGCCTGCCTGACACGCGCAGTACCAACAACCGTGTCCCTTGGATGACCTATTGACATTAGAGGCCGAAAAACACACGCCTGTCTACGCCCCGGACTGGGCAAAACACCATCTTTGTGCCCCCCCCCCCCCTTAGACTGAGCAGGTGGGCCAGACTCCACCTTGGGGCATCCCTGAAGACTCCAGACCCAATTTTACTTTACCCATATAAGCCCCTCAGGCCATTGTTCAGGGCGCCACCTTGGCGACATAAGTCCCAGTGGGCTCCGGTACTTCGCCAACCAAATAAAGCTTCTTCTTCCACTTTCACGGCTTCATGTCTTTCTAGCCATGCCGAGCTGACCTGGAAGCATCCGGTTACACAGTAATTATTCTTATATATACCGCAGGACCCCTAAAGGCCATGACCCCAGAGGGATGTCCTGGTTGGATCACAGGTAACAGGCGAGCATCTAGCTAGTTATCCTAGCTCCGTTTATTAAACATCCATCCTTTTCTCCATATTAAAACCAGTTGTCATCGGGTGGAGTCTGAGTCACGTTGACTCCATGTGTGTTAGAGTAGGTGAAAACATAACAAATGAATAAAATGGTCTTTTAGAAGCTGATAAGGCACAGAACCCCAGGCTGAAGAAAATTCCACCGCCTCAAGCAGCTTGCTTGGCTTGCCTCGAAACTTTGCATTAGAATCCATCCCAGTTCCTTTGCTTGGCCTGCCCCGTAAAATCCCGGCGATGCATGAAGTTACATGCAAACCCCATTGCGCCTGCGTAGTATGATTAAGACTGTTGCTGACGTAACTTGTATGAACTCCCTGCTTGTGGAAGAGGCTGCATAGGCCAGGCTCACTGTTGTTTACTCCCAATTGCTAATGCTACGTTGTCTCCTGATTTTTCCCTCCAGTTCCAGTTCCTACAAAAAGGTTTAAGATTAATTGACGTTCCTCCCTGGAGGGTGGAAAACAAGTGATCATGATCTAAGAATGAAAAACCAAACAAAGCATCCATCTTGTGACAAGAAAAAGCAGACAATCCCCAAGGATGTCACCAGATAACCTCTAAGAATACCAGTAGAAGGTTAACTCATCTAAGACATCATCACCTCAAGGAGAAACTACCACAAAAGATCCATAATCCTGTCCCTATAAAAGACTTCAGCTGATCTCCAGTGGGGGAGACGGGTTTTTTGGAGGAATCTATTCCCCTCCGTCTCCTATATATTGATATATAATAAACATCTTGCTGCTCACCTCACCCCTGTCTCAGAATTGGCTATTGCGGCAGGCGGCTTCAATCGGCGTTACGCGTTACTGCAGTAACACTTGTAACCCCCCTAAAAGTAACCTTTCCCTTGGCCCTTGGGGAGCAGTCTTGGCGGCAGCAGCTCTGACTGGCTCCTTTCCTTGCGCAATGAAATAAAGGTACATTTCTCAGTCTCTCGTTTACTGGCCAACAGAAGTCACGCCGAGGAGAACCTGGGGTTTCCAGCCGGCAACAGTGACAGGTGCTAAGGAAAAAACTAGAGCAGAGTAAGGGGGATCAGGAGTATAGAAGAGTTAGAATTGTGACCAAAGACGGGAGGAGGTGAGTGAGCCAGGTAGATTGTAGGCAGAGGGAACAGTCAGTTCAGGGGAGGAAGAAGGGGGCTTGTGTTTGTCCATAGGAGGCATGTAGCTGGAGCCAGTGCCTGGAGGAGGGGCAGTGGAAGGAGGTGCTATGGTGGGGGGGACGGCTGTAGAGGGGCAGATCAGGGAGGGCCTGTGGGCCACTGTGAGGGCCTGGAGGCTCCGTAAAACAGGAGCTGCCAAGGGTTTTGAGCAGATCTGATTTAGGTCTTGAAAAGATCTTAAAAAATTAAAATTTAGGTTTTTAAGGGTTTGCAGGTGGAAGTCAGAGTGAAAGCAGACTCTGGATAGGAAGCTGTGGAATGAGGAATGTCTCCCAGTTCCGCCCCCTCCATCTCTGTCCCTGTAGTCCTCATCTCCTTCCCTAGACTTTGGCCCAAGTCTGTGTGCGGGACATTTTCCCTGCCTTCTGTCCTTGTCTACTCCCCACACCAGCAATAAGCCAGCTCTGAGAAATGCCTCAGGAACCTCCAGGGACAGGCTGGTTTGTCCTTCACAGCCTGGCCGTTCAGCTTTGCTGCCAGCGCCTGCCGCGGTGGGTGTCGGTGCTCCAAGCCGTGCATGCGGTCCTGCTCTACCTGCACAGAACTGGGGAGGCTGATTTTTTTTTTGGGGGGTGGGTGTCACATTTTGGGATTTCCGAAATATGTTTTATTTCAGTTATATGGATTATAATTATATAAGTATTTCTTACTCATGCAAAACAATACAGAATTCTCTGAAGTGGTCCCCCTCCCCCTTGCAAGAAGAAATCAGAAACCATCCTAAACATTTAGGTGTTTAGGATATTTTTTCTTTTGCCATGCAAAAATAATGAAACACACAGAATTTTAAAAACGGATTACACTGTACACTGTGGTCTGCACATTGTTCTTTCATTTTATTTGTGGACATTTTCCCTTGCCAAACAGACGGACCTCATTTTTTGTGACAGGGCGGTATCCATACTGGAACCCCGCCCCCCCCCCCCCCAAGGGTTTCCCCTCTCCTACCCAGCAACAGGACATGGGCAGGAAAAGCTGCTTGCACCAACTGCCCCCGAAAGGAATTGTGTTACCATGCAAAACTCAACACCTACGCCGGCCTCAGGCTCCACACCCCGCGCCCCGATCAGCCGCCAGGGGACGCTCCAGACCCGGCCCGCCGCATCCCGGGTCCGGAGGGCAGATGGCGGGCGCGGCACCAGCCGGGTTGGGCGGCCCCAAGGCCCTCGCCGGCCCGAGCGCATCCTTCTGGGAACCCGACCCGGCCGGCGCCCAGCCTGCGCTCCGCCGCTGCTCACGTCCCGGGGTTCATTGTCTCTTGGCCTCCTGCCCCTCTACCGGGCTTGCCGGGGAACAGCCGTCTCCACGAGGTGCCCCTGTGCCACAAAACGGGGTGCAGAGGCAGCTGAAGGGGAGAACTAAGGTGAGCCGTTACATCCCTCAAGTTTGTCATTCCCGTCTGGCCGCCACCCCCTCCAGTGTCCCCACCTCGGGGTAGCACCATCATCACCCCACAGCCCGCCTCTCACCGAGGCCGGCACGTTCCTGCCCCTCTGCAGAGCGTCCTTCCTGCTCACCTCTTCTTGTAGGTGTCTGGGGTCCCCAGAGAAGAACGCTGCCCTCAGGAGGTCGGATCCCTTTGTGGCCTCCTCCCCAAGACCGGGCAGTGTTTTATTCTGTAGTACATAGGGTCGCAGTGAGTGGGAATCTACTCACCGGCACCTAACAACAACGCCTTGTCTCCTCCGGATCCGTGAGTCCCACCCAGCCGCAGTTTAGAGCGAGAAAGGGAAGGGCTGTGTGTCAGAGGCTTAGGACGTTAGGACTCAGGGGCAGGCTGGGGAAGGGCCAAGAGAGCAGGGAGGGGAGCGAAGCCGGGACCCCAGTGCTGGAAGAAGCGAAAGGATGGGGGTGGGAGAAGAGAGGGAGAGGGGGCTGGAAGTCTAGGGCCACAGCTCTGTGGGACAGGAGTGTGGTCAGCCCCCAAGGATCCAGGTCACACTGTGGGGCCGGTCACTGGGACAGCCAGCTTGACCCGGGGGAGGGCAGCCTGACTCTCCACACCTCTTTCTGACCTTGTGCGCTTAAAGCTCCTTAGAATCACGAATCCTCCTTCACTGGGAGGGAAGGAGGTCATCAACCGACCCAAGCACGGTGCCAATTGCTGTTTGGTTGGTTGGTTTTAATCCCCTGACTGGGTTACATTTTCAATCCATCCATAGATTCATAGTTGCCAATGGGATTCAAATGTGAAGACTGGGTGGGGTTTCAATGTGGTGACTTACTGACTGGGTAGCCATGGACAAGTCACTTACCCTCTCTGAACCCCAATTTCCTTGTCCAAATAAAAGCGCAGCCGCAAGTAGCTCCAGGCATGCATCCAGGGAGAGCAACAGCGACTCCTCCCCATCCTCACTCAGCCAAGAGGAGGGAGTCCATGCCAAGCAAAAGGGTGCATCTGACTCAGGGTCCCCAAAAGAGAGAGTTGCATTCTTTCTTCTGGTGAACTCCAGACATCTCCAACTACAAGATCAGCAACAACCACCAAAGTGGACCCTTCCCTGGAGGGTTAATCTGCCGGCACGTACATGTCTTTAGAACCTCATTATATGGAAAGGGATCTGTCTCCATCATGGCCCTGAATTACATGATGAAGACCACTACAGCGGTCTCCACCGATTCCATGTTGTTTCCTTCCTTGGATGTAGCAGGTGGGAGAAAGGTCTTTCCTCCTCACAGGCAGAGTGCTGAGAGCAGCACCTCTGGGCATGTGAACCATCCTGGAAAAAAGCAAGGTTGGCAGTGGGGGCAGGTGGAGCCAGGAGCAGGGAGCGCAGAGCAGCTGGCTGTCTCCTCTGGCCTCTGTTTGAAAGTTGCTCAAAAGACGTGGAATTAGTAGGCAAAGCCTCCTCCTCCTCCTCCTCTTATCTGCAGAGGAGCGATCGGTTCCTGGCTGGCCAGGGCAGTGACATTGATACAGCTGGTGTCATCATTACCTTCCACTAACAGATCATTCGACACCTGTGGGCCCAGGCAGGCAGGCTAGGGCATGGAACCCGCTGGGCTGAAGGCTCTGGCACACCCCGTCCTTCCAGAGTCATGGGTGGGGCCAGGACTCAGGGGCTGATGACCTGTCAGATGGGCTAGGTTACTCCTGGTGCCTGCTGCCCCCACAGGGTCCCAGCTACCTGTCTGGTGCCTGCTGCCTGCTGCCTGGCCCCTGTCACTGCCCTGGGCAGAGGAGCTGATTGTGTGGCTGGCGGGGAGCTGAGGCTGAGCGACTATGCTGCACAGAGAGGGGACGTTGGAAGTGGCCCTGGAGTGAGGGTGGCGCCCCAGCCAGCTGTTCCTTGGTGTGGGTGTCCGGCGGCACCATGCTGCAGCAGATCCTGCATGACGCATACATTGACCCTGAGCTGCTGGCTGAGCTTAGCGATGTGCAGAAGTACATCCTCTTCTACAAACTGCGGGAGGAGCAGCTGAGGCGCTGGAGGGAGCGCGAGGCCCAGGAGGCCCTGGCCCAGGCAGAAGGCCGCAGGCTCCCCAAGACCAAGCGAGGTAGGTGGCCTGGGAGGTGGGTAAGTTGGTGCTGTGAGAAACGCTGGGTTTGGAACCCTGGTCCTGGTAGCATCCAGTCCCATGGGCTGAGCTCCTTTGTGTTCACTAGAACCAAGCCTGCAGAGGATGCTACCAGGGCCGCTGATGAGGCTGGGGAGCAGGGACTTGCTTTGTCTTGTGTGTGTGTGGGGCGGCAAGCCCAGAACACAGTGGCGGCCGCATGGGGAGTAACGAGGGTGTGTTCTTGACCCCTGCACGTGTGGTTCCGGGCAGAGGGCCAGGGGCCATGCAGACAGGTAGCTTCTGCCCTCTTCCCTGCAGCCCTGCATTTGTGCATGGCACAGTGGTTCTCTGTTTTCAGCTGGACGAGGCTTGTGCACCGTGGAGGATGGTGTGGGGTGTGCCTGGAGTGGCCACGGGGCAGCTGGTGGAGATGGTGTTAGGGAACGTCCTGTACAAGGAGTGACCAAGGCTACGGCCCTGAGTTGCTCTTCAAAGCTTGAATTGAAACTGTAGTCCGAAGTCCTCTTTAAACTAAGTAACAGTTTAGCCCAAAGACTAAAGATTGTCCCACTTGAGTATTGTGTTTCTTTAAAAAAACAAAAACAATTATCTATACAAGACTAAAGGGTGAACAGCTATTTTAAAGCATAGATGAGAAGGTTGGGGGGCAGGGAGATTGAGTAAATGGAAGTGAAACAGCTAGAACAGAAATAAGGAGAATGTTGACCCAATGTGAAGAACGTAACCAAGGTCATTGATCATTATGTTTAGAAACTGTTGAATGGGAGCGGGTTTTGCTGTGTATATTTTCACCCAAAATAAAACAATGTTTAAAAAGAAATAAGAAAAAAAGATCTTGCTGGGTTTGGTATGCACATGGATGCTTGCACTTAATGGTGTGTGAAGATCGCTCACCTTCTTTCTTGCTCGCTCCCCACAACAAACCCCCTGTGGGCCCCCATCCTTTCACCAGAGTGAGGTGCTGATTGAATCTGTTGAGTTTTCAGTGGAAGATAAAGCCCTTTTTCTTGGCTAGGCACAGGCCCATGAGGGACCTGGTTGTGGCTGTCCACTCCAGGCTCCTGACTGGGCAGTGCTGGCTGCATGCCACAGCCACACACGCGCCCATCCGGATGTGCTGCCTCTCTCCTCTGGTGCACCTGCAGACTTCCTTGCTAGAATGTCCTCCTGCCTCCATCTGCCCAATAAACTCCTCCAGGACTGGCCCCCGCCCCTGGAGTCTTTTGGGGGATCCCCCCAGCACAAGCAAGCACTTGCTCCTCTGCAGCTGCATGGCAGCAGGACCATCCTGTCCAGCCCTCGCCACACTGTCATTGTCCATCTGCTTACCTGGCCCTCCCAATGGACTCCAACTGCTGTATGGGGAGACCACACCCCACTGTCTCCTGTCAGGGTCCTGCTCAGATCTCAGCTCTGGGAAGGGCACAGGGGAGAAGGTTTCCTGGTGCAGGGAGTGACCATGGCCCAGTGCCTGCTTCTTGTGCTGGGGTCATGCAGTGTGATGGATTGCTTTTATTTGGCCTTTCTAGCCATGATCATATGACTCCAACAAAAAGATTAGGTGGGACTATACAAATAAGGTGATAAGGTGCTTATGGCCCACCAAGGGGATTGGACAGCTTGCTAATAATACAAATAAGACACCTGGCACCCTTGTGGGGATGGGACCATGCAAATAAGGTGTATGGAACCCTAACAAGGGGATTGCCATCCCAATAGGCTTAAAATGAGCCATCCCAGAGGTGGAAAGGGGGGACCTCCCTACTATCAAGAAGAAGAAATGGTAGCAGAGTGTGTCCTTTGGACCAAGGGTCCCAGCACTGAGAACCTTGTAGACCCAAGAGACAGAGAGAGAGAGAGATCTGTAACACCAAAGACTGTGCAAGATGGTGAGAAGTGGCGGCAGAGAAATCACAGAACCAGGAGACTAGAGTGAGAAAACACAGTAAGCTTCCCAGCCCATGGGACAAGGTGGTTACCGTGGGTGTGCAGACCCACAAAGCGAGAGAGCTGAGCACCTTCGGGCAGGAGACTTCCTGGTGGAGTGGGCTGCTTCCAGGTACTTGTTGGCGGAGCTAGACTTGCTGATGCACATAGCAAGAGAGCTGAGCGCCTTTAGGCCGAGGCTTATTGGCAGAAAGAGGTGCCCCTGGGCACTTACTGGCAGAGCTAAACAGCTTTGTAACACTTGCCCGAGCAGGGCAGAAGCCAGGCTGGCCCAAAAGGCCCAAGAGGGCTGAGGGCCAAGAGGTGGAGGGCCAGGGAGAGGCCTACCTGCAGACACTGCTGAGAAGCTGTGCTGACCAAAAAACTGTAGCCTGAGTCATTCCTGATCCTGAATTGTAACCTGTTACTTTTCTAGTAAATCTCATGTCTGTGAGTATGATCTGTGAATTCTATGTGGCCATTGCAATGAATTATTGAATCCAGCAGAGGAGTAGAGAGTGCCGTGGGAGGGATGGCTGGTGTCAGAATAGGTATAAAGGTTGGAGACAGGAGGTATGTCTGACCTCTGCTTCATAGGAATCAGCCTTGGGCTGTTGATCTTGATTCTCCTTCCCCCTTGTGAAGTTAAAGGAGGTCAAACATCCCTGTGCCACCATTTTTCCAGGTCATGAAGGTTCTCGGCTGCCTGCACCTTGTCTGTGAGCCTCACATTTACTGGGAACCTGCCCTGTACTTCATGCTCCCTATAGACCTGTGAGGTGGCAGGCAAGCCCCTGTGGCCCCATTTCGGATGAGGAAGCTGAGGTGTGGAGAAGTGACGTGACATCCACGGTCACCCAGACACTAAATACTGACCCGGCTGCAGTGGCCAATGTTTTCCACTCAGTCACTTCTGAACTTAGGGACAGCGGTGGTTCTGTGATAGAATTCTCTCTTCCCATGAGGGAGACTCAGGTTTGATTCCTGATTTACTTCATGTGCAGCCACCACCTGTCTGTCACTGGAGGCTTGTGTGTTGCTATGATGTTGAACAGGTTTCACTGGAGCTTCCAGACTAAGATGGAGTAGGAAGAAAGGCCTGGTGATCCACTTCTGAAAATCAACCATTGAAAACCCTGTGGATCACAACAGTCCAATCCAAAACCAACAATGGGCTAGTGCAGGGCCAGGCAGCAATTCATTTCATCACGGATGGGGTTGCCATGAGTCAGAGGCCAACAGGACAGCAACCAACAACAAACTTCTGAACTTGGGACTTTGATTAACCAGATGATCTGTTTATTCATTCACTTGTCTGGCATTCCTAAGGCTGACTTTGGTGAGTTGAATGGAGCTTTGGCCCTGGAGACAGCGAGGAGACAGACTGCAGGGGACACAGCCAGCTCGAGGGCCATGGAGCAGGGCTTGGTGCAGGAGTATGTGGGGACAGGCTCCATTGGTGGCTCTTTTCTCTGGCCATCTCCCTCCCCAGTTCCTGCCTCTCTCCCTGTGCTGAAGAAAACATCTGCTCCACCCTGTGTGTGCCAGCCCCTGGAATCACTGATTGTGACTTTGTTTGGTCCTGGAGCCCTGGTGGCGCAGTGGTTAAGAGCTCAGCTGCTAACCAAAAGGTCGGCAGTTTGAATCCACCAGCTGCTCCTTGGAAACCTTATGGGGCAGTTCTACTGTCCTACAGGGTCTCTGTGAGTCGGAATTGACCCGTCGGCAGTGGGTTTGGTTTTATGGTTTTGGTCCAGCCTGGAATGATGTTGTCTCCTCATGTCCACTGTCCCTAGTTCTGCTTGTGCTCCGGGCCTCCCCTCCCATCCTATCTTAGCAGGCCTGGCTTCACTGTCCCCAGGGCTCAGGGAATACTCCCCATGGCAAAATAGGGCAAGGCAAGGTGTGCTGAGTCCCAACCAACAGCCTCTTGGCTCAGTCTGTGCCTGGAGAGGGTGGAAGTAAACACTGATGATATGAGCCATTCTAGGGGTTTGCACTGGTATGGGATTCTGAGGTAGAAGCTCAAAGGCGTCCTGTGAAAGAAGGAAGAGACAGCCGGCAGGCATTTCTGTTTTGTTTTCACTTCACACTTTGGTGAGCATCTTCCGATAGTCAGTCTGCCCAGTGGCTGAAGACACCGGCACCCAGACCAGGAAGCTTTCCTCACCCACGGCCATGTTTTTGTTTGTCGTGTGTCTGACAGAAGTTGCTGTCCTGTGGGAAGCTGTGCTGTAATAAGGCTCTGGGGAGGCATGTTTTAACACGGTGCTCCTGCAGATTTCCTTCAAGCCCCCCACATCATCATGGCCTTTGCACGCTCTGCCCCCAGCTCCCATCCGCCACTGTGAGAACCACACCCCATATTAGGAGTTGCAGCCTTTAACCCCAGGTCCCTTCTGTGCTTGCTGCAGTTTAGGGGGCTGGGCTGGGTGTTGCTTGGGGACATAGGACTGGGGACACTTGTGTTCACACTGCCACCCTGATCCAGACAGTTTTCCCGCCTGGGCCTGTTGGTTCTGGTACGACTGATGGTTTCTGGTGGTGTTCAGTTGGTTCCTCCATGGCCACCTCCTTATCCATCTGGATGTCCTGTGCCTGGAACCAGATACCTTTCCTCACCCTCCCTTCCTGCTCTCTCCTGCTCTCTTTAGTGAGGTGGCTTGTTGCCCTTTGTGTTCCTTCCCCACGCAGCAGTCCAGATCAGAATCCCCCAGCCCCTCATGTGCTGCTTACTGGCCTGCTGCAGCCCACAGGGGGTGAAGAGCAGCTCCTACCCCGAGGCCAACTCCCCCACCACTCAGCCAGCCCAGCTTGCAGACCAGCAGTGACCAGGATGGAGGGAGTCACATACTCCAACCTCCCCTCTGGGTCTCAGCATTCAGTCCTTCCTGCTGTGTGTCCGACTCAGACTTGGTGCTCAGGTGGGCACGGCCCATGCTCTCATGAGCTGTGTGACCCGGTCCTTCTCACTGTTTCCTGGCGACCCACCCAGCCACGTGTCAGCCTCATGTGGTGGTGGAAGCTTCCTCACTTGTTGAGGAAGCTTGTTCATCCTCTCAACAATGGCTGGGAAAAGGGCTGTCTTTCCCATTGCATGAGTAACTTTTCAAGGTCACCCCAGGGGAACCAGGATGAAAATCCAGGTGACCTGGTCTATTCCACCATGTCTGGTAACAAGTGGGGGAGCTTCCACCACCATGCGAGGCCTGTAAGAGCTCGCTAATGTGTGTCCCCTTCCTTTCCTGACTCCCACACCCTGATTCTGGTGCAGATCCCTTTGGAGTTGGTGCATCCCCTTCATGAATACTCTGACATTGGTCCTAGGTTATGGGACCAGCTGTGTTATCACCTGGCCAACCTCCGTCTTTCTGCTTCCACTTGGGGACAAGGTTGCTTACATACACCCCTGGCCCCACAGCACCAGGGCTGCCTGGGCATGCACTGCAGGCACCTCAGATGCCTCCTCTCCTCTTCCTTTCCTCAGTGCTTAATAGGTACTTGGTAAAGGGAATTGTTGTTGTTAGGTGCCGTTGAGTTAGTTCTGACTCATAGTGACCCTATGTACAACAGAACGAGACTCTGCCTGGTCCTGCACCATCCTCACAATCATTGTTATGCTTGAGCCCATTGTTGCAGCCACTGTGTCAATCCATCTTGCTGAGGGAATACATACATTATAATTATAACTATGATTGTAATTCACATTTCAAACCTGCATTATGCAGGGGAGACAACCTTGCTTATTGAAAGTGAAGAGGACTTGAAGCACTTACTTATGAAGATCAAAGACTACAGCCTTCAGTATGGATTACACCCCAACATAAAGGAAACAAAAATCCTCACAACTGGACCGACCCGTAAGCAACATCATGTTAAACAGAAAAAAGATTGAAGTTGTCAATGATTTCATTTGACTTGGATCCACAATCAACACCTATGGAAGCAGCGGTCCAGAAATCAAACGACGTATTGCATTGGGCAAATCTGCTGCAAAAGACTTCTTTAAAGTGTTAAAAAGCAAAGATGTCACCTTGAAGACTAAGGTGTGCCTGACCCAAGCCATGATGTTTTCAATCACCTCATATGTGTGCAAAAGCTGGACAGTGAATAAGCAAGACTGAAAAAGAATCGACACCTTTGAATTACATTGTTGGCGAAGAATATTAAATATACCATGGACTGCCAAAAGAACCAACAAGTCTGTCTTGGAAGAAGTACAGCCAGGATCCTCCTTAGAAGCAAGAAAGGCAAGACTATGTCTCACATACTTTGAACACGCTATCAGGAAGGATCAGCCCCTGGAGAAGGACATCATGCTTGGTAAAGTAGAGGGTCAGCAAAAATGAGGAAGACCCTCAATGAGATGGATTGACGCAGTGGCTGCAACAATGGGCTGAAGCATAACAACAATTGCGAGGATGGCGCAGGACCGGGCATGTTTCGTTCTGCTGTCCGTAGGGTCCCCATGAGTCAGAACTGAGTTGACGGCACCTAACAATGACAGCAACAACATATTTATAAGGGATATTGATGACAACAATAAGCTGTCAATCAAACTATGACAGTATATTCTAATTTTCAGAACTGTTAAAATGTGTGTCTTAGAATTGGCGAAATAAGGTATTATACCCATTTTAATCTAGCAAATGGAATCTCAGGTAGGTCAAGAGAACCACTCTGGGAAGCTACTAGATGCTAGAGTTAGAATCTGACCCCAGCCCTGCTGGGCTTGAAGGTCCCTGTTCCCCACGACAACACACGGCATTTTCCTCCTCATAGTTTCTTCCACAATAAAAAACACACATTTCTGGTGATTAAAGACAAATGCAAAAAGAAAAAAAAAAAAAAAAAAGCAGAAGCAAAACAAAATTGTAAAAGTAATGAAAGAAAATATGAGAGAATATTGGAGAAAGTGAAGACTTTTTAAAAATGACCCAAAAAAGAAATATAAAAAACATTACTAGGTTAAAATAATTTTTTCTTGATATAAGGTACAAAACCAAGATTAAAAGTAAAAGAACAAAACAGGAGATAAATGGGTGAAAATACTAGCATTAAAGAAGTTACCCAAATTAATTAACAAAAGACCAATAGAAAAATGGGAAAAAGATATAAAGAAGTAATTTACAGAAGGGAAATTTAAAAACGCAATGAATATGTGAAAAGGCGTAAAGTCACTAGTAAATTACATCAATGCAAATTAAAACAGTGAGATTTATATGAGTTTTAAAAGTTTGATAAATGGGCAAAGTACTTGAATAGATATTTATTTGCCCAAAGAATATATACAAATGGCCAACAAGCATGTGAAAAGATGTTCAACATCCTTAGCAAGGAGGGAAATGCAAATCAAAACCCCAATGAGATACCACTTCACACATACTAGAATCGCTATCATAAAAAAAAGCAGAAAATAACAAGTGTTGGGAGGACGTGAAGGAATTGGACCCCTTGTGCATTGCTGGTGGGAATGTAAAATGCTGCAGCCCCTGTGGAAAACAGTTTGGTGGTTCCTTAAAAGGTTGAACATGGAACTACCATATCACCTAACAATTCCGCCCCTAGGTATATACCCAAAAGCATTAAAAGCAGGGACTCAAATATGTGTACACCAATGTTCATTGCAGCACTATTTCACAAGTGTCAAAAGGTGGAAACAACCCAAGTGTTCACCAGCAGATTAATGGATAAAAGAAATGTGGCACATCCGTGCAATGGAATATTATTCAGCCATGAGGAGGAATGAAGTGCTGATACATGCTACAGTATAGATGAAGCTCAAAAACATGCTAAGTGAAAGAAGCCAGATACACAAGGTCACACACTGTATGATTCCATTTATATGAATTATTCAGAATAGGTAAATTCATAGAGGCAGAATACAGATTGGTGTGTGCCAAGGACTGAGGGAAGGGGGAATGGGAAGCAACTACCTAATGGGTACGGGGTTCCTCTGGGATGATGAAAATGTTGTGGAACTAGATAGAGCTGGTGGCTGCACAACACTGCAGGTGTGCTAAGTGCCACTGAATTGTTCACTTTAAAATGGCTAGTTTTATGTTAGTGAATTTCACCTCAAATAAAAAAAAAATGATAATAATAAGGTTCACGATGATCCAGGGAAACAGGTACTGTCATGCACTGCTGTGGGAGATTGGGGCAGAGCACCTGCCCCTTTCCAATGTTTTTGTAAATTGCCTAACAACTTGGGCATATGGGGAATCTTAGAGAACAAGGGCCATTTCTGAGGGTCACCCTGCTGGGGACTTCAAGGTAGTTCCCCTCCTTCTCCTATTCTCCCCCTTCTCCAGCTACTGCCAAAAGCCCAAGGACTGAACAGGACAGAATTTTTCTCAGCTCTTGGTGGAGGGAGGCACCTCTCCTGGCCCTGTTGCACGGCCTCAGACAGGGAGTGCAGGATGGAGCTGCCCAGGTGTCATCTTTCTCTTCTTGCCCCAGGGATGGCCGTGGCTGCCACCTCCATGCTTCCCCACCTCTTCCCCTCCCCCACTCCCCATTCCAGCCCAGAAGTCAGCAGGACCTCTTCTGAGAGAAGCCACAGCTGGTTATCTCTGACTCTCTGTAATCTGACCCCAGGTCTTTACTCCTATTCAGCAGGGCTGGACTGAAATAGCAGACTGCTGTTTCCATGAGTGGCTAGCATTACTGTTTTCCAGGTTTTTCTCACTTTTAAGTATTAGCTAAGTTTCTTCTGGTTTTCCCACTTGGAAACAGACTTTGGGGTCTAAATTATTTGAGTCCATTTTCACATCTATTTTCCCCATGCCCTTTCAAAATTACCTGACTTTAGACCTCAAGGATAATTTATTTCACCTTATCGTTTCACTGATGTGCTTATTTTCTTGCCACCAGGTTTGGGTTCTCACACTGCCAGACTCTGTGTGAAATGCTAAAGACTTAGGAGGTCTGTCCCTGCCCTCAGGACACGTGCTTGTTGTTGTTAGCTGCCTTCCAGTTAACCCCCGACTCATGGTGACCCCATGCACAACAGAACAAAACCCTGCCTGGTCTTGCACCATCCCCATGATCGGTTTTGGGTCAGACTGTTGTGATCCATAGGGTTTTCACTGGTAGTTTTTTGGAAGTAGATCACCAGGCCTTCCTTTCTACTCTGTCTTAGTCTGGAAACTCCACAGAAACCTGTTCAGCAGTACAGCAACACACAAGCCTCCACGGACAGACAGGTGGTGGCTGCATGTGAGGTGCTTTGGCTGGGAATTGAACCCTGCTCTCCTGCATGGAAGGCAAGAGTTCTACCACTGAACTACCGTTGCCTCAGGACACATACAATCCCTTCATTTCACAAATGGAACAATCTGTGCCTCAGATGTCACAGATGAGCGAATTGAGGTAGCAAGTCCAAAGTCTGAATCTCCCCCTTGCACATTTCTCCTGCTGTGCCTCAGTACTGAAGGAGTTTTCAACAGAGATTTGGAGTTGCATGTGGAGTAGTGTGGGTCACCCACTGATAATCACACCATGTCCCCACACACATGGCCAGCCTGGCCCTTGTGGAAGAGCTTCTTGGATTTGTCTCCTGCTCTTCTCACAAGAGAGGTTAAGGTTTCAGCAAGAGATGTGGCCTTGAGCTGGGGCCGGGGGGGGGGGGGGGCGGCATTTGAAGAGCCAATACAGACACAAAGTTGGGAGGAGTGATGGGAGGATGGTTTAGTGTGATCCAACCTTGTGTGTGTGTCACCAACTCACAGCAAGTACACTTCTGAATATAAAATAGAAGAGCCTGACCTCATTGACAATGTACTGTATGTCCAGCACCATGCTTTATGCCAGAGGCAACTTAGTACAATGGTCAGAGTGCTTGGGCTCCAATTGTGGCTGTGCCTGCTCCCTAACTGTGGCTGTCTTCCACCTATTAATGAGACTTTGGCAAGTAACTCAACCTCCCTTTGCCTCAGTTTCCACTTAGGTCAACTGGGTGCAATGATGATAGGACCTATATCCAGGGTTTGTGGGCAAGATTGAATGAGATGGCCCCAGTGAAGCTGGTATGTTGTAAGTACCTGATAAAAATTAGTATAAGCACATTCCTTGGGTGACTAGTAGTGTTTGTTCTGTTTTTCCAGAACTGAAGATTAAAGTTCACAGCTTAGAATGAAAGCTCCAGATCCAAGGAATTCTGTTTAGAGAACTCAGCACTTGTTGCAGAAGCCCCCCTCCCTGCAGTATCATACTCCTTTATATGATGGATTACTTTGATTGATTGTCAAATGTTGAATCAACCTTGAATCCTAGAGTAAATCTTATTTGATCATGTGTTCCTGAATTTGATTTGATAATATTTTATTAAGAATTTTTTAATTTGTGTTTATGAAGGATATTAATCTGTAGTTTTCTTGAAATATGTTTAGTTTAATATCAGGGTAATGTTGGTCTCATAAAAATGAGTTGAGATGTATTCTCTCTTCTTCAATTTTCTGGAAGTGTTTATGTAGAATTGGTTTGATTTCTTCCTTAAAGGTTTGGGAAATTCACCAGTAATGTGTTCTGGGACCAGGCTATCTTTCTGGGCAAGTTTTAAACTATAAATTAACATTCTTTAGTAGACATAGAGCTATTCAGGCTATCTATATTTTCTTGACTGAACTTTGCTATTTTGTGTATTTTTATGAATTTGTCTATTTCATCTAAGTTACTAAATTTATTGGCATGAAGTTGTTATTAAAATTTCTTTGTCTGTAGGATTTGTAGTGATGCTCCCTCTTCCATGCCTGATATTGGTAATATGTGTCTTTTCGCATATTATCTTAATCAGTACAGAGAGAAATTTATCAAATTTATGAATGGTTTCAAAGAACTAGGTTTTTGTTTCACGGATTTTTTTCTGTTGTTTCTCTGTTTTCTATTTTATTTATTCTTGCTCTTATCTTTATTATTTTCTTCTGTCTTCTTTTATTTTTGCGCTTAATTTGTTCTTATTTTCTAGTTTTAAATGTGAAATCTTAGACCATTGATTTGAAATGCTTTTTTTTCCCAAATATAAGCATTCAATGCTATAATTTTTTTCCAAAGCACTGATTCAGCTACACTGTATAATTTTTTTTTTGTTTTTTTTAATTCAGCTAACATATAGTCTAATTCACCTTGTGATTTCTTCTTTTATCAATGGGTTATTTAGAATAGTGTTGTTTAATTTCTGAATATTTGGGGGGTATTTTCCAGATATTTTTCTGATATTGATTTACAGATTAATTTCATTATGGTTAGAGAACATACTTTGCATGACTTCGAACATTTTAGTTTGTTAAGATTTTTTTTTTTTTTACCGGTCCAGAATATGATCTATTTTGGGGAATGTTTCATGTGCACTTGAAAAGAAAAAAAAAGCATTCTGCTGTTGTGTCGAGTGTTCTATAAATGTCAGCTAGTTTAAATTGGTTGATAGTGTCTAGATCTTTTATAACTTAAATGATTTTTCCCCCTACTTATTCTCTCAATTATTAAAAGAGAACTTCTGAAATTTCCAACTATAATTGTAGATTTGTCTGTTTCTGTTTTTAATTCTATCATGTAATTTGCAGCTCTGCTTCTAGGTGCATAGACATTTAGGATTGTTATACCTTCTTCATGAATCAATCCTTTTATCATTATGTAATGCTTTTCATTATTCTTGACAATACTCTTTTTTTTCCAAAGTCTACTTTTTTTCTGATATTATCTAGCTATTCCAACTTTCTTTCTTTCTTTAAATTTTCCTGATTTTAATAGGTGTGTTGTGAGATCTTATTTCAGTTTGTATTTCAATGGTTTCAATTGTATTCAATGGTTTGAATTTGTATTTCTCTAATGACTAGTGATATTGGACATCTTTTCATGTGCTCATATACCATTTGTACAGTTTCTTTGTCAAAGTGTGTTTTGATATTTTGTGAAATTTTTTATCGGCTTGTTTTCTTATTGTTGATTTTAAGGAATTTCTTTATATGTTCTGAATAGAGTCCTTTATTGTATATGTGATTTGAAAACATTTTCTCCTAGTCTATGATCAGTCTTTTAACCCATGAACAGTGTCTTTTGCAGAGCAAAAGTTTTACATTTTCATAAAGCCTACTTTGTCAATTTTTTATTTTATGGATCATGCTTTTGGTTTCATATCTAAAAACTCATTACCAAACTGAAATGCATACAGATTTTCTCTTATGTTTCAGATTTTTGTAGATTAACAGCTGCATGGTATATCTTCTTCCATCCTTTCCCTTTTAATTTACTTATGCTTTTTATATTTTAACTGTTTTTCTTTTTTAAGCAGAATATTTATTCTGATAATTTCTGCTCTTAATGGGGTTGTGTAGAACATTTATATTTAATGCAATTATTTCTATGGTTGGATTTAAAATCTACTGTTGTTTCTATTTGTCTCACCTGTTCTTTGTTCCTTTTCTATTTTTTGTTGCATTTCTTTGCATTAATTGTTTTTATGATTCCATCTTATCCCCAATATTGACTGACTAGTAACAGCTCTCTAAAACAATTTTTTTCAGTGGTTGCTGTAGGGTTTGTGATACACAATTTATATTACAATATACCTTTAAATATTATACCACTTACAATGTAAGAATCTTCTTTCTTGTTTTTTGTTCTATTGTCACCCTACATATTACTTGTAAAATGTTATAAATTCCATAATATGTTGTTACTATTTTTGCCATAGTCAGTTATCTTAAAATTTTTTAACTTTTGGTTTTGAAATAAATATAGACTTATAAAAAGTGGCCAAAAAATACAATGAATTCCTGTGTACCCTTCTCCAAGCTTCTTCAAATATTAATATCTTAATAACCTTAGCACAATCATCAAAACAATGAAAAAGGCATTGATACAATACTACTAACTAATCTACAAACCTCAAATTTCACCAAATTTTCCACATATGTTCTTTTTCTAGTTCAAGACCCAATCCAGGATCAAAAATTGCTTTTAGTTATAATGCCTCTTTTAGTTTCTTCCAATCTGGGGCAATTCCTCAATCTTTGTCTTTCATGATTTTGACATTTTAAGAGTACTGGCCAGATATTTTGTAGACTATTCCTAAATCTGGGTTTGTCTTATGTTTCCTCATGACTAAATTCAGGCTATGCCTTTATGGAAAGAACACTACAGAGGTGAGGTACCCTTCTCAACGCATTTTATCAGGTGGCACCTGATGACGGTTTGTCTCATTACTGGTTATGATTACTTGCTTGTTTAAGGCTCCTCCTCCAAGATGGCGACATAGGTAGTTGAGCATCTCCATTACTCCACAACAATTTAAGGAAAAAAAGAAACAAAATAGCACAAACTCTGTGGTGGAATTGATGGACTTGGAGCTCTAGCAACCAGTCCAGGAAATAAAGCACCTGCCTGAAGGCATAAGGAAGAGCAAGACTACAAGGTAGGAAAATCTCTCTCTACTACGTAGGAGAACCCTTCTCACCCAATTCCTATATAAATCAACTAGCTGCAAACACAGTGAGTGTTGAAATACAAACAGTGACTGGCTCCCTAGGATAAAAAACTGGTAGAGGAACTTAACTTTTGCTGATAGTCCACTACTTTAAAGCATTAATATCTTTCTAGGGATAGCCAGGAAAATGGATCCACAGGGAGAAACCAGTCCTCTTCTGATCCAACAAGACTAAAAAAAGGGGGGAAGGAAAATTTGCATTGCCTCCTGACCCCATGACAAAAGAGACTCATTGGAATTTAATGGACACAAACAATGGGGTAATTCTCTGAGCTGGTTTTGAGAGACTTAAAACTTTCCAAAATGCCCCAAACCTGTGGAATAAGATCAGAACATCATATCAATCAAGGAAGTGCCTGAGGCCCTGACAATGAATTGGGGAAGGGGCACATAACCCCAGAATGGCTGGCTCCCCAAAACTTTGAGGTAGCACAATCTGGAAAGAAGGTTTCCTGCAAAGTATACTTTCTGCTTTGTCCCACAGGGACTCAAACACTGAGTCAGCGATGGAAGACCAAAAGGGACAGAGCGCCCTCTGGTGGAATATAGGAACATTTAGAGGAAGAAGGAGGAAATAAAGGGGTGAAAAGCCCTGGGGAAAGAGAAGATTCTGAAACCCAAAATTACCACAGCAAAATACTTAAATGCCTCAAGTTCAACAAAAAATTATAAGACATAGAAGAACACAGAAAAAGATGGCCCAATTAAAAACAAAACAAAACAAAAACCCAAACATTATGAAGAAGCTGAAATCAGTCCTATAGAGGCCATGATAATGAGAAAAATAGAAGACTTTCCAACAACAATGCTAAATATGTTGAAAGAATGCAAAGAACACACAGACAACAAACTAATGGAGATCAGGAAGCAAAATGAGGAACTCAGTAAGGAGATAGAAAGCATAAAAGAGATCCAAATAAAAATACTGGAATTGAGGAATAAACTAACTGAACGGAACAATGCAAGGTAGAGATTCAACAATAGATTTGAGCAGAGACAGAATAAGTGAACTAGAGGACCTGATAAATGAAATCATTAAGTCTCAAGAGAAACAAGAGAAAAGAATTAAGAAAAGTGAAGGAACCAAATGGAATTGTGGGACACAATCAAGCAATCTAACATAAGGATCATGGAGATCCCAGAAGGAGGAGAGAAAGAAAGAGATAGAAGGAAAATTCCAAAATATAATGACAGAAAAATTTTCAGACCTGAATAAGGAGTTGAACCTGCCAATTCAGAAAGCTAGGTGAACTCCAAGCAAAATAAATCCAAAGAGGTCTACACCAAAACACATTGTAATCAAATTCTTGAAAACCAAAGACAAGGAGAAAGTTCTGAACACAGCAAGAGAATAGCATAGTATAACATATAAGGCGTCCACAATGAGACTAAGTGCCAATTTCAGAAACACTGGAGTCCAGGAGGCAATTGAATGATATATATAAAGTACTGAAATAAAAGAATTGTCAACCAAGAATTCTTTACTCAGCAAGGGTGTCCTTCCAAAATGAAAGTGAAATCAAAACATTGCCAGATAAATGAAACTTGTAGAAATTGGTTACCACAAGATCTGCTTTACAGGAATTACTAAAGGGAGTTCTTCAGATGGAAAAAAGAAAGACACTAGACACATATTCAAAGGTGCATATGGGAAAGAATTTAAAAAAAAAAAAGAAATCTCCAATAAAGGTAATGGCATGGGCAAATAAAAGGGCCAGTGTTATGGTATTTCCAGTGGGTAAATTTAGTAGTTAAGTTCTATAACATCAAATGTGTAAAAAATAAGTACAAATTTAACCTAATGGATACAGGATGTATAATGATGTAATTGGCAAAAAAAAAAAAAAAAAAAAAAAAAACCCAGAGATGGGGAAGGGAGGAATGAAATAGGAATAGAGATTTAATATGCTAATGTTGTATGTTACTTGTTCTTTGTATGTTAAATGTTGGTGTCAAGCTAAAATAAGCTGCTGTAAATTTAAGTAGTTAAATGTAATTTTTGTGGTAACCAATAAGAAGATATTTTAAAAATATGCACAGAAGGGAAGAGGGAAGAAAATAAAAAAGACTCAACATAAAAAAGTGATTAAACACAAGAAATAACAAAAATGTGGGAATTGTGGGACAAAGAAGATATAAGACACACAAAAAACAATTAGCAAAGTGAATGAATTACTTCCTTCATTTTCAGTAGTTATCTTAAATATAAATGGTTTAAACTCCTCATTCAAAAGAAAGAGAGTGGCAGAATGATCCATCCTTATGCTGTATACAAAGACACATCTTAGGCCCAAGGACACAGACTGAAAGTGAAATGATGGAAAATAATATTACATGCAACTAGTAACCAAATAAGAGCAGGGGTGGCCATACTGGTATCAGACAAAATAGATTTTAAATAAAAAATCTATCGTAAGAGATGAAGAAGGACATTACTTAATAATAAAAGGGTTGGCCATCAAGAAGACATAACAATTATAAATATATATTCACCTAACATCAGTGCCCCAAAATATATAAAATAAATACAGATCTGAAAGGAGTGGTAGTAATTGGAGACTTCAATGCACCACTTTCAATACTGGACAGAACATCTAAAAAGAAGATAATCAGAGATGTAGAGGACTTAAACAACACGATAAACCAATTAGTCCTAAGGGAAATATACAGAACACTCCACCCAGGATTAGGACAGTATACATTTTTCTCCTGTGCATGGGTCATTCTCCAGGATAGACCATATGGTAGACCAAAAAACAAGTCTGAAAAAATATAAAAAAATTTGAAATTATGAAAGTATCTTCTCCAACCACAAAGGAATAATATTAGAAATTAATAGCAGAAGGAAAACTAGAAAACATACAAATACATGAACGTTAAACAATGCATTACTTAACAATCAATGGGTCAATGAAGAAATCAAGAGAGAAAAAAAATACCTGGAGTTAAATGAAAATGAAAACACAACATACCAACACTTATGGGACACAGTGAGGGCAGTCCTTGGAGGACAATTAATAGCAATAAATGCCTACATTAAAAAAGAAGACAGGACTTCCTGGCAACATGGCGTTACAGTCAGAAGCACCACGCCATCCCTCCACAGCAAAGATCAGAAAAACTAAGCCAAACAGAGTCACACGTCTATCCTGAAACACTAAGCATCAAATGAAGAGATAAAGAACTCAGCCAAGCACCGAATGAAATAAGAAACCAACCTAGAACAGAGCACGAGGAGAGATACATGCAGAGGTCCCCTATCAACTACGCAGCACCGATCCATCATCTGGACTCCTACCAGAGATTAGGGAACAGGAGATACTACAAAGCAGCTTCACAGAGCTTCCAGCAGGAGACAGAACAGCTGGTAACCCATGATATAGGCTTTCCCAACCCCCCACCCTTCTTCACCCCCATTTAGCCTCCTCTGCTTTCTGCAGCCACAGTTTATTGGCTGGGAAGCACGAGCTTCCGCCCAGTGCTGCTTGGATTCCACCTGCCTGCACTGGCCAGCTCCCTGAGTGAGTGCCATTTATTGGCTGATGGTGTTGCTTTTTTCCATTTCTTTAGATTTCTTCCTTACCTCTCACCACCTCCCCCTCCTTTCTCCCAAATACCTGGCTCCGTACGCCATCTTTGCTTCTTCCTGAAAGGCTGCGAAACACCACTCGAGTGAAACTGCTTCCCAGCCCGTGCTGCCACATTTGTTTGCTCTGATTTGCCCTGTTTTGATTTGTTTGTTTTCTTTTTCTTTTCTTGGCCTGGGAGTCCCTTCTAGCTGGGCAGTACTGCGTGGCCTGAAAGATAGTCCCTTGCTCTGCGCAGATGAACAGGGACATCCCTGGGGGCATTTCTTTTTCTTGTTTTTTTTTTTTTTGTTGTTGTTGTTTGATATTGTTTTTTTCCTTTTTTTCATTTCTTTGTTTAGTTTTCTTCTCTCATTCCTTTTTTGTCTTTATTCTTTTCTAGTTTCTCGATTTAATCATTTTTTTCTTTTACCCTTTTTCTTTTTTTTTTTAATTTTTGTTTTTGCCCATTTCTCAGTCTCTCATCTCTCCACTCCAATAGCAAGCTCGCTTAGCATTCTTTTTTGTTTGCGTGTATGTTTTTGGCTCCTGTTCCTCTCTCCTCTCTCTCGTCTTTCCCATCCCATCTTAGCTCCACATGTCACAATCTACCCCCGCCTTCCTGACTACCTGCACTGTGCACGGAACATCACACTCCCAAGCAACACAGGCACTGCCTACTGGAACCTGCCCTGCACTGATTCCCAGTCTGCACTGTCAGCCCTGGTATGTGCCACAAAAAACCTATCCCAGCAACTCCCCTTCAGCTGGACCTGCCCTGCTGTACCATACCTGAGTGACTGACCCTGCCCATTGGAGAAGGAGGTGAAAAGTATCGTGCTCACAGATGAGCAAACAACAAAGAACGCACAGCCCGCCTGCTCAGACTTAACCAGATAAAACAAAAGAGCAGGATGAAACAAACAAATCTACAATCAATAAATGAGGAAAATAACCACTGAATGTCCTGAAGGCAGCAGACAATGTCAAAACATTTACAAACACAGGACAGGATGGTTCCAGTAGGCATCCAAGATAAAACACCAGATGACCTTCCAGCAGAAGAAAAGACACTAGATCTAACTGATAAAGAATTCAAATCTCTAATATTCAGAATTATCCAAGAATGAAAGCAAAAAACAGACAAAAATAAGGAAAAAATAGACAAATTCATGGAAAATACAGACAAAAAAAAAAAAGGAAGAATTCAAGAAAATAATACAGGGACAAAATGCTAAAATAAATTCACAACTAGAAATCATACAAAAGCAGCAATTAGAAATCCAAAAGATGAACAACAAGATTTCAGAAATGGACAGTGTCACAGAAGGGGTGAGGAGCAGGTTTGAAACCATGGAAGATAGGATTAGTGAAATTGAAGACAAACACTTGGAAACGACTATGTTTGAGGAAAAATCAGAAAACAGAACGAAGAAAAATGAAGAAACCCAGGAAATTATGTGGGATACAATCAAAAGCAAAAATCTGTGAGTGATCAGAGTTCCAGAACAGGAGGAGAAAACAGAAAATACAGAGAGGATCACTGAAGAATTGCTGACAGAAAACTTCCCCAATATCATAAAAGATGAAAAGCTGGCCATCCAAGAAGCTCAACCAACCCCATATAGGCTAGACCCCAAAAGAAAATCACCAAGGCATATCATAATCACACTCCCTAAAACCAAAGACAAACAAAGACTCCTGAGAGCAGCTTGAGAAAAACAAAAAGCCACATACAGAGGAGAAACAATAAGACTAAGCTCAGATTATTTGGCAGAAGCCATGCAGGCAAGAAGGCAATGGGATGACATATATAAAACCTTGAAAGGAAAAAATTGCCAGCCAAGAATAATATATCCTGCAAAACTCTCATTCAAATATGATGGTGAAATTAGGTCATTTCCAGATAAACAGAAATTAAGGGACTATGTAAAAACCAAACCAAACTTACAAGACTTACTAAAGGAAGTCCTTTGATCTGAGAACAAACAATATCAGACCACAGGCTGAATATAGGACACAGGATTGCACTAGCTAGATACCAACATAGGAAATGAACTCTTAAGGACTGTGCAAAACCAAAAGAATTACAAAAGGGAACCAGAGAGATTAATCTGTAAATGACAAGAGCATCAGAACAATAAAAGAGGGAATAAAGGGTGTAGGTATAGAACCTTCTAATGGAGAGGAAGTCAAGTGATACCAAGTAATAACAGACTGGTTCAAATCTAGGAAGATAAAGGTAAATTTCAAGGTAACCACAAAGAAAGTTAACAAACCTACTCATCAAAATAAAGAAGAAAAACATAAAGTCTCAGTAAAAACAAGACCTACAAAAACAAAAGAAATGAGAAAAAAAATCCACAAACAAAAGGAACTCAGCATAGGAGAGTAAGAGGAACAAAGAAAACGTCAGCACCACAAAAAAAGCATTACAAAATGCAACTGCATTCCTAGGAATATATCCTAAAGAAATAAGAGCCATCACACTAATAGACATATACACACCCATATTCATTGAGGCACTGTTCACAATATCAAAAAGATGGAAACAACCTAGATGCCCATCAACAGATGAATGAATAAACAAACTATGGTACATACACACAATGGTGTATTATGCAAAGATAAAGAACAATGATGAATCTGTGAAGCATCTCATAACATGGATGAAACTGGAGGACATTATGCTGAGTGAAATAAGTCAATCACAAAAGGACAAATATTGTATGAGACCTCTATTGTATAACTCATGTAAAAGTTTACACACAAAAACAAAAAAAATCTTTGTTGGTTACGAGGGATGGGAGGGGTGGGGGGAACTAAATAGATAAGTGGTAACTTTGGTGAAGGGTAAGATAGTACACAGTACTGGGGAAGCCAGCACAGCTTGTACAAGGACAGGTCATGGAAGCTCCACAGACACTTCCAAACTCCCTGAGGGACTGAATTGCTGGATGGAAGGCTGTAGGGACCATGGTCTTCGGAAACGTCTAGCTCAATTGGCATAACACAGTTTATAAGGATAATGTTCTACATTCTACCTTGGTGAGTAGCGTCTGAGGTCTTAAAAGACCGTGAGCAGCTAAGATACTCCACTGGTCTCACCCGTTCAGGAGCAAGGGAGAATGAAGAAAACAAGATACAAGGAAAAGATTAGTCCAAAGGACCACAGCTACCACAGCCTCCACCAGACTGAGTCCAGTATAACTAGATGGTGCCTGGCTACCACCACTGACTTCTCTGACCGGGGATCACAATAGAGGGTCCTGGACAGAGCTGGAAAAGGATGTAGAACAGAATTCTAACTTACAAAAAAAAAGACCAGATTTACTGGCCTGACAGATTGGAGAAACCCCAAGAGTATGGCCCCCGGATACCTTTTTTGCTCAGTAGTGAAGTCACTCCCAAAGCTCACCGTTTAGCTGGGGATTGGACAGGCTCATAAAACAAAACAGGACTAATGAGGCACAGCAGTCCAGAGACAAGGACTAGAAGACAGGAGGGGACAGGAAAGCTGGTGATAGGGAATCCAAGGTTGAGAAGGGACAGTGTTGGCATGTCATGGGGTTGTTAACCATTGTCATAAGGCAATATGTGTACTAACTGTTTAATGAGAAACTATTTGTTCTGCAAACCTTCATCTAAGGTACAAAAAAAGAAAAGAGTTATCTATGTGAGATCAAATTGACAACAGCAACTCAAAAGGTTTGATTGGAAGCCTAGGAAACAGTGAGTTGAAGATAATGGTGATGGAACAATTTGGAAAACGATAGTGAGAATAGCAGCACAACTGGAAGAATGTAATTGATGTCAACTGAATTGTACGTGTAGAAACTTTCTAAATGGTGTAAATATGGCTATGTATATTTTCACCAAAAAAAAAAAAAGGTCCTCAAGGTCGAGAAGGGAGAATGTTGACATGTCATGGGGTTGTTAACCAATGTCATAAAACAATATGTGTAGGGACTGTTTAATGAGAAACTTTGTTCTGTAAACCTTCATCTAAAGTACAATAAAAAACATTTTTAAAAAAGAAGAAAGATCTCAAATAAATAGCTTATATCCACAACTTGAGTAACTAGAAAAAGAAAAGCAAACTAAACTTAAAGCCACTGAAAGAAAGGAAATAACAAAGAACAGAAATAAATGAAATAGAAAATAGAAAATAATAGAGAGAATCAACAAAACCAGAAGTTGTTTTTTTGAAAAGATCAAGAAAATTGACAAACATTTAGCTAGGCTGACAAAGAAAAAAAGAGAGAGGATGCAAATAACCAAAATGAGAAATGAAAGCAGAGACTTTGTTGTTAGGTGCCATCCAGTCTGTTCCAACTCATAGGAACCATATGTACAACAGAACACAACATTGCCTCATAATCATTGCTATGTTTGAAACCATTGTTGTGGCCACTGTGTCAATCTGTCTCTTTGAAGGTCTTCCTCTTTTTCATTGACACCCTACCTTACCAAGCATGATGTCCTTCTCCAGGAACTGGTCCCTTTTGATAACATGTCCATAGTATGTGAGCTGAAGTCTTGCTATCCTTGCTTCTAAGGAGCATTCTGGCTGTACTTCTTTCAAGACAGATTTGTTCCTTTTTCTGGCAGTCCATGGTATATTCAATATTCTTCACCAATACCATAATTCAAAGGCATCAATTCTTCTTTGTTCTTCCTTATTCATTGTCCAGCTTTCTTATGCATATGAGGTGATTGAAAATACCATGACTTGGATCAGGTGCACCTTAGTCCTCAAAGTTACATCTTTGCTTTTTAACACTTTGAAGAGGTCTTTTGCAGCAGATTTGTCCAATGCAATATGTTGTTTGATTTCCTGACTGCTGCTTTCATGGGTGTTGATTGTGGATCCAAGTAAAACGAAGTCCTTGACAACTTCAATATTTTCTCTGTTTCTCATGATGTTGCTTATTGGTCCAGTAGTGAGGATTTTTGTTTTCTTTATGTTGAGGCGTAATCCATACTGAAGGCTGTAGTCTTTGTTCTTTACTGGTAAGTGCTTCAAGTCCTCTACACTTTCAGCAAGCAAGGTTGTGTCACCTGCATATAGCAGGATGTTAATGAGTCTTCCTCCAATCTTGATACCACGGTATTCTTCATATAGTACAGCTTCTCAGATTATTTGCTTAGCATACGGATTGAATAAGTATGGTGAAAGGATACAACCATGATGCATACCTTTCCTGATTTTAAAACATGCAGTATCCCCTTGTTCTGTTCAAATGATTGCCTCTTGGTCTATGGACAGGTACCACATGAGCACAATAAGTGTTCTGGAATTCCCATTCTTTGCAATGTTATCCATAATTTGTTATGATCCCCACAGTCAAATACCTTTGCATAGTCAATAAAACATAGGTAAACATCTTTCTAGTATTCTCTGCTTTCAGCCAAGATACATCTGGCATCAGCAATGATACCCCTCATTCCTTGTCCTCTTCTGAATCTGGCCTGAAGTTCTGGCAGTTCCCTGTTGTATTGCTGCAACCATTTTTTAATTATCTTCAGCAAAATTTTAATTGCATATGATATTAATGATATTATTTAATAATTTCCACATTCTGTTCAATCACCTTTCTTTGGAGTGGGCACAAATATAGACGAAAGTTTTCCAGCTGGCCAGGTGGCTGTCTTCCAAATTTCTTGGCATAGATGAGTGGGCACTTCCAGCATTGCATCCATTTGCTGAAACATCTCAATTGGTATTCTGTCCGTTTCTGGAGGCTTGTTTTTTTTTGTCAATGTCTTCAGTGCAGCTTGAACTTCTTCCTTCAATACCATTGACTCTTGATCATATGCTACCTCCTGAAATGATTGAACATCAACCAATTCTTTTTGGTGCAGTGCCTCTGTGTACTCTTTCCATCTTCTTTTAATGAATGCTTCCTGTGTCTTTCAATATTTTGTCCATAGAATCCCTCAGTGTTGCAATTTGAGACTTGATTGTTTTTCTTCAGTTCTTTCAGCTTCAGAAATGCTGAGCATGTTTTTCCCTTTTGGTTTTCTAACTCCAGGTCTTTGCACATTTAATTATAATACTTTGTCTTCTTGAGCCACCCTTTGAAATCTTCTGTTCAACTCTTTTACGTGATCATTTTTTCGTTCACTTTAGCTGCTCTCTGTTCAAGAGCAAGTTTCAGAATCTCTTCTGACATCCATTTTGATCTTTTCTTTCTTTCCTGTCTTTTTAATGACCTTTTCTTTTCTTCATGATGTCCTTGATGTTATCTGACAACTTGTCTGGTCTTTGGTCAGTAGTGTTCAATGTGTCAAATCTATTCTTGAGATGTTCTTTAAATTCAGGTGGGATATACTCAACTTCGTACTTTGGCTTTCATAGGTAGACTTGTTTTAATTTTCTCCAGCGTCAACTTGAACTTGCATATAAGCAACTGACGGCCTCTTCCACGTTTGGCCCTTGGCCTTGTTCTCACTGATGATATCCAGCTTTTCCATCATCTCTTTCCACAGATGTAGTCAAACTGATTCCTGCATATTACATCTGTTGAGGTTCATGTGTATACTTGCCATTTATGTTGTTGAAAAAAGGTATTTCCAATGAATAGATTATTGCTCTTGCAAAATTCCGACATTTGATCTCTGGCATTGTCTGTATCACCAAGGCCATATTTTCCAAGTACTAATCCTTCTTCATTTTCAACTTTCACATTCCGATCACCAGTAGTTATCAGTGTATCTTGATTGCATGTGTGGATAAAAATCTTCAATTTCTTCATCTTTGGCATCAGTAGTTGGTGCATAAATTTGAACAATAGTTGTATTAACTGGTATTCTTTGTAGGTGTACGGATGTTATTCTATCACTGACAGCATTGTACTTCAGGATAGTTCTCGAAAAGTTCCTCTTGAATTTGTCATTCCCGTTATAGTAGAACACATGATTGTCAGATTCAAAATGGCCAATACCAGTCCATTTCAGCTCACTAATGCCTAGAATATCTATCTTCAAGCATTCTATTTCATTTTTGACAACTTCCATTTTCCTTTATTCATACCTGATACATTCCATGTTCTGATTATTAATGGATGCTTGCAGTGTTTCTTCTCATTTTGAGTCATGCCACATCATCAAATGAAGGTCCTGAAAGCTTTATCCATCCACATCATTAAGGTCAACTCTACTTTGAGGAGGTAGCTCTTCTCCAGTCATATTATGAGTGCCTTCCAAACTGAGAAGTTATTCTTCTGGCACAATATCAGACAATGTTCTGCTGCTATTCATAAGGTTTTCACTGGCCAGTTTTTTTAGATGTAATCACCAGGTCCTTCTTCCTAGTCTATCTTAGTCTGGAAGCTCCACTGAAACCTGTCCACCATGGGTGACCATGCTGGTATTTGAAATACCAGTGGCATAGCTTCCAGCATCACACCAACATGCAAGCCACCACAACATGACAAACTGACAGATGACATTTCAAGTGACAAATTGAAGTAAAAAGGACTACAACAGAATACTAGAAACAACTGTAATCCAACAAACTTGATAACTTAGATAAAATGGAAATATTCTTAGACGCACATAACCTATCTGAACTGACTCAAGAGGAAGTAAAAAACCTTAAGAGGTCCATAATAAGTGAAGAGATTGAACCGGTAATAAAAAACTTCCTGATGGGAAAAACCCTGGACCAAATGGATTCACTGGTGGGTTCTATGAAGCATTTAGAGAAAAATTGACAACTATTTTTTTTAAACTTTTCCAAAAAGAAGAGGAAAAAGGAATACTCCTGAACTCTTTCTATGAATCCATCATTACCCTGACACCAAAGCCAGAGAAAGAGACCACAAGAAAGAAAACTAGACCTCAATATCTCTTATTAATATAGATGCCAAAAATTCTCAACAAAATACTGTCAAACAGAATGCAACAGCATATTAAAAAATTATACACCATGATCAGGTGGGATTTACCATTAGTGCAAAGATGGTTCAACATTAGAAAATCAGTCAGTGTAATATACCACATTAATAGAACAAATAAAAAGAACCACATGGTCATCTCAATCAATACAGGACAGGCATTTGATAAAATCCAATACCCTTTTTTGATTAAAAACTTAACAAAACCCAAACCAAACCTCACATTGTCAAATAGATTCCAACTCATAGAGACCCTATAGGACAGAGTAGAATTTCCCGATAGGGTTGCCAAGGAGCAGCTGGTGGATTCAAACTACCAACCTTTTGGTTAGCAGCCCAGCTCTTAACCACTATGCCACCAGGGCTCCAAAACGTAAAACTTAACAAGATAGGAATAAAAGGGAAGTTCCTCAACACAATTAACGGCATTTATGAAAAACAACAGCCAACATTATACCCAATGGAGAAAGACAGCTTTTCAATGGGAATAAGATAAGGATCCCCCTCTCATCTCTCCTATGCAATACTTTATTGGAAGTCCTAGCCAGATCAAAAAGGAAAAAACAAAACAGAAACAAAAAAAAAAAAAAAGAAAAGAAAAGGAATAAAATCTATCTAAATTGGAAAGGAAGAGATAAAACTATCTCTATTTGCAGATGACATGATCCTGTATGTAGAAAACCCCAAAGAATCCACAAGAAAGCTTCTAGAGCTAATAGAGAAATTTAGCAAAGTTGCAAGATATAAGGTCAACCCACAAAGGTCAGTTGTGTTTCTATACACAAAAATGAGAAAACTGATCACTTATTTTAGTGATGTTTGCCAGTTTCTCCACTAGTTACATTACTAGTTTATTTATAAGTTTCTTGTTAGAAGTTTTAATTTTATTTTTATAGAGATTAAAAATAAGAAAATTGTCTTTTATACTTACCCTTATTTTTACCATTCCTTGTGCTCTACTTTTCTTTAAGTAGATACATATTTCCAACTGGTATAGTACTTCTTTAGTATTTGTTGTAGTTACGGAGTGCTGTCAATGAATTCTCTCAGCTTTTGCCTTGGTAAAATATTTTCACTGTCTATAGAATTCTGGGTTAATAGGTTATTTCTTTTAGTATACAAGTATATCATTCCATTGATTCTGGCTTGCGTGGTTTCTGAAAAGAAGTATTCTCTCAGAAGGTGCATGTTATTTGCGTAAAAATACAGTAGTCATAGTTGTTTAAAAGTCCCTGTCTAATAGAGTTTTTTTTCTAGTGCTGCTGTAACAGAAATACCACAAGTGGGTAGCTTTAAAAAAAATGAAACAGTCAGAAGGCTAGAAGTCCAAATTCTGGGCACTGGCTCTAGCAGAAGTCTCTCTCTCTCTCAGCTCTGGGGGAAGATTCTTCTCTCAGCTTTTATATCCCTGGTGTTCTTCATTTCCTTGGCAATCTTCATGTGACGTCTATCTACCCTCTATTTGTGCTTGCTTGTTTTTGTGTCTATACTGTTTCTTGTGATTCAGAAGTGATTATGTTTAGGACACACCCCACACTGATATGGCTTCATTAACATACACAGGAAAACTTACTACCATACAGGATTACTTCTACAGGTAAAGGGGTTAGAATCATTACACATATTTTCAGGGGACAAAATTTGATCCATAACGATAGTTTCAACATGTAGGTCATTTCTGGGTCTGGGTCTGGGTCTGATGACCTTTTTATCTTTTAATAATAGGTTGATGTTTCTTGCTTTTTTGTAATTTCTTTAAATTTAATTTTCTTTTTTTAATGACTATTTTATTGTACTTTAAGTGAAAGTTTACAATTCCAATTAGTCTCTCATACAAAAATTTATGCATATATTGTTGTGTAACCCTAGTTGCTCTCCCTATACTGTGACAGCACACTGCTCCTTTCTACCCCGATTTCCCTTGTCCATTCAACCAGCTCCTGACCCTCTCTGCCTTCTCATCTCACCTCCGGACAGGAGCTGCCCATTTAGCCTCATGTATCTCCTTGAGCTAAGAAGCACAATCTTCATGAGTATCATTTTATGTCCCATAGTCCAGTCTAATCTTTGTCTGAAGAGTTGGCTTCAGGAATGGTTTTAGTTCTGGGTTGACAGGGAGTCCAGGGGCTATGCTCTCTGGGGTTCCTCCAGTCTCAGTCAGACCATTAAGTCTGGTCTTTTTACTAGAATTTGAGTTCTGCACCCCACCTTTCTCCTACTCCATCAGGGACTCTCTGTTGTGTTCCCTGTGAAGGCGGTCATTGGTGGTAGCTGGACACCATCTAGTTCTTCTGGTCTCAGGCTGATGAAGTCTCTGGTTTATGTGGCCCTTTCTGTCTCTTGGGCTAACACTTTCCTTGTGTCTTTGGTGTTCTTCATTCTCCTTTATACCAGGTGGGTTGGAACCAATTGATGCATCTTAGATGCCCGCTCACTAGCTTTTAAGACCCCAGATGCCACTCACCAAAGTAGGATGCAGAACATTTTCTTAATAAACTTTGTTACGCCAACTGACCTAGATGTCTCCTGAAACCATGGTCCCCAGGACCCTGCCCCTGCTACTCTGTCCCTCAAAGTGTTGGGATGTATTCAGGAAACTTCTTAGCTTTGGTTTAGTCCAGTTGTGCTGATTTCCCCTGTAGTGTGTGCTGTCCCTCCCTTCACCTAAGATAATTCTTGTCTACTATGTAGTTAGCAAATAACCCTCTCCCTCCTTCCCCACCCTCATAACCATCAAAGAATGTTTTCTTCTGTGTTTAAACCTTTTCTTCAGTTCTTATAATAGTGGTCTTACACAATATTTGCCCTTCTGTGATTGACTAAATTTACTCAGCATAATGCCCTCCAGGTTCCTCCATGTTATAAGATGTTTCATGGCTTTATTGTTGTCCTTTATCACTGGGTAGTATTCCACTGTGAAGATATACCATAATTTGTTTATTCATTCGTCTGTTGATGGGCACCTAAGTTGTTTCCATTCTTTGCTATTGTGAAAAGTGCTGCAATGAACATGGGTGTGCATATATCTATTCATGTGACAGTTCTTATTTCTCTAGGATATATTCTAAGGAGCAGGATTGCTGCATCATATGGTACTTCTATTTCTAGCTTTTTAAGGAGGTGTCAGATCGATTTCCAAAGTGGTTGCACCATTTTACATTAATGCTAGCCTCGTTGGGGTGAGATGGTATCTCATTGCAGTTTTGATTTGCATTTCTCTAATGGCTAATGATCCTGAGCATTTCTTCATGTATCTGTTAGCTGCCTAAATGTCTTCTTTGGTGAAGTGTCTGTTCATATCCTTTGCCCATTTTTGTTTGTTTATTGTTGTAGTTTAAATGAGGATTACATTTCAAATTAGTCTCCCATACAAAAATTTATACATACATTGTTATGTGACCCTAATTCCTCTCCCCATACTGTGACAGCACACTCCATTCCCCTCCGATTTCCTGTGTCCATTCAACAAGCTGCTAACCCTCACTGCCTTCCCATTTCACCTCCGGACAGAAGTTGCCCATTTAGTCTCTTGTATCTACTTGAGCTAAGAGGCACACTCCTCACGAGTATCACTTTATGTCCAACAGTCCAGTCCAATCCCTATCTGAAGAGTTGGCCTTGGAAATTGTTTTAGATCTGGGCTGATAGAGAATCCAGGGGGCCATGCTTTCTGGGGTTCCTCCAGTCTCATTCAGACTATTAAGTCTGGTCTTCTTACTAGAGTTTGAGTTCTGCACCCCTCCTTTCTCCTGCTCCATCAGGGACTCTCTGTTGTGTTCCCTGTCAGGACCTTTGCCCATTTTTTAATTGGTTTGTTTGTCTTTTTGTTGTTGAAGTTTTGCAGTATCTTGTAGATTTTAGAGATTAAATGCTGATCGGATTTGTCATAGCCAAAATTTTTTTTCCCAGTCTGTAGGCTGTCTTTTGACTCTTTTAGTGAAGTATTTTGATGAGCATAAGTGTTTGACTTTTAGGAGCTCCCACTTATCTAGTTTCTCTTCTGGTGTTTGTGCATTGTTACTTATGGTTCGTATTGTGTTTTATGCCATGTATTAGGGCTCCTATCATTGTCCCTATTTTTTCTTCCATGATCGTTATCATTTTTGATGTTATATTTAGGTCTTTGATCTACTTTTAGTTAGTTTTTGTGCATGGTGTGAGGTATGGGTCTTGTTTCAGTTTTTTTGCAGATAGATATCCAGTTATGCCAACACCATTTGTTAAAGAGACTGTCTTTTCCCCAGTTAATGGACTTTGGGCCTTTGTCAAATATCAGCTGCTCATAGGTGGATGAATTTATATCTGGATTCACAATTCTGTTCCATTGGTCTATGTGTCTGTTGTTGTACCAGTACCGGGCTGTTTTGACACCGAGGCAGTATAATAGTTTCTAAAATCAGGTAGTGTGAGGCCTCCAACTTTGTACTTCTTCTTCAGTAATGCTTTACTTATTCTGAGCCTCTTCCCTTTCCATATGAAGTTGGTGATTTGTTTCTCCATCTCATTAAAAAATGCCGCTGGAATTTGGCTCGGGATTGCATTGTATCTGTAGATCACTTTGGGTAGAAATGACATTTTCACAATGTTGAGTCTTCCTATCCATGAGCAAGGTATGTTTTTCCACTTGTGGAGGTTTCTTTGGTTTCTTGCAGTAGTGTCTTGTAGTTTTCATTGTATGGGTCTTTCATATCTATGGTTAGATTTATTCCTAAGTATTTTATCTTCTTGGGGGCTATTGTTAATGCTATTGATTTGGTGATTTCCTCTTTGAAGTTCTCTTTGTTGGCATAGAGGAATCCAACTGTTTTTTGTATGTTTATCTTGTACCCTGATACTTTGCTGAAATCTATTAGTTCTAGTATTTTTCTTGTGGATTCTTTGGGGTTTTCTGTGTATAAGATCATATCATCTGCAAATAGAGGTACTTTGACTTCTTCCCTACCAATCTGAATGCGTTTATTTCTTTTCCTAGCCTAATTGCTCTGGCTAGGACCTCCAGCACAATGTTGAATAAAAATGGTGATAAAGGGCATCCTTGTCTGGTTTCCTTTCTCAAGGGGAATGCTTTCAAAGTCTCTCCATTTAGGATGATGTTGGCTGTCGGCTTTGTATAAATGCCCTTAATGATGTTGAGGAATTTCCCTCCTATTCCTATTTTGTTGAGAGTTATTATCATGAATGGGTGTTGGACTTTGTCAAATTCTTTTTCTGCATTGATAAGATCATGTGATTCTTGTCTTTTGTTTTATTAATGTGATGGATTACATTGATTGTTTTTCTAATGTTGAACTATCCCTGCATACCTGGTATAAACCCCACTGGATCATGGTGAATTATTTTTTTTGATATGTTGCTTAATTATATTGGCTAGAATTTTGTTGAGGCTTTTTTTTACTGTACTTTAGATGAAGGTTTACAGAACAATGAGTTTCTCATTAAAGAGTAAGTACACATATTGTTTTATGACATTGGTTAACAACCCCATGACGTGTCAACACTCTCCCTTCTCGACCTTGGGTTCCCTATTACCAGCTTTCCTGTCCCCTCCTGCTTTCTAGTCCTTGTCCCTGGAATGTTGTGCCCCATTGGTATTGTTTTGTTTTATGGGGCTGTCCAATCCCCAGCTGAACGGTGAACTTTGGGAGTGACTTCACCACTGAGTAAAAAGGGTGTCCGAGGGCCACACTCTTGGGGTTTCTCCAGTTTCTGTCAGGCCAGAAATTTGTTCTTTTTTTGTGAGTTAAAATTTTGTTCTACATTTTTCTCCAGCTTTGTCTGGGACCCTCTGTTGTGATCCCTGTCAGAGCAGCCAGTGGTGGTAGCCAGGCACCATCTAGTTGTACTGGAGTCAGTCTGGTTGTGGTCCATTATTCCTCTGGGCTAATCTTTCCCCTGTATCTTGTTCTCTTCATTCTCCCTTGCTCCCGAAGGGGTGAGACAAGTGGAGTACCTTAGACAGCTGCTCACAGGCTTTAAGACCCCAGATGCTAGTCACTGAGGTAGAATGTAGAACATTTTCTTTATAAACTGTGTTATGCCAATTGAACTAGTTGTTCCCTGAGACCATGGTCCCCACAGTCCTCCACCCAGCAGTTCAGTCCCTCAGGGAGTTTGGATGTGTCTATGGAACTTCCATGACCTTTCGTTGTACAAGTTGTGCTGGCTTCCCAAGTATTTTGTACTGTTTTACCCTTCACCAAAGTTACCACTTATCTATTGTTTATTTAGTGTTTGTCCCGCACCTTTCGCATCCCTCATAACCAACAAAGATTGTTACTGTTTGTGTGTGAACTTTTCCATGGGTTTTTACAATAGAGGTCTCATACAATATTTGTCCTTTTGTGATTGACTTATTTCACTCAGCATAATGTCCTCCAGTTTCATCCATGTTATGAGATGCTTCACAGATTCATCATTATTCTCTACTGTTGCATAATACTCCATTGTATGTATGTACCATAGTTTGTTTATTCATTCATCTGTTGATGGGCATCTAGGTTGTTTCCATCTTTTTGGTATTGTGAGCAATGCTGCAATGAACATGGGTGTGCATATGTGTATTTGTGTGATGGCTCTTATTTCTCTAGGATATATTTCTAGGCGTGGGATTGCTGGATCATATGGTATTTCTATTTCTAGTTTGCTAAGGAAGGGCCATATCATTTTCCAAAATGGTTGTATCATTTTGCATTCCCACCAGCAGTGTATAAGATTTCCAATCTCCCCGCAGCCCCTCCAACATTTGTCATTTCCAGATTTTTGATTCGTGCCAGTAGTGCTGGTGTGAAATGGTGTCTCATTGTGGTTTTGATTTACATTTCTCTAATGGCTAGTGCTTGCGAGCATTTCCTCATGTGTCTGTTGGCCTCTTGAATGTCTTCTTTGGTGAAGTATTTGTTCATTTCCTTTGCCCATTTTTTAATTTTATTTTATTATTTTTTTCAATTGTGCTACATGTACAGCCTTTTTGAGTGGACATGAATTTTATTTTATTTTATTTTATTTTATTGTACTTCAGGTGAATGCTTACAGAACAAATAGTTTCTCATGAAACAGTAGTACACATGCTATTTTATGACATTGGTTAACAACCCCACAACATATTAAGCCTCTAAATTCTCAACCTTTTTTTTTTTTTTTTGATGAAAATACAGATAGCCAAAGATACACCGTTTCAACAATTTCTACATACACGGTTCAGTGACATTGACTACGCTCTTTCAACTATGCTGTTATTCTCACTTAAGATGAAGGCTTACAGAACAAAATAGTTTCTCATTTAACAGTTACTACACATGTTGCCCTATGACAATGGTTAACAATTTCACAACACATCAAGAATATCCTTACTCCACCTTGTGTTCCCTATCACCAGGGGACTTCCATGTCCCCTTCTGTCTTCTGGCCCTTGTCACTGGACTCCTGTACCTCATTAGTCTCATTTGGTTTTGTTTTTTTTTTTTAACACCATTTCAAAACTTTTTACTTACACATTTAAGTGATATTGACTATGCTCTTCCAATTGTGCTGCCATTCTCGCCCAAGATGAAGGCTTACAGGACAAAACAGCCTCCCATTTAATAGTTACTACAAATGTTGCCCTATAGCAGTGATCAACAATCTCACAACACATCGACAGTGTCCTTACTCAATTTGTGTTCCTTATCATCAGTTTCCTACTCCCCCTCTGCCTTCTGGCCTTTGTCACCGGACTCCTGTACCTCGTTAGTCTCATTTAGTTTTACTGGGCTGTCCATTCCCAGGCTGAACAGTGAACCTTGAAGGTAACTTCACCTCTGAGCTGAAAGGGTGTCTGGGGGCCACACTCTTGAGGTTTCTCCAGTCTCCTTTAGGCCAGTAAATCTGGTCTTTTTTTTTTTTTGGGAGTTAAAATTATGCTCTACATCCTTCTCCAGCTCTGTCCAGAACCCTCTGTTGTGATCTTGGTCAGAGCAGTCAGTGGTGGTAGCTGGGCACCATCTAGCTGTACTGGACTCAGTCCGGTGGAGGCCTTGGTAGCTGTGGACAATTAGTCCTTTGGACTAATCTTTTCCTTGTATCCTGTTCTCTTCATTCTCCCTTGCTCCCAAAGGGATGAGACCAGTGGAGTATCTTAGATGGCCGCTCATAGGCTTTTAAGACCCCAGACACTACTCACCAAGGTAGAATGTAGAGCATTATCTTTATAAGTAGTGTCACGCCAATTGAGCTATATGTTCCCCGAGACCATGGTCCCCAGAGCCCTCTGTCCAACAACTCAGTCCCTCGGGGGGTTTGGATGTGTATATAGGGCCTCCATGACCTTTCCTTGTGCAGGTTGTGTTAGTGTCCCCTGTACTGTGTACTATCTCACCTCTCACCCAAGGTACCACTTATCTATTGCCTATTTAGTATTTCCCCCCCGTCCCCTCCCATCCCTGGTAACCAACAAGGATTGTTACTTTTTTTTTTTTTTAATATTTTATTGTACTTCAGGTGAAAGCTTACAGAGCAAATAGTTTCTCATGAAATAGTAGTACACATGTTGTTCTATGACATTGGTTAACAACCCCACAACATATTAAGCCTCTAAATTCTCAACCTTTTTTTTTTTTTTTGATGAAAATACAGATAGCCAAAGATACACCGTTTCAAAAATTTCTACATTCACAGTTCAGTGATTTTGACTACACTCTTCCAACTGTGCTGTTATTCTCACTTAAGATGAAGGCTTACAGAACAAAATAGTTTCTCATTTAACAGTTACTACACATGTTGCCCTATGACAATGGTTAACAATCTCACAGCACATCAAGAATATACTTACTCCACCTTGTGTTCCCTATCACCAGGGGACTTTCTTGTCCCCTTCTGTCTTTTGGACCTTGTCACTGGACTACTGTACCTCTTTAGTCTCATTTGGTTTTTTTTGTTTTATTTTAACACCATTTCAAAACTTTTTACTTACACATTTAAGTGATAGTGACTATGCTCTTCCAATTGTGCTGCCATTCTCGCCCAAGATGAAGGCTTACAGGACAAAACAGCCTCCCATTTAATAGTTACTACAAATGTTGCCCTATAGCAGTGGTCAACAATCTCACAATACATCGACAGTGTCCTTACTCAATTTGTGTTCCTTATCATCAGTTTCCTACTCCCCCTCTGCCTTCTGGCCTTTGTCACCGGACTCCTGTACCTCGTTAGTCCCATTTAGTTTTACTGGGCTGTCCACTCCCAGGATTAACATCGAACCTCGAAGATAACTTCACCTCTGAGCTGAAAGGGTGTCTGGGGGCCACACTCTTGAGGTTTCTCCAGTCTCCTTTAGGCCAGTAAATCTGGTCTTTTTCTTTTTTTTTGGGAGTTAAAATTATGCTCTACATCCTTCTCCAGCTCTGTCCAGAACCCTCTGTTGTGATCTTGGTCAGAGCAGTCAGTGGTGGTAGCTGGGCACCATCTAGCTGTACTGGACTCAGTCCGGTGGAGGCCTTGGTAGCTGTGGACAATTAGTCCTTTGGACTAATCTTTTCCTTGTATCCTGTTCTCTTCATTCTCCCTTGCTCCCAAAGGGATGAGACCAGTGGAGTATCTTAGATGGCCACTCATAGGCTTTTAAGACCCCAGACACTACTCACCAAGGTAGAATGTAGAGCATTATCTTTATAAGTAGTGTCATGCCAATTGAGCTATATGTTCCCCGAGACCATAGTCCCCGGAGCCCTCCGTCCAACAACTCAGTCCCTCGGGGGGTTTGGATGTGTATATAGGGCCTCCATGACCTTTCCTTGTGCAGGTTGTGTTAGTGTCCCCTGTACTGTGTACTATCTCACCTCTCACCCAAGTTACCACTTATCTATTATCTATTTAGTATTACCCCCCCCCCCCCCATCCCTGGTAACCAACAAGGATTGTTACATTTTGCATGTGAATTTTTTCATGGGTTTTTACAACAGAGGTCTCATACAATATTTGTCCTTTTGTGATTGACTTATTTCACTCAGCATGATGTCCTCTAGTTTCATCCATGTTATGAGATGGTTCACAGATTCATTGTTGTTCTTTCTTGTTGCATAGTACTCCATTGTGTGTATGTACCATAGTTTGTGTATCCATTCATCTGTTGATGGACATCGAGGTTGTTTCCATCGTTTTGCTATTGTGAACAATGCTGCCATGAACATAGGTGTGCATATGTCTATTCGAGTGATGACTCTTATTTCTCTAGAGTATATTCCAAGGAGTGGGATTGCTAGATCGAATGGTATGTCTATTTCTAGCTTTCTGAGGAAATGCCATATCATTTTCCAAAATGGTTGTATCATTTTGCATTCCCACCAGCAGTGTATAAGAGTTCCCATCTCCCTGCAGCCCCTCCAACATTTGTTATTTCCAGTATTTTTGATTCGTGCCAGCAATACCGGGGTGAGATGGTATCTCATTGTGGTTTTAATTTGCATTTCTCTAATGGCTAGTGATGGCGAGCATTTCCTCATGTGTCTGTTGGCCATTTGAATGTCTTCCTTGGTGAAGTGTCTGTTCATTTCCTTTGCCCATTTTTTGATAGGATTGTTTGTCTTTTTGTTGTAGAGGTGTTGGATTTTCTTGTAGATTATGGAGATTAGACCTTTGTCTGACTTGTACTGTCCAAAAATTTTTTCCCAGTCTGTAGGTTCTCTTTTGACTCTTTTGGTGAAGTCTTTTGAAGAGCATAGGTGTTTGATTTTTTGAAGATCCCAGTTATCTAGTTTATCTGTTGGGTTTTTTGTGTTGATGTTTATGGTTTGTATCCTGTTAATGCCATGTATTAAGGCCTGAAGTGTTGGTCCTATTTTTTCTTCTATGAATTTTATAGTTTGAGGCTTTATATTCAGGTTTTTGATCCATTTTGAAGTAGTTTTGTATATGGTGTGAGGTATGGGTCCTGTTTCATTTTTCTATAAATGGATATCCAGTTTTGCCAGCACCATTTGTTAAAAAGACTGTCTTTTCCCCATTTGATGTATTTTGGGCCCTTGTTGAAGATCAGGTGACCGTAGGTGGATGGATTTACATCTGGGTTCTCAATTCTGTTCCATTGGTCAATGTCTCTGTTGTCCTTTGCCCACTTTTTAATAAGAGTATTTGTCTTTTTGTTGTAGAGGTGTTGGATTTTCTTGTAGATTTTAAAGATTAGACCTTAGTCTGTCTTGTAATGTCCAAAAATTTTTTCCCAGTCTATAAGTTCTCTTTTTACTCTTTTGATGAAGTCTTTTTATGAGCATAAGTGTTTAATTTTCAGAAGATGCCAGTTATCTAGATTATCTTCTGTTGTTTGTGTGTTGTTTATGGTTTGTATCCTGTTATTGCCATGTATCAGGGCCTTTAGCATTGATCTTATTTTTTTTCTATGACCTTTATCAGTTTTGGCTTTATATTTAGGTCTTTAATCCATTTTGAATCAGTTTTTGCATATGGTGTGAGGTATGGGTCCTGTTGGATATTTTTGCAGATGGACATCCAGTTTCGCCAACACTGTTTGTTAAAAAGACTGTTCCCCATTTGATGGCCCTTGTTGAAGATCAGATGACTGTAGGTGGATGGGTTTACATCTGGGTTCTCAATTCTGTTCCGTTGGTCAATGTATCTGTCGTTGTACCAGTACCAGGCTGTTTTGACTACTGTAGCTGTATAGTAGGTTCTGAAGTCAGGTAGTGTGAATCCTCCAACTTTATTCTTTTTCAGTAGTGCTTTACCTATCCGGGGCTTCTTCCCTTTCCATATAAAGTTAATGGTTAGTTTGTCAATCTCTTTAAAGAATGTTGTTGGTATTTGGATTGGGATTGTGTTGTATTTGTAAATTGCTTTGGGTAGAATTGTCATTTTCACAATGTTGATTCTGCCTGTTCATGAGCATGGTATGTTTTTCCATTTATGTAGATCACTTCGGTTTTCTTGCAGTAGTGTTTTGTAGTTTTCTTTGTATAGGTCTTTTACATCCCTGGTTAGATTTATTCCTAAGTATTTCATTTTTTTAGGGGCTATTATAAATGGTATTGTTTTACTGATTTCCTTTCATCGTTCTGTTTAATGGTGTATAGGAATCCAACTGATTTTTGTATGTTTATTTTGTATCCTGCTATTCTTGAATCTTTCTATTAGTTCCAGTGGTTGTCTCCTGGAGTTTTTAGGGTTTTTATGTATAGTGTCATATTATCTACAAATAGGAACAATTTAACTTCTTCATTACCAATTTGGATGCCCTTTATTTCCTTTTCCTGCCTTATTGCTCTAGCTAGGACTTCCAGCACAATGTTAAATAGGAGTGATTATAAAGGACATCTTTGTCTTTCTTTCTGTTCTCAAGTGGAAAGTTTTCAGCCTTTCTTCATTGGCTGTTAGTTTTGCATAGATGCCTTTTATTATGTTGAGATAATTCCCTTCTGTACCTATTTTATTGAAAATTTTTGTCAGGAATGGGTGTTGGACTTTGTCAAATGCCTTTTTTTCAGCAGTTGAGATGATCATGTAATTCTTTCCTTTTATTTATGTGGTGGATTATCTTGATTGACTTTCTAATGTTGAATCATCCTTGCATAGCTGGTATGAATCCTACTGGGTCATGATGTATTATTTATTTGAGATGATGCTGAATTCTATTGGCCAGAATTTTGTTGAGACTTGTTGCATCTATATTCATAAGAGATATTGGTCTGTAATTTTCTTTTTTTGTGGTGTCTTTGCCTGGTTTTGGTATCAAGGTTGTGCTGGCTTCATAAAATGAATTACGAAGTATCCCTTCCTTTTCTATATTCTGAAATAGTTTGAGTAGTACTGGTATAAACTATTTTCTGAATGTTTGGTAGAATTCTCCAGCAAAGGCATCTGGGCCAGGGCTTTGTTTTTGTTGGGAGGTTTTTTTTTTATTACCTTTTCAAGTTATTTGGCTGTTCAGATTTTCAACATCACTTTGTGTTAGTTTGGGTAGGAAGTGTGTTTCTAGAAATGTATCCATTTCCTCTAGGTTTTCAAATTTGTTGGAGTATAATCTTTGATAATACTCTGTTATGATCCATTTTATTTCAGTTGAGTCTGTTGTAACATCCCCCATTTCATTTCTTATTTGGGTTATTTGCATCCTCTCCTGTTTTTCTTTTGTCAGTTTGGCCAGTGGTTTCTCAATTTTGTTGATCGTTTCAAAGAAACAACTTTTGGTTTTGTTGATATTTTCTATTCTCTATTTCATTTTTTTCTGCTCAGATCTTTATTATTTTCTTTCTTCTGGTGGTTGTGGGCTTTTTTTGCTGTTCTCTTTCTATTTGTTCAAGTTGTGTAGTTAAAGTTTTGATTTTATCCCTTTCTTCTTTTTTGATGTGTGCATCTATTGCTATAAATTGTCCTCTGAGGACTGCCTTTGCTATGTCCCAAAGGATTTGGTATGATATGTTTTCATTGTTGTTTGATTCTAGGAATGTTTTGATTCCATCTCTGATTTCTTCTATTACCCAGTGGTTTGTAAGCAGGGTATTATTCAGTTTCCATGTAATTGATTTTTTTCCCTTGCTCTTCCTGTTGTTCAGTTCTACCTTGATGGCAATGTGGTCAGAGAAGATCGTGTTATCTTAATGTTTTGGATCTTGCTGAGGGTTGCTCTGTGGCCTGAGATGTGGTATATTCTGGAGGACTTTCCATGTGCATTGGAAAAGAATGTGTATGTTGCAGCTGTTGGGTGGGGTGTTCTAAATATGTTGATGATTTCAAGTTGACCGATTGTGCCCTTTAGGTCTTCTAAATCTTTGTTGAGTTTCTTTCTAAATGTTTTGTCCTTTACCGAGAGTAGTGTGTTGAAGTCTTCTACTATTACTGTGGAATTGTCAATTTCTCTTTTCAGTGCTGTTAAAGTTTGTTTTATGTATTTTGGAGCCCTGTCATTGGGTGCATAGATGTTTATTATGGTGTGTCTTCATGAAGGATTGTCCCCTTGAGCATTATCTAGTGTCCTTCTTTGTCTTTTTGGTGGATTTTGTTTTAAAGTCTATTTTATCTAAGATTAGTGTTGCCACTCCTGCTCTTTTTTTGGTAGCTGTTTGCTTGATATATTTTTTCCATCTTTTGATTTTTAAAAAATTTATGTCTTTGTTTCTAAGGAGTGTCTCTTGTAGACAGCATATTGATGGATCCTGTTTTTTTTATCCATTCTGTCACTCTCCATCTCTTCATGGGTGCACTTAGGTCATTTACATTCAGTGTAATTATTGATAGGTGTGAGTTTATTGCTGTCATTTTGTAGTGTCTTTTTTTTTTTTTTTTTGTGGTGCTGACATTTTCTTTATTCCTCCTACTCTCCCGTGCTGAATTCCTTTTGTTTGTGGACTGTTTTTGCATTTGTTTTTACCGGGAGTTCATGTTCTTCTTCTTTATTTTGATGAGTAAGTTTGTTAACTTTCTTTGTGGTTACCTTGAAATTTTCCATTATCTTCCTAGGCTTGAACCTGTCTATTATTACTTGGTATCATCTTGCCTTTGTGTCCATTCGAAAATTGTATACCTACAACTTTTATTCCGTCTTTTATTGTTCTGATATTTTTGTCATTTACAGATTAACCTCTCTGGTTCCCTGTTGTAATTCTTTTGGTTTTGGATAGTTCTTGAGAGTTCATTTCCTAGGTTGGTATCTGACTCCTATTATCCTGCATCCTAGATTTAGCCTGTGGTCTGATATTGTTTGTTCTCAGATCAAAGGACTTCCTTTAATAATTCTTTAAAGTTTGGTTTGGTTTTATACAGTCCCTTAATTTCTGTTTATCTGGAAATGTCCTAATCTCATCATCATATTTAAATGAAAGTTTTGCAGGATATATTATTCTTGGCTGGCAATCTTTTCCTTTCAAGGTTTTATATATGTCATCACATTGCCTTCTTGCTTGCATAGTTTCTGCCAAATAATCCGAGCTTAATCTTATTGTTTCTCCTCTGTATGTGACTTTCTGTTTTTCTTGAGCTGCTCTCAGGATTCTTTGTCTTTCCTTTAGCGAGTGTGGTATTGGGGAAGTTTTCTCTCAGCAGTTCTTCATGATCCTCTTTGTCTTAGTCATCTAGTGCTGCTACAGCAGAAATACCACAAGTGGATGGTTTTAATGAAGAGAAGTTTATTTCCTTACAGTAAAGTAGGCTAAAAGTCCAAATTCAAGGTGTCAGCTCCAGGGCAAGGCTTTCTCTCTCGGCCTTCTCATCAGTGTTCCCCCAGACTAGGAGTTTCTCGTCACAGGGACCCTGTTCCAAAGGACACGCTCAACTCCCGGCACTGCTTTCTTGATGGTATGAGGTCCCCTGGCTCTCTGCTCACTTCTGTCTTTTGTATCTCAAGAGATTGCCTCAGGACACAATCCAGTCCTGCCTTACTAACACAACTGCCACCCATCCTCCCTCATTAACATCATAGAGGCAGGTTTACAACATACAGGAAAATCACACAGTACCAGGAATCATGGCCTAGCCAAAGATACACACGTTTTTGTGGGGACATAATTCAAACCATGACACTCTGTGTTTTCTGTTTTCTCCCCCTGTTCTGAAACTCCGATCACTTGCAAATTTTTGCTTTTGATTGTATGGCACATAATTCTCAGGGTTTCTTCATTTTTCTTCATTCTTTTTCTGATTTTTCCTCAGAGTTGTATCCAAGTGTTTGTCTTCAGTTTCACCGTTCCTGTCTTCCATTGTTTCAGACCTGCTCCTCAGCCCTTCTATGACACTGTCCATTTCTGAAATTTTGTTTTTTTATCTTCTGGATTTCTAATTTTTTTTGTATGGTTTCTAGTTGTGAGTTTATTTTTGCATTTTCTTTCTTATTATTTTCCTGAATTCCTCCATTTTTTACTGTGTATTTTCCATGAATTTCTCTGCCTTTTCCAAGAATTTGGGTTATTTTTTCCTCATTTTTGTCTGCTTTTTGCTTTAACTCTCTGATAGCTCTGAATATTAGAGATTTGAATTCTCTATTAGGTGGTTCTAGTGCTTTTCCTTCTACTGTAATGTCATCTGTTGCTTTATTTTGGACAACTACTGGAACCATCTTGTCTTTTTTTAAATACGTTTTTATATTGTCTGTGGGACATTCAGTATTAGTTATTTTCCTCAGTTATTATTATTATTATTTTTTAAGTAAAAAGAAAGTTTTATTTGGCATATATTCAAAAGGACAAAAGTGGGAAGCAGACAAGCATGCTGCCAGAGCTAGAATGTCTGCCCAAATCCAAAGAATATCACAGAAAAGGCAAGAATGGGAAAACGGACAAGAATGGGAAAACAGACAAGCATGCTGCCATAGCCATGTCTGCCTGAGTCTCAAGAACAGTTACAGAGCCATCAGTATATATCAACATCACAAAATGGGTAGAATCATTGAAAGCATCACTTTTTCACTGATTGGCTAGAAATTGTAATCTTACATTTTGAATCATCTTTCTTAAAAATCATTGGTATGGGTTTCAGTTACGAAAGTCAGGAGGGTCTTCATTGGTCCAACAAATTCTTATTCACTAAATGTTAATAGAAAAAGATAAGAGTGGAAATTTTTTTGTGTTCTGTTTGATGAGATTTATGTGAAAGTTTCCCTAAAAGATATTTTCCAAGATTATCTTAGCTATTGTCTTTATACCTCAGGGCCCAGTTGAGAGTCCTTGTGAGCCTTTGTGAGCCCAGCTCCAGCTGGGTCACATTCTGTATGCTCAAGTAGAGGGAATAAGAACTCCAATATTATTTCCTAAATCAGTCCCTCCTTTTGATCAGAGATTGGAGATAACACATCAATGATCAATACCTGGACTTAGTCGAGCTCCTAGATGGTGACCATTGCAGGCTTTTTAAACTCATGGTGCTGGTTTTCCACCAGATACCATTTGGTTCTTCACCAGGATCTTAAGTAAGAGTGATGTTCTCATCAGTCGCATTGCCGGAGTGAGCAGACTCAATGTACATCAACATTTTAGCCCAAGGCCTTCTTTTGCCCTTTAGGTGTATAAGACAATAGAGGATAAATTTTATAATGCCTAATACGGTCAGGATGTAGACCAAGAATATTACTATTCCTTGCAGTAGTGATCTAGCCCATGTACTTATTCCTGATGGTAACCAACCAAACAGATCTGGTGTTTGTAAGGGTGTGACAATATGTAATCAAGTAGCTTGCTGTCTAATTCTATGTATATCTTGTCTACTGCACAGACTACACTTTCTTGGACTATTAAAAAAAAACTAAGTTTATTTTGTTATCTCATGTCGCTTTGGCTTATGAGATCAGACCTCACTGTTGTGTTTCTATCTCATCTGTTATTTGTCCCATAGTGACTGAAAAATTTTTCTTAAAGATTTCTCTAACTCAGATATACCATAAGTAGGAATTAAAGCTACCAACCATACCTTGAATGTTGGACCAATGAGTTTTCTTCTGACTTTCATTTTACAATTTTAACATTACCTTTTCAATATTTACTAGCATTGTTACTATGAATATGTAAAGATAATCCTAAAGTTCCTGAAGTGCATTGTCCATGCATTCGTCGGTAATTTAAACAAGATTGCCCATGTAAATTCACTATCAGTTGGAAAGGAATCATCTAAATTAGAAACATATCTACACAGAAACATATATCCATAAGAAGCACACAAAGTTTGTCTAGAAGAAACAGAAGGCATAGAAAAATTTACACGTGACAAGTTTTCATTAGAGAACTAATGATTAGCAAGATAATACAGGATGGACCTTTCCTGTAGGAGGTCTTCAGTTAGTCTGTTTAAAATATACTAAGTGTTCTTCTCAAGGGCAAGCTGCCCCTCCTTGTTTTACCTATTAACAGTCATGAGTCACCTTCTTAGAAGCAGAAATGGAACCAAAGATAAAACGGAGTCTGAGCCATGAGGTCAATCTCCTCTGAGAATCTGGTTTCTTTAAGATACATAATTTTCTGCATCGTAAGAGGGTGACAGTTTGATTACAAACATTACACAGGTATTTCATGACATTGTCTTAAAGACTGCTCAAATTAATTACTAATTTACCCTAAACATAACTCTGTCTGATCTTTGAAGTTAGTTTCCTAAAACAGACTGAATTCTTCAAAAAAAAAAAAAAAAAAAAGCTCAATACCCAGAGCAAAATGGTCTTACTAGTTTATCTGGACCATTGTTTGACTCAAAGTATCTTCAGGAACCAGCTTTTTTCTCAAAGCTCAAGGTTCAAGAAGACACCCAAAGGCAAATATCCCGTGTGGGTTGCCTCAACCTCCCTGAAAGCCAGAAATCTGGATTCCAGGAGAATATATACAACTCTCTCATCATTCTTTCCTTTGGATCATGATCTTGTTGTAGAATCTTTTATCAAAAATGCTCCACAAATGGTAATTGGACATCATCTGGTTTTTAAGATCCCAGACACCATATAGCAAACTAGGAAATAAAACAGACACACTAACAATTGTATTAGGCCACTTGCCTGAAATAACCAATGAAACCATGACCTTAAGGTCTTTGAACAAAGGAAACAAATCTCATGAGGTGTTTGTCTCTACATAAGCAGCAGCAGTAACTGCTTTCCACGTGCCTCAACAGCAACTACATTCTGCAAAACCTCAGATTGAGTAGTAATATAAATACAGCAACATTTATCTGTTGAGGCACAAACTGTTTCTTAAGTGACTAACAGGAAATCTAATGCTGTTTTATTTTGTAAAATCATAGCTCAAATTTCAGACAGTTCTCTGGTTATGATATCTACAACTTGGCTAAGTTTACCAACAGGAACTTCTAATTCAAGAGTTACCATATATAAACCCATTAGTTAGATAATTTAGGAGAAAGGAGAATGATATCTTATATCCAGAAATTAGGACCTTAAAATATCAGCAATATTAAAAAAACCATAGTTTCCTTTAGTTTACTCAGTCTTCTGTCGTTAATTTCTGTTCCATGTGAATCTGGATCAGCGCGGTCTGCAAACTCTTCAGCTTCTACATAGGAGCTCTGGAAATTTTATTCAGTCTAGTCACAGTCTTTTTAGCAAGTCCAACATAGTCCATCTTTTTGTTGAGCTATTTTGGTCAAACTTTTTCAGCAAATCAGCAAAGTAAAAATTTATCTGCAGATGACAAAACTTAATATGGCCATGATTAGTTGATAAACATAATATTTTAATAGTGAAAGACCTGATAGAAATTAATTTCAAGCCCAACATAAAGGCCAAATAAAATCAGTTAAAAGAAACTTTAGATAAAAATATTCCTAAATATAGCCATTAACCATATTCAAAGAGCTTCAGATATAATGCTTAATAATTTTGAGACAAAATACTATATAGTCAGGATATACCAAAAATATACCAAGATTATCAAATCTCTAAATACCTGAATAGTAATTAAAAAAACTTTATAGGTAAATGATGTGAATTTCCCAATCAAACCATTGGCTTTGATAATGCTAGATTTAAAAAGATAAAGTTGCAACCAAGTTGGCAATAAAGAAATAATAATATAGGTCACTATGAAACAATACTTATTTAACCAAAGATCTTAAAGTAAAACCTTTCCTTTTCTAAAAGCCATGAGGCTTGGTATTCAGACTCAGGAATCTTGTTCTACTGAGAAGCCAAACCTTTGTCTTCCAGGCAGATTGCACAAAGAATAAATTAACCCTTTAACTCAGAAATTAAAGAAAATTTTGTTATTTTAACTGCGAGAAACCTAATTCTTTGTTTTATATGCTACTTAACATTAAAACTCTTAAAAATCTCATAAATTAAACCATTAAACTTTAGTCAGGCAGATGAAACTTGACCATATCAAATAAATTTTTTTCAATAAACCTCTTAAAGGTTGCCTTTGTTGTATATCTCTTACAGCGTATCTCTTTAAATGGCAAAAATGAACACTTATTCGCAGACTTAAATATATATATCTATATATCCTCTTGTGGCATAAAAAGGCAAAGTGTATGAACTTAAATTATGACAAATTCTATTAACTTAATAACATCAATAAGCTACCTAAAATACCTCTGGAATTATTTTAAGCCTGTATACCACAAAAAAAAAAAAAAAAAACAAAAAACCTGTTGTTGAAAGAAAAGTATTTAAACATCCTAAGATTTCATTCAACTTTTACTACTTCTCATATTTTCCCCAATCTAATTTTAGCCCTTAAAGATTTTATCAACAGGCTTTGGAAATCACAAAGTCTCTGCTCACTTGACCAATTCATTAATATAGATATAACCTTAAGTGTTCGATACTGCTGGAAACATTTTTCCAGGCCACTTCAGGTGTGTCTCATTGTGATTTCTATTTTTTTTTACTTCTTAAAGTTCCCCTATAATAGAGAGAACTTGTTTACAGTTCTATGATTAGGATCTACCCAATTTCTGATAACTATAGCAAAGCAGCAATTTTTCTTATCTTTTGTCTTAAAAGAGTTTTCACCTAGCTGGAAAGGGGTCTTTCAAAAGCATCCCTGGAGCTACAGGACCTTGGAGACTGGGAGGTGGGGAGGCCTGATCCTGCCCCGCCCTCACTCTCTTGACTCACGGAAGACATTTACATATGTTTAAATTGATGGAGGCATTTTGAAAGACAAAAGATAGCTAATTTCTTTCTTTTTTACTGTTCTGGAACTGCTACTTTTACTTTAAGACAAAACTATCCTTTTTCCTTAAATAAAACACATTTCATATAATATCTGGCTTAAGTTACTTAAAAAAGTTTCACTTTTAAAATTGACAAAGTATAAAACATAAAGATCTTAGTGTATTTTTCAAATAGACCAATTTATATCAAAGTTACTTGAAGTAGCTATTAAAAATCTAAATCACAAGACAGACACAAGATGCAGTTTTTTCTGGATGAAGAAGGAACTGAGGTTCTATGACTAGCCTTACAAAAAACAGCAATTCTTAGCCATAGCCACTAATCTAATACAAGACAAACTTAGACATAATGTTCTAGACCAGAAGCAAGCTCTTAGAACAAAAGGAGACAGACCACATAAACTCACCAGATAATATCACACAAAACAAGGATATGGGGATCCTAGTTTCTAAAAGTGTATATAGCAATTTTTGGTAAGGACGACTCAATTCAATGGAAAAAACAGGTACAGAACTACCACTTCTCCCTTAAATATCAAAACACAGGTCAGGAGCTGCCACCTCCCCCTGAGAATTTGGCAAAACAGAGCACTATTTTCCAGGTTTCCTCTGAGCCACAAAAAGGTCCGAATTTTGCAGCTTATAGTGGCTCACACCTCTTTGAAAATTACCTCTTCAAACGCCCGAATCCAGGCCTAAACTGCAGTTCACTTAAAGAGTTACTAAATGTCTCCCTTAACCAAACGATCAAGCAAAAATCAAGAAAGATTCTCCTTAATCAATTAACTGGTTTTACAAACAAATATAAGAAAGAGCACAACAAAAAATAAGCAAAGTTTCGTTTTCTGAGAGCACTCACTCTGTCAATGTTGAAAGGATATGGAGTGGGAACATGTGGGTCCAGAAGACAGGACCTTTCTTTGCTGGCTTCTGCTCCGCAGTCCAGGTCTCTTCGAAGTTGACTGGATTGGCAGCTTCAGATCCTGCTCACAGCACCACTAACTGTTGTAGGGGAAAAAATTCACAAAGTTTAGTAAAGTAAAAATAAAGTTTTATTTGGCATATATTCAAAAGGAAAAAGTGGGAAGTGGACAAGCATGCTGCCAGAGCTAGAATGTTTGCCCGAATCCAAAGAATATCACAGAATAGGCAAGAATGGGAAAACGGACAAGAATGGGAAAACAGACAAGCTTGTTGCCACAGCCACGTCTGCCCAAGTCCCTATTTTCCTCAATTATTGATTGTAGATTTGTTTTTTTCATCCTGCTTTTGTGTTTGATTTGGTTATGTCTGAGGAGGTGGGCTGTGCTTTCCTTGTTGTTTGCTCATCTGTGAGAAAGATACTTTTACCTCCTTCTCCAGTGGAGAGGTTCAGTTGCTCAGTTATGGTAAAACAGGGCAGGTCCAGCTGAAGAAAAACCGCTGGGATGGGTTGTTTGTCTCTTGTACTAGGGTTGACAGGGTGGGCAGGAATCAGTGCAGATGCCAGTAGGACGTGCCTGTGCTGCTTGGAGGTGTGATGCTCAGTGCACAGTACAGGTAGGCAGGAAGGAGTTGGGGAAATTGTGATGTGTGGTGCTAAGAGGGGTATGGGAAAGAGGAGAGAAAGGAGAGAGGAACAGGAGCCAAAAACATACAAACAAAGAAAAAAGAGTGGTAAGAGAGCTTTCCATTGGAGTGGAGAGTTGAGAGACTGTGAAATGGAGAAAAACAAAAAGGAAAAAAAACGGATAAAAGAAAAAAAGAGTGAATAAAAAGGAAAAGAAAAGCCCCCAGAGATCCCACCAGTGTGGTTGTGAGGACTGGGAAGTTGCTCCTAGGCCATGAAGTACAGCCTGGCTAGAAGGGGTAGAGGTGTCACACAGTGCCAAGTATTCAGGAGACAGGAAGAGATGGTAAGTATAGAGAGATGAGAAACTGAGAAATGAAACAAGACAAAAAGGGAAAAAGAGAGAAAAGAAAAGAAAAGAAAACAAACAAACAAACAAAACAAAAAACAAAAGAAATGTCCCCAGGGATCCCACTGCTTGGCTGTGCAGATTGAGGGACAGACTGAGGGAATAGCTCCCAAACCATGCAGTACTGCCTGTCTAGAAGAGGCTCCGAAAATGAGTAAAGAAAAAGAAAACAAACAAACAAATCAAAACAAACAAACAAAAAGCTCCAGGGATCCCACAGTATGGAGGCACCGGCCGGGAGGCAGTTCCACAGTCAAGCAGTGTTTCACAGCCTTTCAGGAAGAAACAAAGTTGCCACATAGAGCCAAGTATTTGAGAGAAAGAAAGGGGAGGTGGTGAGAGTTATGAAAGAAACCAAAAGAAGCAGAGAAAAGCAACACCAACAACCAACAAATGACACTCAGGAAGCTGGCCAATGCGGGAGGGTGGAATACAAGTGGCACAGGGGTGAAGCGGGTGCTTCCTGGCCAAGAGACTGTGGCCGCAGGAAGCAGAGGAGGCTGAGTGTAGGTGAAGAAGGGTGAGGGGTGGGAAAGCATATATTGCTGGTTACTGGTTGTTCTGTCTTCTGTTGGGAACTCTGTGAAGCTGCTTTCCTGTACTCCCTGTTCGCTGATCTCCAACAGGAGTCCAAGATGGCAGATCTGTGCTGTGTTATGTGATAGGGGACCTCTGCATGTATGTCTCCTCGTTCTCCGTTGTCTGTCAGTTTCTTATTCCATTTGGTGCTTGACTGAGTTCTTTATCTGTTCATTTGTTGCTTAGCGTTTCACGATTGATGTTTGTCTCTGACCTAGTTTTTTGGATCTTTGCTGTGGAGGGATAGGGTGGTGCTTCTATCTATAGTGCCATGTTGCTTGCTGTTGAGGATTTTTGCATCAATGTTCATGAGGGATATTGGTCTGTAATTTTCTTTTTTTATGGTGTCTTTACCTGGTTTTGGTATCAGGGTTATGCTGGCTTCATAGAATGAGTTTGGGAGTATTCCGTCCTTTTCTATGCTCTGAAATACCTTTAGTAGTAATGATGTTAACTCTTCTCTGAAAGTTTGGTAGAACTCTCCCGTGAAGCCGTCCAGGCCAGGGCTTTTATTTTTATGTTGGGAGTTTTTAATTACCTTTTCAATTTCTTCTTTTGTTATGGGTTTATTTAGTTGTTCTACCTCTGTTTGTGTTAGTTTAGGTAGATAGTGAGTTTCTAGAAATTTGTCCATTTCCTCTAGGCTTTCAAATTTGTTAAAGCACAATTTTTCATAGTATTCTGTTGTGATTCTTTTAATTTCAGTTGGGTTTGTTGTGATATCATCCATCTCATTTCTTATACGAGTTATTTTTTTCCTATCCTGTTTTTCTTTTGTCAGTTTAGCCAATGGTTTATTAATTTTGTTGATCTTTTCAAAGAATCAGCTTTTGGTCTTGTTAACTCTTTCAATTGTTTTTCTATTCTCTATTTCATTTAATTCTGCTCTAATTTTTATTATTTCCTTTCTTCTGGTGTTCGAGGGCTTCTTTTGCTGCTCTCTTTCTACTTGTTCCAGTTGTAGGGATGTTGTTTTGATTATGGCCATTTCTTCTTTTTGGATGTGTGCATTTATTGCAATAAACTGACCTCTGAGCACTGCTTTTGCTGTGTCCCAAAGCTTCTGGTAGGATGTGTTTTCATTCTCGTTTGATTCTATGAATTTCTTTATTCCATCCTTAGTTTCTTCTATAACCCAGCAGTTTTTGAGCAAGGTGTTGTTCAGTTTCCATGTGTCTGATTATTTTCCCTTACTTTTTCTGTTATTAATTTATACTTTTATGGCTTTATGTTCAGAAAACATGCTTTGTAATATTTCGATACTTTGGATTCTGTTAAGGCTTGCTTTATGTCCTAATATGTGGTATATTCTGAAGAATGTTCCATGTGCATTGGAAAAGAAAGTATACTTGGCTGCTGTTGGATGGAGTGTTCGGTATATGTCCATGAGATCAAGTTGTTTGATTGTGGCATTTCGATCTTCTGTGTCTTTATTGAGCTTCTTTCTGGATGTTCTGTCCTTCAGTGAAAGTGGTGTTTAGAAGTCTCCTACTACTATTGTGGAGCTGTCTATCTCTCTTTTCAATGCATTAGAGTTTGTTTATGTATTTTGGAGCCCTGTCGTTGGGTCCATTAATATTTATTTAGGTTCTGTCCTCCCAGTGGATTGATCATTTAATCATTATATAGTGTCCTTCCTTATCCTTTGTGGTGGATTTAACTTTAAAGTCTATTTTGCCAGAGATTAATAATGCCACTCCAGCTCTTTTTTGAGTGTTGTTTGCTGATATATTTTTTCCATCCTTTGAGTTTCAATTTGTGTCTTCAAATCCAAGGCGTGTCTCTTGCAGGCAACATAAGGATGGATCATGGTTTTTTTTACCCATTCTGCCACTTTCTGTCTCTTTATTGGTGCATTTAGTCCATTTACATTTAGCGTAATTATTGATAGGTATGAGTTTACTGCTGTCATTTTGATGTCTTTTTTTGTGTTGTTGACAGTTTCTTTGCTCCACTTAATTTTCTGTGCTGAGTCATTTTTCTTTATGTATTTTTTTCATCTTTTTCATTGTTGTTGATTTTGTATTTGCCGAGTCTTTATGTTTTTCTTCTTTTTTATTTTGATGTGTAAGATTGTTAGCTTCCTTTGTGGTTACCTTGATATTTACCCTTATTTTTCTAAGTTTATACCAGGCTTTTATTTCTTTATATTGCCTTGACTTTCTCTCTGTACAAAAAATCTATGTCTACATTTTTTAGTCCCTCTTTTTTGTTTTAATGTTGTCATCTTTTACATACTGACATCTCTGTTTCCATATTTTCAGTGTTTTAGCTTTGATTTATTTTTGTGACTTCCCTATCTGTGTTGATATCTGGTTGCTCTGACCTGTGTTCTAGTCTAGGGTCATTATCCAATGTTATTGATTTTCTAACTGGGGAAATCTCTTTATTATTTCTTGTAATTTTGGTTGGTTTTGCAAATTCCCTAAAGTTCTGTTTATCTGGAAATGCTCTAATTTTGCCATCCTATTTGAGACACTGTTTTGTTGGATATATAATTCTTGGCTGGCAATTTTTTTCCTTCAAGGCTTATATATGTCATCCCATTGCCTTCTTCCCTGTGTGGTTTCTGCTGAGTAGTCCCAGGTTAGTCTTACTGACTCTTCCTTGTAGATGACTTTTCATTCATCCCTAGCCGCTCTTAAAATTCTCTCTTTATCTTTGATTTTGGCAAGTTTGATTATACTATGTCTTGGTGACTTTCTTTTGGGATCTACCTTATGTGGGGTTCGATGAGCATCTTGGATAGATATCTTCTCATCTTTCAGGATATCAGGGAAGTTTTCTGCCAACAAATCTTCAACAATTCTCTTTGTATTTTCTGTTATTCCCCCCCCCCGCCCCATTCTTGTAGTCCAGTCACTCATAGGTTATTCCTCTTGATAAAGTCCCACATAATTCTTACAGTTTCTTCATTTTTAAAAATCCTTTTATCTGATTTTTCCTCAGACAATTTGGTGTCAAGTGCTTTATCTTCAATCTCACTGATTCTGACTTCCATTGCCTCAGTTCTGCTCCTATGACTTTCTATTGAGTTGCCTAATTCTGAAATTTTATTGTTAATCTTTTGAATTTCTGATTGCTGTCTCTCTATGGATTCTTGTAGCTTTTTAAATTTGTCATTATGCTCTTCTCTAATCTTCTTAAGTTCCTCTTGGAACTTGATCTGGAGCTTGGTCTGGGTTTTTACTGATCTCCTTCCTGATCTCTTGAAGAGTTCTATATATTAACCTTTTGTATTCTGCATCCCATAATTCCAATAAATTCTCTTCCTCCAGAAAATTACTGAATTCTCTATTTTTGGAACTTGCTGAAGCCATCATCGTCTGCCTCTTTATATGATTTAATATTAACTGTTGTCTCCCAGCCAGTAAGTTATTATATTTATTTTATGTTTGCTTACTTTGTCCTAGCTTCTTGTTTTGTTTTGTTTTTCTATGCCAAATAGGCTGCTCGTGTGAGCTAGTTTAAGTATTGGCACCTTTGAAGCTCTAACGTCCTGTCATTCAGTGGTTAGATCTGTTACTAAGTATATTAGAGCACAGGATTCTGTTTACTTTTCTTGTATGGATTCAGCTCAGGTGTTCAGGTAGTCAGTCTCCAAGTGTGTAATGCAGGCTCTCACTTACAGTCCTACAGAGGCATGGGTGATTGGTGTAGGCACAGGTATCTTGCTGCAGTAGGAGGTCATGTGCTGAGCAAGGTAGGGACCTGACAGCTGCCCCTGAGTGGGCGGAAAGAATCTCTCTTCCCTAGAGCATATAAGTGGGTGGGTTTTGCAGCCAGACTATGAACACCCAATGCTGTTGGCTGTAAGGACTGGGGGGCACCACTTATTCTTGGACCTCTGTCACAGATGGCTAGGTGGCATGGCTGGAGCCACCAGTCCTCAGGCCCCTGATGTGGGTAGGTGAAGACCCTGCTTAATGGGCAGAGCAAAGTCAAATGTCATGAACCTGCCACTTCACAGCTGAAACAGTTGAAATTAAACTTCAGGTTTATACCTTGGTGTACTTAGGTAATGAGGGCCTGCAGTGTTGAAATGGGCCCACACAGGTCTATGCAGGGGTGGAAGGCATTCAAAGTCCATGGAGTGCCTAGGCAATGGAGCTGTGCTTACCCTGAGTTCCTGGCTTAGGGGAGCCAGCAGATTTTTTTTCCCCATTTGTTAATTTGTTCCCTCTCCAAGGCCAGGAGAATTGTTCAGGGTGTGTGACGGGTCCTACTTCCAGACCATGGGACTCAAGCCGTCCTGGACCCAGTGGAGAGCAGGGAGCTGGGAAGTAAATGGGAGAGAGATTTTTCCCAAAGGGGGGTGTTTTTCATCTGTGCAGTAGGCCAGATGCAAGTACTTATCTTTCATCAATAGAGCACTGCTTCTCACTGGTTCTGGATGTCTAAGTAGACTCTCTGCTGCTGGGTCTCTTCTAATGTGGAAAATGCCTCCTGAGAGCCACTGCTTGCCTCACTGCACATGTCAGCCTCTCTGGCCTGAAGGATGCTGGTTCCTGCAGGGTCAGGTCTGGCAACTCCTTACTGCTTTCAAACCATCTCTCTCTCTCCCTGCCACTCAGTCCTATTCCTCAGGTTTGCCCTTGATTTTCAGGTCTCCTAGATTGTCATATATAATCAATTCACTTGTTGTTTTGGGTCTTTGTTGTAAGAAGGACCACTGGAGGCATCTGACTATTCTGCCATCTTGGTCTCACTTCTTGTCTTAGTCATCTAGTGCTGTTCTAACAGAAATACCACAAGTGGATGGCTTTCAGAAAGAGAAATTTATTTTCTCACAGTCTAGTAGGCTAGAAGTCCAAATTCAGGGCGTCGGCTCCAGGGGAAGGCTCTCTTTCTCTGTTGGCTCTGGAGGAAGGTCCTCGTCATCATCAGTCTTTCCCCAGACTAGGAGCTTCTCTGCGCAGGAACCTTGGGTCTGAAGGATACACTCTGTTCCCGGTGCTTCTTTCTTGGTGGTATGAGGTCCCCAACTCTCTGCTTGCTTCCCTTTCCTTTCATCTCTTGAGAGATAAAAGGTGGTGCAAGCCACACCCCAGGGGAACTCCCTTTACATTGGATCAGGGATGTGACCGGGGTAAGGGTGGTGTTACAATCCCACCTTAATGCTCTTTAACATAAAATTACAATCACAAAATGGAGGACAACCACACAATTCTGGGAATTGTGGCCCAGGCAAATTGATATACACATTTTTGGGGGGAACATAATTCAAACCATGACGCCTCTTTTTTTTAAATTTTTGATTGAATTTTGGACCTTGTGTGTTGAGGAGCAGTAGAGACTGTCTGATAGTGTCTTAGTTTCCTAATGCCACTGTAATAGAAGTACCACGAGTGGGTGGCTAAAAAAAAAGAAATTTATTTTCTCACAGTTCAAAAGCCTAGAAATCCTAATTCCAGGCTTGTAGTATTTATAGTTGGAAATAAGCATGACTTTTCCTCATTTAGGCTGTTAGTGCCAGCTTTGAGTCAATCTATCAGCGAAAAAGAGGAAGACCCTCAACAAGATGGATTGACACAGTGACTGCAGCAATGGCTCAAGCATAACAACGATTGTGAGGATGGCGCAGGACCGGGCAGTGTTTCAAGTGTTTCGTTCTGTTGTTCATAGGGTCACTGTGAGTTGGAACCAACTTGACAGTACCTACAACAACATCCAGTAGTTGGAACTTGATTTCAGTTTTGTTACTGTCATCGTTACCTTCAAAGCACCACAGACTTTAAATTCCTCCAGTGATAGGCTGTGGCTCCCTTGTACTTAGTGTGGTGACTGGCTTTTCTCAATCTTCTTGCTTTAGTCTCCAGCTTTCATCAGACCTGTATGTGCCACAGAGAATGTCTGCCTCTGAGCTATTGCCCTTAAACCCCAATGGCAGACTGCTCTTGTTTGTTACTCAATGTGAGGCTCATAGTGGTTGCAGGGAGAAGTTCTCAGTTATCCTATTCCAGTCCCAATCTTAAGCAGGACTTGTGTGCTTAGTTCTGGGTGTGGGACTCTCTCTTAGCACTCCTTTCCCTTACCACCCATGGATCCATAATATAATTATATCTTTATCTTCAAATTTATTAACACAGAGTAGCATATAATAATCTTTTACAACAACTTCTTGTTCTGTATCATCTTTGTTTTTGTTTTATTTTCTTTTTACTTAATTAGGTTTGCTAAGTGGTTTCTTATTTTATTAAATTTTTCATGGAACAAATGTTTGGTTATAGTTATTATACATACTTTTTTATGTCCCTAATCTTAACTTTTTCCTTCATTATTTAGTTCTTTCTATTTTTTAAAATCATATTTTGTTGTTCTTTTTCTAATGTCTTAGATTACTTAGATTACTCATGTTACATCTTCTTTTTAATAAAACATTTAAAATTTCTCATTATAAATTATTTTAACATGCAGGCAACATAGAAAATAATATTATAAATGCCCATGGGCCCATAATATTTTTATCAAATGTAAGCATTAGTGCCTTATTTGTTTTTATTTAAACACTAGAGATAACACTTTGATGCTTCTCTACAAACTCATTCTCCATCTCTCTCTCCATATGCAACTCTTATTGTGAATTCAAAGTATATCTTGCTTATATCTGTTACTTGCTGTAATATATAGTTTGTGTTTGTCAGCATATGTTGTTTAAATTTTATATAAATGAATTGCACTATATCTAACCTGTACTTAATTTATGGTTCTATTTTTTTTTTCTTTAAAGAGATGTATGTAAACACATCATGATTTATATATTTGTTTTTCTTTTTTGGGGATTTGTGTTTTTTTTCAAATTTTCATATTTTGAACAATGCTTCCATGAATCTTCTTGTTTAAATTTCTTTGTCATATGTGTAAGAGTTTCTGTTAATTAGGTATCTGGAATTTCTATTCCTTGTTAATATTATGTAACATTTTTAAGTTTATTGTTATTGTTAGTTGCCATTAAGTCAATTCTGACTCATGGCAACCCCATGTGTGCAGAATAGAACTGCTTCATAGGGTTTTCAATGCTGTCACCTTTTGGAAGCCTATCACCAGGCTTGTTTTCCAAGGTGACTTTGAGTGAGTTCAAACTTCAATCTTACGGCTAGTAGTCAAATGCTTAACCATTGGCACCACTCAGGGACCTTTAAACTTTACTAGATATTGCTAAATATCTTCAAAGTAGTTGTAACAGTACCTTCTTCCACCAGTAGTTTGAAAGTTTTTGTTGCTCCATATCCTTTCCAACACTTGCAACCATCAGACTTTTTAATTCTTCCCAATCGGTAAGAGTGAAACGACAGCGTGTTCTTGTTTTAAATATGCTTGTCTTCGGTTAGTGAAGAAGCTAAGTATCTTTTAAAGTGTTAGTTGACTATGTTTCCGCTCCTGTGAAATGCCTGTTCATATCAATAAGCAGACAGCAACATGTTAAGCTTCAAGCAACAGAAAACCCAACCACCAGAGACTTTAACAAGTAGGGTTTCCTCCTTCTTTTTTTTTTTTTTTTCACTTAACAAAAATTTAGAAATAAGTGGCCCTGGAGTGGGAAAATGGCTCCATGATATCGTTAATGTCTTTAGCTCTTTCATGATCTTCAGATTGTGGCTTAGTGTCGTGGATTGAACTGTGCTCCCCTAGAAAATCTGTCAACTTGGCTAGGTCATGATTCCCAGTATTGTATGATTGTCTACCATTTTGTCATATGATGTGACTTCACTATTGTAAATCTTATCACTATGACGTAATGAGATGGATTAGTGGCAGTTATATTGGTGAGATCTACAGGATTAGGCAGTGTCTTAAGCCAATCTCTTTTGAGATATAAAAGAGAGAAGTGAGTGTAGAGACGGGGAGACCTCATATCACCAAGAAAGCAGTGCCGGGAGCAGAGCCCGTCCTTTGGACCTGAGGTTCCTGAGCTGAGATGCTCCCAGATCAAGGGAAGATTGATGACAAGACCTTCCTCCGCCCTGAATTTGGACTCGTAGCCTACTAGACTGTGAAAGAATAACTTACTCTTTGTTAAAGCCATTAACTTGTGGTATTTCTGTTATAGCAGCACTAGATGACAGAGACACTTAGCATCTAGGGCCTCTCCAGGTGGTTATTGTGCTTCCAAGCATCACATCTATGCTCCAGTCATGAAGAAGAGTGAGAAGAAAGACTGAGTGGAGTCTATATCAGGACAACAAAACATTTCCCACAACTCTTAAGTAAGCCTCTATTTATATTTATTAGCCAGAATTTTGTCACATGGCCACCGTTAACTGGAGGAGAGACTGAGGAAATGAGTGTTTTAAGCAGGCCTATTGCTGTCCTGATTAAACTCAGGTTACTATTGGCAAGGAAGGACTGGAAGGGGGGTGGAGAGATACCCCGTAGGTAACCTAACATCTTTGGCCACCAAAAATGTTGCCCATTTTTCTATAGGATGTTTATTTATTTTTTGTTGATTTATAGGACTTCTTGTATATTCTAGGTAAGTCCTTTTCAATCAGGACTCTGTGAGGAAATTAAACCCTGATGCCCTAGGAGCGATTCTTAAAGTGGGGGTCAGTGAGAACCTTTCTTGGGGATCTGCAATGCCAAAACTATTTTTACAGTAATGTTGTTAACTGCTGTTGAGTTGGTCCCCAACTCATGGAGACCCCATGCACAACAGAACAAAATGCCGCCTGATTTTCCACCATTTCCATGATCAATTGTGGATCAGAACATTGCGATCCTTAGGGTTTCCATTGGCTAATTTTCAGAAGTAGATCATCAGGGCTTTCTTCCTCTTCCATCTTAGTTTGGAAGCTCTACAGACAACATCATAGAAACATGCAAGCCTCCACTGACAGATGAGTGGTGGCTGCACAAGAAGTGCGTTGGCTAAGATTCAAACCTGGGCCCCCCACATGGAAGGTAAGAATTCTGTCACTGAACCACCAATGCCCTCATCATTCACAATGATAGATATCATTTGCATTTTTTAGAAAATCTTGTTTATATTTGCACTAATGATACAAAATCAATAGTGGGTAAAACTTCTGACACCTTAGTGGTAGTAGTAGTTGTATTTTTTATTGTCACACACTCACAGTAAAATTACTGGTAATGATACTTTCACTTCTTGATGAAATATAAAACTTTTTAATGTTATTAAATCTCAATCCTTGAGTATATGTCTTTTTAATATTCCATGTGACAAAATGGGAAGGATGCATAAAGCATTTCTGCTGAGTACTATAGTATGATGGGTATTTTGACAAAAAGCACCTGTGCAATTGTTTGAGTTATGTGTGGGCTAGCCTCTTTATTCATGGAACTTCATTTTTATTTGAAAGATGACTGACATCATTTTTCAGACTTGGGCATTTGAAAATGAATAAAGTTAACCTGTCACTTCAAGGAAAACAACTGATAGAATTTATGCCAATGAATGATAAAATTCCAACTTTCAAATAAACATTAGAATTTTGGAAAACTTGTATTTGCCACTGTGAACTTAGTAGTTTCCCAATATATAAAGACTTTTAAAATGAGATTCATGGTGATATCAACAAAAACGATTTTGTAATATTTCATAATCAAGTGTTCACATTTAGAAGATCTGCTTAACTCAGTGAACCAGTATTTTCCAAATGACCAATGAATGATGTTGCAAAATCATGTATAAGTAAATGATTGATTCAAAGTGAAAAATAAACTAATGGATTTTTATTTTATTTTTACTTTTTAAATTTTTAAACTATTTTGAAGTAACTTTAGACTTACAGAAGAGTTGCAAAGTAGTTCAAAGTAGTTCAGAGAATATACCCTTCACCCAGCTTTCCTTAATGGCAACATCTTATATCACCATGGGACACTGATAAAAACTAAGAAATTAACAGGACCAGTGGATTTTAATATAACAAAGTATGACAAATTCATTGATATGGTTTCAGATTCCATATCACTACTAACCTTTAAGAAACTGCCACTTGAGTTTTGGTGTATTATAAAAGATTATCAATAATCATCTGAAAATGCTATTAAAATATTCTTCCCTCCTCCAATTACATCTCTGTGTGAAGACTTTTTTTTTGATATATGTATATGTCAACCAAAATTGCATATTGCAATAGACTGAACATAGAAGGAGATATGAGAATCCAGCTGCTTTCTATTAAGCTGGATATTAAATAGATTTTCAAAAATGTAAAACAAAGCCACTCTTCCAATTAAATATTTTTTGTTTTAGAAGATATATTTATTTTTCATAAAATATTCTATACATGTGAATATATAATAGGCTTATTATTTTAAATGAATAAACAAATATTTAAAAAATTTCTCAGTTTAAGTTTTGAATATGGTAAATGTGATTGTTAAGGTTGTGTGTCAACTTGGCTGGGACATGATTCTCAGTGGTTTGGCAGTTATGACGTGGTATGGCAGTCATATAATGATGTGATCACCTCCACGATGAAATCTGATATAATGTGATCACCTCCATGATGGGATCTGCTGTGAGCACCCAATCAGTTGAAAGAGAGTTTCCTTGGCGATGTGGCCTGCATCCACTATAGGTGGACTTTCTGGCATGTCTCACTGGCTTTTGTTCACTCTGGATTCTGCAGCTGGCTCCTGTTCATCTGACCTCTGGTTCTTGGGACTTGAGCTAGCAGCTTACCCACCAATCTTGGAATTTGTCCACCTCTGAGGTCTGGATTTTGGGTTTGCCAGTCCCTGCAGTTATGTGAGTTGGGAGAAGCCTCCAGCCTGACCCAGAGACTTGATACTTTCTAGCCTCTACAACCACATGAGTCATTTCCTTGATATAAATCTCTCTCTTTATGTATACAGATGCTTCACTGGTTTTGCTTCTCTAGAGAACCCAGTCTAAGACATTTGTTACCGAGAATGGTTTTAGAGAATCACAATTGTTAAGGATGAGTTTTCTAGATTTGTTCTCGAGACTGGTTAGTCTTAGAGATGTTGATGGCTCCGCTTTTGGTAGTAAAGAGGACACTGCTAATCCCTGGTGTGAGGTGGCAATAGAAATACACAAAATATCACCACCAATAGATCAGGTATTTGTGAAAGGTGAAGTGATACCTTTCTACATTTTTTTCATAATAAGAAGTATAAGGAAAGTGGTTGTGGTGAAAGAAAGAGATGAGCTCAGGGCTTCAGAGTCAAAGCTCAAGCACCACATAAACGACCTCAAAGTTTCCATTTGTGCCTGAAAGAAAACCTTATTTCCACTCCATTAACCCAGAACTAAAACCATTCCCAAAGCCCACTCTTCAGACAAAGATTAGACTGGATTATAAAACATAAAATAATACTCGTGATGAGTGTGCTTCTTAGTTCAATCAGATACATGAGACCAGATGGGTGGCTCCTATCTGGAGGCAAGATAAGAAGGCAGGAAGGGACAGGAACTGGTTGAATGGACACAAGAAACCCTGGGTGGAAAGGGGGAGTGTGCTGTTGCATTATAGGGATTGCAAATAATACCACATAACATTATGTGTATGAATTTTTGCATAAGAAATTAACTTGAGCTGTAAACTTTCACCTAAAGCACAATTTAAAAAAAAAGAAACCAAGCCTTATTTCTTGTAGTAACGGAGCTGATATTGCCGAAAACCAAACCCAGAGTTTTATCATAAGAGTGGCTGAATTACAATGCCAACTGAATTCCCAAACTTGAGTGGTGTCTGAAGTTAAAGTGAGGGCATTGATTGGGAAGAAATGAGATCCTGAAACTTGGGATGGGGACATATGGGCAGATAATAAGGCAACTGGGGACACTGAGCCCCTACATTCTGTTGAATCACTCCTGCCGAAAGAACCAGTCCTCTCACTCCCATCTGAAGAGATTACTCCATCTTTGTCTGCTAAATCACCCTCCCCAGTAAAACCATTAGCCCCTCCAACCTCATCTGATGAGATTAACCCAGCTGTGTCTGAAGAGCCTTTGAGTCATTGCCTGGGGCATTGCCTGAGGCAGATGCCTTACAAGACAATGCTGAATGTTCTCATAACACACCCTCACCACCCATTTTGGCTTCTAGACCTATAACTAGACTTAAGTCCCAGTGAGCTCTAAAAGGTGAAGTACAAAGTGTGACCCAGAAGGAGGTACACTACACTCCAAAAGAGTTGCTTGACTTTTCTAATATGGTTTACTGTAGAAGAAGATATCCAATGGCTTAGGGAAATTGGTATGTTAGAGTGGATTTATCAGGTTAGACCCACAGACGGACACTTGAAATGCCCAGAGGACACATCTTTTACCACAGTGATGAGGAACAAATTTATGACGGGAGCCCCAGCATCCTTGAAGACTGCTGTGATTGCTATTTTATGTAAGTCATATTTGGCACTGTGAGCTTCCCTAACTGAATTAAGGCACCAGACTACAATGGGGCTGACTGGATCCCATGGGGGTAGAGGCCAAGTGGCGATACTCAATTGACAAAGACTAGGTGGACATGGTTACCATAATGCACAGTGGAGTCAAAGCAGTAATCAGAATAATCTGACTTGTATGGACTTATGCTGTTGGCTACTTAGTCATGGTGTCCCTAGTAGTGAAATAGATAGGAAATCTACTAAATATTTGAGTTATACAAGCAGAAAAATTCTAGGTCAAGTGAATAGCAGTCTAACTCAAATCACCAGAATAGAGAGTCAAACCCACTTAATCAATTCCTAGATTTGAGTGAGGTTACCGACCCACAACCCTTTTGAATGAAGGGGAGGCTGTGTCCCCTTGAGGAAGGGTTCCACTACACTGTCAAAAATTTATACTGTTAACCTTTCAGTCTTCCCCAAATGGATCTACGGACTTTTATGAGAGTGAGTGTTCATTGGAGAAAAGGAAATAATCAGAATTTTCGGGGATTACTGGATACTGGCTGTGAACTGACACTAATTCCAGGATACGCAAAATGTCATTGTGTCCCCCCAGTCAGAGTGGGGGCATATGGAGGTTAGGTTATTAATGGGGTCTTAGGTCATGTCCATCTCACAGTGGGTCCACTGGCTCCCGGAACTCATCCTGTAGTGATTTCCCCAGTAGTGATTTCCCCAGATGTACTCAGCAACTGGCAGAAGGCCCGCATTGGATCCCTGACACATGGAGTAAGGGCTATTATGGTAGGAAAAGCCAAGTGGAAGCCATTAGAACTGCCCCTACCTAGGAAAATAGTAAACCAAAAGCAATACGGCATTATTCCTGGAGGGATTGCAGAGATTACTGCTACCATCAAGGACTTGAAGCATGCAGGGGTGGTGATTCCCACCACATCCCCATTCAACTCGCCTCTCTGGCCTATGCAAATATAACCCACATAAACAAAAGCTTTTTGGAATACTCAATATTTTATAAGAATGTAGATGGGTCCTGACACCAAAGTATTTGAGAACGGCTGCCCTAAAGCATCCCTTGTGTTTAATTAGTTAAATTATCTATTATGCATGTAGACTAGTACTATCTATGTACAGTCCTTGGGAAAACTGAGAAAAAGCATCATTCAAATTACATTTCCTAGAACTTATTTTTCTCACAGAATCCCGGTTGTGAAAGACCGTTCTAGCTATTAATAAGTTAATACATGTAAAATACGTTGAATAGTGATTAGCAGATAATAAGCCTTCTGTAGATGTTAGCAGTTATTACTGTTTTTATTAATAGGTGAATTCATTTGACAGTTATGTGTATTCAAATATCATCCCTCTCTTGGTGGCTCGGGTTTCAATTGTCCTTATGGGATGGATGTTTTCTTGTGCAGAAATTTTAAACTTTAATCTGTATTCAGATTTATCAACATTTTCTTTTATAGCTTATTCTTTCTTAGACATCTTGTAGAATAAACTTTCCCCTTCTTCAAAGTCATAATGATATGGTGTTATAGTTTCTTCGTAAAGTTTCCAAGTTTCCAATCATTCCTTTTCATAAACTGATGAAACCCCTCCAGGTGGCCAAATCCAGTGGGCAGTCCTCATCCTTGTCTCATCATCCCATCAGCAGCATTTGACAGAGTTGCTTTCCCCTTGATTCCTGAGGTACTTTGTCTATTTGGCTTCTGGTGTACCTCTGTGTCTTTGTTGTTTTCCAGCCTCACAGCCTATTCTTCTCAGTTTCCTTTCTGGTCTCCTCCTCTCTGAGTGTTGGGGTGTCCTGGGGCTCTGTCTTTGGGCCTCCTCTCTTTTCTGCATATACTCTCTCTCTAGCTGGTTGCATGCAGACCCTAGGCTTTACGTATCAGCTATACACTGATGACTACAAAAGTTTGGATCTTTTGTAGCTTCTCCCCTGAAGTCTATTTCAGTCAACTAGCTATTGAGTTTTTAATAAGCCTCTCAAACTTAGTTTGACCAAAACAGAAAAATTGATTTCCCCAACCTGTTTTCCCATGTTCCACATCTCAGTAACATGATCATCCATGTTGTTGTAATTTTCTTGTTCTCTTTTTTTTCACAATTCATGTATAAAATTTAGGTAATCTTGATTTTTCCTGCAGAATACATCCTACATCTTACCACTTCATACCTCTTCCCCACTACCACCTTATTCCAAGTATCATTGTCACCTGCAGTAGTAAAAGTGCTAATGGGTTTGTAGGTTTTCTCGCTCCCCAGTCAATAAGCAGAGTAAGCATTTTGAAATGTAAATGAGGTCATGTCACTTTCTCCACTCTGTATTTCTGATGGCTTCCCATCTCACTCAGATAAAACCTGAACTCTTTACTGGGGCCAGTGACATGACTGGACCTCTCCCATTTCATTTCCAACTCTCCCTTGCCCTCTGTACTTCAGCCACAACAGTCTCCTTGCTGTTTCTCCAACTTGCCAAGCACATTACCAGCATCTGGCTTCAAGTAGTGACCCTGTTCAGGCCCCTTTCTCACCTGGAAGACTTTTATTTCCCTTTCCTTTGTAAAAAGCACTGGTGGTTCAATAGCAGAATTTGCACCTTCCATTCGGGAGATCCAGGTTCAATCCTGACCAATGCACCTCATGAACAGGTTTCATTGGAGCTTCCAGACTAAGACAGAGTAGGAAGAAAGGCATGGCAATCTACTTCTTAAAATCAGCCAAAGAAAACTCTATAGATCACAATGGTCTGATTAGCAACTGATCATGGAGATGGCACAGGAATATCCAGGATTTAGTTCCACTGAGTGTGGGGTCACCATGCATTGGGGTGACTCAATGACATTCTCATGTTTCCACTTTTTAGGAGTAATATTCCTGGTTGTCAGTATCGACTTCAGGATCCAGATGGCGTCCAGTTGGCCTGAGGCTTCACCCTGTCCCCCGTTTCACATTTCTGTTTAGTATCAGTTCCTTGGGGATGTTTCTTATGTATTTTTTCTTGTTATTTTTTATGTGTTATAGCTATGTATCTGGAGAAGAGAATCATATTCCTGGTCATTAAAAAGAAAAGCTTTTTTGAAAAATTTTTTATTGTTGTAGTTTAGATGAAGTTTACATTTCAAGTTAGTCTCCCATACAAAAATTTATACATACATTGTTATGTGACCCTAATTGCTCTCTGCATACTGTGACAGCACACTTCTCCTCTCCACACCTGGTTTCCCGTCTCCATTCAACCAGCTCCTGACCCTCTCTGCCTTTCCATCTCACCTACGGACAGAAGCTGCCTGTTTAGTCTCTTGTATCTACATGAGCTAAGAGGCACACTCCGAACAAGTATCACTTTATGTCTCACAGTCCAGTCCAATCCCTGTCTGAAGAGTTGGCCTCGGAAACTGTTTTATTTCTGGGCTGATAGAGAATCTGGGGGCCATGCTTTCCGGGGTTCCTCCAGTCTCAGTCAGACCATTAAGTCTGGTCTTTTTACTAGAATTTGAATTCTGCACCCCACCTTTCTCCTGCTCCATCAGGGACTCTCTGTTTTGTTCCCTGTCAGGGCAGTCATTGGTGGTAGCTGGACATCTAGTTCTTCTGGTCTCAGGCTGATGAAGTTTCTGGTTTATATGGCCCTTTCTGTCTCTTGGGCTAATACTTTCCTTGTGTGTTTGGTGTTCTTCATTCCCCTTTACTCCAGGTGGTTGAGACCAATTGATGCATCTTAAATGGCCACTTGCAAGCTTTAAGACCCCAGATGCCACTCACCAAAGTAGAATGCAGAACATTTTCTTAATAAGCTTTGTTATGCCAATTTACCTAGATGTCCCCTGAAAGCATGGTCCCCAGATCCCTACCCCTGTTACTCTGACCCTCAAAGTGTTTGATTGTATTCAGGAAACTTCATAGCTTTTGTTTTAGTCCAGTTGTGCTGACTTCCCCTATAGTGTGTGCTGTCCTTCCTTTCACCTAAGCTAATACTTGCCTACTATCTAGTTAGTGAATACTCCTCACCCTCCTTCCCCACCCTCATAACCATCAAAGAATGTTTTCTTCTGTGTTTAAACCTTTTCTTGAGTTCTTATAATAGTGGTCTTGTACAATATTTGTCCTTCTGTGACTGACTAAATTCACTCAGCATAATGCCCTCCAGATTCCTCTATGTTTTGTTGCACGGCTTTATCGTTGGGTAGTATTCCATTGAGTGGATATACCATAATTTGTTTACCCATTCGTCTGTTGATGGGCACCTAGATTGTTTCCGTCTTTCTGCTATTGTGAACAGTGCTGCAATGAACATGGTTGTGCATATATCTATTCGTGTGACAGCTCTTATTTCTCTAGCATATATTCCAAGGAGCGGGATTGCTGTATCGTATGATACTTCTATTTCTAGCTTTTTAAGGAAGTGCCAAATCAATTTCCAAAGTGGTTGTACTATTTTACATTCCCACAAGCAGTGTATAAGTGTTCCAGTCTCTCCACAACCTCTCCAGCATTTATTATTTTGTGTTTTTTGGATTAATGCTAGCCTTGTTGGGGTGAGATGGTATCTCATTGTAGTTTTGATCTGCATTTCTCTAATGGCTAATGATTGTGAGCATTTCTTCATGTGTCTGTTAGCCACCTGAATGTCTTCTTTGGCAAAGTGCCTGTTCATATCTTTTCCCCATTTTTAAATTGGGTTATTTGTCTTTTTGTTGTTGAGGTTTTGCAGTATCTTGTAGATTTTAGAGATGAGACGCTGATCAGATTTGTGGTAGCCAAAATTTTTTTCCCAGTCTGTAGATTGTCTTTTTACACTTTTGGTGAAGTCTTTTGATGAACATAAGTGGTTGATTTTTAGAAGCTCCCAGTTATCTAGTCTCTCTTCTAGTACTTGTACATTGTTACTTATGGTTCGTATTATGTTTATGCCATGTATTAGGGCTCCTAGCGTTGTCCTTATTTTTTCTTCCAAGATCTGTATCATTTCCGATTTTATATTTAAGTCTTTGATCCATTTTCGGTTAGTTTTTGTGCATGGTGTGAGGTATCGGTCTTGTTTCAGTTTTTTGCAGATGGATATCCAGTTATGCCAGCACCATTTGTTAAAGAGACTGTCTTTTCTCCATTTAACGGACTTTAGGCTGTTAAATGGGGAAAAGTACCAGGTTGTTTTGACTACCATGGTGGTAAAATAGGTTCTAAAATCAGGTAGTGTGAGGCCTCCCACTTTGTTCTTCTTCTTGAGTAATGCTTTACTTATTCAGGGCCTCTTCCCTTTCCATATGAAGTTGGTGATTTGTTTCTCCATCTCATTAAAAAATGTTGGTGGAATTTGGATCAGGATTGCATTGTATCTGTAGATTGCTTTGGGTAAAATGGACATTTTCACAATGTTGAGTCTTCCTATCCATGAGCAAGGTATGTTTTTCCACTTATGCACGTCTCTTTTGGTTTCTTGCAGTAGTGTGTTGTATTTTTCATTGTATAGATTTTTTACATCTCTGGTTAGATTTATTCCTAAGTATTTTATCTTCTTGGGGGCTATTGTAAATGATATTGATTTGATGATTTCCTCTTTGAGGTTCTCTTTGTAAGTGTAAAGGAATCCAACTGATTTTTGTATGTTTGTCTTGCATCCTGAAACTTTGCTGAAATCTCCTATTAGTTCCAGTAGTTTTCTTATGGATTCTTTGGGGTTTTCTGCATATAAGATTATATCATCTGCAAATAGAGGTACTTTGACTTCGTCCCTACCAATCTGGATGCCCTTTATTTCTATTTCTAGCCTAATTGTTCCAGCTAGGACCTCAGCACAATGTTGAATAAGAGTGGTGATAGAGGGCATCCTTATCTGGATGCCTTTCTCAAGGGGAATGTTTTCAAAGTCTCTCCATTTAGGATGATGTTGGCTGTTGGCTTTGTATAAATGCCCTTAATTATACTGAGGAATTTCCCTTCTATTCCTATTTTGTTGAGAGTTTTTATCATGAATGGATGTTGGACTTTGTCAAATGCCTTTTCTGCATCGATTGATAAGATCATGTGGTTCTTGTCTTTTGTTTTATTTATGTGATGGATTACATTGATTGGTTTCCTAATGTTGAACCATCCCTTCATACCTGGTAGAAATCCCACTTGATCATGGCAAATTTTTTTTTTTTTGATATGTTGCTGCATTCTGTTGGCTAGAATTTTGTTGAGGATTTTTGCGTCAATGTTCGTGAGGGATGTTGGTCTGTAATTTTCTTTTTTTGGGGTGTCTTTACCTGGTTTTGGTATCAGGGTTATGCTGGCTTCATAGAATGAGTTTGGGAGTATTCCATCCATTTCTATGCTCTAAATACCTTTAGCAGTAGTGGTGTTAACTCTTCTCTGAAAGTTTGGTAGAATTCTCCAGTGAAGCCATCTGGGCCAGGGCTTTTTTGTTGTTGTTGGGAGTTTTTAAATTACCTTTTCAATCTCTTCTTTTGTTATGAGTTTATTTAGTTGTTCTACCCCTGTTTGTGTTAGTTTAGGTAGGTAGTGAGTTTCTAGAAATTTGTCCATTTCCTCTAGGTTTTAAAATTTGTTAGAGTAAAATTTTTCACAGTATTCTGTTATGATTCTTTTAATTTCAGTTAGGTCTGTTGTGATATCACCCATCTAGTTTCTTATATGGGTTATCTACTTCCTCTCCTGTTTCTCTTCTGTCAGTTTAGCCAGTGATTTATCGATTTCAAAGAACCAGATTTTGGTCTTGTTAACTCTTTCAATTGTTCTTCTATTCTCTATTTCATTTAATTCTGCACTAATTCTTACTATTTCCTCTCTTCTCGTGCCTGAGGATTTCTTTTGCTGCTCTCTTTCTACTTGTTCCAGTTGTAGGGATGTTGTTTTGATTATGGCTATTTCTTCTTTTTAGATGTGTACATTTATTACAATAAACTGACCTCTGAGCACTGCTTTTGCTGTGTCCGAAAGGTTCTGGTAGGATGTGTTTTCATGCTCGTTTGATTCCATGAATTTCTTTATTCCATCCTTAATTTTTTCTATAACCCAGTAGTTTTTGAGCTAGGTGTTTTCAGTTTCCATGTATTTGATTTTTTTTCCCTTGCTTTTTGTGTTGTTGATTTCTACTTTTCTGGCTTCATGGTCAGAAAAAAAGCTTTGTAATATTTTAGTGTTTTGGATTTTGTTAAGGCTTGTTTTATGTCCTAATATGTGGTCTATTCTGGAGAATGTTCTGTGCGCACTGGAAAAGAAAGTATACTTGGCTGCTGTTGGGTGGAGTGTTCTGTATATATCTATGAGATCAAGTTGGCTGATTGCAGCATTTAGATCTTCCATGTCTTTATTGAGCTTCTTTCTGGATGTTCTGTCCTTCACCAACAGTGGAGTGTTGAAGTCTCCTACTATTATTGTGGAGCTGTCTATCTCTCTTTCTAATGCTGTTAGAGTTTGTTTTATGTATTTTGGAGCCCTGTATATTGGGTGTATAAATATTTATTATAGTTATGTCCTCCTGTCATACTGATCCTTTAATCATTATATAGTGTCCTTCCTTATTGTTTGTGGTGGATTTTACTTTAAAGTCTATTTTGTCAGACATTAATATTGTCACTCCTACTCTTTTTCGTGTTGTTTGGTTGATATATTTTTTCCATTTTTTGCGTTTTGGTTTGTTTGTGTGTTTAAGTCTAAGGTGTGTGTCTAATAGGCAGCATATGGACGGATTGTGTTTTTTATCCAATCTGCCATTCTCTGTCTCTTTATTGGTGCATTTAGTCAATTTACATTCAGCATAATTATTGATAGGTATGAGTTTAGTGCTGTCATTTTGATACCTTTTTTTATGTGTTGGTCACAGTTTGTTTCACTTAATTGTCTGTGCTGAGTCGTTTTCCTTTGTGTATTTTCTTTTCACCTTTTTCATTGTTGTTGATTTTGTGTTTACTTAGTGTTTATATTTTTATTTGTAGGATTGTTTGTTTCTTTTGTGGTTACCTTAATATTTACTGTTATTTTTCTAAGTTTATATCAGTCTTTTATTTCTTTATATTGTCTTTACTTCCCCCTCATATGAAAAATCTATGTCTACATTTTTAAGTCCCTCTGTTTTGTTTTAATGTCATTTTTTACATAATGATATCTCTGTTTCCCTATTTTCAATGTTTTAGCTTTGAAATATTTTTGTGACTTCCCTATCTGAGTCGATATCTGGTTGTTCTGTCTTGTGTTCTTGTCTTGCATTGTTATCTGATGTTATTGACTTTCTAACTGGAGGACACCCTTTAGTATTTCTTATAGTTTTGGTTTGGTATTTGCAAATTCCCTAAACTTCTGTTTATCTGGAAATGCCCTAATTTTGCCATCATATGTGAGAGACAGTTTTGCTGGATATATAATTGGCTGGCAATTTTTTTCTTTCAAGGCTATATATATGTCATCCCATTGCCTTCTTGCCTGCATGGTTTCTGCTGACTAGTCCAAGCTTATTCTAATTGACTCTCCTTTGTAGATGACCTTTCTTTTATCCCTAGCTGCTCTTAAAATTCCCTCTTTCTCTTTGGTTTTGGAAGTTTGATTATAATATGTCTTGGTGACTTTCTTTTGAGAACTACCTTATGTGGGGTTCAATGAGCATCTTGAATAGATATCTTCTCATCTTTCATGATATCAGGGAACTTTTCTGTCAACAAGTTTTCAGCAATTCTCTCTGTATTTTTTGTTATCCACCCCTTTTCTGGCACTCTAATCACTTGTAGGTTATTTCTCTTCATAGAGTCCCACATCACTCTTAGAGTTTCTTCATTCTTTTTAATTCTTTTATCTGATTTTTCCTCAAATAAGTTGGTGTCAAGACTGCACCCTTTCTTGATAAAAACTCTTAGCAAGAAAGGAATAAACAGGAAATCCCTCAACATGATTAACGGTATTTGTGGAAAACCAACAGCCAACATTATACTCAACAGAGAAAGATTGAGAACTTTCCCCTTGAAAATGTGAAAAAGATAGGGATGTACACTCACATCACTCCTATTTAATATTGTACTGGAAGTCCTCGCCAGAGCAATATGGTAAGAAAAAGAAATAAAACGTATCCAAATTGGAAAGGAAGAGGTAAAACTATCTTTATTTGCAAATGAAATGATTCTATACAGAAAACCTTAACCAAAACAAAGAAACAAACAAAAAACCAAAGCGTGGCTGCTGAGTTGATTCTGACTCATAGCGACCCTATAGGCCAAAGTAGAACTCCCTGCTGGATTTCCAAGTAGTGGCTGGTGATTTCAAGCTGCTGGCCTTTTGGTTAGCAGCCAAGCTCTTAAACACTGTGCCTCCAGGGCTCTAGAATACCCCAAAGAATCTACTAAAAATCTTCTAAAAATAATAGAGGAATTTAGCAAAGTTTCAAGATATAAGGTCAACACACAAAAATCAGTTGAGTTTCTGTACATGAGGAATGAGAAATCTGAAAAGGAGATTATGAAAACAACTTCATTTACAATAGCATCTAATGGATTAAAATAAATTAAGTAAATTTACCCAGGGATGTGAAAGACTTATACAATGAAAATTATAAAACACTGCTAAAAGAGACTCAAATAGATGGAAAGAAAGTCCATGTCATGGATTGGAAGACTTAATATAGTTAAGATGACAATACTACATTAAGTGATCTACAGATACAACTCAATCCTGATAAAAATTCCAACAGCATTCTTTACAGAAATGGAATAACTAATTCTCAATTTTATATGGAAAGACAAGAGACCCCAAATAGCCAAAGCAATTTTGAAGAAGAATAAAGTAAGAGGGCTTACACTTCTCAAATTCAAAACATATTATGCAGCTACAGTAATCAAAACAGCCTGGACATGTTTAATGATAGACACACAGATCAATGGAATAGACTTGAAAACCAAGAAATAAATCCAAACATCTATGGTCAATTGAGTTTTGTGAAGGGAGCCATATCCATTCAATGGGATGGAACAGTTTCTTCAACAAATGATGCTGTTATAACTGGACTTCCACATGCAGAAAAAGGAAGCAAGATCCATACCTCATGCCATATGCAAAACTAATTAAAATGTATCAAGGACCTAAACATTAAATCGAAAACCATAAAATTCTTGGAAGAAAATATAGGAGCAAAGCTATGGGACCTAATTTTTTTCAATGATAGATTGTCAAGCACAATGAATGCACAAGTAGCAGAAAACAAAATAGATAACTGGGACCTCATTAAAATCAAATACTTACATTATACAAAAAACTTTAGCAAATGTAAGAAGACAACCTACAGACTGGGAAAAAATCTTTTGGAACAATATAACCAATAACGGTCTGTCTCAGGTTGGGTTCTCTAGAGAAGCAAAACCAGTAAAGCATATAAATATATACAAAGAGATTTATATTAAGGAAATGGCTCATGTGGTTGTAGAGACTGGAACATCCCAAGTCCGTGGGTCAGGCTGAGGGCTTCTCCCAATTCATGCAGCTGCAGGGCCTGGAAAACCGAAGATCAGCAAGTCAGACAGCAGGGCTCTGGCTCACAGGCTTTGAAGACTGACAAACCCTAAGACTGGCAGACAAGACGGCAGGTAAGCTGCTAGCTCAAGTCCCAAGAACTGGAGGTCAGATGAACAAGAGTCAGCTACAGGATCCAGTGTGAGCAAAAGCTTTCAAGCCTTGCCAGAAAGTCCACCTATATTGGATTCAGGCCACACCCTAATGGAAACTCCCTTTCAACTGATTGACTACTCACAGCAGACCCTGTCATAGAGGTGATCACATCATTGTACAACTGCCAAACTACATCACAACTTCCAAGCCACTGATAATCATGGCCCAGCTAAGTTGACACACAACCTTAACCATCATAGGGTCTAATGTCTAAAAAATATATAAAACATCTACAATTTAACAACTGAAAGACAAATAACCTAACCAAAATATGGGCAAAGCACATGAACAGACACTTCACAAACAGGATACTCAAATGGCCGACAAACACATGAAAAGATGCTCAATGTCATTAATCGTCAGAGAAATGCAAATCAAAACCACAATGAGATAATGTTTCATTCCCACTAGGATGGCTAAGATTAAAAAAAAAAAAAAGGAAAATAACAAATGTTAGCAAGGATGTGGGGAAATTGGAAGGCTCATCCATTTCTAGTGGGAATGCAAAATGGTACAGCTGTTGTGGAAAACCATCTGATGGGTCTTCAAAAAACTAAAAATAGAACTATCTTGTTGTTGTTAGTTCCTTCAAGTCAGTTCTGACTCACAGTGACCCAAGGTACAACAGAACAAAACACTTCCTGGTCCTGCGACATCCTCACAATGGTTGCTATGTTTGAGCCCATTGTTGCCCCCACTGTGTCAATCCATCTGGCTGAAGGTCTTCCTCTTTTTCACTGACCCTCTATCAAGCATTATGTTTTTCTCCAGGGACTGGTCCCTCCTGATAACATGTCCAAAGTAAGTAAGACAAAGTCTTACCATCTTTTCTTCTAGGGACCATTCTGGCTGTACTCCTTCCAAGACAGATTTGTTCGTTCTTTTGGCAGTCCATGATGTATTGAATATTCTTCACCAACACCATAATTCAAAAGTGTCAATTCTTCTTTGGTCTTCCTTATTCATTGTCCAGCTTTTGCACGCATATGAGGTGATTGAAAATACCATGGCTTGGGTCAGGGGCACCTTTAGTCCTCAAAGTGACACCTTTCTTTTTTTAAAACTTTAAAGAAGTCTTTTGCAGCAGATTTTCCCAATACAATACATCATTGATTTCTTGATTGCTGCTTCCATGGGCGTTGATTGGATCCAAGCAAAATGAAATGCTTGACATCTTCAATCTTTTCTCCATTTATCATGATTTATCGGTCCAGTTGTAAGGATTTTTGTTTTCTTTATATTGAGGTGTATGTGATTCATACAGAAAGCTTTTGATTTTCATCAGTAAGTGTCTCAAGTCCTCTTTGCTTTCAGCAAGCATAGTTGTGTCATCTGCATATCAGAGCTTATTAATGAGTCTCTCACTGACTGTGTCACTCACTCTCACTCTGTCACTCAATGACGCTCTCTCACTCTCACTCTGTCACGCATTCTCTCACTCACTACCATATGACCCAGGAATTCCACTCTTAGGGATCTGATAGAAATACACAGATACATGCACACCTATGTTCATTGCAGTACTATTCACAATAGCAAAAATGTGGAAACAACCTAAGTTCCTATTAATGGATGAAAGGATAAACAAAATGTGGTATATACAAACAATGGAATAATACTCATCCAGAAAGAGGAATGAATTCCCAAAATATCTTACAAAGTGGATGAACCTGGAGGACATTATATTGAGTAGTTTCTGGGGTCTTATGAAACTACTCACCATATTGGGAGATAGAACATAAACTTTAAAAACTATATTATGCCAGTTGACTGGATTGTGCCAGGAGATCATGATTGTACACCCTCAAACCAAGAGAACTAATCTTGTGAGGTGATTGGATATGTCTAATTAGGGTCAACATCTGTGTTAGGTGCTGTCAAGTCAGTTCTAACTCATAGTGACTGCATGTACAACGGAACAAAAAGCTGCTGGTCCTTAGCCATCCTCACAGTTGTTTCTATGTTTCAGCCCATTGTTGCCTTAACCGTGTCAATCCATGCCTTTGAGAGTCTAAGACTTTTGGAGCCCTGGTAGTGCAGTGGTTAAGAGCTTGGCTGCTAACCTAAATGTTGGCAGTTGAAATTCACCGGCTGCTTTTTGTAAACCCAATGGGGCAGTTCTACTCTGTCTTATAGGGTCGCTATGAGTTGAGTTGGAATTGACTCGAAGACAACGGGTTTTTGTTTTAAAAAGCTTATGAGCTGTCATCTAAGACATGACTATTGGTCTCTATTCAACTGGAACGAAAGAGAAAGTAGGAAATCCAAGAATCAGAGAAGGACACAGACTATAAGTGTAACTGTCTCCATGACCTACTGCCTCTTCTACCTTGAGACTGGAAGAGCTAGGTGGTACCCAGATACTACTACTGAAAGTTTTGATCAGTGACACAATAGATGGATCATGATAGAAAGGAAGAAAAATGTGGAAGAGAACTTCAAATTCTTAAACAATTCTATTGACGCTTGAGGAGTCCCTGAGACTGTGGCCCTGAGTTACCCCTCAAACTCTGAATTGAAGCTCTCCACTGAAGATACCCTTAAACTAAGTAACAGTTTAGCTCAATAAGTGAAGATTGTCACCCTTGAGTATTGTGCTCTTTTTTAAAAAAAATCGTATAAGACCAAAGGGTCAACAGCTATTTTAAAGCATAGATGAAAAGGTTAGAGGGCAGGGAGATTAATAAATGGACATGAAACAACTACAAAAGAATTGAGAATGTTGACACAATGTGAAGAATGTAACCAGTATCACTGATTATTGTGTCTAGAAAACCATGAGAGAGGTTTTTGCTGTGTATATTTTCATAAAAAATAAAATATTCATTAAAAAGAAAAAATATTTAAGCTTCTGTGAAATCTACTATCCTTGGGAATATATATATATATTTAATTTTCCTTCATGCAGAGGGAATTGCACTCCCCCAATTCGCAAATTGTTGATTAAATCACAAAACAATCAAATATTATATTATTGTTTTGAGTTAATTCAAAGATTTATTTACATATATTTTTTAACAATTGTAACTAGCCTACTTTGAGTCACTTGTATTTAGAAACAAAATAATCTCCCTGCATACATATAAAATGACTGCTCTGAATAAATCTTATTTTTTAATCTCTTTGTTGTCTCAGTCATCTAGTGCTGCGCTAACAGAAATCCCACAAGTTGATGGATTTAGCAAAGAGAAGTTTATTCTCTCACAGTCCAGTAAGCTACAAGTCCAAATTCAGGGCATCAGCTCCAGGGGAACACTTTCTCTGTTGGCTCTGGAGGAAGGGCCATGTCATCAATCTTCCTTTGGTCTGGGAGCTTCTCCGCGCAGGAACCTCAGGTCCAAAGGACGCACCCAGCACTGCTTTCTTGGTGATATGAGGTTCCCATGTGTCTCTTCTCTCTTCTCTCTTTTATATCTCAAAAGAGATCGCATTAAGACACTAATCTTGTTAACCTCATCAGGATAACCTCATCACAGTGATAGAATTTATAATACATGACGAGATCACATATAATCTCATCATAGTGGTAGAGTTTACAACACATAAGGAAATCACATCAGATAACACAATCATACAATACTGGGAATCATGACCTAGCCAAGTTGCTACCACATTTTTTGGGGGACACAATTCAATCCATGACATTTTGTGTTTCGATTATTTTTAACACGTGTATCAGGATTTCATTTCTCTTTCTGGCTGAGTAATATCACATTGTATATATGTACCACATTTTGTTTATCCATTCTTCTGTGGATGGACATTTAGGCTGTTTCTGCCTTTTGGCTATTGTGCGTAGTGCTGTAATGAGCATTGGTGTACATGTGTCTGTGGTGCTGCTTTCAAGTCTCTTGGGTATATACTTAGGGGTGGAATTGTTGGGTCATATGGTAATTCTTTGAACAATTGCCAAACTATTTTCCACAGTAGCTGTACTACTTTACATTCTCAGCAGCAGTGGATAAGGGTTCCAATTTCTTCACATCCTCGCCAATGTTCGTGTTTTGCTTTTTTCAATCTTAGCCATTCCAGTGGGAATGAAGTGGTATCTCATTGTGGTTTTGATTTGAATCTCTCTAAAGGTTGCCTGGGTGGTGCAAAGGGTTAAGCACTCAACTACTAGCTGAAACCCACCCAGCAGAGCCTCAGAAGACAGGCCTGGTAATTTGTTTCTGAAAGTTCACAGCTTTGGATACCCTATGGAGCAGTTCTACTCTGCACACATGGCGTCTTCACGAGTTAGAATTGACTTGACAGCAACTAACAACAACAACAAACATGCTAATGGTGTTAAGAAACTTTTTATGTGCTTGTTGGCCACCTGTATATCTTCTTTGGTGAATTGTCTACTCAAATCCTTTGCCCATCTTTTGACTAGGTTGTCTGTCTTTTTGTTATTAAGTTGTAGGAGTTACTTATATGTTCTGGATATTTGACCAGATACGTGGTTCTCCAAAATTTTCTCCCAGTCTGTAGGTTGTCTTATAATTTTCATCCTATAAATCTTTCACATTCCTAGTTAAAATTATTCCTAGGATTTTATTCTTTTAGATGCTATTGTAAATGGAACTGTTTTCCTTAATTTCCTTTTCAGATTACTTGGTGTTGGTGTATAGAAACCTGGCTGATTTTTGTGAGTTGACCTTGTACCCTGCAAGTTTGCTGAATTCCACTATTAATTCTAGAAGCTTTCCTGTGGGATTTTCCCAAAGCTTTTCTTTGGGATTTTCTATATGTCATCTGTAAATAGGGATAGTATTACTTCTTTCTTCCTTACTTGGATACCATTTATTTCTTTTTCTTGCCATTGAGTCTATTTCAACTCAGCAATGCTATAGCACAGAGTAGAACTGCCCTGTAGGGTTTCCAAGACTGTAATCTTTATGGAAGTAGATTGCCACATCTTTCTCCCATCGAGTGGCTAGTAAGTTCGAACCATCAACCTTTTGGCTAGCAGCCAAGAGCTTAAGCATTGTGCCACCAGGGCTCCTTTTTTCTTGCCTTACAAGTTTGTTTCTCTGCCATGTTTGAGGACTTTGAGGAGGGCTGGGCAGCCCTTCTGTGTGGCCTTCCAACATCGACTCATGGGTCAGGGCTGCTTTTTCCCTGCAGCTTTGCCATCTTGGAGTAATTTATTTCCAAGGAGGCAGACAAGAGAAATAATGTTGAAAAGAAATACCAACCCCTAACATCCTCAGCCTGATAGTAGCACAAATCACTTCCTCTAACATTCTATTGATGAGAATTCAGTCCTGTGACCCCACAGGACTAAGGGGGAGCTGAGAAATATAGTTACCAGTGGATTCAGGGAGAGGAGAGGGGCGGTGAACAGGGCATCACTGTTGTTACAAGTTGTCATTCTAGTTACCCAAGCATTTCCTTCTCCTCCACATAAAATACACTCCCCATTTCCCTAGGGGGCACTCTCAAGTCCCATCCAGTTGCTGCATCCAGCTCAAGTCCACAATCTCCAAGAGTTAGTCTCCATCGGGTATGGATGTGGCCAAAAAGGCATGTTATCTGAGTCTCCCCACCCCTAAGGCAGTATGGAGCAGTGGAGCAGGGCCAGAATATCCACTATGGGATGTCCCCTGTGAAACGGGAGAATGTGAGGCCCACAACCTCTAGTCCGCTGCATTGCTGAAGTCCTGCAGTGAAAGGAATCCCTGAATGGCCTCCGATCCCACCCTTGAGGCGGATCCTCCTTATTTATTACCCTGGACCTCATTGGAAGAGACTGTCGGGGATCATGTCCTCCTTGGGTCAGTACAGCCTTTGATGTCTGCCTCTTGTTCATTGAAGTTGGGTACCCAAGAGTTGTTTTAAGTCTGGAGCAATCAAAGGCTTTTTTGTAGTTCAGACTAAAAAACTTAAGAGGCTTCTTATCTGTTTACTTCCAGTCAGTTTTATGCCCTAGCGAGAACATTCAAATTCCTTTCTGGACATAGTTCTCAAATGGATTTCTTGGCCTCCTTACCCCTATGCCTCTCCCGTTCAACTGAAGGGCACCTACTTTGAGGGTTTTTGTAAATCTAAGTGGCAGAGATTGCATTCTTAACATGCTTATGTTAGTCTGGGTCCTCTGAGCAGCAGAGATCAGGATGGAATTAAACATGTGGGGCTTTATTCAGGGATCTCTGCTGTGGTGAAACCACATCAAATTGTGCAGTACAGATTAGTAAATAAACCCCTTGTGTACCTTGCTTACTGTAAGCCTTTGCATACCTTGCTTACTGGTTAATCCTCCCCTGGCTTTATTAAGGGGGATGCCTGTGAAAGAAAAAGGCAGGGAGCTGGAGGAGGCCAGGAGAGCCATCTGGCTGCTATGGATTGAATTGTGTCCTCCTAAAAGATATGCTGAAGTCCTGACGCCTGGTACTTGTGAACATGACCTTGTTGGGATATTGGGTCTTTGAAGATTTCATCAGTTAACATGAGGTCATACTGGAGTGAAGTGAGTCCTAATCCAATATGAATGGTGTCTTTATAAAGGGAGAAGAGACACAGAGACAGAAAGTGGGAAGGCAGTCATGTGAAGACAGAGGCAGAGATTAGAATGACAAGGATGGCTGGCTGTCACCAGAAGTTAGGGAAGAGGCATGGAACAGATTCTCCTTCAGAGCCTCAGAAGGAATCAACATGGCTGACACCCTGCTCTCAGACTCCCAGTCTCTAGAGCTGTGAGAGAGTAAATTTCTGTTCTTATAAGAGATCCAGTTTGTGGTACTTTGTTATGGAGGCTCTGGGAAACTAAGACAGACAGCACTGCAAGCCTGACCTTGTGTGGAGTGAGAGAAGGCCGGCTGGCAGAGGTCTTCTAGTCAGCCATGCAGTCTGGAAGAAGGCTTGGCAAGGCCTGGGGAATCCTTGACTGAGAGGGCCCATCAGAGGAGTCTATGTCTCCCAGCAACTGGCCTGCCATGCTCACTTGTCAACGGTGGGAGCAGCCACTTGGAGGTGTGGCGTTGGCTGTAGGCATGGTGCTGGGTTTCAGAGCAAAGCAGGATCCTGCCAATCACACTCCTGTAGTTGAACTCTGTGGGGTGCATTCTCATGCCTGCACACTGCTCTTTGCCCCAGGTTGCTTTATTCACCTTACAAGTTTTATTGGGCTCTTTAAAAATCTCACATCTTGCAATTTGGTTCTTAGAAGAAGATGGTTTTCCCAACTCTGCTAAGTCCCAACTGTCTGTATTCTCTCTATTCCCTTTTATTTCTATTGCAAAGTATTGAAAGCTTTCTTGAACTTATTTATTTCTCTTACTACTTTGCCAAATCCAGCTCCTGGCAATCAACACTCACTAACGTTCTATTTTCCAACCTCTTCCCTTGTAGGGACAAAGACAGGGGTCAGCTCTTCAGGTTAGAGTGTCTGGCAATTTCACCAAACACTCTTTTGTGACATGGCATAGGCCTCCAGCCATTCAACCTGCTAAACCTCACTTGCTGCTCAACTGCTAAGGCAATGACACATAATTTATGTTTCTGTTTCAGTAGCTCCCTACTTTACAGACCCAATTTTTATATTAGTCATAGTAATCGTCTTAATCTCCTAGTGCTGCTGCAAGACAAATACCACAAGTGGGTGGCTTTAAAGAACAGAAATTTATTTTCTCATGGCTCTGGAGACTAAAAGTCCAAATCAGGGTCTTGGCTGTGTCTATTCTTTCCTCTTAGGTAGGCCTGGGCATTCCTTGGTTCCTTACTTGTAGATGATCCTCACATGACATCTGTCTTCCCTCCACATGTGCCTATCTCTGTGTCTAATCTGCTCTTTTTATAACTCAGAGATGATTAGATTCAGAAACCAACTTTCTTCTTGTTGTTATTAGGTGCAGTTGAGTTGGTGCCAACTCATAGTGACCCTAGGTGCCACAATGTACTGTACTGTGCCATCCTCACAATCATTGTAATGCTTGAGTGCATTGTTGCAGCCACTGTGTCAATCTATCTCGTTGAGGGTCTTCCTTCTTTTCACTGACCCTCAAGTTTACCAAGCATGATGTCCTTCTCCAGGGACTGATCCTCCTGATAACATGTCCAGAGTATGTGAGACATAGTCTTGCCATCCTTGCGTCTAAGGAGCATTCTAGTTGTACTTCTTCCAAGACAGATTTGTTCATTCTTTTGGCAGTCCACGGCATATTCAATATTCTTCCCCAACACCATAATTCAAAGGTATCAATTCTTCTTCGGTCTTCCTTATTCATGGTCAAGCTTTCACATGCATATGAGGCAACTGAAAACACCATGGCTTGAGTCAGGCGGACCTTAGTCTTCAAGGTGACATCTTTGCTTTTTAACACTTTAAAGGGGTCTTTGGCAGCAGATTTGCCCAATACAATATGTCATTTGATTTCTTGACTGCTGCTTCCATGGGTGTTGATTGTGGATCCAAATAAAATGAAATCCTTGACAATATCAATCTTTTCTCCGTTTATCATGGCGTTGCTTATTGGTCCAGTTGTGAGGATTCTGGTTTTCTTTATGTTGAGATGTAATCCATACTGAAGACTGTGGTCTTTGGTTTTCATCAGCAAGTGCTTTAAGTCCTCTTCACTTTCAACAAGCAAGGTTGTGCCGTCTGTATATTGAAGGTTTTTAATGAGTCTTTCTCCAATCCTGATGCCCCATTCTTCATATAGTCCAGCTTCTCAGATTATTTGCTCAGCATACAGATTGAATAGGCATGTGAGAGGACACATCTCTGATGCACACCTTTCCTGACTTTAAATCATGCAGTATCCCCTTGTGCTGTTTGAATGACTGCCTCTTGATCTAAGTACAGGTTCCTCATGAGCACCAGCACAATTAAGTGTTCTGGAATTCCCATTCTTTGCAATGTTATCCATAACTGGTTATGATACACACAGTTAAATGCCTTTGTATAGTCAATAAAACACAGGCAAATCTTCTGGTATTCTCTGCTTTCAACCAAAATCCATTTGACATTGGCAATGATATCACTGGTTCCACGGCCTCTTCTTAATCTGACTTGAATTTCTGGCATTTCTCTGTTGATATACTGCTGCAACCACTTTTGAATGATCTTCAGCAAAATTTTACTTGCATGTGATATTAATGATACTGTTCAATAATTTCTGCATTCAGTTGAATCACCTTTCTTGAGAATAGGCATAAATATGGATCGCTTCCAGTCAGTTGGCCAGGTAGCTGTCTTCCAAATTTCTTGGCATAGACGAGCGAGCACTTCCAGTGCTGCATCTGTTTGTTGAAACATCTCAAATGGTATTCCATCATTTCCGGGAGACTTGTTTTTCCCCAGTGCCTTCAGTGCAGCTTGGATTTCTTCATTCAGTACCATTGGTTACTGATCATATGCTATCTCCTGAAATGATTGAACCTTGACCAATTCTTTTTCGTATGGTGATTCTGTGTATTTCTTCCATCTTCTTTTGATGCTTCCTGTGTTGTTTAATCTTTTCTCTGTAGAATCTTTCAATACTGCAACTCAAATCTTGAATTTTTTCTTCAATTCTTTCAGCTTGAGAAATGCCGAGCATGTTTTTCCCTTTGGGTTTTCTATCTCCAGGTGTTCGCACAAGTCGTTATAATACTTTACTTTGTCTTCTCGAGCCACCCTCTGAAATTTTCTGTTCAGTTCTTTTACTTCATCATTTCTTCCTTTTGCTTTAGCTACTCTACCTTCAAAAGCAAGTTTCAGACAGAGCCTCTTCTGACATCCAGTTTGCTCTTTTCTTTCTTTACTCTCTTTTTAATGACCATTTGCTTTCTTCTTGTATGATGTCTTTGGTGTCATTCCAAAACTTGTCTGGTCTTTGGTCATTAATGTTCAACTCGTCAAAACTATTATTGAGATGGTCTCTAAATTCAGGTGGGATATACTCAAGGTTGTACTTTGGCTCCGTGGACTTGTAATTTTCTTCAGTTTCAACTTGAACTTGCATATGTGCAACTGATGGTCTGTTCCACAGTTGGTCTCTGGCCTTGTTCTGACCGATGATATTGAGCCTTTCTGTAGTCTCTTTTCCACCGACATAGTCAATTTGATTCCTGTGTAGTCCATCCAGTGAGGTCTACGTGTGTAGTGGCCACTTATGTTGGTGAAAAAAGGTTATTTGCAATGATGAAGTCATTGGTCTTGCAAAATTCTATCATGCAATCTCTGGTGTCGTTTCCATCACCAAGGCCATATTTTCCAACTACCAATCCTTCTTCTTTGTTTCCACCTTTTGCACTCCAATCACCAGTAATTATCAATGCATCCTGATTGCATGTTTGATCAATTTCAGACTGCAGAAGTTGGTGAAAAATCTTCAGTTTCTTCATCTTTGGCCTTAGGGTATTAACTGGTCTTCCTTGTAGGCGTATGGATATTATCCTATCACTGACAGTGTTGTACTTCAGGATAGATCTTGAAATATTCTTTTTGATGATGAATGCAACGCTATTCCTCTTCAAGTTACAATTCCTGGCATAGTAGACCATATGATTGTCCAATTCAAAATGGCCAATAACAGTTTGTTTCAGCTCGCTAATGCTTAGGATATTGATGTTTATGTGCTCCATTTCATTTGTGATGATTTCCAATTTTCCTAGATTCATACTTCATTCCACTTTCTGATTATTAATGGGTGTTTGCAGCTGTTTCTTCTCATTTTGAGTCATGCCACATCAGCAAATGAAGGTCCCAAAAGCTTGACTCCATCCAAGTCATTAAGGTTGACTCTACTTTGAGGAGGCGCCTGTCGTGGATTGAATTGTGTCCCCCCAAAATATCTGTCAACTTGGCTGGATCATGATTCCCAGTATTGAACTACTGTGTACCATTTTGTAATCTGATGTGATTTCCTTATGTGTTGTAAACTCTATTGCTATGATGTAATAAGATGGATTAGTGGCAGTTATACTGCTGAGGTATACAAGATTGGATAGTGTCTTAAGCCAATCTCTTTTGAGATATAAAAGAGAGAAGCGAGCAGAGACTCATGGGAAGCTCATACCCCCAAGAAAGCAGTGCTGGGAGCAGAGTGCATCCTTTGGACCTGAGGTTCCTGTGCTGAGATGCTCCCAGACCAAGGGAAGACTGGTGACACGAACCTTCCTTGAGAGCCGACAGAGAAAGCCTTCCCCTGGAGCTGACACCCTGAATTTGGACTTGTAGCCTACTGAACTGTGAGAGAATAAACTTCTCTCTGTTAAAACCATCCACTTGTGGTATTTCTGTTATACTAGCAGCAGATGACTAAGATACAGCCCTTCCCCTCTTGTATTTTGAGTGCCTTCCAATCTGAGGGGCTCATCTTCTGGCACTATATTGGACAATGTTCTGCTGCTATTCATAAGGTTTTCACTGGCTAATTCTTTTTCAAAGTAGACCCCCGGGTCCTTCTTCCTAGTCTGTCATAGTCTGCAAACTCGGCTGAAACCTATCTGCCGTGGGTGACCCTGCTGGTACTTGAATATCAGTGGCATAGCTTTCAGCATCACAGCAACACGCAAGCCCCCACAGTACAGCAAACTGACAGAAGCGTGGGGGGCCTTTCTTCAGTATGATCTAATTAACACAACAAAGAAAAGCCTATTTCTAAATAGGATCACAGGTACAGGGGCTAGGATTCCAATACATACTTGGGGTGGGGGCACAATTCAATTCATAACAGTAATTGATGGAAGCTGTTGCAATAGGCACACTGAGAAGTCTCTGTGGCTTACTAAACAAAGGTGTATTTCTGCTCACATCCCAGCCTGACTTAGGTGGGGTTTCCTGTGTGGCTCCTCCTAAGGGAGACTCTGGCCCAGGCTGCTGGATCTGGCAACTCCAGTAGCCCCTGACTGCCTTGGCCTGAGAGTGACATTCACTCCCTTCAGAGAGTGCTGGGCTGTTACTTACGGCTCTCTCTGCTGAAGCTTGATCTTGGATACCTGCTCCTGCAGGCTGACCTGGCTGCTGTGTTGCTGCCTAGAGGGAGTGGGAGAGGGGAGGACTGTGGCCCTGCACTCAGGCCAGTATCTCCCTGGAATTCTTTTCGAAGTGAGAACTTTCTGTAAAGGGGTATATTGGTTGTGTATCATCAGCCAGCTTAAGCCATCTCTTACTAATGGGAAATGAGACCTGTTTCTTCCTCTTTCTTTTTCCTTTTGTTGCGAGGCAGTGAGCGACAAGCACATCCAGTGGCTCCTAGGGGCAGATGGTGAGGTCTGGGTCTGGATCATGGGAGAGGGCCCTGGTGACAAGCCCTACGAGGAGATTTCTGAGGAGCTGATCACAGAGCGGGCACGGCTGCAGGCACAGAGGGAGGCCAAGGAACTCTGGTGAGAGGTGCAGAGGGGCGGGGCGGTGGGTGTGCTGGGTGGGACCTGAGCCCAGAGCCTTGGGATGAGGCCTTGCTGAGGACAGGAGCTTTTATGTGGGAGGGGGGAGGTGCCAGGCAGCTGGCTGGCTATTTTGAGCTCTGAACAAAGCATCGTAGCCTGGCATCAGGTAGACCTTGTGGGTTCAGATTCTAGCTCCACCAATTTGTAGTTAGCTGATCTGGGATCTCAGTTTTCACATCTGTGGTGTGGGCATAGCCCTCTCACAGAAATATGTTTTGGGTTCACTGAGACTACATTGACATGCTTTTCTCTCCCTGGGCTGTGCAATATGTTTACAATATGTTACCCCAGTTTGTATTCACTTTTGATGTCTATCTGCTCCTCTTTATGTCACCCACACTTTGCAGACAGGATGGACAGCTAAGCCCTACAGTGAGGTCTGGAGTCAGGCTCCTTTCATTAACAACTTTAAAAAAATTTTCACCAAACTTGAAAAACCATATGCAGTTGACTCTATTTTCTCCCCAATTTTTAAAGCATGTTTTAATTGTAAAACATGTAAACAATACTGTAAACTATAAAAGAATAAAGAACAACTCAACATCCCCTACCTAAGATAGCCACAGTGAGCATTTAGGTGACACATGATTTGTAAGCTGCTTTATTCACATCTTAACAAATTGATTAATATGGATCCACAGCATTATTTAGGATTACTGTATAGTTCTCCATTATATGAGAAACCTAATTTATTGGTACTATTGATGGACATTTGGGTTGTTTACTATTTTTTATACTTTAAAAATCCTCTGATGAACATCTTCTACACACACCTTTATAAACTTGAACAAGAAATGGAATTCTGAGTCTTGTTTTCATTGCTTCCGAAATGATTCTGCTGATTTATACTCTCACACCTGAGAGTGTCTTCTATTTCTCCACACCATTGCCGACATTGAGTTTTATTGACCTTAGCTATTTGTCATCCTGATAGACCAGAAAAAAAGTTGCTCATTGTTTTTATTTGAAGCTCTGTTTTTACTTGGTCCTTCAGTTGCTCACAAGAGTTTATACCTGCTGGTGCTCTCTTGAAAGGAAACAGAAGGAGGCAGAGATCACTAAGAAGTTCCGGGATGCACTGGCCAATGAGAAAGCCCGGATTCTGGCTGAAAAGTGGAAAGTGGAGATGGAGGACCACAAGGCTGCCAAAGTACTGGAGGAGCGGATCCATGAGGAGTTCAAGGTAGGCCAGTGGATGTGCACTGTGTACAGCCACCTTCTCTAGCCCCCAAGGCCACTGAGGCTAACATCTGGTCTTGGGTGTTGGTCAACACAGGGTGCTCCTTGAGAAAGCCTCTCGTGAGAACAGAACTTTGGCATGACTGAACAGGAAGGAATGTGACACACCATTTAGGCCAATCCACTTCTGTTTGTACAGATGAAGAAACCGAGGGTCAGACAGGGAAAGGGACTTGTCAAGGTCACATGTAGCACAGACTGGGGACAGAGTCAGGATCAGAACTCAGGCCTTCTGCATCTCAAACCAACAGTCCTGAAATGAGGCTTGGAAACAGAGCTGGTTTTGGTCAATTAGGCCTGGGATCCAGTTTCAACTCTATTGCCTACTGTTGTGTGAACTTGGGAAACTTGCTGAGCTTCTCTGAGCCTTAGCTTTCTTGTTAATAATATTAGATTAAGACAACAGCTCATTTGAGGTTTTTGTGAGGATTCCAAGAGATGATGTACACACATTTTTCTGGCCCAGGATAGGGAGTCTTCAGCTGGAGAAGGTAAAGGAGTTTGACAGTCCTCTCATAAGAGGCTTAAGTTACCTAAAAAAAAAAACATTTCTGGTTCTCCATTTGAAATTTTCTTCTTTTTGCTATAGAAGAAATACATGTTTTTCTTTTTATCGGTAGAAAACCCAGAAAATACAAGTAAGTAAAAAAGATGAAAATAAAAATCATGACTAACCCCAATAATGTATTATATTGTGAATTATATAGTCATGGCATTTTCCCTTCTTTAAATTGTTTGAAAAAAATTTTTTTCATAATGATTAGATAGTGAGGACACTGGCCTTTTAAGATCACGTCTATTGCAAATATTTTTCTAAAGGTGGTTATTTTAAAAACTTGATTATAGCGCATTTGGATGTACAGAAGATTAACACTTAAAAAAATTTTTTTTATTGTACTTTAGATGAAGGTTTACAGAACAAATAGTTTCTCATTAAACAGTCAGTACATATATTGTTTTATGACATTAGTTAACAACCCCATGACTTGTCAACACTCTCCCTTTTTGATGTTGGAGGACCTTTTTTTTTTTTTCTGGTGAAAATAGACATAGCCAAAGTTACACCATTTCAAAAGTTTTTACATGTACAATTCAGTGACATCGATTACGTTCTTCCAGTTGTCCTGCTATTCTCCTTATCCTTTTCCAAATTATTCCATCACCTTTGTCTTCAACTCACTGCCCCCAGGCTTCTCATCAAAGCTTTTGAGTTGCTGTTGTCAATTTGATCTCACATAGATAATTCTTTCTTTTGCTTTGTACCTAAGATGAAGGTTTACAGAATCTTAATCATTAGATTAACACTTTATTAGCCAAATCTATCAGTCTTTTCTTTATTACTTATTTGTTTCATGCTTAGAAAGATCTATGCCACAAGTCTGTAAAAATACTAATTTACTTTGTTTTATATACCTTTTATTATTTCATTTCTTTACATTTAATTTTCCTTCATCTTAGGGTGTAGTGTGATATAGGGCTCTGTCTTAGTTATCTTGTGCTGCTATAAAAAAATACTACTAGTGGGTGGTTTTAACAAACAGAAATTTGTTTTCTCACAGTTTAGGAGGCTAGAATTCTGAATTCAGGGTGCTATTTCTAGGGGGAAAGCTTTCTCTCTCTGTTGGCTCTGGGGGAAGGTTCTTACCTCTTTTCAACTTCTGTTTCTTGGTTCCTTGGAGATCTCATGTGGTGTGACATCTATCTTCCTCCATCTCTGCTTGCTTCTCTGTGCCTAATCAGCTTAGTTTATATCTTAAAGGTGATTGGCTTAAGATATGCCCTATACTAACATGGTCTCATTAAAGTAATAAAGAAAACCCTATTCCCAAATGAGATTACATCCACAAGTATAGGCGTTAGGAATTACAGCATATATTTTGGGGGACACAATTCAAACCATAACTCCCACCTTTTCCCACCAAAATTCATGTCCTTCCTACATACAAAACACATTTACCCCATCACATCATCCCGGGAGACTTAAATCAACTCCGAGTTCAAAATCTCATCTTCTGAATGATCTAAATCAAGTATGGGTGAAACTTTGAGCTTATTCCATCCTGGGGCAAAATCCCTTTCCGTCAGTGACCTCTGAAACCTAAAATGCAAGTTACCTGCTTCCAAAGTGCAACGGTGGAACAAGCACAAGGTGGACATTTCCATCGCAAATGGGTGAAATTGGAGGGAAAGAAGGGATATCTGGCACCAAGCAAGTCCAAAACCCAGCAGAATGAATTACATTAGCTCTCAAGGCTTGAAAACAATCCTCTGTTCTCTGGGACCACCTGGGCAATGGCCCCACTGTCCAGACTCTGGGTATTGGCCATGCTTTCTGGATTCTGGGTGGAGGCCCTTCAGCCCTGGGCTTCAGCCTCCCCTTCCAGGCCCACTGGGACAGCTACTCTGCTCCCTCGGCTTTGGGTGGCCCTAGGAGCCTTGGCTTCACAGTGGTTAAGAACTCAGCTTGCTAACCAAAAGGTTGGCAGTTCGAACCCACCAGCTGCTCTTTGGAAATGCTATGGGGCAGTTCTACTCTGTCCTATAGAGTCACTACGAGTTGGAATTGACTCTATGGCAATGGTTCTTGGCTTTTATTCTCTTAGTCCATCTGAATGGAGCCCTGATGGTGTAGTGGTTAACAGCCTGGTTGCTAACCAGAAAGTTGGCAGTTAGAATCCACCTGTTGCTCCCTGGAAACCCTATGGGGTAGTTCTACTTTGTCCTATAGGGTCTCTATGAGTTGGAATGAAGTGGTGACCCCACCTTCTCGGCCCTGTCAGACTCCATTCTCCTGCCCCTAGGGCATGACAGCCCTGCCCCCTCAGCCTTGGGCCGGGATCTCATTCTCTTGGCCTTTGGGCAAGGCAGCCTTGCCCCCTCAGCTTTGGGGGCAGCCCCATCTTTGGCTAATCTGAACAGCAGCCCCACACTCCAGAACTGAGTTGGTAGAGATCTTACCCTTTGAAACCTAGGAGGCTGTGGCTCCACCCTTTAAGACCTAAGACACCTTGGCTTCACCCTTTGAAACTGAGGCAGCTCTGCTTCCCATGGTCCTTCCCATATTTCTGCTGATCTCTGAACTGCTCCAGGGATGGTCCTTTTCTTTTCTTGGAGGACAACAGATGTAGCTCCTTTGGCCTGTTTCTTGCCTGTAAAATTTCAAAAGGCAGACAGCTTTTGTTTCTTTCATCCTGTCTCTGTCTCCTTCAGTCTAAGCTGATGGATTTTCTGCTGTGGTAGTTGGTTGGCTCCATCAGTCACAGGCTTAATCTCTTTAACAAAAGATTGTGTAGCCACATCCTTGGTAAAAGTTCTAGGACAGATGTCCTTAGTTTGTACAACAAAATTTTCCAAATTTTTAAGTTTTGTTTTCATTTTGCACTGTTTATTTTTAAGTCTATGTCTTTCCTTTCATATTTTACTGTAAGTGGCAAGTAGAAACCATGTGGCCCCCTTATGATCTTGCTTAGAAGTCTCCTCAGCCAAATATCCAAGTTCATCACTCACAAATTCTATCTTCCATCAAACATTTGAACACAATTTAGACAAGTTCTTTGCCACTGCATAAAAAGCATCACCCTTTTTCCATTGTTCAATCACATGTTCATCATTTCCTTTTAGAGCCTCACCAGGAGCACATTTAACATCTACATTTCTAGCAACATTCTGTTGATTGTGCCATATGTATTCTCTAAGATGATAGAGACTTTGTCTTCACTTCTTTCTGAGCCCTCATCAGAATTGTCTTTGATGGCCATAATTCTACCAACAGTCTCTTCAAGGCAATCTAGGGCCTTACTATGAAGCGCATTGAAATTCCTTCAGCCTCTAGCCATTACCCAATTCGAAAACCACTTTCACATTTCAGGTATTTGTTAGAGTAGCACCCGATTCTCTGGTACCAAATTCTGTCTTAGTTATCTTGTGCTGCTGTAAGAGAAATATCAGTGGGTGGCTTTAACAAACAGAAATTTATTTTCTCACAGCTGAGGAGACCAGAAGTCCAAATTCAGGGCGCATGCTCTAGAGGAAGGTTTTTTTCTCTCGGTTGGCTTTGGGGGAAGGTCCTTGCCTCTTTTCAGCTTCCATTTCTTAGTTACTTGGAGATCTCATGTAGTGTGACGTCTATCTTCCCCCATCTGTGCTTGCTCCTCTGTGCCTAATGAGCTTGGTTTATATCTCAAAAGTGATTGGCTTAAGACACACCCTACACTAATATGGTCTGACTAACATAATAAATAAAACACTATACCCAAATGAGGTTACATCTACAAGTATTGTTGTTGTTGTTAGGTACCATCGAGTTGTTTCTGACTCATAGCAACCCTATGGGACAGAGTAGAACTGCCCTGTAGGGTTTCCAAGGAGCAGCTGGTGGATTTGAACGCCCAACCTTTTGGTTAGCAGCTGAGCTTTTAACCATACTACACCACCAGGCCTCCACAAGTATAAAAAAACCCACTGCTCTCGAGTCTATTCTGATTCATAGTGACCCTATAAGAACTGCCTCACAGGGTTTTCAAGTGTTACTGCCGAGGGCACGGAGGCCCTCTGGACTCAATGGGTCCTTGTCTTTCTCTTGTAAGAATACATGGAGGAGACAATTTTTGAGTTCACCTCTAACAGGTTTATTTTACTTGTGACAAGTAAAAGGAGTCAGTGGGGGTTCATGCCGCTCCAAAAGACTGACTTGAAGTGGGGGAGCAAGGCTAAGCTAGAGGTTGTATGGGTTTGGTGGAGATAATAGAGCAATGAATATTCAGTGGGTTTCTTTGAAGGGGCAGGCACTTCTCGGAATGGCGGTGCATACCAATTAGGTTGCGCAAGCATCTGGAATCCAAGATGGAACCTGCTGATATTTAAGATGGAGTCTCCTCAGCAGCCCTTGGCATCACTTATTATGGGATATGACACAGGAGCACTGATCTTCTGTACTACTTTGCCCCCTTCAGTGGGCCAAAGGAGGTCAAACAGTGGTCATACTTTATTCTTCTGTGCATGCGGAGCCTGTAAGAAGGGGGAAGACTAGAAAAACACTAAGGAGGAAGTAGTAATTCATGGGTTGTTCTAACCTTATTTTATGTTGACAAGATGTGGTTCCTGTTTACCCAGCTTCTAGGTGGTAATCTTTTAACAGCTCTTTTATTCTGCCAGCACAGCTAACCCTATCTGTCTCATAAGCAGCACCTGGTGGATTCGAACTGCTGACCTTTTGGTTAGCAGATGTAGCTCTTAACCACTATGCCACCAGGGTTTCCAGGGTTAGGAATTACAATATATATTTTTTGGGGAAACAAATCTATGCGTAACAGGCTCTAACTTTATTTTCTTCTAAATGATTGACAAGCCATCCCAGCATCATTAATTATATAATCTGTCCTCTGCTTTCTCATTGGATCTGCTGCCTTAATTGTATTCTTAATTCTTACTTCTCATATGTACCTATGAGTTGGATTCAATGGCACCTAAGAACAACAACAACAACAACAATATGTACCTGGATCTCTTCATGGATTTTCTTCTCTGACTGATTATTCCTGAATCAAACTAAATTGTCTTATATTATTGTAGCTGTAAAATAAATTTTAACATTTTTTGCGATAAGAAGTCCATCATTCCTCTTCATTCCAAAATGTCCTTGGCTAATTTCATCCATTTGTTTTTTTTTTTTGCCAGGGAAACTTTTGAATCATCCTGTCACCACCACTCTCTAGCTCCCTCCCCACAACCCTCTCCCCACAAAATGCACCAAACCCAAAAACCACATGGTGATTTTCATTTGAATTGTATCAGTGTTATAATTGCACTTGTGGAGAAAGGACACTTTTACAATAGTGCATGATCTTGTTCAGGAATGTGGTATATTTCTTCCAACATTCAAAACTTCTTTTTGTCTTTTGGTAAACTTGTTTTCTTTTTTTAAAAAAATATCTTGAACCCACTGCCCGTTCAATCTCAAACACTATTAATAACTTGCAAATAACCATATGTTCCACGTTTCTTTTTAAGTTAAACCTTCTTGTTGTTGTTAGGTGCTGTTGAGTCGGTTCTGACTCATAGCGACCCTATGTACAACAGAACGAAACACTGCCCTGTCCTATGCCATCCTCACAATCGTTGTTATACTTGAGCCCATTGTTGCAGCCGCTGTGTCAATCCATCTCATTGAGGGTCTTCCTCTTTTTTACTGACCCTCCACTTTACGAAGCATGATGTCCTTCTCCAGGGACTTATCCCTCCTGATAACATGTCCAAAGTATGTGAGAGGTAGTCTCACCATCCTTGCTTCTAAGGAGCATTCTGGTTGTACTTCTTCCAAGACAGATTTGTTCATTATTTTGGCAGGCCATGGTGTATTCAATATTCTTTGCCTACTTCACAATTCAAAGGTGTCAATTCTTCTTTGGTCTTCCTTGAGTTAAACATTAGGTTTAATATATTTTGTTGCTACTGTGAATGAGATTGTTCCCATTATTTTTAAACCTATTGCAATCGATAGTTTTATATTTATTTAGTTATTGACCTCCTTATTTAACTTTCTCATAAGTTATACTTTTGTAGGGGATATTCTTGAGTTTTTAAGTGAAGCAACATTTACCTCCAAAACTTTTTATTTTGAAAAAAATTCAAACATACAGACAAGTTGAAAGAAAAATACAGCAAATACTCATATATCCTCCACTTAAATTCACCAGTTATTAACATTTTGCCACATTTTCATTTTCCCTCACTGTGTACACACATACACTTTTTTTGGTTCATTTTGGACAACCATTTGAAGAAAAGAAGTTGCAGATATCATGACACTGTAACTGTGGGGTTAGCAAACATTTTCTGTAACAGACAGCTAGTAAACATTTTTGGCTTTGCAGTCCATATGGTCTCTCTTGTAGCTACTTAACTCTGCCTTTGTAATACAAAAGCAGCCATAGATAATATGTGAACACCCGGGTATGTCTGTGGTCCAGTAAGACTTTATTTACAATGAAGTGGCCCATGAGGCTTAGTTTGCTGACTCCAGCAAACAGTAAGTCCTTCTGTATTTCCTATGAATAAGGACATTTTCCTGCAGAGATATAATAATCATTATCACACCTATTGAAATGACCAATAATGTCATAATATTAGCTAAAATCCAGTCTATAAGTGAAAAGATATTTAGTTTATATTGTTGAATTTTGCATATGATTTTTTATGTCTGCTGGGGAAGAAAATCAATTCTTTTTATATATTTCAGTTATGATAATCACCTGTCCCAATTATTGGCTTCTCTTTAACCCAGATGAAGGCTGAGCCCCAGATACTGGGAAGGTCTCCTGGGGAGGAAGGTTAGCTCGTGGGCTCAGTTCCCAAGATCATGGAGGGATGCAGTTACCAGCAGAGATTTTCTGTTGATGGTCCCCTTGGGAACCTCAGTGGTAGAGGGATGATAACTGTGGGATGAGCTGTGTCAGGGCATGTGGACGAGTCAGTGAGGCCATCTGGCCAGGCCCTTACATTCACTGAGAGACTCAAATGCAGGCTTTTGGTGTTATTTCTAAATGAGATTATAGTTATTATGTGTTTGTTTTTGCTTTAAGAATAAATTTGCTAAATGTCAATATTTAAACTTTAGTGCAAACAGTATTCTGATTTGATATGTCTTCATTGGGTGAGCCTCAGAAACGCAGGCAGCCTTATTAGGGTCCTGTGTATTAGGGCAGGAATACTGGCTCCTGGATGATGATGACGGACTGTCTGGTGTATGAGCTGGGGTATTTTCTGTCAGAGCTGCCTGTAAATGACTGTCCTTGTGTCGTGATGAGCTCTTCATCACAGGAAACATTACCTGAAAACGTTTCTGTGGCAGATTAAATATGGCTGGCAGCAAATTCTTTGCCATTCCTCCCTTTGAGGAACCAAAAAACAAACAAACAAAAATACCTGTTGCCATGGAGTAGATTCCAACTCATGGTGACCCTATGTGTTACAGAGTAGAACTGCTTCTTAGGGTTTTCTATGACTGCAATCTTTATGGGGCGCCGCTGGGTGGATTCTAACCACCAACTTTTTGTTAATAGCTGACAGCAAACCATTTGCACCACCCAGAGACCTCCTCCCTCCCCTTGAATTTGGGCTGGACTTGTGACCAGCTCTGACATGTAGAATGACTTGTGGCTTCTGAGGACAGGCCTTGAGAGATCTGTGTTCCCAAGCTTGCCCCCTTGAAATGCTCACTTTTGGAAGCCAGCTGCCACCTGAGAAGCCCTGCTACCCTGGGACCACCATGCTGTAAGGAAACCGGGGCTGGTCATGTGGAGAGAAAGAATATGTGGAGGAGCACGAGGCAACAGACATGTGAGTGGAGCCTTCTGAGTCCCTCCAACCCATCCCAGTGACTGATCCCAGCCACTGAATGACCACATGGAGCAAAAGGGCCACCCAGCCAAGCCCTGCCCAGATTATTAACCTCCAGAATCATAAGCAAAGGAAAGAGTTGTTGCTGTAAACCACTAAGTTTTCTGGTAGTTTGTGATTCAGCAATAGATAACCAAAACTGCTTTCCCAAAGGGAGGTATACACTGGGTTAGAGATCGACTTAGATAATTTTTACAGTGTCTTTCAGTACCAAGGTTTTAACATTCTGTGAGTCTTGCATGCAAGAATGCACCACCAACTTTATTTATTTATTTAGAGAAAATACTAAGCGCTGGTTGTTTGGGAATATAAACTCCCTGCTCTCAAAGAGCTTACAGGGTGCCAGGAGAGAGACAATTCTGTGAGCAACCCTCAGCCTGACCACTTCCGGGGGACCATAATGGAGGGTGGAGTCCACCCAGGAGTCTGGGCATGCGCAGAGGCAGGAGCTGGGAGGGGATATGTGGAACCATGAATGGCCTGTTGGGTAGAGGAGGAAAGTATATGATGGGTGGAACCAGACTTAAACCTGCGAAGGTAGGTGGGGGCCAGATTGTGGAGTTCTTGAATGCCCAGTTAAAGAGGTAGACTGTCCTTGCAGGCAAAGCAGAGTCCGCGAGGATCTTGATCAAAGATGGCATGGTGAGATCCAGGTTTTATGCTAACTGGTGGCTGTGGTAAGATTCAAGTGGTCAAAGTCTGGGGCAGAGAGGCTAGTTAGGGGATTTTGCATCTGTCCAAGTGGCAAATGAGGAGTACTTGGACAGAGTCTGGGCCTGTAGGGATGGAGAGACAGGGATGGACATAGAGACATGGTGGTGGTGCAGTCAATACTGCTTGGCAGCCATCAGATAGGGGGATGAGGGAGAGCGAAGGACCGTGCGCAGCGTGCGCCTGAGCCCCAGGCAGAGGGGCGAGTAGGTGGTACACCTGCCTGCCATGGGGTGCTGGGGAACAGGCGCAGACATGGGGTTGCTTTAACACAGAGAAGAGGGTGATGGGGTGGTGGCTGGAGAGAGGAGAAAGCATCGAGGTGTGTGTGTGTGGGCGTGGGGGGTGGGGGAGGCACCTCCAGCAGTCCATGTTGAGGATGTAGTTGGGTTCTGCTAAGGCTCCTAGTCATGGAAAAGATAATAGTGAAAATTATTTTTAGAAAATAGAAGACAAAAACCAAAATCCCAGAACCTTTGCAGGATTAAAGGGGAACTTCAAAATACAAGTACACTGACAAGACAGAAAGCTGTGTTCGTTTTGTTTGTAATTGGTATGGCTGGTGCCATTTGAAATTAATTTACATGCATATAAAAGTGTTCCTTTAGAAAGAAGATGGTGGGGCCAGGTAAAATTTGCAATTTTTTTCTGCTTTCTTAACTCATAAGACTGCTTTTGGCTGCTTCTCCTTCCGCTCAAGACCACTGAACTCAGATCAGGTAGAACCATGCTGTCTCCCTCTGTCTCAGGTCCTGGGACCTTCCTCCCCACCTCCAGTCCCTTCCTCTCCTCCCAGTTTCCCTACTAAGGAATAGAAACAATTACATCTTAGATTTCTCTCCACTTTCTATTCAAGGCCACTCTGGTTTTGTTTGTGTTCCTTTGAACCCTGGTGGTGCCCTGGTAACTGAGCTATGGCTGCTAACCAAAATGGAGGCGGTCTGAATCCCATGAGTTACCAGGAGAAGGGGAATTGAATAAACTGGACGGCTCCTTGGGCTTCAGGCTCTCCAGTAAAAGGCAGTCGATTCCTAGGACAGAGAAGAGTGCTTGCATTTCTGCCCTTTAGCTGCCTTCGCCATTGGCTGATAAACATCAGAAAGATGGACTTTTCTTCAGTGATCTCAGGTGGGTCAAGGGATTCTGATATGAGTAACAGCAACGATAGGTTTTAGGCAATTTCAACCATATGGGGTAAGTCATTTTAGTAGGACTGTGGAGAGAAAGATGCAATACCTTTTATTTGTAGTTGCAAAATGTTTTCTTTTGTCCTTACTGTCCTCTAGAAGAGACTGCCTCTGTACAGAAAATGGCTGGTCGTGTTCTGTGAGACCGTAGGGTGCTGCTGGCCTTTGGGGCTGCCTGGTGACGTCTCAGTTTTGGGTGGGGACTGAGTACACAGCGACACCGCTATTTAGCTCCCTGCTTCCTGTTAGCCATAGGTGGTTGGAGTGGGAGCACTGTCCTTTGATGTAGTCAGGTACCACTTGTCAACGGTGTGCCAGCCATGACCCTTCTCTGGGGTGCTGTTTTCTTATCTGGAAAAGCGGGTTGGACTAGGGATTGATGCCTCTCTGGCTCCTTGCCTGGTGCCCTGAGGGCTGAGTGAGGTGGTGATGCTGTCAGAGATGAGGGAGTCCTGGGGGAGGAACAGGAAGCCCGCTGTGCAAACTGTGAAGTTCTGTGCCAGTGTGATTGTGAGGGGTGATTTTTGTGCTACTTGGATGCTAGTAAGTGATGAAGGTGATATGTGGCTTTGAGGTGAAACTTGGCTTATTCTGCTTTGGAGTCATACAGACTTGGGTTCCAATTTTGTGTCAGTCATTAACTCTCTATTCTGGTATTTTCCATCTTAAACGAATGAACAAATGAACAAACACACCCATTTCTATGATAATCCCACCTTCCCCTCCCTTTTCACAGAAACATCCTGAAAGGGCTATCTGATGTTCTTCAATCCCTCCCTTTGCGCTGATGGCAGCCCCTCCCTTCCCCTGGGACACCTGTGTCAAGATCTCCTGCTTCTCTGTCCTTACTTTCTGTGATGTCTTGCAGCCTATGGCTCAGTTTCCTTCTCCTTTTTTTTTTGATATTCTTTCTCCTCTTGGCTCCCACAACAGACATCACCCCTCTGTGTTTTCACCTAACCTCCTTGGCCTTCCTTCTCAGTCCCTTTTCTGGCTCCTTCTCTTCTCTCAACTCCTAATTGTTGGAGTGCCGGTGATGCTTTGGCTGTTTCCCCTTTCTCTCAGTGATATCATTAAGCCCTGGGATCAATACGCAGATGACATCCTGTCAGTATCTTTAGCCTGATCTCCCTTGAGCCCCAGGCTCATCATCCACCCCCCTGTCTATAGCAGCACCTCTTGGATATCAGATATGTACCTCAAACACATCCAAAATAGAATTTTGACTTCTTTTCCTCCATCCACAGTGGATAATTCTATCTTCAAACATGCCAATCCCATTAGTGAGGTTGAAGCCTCTGCATTTGTGATTCCCTCTGCATGGAAATTTCTTCTCGGCCATATTCACTTAGCTGTCTCCTTCTGGTTATTCAGGTCTCAGATCACATGTTACTCCTCCTGAGAGGACTTCTGGTCACACAGCCGAAAGCAGTCTCCTAGATTCTCTCTACAGAGTCTCTGGGTGGTACAAACAGTGAAACCCTTGACTACTAGATAGAAGGTTGGCAGTTCGAATCCACCCAGAGGCAACTTGGAAGACAGGCCTGGCAAGCTGCTTCAGAAGGGTCAAAACCTATGGAAAACCCTGTGGAGCACACTTCTGCTCTGCACACAGGAGGTCACCACGAGTCAGAATCAACTGGATGGCAATTAACAACCACAACAAGACTCTCACTGTTTTAATTCTCTGCACAGTTTGTTATTTATTTGTTTAGTGTTTGTCTCCCACTGAAAGGTAAGCTCTGAGAGGGTGGGGTGTGTTTGTCTTGCCCACTGCCATGTTGCCAGCCTGGAACAGGCCTGAACCTTGGATGGGCTCAGTGAGTATTTGGTGAATGGTGAAATTCAAGAACCCAGCTGGTGCAATGGTTAAGTGCTCAGCTGCTTAGGAAGCCCTATAGGACAGTTCTACTCTGTCCTATAGGGTCACTGTGAGTTGGAAGCTAATGACAGCATACAACAAAACAGATGAAGTCACTCAATTTCTTTAGCCCTTAATACCCAAGTCAGAGAGTGTGTCATTAGAAAGTTGAAATTTTGTCTATTTTTTTCTTCTAAATTTTATTTTTTTTGTTGTTGTTGACAGTATACACATCAAAACATACACCAATTCAGTAGTTTCTACATGTACAATTTAGTGACATTGATTACATTTTTCGAGTCGTGCAACCATTCTCACCCTCCTTTTCTGAGTTGTTCCTCCCTCATTAACATAAACTTATCACCCCCTTAAGGTTTCTATTTAATCTTTTGAGTTGCTATTATCAATTTGATCCCTATATATAGTTCTTAAAAGAGCATAACGCTCGATGCAGACATTTTTTTTTAACTGTGCTTTAAGTGAAAGTTTACAGCTCAAGTCAATCTCTCATACAAAAATTTATACACATATTGTTATGTGACCCCAGTTGCTGTCCCTATAATGTGACAGTGCACTCTCCCTTTCCACCCTGGGCATCCTGTGTCCATTCAATCAGCTCCTGTCCCTTTCTGCCTTCTCATCCCACCTCCAGACAGGAGTTATCCATTTAGTCTTGTGTATCTACTTGAACACTCTTTATGAGTATTATTTTATGTTTTATAGTCCAGTCTAATCTTTGTCGGAAGAGTTGGCTTTAGTTCTGGGTCAACAGAGAGTCTGGGGGTTCATGCCTTCTGGGGTTCATCTAGTTTCAGTAAGAGCATTAAGTCTGTTCTTTTTACGTGAATTTGAGTTCTGCACCACAAGGACTCTCTGTTGTGTTCCTCATTGGGGGTAGCCGGGCATTATCTAGTTCTTCTGGTCTCAGGTTGATGGAGACTCTGGTTTATGTAGCCCTTTTGTCTCTTGGGCTAATATTTTCCTTGTGTCTTTGGTGTTCTTCATTCTCCTTTACTCCATGTGGATTGGGACCAATTGATGCATCTTAGATGGCCTCTTGCAAGCTTTTAAGACCCCAGATGCCACTTCACCAAAGTGGGATGTAGAACATTTTCTTAATAGATTTTGTTATGCCAATTGACATAGACGTCCCCCAAAACCATGGTCCCCAGACCCCCACCCCTGCTACTCTGTCCCTTGAAGTGTTTGGTTGTGTTCTGGAAACTTCTTAGCTTTTGGTTTAGTCCAGTTGTGGAGACTTCCCCTGTAGTGTGTGTTGTCCTTCCCTTCACCTAAGATAATTCTTGTCTACTATCTAGTTAGTGAACTCCCCTCTCCCTCCCTCCCTCCCCACTCTTGTAACCATCAAAGAATGTTTTCTTCTGTGTTTAAACCTTTTCTTGAGTTGTTATAATTGTGGTCTCATACAATATTTGTCCTTTTGTGACTGACTAATTTCAATCAGCATAATGTCAAGGCAGACATTTTTTACTAGTTAAGCTAAACTATTGTTTGGCTTTAAGAAGACTTTAGGAAATATTTTTGGTTTGAGGTTTAAAGATTATGTCAGGGCAGTAGTTTCAGGGGTTCATCTACCCTGCATGGCTCCAGAAAGTCTGGAGTCCATGAGAATTTTAAATTCTGTTCTGCATTTTCACCCTTTCGATCAGGATTCTTTTATGGAATCTTTGGTCTAAATGTTCAGATATGGTAACCAGGTACCATTCAGTTCTTCTGGTCTCAGTGCAGAGGTGGGAGCTGTTCATGTAGGCAATTAGCCACATATTCCATATTCTTTCCTATTCTTGACTTTCCTTCTTCCTCTGTTGCTCCTGGTGCATAGAGACAAATTGTTGTACCTTGGATGGCCATTTGCAGGCTTTTAAGACTGCAGGAACTACACAATGAACTAGGAGGTAGAATAGAACCACTAAACAAGTTATTCAGCCAATTAATTGGGATGTCCCATGAAACCATGACCCTAAACATCCAAACCAAGGAACCAAATCCCATGAGGTGTTTGGTTGTGCGTTAGAAGCCTCAGTACAAAGAACAAGAAAGAGCACTTGGAAATTACAAATGCAATAGCTACACAAAAAATTCAGTGGAAGGTTTGGAAGATAGTCAGTGAAATCAACCAGGAAGTAGAATAAAAAAGACAAGCGATGGGAAATAAGAGAGATACAATAAGGCATTTAGACTATCAACTCAGGAAGCCCAGCATTTGACGAATAGGAATTTTAGAAAGAAAAAAGAGAAACGAGAGGGGAAGAAATTGTCAAAGAAATTCCAAGAAAAGATGTATTGGAATGGAAGGATATGAACCTCCAGATCGAAAGCACCCTAAGTGCTCAGCACAAGAAACGAAGGAGAATTTACCAAGGCTCACCATTTAGGAAAGCCCCAAACATCAGTGACAAAGAGAAGACACTAGATGCTTCCAGAGAAAAATTAATGCCCCAAACAGAAGAATGAGGATCAGAGTGGCAGTACTGGATGCTGGAAGATGAAGAAGTAAAGTCTTTCACATTCTGCAGGAAAAGGATTTGCAAATTTTATGGTCAGCTAATCTAGCAGTTACTTGTGACACTTTCAGATAAGTAAAGACTCAGAAAATGTCTATGTGTCTTTCTCTAAGAATTATTGGAAGATATGTTGCTGCCAAATGAGGGGATAACCAAAAAAGAAGACATGGGGACAAAGGACCAGGGGTTCCACCTCAGGATGCCCCAGAGCAAGTCCTGAGATCTGGATGGCCACCAGTACAGACTGGAGAAGAAGGGGATACAGCTCTGGGGAGAAGGGGAGCATCTCTTGGAAAAAGAGAACTGCTGTATTGCCTGTTATAATAAAAAGCATTTGCTTAATTACAGAGAAAGATTGACTATAGATTGGAGAGAGATTTGAGAAAATTCAATGTTCAACTTCAAGATAAAACAACCATTAAATCAGGAAAAAAAAAGTGAAAGGAAAAGTAGTCATACTACCATCCTTTACTGAATCTAAGATGCCATTAATTGTAAAGTGCATCATTATTTTTTTATTACCAAGACAGAAAAAAAAAATGATGCCAATTTAAAACACAGGTCATGGGTTGTGAGACATACTCATATTCCGGAGGTATTAAGTTAAAAATGTGCTTCTTAGAACTGCCAAAAATAGCACCCTATTTGGCTTTGCAGTGAACTATATTTACACTGATTATCGATTTAATCACAAATGGTGATGTAAATTTATTACGAGAATTGGGAGAGAAGTATGAGTATGTACTTGTGTAAACACTCCTTTACTAAAAAAAGAAAGGAAGTAATGTCTAGAATTGATCAATCAAGAATTAGCAGCGTTATTCAGAACATGGGTGTAACTACCTGAAGGAACAGCTAAAGTAATTGAAAGAGGTGGCCTCTGAATACTGGCCTGATTGGGGTGGGGGGGTGGTGTGGGTGAAGTGCTTTAGAGAACTGCTGTTTTTCATTATAAGCCTTTAGTACTATTTGATTCTTTTCACATATGCATGTTACTTTGAAGTAAACAATGGTAGAGGGAAACACACACATACACACACACGATGTTTCTGGAGTTTAAAAATGGGACAAAAATGAGAAACATTTAAGGTCCCCAAACATGCTCTCTCCCTGAAATAGCTTATCATGACATTGGTTAAGTTATAATCATGTCCTGCTTAATTGGCTCCCAGGAATTACAGGCACACACACTGACACCACACACACACACACACACACACACACACACAGACACACACACTAGAAGCATGGCTAAGGAGTCTGCTCATCTTTGCAGAAAGCTTTTGAGTTTACATGTTGTTCCACATATGTCAGCCCATTTGATCCTTACTGTAGCCTTGTCAGTCAGGTGTAATTCCTGCCATTTCACATGTGTAGAGGCTGAGACACAGGGGCCACTGTTGGCCCATCCCACTATGTGGCAACTCAGTCATAACTTGGCTGCAGAATCACAGAGGCACTTCTCCTCCCTCATGGAATGTCAGGGTCACCTGCTGACCTGCTGTCATTCTGTCCCCTTGATGTTTTAGAGGAAAGAGGAAGAGGAGAGGAAGCGAGGAGAAGAGCAGATCTGCCTCCAGGAGGAGCGCAGGGCAAAGGAACTCTACTGGACCCTGAAGCAGGCCCAGATGCAGAGCCACACCAGTGAGAAGGAGGAGCGCGAGTGGGAAGAGCAGTGTGAGTAGAGCTGGCCTTTCCCACACACCCTCCACCCACTGGCTTGTTAGCTCACTTATCAGTTCAGTTGTTCACTAATTGTCTTTACCAAGGGCCAACCATGTGCTTGGTTCTGCCGAGGATCCATGTGTGAGGACTCTGCCCTCAAGGAGCTTATGCTTTAGCAGGGAAATTTTCTTAATATTAAAAAATAAAAATCGGCATTTCTTGAGTAACCAATAATTTTCTGGCTCTGTGCTAAGACCTGGGGACCCAGAGATAAGGAATCATGGCCCTTGTCTTGGAGGAAATAGCTGACAGGGGAGGAGATAGACACACAGGCTTTGAGAGAATGTACCACATGTAGTTGGAGGTCAAAACTGCTGTCCTGGTGGTGTTCCAGCTGAGGAGCGTTATGAGACTTGATGGAGAAGTAGGAGGTATCTGAGGCAAAGAGACTGAAGAGTCCTCTAGTCGGAGGACCAGTATGTGCAAAGGTGTGATGACAAAGGGATGTGGCATGCTTAGGAAGCTGGAGATGTGTGGGGTGGCTAAGGCTTGGAGAATGTTGAGGTGGTGAGAAGTTAAGTGGGAAAGGGCAGGTGGAACTAGATTTGAAGAGTGGATGGTGGGAAACTTCTAAGGCAAGCGACATGATTAGGACCAGGTTTTGGCATGAGAGAGAGGAGGAGTCTGTTGCAATGGCACAGTTTCGAGATTATTGGGACTAGGGCTGCAGCAGGGGCTGGAGAGTAGGGATGTGAGGTGCCTTCCTCTGACAGGCCCTCTGTTCCTCAGTACTTCTTAACCATGTGTCAGATTCTTTAAACAGAACTAGGAGGTAGAGCAGAAGTACTATTTTTGGGCCAATTAATGGATATCTCATGAAATCATGACCCTAAACCTCCAAACCAAGAAACCAAATCCCACATGGTGTTGGGTTGTACATAACCTCAGTGGCTACTCTTCTTTTTTTCTGTTGTTGTAAAAATATCTACCACACAACATTTGTCGATTCAACTTGAGTGACATCAGTAATGTCACTTGAATGTGCAGCCATTACCCTTAATCAGAACTGATTTTCCATCGCCGTGAACAGAAACTCAGTGCTCCATAAGCAATACCAAAAAAACCCAAACCATTGCCGTCAAGTCGATCCTGACTCCTTCCATTTTCCCCCTTCCCTCCAACCCCTGGTAACCACTAATAAACCTTGGCCTCTATATATTTACCTGTTTTTATATAAATGAGGTCATGCAATATTTTACTTTTGTGATTGACTTATTTCACTCAACATAATGTCGTTAAGCTTCATCCATGTTGTAGCATGTATCAAGACTTCGTTTCTCTTTCTGGCTGAGTAGTATTGTATGTATGTACCATATCTGCTTTATCCATTCATCTGTTGATGGGAATTTAGATTGTTTCCACCTTTTGGCTATTACGAATAGTGCTGCAGTGAACACTGGCATACATATGTCTATGTTGCTGCTTTCAAGTCCCCTAGGTATATTTCTAGCAGTGAAATTGCTGGGTCATATGATAGTTCTATTTTTAGTTTTTTTGAGGAACCACTACACTGTTTTCCACAACAGCTGTACCATTTTGTGTTCCCACCAGCAATGGATAAGGGTACCAATATGTCCACATTCTTGTCAACATTTGTTATTTTCTTATTCTTTTTTTTAATCTTAGCAATCCTAGTAGGAATTAAATGGTATCTCATTGTGGTTTTGACTTGCATCTCTCTGATGGATAAAGATATTGAGCATCTTTTCCAGTGTTTTTTTGTCATTTGAATATCCTCTCTGGTGAAATGCCTATTTGAGTATTTTGCCCATTTTTTAATTGAATTATTTGTCTTTTTTTGTTATTTAGTTGTTCAAGTTTTATATATGTTTTGATTATTAGATTCTTATTGGACATATGATTTCTGAAGACATTCTCTCAATTGGTAGCTTGTCTTTTCACTTTTTTGGTAAATTCTTTTGATGAACAAAATATTTAATTCTTGTGAGGTCTTACTTATCTGTTCTACTTTTTGCTGTTCCTGCTTTTGTTATTAATATCTCAGGTAATCCATTGTTAAAAGCTAGGCCCAACAGCCTTGTGCCTATATTTTCTTCTAATAATTTTGTGGTTTTATTGTTTGTTTTATAGGACTGTCTAATCTTTGGCTGAAGGGTTAACTTCAAGAGTGACTTTAGTACTGAATTAAAAGCGTGTTTGGGGGCCATACTCTCAGGGGTTCTTCAGTCTCTGTTAGACCAGTAAGTCTGGTCTTTTTTTTGTGAGTTTGAATTTTGTTCTATATTTCTCTCCCACTCTGTTCGGGACCCTCTGTTGTGATCCTTGTCAGAGCAATTGGTGGTGGTAGCCGGGCACCATCTAGTTGTTCTGGACTCAGTCTTGTGGAGGCTGTGGTAGTGTGATCCATTAGTCTTTTGGACTAATCTCCCTGTGTCTTTGGTTTTCTTCATTCTCCTTTGCTCCAGACGGGATGGACCAGTAGATGTATCTTAGATGGCCACTCAAGCTTTTGAGACCCCAGACGCTGCTCACCAAAGTAGGATATAGAACATTTTCTTTATAGACTATGTTATGCCAATTGAGGTAGATGTCCCCCGAGACCATGATCCCCACCCCTCAGCCCAGTAACTTGGTCCCTCAGGAAGTTTGGATGTACCTCTGGAGTTTCCATGCCCTTGCCTTGGACAAGTTTTGCTGGCTTCCCCGGCATTATGTACTGTCTTACCCTTCACCAAAGTTACCACTTATCTATTGTCTAGTTAGTGTTTTTCCTTCCACAGTAACCATCAAAGATTGTTTCTTTCTGTGGTTAAACATTTTCTTGAGTTTTTATAATAGTGGTCTCATACAGTATTTGTCGTTTTGTGATTGACTTATTTCACTCAGCATAATGCCTTCCAGATTCAACTGTGTTGTAAGATGTTTTGATTCATCATTGTTCTTTACTGTTTGTAGTATTCCATTGTGTGTATGTTGTTTATCCATTTATCTGTTGATGGGCATTTAGGTTGTTTCCATCTTTTTGTTATTATGAATAATGCTGCAGCGAACGTGGGTGTGCATATATTTATTTGTGTGACAGCTCGTATTTCTCTAGGTATATTCCTAGGTGTGGTATTGTTGGATTGTATGGTATTTCTGTTTTTAGCTTTTTAAGGAAGCACCATATCGTTTTCCAAAATGGTTGTACCATTTTGTATTCCCATCAGCAGTGCATAAGAGTTCCAATCTCCCCGCAGCCTTCCAACATGGGTTATTTTCTGTTTTTTTGACTAGTGCCAGTGATGTCGGGGTGACATGGTATCTCTTTGTAGTTTTGATCTGAATTTCTCTAATGGCTAATGATAGCCAGCATTTCCTCATGTGTCTGTTAGCCGCCTGAATGTCTTCTTTGGTGAAATGTCTGTTCGTATCCTTTGCCCATTTTTAAATTGGATTATTTGTCTTTTTGTTGTAGAGGTGTTGGATTTTCCTATAGATTTTAGAGATTAGATCTTTGTCAGATATGTCATAGCCAATTTTTTTTCCCCAGTCTTTAGGTTCTTTTGTTACCTTTTTGGTGAAATCTTTTGATGAGCATAAGTGTTTAATTTTTAGGAGATCTAAGTTATCTAGCTTATCTTCTGGTGTTTGTGTATTGTTAATTATGGTTTGTATGCTATTTATGTTGTATGTAAGAGCCCTCTAGTGTTGACCTCATTTTTTCTTCCATGATCTTCATAGTTTTTGGTTTATATTTAGATCTTTGATCCATTTTGAATTAGATTTTGTGTGTGGTGTGAGGTATGGGTCCTGTTTCATTTTTTTACTGATAGACATCCAGTTTTGCTGCACTATTTGTTAAAAAGACTGTCTTTTCCCCATTTAATGGACTTTGGGCCTTTGTCAAAGGTCAAGTGTCTGTAGGTGGATGGATTTACATCTGGGTTCTCCATTCTGCTCCATTGGTCAATGTGTCTTTCACTGTACCAGTACCAGGCTGTTTTGACTACTGTAGCTGTATAGTAGGTTCTGAGGTCAGGTAGTATGAGGCTTCCTACTTTCTTCTTCGATAATGCTTTACTTATCTGGAGCCTCTTTCCTTTCCGTATAAAGTTAATGATTAGTTTTTCCTTGTCGTTAAAGAATGTTGTTGATATTTGCATCAGGATTGCATTGTATTTTTAGATTGTTTTTGGTAGAATTGTCATTTTCACAATGTTGAGTCTACCTATCCATGAGCATGTATGTTTTTCCATTTATGTAGGTCTCTTTTGGTTTCTTGCAGTAGTGTTTTGTAGTTTTCTTTGTATAGGTCTTTTACATCCCTGGTTAAATTTATTCCTAAGTATTTTATTTTTTTAGGGGCTATTATAAATGGTATTGCTTTTCTGATTTCCTTTTCATAGTTCTGTTTGTTGGTATATAGGAATCCAAAGGATTTTTGTATGTTTATCTTGTATCCTGCTACTCTGATGACTCTTTCTGTTAGTTCCTGTAGTTTTCTTGTGGCATCTTTAATGTTCTCGACGTGTAGTATTATGTCGTCCACGAATAGGGATAGCTTTACTTCTTTCTTACCAATTTATTTATTTTTCTTGCCTTATTGCTCTAGCTAGGACTTCCAGCATAATGTTAAATAGGAGTGGTGATAAAGGGCATCCTTGTCTTGTTCCAGTTCTCAGGGGAAATGCTTTCAGCCTCTCTCCATTGAGAATGATGTTGGCTGTTGGTTTCGTATAGGTGCCCTTTATTATGTTTAAGAATTTCCCTTCTATTTCTATTTTATTGAGAGTTTTTATCAGGAATGGGTGGTAGACTTTATCAGATGCCTTTTCTGTGTCTGTTGAGATGATCATGTGATTCTTTTGTTTCCTTTTATTCATGTGGTGGATTAAGTTTATTGATTTTCTAAAGTGGAACCATCCTTGCATACCTGGTATGAATCCCACTTGGTAGTGGTGTATTATTGTTTTGATATGATGCTGAATTCTGTTGGCCAGAATTTTGTTGAGAATTTTTGCATCTGTATTCATGAGATATATTGGTTTGTAATCTTCCTTTTTTGTAGCATCCTTGCCTGGTTTTGGTATCAGGGTTATGCTGGCTTCATAGAATGAATTCAGAAGTGTCGCTTCCTTTTCTACGTTCTGAAATAGTTTGAGCAGTACTGGTGTAAGCTCTTCTCTGAATGTTTTGTAGAATTCTCCAGTGAAGCCATCTGGGCCAGGGTTTTTTTTGGTTGGGTTTTTTTAAATTACTTTTTCAGTCTCTTCTTTTGTTATGGGTCTGTTCAGATTTTCAGGATCACTTTGTGTTAGTTTGGGTAGGTAGTGTGTTTCTAGAAATTTATCCATTTCCTCCAGGTTTTCAAATCTGTTGGTGTATAGTTTTTCATAATACTCTGTTATGATCCTTTTTATTTCAGTTGGGTCTGTTGTAATCTCCCCCATTTCATTTCTTAGTTGTGTTATTTGAGTCCTCTCCTGTTTTTCTTTTGTCAGTTTGGCCAGTGATTTGTCGATTTTGTTGATCCTTTCAAAGAAACAACTTTTGGTGTTGTTGATTCTTTCTATTGTTTTTCTATTCTCTGTTTCATTTATTTCTGCTCTGATCTTCATTATTTCCTTTCTTCTGGTGGCTGTGGGCTTTTTTTGCTGTTCTCTTTCTGTTTGTTCGAGTTGTGTAGTTAATGTTTTGATTTTGTCCCTTTCTTCTTTTTTGATGTATTGTCCTCCAAGGACTGCTTTTGCTGTGTCCCAAAGTTTTTGGTATGATGTGTTTTCATTTTCATTTGATTCTAGGAATGTTTTGATTCCATCTCTGATTTCTTCTATTACCCAGTGGTTTGTAAGTGGGGTGTTATTCAGTTTCCATGTAATTGATTTTTTTTCCTTCCTCTTTCTGTTGTTAATTTCTACCTTGATGGCACTGTGGTCAGAGAAGATACATTGTAGTATCTCAGTGTTTTGTATTTTGTTGAGGTTGCTCTGTGGCTTGAGATGTGGTCGATTCTGGAGAACATTCCATGTGCATTGGAAAAGAATGTGTAGTTTGCAGCTGTTGGGTGGAGTGTTCTATATATGTCTATGAAGTCAAGTTGGCTGATTGTGCCCTTTAGGTCTTCTGTATCTTTGTTGAGTTTCTTTCTAGATGTTCTGTCCTTTACTGAGAGTGAAGTGTTGAAGTCTCCTACTATTTTTGGGGAACTGTCAGTTTCTCTTTTCAGTGTTGTTAGAGTTTGTTTTACATATTTTGGAGCCCTGTCATTGGGTGCATAGATGTTTATTATGGTTATGTCTTCATGCTGGATCATCTAGTGTCCTTCCTTGTCTTTTATGGTGGATTGTGTTTTAAAGTCTATTTTATTTGAGATTAGTATTGCCACTCCTGATGTTTTTAGGTAGCTGTTTCCTTGATTATTTTTTTCCATCCTTTGATTTTTAATAAATTTGTGTCTTTGTTTCTAAGGTGTGTCTCTTGTAGACAGAATATTGATGGATTCTGTTTTTTTTAATCCATTCTGTCACTCTCTGTCTCTTTATGGGTGCATTTAGGTCATTTCAGTGTAATTATTGATAGATGTGAGTTTATTGTGGTCATTTTGTAGTGCTTTTTTGTGGTGCTGATGTTTTCTTTGTTCCTCTTACTCTCCTGTGCTGAATTCCTTTTGTTTGTGAATTTTTTTCATTTCTTTTGCCTTTGTACATTTTGTTTTTACTGAGACTTTATGTTTTTCTTCTTTATTTTGATGAGTAGGTTTGTTAACTTTCTTTGTGGCTACCTTGAAATTTACCCTCATTTTCCTAGGTTTGAACCAGTCTATTATTATTTGATATTGCCTTGCCTTCTTTTCCATTAGACGGTTCTATACCTACACCATTTATTTCCTCTTTTATTGTTCTGATGTTGTTGTCATTTATGGATTAATCTCTTTGGTTCCCTGTTGTAATTCTTTTGGTTTCAGATAGTCCTTGAGAGTTCATTTCCTAGGTTGCTTTCTGGCTGGTATGAGCTTGTGTTCTAGATTCAGCCTGTGGTTTGATGTTTGTTCTCTAATTGAAGGACTCCCTTTAATAATTCTTGTAAATTTGGTTTGGTTTTTACTAGTCCCTTAATTTCTGTTTATCTGGAAATGTCATAATTTCACTATCAGACTTGAATTAGAGTTTTGCAGCATATATTATTCTTGGCTGGAAATTCTTTTCTTTCAAGGTTTTATATATGTCATCCCATTGCTTCTTGCCTGCATGGTTTCTGCCGAATAATCTGAGCTTAGTCTTCTGTATGTGACTTCTTGTTTTTCACGTGCTGCTCTCAGGATTCTTTGTTTGTCTTTGGTTTTGGCGAGTGTGATTATGATATGCCTTGGTAATTTTCTTTTCGGGTCTATCCTATATGGGGTTCGTTGAGCTTCTTGGATGGTCAGATTTTCATCTTCATAACATTAGGGAAGTTTTCTGTCAGCAAATCTTGAAAGATCTTCTCTGTGTTTTCCATTTTCTCCCCATTCTGGAACTCTGATAATGTGCAAATTTTTGCTCTTGATTGTACCCCATGTAGTTCTTAGCTTTTCTCATTTTTTTCCTCTGATTTTTCTCTAAGTGACATCCATGTATTTGTCTTCAATTTCGCTGATTCTGTCTTCCATTGTTTCAAATTTGCTACCAAAGTCTTCTGTTGTGTTGTCCATTTGTGAAATTTTGTTGTTTACCTTTTGGATTTTTAATTGCTGTTTTTGTATGATTTCTAGTTGTTTATTTTGACATTTTGTTCTTGTGTTATTTTCCTGAATTCTTCCAATGATTTGTGTTTTCTTTCATTTTAGCTATATTTTTGTTGGTTTTGTATGTTTCCCATGATTTTGTCTGTTTTTCCCTTGGTTTTGCCTATATTTTCCTTGATCTCTTGGAGAGTTGTGAATATTAGACATTTGAATTTCCTTTCAGGTAGTACCAGTGCCTTTTCTTCTACTGGAAGATCATCTGGTTCTTTATTTTGGTCACTTACTGGAGCCATCTTGTCCTGGTTTTTTAATACGTTTTGAGATTGTCTGCTGTCTCAGAGACATTCAGGTATTATTTTCTTTATTTATTGATTGTAGGTTTGTTTGTTGTGTCCTGCTTTTTTTGTTTGGTTTCGTTATGTCTGGGCGGGCAAGCTGGGTGTGTTTTGTTGCTTGCTCTTCTATGGGCATGATAATTCTCACCACCTCGTCCAGGTGGGCAGAGTTAGTCACTCAGCTATGGTGCAGCATAGCAGGTTCAGAGGGGGGGAGTGGTGGGGATGGGTCATTTATCTGCAGCAGGAACTGGGGCCAGCGGAGTAGGGGCTGGGGTCACCCATTTCTGCCTGGGGGTGTGACACAAAGTGGGGTGGGGCTGGAGGTGGTGGGGAGGAGTCTGGGGTTTGGGTGAGGCAGAGGAGAGAGGTGGGGGAACAAATGGAGGGGCAGATGGGGCTAGATGGAGGAGGGCAATAGGTGGGCTCATACTGTGATCCCTGCAGTTGGAGTTACCGAGATGGGACAGTTCTTGCCAATGTTCACCAGACGGTTGAGGGTTTTAGGAGCATGCGCCTATGGTTACCATGTGAGAGTGTCAGTCACTTCCTTGAGCTGCAGCCTGCAAACTTGGTCTCACTTAGGTCCGCGTGTGTCGATGCCTTACCTGTATCTCTTAATAGGAATTACGTGAAAGTGTCTTTCTGTGTTCTTCATGCAGGGTTGTTGGCTTTCTTCCAAGATGGCCATGCTGTGTCCTGCTGGTTGTCTGTGAGCCTCCAGTCTATATCTCTACTTGTTCACCATTTTCTATCAGTTTCTTCTTCTCAGTGGTTTCCAAGCTAATACTTTATCCCTTTGTTTAAGGTTCAGGGTTCCAGGATTGACATCTGTATCTGTTTTACTTATTTCTTCAGGTCTTTGTTGCAGAGGGATGGCTTAGTGCATTTGACTAGTCTGCCACCTTGGCTTTGCCCTCAGCAGTCGAGCTCTTAATGGCTGCACCAGCAGGGTTCCTGAATTGTTAGAAAATAAATTTGTTAAAGCCACCCACTTGTGGTAGTTCTGTTACAGCAGAACTAGATAACTTAGACATCCTGGAACCCATAAGTCTCCCAGTCTCTGTTGAGTGGCTCTGTGTGTATGTTGGGATACACCTTCAGCACTCAGCCATGCAGTTGACAACTCTACCTTAGTCCCTTAGTCTTCACTTTCTGTTTGCTCTAAGCTGTAAGCCTTAAGGGGGTTCTCAGTTCTTTCCTGAGCATGCAAATAGCTTTGAGCATTCACACAACCCTCTTGATCTATGTATACGTTCTGCATGAGGACCATTAACTGTTCTGGAATTTTCCTTCTTCGCAATGTTATCCATAATTTGTTATGATTCACATAGGGGAACATCTAGTCAAGTCAAATAATGGGAATTCTCCAGAAATGGGTGTTCAGTAGTGCTCTGATCCTATTCTTCCCCCTCCAGTGGCTACCAGTCTACTGGTTTTCACTGCAATTGTGAGCTATTGGTTTTCAGGGCTACTATGGAGCTGAGGAAGTGGTGATTGGAATAGAGCATGTTAAAATGTGACAAATATTGATGTTCTTACTGAGATTCAGCTGATTTCTTGAATAAATGCTCCCCAGATTGCTGTAAGCCTTTGGTTAATTTCCAGCATTCTGAGAAAGTTGATTCTGAAAGTTTTTTGCCAGTGTTCTCATTGCCTTTATGGAGGAGAAGATTTTTGGAGGCCCCTAATGCACCATTTTCACTGACATCCTCTTAAACCTGTCTTTAATTAATTCAGTGTCAGTCATAAAACACAAGAACTTCTGGGGGCAGGTTTGGAGATATCATTTTGGACTGCTGGCAAGGGAGATGGGTTGGAAGTACTCATTTTTAGTGTTGGATTTTCTTTTGATTCCAAGTGACCTAGTACATAATCAAGTGGTAGAGAAGAAATAAGCCAAAATAGGAGTTGGATAAAAAGAAAATTTGGTTAAATATTTTCTATTCAATTTTTACTTAATCTTTTTACACCATGGGACAGTTGCAATTTTTAAGATACCAGTGCTCTTCCTACTTCTTAGCACCGATACCTTTGACTGGATTTTCCCAAGGCCTCTTGGGCCATGGCAGTCTGAGGGGTGTGCATCTAGGCCCAGGGCAGACACTGGGCAGAAGTGTCAGGGCACCAGTGCCAGCATGCTACAAGCTTCTTTCTCAAGCAGGCCTTCAGTCTCCATCTCTAAAGGACTTTCTGTTTTAATCATAAAAGCGCTTGAAAAACTGGCTGTCTTTGCTCTCTAAGGTTTTCTCATGGCATGGTTTTCACACTTGTTTTAGTGATCTAGTGCTGCTACAACAGAAATACCACAAGTGGATGGCTTTAACAAAGAGAAGTTTATTTCTTCACAGTAAAGTCGGCTAAAAGTCCAAATTCAGGGCGTCAGCTCCAGGGGAAGGCTTTCTCTCTCTGTCGGCCTTCTCATCAGTGTTCCCCTGGACTAGGAGCTTCTCTGCGCAGCGACCCTGGTCCAAAGGATGCGCTCTGCTCCCAGCACTGCTTTCTTGATGGTATGAGGGTCCCGTTCCCCCCACCACCCCACCCCATCTCTCTGCTTGCTTCTCTCTTTTATATCTCAAGAGATTGCCTCAGGACACAATCCAGTCTTGTAGACTGAGTCCTGCCTCACTAACACAACTGCCGCCCATCCTCCCTCATTAACATCATAGAGGCAGGATTTACAACACATGGGAAAATCACACCCTACCAGGTAATCATGGCCCAGCCAAATTGATACAAACATTTTTGGGGGGACATAATTCAATCCATGACAACACTCATTTATGCTGATATCCACTTGGTAAAATAGATGTGAGCAGAATGGCTCTGGTGAAAAATGTGTGGGGGCCCATGGTCCCCTGTCCCCTTCCCACTGCTTGTAGTTTCAGGGACCCCTCAGTGGGACTCTTTGGATTCTGTGTAATTGTTTGAACATTGCTGTCATGGCCTCCTAGCTACCTTTAGTTTGAGATTGTCTCATCTTAAGAAAAATACTTTTCTTACCTGAGTGACCTGTGCACTTGGCTGTTTGAATCAAAGAGATCCCAAGAGAACATGCCATCTACTTAGAACTGAATCTCGGGTCCACCCAAGTCTGAGGGAAGGGGCAGGCTCCCCTGGTCCCTCCTCAAGGAGCACCAGAACAGTGAATCCTTCCAGTTCTTCAGTTCCTCCTGAATAGTGTCTGAAGGGAAGGGTCTTGGGCAGTGGTTTGTTGAAGGCAACACAATGATTAGTTGAGAAGAACTGAATGCTCTAGTTGGAATAATGGAATCATATATGGAATGTGTGTGTATGCTATTAAAATTCCAGTGGGATTTTGGTTTTGAGCCTCCACTCCTTGTTACTTGGGCATTGTTGTGCCCTTGGGACTGGGCAGAGTGAGGTGGGTGGAAGCCCTGGACAGAACAATGCCCTCTTTCATCTGGCAGGTATATGTGCCTCTCATGTACTAGTCACTCCCTCCTCTCAGGGATAACGTTACAAATGTTAACTTTGTGTTCAAAGCTCATTTTTCTTCAAGGGAAGACTCTGAGGTGATGCCTGAGGGACAGCTGCAAGGGGAGAGGAGGTTCATCCCTCATTCTTTGATAACTGCTCTTTGACGGTTTCATGCCTACTCACATAGGGGTTAGAATTATTTTAGGATTTGCCAAATATTACTAATAACTGTGTGCTCACTAAATTCAACTGAATGCCCCAAACCATGACAGTTCACAAAGGCTTCAGACATCTATTCATGCATATGCTTAGAACAGCTTTAGAGTGGAGCAAGTATTAGTATATTTCTATTTTATTGGTAAGGAAAGTGGGTCGGGTTGGGGGATCGTGTTGAAATGAAGGTCTTCCTTTTTCCTGGCTCCTGGCCTAGAATTCTGGCTGTGGATTAGGTGTCCTTCAAAATCAGCCTACAGGAGGGACATCTGTGGCCAGCAGCTTCACCGGGGCTTGGAGATCTGTGCACAGGAAGCTTCACAAAGAAGCCATGATGAGCCATTGATTCCTGCCCGTGGAACTTCTGAGACACACTTCCCAGCATCCCCAGAATTGACAAGTGGTGACTGAGGCTGCAGGAACACAAAGCTGACGTTGCACTTGATAGCAAATTTGTCTGAAGCAATGGAACAAGAGGCTTACTGAGGCTTTATCTGTACCGGAGCTCAGAGCTGTTGTGGTTGTGAGAGCAAATCAAATATTGGTGTTTGCAGTTATAGAGATGTGATGCTTTCTCCCAGAGCTTGGGGAGATGCTCATGATCTGCACCCATGTACATTTAGTGAGCATGTACTGTATGCTAACCACTGTGTTAGATGTATTTCCTCTCCTCACAAATATCAGTCTGGAGGAAGAGACTCACATGTACAATTTCTTATGATTCAAAGAGTTCGTGTTCTAACAGAGGTTTGTATAGAATGTCATGGAGAGAGAGTGAATCCCTTTGGAGAAGGGTGAGCATTTGGAAGGACTTCGTGGAGGAAATGGCATTTGGCTTGGGTCTAGATTTGGGAAAAATGGGGAGGTGAAGAAGGTGGGGAAGGGCTTCCTAGTAGAGAAATCAGCACTGAGTGAAGGCAAGGCCATTGTGCTTATAGGTTATGGCACATGTTTTGATGTAGCCACAGCCTGTGGTTCATGTGGGCAAGGATGAAAAATGAGGCTAGAAAGATAAGATGGGGCAAGAGCTCAAGAAAATTCAGTCTTTACAGTACGCAGTACTGGGGAAACCAGCACAACTTGTACAAGGAAAGGTCATGGACACTCCATAGACACATCCAAACTCCCTGAGGGACTGAATTGCTGGGTGGAGGGCCACGGGGACCATGGTCTCGAGGAACATCTAGCTCAATTGGCATAATGCAGTTTATAAAGACAATGTTCTACATTCTACCTTGGTGAGTAGTGTCTGGGGTCTTAGAAGCCTGTGAGCAGCCATCTGAGATACTCCACTGGTGTCATCCCTTTGGGAGCAAGGGAGAATGAAGAGAATAGGATACAAGGAAAAGATTAGTCCGAAGGACTAATGGACCACAGCTACCAAGGCCCCCAACAGCTAGATGGTGCCTGGCTACCACCACTGGCTGCTCTGACCGGGATCACAACAGAGGGTTCTGGACAGAGCTGGAGAAGGATGTAGAACATAATTCTATCTCACAAAAAAAAGACCAGATTTACTGGCCTAAAGGAGACTGGAGAAACCCCGAGAGTATGGCCTCCAGACACCCTTTTAGCTCAGTGGTGAAGTCATTTCCGAGGTTCACCATTCAGCCAGGGAGTGGACAGCCCCATAAAACCAAATGGGACTAATGAGGCACAGCAGTCCGGGGACAAAGGCCAGAAGGCAGAAGGGGACAGGAAAGCTGGTGATAGGGAACCCAAGGTTGAGTAAGGGTAGTGTTGATGTGTTGTGAGGTTGTTAACCATTGTCATAGGGCAACATGTGTACTAACTGTTAAATGGGAAACTATCTTTTTCTGTAAACCTTCATCTAAAGTGAGAATAGGAGCACAATTGGAAGAGCGTAGTCGATGTCACTGAACTGTGCACGTAGAATTTTTTTTTTTTATTGTACTTCAGGTGAAGGCTTACAGAGCAAATAGTTTCTCATAAAACAGTAGTACACATATTGTTTGTGACATTGGTTAACAACCCCACAACATATCAACCCTCTAACTTCTCAACCTTTTTTTTTTTTTTGGTGAAAATACACATAGTCAAAGATACACCATTTCAAAAATTTCTACATTCACAATTCAGTGACATTGACTATGCTCTTCCAATCATGCAGTTATTCTCTCAAGATGAAGGCTCACAGAACAAAATAGTTTCTCATTTAACAGTTACTATACATGTTGCCCTATGACAATGGTTAACAATCTCACAACACATCAACAATATCCTTACTCAACCTTGGGTTCCCTATCACCAGCTTCCTTGTCCCTTTCTGCCTTCTGGCCCTTGTCACCGGACTCCTGTACCTCCCTAGTCTCATTTTGTTTTATGGGGCTGTCCACTCCCAGGCTGAACAGTGAACCTTGGAGATAACTTCATCACTGAGCTAAAAGGATGTCTGGGGGCCATACTCTCGGGGTTTCTCCAGTCTTCTTTAGGCCAGTAAATCTGGTCTTTTTTTTGTGAGATAGAATTATGTTCTACATCCTTCTCCAGCTCTGTCCAGAACCCTCTGTTGTGATCCTGGTCAGAGCAGTCAGTGGTGGTAGCCAGGCACCATCTAGCTGTATTGGACTCAGTCTGGTGGAGGCCTTGGTAGCTGTGGACAATTAGTCCTTTGGACTAATCTTTTCCTTGTATCCTGTTCTTTTCATTCTCCCCTGCTCCCAAAGGGATGAGACAAGTGGAGTATCTCAGATGGCTGCTCACAGGCTTCTAAGACCCCAGACACTACTCACCAAGGTAGGATGTAGAACATTGTCTTTATAAGCTGTGTTATGCCAATTGAGCTAGATGTTCCCCGAGACCATGGTCCCGACAGCCCTCCGCCCAGCAATTCAGTCCCTCAGGGAGTTTGGATGTGTCTATGGGGCTTCCATGACCTTTCCTTGTACAAGTTGTGCTAGTTTCCCCTGTCTAACCCTTCACCCAAGATACCACTTATCTACTGCCTATTTAGTATTTCCCCCCTACCCCTCCCATCCCTGGTAACCAACAAAGATTGTTACATTTTGTGTGTGAACTTTTTCATGGGTTTTTACAATAGAGGTCTCATACAATATTTGTCCTTTTGTGATTGACTTATTTCACTCAGCATAATGTCCTCCAGTTTCATCCATGTTATGAGATGCTTCACAGATTCATTGTTGTTCTCTTGTTGCATAGTACTCCATTGTGTGTATGTACCATAGTTTGTTTATCCATTCATCTGTTGATGGGCATCTAGGTTGTTTCCATCGTTTTGCTATTGTGAACAATGCTGCCATGAACATAGGTGTGCATATGTCTATTCGAGTGATGACTCTTATTTCTCTAGGATATATTCCTAGGAGTGGAATTGCTGGATCGAATGGTATATCTATTTCTAGCTTTCTGAGGAAGCGCCATATCATTTTCCAAAATGGTTGTATTATTTTGCATTCCCACCAGCAGTGCATAAGAGTTCCCATCTCCCCGCAGCCCCTCCAATATTTGTTATTTCCAGTGTTTTTGATTCGTGCCAGTAATGCCGGGGTGAGATGGTATCTCATTGTGGTTTTAACTTCCATTTCTCTAATGGCTAGTGATCTCGAGCATTTCCTCATGTGTCTGTTGGCCATTTGAATGTCTTCTTTGGTGAAGTGTCTATTCATTTCATTTGCCCATTTTTTAATAAGATTATTGGTCTTTTTGTTGTAGAGGTGGTGGATTTTCTTGTAGATTATGGAGATTAGACCTTTGTCTAAATTGTACTGTCCAAAACTTCTTTCCCAGTCTGTAGGTTCTCTTTTTACTCTTTTGGTGAAGTCTTTTGAAGAGCATAGGTGTTTGATTTTTAGAAGATCCCAGTTATCTAGCTTATCTATTCAGGTTTGTGCGTTGATGGTTATGGTTTGTATCCTGTTAATGCCGTGTATTAAGGCCTGAAGTGTTGGTCCTATTTTTTCTTCTATGAACTTTATAGTTTTAGGCTTTATATTCAGGTCTTTGATCCATTTTGAAGTAGTTTTTGTATACGGTGTGAGGTATGGGTCCTGTTTCATTTTTTTGCAGATGGATATCCAGTTTTGCCAGCACCATTTGTTAAAAAGACTGTCTTTTCCCCATTTCATGGACTTTGGGCCCTTGTCGAAGATCAGGTGACCGTAGGTGGATGGATTTCCATCTGGGTTCTCAATTCTGTTCCATTGGTCAATGTATCTGTCGTTGTACCAGTACCAGGCTGGTTTGACTACTGTAGCTGTATAGTAGGTTCTGAAGTCAGGTAGTGTGAGTCCTCCAACTTTATTCTTTTTCAGTAGTGCTTTACTTATTCGGGGATTCTTCCCTTTCCATATAAAGTTAATGGTTAGTTTTTCCATCTCTTTAAAGAATGTTGTTGGTATTTGGATTGGGATTGTGTTGTATTTGTAAATTGCTTTGGGTAGAATTGTCATTTTCACAATGTTGAGTCTGCTTGTTCATGAGCATGGTATGTTTTTCCATTTATGTAGATACCTTTGGGTTTCATGCAGTAGTGTTTTGTAGTTTTCTCTTTATAGGTCTTTTACATCCCTGGTCAGATTTATTCCTAAGTAGTTTATCTTTTTAGGGGCTATTATAAATGGTTTTGTTTTCCTGATTTCCTTTTCATTGTTCTCCTTATTGGTGTATAGGAATCCAACTGATGTTTGAATGTTTATCTTGTATCCTGCTACTCTGCTGAATCTTTCTTTTAGTTCCAGTAGATTTCTCGTGGAGTCTTTAGGGTTTTCTATGTATAGTATATTATCTGCAAACAGGGACAGTTTAACGTCTTCATTACCAATTTGGATGCCCTTTATTTCTTTTTCTTGCCTTATTGCTCTAGCTAGAACTTCCAGCACAATGTAAAATAGGAGTGGTGATAAAGGGCATCCTTGTCTTGTTCCTGTTTTCAAGGGGAATGTTTTCAGTCTCTCTCCATTAAGAATGATGTTGGCCATTGGTTTTGCATAGATGCCCTTTTCTATGTTGAGAAATGTCCCTTCTATACCTATTTTATTGAGAGTTTTCATCAGGAATGGGTGTTGGACTTTGTCAGATGCCTTTTCTGCATCAATTGAGATGATCATGTGATTCTTTTCTTTCCTTTTATTTATGTGGTGGATTACACTGATTGATTTTCTAATGTTGAACCATTCTTGCATACCTGGTATGAATCCTCCTTGGTTGTGGTGTATTATTTTTTTGATGTGATGCTGAAGTCTATTGGCTAGAATTTTGTTCAGAATTTTTGCATCAGTATTCATGAGAGATATTGGTCTGTCATTTTCTTTTTTTGTGACGTCTTTGCCTGGTTTTGGTATCAGCGTTATGCTGGCTTCATAGAATGAATTTGGAAGTGTTGCTTCCTCTTCTGTGCTCTGAAATAGCTTGAGTAGTACTGGTACAAGCTCTTCTCTAAATGTTTTGTAGAATTCTCCAGTGAAGCCATGTGGGCAGGGCTTTTTTTGGTTGGGTTTTTTTTTTTTATTACCTTTTCAATTTCTTCTCTTGTTATGGAAAATTTTTGAAACGGTGTATATTTGGCTATGTATATTTTCACCAAAAAAAAAAAAAAAAAAAAAAAGGTCGAGAAGGGAGGTGACATGTTGTGGGGTTGTTAACCAATGTCATGAAACAATATGTGTACTACTGTTTCATGAGAAACTATTTGTTCTGTAAGCCTTCACCTGAAGTACAATTAAAAAAACAAACAAACATAGCAATGATGAAAAAGAAAAGAAAAGAGAAGAAAATTCAGTCTTTAAATTCAGAGTGGAAGAAGAGGCTGGGGAAAATGGATGTAAGGCAAGGCTTGCCCTGAATGAAATAGCAGACAGTTACAAAGTGAAGTCCCGTGAAGCTACTGTAGTGTGAGGGGAAGAGTATTGGATCAGGAGTCTACCTCAGTGCTGCCTCTCCCTAAGGTGGCCTTGAGCAAGTTTTCACTCACTTTCCTCATTTGTAAAATGGGGCTGATCATATTGAGTGGAAGGGTGATGGGAGGGTGAAATGACAGAGAGCAAGTGAAATCGCCTTCTAGGTTGTAAAGGGCTGTGCATATGACACATTTCCATTTTTGTAGCCGCACAATGAGATTGAAAGTTATGGGCTGGGTTGGTGTTTCATTTGGATGGAGAATGGAAATCGTCTGGTCCAGGTGCTGCTTGATTGCTAACTACTGTACTGTGTGGCAACAGAAGATGGAAAAACCTCAGAAAACAGAGAAAAGATGTGATAATTCAGGCTCCATGGTTTTGAGTTCCTCATTTTATGATTTCTTGAAGGATGAGATGAACCCTGCAGCCTGTCATTCAAATCCAACAAAGCCATTCTGCACCCAATTAATTTAATATGAATGATACAGTGGGCCATTAATCTACCGGGGAGCAGCAGTTTTCAATAAAACACTCAAATTAAATTCTCCAAGTTGGGAAAAAAAAGGAAATTGTCTCATTTAATATCACTTGAATACAGAGTTATTCATTTGAAACAGAAGCTTCTGAGAAGCTCTCAGATGTACCAGGCAGTGAAATTCACTTAGTAATTTGTTAACTGTGAGCTTACGTGAGTGTAGAGGTAGGGTCCATCTAGTTGCCCACAGATTTAGAGATGTGCCAGCATGACTTGGCACCACTCGTCTATCAGGTTGTCATAGTGTGGTGGCTGGTGTGTTGCTATGATGCTGGAAGTTATGCCATCAGTATTTCAAATACCAGCAGGGTCACCCGGTGGACAGGTTTCAGTGGAGTTTCCAGACTAAGATAGACTAGGAAGAAAGGCTTGGTGTTCGACTTCCAGAAATTAGCCAGTGAAAACCCTGTGGATCACAACAGAATCTTGTCTGATATAGTGCTGGAAGATGAACCCCCTATGTTGGAAGACACTACATGATGGGCACAACAATGGACTCAAACACCCTGTCTTAGTCTGGGTTCTCTAGAGGAACAAAAACCAGTGGAACCTCTATATAAATATTCTATACAGATTTACTTAAAAGAAATGACTCAGGTAATTGTAGGGGCTGGGAAGTCCCAAATCTGTGGGTCAGGCAGCAGGCTGAAGACATCTGCTGGCTCAGGTCACTGTAAGGGCTGACAGATCTAAAATCTGCAGGTCAGACAGTAGGGTAAAGACTTCTGCAGGCTTACGTCCCAAGAGCCAGAAGAATGAGAAGAGTGCATGGTCGAGAAGAAGAGTGAACTTTGCCAGAATGTCCATTTAGATACTGGAGGCCACACCCTCAAGGAAACTCCCCTTTCAACTAATTGGTTGCTCACATCAGATCACAAAATGGAAGATGATTACATTATGGCAGAGCACATGCCAAACCACTGAGAATCAGCCTAGCCAAGCTGACACATAACATCACCCATCACACATGCCAGTGATCATGGTGAATGGTGCAGGACCACGCAACGTTTTGTTCCATTGTGCACGGGCTTGCTGTGAGTCAGAGCGGACTTGACAGCAACTAACAACAACAGCATCACTTGATAAATGATGTTATTCAAAAAATTGCTCATTTATTATTGTTGTTGCTGTTATTAGAATTGTAAACAGGGTTTTGGGGCTGCCAGGCAAACTTGTGGTCGAACCCTGTCTCCTTGAATGATGAGATTCTGGTGTGGCCCCCTTACCAGTCTGTGCTCTAGTTTTCTCAGTCCACACAGGTTGTCTTCAGAGCTGAGTGAGAAAATGCATGCTCCACCCCAGGAAGGAGTCTCGTTTTCTTGGCTCCATTCCCTTCCCTCTTAGAAAGGAGTGTGATCTGGAGTCTGGTTTTATGTCAGTGATTCTAAATGCTGTAGAAAAGCAGAAGGGGCTTGTGGGGACAGGCTCTGGCCTGGAGATGGGGTGAGGGAAGAGCAGAACGTTGGGCTGGAAGGAAAGCTAAAGCACAACACAAAAGAAGAGCTTTTTCTATGAGATGGGGAACAATCAGTTTGAGCTGCTCCCCAAACTCCCGGGTGCAAATGATGCCACATATTTTTAGTCTACAACTCAAGAGTGTTGCCAGCCTGGGCCCCCATGTGCATGGTTTTCTCTCCTCTTGAATTGCTCAATGATCCCTGGGGACCAATGAAGTTCCAGAGCTGAGTCTGATGTCCACACTGGTGTGGGGAGTGCGCTGGTCTTAAGGAACTCCTGCAGTTGCTCCTGGCTGTCACTCTTGACAGCCATTGGGAATCTCCAGCGGACAAGGACAGTTGGTTGCAAACTTTAGAATCCTGTGGAGAGACCTCCTTCCCTTGGCCTGAGTTTAATTGTGAGTGACCCTCGCGTGCCTTCCCTGAGGTTCATCTCTCAGAGTTCATTGTCTTGAGTGACAACCCCGCCATTCCTCGGGTGACCGCTACTCCAGCAGGCTGGGTCACAGAGGCCTGCGGGTGTATCCCCTGTAAGCTGGACTGCCTGCTTCCCTTCCCAGGGGTAAGGAGGGCTCTCCTTTTCACAAAAGGCTTAATTTTCCCATTTCCTTAATAAGAGCCTTGACTCCCTCCCAAGGGCTCTGCCCAGCCTCACCCCTGCCCACTTCCCCACCTCCCCTGTGGGAGCACCCTGTGCCTAACAGGGACAGACCCTTTTTGAGGATGACCAAGGTGGCATTCCAGTTCCTTTGTCTCACAGCACACAGCAACAATAACAATAGCTAATAGTTAATGAGTCATGGAACCACGTGCCAGGAGCTGTCCCAGCCCCTTCTGTGTAGTCTATGAGGTCACATTTTATAGATAAGGAATTAGAGGGTAGATATGGTCACTGATGTTGTAGTGGTTAAGTGCTACAGCTAACCAAAAGGTCGGTGGTTAGAATCTACCAGCTGCTCCTCGTAAACTCTATGGGGGAGCTCTACTCTATCCTATAGGGTCGCTATGAGTTGGAATCGACTCGACAGCAGTGGGTTTGGTTTCTGGGTTTTATGGTCACTGAAGTTGCCCAGGGTTGCATGGAGCAGGATATGGATCAGAATTGAAACATCTACACACATACATAATTTACATCTTTACTGGAGCATTCTCCTGTGTATAGGATCATTCACTGATTTTCAGGAACATTATATTATTTACCCAAGGGGCTACTACACATTGATGTTGCTTTGAAACTCTCGGTTTCTCTGGGGGGTGTAACTGGCTCATCTGAATTATGGAGCACTGCCCCTCTTCTGCATGGGAAGGGCAGGCCCCCAGGAAACCGTAGACAAGTTCACTAGAGAGAAGTCTTGTGAAGCACCAGGAACTAATTCTCTTCCAGAACCAATGACCTACTGGACCCTTTCCCTGGAATCCCACAGACACCTCCACCCCACATATCCCAAACTCATTACTCTGCTTCCCCCAACCTGCTCTCTCCCTTTTGGTCACTGCTGATCCCTGGTGGTGCAGCGGTTAGGAGTTCAGCTGCTAACCAAAAGGTTGGCAGTTCGAATCCACCAACTCCTTCTTGGAAACCCTATGGGGCGATTCTACTCTGTCCTATAGGGTCGCTATGAGTTGGAATTGACTCAGTGGCAACTGATTTTAATCCAAAAACTTGCCAAGTGATAAGGATTCCAATTCCTTAATATTGTTTGAATTTACCCACACCAGAGAGCACTCATTGCTCTTTGCTGTTATCCTAGAGTTGTTTTCCAAGTCTTGCTTCTTGTTCCCGTCACGTTCATTATTAAAACTGTAGTGAAATCAATCTTTTAAAAATGAAAATAGCAACCTGCTCCCCTGCTTAAAGGAGGCCTGGTGGTGCAGTAGTTAAGTGTTCAGCTGCTAACCAAAAGGTCAGCAGTTTGAATCCACCAGCCACTCCTTGGAAACCCTATTCTATTCTGTCCTTTAGGGTTGCTGTGAGTTGGAATCGACTCAATGGTACTGGGCTTTTTTTTTCTTCTTTGGCTTAAAAGCTTTCAGTGGTTTCCCATGGCCCCTCAGTGAAACTGCAAGAATCACTATTGTTACTTAGTGTCAAGTCAGCCCCCTGACTCCTGGCAGCCCCATGTACAACAACCGAAAAGCTGCCTGGTCCTGCAGCATGCCCACGGTCAGCTGGGGATCGAACTGTTGTGATCTGTAGAGTTATTTATTGGCTGATTTTTGGAAGTAGATCTCCAGGCCTTTCTTCCTAGTCTGTCTTAGTGTGGAAGCTTCACTGAAACCTATTCAACATCACAGCAACACACAAGCCTCCACGGACAGATGAATGGTGGCTGTACTTGACGTGCCTTGGTGGGGACTCGTACCTGGTCTCTGGCATGGAAGGCAAGAATTCTACCACCGAACCACCACTGCCCCCCATTAAGACTCATTAACCAGTCTTTATTGATCTTGTGCGTGGCCTTTTCCTTTTCTTCAGCCTCTCCTGCCCCCTCACTAGGAGTGCTTTCCTTCAGCTACAATGACCCATTCCAAGGAGGATACCAGCACCCTCTTCCCGTGGTCCTCATCCCCTGAGCTTGCTCTGTCTACAGTACCCCCAACTCAGCCCATGTTGGTTGAATCTCATGTGTCCACCAGGCATCCACTTAGGTGTCACTCCTCTAGAAGGTCTTCCCTGCCTGGATTAGGTGCCCCTCCTCTGGGGCCTCGAGGCCTCTGTGCATGCCTCACCATAGCTCAATTCATCATTTACTGGGGTGCTTCTGCTACTGGAGGAAGCTCTCTGACAGCCGGAACTGTGTCTTTCTCAATGCTGTATCCATGTTCCCCAGCACTAGCCCAGCAGCCAGCTGATATGATGACCTCATGAAAATTAGGCAAAGGTACCCATTCCACAAGGCTCCACACAGCCATCTCCCAGAACATGCTAAAACAGCTGCACAAATCCGTGGTGTCCACGAGGTGGCTGCACCCCGGAGCTGCAGCGCACAGCTAATGTAGTGTAAGTGGTGGACCTGCTCAGCAGAGCTGGCATGGAGTGGACACCAGACACCTGTGAACAGAGTAAACACACACACTCTGCCAGAGTGCATAACTCAGGAGTGTTGAAGCCCCTCTTGCAGCCACTGGCCTGGCTGTACTTCAAAGCTTGTGACTGCTCACAGGGATTTGGCTGAGAGGACCATGACTGACTGGCATTTCTCTCTTCAGTACTAGAGAACTGGGCCACAGCCCAGAGCACGGATAAGGACATGGTTCTAGGACAGCCTTGCACACTTGGCAACCCTCAGCCAAACGATGAGACTGTCTCCCTTTCCCAGGGGGTGGGGGTGGGGGTGAAACCAAGACCCAGAAGATGGACACTTGCTACAGGTCAGACAGGGAGTTGGGAGCAAAAGCGGCAGAACGCCCAGACCTCTCCCCAGCCTGAGCCTGGCAGGCGAGCACTGACCTTCCCAGCCCTGGCACGGGTGAGGAGGGAGGTTCCCAGGATGGGCAGTATTTGGAGAGTGAGTCTTGGTTCTGTGGAGGTGGCCCCGGGCAGGTGTGGGCACACCCAGGGGTGGGGGTGGGGCAGAGCTGGGAGGGACCTTCACCCCCTTCTGCAGATGAGAGAACTGAGGGCCAGAGGGGGGACACAGCTTGGCAGGAGGACACTGCGGCTGTGCTCCTGCCTCTTGGTTCCCCACCCACTGTACATCATGCCAGAATGTCACTGCATCCCCTTTTCTTTCATGTCACGTTCAGTCTTTCTTCCGAGGCCCTCAGTGTCTTCATGCTGGCCCAGCAGTCGTTACAATGTTTTGTGCCATGCACAGACAGAGGAAGGAGACTGGAAGTGGGAATGGCGTCAGGCATCTTGTTTGTCCTGTGCAGCATGGCCTTTGCAGTGTGGCTGTGGATGGGTGGGTGGGGGGTGGGCCATGTGGGCCTCCGAGTGTGGGTGGTGGTGGCTCTAGCCACAGTGGAGGAAGCAGGGGATGACCATTTCTGGGTCCTCACAACCACAGTGGGTCCCCTCCGGAGAGCGGACCATACACTACGTCCTGTCTCAGGGCCAGGGCTATTTGTGGCTCCTAATTTAGGTTTGGCAGTACTCACTGGATTGTGGGGGTGGGGATGGGGTGGGAACCTTCCATGAGTTCCAGCAGAAGGTTTGCCCATGGCAGATTCCTGAGAAAGAACCAAAGCAACCTTTCAGGATTTCAGAGTATGATTTAGGAAAGTGGCTCAGAACTGATCCAGAGCAGGCTCCGTGTGTTTCTCCTGCGCTGGCCAGGAGGTGTCATGGCTTCCTTCTGGGCTCGTACAAAGAAGAGCTGCAGCTAACAGCATGGTGCTTGACGTGTGCCTGGCACAGCTCTGAAGGGTTTATACACTCAGCTCCTTTAATCTTCATAACAACCTTATGAGCTGGGCACTACGATCATTCTCATTTTACTTACAAGGAAACTGAGACATGGTGACTCAGTGACTTGTCTAGTGTCACACAGCTGGTCCGTGGAGCCAGGACCTGAACCCAGGCAGCCGGGCTCGACTCGATGCTGGGAGATTAAAAAGTCAGAGCCGGATGCCAGATTCAGAAAGATACTGTGTTCCTAGGGCACTTCACAGTTTACAGTGTTTTTATACGTCTCATCTACTCTTAACAATGACTTGGTGAGGCAGACGTTTATGCCGTCCCCATTTGGACAGATAGGGAAATCGAGACCCAGAGAAGTTCAGGGCTTTATGAAAGCCGTGGAGCCGCCCATTGGCCGGAGTCTGTCTGACTCCACACCTGCCCCTTTCTGTGGTTCAGGCTGGCTGCAGGGCTGGCTTTGCCGAGGTCAGGGCAAACCCTCCTCCTGCCTGCAGTCTTCCCCACCCCGGGCCCCCCTCAGGGCTGCTGCCTGGCATTTCTGAGCTGACCCCGGTACCTGTTTGGTGTTGGTCTGAGTCGGTGGACATGTGCGTGGCAGAACATGGCCGTCTGCAGAGGGAGTTTGCAGAATAGTGGGGAGCTCCGTGGAGCTGGAGCGCAGGGTGGGGAGGCGCTCAGAGGCCAGCTGAGCTGGGCCAGTAAGCGGGGCTGAACTGTCATGGCAAAGTTACAAGCAGCAGTAAGACTGCTGGGATGCGGGCTCCACTATCTGATCTGACTGGCGTATGCACCAGCAACTTACACAGTGTTGGCAATTGAAAGCTGTTACTATTATTTATGGAGCCCTGGTGGCGCAGTGGTCAAGAGCTCTCTGCTAACTGAAAGGTCGGCAGTTTGAATCCACCAGCCGCTCCTTGGAAACCCTCTGTCCTGTAGGGTCGCTATGAGTCAGAATCGACTTGACGGCCACAGAGATTATTTATAGAATGTAAACAGTGAACACAGAACAGATTGCTTATAGAAAAGAAACAGTAAACAACAGGAGCATATTTGAGGTGAACCGGTCCCCTCTACCCCGCTTAGCATCGAAAGAGAGAAACTCACTTATGTCTAAATTCGCCACGTCCATGTCTGTGTACTTGGGTTGGCACGTCGCAGACCAGGTATCAGCAGGTATCTCTGTCTCTCTCAGCAGTATGCTGTCCGCTCAGGTTGGCCGGGTCGTGGCTGTGTTCATTCCCTCCCTCTCTCTGTGTCTTTCTCTGTGGCTTTTCTTTGCTGACTCTGGCCCCCTGCGTGTGCCAGGCCAGCTCTCAGCCAGCGGCTTTGGGACAACTCTGGGCCAGTGCCAGGCTTAGGCCAGCATTATGACAGCTCTGGAGGCAAAACCATTTAACAGGCAACCCCTGTACAGCGTATGCCCAAGCCTCGGCACCACGGCCACTTCCTGCCCAAGATGCTCAGCAAGGTCGGTGAGCTGCCTGGAGCAGTGCTCAGCTCCACTGTATGGGCTGATTGCCCACTGCCACCGTCTGCTGGTCTCGTGGTTCCTGCTACTGCCGCTGTTTCTCTCAGTCTTCAGTGTTATCAGCCAAGGGAGTGTTACCAACTCAGTGTTACAGCCCTTGTCCTGAGCTACAGCTCTTCTAGGAGGTTCTCAGCTCAGGTCCTCTTGTCCAAAGGACTGGCTCCTGTCCCAGCTCTTCACGAGCCTCCACTTTCTAGGGTTTTTCTCATCACCGGGCAGCCCCCAGCCAATCCTAGTAAAAGGCAGAAGGAGCAGAGCTTCCCCAGCCAGCTGGCGGTGGATCATAAACTGACCGATCCTTGTAGGCTGTTTATGCAGATAGCAAATCAACCAATCGCTTGTAGGCTGCTTATGTGGATAGCAAATCAACCAGTCCCTTGCAGCTTCTTATGCGGATAGCAAATCAACCAATCCCTTGCAGGCTGCTTATGTGGATAGCAAATCAAGCAATCCCTTGCAGGCTGCTTAAGCAGATAGCAAATCAACCAATCCCTTGCAGGCTGCTTAGGTGGTTAGCAAATCAAGCAATCCCTTGCAGGCTGCTTATGTGGATAGCAAATCAACCAATCCCTTGCAGCTGCTTATGCGGATAGCAAATCAACCAATCCCTTGCAGGCTGCTTATGTGGATAGCAAATCAAGCAATCCCTTGCAGGCTGCTTATGCGGATAGCAAATCAACCAATCCCTTGCAGGCTGCTTATGCGGATAGCAAATCAACCAATCCCTTGCAGCTGCTTATGCGGATAGCAAATCAACCAATCCCTTGCAGGCTGCTTAGGTGGATAGCAAATCAAGCAATCCCTTGCAGGCTGCTTATGCGGATAGCAAATCAACCAATCCCTTGCAGCTGCTTATGCGGATAGCAAATCAAGCAATCCCTTGTAGGCTGCTTATGCGGATAGCAAATCAACCAATCCCTTGCAGCTGCTTATGCGGATAGCAAATCAACCAATCCCTTGCAGGCTGCTTAAGCGGATAGCAAATCAACCAATCCCTTGCAGCTGCTTATGCGGATAGCAAATCAACCAATCCCTTGCAGGCTGCTTAAGCGGATAGCAAATCAACCAATCCCTTGCAGGCTGCTTATGTGGATAGCAAATCAAGCAATCCCTTGCAGGCTGCTTATGCGGATAGCAAATCAACCAATCCCTTGCAGGCTGCTTATGCAGATAGCAAATCAACCAATCCCCTGCCAGCTGCTTATGTTGATAGCAAACCCACCACCCTTTAGCAGATTGCGTCCTGATCAATCATTTTGGGAGAATTACAAACCCAGGGCCAGAAAGGCCACATGAAAGAAAACCAATTGCACCACAAGGGCGGGTGGAACCCTTCACAAGGGCCTCGCCTACCAGACCAAGGTGTTTACACTTTATCTTGGGTGCAATGGGTCCACTGAAGGCTGGTTTTGTTTAGGTTATTGCAGCTTGGTGTTATTCTGGGTGAATTTTTATTTTAGTTTTTCTGTAGTAAATATATATTTCTTTTTAAAATGATTTTATTTTTAATTATGGACTAGTTTAAACATTCAAAAATACAGAAAAAAAAATTAACAGATAGGCATTAGGTCACTCTACCTCATACAATAACTGAAAAAACCAAATTTGTTGCGGTCGAACTGATTCCAACCCACTGCAACCCCATGTGTTACAGAGCAGAACTGAGCTCCGTAGGGCCCTCTAGGCTGTAATCTTCATGGAAGCAGATCACCAGGCCTTTCTCTACAGTGCCACTCGGGTTCAAACTGCCAACCTTTCAGTTTTGGGCCACACAGGGACCTCCACCTCATAAAATAGAAGAATTTAATTCCAGATCAACTATGGTACATAAATATGAAAAGCAAAATGGAGAAACTTTGAGAAGAGAATACAGAAGACCACCTTTATCATCTCAAGATGGGGAAGACTTCTTCAGTAAAACATGCATCACTTAAATACTGCTGCCTAACAAACCAGCCCCAAACCTAGTGACTGAAAGCAACAACTGTTTTTGATTACTCACGATTCTGCTGTCAGCCATTTAGGCTGGGATTGTCTGGGCGGTTCTTCTGGTTGTGCTGGCTCTGAAGGCCTTTGAGCAGGAGAGTGGCGAGATTAGAGCTGGGCTTCAGGAGGATGAGGTTAGTCTCTGTGTGAGAAGGGGCTCAGCGGCCTTGCCTGAGTTCCAAAAACCTGTCTTCCTAACTCTGTGTAGGACTTCTGCTGCAGCCTGTGCTGTCTATCAGTGGCTGAGTGGCTGTCTCTGGGGCTATAAACTTTCCAAGGGTTGCTGGCCCTTGTAGGGCATCAGCTTCTAGTGTTTATTTCTGAGGAAAGCCTCTCTCTGACTGCATGGGCCCTCCCTGGCAGCCTGGCTCTAAGTGTCTGGAACATACAGACAGGCAACTGGGCACCGACCCCAGATTCTCTCCCAGGTGTGGCCCCTCCCTGTTCTTTCCCTGGAGGCTCCAGCCCACCCCGCCGAGCACTGTGTCCCGGAACACTGACAATGCCCTTGCTCCGTGTGTTAAAGGTACTTCTTGGTCTCATTTCCCAGCTTGGCGCTGAGCACTATGAGGGAAGGTCTGCTTTGTGGCCATCTCTGTCCAGTACTTCCAGGGTACATTCTGTCATCCAGATATATGCAGCCCTGCCGACTGTATTCTGGACTCTGGAGTTCTGTAACCTGTGGGGGTGACAGTTAGCTAAGGATCCTCCTCCTCTCCCTGCAATACACACACCTGCCAGTTCCAAGGCCACAGGAAACAGAAAAAGGAAGGGCAGCAGCGTAGGGGCGTTGGGTTTCCACAGCTCACCTGTGGCCACAGAAAGGAGGGTGCCTGGCCCAGCCTGGCTGCTGGCCCAGCAGGCCAGTCACTGCCCTTCCTCAGATCTCGTGGCACAGTGGTTAAGAGCTCGGCTGCTAACCAAAAGGTCGGCAGTTCGAATCCACCAGCTGCTCGTTGGAAACCCTATGGGGCAGCTTTACTCTGTCCTATTATAGGGTCACTATGAGTTGGAGTTGACTCCATGGCAACAGGTTTGGTTTTTGTTTTTTTAACATGAGGTTGGGCTTTTTGTAGGAAAAGCAGGGCTCTGGTGTTAAATATACCTAGTTTTTAAGTGAAGGGAACTTGGGAGGTGGGTCCATGTGATGGAAATTGCTGTGGGGTGTTGGAGCCAGGCACGCTGACTTCCAGCCGCAGCTCTCTCCCTGATGAGCTATTTAACTTCCCGGAGGCTGGGTTTCCCCGCTATAGCTTGGGAATCATGATGTGTCCCAGGGTGGTCGGGGGAAGTGTCTGTAATGAGATAAAGTAGGAAAAACCCAGAGTCCAGGGCTTGGCACAGAGTGATTAGGAATGAGTGTGGGTGATAGTGGTGGTTGTTGGAGATGCTGATCACTTTGATAGGTGCCCTTGAGCTGGTGGGAGGTGGGATTAGGGATGGGGGTGATAATGGGGGTGAAGCAGGGTTTCAGGAGTTGTCCTGGATGGCAGTATATATGGGGAAGAACGTTTCTATCCAAAGGTTACTTGGTAACCCTGGACTGGGGTCACAGGGACAGCCAGTGACATCAAGCTGTCCTGAGTGTCTTTACCCCTCCACCCCACCAGGGAGCCCCCACCCCCACCCCAGGGCTGCTGGCTGGGGCAGAGCCTGCCCTACCACTCTGGGCCTTGAGGGTTCATGCAGCCCACAGTGGGCCTGAGTGGCCGACTCCGGGAGTCCCGGGCCCCTGGCCTGGGCCGTGCCCTCCTGGGCTGCGTGTCCAGGCGGTCGTGCTGTCTCCCCCTTTGCAGTGCGCCGCTCCAAGGCCGCGGACGAGGAGAGGAGCCGTGGTGCCCAGCGCGCCCTGGACGAGTACCGGCGCCATTCGCTCCGCACAATCCAGAAGGGCACTGTCGCGGGCCTCAGCACCATGTTCCAGGAGCTCGGCCAGAGCCACCAGCAGGAGGCGAGACTCTGCCACCACCTCTCGGGCTCTGGCCCTACGCTGCCCCTCATGGTGCCCCTCAGGTGGGTAGGGTCTCCGCGTGGGCGGTGGCTGGGGTAAAGGCTTTGGGCGGGGGCGTGAGGGAGTGAGAGGGAAGTGGCAAGGACAGGGGGGTTCTGGCCTCGGCTGTGCTTGACTTGCTGTGAAATTTTGGCCTAGTCATTTCTCCTCTGTGGGCCTCAGTTTCCCAGTCTGTGTAATGGGAGAGGGAGGTGAGAGAAGACGGGTAGGGGTTCAAGATTTCTAATAACCCTGGAGTTCTGGCATTGTTAACCTTTTTGGAGTCAAGGATTTCTTTGAGAATCTGAAGAAAGCTGTACATCCTTCCCTCCCGTACAGTGTGCATATGTAAATACACAAAAATGTTTGCTTGCAACGCCAGGCTGTTAGAGGTCTACAGACCCCAGCTTAAGATCTTGTAATGTTAAAACTTCAAATGGGTTAAATATGGTCCAGTCCCCTCCACAGGAGGGCTGGCTGCTCCTAGTATCTCCAGGTGGTGCTGATTCTACTAACAGGTTTGCAGATCAGCTGGGGTTGTGTGCAGGAGGGTGCGGACACACATTGGCCTTCCCAGAGGGGCTTGACAAGGACACTGCGGTGACCACCCACGAGGGTCAGACCACTAAGAGAGGGCAGTCCCCTGGAGCCCCTCCACCTTCCACTTGTTTGAAACCCCAAAGTTTGGTTTCCCTCAGCCCTCCCTGTCATTGCTGGGCGGCTGCTGCCCCTGCTGAGGGCCAGGGTTGGCTGGTGGGTGCTTCTGGCTCTCTCACCACAGCAGGTCTGAGTTTTACTTCAGCTGGGATCTGGGATTACTGATAACCCCTTTGCCCTCCCTGCAGTCTTCATTCCCTCCCTCCCACCTTCATAGTTTATGTGGTTCCCACAGCAGGAAGCATGAAACGGTACACAGAGAAAGGTCTGACTCCCACCCTTGTCCTGCACCCCCTCAGCTCACTCTCCCCACAGGTAACCACTGTGCCTAGTTTCTTATGTAGCCTCCCAGTTTCTTTTCTTTTTTTGTTGTGGTGAAAATACATCCAACAAAACATACGCCGTCTCAACAATGTCCACATGTACAGTGACATTGATTACATTCTTCAAGTCGTACACCCAGTCTTGCTATCCTTTTCCAAATCATTCCACCACCACCAACATAACCTCAGTGCCCCCTAAACAAGGACTGCCCGTTTCGCCTGCCCTCCCACCCCTGGTAACCACTAGTAATTGTTGGTGTCAATTTATTTGCTTATTTCATGTAAGTGAGATCATACAGCATTTGTCCTTTTGTGACTGACTTATTTCGCTGAGCGTGATGTTTTCAAGGTTCATCCACGGTGTGGCATGCATCAAGACTTCCTTTCTCTTTACATCTGAGTAGTATTCTGTTGAGTATGTACACCACATTGTGTTTATCCTCCAGTTTGTTTTTGTAGTTATGAACATGAAAAGTCTGATTTCCCCCATTTTTTTTTTTTTTTTTGCATAAATGTTTCCACATTATACACAGGGTTCTGCACCTTGACTTTTTTCCCTTAGCTATGCTTTGGTGGTCTCTTACATCAATTCTGAGTTAGTTTATTTATTTACTTATGTTTCCAGCTGCATAGTATTCCACTGCATGGATGTGCTATAGTTTATTTAACCACAAATCTGTTAGTGGACATTGGTTGTTTCGAATCTTTGGCTATCAGCAACAGTGTCCTTAATGAATAACCTTGAACAATTCATTTTATACGTGTGCAGTCTTGTCTACAGGAGCAGTCCCCGACAGTGTCACTGCTGGACCAAAGGCTGTGTGTTTACAGTGTTGATGGTTGTGATCACTTCACCCTCTGCAGGGGTGTGTCCAGTAGTGCGCTCACCCTCCAGCCTTGCCAATGGTGTGTCATCAGACTTTTGTTTTGAGTGAGAAATGATATCTCAGTGCAAGTTCAAATGTGCACATTTAATTGAGTGAGATTAAGCACTTTATGTATGTTTAAGGGCCACTGGTATTTTCTTATCTGTCTAGTCATTCCTTCCTTCTCCCTAGGTTTTTTTTAAAAATTACATTCTTGGTCTTTTTCTTACTGATTTTTAGGAGCTCCTTAAATATCAGGGAAGAGGACCTTTGTCGGTGATAAAGTTTCTTAGTTTGTCATTTGTCTTTTGGCTTTGGCGACGGAGTTTTCTGTAATGCACAAATGCTTGATTTTTTATGAGATCCAATTTTCTTGTTCATTTTCTGGATTTGAGGACATAAGTAGAGAGGCCTTGCCTATAACTGTTTCCTGAAACCCAAATGGCTCAGTGCAGCCTGGCTCCGGGCTGGCTGCAGTAGTTATCAGTCAGGAGTGCTGACTCCCGTGAGCCACCCACGAGGATCAGCAGACCCAGGCAGTGAGAGAGCCACCTCCTGTGGCTGCCCCAGTGGACAAGGTGCCTGGGGCCACGGTGCTCTCAGCTCTGCAGGCCGGCTCTGGCCAGCAAACTCCTGGCTGGCTGTGCAGAGGGGTGGAGGCACACTGCTGATGGGAGGGCATTTCCGGCACAGAGGTGAGACTTCGGCCCCATGGCCCTTGGAACACCCCATCTGAGCATTTATATTCTGAGCAATCAGATTCTGTGCTTAGACAAGAGGGACAAGAGTGAATAAATTTCCTTCACTGTTATTGATAATCTCCTCTTGCTTTCTAAGGAGCATGAGTCCTAGAAACGAGAGCTTTTTTGTCCTCAGCACAGTTACCTGCTGGGGTGTGCCAGTGTAGAGGAGGAAGGTGGGCCAGGCCTGTGTTGTGCTGCCTGATAAAGAGGGAAGGTATCAGTGGTGGCTGAGAATGGGGATCCTGAAGGCGGGTCAGCAGACAGCAAGGCCGAGGGAGAGCGACAGGGAAGAAGGGCTGGGAGAACAGAGTCCACCGAGCAAGGCTTTTAAGGTAACCTCACCTCTGTCTTTCTTACATCTTTTCTAAGATGACATTATGCACGCTGTTTTTATTTTTATTAAAAAAAATTTTTTTATTGTACTTTAGATGAAGGTTTACAGAACAAATAGTTTCTCATTAAACAGTCAGTACACATATTGTTTTATGACATTAACAACCCCATGACATGTCTACACTCTCCCTTCTTAACCATGGAGCACCTTTTTTTTTTTTTTTTGGTGAAAATACACACAGCCAAAGTTACACCATTTCAAGAATTTCTACATGTACAATTCAGTGACATCAATTACAGTCTTCCAGTTGTAGTCACGCTATTTTTATGTTTTCATGCATGTGTGAGTGAATTCATTTGAGAGAAAGTAAAAGTAAACCAAGTGGACTCATTCTGGGCTTGCAAGTGGGCACAGAGCTCAGGGTGAAAGTGTTGTTGCAGGGAATGAAACAAACAAAACACCCGTTGCTGTCGAGTCGATTCTGACTCATACCGACCCTACAGGACAGAGTAGAACTGCCCCATAGGTCTCCGAGGAGCGGCCGGTGGCTTTGAACTTCCAGCCGAGCTCTTACCACCATGCCACCATGGCTCCAGAACAGGATAAGTGACATTTATTTTGTGAAAACAGCAACAACAGTGGTGAACTGTAGATTGCATTGCCTATCAGGTGGATGCCATTGTTGTTGGCTGTTGGCTGTCAGCACATGACTTGTGGCCACCCCGTGCACAACAGGATCAGACCATTGTGATCCATAGGGTTTTCATTGGATGATTTTTGGAAGTAGATCCCCAGGCTTGTCTTCCTAGTTCATCTTAGTCTGGAAGCTCCACTGAAACCTGTTCAGCATCATAGCAACACACAAGCCTCCAATGACAGATGGTGGTGGCTGCGCATGAGATACCATTGGCAGGGGATTGAACCCAGGTCTCCTGCATGGAAGGCAAGAGTTCTCCTACTGAACCACAACTGCCCCACCATTAGGTGGATTGCAATTACAACATGAGAATTTACCAGGTTCCTGTCATTTGGCTGGAAAGTATGAAAAGGCTGTGGTTGTTCCAGGTGGGCCCAGGGCCTGCCTTCTCCTCAGATCCTGGATTTTCGTATCATGGATTAATACAGTGTGGTGGTACTATTTATTAATTTAACAAATAGATGAGTGCCTGTTACGCATCAGTGCTGTTGAACTCTTACAGTGCTTCATTTTAGTGTAGCTGCAATATAACATGGTCTTCTGTGCCCCAGTCTCTGTGAGCATTTAAGAACCACAGTTCAGACACAAACACAAGTGAAATATTTGTGAAAAGAAAAATGCAGGAAAAAAAAACCAGGCTCACTTGTGAGAAAATATCAAAAAAGTATCCAGTTGATTACCTATAAAGTCTTCAAGTACTCTCAGCTCAGTCTCAGCATCTTCCCACCCTTCCCGGAATCACCTGTCAAACATTAACAGATGCAGGTCTTCTTTCCCTCCCCGTCTCCTTCTAGCTGTATTCTTTTTGTTTCTTCAGCGGTAAATCTCATCAATTTCCAGTGGAAATCTAGGCTGTCCAGTTTCTCTCTGCTTACTGTCCTGCTTCTGCTCACAACAGCCTGGAGCTGCTGGCAAGGACCGGCTTCCCCTTAGAGGGCAGGGAGGGGAAGGCATAGAGGGGGCAGCGAGGGGGCGAGGGAGATGGGGAATACTCACATATTCATAATTTTGCCCCTGTTATGTTAGAATCGCTCTTCAGACATGCATGCTGATGTTTATGCCCTGGCCATTCGTGAAGGAAATACCCATTTCTTCCCCAGACGTCCCCTCCTAGCCTCTCTTTCACTCCCATCTGTGGGGCTTTTTTCAAAACAAGTGCTAACAGTTTGCTTTTGGAAAAATAACAACCGTTGGTGTGTTGTAATCTGCAAAGTTTGTTTAAGGACCCAATCTCATTTAGTCCTCTCTGCAGGCATGGATGTGGGACTCGTGTTTATCCATCTCACAGTAGCTCTCCCCCCGTCCCCCCGTCTCTCCCAGCAGGGCCTGGAAGCGCCCCCTACGTCCGGTCTCTAGAGCAGTCATCGTCCAATGGTTTAAGGAGGAGCAGCTGCCTCGACGCGCCTGCTTTGAGAGGAACACCGCGTCCATCGCCCCCTGGTTCCATGGTTGGACTGTTTTCTGGGCCCTGGGGAAGAGGGCCCCACATTGTTGCCTTGCTCTGAGGTTGGGGAGGAGGTCTTCAAAGACTGGGATAACTAGGGGGTAGATCTTCTTTAGGAAAATCTGCCATTGAAAACTGTGGAGAAGTGTTTGCATGAGTCAGAATTGACTCCACAGCAGCTGGTTAGAGGACTTTAGACTCTGCTTCCTTCGCTCTGCCCCACCACCCCATGCAGGCTGGCGAGTCCCCCAGATTCCAGCCACAGCCTGGCACACAGCAGGCTCTGAATCAGATCTTGTGATTCAATGACAGAATGGCTGAATAAAGGGGTCAGAGTCATCCATGCATAGAACCCTGGAACAAGGAGGCTCCTCGGGAGTCATCTGGTCCAATCCCTTCATTTTAGAGATGAGAACTGAAGTTCCCTGAGGGGAGGACATTTTCACAAGGCAACTAAAGACTTGCACAGTTGAGACTGAGACTGTCTCCAGGCTCATGCCCCCAGCGCAGTGATCTGAACATGCAGGGACCTCAAACAGGAGCAGGCTTGCTACTTCAGCAGAGACCTGCTGCAGGGAAATAGGAGTGGCTGCTGACCACAAAAACCCTCTGTATCAGTTAGCTCTTGCTGCATAACAAATCACCCCCAAACTCAGATGCTTAAAACAAATAAGCATTTACTGAGTTGCATGAGTTTATGTGTCAGCTGGGTGGTGCTTCTGATCTGGGCCAGGCTCAGATGATGTTGGCTGGGCCTGTTCATGTGTCTCCAGACTGCTGGCAGGTCAGCTGGGCCTGGCTTCTCTAGGTGGCCTTGGCTGAGACATCTCCTCTTAGCTCTATATGGTGCCTCATCCTCCAGCAAACTTGCCACATCCTGGCTGTCGAGTTTTTCTGGATAAGCTGCATCCTCTAGATGAGCCTTGCCTTACGCCCTGAGTCTCCCCTCCCTTACCAGTGCTGAGCTCAGGTTTTCCTGGGAAATCCCGATTGGAGTTAATCTCTCCTGCCACAGTTAGGGTTAGTGTCCATCTGACCCTCCCTGCCTCTGTTTCCCTTCTGCTGGTCTCCTTGACCTGGCTCTACCTTGGCCTGTGCTTCCACTGCACCAGTCTGGTGATGTGAACTGCCCACCCTGCTCCTGGCTAGCCTCTGTGTGCTCTCAGTCCCATCCATGGGGAGAGATGTGTCCTGTGTCATGGCAAATGCTAGAGTCTCTGGGATCTTGGGGGCCAGAGGTAGCTGGGCATGGGGAGGCCTTCATGCATGAGCTCTGGGAATGGCTGTGGCTCCAGAAAAGGCATGCAGGGTCAGCTAGGCCATCTAAACCTTCATCCCCACTCCAGGAGCCCAAAGAGCTTGTGAGATGAAGTGCAGGCAACAGCCACAGTCTACAGATGGAATAACTGAGACATAGCGCTGTTAAGGGTCTTCCTAAGGTCACAGAGGTGGTGGCAGCACCTGATCGAGGCTGCAGGAGTATCCTAGCTGGTCTGTTTCCTTCATTGCAGCCCCTCTCCAGTTCATCCTCCACACAGCATCCCAGAGATCTTTTAAATATAAATCAAATCCAGTCACTTCCCTGCTCAAGACCCCTCTGTTTCCCTTTATACTTGCAGTGAACTTCAGACTCCATGTGGGGCCCGCAAGGCCCCAGGTGATGGGCCTTCCCTCACTCCAGCCTCACGCATAGTCTCTCCTTGCACACCTTGCTCCTAGCTCTGGTCTTCTTTCTGTTTCTTGAACAAGCCATTCTCTTTTCCACTGTAGGGTCTTTGCACTTGCTGTTGCCTCTGCTTGGAGTCCTCGTTCCCCAGCTCTTTGCATGGCTGGCACATTTCTTATTTTTCATTTCAAATATCCCCTCCTCAGAGAAGCCTTTCCTAAAGCCCTTACCTAGAGCAGCCTTCCCTAACTTCTTTCAATTCACTTGTTTCTTTAAGAGTACTACTCAGTGTGCATTTATCTTGTTTATTTATTTGCTTAGTGTTTGTTCTCCTACCTGAATGTAAGCCCATGAGGCTAAAGACCTTGTCTGTTTTCCCAGTCCTGGCACAACAAGTACCTATGGGAGGAATGAAGGAAGGTGGGAATGAAGTATCAGAGTCGAGATTAGGTCCCGGGCTTTCCACTTCCAAAGAGCAGCCCGTGCTTCTCTGAGCTGGGTCCCCGTAGGCATGTGAGTCCCCTCAGGGCCTGCTGAGTGAGGTTAAGCTGGGAGCAATCAGAAGACTCAGATCCATGCAGGAGCAGGTTAGGCTGGGCTTCCCAGTTGGCCCTGTGCTTAAGGGGACCAGGGCCCTATGTCTGTATTCAACTCTCGACCTCTGCCTCCTGCCTGCCTAGGGGTCAGATGCAGAAACACATCTAAGTCAAACACCGTCTTCCTCTGTTGCCGTTGTTGAGCTTCAGCAGTGGCATCGCTGTGGTGCCAGTCAGGTTGGGCTTGATTCTGCCACAGTGACAAAGGATTCCAAAGCCTCAGTGACTTACCAAGGTTTATTTCTTACACGTCTTGACCCTGTTGGGGGTTGGTTGTGGACTTGACCTTGAGCCTCAGGCTGAAGGATCTGGCTCTACTGGAAACTTTTATTCTCCCATGGCAGAGTGCCTTAGCTTCCTAGTGCTGCTGTAACAGAAATGCCACAAGTGAGTGGCTCTAAAGAACAGAAACTTATTTCCTCACAGCTCAGGAGGCTAAACTCCAAATTCAGTATGTGGCTTTAGGGGAAGGGTGTCCTTGTCTCCTTTAGCTTCTAGTAGCCCTGGCATTCCTTAGCTCCTTGGCGATCTTCATGTGGCATCTATCATCCCCTGTCTGTGCCTGCTTGTCTCTGGGTCTGTGCTGCTCTTTATATCACTCAGAGGTGATTAGGGTTAGGACACACTCTACACTGATAGGGCCACATAACCACAACAAAGAAACCTTATTTCCAGACACGATTATATCCACAGGTATAGGGGTTAGGATTCCAACACACATTTCAGGGGGACACAATTCGATTCCTAACACAGAGGGAAAGAGAGACAAGGTGAACCATGCTGTGGCTCTTCAAGCTTCTGCCTGGAGCTGACCTGGCCAGTTTTGCTCACCTTCCATTAGCCTGAGCCCGCCTGGCCCTGAGGTGCAGTGGTGAGTTTTGAATGACAATACAGTCAGCCATAGCCACCACTCACTGTCTCTTTGAGTTAGATGAGCCATTGTTGTTTAGACTCCTTTCTTTCCCCAGGCCTCTCACATCCAGTGGAGGGTGGAGTGGCTCTTTATGGCACAGAGATGAAGCAGTGCTAATGGTGACTGAGCCACAGGTCCCTGGACTAGGTCCCGGCGAGTCCCTGTCTCTCAGCGCTGTCCCAGTTCTGTGTCCCTGCAGCCTCTGATGGGGCCCCTGTTTGAATTGCCCTTTTCCTATTCATTCCTACATTATCATACTCATGGAAGCATGGCCCTAGTGTCTTAGGCTCCTGTGTAGTGCAACTCAATAATTTTGTGGAGGTGGGGTTGGGTAGGGGCACCGGTTACTGGGCAGTGTTTGTGGTAGCCAATTGAGAAAGCTCAGTGGAGGTGCTTAAATTTATCTTTAGCTTTATTTTCTACCTTGATGAAAGAAAAATTGTAACTTTCATATTGCTGTAGGACAAGCTGGACCATTGTTTAAGTTTCACAATTTATGTGACTGATTTCATGTTCTTTTGACAGTTGTACCATAACACATCCAGGAAAGTTGCTAAAATACGGACAGGAGCCATTTAGTGGCACAATTGTCATTAATCTGTGATAGAGTGAAAGTAAAAGGCGCATATGTGGAGGGTGGCCAACTATTTTTGCTAGGAAAGGACTGTGTTATATTCTCAGTCTATATGCTTTCATTACCCGCAGTGAGAAAATGTCCTGTTTTTAATTAAGTAATGGTGACCAAACCTGTTGTCGTCAAGTAGATTCTGACTCATAGCGACCCTGTAGGACAGAGTAGAACTGCCCCATAGAGTTTCCAAGGAGCTGCTGATGGATTCGAACTGCCGACCTTTTGGTTAGCAGCCGTAGCTCTTAAGCGCTGAGCCACCAGGGCTCCAGTGGTCATCATAGGCAGTAGTTATTTTTATAGATTACCCTTACTTGGTGTGATGGTTAAGGCTGTGTGTCGTCTTGGCTGGGCCATGATTCTCAGTGGTTTGGCAGTTACGATGTAGTATGGCAGCTATGAAATGATGTAACCACCTCCATGAAGAGATTTTCTATGAGCAGCCAATCAATTGAAAGGGAATTTTCTAGGCCTGCATGCAATGTATATGGATTTTCTGGCAAAGCTTGTGGCCTTTTGCTCACTTTGGATCCTGCATCTGGCTCGTCATCTGATCTCCAGTTCTTAGGACTTGAGCTAGCAGCTTACCTACTAATCTTGGGATTAGTCAGCCTCCACAACCTGTGAGCCAGTGGCCTGCTGTCTGACCTGCCGATCTTGGGTTCATCAGCCCTGCAGCTGTGTGAGTCGGGAGAAGTCTGCAGCCTGACCCATGGACTTGGGACTTTCCAGCCTCTACAACTGAGTGAGCCATTTCCTTTATATACATCTCTCTATCTCTCTCTCTATATATATACACTTCACTGGTTTTGCTTCTCTTGAGAATGCAGCCTAAGACACTTGGAAAAGCAAACAGCAGACTTATGTTAGCCCCCAAGATCTTTTGTGTTACTTTACTTATTCCTGACATCTTAAAGTCTGGAACTACCGGTATGGTACAACTTCTTTCCCAGGTAGGGATTCCCTGATGGCACCCTTAGTATGACTCCTTGGCACTGATCCTTACAGTGGTGGGAACTCCCTGGCCCACAGGCAGTTAGGGAGGTTTCGCTGCAGATAGGGAGAAGCTGTGCTCTAGATTGGGCTTGCCAGGACATCTTAGCTGGGCGACTCTCATCTTCCTTGGCCAGGCACATGTAGTAGTGGAGATACAAGAGAGCAGGTTGCAGATGCTAGGCTCCTGAAGTCTGGTTTTAGAGCTGATACACTGTCACTCCCACCTCATGCCTTTGGCCACAACATGTCACAGAGTTGAGGTGTGGGAGAATATAAAATATGTTCTGTCCCTTTTGTGGGAGGAACTGCAGAGCCATCTGTCGGAAGTGTGGAGACAGGGAGGGGAGCAGGACTTGAGCCAATCTTGCAGTCCCAATGTAAGTCTTTTCTTTCCCGAGTAAAACATTCCTAGTTAATTTAGCTGGGTTTTAGATGCAGATTAAAGATGATTAGTATGACTTCTCTTTCCTTCCCTTCCCTCCCACACATTGGCATGTGCTGTGGTGTGATCCAAAAGAGCATGGTGAACTAAGAGTCTGAAGATATGGGCCTACTCTAGAACCTAGCGGCCCAATGACCTTGGGAGTGTCCTTGAAATTCCTCATCTGTAAAATTCGGATTATAACATCCACCTCATAAGATTTTTATGAAGATTAAGGCAAGAAGAGTGTTTTGTCTGCTAACCAGGGTCATGTCAGTGCGAGTGCTGATGTCTTCTGAAGTCTGAGGTTGACCACAAAAGCCACACCTCCTTGGGGGAACAGTTCTGTGAAATGGGTCCAGAGCACAGGGGTGGGGGTAGGCTTCCCACTGGTACGACAGGGTTCTTGATAATGCCTTCTCTATGAAAAGGAATGATGGTAAAGTAACTCCTTTTTTCCCCTTTGTTGTTATGTTCCAAGGGTTATAAGGGAGACTTTCAGATGTACATGTGTGTGCCAGAGAAAAGTTAGTGCATATCAGCTTGTCTTTTGGGGAAAAAAATCTATTTTTGAGGTCCTACATGTATCTAAAGTTATTAAGATCTTCTTTTGTCTAAATATTGGCTTGTTAGAACCTATTTCTCTTCCCGAGCTTTACTTCTAGAGAACAGTTGCTGTGAGGTCCATGGTCTGTTGTCTTGGCAACAATCCTCTGGCTGTCTTGCAGCTTGCCCTCAGGGCTTGTCACAGAATGGGGCATGCAGTGGATGAAGTAGTTGGTATTGGTGAATTATTCCTGAGGAACACTGCATCTGTGTTGGCATTAAATCTCATCTGGGCTCAGGTGGGGTCAGCTGCACTTGGGTGGGCTGCTATTGGCATGCTTTTTCTGACAGTCATAGCGGGGGTCTACTAGTAGGAGGTGGTCCCCATTATGTAGACGGTGCAGTCTGCAGGGAGCCCAGCTGTGGGGGTGGCTTTCCCTGTATGAAGCAAGGGCTCCAAAGGGAATGGGTGCCACCTCTTACCCTCCCACACTGAGACTTTCACCACAGCATGTTTGGAGGAGAAGGCTGAGATGAGAGGAATGACACAGAAATTGGTCATGCTTGGTTGGAAAAGAGAAACCGTGGGGTAGGATGGATGGGAGCACAGAGCTATCACCTCTCACTCTTTGGAGTCCTGCCTTGAGAAAGAGGATGGGGGTGAAACTAAATAGACAATAGATAAGTGGTATCTTTGGTGAAGGGTAAGACAGTACACAATAGTGGGGAAGCCTGCACAACTTGTACAAGGAAAGGTCATGGAAGCTCCATAGACACACCCAAACTCCCTGAGGGACTGAATTGCTGGGTGGAGGACCGTGGGGACCATGGTCTCGGGGAACATCTAGCTCAACTGACATAACACAGTTTATAAAGACAATGTTCTACATTCTACCTTGGTGAGTAGCGTCTGGGGACTTAAAAGCCTGCGAGCCATCTAAGATACTCCAATGGTCTCATCCCTTCGGGAGCAAGGGCGAATGAAGAGAACAGGATACAAGGAAAAGATTAGTCCAAAGGACTAATGGACCGTAGCTACCAAGGTCTCCGCCAGACTGAGTCCAGTACAGCTAGATGGTGCCCGGCTACCACCGTTGACTGCTCTGACCAGGATCACAACAGAAGGTCCTGGGCAGAGCTGGTTAAGGATGTAGAACAAAATTCTAACTCACAAAATAAGACCAGATTTACTGGCCTGACAGAGACTGGAGAAACCCCGACAGTATGGCCCCTGGACACCCTTTTAGCCCGGTGGTGAAGTCACTTCCGAGGTTCACCGTTCAGCTGGGGATTGGACAGCCCCATAAAACAAAATGGGACTAATGAGGCACAGCAGTCCAGGGACAAGGACTAGAAGGCCGGAGGGGACAGGAAAGCTGGTGGTAGGGAACCCAAAGTTGACAAAGGACAGTGTTGACACATCGTGGTGGTGTTAACTATTGTTATGGGGCAATATATATACTAACTTTAATGAGAAACTATTTGTTCTGTAAACCTTCATCTAAAGTACAATAAAAATTAAAAAAAAAAAAAAAAAGAAGATAGAAGTGAGGCCGAGGGCTAGGAGTTCTGAAGAGACATGTTGCACTCCAGTATAAGAAAGAACTCTCTGATGGCTGCAGATTGCTACTGGGCAGTCTTGGGAGCTAGTGAACTGCCCAGGCCGGGGAATAGGGGGCCTTTAAGCTCTCAGCCCTTAGTGTCTGTGATGCAGTGTGATTCTGAGGACATGTTCTGCTGCCTTTGTTCCAGGACTACCAGCTCTTCCATTGAAAACCATACAGAGCAAGTAAAATTATTTCTATTTGCAAAAATATAAATATTTTCTATATTTAGAAAATCCCAAAGAGTCCACAAGAAAACGTCTAGAGCTAATAGAGGAATTTAGCAAAGTTGCGTGGTACAAGGTCAGCAAACAAAGATCAGTAGGGTTTCTATATGCCAGCAGTGAGAAATTTGAAAGGGAAATTAGGGAAAGAATTCCATTTACAATAGCACCTAAGAGAATAAAATATCTAGGAATAAATCTAAGCAGGGATATGAAGGACTTGTACAATGAAAAGTATAAAACATTGCTGAAAGAGATTGAAGAAGACTTAAGTAAATGGAAATATCTTCCATGTTCATGGATTGGGAAACTTAATATTCTTAAGATGTCAATACTACCCAAAGCGATCTATAGATTCAACACAATCCTGATCAAACTTCCAACAGCCTTCTTTGCAGAAATGGAAAAACCAATCCTCAACTTTACATGGAATGGCAAGAGGCCCCCAGTAGATAAAACAATGTTGAAAGAGAAGAACAAAGTAGGACTTACATTTCCTGATTTTAAAACAAACTATACACCTACACTAATCAAAACTGCTTAGTACTGGTATAACAATAGACACACAGACCAATGGAATGGAATTGAGTATCCAGAAAGAAATATGAGGGTAGGTCAAGAAGTATTGCTACTAGGGTTCCAGTTCATACCTGCATGGGTTTATTCCAAGCACAATGTGTTTAAACATGTCACTGCAATCAGTGGATGTCTGCAGACAACTTCTGTCAGTAATACACTTGTCTCAGTCTTGTTAGGGTGCCTTCAAAAAAAAAAAAAAAAAGATATATTTTTTTTTGCCATGGGAAAAAACAATTTTGAGGTCAGGGCTAATATCAAATTTTTAACAAAACTCAAGTGGACATCTTTCCAAATCATTGAAACTTTGCAACAAGTTTTGGGAATGCTACTCCACATAAAACAACAGTTTTTAGATGGATCAAGCATTTTAAGGAAGGTTGGGAAGCCCTCAAAGATGAGCCAAGAGAAAGAAGACTGCCCAGAAGGTTATGGCAACTGTTTTTGGGGATTCCAAGGGTAATCTTGATAGATTTTCTTGAAGGACACGGGATGATCATGGGGCTCATTATGAAGAAATTTTAAGGAAATTGAAAACTGCATTGGTGATAAAAAGGCCAGGCAGATTGCACTGAGGAATTTTTTTCCATCACGGCAATGCACCTACTCATTCTTCAAAGGTAGCAAGGGCTGTCCTACTAGAATTTTGTTGGGAAACCTTACCCCATCCACCCAACAGCCATGATCTTGCACCTTCAGACTTCTTGTGTTCCCCAAACTCAAAGAACATTTAAAAGTTACACAATTTGAGTCCCTTGAGGATGCCAAAACTGCCGTTTTGATGTAGCGTAAATCGAAGAGCGCAGAATTCTTCAGGGAGAGATTAGAGAGATGGAAATACCACCTTCAGAAATGTATAACCTAGATGGAGGATATGTTGAGAAACAATAGCTTCACATTTTGATATTTTTGTTTAATAAAGGTTTCTATGATTCTGTAGCAGTACTTTTTTTACTTTGTAAACCCACACATCTATGGTCAACTGATTTTTGACAAGGATGCTATGTCCATTCAATGGGGAAAGAAGAGTCTCTTCAATAAATGGTGCTGGGAAAATTGTATTTCCACATGCAGAAAAATGAAACAGGATCCATGCCTCACACTGTACACAAAAACAAATTCAAAATGGATTAAGGACCTAAATGTGCAAACTAAAACCATAAAATTCTTAGAAGATTGCGCAGGGGCAATGCTGTCAGGCCTAGCTTTCAACAATGGATTATCTTAATAAGAAAAGCTCAGACAGCAAAAGACAAAATAAATAAATAGGACCTCATAAAAATTAAAAACTTCTGTTCATCCAAAGTCTTTATCAAAATGGTGAAAAGACAAGCTACTGACCTGGAGAATATCTTTGGAAACCATATATCTGACAAGAATCTAATAACCAAAATATGTATAAAACTTTGACAACTTAACAACAAAAACACAAATAACCCAATCATATAATGGGCAAAGGACTTGAATAGATATTTCACCAAAGAGGACATTGAAGTGGCCACCAACCACATGAAAAGATGCTCAGCATCATTAGCCATCAGAGAGATGCAAATCAAAACCACAGTGAGATACCATTTCGTTCCCACTAGGATGGCTAAGATAAAAAACAACAACAAAGCAAACAAACAAAATAACACATGTTGGCGAGGATGTGGGGAAATTGGAATTCTTATGTATTGCTGGTGGGAATACAAAATGGTACAGCCATTGTGGAAAACGGTGTGGCGGTTCCTCAAAAAACTAAAAACAGAACTACCATATGACCCAGTAATTCCACTTCTTGGTATGTACCCAAAAGACTTAAAAGCAGAGACTCAAACAGAAACTTGGACACCAGTGTTCATTGCAGCACTGTTTATAATAGCCAAAAGGTGGAAACAACCTAAATGCCCATCAGCAGATGAATGGATAAACAAAGTGTGATACATGCATATAATGGAGTACTGCTCAGCCAGCAGGAGAAATGAAGTCTTGATACATGCTACAGTATAGATGGAGCTTGAAGACATTATGCTGAGTGAAATAAGACAATCACAAAAGGAGAAATACTGTATATCCTTACTTATATAAAAAGACAAGAAAAGGCAATTGTGTAGAGAACAAAGTTTATTAGTGATTATCCGGGGCAGGAGCAAGGGAGCAAAGGGGGTTAACGGTGATGGAAAAATCGTACTGATTAAGGGTAGGATTGCACAGCTGATTGTTGTAATTGCTGTCAGTAAGTTGTACACCTGTAAAAAGTTGAATTGGCAAAAGTTCTGTGATAGGTATATTTACAACAATGACAAAAAAAAAAAAAAGTAGCTACTAAGGCTGCTTATGTACAACCAAATACCTCATGGGATTTGGTTCTTTGGTTTACAGGTTTAGCGTCATGGTTTCATAGAAAATCCCACTTAATTGGCCTAATAACGTGTTTAGGGCTTCTGTTCTACCTCCTAGTTCATTGCATAATGCCTGAGGTCTTAAAAGCTTGCAAGTGGCAATCCAAGGCACAACAATTGGTCTCTATTTGCCTGGAGCAACAGAAGAAGGAGAGTCAGGAATAGAAGGAGGAAATGGAATATGTGGCTAATTGCCTACGTAAACAACTGCTTCCTTTGCCACGAGACCGGAAGAACTGGATGGTGCCTGGCTACCATTACTGAATATTTTGATCAAAGATTCCATAGAAGAATCCTCATCAAAGGGGTAAAATGCAGAACATAATTTCAAATTCTGATGGACTCTAGACTTTCTGGAGTGATGGAGGGTGGATGAACCCCTGAAACTATTACACAGAGATAATCTTTAAACCTTAAACCAGAGGCGGGGCCAAGAAGGTGGAGTAGTCAGATGCATCCTGTGGTCCCTCTTACAGCAAAACCCCCATAAACAAGTGAATCGATTATATATGACAATTTGGGAACCCTGAACATCAAAGGCAAAGTTGAGGAATCAGACTGAGTGGCAGGGGGAGGGAGAGAAGGTTCGGAAGCAGTGAGGAGTTGCCAGACCTGACCCGGTGAGAGACAGCACCCTTCAAGCCATGTGGTGAGGCAAGCAGTGGTGCTCCGGAGACATTTTCCACATCGGGAGAGACCCAGCAGCAGAGTCTACTCAGGCATCCAGAACCAGTGAAGAGCAGCGCTCAACTGGCAAAAGAGAAGTACCTGTGTCTGACCTACTGCATGGATCAAAAAATACCCCCTCAGGGAAAAACCTCTCTCCCATTTACCTGCCTCCTCCCCACTATGCACTGGGTCCTGGCTGGCTTCAGCAATTGCCAAGTCTCCTGGGCTGGAAGTAGGACCCTTCATGCGCCCTGAGCCATTCTCCAGGCCTTGGAGAGGGAACAGATAAAAAAACAGGAAAAAATAATCTGCTGGCTCCCTAAGCCAGGAACTCAGGTTAGGCACAGCTCCTTTGCCTAGGCACAGGCATAAGGGGTCCACAAACTTTGAATGCCTTTCACCCCTGCATAGACCTGTGCGGGCCCATTTCAACAGCGTAGGCCCTCATTACCACAGTACAACAGGGTGTATACCGGAAGCCTAACTTCAACTGTATCAGCTATAGGGTGGAGTGGCAGGTTTGTGACATTTGACACTGCTCTGCCCATTAAGAAGGGTCCTCACCTACCCACATCAGGGGCCTGAGGACTGGTGGCTCCACCCATGGCACCTAGCCACTTGTGACTGGGGTCCAAGAATAAGTGGTGCCTCCCAGTCCTTAGAGCCAATAGCATTGTGTGCTTATTGTACATCTGCAAAAACCATCCACCTACGTGCTCAAGCGAACAGGAACATACTTTCCTCCTAGACACTCAGGGGCAGCCATCAGTCCCCTACCTTGCGCAGCACGTGAGCCTCCACTGCAGACAGATACCTGTGCCTACACCAATCACCTATGCCTGTCTAGGACTGTAGGTGAGAGCCTGCACCACACACTTGGTGACTGACCACCTGGACACCTGAGCTGAATCCATACAAGAAAAGTAAACAGCCTCCTGGGCTCACATACCTAGTAACAGATCCAGTCACCTGGTGACAGGATGTCAGAGCTTCAAAGGTACCAATAATCAAACTAGTTCATACAGGCAGCCTATTTGGGCATATCAAAACAAAACAAGAATCTAGGACACAGTAAGCAAACAAAAAATAAACATAATAACTTACTGATGGCTCAAAGACAACAGTCTGTATCAAAACACATAAAGAGGGAGACCATGATGGTGATGGCTTCAGCAAGCTCCCAAAATAAAGAATCCAGAAATTTTCCAGAGGAAGAGAATTTCTTGGAATTACCAGAGGTATAATTCAAAAGATTAATATACAGAACTGTTCAAGATACCAGGAAGGAGATCAGGCAAAACTCGGAACAAGTCAAGGAACACATAGAAAAAGCAATAGAGGAACTTAAGAAGATTAGAGAAGAGCATAATCACAAACTTAATAGGCTGCAAGAATCTGTAGAGAGACAGCAATCAGAAATCCAGAAGATTAACCATAAAATTTCAGAATTAGACAACTCAGTAGAAAGTCACAGGAGCAGAATTGAGACAATGGAAGTCAGAATTAGTGAGATTGAAGATAAAGCACTTGGCACCAACTTATTTGAGGAAAAATCAGATAAAATAATTTAAAAAATGAAGAAACCCTAAGAATTATGTGGGACTCTATCAAGAGCAATAACCTATGAGTGATTGGAGCACCAGAAAGGGGGAATAACAGAAAATACAGAGAGAATTGTTGAAGATTTGTTGGCAGAAAACTTCCCTGATATTATTAAAAATGAGAAGATATCTATCCAAGATGCTCATCGAACCCCACATAAGGTAGATCCCAGAAGAAAGTCACCAAGACATATTATAATCACACTTGCCAAAACTAAAGGTAAAGAAAGAATTTTAAGAGCAGCTAGGGATAAATGAAAAGTCATCTACCACGGACAGTCAATAAGACTAAGCTCAGACTACACAGCAGAAATCATGCAGGCAAGAAGGCAATCGGATGACATATATAAAGCCTTGAAGGAAAAAAATTGCCAGCCAAGAATTATATATCCAGCAAAACTATCCCTCAAATTGGATGGTGAAATTAGGGCATTTCCAGATTAAACAGAAGTTTAGGGAATTTGCAAAAACCAAACCAAAATTACAAGAAACACTAAAGGGAGTCCTCCAGTTAGAAAATCAGTAACATAACAACCCAAGACTAGAACACAGGACAGAGCAACTAGGTATCAACCCAGATAGGGAAGTCAAAAAATAAATCAAAGCTAAAACACTGAAAATAAGGAAACAGAGATGTCAATATGTAAAAGATGACAACGTTAAAAGAGAAAAGAGGGACTAAAAAATGTAGTCATAGATTTTTCATATGGAGAGTAAGTCAAGGCAATACAAAGAAATAAAAGACTGGTTTAAACTTAGAAAAATAGGGGTAAATATTAAGGTAATCAGAAAGGAAACTAACAATCTACATGTCAAAATCAAAAAGAAGAAAAACATAAAGACTCAGCAAATACAAAATCAAAAAAGATGAAAAGAAAATACATAAACAAAAATGACTCAGCTCAGAAAATTAAGTTGGACGAAGAAACTGTCAACAACACACAAAAAAGGACACCAAAATGACAGCACTAAACTCATACCTATCAATAATTACGCTGAATGTAAATGGACTAAATGCACCAATAAAGAGACAAAGAGTGGCAGATTGGATAAAAAAAACATGATCTGTCTATATGCTGCCTACAAGAGACACACCTTTGACTTAAAAACACAAACTAAAACTCAAAGGATGGAAAAAAATATATCAAGCAAACAACACTCAAAAAAGAACAGGAGTGGCAATATAAATGTCTGACAAAGTAGACTTTAAAGTAAAACCCACCACAAAGGATAAGGAAGGACACTATATAATGATTAAAAGAGTCAATATACCAGGAGGACATAACCATAATAAATATTGATGCCCCCAATGACAGGGCTCCAAAATACATAAACTCTAACAGCATTGAAAAGAGAGATAGACAGCCCCACAATAGTAGTAGGAGACCTAAACACATCACTGTCAGTGAAGGACAGAACATTCAGAAAGAAGCTCAATAAAGATACGGAAGATCTAAATGCCACAATGAACCAACTTGATCTCATGGACATATACTGAACACTCAACCCAACAGTAGCCAAGTATACTTTCTTTTTCAATGCACATGGAACATTCTCCAGAATAGACCACATATTAGGCCATAAAGCAAGCCTTAACAAAATCCAAAGCACTGAAATGTTATAAAGTGTCATTTGTGACCATAAAGCCATAAAAGTAGAAATCAATAACAGAAAAAGCAAGGGAAAAAATCAAACACATGGAAACTGAACAACACCTTGCTCAAAATCTACTGGATTGTAGAAGAAATTAAGGATGGAATAAAGAAATTCATAGAATGAAATGAGAATGAAAACACATCCTACCAGAACCTTTGGGACACAGCAAAAGCAGTGCTCAGAGGTCAGTTTATAGCAATAAATGCACACATCCAAAAAGAAGAAGGGGCCATAATCAAAACATTAACCCTACAACTCGAACAAGTAGAAAGAGAGCAGCAGAGGAAGCCCTCAGGTTCCAGAAGAAAGGAAATAATAAAAATTAGAGCAGAATTAAATGAAATAGAGAATAGTAAAACAATTGAAAGAGTTAACAAGACCAAAAGCTGGTTCTTTGAAAAGATCAAAAAATTCATAAACCACTGGCCAAACTGAGAAAAGAAAAACAGGAGAGGAAGCAGATAACATGTATAAGAAATGAGATATCACAACAAACCCAACTGAAATTAAAAGAATCATAACAGAATACCATGAAAAATTGTACTCTAACAAATTTGAAAACCTAGAGGAAATGGACAAATTTCTAGAACCTCACTACCTACCTAAACCAACACAAACAGAGGTAGAGCAACTAAATAAACCTATAAAAAAATAAGAGATTGAAAAGGTAGTTAAAAAATTCCTAACCAAAAAAAGCCCTGGCCTGGATGGTTTTACTGGAGAGAAATCTACCAAACTTTCGGAGAAGAGTTAACACCACTACTAGTAAAGGTATTTCAGAGCATAGGAAAGGGCAGAATACTCCCAAACTCATTCTATGAAGCCAGCATAACCCTGATACCAAAACCAGGTAAAGACACCACAAAAAAAGAAAATTGCAGACCAATATCCCTCATGAACATTGACGCAAAAATCAACAACAAAATTTTAGCCAATAGAATTCAGCAACATATCAAAAAAATAATTCACCATGATCAAGTGGGATTTGTACCAGGTATGCAGGGATGGTTCAACATTAGAAGAACAATCAATGTAATCCATCACATAAATAAAACAAAAGACAAGAACCACATGATCTTATTAATTGATGCAGAAAAGGCATTTGACAAATTCCAACACCCATTCGTGATAAAAACTCTCAGCAAAATAGGAATAGAAAGGAAATTCCTCTGTATAATTAAGGGCATTTATACAAAGCCAACAGCCAACATCATCCTAAATGGAGAGACTTTGAAACCATTCCCCTTGAGAAGGGAACCAGGCAAGGATGCCCTCTATCACCACTCTTTTATTGTGCTGGAGGTCCTAGCCAGAGCAATAAGGCTAGAAAAAGAAATAAAGCACATCCAAATTTTTTTTTTTATATATATTTTATTGTACTTCAGGTGAAAACTTACAGAGCAAATAGTTTCTCATGAAATAGTAGTACACATGTTGTTTTTTTTTGACATTGGTTAACAACCCCACAACGTATTAAGCCTCTAAATTCTCAACCTTTTTTTTTTGATGAAAATTACAGATGGCCAAAGATACACCGTTTCAAAATTTTCTACATTCACAGTTCAGTGACATTGACTACGCTCTTCCAACTGTGCTGTTATTCTCACTTAAGATGAAGGCTTACAGAACAAAATAGTTTTTCATTTAACAGTTACTACACATGTTGCCCTATGACAATGGTTAACAATCTCACAGCACATCAAGAATATCCTTACTACACCTGCACATCCAAATTTTTAAGGAAGAAGTCAAAGTATCTCTCTTTGCAGATGATATGATCTTATACGCAGAAAACCCCAAAGAATCTGCAAGAAAACTACTGGAACTAACAGAAGATTTCAGCAAAGTATCAGGCTACAAGATAAACATACAAAAATCGGTTGGGCTCCTCTACACCAACAAAGAGAACTTTGAAGAGGAAATCACCAAATCAATACCATTTACAATATCCCCCAAGAAGCAAAATGCTTAGGAATAAATCTAATCAGATTCGTAAAACACCTATACAACACACTACTGCAAGAAACCAAAAGAGACCTGCATTTAAGTGGAAAAACATACCTTGCTCATGGATAGGAAGACTCAACATTGTGAAAATGTCACTTCTACCCAAAGTGATTTACAGATACAATGCAATCCCAATCCAAATTCCAATGGCATTTTTTAATGAGATGGAGAAACAAATCACCAACTTCATATGGAGAGGAAAGATAAGTAAAGCATTACTCAAGAAGAACAAAGTGTGGGGCCTCACACTACATGATTTTAGAACCTACACCACCACTGTAGTCAAAACAGCCTGGTACTTGTACAAAAACAGATACATAGACCAATGGAACAGAATTGAGAATCCAGACATAAATTCATCCACCTATGAGCAGCTGATATTTGACAAAGGCCCAAAGTCTGTTAATTGTGGAAAAGACAGTCTCTTTAACAAATGGTGCTGGCATAACTGGGTATCCATTTGCAGAAAAACTGAAACAAGACCCAGACTTCACACCATGTACAAAAACTAACTCAAATGGATCAAAGACATAAATAGGAAATTGAAAATGATAAAGATCATGGAAGAAAAAATAGGGACAATGCTAGGAGCCCTAATACATGGCATAAACAGAATACAGATCATAAATAACAATGCAGAACCACCAGAAGAGAGACTAGACAACTGGAAGCTCTTAAAAATCAACCACTTCTTCTCATCAAAAGACTTCACCAAAAGAATCAAAACACAGCCTACAGACTGGGAAAAAATTTTTGGCTATGATAAATCCAATCAACGTCTTATCTCTAAAATCTACAAGACACTGCAAAACCTCAACAACAAAAAGACAAATAATCCAATTAAAATATGGGCAAAGGATATGAACAGGCACTTTGCCAAAGAAGACATTCAGGCAGCTGACTCGTGAGGAAATGCTCACAATCATTAGCCATTAGAGAAATGAAAATCAAAACTACAATGAGGTACCATCTCACCCAACAAGGCTAACATTAATCCAAAAAACACAAAATAATAAATGTTGGAGAGGTTGTGGAGAGACTGTTGGTGGGAATGTAGAATGGTACAACCACTTTGGAAATCGATTTGGCGCTTCCTTAAAAAGCTAGAAATAGAAGTACCGTATGATCCAGCAATCTCGCTCCTTGGAATAGATCCTAGAAAAATAAGAGCTGTCCCACAAATAGGTATATGCACACCCATGTTCATTGCAGCACTGTTCATGATAGCAAAAAATGGAAACAACCTAAGTACCCATCAACAGATGAATGGATAAACAAATTATGGTATATTCACACAGTGGAATACTACTCAGCAATAAAGAACAGCAATGAATTCGTGAAACATCTTAGAACATAGAGGAATATGGAAAGCATTATGCTGATTGAATTTATTCAGTTGCAAAAGGACAAATGTTATATAAGACCACTATTATAAGAACTCAAGAAAAGGTTTAAACACAGAAGAAAACATTCTTTGATGGTTATGAGAGTGGGGAGGGAGGGAGAGTGGTATTCACTAACTAGATAGTAGACAAGGATTATCTTAGGTGAAGGGAAGGACAACACAGACTACAGGGAAATCAGCACAACTGGACTAAACCAAAGCTAAGAAGTTTCCTGAATACAACCAAACACTTTGAGGGACAGAGTAGCAGTGGCAGGGTTCTAGGGACCATGCTTTCAGGGGACATCTAGGTCAACTGGCATAACAAAGTTTATTAAGAAAATGTTCTGCATCCCAGTTTGGTGAGTGGTTTCTGGGGTCTTAAAAAGTAGCAAGCAGCCATCTAAGATGCTTCAATTGGTCCCAGCTTACCTGGAGCAAAGGAGAATGAAGAACATCAGAGACACAAGGAAAATATTAGCCCAAGAGACAGAAAGGGCCTCATAAACCAGAGACTTCATCAGCCTGAGACCAGAAGAACTAGATGGTGCCCAGCTACCACCAATGACCGTCCTGACAGGGAACACAGCAGAGAGTCCCTGATGGAGCAGGAGAAAAGTGGGGTGCAGAACTCAAATTCTAGTTAAAAGACCAGACTTAATGGTCTGACTGAGACTGGAGGGACTCTGGAAGAAATGGCTCCTGGACTCTCTGTTAACCCAAAACTAAAACCATTCCTGAAGCCAACTCTTCAGACAAAGATTAGACTGGACTATGGGACATAAAATGATACTCGTTAAGAGTGTGCTTCTTAGCTCAGGTAGGTACGTGAGACTGAATGGGCAGCTCGTGTCCAGAGGTGAGATGAGAAGCCAGAGAGGGTCAGCAGCTGGTTGAATGGATTCTGGAAATCCAGGATGGAAAGGAAGAGTGTGCTGTCACATTATAGGAGAGCAGCTAGGGTCACATAACAATGTGTGTATAAATTTTTGTATGGGAGACTAACTTGAATTGTAAACTTTCACTTAAAGCACAATTAAAAAAAAAAAACAAAAACAAACCTTAAACCAAAAATACCCCCTGAAGTCATCTTAAAACTGAACAATAGTTTAGCTTAACTAGTAAAAAATATTTGCCTTGAGCATTATGCTCTTTTAAGATCGATCTCTATGGGATCAAATTGACCACAGCAACTTGAAAAATTAGATAGGAATCTTAGGGGGCAGTGAATTTATGCTAATGAGCAAGGAGCAACTGAAAAAAAAAGGGTGAGAATGATCGCACAACTGAAGAATGTAATCAGAGGCACTGAATCGTACCTGTAGGAAGTGTTGAATTGGTATATGTTTTACTGGGTATGTTCTCAACAACAAGAACAAAATAAATAAAATTTAGAAGAAAAAAAAGAAAAAGAAAATCCTATGGAGCATAGTTATTCTCTGACACACACAGGGTTGCCGTAAGTTGGAACTGACTCGCTGGTGGCAGGTTTTTAAGCAAGGCAGCTGGTGCAAGATGCAGATCCTCTGTCTCCTAGACTCAACCAGTATTTCCAGGGGAGAAATTGGGGCAAAAGAGTGTCCTTTCTGGATTTAAAATCCCTTGCTGTAACTTGAGGTCTTTATTTTCAATTCTACCCCATCTCATCCCATGCCCTTGCAAAGTTGAGCTGGCCCTGGTCTCTGCCCTGTCTTGAAAGAAGTTCAGGAGTGTCCTGTTTGGTCTTTGGGATTACTCTCAGGAGCTAAACTTTCTGGGGCCAAGGTGGACAGTGTTAATCAGCCCAGACCATTGTCCTCGGCTTCCAAGATCAGTGGGAGGCCAGGAAACTATGTGAGTCTTTGGGACGCTTTGAGAGGTGGCTCCCCTCCACATGACTCACTTTGTAGGAGAGGGACCTGCTTACATCTCAAAGGGAACCTGCTAACCCCTCCCAAAAACCAATGATCATTTTTATGTCACTGGGTGGGAAGCTGTGGCTCAGATGTTAGCAGGGGCCCCGCGGTTCAGATGCTGGGTTCGTGCCACTGCTGCTTTGCTGCCTCTGGGCCGCATACTACTCCTACTGTACTACCCAGGGCCCATATGTTGTTTGTTACCAGGCAAACCATGCTACCTGCATGGGGTCTCCCAGACCTCTACAGGCAGACCCCGGCGTGGGGACTCCCAGGCCTCTACAGGCAGACCCCACGTGGGGACTCCCAGTACAGGCAGACCCCACGTGGGGACTCCCAGGCCTCTACAGGCAGACCCCCACGTGGGGACTCCCAGAACTCTACAGGCAGACCCCCGCGTGGGGTCTCTCAAGCCTCCACGCGCCTCACCCTACTGTTCCGTCCGTTCTGCCAAGTGGCCTCTCTGGGCCTCGCATTGCCTGCTCCGCTGCTGGGCCTCTCTGGGCCTGTCTCAGGCTTTGGTGTTACCGGCTCAGTGTTATAGCCCTTTACCCTGAGTCTTCTACAGCTTTTTTACCTGGGTCTAGGAGGTTCTCAGCACAGGACCCCATGTCCAAAGGATGCACTCCTCTTCAGGCTCTTGTTGATTAGGAGGTCCCCCGAACCTTGGTGGGATTGGCTGTATGTGGGAAAACTTGTTGTCAATTTCAAGGTGAGGCTTTCCTAGGAGGATCACAGTCCGACCAATCCTGTTAGGCAGATGGCAGCCCCACCAACTACCTTAGGCAGACTGCAGTTTGACCAATCGCTCGGCAGATTGCAGCCCCGCCAACCACCTTAGGCAGACTGCAGTTTGACCAATTGCTTGGCAGATTGCAAACCCAGGGCCAGAAAGGCCACATAAGGGAATCCATCGTACCCCGCACTGCCATCACTTAGAAGTAAAGAAAAACAAGACAGTATCCAGTGCACAGGATGACACTTACTTAGCGTTCAAAAAGAAAAAATGAGTGCAGCTCTGAACTTTTTTTCATTGTGAGCATGACAGGCATCTTGAAATGGTTTAAAAGCTGAGAGGTGTGGCACATAGGTCATTTGGACAGTGGTTAGCACATTATGATCTATCAGGTCAAGTCCCATTGCTAGTTTCCTCTCCTGAGCAGAATTTGGAATGGAAATTTTCCACCAACTCTGATCCCAAATGCAGAAGTTTCTAAAGAAGGAAAAAATAGGTCAGTTCTTGCTTAAGCTGTTTCAAGTAAGAAATTAAGGTATCTTTTTCCTTCTCCTTCTTTTTCTTTTTTCTTTTAAAGTGTACACTGCCTATATAATTCCAAAAAAGGATGCCAAAGAAGGGTGGAATTATCTTTGCCTTAGGAAAACATAGACTGCAGTGGTGGTCCCAAGCGTTTCCTCTCAGCTGTCTCCTCTTCTGCGTCCTTGAGCTCAGGCCTTCTGTCTCTGCCTGCTCAGCGCTTTTAGGGTGGCTGTTTTGCCAGGGAGGGTCTCTTTCTTTTCTGACCCACAGGTATGTGTGACTAAAACTTGTGGGGCAGGATGGGCCAGGGGACCTGGATGCTTGGACTAGATAGTGCTGAGTTTCTATTTTATATTTGGATTAAAACAAACAAAAACAAAAAAACCCCACATTGTCTCAGGTATCTAGTGATATAACAGAAATACCACAAGTAGATGCCTTTAACAAAGAGAAATTTGTTCTCTCACAGTCTAGGAGGCTAGAAGTCTGAATTCAGGGTCCCAGCTCCAGGGGAAGGCTTTGTCTCTCTGTTGCCTCTGGGGGAAGGTCCTTGTCATCACTCTTCCCCTGGTCTAGGGGCTTCTCAGTGCAGGGACCCCAGGTCCAAAATACACACCCTACTGCTCTTCTTCCTTGGTGGTAATGAGATCCCCCTGTCTCTCTGCTCGCTTCTCCCTTTTATATCTCAGAAGAGATTGACTCAAAATACAACCTAATCTTGTGGATTGAGTCCTGCCTCATTAACATTACAGAGGTAGGATTTACAACACAAAGGAAAATCACATCAGATGACAAAATGGTGGACAATCACAATACTGGGAATCATGGCCTAGCCAAGTTGACACACATTTTTGGGGGACATAATTCAATCCATAACACACATATAACAATAAACTAAACTGGAATTTATATTGATATAATTGATTTAATATGCTTTGGATAGTTCCATCATAGTTCTGAGAGTTACAAAAGATTCCTCCTATCCCTTAACTCTGGGAAGTTTCTACCACAGGTTAGACTCTCCTTCAACTCCAGGAAGCTGTCTTTGGGGTTTCTTTGCTCCAGACCCTTTGACTATGTTCCCACTGATTTCCAGCCCCAAGTGCATCCCAGCCCTGGAACCCCTTCCAGCTTGCGCCAGAGTCCTGGGCCTCACACTTTCCTGAGAGCAGGCCTGGGGCAGAGAAGAGAAGACTTGGGGTGTGGGGCACAGCTACCATCTTCAAATCACTAACATCCCGAAACGTGTAATGGCCTCAAGGCCAGGACACAGACCACTTGGGGAAAGTCACAGGGCACTGACTTTGGTTGGGTCTGATGAACTTTCTAGCTGTCCAGTTGTCCTGAGTTAGGGCAGAGCACCCATTGCTGGGGTGTGCAGACAGAGGCCAGCCAGCCCTTCAGTTGAGACTGTGATGGCATAGACTGTCCAGTGTGATGAGGACTCTGTCACATCAGATGACTTTTATTCCTCTTCCCACCATGAGCTCTTCTTTCTCTGCTTACCTGAGAAAGAAACACAATGGTTTTAACATTTGCCAGAGAATAATCTTCAGTTGCTTCCTTCCTGAAGTGAAGACCAAAGTAATATTTATGCTTAATTATTAAAGTTTATCACATTCAAAGTACTTCTGTTTAGTAATTAAGTTCTGTTATGGGTTGAATTGTGTCCCCCAAAAGATATGTTGAAGTCCTAATCCCTGTACCTGTGCACATGACCTTGTTTAGAAATAGGGTCCTTGAAGATGTTATCAGTTGACATGAGGTCACTTAAGAGTAGAGTGGTTCCTAATCCCATCTGAGTGATGTCTTTATAAAACAGAGAAGAGGCACAAACAGAGGGAAGACAGCCACGTGATGATGGAGGCAGGGACTGGGAGTGATTTATCATTGAGCTAAGGGATGCCAAGGACCGCTGGCCGTCACCAGAAGCCGGGAGAGCAGCATGTAACCAAATCTCCCTCAGAGCCATCAGAAGGAATCAATATGGTGGGCACCCTGATCATGGACTTCAGAGACTACATTTCTGTTCTTATGAGCCACTCAGTTTGTGGTACAGCAGCAGTAGGAAATGAATATAACATCGTCTTTCTGGGTTCAGATGCCTGAGTCACTTGCTTTCAGGTTTCATTTAAACAATGATGCTGCCTTTTGACTTTATGATTCCCAGTCCCTTCTCCCAAACTCCAGGAATGCTCATGCCAACAGGTGCCCCTGCCCAGGGCCAGGGAAGCCCAGAAACACCTCCCTAAGGGGATTGACATGGCTTGTGCATGCCAGTAGTGTATACTTCCTCCTGCAATTTTCACAAATACCTTGAGGCCTGGTACTATCATCCCCGTTTTACAGAAGAAAAATATGAGACTTTGGGAAGTGGTGTTCTGTAAATCCCACCTAGTTATGTGATAAGCTGGGATTCAAACATAGGTATGCCTGGTTCTTATTACACCACTTGTCTTCTCCTGTTGAAGGGTGGGGAGCTAGATTCTGGGGTTGGCAAGTGGGCACTGGGCACTAAAGGGTATATGTGACTGCTGTGGGTTTGATCCGGTCTCCTCTGTGTGTGTGTGTCCTGGGGACAGGTTGATGGGGTAACAGCTCCTTAGAGGAAGGTCTTCATGCAGATTCCCAGGGAGTGAGAGAGCAAACTCTGACACACAGCACACTGAGAGTCTCTGCCTGTGCCACAGGTGGGGGCATCTTGCCGGTGAAAGCAAGCCACACAGCCATGTCCAAAGTCAAGGAGCAGGGACATGCCCATGCCCACCTGCCAAGGGTGAGGATGGAGAATTCAATTAAAAGGAGTGAGGACTTGGGACCAGTAATTGGGTCACCACAGCCAGCCTAGTTTGCACGGTAAGGAATTCCCCTAACACAGGAAGGGGATTGAGGTACCAGCAGCTGTCTCAGTCAGGGCTCCACCAGAGAAACAGAACCAGTGGGAGGTATAAAGAGATTTATTGCATGGCATTGGTTTATGCAGTGTTGGGGGTCAGCTAGGCAAGTCTGAAATCTATAAGGCAGGCTGTCAGGAAGGGCAGGCTAGAATGTGCCACCCGGGGTGGGCTGAAGCTGCATTCACAGGTGGGACTTCCTCTCCAGCAGGGTAACAACTCTTCGCTGAAGGCCTTTTGCCTGATGGAGTCATGCCCACCCAGATTACCTAGGACAGTCTCCCTTACTTAAAGTCCACTGATCATGGACTTCAATCACACCAACAAAATACCTTCATAGCAGCACCTAGATGAGTGTTTGAATAAATGGAGACCATAGTCCCTCTCCCCCTAAAGCTGACAATCAGAAGAGCATCCCAGCAGCCAGAACTGGCACCAGCCCCTCCACTGGTGTGCCTCTGGTCATGGGGGGTTCAGCCCTGTGCTCAAGGTCAGGGGCCTCTGACACTGTGGCACTCTCAGTGGGGCTGAGCTAGTGCCTGCCTCTTGCCTTACCACATTTTATGCAGCCACGCTTCAGGTTGGCTCAAAAGCACTGAGAAAAAGCAGTTCCTCTACATTTCTACAACTTCTCTGACCTCACAAGGCTACTACCCCTGCCACCCTCTGTAGTGGGGAATAATAAACTCTAATCCATTTTGTTTAGCTTCATCCCATTCAGTGGTTTAGTCTTTTTAGTAAACTCGGTCCCTTTGGGGGACTTTAGGATCCCCCGGCTTCTCTCCAACAGGCACCTGAGTGTTGGGGGCTTTCTTCCACTTGTGGGGAGGGGTCAGAGCTGGGCAGCTGCACTGTGCAGATGCTGCCCTGTGAGGCTATGTGGTTGAGGGGTTGGAGGGGCTGAGAACCTATCCTGCTCTCCTTCCAAACCTTGTACCTGCACGAGGTTGTGTCCACCTGAGGGGTGCCTGCTTCCAGGGCAGGGGTTACCTGACCTGACGCCGTCCTTGGGCCTGCACCAGCTGGTGACCATGGGTGTGGTCAGTTGGCCTCACCTTTGAGGTTACATTGGACTTTCTGTTTTAACTAATAATTTATTGAACATTTACTGTGTGCTGGGCTGTGTGTAACTCCTGGCACAACTCTCTGGAACAGGTAATAATAACAGCATTTACCTAGACAGTGCTTGCAGTGTGCTAGGCACTCTTCATTCTTACAGCATCACTGTGAGCTTGCTGCAGCCATTAGGCCTAGTTGGTAGATGAGGAGACTGAGGCACAGAGAAGTTAAGCCTCTTGCCTGTGGTTACACTGTAAGTGGTGGAGGTGGGGTTCAAACCCAGGTGGTCTGGCTCTAGAGTCCCTGCCCTTACCCATGATGCCAATGTGTCTTACTGCTGCCTCTCAAGTGAGGAAGGAGATGCTCTGAAGGTTAAGTAACTGCCCAGGAGCACACCATGCTCGGGTGAGTAAGCTCCTTCCCAGTCTGAGAGGCCCCTTGTGGGAGGAAAGATGGCTGTTTGTTTGGGAGACAGAGGCCATACTTTATCCCTGCCCCTCCTGAGGCTAGTGACCCTCTCTCACAGAATTTCTGAAGGATGTCATCTGCATTCTCATGCAGTCTGTGAAGTCCTCATGCAATAGATGGGAGCAAAACAGGAATTGTCAGTGTTTGGGACTACTGAACAACCCAGGCAGGGTTACTAGGAGGTAGGCTCCTTCTATAAGGCATTTAAATAATTAACTTGAGATTAATTAATATTAATCTTTTGTGTGCTAGGCACTGTGCTTAAGCCCAGAGCAAACAGTGGTGATCAAACTAACAACGTCCCTGCCCTCATGGAACTTACCTTTACTTGTAAATAACAAAAAATTCAAAGGGGTATAATCAAAGGGAGAATTTATTGGTGCATATGACTGAAAAACCCAAAGGAAGGTCCAGCTTCAGGCTTTGCTTGATCCAGGGAGCTTAATATTTTCAACAGCTGGCTTCTCTCCACCTTTCAGCTCTGTTCCTCTCCATGCTATTCCCATTCTTCAGCAGTGCATCAGCCTGTGGTTGCATGCCTGCATTCTCCAGGCTCAAACCCAGCAGGAGACAGGGCATGCCCCCGGTTCACATCGTGGAGTAAATGTTTTGGAGAGTAAATATTTTGACAGTGAACATGGAGTTGTTGGTGGTGTTTGGGAGCCTACACACAGAATCTCCAGTATGAGTCCCAGTATTGGCTGTTGGGTCTGGTTTGATCATGTCTGCACCTCTGAACCAATCACCATACCAGGGGCATGAGCTGTCTGATTAGCTTGAGCTAAGTCACACGACCACCCTGGAGTCAGGGTAGTGTCCATCCCATTGGAATTGCATAGACTGAGAGGGTGTGGCTTCCAAAAGAAGGCCATGGTTCCCTTGCCAGAAGAAGGGCAAATGGCCCTGGGCAGGCAAATCCAACCTGAGATGTTCACCACAGGGAGGGGGCAACCTGGACTCTGCCCTAATGAAGCTGCCAGTCCAGTCAGCAAGAATGATACTCGTCAAACAATGGTACCCAAAAACTTATGATCTGGGTGAGGTGAGAGCTGTGTGTCCTGTGTAATCAAGTTCAGAAGTCATTTTACTGGGAGGCGCGACCCTTTATCATCAGGAGTGGCATTCAAGATCAGAACCTGGCGTGTCCGCCTGGAGCTGGCAGGCCGGGCATGGGTGTTGCCTCTTTTGCTTCCTTATATCTGGTGCCAAAAGGCCTGTGTATGAAACCCCTGTCTCAGCAGTTAGTGGGGTTACATTTCATTTGAAGTAATAAAAAATGAAGCCATTTGAACTCATCAATCACAATCTCCGCGGCTTTAGGATGCTTTGAGAAACTGTTGAGAATGAAGAGCTTAATAATTCCGGCCTCCTTAATGATATTGTCTGGAGAAAGTATGGCAATAAGAAAGTCACAAAATGAATGAGAAATAGCTAAGCCTTAATGGAGGCATTATCAGCCAGCGAGGCATAGCTGCGGCGAAAACTCTGAGAAATAAACGCAGAGGCATTAAAAGTACAAAGTGGAGTCTGCCCGGCTGCGCTTCCTTTTCTTCCGGGAGAAGCTCTAATGGAGAAATAAAAAGAGCGCATTTGGTGACTCAAGTTCAATCCTGAACTAATGATCCCAGGTTGCCTGGGGATGGAGGAGGAGAGGGGCTGAACCCAAGTGGCTGGGAGAATGCGCTACCCCGAACTTGATGGCCTGTACAGCCAGCGTCTCCTGCAAGTGTGCTCAAAGCGCCTGGCTTTTCCCGGGCTGCCACTGATCACGCGGTGGAGTAGATGTTTTGACATGAGCGTGGAGTTTTGGCAGCATTTGGGAGCCTCCACAGGGAATTCAGAGAGACAGTGGGGAGGCGGCGGCAAGAACACGCGGGGCTTGTGTTCAGGCGCAGTCACCAAGAAGCCTCACAGTGCCCCGCTGCAAAGGCCTATGTGCAGTGTTAATGTGGGTATGGACAGCGAATGCAAGCTGGCTTCTTTGCTAGGCCTGGGTGCCCACCCAGTGCAGCATGGACCCAGGGTGAAGGGGGCAGCTGCTCTGAAAGACTTCTCTCCCTCGACCTGTCCCTGCTTCCTGTGGAGGCCCCTGGGGGTGCTGCAGTTAGTCAGGATGTGTCGGCCACCTGGCCCCAGAGGAACCCTGGGCACCTGGAGCTGCTCTGGTGCCCCCCACTCAGTTCCCACGAGGGGCCCCATCTGTATGCTCGCCTTATACCTGGATTCCTGATCACAGCCCTGTTTGTTTCTGCTCCTGGTCTCGCCTGAATGGCCTGGGCCAAGGCTAGGCTGGGTTTGTGCCCGGCCTGACAGCAGCTGCAGCCGTGGTGGGCGTAGCTGGACTTCAGTATGGCAACAACTTGGGTGATGCTAACCACTGAGGAGACATTTCCTGGCGCAAGATCAGGCCATGAGCGGCCGAGACACGATGGCGAGCTTAGACTTGTCTGGCCTCGATGCCTGCTTTCAGCAGCCCCTGCAGTCTGTGTACAACTTCATGCTCGTAGCCACTCCCCACCCTCCACTTCAGGCCCCTTTGGGAGTAGCCCCCCATGAACCAGACCTTCTGGGCCTTGCTTCTTGAACCCTGCTCAGCGCTACAATGGGTCAACGCCGAAGGCCTAGCCTGGCCCATCAGAACAGAGTCCACTGAGAGGTCTCAGCAGGCTGCATGGCTGAACCCCAATGGCTCATACTGTGACCCCAGCAAGCCTTGCAGACAAGCACTGGGTATACTGACCATACCTCGCACAAACGTTCATTCAGGCCTTCTGCTGTAAGGTGCTGGTTATGGGATGTGGGTATGGGTTGTACCTGGGAGAACAGGCTGCAGGCAGTCTAATGGAGATGCGGACCTGTGCATATATGGCTGACATTCAGGAGAAGCCGTGCGTCTGTCCAAGCTGTGCCATCTTGGACACGTCACTGAATCTGTCTTAGCCTAGTTTTCCACTCTCTGTGAAATGGGGAGAATAAACGTACCTACCTCAAATGATTACTACGAGGATTAAATGATCTAGGGCTTGTAAAGCTCTTAGCCCAGTGGTTGGCATAATGTGAGCATCCATTAGTGCTAGTTATGGAATTATAATGTAATTAATTAGTGACTTATTAAACAAACATTTGCTAAGGGCTTCCTAGTTTCTAGACACTGTTTTCTCAGTTTCCTGATGGGGATAGAGTGGGACAAAACAGACAGGATCCTTGCTGTCAGAGATCTTATGTTTGCACGATTATGATGATAATTTTTATACCAACTATTGTGGAAGCCACTTTTCTTGCATAAATTATACCATACACTGCAGTATTATTGTTCTACAACTTTTTTCCCCTCCAGTTATCAACATGCCTTAGAGATCTTTCCAGTCTATATGTATATCACTGGTTCTGAACAGGGGCAATTGTGCCCCCAGGAAACACCTGGGCATGTTTGGAGACACTTACAATTGTCACAGTTGGGAGGTGCTATTGGCATCTGGTGGACAGAGGCCAGAGATGCTGCTAAATGTCCTACAATGCACAGGGCAACCCCGGAGGACCGAGATCATTCCGCCCAAAATTTCAGTCGTGCTGAGGTTGAGAAACCCTGGTCTGTGTTTGTATCGGTTAGCTCCCTCACACTCTTGTTGCTAGAAGGATGTGCGGTAAGTAGAACTTCGTATTCCTTTGTTTTTATAAGCAATCCCATCTTACTCTGGAGTTCTTTCCTATTAATGACTAAAAAAAAAAAAAAAAAACTTTAAAATTACCAGTTAATGTCCTCTGGTTTAAGAGTCTCCTTCAGTTTAGCTCAGTTACTTTCTAGTAAATACTCAACCATTTCCGAGGCCTCTCCCTTCTTGATGGTCTCTCCGCTATCGTTCCCCTTTCCTAAATGATGTCTGGGTGCAGGGGAAGCTCATGCCCCATGAGGGAGCAGGGAAGGGCCCAGACCTGCAGCTCCTCTCTGGGCCTTGCTCTCTGTTCTTACTGCATCTGCTGCCGAAGGTCACTGGTCTGATCTCCGCAGAGCCAGGATTGGAGGTCGCCTTTTCCAAATGCTCATCCCTCTGTGCTTGACTCTCTCTGAGGCCTCTGAGTTTCAGCAGCTCCCATTAACTAGCCATTGATTGAGGCCGTCCACCACAAAGCCTGGGCTGTGGGGTTACCTTTTCTCTTTTCTTGATTGCTCCTTAGGAAGATGGATCACAGTCTTAATTATGTCTACCTTTTACATAACCGTCAGTGCTGAGTGTTAAGTTCATCTGCCACCCTCAGTCATTGTTGTAAGAAACAAAGCTCTTGTGTTATTTGTTTATTTACTCACAGTCGTGGTTCCCTAGTGCTGCTGTAACAGAAATACCACAAGTGGGTGGCTTTAAAAGACAGACATTTGTTTTCTCAAAGTTCAGGAGACTAGAAGTATGAATTCAGGGCACAGGCTCCAGGGGAGGCTCTCTGTGTCGGCTCTGGGGGAGATCCTGTGTCAGCTTCTGTAGCCCCGGTGTTGCTCGATTCCTTGAAGATCTTCCTGTGTTATCCACCTTTATCATTTGTGCCCACTTGTTTCTCTGTGTATGCTTCTTCTTATTACTCAGGAGCGATCAGCTTTAGGATACACCCTGCAGTGATGTGACCTCATTAACGTAACAAAGAAAACTTATTTCCAAATAGGATTATATCCAACACATGAGGTATGAGGGTCAGGACTCCAACACATGTTTTGGGGGACATGATTCAATCCATAACACTCTCCTTTCCATTCCTTCCCAATAGCAGCCATTCTGAGAAGTTTAACGTAGATGGTAGATTGTAATGTAGATGGTTTAACGTAAGGGTTCTTGTATGTACACTGTATACATAGCACCTGTAGAGAAGTTATTCTGCTCCTTGTTTTCTTTTTTGTATATGATTTGACCTGGATGATTTTTGTGGCTGATTTTTATGTGAAATTGTTGTTGTTGATAGGTGCCATTGAGTCAGTTCCAACTCATAGCAGCCTTATGTACAACAGAACGAAACACTGCCCAGTCCTGTGCCATGCTCACAATCCTTGTTACACTTGAGCCCATTGTTGCAGCCGCTGTGTCAACCCATCTCATTGAAGGTCTTCCTTTTTTTTGCTGACCCTCTACTTTACCAAGCACGTGAAATTAGTTTTCCTAGAATTTACAAATGTGATGGTGATCAAGAAAGCTTTTCTAACTCCACAGAGCTTTCTCTTCTGAGGTTTTTGTGTAGAGTTCACAGATATGACAGCTTTTTTGGGGGGATTACCAGGCTGTGTTCTCCTCCTCAGTGTGGATCTGGATTTTCTTTTTCTTTAAAATGATAGAGATTTTCTTGGTAGCTCTCCTCACTTCCTTCTGAGCCCTCACCAGAAATGCCTTTAACACCCATAGTTTTACCAACAGCCTCTTGAAGACAACCTGGGCTTTTACTATTAAACCAAAATGAAACCAGTTGCCATTGAGTCAATTCCAACTCATAGTGACCCTATAGGACAGAGTAGAACTGCCCCATAAGGTATCCGAGGAGCTGCTGGTGGATATGAACTGCCAACCTTTTGGTTAGCAGCCAAGCTCTTAACCACTGTGCCACCAGGGCTCCAGGCTTTTACTATTAGTCCCCTTAAAACTCTTCCAGCCTGTATCCATTACCCAATTCCAAAACTACTTTTACATTTTAAGTATCCGTTAGAGCAGCACCCCCAGTTCTTTGTACCAAATTCCGTCTTAGTTATCTAGTGCTGCTACAACAGAAATACCACAAGTGGGTAGGTTTAACAAACAGGAATTTATTTTCTCACAGTTTGGATCCTAGAAGTCTGTGATTAGGGTGCCGGCTCTTGGGGAGGACTTTCTCTCTGTGTTGGCTCTGGAGGAAGGTGCTTGTCTCTTTGAGTTTCTGCTCCTGGGCAATCTTCATGTGATCTGGTATTTCTTTTCCCCCATCTCTACTTCTCTCATTTGCTTGTTTAATCTCTTTTATATCTCAAAAGAGATTGACTCAAGATATACTGTGTACTAATCCTGTCTCATTAACATAACAAAGACAGCCCATTCCCAAATGGGATTATAACCATAGGCATAGAGATTCAGATTTACAACATGTATTTTTGGGGGACACAATTCAATCCATAACATTATAGCACTCTCAGTGTTTGTCTTTTAGTGGTTAATGTAAATAATTTAGCATGCATAATTAATAAATTCTAAAGTTAATATATATTTTTACCTTCTTCTAAACAAACAGAATTTTTTTTTACTCAAAACATCTTATCCCAACTACTATAATGCTGTCCAGTACTATAGTTGTATCCTTTTTAAAATCTCAAATTATTCATTATTATTATCATTTTGTAAGTCGATATATGTTTAAATTGACCTACTGTATCTTTGCTCATCATCCATTCTAGCATCTCAGATTCTCTATCCAGGATCATTTTTCTTCTTCCTGAAATACATCCTTTAGAGTTCCCTTTAGTAGTCACCCTTCTCAAACTTTTTCTGAAAATGTGTTTATTTTGCCCTTGTACTTGAAAGATAGTTTCACTGAACACAGTTATTCTTCTCTCAGCACACTGAAAATATTATTCCATTGCTGTCTTACTTCTGTTGTTGCAACAGAGAGGTCGGCCATCAGTCTGTTTATCCTTTGTTGGTAATCTGCCTTTTCTCTCTGATTGACAAAATGAGACATTTAGTAGCTTTGCACAGTTTTACAGTTACATGTCTTTGCTTAGTTATCAACCATTTATTCTTTAAATATTGCCTCCTCCTCATTCTCTTCTTCTTTCATCTGTCCTCTCCTCTTCTTTGAGGCTCAGCTTATACATATGTTAGACCCTTTCACTCCATCCTCTATGTTTCTTAAATTCTTGAGATTTAGATTAAGTTTTTCTTACGTTACATTAAGTGTAATATTTATGTAAGTGTCATTCTTAGTCTTCATTCTGACTCTTCACTCATTTTATCCCTTATTCTACCCTTACATCTCATTACTACTCCTCACTGCTTACACATAATCTACTTAGCCTTCAAGGTCCACTTCACAGTCCCCTTCACTGCTTCCACAAAGCCTGCCCTGATTTCTACAGGTCTCATTAATCTCCTCCTTCTTGTGTCTTTCACAGCACTTACTGTCCTCTGTGAGGACAGTATGAGATAACATGGTGTACATCAAAGAGTCCAAGGACCTGAGTTCAAATTCTGGCTCCACCACTTAATAGCTCTGTGACCTTAGGTAAGTCACTTCTCTTCCTGTCTCTCAGTGCCCTCAGTTATGAACTGGTGATGATAGGGTTGTTAGGAAGGCTGAATTAGATTCACAGAGTCCCCAGCTTAGTGCCCAGTGCTGGCTCGGACAAAAACTTTTCGTATGACTTTGAGTGTGTCCTCTCTGCCTTAGAATGGAGGCCATTTCTGGCAGACTAGTGGTCTGGGAGTTGGTTCCCAATGGAACACCTGTGGAAATGTGACTATGAAGCCTTCACTGAGTAGAAATCCATGGCCTGTATGCCTCCAATTAGTACCCCTTCAATCCATTTTCTGACCTTGAACATTTCCATATATTTCTTCTTCTTAGGAAGAATCAGTAGCCCCTACTGACCTCAGAATTAAGTCCAGTATACCTTTAATGGCATGGAAATTCATTTGGGGCCTGACCCCTACCTACCTCTGTGCGTCTTGCCACTGCTTGCTTTCCACCTTAGCCCTCCCTCCAACCACAAAGAACTCTCTGCTAACTCCTTGTGAAAGCTTCCCTCCTTGCCTTGCACCTCTGTTTTAATATTCCTGGTCTCAGCCTAGCTGTCACTTGCATCCCTGGGCCCCAGAGTGCCTCTCCTAGGTGTTACCACACCACCTGTGGTAACACATACACCATACAGCTTTTATTACTCCTGGTTATAGACTCGAGCCCTGGTGGTGCGGTGATTAACGTCTTCATTACCAATTTGGGTGCCCTTTATTTCTTTTTCTTGCCTTATTGCTCTAGCTAGAACTTCCAGCACAATGTTAAATAGGAGTGGCAATAAAGGGCATCCTTGTCTTGTTCCTGTTTTCAAGGGGAATGTTTTCAACCTCTCTCCATTAAGAATGATGTTGGCCGTTGGTTTTGCATAGATGCCCTTTAATATGTTGAGAAATTTCCCTTCTATACCTATTTTATTGAGAGTTTTCATCAGGAATGGCTGTTGGACTTTGTCAAATGCCTTTTCTGCATCAGTTGAGATGATCATGTGATTCTTTTCTTTCCTTTTATTTATGTGGTGGATTACACTGATTGATTTTCTAATGTTGAACCATCCTTGCATACCTGGTATGAATCCTCCTTGGTTGTGGTGTATTATTTTTTTGATATGATGCTGAATTCTATTGGCTAGAATTTTGTTCAGAATTTTTGCATCTATATTCATGAGAGATATTGGTCTGTCATTTTCTTTTTTGTGACGTCTTTTCCTGGTTTTGGTATCAGCGTTATGCCAGCTTCATAGAATGAATTTGGATCTGTTGCTTCCTCATCTATGCTCTGAAATAGCTTGAGTAGTACTGGTACAAGCTCTTCTGTAAATGTTTTTTAGAATTCTCCAGTGAAGCTATCTGGGCTTGTGCTTTTTTTGGTTGGGAGTTTTTTTTATTACCTTTTCAATCTCTTCTCTTGTTATGGGTCTGTTCAGATTTTCAACATCACTTTGTTGTAGTTTGGGTAGGCCGTGTGTTTCTAGAAATTTATCCATTTCCTCTAGGTTTTCAAATTTGTTGGAGTAAAGTTTTTCATAATATTCTGTTATAATCCTTTTTATTTCAGTTGGGTCTGTTGTAATGTCCCCCAATTCATTTCTTATTTGGGTTATTTGCATCCTCTCCTGTTTTTCTTTTGTCAATCTGGCCAGTGGTTTGTCGATTTTGTTGATTCTTTCAAAGAACCAACTTTTGGTTTTGTTGATTCTTTCTATTGTTTTTCTGTTCTCTATTTCATTTATTTCTGCTCTGATCTTTACTATTTCCTTTCTTCCGGTGGTTGTGGGCTTTTTTTTTTTTTGCTGTTCTTTCTATTTGAGTTCTGTAGTTAATGTTTTGATTTTGTCCCTTTCGTCTTTTTTGATATGTGCATCTGTTGCTATAAATTGTCCTCTGAGTACTGCCTCTGCTGTGTCCCAAGAGTTTTTGGTATGATGTGTTTTCATTCTCATTTGATTCTAGGAATTTTTTTATTCCACCTCTGATTTCTTCTGTTACCCAGTGATGTGTAAGCAAGGTATTAGTCAGTTTCCATGTAATTGATTTTATTTCCTTGCTCTTTCTATTGTTAATGTCTACCTTGATGGCATTTTGGTCAGAGAAGATACTTTGAATTATCTCAGTGTGTTGGATCTTCTTGAGGATTGCTCTGTGGCCTAAGATGTGGTCTATTCTGGAGAACGTTCCATGTGCATTGGAAAAGAATGTGTACTTTGCAGCAGTTGGATGGATTGTTCTATATATGTCTATGAAGTCAAGTTGGCTGATTGTACCCTTTAGGTCTTCTGTATCTTTGCTGAGTTTCTTCTTAGTTGTTCTGTCCTATACTGAGAGTGGTGTGTTAAAGTCTCCTACTATTATTGTGGAACTGTCAATTTCTCTTTTCAGTGTTGTTAGAGTTTGTTTTATGTATTTTGGAGCCCTGTCATTGTGTGCATAGATATTTTTATGGTTATGTGTTTATGATGGATCGTCCCCTTAATCATTATATAGTGTCCTTCTTTGTCTTTTATGGTAGATTTCATTTTAAAGTCTGTTTTATCTGAGATTAGAATTGCCACTCCTGCTCTTTTTTGGTAGTTGTTAGCTTGATATATTTTTTTCCAATCTTTGACTTTTAATAAATTCACATCTTTGTTTCTAAGGTGTGTCTCTTGTAGACAGCATATTGATGGATCCTGTTTTCTTATCCATTCTGTCACTCTCCATCTCTTTATGGGTGCATTGAGTCCATTTACATTCAGTGTAATTATTGATAGGTGTGAGTTTGTTGGTGTCATTTTGTAGAGCTTTTTTTTGAGGTGCTGAAGTTTTTGTTCTTCTTATTCTCTTGTGGTGAGTTACTTTTGTTTGTGGATTTTTTTTTTCATTTGTTTTGTTTTTGTAGGTTTTGTTTTTGCTGAGACTTTATGTTTTTCCTCTTTTTTTAAATGAGTATGTTTGTTAACTTTCTTTGTGGTTACCATGAATTTTACCCTTATCTTTCTAAGTTTGAAGCAGTCTACCATTACTTGGTATCGCCTTGCCTTCCTCTCCATTAGAAGGTTCTATACCTATACCATTTTTCCGTCTTTTATTGTTTTGATGTTGTTGTCATTTATTGATTAACTGTTCTGATTCCCTGCTGTATTTCTTTTGGTTTTGGATAGTCCTTGAGAGTTCATTTCCTGTATTGGTATCTGCCTGGTATGATCCTATGTCCTAGATTCTGCTTGTGAGTTGAAGTTGTTTGTCATCAGATTGGAGAACTCCCTTTAATAATTCTTGTAAGTTTGGTTTGACTTTTACATATTCCCTTATTTTCTGTTTATCTGGAAATGACCTAATTTCACCATCAAATTTGAAGTAGAGTTTTGCAGGATATATTATTATTGGCTGACAATTTTTTTCTTTCAAGATTTTATATATGTCATCCGATTGCCTTCTTGCCTGCATGGTTTCTGATGAATAATCTGAGCTTATTCGTATTGTTTCTCCTCTGTATGTGACTTCTTGTTTTTCATGAGCTGCTTTCAGGATTCTTTGTTTGGCTTTGGTTTTGTCGAGTGTGATTATGATATGCCTTGGTGATTTTCTTTTGGGGTCTATCCTATATGGGGTTCGTTGAGCTTCTTGGATGGCCAGCTTTTCATCTTTCATGATATTAGGGAAGTTTTATGTCAGCAGTGCTTCAATGATCCTCTGTGTTTTCTGTTTTCTCCCCTGTCTGGAATTCCAATCACTTGCCAATTTTTGCTTTTGATTGTATCCCACATAACTCTCAGGGTCTCTTCATTTTTCTTTATTCTTTTTTCTGAGTTTTTCCTCAGAGTTTTATCCAAGTGTTTGTCTTCAATTCCACTGATCCTGTCTTCCACCGTTTCAAAGCTGCTTCTCATCCCTTCTATGACACCGTCCATTTCTGAAATCTTGTTGTTTATCTTTTAGATTTCTAATTGTTGTCTTTGTATAATTTCTAGTTGTGTATTTATTTTGGCATTTTGTTCCTGCATCATCTTCCTGAATTCTTCCAATTTTTTGTCTGCATTTTCCTTGAGTTTGTCTATTTTTTCCTCATGTTTGTCAGCTTTTTGTCTCAGTTCTTGGAGAATTCTGAGTATTAGAGATTTGAATTCCCTATTAGGTATTTCGAGTGCATTTTCTTCCACTGAAAACTCATCTGGTGTTTTATGTTGGACGCCTACTGGAACCATCCTGTCCTGTTTTTGTAAATGTTTTGATATTGTCTTCTGTCTTCGGGGCATTCAGTAGTTATTTTTCTCATTTATTGATTGTAGATTTGTTTGTTTCATCCCTTTTTAAAAAAAATTTGATTATGTCTGAGCAGGCGGACTGTGTGTTCTTTGTTGTTTGCTTGTCTTTGGGCACAATACTTTTTGCCTCCTTCTCTGATTGGCAGGGTGAGTCACTCAGATATGGTATGGCAGGGCAGGTCTAGCCGAAGAGGAGTTACTGGGGTGGGTTTTTTTGTGGCACTTACTACAGCCACCAGGGTAGGTCGGTAATCAGTGCAGGGCAGGTTTCAGTAGGCCGTGTCTGTTCTGCTTAGTGGTGTGATGTTAAGCGCATGGTACAGGTAGACAGGATGTAACAGGGAGATTTTTATGTGTGGAGCTAAGATGGATATGGGAGAGAGGAGAGAGGAACAGGAGCCAAAAACAAACAAGCAAAAAAGGATGCTAGGGGAGCTTGCCGTTGGAGTGGAGTGATGACAGACTATGAAATGGAGAAAACCAGAAAGGGGAAGAGGAAGAAAAGAATGAATAAATAAAAATTGGAAAGATTAAAGAACCGCAGAGTTCCCAGAGATCCCACCGGGGCAGCTATGAGGTCTGGGGAAGTCGCTCTCAGGTGTTGCAGTACAGCCTGGCTAGAAGGCATAGAGATATACAATGCCAGGTATTCAGGGAACCGAAAGAGAAGGAAGATATAGAGAGATGAGAAACTGAGTAATGAAGAAAGACAAAAAGGGAAAAAGAGGGAAAAGAAAACAAAACAATTAAAAAAAAAAAAAGAACAAAAATAGCCCCCCAAAAAAAACAGAAAAAAAAAAAAGAGAAAACAAAACCAACGAAAAAAGAAATGTGCTCAGGGATCCCTCTGTACGTCTGTGCAAGCTGAGTGGGGTCGTCTCCTTGCCATGCAGCACTGCCTGGCCAGAAGGGGCTCCCAACTCAAGAAAAGGAAAAGAAAACAAACAAAGAATTCAAAACAAACAAATGAACAAAAGCCCTGGGATCCCACCAGCGCGGCAGTCCAAACCAGGAAGCAGCTCCACACTACAACGGAGCTCCACAGCCCCTCAGAAAGAAGCAAAGATGGCGCACGGAACCAGGTATTTGAGCGAAATTAGGGGGAGGTGGTGAGAGGTAAGGAAGAAATCAAAAGAAGCAGGAAAAAAAGCAACACCAGCAGCCAGCAAATGGCACTCAGAGAGCCAGCTAGTGCTGGCTGGTGGAATCCGAGGAGCTGGTGTTTCTCGGACAAGAGACTGTGTCCGTGGGAGGCAGAGGAGGCCGAGTGTGGGTGAAGAAAGGTAGGGAATGGGAAAGCATATATCACAAATTATAGGAGCTCTGCAACCCCTCAGGAGGAAGCAAAGATGGCGCACGGAGCCAGGTCTTTGAACGAAAGGAGGGGGAGGTGGTGAGAGGTAAGGAAGAAATCAGAAGAAGTGGAAAAAAGCAACACCAGCAGCCAACAAATGGCACTCAGAAAGCCGGCCCGTTTGGGTGTGTGGAATCCAAGCAGCTGGTGTTTCCCAGACAAAAGGTTGTGGCCGCGGGAAACAGAGGAGGCCGAGTGGGGGTGAATAAGGGTGGGGGGTGGAAAAGCGTATATCGCATATTACTGGTTGTTTTGTCTCCTGCTGGAAGCTCCGTGAAGCTGCTTTCTCGTACCCCGTTTGCTGGTCTCTGATAGGAGTCCAAGATGGCGGATCCACGCTGTGTTAGCTGGTAGGGAACCTCTGCATGAATCTCTCCTCGCTCTCTGTTCTCTGTAAGTTTTCTCACTCTATTTGGTGCTTGGCTGAGTTCTTTATCTCTTCATTGGATGTTTTAGGGTTTCAGGATTGTTGTTTGCTCTGTTCAGCTTAGTTTTTTGGATCTTTGCTGTGGAGGGATAGTGTGGTGCTTCTGCCTAGAGTGCCATTTTGCCGGAACTCCTCCACCAACTAATTCTCTTGAGGGTTGAGTTTTTTCTTTTTTTTGATATGGTCTTTGTCATCCTGAACTATGAGACTATATTAGTTTTGGTCTTATGCCTGCAGTGTACACATGCCATATCTGTGATGCAGTCACCGGTTATTTAAACAATGCAAATTTATTTTTGTGGTGCTTACACAGGTTGTTCACTAATATCATGTTCATCTGATCAGAGCCAGGATGCACAAAATGCTCCCAGAGCATTAGCACATGGACAGTAGGTAGCAAACAATACATAGAGATAAAAGTTTCATGGTGAGGAATTGCTGTTTACTCTCATGTCACAGGGCTAGCATGTCTTTGGGCTCTTCCCCGTCTGCTTGTGGTCCAGCTCTCAACCAGCAGCCTTGGGACAGTCCTGGAGTGGCATCTCTCAAAGAAGAAGGGTGTACCCAGGCTGGGGGGACAGGCCTCCCTGTTGCTTCCTCTGGACCACTCACTCTCAGGTGCGGTTTCTGCTGCTGGCCACGCCCACCTGTGGCTGCCCGCCCACTCATGGTCTCAGATGCCTCCAGTGCTGCTGCAGCCTCAAGCTGTTTCAGTTCTTGGCCTGCTCCTCTCAGACCACTTTGCTGCCTCATCTCTGTTCAGCAGATGCTGGCTTATACTTCTCCCTGCTCTGCCTTCTACTGGATCTAGAGAGTTTGCTGCCTCTGGTCTAGTCCCTTCTGGTGAATCTTCCAGTCTCCTATCCCTGGGCTGACGTCTCCACCCTGGGACAGGATTAGGGGTGGTGTTCTTCAGCACAGAACTTCCCTGTCCCCAAGGACACGCTCACCCCACATCCAAGAGCAGAACGTCCCACTCTCCAACCCAGGAAGCTCCAGTAAGCCTCAGTCTTCTCAGGCTTTTATTGGCCCCACCCAGGCCTCCTGTGGCTTAGTCAGCATCAGGCTCCCAGGTGATCCCTCTTGGTATGGTCAGCCCCTATTCATTGGCCTCAGGTGAGATCCTTCTCTCAGAACCAGGACCAAAGGCCAAATTATTCACTGCAAGGGGGTTCCATACCCCACAGTGCCAAATGACAATTTTGATTTCTAGACAGGTGTTGAAGAAGTCTGGGGCAGAATTCATGGATTCTTACCATGTGAGATATCTGGAGGGCCTTTTAGGAATGGCCCAGGGGCCTTTATGACCATTCAGGTACCCTGACTGGGACCCTTTCAGAGGAAGTCACCCTCAGTAGCCTATGTTTGAGAGGATTGGGTGTGTGGGGTATGGGCAGCCCAGCCTGGCAGTCCTATGACCATTACCACCACTAGCACAAGGTCACCTCCAACACTAACACATGTGCAGAATACTTAAGTGTTTGCAATGCAATTCAGCTACATTGTATTACATGTTTATTATGTTCTCAGTCATTGCACATTCATACATTAACTTAATTTTCAAACTGTCTTTTAAAAAATTTTTTTTATTGTACTTTAGGTGAAAGTTTACAGCTCAAGTTAGTTTCTCATACAAAAATTTGTACACACATTGTTATGTGACCCTAGTTGCTATACCTATAATGTAACTGCACGTTCCTCCTTTCCACCCTGGATTTCCCATGTCCGTTCCACCAGCTCCTATCCCTTTCTGCCTTCTCATCTTGCCTCGGACAGGAGCTGCCCGTTTCGTCTCACATATCTCCTTGAAGTAAGAAGAACACTCTTCACGAGTATCATTTAATGTCTTATAGTCCAGTCTATTCTTTGTCTGAAGAGTTGGCTTCGGGAATGGTTTTAGTTCTGGGTTAACAGAGAGTCCAGGGGCCATGTCTTCTGGGGTTCCTCCAGTCTCTGTCAGACCATTAAGTCTGGTCTTTTTACTAGAATTTGAGTTGTGCACCCCGTTTTTCTCCTGCTCCATCAGGGACTCTCTGCTGTGTTCCCTGTCAGGACGGTCATTGGTGGTAGCCGGGTACCATCTAGTTTTTCTGGTCTCAGGCTGATAGAGTCTCTGGTGTATGTGGCCCTTTTTGTCTCTTGGGCTAATATTTTCCTTGTGTCTTTGGTGTTCTTCATTCACCTTTACTCCAGGTGGGTTGGGACCAATTGATGCATCTTAGATGGCCGCTCACTAGCTTTTAAGACCCTAGAGAAGACCCTCTCACCAAAGTGGGATGCAGAACATTTTCTTAATAAACTTTGTTATGCCAATTGACCTAGATGTCCCTTGAAATCATGGTCCCCAGACCTCTGCCCCTGCCACTCTGTCCCTCGAAGTGTTTGGTTGTATTCAGGAAACCTCTTAGCTTTTGGTTTAGTCCAGTTATGCTGACTTCCTCTGTAGTATGTGTTGTCCTTCCCTTCACTTAAGGTAATTCTTGTCTACTGTCTAGTTAGTGAATTCCTCTCTTCTTCCCTCCCCACTCTCATAATCATCAAAGAATGTTTTCTTCTGTATTTAAACCTTTTCTTGAGTTCTTATAATAGTGATCTCATATGATATTTGTGTTTTTGCAACTGACTAATTTCACTCAGCATAATGCCTTCCAGATTCATCCATGTTATGAGATGTTTCGAGGATTCATCATTGTCCTTTGTCCTTGTGTAGTATTCCATTGTGTGAATATACCATAATTTGTTTATCCATTCATCCATTGATGGGCACCTAGGTTGTTTCCATCTTTTTGCTATTGTGAACAGTGCTGCATTGAACATGGGTGTGCACATATCTATTCATGTGGCTGCTCTTATTTCTTTAGGATATATTCCAAGGAACAGGATTGCTGGATCATATGGTACTTCTATTTCTAGCTTTATAAGGAAGTTCCAAATCGATTTCCAAAGTGGTTGTACTGTTTTACATTCCCACCAGCAGTGTATAAGTGTTCCAATCTTCCCACAACCTCTCCAAAATCTATTATTTTGTGTGTTTTGGATTAATGGTAGCCTTGTTGGGATGAGATGATATCTCTTTGTAGTTTTGATCTGCATTTCTCTAATGGCCAGTGATTGTGAGCATTTCCTCATGTGTCTGTTAGCCACCTGAATGTCTTCTTTGGTGAAGTGCCTGTTCATATTCTTTGCCTATTTTTTAATTGGGTGATTTGTCTTTTTGTTGTTGAAGTTTTGCAGTATCTTATAGATTTTAGAGATTATAGACTCTGATCAGATATGACGTAGCCAATTTTTTTCCCCCAGTGTGTAGGTTCTCTTTTTACTCTTTTGGTGAAGTCTTGATGAGCACAAGTGTTTGATTTTTAGGAGCTCCCAGTTATCTGGTTTCTCTTCTGGTGTTTGTGCATTGTTAGTTATGTCAAACAGTCTTATAATATAGGTGTTATAATTATTACCACTTAATACATGAGGACGCCTAAACTGGGTTTCACAGAGGTTTAAATATTCTGCCCAAGGCCACCTATGGAACAAGTCCCTGTGCTGGGATTTGAGTCTTTGCTCCTGATCACTGCTCCAAACATGCTTCCCAGTATCAAGGCACTTGAGATACAAAATTAAGGTAAGTTCTGTGTGTCAGTTTGGGTCTTCCGGGAAGCAGATGCAAAGATGGAATTAGAAGTACAAGAGATTTATTGGAGGAAGTGCCTGTGAAGGATAAAGGGGAGAGGAAACAGAAGCAGGTGGGAGGGTCTTCAGAACATGATGTAGGTCTGACACCTGTGATGTGAGAGAAGATAGGAGAAATTTGCTACTGGAACTTGGTCTGGCTGATGGGGCCCCAGAACACAGGCTACTCATCAGAGGGGTCCTATATTGGGTAAGAATGACCAGCTCTAGTGCCCCCACTGTGCTCCATCTTTGGCTGGAAGAGCAAGGCCTCAGTGGTGGGTCCTGGAGGTGTGGCAGCTGGAGGCTGTGTGCTAAGAGTGCTCCTCGCAGCAGGGTCTCTCTTAGGGTGAGGCCTGAGCAGCACATGCCCACGACTGCACAGTCTCCACCCTTGGGCTGGTCACAGCTGGTGTTCTAATATACTGTAGAGTTTAGGCAGGATGGTATGAAAACCCAAAGGGGAGATATCCAGTGCAGCCTCCTGAGTTAGAAATGATTTCCTGCTAGGATTGAGCAGGTTGTACACAGAATAAAGGAACCCTGCCAAAGGGGCTTTACCACCCGACTGTCAGCTCGTCACACTGTGGTGGCTGGCGTGTTACTGTGATGCTGGAAGCTATTCCACTGGTATTTCAAATGCCAGCAGAGTCACCCATGGAAAATAGGTTTCAGTGGTGCTTCCAGACTAAGAAAGTCTGGGCAATCTACTTCCAAAAATCAGGCAATGAAAACCCTATGGATCACAACAGAATGTTGTCTGATACAGTGCTGGAAGATGAGCCCCCTAGGTTGGAAGGAACTCAAAGTAAACAGTGGCTGCAACAACGGGCTGGAGCATACCAACAATCGTGAAGATGGTGCTGGACCGGGTGGTATTTTGTTCTGCTGTGAATGATGTTGCCATGACTCAGAGACAACTCCATAGCAACTAACAGAAACAAGCCAAGGGGGCTTGTTGAGGAGGGCACTGAGATAGAGATACCTCCTCCCCCAATCACACTATGGGCTTTGCCATTTTTTTTGCCCAGAGAGGCACCTTTTTCTCATTCACTCCCTCAGAGGGCACCACTTTTTAACTTGCATGAAAGCTGTGTGGGCTAGCAGCAGCCCCGTGATTCCTGGGAGAGAAGGGGAGCAGGCCTTGAATGAGGAGTCAGGGTCAGCTGGGGCAAAGGGCTGAGAGTAGGATGGGACTTCAGCACAAGGAAGTGTGCCATGAGTGGCCAGCCATGTTGCATGAGGCGACCAAGGGAGAACCTGGAGAAGTAGGCAGGGTGGGGCCCTGAAGCCAGGTGTGCATTGCTTCTGAGCAATGTGAGTGGGGGAGTCGTTCAATGGTGTTTTATTGGGGAGAGAGGTGACATGGTTGTTCTGGTGTAACCGGGCACTTACATGAACAAGTACTATTCAAATTTGACTGTTAAGTCTCCCATGCAATGAAACACTCTCCTCCTCTGTAGCTCCCAGATCAGTTTGGACTTCAGCTTGAGGTGCTTGGAGTGGGGATGGAGGTGACATCTCTGGTCCCTCTTCCTCTCACCCTCTGCCCTACCTCTTTCTCTCCTTATCTCCCCGCCCTAGCCATCTGAAGGATCTTGACCTCTGATGTTGGGCGGGGAGGTAGTGTTGGGACAGCGCTGGAAGGCTTTCCATGGAATCCAGGCATGCCTGCCAGGCACCTTCTGGCTGCCACAGTGCGTCATCCCCTGCCCAGGACACACGTGTGATGTCCTTAGAAGTCCTGGTGGGAGACTCCCACTTCCTGCCCTTCTCTCCCCCTAGTGTTACTTGTTGAGCCTGGTTGCATCTTGACAAGTCCTGGGCAAGAAGGACATACGTATTCCCCAGTTATGTTTCTGTCTTTGAAAGGCGGGCACTGCACTGTGGCTGGCTCTGTGTGCTGTTTTGGGTACAAGGGAAAGCCCTGTCATGTCCTGTTAGGTAGGAGAAAGGTGAGTGGGGTCTGGTAATCGGCCCTGCGGATTCAGCTAGGGGTGACGTCAAGGGTCTGTAGTGCCGTCGGGGTCATGGAGGTGAGCAGCCCAGCTGCCCTGTACCCCTTGGCTATGTCACTGGCAGCAAATAACCTTACCAAATGTATGTACAGGGTAAACACTGAATGTATGTACAGAGTAAACTAGAGTGTACAGGGAGGGACCCCACATTACAATTTACCTCTCCCCAGTGTAACTGGTGCTGATAGTCTCTCTCCACCATTTCCACAGCTATTCTCAGTTCATAAAATGATTTTAAATTCTTTATCTGACTCAATAGTCATAATGTGAAATAGATGGGTTAAGATTATCATTTAAATGTCAAAAGAACATTGGAGAAGTTGAGAGTGTGACTGAGGACCACATAGCCAGGTAAGAGCAGCCTTGGGGTGTCCATTCGATCTTCTGATTCCCTCCTTCTCTTCTCCATCCCTACACTTGCCACAGCCCAACCCACCACACACAGAGGAGGGCAGCTCCTGGAAAGCCTTTCTGGGGATGGCCATTGGGATACAAACCTCTCCAGGCCTGACCTGAACCTACACTGTGGGAAAACCACATTGAACAGGACTGCAGAACGTTATACAGTTTTGTTCTCTGAGTTGAACTGAAGCTTAATTATGAACCCCTGTTAAGATACCACTTGCCTAATGTCCACAGGCCTATGGAGGAGTGTTTTTTCCTCCTTAAGGGGCAATACTATTTTCAGACACTCATGTTTCTGTGTGAAAGAGGTAACTGAGGCAGGAGTCTTTTTTTAAAAAATATTTCATTGAGTTTTTGGTGAAAGTTTACACATCAAATTAGTTTCCCATTTAACATTTTCTACACATATTGTTCAGTGACATTGGTTACATTAGGTTCCCATTTAACAGTTTCTACACATATTGTTCAGTGACATTGGTTACATTTTCCACATTGTGTCAACATTCCCATTATTTCTGTTCTGGTTGTTCCATTTCTGTTGTTCTCGCTTCCCCCTCTTCCCTGAGATTCTCATCTTTGTTTTAGGGTAAACGTTGACCGTTTGGTCTCAGATAGAGGATGGTTATTATTATTATTTTTATATAAAAGGGGCACAGTACTCACAGGTGATATTATTTATTTTATGAGCCAATTTGTTATTTAGTTGAAAGGTGACCTCTGGGAGTAGTTTCAATTCAAAGTTTAAAAGGTATCTCTGGGCAGTAGTCTTGGGGGTTCCCCAGGTCTCCCTCTGGTCTTGTAGGCTGGTTTTTTCTTCAAGTCTTTGGTTTTCTTCTTTCTCTTTAGCTCCAGAGGAGTAGAGGCTGATAGTTGTATTTTAGATGGCCACTCACAGCTTTTAAGACGCCAGATGCTACTTACCAAATTAGGATGTAGAATACAAACTTTATAGAGTATTGTTATGGATTGAATTGTGTCCCCCCAAAATATGTGTCAGCTTGGCTAGGCCATGATTCTCAGTATTGTGTGTTTGTCCACCATTTTGTCATCTGATGTGATTTTCTTATGTGTTGTAAATTTTACCTCTATGATGTTAATGAGGCAGGATTAGAGGCAGTTATGTTAATGAGGCAGGACACAATCTACAAGATTAGGTTGTGTTTTAAGTCAATCTCTTTTAAGATATAAAAGACAAAAGTGAGCAGAGAGACTGGGGGGCCTCTTACCATCAAGAAAGTAGTGCCAGGAGCAGGGCGTGTCCTTTGGATCTGGGGTCCTTGCACTGAGAAGCTCCTTGACCAGGGGAAGATTGATGACAAGGATCTTCCTCCAGAGCCAACACAGAGAGAAAGACTTCCCCTGGAGCTAGTGCTCTGAATTTGGACTTCTAGCCTACTGGACTGTGAGAGAATAAACTTCTGTTTGTTAAGACAATTCAGTTGTAGTATTTCTGTTATAGCAGCACTAGATAACTAAGACAACTATGTTGTGCCAATTGACCGAGATGTCCCACAAGATTGGTCCTAATCCTTCAAACCCAGTAAACCAATCCCACGAGGTGGTTGATTACGTCTGGGAGGTATCCACGACTGTGCCCCTTATGTGCTTTATTATATGTATGAATATATGTGCAGTGCTCACAAACGTGTATAGAGATGCCTACAGATACACCTATATGTGCTCACATATATACACACATATACCTTCTTGTACACATATATGCATATATATCTATGTACCCACTCACATATTTTTTAGTTATTACTGCTGTTATTGCCAATTTGTATGTATCATTTACCAATAATGTCCCTTATTCTTGTGTATTTCTTAGTGCCATCCTTTACCTTGGTTAAGTTGTGCTCACTTCATCAACATTTGGTGTTGCCTTTCCTGTCACCATAACTAACAAGTGTCTACTGTATAGAGAGTGAGTTCTCCTCCCTCCTCCTCCTATCCCTGGTAACCACCAAAGAACATTGATTTCTATGTGTTTACCTATTTTTGTCTTTTTATAAAAGTGAGATCATGCAATATTTGTCCTTATGTGCTGAAACTTATTTCATACAGCATAATGTCCTCCAGATTCATCCATGTTATAAGATGTTTTGTGGACTTATCATTATTCTTTATAGATGTGTAGTATTCCATTGTATGTATATACTACATTTTGTTTATTCATTCATCTGTTGATAGGCACTTAGGTTGTTTCCATCTTTTTTCTAATGTGAATATTGCTGCAATGAACATGGGTGTGCATTTGTCTATTTGTGTTACGGCTATAGATCTCTAGGGTATATACCTAGGAGTGGGATTGCTGGATGATAAGGTATTTCTATTTCTAGTTTTTTGAGGAAGCACCATACCGTTTTTCATAGTGGTTGTACCATTTTACATTCCCACCATAAGTGGATAAGTGTTCCAGTCTCCCCACAACCTTGCCAGCATTTGTTGTTTTCTGTTTTTTTGATTGAGGCAGGAGTCTTGAGTCATCTGGTCTAGTCATTAAAGCAGGATTCTTAAGACCTTCTACAGGGCAGTGCTATTTACTCACGTTTGGAATTGATAGATGCTGTAATTCCAGCTTGTTACTAATTCCTTGCTTACCCAGTTAATCCAGATTAATTTGGCCTAATTTGGAGGACAGCTTCTAAACTTAGATTCTAGTGGAAACTCTGCCCCCAGGCCCACAGCTGGCTGCTCTGGACCAAGGTGTCCCCTCTGTGGAAAGAGGAAGTGGTTGGACAGCCCCTGGGCCTGCGGATCACTGGATGTGGAGCAGGGATGAGTGGGGAGGGTTGCAGAACCTGCTGACTTTTTTTTTTTTTTAATACCAGGAATTATTACCCGAGAAGATGCAGAAGATCTGCTTGAGAACATGACTGAGGGAGCATTTCTTGTCCGGGTCAGTGAGAAAATCTGGGGTTACACCCTCTCCTACCGCATGCAGCAAGGGTTCAAGCACTTTCTCGTGGATGCTTCTGGGGACTTTTATAGCTTCCTGGGAGTGGACCCTAATCGCCATGCCACGCTCACCGATCTCATTGATTTTCACAAGGTATTTCTCCTGGGGGTTCTAGCTGGGGATGAAGCTGGAAGGAACTTGAACTGAAAAGAGCTCAAGCCAGAGAGTAAGGCTGGAGGCATCTACAGATGGGGGCAGAGAGGGCACAGGCTTCCCCAGAGGGACTCTGAGGGCCACAGAGACAGAGAACCTTGGGGTAGCAGAGACCAGGGGTTGCCTAGACCAGGCTCTGGGGGCTCATTGTACTTCTCTCTGGCTTACCCTCTGCCTTGTGTGGGCACCTCTAACCATGGTCCCCAGGTTTTGTCCCACCTTGAGTTCCTGAGCGCTCCTTACTGTCAACACTTTGGGGCCAGTTGATTTGTCCTCTGCCCAAGCTCACATCTCACCTTCAACTTATTCCTCAGAATGCTTCTCCCAAGAACATTCTAGCTGCTTGGCAGCTTCATAGAGCTAGCTGAAGTGTAACAGGCAGCCCTGTGGTTAGAGAAGCTTTTCTAGTAGTGAGGTTACCATTTAGTACATGTGTAGCTGTGAGCAGGTTATGTAGTCTTGCTTCGCTTCAGTTTCCTTACTGGGCAACTGGATGTAAATAGTACCCAGCTTGCAGCCTGTGAGCATTAAATGAGGTAATGCACAGAACAGTGCTCTCTAATTGTGATGTGGTGAGGGCAGTTCTTTTCTCTGATGCTCTTTTTGTTATATGTCACCCTATCGTGGACACCACATTGAGAAAGATGTTGTCTTCCAAACAATGTTGTAAGAAGCAACTTTTGTGGTAATGTGACTGTTGGCATCAATCATGATTGGGAGAAAGCTGAAAGTGAAACTCAGTGACCCAGAAGGGCAGGACCCCAGGGATTCCAAGAGACAGAGTGGTAGTAGCGCAGAGGTCCAATATCTACTGGCCTCCCACCTTTACAGGTGTAGAAAATGTGAATTACTTGACCATCTTACTGGACTTTTGCTATAATAGAGACTCTTGGATTTGTCATACTTTCTCTTCACGGGTGTCCCCAGAGCTCTAGGGGACAGCACATGATCAGGCCTTCTAAATGAAGCACATAGAAAACCACCCATTTATTTGGACACCAGGTATAGAGTACTACCCAGAAGACTGGAGCAGCCAGGAGCAAGGCAGACTTCTACTTGTTTCAGGAAGAGCCTTCTGACAACCAGAGTAAAGAGAAAGGGAGGGACTGTGTAGGTAATGGAAACCCGGGTGGTGTAGTGGTTAAGAGCTATGGCTGCTAACCAAAAGGTGGGCAGTTTGAATCCACCAGGGACTCCTTGGAAACCCTATGGGGCAGTTCTACCCTGTCCTATAGGGTCGCTATGAGTCAGAAACGACTCAATGGCAATGGGTTTTTTTAAAATTTTTTTGATGTAGGTAATGGGATCTTCTCCATGCCAAGATCATCCATTAGGTCTTTTGTTTTTCATTTTTGCTTAGTTGATAGCCTTCTTTCTTATTTTCCGGCACGTTCATGGATTTATTTCTTTTTTGAAAGAAGATCTTTTCGGTCATTTCTGGAAATTTTGGTGAGGTGAAGGCAGATGCACGTTCTCAATCTTTATATCTCAAGCGAGTCTCTTTTTGGTGGATATTCCCATTTCTTGATTATAAGTGAATCTTTCTCTCTCTTTTTTTCCCCTTATAGGAGGAAATTATCACTGTTTCAGGGGGAGAGTTGCTGCAGGAACCCTGTGGACAGAGGGACAGCCCACCAGACTACCATCTCTTGTTTGAATGACTTTTTCTTCTTATCAGTTGACTCCATTGGACATACTTTTTTTGAACTCAACTGAAGAACTTACCAACTCAAATCATATGGCTTTCTGAAAGAACTACCACTATCCAGAGGAACAAATACATCAGTATGTCTTAAGGGATATGAAATACATGGCTGATATGCTTCTCCCTAGTCTGTTTTAGTCTGGAAGATCCACTGAAACCTGTTTCCATTCCAGTGCCCAGGGCAGAAATTGCTAATTGATGATGCAACTCTTTCATGAAGAGCTTAGATGTGGCCTCAGAAGATGAAGCCTATTTGTGATACCTTCTCTAAACTGAGCTCCTAGAGCACATGGATCACGTTTTCATAATCAAAAACAACTCAGTGCTGAACCCTGAATTGAACATGTGATAGACATTTGATAAATGTTTGTTGAATTAATGTACTTCTGAAAGTTTTTCAACACCAGTCAACAATGTTTCCTAATGAGTTACTTGCTACATGTAATTCTTTATAATGATATGGAGATTACAGGAGAAATACTATAAACATTTTTAAAAAATTTGGTGAACATATTATAAAGGCTTTGTTGGAAGATGTAAATACTATACCTTTAATACATATTCATTATCACTGATATTAATATTGTCACATTGGAAATATCAAAGGCTTCTAAGCCCAGCACTCAGGACAGGTGACTGATACTGCCCTGCCTTCCTTCCTCACCTCCTGCCACCACTTCTGTGCCTTGGAATCATATCTTGGCCTTGGTTTTGCAATATTGAGGCAGTGGTTTCATGCATTCTTACAGATGTGCCCGAGACTTGGGGTAAATTATAAACCTGCCCATTGCCATTGCATCGATTCCAACTCATAGTGATCCTATAGGACAGAGTAGAACTGCCACATAGGGTTTCCAAGGAGCGCCTGGTGGATTTGAACTGCCAACCTTTTGGTTAGCAGCTGTAGCTCTTAACCACTATGCCACCAGGGTTTCCATTATAAACCTAGGAATGGTTTATGTTGTTAGCTTCTGTCAAGCCGGCCCCCGACTCATGGTGTCCCCATGCACAGCAGAATGAAATGCACCTTAGTCTTGTACCAGCCCTGTGATCGGTTGAGGATCTGGCCATTGTGATGTATAGGGTTTTCATTGGCTGGTTTTTGGAAGTAGATTGCCAGGCCTTTCTTCCTAGTCTGTCTTAGTCTGGAAGCTCTGCTGAAATCTTCAGCATCACAGCAACACACAAGCTTCCACTGACGGATGGTGGTTGTGCATGAGGTGTATTGACTGGAAATCAAACCTGATCTTCTGCAAAAAGGTGAAAATTCTACAACTGAGCTACAATTGTTCCCAAATCCAGTTGCCATTGTTGTTGTTGTGTGCCATCAAATTGATTCCAGCTCACAGCAACCCAATTGGACAGGGTAGAACTGCACCATAGGGTTTCCAAGGGTCTTTACGGGAGCAGATCACCAGATGTTTTCTCCCACAGAGCTGCTGGTGGGTTCAAACTGCCAACCTTTGGGTTAGCAGCTGCTAAACCACCTGATAAAGGCTTTGCTATCTAGGATGTGGCCCTCTTTATGCAAGTTACTCAAATGATTACTTCTATTCTCATTGTCCTTTTGATTTTGATTCTAGTATCCACTTAATCTGATTAAGTTACTGATATTAACAGGAAACAAATTGCCCCCAGTAACTCTCAAAGATGGTGCCTATTTATGCACATCTTCAAGTTCCACGTTTATAGACACATACACTGAAGCAGTATATTATGATGGAAGATTACAGGCTCTAGAGCCAAGGGGGCTTGGTTTCAAATCCCTACCCTGGAACTTCCTAGTATTATTATGCTTGCAATATTGTATTTGGTGAGAGTAAAAGGATAAATGGACTCTGTAGATTTCAACTAACTGGTCTACCTTATTGATAGTTATATCAAACATCTCTCACGCTCCATTTCACCTCTTGCTTCACCTGTTCCTTGGATTTTTGGCCACTTGTTTCCCCCAGGTCACCACCATGGCTCTGTCCAATTCCCACTGTGTTGATAGACTCCGTGTGCTATGGTCTTTTATCTCCTATTGCTGCAGAGGCACGGGACACCATACAACCAAGAAGAGCCAGGACGTTAACTCTTCATGTGGTGAACTTTTGGTAAATGGGAGACAGGGGCTGGCAGATCTGTTCTGCCTTCCTCCTCCCGGAGGGACCGTCCTGAGAGGCAGTTCTTCATTCAGTGGACAGGCACTCACAATGAAACCAAGCAGTGGCCAGCTCAGCAACAACTCTCCTGATTGCTCTTCCTCCTTCTCTGACTTACTCCATTTTCTTTCCTGCTTCCCTGAATTGCATCCCCAAGAAAGTAGCAGCACATACCCTTTTTACCTTTTTATAAAAAATCGTGCATTAGGTGAAAGTTTACGAGCAAATTAGATTCCCATTCAATAGTTTGTACATAAAGTGTTTTTCATGGCCTTGGTTTCGTTTCCCGCAATGTATTAGCACTCTCCCCATTTCTACCCTGGGTTCCCTGTTTCCTTTCATCCTGATTTGCTACTGCTTCTTGCCTTCTCATCTTTGCTTTTGGGCAAATACTGCTCTTTTGATCTGTAATAATTGATTGTTCTAAGGAGCACGTTCCTCTCTGGTATTACTGTTTATTTTATGGGCTAGTGTATTGTTTGGCTGGAAGGTGGTCTCTGGGAACAGCTTCAGTTCCAGGTCAGAAGGGTATCTTAGGGCCATAGTCTCGGGGGTTCCTCTATTCTCTGTCACACTGGTAAGTCTGGTCTTTTTTGTTCTACATGTTTCTCCTGCTCTGTCCAGGACCCTCTGTTGTAATCCCAGTTAGAGCAGTCGGTAGTGGTAGCCAAGCACCATCTAGTTCTGGTCTTGGAGTCGTGCAGGCTGTGGTTCATGTGGTCCATTAGTCCTCTGGACTAATTGCTCCCTTGAATCTTCAGTTTTTGTTCACTCTCCTTTGCTCTGAACTGGAAGAGACCAACTGTTGTATCTTAGATGGCTGCTTGCAAGCTTTTAAGACCCCAGATGCCACTCACCAAAGTAGGATGTAGAACATTGTCTTTAAGAACTATGTTGTGCCAATTGATGTAGATGTCCCCCGAGTCTATGGTCCTTTGCCTTCGAGCCTGGGAACTTCATCCCTGGAGATGAAGTTTAGTTATGTCTAAGAGGTTTCGCTGACGGCGCCTGTTCTGTGCTCTATCGTCTATATTAATATATGAGGAGCACCTATAGTCACGTATGTAGAAATATCCACCACCAAACCTGTATCTGCCAGTAGGTGTGCTCCTTTACACCCTCCCACACCTCTTGGTATCTCTATCTATCTATGTATCCATTCATAAATTATTGCTTGTAATACTATTGTTGCAGGATTGTCTATGCTATAGTAGTTATGGTAGTTTCCTTTTATCCTGTGTTCCACTCAGTGTTCTCTCTTGCCTTGGTCATGATGTGCTGACATCTCCTATATTGTGTATTGCCTTCCTCTTCACCAATATTAACACCTGTCTACTATCTATTTGGTAATTTTTCCTTCCTCCTCCTCCCATCCCTGGTAACCATCAAAGATTTTTTTCTTCTGTGTGTAAACCTTTTGTTGTTACTTTATAATAGTGATCTCATACAGTATTTGTCATTTTTTGATTGACTTATTTCACTCAGAATAATGTCCTCCAAATTCATCCATGTTATGAGATGTTTCACAGATTTGTCATTATTTTTAATCATTGCATAGTATTCCATCGTGTGTATGTACCAGTTTGTTAATCCATTCATCTGTTGATGGACACCTAGGTTGTTTCTACCTTTTTGCTATTGTAAATAATGCTGCAATGAACATGGGTGTGCATATATTTATTTGTGTCATGGCTCTTATTTCTTTAGGGTATATACCTAGGAGTGGGATTGCTAGATTGTACGGTATTTCTATTTCTAGCTTTTTGAGGAAGTACCATACTGTTTTCCATAGTGGTTGCACCATTTTACATTCCCACCAGCAGTGTACAAGAGTTCCTGTCTTCCCACAACCTGGCCAATATTTGTTATTTCCTTTTCTTTTCTTTTTTTAAAATTAGTGCTAGTAATGTTGGGGTGAGATGATACCTCATTGTAGTTTTGATTTGCATCTCTCTAATTGCTAATGATCGTGAGCATTCTTCATGTTTGTTAGCAGCCCGAATGTCTTCTTTGGTGAAGTGTCTGTTCATATCCTTTGCCCATTTTTAAATTAGGTTATTTGTCTCTTTTTGTTGAGGTGTTGAAGTTTTCTATAAATTTTAGAGACTGGACTTTTATTGGATATATCATTACCAAAATTTCTTTCCCAATATGTAGATTCTCTTCTAACTCTTTTGGAGAGGACTTTCGATAAACATAAGTGTTTAATTTTTAGGAAGTCCCATTTATCTAGTTCATCTCCTTCTATATGTGTATTTTTAGTTATGTTTGGTATTCTCTTTATGCCGTATATTAAGGTCCCTAGTGTTGTCCCTATTTTTTTCCTCCATGATCTTTATAGTTTTTGGTTTTGTATTTAGATCTTTGATCCATTTTGAGTTAGTTTTTGTGTATGGTGTGAGGTATGGGTCCTGTTTCATTTTTCTACAGATAGCTATCCAGTTTTTCCAGCACCATTTGTTGAAGAGATTGTCTCTTCCCTGTTCAATAGACTTTCATCCTTTGTCGAAGACTAGTTGCCCATAGGTGGATGGATGTACATCTGGGTTCTCAATTCTGTTCCTTTGCTCTATGCGTCTGTCATTGTACCAGTACCAGGCTGTTTTGACTACCGTGGCTGTATAGTAGGTTCTGAGATCAGGTAGTGTGAGGCCTCCTACTTTGTTCTTCTTTAATAAAGCTTTACTTATTCAGGGTCTCTTTCCTTTCCACATAAAGTTAGTCATTAGTTTTTCTATCTCGTTGAAGAATACTGTTGGGACTTGGATCAAGATTGCATTACATCTATATATTGCTTTGGGTAGTATTGACATTTTCACAATGTTAAGTCTTCCTATCCAAGAGCATGCTATGTTTTTCCATTTATGTAGGTCTCTTTTAGTTTCTTGCAGTAGTGTTTTGTAGTTTTCATTGTATAAGTCTTATACGTCCCTGGTTAGATTTATTCCTAAGTATTTTATCTTTTTGGGGGCTATTGTGAATAGTTTGTTTTCCTTTTCGAAGTTCTCTTTGTTGATGTAGAGGAATACAACTAATTTTTGTATGTTGATCATGTATCCTGCCACTTCGCTGAATTCTTCCATTAGTTCCAGTAGCTTTCTTGTGGAATCTTTAGAATTTTCTATATATAGGAACATATCATCTGCAAATAGTGATAGTTTTGCTTCTTCCTTATCAATTTGGATGCTCTTATTTTCTTTTCCTGCCTTATTACTCTTGCTAGGACTTTCAATACAATGTTGAATCAGAGTAGTGATAAAGGGCATCCTTATCTGGTTCCTGTACTCAAGGGGAATGCTTTCAGATTTTCTCCATTGACGATAATGGTGGTTGTTGGTTTTGCATAAATTTCCTTTATTATGTTGAGGAACTTCCCTTCTAATCCTATTTTGCTGAGTTTTTATCAGGAATGGGTGTTGGACTTTATCAAATCCTTTTCTTCATCAATTGATATGATCATGTGATTCTTTTCCTTTGTTTTATTTATATGGTTGATTATGTTGATTGATTTCTAACGTTGAAACATCCTTGCATGCCTGATATGAATCCCACTTGGTTGTGATGTATTATTTTTTTCATATGTTGTTGAATTTATTGGCTAGAATTTTGTTGAGAATTTTTGCATCTTTATTCATGAGGGATATTGCTTGGTCATTTTCTTTTTTAGTGATGTTTTTGCCTGGATTTGTTATCAGGGTTATGCTGGCTTCATAGAATGAATTTGGGAGTATTTCTTCCTTTTCTGTGATCTGGAATAGTTTGAGTAGAATTGGTGTCAACTCTTCTCTGAATGTTTGGTAGAATTCTCCAGTGAAGTCATCTGGGCTGGGGCTTTTTTTGTTGGGAGTTCTTTTTTTGTGACTGCTTCAATTTCTTCTTTTGTTATGGGTCTGTTAAAATTTTATACCTCAGTTGTGTTAGTTTAGGTAGGTAGTGTGTTTCTAGAAATTTGTTCATTTCCTCTAAGTTTTCAAATTTTTTGGAGTACTTTTTTTGTAGTTTTTTTAAATGATTCTTTTTATTTCAGTTGGTTCTGTTGTAATGTCACACTGTCACTTCTTATTTGGGTTATTTGTATTTTCTCCTTTTTTTTCTGTCAGTTTGGCCAGTGGTTTGTTGATTTCATTAATCATTTCAAAGAACTAGCTTTTAGTATTGTTGATACTTTCTATTATTTTTCTGTTCTCTGTTTCATTTATTTCTGCTGTAATTTTTATTATTTCATTTCATCTGGTGACTGTGGGCTTCCTTTGCTGCTCTCTTTCTGTTTGTTTGAGTTGCAGGGTCAATGTTTTGATTTTTGCCCTTTATTATTTTTTGATGCATGCAATTTACTGCTGTAAATTGATCCTGAGCACTGCTTTTGATATGCCCCAAAGGTTTTGGTATGTTGTGTTGTTGTTCTTGCTTGATTCTAGGAATTTTTTAAATTCCATCTTTGATTCCTTCTATTGCCCAGTAGTTTTTAAGCAGGGCGTTATTTAGTTTCCACATACTAGATTTTTTCCTCTTGATCTCCTGTTATTGATTTCTACTTTTGTATCATTTTGGCCAGAGAAGATGCTTGTGTTATTTTGATGTTTTTGAATTTGTTGAGGCTTGCTTTGTGACCTAAAATGTGGTTTATTCTGGGTAATGATACATGAGAACTGGAGAAGAATGTGTACTTTGCTGCGGTCGGGTGAGTTGTTTTATATATGTCTATGAAGTCAAACAACAAATTGCATTGGGCAAATCTGCTGCAAAAGTTTTTTAAACTGTTAAAAAACACAGAGGTCACTTTGAGGACTAAGGTGTACCTGACCCAAGGCATGGTATTTTCAATCGCCCCATATGCATATGAAAGCTGGGCAATGAATAAGGAAGACCCAAAAAGAATTGATGTCTTTGAATAGTGGTGTTGGTGAAGAATATTGAATATACCATGGACTGCCAGAAGAAAGAACAATCTGTCTTGGAAGAAGTACATCTAGAATGCTCCTTGGATGCGAGGATGGCAAGACTTTATCTCACTCACTTTGAACATGTTATCAGGAGGGACCAATCCCTGGAGAATGACATCATGTTTGATAAAGTAGAGGGTCAGCGATAAAGAGGATGACCTTCAATGAGATCAATTGACACAGTGGCTGCAACAATGGGCTCAAACATAGCAACCATTGTGAAGATGGTGCGTGACCAGGTAGTGTTTCAATCTGTTGTACCTAGGGTCGCTGTGAGTCAGAAACAACTTGATAGCACCTAACAACAGCATCAACAACATTAGGTCAGATTTGTTGATTGTGGCATTTAGATCTTCTGTGTCTTTGTTGAGTTTCTTTCTAGTTGTTCTGTCCTTCACTGAGAGTAGTGTGTTAAAGTCGCCTAGTATTATTGTGGAAGTATCTATTTCTCTTTTCAGTGCTGTTAGAGTTTGTTTTATGTATTTTGGAGCTCTGTCGTTGGGTGTGTATATATTTATTATGGTTATGTTCTGTTGGTGGATTGACCCTTTAATCATTATATGATGTCCTTCCTTTTATAGTGAATTTTGCCTTAAAATCTATTTCATCAGAGAATAATATTGCCACTCTTGTTCTTTTTTGGCAGTTGTTTGCTTGCTTTATCTTTTTCCACCCTTTAAGGTTTAGTTTGTTTATGTCTTTGTGTCTAAGGTGTGTCCCTTGCAGACAACACATCAATGGTTCTTTTTTTTTAAATCCATCCTGCATCCTCATCTTTTCTACTGGTGCATTTAGGCTATTTAGATTCAGTGTGATTATTGACAGGTATGAGTTTATTGCTGTAATTTTGTTATGCTTTTTTATTTTGTGGTGTTGACAGTTTCTTTCTTCTGCTTAATTTTCTATGCTGAGTTTTTTTTTTTTGATTGTGGCTTTTCTTTTCATTTCCTTCATTGTTTTTGGTTTTGTGTGTACAGAGTCTTCAGGATTATCTTTTATATATTTTTTAATTTTTTCCCATACAAAAATTTATACATACATTGTTATGTGACTCTAATTGCTCTCCCCATACTGTGGCAGCACACTCCTCCTTTCCACCCCTGATTCCCCATGTCCATTCAACCAGCTCCTAACCCTCTCTGCCTTCCCATCTCACCTCCCGACAGAAGCTGCCAGTTTAGTCGCTTGTATCTACTTGAGCTAAGAGGCACACTCCTCATGAGTATAACTTTATGTCCCATAGTCCAGTCCAGACCCTGTCTAAAGAGTTGACCTGGGAAATTTTTTTAGTTCTAGGCTGATAGAGAATCCAGGAGCTTTGCTTTCCAGGGTTCCTCCAGTCTCTTAAGTGTGATCTTACTAGAATTTGAGTTCTGCACCCCACCTTTCTCCGCTCCATCAGGGACTCTTGTTGTGTTCCCTGTCAAGGCAGTCATTGGTGGTAGCTGGGCACCATCTAGTTCTTCTGGTCTCAGGCTGATGAAGTCTCTGGTTTATGTGGCCCTTTCTGTCTCTTGGGCTACTACTTTCCTTGTGTCTTTGGTGTTCTTAATTCTCCTTTACTCCAGGTGGTTGGGACCAACTGATGCATCTTAGATAGCCGCTTGCAAGCTTTTAAGAACCCAGATGCCAGTCACCAAAGTAGGATGCAGAACATTTTCTTAATAAGCTTTGTTAGGCCAATTGACCTAGATGTCCCCTGAAAGCATGGTATCCAGACCCCTACCCCTGCTACTCTGTCCCTCAAAGTGTTTGATTGTATTCAGGAAACTTCTTAGCTTCGGTTTAGTCCAGTTGTGCTGACTTCCCCTGTAGTGTGTGCTGTCCTTCCCTTCATCTAAGACAATTCTAACCTACTATCTAGTTAGTAAATACCCCTCTCCCTCCCTCCCCACCCTTGTAACTATCAAAGAATGTTTTCTTCTGTGTCTAAACATTTTCTTGAGTTCTTGTAGTAGTGGTCTTATACAATATTTGTCCCTCTGTCACTGACTAAACTCAGCATAATGACCTCCAGCTTCCTTCATGTTATAAGATGTTTCACAGCTTCATCGTTGTTCTTTATCATTGCATAGTATTCCATTGTGTGGATATACCATAATTTGTTTATCCATTTGTCCATTGATGGGCATCTGGGTTGTTTCCATCTTTTTGCTATTGTGAACAGTGCTTCAGTGAACATGGGTGTGCATATATCTATTCGTGTAATGGCTCTTATTTCTTTAGGATATATTCCAAGGAGCAGGATAGCTTCATTGTATGGTACTTCTATTTCTAGCTTTTTAAGGAAGCGCCAAATCAATTTCCAAAGTGGCTGTACCATTTTACATTCCCACCAGCAGTGTATAAGTGTTCCAGTCTCTCCACAACCTCTCCAGAATTTATTATTTTGTGTTTTTTGGATTAATGCTAGCCTTGTTGGGGTGAGATGATATCTAATTGTAGTTTTGATCTACATTTCTCTAATGACTAATGATCGTGATCATTTCTTCATGTGTCTGTTAGCTGCCTAAATCTCTTCTTTGGCAAAGTGCCTGTTCATATCCTTTGCCCATTTTTTAATTGGGTTATTTGTCTTTTTATTGTTGAGGTTTTGCAGTATCTTATAGATTTTTGTAGATTTTAGAGATTAGACGCTGATCTGATTTGTCGTAGCCAAAAATTTTTTCCCCAGTCTGTAGGTAGCCTTTTTACTCTTTTGGTGAAGTCTTTTGATGAGCATAAGTTTGATTTTTTAGGAGCTCCCAGTTATCTAGTTTCTCTTCTGGTGTGTGTGCATTGTTACTTATGGTTCGTATTGTGTTTATGCTATGTATTAGGGCTCCTAGCATTGTCCCTATTTTTTCTTCCATGATCTTTATCATTTTTGATTTTATATTTAAGTCTTTGATCCATTTTGAGTTAGTTTTTGTGCATGGTGTGAGGTATGGGTCTTGTTTCAGTTTTTTTGCAGATAGATATTCAGTTATCCCAACACCATTTGTTAAAGAGACTGTCTTTTCTCCAGTTAATGGACTTTGGGCCTTTGTCAAATATCAGCTGCTCATAGGTGGATGCATTTATGCCTGGATTCTCAATTCTGTTCCATTGGTCTATGTATCTGTTGTTGTACCAGTACCAGGCTGTTTTGATTACTGTGGCGGTATAATAGGTTCTAAAATCAGATAATATGAGGCCTCTCACTTTGTTCTTCTTCTTGAGTAATGCTTTATTTATTTGGGGCCTCCTGCCTTTCCATATGAAGTTGGTGATTCATTTCTCCATCTCATTAAAAAATACCATTGGGATTTGGTTTGGGATTGCATTGTATCTGTAGATTGCTTTGGAGAGAATTAACATTTTCACAAGGTTGAGTCTACGTATCCATGAGCAAGGTATGTTTTTCCACTTATGCAGGTCTCTTTTGGTTTCTTGCAGTAGTGTCTCATAGTTTTCATTGTATAGATCTTTTACATCTCTGGTTGGATTTATTACTAAGTATTTTATCTTCTTGGGGCTATCATAAATGGTATTGATTTGATGATTTCCTCTTCGAGGTTCTCTTTGTTGGTGTAAAGGAATCTAACTGATTTTTGTATGTTTATCTTGTATTCTGAAACTTTGCTGAATATCTTCTATTAGCTCCAGTAGTTTTCTTGTGGATTCTTTGGGGTTTTCTGTGTATAAGATCATATCATCTGCAAATAGAGATACTTTGACTTCTTCCCTACCTATTTGGATGCCTTTATTTCTTTTTCCAGCCTAATTGCTCTGGCTAGGACCTCAGCACAATGTTGAATAAGAGTGGTGATAAAGGGCATCCTTGTCTGGTTCCCATTCTCAAGGGGAATGCTTTCAAAGTATATCCATTTAGGATGATGTTGGCTGTTGGCTTTTTTAAATGCCCTTAATTATATTGAGGAATTTCCCTTCTATTCCTATTTTGTAGAGAGTTTTTATCACGAATGGGTGTTGGACTTTGTTAAATGCCTTTTCTGTATCGATTGATAAGATCATGTGGTTCTTGTCTTTTGTTTTATTTATGTGATGGATTACATCGATTGTTTTTCTAATGTTGAACCATCCCTGCATACCTGGTATAAATTCCACTTGATCATGGTGAATTTTTTTTTTTTTATATGTTGCTAGAATCTATTGGCTAGAATTTTGTTGAGGATTTTTGCATCAATGTTCATGAGGGATATTGGTGTGTAATTTTCTTTTTTTGTGGTGTCTTTACCTGGTTTTTGTATCAGGGTTATGCTGGCTTCATAGAATGAGTTTGGGAGTATTCCATCCTTTTCTATGCTCTGAAGTACCTTTAGTAATAGTGGTGTTAACTCTTCTCTGAAAGTTTGGTAGAATTCTCCAGTGAAGCCATCTGGGCCAGGGCTTTTTTTTTGTTGGGAGTTTTTAAATTACCTTTACAATCTCTTCTTTTGTTATGGGTTTATTTAGTTGTTCTACCTTTGTTTGTGTCAGTTTAGGTAGATAGTGAGTTTCTGGAAATTTGTCCATTTCTTTTAGGTTTTCAAATTTGTTAGAGTACTATTTTTCATAGTATTCTGTTATGATTCTTTTAATTTCAGTTGGGTTTGTTGTGATATCTCATTTCTTATACACGTTGTCTGCTTCCTCTCTTGTTTTTCTTTTGTCAGTTTGGGCAGTGGTTTATCAATTTTATTGATCTTTTCAAAGAATCAGCTTTTGGTCTTGTTAACTCTTTCAATTGTTTTTCTATTCTCTATTTCATTTAATTCTTCTCTAATTCTTATTATTTCCTTTCTTCTGGAACCTGAGGGCTTCTTTTGCTGCTCTCTTTCTACTTGTTTGAGTTCTGGGGTTAATGTTTTGATTATGGCCCTTCTTTTTGGGTGTGTGCATTTATTGCTATAAACTGACCTCTGAGCACTGCTTTTGCTGTGTCCCAAAGGTTCTGGTAAGATGTGTTTTCATTCTTGTTTGACTCTATGAATTTCTTTGCTCTGACCTTAATTTCTTGTATAACCCAGTAGTTTTTGAGCAAGGTGTTGTTCAGTTTTCATGTGTTTGATTTTGTCTCTTCCTTTTACTGTTATTGATCTCTACTTTTATGGCTTCATGGTCAGAAAAGATGCTTTGTAATATTTCAGTGCTTTGGATTTTGTTAAGGCTTGCTTTATGGCCTAATATGTGGTCTATTCTGGAGAATGTTCCATGTGTGTTGGAAAAGAAAGTATACTTGGCTGCTTTTGGGTGGAGTGTTTGGTATATGTCCATGAGATCAAGTTGGTTGATTGTGGCCTGGATCTCTTCCTTGTCTTTGTTGAGCTTCTTTCTGGATGTTCTGTCATTCAATGAAAGTGGTGTGTTGAAGTCTCCTACTACTATTGTGCGGTTGTCTATCTCTCTTTTCAATGCTGTTAGAGTTTGTTTTATGTATTTTGGAGCCCTGTCATTGGGTTCGTAAATATTTATTATGGTTATGTCCTCCTGGTGTATTGACCCTTTAGTCATTATATAGTGTCCTTCCTTATCCTTTGTGGTGGATTTTACTTTAAAGTCTATTTTGTCAGAGATTAATATTGCCGCTTCTGCTCTTTTTTGAGTGTTGTTTGCTTGATATATTTTTTTCCATCCTTTGAGTTTTAGTTTGTTTGTGTCTTTAAGTCTAAGGTATCTCTCTTGTAGGCAGCATACAGATGGATCGTGTTTTTTTATCCAATCTGCCACTCTCTGTCTCTTTATTGGTGCATTTAGTCCATTTACATTCACCATAATTATTGATAGGTATGAGTTTAATGCTGTCATTTTGATGTCTTTTTTTTGTGTTGTTCACAGTTTCTTTGTTCTACTTAATTTTTTTGAACTGAGTTGTTTTTCTTTATGTATTTTCTTTTCACCTTTTTCATTGTTATTGATTTTGTGTTTGCTGAGTCTTTATATTTTTCTAGTTTTTATTTTGACTTGTACGATTGTTAGTTTCCTTTGTGGTTACCTTAATGTTTACCCCTATTTCTCTAGCTTTATACCAGTCTTTTATTTCTTTATATCACCTTGACTCCCTCTCTGTATGAAAAATCTATGTCTACATTTTTAGGTCCCTTTTGTTTGTTTTAATGTTGTCATCTTTTACATGTTGACATCTGTTTCCCTATTTTCAGTGTTTTAGCTTTGATTTACTTTTGTGACTTCCCTATCTGGGTTGATATCTGGTTGCTCTGTCCTGTGTTCTAGTCTTGGGTTGTTATCTGATGTTACTGATTATCTAACCAGTGGACTCCCTTTAGTATTTCTTGTAATTTTGGTTTGGTTTTTGCAAATTCCCTAAACTTCTGTTTATCTGGAAATGCCCTAATTTTGCCATCATATTGAGAGATAGTTTTGCTGGATATATAATTCTTGGCTAACAATATTTTTCCTTCAAGGATTTCTATATGTGATACCATTGCCTTCTTGCCTGCATGGTTTCTGCTGAATAGTCCGAGCTTATTCTTATTGACTCTCCTTTTTAGATGACTTTTCGTTTATCCCTAGCCACTCTTAAAATTCTCTCTTTATCTTTGGTTTTGGCGAGTTTGATTATAATATGTCTTGGTGACTTTCTTTTGGGATCTACCTTATGTGGGGTTTGATGAGCATCTTGGATAATAGATATCTTGTCATCTTTCATGATATCGTGGAAGTTTTCTGCCAACAAATCTTCAACAATTCTCTCTGTATTTTCTGTTATTCCCCTCCCCTGTGTTCTGGTACTCCAGTCACTCGTATGTTATTCCTCTTGATAGAGTCCCACATAATTCATAGGGCTTCTTCATTTTTAAAAATCCTTTTATCTGATTTTTCCTCAAATAAGTTGGTGTCAAGTGCTTTATCTTCAATCTCACTAATTTTGACTTCTATTGCCTCACTTCTTCTGCTCCTATGACTGTCTATTGAGTTGTCTAATTCTGAAGTTTTATTGTTAGTCTTCTGGATTTCTGATTCCTGTCTCTCTATGGATTGTTGCAGCTTGTTAAATTTGTCATTATGCTCTTCTGTAATCATTTTAATTTCCTCTATTGCCTATTCTGCATTTTGATTAATTTCCTGAAGAGTTCTATTAATCTTTTGTTGTCTTCCTCCGGTAATTCTAAGAAATTTTCCTCTGCTGGAAAATTTCTAGATTCTTTATTTTGGGTGCTTGCTGAAGCCAACATTGATTGCCTCTTAATGTGATTTGATATTGACTGTTGTCTCCGAGCCATCAATAAGTTATTATATTTATTTATTTTATGTTTGCTTACTGTGTCCTAGCTTCTTGTTTTGTTTTGATGTGCTCAAATAGGCTGCTCATATGAGCTAGTTTGATTATTGGCACCTTTGAATCTCTAATGTCCTGTCACTGAGTGGTTAGATCTGTTACTAGGTATGTGAGCTTAGGAGTCTGCCCACTCCTCCTGTATGGATTCAGCTCAGGTGCCCAGGTAGATAGCCACCAAGTATGTGGTGTAGGCTCTCACTTACAGTCTTAGACAGGCATGGGTGATTGGTGTAGGCACAGGCATCTGTCCACAGCAGGGGACACACTCTGAGCAAGGCAGAGGTCTAACGGCAGCCCCCAAGTATCCAGGAGAATGGAGTGTCCCTGTTCCCTAGAAAATGTAGGTGGGCGGGTTTTGCAGCTGGACTATTAACACCTAATGCTGTTGGCTAGAAGGACTGGGGGCACCTCTTATTCATGGGCCCCTTTCGCAGGTGCCTAGGTGGTGTGGATGGAGCCACCAGTCCTCAAGCCCCTGATGTGTGTAGATGAAGACCCTGCTTAATGGGCAGAGCAGTGTCAAATGTCAAGAACCTGCCACTTCACAGCTGAAAGAGTTGAGGTTAGATTTCCAGTATATACCCTGTTGTACTGTGGTTATGAGGGCCTACGCTGTTGAGTTGGGCCCACTGAAGTCTATGCAGGGGGAAAGGCACTGAAAGTCTGAGGATCTCTTATGCCTGTGTCTAGGCAAAGGAGCTGTGCCTACCCTGGGTTCCAGGCTTAGGGGATCCAGCAGTTTATTTTTTCCCTTGTTTGTTAATTTGTTCACTGTCCAAGGCAGGGTGAATGGCTCTGTGCATGTGACGGATTCTACTTCTGATGCAGGGGACTCAGCAATTGCTGAAGCCGATCTGGGACCCAGTGCAGAGCAGGGAGCAGGAAGGTAAATGGGAGAGAGGTTTTTCCCTAAAGGTGGTGTTTTTGATCCCCATCGTACGCCATATGCAAGTACTTATATCTTTCACCTATCTAGAGCTGCGTCTCACTGGTTCTGGGTTGTGTAGACTCTCTGGTGCTGAGTCTCTCCTGATGGGGAAAACACGCCTCCCAAGCACCGCTGCTTGCCTGCCTCACTGCTTACCCCTGAGCTGATCAGGCCTGAAGGGCTCACGCTCTCGCTGGGTCAGGTCTGCCGACTCCTTGCTGCTTCCGAACCGTCTCTCCCTTCCCCTGCCGCTTGGTCTGGTTCCGCAACTCTGCCTTTGATGTTCAGGGCTCCCAGATTGCTGTATATAATCAATTCACTTGTTTTTTTTTTTTGATCTTTGTTGTAAGAGGGGCCACCAGAAACGTCTGACTATTCTGCCGTCTTGGCCCTGCCTCCTTTTATATTTTGAAGAGTAGGTTTGTTAACTTTCTTTGTGGTTACCCTGAAATTTACCTTTATCTTCCTAAGTTTAAGGCAGTAGTTTATTTCTTGATATCGCCTTGGCTTCCTTTCCATATGAAAGTTTTAAAGCTATACCCCTTATTCCCTCTTTATGTTTTGCAGTGGTCGTCAGTTACAGATTGATGTCTCTGGTTCCCTGTTTTCCATCTTTCAGCTTTATTTTATTTTTGAGAGTTCTTTTTCTGGGTTGATATCTGGCTGATGTTGTCATGTGTTTTAATCTCAGATTGTTGTCTGGTGTTGTTAGTTCTGTCTGAAGTACTCCCTGTAACATTTCTTGTAAAGTTGGTCTGGTTTTTACAAATTCCCTTAATTTCTGTTTATTTGGAAGTGTCCTAATTTCACCTTCATATTTGAGGCATAATTTTGCTGGATATATAATTCTTGGTTGGGAGTTTTTTTTCTTTCTAGCTGAGCTCCTCCATTTCGTGTTACTCCTCTTTCATTGTTTTCAATCACTTTTTCCTTACAGTTGCATGTAACCAAGGTGCTGTCTTTGCTCTGCCCCTAGCACATACACTTTTGCCTCTGGCTCTGCCTTGTGGGGAACTCACCATACAAATGTGTTCAATAATAGCAATTTTTTGACTTGGCTCTGTAACTTCCCTCGTGTTGCCTGTTTTATGGGGACATGAATAGATAAAATGAGTTGAAGGATGGGACCTGCTTTTTGAACTCTAAAGTGCTTTAATGCTATAACTGATTATTATTAAAATTATCTTATTTTTATTAAGATTTAGAGGAACTGAGTTTTTGTTTTGGCTCTGCTGCTTACTATGTGACTTTGTTCAAATAATTTAATCTCACTAAATAACTCTTATATCTGGTTATACTTGAGGGTTGGAGGGATGTTGAAGGAGCATGGGCTAAACATGGCTACTCAGAGTGGACCTTCAGGAGAAGGCATCTTCATGAAGACCCAAGAGGAGAGAATCTTCTGTATGGCCCTCACTACATGCTCTGACAGGCCAATTAAATGATAAACATGCAAACTCTGTACAAATGAAAGGTATCACTAACAACCCTCACAATAACAGCAGCAACTACTTCATGCTTAGCAGTGATGTGTCAGGGGGATAGGATGTGATCATTTTTAAGGCACTGGAGGAAACTTCTTTTCCCAAGTGCTAGCAGCAGCTTTGAAAGCAGACCGAGATGGGTTGAGAGCCCAATTCCCTGAGCTGTTGTTCTTGTCACCCCTAATTAATATATGGGAGACAACAAACAGCCAAGTTTCTCATCCCTAACACATTTATTTCATTTTATCTGGGGCTTGCACTTTCTGCATGTCTCATATGTTGTAGGTTTTACCTGGTTTTAAAATAAATTCCTTGTAAGTTGTCCTGCAAATGAAATTACTGTCTGGAAAACTACAAATTCATCTTGAGAATTTTATTATGCTAATACATGTCAGGATTCTCAAATAAAGGAATTGTTTTTTTTTTTTTCCCCCTGAGCCCTACAAATATATTGAAAAACAGTCAGCTACACGACTCAGCAAAAGGAAAATTTACAACCTATAACTGGAAAGAGTAGTTGTAAGAAAAAACATGCAACTTAATGGAAAATAAATTTCAAGGAATAAAAGGACAACTTGGAATACAGATTCTGGGAGATGCTTGTGTGGTGGCGATGGGGAGCTGCACGTTTAGGGGTGAAGGGGGTAACTAGGTAGCATGCACCAAAAGAGCGTCCTGAGATTGGACCTTTAGAAGGGAAGTTTGGCATGAAGATCTGAAAGCCTAGGGGTTTGTGACCCTTCAACCCTTCATTACCCTCTGGACTAATTAGGAGGCAGAATGACCTTCATTTTGTTACCTTAGAAAAATTTTCCCAGTTCTCTGCTCCACAGATTCTTTGACTTTGAAATGGAGTAAAAAATGCCTGTTTCAGAGGGTGGCTGTGAAAACTAAGTTACATAATGTGAGGTATTGTCATAGTGACACAAGCATTATTTTATGGTGTGTGTGCATATGTGCATGTGCATGCATGTGTGTGAATCCTCACACACTATTATCACACAATGCTATTATCTCCAGTCTTGCACATGGGAAAACTGAGGCACAGAGAAGCTCAGAACTTTCCCAGGGTCACTTCTCTAAGGAGTTTTAGTGCTGGGATTTGAGCATAGTTTGGCTTAAATCGGTACTTCTCAATCGTGAATGTGCAAACAAAACACCTGGTGGTGATAAAATGCAGACCCTCACACAGTGGATGGGGTTGGGTGTAAGCGTCTGTATTTATAACCAGCTCCTGGGTGCTACTGATGCTGTTAGTCTGTGAACCACACGTGGAGAAGAAAGCCTTTAAAGCAAGGGTGGGCAAATTATAGCCCATGGGCCAAATTCAGCCCAATGCCTGTGTTTCTATAGCCTATGAGCCAAGAATGGGTGATTGACAGCTTGACATAACTAATGCCATGATGAACTTGTAAGTTTTTACTGCCTGCCTTCTCCTTTCCGCATGCTTTTGTTAATGACTTTCTTTTGTTCTCTCTGGCTACCTGAGACTTACGACCCCCTACATGAAGACTAGAGCGTAGATGTATGGCATGTGTATCTTTAGCCTGATAAAGAAATGTCCAGCATGCATCTCTTTAGTCGGATAAAGAGTCTCTTGTAATTATCTTGTAATGAATGACTCATCTGGCTATGCTATCTGCAGGCTACATGCCAAAAGACACTTCTAACTCTTGTAAGAGCAATATATAAGCTCTAATGTAAAATTGCCTTTCTGGATTCCATAAAGACAGCCTGCATTGCTGCTGGACTGTCTGTTGGTGTCACCTCTTAAATAAACCTTCTCTCTCTTTCTGAGTTGGAGGAAGTTTCATTAGCTCCACTGCTCCAGGGCGCGGACACTAATTGGGCAACAGAGTAACCATTTGTACTCTGATTAATGCAAAATTGAGAGATTTATTGGGGGATAAAAAAAGAATCAGCTGGAGCAGGGCATAGACTGAAATCCATGCTGTGGAATCCAGTAATCCAAAATGGCAACTCAGCAGTGACATTTTAAAAGAGGGGAACAAAGAATACAAAACACATTACTTAAATGGTATTTACAAACAGACCATTGAAAGACATTACCTGATTGGTAATAGATCATTTTATTATAGATCATTTTATCATCTATAGTTCCTGTGGCAGGAACCACTAAGGCAGGACTTCCTGTGGCAGGAACTTCCTGTAATGCAAGCTCGTGAGGCGATTGGCTTAAAAAGACATATGTATCTTTCTTAGATTAGTTACAGTGTGATAATTACAAGGGTATGTGACAGGGGAGGAAACCCTGGTAGCATAGTGGTGAAGAGTTCAGCTGCTAACCATAAAGGGTGGCAGTTCGAATCCACCAGTCGCTCCTATGGGGCAGTTCTATTCTGTGATATAGGGTTGCTATGAGTTGGAATCCACTGGACAGCAAAGGGTTTGTTTTTTGTTTTTTTTTTTGGTGAGAGGGAGGGGATTCCAGTCTAGTTATGTCATCATTTCCAGACACTCTTCTCTTAGAAACAGCACAGAAGATAAAGGCTGCTAGGTGAAAATGAAACTAGAAAACAAGGAATTACACTCAATCCTCAAACTGGCCATTTCAGATCTTACCAGGTACCTCAATTTTTTTTATATTTGCTTACACGCTAGTATTGTTCCCGTTTTAATTTTGAATCTCATCTTCTCTCTAGTAATAAAAAAGGAGGCTCTTCTCCCTGTCAAAGGATTTTAGCCAAATCAAGCAATTAGTGTCATGGTTATATAGAAACTTTACATGGGCATAAGTTCATTTACTTTATAGTATCTACTATACTTCCCTGAACTGTGTGTACATGTTTCACCCTCAGTCTATGAGGTCCCGGAGGTCAGGCAATGTCATACTTCCAGTGCCTGGAACAGAATCAACATCTTATAATGTTGCTGAATTGCATTTGTCATGGAATTGGGGAGAAATAGATTGTGCAGATATCAAAGATCTGCTTTAACTTTTAGGGGAACCTGACGTGGAAAAGCCCAGGTTGAGCATTCCGGCTGCTTTGGGGTGGAAATCCAAGACCACTACTTGTGAAGGGGAATAAATGAGATTGATAAAGTAAAAAACAGCTCTGCTGACAGCTAGGCCAAGATGGGAGAACTGAGAATTAAAACAGAAACATATCTTGCAAAAATGGTACTACAACTTGCCAAACTGATAAACTGAACCAAGCCATGGCACGCCAGAGGAACTGTCTATGCTCAGACTCTTTCAACATCAGCTCATGCAGACCCTTGCGTTCTAGATAACACATCAGATGAACTGCTCTAACAGTATCTCTGTGGGGACTTCTGTGTTCTTAAGATAAAACCACTGATTGTTCCAGCAACTCCCTAATTCACATGTTCTGACCAATTCTTTGATTTATTCCAGCCCACTGGATTATAACTGCCTTTTCCTGACTCCTGTCTTTTGGGATGTTCCACGTTTCCTCTGGCATGTGCTCTCCCTCACTGCAACAAACTAATAAACCCAACTTTGTTCGGATACACGTGTGTTCCTGGTGGTCTTTAGCTGGTGGGCTTTAATGATGGTAACTGTGAAGGGCAGTGTGTTCGTCATAGACTCAACACGTGCTGAGTGTCTTCTCTCTGCTGACAGTGTCAGAAGCCTAAGTCCCTTTTGGGTCTGTGTGTGGTGCCTATGTGCTGATTTATCTCATCTTAGAGGATGAGCTCATGGGCCTTGCTGCCTTGCGAGTTTGTCTCCACAGAGACTGTGTTAAGTGGATGACGTGAGGTTGTAGAGACAGAGGCAGACCCCAAAATGGATGTGCCAGTTTCTCTTCTGCAGGAAGCTTGTGTCAGAAACCCAGCAATCCCAGGGACATTGGGAGGGACACTGCAAGAGAGGAGGCTGAGAGAGAACCTCCTCTGTATAATGAGGTTGGCAGAGCTTGTCTATGGGGGACCCTTGACCCATTCACCAAGGCCCCTTCCCCTCATGATGGACACCCTTTCTTGCTTTTCCCCCAGGTAGGAGGAAGCAGAGAAGGGGAGGCAGCTGAGTATAGTGGGAATAATACTCCTTTGGGGGTCATCAGTATAAATCTGAATTTAAATGGCTTAAGAGAAAAGGCATCCAGGAAGATGAAACAATCAGCATAAGCAAAGATATAGAGGCATGAAAGCTTGTAAGTGTGTATGTGAGGGTGTGTGTATGTGTGTGTGGGGGCCCGAGTGTATGAGTGTGGGCCTGAAACAGGCTGTTTAACAGAATATACTTGCAAGGTGTAGAACTCCCTTGCAGTAAACAATTTGGCCTTTGTTTCTGAGAGCCAGACCACATCAGAGACCAATGAGTGGGGGCAGACTAGACCAAGAGGGACTACCTGGGTGCCTGATGCTGACTAAGCCTCAGCAGGCGTAATGTAATCTATCGTGGTCACGTTGTGAGGCTGATATAGGCCTTGCAAGATGGAAGCTTAATGGAACGTCCCAGCTGATGAGAGTGAATATCTGCTGGGGGGCGGGGGGGGAGTAAGAATGTCCCCTGATGGTGTGGAAGCTCTGTGCCCTGACCCTTCCCAGGCCTTACCCTATGTGTTTGTATCCTTTTCTTCCTGCTAGATTAAAGATAGCTCTTTCCCTGCAGTTTGTTAGTTGTTCCAGTGGAAGGGAAAGGGACAGTACCAGCTGATCTAGTCCCTGGTGAATGAGGATGAGAGAAAGAAGAGGTTGGTACCTGCTGACCTGGCTCCAGGTGAATGGAGATGAGAGAGAAAGGCCTACACTGGCACCTGGGGTCTGGGTTGACCGGGAAGGGAAGCTGAAATTTCCATCGCGTGCGGCTGGCATGTGGAGTGGGATTCATTATCCACCGCACGTTTGATGTCAGAAATGGATGATCTCAGTCTCCCTTTACTGGTCTGATACAATTGGTGATTCTGGTGGGACTTCCTTGAGTCGTCTTGATGTTGTAATACTCTAACCTTTCTTTATCACACAAACTAAACTTTACATAATCAAATTCATCACAAGGGACAAACTCTGCCCAAATTCTCAGCCATCAGCCAAGTGTCTTGGGCACCTCTGTAAGCTTATGGAGCAACAGAAATTTGTACTGATAACTTGGGTGTTGGCCAAAAATTTAGCCTAGGCTTTCCTTGCCTTGATTTGCACCTCGTATATCTTTTCCTAACTGTATATTGCTAAGTACCTTTTATGTCCCTATGCTGTCATGCCTGTGGTTAATTTCCCTTTTATTCTTGCATCTTCATGGGTTTTTGGTGGGCTTTTACGTTCAGCTTGTTCTGATTGGCTGTGGTTATTACTTTTTTTAACCTCTGGTTCTTTTTCCCTTGGGCAGCTGCTAGGTGATGTGATAAGGGGGATCCCATTCCCTAATTTCTAGCACGTGTGTTCTTTTTGGCTTCATATTTCTACCGGTAGCTGGTAGTTGAAATTTCCTTGGGATAATTCAGGCTCTCCCCCTTTTCAGTTCCTAAAGATTTATGAAAAGTAAGGAACACTTACAGCTCATAAGAAAAACAAACAAGCAAAACAATCAAAATATTAAGCTGAAATACAAAACTTAGTTTTCTAATATGTAACTAAATTTATCAAAACATGTGTGAGCTAGTAGCCCAAAGTCTGACTCTAGCACATTATTTTGGAACAAGCTTTCCTAACAAAATATCATTTTTCATTAACAGCTGAGCAATTTGTTCAAGAAGCCTGGAATCCCAGAACAAACAGGCCATGGGAAAGCAAATTAATGACACTTTGCATTAGAAACACTTTTAACCTTGAAAAAGCAGATGCTAGCTCATAGCTGAAACAAGACCATAAAATCATTTGAGGAACAACTTAACTTTTATTACTAAGTACATACCAAGGGAGGAATACTGCATGTCAAGAGCATTTAACCGACACTTATGTAAAAACAATACAGCCCAGGCTGGTCAGGGTAACACACACAGTCCTTAAAGAGAAAATGTCATTTCTCAAAATAGAGATTTATGTTCTCAATTAAGCAATTCAATTATTGGCTTAAGGTAGGCACCATTTCTCCCCAAAATTTTTGAAGCCCTTGAATGCTAGTTTTTAACCAATTGCACTTAAAAGTACAATGGCTATGCAAACAGGAGAAAAAATTAGAGATACATTTCACAAACTATTACAAGCTCTTTCTCTAATCTCTATTTCTTAACTTCTTCTAATGGAATCATTTTTCTATCTCATTGAATATGTAGCTTGTCTGTTTCCAAAAGGCACCTGAGAAGGGCCAGAGAAAAGGGGAGCCAGGAACTGTTGATGTCTATATTCATCATGGCCGTAATAGGAAAGAGGAGAGGGTCATTCAAGGAAAGTTTATCTACAAACCATTGGCTGTCAAGTTGACTCCAACTCAAGTCAACTCCAACTCATTGCACATCCTGGACAGTGCAAGCAGTTAACACACTCAGCTGCTAACGGAAAGGTTGGGGGTTCAAGTCCATCTGGAGATGCCTCAGAAGAGAGGCCTGGTGATCTACTTTCAAAAAATCAGCCATTAAAAACTCTATGGAGTAATCAAAACAACCTCATACTGGTATAACGATAGACACATAGACCAGTGGAATAGAATTGAGAGTCCAGAAATAAACCCACTCACCTATGGTCCACTGATTTTTGACAAGGGTGCTATGGCCATTCGATGGGGAAAGAAGAGTTTCTTCAATAAATGATGCTGGGAAAATTGGATTTCCACATGCAAAAGAATGAAACAGGATCCCTGCCTCACATTATACACACAAAAAAATTCTAAAATGGATTAAGGACCTAAATGTGCAAACTAGAACCATAAAATTCTTAGAAGAACAAGCAGGGCAGCACTGTCAGGCCTAGCTTTTAACAATGGATTATCTAATATGATAACAAAAGCACAAACAGCAAAAGACAAATAAATAAATGGGCCCTCATAAAAAAACAAAAAACATTTGTTCATCAAAGACTTCAGCAGAAAAGAGAAAAGTCAAGCTACTGACTGAGAGAATACCTTTTGAAACAATATATCCAACAAGAATCTAATAACCAAAATATATATAAAACTTCAACAATTTAACAACAAAAACACAAATAACTCAATCATTAAATGGGCAAAGGACTTGAGTAGAGATCTCACTAAAGAGGACTTTCAAATGGCCACCAAATACATGTGTCATGGATTGAATTATGTCCTCCAAAAAATGTGTGTATCAATTTGGCTGGGCCATGATTCCCAATATTGCATAGTTGTCCTCCATTTTGTGATTGCAATTTTATGTTAAAGAGGATTAGGGTGGGATTGTAACACCACCCTTACCCAGGTCACATCCCTGATCCAGTGTAAAGGGAGTTTCTCTGCGGTGTGGCCTGGACCACCTTTTATCTCTCAAAAGATAAAAGGAAAGGGAAGCAAGCAGAGAGGGGGAATCTCAGACCACCAAGAAAGCAGTGCCAGGAGCAGAGCACGCCCTTTGGACCTGAGGTTCCTGCGCAGAGAAGCTCCCAGACCAAGAGAAGATTCATGACATGGACCTTCCTTCAGAGCCGTTGGAGAAAGCACTCCCCTGGAGCTGATGCCCTGAATTTGGACTTGTAACCTACTGGACTGTGAGAGAATAAACTCTTTGTTTAAACCATCCACTCGTGGTATTTCTGTTAGAGCAGCACTAGATGACTAAGACAACATGAAAAGATGCTCAACATCGTTAGCCATCACAGAGATGCAAATTAAAACCACAGTGAGATACCATTTCACTCCCACTAGGGTGGCTAAGATTGAAAACAAAAACAGAAACAGAAAATAACAAATGTTGGAGAGTTTTTTGGAGAAATTGGAACCCTTATCCATTGCTGTGGGAATGCAAAATGGTACAGCCATTGTGGAAAACAGTGTGGTGATTCCTCAAACTAAAAATAGAACTACCATATGACCCAGCAATTCCACTCCTAGGTATATATCCAAAAGACTTGAAAGCAGAGACTCAAAGAGAGACTTGTACACCAATGTTCATTGGAGCACTGTTCACAAAAGCCAAAAAGTGGAAACAACTTAAATGCTCATCAACAGATGAATGGATAAACAAAATGTGGTATGTACATACAATGGACTATTCCTCAGCCAGAAAGAGAAATGAAGTCTTTTTCAAAAAAATTTATTGTGTTTTAGTGAAAGTTTACCATGCAAATTAGTTTTTCATTCAAAAATGTTATACACAAATTGTTTTGTGACATTAGTCACAATCCCACAATGTGTCAGCACTCTTCCCCTTTCCCTTTCCACTCTGGGTTCTCTGTGTCCATTTGTCCAGTTTTCCTGTCCCTTCCTGCCTTTTCATCTTTGCTTTTAGGCAGGTGTTGCCCACTTGGAAAGGTAAAACTGAATTAAGAAGCGCGTTCCTCACGCTTGTTATTGTTTGTTTTATAGGCCTGTCTAATATTTGACTTTCTGTTTGTTAGAGTTTTAGGGCTAACGTTTTGATTTGGGCCCATTCTTTTTTGATGTTGCCTTTATTGCTATAAATTGATCTCTGAGCACCACCCTTGCTGTGTCCCGAAGGTTTTGGTATGATGTATTGTCATTCTCATTCAAATCTAGGGATTTTTTTCAGTCCCTCGTTGAGTTCTTCTATTGCCCAGTTGTTTTTAAGCAAAGTGTTATTCAGTCTCCATGAACTTGATCTTTTTCCACTTGTTCTTCCTTTTATTGATTTCTACTTTTATGGCATTTTGATCAGAGAGAATTCTTTGTATTATTTTGATGTTTTGGATTTTATTGAGGGTTGCTTCATGGCCTAAAATGTATATTCTTGAGAATGGTCCATGTGCATTGGAAAAGAATGTATACTTTGCTGCTGTTGGGTGGAGTGTTCTATATATGTCTATCAGGAGGTCAAGTTGGTCGATTTTGGCCTTTAGATCTTCTCTTTGTTGAGTGTCTTTCTAGATGTTCTGTCCTTTACTGAGAGTGGTGTGTTGAAGTCTCCTACTATTATAGTAAAACTGTCTACTGCTCTTTTCAGTGCTGGTTAGAGTTTGCTTCATGTATTTTGGAGCCCTGTCATTGGGTGTATAGATATTTATTAAGGTTATGTCTTCTTGGTGGATTGTCCGTTTAATCACTATATAATGTCTTTCCTTGTCTTTTACGGTTGATTTTTACTTAAAGTCTATTTTAGATTACTATTGCCACTCTTACACTTTTTTGGTTACTGTTTGCTTGATATTTTTTCCCCATCCTTTGATTTTTAATGTATTTATGTCTTTGTGTGTCTAATATATTTGTGTCTTAGGTGTGTTTCTTGTAGACAGCATATTGATGGTTTGTGCTTTTTAATCCATTCTGCCACTCTCTGTCTCTTAAGAGGTGCATTCAAGTCATTTACATTCAGTGTGATTATTGATAGGTATGAGTTAATTGCTGTCATATTGTTGTGCTTTTTTTTTTTTTTTTTTTTTGCTGTCCTGTGTCCTAGACTTCAATTGTTGTCTGATGTTGTTGGTTCTCTAACCAAAGGACTCCTTTTAATATTTCTTGTAAATTTGGTTGGTTTTTTATGAATTCCCTTAATTTCTCTTTATCTGGAGATGTCCTAATTTTGGCACCATATTTGAAAGAGAGTTTTGCAGATATATTATTCTTCATTGGCAGTTTTTTCTTTCATGGTTTTATATATGTCATCCCATTGCCTTCTGGCTTGCATAGTTTCTGCAGAGTAATCAGAGTTTAGTCTTTTTTTTTGTTTCCCCTTTGTATGTTACTTTCGTTTTTCTCAAGCTGCTCTCAGGATCTTTCTTTGTCTTTGGTTTTGGCAAATGTGATTATGGTATGTCTTGGTGACTTTCTTTTGGGGTCTATCCTATGTGGGATTCTTTGAGCTTCTTGGATGGTCAGCTTTTCATCTTTCATGATGTTTGGGAAGTTTTCTGCCAGCATATCTTCAACAATCTTCTCTGTGTTTTCCATTTTCCCCCCCGTTCTAGAATTCTGATCATGTGCAATTTTTTTATCTGGATTGTGTCCCATACAATTCTTAGGTTTTCTTCACTGTTTTTTCTGATTTTTCCTCAAAGTTGTGTCCATGGATTTGCCTTCAACCTCGCAGATTCTGTCTTCCATTGTTTCAAATTTACTCTTGTGATCTTCTATTGAGTTGTCCATTTCTGAAATTTTGTTGTTTATCTTTTGGATTTCTAGTTGCTCTGTTTGTATGTTTTCCAATTGTTTATTTATTTTGATGTTTTGTTCTTGTATTATTTTCCTGAATTCTTCTATTGCTTTGTCTGTATTTTACCTGATTTTAGCTATGTTTTTGTTGGTTTTGTCTGTTTTCCATGATTTTGTCTATTTTTTTCCTTGGTTTTGTCTGTATTTTCCTTGATCTCTTTCCTAGTCTGTTGTAGATCCCTAAATATTAATCTTTTGAATTCCATGGCAAGTAGTCCCACTGCCTTTTCTTCTACTGTAAGGTCATCTTATTCTTAATTTTGGTTACTTGCTGGAGCCATCTTGTCCTGCTTGTTTTTATATGTTTTGATATTGTGTGCTGCCTCCAAGACATTAAGGTATTATTTTCTTTATTTATTGATTGTATGTTCATTTGTTTCCTTCTGCTTCTTTGTTTTGTTTTGATATGTCAGAGCAGGTGGGCCAGGCTTCTTTGCTGCTTGCTCATCTGTGGGCATGATAGCTCTTACCACCTTGTCTGGGTGAGCAGGGCAGCAGCAGGCAGGGTGAGCCTGCTTTGCTGTACACTGATTTGAAAAGGTGGCTGAGGGCAGACTGAGTGGATGCTGTCTGCTTCCTGATGTTGGTCTAGCAGCGTGGAAGTGTTCACAGTCCCTCGCCAGATTGGCAGGGGTGTTGGACAAGGAGTCATACAAGCTCACTTCCTTCCATTCAGCAGCTGGTTGAGTGGTGGGAAGGAGGGGTAGTGTGGGCCCAATGTGGTGGTGGGCCTGAGCTGTGGATGCTGTAGCTGCAGCACCATGGTGACTGCCAATGGGAAGGGAGTGTAGCGTACAGGACTGGGAAGGAACAAAGACAATAAAAGACTGAGAAACAGAAAAAAGGGTAGCTGGCATGTGGAGGCGGGGAGGATGTAGGGGTTGGCAGGAAGGTTGGGGAGGTGGCCTACAGGGCTAGGTGGGAGGTAGAAAGTCGTGGTCTGATGACTGTCTAACTGCCAAGGTGAGGCATGGCCCTGTGGGAAGGGTGGGAGGTGGCTTACAGGGTTAGGTGGGAGGAAGAAAGAAAGGGAAGAATTAAAAATGGCATGGTGGGTGTCTGTGGGTGGGGTTGGGGTGAACCCAGTGTGGTGCTGGGCCAGTGGCTCTCTACCCTCAGTGGTGTGTCAAGGCCCAGCAGGAAGGGGTAGAATTCATATATGGGGCTAAGTGGGAAGGAGAAAGAAAAGGTAGAAAGGGAAAAAGTAAAAAAATGGCATGGTGGGAACTGGTGTGTGGGATTGGGGCAGACCTGAGCTGGCATTCCATCAGTGTCTCCCTAGCCAAGGGGGCATGGTGTGGCTTGGTGGGAAGGGGTAGGGGTGGCATATAGGGCTGGGTGGCAGGCAGAAACAAAAGAAAGAAAGGGAAAAAAAGACATGGCAGGAGGTGGCAGGTGGGGGCAGGACAGACCCTGGCTGGTGGTGGGCCAGTAGCTCTCTAGCCAAGTTGGCGCGGTGTGGCCCGTTGGGAAGGGGTGGAGGTGGCGTATTGGGCAGAAGGGTGAGGGGTGGGAAAATGTGTTTCTCTGGTTACCAGGTTCTCTGTCTCCTGTTGAGAGCTCTGTGAAGTTGTGTTCCTATACTCCCTGTCCAGGGTCATTGCTGGATGTGCTACAAGATGGCGAAGCTGTGCCATGTTAGTTAGCAGGGGACCTCCACTCCATATCTTTCCTCATTCTCTTTTTTCCTTTGGTTTCTTCTTACATCCAGTGTTTTATCTAGTTCTTTATCCCTTCATTTGATGCTTAAGTTTCCATGATTGACCTTTGTATTTCTTTTACTTAGTTTTTCAGGTCTTTGCTGCAGAGGGATTGCATGATGTGTCTGTTTAGTGCACCATGTTGGCTCTGCCTCCTTTTTTCAAAAAAATGGTATTGTGCTTTAGGTGAAAGTGTACAATGTAAATTAGTTTATCATTCAAAAACTTATACACAAATTGTTTTGTGACATTAGTGAGAAATGAAGTCTTTATACATGCTACAACATGGATGCACCTTGAAAACATTATACTGAGTGAAATAAGTCAATCAAAAAAGGACAAATATAGTATGACCTCACTTATATAAAAAGACAAGAAAAGGCAAATGTATAGAGAACAAAGTTTATTAGTAGTTATGAGGGGTGGCAGGGAGGAGGATGTTGTTGTTAGGTGCCATCAAGTTGGTTCCAGCTCATAGTGACCCTATGTACAAAAGATGAAACACTGCCCAGACCTGTGCCATCCTCATGATCGTTGTTATGCTTGTGCCCATCGTTGAAGCCATTGTGTCAATCCATCTCATTGGGAGTCTTCCTCTTTTTTGCTGACCCTCTACTTTACCAAGCACAATGTCCTTCTCCAGGGACTGATCCCTTCTAATAATATGTCCAAAGTATGTGAGATGAAGTTTCACCATCCTCACTTCTAAGTAGCATTCTGGTTGTAGTTCTGCCAAGACAGATTTGTTCATTCTTTTGGCGGATCATGGTATATTCAATATTCTTTGCCAACACCATAATTCAAAGGCGTCAACTCTTCTTTGGTCTTCCTTATTCATTGCCCAGCTTTAGCATGCATACGAGGTGGGAAGGGGGTGAGGGGATCTTAATGGTGATGGAAATATTGCATTGACTAAAGGTAGGGTTGCACAGCCAGTTATTGTAATTGTTTCTAATAAGTTGTACACCTGTAAAAAATTGAATTGACAAAAGTTGTATGATAGATATAGTTACAACAACAACAACAAAAAGTAGCTACTGAGGCTGCTTATATACAACCAAAAACCTCATGGGATTTGGTTTATTGGTTTGGAGGTTTAGGGTCATGGTTTCCTAGTACATCCCAGTTAATTGGTTTAGTGTTTCTATTTAGTGCTTCTGTCCTACCTCCTAGTTTGATACATATTCCTTGGGGTCTTAAAAGCTTGAGAGCAGCCATTCAAGGCACAACAATTGGTTTGTATTCATGTGGGACAACAGAGGAAGGAGAGTCAGGAATAGGAGGAGGATATGGAATGTATGGCTAATTGCCTTCATGAACAACTGCCTCCTTTGCCATGAGATCAGAAGAACTGGATGGTGCCTGGCTACCATTACTAAACATTTTGATCAAAGATTTCATAGAAGAATTGTCATCAAAAAGGGGGAAATGCAGAACAGAATTTCAAATTGTCATGGACTCCAGACTTCCTGGAGTCGTGAAGTTTGGCTGAACTCCTGAAACTATTGCCCTGAGATAATCTTTAAATCTTAAACCAAAAATATTTCCTGAAGTCTAAAATCAAACAATTGTTTAGCTTAACTAGTAAAAAATGTCTGCCTTGAGCATTCTGCTTTTTTAAGAACTATCTATATGGTATCAAATTGACAACAACAACTCAAAAGATTAGACAGGAACCGTAGGAGGCAGGGAGTTTATGTTAATGAGGGAGGAACAACTGAGAAAAGGAGGATAAGAATGGTTGTACAGCTTGAAGAATGTAATCGATTTCACTAAATGGCACATGTGGAAACTGTTGAATTGGTGTATGTTTTGCTGTGTATATTCTCAAAAACAAAACAAAACAAACCCTATAGAACATAGTTCTACTCTGACAGACATGAGAGTGCCATGAGTTGGGGTTGACATGACAGCAACTGTTTCTTTAGGGGGTGGTGTAAGGGAATCATGATGGAAAATGCAGTTACCCGGGGATTAGCAGCACCCCCTGGGCCCAAAGGACAAGGGAAGGAACAGTTACAGGATGAGGAGGGAGAGGCACATCTGGTCACTGTACTGACTGTTTTTCCCTGGTTTTAAAGCCCCTCCAGGTCCAGCCTCCCTCAAAGCCACACATGAGAAAAGGCATCTGCTTAGAAACCCAAAGGGATCTACATAAATGGAAAAACATACCATGCTCACGGATAGGTAGACTCACATTGTGAAAATGACAATTCTACCCAAAGCAATCTACAAATACAATGCAATCCTGATCCAAATACCAACAACATTCTTTAAAGAGATGGAAAAACTAATCATTAACTTTATTTGGAAAGAGAAGAAGAAGCCCTGGATAAGTAAAGCATTATTGAAGAATAAGAATAAAGTAGTAGGACTCACACTACCTGACCTCAGAACCTACTATACAGCTACAGTAGTCAAAACAGCCCGGTACTGGTACAAAGACAGACACATTGACCAATGGGACAGAATTGAGAATCCAAGCATAAATGCATCCACCTATGAGCAGATGATATTTGACAAGGGCCCAAAGTCCATCAAATGGGGAAAAGACAGTCTTTTTAACAAATGGTGCTGGCAAAACTGGATGTCCATCTGCAAAAAAAAAAATGAAACAGGACCCATACCTCACACCATATACAAAAACTAATTCAAAATGGATCAAAGACCTAAATATAAAGCCAAAAACTATAAACTTCATAGAAGAAAAAATAGGATCAATGCTAGAGGCCCTAATACGTGGCATTAACCAGCCATAACCAACAACACACAAACTCCAGAAGATAAGCTACATAACTGGGATCTTCTAAAAATTAAACACTTATGCTCATCAAAAGACTTCACCAAAAGAGTAAAAAGAGAACCTACAGACTGGTAAAAATTTTTTGGCCATTACAAGTCAGACAAAGGTCTAACCTCTAAAATGTACAAGAAAATCCAACACCTCTACAACAAAAAGACAAATAATCCTATTAAAAAATGGGCAAAGGAAATGAACAGACACTTCACCAAAGAAGACATTCAAGCGGCTAACAGACACATGAAGAAATGCTCGCGATCACTAGCCATTAGAGAAATGCAAACTAAAACCACAACGAGATACCATCTCACCCTGGTATTACTGGCACAAATAAAAAAAAAACTGGAAATAACAAACGTTGGAGAGGCTGCGGGGAGATCGGAACTCTTTTTTTTTTTTTTAATTGATGTAATTAAATGAAATTTACCTTTCAAGTTAGTCTCCCATACAGAATTTTTTTTTTTAACATACATTGTTATGAGACCCCAACTGCTCACCCCATTCTGCGACAGCACACTCTTCCCCTTGGCCCCTGATTCCCCATGAACATTCAACCAGCTCCTAACTCTCTCTGTCTTCCCCTCTCACCTCTGGACAGAAGCCTCCCCTTTGGTCTCTTATATCTACTTGTCTAAGAGGCACATTCTTCACGAGTATCACTTTATGTCCCACAGTCCAGTCCAATCCCTGTGTGAAGAGTTGGCCTTCAAAATTGTTTTAGTTCTGGGGTGGTGGAGAGACCAGGGGCCATGCCTTCTGAGGAGCCTCCAGTCTTAGTCAGACCATTAAGTCTGGTCTTCTTACTAGTATTTGAGTTCTGCATCCCATCGTTCTACTGCTGCATCAGGGACCCTCTGTTGTGTTCCCTGTCAAGGCACTCATTGGCGGTAGCTGGGCACCATCTAGTTCTTCTGGTCTCAGGCTGATGAAGTCTCTGGTTTATGTGGCCCTTTCTGTCTCTTGGGCCAATACTTTCCTTGTGCCTTTGGTTTTCTTCATTCTCCTTTACTCCAAGTGGTTGGGACCAACTGATGCATCTTAGATGGCTGCTTGCAAGCTTTTAAGACCCCAGATGCCCCTCACCAAAGTAGGATGCAGAACATTTTCTTAATAAGGTTTGTTATGCCAAGTGACAGAGATGTCCCCTGAAAGCATGGTCCCCAGACCCCATGTCCCTGCTACTCTCTGAAAGTATTTGATTGTATTGAGGAAACTTATTAGCTTTGGTTTAGTCCAGTTGTGCTGGCTTCCCCTGTAGTGTGTGCTGTCCTTCCCTTCACCTAAGATCATTCTTATCTACTATCTAGTTAGTGAATAACCCTCACCCTCCCTCCCCACCCTCGTAACCATCAAAGAATGTTTTCTTCTGCGTTTAAACCTTTTCCTGAGTTCTTATAATAGTGGTCTTATACAGTATTTGTCCTGTTCCTGACTAAATTCACTCAGCATAATAAGTTCTAGCTTCCACCAAGTTATACAATGTTTCACAGCTTCATCAGTGTTCTTTATCATTGTGTAATATTCCATTGTGTGGATATACCATAGTTTATGCATTCGTCCATCCAGGGGCACTTAAGTTGCTTCCATCCTTTGGCTATTGTGAACAGTGCTGCAGTGAACATGGGTGTGCATATATCTATTCGTATGACGGCTCTTGTTTCTCTAGGATATATTCCAAGGAGCGGGATAGCTCGATCGTATGGTACTTCTATTTCTAGCTTTTTAAGGATTTCCAAAGTGGTTGTACCATTTTACATTCCCACCAACAGTGTATAAGTGTTCCAGTCTCTCCACAACCTCTCCAGCATTTGTTATTTTGTGTTTTCTGGATTAATGCTAGCCTTGTTGGGGTGAGATGATATCTCATTGTAGTTTTGATCTGCATTTCTCCGATGGCTAATGATTGTGAGCATTTCTTCATGTGTCCATTAGCTGTCTGAATATCTTCTTTGGCAAAGTGCCTGCTCATATCCTTTGCCCATTTTTAAATTGGGTTATTTGTCTTTTTGCTGTTGAGGTTTTGGAGTATCTTGTAGATTTTAGAGATTAAACGCTGATCGGATTTGTCGTAGCCAAAAATTTTTTCCCAATCTGTAGGTTGTCTTTTCACTCTTTTGGTGAAGTCTTTTGATGAGCATAAGTGTTTGATTTTTAGGAGCTCCCATTCATCTAGTCTCTCTTCTGGTGCTTGTTCATTGTTACTTATGGTTTATATTGTGTTAACGCCATATATTAGGGCTCCTAGCCTTGTCCCTATTTTTTCTTCCATGATCTTTATCGTTTTCGATTTTATATTTAAGTCTCTGATCTATTTTGAGTTAGTTTTTGTACATGGTGTGAGATATGGGTCTTGTTTCAGTTTTTTGCATATAGATATCCAATTATGCCAGCACCATTTGTTGAAGAGACTGTGTTTTCCCCAATTAATGGACTTTGGGCCTTTGTCAAATATTAGCTGCTCATCGGTGGATGAGCTTATATCTGGATTCTCAACTCTGTTCCATTGGTCTATGTATCTGTTATTGTACCAGTACCAGGCTGTCTTGACTACCGTGGCAGTATAATAGGTCCTAAAATCAGGTAGTGTAAGGCCTCCCACTTTGTTCTTCTTCTTGAGTAGTGCTTTATTTATCCGGGGCCTCTTCTCTTTCCGTATGAAGTTGGTGATTTGTTTCTCCATCTCATTATAAAACGCTGCTGGAATTTGGATCTGGATTGCATTGTATCTGTAGATTGCTTTGGGTAGAATTGACATTTTCACTATGTTGAGTCTACCTATCCATGAGCAAGGTATATTTTTCCACTTTTGCAGGTCTCTTTTAGTTTCCTGCAGTAGTGTCTTGTAGTTTTCTCTGTAAAGATCTTTTACATCTCTGGTTAGATTTATTCCTAAGTATTTTATCTTGTGGGGGGCTATTGTAAATGGTATTGATTTGGTGATTTCCTCTTCGAGGTTCTCTTTGTTGGTGTAAAGAAATCCAATTGATTTTTGTGTGTTTATCTTGTATCCTGAAACTTTGCTGAAATCTTCTATTAGTTCCAGTAGTTTTATTGTGGATTCCTTGGGGTTTTCTGTGTATAAGATCATATCATCTGTGAATAGAGATACTTTGACTTCTTCCCTACGTATTTGGATGCCCTTTATTTCTTTTTCTAGCCTAACTGCTCTGGCTAGGACCTCGAGCACTATGTTGAATAAGAGTGGTGATAAAGGGCATCCTTGTCTGGTTCCTGTTCTTAAGGGGAATGCAGGAGATCAGAACTCTTATGCACTGTTGGTGGGAATGCAAAATGATACAACCATTTTGGAAAATGATATGGCCCTTCCTTAGAAAGCTAGAAATAGAAATACCATACGATCCAGCAATCCCACTCCTAGGAATATACCCTAGAGAAGTAAGAGCCATCACATGAATAGACATACGCAACCATGTTTATGGCAGCATTGTTCACAATAGCAAAAAGATGGAAACAACCTAGATGCCCATCAACAGATGAATGGGTAAACAAACTATGGTACATACACACAATGGAGTATTATGCAACGATAAAGAACAATGATGAATCTGTGAAGCATCTCATAACATGGATGAAACTGGAGGACATCATGCTGAGTGAAATAAGTCAGTCACAAAAGGACAAATATTGTATGAGACTCTACTGTAAATACTCATGAAAAAGTTTACACACAAAAAGGAAAATTCTTTGTTGGTTATGAGGGATGGGAGGGGTGGGGGGGAGACACTAAATAGACAATAAATAAGTGGTAACTTTGGTGAAGGGTAAGACAGTATACAATAGTGGGGAAGCCAGCACAATTTGTACAAGGAAAGGTCATGGAAGCGCCATAGATGCATTCAAACCACCTGAGGCAATGAATTACTGGGCAGAGGGCTGTGGGGACCATAGTCTCAGGGAACATCTAGCTCAATTGGCCTAACACATTCTACTTTGGTGAGTAGCGTCCGGGGTCTTAAAAGTCTGTGAGCAGCCATCTAAGATACTCACTCCACTGGTCTCACCCCTTCAGGAGCAAGGGAGAATGAAGAAAACAAGACACAAGGAAAAGATTATTCCAAAGGACTAATGGACCACAACTATCACGGCCTCTTCCAGACTGAGTCCAGTATAACTAGATGGTGCCTGCCTACCACCACTGACTGCTCTGACAGGGATCACAACGGAGGGTCCCAGACAGAGCTGGAGAAAAACGTAGAACAAAATTCTAACTCACAAAAAAAGACCAGACTTACTGGCCTCAGAGAGACTGGAGAAACCTCGAGAGTATGGCCCCCGGACACCTTTTTAGCTCAGTAATTAAGTCACTCCTGAGGTTCACCCTTCAGCCAAAGATTAGACAGCCCCATGAAACAAAATGAGACTAACAGGGCACAACAGTCCAGGGACAAGGACTAGAAGGCAGGAGGGGACAGGAAGGCTGGTAATAGGGAACCTAAGGTTGAGAAGGGACAGTGTTGACATGTCGTGGGGTTGTCAACCATCATCATAAAACAATATGTGTACTAACTGTTTAATGAGAAACTATTTGTTCTGTAAATCTTCTGAACTGCAATGAAAAAAAAGTGTCTGCTTGCTGGTCCTTTCCATCTGTAATGCTGGCTTAGGTCCATCCTTCTGGGCACACAGTGGACCTTTCCCTACTCTGCTTTTCTGAACTTTGTGCCCCTCAGCTCTGAGACCCCAACAAGGCTGGGCATGCCACGCCTCCCTTGGCTCAGCCTAGAGTGCTCCAGACGTGGGATCCCTTGTGGGTGCTCAACAGAACATGACTACCTTGCTCTCCTTGCCAACCTGGAGGATCTCCCTTTAGTCTGAGGGTAATAGTGGTCACGGCTGAGCTGGCTGTGGTCTTCTGGACATTCCACTCACACCTGGACTTTTGAACTTTGAACTTGAAGCCAAATTGTGCATGGTAAGTGTGATGCTGGGCAGTGGGTACCAGGAGGTTCATTATACTATTATTTTTACTTGTGTATATGTTTGAAATTGTCTATAATAAAGATAGTTTGAAAAAACTTCAAAAAAGTATTTGACGCAGATTCTCTGGTTCCCTTGTGAAAACACCCCTAATGGGTGCTTCACATCCTGCTTTCTGGATGGGAGTGGGCCTCGAGGGAGGAGGAGTGAGTCTGTGTATGTGTATGTGTGTGTCCCTTGCTGACTGCCCAGGGCCTGGGGAACTGTCCTGCATCCCTTACATCCTTTATTTCAACCTCTGCCAGAAGGACTGCCACCACTGTCCCTCTTGACCCTGGTGTTCTCTGTGCAGGCCATTTCCTTCCCTCTCCTCTGAGTCCTGCCTACTCTCTCCTCTGGCCCTCTCCACGATCCTTGTAGAGTAGTCCCACCCTCCCCCTGTGGCTGGGTGTTATCTCAGTTCTGGAGAGCTGGGCCGTGCCCTTTTTGTGTGAACAGACCAGGGGTGGGCCAATGATCTCCTAGCTGCCCCAACATGTGTGGGAAGCCTTGTTGGTCATCCGCAGTTTACCAGACTGGAGATCCTGCTGGTGGCATCAGCAACACTATGCAGCAGTCACACCCCCACTAGGTTCCTACTAGACTAGACTCTAGCCAGACACCCCAGACTTCCTCCTGACCTGCCTCCTCTGTGACACCTCTCTTCCTGGTGCTTATCCTCTGGCTCTCAGCCCCCAACCTCAGCCACGTCAGACTCTGGAAATGTGCTGTGCCTGGTTTCTCTGGCCATCCCAGTGCTTGTTGGGCCCCCAGACTCCTTGGTGCCATCCTCTGCATGGCAAGCCCCATCAGGACACCCACGTCTCCCACTTGGTGTTGTCCTTCTGGTGAAGACTTCCTCTCCAGGGGTGGATACCCACCTCCTGGGCATCGCTGGCTGCTGCGTCAGTGTAGAGGCCAAGGAAAGGCTCTGGACCAGCCATGCTGACTGCACCACCTGGGGCATGTGACCCTCAGGAGGGCCTGCTAGGCGCCTTCTCTCCTGGTGGTTGGCCACAATCCTGGGGTGACACCTATGCCTCAGACTGCAAAAGACCAGGCCTCTCTAGTACCCCAAATCGGGCCTTTGCCATCTCTCTGCTCCACGTCTCCATCCTAAAGTGAAAGAAGACGCTGCTCTTTCCCCAAGGCTGGCCAACTCAAAGGCAGAAGATTATAGAAATGACTCCGTCTCCAGAGCCGCCTGAATGGTTCTGTTGGCCACTTGTGAAGGCCACCATCAGGGCTCCCTAGCCCACCCATCCCGGCCCTGCCTTCCACTGCCCGCAGGGAGGGAAGCCGGTCACCCAGAAGCCACGGTGTCCTTTCAGTACTTCATGTGACTTCTGGAAGCTGCGGCATCAGCTCCAGCTTCTCTCCTCCTCCCAGAGGGGGTGAGAGGTTGCACCTTTCAGTGTCCAGAGCAGTGGCATCACTAGGGGGTGCAGGGGTATAGCCACACCAGGTGACACTGTCAGAGAGGGTGACACCAGAATGACTGTCTATAAATTTTTTGTGCAGTGTTTCAGCAGAAATGTACTATTTTTTACAAAAATATCCTTGTAGTTAGTTATAACACAAAAACACATTTTTCATAAGCCCAGCTTACATGTAGCAGTATACTTACAAGGCTAAAACTCTCTGCTAATTTCCTTTTTGAACCTTCTAATGCATTCTGGGCAGAGCTGTCATTATAACCCAATCGCAAGGACACCTCGAATCGCTCGGCTTCATCCGCACACCCTATAAGCATGCGCTTTTGTTTTTGTCGCTGCTGGTGTTTTTATTGTTGATGATTTTGTCAAATTTTCTCGTGTTTTAGCTACAATATAGTGGTAATTAGTATTTGTGAACCTATATCAATAACTTTTTTGAGAATGAAGTAGTAATTAAGAGAAAAGAAGGAGTGACATACGGGAATTACGATTGTATGGTCTGGTACGGGAGGAGGTCCACGAAAGGGTGACACCATGAGTTAGCGCACTGGGTGACACCAACCCTAGTAATGCCACTGGTCCAGGGCCTAAACACTTGCTCCCCATCCAGGCACAGGAGCTCAAGGAGCCAGCAGGGGCTGGGGACGCCACCTGGGTCCTTCCTCGTGGCAGGCCTGCGGCTGGGAAACCTCCACCAGTTCCTTCCTTTGGCACAGCGAGTGTGTCTGCGACTTGCAGGTAACGAAGTCTGTCAGTCCAGACTGGAATCCCTGAGCTGCCTGCCTGCCCTCCGGGCCTGCTCTTGGCCCTGGTGCCTCATGGCACACTGTGTAACAGCACGCCCTTTCCAGCAGCACGTACTCGTTTCTCGACATTTCCTGCCTGTGTGGGGCTGGTGTTGGGAAAGGGCTTAGTCAGTGCGTGCAGTGCTCTGTTCTCCCTCGGCCTCTGTGCTGTGCACTGGGGCTTCACCAGCTTGGCCCTGCTGCTCTTCTCTGGGGATTGTGCTAGGGCAACGGGAAGTGCTCATGTTTCCACTCCCTCCCCGACCCTGCTGCCATTCCCCAAGGGCTGTGGGGATGGAGGGTGAAAGCCCACCTCCCTTCCTGGGTCAGGGCAATTCTGAGGTGGGGTGTTGCCCTGGGCTGTTCTGTGCTGCCGTCTTTGCTGTGGTTTTGACCGCCTTCCTTGGTTCCTGCCGCTCTGCCTGACCACTTTCCTCTGCCTTCCTGGTGATTTTGTGAGCTACCTTATATCCTGGAATATGCCATTGTACTGCCTAGGCCACTCAGAGACAGTTCCTGTTGCAACCAAGAGCCTTTACTTGGGGGAGGATTGAGGAATTGGTGAAAGGAGGGGCACGTGAAAGGCTCCAGGGCCTGGGGTGCTGCAGGAGGCTGGTGTCATTGGTTGGGTGGCTGAGCTGGAAAGGGAGGGAGGGTCTGTGGACCTAGCTTCCCTTACAGGTCCTGCTTCCCTGCCCCCTCACTGGGCTTCCCTGGGAGAACTTCCTTCCTAAGTCACTTGTCCATGATTCTTCAGCTTAGGCTCCACATGTATCCTGATGGAGAATGGCCTTCAACACGCAGAGGCCTGAACTCTGAGTGTAAAATAAATTTCAAGGAGTTTTATTTACAAATTATCAGTTCTGTAGCATCTGTTCCCACTTCCCGGATCTTTGGGTCCAGAGTTACCAGTAGAGAATGGGTCCTGATTTATCTTAAACTGTAAGCTCTTCTACATGGGAAGAGCCAGGATGCGGGAGTACTATTGGCATTATCTCATTTCACAGACAGCTGAAGAGGTGTGTTGGGGTTGCCCCGTCACAGAATACTGATGCTAGTCCGTGAACCCAGGCCTTCCAACTGCAAGGCATTAAGTCTCTGTGCTCTCTGAAGGTTTTGATGGCAGGTCACGTTTGTGCCTGCTATAGCCCAGGGGAAACATAGCTCACCTCTAAGGTGGCAATGAGGCGTTGGTCTTAGCTCTCTGTGTCTCTCTAGTCTGGATGTGAGGGAAGATGCACGTTCATCAGGAACCGCTGAATGGACTCAGCTCTACCCAACCGTAAGCATCTGAGTTTGCAGTTACAGGTGGATCTAACACTGGCAGTGAGGGGCTAATAAATCAAACTATGACATCCTGAAGTTTGAGATGCTGTGATCTACATGTTTGTGGTAAATCAAAGCCCTTTACCAATATCCCTGAGCGGCGAGCTGCTGAGGGCAGGAATCTAATGGGAGAAAACCCATATGATCGTAATAGTTACCCTTTACTGGACATCAGCTATGTGCCTGGCACTGTAGGAGAAAACAACAACAAAACCCAAACCCACTGCTGTCAAGTTGATTCTGACTCCTGTCAACCCCGCAAGTTACAGAGTAGAACTGTTCCATAGGGTTTTCTTGGCTGTAATCTACAGGCTTTTCTTCTACAGGGCTTGATCTGCCAACCTTTAGGTTAGTAGCTGAGCACAAACCATTTGCACCATCCGGGGACCTAGGCTGGACACCATACGAGGTAGTTAGATATGGTATCTTAAGTAATCCACACAACAGAGCGAGGAGATAGGTGTGGACACACCCATTTTACAGACGCAGAATTCAAGGTTCAAGATGGTTAAGTATTTGTCTGAGATCACAGGTGATAAGTGGCAAAATCTCGGTTCAGCCCACTCCATCTGAATGTCCATGCCCTTTCTTCTAGAATCTTGTTACTCAGAGTGTGGTCCTTGGACCAGCAGTGTCAGCATCATCTGAGGGCTCGTTAGACATGCAGGATCCCACCCCAGACCTAGTTAATCAGAATCTGAGTTTTCACAAGATCCCCAGATGACATTAAATTTCAAAGCACTGCTCTGGGCTACACTACCTCTGCTTCATCCTTTCAGGAGCCAATGAATGGAATTCTGATTGCCATAGTCTCAGTTGAGCATGAACAGAACAGAGTCTTATGGAACATTTCCTTTCCTCTCTAATGTGGACAATTGATCCATTTTAAGGCTGATCTCTTACGCACACCTCTGGTCTAAGATATCCATCAAAGGGAGAGTGGTGAGGCCTGTGATACTCGGTTTCGCAAGCAGGGGATACCTGCAGCACCTGCCCCAGCAACCTCTGGGGCAACCTCTGGGGCCCCAGCAACCTCTTTTTTCTGCCTAAGTTTTTTTCTTTTAGGTATAAAAGTGAGTATATATTTAAAATATGAAAAGAAATCACAGCAAAACACAAATTTGAATAAGTTGACAATACCACAAACATCCCTAAACCCAGAAAGATGGCATAATATTTTCACTAAACTGCTGGACACACCTATTTGTCCTTTTATCTTCCTAATCTTTTTTTTTTTTTGCCTTCATACTCTTTGGTCGCCTCTCTTTAGAGTGGAAATTTTAAATTTTCCATACAAAGAATTAAAAAGATCAGGTAGTCTTTCCTCCAACAAAGCTGATTAAAATTTACATCTTATTATTGAAGTTTGGATGCGTAAACCATATTACTTCAGATATTGACATGCTCACTGTAGTACTGCTACAAGATTGTGTCTTTCAAACAAGAAATCTGAAAAATTGGATTTCACCAATTCCCATCAACAAAGGAAAACATAGATGGTGCGTTTATAACTTCATACACTGTACTGTTGAGTATGTTCTTGAGAGCGGAGAACTTCCGTTTTGACCAAAAGTCAATGAGAATTCTGGCTTCGCTCATCAACTGTATGGGTTTGATGATTTGGGGAGTTTTTCCCAGATTGTCTTCTGGCTCTGCACATTTGCCAGCTTGTTTCCCCTCACTGCCAATTGACTTCTGTGCCAGGTGCAGTGTGACGCATTCGCAGTGAGATGGGACCAGTGGTGCTGGACTTCCATGAGAGGAGGTCAGGTGAGTCAGTATGGTGGGCAGGAGAGTATTCCTGGAAGCCATTCTTACACCTTTAACTTTCTTCAAAGCTGTGGACAAAACCAGGCTGATGGTTTCCACCTATAGGGGGCAGTGCAGGCCATTGGAGAAGCTTGAGAAAGGCTTTGACCTTCCTCGGAAAGGCTTCAGAGGTGATGGGGGCAGCTGCAAAAGCTTCTTTCACTGCTTTAATTTTTCTTCACCTCTTCTGAGCTGGTGCAGACCTCAGCATTGTTTCTCTCCCATTTCCCTCCTTCTTTCCCTCCTATCGATGGCTGCTTTCTTCCCACTCCCAAAGTCTGGAACTCTGTGTAGGCTTGGAATGGAAGGAGTTGCATTCTTCTTTTCCCTCTCTCTTCAGAAATTGAGAGATTAGATTAAGGAAGCTAACGTCCTGGTTATTCCGATTGTCTAGAGAATATTTCTCAGGTAGGCTTCCCTGCCTCTTGCCTGTGGTTTTTTAAATACTAGGCTTCACATGAGAATATGATTACAGAAATTCAAAATGTGGACAACTCTATGGAACGAATAACCCGATTTCTTAAAAAAAAATGGCATTAAAAAAAAGGTGCGGAATGGGGGATAATTTTTAGATTAAAAGAAACTTAAAAGATCAGTCAAATGTTTGGATCCTGGTTTGAATAAACTGAGTATAAAAGACATTTTTGAAACACATGAGGGCATTTGAACGTGGTCTGGAAATTAGTCAATATTAAGGAATTTTTGTCAAGTTGGTTAGATGTGATGTGGTGATAGTTTGGATTATTGTTCACCAAATGGCCCTTCCCCTACTGTTCACCTCCCCCAACTGCAGGTGGATACACAGGGAAGCAGGGGCCAGGCACAATACTCCAGAAACCTGTTGACAAGGACCTTGATAAGGGGGTGGCAGTAGAGTTAGTGAAACAGGTCAAACCAAAACACCAAACCCGTTGCCGTGGAGTTGATCCCAGCCCATAGTGACCTTATAGGACAGAGCAGAACTGCTCCATAGGGTTTCCAAGGAGCGCCTGGTGGATTCGAACTGCCGAACTCTTAACCACTGCACCACCAGGGCTCTAGCGAGAAAGGTAGTGGATCACAAACCCATTGTTCTCTTTCCATCTCTCCCATCTCCTCCTTCTCCCCATACAGTTATACCTTTTCTTGGGCTTTCCCTTAAGCCTTTACCTCTTGTTGGGAAGCCCTCCCGTTCCTTTACCCTCTTCTATGCTGTACCTTCCCTCAGGGCAGATGGTACCTGGTGTCACCTCCTCCGGAAGCCCGCCTCACCACAGCACACACTGTCTGTCCCATTCTGAAGGCCCGCTGTCCACCCACCGGATTTATGGTCAGGTGCTGGCAGGTCAGCCCGCCATTTCGAGGAAGGAGTGGGTCTGACAGCGTGCACCCTTCTCTTCCTGTGACTCCGAAAGGCTTGCTGGTTAACAAGTACACCAGGCAAAGGCAATTTGTCCTCTACCACACATTTTCACGGAGACGGGGCAGTCCCAGCTGTGCTTGTATCAACTGGGGCGAGTTGGAGGCAGCGGGAGGCCGGGCCCCTGCAGACTCCCTGGGGGGTAACCGGCCTTAGTTCCCTCCTGCCCACTCCCTGGGGGGTAACCGGCCTTAGTTCCCTCCTGCCCCACCTGTCTGGCATTACAGAGACACACCCCTGAAAGACCAGGCAGGACTCCTGGCAGAGAAGTTGCTGGTTTGCTACTGAGCGGATCTCAGCCCTGACCACTCATTAGAATCACCTGAGGGGTTTAAAACGCAATCCTGATGCCCAGCCTCCCTCCACCGGGATCACGGACTCATTAAAACAAAATCCATGGGGGCGGGGTCTCCGGATTCTTATTTAAAAAAAAAAAAAAAAAAAAAGAAAGAAAACTAATCCTGATGCTTCCACTTGCAGCTAAGGCTGAGAACCACTGTCCTGTTGGAATCTTCGCCCGCTACTGAGCTGGGATTTAATGGCACCATTACAGACTGCCAGCTGTTTCTCATTGGCTGTGCCAGCAGGGAGAACAAGCAGATAGTGTTTTATTTCCGTAAAATACAGTCAGTCGTCCCAGCAGTAAAAAAGGGAAGGTTCCCATATGCTTCAGGAGAAAGTCAGAGCCTGGGCTTGGCTTCCAGGAGAAATGCAGGGGCCTGGGCACTCATTCCAGGAGCCTTAAATTCCGTGATTCGGAAAGAGTGACCGGCAGAAAGGAGGCTGGCAGGAGCAAGGGGTGGCAGGTAAGAGGGAAGAAGGAGGGAGCTGCAGGAAGTGCAGTTGCCTTTGGAGTTTGGAGTGAGAGGAAGGACTCCTACAGCCCTAAGAGATGGCCTGTCTGGATCCCAAAGCCCCACCCCTCCACCTGGGGGCTGCAGTGTCCTTCTCTGGGCACCAGGACCCTGCTGATGGCTCTGTAACACTGCCCGCTCTTATGGAGAGGACGGACCTAGTGGGACGCACTGGGAGCTGAGCAGGGCAGGTGCAGGGCGCCGAGGGTCCTGGTAGGTGAGGGCAAAATCAGCTAGTTTGGGGTCCCCCTCATGGCACTTGACACCCTATATGGCCACTGGATGGGTAAAAGGTATGAATGACTCACATGACCCTTGAGGTGCAAAAAAAATGACACATTGCCTAATTTTTCTAAATAGTCTACAACTCGGCTGTGAGACTCCACGTATGAGGAAGTTAGGCCACGTCAGTCCTGGATCTTCTTAGAAAAGAGCCGAGGCTCACACGGCTGGCCCGTCCCCATTGCCCTTGGGCTAACAGTGCCACTGAGGCATCGTGTCCCTGGCCACCGCTTCCCGGAGGCTGCCGCGGACTGTGACAGCAGCCCTTTCTTTGCCCACAGCCTGGGCTGTCCCTCCAGATGCTCCATTGCCACTGCCACCAAGCCCTTGCCGTCCTGGGAGTGCTGTGCCTGAGGGGGTTCTGCAGAGACCCACACATGGCCTCCGCCAGCTGATCTGGAGGGGCTACAGTAACACTCCTTTGACCCCCAGTGTTCAAGTGCAGACCCCCCTCCTTAGACCAGCTGTTCCCATTGAACTCACCTGGGGACTTTAAAACGTACTGACTACTGCCTCTCATCTCCAGATTCTCTGATTTAGTGGGTCTCATTGTGGTCTGAGCACAGGGATTTCTAAAAGTTTCAGGTGAATCTAAACTGCAGCCAAGATTGAGGGCCGCCCCCAGCCCAATTCCTCTTCACTCGGTGCAGAGTTTCCTAGACCCCGCTGCCTGCAGACCGTGCATGGCCACCCCTCACCCAGGACGCCCAGTCTTCAGATCCAGCTTCTTTAGAGACCTTGTGCTGGAAACAGTGGCTACTCAGTGGATTAGTGGCAGTGGGACCCTGTGCTGGGCCTTTAAAAGGAAAGCTTACTCACTTACCCAGTGGGTAAAGGAACTCTAAGCCTTCAGTACCAAGAGCCCTGGCTCTTCTTTTAGGAAACAAGACACACCTGTTTTTTTTCCCCATACCTTTTTTTGTGATAAGTATATTTATATATATAAAACACAGAACAGTTGCCATTTCAACATTTTTTACATATACAATTCAGTGACAATTATGATCATCATGTTATGCAACCATCACCACTATCCATTTCCAAATTTTTCCATCACATTTAATAGAAACTCAGTGCCCCCTAGGCAATGAGTCTCTCTCATCCCCTCCCTCCCACTGATAAACTTTGGTCTCTATAAACCAAGTTATAGTATATTTCTAACAAATTATCCTATCACACTAGTTTACTTGTCGGTATCTGGTTCAGTGGTAGAATTCTCACCTTCCACACAGGAAACTTGTGTTCAGTTCCTGACCAATGCATATCATGTGTAGCTCCCACCCATCTGTCAGTGGAGGCTTGCATGTTACTATGATGCTGAACAGCTTTCAGTGGAGCTTCCAGATAAAGACAGACTAGGAGGAAAGGCCTAGAGATCTACTTCCAACAACTAGCCAATGAAAACTCTATGGGTTACAACAGACAGATCCACCACTGATCACAGGGATGGTGCAGGACCAGGCAGTGTTTCCTGTCACATATTGGGGGCTAACTTGAAGGCAGCTAACAACATCCTCCTGGAATGCCAGTTCCACACGGGAGGGAGGGAGCATGCCTGTGAGTCTCCTGTTGTATCCCTGCCTTGCAGGGCAGCGCCTGACGGTCAGCATTGCAAGGACAGATGAACGCCTACCTGGGTGAAGGAAGATAGGAGGTTGGTTGGATGGATGGATAGATGGATGGACATCTGATGAGTATGTGGAGGGATAGACAAGAGCCACTGCCTCCTGAAAGGCCCTGGAAGCCAGCCCTTGACTCAGGTTTTCCAGCTCTTTTCAAAAGCCAGAATCAGTGAGGGACATCTAAGAGCAGAGCATCCCATAATTTCAGTGTTTGAAAAGGCCAGAACCTCAGAGCCCTTGTAAGTTTTATTTTAGCTATTCACGTGGTGGCAATTTAAGATTTGATAAGAGTAGACCCCATACAAGCCTCTCTGTGACATGCAGACCCCAAGACTGAGGAATAGAAAGAAAGTGCATTATTACCAAAGCCGTCAGCCTCAAAGAATGACCTTTCAGGAACAATGATTTATAAAAGAGAAAGCACCGCAGTGAAAAGAGTACAATGTCTGTCTTTCATTCTTTCCCAGCTACCTTTATCCCTGAAGGGAATATCTTTAGGCTGCCTTTTAGTCCACCATTGTGTGCCGTCTGTGCAGAGGGGATCCCCAGGGCCGAGATACTTCTGAGCCTTTGGGGGAGGTGGGAGGAGGTGAGGTGGTTGCAGCCTCCTCTGGTCTGCACTGGTTTCGTCCAGCAGTTCCTAATTAGCATGCAGGGCCTGCAGGCTCCCCACCTTTCCCGCCCAGTGAGAGAGTAGAACTCAGCCCACCTGCCAGAAGCACAGTCAGCCTCGGTGTTCTGCCAGGGCTGTGCCTGCGTGCAGCACCACCTCCTGTGTGGCCGGCAGGCTCTCTTGCTTGCCCTGTACAGGTTTTTGGAACCTGGTGTGGCTCACGCCTCCGGGACACAGGGGTAAGGAGAAAGAATGAGAACTCCTGGGTCTGCAGTTCATTCCACAACCCTCATCAGCTCTGCCGTTTGGCCCCTGACGCTTAACCAGGTCAGGGCTGAGCCCACTGAACGCTGTTTATAGACACTGTCAGAAACTATCAGCCCACCCCTGCAGGAGGTCAGTGCTCTGCTGTGTTTGAGGCAGGGGGTGCATGAGGTGGTGGTTGGGTGTACACAACATCGAGCCTGTCCATTACTAGGCACCCAACTTCCCTGCTCCTTCCCCTGTGTGACAGTGCTGAGTGCCAGGGCCATGAAGGACCCAGTAAGCCAGTGAGGCTTCTCATCTGAGGATGTGAGCTTCCCATGTCAGTGTTCTGCTCTGTGCTAGGCTCTGAGCTTTGTACATCTTATCTCCTTTGATCCTCACAACAGCCCTATGACATAGCCCTATCTTAGTTATCTAGTGCTGCTATAACAGAAATACCACAAGTGGATGGCTTTAACCAAGATAAATTTATTCTCTCACAGTCTAGGAGGCTAGAAGTCTGAATTCAGGGTGACAGCTCCAGGGAAGGCTTGGTTTCTCTGTTGGCTCTGGGGGAAGGTCCTTGTTGTCAATCTTCCCCTGGTTTAGGAGCTTCTCAGCAAAGGCACCCCAAGTCTAAAAGACATGCTCTGCTCCTGGCTCTTATCTCTTGGCGGTAGGAGGTCCCTCTCATCTCTGCTTGCTTTTCTCTTTGATATCTTAAAAGAGATTGTTTCAAGATGCAACCTAATCCTGTAGATTGAGTCCTGCCTCATTAACAACATAGAGGTTAGGATTTACAACACATAGGATAATCACATCAGATCACAAAATGGCAGACAACCACACAATACTGGGAATCATGGCCTACCCATGTTGACACACATTTTTAGGGGACACAATTCAATCCATAACACCCACCTCACAAAGAGGACACTGAGGCTCAGAGTCCCATAATCAGTAAGTGATGGAGCCATATTTAAAATCCTGGAGTGTTTGATGAAAAGCCCAATGGCTGACAGGCCAGCTTCCTGTAGAAACCCTGAAGTTCCAAGGGAGGAGCACACAGACTGGGGACAGGCCTAGCCGGCAGGATCAGCAAAAGCACAACCCTCGAGGGCCTGAGGCTCACCATGAATGCCAAGGGCAAGTGGGCTCAAGGGAATGTTTATTTTTTTTTCTAAATTTTATTTAGTTTGTTGGTGTTGTTGAGAATATACAGAGCAAAACATACACCAATTCAGCAGTTTCTACATGTACAATTTAATGACATTGATCACATTTTTTGAGTTTTGCAACCATTCTCACTCTCCTTTTCTGAGTTGTCCCTCCCTCATTAACATAAACTCACTGCCCCCTAAGGTTCCTGTCTAGTCTTTCGAGTTGCTGTTGTCAATTTGATCCCATATAGATAGTTCTTAAAAGAGCATAATGCTCAAGCAAACCTTTTTTTACTAGTTAAGCTAAACTATTGTTCGGTTTTAAGATGACTTTAGGGGATACTTAAAGATTATCTCAAGGTAATAGTTTCAGGAGTTTATCCGCCCTCCATGGCTCCAGAAAGTCTAGTTGTTGTTAGGTGCTGTTGAGTTGATTTCAACTCCTAGCAACCCTGTGTACAACAGAAAAAAATACTGCCTGGTCCTGCGCCATCCTCACAATCCTTGTTATGTTTGAGCCTGTTGTTGCAGCCACTGTGTCAAGCCATCTCCTTGAGGGTCTTCCTCTTTTTCACTGACCCTCTACTTTCCCAAGCATGATGTCCTTCTGAAGGGACTGATCCCTCCTGATAACACGTCCAAAGTATGTGAGACGTAGTGTCGCCACCCTTGCTTCTAAGGATCATTCTGGCTGTACTTCTTCCAAGTCAGATTTGTTCATTCTTTTGACAGTCTGTGGTATATTCAATATTCTTTGCCAACACCAAAATTCAAAAGCAGCAAATCTAGAGTCCGTGAGAATTTGAAATTCTGTTCTGCATTTTCCCCATTTACATGAGGATTCTTCTATGGAATCTTTATTTAAAATGTTCAGTAATGGTAGCCAGGTACCATCCAGTTCTTCTGATCTCATGGCAAAGGAGGCAGTTGTTCATGGAGGCAATTAGCCACACATTCCATATCCTCCTCCTATTCCTGACTCTCCTTCTTCCTCTATTGCTCCAGGTGAATAGAGGCCAATTGTTGAGCCTTGAATGGCCGCTTGCAAGCTTTTAAGACCCCAGGCAATGAGCAACAAACAGAAACACTAAACACAGTATTAGGCCAATTAACTGGGATGGCCCATGAAACCATGACCCTAAACCTCCAAACCAAGGAACCAAATCCCATGAGATGTTTGATTGTATATAAGCAGGCTCAGCAGCTACTTTTTTTTTTTTTTTTTGTCATTGTTGTAAATATGTCTATCACAGAACTTCTGCCAATTCAATCTTTCATAGGTGTACAACTTAGTGACAGTAATTACAATAATTGGCTGTGCAACCCTACCCTTAATCAATGTGATTTTTCCATCATTGTTAGTCCCCACCCGCCTCCTGCCCCTGGTAACTACTAGTAAACTTCGTTCTGTGTACATTTGCCTTTTCTTGTCTTTTTACGTAAGTATGATCACACAATATTTGTCCTTTTGTGATTGGTTTATTTCACTCAGCATAATGTCTTCAAGCTCCATCTATACTGTAGCATGTATCAAGACTTCATTTCTCCTGCTGGCTGAGTAGTATGTATTCCATTGTATGTATGCACCACATTTTGTTTATCCCTTCATCTGTTGGTGGGCATTTAAGTTATTTTGGCTATTGTGAGTAGTGCTGCAATAAACATTGGTGTACCAGTCTCTTTTTGAGTCTCTGCTTTTAAGTCTTTTGGGTATATACCTAGGAATGAGATTGCTGGGTCATATGGTAGTTCTGTTTTTTGTTTTTTGAGGAACCGTCGCACTATTTTCCACCATGGCTGTACCATTTTGCATTCCCACCAGCAAATGGATAAGGGTTCCAATTTCCCCACATCCTCTCCAACATTTATTATTTTCTGTTTTTTTTGTATCTTAGACATCCATGTGGGAGTGAAATGGTATCTCATTGTGGTTTGGATTTGCATCTCTCTGATGGCTAATGATGTTGAGCATCTTTTCATGTGTTTGGGGTCCTTTTGAACGTCCTCTTTGGTGAAATGTCTATTCAAGTCCTTTGCCCATTTTATAATTGGGTTATTTGTCTTTTTGTTGTTGTCGAAGTTTTATACATATATTTTGGTTATTAGATTCTTGTCGAATATATGGTTTCTGAAGATATTCTCCCAGTTGGTGGCTTGTCTTTTCACTTTTTTGGTAGTCTTTTGATGAACAAAAGTTTTTAACTTTTATAGGGTCCCATTTATTTATTATGTCTTTTGCTGTTTGTGCTTTTGTTATCATATTAGATAATCTATTGTTAAAAGCTAGGCCTGACAGGATTGCCCCTGCATTCTTTTCTAAGAATTTTATGGTTTTAGTTTTTCGTATTTAGGTTCTTAATCCATTTGGAATTTGTTTTTGGGTATAGTGTGTGGCATGGATCCTGTTTCATTTTCCACATGTGGAAATCCAATTTTCCCAGCACCATGTATTGAAGAGACTCTTCTTTCACCATTGAATGGGCATAGCAACCCTGCCAAAAATCAGTTGACCATAGACGTGTAGATTTATTTCTGGGTTCTCAGTTCTATGCCGTTGGTCTATGTGTCTATTTTTATACTGTACAAGGCTGTTTTGATTACAGTAACTGTATAGTAAGTTTTAAAATGAGAAAGTGTGAGTCATCCTAGTTTGTTCTTCTCTTTCAACATTGTTTTAGCTATTTGGGGCCTCTTGCCATTCCATATAAAGTTGAGGACTGGTTTTGCTATTTCTGTAAAGAAGACTGTTGGAATTTTGGTCAAGATTGCATTGAATCTATAGATCACTTGGCAATTATTAATATTAAGTCTTCCTATCCATGAACATGGAACGTCTTTCCATTTATTTAAATCTTCTTTCATCCCTTTCAGCAGTGTTTTATAGTTTTCATTGTATAAGTCTTTCATGTCCCTGGTTAGATTTATTTCTAGATATAGGGCCAGTTTAATTTTGTCTGGAGTTACCTGGAGAAGGACAATGTTTGCCTGCTGTTTGAGGTAAGACTAATGGATGGAGATGAATGAACTCTATTTTACTTCCTATTCTCTGCCAAGGGCGCCAGGTACTAATTCATGCATTGTCACAATTTGGGTGGGAGAATCAATCCAATAGGCAGTTGAATAGACCCTCAAAGAGACACATTGTATTATTTAGGTAAAATAAAGTGGGTTTTTAAAAAGAATACCTCCCAAGTTCGCCATTAGGTTCATCAACTAGGTAGACACAAGTTAGAAGAGGCAGAGCTTCAGGCCCTGCCTGAAAAAGGCTGGAGAATTTAAGTCTCATGCTCATGAGAACATGATCTCTAATGGAAGAAACAACAGAATCAGAGAAAAGATGGACATGTTTTTGCTCTGCTCCAAGCTTGTTAGATCTCATCTGGAGGAATGTGTTGTGTTTTAGGCACTGTTCAGATGATGTTTGGCCAACTAGAGCATGTACAGAAAAGCCTTTATCCAACCATCCATCTAACACAAATTACTGAACATCTACCTGTGTCATGGGATTTCTTAACCTAATGTGGAGAGACTGGTAATAAACAAGTCCAGAAATAATGAGCAAGATGGATTCAGGTGCAGCTATAAGTGCATGAAGAAATTGAAGTGGGCTATATCATAAAGTAACTGGTGGGAGGGAGGCTACTTTAGACTGGGTGGCCAGAAAAGACCTCTTTGTGAGGTGACATTTGAGCTGAGGTCTGAATGATGAGAGGGGTCTGCCATGTGGAGATCTAGGCCAAGGAGACAGGGAGTGCACAACCTGAGGCAGGAACAAACGATGTGGTCAAGGAACAGAAATCAGGCGTCGGGCTTTCTTCCCAGACTGGTAGGAACCCTGGCAGTTCTGCTTCTCTGTTCACCAAGCATGTTTCCTCTTCTGGGCACCCAGCTCTCATACGTTTTCTAGCCACCCCTGCAGTTAGCATGACTGTCTTAAGTTTTGGCCAATGGGATAGGGAGTACATATAATAGGTACCACTTCCAGTCCTGACCCATATAAATCCCCCACACCTATTTTCCATGTCTGTTCTCCTTCTGCTGGCTTGATGCTAATGAGTAAGATGACATTACCAGTACGAGATGCCATTGAGTTGGCCCTGACTCATCGTGACCCCTTGTGTGTCAGAATGGAACTGTGCTCCATAGGGTTTTCAATGGCTGATTTTTTGGAACCAGATTGCCGGCCCTTTCTTTCGAGTTGCCTCTGGGTGGACTTGAACAGGCAACCTTTTGGTTAGCATCTGAGTGCATTAACTGTTTGCATAACCCAGGGACCTTAAGGTGACATTTGGAGCTATGTTTTGAAGCTATAAAAAATTTGTTAGGTTTTTGAAGGGCAGATCAAGATTCCTGTTTTGGATATGTCTGGTTTAGGATGCCAATTAGATATAAAGTGGAGATTTTGAGTGAACACATACATGAATCTGCAATTGAATGGAAAGGTACCAGAAGGGGAGAAAATGTTTGGGAGTCTTAGACTTAGAGATGTGGTTGAAATCCAGGTGTAGACAGAGGAGGTTTGAAACACTTCGGGGGCCAAGGACAAATCCCGGGGCACTCTGCTATTTAGAGGAGGATCCAAAGAGCTCGAATCTGCAAAGGTCACTGAGTGGTATCAGCCAGTAATCCCATTCCTGTTGCTATTGAGTCGATTTTGACTCATAGCAACACTATCAGTAGGAGGAAATAAACATGTGCAGAGTCTTTGATTAAAACAAACAAACAAACAAACAAAAAAAAAAAAAAAAAACAAACCAGAATGGTTATTGAAGGAAGAATACTTACTTGTATTTATGGAGTGCTTAATGTGCAGTAAGACTTACATTTGTACTATGTGCAAAACCCTTTATCTTTTCTTCTAAATTCCCCATTTTATAAAAATTACTAAAATTTAATGAGTGCTTGAAATGAGTTAGGAATTGTGTGCGCTTTATACCCTACAAGGTATCATCTCTATTCTCCATTTTACAGAAGAGGCAAGAATTTGTAAGAGGGTAAAGTAATTGGACCAAGACCATACTGAGTAGCCAAATTAGATTCCCTTCCATCTGACCCAGGGCCCTTGCTGCCTCTCTGGGCACTGGGGACTGAGGACAAATAGTGTTTAGCCAAGATGAGAAGAGCTTTCTGAAGGGCCACTACTGGAAGCAAATGTAGATATGCTCAATGAGCTCTTGAGAAGATTTCATGTGAGGCAGGAAGCCCTTTCTAGTGACTAGGGCTCTCTGGACCCGGCACAGGGAGTGTAGGACTGCCTGTCAGCATCAGTGTCAGGCAGAGGCTGGAGCTGTGGTCAGGAAGGGTTGGAGGTGTGTGCTGTCTTCAGTTCCCTCCTCATGTGTGAGAGGTCACTGCTGGTCCAGGTTCTGCTCCTTCTGTGCTTTCTGGGCTGCTAAGAATAATGCGAATACTACAGTTCCCCTGCTATGGGCTGAATTGTGCCCCCACATTTATGTTGCAGTCCTAACCCTTGGTACCTGTGAACATGATCCTGTTTGGAAATAGGGCCTTGAAGATGTTATCAGTTAAGTTCACAGGATGTCATACTGGAGTAGAGAAGTCCTAGTCCCATCTAAGGGTGTCCTATAAGAGGAGAAGAGACACAGAGACAGGCGGAGGAAGGGTGCCATGTGATGGTGGAGTTATGCCATAGCTGCAAGCTGAGGAACACCGGGGCCGCCAGAGGCTGGAGAGACCAGGAAGGACCATCTCTTAGAGCCTTTGGAGAGAGCAGGGCCCTGCTAACACCCTGAATCTGGACTTCTAGCCTCCAGCACTGTGGGACAATAGATTCCTGTTGTTCAAAGCTACCCACTTTGTGGTACTTTGTTATGGCAGCCCTAGAAACTAATAACCACCCCCCCACCGAAGTCCCGCCCCCCTCAAGTTTCCTAAATGAAAATCAGCCAATCAATACATCGTGCTTTGGTGTGTGCTACGTGCCTGTTGCCACAGAGGGCTCTTCTGAGCATCAGGTGCTGTGTTAGGCACATTCCTACAACCCAGTGAGATAGATATTCTTATTCCCACTTACAGGTGGGGGAACTTCAGAAAGGTGAAGTCCAGGGCCACGCTTTGAACTCCCACTGCCTGACCCCAGAGTTTGTCCACTCAACCCTTGTGTATAACTCTGACCAGACCCAGGGTCACACTCTGAGCATGTCCAGGCTAAAGAGCAAGCTGCCTTATCAACCTCACTGGTAATTATGGAATTGGTGTGGTTTTCCCCTTAAGTCATTAGAGATCAATGACTAGGCAATACCTAGTGTTTTGGTGAATACCAAACTGCAGAAACATTAGCTGAGGAATCATGTGGTCCTTTGTTGAATGCCAGCTGTGTGTTACGAGGGACAGACATGCACTCATGTCTATAGTCACCAGTATACCTTCTGTGCCTGACACCCAGCCAGGGCCTGGGCTGGGTGGTGGGTATATGGTTTGTGCACCCAAGGGCTCATTTCTAAAGTACTTGAGTCTTCAGCTTCACACCTTTTTTTTGGCCTATGATACGGGGTGACCAAGATGTTGTATAGTTTCCAAAGTGTATCCTCCATAATCTCACATGATCGTTATACCAGACCTGGAGGCACACAGGCAGATGCTATTGTTCCTATTTTACAGGTGAGGAGACTAAGACCCAGAGATGTTGAGTAAAATACCAAAATTTACAAGGTCAGTTAATGGCAGAATGGGACTCCCATATGCTTCTGGCTCTCCTTCACTGCCTTTCCAGGGGACAAAATCTACTGACCGGCACCTTGCCTGTGGACCCAGGGAGAAGCATCTGAGCTCCTTCCAGAGCTGGAGAGGTGAGTGTTGGAGGGAAAGAATGGAGACAGTAGCTGTTGTGTTTCTATGAGAAACACTTCGTGCAAAATTTGATTATCCCCAGATATAAAACAAGCATGGCAACTGAGCTGGTAGCTAATTCTTAGACTTGCCCAAGCATGGAGGAAATGGGATAATGAATTCATAGAAGGCGTGATTGCTGCATTAATGCAGGAGCTCGGAGCGATTATGCTGTGAAGTTTACCTGGCGGCTCAGCAGTGAAATTGTGGCTAATTAATTGTGCCTGGCTTTATGGAATCCTCTTCATCCTTAATCCATTCTCTTCTCTTTGCCAGAAGCTGAGGGAGGGATGTGGATGGCGATGGCAATGTAATCCCTTCCTTGCAAAGTGGTTTCTGTGTGTGGTGCCTGGTGTTTCCCCTGTGCCCCACTGGGTTTTCATGCACATTCTCTTCTCAGGGGGCCATGGGGGTTGGAACAAAGTTGGAGGCTCTGAAGGGGTTCCTTCACTCCCAGCAGGGCTGCAGAGGAAATGGAAATGAGTCTGGAAGAGGAAGGAGCAGGGGATTTAAGAGTGCAGATCTGATGGAGAAATTTGGAGAACTTTTTAGAGCTGGAAAGGTTCTTAGAAGTCATTGGTTTGAGCCCTCCCTTGTAAAAGTGTGGCCACCTTCCTGCGGGTTTGGAATGAGCCATGGGACCCTGGCCTGTAAGGGACCAGCTTGGGTGAGGACTGTGGGACCTTTGTCCAGTTCTTGGAAGGCCCAAGGGCTGGGGGCAACATCTGAAAATGATCTGTGCTGCAGGGATGGGTAGCAGCGTCTGGTCCAGGCTGGCATCTAGATCCTAACAGGACCATGGCTGACTGTATTTGGGTACTCTGGCTGGTTAAACCCAAAAACCCTTTGCCATCAAGTCGATTCTGACTCATAGCAACCCTATAGGACAGAGTAGAGCTGCCCCATAGAGTTTTCAAGGAGCAGCTAGCGGATTCAAACTGTGACCTTCTGGCTAGTAGCCATAGCTCACCGTAGCTCTTAACCACTGTGCCATCAGGGTTCCCCCAGTTAGGCCAATGTTGGGGTCCAGCCTTCTAGGATGCTGCACCTCCCTAGGCCTCAAACTTAGGGAGCAGAGCAGCAGGGTGCCTCCAGATGTGACCACATGCCAAGGCTCCTTTTAGGGAAACTTATGAAAACTTCAGCTGAACAAAACCAGGGAACTTCCCCAGGCCTACACCATTTCTTAGATTTCTCATTTCTTCCTTTGCCGGCCTTGTTCTTTTTGTGTTCACACCAGCCATTCTGCCCCATGGTCTGGGCCAGGGATAAAAACACGCTTCTTATACCTCCCTATTCTTCCTGCTCTGGGTCACTGGTCCCTGAGCCCCCTGTAAATTATCCCCTCTGAGCGTGCCTTCTACCCACTCACCCCACCCCTCCCAAACATCTGCAAAACTACTGCCCCGGAGTATTTGGGCATCCCTGTGGGAGCTGCAGGTATTGTAAAGCAGTTTTTTGTCTTGATACGCCATTTACAATCTTGTAATAAGAGAAGGAATGTACAGCTGATTCCTTGAAGGTTATGCAATAGTGCAGAAGAACAAATTACATGGAATATACAAAATTTTAGAGATACAGGTCTTGGAAAAAAGAAATTTTTAGGGTAAACATTTACCATTTGTTACTTCAAAGTGAGCAGAGTCTTGGGAAAATAAGAAGGGGCATTCTCGAGGAATTAATAAGGTTGGTTTGTAGGGGTATACTTAATGATAAGACACCCAGAAGTCTTGGAGCATTGTCCAGGCTTCTGCAGGGAGTTGTTTCATCTTAACATTATGTTTTCCTTTTCTTGTCTAATTGAATTGACTATTATCTCCAGCAGTGTTAAGTAAGAGTAGTGAGAATGGGCATCCTTGTCTTGTATTCCACTGCAGAGTGAATGCCTCCACTATTTCCCCATCAAATGTGACGGATGCTCTGAACAACCACAGTCTCAGTCATCAAAGTAAAGGGCACAATTCAGTTTCTCCCCTCTTGTCTCCACTCCCATGCACAAGGGATTTAATAGTCATTGACTTTTATACTTTCCTGCTTGCCAGGCTTGTTACTGTAGTTTGGAGGCCTTCTGAATGAGCACACAATTAATATATGAATGCATGCATTTTCTTTTACAGGAAAAGTGGTTTATTGACATAATTTTCAAATAATATTTATGATCTATTTAATATTAAACATGGCAGAGACAGCTGTTGATATCAATATTCATTTCATTTAATAGAATCCTTGATTTTTAGCTGGGCACGTGGCTATCTGGAACAAAGACTGCATTTCCCATCTTCCTCTGCAGTTGGATGAGACCACATAATTGTGTTCCGGACAACTGTTGTGTAATAGCTTCTGGGGTGCTTTGCCTCTTCTTCCTCCCCTTCCTCCCTTGCTGTTTAGAATGTGGATGTGATGGGGCTAGAGCATCATCTTGGATCAGGAGCATGAGGGCTGTCTCCCAGGAAGGGTAGGGAGGACAGCTGGAAGCAGCTTGGGTTCTAAATGATTCTGCAGATGCTGACCCAGCCCTGGTCTGCTTGCCTCCAGACTTAAAGTGACAGCATCAAGCATCTGTCTTGTTTAAGCTACTGTCACGTTGTGTCTTTGGTAGCTGCAACTGAACTTAATCCTAACTGATATAGTACATTTTTGAGTATTTTGTTATGTCCCATCATTTTATACCATGACTGTTCCATTCTTTGCATTAACATTTAGTCTGGGAAACTAGTGTTTGGATGAGTCAGTCTTGAGTTTGAATTCTCTAGTTTTGTCATTTATTGGCAACTAAGTATATTTTCTATTTTTATCTTTAATTTCTTTAATTGTAAAATGGTTACTAGCATGTCTTGCATGACTCTTGTGAGGTTAAATGTTTGTAAAGTGCTTAGTAAAATGCCTGTCATATAGTAGCCACTTTGTGCATTTTTTAATAATTTCCCCTTTACTTCTCGTGTGGAGGAATCATACCCTGCCTCCTCAGAATAATTTCCCCAGAATATCCCCCTTATAAATCACTGTATTTTTTAAAAAATAGATCTTATTTTTTGGTTTACAGAAAATTGAACAGATAGCCCTGAGAGTTCCATATGGCCCCTCTACCCCCTGCAACTGTTTCTCCTGTTGTTAACAGCTTGTATCTGTTACCAATTGATGAACCAATATTGATACATTATTATTAACTGAAGTCCATAGTTTATGTTAGGATTCCCTCTTTCTGTTGTACAGTCCCATGGGTTTTGACAAATGTATGATGTCATGTTTCCACCTTTACAGTATCATGCTGAATAGCTTCACTGCCCTAAAACTGACCTGTGCTCCACTTATTCATACCTCCCCCTGAGCCCCTGGTTACCAGTGATATTTTTACTGTCTCTGTAGTTTTGCCTTTTCCAGAATGTCATGTAGCTGAAACCATACAGCATGCAGCTTTTTCAGATTGGCTTCTTTCCTTAGCATGATTGGTTTATCCATTCACCTACTGAAGGACATTTCAGTTGCTTCCAATTTTTGGCAATTAGGAATACAGCCGCTATGAACATCATGTGTAGAAAGTACTTGTACTTTGGCACTGAATAATTTAAGCCTTGATTTCTTCGCCAGTTGGTCCTTGTAATGTGTCCTGATTGGTATAGTGTACTTCCTGAACCCAGCTGTTACTTACTGCCTCTGCTGTTGGGACATAATAGCAGATCAGCTTCAAATCTGTGGTGATTTAGGGAAAGTATCTCATGCATTAGAAGAAAGCCAAGAGCAGAAGAGTGTAGGAGAAATGGCACGGGGGTGTAAGAAGGAAGACTTGGTGCTCTAGGAGTGCTTGCTGCTCGAATCTTCAGAAGGGTCAGGAAAAGTACATGAACTATCAGTGGACAAAATTTGAGGAATCCCTGAATTGTGGGAAGCATGTGGGAATAGATGGAAGGAGGAAACCATAGATGAAACTCATGCAAGTGTGGACTGTCAAATGGTGGGAACATTCTGCCTGTGTTCACCCAAAGAGGAGGTGGGCTCAGGGAGTAGGAGGAGTGATTTGTGGGGCTTTTTCTGTGTGAGGGGAGTCCCTGGTTGGCAAAAATGGTTAAGTACTCAGCTACTAAAGGTTGATGGTTTGAACAAACCAAGAGGAGCCTTAGAAGAAAGTCATGGCAATCTTCTTCCAAAAGGTCACAGTCATTGAAAACCCTATGGAGCATAGTTCTACTCTGACACACATGGGGTTGTCATGAGTAGGAGTTGACTCCATGACAACAGGTTTGTTTTTTTCTCTGTAAGAGAAACCTTACATGCCGTCTCACTGCCCCCCTTGGCCCAGGGAATAATGCAGAGTTATTTACCCCTAGGTGAGAAGAGTAAGAGCCATATCAAGGAAATGGCTCACATGGCTATAGAGGCTGGAAAGCCCCAAGTCCTTGGCTTAGCCATCAGGTTAGGCTTCTCCTGACTCATGTAGCTGCAGGGACTGACAAACCCAAGATAGGCAGGTCAGACAGCAGGCTGCTGGCTCAAGTCCCAAGAACTGGAGGTCAGATGATGATAAGCTGAATGCAGGATCCAGAGAAGAGCAAAAACCAAAGAGCTTTGCCAGAAAGTAAATATGTATTGGATGCAGACCACAACGCCAAGGAAAATCTTTTTCACCTGATTAGCTGCTCTTAGCAAATCTCATCATGGAAGTGCTTACATTATATCAAATCTCATCATGGAGGTGATTACATCATTATATAACTGCCAAACTACATCATAACTGCTGAACCTCTGAGAATCATGGCCCAGCCAAGTTGACACACAACCTTAACCATCACAGTCCACCCCTTGTCAACTTGGCACCTGTACACATCTCCTTAAATCATACATAATCTCTGAATAAAGACAACTATAAAATCATACTCATGTCTAACATGATGCAACCAACACGCATACAACCGAAAATGTACTAGCTCTGTTTACATCTTATATTTTGTAAGTGAAGAAAAAAAATATTTGAAGCAAACATATAAGGAAGGAATAATCATAACAATTACAGTCCTCATTTCTGAAGCTGATCATGTGGTCACACCTGGTATTTAGAAATATCTTCTTCCACCACCCATTCCGTATTCCCGTTACACTCAGCAAGCACCTCAGCTGGTTGTGGTTCTTTGTCTGGTGGGGTGATCCAAGCCTTCATTCCTGAAGGGTTTCAGCCATTAGTAGTCATGTCAGAATTGGGTTTCTGTAGTTTTCCATTGACTTTAATCACAGGGCATGGTAGTACTAAGAGATGTTCTCAGGGATCTCCTGCATTCTTCTTTACCTCCATTACACACTATCAATCTGATTTCCTCTCTGTAATAAGGATCAATTGCACCACCCAATTTGGTAACTCCCTTCTTTGCCTGTAGATCCAGAGGCATAAGGAGCCCAAAGTGGCTAGGTGGTATTCTTAACTTCCAGTTCAATGGAATCAATGATGTGTCTCCAGGTGGGAGCATTCATTCTTTTGGAACTAAGACCTCTAGACCTGCAGAGCATAGGGTCGTGGAGACAGGAAGCACAAATTTTGCAAATGGGTCACTGAAGTTAATAGTGAGTGGTGTCACTTCCATTTTCACCCCCTGCTTCCTGGATCCATGAATCCTGGCTATGGGAGAAACAGCACCGTATTTGGACTCTGATTTACAGCATATACAGCCTCCTGGAGAACATTGCCCCAACCCTGCAAGGTATTGCCACCTAGCTGGCACCATAATTGTGTCTTTAGAAAGCCATTCTATTGTTCTATCAAGCCATGAGGGAACATGGTAAGACCAGTGCATTCCATGAGTATGGGCCCATTGCCACACTTCATTTGCTGTGAAGTAAATCCCTTGATCTGAGGTGATCCTGTGTGGGATACCATGATGCTGGATAAGGCATTCTGTAAATCCACAGATGGTAGTTTTGGCAGATGCATTGTGTGCAGGGAAGGCAAATCCATGTCCAGAGTAAGTGTCTATTCCAGTGAGAACAAAATGCTGCCCTTTCCACGATGGAAGTGGTCCAATGTAATCAATTTGCCACTGGGTTGTTGGCTGATCACCTTGAGGGATGGTGCCATATCAGGACTCTGTGTTGGTCTCTGCTGCTGGCAGATTGGGCACTCAGCACTGGCTGTAGCCAAGTCGACCTTGGGAAGTAGAAGTCCATGTTGCCGAGCTCATGCATAACCTCCATCCCTGCCACCATGGCCACTTTGTTCATGAGCCCATTGAGCAATGACAGTAGTGGCTGGGGAAAGAGAATGACTGGTTTCCATAGAATGTGTCATTCTATACAATTGATTAAAATCCTCCTCTGCTGGGTGACCCTTTGATGAGCATTCACATGAGACACAAATATCTTCACTTCTTTGTCCCATTTATAGAGGTCTAGCCACATACCTCTCCCCATACTCCTTGTCACCAATTTTCCAATCATGTTCCTTCCAAGTCCCTGACCATCCAGCCAAACCATTGGCCACAGCTGATGAATGAGTATACAATCTCACATCTAGCCGTTTCTCCTTCCAAGCAAAGTGAACAACCAGGTGCACTGCTTGAAGTTCTGCCCATTTGGAAGATGTCCCTTCACCACTGTACTTCAGGGGGGTCCCAGAAAGGGATGGTAATGCTGCCACTGTCCACTTTCAAGTGGCGCCTGCATATCATGCAGAACCATCTGTAAACCAGGCACGAGTTTTCCCTTCCTCAGTCATCTGATCATAAGGAACTCCCCATGAGGCCATAGGTGCAGACTGAGAGATGGAAGGTATTGTGACAGGAGTGGAGACCATGGACATGTGGGCCACTTCCTCATGCAACTTTCTTCTGCCTTCAGGTCCTGCGTGCACTTGATTTTGTACACATCACATCCATTTAATGATGGAGTGCTGCTGTGCATGTCTGACTTTATGGCTCTGTGGAATAGACAACATTCAGTTCATGATGGGCAGCTCAGGCTGCGTGGTGACTTGGTGGACCATAGTTAATTGTTTGATCTCTACTAAGGCCCAGTAACAAGGCAAAAGCTGTTTCTCAAAAGGCGAGTAGTTATCTGCAGAGGATGGCGGGGCTTCGCTCCAAAATCCTAAAGATCTATGCTGTGATTTGCCAATAGTGTCCTGCCAAAGACTCCAGACAGCATCTCGCTATCTGCCACTGACATTCAAGGAACATTGGCTCAGTCGGATTATACTGTCCAAGTGGCAGAGCTGCTTGCATGGCAGCCTCAACTTGCTGCAGAGCCTTTTCTTGTTCTGGGCCCCTCTCGAAACTAACAGCTTTTCTAGTCACTTGATACGTAGGTTGGAGTAGCACACCCAAACAAAGTCTATGATGCCTCCAAAATCCAAAGCGGCCCATCAGGTGTTGTGCATCCTTTTTAGTTGTGTAAGGGGCTGGATATAATAGCATCCTTCACTTTAGAAGGAATATCTCCACGTGTCCTCACACCACTGGACCCCTAGAAATTTCACTGAGGTGGAAGACACTTGAATTTTTGTCAGATTAATTTCCCACCTTCTAGCACTTAAATGTTTTACCAGTAAGTTCAGAGTCATTGGCTTCCTTATTAGGTTAAATCAGCATAATGTCATCAATGTAAATGTGGAAGGAAAAGGTGATCAATCTCCTGTGGACTAAATTATGACATAGGGCTGGAGTGTTGATATACCCTGAGGTAGGATAGTGAAGGTGTATTGCTGACTTGCCAGCTGAAGGCAGACTGCTTCTGGTGGTCCTTTAAAACAGGTATGGAGAAAAAAGAATTAGCCAGATTGATATCAACATACCAGGTACCAGGAGATGTATTAATTTAATTAAGCAATGAAACCACATCTGGAATAGCAGCTGCAATTGGGGTCACCACCTGGTTAAGTTTTAGATAATCTACTCTCATTCTCCAAGATCCATCTGCTTTTTGTGCAGGAAAAATAGGCAAATTGAATGGGGATGTGGTGGGAATCATACCCCTGCATCCTTCAAGTCCATATGGTGTCGGTAATCTTTGCAGTCCCTCCAGGAATGTGGTACTGTGTTTGGTTTACTATTTTCCTAGGTACGGGCAGTTCTCTTGACTTCCACTTGACTTTTCCTACTGTAACAGCCCTTACTCCACTTGTCAGGGATACAATGTCGGGGTTCTACTAGTTGCTGAGTATATCTATTTCAATTATGCATTTTGGGACTGGGGAAATTGCTACAGAATTGGTTCGGGGACCCACTATATCCACTGTGAGCCAAAACTGAGCTAAGACTCCACTAATAATCTGACCTCCATATGCCCTCGCTCTGACTGGTGGGCCACAGTGACATTTGAGTCTTCCCTAAAATTTGTGTCAGTCAGAGCCAGTACCCAATAATCCCTGAAAAGTCTGATTATTTCCTTTTCCCCAATGAACAGACACTCTCAGAAAAAGCCGTAGATCCCTTTGGGGAAGGCTGGAAGAAAGATTAACAGTATAAGTTTCTGGCAGTGTAGTGGGGTCCTTCCTCAAGGGGATTCAGCCTCCCCTTCATTTAAGGGTTGTGGGTCTGTAAACTGGCTCAGGTCTGGGAATTGATTGAAGGGCCATGACTCTCTATTCTGGCAATTCGAGTTAGACTGTCATTCACTTGACCTAGAAATCTTCTACTTATACAGATCAAGTAAATATTTAGTATATTTCCCATCTGTTTCACTCTTAGGGACACCATGACTACATAGCCAACGCCGTAAGTCCATACGAGCCAAGCTATTCTGATTACTGCTTTGACTCCACTGTCCAGTATGGTAACCACGCCCACCTTGTCTTTGTTGATTGAGTGCTGCCACTTGGCCCCTACAGCTATGGGTTCTAATCAGCACCACTGTAATTAGGTATCTTAATTCAGTTAGGGCAGTTCCCACTGTCAAACCTGGCTTACATACAATAGTAATCATGGCATTCTTCAAGGATGCTGGGGCTTCCCTCACAATTTTACTCCTCAGTGTTGTGATAAACGGTGTGTCCTCTGGGTACTCCATGTGTGAGTCCGAGGGTCTAACCTGATAAATCCACGTGAACATGCCAATTTCCCTAAGCTTTGTATACCTTCTTCTACAGTACACAAAGACAGGTCTGGTACTTCAATTTGACCTAGTATAGGCCGCCGTGTATTCCATGCTTCAGTGACCCAACCAAGTAAACTATTACATCCTCTCCTAACCTCTTGAGCTTAAACGTTGAATGAAGGATCTGTGCTTAGCAGGCCCATGTCAATAAAATCAGACAGATCCACCTTTATGTTCCTTGCACCATTATCCTACACTCTTAAGTAGCCATTCCAACACACATTCCCCAGGTTTCTGTTTGTACATATTAGAAAAGTCAAGCAGTTCTTTTGGAGTGTAGTGACCTCCTCCTGAGTCACACTTTGACTTCATTTTTTGGAGGCTTGCTGGGACTTAAATCTAGTTATAGGTCTAGAAGCAAAAACGGGCGGTAGGGTTGTGTTTTGCGAACATTCAGCAATGTCTTGTAAGGCATCTACCTCAGGTGATGCCCATTCAATGAATCAGACACCTCCCCAGGTGATGACTGAGATGCTGCCCCAGGCGATATCTCAGACAAAGGATTTTCAGAGATAGCTGGGATAATCTCATTAGGTGGGGGTAGAGTGGCCGATAGTTTTGTTTGAAGGAGCAATTCAATGGAATTTAGGGGCACAGTGTCCCCACCTGCCTGATTATCTGCCCATATGTCCCAATCCCAAGTTTCAGGATCCCGTTTCTTCCCAATCAATGTCCTCACTGTAACTTCAGACACCATTTGAGGTTAGGAACTCAACTGCTGTTGTAATTCATCCACTCTTATGATAAGACTCTGGGTTCGGTTTTGGCAATATCAGCTCTGTTACTACAAGAAATGAGGCTTTCCTTCAGGGCACAAGTAGCAACTTTGAGGTTGTTTATGTGGCACTTGAGATGTGACTCTGAAGTCCTGAGCTCATCTCTTTCTTTCACCACTTTGTTTAGCAAAAGTAGGACCAACCAACCAGCTTCCTTATACTTCTTATTCTGATAAAATTGTAGAAATGTATCAAACGTGCAATCACCCAGAGCCTTGCCTCTCACCAATACTTGATCTATTGGTGATTATATTTTACATATTTCTATCTCCACTTCACACAATGGATTAGCAGTGCCCTCTCTACTACTGGAAGTAGAATCATCAACATCTTTAATATTAACTGGACTTGAGAAACTACTTAAAAAACTCATCCTTACAATTTTGTTTCTCTAGAACCATCCTTGGTACCAAATGACTTAGGCTGGGTTCTCTAGAGAAGCAAAACCAGTGAAGCATATATATATATATTCCTTGATAATATATATATATGTATAGAACCATGTGAGCCATTTCCTTGATAATCAATCTCTCTGTCTCTCTTGAGATAGAGGGAGAGAGAGATTTATATCAAGGAAATGGCTCACATGGTTGTAGAGGCTGGAAAGTCCCAAGTCTGTAGGTCAGGTATGAGGCTGGAGGATTCTCCTGACTCATGTAGCTACAGGGGCTAACAAACCCCAAGATCGACAGGTCAGATGGCAGGCTACTGGCTCATGGGCTGTGGAAGCTGATGAATCTAAGATTGGCTGGTAAGATGGCAGGTTGCTGGTTCAACTCCCAAGAATCGGAGGTCAGATGATAACCAGCTGAATGCAGGTTCCAGAGCAAAGCAAAAGCCAGTGAACTTTGCCAGAAAGTCCATATATACTGGATGCAGGCCACACCCCCAAGGAAAGTCCCTTTCAACTGATTGGCTGCTCATAGCAGATCTCATCATGGAGGTGATTACATTATATGAGATCTCATTATGGAGGTGATTACATCATTACATAACTGCCAAACTATATCATAACTGCCAAACCACTGAGAATCATGGTGCAGCCACGTTGACATACAACCTTAACCACCATACCACCTGAAAAATTAGTGAAGTCTTCATGTGTAGTGGGTGTAATTTGTGTTTTAATAAAGATTTTATAAAAAATCTATTGCTGTCAAGTTGATTCAAACTTGCGACAACTTAGTATGTGTCTGAGTAGAACTGTACTCCATAGGGTTTTCAGTGTCTGAGATCTTTTGGAAATAGATCACCAGGCCTTTTTTCTGAGACACCTCTGATTGGACTCAAACCTCCAGCCTTTCAGTTAGCAGTCGAGTTCATTAATGGTTTGCAGCACCCAGGGACTCCAAAACTTTTATGGATTTGATTTATTGGTGGCTTTTTCCATCTCCAGCCGAACTCCTGGAATTTGGGCAATTTCAGGTGCTTTTATAATGTAGTTAATTTTGTGGCTATTTAGCTGGGAATCTTTGTGAGATAACATGGGGCTGTATTGAAAAACTACACACGGTGTTCTAATCAGCTGGGTGTAAGTCTGGAATTGGAGCACCTTTGTCGCTCATAATTTAATTGATTACGGACGTAATTTATTTTTATGAAAATTGCTTTAGCTGCAGTAATATCAAGGCTGGTTTTCTAATGAGACAGTCTCAGATGTGGAGTTTTCTACACAGTGGGGCATGTGGTAGGGGGCAAAGTCATGAGTTTCAGATTCAGGTAGACTTGAATTCAAATCCTGCATTGATCATGTATTTGATGGGTGACCTTGGCAGTTAGTTGACCTCTCTGTACCTCAGTTACCTTGTTTATAAAGAGGGGATGGTGACCCTTGCCTCATTGGGACACTGCAAGGATTAAATGAGATAAAGCATGTAAGACACCTGGCTTATAGGTGCTCTATCCAAGTGACTTCTCCCTCCTAGAGAGGCTGTATTGGAGAAAGCATGGAAACTGGGACTGAGAAGCTGGATTTAAGCACCTTGTTCACTCCTTCCAGCCTTGAGAGCTTTATTTCTGTGAGCCTCAGTTGCTTATCTGTCAAAAAGAAGATTAATTGTACTCTCTAATCACCTCTCGCAGATGCTGTTAGGCCCCAGTTCACAATATTGTTGAAAGTCCTTTAGTTATAGGCAGTCCTCGATTTGCGATGTGTTTGAGTTATGATGAACTGCTTATGACCGTCCATTTTTTTGAACATCTTATGGTTAGTTATATGTACTGCATACAGTGTTGCAGCACATAATTTGCTGATGTTATCACTCTCAGGTGTCTATTCACAGATGTTCAATTTTATGATTTACTGTTCAAAACCCTGCTGTATAGATTTAGTTTTCTAAACTAAATCAGGGTCTTCAGTTGCTTGAAAACATAGGTGCTCTGCTATCTCTTGGAAGGCCCTGCAGTTCCCTGCCCCCTCCACCAGCTCCCATCCCGCCCCTGCCAGGCAGCACTGGGATGTGACCAGATGAGCTGGGGGATGCTGTCATCCCACTGCAAGTGTGCCTCGTCCTGGCAGAGGCACAGATGGAGGGCCAGTCAGGCAGCACCGTGGGCTTTTTGGAAGCAACAGAACTGAAAACCCTGTGTCATTTTAACAAAGAAGAAATGAAACAGCAGCCAATTAGGCAGGAGTGTATCAATTAGTGAGCTGGAAAAATGCTTTACAATGTTTTGATGATTCAACACTCTCACAAACGAAACCAAAATATAAAACAAAATCCCCAAACAAATGCCAGAAAACCCACAGAAATTGTTAAATAATCACTTCATTTCAATGCATTTAAAATACAAGAGACTGGGAAAAAGGGAATGATCCGTTTGGTAGGGACCAAAGAGTTACTATAATGTGATTGAGTTCCCCGCTTGTAAGAGGATGGCAGCCACTCAAATCCTCTCTCATGCTCTCCTCTCAACTTGGTCCCCTTTCGGTCAACAAACTACTGTGCCCTTCCACAACCCAGCCTAGAAAACACGGCCAAGTCTTTACACTGAGGAGGGTCCAGAGAAGAGACTGAGACGTGGGCCCGCCTGGCTCTGATGTCATGCTGTCCTTCCACTCAGGCCAAGAGAGATGCTGACCTGGAATGGTGTGAAGTAAGTCTCTTGCAAGTCAGTTGATAAGGAAAAGGAGTGAATTTTGCCTTGATCAGGCCTTGGATTTGAATCCCAGCTTTAATACTAACTAGCTATGTGACACAAGGAAAGAAAAACTCACCTTTTAGAGGTCCAGTCTCCTCATTTGTAAATCAGAATAATGATTGCTACTTCTCATGGTCAGGTCAGGATTAAATGAGAAAATACATGAAAAGTTGATGACGTATGTTGCTGTCATTAGATACTGCTTGGTCAGTCCCGACTCATGGCGACCCCATGCACCACGGAAACCAGTCCAGCGTCATCCTCACAATCATCAGCATGTGTGAGTCCACTCTTGTGGCTATTGTGCCAATCCATCTCTCTGAGGGTCTCCCTCTCCCTTGCTGGCCCTCTACTTCACCAAACATGATGTCCTTCTCCAGCGACTAATCCCTCTTGATGACAGACCCAAAGCAAGTGAGTTGGACAGTGTTCTGTTGTGATCTATAAGGTTTTCATTAGGTGATTTTCAGAAGTACAGGTAGTCTCTGGATTACGAACAAGTTTTGTTCCTAAATCTGTCTTTAAGTAGAAATTTGTATGTAAGTTGGAACAGTTAGGTATGGTTCGTATTTAATGTTGGTTAGTCAAATGGTTATGTTAGTATATAGTATATAGTGTAACTTTCTACGCATAAAAAACATCAAAGAAACACTTCTAGATACACTAAAACATCTTTAACATAATAATCAGTAATAATAATATTTTCATGAGTGTCACAAAGTAGCACCTGTTTGTTATTTTTAATATAATTTTTTAATATAATAAGATTTATGGGGTTGGTTCTTAACTACGGGGTGTACGGGGTGTAAGTCAGACCTTTGTATCCCCATAAGTGCCAACAAACACCAGCATTTCACGTTTTGACCTGCCTTACGAGTAACAGAAAGGGCCGTTGGCCACATGGCTGCTCATCTCCTTACTGGGAACCTGGAAAGGCAGGCGGTGGGGCCCAGGAAGACTTCTGACAGTGACTCGGTTGTTTTCTACCCAGGACACCTTCCTCATTTTTCCCTAAGGTGTTGCCTCCAGGTGAAGCCTCCACGGGAATTCAGTGTCTCTTTCTTCATCATCTCCCTGTCCTCTCTGAGTGAAGAGAGCCTGTAGATTGCCAGCTGCTTTCTGTCTAGTAGTTGCCTAAGTCCTTCAATGCTCAAGGAGAGGAAAGACCTTCAGTGTACATGAAGCTCATTAGTGTGTGATTTCATTCATTCATCCATCCGAGTACCACCCCCTCCCTCCTTCCCTGATGCCACATTTACATCTATGTCTTGTTCACCAGACAGAGTGAAAAATACGGAGTGTTTGTGGGGGTGGGATATGGGAGGTGGGCAGGAGGAGGTTGGACAGAGCCTGGGAGTATGGAGAGGGACCTGCCTTCATGGTAGGATGGCTGTCAGTGCGAGCAGCCAAGAGCAGCATTTGCCAAGTACCAGCTCAATGATCCAACGTGAGCGTGATGTCAGTTCTCAGGTGCCTTCCTGGGGCTGGGCTCTCAGCTTTAGAGCAAGTAGGGTTAGAGCCAGGCCTTGAAGGGAGCACAGGTGTTTCTTTGGCAGAGTTAGGAATGGCCCAGGTTTCTCTGAACAAAGTACACACCTGTGGAAGTTGAGGCACAATTCGGAGACATATGCTGGGCTGGCCTGTTCTGTGTAACACGCCTGCTCCTTTGTTGTTAGGTGCCATCGAGTTGGTTCCACTCATAGTGACCCTGTGTACAACAGAATGACATGCTGCCAGGCCCTAAGTCATCCTCACATTTGTTACTATGTTCGAGCCCATTGTTGCAGTCACTGTGTCAATCCATGTTGTTGAGGGTCTTCCTCTTTTTCACTAATCCTCTACTTTACCAAGCCTGATGTCCTTCTCCAGGGACTGGTTCTTCTTAATAACGTGTTGAAAATACCTAAGACGAAGTCTTGTCATCCTCACTTCCAAGGAGCATTCTGGCTGTACTTCTTCCAAGACAGATCTGTTTAGTCTTCTGGCGGTCCGTGGTATATTCAATATTCTTCGCCAACACCATAATTCAAAGGCTTAAATTCTTCTTTGGTCTTCCTTATTCATTGTCCAGCTTTCGCGTGCATATGGGTAATTGAAAATATCATGGCTTGGGTCAGACACACCTTAGGTGACATCTTTGCTTTTGAACATTTTAAAGAGGTCTTTTATAGCAGATTTGCCCAATGCAATACGTTGTTTGATTTCCTGACTGCTGCTTCCATTGGTGTTGATAGTGGATCCAAGTAAAATGAAATCCTTGACAACTTCAATATTTTCTCCATTTATCATGATGTTGCTTATTGGTCCAGTGGTGAGGATTTTTGTTTTCTTTATGCTGAGGTGTAATCCATACTGTAGGCTGTGGCCTTTGATCTTCATCAGTAAGTGCTTTAAGTCGTCTTCACTGTCAACAAGCAAGGTTGTGTCATCTGCAGGTTGTTAATCAGTCTTCCACCACCCTGATGCCATGTTCTTCTTCGTATAGTCCAGCTTCTCAGATTATTTGCTCAGCATACAGATTGAATAATATGATGAAAGGTTACAACCCTGTTGCATGTCTTTCCTGATTTTAAACCACACGGCATCCCCTTGTTTTGTTCAATGACTGCCTCTTGGTCCATGTACACATTCCTCATGAGCACAATTAAGTGTTCTAGAATTCCCATTCTTCACAAAGTTATTCATAACCTGCTATGATTCACACAGTTGAATGCCTTTGCATAGTCAGTAAAACACAGGTAAACATCTTTCTGGTGTTCTCTGCTTTCATCTAAGGTCCATCTGACATCAGCAGTGATAGCCTCATTCCACATCCTATTCTGAATCTGGCTTGAATTTCTGGCAGCTCCCTGGCGATGCTAGTAAGATCAGGAAAATGTATTTATTCACACACCCAATGCCCTCTATATATCTGTCATGGATTGAACTGTGACCCTCGCCCCCAAAATATGTATTAGAATCCTGGCTGTTGTACCTGAAAAGATTCCTGGGTGGTGCAAATGTTTAAGCCCTCGACTACTAACCTAAAACTTGGAGGTTTAAGTCCACCCAGAGATGCCTCAGTAGAAAGTCCTGGAGATCTGCGTCTGAAAGTCACAGCCATTGAAAATCCTATGGAGCAGTTTTACTCTGCATGTAGGGGATTGCCACGAGTCAGAATCAACTCTATGGCAATTAAAATACATACATATATATACATACATGCACCTGTAAATATGATCCTGTTTGGAAATAGAGGTTTCTTTGTTACGTTACTTAGGTCATACCTGAGTGGGGTAGGTTCTAAATCAGATCACTTCTGAGTTATCAACAGAGCAGAATGGACACAGACGCACACACAGGGCTGAGAGGAAGATGGTTGATGAAGACAGGTGCGTCTACAAGCATTGCTGCTGTTAGAAGCTGGAACTGACAAAGCCATTGGACTGCTAGCTTCCTGTACCATAAGATAATAAATTTCTGTTCTGTAAAGCCACTCACTTGTGGTATTTGTGTAAAGGCAGCACTAGGTAACTAAGAAAATATCTATTCACATAAACTCTCTGCTCAGTAGCCTACACTGCAGAGATGGCCATGTAGCCAGCAGCAGCATGATACAGATGGGGAAACTGAGACCCATGGGGTGGTTCACGGACCCAAGGTCACTTAGAGAGCTGGAGGCAGGACCCGGAGCCTCGGCTCCCCCTGCTCCCCATCCTGCCCAGGCTACTTTTTGCTTCTCTGCATTACAAGGTTAGTCTGTGCCAGCTCTGTCTACCAGGTTTAGGCAATTATCTGCTGAGTTCTTGTCACATAGATAACAAGAAGTCCTCACCCACCCAACTCCTGTCAATGCCATAAAAATACTATTCACTCCAGGTCAAGTAAGTCCTATGATTATATTGTCTTCTTTATACAACTTCCCACTTTCCTGGAACGAATAACTGTACATTTTCAGTTGTATAGTTTGTGATGTACCTCGAATCATTTCTTCCATCAGATCTGTCAGAAGGGCTCTGACAGACGGCTTTCCTCAAGCGGGAGCTGCGTCTTCAGCCATGAATTCAGATCTTGTGTTACCTGGGACTATGGATTGAATTTTGTCACCTCCCGCACCCAAAGCTATATTGAAGTCTTATCCCTGGTACTTGTGGATGTGAACTAGGGTTTGGAAATAGGGTGTTGGAAGATGTTACCAGGTCAGTTACCGTGCGGCCAGGCTGGAGTAGGGTGGTCCTAATCCTGCCTAAGCAGAGCCTTTCTAAAGGAGGAGAGGAGACCAGAGAGATGACACCTTGTGAAGATGCAGCCACAAGCCGAGGAACACCTGGGCTACCAGAAGTGGGAGAGATGAGAAAGGCTTTTCCCCTAGAGACTGGGGAGGGAACACGGCCCCACCAACACCCTAAATGTGGACTCCCAGCCTCCAGCACTGTGAGACAAGAGATTTCTGTTCTGACAAGCACCCAGTTTGTGGTATTTGTTATGGCAGCCCTGGGAAACAAACGAAGTCCCTGGTGGTGCAAGCAGTTAACAGGCTCGGCTGCTAACCAGAGGGCCTCAGAAGACAGACCTGGCCACCTCCTTCTGAAGACCAGCCGTTGAAAACCCCACGGAGCACAGTTGTATGTACTCTGACACGCAGGGGTCGCCATGAGTCAGAGCTGACTCAACAGCAACTGGTAAGAGGAAACTGATATACCTGGGGTGCCCAGTCCTCACCAGCTGGTTGAGGGGCCCAGACAGGGTTCTGGTAACAGGGGTCATCCACATTTTAGGGGTCCTTGCCCTCCCGCTCACACAGGGCCTGGGCCCCCATGCGCCTTCCTCCTTGCAGGCCTTCGGGGGCTCCAAGGGGTCTCTCACTTGTGCTCACCAACAGCTCTGCTCTGGCCACTTTCTGCTGTGTGTCTGCTTCTGCCTGAGCCTCCTGCTTCTCCACTGCTGCCAACTCCCTGCATGGACCAGCATCTCCTACCAGGAGCTGCAGACTTCTCCCAGAGACCCCGCTTCCACTCTGAAGGCTCAGAATGCTAGTCAGCACTATAGCACCTTGTGGCTGGATGGGATGGAAGCTTTCTCTTTTCTGACTACCCGCTGTTATAGGATCAATGGTACTAGGGCTGGGTCCCCATAGTCCTGGCTCATAGGGACATTTCACCTTGGTCAGGGACGAGGTTCTGTCCTCGGGCTCCCATCCCCACCAGCAGTGACCAAGCTCCCTGCCCTGCATCTGTTAACAGGGTTTACAGGGTCCAGAGTTATTGTTCATGTGACGGTTTGGTGGGGAGTCGCCTAGAGGGCAGCTTCTGCCTGGGCCCTTCAGTCTGCCCATTATCAGTCTGCCTGCTGGTCTTTCCTTCCCTCCCCACTTGAAGGACTTTGCCCCCTTCTCCCTCTCCCCTGTCACCCATCTGCCACGCCCCTCCCTTCCTCCAGTCTTAAACTCCCCCTCCCCCCAAGAACCTAGTTGCCATCAAGTCAATTCTGACTCATGGTGACTCCATATGTGTCAGAGTAGAACTGTGCTCTATAGGGTTTTCAATGGTTGATTTTTCAGAAGTAGATTGCCAGGCCTTTCTTCCGAGGCCCTCTGGGTAGACTTGAACCTCCAACCTTTCTGTTAGCAGCCCAGTGTGTTAACTGTTTGGCTACCCATGGACTCTTTTTCCAGCCTTCCTGGGCCTGAAATAAAATTTGGAAGTAAAATCAAACCACCTGCTTTGATAAAAACACACAGGGGAACTGCGGTCTTTCGCTTAGGTCAGCGGCTGTCTCTAGCATCTCTGTCTCTTTGGGGTGTCCCAGGGCACCTGTGAGAGGTGAGGGGAGGCACACAGAAAAAAGATCTGTTACTACTTTGAGTCTCATCTGCCTCGGGACAGAGCAGGCTCGACCCACACCTGGGTCTTCCAAGCTTTTACGGGGAAGGCTGCTGTCAGATTTGAATTTTGTTCCTTTTAGGATTCAGATGCAGCTTCCTGGGACTGGCCTAGGGGCAGATTCTGCACTGTCTGTGTGATGGTTCTTCTGGTGGCTCTCTGTTCCCAGGCCATCTGCATGCTGCCCCATCCCCTCTGGGCTGAGGAGGGAGTCTTCCCCAGGAAGCCCCAGGCCCTCCCCTCCTCAGTCCTTCAGAACATACCTGGCTCCCAGCCCAGGCTCACAGACACCTGGCACACGGTTTACGGGATGCAAGTTTTTGAATGATTTTGGTATTTTTTTCATGAAATTATGCTATTTTCAGTATAAAATGTATTAAATGTGGAATTAGATGTGATTAATATTTTAGATCTTTGTAAAACTTTTCATGTAACTAAGGTCACACATCAGAATCAAATGTTCAAAAAGTGTAGCTTGGTTCACACTGCCTGCAGAGGGCCGTCCTTGGTGCCTGCCAGGCTGGGGCCTGATTTGTCCCCTCCCCACCACCTGGCCACTTTCTGCCTTGGGGAAGCTGCTGTTAAGCGGATAGATGGGCACTTCTCCCCTTTAGAGGAAATTCATTTCAGCAACCCAAGAGCAATCTGAGAAACAAATGTTTCTGTTGTAAACGTCGCAGGCAGTCATAAACCTCAGCCTTTCCTCAGAGGTGAAGGGAGGTGAGCCTGTTTTGTTGTGACCTGCAGGAGGGCCTGTGGTTTATGAGTTGTCTCTCTGCCTAGGGGGCTGGAGTCTCTGATGAGGACGGGGAGAAGAGGGTTCAGGCAGGCGTCCCCCCGGGCACTCAGCAGGCCCTGCCTGACTGCCTGGTGGGGACCAGTTCAGAGCCCCAAGCTGTGGCTGGGACCGTGGTGGTCCCTGCCTGACCCTGCCCTACCTGTGTCTCCTATATGACTTCAGTGTGGCTAAAGTCCCATCTCTTTGAGCAGTGGGTGATTTTATTTTAGTAAGATGGAAACAGACTTACAGGGCCCAAGAAGCAAAGACAAAAACCGTAACATTTGCTGTGGAGTCAACTGTGACTCATGGTGACCCCATGTGTGTCAGGGTAGAACTGCACTCCACAGGGATTTTAATGGCTGATTTTTCAGAAGTTGATCACCAGGCCTTTCTTCTGAGGCTCTCTGTGTGGACTTGAACCTCCAGCCTTTCAGTTAGCAGCTGGGCACCTTAATCATTTGCACTGCATAGGGACTAAGAGAGAAAAGAAAGACAAATAGTGAGACAGAGTAGAGCCTGGTGTTTCAGGAATAACCTCCAAAGTTCTGTTAAGGGCCTGAGAATCAATACTGTGTGGGCATTATCTTTTTGGGACTTTGATTTGAGTCTTGCACCCTACAAATTCCATACATAGGAAGTCCAGGGAACTGTCCCAAACCCTTATCTTAAAAGGGCTCTGTTATTCTGTATGAATTTTGTAGAGAAGATGGCATGTACCAGGAATGTCTGAGGACCTGAGGTAATCTACAGGCATATGTTTCCTAGTTGTCACAGGCCTGCTGTGACATATCTATGGTATATGCTTCGTGCGTGCAGGAGCTTAGTAATCGCCAGTCAACTTCTCCATCTCCCTGCGTGCTTCGGACTGATGCATTCTTCCATTTACATGGGCCCTGGAAACCCTGGTGGTGCAGTGGTTAAGAGCTACAGCTGCTAACCAAAAAGTCTGCAGTTCGGATCCACCAGGTGCTCCTTGGAAACTCTATGGGGCAGTTCTATCCTGTTCTATAGAGCCGCTGTGAGTCGGAATGGACTCCACTGCAATGGGTTTGGTTTTGGAAACCCTCGTGGTGCAGTGGTTAAGAGTTCGGCTGCTAACCTAAAGGTCAGCAGTTTGACTCCAGCAGGTGCTTCTTGGAAACCCTGTGGGGCAGTTCTACTCTGTTCTATAGGATCGCTATGAGTTGGAATTGACTCCATGGCAAAGGGCTTTTTTCTTTTTTCTTTTTCCTGGGTCAGTCTAAAAAGTAAGGAAACTGAGGCTCAGAGAGTTTACATCGTAGTGTCCCTGATCAAAGGGTGACCGTAAGGGCTGGGGGAGGCGGGTGGGTAGAACCCAGATAATCACAACAGCGCGGATGAATACACGGGCAATCCTGTTACGGAGAGATCCCATGGAAGATCCAGATGCAGATACCCGTGCTGACAGCACAAGCTTTCTACAGAAGACAAAGATCTCCTCGTCTCCCCGGCCAGGGTCGCTGTCCGGTGACGGGCACGGGACCCATTGGAGGTGGCCACAGTAAGAGGGGTCCTGGCGGTGCGGCCTGAGAGAAGTTTCGTTGTTCCAGTAGGTGGCGCCATCTAGCTGGCTAGCCAAGGAGAGCCGATTCTGGCTGAAAACATCTGCGTGAGGCCTTCTTCCCAAACTGCAGGTTGCATGGGCTGCCCCTGGACACGAGCGTGCTGCTCTCTTCTCCTCTGGGAGGGGGAAAGAATGCACTTGTCCTTACTTGGAACAACTGGCCCCTATACGAGGATTTGCTGGAGAGAAAGAGAGCTTCAGAGTGGGCCCTGAGCTTGCTGTCAGGGCGACCAGGTGGCAGGGCCCCTGGCCAGCCAGAATCGCTGCTTTCCCCCAGCAGCTTGGAGATCTCTCCTGAGCAGGCTGAGAGGCCCCCAGTGGCCAGGACAGGAATGCTCCCCCAGCAGCTTGCCAATTCCATTTGCTCTGAGGCTGCTCTTTAGATGTGAGAAGTTTTGGGATAAACCAGTCATAAACATTTTCCTAAATATGCCTGTTTGGGCTTGAACTAATACATCTAGAGGACTGAGGGAGCACTCCAGGCATCTTCCTTCCAGTGCTAGAGAGTGTAGGCAAGCAAAGCAGTTGTGGGCACAGATGCTGGGTTTGAATTGGATGCTTCTGTGACTTGCTGTGTGACCTGGGTAAGTTTCATCACCTCTCTGTGTCTCAGAGACCTCCTCTGTAAAGCAGAGATAGTGAGGGATCTCATCTCATGAGTCGACTGTGAGGGTTAGGTTAATGAATGTAAAGCACTTAGGGCGGCATCTCACACACAGTTATTAAATCTTAGTCAAGTTATTACTGTCAGCTGTGCAGGCCATGGGGCGGCCAGGCCAGGCCAGGCCAGGGGTAGGGTGGCTTGGAAGTACTTGAAGAATGTAATAACCAGCTTGTCTGTGCCTGTGGGGACCAGCTGGGCCTAAGCCCTGGCCGGCCTTTCCTCCTTAGGGGTGAGGCCATTGCATAGGGGCCTGACTGTGTTGACAAAGAGAGCAGACAGTGGGCAGCTGGGCAGGCAGGGAAGGCAGGCACCGGCTGACCTTTGTTGAAGGGCCTCTTGGAGGGGCAGGGCGTGAACTCAGACCACCAGAGTCTGAATTACGCCTCCACAAGCTGTGTGGCCTCGGGCAAGTTCCTGGGTTTCTCTGTACCTCAGCTTCCTTCTTTCTAAAATGTAGACAATGATAGTGCCTCCCTTGTGAGGTGCTGTGAGGATTAACCCAGCAACACGTGTGACATACTCATCACTATACAATACCGTTCAAGTTCATCACTAACTGCACATTAGATTTGCATCTCACCAAAACCGCACAGCTCCTGGCTGTAAGGACACATTCACACTTGGGGAGGAACTTTGTCAGGCCTCTGGCCCTGGGGTTCTGAGCTGGGAACTGGGCCTCACACAGGTGAGGGGCTGACCCAGGCCTCCAGAATGATTAGTAGCAGAACATGGGAGGACTCAGGCCTCTGGACTCCTGCAAGGCTCTTATGAGCAAACAATGCTTTGCTCTAATAACCCTGAGCAGATGCCTGGCCTCTCACCTCAAAGGATAAGGCAGAACTGAAAGCCGAAAGAGCCAGCAAGTCTTCCTGGTTTTGTTCCCCAAGGTCTTAGCCTCAAAGGGGAGAGAAGTTTGGGGACAGAAAGAGACAGCAGCATGGCTGACATGAGCAGGGCCTGTGGTGAGGCAAGCGTGAGAGTGCTGGTTAGCACTTGGTGGTGGCCCTGCCGGGGCTAATGTGGGAACTCAGCGCTGGGTTTCCCAAGTCCAGCTGGTCTTCACTGCAGAGACCAGACCACAGCAGGGACCTCTCCACCAGGACACGCGCAGCCTGCTGCAGATGCCTCCTTCTCCCTGCGCTGCTGCTATGGGAAGGGTTTTATAGACGGCTCTGCTTCAGGTAGAAATGGAACAGCTCTCAACCTGCTGCCTGTTACTAGAAGTCATTTTCCATAAAGTTGTCATTCCCTTTGTCAGACCATCAGCCTGCACTCCAGCTACAGCCCAGTGTTTTGCCATGTAGCCATTGTCTTAGGCTGGGTTCTCTAGAGAAGCAAAACCAGTAAAGCATGTAAATATATATATAGAGAGATTTATATCAAGGAAATGGCTCACACAATTGTAGAGGCTAGAACGCCCCAAGTCTGTGGGTCAGGCTGGAGGCGTCTCCTGATGCATGTAGCTGCAGGGGCTGGTGAACCCAAGATTGGCAGGTCAGAGAGAAGAGCTCTGGTTCACAGTCTGCGAAAGCCAGCGAATTCCAAGATATATGCAGCCAAGACAGCACGTAAGCTGCTAGCTCAAGTCCCAAGAACCAGAGATCAGGTGAACATGAGGCAGCTGCATGATCCAGAGCAAGAAAAAGCCTGTAAGCCTTGTGAGAAAGTCCACCTATATTGGATACGGGCCACACCCTCAAGGAAACTCCCTTTCAACTGATTGGCTACTCACAGCAGATCCCATCACGGGGGTGATTACATCATTATACGACTGCCAAACCACTGAGAATCATGGCCCAGCCAAGTTGACACACAACCTGAACAATCACAGCCATCTAGTGCTCACACCCAAGTGAGATTTAACTGGACCTTGTGAGGTCCCTGGCGTCACCCCATGAACTGGAATCCTGTGTGCACTGTTCCAATCTTTGGTATTGCTGTTAGACTGAGCTGCTGGAGGGGCTGGGATCCTGGCTCAGTCCCTGCAGTACTTGTCTTCTGTCAGATTCCTCCAGAGAAACACAGCCAATAGGATAGATAAATAGATAAGTAGATACAGATATGTCAAACTTACAGGTAGGTTTGTATATATACCCACCTCCCATCTGTCAGTTTGTCAAACTGTGGTAGCTAGTGTGTTGCTATGATGCTGGAAATTATGCCACTGATATTTCAAATACCAGCAAGGTCACCCATGATGAACAGGTTTCAGAAGAGCTTCCAGACTAAGACAGACTAGGAAGAAAGGCCTCACAATCTACTTCCAAAAATTAGTCAACAAAAACCCTATGGATCACAACGGAATTTTGTCCAATGGGGTCACCATGAGCCGGTGCTGATTCGACAGCAACTAATGACAACTGTCTGTCCATCTATCTGTCTGTCTCTCTAATGTATCTATCTGTCTATCAATATATCAATTGATCAATCAATCTATCTAACCTATGTATCTAATCTGTCTAACCTATCTATCCATCGAATCTACCTATCAGTCTATGTATCAATATATCAATCAATCTATCATCTATCTATCTATCTGCGAGGAGTCTTTGGGTGGTGTAAATGGTTAAGGGACTTGGCCGCTAACTCAAATGTTGGAAAGTTGGAGGTTTGAGTCCACCCAGAGGTGCCTCAGAATAAAGACCTGGAGATCTACTTCTGAAAAATCAACCATTGAAAACTCTACAGAACACAATTCTACTTTGACATGCATGGTGTTGCCATGAGTCTGAATCGACTCGACAACAGCTGGTTTTATATAGATAGATAGATAGGTAGCTAGATAGAGGTTTATTTTAAGGAATTATCTCACATGATTATGGGGCTGGAAAGTCTGAAATTTGTAAGTTAGGTTGCATGCTGGAAACTCAGCAAAGGTTTCTATATTACAAACTTGAAACAAAATTCCCTCTTCTCCGGGAAACCTCAGGTTTTGCTCTTCAGGCTTTCAACTGACTGGATGAGGTTCAGCCACATTATTGAGAGCAACCTCCTTTTCTTAAAGTCAACTGTCTATAAATGGTAATCATATCTATAAAATACCTTCACAGCAACATCTAGACTTAGTGTTTGACACCATAGCTTAGTCAAGTGGGCACATAAAATTAACCATTATGGTACCCCAGAGTGGACTGAGCTGAGTTCAAGTCTTTCCTCCCCAGCCATGAGTCACTATTTGCCACACTCACTCAGTCTTTCTGGGATTCTGTAGGAGTTTCCTGTGGCTGCCATCACAAGTCACCACACACTGGGTGACCTAACAGAAATGTGCTCGCAGTTCTGGAGGCTGTAAGTATGGAATCAAGGTGTCTGCAGAGCTGTGCTCCCCTAACATCTCTAGGAAGGATTTTCCTTGCCTCTTCATAGCTGTGGTGTTGCTGGCAGTCTTTGGCATTCACTGGCTTGTAGGTGCATCACTCCAGGCTATGCCGTCATTGTCACATGGTGTTCTCCCTGTGTGTCTGTGTCCGAATTTCTGTCCTCAGAAATTAGCCCATGCTAACCCAATATGATTTCATCTTAACGACATCTGCAAAGACCCTACTTCCAGATAAGGTCATGTCCACAGGTACAGGGGTTAGGAATTCAACATATCTTTTTTGGGGACACAATTCAGCCCACAACAGACCCTGAACGGGGGAAGAAACTGATAGCAGTGGACAGAGCAGGAAGCCAGGAACTGGTGGGTTGGTAGGGTGGGGTCTATCAGGAACCAGGAGAGGCTTGAGGGAAGGGGGCAGGCCACCACAGCCAGATTTCTCTGATTTCACTATGAGGCTGCCAAAGAGTCTCCCAGCACATCAGATGGAAGTAGGAAGAGTTCAGGTTCTAACCTTTTTTCTTTACAATGTTGTAGGCTACTTTTGTTTTCTTCTCTGTGTTTTCAGCCGTGCAGACCAGTAGTCAGTGCCTTGCTCTGCCTCCCTGTCTGCCACCTTAGGACCATGCAGGGCTGGGCAGGTCTGTGAGGAATAGTCCTTGTGAGCAGGCAGAGGACCTGGCTCTCACCCTGCATCACTCTGCTCCCCAAAGCCTGGGATAGGAGGCCCACGCTGGAGCCAGGGGTGATGCTCTCAGGGTGGCCCTGGTCCTCAGCCACAGCAGTGGGGTGGAGAAGGGCATGTTGGCCCTGGTCCTCAGCCACAGCAGTCGGGTGGAGAAGGGCATGTTGGCCCTGGTCCTCAGCCACAGCAGTGGGGTGGAGAAGGGCATGTTGGCCCTGGTCCTCAGCCACAGCAGTAGGGTGGAGAAGGGCATGTTGGCCCTGGTCCTCAGCCACAGCAGTGGGGTGGAAAAGGGCATGTTGGCCCTGGTCCTCAGCCACAGCAGTGGGGTGGAGAAGGGCATGTTGGCCCTGGTCCTCAGCCACAGCAGTGGGGTGGAGAAGGGCATGTTGGCCCTGGTCCTCAGCCACAGCAGTAGGGTGGAGAAGGGCATGTTGGCCCTGGTCCTCAGCCACAGCAGTGGGGTGGAGAAGGGCATGTTGGCCCTGGTCCTCAGCCACAGCAGTCCGGTGGAGAAGGGCATGTGGACGAGGAAAGACAGCAACTATCAGGCCCTGTCGGTTATTTAACAACATTCAGAGTAATTGGAGATAAATAGCAGCGGCTCGGATTTTTTTTTTGCTTTTATTTTCTCTTCAGGAGCAGCATCAGGCCTGAAAATAAGAATGGCAGAAGCAGACTGCTGGGCTGGAGACTGCAGGTGCTGTGGCTTCCCGAGGCTGGAAGCTCTGTGCCGACAAGAGGGAAGCAGGGGTCAGGGAAGCGTCATGCAGGGGACCCTCACCATGCCATTTAGCCTGCTTTGTGGCCCATTTAGCGGCCAGTCTCTCTGAGGAGGGACAAATCAATAATGCTGTCCACATATTTGTGCCTCGCTCAGCTTCTGGCCACTTTAACTCTCCTAAAAGGCATCAAGGAGTATAAACAGAGGCAGAGGTGGGGTGTTGGATGTCTGTTCTTGTGGAGTGCTTGTGGGACCAGGAGATGCTAGAAAAAATGATGAAGGACCATGTCTATGTACAAAGTTCCAGTCTGGATGGGGTTCTGAGACCCCCCAGTCCATCCCTGCATTGTTGCTGTTAGCTGCTGTCAAGTTAGCCCCTGGCGCGTGACGACCCCACGCACAACAGAACAACATGCCGCCTGGTTCTGCACCATCCCTGTGATCAGCTGGTGACTGGATTGTTGTGACCCATGGGGGTTTCACTGGCTGATTTTCAGAAGTAGATCTCCAGGCTTTTCTTCCTGGTTGATCTTAGCCTGCAAGCTCTGCTGAAACCTGTTCAGCTTCGTAGCAACATGTAAGCCTCCAATGACAGATGGGTGGTGGCTGTGCATGAGGTGCACTTGGCCGGTAATCAAACCCGATCATCCAGCATGGAAGGAAAGAATTCTACTACGAAACCACTGTACCTGTCATCCCAACACTTCTGCACTCAAAACACAAATTTGCATCGCTTTACATAGGACAAAGTGTGCCAATATCTGCTTCCCCTGGATTCCCACAGCACTCTGTGAGTTGGCACTCATTCATTCACTCATTCACGTGATGTTTATTAAGTGACTATTGTGTGCCAGTCACTCTTTAGGCGAGCAAAGCAAAGTATATGCCTCAAGGAGATTACTGTCTACTTGGGGGTACAGGCCATAAGTAAACAGAACATTGTCTAACAGGTCAGACAGCGCAAGGTCTATGGAAACAAACAAGGCAGGCCATGGAGTCTCGGGGTGGAGCTGGGTGGTGATGGCCAGCTGCTTTTTATGCCAGGGCTGAGGAATTCCTCTTGGAGAGGGTGGTATTTGAGCAGATGCCTAAAGGAGAGCAGGGAGCGAGCGCTCAGGTATCTGGAGGAAAGGAGTCCAGGCCGCAGACTCAGGTCTGAATGAACGCATAAGCGTGCTGCTGCGTGAGATAGGGCAAGAAGGCCATGTGGCTGGAGTGGAGACAGCTGAGGCAGAGTGGTAGGAGATGTGGTCAGAGGTGGCAGGGACCAGGTAACAGAGGGCCCTGAGGCCCTTCTGGGGACTTGTGGGCAATCAGTGGGGTTCACGAAGCAGAGCGATACAGTGGACCTGTTGAGAAAAAAGGCTGACCCTGAGCCATGGTGGGAGCAGGAGGTTAGGAGTCCTTTGAAACCTTCAGTTGAGGTGATGGCGGTGTAGACCAGAGTGGCTGGGGTGGTGGCAGAGGAGGTGGACAGAAGTGGAGGGGTTCTGGATGTATTCCGAAGTCCTTGCTGACAGGAATTACTGAGAGATCAGATACGGTTTGTGACAGATGTTACACGTAACCATTATATAATTAGTCTAACTGTAAATATATAATGATTACTCTATAATACGAACATACAATTTATTCAAAAATTACCCGTCCCCTTAAATTTTACCACACTCTCCATTTTACAAAATGTTTTCACATAGCAGCTGGCTGAGACTGTTTCCTCACCAGCCCCCTGTGAGCTCTGATTATATGATTGTATTTCTTATTCAGCTGTCTTTTTTTCCTTTGAATTTAATTAATAATATGACTAGCAATTAAACAGAGCCATGAGACACTTTAATGTGTTTTGTTATTACAATAGTAATAGAAATACATTGTAGAGAATTAAAAAAAAAAATGAGAAAGGACAGGAATGAGGGAAGACGGTACATCTAGATACATGTCCCTCCGGAACACTCATCATTTACATTCTGGTCTTCCAATCGCACCATTATTTAGTACTAGTTCTATATTAAGGAGCCCTGGTGGTGTACCAGTTAAGCACTTGGTTCCTGCAGTTCAAACCTGTGGGAAAAAAACCTGGTGATCTGCTCCCATAAAGATTACAGCCTAGAAAACTCTGTGGGGCAGTTCTACTCTGTCACATCGGGTCTCTGTGAGTGGAAAATTGACTTGACAGCACCCAACAGCAACAGTTCTGTATTTAAGTAGACTACATAATCACCACCATCTTTCACTACAGTTTTTTCACATCCGATTTTTAATTTTGACCATGTCTCGGGAATTGTATTAATCATCAAGTAGTTTTTACAAGAAGGCCCTAGATTAATGTGTGTTCAGCACTTAGCATGATTCTGAGCAGTAACCATTGTTAAATGGTATTTAATGATAATAAGTATAATCATACTTTTTTTTTTTTTTTGGGAATATCCTACTTAGTCATCTACTATTTGTTTTCCTTTTTTTTTTTTTTTTAACTGATGTTCCTTTGCTCTTCACGGAATAAAAACATTACCTCCTTGTTTTTCTCAAAGATACAATGGCAGAAGCATTTTTTTCTCATCTGCCTTTTAATTTCAGTTTCCATCAACATGCAAAAAACTTTAATTGTACGTAATTAAATCTGATAATTTAATCTTTGTGATTTCTTATACTAAGTTTACTTATTTGATATTCATTTTTATATTCTTATTTTTTCTATAATTGCAATTCCATATCATAATGTGAGCTCTGTAATTCATTTAGAAATTTATTTATATATGGCTTATGGAGAAACTCAAAGTTACTTTTTTCCCAAGTTCATAACCAATACAAATTTTTGACATGTTCTTCCCTTTTTTATATTTCTTGAATATTACATTTGAACACACACACAGAGACAGATAGACACACTTTCTCTTTTGTCTGTTTTATTTTCTTCTCAGCCTGCCAATTCTTAGACCTTAATCTTGTCCTTTTAAGATATACACCTGCTGCCTTGAAATTCACATTGATCATCTCATCTAGGCAATTCTCTGAACCAGCTTTTCCCAGACTGTGTTTCCTGTATTTCAGTGATGTCCCTGCAACATGCAGTACAGGGATCCTGTCACCTCTCTGATTTCTCCAACTTATACTCAACGGAGCACAGCAAACTACCACTTGCCATGTTTAGCTAAGAACCCTGCCTAAAAGCTGTGCGTGCATGTGTGTGTGTGTATGTGTGTGTGTGCGTGTGCATGTACACGTGTGTGTCTGAGCACCTGTGTGCACGTGTGTGTATGTGTGTGTGCACATGCACGTGTGTGAGTGCCTGTGTGTGCATGTGTGTATGTGTGTGCATGTGTGCGCATGCATGCGCATGTGTGTATGTGCATGTGCATGCGTGTGTGTATGTGTGTGTGCGTGCGTCTGCGTGTGTGCATGTGTATGTGTGTGTGCATGTGTGTGTCTGTGCGTGTCTGTGTGTGTGTGCATGTGTCTGTGTGTCTGTGTGTGTGTATGTGTGTGCATGTGTGTGAGTGTGTATGTGTGTCTGCATGTGTGTGTGTCTGTGTGTGTGTGCATGTGTCTGTGCGTGTGTGTGCATGTGTATGTGTATGTGTGTGCGTGTGCATCTGCATGTGTATGTGTCAGTGCATGTATATGTGCGTGCATGTGTGTGTCTCTGTGTATGCGTGTCTGTGTGTGCGTGTGTCTGTATGTGTGCATGTGTCTGTGTGTGTGTGTCTGTGTGTATGTGCGTGTGTATGTGTATGTGAGTGTGTGTGTGTGTGTGTGTGTGTGTGTGTGTGTGTGTGTGTGTGTGTACATGTGTGTGTGTGCACCACCCAGCTTGCCCCCACACAAGGTTGGGAGAGGACTAGAGTGAGGACAGTCCCTCTGTTCCTGCACCTCTCAGCTCCTTGTCTTTCTGTTGTTTGCCAGTTATCCACTGCCAGGGATGCTCTGTTGCTGGCCTCCTTGCTCACACTGCTTTGAGCAGGTTTCCCCTGGACATACACACATACTATGGTGTCTTGGCCTAGGGAAGCCTTTACCACCAGTTGCTGCTGAGTCAATCCTGACTTACCGTGACTCCATGTGTGTCAGAGTAAAACTGTGCTCCGTAAGGTTTCCAGTGGCCGATTTTTTGGAAATAGATCTCCAGGTCTTTCTTCTGAGGTGCCTCTGAATGAACTCGAATCACCAACCTTTTGGTGGTGTGTTAACTGCACCACCCAGGGACTCAAGGAAAACCTCTAGCATCTGTTTCTCCCTCTAGAAACGAAACCCTAAGCTCTTTCATTGAGCCTGTGACACCAGCTGAGAGTTCCATTTTCCTTAAGATGCTTTTATTCCTGGATTTTCCTTGCTTTTCTCCACTACTTGGCTTTGGCTGAAGCTATCTGGTCTACTTCAAACTTGTCATTGAGACTCATAGAGACCATATAGGACAGAGGAGAATGGCCCCATAGGGTTTCCAAGGAGCAGCTGGTGGATTTGAGCTGCTAACCCTTTGGTTAGCAGCTACTCTTAACCACTGTGCCACCAGGTCTACCTCAACAGGCCCCCAAGTTCAAGTCTCACAGAGAATTCAAATCTGACATTTTCATTCTTCCAAAAAGAACCAGTTGACACTAATTATGCACATTGATTCCCCTCTTCCTCTGTGGACAACTTCTCACACAAGAAGTCTCAAATGACTACAGAGCGATTTCTTACACCATTGCACCCCGATGACGGGTGTGAGCTCCCCACACACTTGCCCAACTAACAGGCCACTCGGGGCACTTCCTGTAGGCCTTCACGCAGTTCCTATCTCTGTCATAGTGTTACAGTTTGTCATTTATCCTTTTATAAGTTCATCGTCCCTCCATACTGTGAGTAGCTTGAGGGCAGGGAACACGTACCTTTTATCCTCCATCTCCAAGCAGAGCACAGCACTGGTGTGGCTGAGGCTCGATTACTATCCATTATGAAATGGTTAACTTTCCTAAGCTCCCCTTCATCCCCCAAACCAACCAAATGATGAACCATCACACAATCGGATGGAAGCAGTGACTCAATTGTCAAGGCAGTTTCCCAAATTTCCTTAAATTGGTTGTGTTTGTGTGCAATCAGGTGGTGTTGGGTTTTGGATCTAGATTGTGTGGCAACTTCAGAGTGAATCAGACCCTATTCATTTCCTCGAGGAGTTCAGAATCTCTGAGGGTAGATGACATATTAGCTTAAATATAATTCAAATGGAGAACAAGCTGTGTATCAGGAAAGAGAGGAAACGAAGAGAAGAATAATTTTTCCCCATTAACCTTAGGGGATAAGAAACACCATAAGTCTGGTCTTATTAAAGGCTGCCCCGTGATTAATATTTCCATCTAAGAAGCAATTAAGGAATTATTATCCAGGGAGATAGTGACAAACAGAATTAAACGGCACCAGCTCTGCTCAGGCGGAGTAAGTCTCAGCTTTGAGTATTGAAAATTAAATCTATTTAGACTAGAAGCTTACATTTTGTCCTTAACTTTTGCCCAGGTGCCGTATAAGAACCACTGAGTGGATAAGTAATAAATTATCTCGAACTACTTAGCAAATACAATCTACAGTGCTAAATGGAATGCATTATAATCTTGGTGTGATAATCAGATAATAATAAATCTAACACATGTAGTAGACTCCAAAGGACAGCAATCTGCTTCAGTCTGTTAAAGCACTTGCATTTTACAGATGTAAAACTGTACTTTTCAGTGTGACAGGAAGTACTTAAATTATTTCCAATTCATTACTGAAATAGTGGCCTCAGTGCTGGAAACATACAGTGTTCACAAGTGCATCCAATTACAAACATTTTATTAGAATTTTTTTGCAAGCCCAGTTTTTTTTTTTAAGGTGCTAATTGGGAAGAATTATTACAATGCCAGTAGAACAACTTTTACTTTCTAAATAATCACATAAAAAAACTTCAAAATAGGTGCATCGTTCATATCTACAGATCACAGAAGAGTGGAGTAGGAAGGGACCCGAAGGCCCATTGAATTCAAGTCCCTCCCTTTACTTGGGAGAAAATAGTGGTCCAGAGAGGCCTATTGTCTTGTCCAAGTAGGAGCAGGGCTTGGAGCAGAACCTGGGATTTCTTAGTTCTTGTCTAGTGCTCAGAAGCCTGTACGTTGTTGTCTTCGGTGGATCTTTCTGGAAGGACTGAGATTTTTATATCCGCATTTGAGAGACGGAGACACTGATATACTGCATCAGGAGATCATGTAGGTAGCAAGTAGGGGTCTCTGACTGCTGCTGCCTGCACCTGGCTCTAAGCGGGGCCCATCCAGAGACACTGCCCTCTGCTGTAGGCTCAGGGTTTCCTGCCCCGGGGCTGCAGCTCCTCCTGGAACCACTAGGACTATCAGGACTTTCCTGTGGGTTTACTGAGGGCAGGTTCACTACCAGAATCTACTTCAATTTAACAATTGTTTATTAAGCACTTGCTATTTACTAGGCTACCACCTGTCTCTTAGTTTGTCATACTGTGGAGGCTTGCACATTACTATGATATTGGAAGCTCCGCCACTGGTATTTCAAATACCAACAAGGCCATACATGGTGGACAGGTTCCAGTGGAGCTGCCAGACTAAGACAGACTAGGAAGAAAGGCCTGGCAATCTACTTCTGAAAATTAGCCAACGAAAACCCTATGGGTCACAGAATATTGTCTGATATAATACCGAAGATGAGCCCCCCCGGGTTGGAAGGCACTCAAAATACACAGTGGCCTCAACAACGGACTCCAGCATACTAATAACTGTGAAGACGGTACAGGACTAGGCAACATTTCACTCTGTCCTACATGGGGATGTCATGAGTCTGAGCCAGCTCCATGGCCACTAACAGTGTGCAAGGCACTGCTATCAACCTAGAGGCGAATAAAGCAAGGACCTCTCCTCGAAGAGCTCACAGTCTAGAAGAGAGACAGGCCAGAGGGAGGACAGAGGAGAGAGCTGTCATGAGGGTCCTTGCCCTAGGCGAGTGTCCTCAGGGGTCATAGGAATCTTATTCCACATTTTAAGTGAAAGGTTTTTGCTCTGGACTTCTGAATTCCCACAGAGTCGAGCTTAGTGACATTCTTTCCATTCCATTAGCCCACCAGCTTTCAAGTACTTGCTAGTCTATGCTAGTCATTTCGTACAGCCTTTTTCAGAAATTTTCCACATGATTAATGTTACATTAAAAAACCTCTGCTTTGGAAAATGGCACTCTAGGCAGAAGTACCATGCCGTCCCTCCACAGCAAAGATCCAAGAAACTAAGCCAAACAGAATACAACAATCCTGAAACCTGAAAACATCAAATGAAGAGATAAAGAACTCAGCCAAGCACCAAATGGAGTGAGAAAACTGTCAGAGAGTGGAGAGCGAGGAGAGATTCATGCAGAGGTCCCCTAGCAGCTAACGCAGTGCAGATCCACCATCTTGGACTCATATCGGAGACCAGCAAATGGGGGTACGAGAAAGCAGCCTCATGGAACATCCAGCGGGAGACAAAACAACTCGTAATTTGCGGTGTGCGCTTTCCCACCCCCCACCCCTATTCGCCCCAGCTCGGCCTTCTCTGCTTCCCGCGACCATAGTCTCTTGACCGGGAAGTGCCAGCTGCTTGGATTCCACACACCCAAGCGGGCGGCTCTCTGGGTGACATTTGTTGGCTGCTAGTGTTGCTTTTTTTTCCTGCTTCTTTTGATTTCTCACTTGCCTCTCGCCACCTCCACCTCCTTTCACTTGAGTGCCTGGCTCCGTGTGCCACCTTTGCTTCTTCCTGAGGGGCTGCAGAGCACTGGCAATTTGTGATATATGCTTTCTCACTCTCCACCCTTCTTTACCCACACTTGGCCTCCTCTGCTTCCAGCAGACACAGTCTCTTGTCCAGAAACACCGCCTGCACTAGCTGGCTCTCTGAGTGCCATTTGTTGGCTGCTGGTGTTGCCTTTTTTTTTTTTTTTTCTGCTTCTTTTGATTTCTTGCCTCTCGCCGCCTCCCCCTCCTTTCGCTTGAGTGCCTGGCTCCGTGCACCATCTTTGCTTCTTCCTGAGGGGCTGCGGAGCTCCATTCGAGTGTGGAGCTTCTTCCCGGTCTAGGCTACCGTGCTGCTGGGATCCCAGGGCTTTTCTTCGTTTGTTTGTTTTGAATTGTTTGTTTGTTTTCTTTTCCTTTTCTTGAGTTGGGAGCCCTTGCTGGCCAGGCGGAGCTGTGTGGCAAGGAACTCCCCTTCAGCTTCCACAGACGTGCAGAGAGATTCCTGAGGACATTTCTTTTTTCGTTGATATTTTTTTCTGTTTTTTTTTGGGGGGGTCTTTCATGTTTTTTTTTATTTTTTATTAATTTGTTTTGTTTTCTTTTCCCTCTTTTTCCCTTTTTGTCTTTCTTCATTGCTCAGTTTCTTGTCTCTCTATATCTTCCTTCTCTTTCTGATCCCTGAATACCAGGTGTTGTATACCTCTACAACTTCTAGCCAGGCTGTACTGCAACACCAGAGAGCAACTTCCCCAGACCTCATAGCTGCATCAGTGTGATCCCTGGGAACTTTGCAGTTCTTTAACCTTTCTGATTTTTTTTATTCATTCTTTTCTTTTCTTCCTCTTCCCCTTTCTGTTTTTGTCCATTTCATAGTCTCTCATCTCTCCATTCCAACGGCAAGCTCCCCTAGCATTCTTTTTTGTTTGTTTGTATGTTTTTTGGCTCCTATTCCTCTTTCTTCTCTCCCATATCCATCTTAGCTCCACACGTAACAATCTCCCTGCTGCATCCTACCAACCTGCATTGTGCGATTGACATCACACCACCAAGCAGTACAGGCACGGCCTACTGGAACCTGCCCTGCACTGATTACCGACCCGCCCTGGTGGCTGTAGTAAGTGCCACAAACAACCCATCCCAGTAACTCCTCTTCAGCTAGACCTGCCCTGCTGTACCATATCTGAGTGACTGACCCTGCCAGTTGGAAAAGGAGGCGAAAAGTATTGAGTGCACAGAAGGGCAAACAACAAAGAACACACAGTCCGCCTGCTCAGACATAGTCAATTTTTTCTTCAAAAAAGGGATGAAACAAACAAATCTACAATCAATAAATGAGAAAAATAACTACTAAATGCCCCGAAAACAGCAGACAGTATCAAAACATTTACAAAAACAGGACAGGATGGTTCCAGTAGGTGTCCAAATTAAAACACCAGATGACGCTCCTGAGGAAGAAAATGCACTAGAAGTACCTGATAGGGAATTCAAATCTCTAATACTCAGAATTCTTCAAGAGTTGAGGCAAAAAGTTGACAAATATGAGGAAAAAATAGACAAATTCATGGAGAATACTGACAAAAAATTGGAAGAATTCAGGAAGATGATGCAGGAAGAAAATGCCAAAATAAATTCACAACTAGAAATTATACAAAAACAACAATTAGAAATCCAAAAGATAAACAACAAGATTTTAGAAATGGATGATGTCATAGAAGGGCTGAGAAGCAGATTTGAAACCGTGGAAGACAGATCAGTGGAACTAAAGACAAACACTTGGATACAACTCTGTTTCAGGAAAACTCAGAAAAAAGAACAAAGGAAAATGAAAAGACCCTGAGAGTTATGTGGGACACAATTAAAAGCAAAAATTTATGAGTGATTGGCATTCCAGAACAGGGAGAGAAAACAGAAAACACAGAGAGGATCATTGAGGAACTGCTGACAGAAAACTTCCCCAATAATGAAAAGAATAATGAAAGATGAAAAGCTGGCCATCCAAGAAGCTCGACAAACCCCATATAGAAGAGACCCCAAGAAAATCACCAAGGCATATCATATTCACACTCGTCAAAACCAAAGACAAAGAATCCTGAGAGCAGCCCATGAAAAACAAGAAGATACATACAGAGGAGAAACAATAAGACTAAGCTCAGATTATTCGGCAGAAACCATGCAGGCAAGAAGGCAATGGGATGACATATATAAAATCTTGAAAGAAAAGAATTGTCAGCCAAGAATAATATATCCTGAAAAACTCTCATTCAAATTTGATGGTGAAATTAGGTCATTTCCAGATAAACAGAAACTAAGGGAATATGTAAAAGTCAAACCAAACTTACAAGAATTATTAAAGGGAGTTCTTCGATCTGAGGACAAACAGCTTCAGCTCACAGGCAGAACCTAGCATGCAGAATTGTACGAGCCAGATACCAATCTAGGAAATGAACTCTCGAGGACTATCCAAAACCAAAAGAAATACACCAGGGAATCAGAGCAGTTAATCAATAAATGACAACATCAAAACAATTAAAGAGGGAATAAATGGCATAGGTATAGAACCTTCTAATGGAGAGGAAGGCAAGGCGATACCAAGTAATGGTGGACTGCTTCAAACTTAGAAAGATAAGGGTAAAATTCATGGTAACCACAAAGAAAGTTAACAAACCAACCCATAAAAATAAAGATGAAAGACATAAAGTCTCAGCAAAAACAAAACCTACAAAAACAAAAGAAATGAACACAAAATCCACAAACAAAAGTAACTCAGCACAAGAGAGTAAGAAGAACAAAGAAATCTTCAGCACCACAAAAAAAGCACTACAAAATGACAGCAACAAACTCGCATCTATCAATAATTACACTGAATGTAAATGGACTCAATGTACCCATAAAGAGACGGAGAGTGACAGAATGGATAAGAAAACAGGATCCATCAATATGCTGTCCACAAGAGACACACCTTAGAAACAAAGATGTGAATTTATTAAAAGTCAAAGGTTGGAAAAAAATATATCAAGCAAACAACTGTCAAAAAAAGAGCAGGAGTGGCAATTCTAATCTCAGATAAAATAGACTTTAAAACAAAATCTACCATAAAAGACAAAGAAGGACACTATATAATGATTAAGGGGACGATCCAACATGAAGGCATAACCATAATAAACATCTATGCACCCAATGACAGGGCTCTAAAATACATAAAAAAAAACCTCTAACAACACTGAAAAGAGCAATTGACAGTTCCACAATAATAATAGTAGACTTCAACACACCACTCTCAGTAAAGGACAGAACAACTAAGAAGAAACTCAGCAAAGATACAGAAGACCTACAGGGCACAATCAGCCAACTGGACCTCATAGACATATATAGAACAATCCATCCAACCTCTGCAAAGTACACATTCTTTTCCAATGCACATGGAACGTTCTCCAGAACAGACCACATCTTAGGCCACAGAGCAATCCTCAACAAGATCCAAAACGTTGAGTTTATTCACAGTATCTTCTCTGACCACAATGCCATCAAGGTAGAAATTAACACTAGAAAGAGCAAGGAAAAAAAATCAACTACATGGAAACTGAATAATAACCTGCTTACACATCAGTGGGTAATGGAAGAAATCAGAGGTGGAATCAAAAAATTCCTAGAATCAAATGAGAAAACACATGATACCAAAACCTTTGGGACACAGCAGAGGCAGTCCTCAGAGGACAATTTATAGCAATAGATGCACATATCAAAAAAGATGAAAGGGACACAATCAAAACATTAACTACAGAACTCAAACAAATAGAGAACAGCAAAAAAAACAAAAAACAAAAAACAAAAAACCCACAACCACTGGAAGAAAGGAAATAGTAAAGATCAGAGCAGAAATAAATGAAATAGAGAACAGAAAAACAATAGAAAGAATCAACAAAACCAAGAGTTGGTTCTTTGAAAGAATCAACAAAATTGACAAACCACTGGCCAGACTGACAAAAGAAAAACAGGAAAGGACATAAATAACCCAAATAAGAAATGAAATGGGGGACATTACAACAGACCCAACCGAAATAAAAAGGATTATAACAGAACATTATGAAAAACTATACTCCAACTAATTTGAAAACCTAGAGAAAATGGATAAATTTCTAGAAACACACGGCGTATCCAAACTACAACAAAGTGATGTTGAAAATATGAACAGACCCATAACAAGAGAAGAGATTGAAAAGGTAATAAAAAAACTCCCAACAAAAAACAGCCCTGGCTCAGATGGCTTCACTGGAGAATTCTACAAAACATTTACAGAAGAGCTTGTACCAGTACTACTAAAGCTATTTCAGAGCATAGAGGAGGAAGCAACACTTCCAAATTCATTCTATGAAGCCAGCATAACGCTGATACCAAAACCAGGTAAAGACGTCACAAAAAAAGAAAATTACAGACCAATATCTCTCATGAATATAGATGCAAAAATTCCCAACAAAATTCCAGCCAATAGACTTCAGCATCATATCAAAAAAATAATACACCACGACGAAGTAGGATTCATACCAGGTATGCAAGGATGGTTCAACATTAGAAAATCAATCAACCTAATCCACCGCATAAATAAAAGGAAAGAAAAGAATCACATGATCATCTCAATTGACGCCGAAAAGGCATTTGACAAAGTCCAACACACATTCCTGATAAAAACTCTCAATAAAATAGGTATAGAAGGGAAATTTCTCAATATAATAAAGGGCATCTATGCAAAACCAATGGCCAACATCATTCTTAATGGAGACAGGCTGAAAACATTCCCCTTGAAAACAGGAACAAGACAAGGATGCCCTTTATCACCACTCCTATTTAACATTGTGCTGGAAGTTCTAGCTAGAGCAATAAGGCAAGAAAAAGAAATAAAGGGCATCCAAGCTGGTAATGAAGAAGTTAAACTGTCCCTGTTGGCAGATGATATGACACTATACATAGAAAACCCTAAAGACTCCACGAGAAATCTACTGGAAGTAATAGAAAGATTCAGCAGAGTAGCAGGATACAAGATAAACATGCAGAAATCAGTTGGATTCCTATACACCAGTAAGGAAAATGATGAAAAGGAAATCCGGAAAACAATACCATTTTCAATAGCCCCTAAAAAGATAAAATACTTAGGAATAAATCTGACCAGGAATGTAAAAGACCTATAAAGAGAAAACTACAAAACACTAGTGCATGAAACCCAAACGGATCTACATAAATGGAAAAAAATACCATGCTCATGGATAGGCAGACTCAACATTGTGAAAATGATAATTCTACCCAAAGCAATTTACAAATACAATGCAATCCCGATCCAAATACCAACAACATTCTTCAAAGAGATGGAAAAACTAATCATTAACTTCATATGGATAGGGAAGAAGCCCCGAATAAGTAAAGCACTACTGAAGAAGAATAAAGTTGGAGGACTCACACTACCTGACTTGAGAACCTACTATACAGCTACAGTAGTCAAAACAGCCTGGTACTGGTACAACGACAGACACATTGACCAATGGAACAGAATTGAGAACCCAGATGTAAATCCATCCACCTACAGTCACCTGATCTTCGACAAGGGCCCAAAGTCCATGAAATGGGGAAAAGACAGTCTTTTTAACAAATGGTGCTGGCAAAACTGGATATCCATTTGCAAAAAAATGAAACAGGACCCATACCTCACACCGTATACAAAAACTACTTCAAAATGGATCAAAGACCTGAATATAAAGCCTAAAAGTATAAAGTTCATAGAAGAAAAAATAGGACCAACTCTACAGGCCTTAATACATGGCATTAACAGGATACAAACCATAACCATCAATGCACAAACCCCAACAGATAAGCTAGATAACTGGGATCTTCTAAAAATCAAACACCTATGCTCTTCAAAAGACTTCACCAAAAGAGTAAAAAGAGAACCTACAGACTGGGAAAGAAGTTTTGGACAGTACAAGTCAGACAAAGGTCTAATCTCCATAATCTACAAGAAAATCCAACACCTCTACAACAAAAAGACGAATAATCATATTAAAAAATGGGCAAAGGAAATGAATAGACACTTCACCAAAGAAGACATTCAAACAGCCAACAGACACATGAGGAAATGCTCGCGATCACTAGCCATTAGAGAAATGGTAATTAAAACACAATGAGATACCATCTCACCCCGGCATTACTGGCACGAATCAAAAACACTGGAAATAACAAATGTTGGAAGGGCTGCGGGGAGATGGGAACTCTTATGCACTGCTGGTGGGAATGCAAAATGATACAACCATTTTGGAAAATGATATGGCGCTTCCTCAGAAAGCTAGAAATAGACATACCATTCGATCCAGCAATCCCACTCCTAGGAATATATCCTAGAGAAATAAGAGTCGTCACTTGAATAGACATATGCACACCTATGTTCATGGCAGCATTGTTCACAATAGTAAAACGATGGAAACAACCTAGATGCCCAGCAACAGATGAATGGATAAACAAACTATGGTACCTACACACAATGGAGTACTATGCAACGAGAAACAACAACAATGAATCTGTGAAGCATCTCATAACATGGATGACACTGGAGGACATTATGCTGAGTGAAATAAGTCAATCACAAAAGGACAGATATTGTATGAGACCTCTATTATAAAAACCTGTGAAAAATTTCACACACAAAATGTAACAATCTTTGTTGGTTACCAGGGATGGGAGGGGTTGGGGGGAAATACTAAATAGGCAATAGATAAGTGGTATCTTGGGTGAAGGGTGAGACAGTACACAATACAGGGGAAACTAGCACAACCTGTACAAGGAAAGGTCATGGAAGCCCCATAGACACATCCAAACTCCCTGAGGGACTGAATTGCTGGGCAGAGGGCTGTGGGGACCATGATCTCAGGGAACATCTAGCTCAGTTGGCATGACACAGCTTATAAAGACAATGCTCTACATTCTACCTCGGTGAGTAGCGTCTGGGGTCTTAAAAGCCTGTGAGCGGCCATCTAAGATAGTCCACTGGTCTCATCCCTTTGGGAGCAAGGGAGAATGAAGAGAACAGGATACAAGGAAAAGATTAGTCCAGAGGACTAATTGTCCACAGCTATCAAGGCCTCCACCGAACTGAGTCCAGTACAGCTAGATGGTGCCCGGCTACCACCACTGACTGCTCTGACCAGGATCACAACAGAAGGTTCTGGATAGAGCTGGGGAAGGATGTACAGCATAATTCTAACCCACAAAAAAAAGACCAGATTTACTGGCCTAAAGGAGACTGGAGAAACCTCGAGAGTATGGCCCCCAGACACGCTTTTAGCTCAATGGTGAAGTTACCTCTGAGTTCACTGTTCCGCCTGGGTGTGGACAGCCCCGTAAAACCAAATGAGACTAACGAGGTACAGGAGTCCAGTGACAAGGGCTAGAATGCAGAAGGGGACAAGGAAGCTGGTGATAGGGAACCCAAGTTTGAGTAAGGATATTGTTGATGTGTTGTGAGATTGTTAACCATTGTCATAGGGCAACATGTGTAGTAACTGTCAAATGAGAAACTATTTTGTTCTGTAAGCGTTCGTCTTAAGTGAGAATAACAGCACAACTGGACGAGCGTAGTCAATGTCACTGAACTGTGCATGTAGAAATTTTTGAAATGGTGTATCTTTGGCTATGTGTATTTTCACCAAAAAAAAAGAGGTTGAGAATTTAGAGGGTTAATAGGTTGTGGGGTTGTTAACCAATGTCATAAAACAACATGTGTACTACTGTTTCATGAGAAACTATTTGTTCTGTAAGCTTTCACCTGAAGTACAATAAAATATAAAATAAATAAATAAATAAATAAATAAAAACTTAAATCGCAGCAAAAAAAAAAAACAAAAAACAAAAAAAACCTGTTTTGGATATGTGTTGCAGTAAAAGCCACAAGCTGTAGCTGTCAACAGGTCACGTGAGTGATAAATTAGCCAAATGGAGCTGGAGACACTCTCACTTTCTTCCAGTAGCACAAGAGCTGTGGACGAGTCCCTGCATCATCACCAATTACATTGAGAGGAACCGCGGAGTCATGGGACTCACCCACATAAGGGAACTCACCCATGTAAGGGAACTCTCCTATGTAAGTTCCCGAAGCTCGAGGGACCCCTCACACAGGACCAGTCTCCTCCAATCACTGGCAGCAGGACCCTCACCCACTCTTGTATACAGGTGTATTGCTGCCACTGTCTGGGCCACAAGCTTCTATTTCTCGGTGGCACACATGCACGTGTGGGGAAGCGGTCTTTGCCATTTCTTTGGGGAGTCTGGAACCACCCCAAAGTGAGGCCTGGTGTCAGGCTGATTGAGCCAGATGTCCTATCTCCACGTGGACTCAGCCTGGGAGGTGTACTTGTGGGTCAGGACGCCTCCCTCTGGGTCTGGATGGGCTCTCTCTGCTTCTGCCTTTTAGCATGCATGCTTGACCCATGCTGCTTGCAGCCTCCCTCCAAGAAAGAACAATGCAAAGATCTGGTTTCTGCTTCCTGAACTGCAGTCACAGCCACTTCTCCTCGAGGTTTCTCCCAGGGCACCTTGGGTAAAGTTTTGTTGTTCCCATTCTCACTGGTTAGATCTCTTGGCTTGTTCCCATAGGTCACCTACTATAGTGTTTCTGCATATATTTTGTCTGGTTTAATCATTGTGTTGTTCAGTTGGCTCCCAAGTTATGGTGACTTCATGTACAATGGAACGAAATGCTGCCTAGTCCTCAGCCATCCTCATAACTGGTTGCAGACTGGACCACTGTGATCCAAAAGGTTTTCATTGGCTGATTTTGAGAAGTAGATCACCAGGCCTTTCTTCCTAGTCTGTCTTAGTCTGGAAGCTCTGCTGAAACCTGTTCAGTGTCATAGCAACATGCAAGCCTCCACTGACAGGCAGGTGTTGGCTGTGCATGAGGTGCATTGGCTGGGAATTGAACTCAGGTTTCCTGCATGGACGGCAAGAACTCTACCACTGAACCACCACTGTCTCTTAGTCCTGTACCTCTTGGTTCTTCGGCTCTTCATATCCTGAAAGGAAAAGCAGCTATCATTTACTTCCTGTGTGTACGTACAATTGACAGGGAAGGCCACAGAGAGACTCTGAAGCCAACCCATAATTCCCATTCCCTCAGGCAGGGAGACCCATCAGATGGGCGTGGTTATCTGAGCAGCTTCCTCTCAGGTCTCAGGAGACCACCTTTGCTCTCACATTGCTGTCCAAGTTCCAGTGTGACCCATGGTGTCCTTAGTGGCCTGGAGCATCCCCATCTGCAGCCTTTTTGATTTATGGGGGATGCTCTGGCTCTCAATATATTGCTTCTCTCCAAATTCACCTTACCACCCACATCCCGGCATCCAGGTTTGCTTCTTCCTGTCCCCACACTCTTGGAGGCCTCTTGACTACTCCCTGTTCCTTGTCCCTGGCCTGGCCTGACGTGCGTTCTCTAGCCACCAAGCAGCCATCTCTGGTCATTGCCCCTGGGTGCCAGGGTGTTACCTTCTCTGCCCCTTTGGGTGAGGGGGGACCGCTTGCTTTGTCCCTTGGGGACAGTGAGACAGAAATGAGGCTACCATGACAGCTGAGTATTATTCCCCTTTGAGCTATTAGCAAGCTGCTAAATCTTGTCCCTTTTGGAGGCAGTCAGTATCATATTGGCTATTGTTCCTACTGGCCACTCTTTAGTGAGTTGCACACAAATAAGATAGGTGGGTGGAACATGGATAATTAGTGGTGCCAGGATTTGGGCTAAATGGAAAGATCAGCATCTCTAGAGAGGCTGCCTCCTTCAGCCTGACCTGGGTGGTCCCATCAGAGAAGCCGGAAGCAGAGCCCTTGCTTCCATCCTGGGCTGGAGTTTGGGTGGACAGGGTGTCTTAGTGGTGGTCAATGACCCTCAGAGCTTGCTTGTTTCTCCATGTCCATGACCACTACCCTGGTCCAAGCCGCCTCTGCTTCTGGGACCATGGCATGGTCTCTTGAATTGAGTTCTCTGCATCAACCCTGCCTCACACCTTCCTGTTGGTTCTGGAAATGAGACCATGCCACTTAGAATCCTCTAATGGCTTCCCGTTAGACTTGGAATAGAGTCCAAACTCGTTACTGTGGCCTCTGAGGATTTCCATGGTCTGGCCCTGGCCCAGCTAACCCACATTCTCCTCTCAAAGCATCCCTCTTGTTTGTGAGTGTTGGCAACGGGCAGGCCAAGAGCCAACTTGCCTCAGGCCTTGGCACAGGCTGTTCCCTCTGCCTGCAGAGCCCTCCCATGTTCAGATCAATCTATTCTTCAGGTCTGCTCAGTGTCCCTTCTCCCAATAAAACTTCCCCAGCTTCCATCTGTAGGTCCCTCCCGTGCCCTCCCCCGAGAACTCTCTATGGCATTGCCCTTTCTTTAGTCTTCAGAGCACTGATTATCTAAAATTGTTATCTTTTTCTTGTTGTTGTTTATTAGACCACCAGATCCACGGAGGAAAGATCTCATCTGTCTGGGTCAGGCCAGCTGTTCCAATGCCCAGAACTTAGCAGCTACTTTAAAAAATGTACGGTTGAATGAATTTCTCTACAAAGTTCTAGGCTCATTTGCTGCAGTGCCTTGAGTTATTCCAAGTGACATATGGGCAGGAATATGATGGTGGAAAGGAGCTCCTCAAAAACCATATTTCTGCGTATTTGGGGTTTGATATTCTCTTGCAGTCCAGGGTCTCAGTTGGGTGAGATAGATTAGATGAGCTCTTGTTATCCTCTCTGCATTTGGATGATTTCAGCACGTGGCCCTCTGGTCTCGCAGGGACCCACATCTTCTCAGATTCTCAAACGGGGACAATCACACACAGATATTTGTCACTCCTGTAGATGCTCTGTATTTATGAGAAGGCTGTGTGACTAACCTTGCTTTTTTTTTTTGGTCTTGGAGAAAAAGCTTCTCTAGTTTGTTATAAATAATTTAGAAGAGTCTCTTGGTGGTGCAAACAGTTAACATGCTCAGCTGTTAACCACAAGATTACAGGTTCAAGTCCACTCAGAGGTGCCTTAAAAGAAAGGCCTGGGGATCTACTTCTAAAAAATCAGCCATTGAAAACCTTGTGGAGCACAGTTCTCTTCTGTCAGCGTGGGGTCGCCATGAGCGTGAGTCAGCACTATGACAACTGATAATTTAGAAAAGCTCAAAAACAGTTTCATGAGTGAGAAAGGTGCGGAGCGTTGGAGCTGTATTGGTGGCCTGGGAGCATGCTGTCCTCGAGCAGATGTGCCTGGGTTTCATCGGGTCACACGAGGAGAGGCAGCTCCCCTTCCCCTGCCCCTCATTTGGCAGGGGTCTGAGGGAGCAGGAAGTTAGTCATCATCTCCCAGCACACTTGGAGCCCCCGGCTGTCTTGAAAGGACCGCCCTCATGCTGGTCCCCAAAAGGGGAGAGGCTGCAGGTCCACACTGAGGACTCTTTCCTTAGCTCGGTGCCCTCTGTGTGCGATGCACCGGACAGCTTCAGCAGAATCCACGTGGAGAGAAGCGCTGGCTGCGGAGCCCCGCCGCCCAGAGTCGGTGATGGTGGTGAATGTGGTGTCCGTCCCGTACTGAGTCTCTGTGGGGTCAGGGTGGCTTCAGCAAAGGCCACCGCATGGAGTCCCTCCCCACCATTGGTAAGATCTGTCAGGGTGGGGGTGTTGGGGGTGGAAAACACTGGCTCAGCACCTGTTATCCCCAGGCATCTAGCTGTGAGGAGGGCGCCTGATGAGATGGGAGATGCAGAGCCCGGTCAGGACAACCGAGCCCCTCCCTCCCTCCCTCCCTCGAGCGGAAGCTCACACTCACAGGAGCAGCCCCAGGCGCACACAGCTACATCAGCCATGTTCTTGGTCTCACTGAGTCCTACAGCATCATGTGAGCCAGGATTAAAAAAACCACTATTATGGAGAAGGGGCTTTTCACAAAGGACGTTTTCCCCAAGGTCATAAGTTGGTACCCAGGGGCAATATATTCTGGCTTTCTTTTGCCAAACATCCCCAAACTTAGTTAGTCACTCACAGATTCCAGGGGTCAGGCCTTTGGCCAGGGCATAGCGCTAATGCCTGGAGGAGACTCAGATGGGACCTGGGGTAACACGGGGCCTTCTTCACTCCCACGCCTGGCACCTGGGCGGGGTTTCTGGAAGGCTGGGGCCTGGGGTAACACGGGGCCTTCTTCACTCCCATGCCTGGCACCTGGGTGGGGTTTCTGGAAGTCTGGTCTCAGCAAGGCCTGTTGTCCTGCACACCTATACGTGGCCTCTTTAGGCAACTTGGACTTACCCAGCATGGTGGCTCTGGGAGGGACCACTGGAGTCACCAAGCTTCTGCTGCCTGGACAGTCACCTGGTGTCACGTCCTACTACTATTGGTTGAAGCAGTCACAGCTGGCCCCATTTCAAAGGAGGGGACACATAGACCCCACCTTTCAAAGAGATGAGTGTTGGAGAGTTTTCGGCCATGTTTTAGAACTGCCACACTGGATTTGAATCTAGGCCCCCTGACTCTGCAGCCATGGTCTTTCCCATTGGGCAATGCTGCCTGGATGGATGTAGGAGACAGTGTGTCCTGGGGGAGGTGTCAATGGGGACATGGGGTGCTGTTGTGGCTGCACTGCTTACCAGGGCTGCATGCTGAGTGCTTGGGCCCTTTTAAATGCAGAAGGCACCAACATGGAGGGGGAGGCAGGACACCGAGTGGGACTCAGGTGGCCCACCTGTCTTTGGGTCACGTGCTGCAGCTCTCTTGCCCTAGGCCCTCCTCTCTGATCAGGGGATGATCACTGTGTCCCCTTGCCAGTCTGTGAGGATGCCGTGCCCAGGGGATGCAGACACCTCCAGGCCTCCGTGGAGAGGAGGAGGGCCTGTTTCCGAGAGGAAGCCCTGCTTCTCAGCCCTGCAGCCCGCTGCTCTCAGACGCGCTCTGCTGGCGGTCCAGCTTCTGAACCCACTGAGTCCTGGGAAGCCTTCCCAGCCCCCAGCGGGCATGGCCTCTTCCTTCCGTGATCATCCACCCTCCACTGGTACTGTTCCACATTGTCCATTTTTCAACCCACCACCTCCTGGGAAGAGAGAGAAAGTTGGAATAACAGCATTTCCCTGATGTCTTGGCCCCACCAAGTACCAGAGAGGTATATCATATAGCCTCTTATGACTTCAGTGTTCTGCAAAGTAGTGGTCTGTGTATTTGTTTCTCAGGAAAGTTATGGGGATTGAATGAGCTGATATGACCAAGTGTTTCTAATCTGATAAGCACAATATATAGTGTTAGCTGCTGTCGAGTACACTCCGACTCATGGTGACCCCACACACAACAGAAAGAAACCTCAGCAGATCCTGCACCATCCTCATGATCACCAGCCTGTTTGGGTCCATCGTTGTGGCCACTGGGCAAGCCATCCCACTTAGGGTCTCTCACACATTCACTGGCCCTATACTTCCCCAGACATGATGCCCTCCTCCAGTAATTGATCCCTCTGATGATGTGCCCAAAGCAAGCAATTTGAACACTGTTATGTTGTGATCCGTAGGTTTTCACTGGCTGATTTGCAGCAGTAGATTGCCAGGCTTTCTTCCTAGTCTGTCTTAGTCTGGAAGCTCCACTGAAATCTGTCCGTTGGTGACCCTGCTGGTATTTTAAATACCAGTGGCATAGCTTCTAGCATCATAGCAACACACAAGCCACCACGGTGTGACAAACTGACAGATAGTATATATTAGGTTTTTTTTTATTACTGTCATTTCCCCTAGCATTCAGCAATCAGAGTGCTTCACCTAAGCGAGTGCTTAATAGATATGTGCCCTTTAGTCTTGATTTACTCCAGACCCTAAATGAAGTTCTTGGTGGAGATTGGAACTTCCATCCCGTGCCCCACTCGACACATACGTCACAGAGACTCTTCCACATGAATCGGCTGTGTTGTCCCTCCTCCTACCCAATGGGTTGGAAGAGTGAAGCAGGCTTTTGTGACTGACATAACCATAGCATTGATTACGTAAGAAAACCACTGACTCTGGATGTCTTTGTATAGCTAGAGATATATAGCCCAAGTCTCAGGCTGCCAGCTTCAGCGCAAAGCTGGGGTGGGAAGGGTGAGCTGAGCCTGTGATCCTGCAGTTCTTCTTCCAGGAGACTTTGAAAGTGGAATACATATTTGCAACAACTTATTTTTCCCATCAGAGACTGAGCTTGCAAGCCTCAGAACACCACTTTTTTTCCTGCACATTCTATTGGTCAAAGCTGTCACCAGCCCAATCAGATTAAGGGGAGAACTCCACTTCCTGACGAGAAAGCAGAGATGTTCCAGGCCATCTCAGGTGTTGCAAACCTCCAGATCCAGGGCCCTTCTGCAGCGGCCTCTTGGTGGCGGAGAGAGGTGCAACTCCTGTTTCTCTATGTGCATTTACAACCATTTTGGTTAGAGGGGCAAGACCTGCTGACGCCGGTGAGGTGGGTGGACTAAGCCCCCACAGGGCCTCTTGTCAAGCCCAGGTCTTTGGTGTGAAGACCCCCACACCTGACTTTGTTGGGGCAGCTATTTTTTGGTAGGCTGTCAAGGCCAGTTCATACTAAGAGACCTCACAGGAGTACAGTGTGTAATTCAGAGTATCAATGACTTTATTTACAATGGCACATCTACCTTGCCCTGAATAAAACATCCGGGAGGCTGAATTCTTCCTCAGAGAATTTCAGGCCCGGACTCAGAGCAAGGAGCATGGGGAGGCTTCAGGGCTGTCTTATCCAGGGTAGAAAATCATTGGCAAATCACGCCAACCTAGGGTCCCCTGCACACTTCTCTGAGTTGTGGCTTTCTCCATCCAAGGGCCGTGTGGATCTTGCTTCTGTTCACAGATTGTTTTTTCAGCTACATGATACCTGATAAAGGTACAGGCCACCACATTGAGGCAGATCCTGATCAGACCTGATTGTCCTATGCTTCCCTCTCTGACTTGGGAAACCTCAGACCTCTGAGGTGATCAGCCGATCTGTCATCTCTCCCATCCAGGGCCAGCTTTGTCAGAGTAACTCCTTCCCACCTTGGAGGGCGGGGGGTGTGAACTACAGGAACTTCTTCATGCCAACCGTGGGGGAGATGGGCGTGTCAACAACGCATTGTGGCCCAGGGGGTGTGACAGTGCTGGCACCAGACACACACATAGGCACAAACACAGGCGAAGCATGTTCACTTCAGGTGCTTGGAGCTGGGAGGACTCTATCGAGGAGTGAGCTGGACGACATCAGGAAGACTGGCTTTCCAGGGTGAAGGAAAAGTGCAAACAAATCAGGGAGTGGGAAGGCCCGTGGTATGTAGGGGGCACGGATAGACGGGTGTGAACTGTAAGGGGCCGTGGATGCGCAGGCTGTGGAGACTGGGGTGATTGTCCATTGTGTCTCCTGTCTTGTTCTGAATCCCCTGCCTACCATGGAGATTCCCTGAAGGTCAAGATCGTGTCTTATACTGAAGTTTCATGACACTTATTTTTTCTAAGATTAGATGAGAAGATGATGGACTCTCAAGGGGAGAATGATGGTATGGTCGGCAGAATCATGGCCCCCAAGAAGTGTCCACACCCTAATCCCTGGGACTGTGAATCCTTAAATATGTCACCAACATGGCAAAGGGACTTTGCAGATAGAGTTAAGTTACTAATTAGTGGCCTTAAACCAGGAAGGCAATTCAGGATCATCTGAATAGGCCCAGTGAGCCCTTACAGGCAGAGGAAGGCAGAGATTCAAGCACAACAAGGCCTCAATGCGCTGGTATTAACTTGAAGATGACTGACCACATGTAAAGGAAACAGGAACTTCAGTCCTACAGCTACAAGGAGCTGCATTCTGCCAACAACCTGGATGAGGAACAGAAGCGGCTTCTCCCCTAGAGCCTCCAGGAAAGAGCTCTAGGCCTGGGCCATGTGCATCCCAGGGCAGAGAACCGAGCCACGCTGCTGGACCTCTGACCGTGGAACTGGGAGATGATAGAAAGGGGCTGTTTTAAGCCATCACATTTGTGGTCATTTGTTACGGTAGCAATAGAGAAGGAATACAGATGACACGTTTTCTCCTCCTTCCGTGTCTTCCACCCTTTCCCCTCCTTCTCGTCTTGGTCAGCCCTCAGTGGGGAGGCAGGTGCCAGGGCTTGTCACTGTCTTCCTCTGGAAGAGACAGTCGGATAGAGGTTAGATCATTCTGGGAGTTGGGTAAACGCTGGGCTCCAGGCTTCTAAACTAGCCTGTCAAAGACACTCAGGATTGCAAAGAGCAGGTGGGTGTGAGGCCTAAAATCCATGGCAGTTGATGAAAACCATTTTTATTTGGCCTGATTAAAAAGAAATTAAAACTATGAGAAGTTTCTGCTGAGGAATTCAGAGGGATATGAGTCAGGTGGCGGGGGTAACATGCACTCTGGAAGGGAGGCGAGACAGAGGAGTCAGAAGACATGGCTGGAGTGCCAGCTTGGTCACCTGCTGGCGGTGACCTGGGCCTTGGGCTCTCCATGGAGGCAACAGGATGTCCATGCCCTGGACACTCAGGGATCCCCATTGAGGCATCAGGATGTGCATATGTGCATGTCCTGGACACTCGGGGCTCCCCACTGAGGCGTCAGGATGTCCATGCCCTGGATGCTCAGGGTCCCCCACTGAGGTATCAGGACATACATGCCCTGGACACTCGGGGCTCCCCACTGAGGCGTCAGGATGTGCATGTCCTGAACACTCGGGGCTCCCTACTGAGGCGTCAGGATGTGCACACCCTGGACACTCGGGGCTCCCCACTGAGGTGTCAGGTTGTGCATGTCCTGAACACTCGGGGCTCCCCACTGATGGGTCAGAATGTGCACGCCCTGGGCACTCGGGGCTCCCCGCTGAGGTGTCAGGATGTGCATGCCCTGGACACTCGGGGTTCCCCACTGAGGTGTCAGGATGTGCATGCCCTGGACACTTAGGTCTCTCCTGCTCTTTAGCTGCAGGGCACTAAGTGTGCTGGCTGAGCAGGTCAATTCTGTGTCTGTGCAGAACGCAGTCTAGTTCAGAAGCAGGTGAGGAGAAACAGAAAAGTGGAGCCCCACTAGGATTAATGCACTTGGCTGCTAACTGAAAAATAGCAGGTTCAAGTCCACTTAGAGGTGCCTCGGAAGAAAGCCCTGGTGATCTACTTCTGAAAAATCAGCCATTGAAAATCCTATGGCGGACGGCTCTACTCTGATACACATGGGTTTGCCACGAGTCAGAATCCATTCAAAGGCAACTGGAAAGTATTTCTGAGTTGCACAATCATCGTTTTTTTTTACTTAGAAGCATGCTTATCACAGACTCTAGACTTCCATGTGGACAACATTTATCTTCTCTGACCAGAATCCTTGCCGTTGTGTCTGCCAATATGTCCCGAACCTTTAGGGCAATGATGAGGCATCCTAAATGAGTTTTGCTGCAGTCTCTAATAACTAGAAAAACCAGAGGGGTGGGAGCAAGGGGAGCTCATTTTCCTGAAAGCGGACATGAAAGTCCCCAGGCTTATTGGTGCCTTCCTCCTGAAATGGCCCCTTTCATGCCTCCAGGATTCTTCCAGAATTCTCCTTTGGGAAGGATTTCACCTACCATAGAACAAGTGGCTGTGCTCTTTATTTCACAGATGGCAAAACAGAGGTCCAGAGGAGGAAACTAGCCCTAGGTCAGAGCAGCCCAGTTTTATGGCCCGTGTCTTGCTGTGTGAAGCGGGATTGTTTCTTACAGGAAAACCTTGTTGGAGAGAGAATGGGCTGAGGTTCCTTACCCTGCTCTGTACTGTGGCCACTGGAGGCAGAAAGGATGTTGGGAGGTCCTTGCCTTGATACTGGGAAGGGAAGCAGTGAGGCCATAGATATCCTATGGACATCATATCCAGGCAGGCAGAGAGAAACAGGCGCATTAAGGCGTCACCACCCCAGGGCTGGGAGGTCTTGTGAATTACAGTGCTTTGTTCCCAAGCAGGATGGAGAGGGAGCAGATAACTAAGCAGCATGCGAAGCGTTGTACTGGGAGCTCAGCTCTGCTTCTTCCCTGGACATCAGGGACAAACATTCCCCTTGGAAAGCTTTCCTCCTAGACCAGGGGTTGCGTTTTGGTAGGGTGGAGTAGTGGGAAGAGGTTTGTAAATCAGCCTCTGGCACTTAATAGCCATGTGACCTTGGCCAAATTTTCTCAAGTCACAGTTTCCTTAAGTGACAATTTGGAAATTAATCCTTGCTTCATTTGTTTGATGTGAGGATTAAGGTATTTAACAGAGGACTTCTGCTTTAAGATGGCTTCAGGCAACCAGCTTTTGAAAGATTTTTCTCACAATTCTCACTTGAATATTAATGAAATAACAGAAAATCAGTTCTGAAAACAGGAAAACAGTTGATTCAACATATTGGGAGGTTTCCCTAACTACAGGTCTGATGAAGGTTTGACCAGTGTCATGGATTGAATTATGTCCCCCCAAAAATGTGTGTATCTGTTTGGCTGGGCCATGATTCCCGTTATATTGTGTGATTTTCCTGTATGTTGTAAATCCTGCCTCTATGATGTTGATGAGGGGGGATGGGCGGCAGTTGTGTTAGTGAGGCAGGACTCAATCTACAAGATTGGATTGTGTCTTGAGGCAATCTCTTGAGATATAAAAGAGAGAAGTGAGCAGAGAGACACGGGGACCTCAAACCAAGAAAGCAGTGCTGGAGAAGAGCTTGTCCTTTGGACCTCTGGTCCCTGCATGGAGAAGCAGAGAAGCTCCTAGTCTGGGGGAAGATTGATAACAAAGCTGACAGAGAAAGATAGCCTTCCCTTGGAGCTGATGGCTTGAATTTGGACTTTTAGCATACTTTGCTGTGAGGAAATAAACTTCTCTCTGTTAAAGCCACCCACTTGTGGTATTTTTGTTATAGAAGCACTAGATGACTAAGTCAACGAGTTGCCCCTTGTCCAATGGCCTTTCTTCCTGTTATCAAAGCAGGGGATTTATCCTTTGATAATCCAAGTGCACCAGAAGGGCCCCAGAGTCCTCAGCTTCTTTGGTGACATGGGCTCTGCACACTGTCCCTTTGAAAGGGTGGTGCCAGCTGCTCAGGACTAAATAGAACAACCACCCCTCTCTGCCCATAGGTCTGTCTGGCCATAGGCCAGAGACACAGATTTTGTCCTAACCAGGAAACATTCACGCCCCTTCTGAGTCTCCAGAATCTTGCCCACCATCTCCCATTTCCATTGGGACCGTCTGCTCCGTTCAGAGTGTACAACTTCCATTATACCACCACAAGGAGGGGCTGGCTGTTTGGCACTGCATCCTGGGAGCTGTGTGGGAAGGGACTGAGCAAAGGTGAACACCTATAACAGGAATATTGGGGGTGGGCAGTGATTTACAGTTATTTTATGACTGCACTTGGTCAAACAAGAATCCCACCCAACTTACTCTCACATTCACTAGGAATTACATTCTTTGCCTTAAAGTCAGGCCATTCTAGTTCATTAGAGCAGTAGGAAACGACATTGTAATAGACCCTGGGATTTGGAGTCAGAGGGTTGAACGTTAGTCTTTCTTCTAGCTTTAACTCTGAAAAGGGACTCTTTCTGGTTCTAGCACCTGCTAGATGGGTGATCTTGGATAAGGTATTCCACATCTAAGTTTTCTTGTTTCTAAAATAGAAATAGCAGTATCTATGTTATAGGGTCATAGGGCTGTTGGAGGGATTAAGTTAGTTCTCACTACATAGTACTTGGTTCTTAGTTTGTAGTTCACAGTACATAGTACAGAGTACATAGTAAGATTTCAATAAATATATTTTTTATCAAGTTTTAAAAATGTTATTGTGCTTTAGGTGAAAGTTTACAAAGCTAATTAGTTTCTCATTCAAAAATTTATACACAAATTATTTCTTGTCATTGGTTGCAATCCCCACAATGTGTTAGCACTCTCCCCCTTTCCAGTTCCACCCCAGGTTCCCTGTATCTATTTTTCCAGTTTTCTTGTCCCTTCTTGTCTTTGCTTTTGGGCAGGTGTTGCCCTTTTGGTCTCGTATACTTGATTGAACTAAGAAACACATTCCTCACATGTGTTACTGTTTGTTTTATAGCCCTCTTTAATCTTTAGCTGAAAGGTGGTCTTCAGGAGTGGTTTCAGTTCTGAGTTAGCAGGGTGTCCGGGGCAATAGTCTCTGGGATTCCTCCAATCTCTGTCAGACCAGTAATTCTCGTCTTTTTTTTTTTTTGTGAGTTTTAATTTTGTTCTACATTTTTCTGCCGCTCTGTCTGGGACCCTCTATTTTGATCCCTGTCAGAGCCGTTGGTGATGGTAGCCAGGCATCATCTAGATATTCTGGGCTCAGGCTGGTAGATGCTGTGGTTCATGTGGTCCATTAGTCCTTGGTACTAATATTTTCTTTGTATTTTTGGTTTTCTTCATTCTCCTTTGCTCCAAATGGGATGGGACCAATAGATGTATCTTAGATGGCCACTCACAAGATTTTAAGACCCCTGACACTACTCACCAAAGTAAAATGTAGAACATTTTCATTATCAACTATGTTATGCCAATTGAGCTAGATGTCCCCCTAGACCATGGTCCCCAGCCCTCAGCCCCAGTCCCTCAAGGTGTTTGGATGTGTCTAGAAAGCTTCTATGACTTTGCCTTGGTCAAGTTGTGCTGACTTCCCTATATTGGGTATTGTCTTTCCCTTCACCAAAGTTAACACCCGTCTACTATCTAGTTAGTGATTCTCTCTCCCTGACCCCCCACCCTCGTAACCATCAAAGATTGTTTTTTTCTATGTGTAAACCTTTTCTTGGTTTCTAATAAGTAGTGGTATCATACAATATTTGTCCTTTTATAATTGACTTTTTCACTCAGCATAATGCCCTCCAGGTTCATCCACGTTGTGAGATGTTTCAAAGATTCATCACTGTTGTGCACCATTTTGTAGTATTCCACTGTGTGAATGTATCATAATCTTTTTAATCCATTCATCTTTTGATGGGCACTTAGGTATTTGCTATTGTAAATAATGCTGCAATGAACATGGGTGTGCATATGTCTACTCATGTTACTGCTCTTATTTCTCTAGGTCCTAAGATCCCCCTAAGAGTGGGATCACTAGATCATATGGTATTTCTCTTTATAGCTTTTTAAGGGGGCACCATATTGTTTCCATAGTGGTTGTACCATTTTATATTCCCACCAGCAGTGCGTAAGAGTTCCAATCTCCCCACAACCTCTCCAACATTTTTTATTTTTTGGATTTGTGCCAGTAATGTTAGAGTGAGATGGTATCTCATTGTAGTTTTGATTTGCATTTCTTAATGGCTAATGATTGCCAGCATTTCCTCTTGTGTCTGTTAGCCTCTTGCATGTCTTCTTTTGTGAAATGTCTGTTCATATCCTTTGCCCACTTTTTAATTGAATTATTTGTCTTTTTGTTGTTGAGGTGTTAAATTATTCTATAGATTTTAGAGATTAGACCCTTGTTGGATACATCATAGCCAAATTTTTTTTTTTTCCAGTCTGTGGCTTCTTGTTTTACTTTTTTGGTGAAGTCTTCTGATGAGCATATGTGTTTAATTTTTAGGAGCTCACAGTTATCTATCTATTTTATCTCTTTGTGTTTGTGCATTGTTATTTACGGTTTGTATTGTATTTATGGAGCCTAGTGGTACAGTGGTTAAGGGCTCAGGCTGCTAACCCAAAGGTCGGCAGTTCGAATCACCAGCCCTTCCTTGGAAACCCTATGCGACAGTTCTACTCTAAGAGTTGGAATCAACTCGATGGCAATGGATTGGGTATTGTATTTATGTCATGTATTAGGCCCCTAGCTTTGTCTCTATTTTCTTCCATGATCTTTATTGTTTTAGGTTTTATATTTAGGTATTTGATCCATTTTGAGTTAGTTTTTGCGTATGGTGTGAGGTATGGATCTTGTTTCATTTTTTAATAGATGGACATCCAGTTATGCCAGCACCATTTGTTAAAGAGACTATCTTTTCTCCATTCAATGGACTTTGGCCCTTTGTCAAATATCAGTTGACCATAGGTAGATGGATTTACATCTGGGTTCTTGATTCTGTTCCATTGCTCTATGTGTCTGTTATACCAGTACCAGGCTGTTTTGACCACCTTGGCTTATAGTAGGTTCTGAGAACAGATAGTGTGAGACCTCCTACTTTGTTCTTTTTCTTTAATAATGCCTTGCTTATCTGGGGCCTCTTGCCTTTCTGTATAAAGGTGGTAATTAGTTTTTCCATCTTGTTAAAGAATGCTGTTGGCATTTGGATCAGGATTGCATTTCTATAGATCACTTTGAGTAGGAGTGACATTTTCACAATGTTGAATCTTCCTATCAACGAGCATGTATGTTTTTCCATTTGCATAGGTCTCTTTTGGTTTCTTGCAATAGTGTTTTGTAGTTTTCTTTATATAGGTCTTTTACTTCCCTGGTTAGATTTATTCCTAAGTATTTTATCTTTTTAGGGGCTATTATAAATGGTATTGTTTTCTTGATTTCCTTTTCAAAATTCTCTTTGTTGGTGTATAGGAATCAAACTGATTTTTGTATGTTTATCTTGTATCCTGCTGCTCTGCTGAAACTTTCTATTAGTTCCAGTAGATTTCTTGTGAAATCTTCAGGGTTTTCTATGTATAGGACCATGTCATCTGTAAGTAGGGATAGTTTTATTTCTTCCTTACCAATTTGGATGCCCTTTATTTCTTTTTCTAGTGTTATTGCTCTAGCTAGGACTCCCAGCATAAAATTAAATAGGAGTGGTGATAAAGGACATCCTTATCTTGTTCCCATTCTCAGGGGGAATTCTTTCAGCCTCACTCCATTGAGAATGATGTTGGCTGTTGGTTTTGTATAGATGTCATTTATTATGCTGAGGAATTTCCCTTCTATTCCTATTTTATTGAAAGTTTGTATCAGGAATGGATGTAATTTATCAGATGTGTTTTCTGTGTCGATTGAGATGATCAAGTGATTCTTTTCCTTTGTTCTATTTATGTGGTGTATTACATTGATTGATTTTCTAATGTTGAAACATCCTCGCATACCTAGTATGAATCCCACTTGATCATGGTGTATTATTTTTTTGATTTGCTGAATTCTATTGGCTAGAATTTTGTTGAGAATTTTTGCATCTATATTCATGAGAGATATTGATCTGTAATTTTTTTTTGTGTGTGGTGTCTTTGCCTGGCTTTGGTGTCAGGGTTATGCTGGTGTCATACAATGAATTTGGGAGTATTCCTTCATTTTCTATGCTCTGATATATTTTGAGTAGTGCTGGTGTGAGCTCTTCTCTGAATGTTTGGTAGAATTCTCCAGCAAAGCCATCTGGGCCAGGGCTTTTTCTAGGGGGGAGTTTTTTTTTTTTAACCTTTTCAATCTTTTCTCCTGTTATGGGTCTCTTCAGATTTTCTATGTTAGTTTGTGTTAGTTTAGGTAGGCAGTGTGTTTCTAGAAATGTGTTCATTTCCTCTAGGTTCTCAAATTTGTTAGAGTACAATTTTTTTTTATTTTAATTTTTTTATTGTACTTTAGATGAAGGTTTACAGAACAAATAGTTTCTGATTAAGTTAGTACACATATTGTTTTATGACAATGGTTAACAACCCCCGCAACATGTCAACACTGTCCCTTCTCATCTTTGGGTTCCCTATTACCAGCTTTCCTGTCCCCTCCTGCCTTCTAGTCCTTGTCCCTGGACTATTGTGCCCCATTAGTCTCTTTTTCTTTTATGGGCCTGTCTAATCTTTGGCTGAATGGTGAACCTCAGGAGTGACTTAATTACTGAGCTAAAAGGGTGTCCAGGGGTCATACCCTTGGGATTTCTACAGTCTCTCTCAGGCCAGTAAGTCTGTTTTTTTTTTTTTTTTGAGTTAGAATTTTGTTCTACATTTTTCTCCAGCTCTGTCTGGGACCCTCTGTTGTGATCCCTGTCAGAGCAGTTGGTGGTGGTAGCCGGGCACCATCTAGTTGTACTGGACTCAGTCTAATGGAGGCTGTGGTAGTCGTGGTCCATCAGTCCTTTGGACTGATCTTTCCCTTGTTTCTTGTTTACTTCATTCTCCCTTGTTCGCGAAGGGGTGAGACCAGCGGAGTATCTTAAATGGCTGCTCACAGGCTTTGAAGACCCCAGACACTACTCACCAGGTAGAATGTAGAACATTTTCTTTATAAACAGTGCTATGCTAGTTGAACTAGATGCTCCCTGAGACCATGGTCACCACAGCCCTCTGCCCAGCAATTTGGTCCCTCAGGGAGTTTGGATGTGTCTACAGAGCTTCCATGACCTTTCTTTGTACAAGCTGTGCTGGCTTCCCCAGTATTGTGTACTGTCTTACCCTTCACCAAAGTTACTACTTATCTATTGTCTATTTAGTATTTCCACCCCCACCCCAGGGTACAATTTTTCATAGTATTCTGTTATGATTCTTTTTATTCTATTTGGATCCATTGTAAAGTCCATTTCATTTCTTATTTGGGTTATTTGCTTTGGCTCCTGTTTTTCTTTCATCAGTTTGGTCGATGGTTCGTTGATTTTGTTGATCTTTTCAAAGAACCCACTTTAGGTCTTGTTGATTCTTTCTATTGGTTTTCTATCCTCTGTTTTACTTATTTCTGCTCTGATCTTTATTATTTCCTTTCTTCTGGTGGCTGTGGGCTTCTTGTTGTTCTCTTTCTATTTGTTTGAATTGTAGGGCTAGTGTTTTGATTTTGACCTGTTCTTTTTTGATGTGTGCCTTTGCTGCTATAAATTTACCTCTAACCACTGCGTTTGCCGTGTTCCAAAGGTTTTTGTATGATTTGTTTTCATTCTCATTTAATTCTAGGTAATTTTTTATTCCCTCTTTGAGTTCTTCTATTACTCAGTTGTTTTTAAGCAAGGTGTTATTCAGTTTCCATGTATTTGATATTTTTTTCTTCTCTTCCTGTTATTGATTTCTGCTTTTATGACATTGTGAACAGAGAGAATGCTTTACATTATTTTGATGTTTTTGATTTTATTGAGAGTTGCTTTATAATCTAAAATGTGGTAATGTTCTGTGTGCATTGGAAAAGAATGTGTACTTTGTTGCTTTTGGGTGGAATGTTCTATATATGTATATGAGGTCAAGTTAGTTGATTTTGGCCTTTAGATCTTCTGTATCTTTGTTGAGTTTCTTTCTAGGTGTTCTGTCCTTTATCGAGAGTGGTCTGTTGAAGTTTCCTACTATTACTGTGGAAGTATCTTTTTCTCTTTTCAGTGCTGTTACAGTTGGTTTTATGTATTTTGGAGCCTTGTTATAGGGTGTGTAGATATTTATTAAGGTTATGTTTTCTTGGTGGATTGTCCCTTTAATCATTATATAATGTCCTTCCTTGTCTTTTATGGTTAATTTTTGCCTTAAAGTCTATTTTATCTGAGATTAGTATTGTCACTCCTGCCTTTTTTCTGTTTACTGTTTGATTGATATAGTTTTTTCCATCCTTTGATTTTTAATATATTTATGCCTTTGTGCATAAGAGTGCCTCTCACAGACAGCATAGTGATGAATTATGCTTTTTTATCCATTCTGCCACTCTCTGTCTCTTTACGGGTCTATTCAAGCCATTTGCATTCAATGTGACTATCAATATGTATGAGTTTATTACTGTCATATTGGTGTGATTTTTTTTTTTTGTGGTGCTGATGTTTTCTTTGTTCCTCTCACTTTCCTGTTCTGAGTACCTTCTGTTTTCTTTTGTTTCATTATTATAGATTTTGTGTTCACTGAGACTTAAAGTTTTTATTTTTTATTCTAATGAGTAGGTTTGTTAACTTTCTTTGTGGTTACCTTGAAATTTACCCTTATCTTCCTAAGTTTAAACTAATCTTTTATTACTTAATATTGCCTTGGCTTCCTCTCCATTTGAAAGTTCTATACCTGCACCATTTATATCCCCTTTTGTAGTTTTATGTTGTTGTCATTTACAGATTGACATCTGTTTCTCTGTTTTAAGTCTTTTAGCTTTGTTTTATTATTGAGCATTCTTTACCTAGGTTGATATCTGGCTAATGCTGTCCCATGTCCTAGATTATGGTTGTTGTCTCATGTTGGTTCTGTAGCTGAAAGACTCCCTTAAATATTTCTTTTAAGTTTTGTTTGGTTTTTACCAATTCTATTAATTTCTGTTTATCTAAAAATGTCCTAATTTCACCATCATATTTGGGAGAGTTTTGCAGGATATATTATTCTTGGTTGGCAGTTTTTTTCTTTCAAGCTTTTATATATGTCACCCCATTGCCTTCTTACCTGCATAGTTTCTGCCTAGTAATCAGAGCTTAATCTTATTATTTCCACTTTATAAGTGACTTTCTGTTTTTCTTGAACTGCTGTCAGGATTCTATCTTTGTCTTTGGTTTTGGCAAGTGTAACTGTAATATGTCTTGGTGACTTTCTTTTGGTGTCTATCCTATGTGGGGTTTGTTGAGATTCTTGGATGGTTGGCTTTTCATCTTTCATGATATTTGGGAAGTTTTCTGCCAGCGAATCTTCAACAATCTTCTCTGTGTTTTCCATTTTCTTTCCCTGTTCTGGAACTTTGATCACACGCAAAGTTTTGTTCTTTACTGTGTCCCACATAATTCTTAGATTTTCTTCATTTTTTTCTCTGATTTTTCCCAAAAAAGTGGCATCCACAAATTTCTCTTCAATCTCTCTGATTCTGTTTTCCATTATTTCAAACTTGTTCCTAAAATTTTTTATTGAAATGACCATTTCTGAAATTTTGTTTTTTATCTTTTGGATTGATAGTTGCTGTTTTGTATGATTTCTAATTGTTTATTTATTTTGGTGTTTTGTTCTTGTATTATTTTCCTGAATTCTTCTATTGATTTGCCTGTGTTTTCCTGATTTTGGCTATGGTTTTGTTGGTTTTGTCTGTGTTTTCCATGACTTTGTCTATTTTTTCCTTAGCGTTGCCTGTGTTTTCCTTCATCTCTTTCCTAATCTCTTGGAAGGCCCTAAATATTAGTCTTTTGAATTCTATATCAGGTAATTCCACTGCCTTTTCTTCTACTGGAAGATTATCTGATTCTTTATTTTGGTTACTTGCTGGAGTCATCTTGTCCTGATTTTTTATATGTTTTGATATTGTCTACTGTCTCCAAGACATTAAAGTATTATTTTCTTCATTTATTGGTTTATGTTCATTTGTTTCATCCTGCTTCTTTGTTTTGTTTTGATATGTCAGAGTGGACAGGTGTGCTTTGCTGCTTGCTCGTATGTGGGCACGATGGCTCTCATCATGTCTTCCAGGTGGGCTGGGCAGCAGCAGGCAGGGCAAGTCTACCTTGCTGTACACTGCTTTCGTGAGGTGGCTGAGGGCAGACTGGGCGGGCACTGTCTGCCTCCTGATGTTGGTCCAGCAGTGTGAGAATGTTCACAGACTCTCACTAGATAGGTGGGGGTGTCTTACAGGGAGTGGTATGGACTCATTTCCTACTATTCAAGAGCTTGTCGAGTGGCGGGAGGGGCAGTGCTGGTCTGGTATGGCAGCAGGCCTGAGCCAGGACTACTTTAGCCATGGTTGCACTGCCAGGACTGGTGGGAAGGTGGGCTGGAATTTGGAGTTAGGTAGGGGGAGAAAAGAAAAGACAGAAAAAGCAAAAAATAAATAAATAATTGTAGCCAGCAGATGAGGGTGGGGCATACCTGGGGGCTGGCGAGAAGGGGGGAAAGGTGGTGTATGGGGCTAGGTGGGAGGTAGAAAGTGGCAGGCTGGTGGCAGTCTAGCCATGGCAGTGCAGTGTGGCCTGGTGGGAAGGGAAGGAGGTGGTGTACAGGGCTAGATGGGAGGCAGAAAGAAAAAGAGGAAAGGGAAAATAGAGAGAAAAATGGCATGGCAGGACCCAGTGTGTAGGAGTGGGGCAGACCCAGGGTGGCAGTGGGCTGGTGGCTGTCTAGCCACAGCAGTGTGGCGTGGCCTGGCGGGAAAGTGTAGGGGGTTTATGGAGCTAGGTGAGAGGGAGAAATAAAAGGAGGAAAGGGAAAAGAAGAAAAGAAACAAATGGAATGGCAAGAGTTGACAGGTGGGGGTGGGCAGAACCAGACTGGCAGTGGGTCAGTGGCTCTTTACTCAAGATGATGCATTATGGCCTGGTGGAAAGGGAGACAGGTGACATACAGGGCTAGGTGGGAGGGAGAAAGAAAAGGGAAAAATAAGAAAGAAAAAAGATGACGTGGCAGGAATTGACAGGTGGGGGCAGGGTGGACCCAGTCTGGCAGCAGGTTGGTGGCTCTCTGGACAAGGCTGTGTGATATGGCCCAGTGGGAAGGGGTAGAGGTGGCGTATGGGGCTACATAGGAGAGAGAAAAAAAGGAAGAAAGGGAGAAAAAGAAAGGAAAAAAAGAAAAAAGAAAAAAATGGCACAGCAGGAGCCAACAGGTAGGGGTGAGGCAGACCTGGGCTGGCAGTGAGTCACTGGCTCTCTACCCAAGGTGGCACAGCATGGCCTGGTGGGAAGGGGTAGAGGTGTGGTACAAGGCTAGGTGGGGGAGAGAAGGAAAAGGAGGAAAGGGAAATAAAAAGAAAAAAAGACACGACAGGAGCTGGTGGGTGGGGGCAGGGGGACCTGGGCTGGTGGTGGGCCAGTGGATCTCTAGACAAGGAGGTGTGGCATTGTCTGGTGGGAAGGGGTAGAGGTGGGGTACGGGCGTAGGTGACAGGGAGAAAGATAAGGAGGAAAGGGAAAGAAAAAAAGTGGCATGGTGGGAGCCAGCAAGTGGGGGTGAGGGAGACCTGGAGTAGCAGCAGGCCAGTAGCTTTCTACATGTGGCAGTGCAGTGTGGTCTGCTAGGAAGGAGTACAGGTAGCATACATGGCTAAGTGTGAGGGAGAAAGAAAAGGCAGAAATGGCAACAATAACAAAAAAAATAGAACGGCAGGAGCTGGCATGTGGGGGCAAGGTGGACCCAGGGTGATGGCGGGCTGTAGCTTTCTAGCCAAGTGGCGTAGTGTGGCCTGTGGTGAAAGGGTGAGGATGTTAAAAACTATTAGACATGTGTCAGAAAGAATTAGAAGCCCATCTGAATAAGTTCCTACTGACCAAAGATAGGGCAATTTGATCAACCATAAGGATGATAATTGCAATGGTTTCAAACACATCAAATATGTTTCAATGTATAAGTTCATAATGATAATAATTTTTTTAAAAAACCCTCATTGACCACTATTGGAGAACACTAGGGAATCACTTCATTGTTTTCAAATCTGAGAAGTAAACAGGAAGTATCAAACATTTATCTTGCTTTTCTCAAAGGATTTGTTCCTCTGGATAATGGGTTGAAGAGTGACATTTTTCTTATGGAAGCTGATAAACAAAGAATGATATAATTAAACCATCATCATTTTGAAGTCTCTAATGAATTAATTAATCCAAGCAATGCTTATAAATGGCTGATAGCATAACAAGAAGAGAGCAACCAGACATCTTATATGTCCTGGTGGATAAAAACACTGCCACCTATAAAACAATCTTTCAAATCAATCAGTCAATCCTGACTCAGGTCAATCCTCTGGATCTAAATAAGAATTTTCAGGAAACACATGGGAGAAAGGGATGCTTTAGTGCAATCAGCAAAATCTAGAGTATAGGAAACTCTACAGGACAAGTGACCTGGTTTCTACAGGAAAACAACAACAACACATACACACACAAACAAAACAAAAAAACAAGTGAAGTAAAAGAAATGGAAGAAATTTATGGGTTAAAAGAGATTCAAGAGATGCATCAACCAAGTTAAATCCTGATTCAAACAACCCAATTATTTTTTTTAAAAAAAGCAAAACAGATAAGACATCAGGGAAAACCCTCACTGATCACTTTTGCAGGGTGCTAGAGAATCCCTTCATTGTTTTCATACCTGTATATTTGCTGATGCTAAGGAATTATTATTTGTTTTAGGTGTGATTATGGCATTGTAAATATATCTTCAAAAAGATATATATATATATTTTCATCTTTCAGAGAGACAATCTGAAATATTAAGACTCGCAAATGAGATGACATCTCTACTTTTGTACACATTTAAATTTTTCATAACAAAAAGATGAGGAGGAAAAAGACTTCCAGTAAGGTAAAAATGAAAATGTCATGTTGAAATTTCGTTATAGGCTATGAGGAGCACAAACTGCCCTGACAAAATTATGACCACTGATGCAGAGGATACACTTGGCCATTTCTCCCATGATAGAGAGGTCAAGTGCTTCTTGTGGTTTCCTGAAGACGATGAAGGGGAAAACAAGTTTTGTGGGGCCAAACATGGCTGCCCTCATGCTTCCCGTTAGTTCACTGCTGTTTCTGTTAGTTCACTGCTATTTTCAAGCCCTTGTTATGTGACCTTGCTGAGGTGGACTTTTGTAACTCTCTGGCTCGTGGCCACTTTTGTCCTTGACCACTATAAAACCTCTGCTCTCCTACTCCCATACTGCTGGATGTGGAGATCTGCTTTGGTCCTCCTGCAGCTGGGGACCACTGCCTCATCAGTAAGTCTCCCTAATGAAGACTTCTTTGTTTCCACACTGGAGTTGTCCATATCTTTCTTTGTTCTCTTGGCACCTTCCAGTTATGGAGGCAAATTTCAAGTTACTGGTTCATGCCTGGACAGGGATGGTAGGCATTTAAAAAGTGCTTTTCTCTCTCCCTCAAAGTACCTTCCTACTTCACCCTATCCCATATGAAGTAGAACAAGAATGTTCTGTGTCCTAAACATCACACAACAATGCTTTCTTAGGGGTGGTCATCTGGTCCACATTCTCTACCATATTAGTAGAGTAAGACTAGAACTCAAGTCTCCCACTGTCCTGATGGAAAAATGAAGACCTGAGAGACAGGCAACTTTCCTGTGGACCTGGGGGCAAGATAACCTCCAAAGCTTGCACACTGCAATGTGCAGGAACACCAGAAAGTCCAAATTTATTCATTCTTCCACAATTCCTCCTTTCATCTTCCCCCTGCCAGGGGCTTATCTATGAAAAATAGCACCTATGGAAATCAGTTTTAAATTGATGAATGATCTATCACAGATGGCAATGGAAACTGCGATGGTCAATAGAAACTGCTTATAGTGACTCTCCTCAAGTGGTGTCTAGGGCACATGCCCTTCCTGCCATACCTTAGTTACACCTGTGCTCACTGCCACCAGGTTTTTGGGCTTTGAGAATATGATGCTATTCTCAGACACATAAAACTTCAGTGGTTCCCTTTGCATAAAAATTATGTCATTAACTTGGCAGTCAAATCTTCTACAATCTTACAAATTCCACGTTCCTCAGCATAGGATGCTCTTGTTCATTTCTACTAGCTTCAAGATGCAGCTCAAATATTTCTTCTTCCGTGAAGGCTCTTCTGATCTGTTCCCCCAGTTCAGGGACTCTTTCTCTTTTCCTATGACCCTTTTTCTTTTCTCTGTCTCTTTGAACAGTCTCAAAGCCTGGTCTGTGTTTCTATGATGGTACCAACATCTTTTGCCTTGTGTTTATGTTGATGGTTTATCTCTCCTCCTAGGTTTTGGGCTTTGGTGTTATATTATTTTATGTGTACCTCTAATAAACAGCATATATATGGATTTTAAAACTCCAAATCATATAAGTCTTCTTCTTTCTTTTATAGACAAAATTTTGGTTTTCTGTTTACCAGTCTTTTGGATTTATTTTTATCTCTTTTTCTGCCTTCTTCTGAGTTGATAAAATTTTCTTAATTCCCTTTTATTCTCTTTGGTAAGCTAATATTGGTTATATTTCTTGTGATGGTTGCTTTTAAACTTAATATATATATTGATTAAATCCAGCACTTGTCTGTCAGTTTGTCATACTGTGGTGGCTTGCGTGTTGTTGTGATGCCACTGGTATTTCAAATACCAGCAGGGTCAGCTGTGGTGGACAGGTTTCAGCAGAGCTTCCAGACTAAGATAGACTAGTAAGAAAGACCTAAGGGTGAAAAAATTGGCCAGTGAAAACCTTATGAGTAGCAGCAGAACACTGTCTGACATAGTGCCAGAAGACAAACCCCTCAGGTTGGAAGGCACTCAAAATACAACTGGGGAAGAGCTACCTCCTCAAAGTAAAGTCAAGCTTAATGACGTGGATGGAGTAAAGCTTTCAAGACCTTCATTTGCTGAGGTAGCATGACTCAAAATGAGAATAAATAGCTGCAAACATCCATTAATGGAATATGGAATGTACGAAATATGAACCTAGGGAAATTGGAAGTCATCAAAAATGAAATGTAATGCATAAAGATGGATATCCTAGGCATTAGTGAGCTGGAATGGACTGGTATTGGCCATTTTGAATTGGACAATCATACAGTCTACTATGACAAGAATGACAAATTGAAGAGGAATGGCATTGCATTCATAGTCAAAAAGAATATTTCAAGATCTATCCTGAAGTACAGTGCTGTCAGTGATAGGATAATATTCATATGCCCAGAAGGAAGACCAGTTAATACAACTATTATTCAAATTTACCTATCAACCGCTAACACCAAAAATGAAGAAATTGAAGATTTTTACCAACTTCTGCAGGCTGGTGAATCAGGTTACGTGATAGGCTGCTGGTCCAAGGGGTTGTGGAGGCCAGCGAATTCCAGAATTGACAGTTCATACAACAGGTCTCTGGGGAGGTCAGTTGTTCATGAACGGGACTTGGGATCCAGATGCAAGAGCAAGAGCCTTGCCAGGACACACACATATACCTTAGATGCAAACCACACCCCAAGAAGGGGCAAGCTTTAGTAAGGGTGAGACTTGAGTCATGCCCTCCTGCAAGGCTTCGACCCAAGACACACCTTACACTGATCCTGCCTCATCAACATGTAGGGGTCAGGATCCAAACACACAAAATAGAGGAGCACCACACAATACTAGGAATCATGGTCTAGCCAAGTTGATGGATAACTCCAACCATCCATATACCTTATTTACATAGTACCACTCAATCATCGTGTGTGAGTCAGAAAGACCATAACCAGAAGGGCCATATTAACTAATTCATTGCACCACAGTCTTTAAGTCAAATTCGTAGGTAAGTTGTAACAAGTACATAAAGTTCTTATTTAGTGTCAGTTAGTCAGTCAAATGTTTGTCTTAGCTTTTCTATGCATATAAAACACTTAAGAAACACTTCCAAACCACACAACATTTTCGTGAGCCTCACAAAGTAGTACGTGTGTTCATTATAAATACGAACTATTATATTTAACTGAAAATTTTAATACAATGGGCTTTTGGCAGTCCGTTCTTAAGTACGAGATGTCTGTAGGTCAGACATTCATAACCCAGGGACCACCTGTAATTCATTGAGTTGAGTAGTTTTCAAACTTATTTTTCACCACTGGAACTTTTTCCTTCCCCAATATATAAACATATAAAAGTGATATATTATTAGTATACAATAATTTTATTAAGTCCATATTTGTAACATTTACTTATTTTAAAGTAAGTCACTGAGTTCAGGGGGACCTTGGAAAAAATGAACACTTTTTCAGTTCTTATGGATAAGAAAACCTGTTATTTTAGCCTCAGCATCCAATTTCTTTTTATTCTTTTCTTTCTTACTTTCTTCATTTTTCTTCCTTCTTCCCTCCCTCTCTTCTTCTCTTCCTCCCTCCATCTCTTCCTCTTTCCTTCCATCCCTCCCTCCTTCTCTCTCTTTCAGGTTTTGGTTCTATTTATTTACTTTTGCATGATCTCTGAACATCTTCACAAGTGGCAGGATCTACAGACCACTGTTTGACAATCACTGGGCAATGTGGCATGAACATGAGGGCAGCCCCCTGGGCAGGCTGATGTCTTTTTCTGGGTCGCATTGTAAGTCAGCATCAGAGCTGAGGCCAGATCCGGTTTTATGGTCTTGTTCTTTTCTCTTACTGTGGTATCATTCCAAAGAAAGATGAAGCAGCCTTGTGGAGGGAGGCTCTCCCACCTCCCCTGTCTTGCATAACCTGTAATTCCACAGGCAAGCAATGCTTGCTGCCTTTTTTTCATACCCACACTTTTCTCACCCTCTTGCTCAGTGTAAAAAACAGGAAAGAGCTGGAACAAGAACCAGCAGCCCCTGTGCTCAGACAGACACCTGGTTGTAGACATCAGTGGAAGAAAAACTCTGGGGGTGACTTCATATGTAGAAAAGGCCTGGAGCATACTCTGTGGGCAATACTCAGTGACGGGCATGGTGGTCATGCTTTATTAGTGTTTTCTGCTGCTTTCTGAACAAAATCTATGTGGAAGCAAAAGTCCAGGGCCAAGGGATGGGAAGCCCTTGTTCCCACAGAATTTCAGCCAAAGGCCCCAAGTAGTGGTGCCATGGTTTGTAGCATTTGCCAACTTCCACAGTGTAAATCCTTCCACTCTGACAGTTAATTTTATATGTCAGTTTAGCTAGGCTCCCTGTTGTTTGGCCAAACACTAATGTGATTAAATCAGTTGGCCTTTGGCAGAGCAGATTACCTTCCTGAAAACACAGAAAAAACAAAAAAAAGTCTACTCTGACTCATGGCGACCCCATGTGTTACAGAGTAGAACTGCTCAATAGGACTTTCGTGGCTGTAATCTTTATGGAAGCACTTAGCTAGGCTTTTCACTGGGTGGACTAGAACTGCCAACCTTTAAGTTAGCAGCCAATTGCAAACTGCTTGTGCCACTGAGGCAATTTCGGAATGGAATGGAATGGAATGGAATGGAATGGAATGCAATGGAATGGAATGGAATGGAAAGGAAAGGCAAGGCAAGGGAATGGAAATGGAAATGGAATGGAATGGAATGGAATGGAAAGGAATGGAATGGAATGGAAAGGAAAGCCAAGGGAATGGAAATGGAATGGAATGGAGTGGAATGGAATGGAAAGGAAAAGCAAGGGAATGGAATGGAATGGAATGGAGTGGAATGGAATGGAATGGAATGGCAAGGCAAGGGAATGGAACGGAATGGAATGGAATGGAATGCAATGGAAAGGCAAAGGAATGGAAAGGAATGGCATGGCAAGGGAATGGAATGGAATGGAATGGAAGGGAAAGGCAAGGGAATGGAATGGAATGGCAAGGAAAGCGAATGGAATGGAAAGGCAAGGGAATGGAATGGAATGGCAAGGCAAGGGAATGGAATGGAATGGAATGGAATGGAAAGGCAAGGGAATGGAATGGAATGGAAAGGAATGGAATGGAATGGAAAGGAATGGAATCTATTCGAACGGAATGGAATCGAATCGAATGGAATGGAATCGAATCGAATGGAATCGAATTGAATGGAATGGAATGCAATGGAATGGAATGGCAAGACAAGGGAATGGAATGGAAAGGAATGGCAAGGCAAGGGAAGGGAATGGAATGGAATGGAATGGAAAGGCGAGGGAATGGAATGGAATTGCAAGGCAAGGGAATGGAATGGAATTGCATGACAAGGCAAGGGAATGGTGTGGAACGGAAGGCAACGGAATGGCAAGGAAACGGAATGGAATGGCATGGCATGGCATGCATGGCAAGGCAAGGGAATGGAATGGCATAGCAAGGCAAGGGAGTGGAAAGGCAAGGAAATCGAATGGCATAGCAAGGCAAGGGAATGAAATGGAATGGAATGGAATGGCAAGGCAAGGGAATGGAATGGGAAGGCAATGGAATGGAAAGGCAAGGGAATGGTATGGAATGGTAAGTCAAGGGAATGGAATGGAATGGAATGGAATGGCAAGGCAAGGGAATGGAATGGAATGGCATCGCAAGGGAATGGAATGGAATGGAATGGAAGGGAAAGGCAAGGGAATGGAATGGAATGGAAAGGAAAGCGAATGGAATGGAAAGGTAAGGGAATGGAATGGAATGGCAAGGCAAGGGAATGGAATGGAATGGAATGGAATGGAAAGGCGAGGGAATGCAATGGAATGGAAAGGAATGGAATGGAATGGAAAGGAATGGAATCTATACGAATGGAATGGAATCGAATCGAATGGAATGGAATCGAATCGAATGGAATCGAATTGAATGGAATGGAATGAAATGGAATGGAATGGCAAGACAAGGGAATGGAATGGAAAGGAATGGAAAGGAAAGGAATGGAATGGAATGGAATGGAATGGAATGGAATGGAATAGAATGGAATGGAATGGAGTGGAGTGGAATGGATTGGCAAGGAATGAAATGGAAAGGAATGGAAAGGCAAGGGAATGGAATGGAACGGAATGGAATGGCATGGCAAGGGAATGGAATGGAATGGAATGGAATGGCAAGCAAGGGAATGGAATGGAACGGAATGGAATGGCAAGACAAGGGAATGCAATGGAATGGAAAGGCATGGAATGGAAAGGAATGGAATGGAATGGAATAGAATGGAATGGAATGGAGTTGAGTGGAATGGATTGGCAAGGAATGGAATGGAAAGGAATGGAAAGGCAAGGGAATGGAATGGAACGGAATGGAATGGCATGGCTAGGGAATGGAATGGAACGGAATGGAATGGCAAGGCAAGGGAATGGAATGGAACGGAAAGGAATGGCAAGGCAAGGGAATGCAATGAAAAGGAATGGAATGGCAAGGAAAGGGAATGGAATGGAATGGCAAGGAAAGGGAATGGAAAGGAATGGCAAGGCAAGGGAATGGAATGCAATGGCAAGGCAAGGGAATGGAATGGAATGGCAAGGCAAGGGAATGGAATGGAACGGAATGGAATGGAATGGCAAGGCAAGGGAATGGAATGGAATGGAATGGAATGGCAAGGCAAGGGAATGGAACGGAATGGAATGGAATGGCAAGGCAAGGGAATGGAATGGAATGGAAAGGAATGGAATGGAAAGGAATGCAATGGAATGGAATGGAATGGAATGGAATAGAATGGAATGGAAAGGAATGGAATGGAAAGGAATGGAATGGCAAGGAACGGAATGGAAAGGAATGGCAAGACAAGGGAATGGAATGGAATGGAATGGAATGGCATGGCAAGGGAATGGAATGGAATGGAATGGAATGGCAAGGCAAGGGAATGGAATGGAAAGGAATGGAATGGCAAGGCAGGGGAATAGAATGAAATGGCAAGGAAAGGGAATGGAATGGAATTGCAAGGCAAGGGAATGGAATGGAATGGCAAGGCAAGGGAATGGAAAGGAATGGAATGGAATGGCAAGGCAAGGGAATGGAATGGAATGGCAAGACAAGGGAATGGAAAGGGATGCAATGCAATGGCACGGCAAGGGAATGGAATGGAACGGAATAGAATGGTAAAGCAAGGGAATGGAATGGAACGGAATGGAATGGCAAGGCAAGGGAATGGAATGGAAAGGAATGGAATGGCAAGGCAAGGGAATGGAATGGAATGGAATGGAATGGCAAGGCAAGGGAATGGAATGGAATGGCAACGCAAGGGAATGGAATGGAATGGCAAGGCAAGGGAATGGAATGGAATGGCAAGGCAAGGGACCGGAATGGATTGGAATGGAATGGAATGGAAAGGCAAGGGAATGGAATGGAATGGAATGGCAAGGCAAGGGAATGGAATGGAATGGAATGGAATGGAATGGAATGGCAAGGGAAAGGAATGGAATGGCATGGCAAGGGAATGGAATGGAATGGAATGGCTTGCCAAGGGTATGGAATGGAATGGAATGGCATGGTAAGGGAATGGTATGGAATGGCAAGGCAAGGGAATGGAATGGAATGGCAAGGCAAGGGAATGGAATGGAATGGAATGGAATGGAATGGAAAGGCAAGGGAATGGAATGGAATGGCAAGGCAAGGGAATGGCAAGGCTAGGGAAAGGAATGGCATGGCATGGCATGGTAAGGCAAGAGAATGGAATGGAATTGCAAGGCGAGGGAATGGCTAGGCAGGAGAATGGAATGGCATGGCATGGCATTGCAAGGCAAGAGAATGGAATGGCAAGGCAGGGGAATGGAATGGAATGGAATGGAATGTTAAGGCAAGGGAATGCAATGGAATGGCATGGCAAGGGAATGGAATGGAATGGAATGGAAGGGAAAGGCAAGGGAATGGAATGGAATGGCAAGGCAGGGGAATGAAATGGAATGGAATCGAAAGGCAAGGGAATGGAATGGAAAGGCAAGGCAAGGCAAGGGAAGGGAATGGAATGGAAAGGCAAGGGAATGGAATGGAATGGAATGGAAAGGCAAGGGAATGGAATGGACTGGAATGGAATGGAAAGGCAAGGGAATAGAATGTAATGGAATGGAATGGCAAGGCAAGGGAATGGAATGGAATGGAATGGAATGGAATGCAAGGGAATGGAAAGGCAAGGGAATGGATTGGAATGGAATGGAAAGGCAAGGGAATGGAATGGAATGGAATGGAATGGAAAGGCAAGGGAATGTAATGAAATGGAATGGAGTGGAATGGAAAGGCAAGGAAATGGAATGGAATGGAATGTAAAGGAAAGGAATGCAATCGAATGGAATGGAATGAAATTGAATGGAAAGGCAAGGGAATGGAATGGAAAGGAATGGAAAGGAAAGGAAAGGAATGGAATGGAATGGAAAGGCAAGGGAATGCAATGGAATGGAAAGGAATGGAATGGAAAGGAATGGAATGGAATGGAATAGAATGGAATGGAATGGAGTGGAGTGGAATGGATTGGCAAGGAATGGAATGGAAAGGAATGGAAAGGCAAGGGAATGGAATGGAACGGAATGGAATGGCATGGCAAGGGAATGGAATGGAACGGAATGGAATAGCAAGGCAAGGGAATGGAATGGAACGGAATGGAATGGCAAGGCAAGGGAATGTAATAAAAAGGCATGGAATGGCAAGGCAAGGGAATGCAATGGAATGCCAAGGAAAGGGAATGGAATGGAATGGCAAGGCAAGGGAATGGAATGGAATGGCAAGGCAAGGGAATGGAATGGAATGGAATGGAATGGCAAGGCAAGGGAATGGAACGGAATGAATGCAATGGCAAGGCAAGGGAATGGAATGGAATGGAAAGGAATGGAATGGAAAGGAATGCAATGGAATGGAATGGAATGGAATGGAATAGAATGGAATGGAAAGGAATGGAATGGCAAGAAATGGAATGGAAAGGAATGGCAAGACAAGGGAATGGAATGGAATGGAATGGAATGGCGTGGCAAAGGAATGGAATGGAATGGAATGGAATGGCAAGGCAAGGGAATGGAATGGAAAGGAATGGAATGGCAAGGCAGGGGAATGGAATGAAATGGCAAGGAAAGGGAATGGAATGGAATGGCAAGGAAAGGGAATGGAATGGAACGGAATGGAATGGAATGGCAAGGCAAGGGAATGGAACGGAATGGAATGGAATGGCAAGGCAAGGGAATGGAACGGAATGGAATGGAATGGCAAGGTAAGGGAATGGAATGGAATGGCAAGACAAGGGAATGGAACGAAATGGAATGCAATGGCACGGCAAGGGAATGGAATGGAACGGAACGGAATGGCAAGGCAAGGGAATGGAATGGAAAGGAATGGAATGGCAAGGCAAGGGAATGGAATGGAATGGCAACGCAAGGGAATGGAATGGAATGGCTAGGCAAGGGAATGGAATGGAATGGCAAGGCAAGGGACCGGAATGGATTGGAATGGTATGGAATGGAAAGGCAAGGGAATGGAATGGAATGGAATGGAATGGCAAGGCAAGGGAATGGAATGGAATGGAATGGAATGGAATGGCAAGGTAAAGGAATGGAATGGCATGGCAAGGGAATGGAAAGGAATGGAATGGCTTGCCAAGGGTATGGAATGGAATGGAATGGCATGGCAAGGGAATGGAATGGAATGGCAAGGCAAGGGAATGGAATGGAATGGCAAGGCAAGGGAATGGAATGGAATGGAATGGAATGGAATGGAAAGGCAAGGGAATGGAATGGAATGGCAAGGCAAGGGAATGGCAAGGCAAGGGAAAGGAATGGCATGGCATGGCATGGCAAGGCAAGAGAATGGAATGGAATTGCAAGGCGAGGGAATGGCTAGGCAGGGGAATGGAATGGCATGGCATGGCATTGCAAGGCAAGAGAATGGAATGGCATGGCAGGGGAATGGAATGGAATGGAAAGGAATGTTAAGGCAAGGGAATGGAATGGAATGGCAAGGCAAGGGACCGGAATGGATTGGAATGGAATGGAATGGAAAGGCAAGGGAAGGGAATGGAATGGAATGGAATGGAATGGAATGGCAAGGCAAGGGAATGGAATGGAATGGAATGGCAAGGGAAAGGAATGGAATGGCATGGCAAGGGAATGGATTGGAATGGAATGGCTTGCCAAGGGTATGGAATGGAATGGAATGGCACGGCAAGGGAATGGAATGGAATGGCAAGGCAAGGGAATGGAATGGAATGGCAAGGCAAGGGAATGGAATGGAATGGAATGGCAAGGGAAAGGAATGGAATGGCATGGCAAGGGAATGGAATGGAATGGAATGGCTTGCCAAGGGTATGGAATGGAATGGAATGGCATGGCAAGGGAATGGAATGGAATGGCAAGGCAAGGGAATGGAATGGAATGGCAAGGCAAGGGAATGGAATGGAATGGAATGGAATGGAATGGAATGGAATGGAAAGGCAAGGGAATGGAATGGAATGGCAAGGCAAGGGAATGGCAAGGCAAGGGAAAGGAATGGCATGGCATGGCATGGCAAGGCAAGAGAATGGAATGGAATTGCAAGGCGAGGGAATGGCTAGGCAGGGGAATGGAATGGCATGGCATGGCATTGCAAGGCAAGAGAATGGAATGGCATGGCAGGGGAATGGAATGGAATGGAATGGAATGTTAAGGCAAGGGAATGGAATGGAATGGCCAGGCAGGGGAATGAAATGGAATGGAATGGAAAGGCAAGGGAAAGGAATGGAATGGAATGGAAAGGCAAGGGAATGGAATGGAATGGAATGGAATGGCAAGGCAAGGGAATGGAAAGGAATGGAATGGAATGGCAAGGCAAGGGAATGGAATGGAATGGAAAGGAATGGAATGGAAAGGAATGCAATGGAATGGAATGGAATGGAATGGAATGGAATGGAATGGAATGGAATGGAAAGGAATGGAATGGCAAGGAATGGAATGGAAAGGAATGGCAAGACAAGGGAATGGAATGGAATGGAATGGAATGGCATGGCAAAGGAATGGAATGGAATGGAATGGCAAGGCAAGGGAATGGAATGGAAAGGAATGGAATGGCAAGGCAGGGGAATGCAATGAAATGGCAAGGAAAGGGAATGGAATGGAATGGCAAGGCAAGGGAATGGAATGGAATGGCAAGGCAAGGGAATAGAATGGAACGGAATGGAATGGAATGGCAAGGCAAGGGAATGGAACGGATTGGAATGGAATGGCAAGGCAAGGGAATGGAATGGAATGGAAAGACAAGGGAATGGAACGGAATGGAATGCAATGGCACGGCAAGGGAATGGAATGGAATGGAATGGAATGGTAAGGAAAGGGAATGGAATGGAACGGAATGGAATGGCAAGGCAAGGGAATGGAATGGAAAGGAATGGAATGGCAAGGCAAGGGAATGGAATGGAAAGGAATGGAATGGCAAGGCAAGGGAATGGAATGGAATGGCAACGCAAGGGAATGGAATGGAATGGCAAGGCAAGGGAATGGAATGGAATGGCAAGGCAAGGGAATGGAATGGAATGGCAAGGCAAGGGACCGGAATGGATTGGAATGGAATGGAATGGAAAGGCAAGGGAAGGGAATGGAATGGAATGGAATGGAATGGAATGGCAAGGCAAGGGAATGGAATGGAATGGAATGGCAAGGGAAAAGAATGGAATGGCATGGCAAGGGAATGGACTGGAATGGAATGGCTTGCCAAGGGTATGGAATGGAATGGAATGGCACGGCAAGGGAATGGAATGGAATGGCAAGGCAAGGGAATGGAATGGAATGGCAAGGCAAGGGAATGGAATGGAATGGAATGGAATGGAATGGAAAGGCAAGGGCATGGAATGGAATGGCAAGGCAAGGGAATGGAATGGAATGGCAAGGCAAGGGACCGGAATGGATTGGAATGGAATGGAATGGAAAGGCAAGGGAATGGAATGGAATGGAATGGAATGGAATGGAATGGCAAGGCAAGGGAATGGAATGGAATGGAATGGCAAGGGAAAGGAATGGAATGGCATGGCAAGGGAATGGATTGGAATGGAATGGCTTGCCAAGGGTATGGAATGGAATGGAATGGCACGGCAAGGGAATCGAATGGAATGGCAAGGCAAAGGAATGGAATGGAATGGCAAGGCAAGGGAATGGAATGGAATGGAATGGAATGGAAAGGCAAGGGCATGGAATGGAATGGCAAGGCAAGAGAATGGAATGGCATGGCAGGGGAATGGAATGGAATGGAATGGAATGTTAAGGCAAGGGAATGGAATGGAATGGACAGGCAGGGGAATGAAATGGAATGGAATCGAAAGGCAAGGGAATGGAATGGAAAGACAAGGGAAGGCAAGGGAATGGAATGGAATGGAAAGGCAAGGGAATGGAATGGAATGGAATGGAAAGGCAAGGGAAAGGAATGGAATGGAATGGAAAGGCAAGGGAATGGAATGGAATGGAATGGAATGGCAAGGCAAGGGAATGGAACGGAATGGAATGGAATGGCAAGGCAAGGGAATGGAATGGAATGGAAAGGAATGGAATGGAAAGGAATGCAATGGAATGGAATGGAATGGAATGGAATGGAAAGGAATGGAATGGCAAGGAATGGAATGGAAAGGAATGGCAAGACAAGGGAATGGAATGGAATGGAATGGAATGGCATGGCAAAGGAATGGAATGGAATGGAATGGAATGGCAAGGCAAGGGAATGGAATGGAAAGGAATGGAATGGCAAGGCAGGGGAATGGAATGAAATGGCAAGGAAAGGGAATGGAATGGAATGGCAAGGCAAGGGAATGGAATGGAATGGCAAGGCAAGGGAATGGAATGGAACGGAATGGAATGGAATGGCAAGGCAAGGGAATGGAACGGATTGGAATGGAATGGCAAGGCAAGGGAATGGAATGGAACGGAATGGAATGGTAAGGAAAGGGAATGGAATGGAACGGAATGGAATGGCAAGGCAAGGGAATGGAATGGAAAGGAATGGAATGGCAAGGCAAGGGAATGGAATGGAAAGGAATGGAATGGCAAGGCAAGGGAATGGAATGGAATGGCAACGCAAGGGAATGGAATGGAATGGCAAGGCAAGGGAATGGAATGGAATGGCAAGGCAAGGGACCGGAATGGATTGGAATGGAATGGAATGGAAAGGCAAGGGAATGGAATGGAATGGCAAGGCAAGGGAATGGAATGGAATGGAATGGAATGGAATGGAAAGGCAAGGGCATGGAATGGAAAGGCAAGGCAAGGGAATGGAATGGAATGGCAAGGCAAGGGACCGGAATGGATTGGAATGGAATGGAATGGAAAGGCAAGGGAATGGAATGGAATGGAATGGAATGAAATGGAATGGCAAGGCAAGGGAATGGAATGGAATGGAATGGAATAGCAAGGAAAAGGAATCGAATGGCATGGCAAGGGAATGGAATGGAAAGGAATGGAATGGCAAGGCAGGGGAATGGAATGAAATGGCAAGGAAAGGGAATGGAATGGAATGGCAAGGCAAGGGAATGGAAAGGCAAGGGAATGGAACGGAATGGAATGGAATGGCAAGGCAAGGGAATGGAATGGAATTGCAAGACAAGGGAATGGAACGGAATGGAATGCAATGGCACGGCAAGGGAATGGAATGGAACTGAATGGAATGGTAAGGCAAGGGAATGGAATGGAAAGGAATGGAATGGCAAGGCAAGGGAGAGGAATGGAAAGGAATGGAATGGCAAGGCAAGGGAATGGAATGGAATGGCAAGGCAAGGGAATGGAATGGAATGGCAAGGCAAGGGAATGGAATGGAATGGAATGGAATGGAATGGAATGGAAAGGCAAGGGAATGGAATGGAATGGCAAGGCAAGGGAATGGCAAGGCAAGGGAAAGGAATGGCATGGCATGGCATGGCAAGGCAAGAGAATGGAATGGAATTGCAAGGCGAGGGAATGGCTAGGCAGGGGAATGGAATGGCATGGCATGGCATTGCAAGGCAAGAGAATGGAATGGCATGGCAGGGGAATGGAATGGAATGGAATGGAATGTTAAGGCAAGGGAATGGAATGGAATGGCCAGGCAGGGGAATGAAATGGAATGGAATGGAAAGGCAAGGGAAAGGAATGGAATGGAATGGAAAGGCAAGGGAATGGAATGGAATGGAATGGAATGGCAAGGCAAGGGAATGGAAAGGAATGGAATGGAATGGCAAGGCAAGGGAATGGAATGGAATGGAAAGGAATGGAATGGAAAGGAATGCAATGGAATGGAATGGAATGGAATGGAATGGAATGGAATGGAATGGAATGGAAAGGAATGGAATGGCAAGGAATGGAATGGAATGGAATGGAAAGGAATGGAATGGCAAGGAATGGAATGGAAAGGAATGGCAAGACAAGGGAATGGAATGGAATGGAATGGAATGGCATGGCAAAGGAATGGAATGGAATGGAATGGAATGGCAAGGCAAGGGAATGGAATGGAAAGGAATGGAATGGCAAGGCAGGGAAATGGAATGAAATGGCAAGGAAAGGGAATGGAATGGAATGGCAAGGCAAGGGAATGGAATGGAATGGCAACGCAAGGGAATAGAATGGAACGGAATGGAATGGAATGGCAAGGCAAGGGAATGGAACGGATTGGAATGGAATGGCAAGGCAAGGGAATGGAATGGAATGGAAAGACAAGGGAATGGAACGGAATGGAATGCAATGGCACGGCAAGGGAATGGAATGGAATGGAATGGAATGGTAAGGAAAGGGAATGGAATGGAACGGAATGGAATGGCAAGGCAAGGGAATGGAATGGAAAGGAATGGAATGGCAAGGCAAGGGAATGGAATGGAAAGGAATGGAATGGCAAGGCAAGGGAATGGAATGGAATGGCAACGCAAGGGAATGGAATGGAATGGCAAGGCAAGGGAATGGAATGGAATGGCAAGGCAAGGGAATGGAATGGAATGGCAAGGCAAGGGACCGGAATGGATTGGAATGGAATGGAATGGAAAGGCAAGGGAAGGGAATGGAATGGAATGGAATGGAATGGAATGGCAAGGCAAGGGAATGGAATGGAATGGAATGGCAAGGGAAAAGAATGGAATGGCATGGCAAGGGTATGGACTGGAATGGAATGGCTTGCCAAGGGTATGGAATGGAATGGAATGGCACGGCAAGGGAATGGAATGGAATGGCAAGGCAAGGGAATGGAATGGAATGGCAAGGCAAGGGAATGGAATGGAATGGAATGGAATGGAATGGAAAGGCAAGGGCATGGAATGGAATGGCAAGGCAAGGGAATGGAATGGAATGGCAAGGCAAGGGACCGGAATGGATTGGAATGGAATGGAATGGAAAGGCAAGGGAATGGAATGGAATGGAATGGAATGGAATGGCAAGGCAAGGGAATGGAATGGAATGGAATGGCAAGGGAAAGGAATGGAATGGCATGGCAAGGGAATGGATTGGAATGGAATGGCTTGCCAAGGGTATGGAATGGAATGGAATGGCACGGCAAGGGAATCGAATGGAATGGCAAGGCAAGGGAATGGAATGGAATGGCAAGGCAAGGGAATGGAATGGAATGGAATGGAATGGAATGGAATGGAATGGAAAGGCAAGGGCATGGAATGGAATGGCAAGGCAAGAGAATGGAATGGCATGGCAGGGGAATGGAATGGAATGGAATGGAATGTTAAGGCAAGGGAATGGAATGGAATGGACAGGCAGGGGAATGAAATGGAATGGAATCGAAAGGCAAGGGAATGGAATGGAAAGACAAGGGAAGGCAAGGGAATGGAATGGAATGGAAAGGCAAGGGAATGGAATGGAATGGAATGGAAAGGCAAGGGAAAGGAATGGAATGGAATGGAAAGGCAAGGGAATGGAATGGAATGGAAAGGAATGCAATGGAAAGGAATGCAATGGAATGGAATGGAATGGAATGGAATGGAAAGGAATGGAATGGCAAGGAATGGAATGGAAAGGAATGGCAAGACAAGGGAATGGAATGGAATGGAATGGAATGGCATGGCAAAGGAATGGAATGGAATGGAATGGAATGGCAAGGCAAGGGAATGGAATGGAAAGGAATGGAATGGCAAGGCAGGGGAATGGAATGAAATGGCAAGGAAAGGGAATGGAATGGAATGGCAAGGCAAGGGAATGGAATGGAATGGCAAGGCAAGGGAATGGAATGGAACGGAATGGAATGGAATGGCAAGGCAAGGGAATGGAACGGATTGGAATGGAATGGCAAGGCAAGGGAATGGAATGGAACGGAATGGAATGGTAAGGAAAGGGAATGGAATGTAACGGAATGGAATGGCAAGGCAAGGGAATGGAATGGAAAGGAATGGAATGGCAAGGCAAGGGAATGGAATGGAAAGGAATGGAATGGCAAGGCAAGGGAATGGAATGGAATGGCAACGCAAGGGAATGGAATGGAATGGCAAGGCAAGGGAATGGAATAGAATGGCAAGGCAAGGGACCGGAATGGATTGGAATGGAATGGAATGGAAAGGCAAGGGAATGGAATGGAATGGCAAGGCAAGGGAATGGAATGGAATGGAATGGAATGGAATGGAAAGGCAAGGGCATGGAATGGAATGGCAAGGCAAGGGAATGGAATGGAATGGCAAGGCAAGGGACCGGAATGGATTGGAATGGAATGGAATGGAAAGGCAAGGGAATGGAATGGAATGGAATGGAATGAAATGGAATGGCAAGGCAAGGGAATGGAATGGAATGGAATGGAATAGCAAGGAAAAGGAATCGAATGGCATGGCAAGGGAATGGAATGGAAAGGAATGGAATGGCAAGGCAGGGGAATGGAATGAAATGGCAAGGAAAGGTCATGGAATGGAATGGCAAGGCAAGGGAATGGGAAGGCAAGGGAATGGAACGGAATGGAATGGAATGGCAAGGCAAGGGAATGGAATGGAATTGCAAGACAAGGGAATGGAACGGAATGGAATGCAATGGCACGGCAAGGGAATGGAATGGAACTGAATGGAATGGCAAGGCAAGGGAATGGAATGGAATGGCAAGGCAAGGGAATGGAATGGAATGGCAAGGCAAGGGACCGGAATGGATTGCAATGGAATGTAATGGAAAGGCAAGGGAATGGAATGGAATGGAATGGAATGGAATGGAATGGCAAGGCAAGGGAATGGAATGGAATGGAATTGAATGGAATGGGAAGGGAAAGGAATGGAATGGCATGGCAAGGGAATGGAATGGAATGGAATGGCTTGCTAAGGGTATGGAATGGAATGGAATGGCATGGCAAGGGAATGGAATGGAATGGAATGGAATGGCATGGCAGGGGAATGGAATGGAATGGAATGGAATGGAATGGAATGGCAAGGGAAAGGAATGGAATGGCAAGGGAAGGGAAAGGAATGGAATGGAATGGAATGGAAAGGCAAGGGAATGGAATGGAATGGAATGGCAAGGCAAGGGAAGGGAATGGAATGGAATGGAATGGAAAGCCAAGTGAATGGAATGGAATTGCAAGGCAAGGGAATGGAATGGAATGGAATGGAAAGGCAAGGGAATGGAATGGAATTGCATGACAAGGCTAGGGAATGGTGTGGAATGGAAGGCAACGGAATGGCAAGGCAACGGAATGGAATGGCATGGCATGGCATGCATGGCAAGGCAAGGTAATGGAATGGAATGGCAAGGTAAGGGAATGGAAAGGCTAGGGAATGGAATGGAATTGCAAGGCAAGGGAATGGAAAGGCAAGGGAATGGAATTTCATGGCAAGGCAAGGGAAGGGAATGGAATGGAATGGAATGGCAAGGCAAGGGAATGGAATGGGAAGGCAATGGAATGGAACGGCAAGGGAATGGTATGGAATGGTAAGGCAAGGGAATGGAATGGATTGGAATGAAATGTTAAGGCAAGGGAATGGAATGGAATGGCATGGCAAGGGAATGGACTGGAATGGAATGGAAGGGACAGGCAAGGGAATGGAATGGAATGGCAAGGCAGGGGAATGAAATGGAATGGAATCGAAAGGCAAGGGAATGGAATGGAATGGAATGGAAAGGCAAGGTAATGGAATGGAGTGGAATGGAATGGAAAGGCAAGGGAATAGAATGCAATGGAATGGAATGGCAAGGCAAGGGAATGGAAAGGAATGGAATGGAATGGAATGCAAGGAAATGGAAAGGCAAGGGAATGGATTGGAATGGAATGGAAAGGCAAGGGAATGGAATGGAATGGAAAGGCAAGGGAATGTAATGAAATGGAATGGAATGGAATGGAAAGGCAAGGGAAGGGAATGGAATGGAATGGAATGGAATGGAATGGTAAGGCAAGGGAATGGAATGGAATGGAATGGCAAGGGAAAAGAATGGAATGGCATGGCAAGGGAATGGACTGGAATGGAATGGCTTGCCAAGGGTATGGAATGGAATGGAATGGCACGGCAAGGGAATGGAATGGAATGGCAAGGCAAGGGAATGGAATGGAATGGCAAGGCAAGGGAATGGAATGGAATGGAATGGAATGGAATGGAAAGGCAAGGGCATGGAATGGAATGGCAAGGCAAGGGAATGGAATGGAATGGCAAGGCAAGGGACCGGAATGGATTGGAATGGAATGGAATGGAAAGGCAAGGGAATGGAATGGAATGGAATGGAATGGCAAGGCAAGGGAATGGAATGGAATGGAATGGCAAGGGAAAGGAATGGAATGGCATGGCAAGGGAATGGATTGGAATGGAATGGCTTGCCAAGGGTATGGAATGGAATGGAATGGCACGGCAAGGGAATCGAATGGAATGGCAAGGCAAGGGAATGGAATGGAATGGCAAGGCAAGGGAATGGAATGGAATGGAATGGAATGGAATGGAATGGAAAGGCAAGGGCATGGAATGGAATGGCAAGGCAAGAGAATGGAATGGCATGGCAGGGGAATGGAATGGAATGGAATGGAATGTTAAGGCAAGGGAATGGAATGGAATGGACAGGCAGGGGAATGAAATGGAATGGAATCGAAAGGCAAGGGAATGGAATGGAAAGACAAGGGAAGGCAAGGGAATGGAATGGAATGGAAAGGCAAGGGAATGGAATGGAATGGAATGGAAAGGCAAGGGAAAGGAATGGAATGGAATGGAAAGGCAAGGGAATGGAATGGAATGGAATGGAATGGCAAGGCAAGGGAATGGAACGGAATGGAATGGAATGGCAAGGCAAGGGAATGGAATGGAATGGAAAGGAATGCAATGGAAAGGAATGCAATGGAATGGAATGGAATGGAATGGAATGGAAAGGAATGGAATGGCAAGGAATGGAATGGAAAGGAATGGCAAGACAAGGGAATGGAATGGAATGGAATGGAATGGCATGGCAAAGGAATGGAATGGAATGGAATGGAATGGCAAGGCAAGGGAATGGAATGGAAAGGAATGGAATGGCAAGGCAGGGGAATGGAATGAAATGGCAAGGAAAGGGAATGGAATGGAATGGCAAGGCAAGGGAATGGAATGGAATGGCAAGGCAAGGGAATGGAATGGAACGGAATGGAATGGAATGGCAAGGCAAGGGAATGGAACGGATTGGAATGGAATGGCAAGGCAAGGGAATGGAATGGAACGGAATGGAATGGTAAGGAAAGGGAATGGAATGGAACGGAATGGAATGGCAAGGCAAGGGAATGGAATGGAAAGGAATGGAATGGCAAGGCAAGGGAATGGAATGGAAAGGAATGGAATGGCAAGGCAAGGGAATGGAATGGAATGGCAACGCAAGGGAATGGAATGGAATGGCAAGGCAAGGGAATGGAATAGAATGGCAAGGCAAGGGACCGGAATGGATTGGAATGGAATGGAATGGAAAGGCAAGGGAATGGAATGGAATGGCAAGGCAAGGGAATGGAATGGAATGGAATGGAATGGAATGGAAAGGCAAGGGCATGGAATGGAATGGCAAGGCAAGGGAATGGAATGGAATGGCAAGGCAAGGGACCGGAATGGATTGGAATGGAATGGAATGGAAAGGCAAGGGAATGGAATGGAATGGAATGGAATGAAATGGAATGGCAAGGCAAGGGAATGGAATGGAATGGAATGGAATAGCAAGGAAAAGGAATCGAATGGCATGGCAAGGGAATGGAATGGAAAGGAATGGAATGGCAAGGCAGGGGAATGGAATGAAATGGCAAGGAAAGGGAATGGAATGGAATGGCAAGGCAAGGGAATGGAAAGGCAAGGGAATGGAACGGAATGGAATGGAATGGCAAGGCAAGGGAATGGAATGGAATTGCAAGACAAGGGAATGGAACGGAATGGAATGCAATGGCACGGCAAGGGAATGGAATGGAACTGAATGGAATGGTAAGGCAAGGGAATGGAATGGAAGGGAATGGAATGGCAAGGCAAGGGAATGGAATGGAAAGGAATGGAATGGCAAGGCAAGGGAATGGAATGGAATGGCAAGGCAAGGGAATGGAATGGAATGGCAAGGCAAGGGAATGGAATGGAATGGCAAGGCAAGGGACCGGAATGGATTGCAATGGAATGTAATGGAAAGGCAAGGGAATGGAATGGAATGGAATGGAATGGAATGGCAAGGCAAGGGAATGGAATGGAATGGAATTGAATGGAATGGGAAGGGAAAGGAATGGAATGGCATGGCAAGGGAATGGAATGGAATGGAATGGCTTGCTAAGGGTATGGAATGGAATGGAATGGCATGGCAAGGGAATGGAATGGAATGGAATGGAATGGCATGGCAGGGGAATGGAATGGAATGGAATGGAATGGAATGGAATGGCAAGGGAAAGGAATGGAATGGCAAGGGAAGGGAAAGGAATGGAATGGAATGGAATGGAAAGGCAAGGGAATGGAATGGAATGGAATGGCAAGGCAAGGGAAGGGAATGGAATGGAATGGAATGGAAAGCCAAGTGAATGGAATGGAATTGCAAGGCAAGGGAATGGAATGGAATGGAATGGAAAGGCAAGGGAATGGAATGGAATTGCATGACAAGGCTAGGGAATGGTGTGGAATGGAAGGCAACGGAATGGCAAGGCAACGGAATGGAATGGCATGGCATGGCATGCATGGCAAGGCAAGGTAATGGAATGGAATGGCAAGGTAAGGGAATGGAAAGGCTAGGGAATGGAATGGAATTGCAAGGCAAGGGAATGGAAAGGCAAGGGAATGGAATTTCATGGCAAGGCAAGGGAAGGGAATGGAATGGAATGGAATGGCAAGGCAAGGGAATGGAATGGGAAGGCAATGGAATGGAACGGCAAGGGAATGGTATGGAATGGTAAGGCAAGGGAATGGAATGGATTGGAATGAAATGTTAAGGCAAGGGAATGGAATGGAATGGCATGGCAAGGGAATGGACTGGAATGGAATGGAAGGGAAAGGCAAGGGAATGGAATGGAATGGCAAGGCAGGGGAATGAAATGGAATGGAATCGAAAGGCAAGGGAATGGAATGGAATGGAATGGAAAGGCAAGGGAATGGAATGGAGTGGAATGGAATGGAAAGGCAAGGGAATAGAATGCAATGGAATGGAATGGCAAGGCAAGGGAATGGAAAGGAATGGAATGGAATGGAATGCAAGGAAATGGAAAGGCAAGGGAATGGATTGGAATGGAATGGAAAGGCAAGGGAATGGAATGGAATGGAAAGGCAAGGGAATGTAATGAAATGGAATGGAATGGAATGGAAAGGCAAGGAAATGGAATGGAATGGAATGTAAAGGAAAGGAATGGAATGGAATGGAATGGAATGGAATGGAAAGGCAAGGGAATTGAATGGAAAGGAATGGAAAGGAAAGGAAAGGAATGGAATGGAATGGAAAGGCAAGGGAATGCAATGGAATGGAAAGGAATGGAATGGAAAGGAATGGAATGGAATGGAATAGAATGGAATGGAATGGAGTGGAGTGGAATGGATTGGCAAGGAATGGATTGGCAAGGAATGGAATGGAAAGGAATGGAAAGGCAAGGGAATGGAATGGAACGGAATGGAATGGCATGGCAAGGGAATGGAATGGAACGGAATGGAATGGCAAGGCAAGGGAATTGAATGGAACGGAATGGAATGGCAAGGCAAGGGAATGGAACGGAATGGCAAGGCAAGGGAATGGAATGGAATGGCAAGGCAAGGGAATGGAACGGAATGGAATGGAATGGCAAGGCAAGGCGATGGAATGGAAAGGAATGGAATGGCAAGGCAGGGGAATGGAATGAAATGGCAAGGAAAGGGAATGGAATGGAATGGCAAGGCAAGGGAAAGGAATGGAATGGCAAGGCAAGGGAATGGAATGGAACGGAAAGGAATGGAATGGCAAGGCAAGGGAATGGAACGGAATGGAATGGAATGGCAAGGCAAGGGAATGGAATGGAATGGCAAGACAAGGGAATGGAAAGGAAAGGAATGGAATGGCAAGGCAAGGGAATGGAATGGAAAGGAATGGAATGGCAAGGCAAGGGAATGGAATGGATAGGAATGGAATGGCAAGGCAAGGGAATGGAATGGAAAGGAATGGAACGGCAAGGCAAGGGAATGGAATGGAATGGCAAGGCAAGGGAATGGAATGGAACGGAATGGAATGGTAAGGCAAGGGAATGGAATGGAACGGAATGGAATAGCAAGGCAAGGGAATGGAATGGAAAGGAATGGAATGGCAAGACAAGGGAATGGAATGGAAAGGAATGGAATGGCAAGCCAAGGGAATGGAATGGAATGGCAAGGGAAGGGAATGGAATGGAATGGCAAGGCAAGGGAATGGAATGGAATGGCAAGGCAAGGGAACGGAATGGATTGGAGTGGAATGGAATGGAAAGGCAAGGGAATGGAATGGAATGGAATGGAATGGAATGGAATGTCAAGGGAAAGGAATGGAATGGCATGGCAAGGGAATGGAATGGAATGGAATGGCTTGCCAAGGGTATGGAATGGAATGGAATGACATGGCAAGGGAATGGAATGGAATGGAATGGAATGACATGGCAGGGGAATGGAATGGAATGGAATGGAATGAAATGGCAAGGGCATGGAATGGAATGGAATGGCAAGGCAAGGGAATGGAATGGAATTGCAAGGCAAGGGAATGGAATGGAATGGAATGTAAAGGCAAGGGAATGGAATGGAATTGCATGACAAGGCAAGGGAATGGTGTGGAATGGAATGCAACGGAATGGCAAGGCAACGAAATGGAATGGCATGGCATGGCATGCATGGCAAGGCAAGGTAATGGAATGGAATGGCAAGGTAAGGGAATGGAAAGGCTAGGGAATGGAATGGAATGGCAAGGCAAGGGAATGGATAGGCAAGGGAATGGAATTTCATGGCAAGGCAAGGGAAGGGAATGGAATGGAATGGAATGGCAAGGCAAGGGAATGGAATGGGAAGGCAATGGAATGGAAAGGCAAGGGAATGGTATGGAATAGTAAGGCAAGGGAATGGAATAGAATGGAATGGAATGTTAAGGCAAGGGAATGGAATGGAATGGCATGGCAAGGGAATGGAATGGAATGGAATGGAAGGGAAAGGCAAGGGAATGGAATGGAATGGCAAGGCAGGGGAATGGAATGGAATGGAATCGAAAGGCAAGGGAATGGAATGGAATGGCAAGGCAAGGCAAGGGAATGGAATGGAATGGAATGGAATGGGAAAGCAAGGGAATGGAATGGAATGGAAAGGAATGGAATGGAATGGACAGGAATGGAATCTATTCGAATGGAATGGAATGGAATCGAATCGAATGGAATGGAATGCAATGCAATGCAATGGTATGGAATGGCAAGACAAGGGAATGCAAAGGCTTGGCATGGCAAGGCAAGGGAATGGAATGGCATGGCAAGGCAAGGGAATGGAATGGAATGAAATGGAATGGCAAGGCAAGGGAATGGAATGGGAAGGCAATGGATTGGAAAGGCAAGGGAATGGAATGGAATGGCAAGGCAAGGGAATGGAATGGAATGGAATGGAATGGAATGGCAAGGCAAGGGATTGGAATGGAATGGCATTGCAAGGGAATGGAATGGAATGGAAAGGCAAGGGAATGGAATGGAATGGAATGGAATGGCAAGGCAAGGGAATGCAATGGAATGGCATGGCAAGGGAATGGAATGGAATGGAAAGAAAAGGGAATGGAATGGAATGGCAAGGCAAGGGAATGGAATGGAATGGAACGGAATGGAATGGAAAGGCAAGGGAATGGAATGCAATGGTAAGGCAAGGGAATGGAAAGTCAAGGGAATGGAATGGAATGGAAAAGCAAGGGAATGGAATGGAATGGAATGGAAAGGCAAGGGAATTGAATGGAATGGCAAGGCAAGGGAATGGCAAGGGAAGGGCATCGTATGGCATGGCAAGGCAAGGGAGTGGAATGGAATGGAATGGGAACGCAAGGGAATGGCAAGGCAAGGGCATGGCATGGCATGGCATGGCATGGCATGGCAAGGCAAGGGAATCGAATGCAATGGCAAGGCAAGGTAATGGCATGCCATGGTATGGCTTGTCAAGGCAAGGGAATGGAATGGAATGGCAAGGCAACGGAATGGCAAGGCAACGGAATGGAATGGCATGGCATGGCAAGGGAATGGAATGGAATGGAAAGGAATGGAATGGAATGGAATGGAAAGGTAAGGCAAAGGAATGGAATGGAATGGAATGGAATGGAATGGAATGGAATGGAATGGAATGGAATGGAATGGAATGGAAAGGTAAGGCAAAGGAATGGAATGGAATGGAATGGAATGGGAAGGCAAGGGAAAGTAATGGAATGGAATGGAAGGGAAAGGCAAGGGAATGGAATGGAATGGCAAGGCAAAGGAATGGAATGGAATGGAATAGAATGGGAAGGCAAGGGAATGTAATGGAATGGAATGGAAGGGAAAGGCAAGGGAAGGGAAGGGAATAGAATGGAACGGCAAGGCAAGGGAAGGGAATGGAATGGAATGGAATGGCAAGGCAAGGGAAGGGAATGGAATGGAAAGGAATGGCAAGGCAAGGGAATGGAATGGAATGAAATTGCAAGATAAGGGAATGGAATGGAATGGCAAGGCAAGGGAATGGAATGGAATGGAATGGAATGGCAAGGCAAGGGAATGGAATGGAATGGAATGGAATGGCAAGGGAAAGGAATGGAATGGCATGGCAAGGGAATGGAATGGAATGGAATGGCTTGCCAAAGGTATGGAATGGAATGGAATGGCATGGCAAGGGAATGGAATGGAATGGAATGGAATGGATTGGCAAGGGAAGGGAATGGAATGGCAAGGGAATGGAATGGAATGGAATGGAAAGGCAAGGGAATGGAATGGAATGGAATGGCAAGGCAAGGGAAGGGAATGGAATGGAATGGAAAGGCAAGGGAATGGAATGGAATTGCAAGGCAAGGGAATGGAATGGAATGGAATGGAAAGGCAAGGGAATGGAATGGAATTGCATGACAAGGCAAGGGAATGGTGTGGAATGGAAGGCAAGGCAATGGCAAGGCAACGGAATGGAATGGCATGGGATGGTATGCATGGCAAGGCAATGTAATGGAATGGAATGGGATGGCAAGGGAATGGAATGGCAAGGGCATGGAATTTCATGAAAGGCAAGGGAAGGGAATGGAATGGAATGGAATGGCAAGGCAAGGGAATGGAATGGGAAGGCAATGGAATGGAAAGGCAAGGGAATGGTATGGAATGGTAAGGCAAGGGAATGGAATGGAATGGAATGGAATGGTAAGGCAAGGGAATGGAATGGAATGGCATGGCAAGGGAATGGAATGGAATGGAAGGGAAAGGCAAGTGAATGGAATGGAATGGAAAGGCAGGGGAATTGAATGGAATGGAAGGGAAAGGCAAGGGAATGGAATGGAATGGCAAGGCAAGGGAATGGAATGGAATGGAATGGAATGGAATGGAAAGGCAATTGAATGGAATGGAATGGCAAGGCAAGGGATTGGAAAGGCAAGGGAATGGAATGGAATGGAAAAATAAGGGATGGAATGGAATGGAATGGCAAGGGAATGGAATGGAATGGCAAGGCAAGGGAATGGAAAGGCAAGGGAATGGAATGGAATGGAAAGGAAAGGGAACGGAATGGAATGGAAGGGAATGGAAAGGCAAGGGAATGGAATGGATTGGAATTGAATGGAATGGAATGGAAAGGCAACGGAATGGAATGGCATGGTAAGGCAAGGGAATGGAATGGAATTTCAAGGTAAGGGAATGGAATGGCATTGCATGGCATGGCAAGGCAAGGCAATGGAATGGAATGGCAAGGCAAGGGAATGGCAAGGCAAGGGAATGGAATGGAATGGAAAAGTAAGGGAATGGAATGGAATGGCAGGACAATGGAATGGAATGGAATGGAAAGGCAAGGGAGCGGAATGGAATGGAATGGAATGGAAAGGCAAGGGAAGGGAATGGAATGGAATGGAATGGAATGGAATGGAATGGAAAGGCAAGGGAAGGGAATGGAATGGAGTGCAATGGAAAGGAAAGGCAAGGGAATGCAATGGTAAGGCAAGGGAATGGAATTTAATGGAAAGGAATGGAATGGAATTGAATGGAATGGAATGGAATGGAATGGCAAGGCATGGGAATGGAATTGCTTGGCATGGCAAGTCAAGGGATGGAATGGAATGGCAAGGCAAGGGAATGGCAAGGCAAGGGAATGGAATGCCATGGCACGGCATGGCAATGCAAGGGAATGGAAAGGAATGGCAAGGCAAGGGAATGGAATGGCATGGCATGGCATAGCAAGGCAAGGGAATGGAATGGAATGGCAAGGCAAGGGAGTGGCAAGGAAAGGGAATGGAATGGCATAGCATGGCATGGCAAGGCAAGGGAATGGAATGGCATGACAAGGCAAGGGAATGGCATGGCATGGCATGGCATGGCAAAGCAAGGGAATGGAATTGCAACGCTAGGGAATGGCATGGCATCGCATGGCATGGCAAGGCAAGGGAATGGAATGGAATGGCAAAGCAAGGGAATGGAGAGGCAAGGGAATGGAATGGCATGGGAAGGCAATGGAATGGAATGGAATGGAATGGAATGGAATGGAATGGAAAGGCAAGGGAATGGCATGGCATGGCAAGGCAAAGGAATAGAATGGCATGGCAAGGCAAGGGAATGGAATGGCATGGCATGGCATGGCATGGCAAGGTAAGGGAATGGAATGGAATGGCAAGGCAAGGGAATGGAAAGGAAAGGGAATGGAATTACATGGCATGGCATGGCATGGCAAGGCAAAGAAATGGAATGGAATGGCAAGGCAAGGGAATGGAATGGCATGGCATGGCATGGCAAGGCAAGGGAATGGAATGGAATGGCAAGGCAATGGAATGGATAGGCAAGGGAATGGAATGGAATGCCAAGGCAAGGGAATGGAATGGAATGGATTGGAATGGCAAGGCAAGGGAATGGAATGGAATGGCATGGGAAGGGAATGGAATGGAATGGAATGGAGTGGCAAGGCAAGGGAATGGAATGGAATGGAATGGAATGGAATGGAATGGAATGGAAAGGCAAGGGAATGGAATGGAATGGCAAGGCAAGGGAATGGAAAGGCAACGGAATGGAATGGAATGGAAAAGTAAGGGAATGGACTGGAATGGAATGGAATGGAATGGCAAGGGAATGGAATGGAATGGAATGGAATGGAAAGGCAAGGGAATGGAATGGAATGGTAAGGCAAGGGAATGGCAAGGCAAGGGAATGGAATGGAATGGCAAGACAAGGGAATGGAAAGGAAAGGAATGGAATGGCAAGGCAAGGGAATGGAATGGAAAGGAATGGAATGGCAAGGCAAGGGAATGGAATGGATAGGAATGGAATGGCAAGGCAAGGGAATGGAATGGAAAGGAATGGAACGGCAAGGCAAGGGAATGGAATGGAATGGCAAGGCAAGGGAATGGAATGGAATGGAATGGAATGGTAAGGCAAGGGAATGGAATGGAACGGAATGGAATAGCAAGGCAAGGGAATGGAATGGAAAGGAATGGAATGGCAAGGCAAGGGAATGGAATGGAAAGGAATGGAATGGCAAGCCAAGGGAATGGAATGGAATGGCAAGGGAAGGGAATGGAATGGAATGGCAAGGCAAGGGAATGGAATGGAATGGCAAGGCAAGGGAACGGAATGGATTGGAGTGGAATGGAATGGAAAGGCAAGGGAATGGAATGGAATGGAATGGAATGGAATGTCAAGGGAAATGAATGGAATGGCATGGCAAGGGAATGGAATGGAATGGAATGGCTTGCCAAGGGTATGGAATGGAATGGAATGACATGGCAAGGGAATGGAATGGAATGGAATGGAATGACATGGCAGGGGAATGGAATGGAATGGAATGGAATGAAATGGCAAGGGCATGGAATGGAATGGAATGGCAAGGCAAGGGAATGGAATGGAATTGCAAGGCAAGGGAATGGAATGGAATGGAATGTAAAGGCAAGGGAATGGAATGGAATTGCATGACAAGGCAAGGGAATGGTGTGGAATGGAAGGCAACGGAATGGCAAGGCAACGGAATGGAATGGCATGGCATGGCATGCATGGCAAGGCAAGGTAATGGAATGGAATGGCAAGGTAAGGGAATGGAAAGGCTAGGGAATGGAATGGAATGGCAAGGCAAGGGAATGGAAAGGCAAGGGAATGGAATTTCATGGCAAGGCAAGGGAAGGGAATGGAATGGAATGGACTGGCAAGGCAAGGGAATGGAATGGGAAGGCAATGGAATGGAAAGGCAAGGGAATGGTATGGAATAGTAAGGCAAGGGAATGGAATAGAATGGAATGGAATGTTAAGGCAAGGGAATGGAATGGAATGGCATGGCAAGGGAATGGAATGGAATGGAATGGAAGGGAAAGGCAAGGGAATGGAATGGAATGGCAAGGCAGGGGAATGGAATGGAATGGAATCGAAAGGCAAGGGAATGGAATGGAATGGCAAGGCAAGGCAAGGGAATGGAATGGAATGGAATGGAATGGGAAAGCAAGGGAATGGAATGGAATGGAAAGGAATGGAATGGAATGGACAGGAATGGAATCTATTCGAATGGAATGGAATCGAATCGAATGGAATGGAATGGAATGCAATGCAATGCAATGGTATGGAATGGCAAGATAAGGGAATGCAAAGGCTTGGCATGGCAAGGCAAGGGAATGGAATGGCATGGCAAGGCAAGGGAATGGAATGGAATGAAATGGAATGGCAAGGCAAGGGAATGGAATGGGAAGGCAATGGATTGGAAAGGCAAGGGAATGGAATGGAATGGCAAGGCAAGGGAATGGAATGGAATGGAATGGAATGGAATGGCAAGGCAAGGGATTGGAATGGAATGGCATTGCAAGGGAATGGAATGGAATGGAAAGGCAAGGGAATGGAATGGAATGGAAAGGAAAGGGAACGGAATAGAATGGAAGGGAATGCAAAGGCAAGGGAATGGAATGGATTGGAATTGAATGGAATGGAATGGAAAGGCAACGGAATGGAATGGCATGGTAAGGCAAGGGAATGGAATGGAATTTCAAGGTAAGGGAATGGAATGGCATTGCATGGCATGGCAAGGCAAGGCATTTGAATGGAATGGCAAGGCAAGGGAATGGCAAGAAAGGGAATGGAATGGAATGGAAAAGTAAGGGAATGGAATGGAATGGCAAGACAATGGAATGGAATGGAATGGAAAGGCAAGGGAGCGGAATGGAATGGAATGGAATGGAAAGGCAAGGGAAGGGAATGGAATGGAATGGAATGGAATGGAATGGAATGGAATGGAAAGGCAAGGGAAGGGAATGGAATGGAATGCAATGGAAAGGAAAGGCAAGGGAATGCAATGGAAAGGCAAGGGAATGGAATTTAATGGAAAGGAATGGAATGGAATTGAATGGAATGGAATGGAATGGAATGGCAAGGCATGGGAATGGAATTGCTTGGCATGGCAAGTCAAGGGATGGAATGGAATGGCAAGGCAAGGGAATGGCAAGGCAAGGGAATGGAATGCCATGGCACGGCATGGCAATGCAAGGGAATGGAAAGGAATGGCAAGGCAAGGGAATGGAATGGCATGGCATGGCATAGCAAGGCAAGGGAATGGAATGGAATGGCAAGGCAAGGGAGTGGCAAGGAAAGGGAATGGAATGGCATAGCATGGCATGGCAAGGCAAGGGAATGGAATGGCATGACAAGGCAAGGGAATGGCATGGCATGGCATGGCATGGCAAAGCAAGGGAATGGAATTGCAACGCTGGGGAATGGCATGGCATCGCATGGCATGGCAAGGCAAGGGAATGGAATGGAATGGCAAAGCAAGGGAATGGAATGGAATGGCAAGGCAAGGGAATGGAATGGAATGGAATGGAATGGAATGGAATGGAAAGGCAAGGGAATGGAATGGAATGGCAAGGCAAGGGAATGGCAAGGCAAGGGAAAGGAATGGCATGGCATGGCATGGCAAGGCAAGAGAATGGAATGGAATTGCAAGGCGAGGGAATGGCTAGGCAGGGGAATGGAATGGCATGGCATGGCATTGCAAGGCAAGAGAATGGAATGGCATGGCAGGGGAATGGAATGGAATGGAATGGAATGTTAAGGCAAGGGAATGGAATGGAATGGCCAGGCAGGGGAATGAAATGGAATGGAATGGAAAGGCAAGGGAAAGGAATGGAATGGAATGGAAAGGCAAGGGAATGGAATGGAATGGAATGGAATGGCAAGGCAAGGGAATGGAAAGGAATGGAATGGAATGGCAAGGCAAGGGAATGGAATGGAATGGAAAGGAATGGAATGGAAAGGAATGCAATGGAATGGAATGGAATGGAATGGAATGGAATGGAATGGAATGGAAAGGAATGGAATGGCAAGGAATGGAATGGAATGGAATGGAAAGGAATGGAATGGCAAGGAATGGAATGGAAAGGAATGGCAAGACAAGGGAATGGAATGGAATGGAATGGAATGGCATGGCAAAGGAATGGAATGGAATGGAATGGAATGGCAAGGCAAGGGAATGGAATGGAAAGGAATGGAATGGCAAGGCAGGGAAATGGAATGAAATGGCAAGGAAAGGGAATGGAATGGAATGGCAAGGCAAGGGAATGGAATGGAATGGCAAGGCAAGGGAATAGAATGGAACGGAATGGAATGGAATGGCAAGGCAAGGGAATGGAACGGATTGGAATGGAATGGCAAGGCAAGGGAATGGAATGGAATGGAAAGACAAGGGAATGGAACGGAATGGAATGCAATGGCACGGCAAGGGAATGGAATGGAATGGAATGGAATGGTAAGGAAAGGGAATGGAATGGAACGGAATGGAATGGCAAGGCAAGGGAATGGAATGGAAAGGAATGGAATGGCAAGGCAAGGGAATGGAATGGAAAGGAATGGAATGGCAAGGCAAGGGAATGGAATGGAATGGCAACGCAAGGGAATGGAATGGAATGGCAAGGCAAGGGAATGGAATGGAATGGCAAGGCAAGGGAATGGAATGGAATGGCAAGGCAAGGGACCGGAATGGATTGGAATGGAATGGAATGGAAAGGCAAGGGAAGGGAATGGAATGGAATGGAATGGAATGGAATGGCAAGGCAAGGGAATGGAATGGAATGGAATGGCAAGGGAAAAGAATGGAATGGCATGGCAAGGGAATGGACTGGAATGGAATGGCTTGCCAAGGGTATGGAATGGAATGGAATGGCACGGCAAGGGAATGGAATGGAATGGCAAGGCAAGGGAATGGAATGGAATGGCAAGGCAAGGGAATGGAATGGAATGGAATGGAATGGAATGGAAAGGCAAGGGCATGGAATGGAATGGCAAGGCAAGGGAATGGAATGGAATGGCAAGGCAAGGGACCGGAATGGATTGGAATGGAATGGAATGGAAAGGCAAGGGAATGGAATGGAATGGAATGGAATGGAATGGCAAGGCAAGGGAATGGAATGGAATGGAATGGCAAGGGAAAGGAATGGAATGGCATGGCAAGGGAATGGATTGGAATGGAATGGCTTGCCAAGGGTATGGAATGGAATGGAATGGCACGGCAAGGGAATCGAATGGAATGGCAAGGCAAGGGAATGGAATGGAATGGCAAGGCAAGGGAATGGAATGGAATGGAATGGAATGGAATGGAATGGAATGGAAAGGCAAGGGCATGGAATGGAATGGCAAGGCAAGAGAATGGAATGGCATGGCAGGGGAATGGAATGGAATGGAATGGAATGTTAAGGCAAGGGAATGGAATGGAATGGACAGGCAGGGGAATGAAATGGAATGGAATCGAAAGGCAAGGGAATGGAATGGAAAGACAAGGGAAGGCAAGGGAATGGAATGGAATGGAAAGGCAAGGGAATGGAATGGAATGGAATGGAAAGGCAAGGGAAAGGAATGGAATGGAATGGAAAGGCAAGGGAATGGAATGGAATGGAAAGGAATGCAATGGAAAGGAATGCAATGGAATGGAATGGAATGGAATGGAATGGAAAGGAATGGAATGGCAAGGAATGGAATGGAAAGGAATGGCAAGACAAGGGAATGGAATGGAATGGAATGGAATGGCATGGCAAAGGAATGGAATGGAATGGAATGGAATGGCAAGGCAAGGGAATGGAATGGAAAGGAATGGAATGGCAAGGCAGGGGAATGGAATGAAATGGCAAGGAAAGGGAATGGAATGGAATGGCAAGGCAAGGGAATGGAATGGAATGGCAAGGCAAGGGAATGGAATGGAACGGAATGGAATGGAATGGCAAGGCAAGGGAATGGAACGGATTGGAATGGAATGGCAAGGCAAGGGAATGGAATGGAACGGAATGGAATGGTAAGGAAAGGGAATGGAATGTAACGGAATGGAATGGCAAGGCAAGGGAATGGAATGGAAAGGAATGGAATGGCAAGGCAAGGGAATGGAATGGAAAGGAATGGAATGGCAAGGCAAGGGAATGGAATGGAATGGCAACGCAAGGGAATGGAATGGAATGGCAAGGCAAGGGAATGGAATAGAATGGCAAGGCAAGGGACCGGAATGGATTGGAATGGAATGGAATGGAAAGGCAAGGGAATGGAATGGAATGGCAAGGCAAGGGAATGGAATGGAATGGAATGGAATGGAATGGAAAGGCAAGGGCATGGAATGGAATGGCAAGGCAAGGGAATGGAATGGAATGGCAAGGCAAGGGACCGGAATGGATTGGAATGGAATGGAATGGAAAGGCAAGGGAATGGAATGGAATGGAATGGAATGAAATGGAATGGCAAGGCAAGGGAATGGAATGGAATGGAATGGAATAGCAAGGAAAAGGAATCGAATGGCATGGCAAGGGAATGGAATGGAAAGGAATGGAATGGCAAGGCAGGGGAATGGAATGAAATGGCAAGGAAAGGTCATGGAATGGAATGGCAAGGCAAGGGAATGGAAAGGCAAGGGAATGGAACGGAATGGAATGGAATGGCAAGGCAAGGGAATGGAATGGAATTGCAAGACAAGGGAATGGAACGGAATGGAATGCAATGGCACGGCAAGGGAATGGAATGGAACTGAATGGAATGGCAAGGCAAGGGAATGGAATGGAATGGCAAGGCAAGGGAATGGAATGGAATGGCAAGGCAAGGGACCGGAATGGATTGCAATGGAATGTAATGGAAAGGCAAGGGAATGGAATGGAATGGAATGGAATGGAATGGAATGGCAAGGCAAGGGAATGGAATGGAATGGAATTGAATGGAATGGGAAGGGAAAGGAATGGAATGGCATGGCAAGGGAATGGAATGGAATGGAATGGCTTGCTAAGGGTATGGAATGGAATGGAATGGCATGGCAAGGGAATGGAATGGAATGGAATGGAATGGCATGGCAGGGGAATGGAATGGAATGGAATGGAATGGAATGGAATGGCAAGGGAAAGGAATGGAATGGCAAGGGAAGGGAAAGGAATGGAATGGAATGGAATGGAAAGGCAAGGGAATGGAATGGAATGGAATGGCAAGGCAAGGGAAGGGAATGGAATGGAATGGAATGGAAAGCCAAGTGAATGGAATGGAATTGCAAGGCAAGGGAATGGAATGGAATGGAATGGAAAGGCAAGGGAATGGAATGGAATTGCATGACAAGGCTAGGGAATGGTGTGGAATGGAAGGCAACGGAATGGCAAGGCAACGGAATGGAATGGCATGGCATGGCATGCATGGCAAGGCAAGGTAATGGAATGGAATGGCAAGGTAAGGGAATGGAAAGGCTAGGGAATGGAATGGAATTGCAAGGCAAGGGAATGGAAAGGCAAGGGAATGGAATTTCATGGCAAGGCAAGGGAAGGGAATGGAATGGAATGGAATGGCAAGGCAAGGGAATGGAATGGGAAGGCAATGGAATGGAACGGCAAGGGAATGGTATGGAATGGTAAGGCAAGGGAATGGAATGGATTGGAATGAAATGTTAAGGCAAGGGAATGGAATGGAATGGCATGGCAAGGGAATGGACTGGAATGGAATGGAAGGGACAGGCAAGGGAATGGAATGGAATGGCAAGGCAGGGGAATGAAATGGAATGGAATCGAAAGGCAAGGGAATGGAATGGAATGGAATGGAAAGGCAAGGTAATGGAATGGAGTGGAATGGAATGGAAAGGCAAGGGAATAGAATGCAATGGAATGGAATGGCAAGGCAAGGGAATGGAAAGGAATGGAATGGAATGGAATGCAAGGAAATGGAAAGGCAAGGGAATGGATTGGAATGGAATGGAAAGGCAAGGGAATGGAATGGAATGGAAAGGCAAGGGAATGTAATGAAATGGAATGGAATGGAATGGAAAGGCAAGGGAAGGGAATGGAATGGAATGGAATGGAATGGAATGGTAAGGCAAGGGAATGGAATGGAATGGAATGGCAAGGGAAAAGAATGGAATGGCATGGCAAGGGAATGGACTGGAATGGAATGGCTTGCCAAGGGTATGGAATGGAATGGAATGGCACGGCAAGGGAATGGAATGGAATGGCAAGGCAAGGGAATGGAATGGAATGGCAAGGCAAGGGAATGGAATGGAATGGAATGGAATGGAATGGAAAGGCAAGGGCATGGGATGGAATGGCAAGGCAAGGGAATGGAATGGAATGGCAAGGCAAGGGACCGGAATGGATTGGAATGGAATGGAATGGAAAGGCAAGGGAATGGAATGGAATGGAATGGAATGGAATGGAATGGCAAGGCAAGGGAATGGAATGGAATGGAATGGCAAGGGAAAGGAATGGAATGGCATGGCAAGGGAATGGATTGGAATGGAATGGCTTGCCAAGGGTATGGAATGGAATGGAATGGCACGGCAAGGGAATCGAATGGAATGGCAAGGCAAGGGAATGGAATGGAATGGCAAGGCAAGGGAATGGAATGGAATGGAATGGAATGGAATGGAATGGAATGGAAAGGCAAGGGCATGGAATGGAATGGCAAGGCAAGAGAATGGAATGGCATGGCAGGGGAATGGAATGGAATGGAATGGAATGTTAAGGCAAGGGAATGGAATGGAATGGACAGGCAGGGGAATGAAATGGAATGGAATCGAAAGGCAAGGGAATGGAATGGAAAGACAAGGGAAGGCAAGGGAATGGAATGGAATGGAAAGGCAAGGGAATGGAATGGAATGGAATGGAAAGGCAAGGGAAAGGAATGGAATGGAATGGAAAGGCAAGGGAATGGAATGGAATGGAATGGAATGGCAAGGCAAGGGAATGGAACGGAATGGAATGGAATGGCAAGGCAAGGGAATGGAATGGAATGGAAAGGAATGCAATGGAAAGGAATGCAATGGAATGGAATGGAATGGAATGGAATGGAAAGGAATGGAATGGCAAGGAATGGAATGGAAAGGAATGGCAAGACAAGGGAATGGAATGGAATGGAATGGAATGGCATGGCAAAGGAATGGAATGGAATGGAATGGAATGGCAAGGCAAGGGAATGGAATGGAAAGGAATGGAATGGCAAGGCAGGGGAATGGAATGAAATGGCAAGGAAAGGGAATGGAATGGAATGGCAAGGCAAGGGAATGGAATGGAATGGCAAGGCAAGGGAATGGAATGGAACGGAATGGAATGGAATGGCAAGGCAAGGGAATGGAACGGATTGGAATGGAATGGCAAGGCAAGGGAATGGAATGGAACGGAATGGAATGGTAAGGAAAGGGAATGGAATGGAACGGAATGGAATGGCAAGGCAAGGGAATGGAATGGAAAGGAATGGAATGGCAAGGCAAGGGAATGGAATGGAAAGGAATGGAATGGCAAGGCAAGGGAATGGAATGGAATGGCAACGCAAGGGAATGGAATGGAATGGCAAGGCAAGGGAATGGAATAGAATGGCAAGGCAAGGGACCGGAATGGATTGGAATGGAATGGAATGGAAAGGCAAGGGAATGGAATGGAATGGCAAGGCAAGGGAATGGAATGGAATGGAATGGAATGGAATGGAAAGGCAAGGGCATGGAATGGAATGGCAAGGCAAGGGAATGGAATGGAATGGCAAGGCAAGGGACCGGAATGGATTGGAATGGAATGGAATGGAAAGGCAAGGGAATGGAATGGAATGGAATGGAATGAAATGGAATGGCAAGGCAAGGGAATGGAATGGAATGGAATGGAATAGCAAGGAAAAGGAATCGAATGGCATGGCAAGGGAATGGAATGGAAAGGAATGGAATGGCAAGGCAGGGGAATGGAATGAAATGGCAAGGAAAGGGAATGGAATGGAATGGCAAGGCAAGGGAATGGAAAGGCAAGGGAATGGAACGGAATGGAATGGAATGGCAAGGCAAGGGAATGGAATGGAATTGCAAGACAAGGGAATGGAACGGAATGGAATGCAATGGCACGGCAAGGGAATGGAATGGAACTGAATGGAATGGTAAGGCAAGGGAATGGAATGGAAGGGAATGGAATGGCAAGGCAAGGGAATGGAATGGAAAGGAATGGAATGGCAAGGCAAGGGAAAGGAATGGAAAGGAATGGAATGGCAAGGCAAGGGAATGGAATGGAATGGCAAGGCAAGGGAATGGAATGGAATGGCAAGGCAAGGGAATGGAATGGAATGGCAAGGCAAGGGACCGGAATGGATTGCAATGGAATGTAATGGAAAGGCAAGGGAATGGAATGGAATGGAATGGAATGGAATGGAATGGCAAGGCAAGGGAATGGAATGGAATGGAATTGAATGGAATGGGAAGGGAAAGGAATGGAATGGCATGGCAAGGGAATGGAATGGAATGGAATGGCTTGCTAAGGGTATGGAATGGAATGGAATGGCATGGCAAGGGAATGGAATGGAATGGAATGGAATGGCATGGCAGGGGAATGGAATGGAATGGAATGGAATGGAATGGAATGGCAAGGGAAAGGAATGGAATGGCAAGGGAAGGGAAAGGAATGGAATGGAATGGAATGGAAAGGCAAGGGAATGGAATGGAATGGAATGGCAAGGCAAGGGAAGGGAATGGAATGGAATGGAATGGAAAGCCAAGTGAATGGAATGGAATTGCAAGGCAAGGGAATGGAATGGAATGGAATGGAAAGGCAAGGGAATGGAATGGAATTGCATGACAAGGCTAGGGAATGGTGTGGAATGGAAGGCAACGGAATGGCAAGGCAACGGAATGGAATGGCATGGCATGGCATGCATGGCAAGGCAAGGTAATGGAATGGAATGGCAAGGTAAGGGAATGGAAAGGCTAGGGAATGGAATGGAATTGCAAGGCAAGGGAATGGAAAGGCAAGGGAATGGAATTTCATGGCAAGGCAAGGGAAGGGAATGGAATGGAATGGAATGGCAAGGCAAGGGAATGGAATGGGAAGGCAATGGAATGGAACGGCAAGGGAATGGTATGGAATGGTAAGGCAAGGGAATGGAATGGATTGGAATGAAATGTTAAGGCAAGGGAATGGAATGGAATGGCATGGCAAGGGAATGGACTGGAATGGAATGGAAGGGAAAGGCAAGGGAATGGAATGGAATGGCAAGGCAGGGGAATGAAATGGAATGGAATCGAAAGGCAAGGGAATGGAATGGAATGGAATGGAAAGGCAAGGGAATGGAATGGAGTGGAATGGAATGGAAAGGCAAGGGAATAGAATGCAATGGAATGGAATGGCAAGGCAAGGGAATGGAAAGGAATGGAATGGAATGGAATGCAAGGAAATGGAAAGGCAAGGGAATGGATTGGAATGGAATGGAAAGGCAAGGGAATGGAATGGAATGGAAAGGCAAGGGAATGTAATGAAATGGAATGGAATGGAATGGAAAGGCAAGGAAATGGAATGGAATGGAATGTAAAGGAAAGGAATGGAATGGAATGGAATGGAATGGAATGGAAAGGCAAGGGAATTGAATGGAAAGGAATGGAAAGGAAAGGAAAGGAATGGAATGGAATGGAAAGGCAAGGGAATGCAATGGAATGGAAAGGAATGGAATGGAAAGGAATGGAATGGAATGGAATAGAATGGAATGGAATGGAGTGGAGTGGAATGGATTGGCAAGGAATGGATTGGCAAGGAATGGAATGGAAAGGAATGGAAAGGCAAGGGAATGGAATGGAACGGAATGGAATGGCATGGCAAGGGAATGGAATGGAACGGAATGGAATGGCAAGGCAAGGGAATTGAATGGAACGGAATGGAATGGCAAGGCAAGGGAATGGAACGGAATGGCAAGGCAAGGGAATGGAATGGAATGGCAAGGCAAGGGAATGGAACGGAATGGAATGGAATGGCAAGGCAAGGCGATGGAATGGAAAGGAATGGAATGGCAAGGCAGGGGAATGGAATGAAATGGCAAGGAAAGGGAATGGAATGGAATGGCAAGGCAAGGGAAAGGAATGGAATGGCAAGGCAAGGGAATGGAATGGAACGGAAAGGAATGGAATGGCAAGGCAAGGGAATGGAACGGAATGGAATGGAATGGCAAGGCAAGGGAATGGAATGGAATGGCAAGACAAGGGAATGGAAAGGAAAGGAATGGAATGGCAAGGCAAGGGAATGGAATGGAAAGGAATGGAATGGCAAGGCAAGGGAATGGAATGGATAGGAATGGAATGGCAAGGCAAGGGAATGGAATGGAAAGGAATGGAACGGCAAGGCAAGGGAATGGAATGGAATGGCAAGGCAAGGGAATGGAATGGAACGGAATGGAATGGTAAGGCAAGGGAATGGAATGGAACGGAATGGAATAGCAAGGCAAGGGAATGGAATGGAAAGGAATGGAATGGCAAGACAAGGGAATGGAATGGAAAGGAATGGAATGGCAAGCCAAGGGAATGGAATGGAATGGCAAGGGAAGGGAATGGAATGGAATGGCAAGGCAAGGGAATGGAATGGAATGGCAAGGCAAGGGAACGGAATGGATTGGAGTGGAATGGAATGGAAAGGCAAGGGAATGGAATGGAATGGAATGGAATGGAATGGAATGTCAAGGGAAAGGAATGGAATGGCATGGCAAGGGAATGGAATGGAATGGAATGGCTTGCCAAGGGTATGGAATGGAATGGAATGACATGGCAAGGGAATGGAATGGAATGGAATGGAATGACATGGCAGGGGAATGGAATGGAATGGAATGGAATGAAATGGCAAGGGCATGGAATGGAATGGAATGGCAAGGCAAGGGAATGGAATGGAATTGCAAGGCAAGGGAATGGAATGGAATGGAATGTAAAGGCAAGGGAATGGAATGGAATTGCATGACAAGGCAAGGGAATGGTGTGGAATGGAATGCAACGGAATGGCAAGGCAACGAAATGGAATGGCATGGCATGGCATGCATGGCAAGGCAAGGTAATGGAATGGAATGGCAAGGTAAGGGAATGGAAAGGCTAGGGAATGGAATGGAATGGCAAGGCAAGGGAATGGAAAGGCAAGGGAATGGAATTTCATGGCAAGGCAAGGGAAGGGAATGGAATGGAATGGAATGGCAAGGCAAGGGAATGGAATGGGAAGGCAATGGAATGGAAAGGCAAGGGAATGGTATGGAATAGTAAGGCAAGGGAATGGAATAGAATGGAATGGAATGTTAAGGCAAGGGAATGGAATGGAATGGCATGGCAAGGGAATGGAATGGAATGGAATGGAAGGGAAAGGCAAGGGAATGGAATGGAATGGCAAGGCAGGGGAATGGAATGGAATGGAATCGAAAGGCAAGGGAATGGAATGGAATGGCAAGGCAAGGCAAGGGAATGGAATGGAATGGAATGGAATGGGAAAGCAAGGGAATGGAATGGAATGGAAAGGAATGGAATGGAATGGACAGGAATGGAATCTATTCGAATGGAATGGAATGGAATCGAATCGAATGGAATGGAATGCAATGCAATGCAATGGTATGGAATGGCAAGACAAGGGAATGCAAAGGCTTGGCATGGCAAGGCAAGGGAATGGAATGGCATGGCAAGGCAAGGGAATGGAATGGAATGAAATGGAATGGCAAGGCAAGGGAATGGAATGGGAAGGCAATGGATTGGAAAGGCAAGGGAATGGAATGGAATGGCAAGGCAAGGGAATGGAATGGAATGGAATGGAATGGAATGGCAAGGCAAGGGATTGGAATGGAATGGCATTGCAAGGGAATGGAATGGAATGGAAAGGCAAGGGAATGGAATGGAATGGAATGGAATGGCAAGGCAAGGGAATGCAATGGAATGGCATGGCAAGGGAATGGAATGGAATGGAAAGAAAAGGGAATGGAATGGAATGGCAAGGCAAGGGAATGGAATGGAATGGAACGGAATGGAATGGAAAGGCAAGGGAATGGAATGCAATGGTAAGGCAAGGGAATGGAAAGTCAAGGGAATGGAATGGAATGGAAAAGCAAGGGAATGGAATGGAATGGAATGGAAAGGCAAGGGAATTGAATGGAATGGCAAGGCAAGGGAATGGCAAGGGAAGGGCATCGTATGGCATGGCAAGGCAAGGGAGTGGAATGGAATGGAATGGGAACGCAAGGGAATGGCAAGGCAAGGGCATGGCATGGCATGGCATGGCATGGCATGGCAAGGCAAGGGAATCGAATGCAATGGCAAGGCAAGGTAATGGCATGCCATGGTATGGCTTGTCAAGGCAAGGGAATGGAATGGAATGGCAAGGCAACGGAATGGCAAGGCAACGGAATGGAATGGCATGGCATGGCAAGGGAATGGAATGGAATGGAAAGGAATGGAATGGAATGGAATGGAAAGGTAAGGCAAAGGAATGGAATGGAATGGAATGGAATGGAATGGAATGGAATGGAATGGAATGGAATGGAATGGAATGGAAAGGTAAGGCAAAGGAATGGAATGGAATGGAATGGAATGGGAAGGCAAGGGAAAGTAATGGAATGGAATGGAAGGGAAAGGCAAGGGAATGGAATGGAATGGCAAGGCAAAGGAATGGAATGGAATGGAATAGAATGGGAAGGCAAGGGAATGTAATGGAATGGAATGGAAGGGAAAGGCAAGGGAAGGGAAGGGAATAGAATGGAACGGCAAGGCAAGGGAAGGGAATGGAATGGAATGGAATGGCAAGGCAAGGGAAGGGAATGGAATGGAAAGGAATGGCAAGGCAAGGGAATGGAATGGAATGAAATTGCAAGATAAGGGAATGGAATGGAATGGCAAGGCAAGGGAATGGAATGGAATGGAATGGAATGGCAAGGCAAGGGAATGGAATGGAATGGAATGGAATGGCAAGGGAAAGGAATGGAATGGCATGGCAAGGGAATGGAATGGAATGGAATGGCTTGCCAAAGGTATGGAATGGAATGGAATGGCATGGCAAGGGAATGGAATGGAATGGAATGGAATGGATTGGCAAGGGAAGGGAATGGAATGGCAAGGGAATGGAATGGAATGGAATGGAAAGGCAAGGGAATGGAATGGAATGGAATGGCAAGGCAAGGGAAGGGAATGGAATGGAATGGAAAGGCAAGGGAATGGAATGGAATTGCAAGGCAAGGGAATGGAATGGAATGGAATGGAAAGGCAAGGGAATGGAATGGAATTGCATGACAAGGCAAGGGAATGGTGTGGAATGGAAGGCAAGGCAATGGCAAGGCAACGGAATGGAATGGCATGGGATGGTATGCATGGCAAGGCAATGTAATGGAATGGAATGGGATGGCAAGGGAATGGAATGGCAAGGGCATGGAATTTCATGAAAGGCAAGGGAAGGGAATGGAATGGAATGGAATGGCAAGGCAAGGGAATGGAATGGGAAGGCAATGGAATGGAAAGGCAAGGGAATGGTATGGAATGGTAAGGCAAGGGAATGGAATGGAATGGTAAGGCAAGGGAATGGAATGGAATGGCATGGCAAGGGAATGGAATGGAATGGAAGGGAAAGGCAAGTGAATGGAATGGAATGGAAAGGCAGGGGAATTGAATGGAATGGAAGGGAAAGGCAAGGGAATGGAATGGAATGGCAAGGCAAGGGAATGGAATGGAATGGAATGGAATGGAATGGAAAGGCAATTGAATGGAATGGAATGGCAAGGCAAGGGATTGGAAAGGCAAGGGAATGGAATGGAATGGAAAAATAAGGGATGGAATGGAATGGAATGGCAAGGGAATGGAATGGAATGGCAAGGCAAGGGAATGGAAAGGCAAGGGAATGGAATGGAATGGAAAGGAAAGGGAACGGAATGGAATGGAAGGGAATGGAAAGGCAAGGGAATGGAATGGATTGGAATTGAATGGAATGGAATGGAAAGGCAACGGAATGGAATGGCATGGTAAGGCAAGGGAATGGAATGGAATTTCAAGGTAAGGGAATGGAATGGCATTGCATGGCATGGCAAGGCAAGGCAATGGAATGGAATGGCAAGGCAAGGGAATGGCAAGGCAAGGGAATGGAATGGAATGGAAAAGTAAGGGAATGGAATGGAATGGCAGGACAATGGAATGGAATGGAATGGAAAGGCAAGGGAGCGGAATGGAATGGAATGGAATGGAAAGGCAAGGGAAGGGAATGGAATGGAATGGAATGGAATGGAATGGAATGGAAAGGCAAGGGAAGGGAATGGAATGGAGTGCAATGGAAAGGAAAGGCAAGGGAATGCAATGGTAAGGCAAGGGAATGGAATTTAATGGAAAGGAATGGAATGGAATTGAATGGAATGGAATGGAATGGAATGGCAAGGCATGGGAATGGAATTGCTTGGCATGGCAAGTCAAGGGATGGAATGGAATGGCAAGGCAAGGGAATGGCAAGGCAAGGGAATGGAATGCCATGTCACGGCATGGCAATGCAAGGGAATGGAAAGGAATGGCAAGGCAAGGGAATGGAATGGCATGGCATGGCATAGCAAGGCAAGGGAATGGAATGGAATGGCAAGGCAAGGGAGTGGCAAGGAAAGGGAATGGAATGGCATAGCATGGCATGGCAAGGCAAGGGAATGGAATGGCATGACAAGGCAAGGGAATGGCATGGCATGGCATGGCATGGCAAAGCAAGGGAATGGAATTGCAACGCTAGGGAATGGCATGGCATCGCATGGCATGGCAAGGCAAGGGAATGGAATGGAATGGCAAAGCAAGGGAATGGAGAGGCAAGGGAATGGAATGGCATGGGAAGGCAATGGAATGGAATGGAATGGAATGGAATGGAATGGAATGGAAAGGCAAGGGAATGGCATGGCATGGCAAGGCAAAGGAATAGAATGGCATGGCAAGGCAAGGGAATGGAATGGCATGGCATGGCATGGCATGGCAAGGTAAGGGAATGGAATGGAATGGCAAGGCAAGGGAATGGAAAGGAAAGGGAATGGAATTACATGGCATGGCATGGCATGGCAAGGCAAAGAAATGGAATGGAATGGCAAGGCAAGGGAATGGAATGGCATGGCATGGCATGGCAAGGCAAGGGAATGGAATGGAATGGCAAGGCAATGGAATGGATAGGCAAGGGAATGGAATGGAATGCCAAGGCAAGGGAATGGAATGGAATGGATTGGAATGGCAAGGCAAGGGAATGGAATGGAATGGCATGGGAAGGGAATGGAATGGAATGGAATGGAGTGGCAAGGCAAGGGAATGGAATGGAATGGAATGGAATGGAATGGAATGGAATGGAAAGGCAAGGGAATGGAATGGAATGGCAAGGCAAGGGAATGGAAAGGCAACGGAATGGAATGGAATGGAAAAGTAAGGGAATGGACTGGAATGGAATGGAATGGAATGGCAAGGGAATGGAATGGAATGGAATGGAATGGAAAGGCAAGGGAATGGAATGGAATGGTAAGGCAAGGGAATGGCAAGGCAAGGGAATGGAATGGAATGGCAAGACAAGGGAATGGAAAGGAAAGGAATGGAATGGCAAGGCAAGGGAATGGAATGGAAAGGAATGGAATGGCAAGGCAAGGGAATGGAATGGATAGGAATGGAATGGCAAGGCAAGGGAATGGAATGGAAAGGAATGGAACGGCAAGGCAAGGGAATGGAATGGAATGGCAAGGCAAGGGAATGGAATGGAATGGAATGGAATGGTAAGGCAAGGGAATGGAATGGAACGGAATGGAATAGCAAGGCAAGGGAATGGAATGGAAAGGAATGGAATGGCAAGGCAAGGGAATGGAATGGAAAGGAATGGAATGGCAAGCCAAGGGAATGGAATGGAATGGCAAGGGAAGGGAATGGAATGGAATGGCAAGGCAAGGGAATGGAATGGAATGGCAAGGCAAGGGAACGGAATGGATTGGAGTGGAATGGAATGGAAAGGCAAGGGAATGGAATGGAATGGAATGGAATGGAATGTCAAGGGAAATGAATGGAATGGCATGGCAAGGGAATGGAATGGAATGGAATGGCTTGCCAAGGGTATGGAATGGAATGGAATGACATGGCAAGGGAATGGAATGGAATGGAATGGAATGACATGGCAGGGGAATGGAATGGAATGGAATGGAATGAAATGGCAAGGGCATGGAATGGAATGGAATGGCAAGGCAAGGGAATGGAATGGAATTGCAAGGCAAGGGAATGGAATGGAATGGAATGTAAAGGCAAGGGAATGGAATGGAATTGCATGACAAGGCAAGGGAATGGTGTGGAATGGAAGGCAACGGAATGGCAAGGCAACGGAATGGAATGGCATGGCATGGCATGCATGGCAAGGCAAGGTAATGGAATGGAATGGCAAGGTAAGGGAATGGAAAGGCTAGGGAATGGAATGGAATGGCAAGGCAAGGGAATGGAAAGGCAAGGGAATGGAATTTCATGGCAAGGCAAGGGAAGGGAATGGAATGGAATGGACTGGCAAGGCAAGGGAATGGAATGGGAAGGCAATGGAATGGAAAGGCAAGGGAATGGTATGGAATAGTAAGGCAAGGGAATGGAATAGAATGGAATGGAATGTTAAGGCAAGGGAATGGAATGGAATGGCATGGCAAGGGAATGGAATGGAATGGAATGGAAGGGAAAGGCAAGGGAATGGAATGGAATGGCAAGGCAGGGGAATGGAATGGAATGGAATCGAAAGGCAAGGGAATGGAATGGAATGGCAAGGCAAGGCAAGGGAATGGAATGGAATGGAATGGAATGGGAAAGCAAGGGAATGGAATGGAATGGAAAGGAATGGAATGGAATGGACAGGAATGGAATCTATTCGAATGGAATGGAATCGAATCGAATGGAATGGAATGGAATGCAATGCAATGCAATGGTATGGAATGGCAAGATAAGGGAATGCAAAGGCTTGGCATGGCAAGGCAAGGGAATGGAATGGCATGGCAAGGCAAGGGAATGGAATGGAATGAAATGGAATGGCAAGGCAAGGGAATGGAATGGGAAGGCAATGGATTGGAAAGGCAAGGGAATGGAATGGAATGGCAAGGCAAGGGAATGGAATGGAATGGAATGGAATGGAATGGCAAGGCAAGGGATTGGAATGGAATGGCATTGCAAGGGAATGGAATGGAATGGAAAGGCAAGGGAATGGAATGGAATGGAAAGGAAAGGGAACGGAATAGAATGGAAGGGAATGCAAAGGCAAGGGAATGGAATGGATTGGAATTGAATGGAATGGAATGGAAAGGCAACGGAATGGAATGGCATGGTAAGGCAAGGGAATGGAATGGAATTTCAAGGTAAGGGAATGGAATGGCATTGCATGGCATGGCAAGGCAAGGCATTTGAATGGAATGGCAAGGCAAGGGAATGGCAAGAAAGGGAATGGAATGGAATGGAAAAGTAAGGGAATGGAATGGAATGGCAAGACAATGGAATGGAATGGAATGGAAAGGCAAGGGAGCGGAATGGAATGGAATGGAATGGAAAGGCAAGGGAAGGGAATGGAATGGAATGGAATGGAATGGAATGGAATGGAATGGAAAGGCAAGGGAAGGGAATGGAATGGAATGCAATGGAAAGGAAAGGCAAGGGAATGCAATGGAAAGGCAAGGGAATGGAATTTAATGGAAAGGAATGGAATGGAATTGAATGGAATGGAATGGAATGGAATGGCAAGGCATGGGAATGGAATTGCTTGGCATGGCAAGTCAAGGGATGGAATGGAATGGCAAGGCAAGGGAATGGCAAGGCAAGGGAATGGAATGCCATGGCACGGCATGGCAATGCAAGGGAATGGAAAGGAATGGCAAGGCAAGGGAATGGAATGGCATGGCATGGCATAGCAAGGCAAGGGAATGGAAAGGAATGGCAAGGCAAGGGAGTGGCAAGGAAAGGGAATGGAATGGCATAGCATGGCATGGCAAGGCAAGGGAATGGAATGGCATGACAAGGCAAGGGAATGGCATGGCATGGCATGGCATGGCAAAGCAAGGGAATGGAATTGCAACGCTGTGGAATGGCATGGCATCGCATGGCATGGCAAGGCAAGGGAATGGAATGGAATGGCAAAGCAAGGGAATGGAATGGAATGGCAAGGCAAGGGAATGGAATGGAATGGAATGGAATGGAATGGAATGGAAAGGCAAGGGAATGGAATGGAATGGCAAGGCAAGGGAATGGCAAGGCAAGGGAAAGGAATGGCATGGCATGGCATGGCAAGGCAAGAGAATGGAATGGAATTGCAAGGCGAGGGAATGGCTAGGCAGGGGAATGGAAAGGCATGGCATGGCATTGCAAGGCAAGAGAATGGAATGGCATGGCAGGGGAATGGAATGGAATGGAATGGAATGTTAAGGCAAGGGAATGGAATGGAATGGCCAGGCAGGGGAATGAAATGGAATGGAATGGAAAGGCAAGGGAAAGGAATGGAATGGAATGGAAAGGCAAGGGAATGGAATGGAATGGAATGGAATGGCAAGGCAAGGGAATGGAAAGGAATGGAATGGAATGGCAAGGCAAGGGAATGGAATGGAATGGAAAGGAATGGAATGGAAAGGAATGCAATGGAATGGAATGGAATGGAATGGAATGGAATGGAATGGAATGGAATGGAAAGGAATGGAATGGCAAGGAATGGAATGGAATGGAATGGAAAGGAATGGAATGGCAAGGAATGGAATGGAAAGGAATGGCAAGACAAGGGAATGGAATGGAATGGAATGGAATGGCATGGCAAAGGAATGGAATGGAATGGAATGGAATGGCAAGGCAAGGGAATGGAATGGAAAGGAATGGAATGGCAAGGCAGGGAAATGGAATGAAATGGCAAGGAAAGGGAATGGAATGGAATGGCAAGGCAAGGGAATGGAATGGAATGGCAAGGCAAGGGAATAGAATGGAACGGAATGGAATGGAATGGCAAGGCAAGGGAATGGAACGGATTGGAATGGAATGGCAAGGCAAGGGAATGGAATGGAATGGAAAGACAAGGGAATGGAACGGAATGGAATGCAATGGCACGGCAAGGGAATGGAATGGAATGGAATGGAATGGTAAGGAAAGGGAATGGAATGGAACGGAATGGAATGGCAAGGCAAGGGAATGGAATGGAAAGGAATGGAATGGCAAGGCAAGGGAATGGAATGGAAAGGAATGGAATGGCAAGGCAAGGGAATGGAATGGAATGGCAACGCAAGGGAATGGAATGGAATGGCAAGGCAAGGGAATGGAATGGAATGGCAAGGCAAGGGAATGGAATGGAATGGCAAGGCAAGGGACCGGAATGGATTGGAATGGAATGGAATGGAAAGGCAAGGGAAGGGAATGGAATGGAATGGAATGGAATGGAATGGCAAGGCAAGGGAATGGAATGGAATGGAATGGCAAGGGAAAAGAATGGAATGGCATGGCAAGGGAATGGACTGGAATGGAATGGCTTGCCAAGGGTATGGAATGGAATGGAATGGCACGGCAAGGGAATGGAATGGAATGGCAAGGCAAGGGAATGGAATGGAATGGCAAGGCAAGGGAATGGAATGGAATGGAATGGAATGGAATGGAAAGGCAAGGGCATGGAATGGAATGGCAAGGCAAGGGAATGGAATGGAATGGCAAGGCAAGGGACCGGAATGGATTGGAATGGAATGGAATGGAAAGGCAAGGGAATGGAATGGAATGGAATGGAATGGAATGGCAAGGCAAGGGAATGGAATGGAATGGAATGGCAAGGGAAAGGAATGGAATGGCATGGCAAGGGAATGGATTGGAATGGAATGGCTTGCCAAGGGTATGGAATGGAATGGAATGGCACGGCAAGGGAATCGAATGGAATGGCAAGGCAAGGGAATGGAATGGAATGGCAAGGCAAGGGAATGGAATGGAATGGAATGGAATGGAATGGAATGGAATGGAAAGGCAAGGGCATGGAATGGAATGGCAAGGCAAGAGAATGGAATGGCATGGCAGGGGAATGGAATGGAATGGAATGGAATGTTAAGGCAAGGGAATGGAATGGAATGGACAGGCAGGGGAATGAAATGGAATGGAATCGAAAGGCAAGGGAATGGAATGGAAAGACAAGGGAAGGCAAGGGAATGGAATGGAATGGAAAGGCAAGGGAATGGAATGGAATGGAATGGAAAGGCAAGGGAAAGGAATGGAATGGAATGGAAAGGCAAGGGAATGGAATGGAATGGAAAGGAATGCAATGGAAAGGAATGCAATGGAATGGAATGGAATGGAATGGAATGGAAAGGAATGGAATGGCAAGGAATGGAATGGAAAGGAATGGCAAGACAAGGGAATGGAATGGAATGGAATGGAATGGCATGGCAAAGGAATGGAATGGAATGGAATGGAATGGCAAGGCAAGGGAATGGAATGGAAAGGAATGGAATGGCAAGGCAGGGGAATGGAATGAAATGGCAAGGAAAGGGAATGGAATGGAATGGCAAGGCAAGGGAATGGAATGGAATGGCAAGGCAAGGGAATGGAATGGAACGGAATGGAATGGAATGGCAAGGCAAGGGAATGGAACGGATTGGAATGGAATGGCAAGGCAAGGGAATGGAATGGAACGGAATGGAATGGTAAGGAAAGGGAATGGAATGTAACGGAATGGAATGGCAAGGCAAGGGAATGGAATGGAAAGGAATGGAATGGCAAGGCAAGGGAATGGAATGGAAAGGAATGGAATGGCAAGGCAAGGGAATGGAATGGAATGGCAACGCAAGGGAATGGAATGGAATGGCAAGGCAAGGGAATGGAATAGAATGGCAAGGCAAGGGACCGGAATGGATTGGAATGGAATGGAATGGAAAGGCAAGGGAATGGAATGGAATGGCAAGGCAAGGGAATGGAATGGAATGGAATGGAATGGAATGGAAAGGCAAGGGCATGGAATGGAATGGCAAGGCAAGGGAATGGAATGGAATGGCAAGGCAAGGGACCGGAATGGATTGGAATGGAATGGAATGGAAAGGCAAGGGAATGGAATGGAATGGAATGGAATGAAATGGAATGGCAAGGCAAGGGAATGGAATGGAATGGAATGGAATAGCAAGGAAAAGGAATCGAATGGCATGGCAAGGGAATGGAATGGAAAGGAATGGAATGGCAAGGCAGGGGAATGGAATGAAATGGCAAGGAAAGGTCATGGAATGGAATGGCAAGGCAAGGGAATGGAAAGGCAAGGGAATGGAACGGAATGGAATGGAATGGCAAGGCAAGGGAATGGAATGGAATTGCAAGACAAGGGAATGGAACGGAATGGAATGCAATGGCACGGCAAGGGAATGGAATGGAACTGAATGGAATGGCAAGGCAAGGGAATGGAATGGAATGGCAAGGCAAGGGAATGGAATGGAATGGCAAGGCAAGGGACCGGAATGGATTGCAATGGAATGTAATGGAAAGGCAAGGGAATGGAATGGAATGGAATGGAATGGAATGGAATGGCAAGGCAAGGGAATGGAATGGAATGGAATTGAATGGAATGGGAAGGGAAAGGAATGGAATGGCATGGCAAGGGAATGGAATGGAATGGAATGGCTTGCTAAGGGTATGGAATGGAATGGAATGGCATGGCAAGGGAATGGAATGGAATGGAATGGAATGGCATGGCAGGGGAATGGAATGGAATGGAATGGAATGGAATGGAATGGCAAGGGAAAGGAATGGAATGGCAAGGGAAGGGAAAGGAATGGAATGGAATGGAATGGAAAGGCAAGGGAATGGAATGGAATGGAATGGCAAGGCAAGGGAAGGGAATGGAATGGAATGGAATGGAAAGCCAAGTGAATGGAATGGAATTGCAAGGCAAGGGAATGGAATGGAATGGAATGGAAAGGCAAGGGAATGGAATGGAATTGCATGACAAGGCTAGGGAATGGTGTGGAATGGAAGGCAACGGAATGGCAAGGCAACGGAATGGAATGGCATGGCATGGCATGCATGGCAAGGCAAGGTAATGGAATGGAATGGCAAGGTAAGGGAATGGAAAGGCTAGGGAATGGAATGGAATTGCAAGGCAAGGGAATGGAAAGGCAAGGGAATGGAATTTCATGGCAAGGCAAGGGAAGGGAATGGAATGGAATGGAATGGCAAGGCAAGGGAATGGAATGGGAAGGCAATGGAATGGAACGGCAAGGGAATGGTATGGAATGGTAAGGCAAGGGAATGGAATGGATTGGAATGAAATGTTAAGGCAAGGGAATGGAATGGAATGGCATGGCAAGGGAATGGACTGGAATGGAATGGAAGGGACAGGCAAGGGAATGGAATGGAATGGCAAGGCAGGGGAATGAAATGGAATGGAATCGAAAGGCAAGGGAATGGAATGGAATGGAATGGAAAGGCAAGGGAATGGAATGGAGTGGAATGGAATGGAAAGGCAAGGGAATAGAATGCAATGGAATGGAATGGCAAGGCAAGGGAATGGAAAGGAATGGAATGGAATGGAATGCAAGGAAATGGAAAGGCAAGGGAATGGATTGGAATGGAATGGAAAGGCAAGGGAATGGAATGGAATGGAAAGGCAAGGGAATGTAATGAAATGGAATGGAATGGAATGGAAAGGCAAGGGAAGGGAATGGAATGGAATGGAATGGAATGGAATGGTAAGGCAAGGGAATGGAATGGAATGGAATGGCAAGGGAAAAGAATGGAATGGCATGGCAAGGGAATGGACTGGAATGGAATGGCTTGCCAAGGGTATGGAATGGAATGGAATGGCACGGCAAGGGAATGGAATGGAATGGCAAGGCAAGGGAATGGAATGGAATGGCAAGGCAAGGGAATGGAATGGAATGGAATGGAATGGAATGGAAAGGCAAGGGCATGGAATGGAATGGCAAGGCAAGGGAATGGAATGGAATGGCAAGGCAAGGGACCGGAATGGATTGGAATGGAATGGAATGGAAAGGCAAGGGAATGGAATGGAATGGAATGGAATGGAATGGAATGGCAAGGCAAGGGAATGGAATGGAATGGAATGGCAAGGGAAAGGAATGGAATGGCATGGCAAGGGAATGGATTGGAATGGAATGGCTTGCCAAGGGTATGGAATGGAATGGAATGGCACGGCAAGGGAATCGAATGGAATGGCAAGGCAAGGGAATGGAATGGAATGGCAAGGCAAGGGAATGGAATGGAATGGAATGGAATGGAATGGAATGGAATGGAAAGGCAAGGGCATGGAATGGAATGGCAAGGCAAGAGAATGGAATGGCATGGCAGGGGAATGGAATGGAATGGAATGGAATGTTAAGGCAAGGGAATGGAATGGAATGGACAGGCAGGGGAATGAAATGGAATGGAATCGAAAGGCAAGGGAATGGAATGGAAAGACAAGGGAAGGCAAGGGAATGGAATGGAATGGAAAGGCAAGGGAATGGAATGGAATGGAATGGAAAGGCAAGGGAAAGGAATGGAATGGAATGGAAAGGCAAGGGAATGGAATGGAATGGAATGGAATGGCAAGGCAAGGGAATGGAACGGAATGGAATGGAATGGCAAGGCAAGGGAATGGAATGGAATGGAAAGGAATGCAATGGAAAGGAATGCAATGGAATGGAATGGAATGGAATGGAATGGAAAGGAATGGAATGGCAAGGAATGGAATGGAAAGGAATGGCAAGACAAGGGAATGGAATGGAATGGAATGGAATGGCATGGCAAAGGAATGGAATGGAATGGAATGGAATGGCAAGGCAAGGGAATGGAATGGAAAGGAATGGAATGGCAAGGCAGGGGAATGGAATGAAATGGCAAGGAAAGGGAATGGAATGGAATGGCAAGGCAAGGGAATGGAATGGAATGGCAAGGCAAGGGAATGGAATGGAACGGAATGGAATGGAATGGCAAGGCAAGGGAATGGAACGGATTGGAATGGAATGGCAAGGCAAGGGAATGGAATGGAACGGAATGGAATGGTAAGGAAAGGGAATGGAATGGAACGGAATGGAATGGCAAGGCAAGGGAATGGAATGGAAAGGAATGGAATGGCAAGGCAAGGGAATGGAATGGAAAGGAATGGAATGGCAAGGCAAGGGAATGGAATGGAATGGCAACGCAAGGGAATGGAATGGAATGGCAAGGCAAGGGAATGGAATAGAATGGCAAGGCAAGGGACCGGAATGGATTGGAATGGAATGGAATGGAAAGGCAAGGGAATGGAATGGAATGGCAAGGCAAGGGAATGGAATGGAATGGAATGGAATGGAATGGAATGGAAAGGCAAGGGCATGGAATGGAATGGCAAGGCAAGGGAATGGAATGGAATGGCAAGGCAAGGGACCGGAATGGATTGGAATGGAATGGAATGGAAAGGCAAGGGAATGGAATGGAATGGAATGGAATGAAATGGAATGGCAAGGCAAGGGAATGGAATGGAATGGAATGGAATAGCAAGGAAAAGGAATCGAATGGCATGGCAAGGGAATGGAATGGAAAGGAATGGAATGGCAAGGCAGGGGAATGGAATGAAATGGCAAGGAAAGGGAATGGAATGGAATGGCAAGGCAAGGGAATGGAAAGGCAAGGGAATGGAACGGAATGGAATGGAATGGCAAGGCAAGGGAATGGAATGGAATTGCAAGACAAGGGAATGGAACGGAATGGAATGCAATGGCACGGCAAGGGAATGGAATGGAACTGAATGGAATGGTAAGGCAAGGGAATGGAATGGAAGGGAATGGAATGGCAAGGCAAGGGAATGGAATGGAAAGGAATGGAATGGCAAGGCAAGGGAAAGGAATGGAAAGGAATGGAATGGCAAGGCAAGGGAATGGAATGGAATGGCAAGGCAAGGGAATGGAATGGAATGGCAAGGCAAGGGAATGGAATGGAATGGCAAGGCAAGGGACCGGAATGGATTGCAATGGAATGTAATGGAAAGGCAAGGGAATGGAATGGAATGGAATGGAATGGAATGGAATGGCAAGGCAAGGGAATGGAATGGAATGGAATTGAATGGAATGGGAAGGGAAAGGAATGGAATGGCATGGCAAGGGAATGGAATGGAATGGAATGGCTTGCTAAGGGTATGGAATGGAATGGAATGGCATGGCAAGGGAATGGAATGGAATGGAATGGAATGGCATGGCAGGGGAATGGAATGGAATGGAATGGAATGGAATGGAATGGCAAGGGAAAGGAATGGAATGGCAAGGGAAGGGAAAGGAATGGAATGGAATGGAATGGAAAGGCAAGGGAATGGAATGGAATGGAATGGCAAGGCAAGGGAAGGGAATGGAATGGAATGGAATGGAAAGCCAAGTGAATGGAATGGAATTGCAAGGCAAGGGAATGGAATGGAATGGAATGGAAAGGCAAGGGAATGGAATGGAATTGCATGACAAGGCTAGGGAATGGTGTGGAATGGAAGGCAACGGAATGGCAAGGCAACGGAATGGAATGGCATGGCATGGCATGCATGGCAAGGCAAGGTAATGGAATGGAATGGCAAGGTAAGGGAATGGAAAGGCTAGGGAATGGAATGGAATTGCAAGGCAAGGGAATGGAAAGGCAAGGGAATGGAATTTCATGGCAAGGCAAGGGAAGGGAATGGAATGGAATGGAATGGCAAGGCAAGGGAATGGAATGGGAAGGCAATGGAATGGAACGGCAAGGGAATGGTATGGAATGGTAAGGCAAGGGAATGGAATGGATTGGAATGAAATGTTAAGGCAAGGGAATGGAATGGAATGGCATGGCAAGGGAATGGACTGGAATGGAATGGAAGGGAAAGGCAAGGGAATGGAATGGAATGGCAAGGCAGGGGAATGAAATGGAATGGAATCGAAAGGCAAGGGAATGGAATGGAATGGAATGGAATGGAAAGGCAAGGGAATGGAATGGAGTGGAATGGAATGGAAAGGCAAGGGAATAGAATGCAATGGAATGGAATGGCAAGGCAAGGGAATGGAAAGGAATGGAATGGAATGGAATGCAAGGAAATGGAAAGGCAAGGGAATGGATTGGAATGGAATGGAAAGGCAAGGGAATGGAATGGAATGGAAAGGCAAGGGAATGTAATGAAATGGAATGGAATGGAATGGAAAGGCAAGGAAATGGAATGGAATGGAATGTAAAGGAAAGGAATGGAATGGAATGGAATGGAATGGAATGGAAAGGCAAGGGAATTGAATGGAAAGGAATGGAAAGGAAAGGAAAGGAATGGAATGGAATGGAAAGGCAAGGGAATGCAATGGAATGGAAAGGAATGGAATGGAAAGGAATGGAATGGAATGGAATAGAATGGAATGGAATGGAGTGGAGTGGAATGGATTGGCAAGGAATGGATTGGCAAGGAATGGAATGGAAAGGAATGGAAAGGCAAGGGAATGGAATGGAACGGAATGGAATGGCATGGCAAGGGAATGGAATGGAACGGAATGGAATGGCAAGGCAAGGGAATTGAATGGAACGGAATGGAATGGCAAGGCAAGGGAATGGAACGGAATGGCAAGGCAAGGGAATGGAATGGAATGGCAAGGCAAGGGAATGGAACGGAATGGAATGGAATGGCAAGGCAAGGCAATGGAATGGAAAGGAATGGAATGGCAAGGCAGGGGAATGGAATGAAATGGCAAGGAAAGGGAATGGAATGGAATGGCAAGGCAAGGGAAAGGAATGGAATGGCAAGGCAAGGGAATGGAATGGAACGGAAAGGAATGGAATGGCAAGGCAAGGGAATGGAACGGAATGGAATGGAATGGCAAGGCAAGGGAATGGAATGGAATGGCAAGACAAGGGAATGGAAAGGAAAGGAATGGAATGGCAAGGCAAGGGAATGGAATGGAAAGGAATGGAATGGCAAGGCAAGGGAATGGAATGGATAGGAATGGAATGGCAAGGCAAGGGAATGGAATGGAAAGGAATGGAACGGCAAGGCAAGGGAATGGAATGGAATGGCAAGGCAAGGGAATGGAATGGAACGGAATGGAATGGTAAGGCAAGGGAATGGAATGGAACGGAATGGAATAGCAAGGCAAGGGAATGGAATGGAAAGGAATGGAATGGCAAGACAAGGGAATGGAATGGAAAGGAATGGAATGGCAAGCCAAGGGAATGGAATGGAATGGCAAGGGAAGGGAATGGAATGGAATGGCAAGGCAAGGGAATGGAATGGAATGGCAAGGCAAGGGAACGGAATGGATTGGAGTGGAATGGAATGGAAAGGCAAGGGAATGGAATGGAATGGAATGGAATGGAATGTCAAGGGAAAGGAATGGAATGGCATGGCAAGGGAATGGAATGGAATGGAATGGCTTGCCAAGGGTATGGAATGGAATGGAATGACATGGCAAGGGAATGGAATGGAATGGAATGGAATGACATGGCAGGGGAATGGAATGGAATGGAATGGAATGAAATGGCAAGGGCATGGAATGGAATGGAATGGCAAGGCAAGGGAATGGAATGGAATTGCAAGGCAAGGGAATGGAATGGAATGGAATGTAAAGGCAAGGGAATGGAATGGAATTGCATGACAAGGCAAGGGAATGGTGTGGAATGGAATGCAACGGAATGGCAAGGCAACGAAATGGAATGGCATGGCATGGCATGCATGGCAAGGCAAGGTAATGGAATGGAATGGCAAGGTAAGGGAATGGAAAGGCTAGGGAATGGAATGGAATGGCAAGGCAAGGGAATGGAAAGGCAAGGGAATGGAATTTCATGGCAAGGCAAGGGAAGGGAATGGAATGGAATGGAATGGCAAGGCAAGGGAATGGAATGGGAAGGCAATGGAATGGAAAGGCAAGGGAATGGTATGGAATAGTAAGGCAAGGGAATGGAATAGAATGGAATGGAATGTTAAGGCAAGGGAATGGAATGGAATGGCATGGCAAGGGAATGGAATGGAATGGAATGGAAGGGAAAGGCAAGGGAATGGAATGGAATGGCAAGGCAGGGGAATGGAATGGAATGGAATCGAAAGGCAAGGGAATGGAATGGAATGGCAAGGCAAGGCAAGGGAATGGAATGGAATGGAATGGAATGGGAAAGCAAGGGAATGGAATGGAATGGAAAGGAATGGAATGGAATGGACAGGAATGGAATCTATTCGAATGGAATGGAATGGAATCGAATCGAATGGAATGGAATGCAATGCAATGCAATGGTATGGAATGGCAAGACAAGGGAATGCAAAGGCTTGGCATGGCAAGGCAAGGGAATGGAATGGCATGGCAAGGCAAGGGAATGGAATGGAATGAAATGGAATGGCAAGGCAAGGGAATGGAATGGGAAGGCAATGGATTGGAAAGGCAAGGGAATGGAATGGAATGGCAAGGCAAGGGAATGGAATGGAATGGAATGGAATGGAATGGCAAGGCAAGGGATTGGAATGGAATGGCATTGCAAGGGAATGGAATGGAATGGAAAGGCAAGGGAATGGAATGGAATGGAATGGAATGGCAAGGCAAGGGAATGCAATGGAATGGCAAGGCAAGGGAATGGAATGGAATGGAACGGAATGGAATGGAAAGGCAAGGGAATGGAATGCAATGGTAAGGCAAGGGAATGGAAAGTCAAGGGAATGGAATGGAATGGAAAAGCAAGGGAATGGAATGGAATGGAATGGAAAGGCAAGGGAATTGAATGGAATGGCAAGGCAAGGGAATGGCAAGGGAAGGGCATCGTATGGCATGGCAAGGCAAGGGAATTGGAATGGAATGGAATGGGAACGCAAGGGAATGGCAAGGCAAGGGCATGGCATGGCATGGCATGGCATGGCATGGCAAGGCAAGGGAATCGAATGCAATGGCAAGGCAAGGTAATGGCATGCCATGGTATGGCTTGTCAAGGCAAGGGAATGGAATGGAATGGCAAGGCAACGGAATGGCAAGGCAACGGAATGGAATGGCATGGCATGGCAAGGGAATGGAATGGAATGGAAAGGAATGGAATGGAATGGAATGGAAAGGTAAGGCAAAGGAATGGAATGGAATGGAATGGAATGGAATGGAATGGAATGGAATGGAATGGAATGGAATGGAAAGGTAAGGCAAAGGAATGGAATGGAATGGAATGGAATGGGAAGGCAAGGGAAAGTAATGGAATGGAATGGAAGGGAAAGGCAAGGGAATGGAATGGAATGGCAAGGCAAAGGAATGGAATGGAATGGAATAGAATGGGAAGGCAAGGGAATGTAATGGAATGGAATGGAAGGGAAAGGCAAGGGAAGGGAAGGGAATAGAATGGAACGGCAAGGCAAGGGAAGGGAATGGAATGGAATGGAATGGCAAGGCAAGGGAAGGGAATGGAATGGAAAGGAATGGCAAGGCAAGGGAATGGAATGGAATGAAATTGCAAGATAAGGGAATGGAATGGAATGGCAAGGCAAGGGAATGGAATGGAATGGAATGGAATGGCAAGGCAAGGGAATGGAATGGAATGGAATGGAATGGCAAGGGAAAGGAATGGAATGGCATGGCAAGGGAATGGAATGGAATGGAATGGCTTGCCAAAGGTATGGAATGGAATGGAATGGCATGGCAAGGGAATGGAATGGAATGGAATGGAATGGATTGGCAAGGGAAGGGAATGGAATGGCAAGGGAATGGAATGGAATGGAATGGAAAGGCAAGGGAATGGAATGGAATGGAATGGCAAGGCAAGGGAAGGGAATGGAATGGAATGGAAAGGCAAGGGAATGGAATGGAATTGCAAGGCAAGGGAATGGAATGGAATGGAATGGAAAGGCAAGGGAATGGAATGGAATTGCATGACAAGGCAAGGGAATGGTGTGGAATGGAAGGCAAGGCAATGGCAAGGCAACGGAATGGAATGGCATGGGATGGTATGCATGGCAAGGCAATGTAATGGAATGGAATGGGATGGCAAGGGAATGGAATGGCAAGGGCATGGAATTTCATGAAAGGCAAGGGAAGGGAATGGAATGGAATGGAATGGCAAGGCAAGGGAATGGAATGGGAAGGCAATGGAATGGAAAGGCAAGGGAATGGTATGGAATGGTAAGGCAAGGGAATGGAATGGAATGGAATGGAATGGTAAGGCAAGGGAATGGAATGGAATGGCATGGCAAGGGAATGGAATGGAATGGAAGGGAAAGGCAAGTGAATGGAATGGAATGGAAAGGCAGGGGAATTGAATGGAATGGAAGGGAAAGGCAAGGGAATGGAATGGAATGGCAAGGCAAGGGAATGGAATGGAATGGAATGGAATGGAATGGAAAGGCAATTGAATGGAATGGAATGGCAAGGCAAGGGATTGGAAAGGCAAGGGAATGGAATGGAATGGAAAAATAAGGGATGGAATGGAATGGAATGGCAAGGGAATGGAATGGAATGGCAAGGCAAGGGAATGGAAAGGCAAGGGAATGGAATGGAATGGAAAGGAAAGGGAACGGAATGGAATGGAAGGGAATGGAAAGGCAAGGGAATGGAATGGATTGGAATTGAATGGAATGGAATGGAAAGGCAACGGAATGGAATGGCATGGTAAGGCAAGGGAATGGAATGGAATTTCAAGGTAAGGGAATGGAATGGCATTGCATGGCATGGCAAGGCATGGCAATGGAATGGAATGGCAAGGCAAGGGAATGGCAAGGCAAGGGAATGGAATGGAATGGAAAAGTAAGGGAATGGAATGGAATGGCAGGACAATGGAATGGAATGGAATGGAAAGGCAAGGGAGCGGAATGGAATGGAATGGAATGGAAAGGCAAGGGAAGGGAATGGAATGGAATGGAATGGAATGGAATGGAATGGAAAGGCAAGGGAAGGGAATGGAATGGAGTGCAATGGAAAGGAAAGGCAAGGGAATGCAATGGTAAGGCAAGGGAATGGAATTTAATGGAAAGGAATGGAATGGAATTGAATGGAATGGAATGGAATGGAATGGCAAGGCATGGGAATGGAATTGCTTGGCATGGCAAGTCAAGGGATGGAATGGAATGGCAAGGCAAGGGAATGGCAAGGCAAGGGAATGGAATGCCATGGCACGGCATGGCAATGCAAGGGAATGGAAAGGAATGGCAAGGCAAGGGAATGGAATGGCATGGCATGGCATAGCAAGGCAAGGGAATGGAATGGAATGGCAAGGCAAGGGAGTGGCAAGGAAAGGGAATGGAATGGCATAGCATGGCATGGCAAGGCAAGGGAATGGAATGGCATGACAAGGCAAGGGAATGGCATGGCATGGCATGGCATGGCAAAGCAAGGGAATGGAATTGCAACGCTAGGGAATGGCATGGCATCGCATGGCATGGCAAGGCAAGGGAATGGAATGGAATGGCAAAGCAAGGGAATGGAGAGGCAAGGGAATGGAATGGCATGGGAAGGCAATGGAATGGAATGGAATGGAATGGAATGGAATGGAATGGAATGGAAAGGCAAGGGAATGGCATGGCATGGCAAGGCAAAGGAATAGAATGGCATGGCAAGGCAAGGGAATGGAATGGCATGGCATGGCATGGCATGGCAAGGTAAGGGAATGGAATGGAATGGCAAGGCAAGGGAATGGAAAGGAAAGGGAATGGAATTACATGGCATGGCATGGCATGGCAAGGCAAAGGAATGGAATGGAATGGCAAGGCAAGGGAATGGAATGGCATGGCATGGCATGGCAAGGCAAGGGAATGGAATGGAATGGCAAGGCAATGGAATGGATAGGCAAGGGAATGGAATGGAATGCCAAGGCAAGGGAATGGAATGGAATGGATTGGAATGGCAAGGCAAGGGAATGGAATGGAATGGCATGGGAAGGGAATGGAATGGAATGGAATGGAGTGGCAAGGCAAGGGAATGGAATGGAATGGAATGGAATGGAATGGAATGGAATGGAAAGGCAAGGGAATGGAATGGAATGGCAAGGCAAGGGAATGGAAAGGCAACGGAATGGAATGGAATGGAAAAGTAAGGGAATGGACTGGAATGGAATGGAATGGAATGGCAAGGGAATGGAATGGAATGGAATGGAATGGAAAGGCAAGGGAATGGAATGGAATGGTAAGGCAAGGGAATGGCAAGGCAAGGGAATGGAATGGAATGGCAAGACAAGGGAATGGAAAGGAAAGGAATGGAATGGCAAGGCAAGGGAATGGAATGGAAAGGAATGGAATGGCAAGGCAAGGGAATGGAATGGATAGGAATGGAATGGCAAGGCAAGGGAATGGAATGGAAAGGAATGGAACGGCAAGGCAAGGGAATGGAATGGAATGGCAAGGCAAGGGAATGGAATGGAATGGAATGGAATGGTAAGGCAAGGGAATGGAATGGAACGGAATGGAATAGCAAGGCAAGGGAATGGAATGGAAAGGAATGGAATGGCAAGGCAAGGGAATGGAATGGAAAGGAATGGAATGGCAAGCCAAGGGAATGGAATGGAATGGCAAGGGAAGGGAATGGAATGGAATGGCAAGGCAAGGGAATGGAATGGAATGGCAAGGCAAGGGAACGGAATGGATTGGAGTGGAATGGAATGGAAAGGCAAGGGAATGGAATGGAATGGAATGGAATGGAATGTCAAGGGAAATGAATGGAATGGCATGGCAAGGGAATGGAATGGAATGGAATGGCTTGCCAAGGGTATGGAATGGAATGGAATGACATGGCAAGGGAATGGAATGGAATGGAATGGAATGACATGGCAGGGGAATGGAATGGAATGGAATGGAATGAAATGGCAAGGGCATGGAATGGAATGGAATGGCAAGGCAAGGGAATGGAATGGAATTGCAAGGCAAGGGAATGGAATGGAATGGAATGTAAAGGCAAGGGAATGGAATGGAATTGCATGACAAGGCAAGGGAATGGTGTGGAATGGAAGGCAACGGAATGGCAAGGCAACGGAATGGAATGGCATGGCATGGCATGCATGGCAAGGCAAGGTAATGGAATGGAATGGCAAGGTAAGGGAATGGAAAGGCTAGGGAATGGAATGGAATGGCAAGGCAAGGGAATGGAAAGGCAAGGGAATGGAATTTCATGGCAAGGCAAGGGAAGGGAATGGAATGGAATGGAATGGCAAGGCAAGGGAATGGAATGGGAAGGCAATGGAATGGAAAGGCAAGGGAATGGTATGGAATAGTAAGGCAAGGGAATGGAATAGAATGGAATGGAATGTTAAGGCAAGGGAATGGAATGGAATGGCATGGCAAGGGAATGGAATGGAATGGAATGGAAGGGAAAGGCAAGGGAATGGAATGGAATGGCAAGGCAGGGGAATGGAATGGAATGGAATCGAAAGGCAAGGGAATGGAATGGAATGGCAAGGCAAGGCAAGGGAATGGAATGGAATGGGAAAGCAAGGGAATGGAATGGAATGGAAAGGAATGGAATGGAATGGACAGGAATGGAATCTATTCGAATGGAATGGAATCGAATCGAATGGAATGGAATGGAATGCAATGCAATGCAATGGTATGGAATGGCAAGATAAGGGAATGCAAAGGCTTGGCATGGCAAGGCAAGGGAATGGAATGGCATGGCAAGGCAAGGGAATGGAATGGAATGAAATGGAATGGCAAGGCAAGGGAATGGAATGGGAAGGCAATGGATTGGAAAGGCAAGGGAATGGAATGGAATGGCAAGGCAAGGGAATGGAATGGAATGGAATGGAATGGAATGGCAAGGCAAGGGATTGGAATGGAATGGCATTGCAAGGGAATGGAATGGAATGGAAAGGCAAGGGAATGGAATGGAATGGAAAGGAAAGGGAACGGAATGGAATGGAAGGGAATGCAAAGGCAAGGGAATGGAATGGATTGGAATTGAATGGAATGGAATGGAAAGGCAACGGAATGGAATGGCATGGTAAGGCAAGGGAATGGAATGGAATTTCAAGGTAAGGGAATGGAATGGCATTGCATGGCATGGCAAGGCAAGGCATTTGAATGGAATGGCAAGGCAAGGGAATGGCAAGAAAGGGAATGGAATGGAATGGAAAAGTAAGGGAATGGAATGGAATGGCAAGAAAATGGAATGGAATGGAATGGAAAGGCAAGGGAGCGGAATGGAATGGAATGGAATGGAAAGGCAAGGGAAGGGAATGGAATGGAATGGAATGGAATGGAATGGAATGGAATGGAAAGGCAAGGGAAGGGAATGGAATGGAATGCAATGGAAAGGAAAGGCAAGGGAATGCAATGGAAAGGCAAGGGAATGGAATTTAATGGAAAGGAATGGAATGGAATTGAATGGAATGGAATGGAATGGAATGGCAAGGCATGGGAATGGAATTGCTTGGCATGGCAAGTCAAGGGATGGAATGGAATGGCAAGGCAAGGGAATGGCAAGGCAAGGGAATGGAATGCCATGGCACGGCATGGCAATGCAAGGGAATGGAAAGGAATGGCAAGGCAAGGGAATGGAATGGCATGGCATGGCATAGCAAGGCAAGGGAATGGAATGGAATGGCAAGGCAAGGGAGTGGCAAGGAAAGGGAATGGAATGGCATAGCATGGCATGGCAAGGCAAGGGAATGGAATGGCATGACAAGGCAAGGGAATGGCATGGCATGGCATGGCATGGCAAAGCAAGGGAATGGAATTGCAACGCTGGGGAATGGCATGGCATCGCATGGCATGGCAAGGCAAGGGAATGGAATGGAATGGCAAAGCAAGGGAATGGAGAGGCAAGGGAATGGAATGGCATGGGAAGGCAATGGAATGGAATGGAATGGAATGGAATGGAATGGAATGGAATGGAAAGGCAAGGGAATGGCATGGCATGGCAAGGCAAAGGAATAGAATGGCATGGCAAGGCAAGGGAATGGAATGGCATGGCATGGCATGGCATGGCAAGGTAAGGGAATGGAATGGAATGGCAAGGCAAGGGAATGGAAAGGAAAGGGAATGGAATTGCATGGCATGGCATGGCATGGCAAGGAAAAGGAATGGAATGGAATGGCAAGGCAAGGGAATGGAATGGCATGGCATGGCATGGCAAGGCAAGGGAATGGAATGGAATGGCAAGGCAAAGGAATGGATAGGCAAGGGAATGGAATGGAATGCCAAGGCAAGGGAATGGAATGGAATGGATTGGAATGGCAAGGCAAGGGAATGGAATGGAATGGCATGGGAAGGGAATGGAATGGAATGGAATGGAGTGGCAAGGCAAGGGAATGGAATGGAATGGAATGGAATGGAATGGAATGGAAAGGCAAGGGAATGGAATGGAATGGCAAGGCAAGGGAATGGAAAGGCAAGGGAATGGAATGGAATGGAAAAGTAAGGGAATGGACTGGAATGGAATGCAATGGAATGGCAAGGGAATGGAATGGAATGGAATGGAATGGAAAGGCAAGGGAAGGGAATGGAATGGAATGGAATGGAAAGGCAAGGGAATGGAATGGAATGGAATGGAATGGAAAGGCAAGGGAAGGGAAGGGAATGGAATGGAATGGAAAGGCTAGGGGATGCAATGGAATGGCAAGGCAAGGGAATGGAATGGAATGGAATGGAATGGAAAGGCAAGGGAATGGAATGGAATGGTAAGGCAAGGGAATGGCAAGGCAAGGGAATGGAATGGAATGGCAAGACAAGGGAATGGAATGGAAAGGAATGGAATGGCAAGGCAAGGGAATGGAATGGAAAGGAATGGAATGGCAAGGCAAGGGAATGGAATGGATAGGAATGGAATGGCAAGGCAAGGGAATGGAATGGAAAGGAATGGAACGGCAAGGCAAGGGAATGGAATGGAATGGCAAGGCAAGGGAATGGAATGGAACGGAATGAAATGGTAAGGCAAGGGAATGGAATGGAACGGAATGGAATAGCAGGGCAAGGGAATAGAATGGAAAGGAATGGAATGGCAAGGCAAGGGAATGGAATGGAAAGGAATGGAATGGCAAGCCAAGGGAATGGAATGGAATGGCAAGGGAAGGGAATGGAATGGAATGGCAAGGCAAGGGAATGGAATGGAATGGCAAGGCAAGGGAACAGAATGGATTGGAGTGGAATGGAATGGAAAGGCAAGGGAATGGAATGGAATGGAATGGAATGGAATGTCAAGGGAAAGGAATGGAATGGCATGGCAAGGGAATGGAATGGAATGGAATGGCTTGCCAAGGGTATGGAATGGAATGGAATGACATGGCAAGGGAATGGAATGGAATGGAATGGAATGACATGGCAGGGGAATGGAATGGAATGGAATGGAATGAAATGGCAAGGGCATGGAATGGAATGGAATGGCAAGGCAAGGGAATGGAATGGAATTGCAAGGCAAGGGAATGGAATGGAATGGAATGTAAAGGCAAGGGAATGGAATGGAATTGCATGACAAGGCAAGGGAATGGTGTGGAATGGAAGGCAACGGAATGGCAAGGCAACGGAATGGAATGGCATGGCATGGCATGCATGGCAAGGCAAGGTAATGGAATGGAATGGCAAGGTAAGGGAATGGAAAGGCTAGGGAATGGAATGGAATGGCAAGGCAAGGGAATGGAAAGGCAAGGGAATGGAATTTCATGGCAAGGCAAGGGAAGGGAATGGAATGGAATGGCAAGGCAAGGGAATGGAATGGGAAGGCAATGGAATGGAAAGGCAAGGGAATGGTATGAAATAGTAAGGCAAGGGAATGGAATAGAATGGAATGGAATGTTAAGGCAAGGGAATGGAATGGAATGGCATGGCAAGGGAATGGAATGGAATGGAATGGAAGGGAAAGGCAAGGGAATGGAATGGAATGGCAAGGCAGGGGAATGGCATGGAATGGAATCGAAAGGCAAGGGAATGGAATGGAATGGCAAGGCAAGGCAAGGGAATGGAATGGAATGGAATGGAATGGGAAAGCAAGTGAATGGAATGGAATGGAAAGGAATGGAATGGAATGGACAGGAATGGAATCTATTCGAATGGAATGGAATCGAATCGAATCGAATGGAATGGAATGCAATGCAATGCAATGGTATGGAATGGCAAGATAAGGGAATGCAAAGGCTTGGCATGGCAAGGCAAGGGAATGGAATGGCATGGCAAGGCAAGGGAATGGAATGGAATGAAATGGAATGGCAAGGCAAGGGAATGGAATGGGAAGGCAATGGATTGGAAAGTCAAGGGAATGGAATGGAATGGCAAGGCAAGGGAATGGAATGGAATGGAATGGAATGGCAAGGCAAGGGATTGGAATGGAATGGCATTGCAAGGGAATGGAATGGAATGGAAAGGCAAGGGAATGGAATGGAATGGAATGGAATCGCAAGGCAAGGGAATGCAATGGAATGGCATGGCAAGGGAATGGAATGGAATGGAAAGAAAAGGGAATGGAATGGAATGGCAAGGCAAGGGAATGGAATGGAATGGAACGGAATGGAATGGAAAGGCAAGGGAATGGAATGCAATGGTAAGGCAAGGGAATGGAAAGTCAAGGGAATGGAATGGAATGGAAAAGCAAGGGAATGGAATGGAATGGAATGGAATGGAAAGGCAAGGGAATTGAATGGAATGGCAAGGCAAGGGAATGGCAAGGGAAGGGTATGGCATGGCATGGCAAGGGAATGGAATGGAATGGCAAGGTAAGGGAATGGCAAGACAAGGGCATCGTATGGCATGGCAAGGCAAGGGAGTGGAATGGAATGGAATGGGAAAGCAAGGGAATGGCAAGGCAAGGGCATGGCATGGCATGGCATGGCATGGCATGGCAAGGCAGGGAATCTAATGCAATGGCAAGGCAAGGTAATGGCATGCCATGGTATGGCTTGTCAAGGCAAGGGAATGGAATGGAATGGTAAGGCAAGGGAATGGCAAGGCAAGGGAATGGAATGCAATGGCAAGACAAGGGAATGGAAAGGAAAGGAATGGAATGGCAAGGCAAGGGAATGGAATGGAAAGGAATGGAATGGCAAGGCAAGGGAATGGAATGGATAGGAATGGAATGGCAAGGCAAGGGAATGGAATGGAAAGGAATGGAACGGCAAGGCAAGGGAATGGAATGAATGGCAAGGCAAGGGAATGGAATGGAACGGAATGAAATGGCAAGGCAAGGGAATGGAATGGAACGGAATGGAATAGCAAGGCAAGGGAATGGAATGGAAAGGAATGGAATGGCAAGGCAAGGGAATGGAATGGAAAGGAATGGAATGGCAAGCCAAGGGAATGGAATGGAATGGCAAGGGAAGGGAATGGAATGGAATGGCAAGGCAAGGGAATGGAATGGAATGGCAAGGCAAGGGAACGGAATGGATTGGAGTGGAATGGAATGGAAAGGCAAGGGAATGGAATGGAATGGAATGGAATGGAATGTCAAGGGAAAGGAATGGAATGGAATGGCTTGCCAAGGGTATGGAATGGAATGGAATGACATGGCAAGGGAATGGAATGGAATGGAATGGAATGACATGGCAGGGGAATGGAATGGAATGGAATGGAATGAAATGGCAAGGGCATGGAATGGAATGGAATGGCAAGGCAAGGGAATGGAATGGAATTGCAAGGCAAGGGAATGGAATGGAATGGAATGTAAAGGCAAGGGAATGGAATGGAATTGCATGACAAGGCAAGGGATTGGTGTGGAATGGAAGGCAACGGAATGGCAAGGCAACGGAATGGAATGGCATGGCATGGCATGCATGGCAAGGCAAGGTAATGGAATGGAATGGCAAGGTAAGGGAATGGAAAGGCTAGGGAATGGAATGGAATGGCAAGGCAAGGGAATGGAAAGGCAAGGGAATGGAATTTCATGGCAAGGCAAGGGAAGGGAATGGAATGGAATGGAATGGCAAGGCAAGGGAATGGAATGGGAAGGCAATGGAATGGAAAGGCAAGGGAATGGTATGGAATAGTAAGGCAAGGGAAAGGAATAGAATGGAATGGAATGTTAAGGCAAGGGAATGGAATGGAATGGCATGGCAAGGGAATGGAATGGAATGGAATGGAAGGGAAAGGCAAGGGAATGGAATGGAATGGCAAGGCAGGGGAATGGAATGGAATGGAATCGAAAGGCAAGGGAATGGAATGGAATGGCAAGGCAAGGCAAGGGAATGGAATGGAATGGAATGGAATGGGAAAGCAAGGGAATGGAATGGAATGGAAAGGAATGGAATGGAATGGACAGGAATGGAATCTATTCGAATGGAATGGAATCGAATCGAATCGAATGGAATGGAATGCAATGCAATGCAATGGTATGGAATGGCAAGATAAGGGAATGCAAAGGCTTGGCATGGCAAGGCAAGGGAATGGAATGGCATGGTAAGGCAAGGGAATGGAATGGAATGAAATGGAATGGCAAGGCAAGGGAATGGAATGGGAAGGCAATGGATTGGAAAGGCAAGGGAATGGAATGGAATGGCAAGGCAAGGGAATGGAATGGAATGGAATGGAATGGAATGGCAAGGCAAGGGATTGGAATGGAATGGAATGGAATGGAATGGCAAGGCAAGGGAATGCAATGGAATGGCATGGCAAGGGAATGGAATGGAATGGAAAGAAAAGGGAATGGAATGGAATGGCAAGGCAAGGGAATGGAATGGAATGGAACGGAATGGAATGGAAAGGCAAGGGAATGGAATGCAATGGTAAGGCAAGGGAATGGAAAGTCAAGGGAATGGAATGGAATGGAAAAGCAAGGGAATGGAATGGAATGGAATGGAATGGAAAGGCAAGGGAATTGAATGGAATGGCAAGGCAAGGGAATGGCAAGGGAAGGGTATGGCATGGCATGGCAATGGAATGGAATGGAATGGAATGGCAAGGCAAGGGATTGGAATGGAATGGCATTGCAAGGGAATGGAATGGAATGGAAAGGCAAGGGAATGGAATGGAATGGAATGGAATGGCAAGGCAAGGGAATGCAATGGAATGGCATGGCAAGGGAATGGAATGGAATGGAAAGAAAAGGGAATGGAATGGAATGGCAAGGCAAGGGAATGGAATGGAATGGAACGGAATGGAATGGAAAGGCAAGGGAATGGAATGCAATGGTAAGGCAAGGGAATGGAAAGTCAAGGGAATGGAATGGAATGGAAAAGCAAGGGAATGGAATGGAATGGAATGGAATGGAAAGGCAAGGGAATTGAATGGAATGGCAAGGCAAGGGAATGGCAAGGGAAGGGTATGGCATGGCATGGCAAGGGAATGGAATGGAATGGCAAGGTAAGGGAATGGCAAGGCAAGGGCATCGTATGGCATGGCAAGGCAAGGGAGTGGAATGGAATGGAATGGGAACGCAAGGGAATGGCAAGGCAAGGGCATGGCATGGCATGGCATGGCATGGCATGGCAAGGCAGGGAATCTAATGCAATGGCAAGGCAAGGTAATGGCATGCCATGGTATGGCTTGTCAAGGCAAGGGAATGGAATGGAATGGCAAGGCAACGGAATGGCAAGGCAACGGAATGGAATGGCATGGCATGGCAAGGGAATGGAATGGAATGGAAAGGAATGGAATGGAATGGAATGGAAAGGTAAGGCAAAGGAATGGAATGGAATGGAATGGAATGGAATGGAATGGAATGGAATGGAATGGAATGGAATGGAAAGGTAAGGCAAAGGAATGGAATGGAATGGAATGGAATGGGAAGGCAAGGGAAAGTAATGGAATGGAATGGAAGGGAAAGGCATGGGGATGGAATGGAATGGCAAGGCAAAGGAATGGAATGGAATGGAATAGAATGGGAAGGCAAGGGAATGTAATGGAATGGAATGGAAGGGAAAGGCAAGGGAGGGGAAGGGAATAGAATGGAACGGCAAGGCAAGGGAAGGGAATGGAATGGAATGGAATGGCAAGGCAAGGGAAGGGAATGGAATGGAAAGGAATGGCAAGGCAAGGGAATGGAATGGAATGAAATTGCAAGATAAGGGAATGGAATGGAATGGCAAGGCAATGGAATGGAATGGAATGGAATGGAATGGAATGGCAAGGCAAGGGAATGGAATGGAATGGAATGGAATGGAATGGAATGGCAAGGGAAAGGAATGGAATGGCATGGCAATGGAATGGAATGGAATGGAATGGCTTGCCAAAGGTATGGAATGGAATGGAATGGCATGGCAAGGGAATGGAATGAAATGGAATGGAATGGCATGGCAGGGGAATGGAATGGAATGGAATGGATTGGCAAGGGAAGGGAATGGAATGGCAAGGGAATGCAATGGAATGTAATGGAATGGAATGGAAAGGCAAGGGAATGGAATGGAATGGAATGGCAAGGCAAGGGAAGGGAATGGAATGGAATGGAATGGAAAGGGAAGGGAATGGAATGGAATTGCAAGGCAAGGGAATGGAATGGAATGGAATGGAATGGAAAGGCAAGGGAATGGAATGGAATTGCATGACAAGGCAAGGGAATGGTGTGGAATGGAAGGCAAGGCAATGGCAAGGCAACGGAATGGAATGGCATGGCATGGTATGCATGGCAAGGCAATGTAATGGAATGGAATGGGATGGCAAGGGAATGGAATGGCAAGGGAATGGAATTTCATGAAAGGCAAGGGAAGGGAATGGAATGGAATGGAATGGCAAGGCAAGGGAATGGAATGGGAAGGCAATGGAATGGAAAGGCAAGGGAATGGTATGGAATGGTAAGGCAAGGGAATGGAATGGAATGGTAAGGCAAGGGAATGGAATGGAATGGCATGGCAAGGGAATGGAATGGAATGGAATGGAAGGGAAAGGCAAGTGAATGGAATGGAATGGCAAGGCAGGGGAATTGAATGGAATGGAAGGGAAAGGCAAGGGAATGGAATGGAATGGCAAGGCAAGGCAAGGGAATGGAATGGAATGGAATGGAATGGAAAGGCAATTGAATGGAATGGAATGGCAAGGCAAGGGATTGGAAAGGCAAGGGAATGGAATGGAATGGAAAAATAAGGGATGGAATGGAATGGAATGGCAAGGGAATGGAATGGAATGGCAAGGCAAGGGAATGGAAAGGCAAGGGAATGGAATGGAATGGAAAGGAAAGGGAACGGAATGGAATGGAAGGGAATGGAAAGGCAAGGGAATGGAATGGATTGGAATTGAATGGAATGGAATGGAAAGGCAACGGAATGGAATGGCATGGTAAGGCAAGGGAATGGAATGGAATTTCAAGGTAAGGGAATGGAATGGCATTGCATGGCATGGCAAGGCAAGGCAATGGAATGGAATGGCAAGGCAAGGGAATGGCAAGGCAAGGGAATGGAATGGCATTGGATGGCACGGCAAGGCAAGGGAATGGAATGGAATGGAATGCAATGGAAATTCAAGGGAATGTAACGAATGGAATGGAATGGGATGGAATGGAAAGGCAAAGGAATGGAATGGAATGGCAAGGCAGGGAATAGAAAGGCAAGGGAATGGTATGGAATGGCAAGGCAAGGGAATGAAACGTCATGGCATGGCATCGCATGGCAAGGCAAGGGAATGGAATGGAATGGCAAGGCAAGGGAATGGAATGGAATGGAATGGAATTGAAAGGCAAGGGAATGGAAAGGAATGGCAAGACAAGGGAATGGAAACGTAAGGGAATGGAAAGGAATGGAAAGGCAAGGGAATGGAATGGAATGGCAAGGCAAGGGAATTACAAGGCAACGGAATGGAATGGCATGGCATGGCATGACAAGGGAAGGGTATGTAATGGATTGGCAATGCAAGGGAATGGCAACGCAAGTGAATGGAATGGGATCGCATGCCATGGCAAGGCAAAGGAATGGAATGGAATGGCAAGGCAAGGGAATGGAGTGGCATGGCATGGCATGGCAAGGGAAGGGAATGGAATGGAATGGCAAGGCAATGGAATTGAAAGGCAAGGGAATGCAATGGAATGACAAGGCAAGGGAATGGAATGGAATGGAATGGAATGGAATGGAATGGCAAGGCAAGGGAATGGAATGGAATGGCAAGGCAACGGAATGGCAAGGCAAGGGAATGGAATGGAATGGAAAAGTAAGGGAATGGAATGGAATGGCAAGACAATGGAATGGAATGGAATGGAAAGGCAAGGGAGCGGAATGGAATGGAATGGAATGGAAAGGCAAGGGAAGGGAATGGAATGGAATGGAATGGAATGGAATGGAATGGAAAGGCAAGGGAAGGGAATGGAATGGAATGCAATGGAAAGGAAAGGCAAGGGAATGCAATGGAAAGGCAAGGGAATGGAATTTAATGGAAAGGAATGGAATGGAATTGAATGGAATGGAATGGAATGGAATGGCAAGGCATGGGAATGGAATTGCTTGGCATGGCAAGTCAAGGGATGGAATGGAATGGCAAGGCAAGGGAATAGCAAGGCAAGGGAATGGAATGCCATGGCACGGCATGGCAATGCAAGGGAATGGAAAGGAATGGCAAGGCAAGGGAATGGAATGGCATGGCATGGCATAGCAAGGCAAGGGAATGGAATGGAATGGCAAGGCAAGGGAGTGGCAAGGAAAGGGAATGGAATGGCATAGCATGGCATGGCAAGGCAAGGGAATGGAATGGCATGACAAGGCAAGGGAATGGCATGGCATGGCATGGCATGGCAAAGCAAGGGAATGGAATTGCAACGCTAGGGAATGGCATGGCATCGCATGGCATGGCAAGGCAAGGGAATGGAATGGAATGGCAAAGCAAGGGAATGGAGAGGCAAGGGAATGGAACGGCATGGGAAGGCAATGGAATGGAATGGAATGGAATGGAATGGAATGGAATGGAATGGAAAGGCAAGGGAATGGAATGGCATGGCAAGGTAAAGGAATAGAATGGCATGGCAAGGCAAGGGAATGGAATGGCATGGCATGGCATGGCATGGCAAGGTAAGGGAATGGAATGGAATGGCAAGGCAAGGGAATGGAAAGGAAAGGGAATGGAATTGCATGGCATGGCATGGCATGGCAAGGCAAAGGAATGGAATGGAATGGCAAGGCAATGGAATGGAATGGCATGGCATGGCATGGCAAGGCAAGGGAATGGAATGGAATGGCAAGGCAATGGAATGGATAGGCAAGGGAATGGAATGGAATGCCAAGGCAAGGGAATGGAATGGAATGGATTGGAATGGCAAGGCAAGGGAATGGAATGGAATGGCATGGGAAGGGAATGGAATGGAATGGAATGGAGTGGCAAGGCAAGGGAATGGAATGGAATGGAATGGAATGGAATGGAATGGAAAGGCAAGGGAATGGAATGGAATGGCAAGGCAAGGGAATGGAAAGGCAAGGGAATGGAATGGAATGGAAAAGTAAGGGAATGGACTGGAATGGAATGGAATGGAATGGCAAGGGAATGGAATGGAATGGAATGGAATGGAAAGGCAAGGGAAGGGAATGGAATGGAATGGAATGGAAAGGTAAGGGAATTGAATGGAATGGAATGGAATGGAAAGGCAAGGGAATGGAATGGAATGGCAACGCAAGGGAATGGAAAGGCAAGGGAATGGAATGGAATGCCAAGGCAAAGGAATGGAATGGCATGGCAAGGGAATGCAATGCCATGGCATAGCATGGCAAGGCAACTGAATGGAATGGAATTGCAACGCAAGGGAATGGTAAGGCAAGGGAATGGCATGGCATGGCATGGCACGGTAAGGCAAGGGAACGGAATGGAATGGTAAGGCAAGGGAATGGGAAGGCAAGAGATTGGAATGGAATGGCATGGCCTGACAAGGCAAGGGAATGGAATGGAATGGCAGGGTAAGGTAATGGCAAGGAAAGGGAATGGAGTAGCATGGCATGGCATGACAAGGAAAGGGAATGGAATCGAATGGAATGGAAAGGCAAGCGAATGGAATGGAATGGCCTGGCAAGGCAAGGGAATGGAATAGAATGGCATGGCAAGGGAATGGAAAGGCAAGGAAATGGAATGGCATGGCAAGGCAAGGGAATGGAATGGAATGGAATGGAAAGGGAATGGAATGGCAAGGCAAGGCAAGGGAATGGAATGCAATGGCAAGGCAAGGGAATGGAAAGGCAAGGGAATGGAATGGAATGGCAAGGCAAGGGAATGGAATGGCTAGGCAAGGGATTGGAAAGGCAAGGGAATGGAATGGAATGGCAAGGCAAGGGAATGGAATCGGAAGGCAATGGATTGGAAAGGCAAGGGAATGGAATGGAATGGCAAGGCAAGGGAATGGAATGGAATGGAAAGGCAAGGGAATGGAATGGAATGGCAAGGCAAGGGAATGGAATGGAATGGAAAGGCAGGGGAATGGAATGGAATGGCAAGGCAAGGGAATGGAATGGAATGGAATGGAATGGAAAGGCAAGGGAATGGAATGGAATGGTAAGGCAAGGGAATGGAAAGGCAAGGGAATTGAATGGAATGGCAAGGCAAGGGAATGGCAAGGGAAGGGCATGGCATGGCATCGGAAGGCAAGGGAATGGAATGGAATGGAATGGAAAGGCAAGGGAATGGCAAGGCAAGGGCATCGCATGGCATGGCAAGGCAAGGGAATGGAATGGAATGGAATGGGAACGCAAGGGAATGGCAAGGCAAGGGTATGGCATGCCATGGCAAGGCAAGGGAATGGAAAGGAAAGGGAATGGAATGGCATGGCAAGGTAAGGGAATGGAATGTAATGGAATCGAATGGCAAGGCAAGCGAATGGAATGGAATGTCAAGGCAATGCCATGGCAAGGCAAGGGAATGCAATGGCAAGGCAAGGGAATGGTAAGGCAAGGGAATGGCATGGCATGGCATGGCATGGCAAGGCAAGGGAATGGAATGGAATGGCAACGTATGGGAATGGCAAGGAAAGGGAATGGAATAGCATGGCATGGCATTGCAAGGAAAGGAAATGGAATGGAATGGAATGGAAAGGCAAGAGAATGGAATGGAATTGCATGGCAAGGCAAGGGAATGGAATGGAATGGCAAGGCAACAGAATGGAATGTCATGGCATGACATGCATGGCAAGGCAAGGGAATGTAATGGCATGGTAAGGCAAGGGAATGGAATGGCATGGCATGGCATGGCATGGCAAGGTAAGGGAATGGAATGGAATGGCAAGGCAAGGGAATGGCAAGGAAAGGGATTGGAATAGCATGGCATGCCATGGCATGGCAAGGCAAAGGAATGGAATGGAATGGCAAGGCAAGGGAATGGAATGGCATGGCATGGCATGGCAAGGCAAGGGAATGGAATGGAATGGAAAGGAATGGCAAGGCAAGGGAATGGAATGGAATGAAATTGCAAGATAAGGGAATGGAATGGAATGGCAAGGCAATGGAATGGAATGGAATGGAATGGAATGGAATGGCAAGGCAAGGGAATGGAATGGAATGGAATGGAATGGAATGGAATGGCAAGGGAAAGGAATGGAATGGCATGGCAATGGAATGGAATGGAATGGAATGGCTTGCCAAAGGTATGGAATGGAATGGAATGGCATGGCAAGGGAATGGAATGAAATGGAATGGAATGGCATGGCAGGGGAATGGAATGGAATGGAATGGATTGGCAAGGGAAGGGAATGGAATGGCAAGGGAATGCAATGGAATGTAATGGAATGGAATGGAAAGGCAAGGGAATGGAATGGAATGGAATGGCAAGGCAAGGGAAGGGAATGGAATGGAATGGAATGGAAAGGGAAGGGAATGGAATGGAATTGCAAGGCAAGGGAATGGAATGGAATGGAATGGAATGGAAAGGCAAGGGAATGGAATGGAATTGCATGACAAGGCAAGGGAATGGTGTGGAATGGAAGGCAAGGCAATGGCAAGGCAACGGAATGGAATGGCATGGCATGGTATGCATGGCAAGGCAATGTAATGGAATGGAATGGGATGGCAAGGGAATGGAATGGCAAGGGAATGGAATTTCATGAAAGGCAAGGGAAGGGAATGGAATGGAATGGAATGGCAAGGCAAGGGAATGGAATCGGAAGGCAATGGATTGGAAAGGCAAGGGAATGGAATGGAATGGCAAGGCAAGGGAATGGAATGGAATGGAAAGGCAAGGGAATGGAATGGAATGGCAAGGCAAGGGAATGGAATGGAATGGAAAGGCAGGGGAATGGAATGGAATGGCAAGGCAAGGGAATGGAATGGAATGGAATGGAATGGAAAGGCAAGGGAATGGAATGGAATGGTAAGGCAAGGGAATGGAAAGGCAAGGGAATTGAATGGAATGGCAAGGCAAGGGAATGGCAAGGGAAGGGCATGGCATGGCATCGGAAGGCAAGGGAATGGAATGGAATGGAATGGAAAGGCAAGGGAATGGCAAGGCAAGGGCATCGCATGGCATGGCAAGGCAAGGGAATGGAATGGAATGGAATGGGAACGCAAGGGAATGGCAAGGCAAGGGTATGGCATGCCATGGCAAGGCAAGGGAATGGAAAGGAAAGGGAATGGAATGGCATGGCAAGGTAAGGGAATGGAATGTAATGGAATCGAATGGCAAGGCAAGCGAATGGAATGGAATGTCAAGGCAATGCCATGGCAAGGCAAGGGAATGCAATGGCAAGGCAAGGGAATGGTAAGGCAAGGGAATGGCATGGCATGGCATGGCATGGCAAGGCAAGGGAATGGAATGGAATGGCAACGTATGGGAATGGCAAGGAAAGGGAATGGAATAGCATGGCATGGCATTGCAAGGAAAGGAAATGGAATGGAATGGAATGGAAAGGCAAGAGAATGGAATGGAATTGCATGGCAAGGCAAGGGAATGGAATGGAATGGCAAGGCAACAGAATGGAATGTCATGGCATGACATGCATGGCAAGGCAAGGGAATGTAATGGCATGGTAAGGCAAGGGAATGGAATGGCATGGCATGGCATGGCATGGCAAGGTAAGGGAATGGAATGGAATGGCAAGGCAAGGGAATGGCAAGGAAAGGGATTGGAATAGCATGGCATGCCATGGCATGGCAAGGCAAAGGAATGGAATGGAATGGCAAGGCAAGGGAATGGAATGGCATGGCATGGCATGGCAAGGCAAGGGAATGGAATGGAATGGAAAGGAATGGCAAGGCAAGGGAATGGAATGGAATGAAATTGCAAGATAAGGGAATGGAATGGAATGGCAAGGCAATGGAATGGAATGGAATGGAATGGAATGGAATGGCAAGGCAAGGGAATGGAATGGAATGGAATGGAATGGAATGGAATGGCAAGGGAAAGGAATGGAATGGCATGGCAATGGAATGGAATGGAATGGAATGGCTTGCCAAAGGTATGGAATGGAATGGAATGGCATGGCAAGGGAATGGAATGAAATGGAATGGAATGGCATGGCAGGGGAATGGAATGGAATGGAATGGATTGGCAAGGGAAGGGAATGGAATGGCAAGGGAATGCAATGGAATGTAATGGAATGGAATGGAAAGGCAAGGGAATGGAATGGAATGGAATGGCAAGGCAAGGGAAGGGAATGGAATGGAATGGAATGGAAAGGGAAGGGAATGGAATGGAATTGCAAGGCAAGGGAATGGAATGGAATGGAATGGAATGGAAAGGCAAGGGAATGGAATGGAATTGCATGACAAGGCAAGGGAATGGTGTGGAATGGAAGGCAAGGCAATGGCAAGGCAACGGAATGGAATGGCATGGCATGGTATGCATGGCAAGGCAATGTAATGGAATGGAATGGGATGGCAAGGGAATGGAATGGCAAGGGAATGGAATTTCATGAAAGGCAAGGGAAGGGAATGGAATGGAATGGAATGGCAAGGCAAGGGAATGGAATGGGAAGGCAATGGAATGGAAAGGCAAGGGAATGGTATGGAATGGTAAGGCAAGGGAATGGAATGGAATGGTAAGGCAAGGGAATGGAATGGAATGGCATGGCAAGGGAATGGAATGGAATGGAATGGAAGGGAAAGGCAAGTGAATGGAATGGAATGGCAAGGCAGGGGAATTGAATGGAATGGAAGGGAAAGGCAAGGGAATGGAATGGAATGGCAAGGCAAGGCAAGGGAATGGAATGGAATGGAATGGAATGGAAAGGCAATTGAATGGAATGGAATGGCAAGGCAAGGGATTGGAAAGGCAAGGGAATGGAATGGAATGGAAAAATAAGGGATGGAATGGAATGGAATGGCAAGGGAATGGAATGGAATGGCAAGGCAAGGGAATGGAAAGGCAAGGGAATGGAATGGAATGGAAAGGAAAGGGAACGGAATGGAATGGAAGGGAATGGAAAGGCAAGGGAATGGAATGGATTGGAATTGAATGGAATGGAATGGAAAGGCAACGGAATGGAATGGCATGGTAAGGCAAGGGAATGGAATGGAATTTCAAGGTAAGGGAATGGAATGGCATTGCATGGCATGGCAAGGCAAGGCAATGGAATGGAATGGCAAGGCAAGGGAATGGCAAGGCAAGGGAATGGAATGGCATTGGATGGCACGGCAAGGCAAGGGAATGGAATGGAATGGAATGCAATGGAAATTCAAGGGAATGTAACGAATGGAATGGAATGGGATGGAATGGAAAGGCAAAGGAATGGAATGGAATGGCAAGGCAGGGAATAGAAAGGCAAGGGAATGGTATGGAATGGCAAGGCAAGGGAATGAAACGTCATGGCATGGCATCGCATGGCAAGGCAAGGGAATGGAATGGAATGGCAAGGCAAGGGAATGGAATGGAATGGAATGGAATTGAAAGGCAAGGGAATGGAAAGGAATGGCAAGGCAAGGGAATGGAAACGTAAGGGAATGGAAAGGAATGGAAAGGCAAGGGAATGGAATGGAATGGCAAGGCAAGGGAATTACAAGGCAACGGAATGGAATGGCATGGCATGGCATGACAAGGGAAGGGTATGTAATGGATTGGCAATGCAAGGGAATGGCAACGCAAGTGAATGGAATGGGATCGCATGCCATGGCAAGGCAAAGGAATGGAATGGAATGGCAAGGCAAGGGAATGGAGTGGCATGGCATGGCATGGCAAGGGAAGGGAATGGAATGGAATGGCAAGGCAATGGAATTGAAAGGCAAGGGAATGCAATGGAATGACAAGGCAAGGGAATGGAATGGAATGGAATGGAATGGAATGGAATGGCAAGGCAAGGGAATGGAATGGAATGGCAAGGCAACGGAATGGCAAGGCAAGGGAATGGAATGGAATGGAAAAGTAAGGGAATGGAATGGAATGGCAAGACAATGGAATGGAATGGAATGGAAAGGCAAGGGAGCGGAATGGAATGGAATGGAATGGAAAGGCAAGGGAAGGGAATGGAATGGAATGGAATGGAATGGAATGGAATGGAAAGGCAAGGGAAGGGAATGGAATGGAATGCAATGGAAAGGAAAGGCAAGGGAATGCAATGGAAAGGCAAGGGAATGGAATTTAATGGAAAGGAATGGAATGGAATTGAATGGAATGGAATGGAATGGAATGGCAAGGCATGGGAATGGAATTGCTTGGCATGGCAAGTCAAGGGATGGAATGGAATGGCAAGGCAAGGGAATAGCAAGGCAAGGGAATGGAATGCCATGGCACGGCATGGCAATGCAAGGGAATGGAAAGGAATGGCAAGGCAAGGGAATGGAATGGCATGGCATGGCATAGCAAGGCAAGGGAATGGAATGGAATGGCAAGGCAAGGGAGTGGCAAGGAAAGGGAATGGAATGGCATAGCATGGCATGGCAAGGCAAGGGAATGGAATGGCATGACAAGGCAAGGGAATGGCATGGCATGGCATGGCATGGCAAAGCAAGGGAATGGAATTGCAACGCTAGGGAATGGCATGGCATCGCATGGCATGGCAAGGCAAGGGAATGGAATGGAATGGCAAAGCAAGGGAATGGAGAGGCAAGGGAATGGAACGGCATGGGAAGGCAATGGAATGGAATGGAATGGAATGGAATGGAATGGAATGGAATGGAATGGAAAGGCAAGGGAATGGAATGGCATGGCAAGGTAAAGGAATAGAATGGCATGGCAAGGCAAGGGAATGGAATGGCATGGCATGGCATGGCATGGCAAGGTAAGGGAATGGAATGGAATGGCAAGGCAAGGGAATGGAAAGGAAAGGGAATGGAATTGCATGGCATGGCATGGCATGGCAAGGCAAAGGAATGGAATGGAATGGCAAGGCAATGGAATGGAATGGCATGGCATGGCATGGCAAGGCAAGGGAATGGAATGGAATGGCAAGGCAATGGAATGGATAGGCAAGGGAATGGAATGGAATGCCAAGGCAAGGGAATGGAATGGAATGGATTGGAATGGCAAGGCAAGGGAATGGAATGGAATGGCATGGGAAGGGAATGGAATGGAATGGAATGGAGTGGCAAGGCAAGGGAATGGAATGGAATGGAATGGAATGGAATGGAATGGAAAGGCAAGGGAATGGAATGGAATGGCAAGGCAAGGGAATGGAAAGGCAAGGGAATGGAATGGAATGGAAAAGTAAGGGAATGGACTGGAATGGAATGGAATGGAATGGCAAGGGAATGGAATGGAATGGAATGGAATGGAAAGGCAAGGGAAGGGAATGGAATGGAATGGAATGGAAAGGTAAGGGAATTGAATGGAATGGAATGGAATGGAAAGGCAAGGGAATGGAATGGAATGGCAACGCAAGGGAATGGAAAGGCAAGGGAATGGAATGGAATGCCAAGGCAAAGGAATGGAATGGCATGGCAAGGGAATGCAATGCCATGGCATAGCATGGCAAGGCAACTGAATGGAATGGAATTGCAACGCAAGGGAATGGTAAGGCAAGGGAATGGCATGGCATGGCATGGCACGGTAAGGCAAGGGAACGGAATGGAATGGTAAGGCAAGGGAATGGGAAGGCAAGAGATTGGAATGGAATGGCATGGCCTGACAAGGCAAGGGAATGGAATGGAATGGCAGGGTAAGGTAATGGCAAGGAAAGGGAATGGAGTAGCATGGCATGGCATGACAAGGAAAGGGAATGGAATCGAATGGAATGGAAAGGCAAGCGAATGGAATGGAATGGCCTGGCAAGGCAAGGGAATGGAATAGAATGGCATGGCAAGGGAATGGAAAGGCAAGGAAATGGAATGGCATGGCAAGGCAAGGGAATGGAATGGAATGGAATGGAAAGGGAATGGAATGGCAAGGCAAGGCAAGGGAATGGAATGCAATGGCAAGGCAAGGGAATGGAAAGGCAAGGGAATGGAATGCAATGGCAAGGCAAGGGAATGGAATGGCTAGGCAAGGGATTGGAAAGGCAAGGGAATGGAATGGAATGGCAAGGCAAGGGAATGGAATCGGAAGGCAATGGATTGGAAAGGCAAGGGAATGGAATGGAATGGCAAGGCAAGGGAATGGAATGGAATGGAAAGGCAAGGGAATGGAATGGAATGGCAAGGCAAGGGAATGGAATGGAATGGAAAGGCAGGGGAATGGAATGGAATGGCAAGGCAAGGGAATGGAATGGAATGGAATGGAATGGAAAGGCAAGGGAATGGAATGGAATGGTAAGGCAAGGGAATGGAAAGGCAAGGGAATTGAATGGAATGGCAAGGCAAGGGAATGGCAAGGGAAGGGCATGGCATGGCATCGGAAGGCAAGGGAATGGAATGGAATGGAATGGAAAGGCAAGGGAATGGCAAGGCAAGGGCATCGCATGGCATGGCAAGGCAAGGGAATGGAATGGAATGGAATGGGAACGCAAGGGAATGGCAAGGCAAGGGTATGGCATGCCATGGCAAGGCAAGGGAATGGAAAGGAAAGGGAATGGAATGGCATGGCAAGGTAAGGGAATGGAATGTAATGGAATCGAATGGCAAGGCAAGCGAATGGAATGGAATGTCAAGGCAATGCCATGGCAAGGCAAGGGAATGCAATGGCAAGGCAAGGGAATGGTAAGGCAAGGGAATGGCATGGCATGGCATGGCATGGCAAGGCAAGGGAATGGAATGGAATGGCAACGTATGGGAATGGCAAGGAAAGGGAATGGAATAGCATGGCATGGCATTGCAAGGAAAGGAAATGGAATGGAATGGAATGGAAAGGCAAGAGAATGGAATGGAATTGCATGGCAAGGCAAGGGAATGGAATGGAATGGCAAGGCAACAGAATGGAATGTCATGGCATGACATGCATGGCAAGGCAAGGGAATGTAATGGCATGGTAAGGCAAGGGAATGGAATGGCATGGCATGGCATGGCATGGCAAGGTAAGGGAATGGAATGGAATGGCAAGGCAAGGGAATGGAAACGAAAACAGAATGGAATGGCATGGCAAGGCAAGGGAATGGAATGGAATGGAAAGGAATGGCAAGGCAAGGGAATGGAATGGAATGAAATTGCAAGATAAGGGAATGGAATGGAATGGCAAGGCAATGGAATGGAATGGAATGGAATGGAATGGAATGGCAAGGCAAGGGAATGGAATGGAATGGAATGGAATGGAATGGAATGGCAAGGGAAAGGAATGGAATGGCATGGCAATGGAATGGAATGGAATGGAATGGCTTGCCAAAGGTATGGAATGGAATGGAATGGCATGGCAAGGGAATGGAATGAAATGGAATGGAATGGCATGGCAGGGGAATGGAATGGAATGGAATGGATTGGCAAGGGAAGGGAATGGAATGGCAAGGGAATGCAATGGAATGTAATGGAATGGAATGGAAAGGCAAGGGAATGGAATGGAATGGAATGGCAAGGCAAGGGAAGGGAATGGAATGGAATGGAATGGAAAGGGAAGGGAATGGAATGGAATTGCAAGGCAAGGGAATGGAATGGAATGGAATGGAATGGAAAGGCAAGGGAATGGAATGGAATTGCATGACAAGGCAAGGGAATGGTGTGGAATGGAAGGCAAGGCAATGGCAAGGCAACGGAATGGAATGGCATGGCATGGTATGCATGGCAAGGCAATGTAATGGAATGGAATGGGATGGCAAGGGAATGGAATGGCAAGGGAATGGAATTTCATGAAAGGCAAGGGAAGGGAATGGAATGGAATGGAATGGCAAGGCAAGGGAATGGAATGGGAAGGCAATGGAATGGAAAGGCAAGGGAATGGTATGGAATGGTAAGGCAAGGGAATGGAATGGAATGGTAAGGCAAGGGAATGGAATGGAATGGCATGGCAAGGGAATGGAATGGAATGGAATGGAAGGGAAAGGCAAGTGAATGGAATGGAATGGCAAGGCAGGGGAATTGAATGGAATGGAAGGGAAAGGCAAGGGAATGGAATGGAATGGCAAGGCAAGGCAAGGGAATGGAATGGAATGGAATGGAATGGAAAGGCAATTGAATGGAATGGAATGGCAAGGCAAGGGATTGGAAAGGCAAGGGAATGGAATGGAATGGAAAAATAAGGGATGGAATGGAATGGAATGGCAAGGGAATGGAATGGAATGGCAAGGCAAGGGAATGGAAAGGCAAGGGAATGGAATGGAATGGAAAGGAAAGGGAACGGAATGGAATGGAAGGGAATGGAAAGGCAAGGGAATGGAATGGATTGGAATTGAATGGAATGGAATGGAAAGGCAACGGAATGGAATGGCATGGTAAGGCAAGGGAATGGAATGGAATTTCAAGGTAAGGGAATGGAATGGCATTGCATGGCATGGCAAGGCAAGGCAATGGAATGGAATGGCAAGGCAAGGGAATGGCAAGGCAAGGGAATGGAATGGCATTGGATGGCACGGCAAGGCAAGGGAATGGAATGGAATGGAATGCAATGGAAATTCAAGGGAATGTAACGAATGGAATGGAATGGGATGGAATGGAAAGGCAAAGGAATGGAATGGAATGGCAAGGCAGGGAATAGAAAGGCAAGGGAATGGTATGGAATGGCAAGGCAAGGGAATGAAACGTCATGGCATGGCATCGCATGGCAAGGCAAGGGAATGGAATGGAATGGCAAGGCAAGGGAATGGAATGGAATGGAATGGAATTGAAAGGCAAGGGAATGGAAAGGAATGGCAAGGCAAGGGAATGGAAACGTAAGGGAATGGAAAGGAATGGAAAGGCAAGGGAATGGAATGGAATGGCAAGGCAAGGGAATTACAAGGCAACGGAATGGAATGGCATGGCATGGCATGACAAGGGAAGGGTATGTAATGGATTGGCAATGCAAGGGAATGGCAACGCAAGTGAATGGAATGGGATCGCATGCCATGGCAAGGCAAAGGAATGGAATGGAATGGCAAGGCAAGGGAATGGAGTGGCATGGCATGGCATGGCAAGGGAAGGGAATGGAATGGAATGGCAAGGCAATGGAATTGAAAGGCAAGGGAATGCAATGGAATGACAAGGCAAGGGAATGGAATGGAATGGAATGGAATGGAATGGAATGGAATGGCAAGGCAAGGGAATGGAATGGAATGGCAAGGCAACGGAATGGCAAGGCAAGGGAATGGAATGGAATGGAAAAGTAAGGGAATGGAATGGAATGGCAAGACAATGGAATGGAATGGAATGGAAAGGCAAGGGAGCGGAATGGAATGGAATGGAATGGAAAGGCAAGGGAAGGGAATGGAATGGAATGGAATGGAATGGAATGGAATGGAAAGGCAAGGGAAGGGAATGGAATGGAATGCAATGGAAAGGAAAGGCAAGGGAATGCAATGGAAAGGCAAGGGAATGGAATTTAATGGAAAGGAATGGAATGGAATTGAATGGAATGGAATGGAATGGAATGGCAAGGCATGGGAATGGAATTGCTTGGCATGGCAAGTCAAGGGATGGAATGGAATGGCAAGGCAAGGGAATAGCAAGGCAAGGGAATGGAATGCCATGGCACGGCATGGCAATGCAAGGGAATGGAAAGGAATGGCAAGGCAAGGGAATGGAATGGCATGGCATGGCATAGCAAGGCAAGGGAATGGAATGGAATGGCAAGGCAAGGGAGTGGCAAGGAAAGGGAATGGAATGGCATAGCATGGCATGGCAAGGCAAGGGAATGGAATGGCATGACAAGGCAAGGGAATGGCATGGCATGGCATGGCATGGCAAAGCAAGGGAATGGAATTGCAACGCTAGGGAATGGCATGGCATCGCATGGCATGGCAAGGCAAGGGAATGGAATGGAATGGCAAAGCAAGGGAATGGAGAGGCAAGGGAATGGAACGGCATGGGAAGGCAATGGAATGGAATGGAATGGAATGGAATGGAATGGAATGGAATGGAATGGAAAGGCAAGGGAATGGAATGGCATGGCAAGGTAAAGGAATAGAATGGCATGGCAAGGCAAGGGAATGGAATGGCATGGCATGGCATGGCATGGCAAGGTAAGGGAATGGAATGGAATGGCAAGGCAAGGGAATGGAAAGGAAAGGGAATGGAATTGCATGGCATGGCATGGCATGGCAAGGCAAAGGAATGGAATGGAATGGCAAGGCAATGGAATGGAATGGCATGGCATGGCATGGCAAGGCAAGGGAATGGAATGGAATGGCAAGGCAATGGAATGGATAGGCAAGGGAATGGAATGGAATGCCAAGGCAAGGGAATGGAATGGAATGGATTGGAATGGCAAGGCAAGGGAATGGAATGGAATGGCATGGGAAGGGAATGGAATGGAATGGAATGGAGTGGCAAGGCAAGGGAATGGAATGGAATGGAATGGAATGGAATGGAATGGAAAGGCAAGGGAATGCAATGGAATGGCAAGGCAAGGGAATGGAAAGGCAAGGGAATGGAATGGAATGGAAAAGTAAGGGAATGGACTGGAATGGAATGGAATGGAATGGCAAGGGAATGGAATGGAATGGAATGGAATGGAAAGGCAAGGGAAGGGAATGGAATGGAATGGAATGGAAAGGTAAGGGAATTGAATGGAATGGAATGGAATGGAAAGGCAAGGGAATGGAATGGAATGGCAACGCAAGGGAATGGAAAGGCAAGGGAATGGAATGGAATGCCAAGGCAAAGGAATGGAATGGCATGGCAAGGGAATGCAATGCCATGGCATAGCATGGCAAGGCAACTGAATGGAATGGAATTGCAACGCAAGGGAATGGTAAGGCAAGGGAATGGCATGGCATGGCATGGCACGGTAAGGCAAGGGAACGGAATGGAATGGTAAGGCAAGGGAATGGGAAGGCAAGAGATTGGAATGGAATGGCATGGCCTGACAAGGCAAGGGAATGGAATGGAATGGCAGGGTAAGGTAATGGCAAGGAAAGGGAATGGAGTAGCATGGCATGGCATGACAAGGAAAGGGAATGGAATCGAATGGAATGGAAAGGCAAGCGAATGGAATGGAATGGCCTGGCAAGGCAAGGGAATGGAATAGAATGGCATGGCAAGGGAATGGAAAGGCAAGGAAATGGAATGGCATGGCAAGGCAAGGGAATGGAATGGAATGGAATGGAAAGGGAATGGAATGGCAAGGCAAGGCAAGGGAATGGAATGCAATGGCAAGGCAAGGGAATGGAAAGGCAAGGGAATGGAATGGAATGGCAAGGCAAGGGAATGGAATGGCTAGGCAAGGGATTGGAAAGGCAAGGGAATGGAATGGAATGGCAAGGCAAGGGAATGGAATCGGAAGGCAATGGATTGGAAAGGCAAGGGAATGGAATGGAATGGCAAGGCAAGGGAATGGAATGGAATGGAAAGGCAAGGGAATGGAATGGAATGGCAAGGCAAGGGAATGGAATGGAATGGAAAGGCAGGGGAATGGAATGGAATGGCAAGGCAAGGGAATGGAATGGAATGGAATGGAATGGAAAGGCAAGGGAATGGAATGGAATGGTAAGGCAAGGGAATGGAAAGGCAAGGGAATTGAATGGAATGGCAAGGCAAGGGAATGGCAAGGGAAGGGCATGGCATGGCATCGGAAGGCAAGGGAATGGAATGGAATGGAATGGAAAGGCAAGGGAATGGCAAGGCAAGGGCATCGCATGGCATGGCAAGGCAAGGGAATGGAATGGAATGGAATGGGAACGCAAGGGAATGGCAAGGCAAGGGTATGGCATGCCATGGCAAGGCAAGGGAATGGAAAGGAAAGGGAATGGAATGGCATGGCAAGGTAAGGGAATGGAATGTAATGGAATCGAATGGCAAGGCAAGCGAATGGAATGGAATGTCAAGGCAATGCCATGGCAAGGCAAGGGAATGCAATGGCAAGGCAAGGGAATGGTAAGGCAAGGGAATGGCATGGCATGGCATGGCATGGCAAGGCAAGGGAATGGAATGGAATGGCAACGTATGGGAATGGCAAGGAAAGGGAATGGAATAGCATGGCATGGCATGGCAAGGAAAGGAAATGGAATGGAATGGAATGGAAAGGCAAGAGAATGGAATGGAATTGCATGGCAAGGCAAGGGAATGGAATGGAATGGCAAGGCAACAGAATGGAATGTCATGGCATGACATGCATGGCAAGGCAAGGGAATGTAATGGCATGGTAAGGCAAGGGAATGGAATGGCATGGCATGGCATGGCATGGCAAGGTAAGGGAATGGAATGGAATGGCAAGGCAAGGGAATGGCAAGGAAAGGGATTGGAATAGCATGGCATGCCATGGCATGGCAAGGCAAAGGAATGGAATGGAATGGCAAGGCAAGGGAATGGAATGGCATGGCATGGCATGGCAAGGCAAGGGAATGGAATGGAATGGCAAGGCAATGGAATGGAAAGGCAAGGGAATGGAATGGAATGGCAAGGCAATGGAATGGAAAGGCAAGAGAATGGAATGGAATTGCATGGTAAGGCAAGGGAATGGAATGGAATTTCAAGGTAAGGGAATGGAATGGCATTGCATGGCATGGCAAGGCAAGGCAATGGAATGGAATGGCAAGGCAAGGGAATGGCAAGGGAAGGGAATGGAATGCCATTGGATGGCACGGCAAGGCAAGGGAATGGAATGGAATGGAATGCAGTGGAAATTCAAGGGAATGTAACGAATGGAATGGAATGAGATGGAATGGAAAGGCAAAGGAATGGAATGGAATCGCAAGGCAGGGAATAGAAAGGCAAGGGAATGGTATGGAATGGCAAGGCAAGGGAATGAAACGTCATGGCATGGCATCGCATGGCAAGGCAAGGGAATGGAATGGAATGGCAAGGCAAGGGAATGAAACGTCATGGCATGGCATCGCATGGCAAGGCAAGGGAATGGAATGGAATGGCAAGGCAAGGGAATGGAAACGACAACAGAATGGAATGGCATGGCAAGGCAAGGGAATGGAATGGAATGGAATGGAATTGAAAGGCAAGGGAATGGAAAGGAATGGCAAGGCAAGGGAATGGAAACGTAAGGGAATGGAATGGAATGGAAAGGCAAGGGAATTACAAGGCAACGGAATGGAATGGCATGGCATGGCATGGCAAGGCAAGGGTATGTAATGGATTGGCAATGCAAGGGAATGGCAACGCAAGTGAATGGAATGGGATCGCATGCCATGGCAAGGCAAAGGAATGGAATGGAATGGCAAGGCAAGGGAATGGAGTGGCATGGCATGGCATGGCAAGGCAAGGGAATGGAATGGAATGGCAAGGCAATGGAATGGAAAGGCAAGGGAATGGAATGGAATGGCAAGGCAAGGGAATGGAATGGAATGGAATGGAATGGAATGGAATGGAATGGCAAGGCAAGGGAATGGAATGGAATGGCAAGGCAAGGGAATGGAATGGAATGGCAAGGCAAGGGAATGGCAAGGCAAGGGAATGGAATGGAATGGAAAAGTAAGGGAATGGAATGGAATGGTAAGGCAAGGGAATGGAATGGAATGGCAAGGCAAGGGAATGGAAAGGCAAGGGAATGGAATGGAATGGAAAGGAAAGGGAACGGAATGGAATGGAAGGGAATGGAAAGGCAAGGGAATGGAATGGATTGGAATTGAATGGAATGGAATGGAAAGGCAACGGAATGGAATGGCATGGTAAGGCAAGGGAATGGAATGGAATTTCAAGGTAAGGGAATGGAATGGCATTGCATGGCATGGCAAGGCAAGGCAATGGAATGGAATGGCAAGGCAAGGGAATGGCAAGGCAAGGGAATGGAATGGCATTGGATGGCACGGCAAGGCAAGGGAATGGAATGGAATGGAATGCAATGGAAATTCAAGGGAATGTAACGAATGGAATGGAATGGGATGGAATGGAAAGGCAAAGGAATGGAATGGAATGGCAAGGCAGGGAATAGAAAGGCAAGGGAATGGTATGGAATGGCAAGGCAAGGGAATGAAACGTCATGGCATGGCATCGCATGGCAAGGCAAGGGAATGGAATGGAATGGCAAGGCAAGGGAATGGAAACGACGACAGAATGGAATGGCATGGCAAGGCAAGGGAATGGAATGGAATGGAATGGAATTGAAAGGCAAGGGAATGGAAAGGAATGGCAAGGCAAGGGAATGGAAACGTAAGGGAATGGAAAGGAATGGAAAGGCAAGGGAATGGAATGGAATGGCAAGGCAAGGGAATTACAAGGCAACGGAATGGAATGGCATGGCATGGCATGACAAGGCAAGGGTATGTAATGGATTGGCAATGCAAGGGAATGGCAACGCAAGTGAATGGAATGGGATCGCATGCCATGGCAAGGCAAAGGAATGGAATGGAATGGCAAGGCAAGGGAATGGAGTGGCATGGCATGGCATGGCAAGGGAAGGGAATGGAATGGAATGGCAAGGCAATGGAATGGAAAGGCAAGGGAATGGAATGGAATGGCAAGGCAAGGGAATGGAATGGAATGGAATGGAATGGAATGGAATGGCAAGGCAAGGGAATGGAATGGATTGGCAAGGCAACGGAATGGCAAGGCAAGGGAATGGAATGGAATGGAAAAGTAAGGGAATGGAATGGAATGGCAAGACAATGGAATGGAATGGAATGGAAAGGCAAGGGAACGGAATGGAATGGAATGGAATGGAAAGGCAAGGGAAGGGAATGGAATGGAATGGAATGGAATGGAATGGAATGGAAAGGCAAGGGAAGGGAATGGAATGGAATGCAATGGAAAGGAAAGGCAAGGGAATGCAATGGAAAGGCAAGGGAATGGAATTTAATGGAAAGGAATGGAATGGAATTGAATGGAATGGAATGGAATGGAATGGCAAGGCATGGGAATGGAATTGCTTGGCATGGCAAGTCAAGGGATGGAATGGAATGGCAAGGCAAGGGAATGGCAAGGCAAGGGAATGGAATGCCATGGCACGGCATGGCAATGCAAGGGAATGGAAAGGAATGGCAAGGCAAGGGAATGGAATGGCATGGCATGGCATAGCAAGGCAAGGGAATGGAATGGAATGGCAAGGCAAGGGAGTGGCAAGGAAAGGGAATGGAATGGCATAGCATGGCATGGCAAGGCAAGGGAATGGAATGGCATGACAAGGCAAGGGAATGGCATGGCATGGCATGGCAAAGCAAGGGAATGGAATTGCAACGCTAGGGAATGGCATGGCATCGCATGGCATGGCAAGGCAAGGGAATGGAATGGAATGGCAAACCAAGGGAATGGAGAGGCAAGGGAATGGAATGGCATGGGAAGGCAATGGAATGGAATGGAATGGAATGGAATGGAATGGATTGGAATGGAAAGGCAAGGGAATGGAATGGCATGGCAAGGCAAAGGAATAGAATGGCATGGCAAAGGCTAGGGAATGGAATGGCATGGCATGGCATGGCATGGCAAGGTAAGGGAATGGAATGGAATGGCAAGGCAAGGGAATGGAAAGGAAAGGGAATGGAATTGCATGGCATGGCATGGCATGGCAAGGCAAAGGAATGGAATGGAATGGCAAGGCAAGGGAATGGAATGGCATGGCTTGGCATGGCAAGGCAAGGGAATGGAATGGAATGGCAAGGCAATGGAATGGATAGGCAAGGGAATGGAATGGAATGCCAAGGCAAGGGAATGGAATGGAATGGATTGGAATGGCAAGGCAAGGGAATGGAATGGAATGGCATGGGAAGGGAATGGAATGGAATGGAATGGAGTGGCAAGGCAAGGGAATGGAATGGAATGGAATGGAATGGAATGGAATGGAATGGAAAGGCAAGGGAATGGAATGGAATGGCAAGGCAAGGGAATGGAAAGGCAAGGGAATGGAATGGAATGGAAAAGTAAGGGAATGGACTGGAATGGAATGGAATGGAATGGCAAGGGAATGGAATGGAATGGAATGGAATGGAAAGGCAAGGGAAGGGAATGGAATGGAATGGAATGGAAAGGCAAGGGAATTGAATGGAATGGAATGGAATGGAAAGGCAAGGGAAGGGAATGGAATGGAATGGAATGGAAAGGCAAGGGGATGCAATGGAAAGGCAAGGGAATGGAATTTAATGGAAACGAATGGAATGGAATGGAATGGAAAGGCAAGGGAATGGAATGGAATGGCAACGCAAGGGAATGGAAAGGCAAGGGAATGGAATGGAATGCCAAGGCAAAGGAATGGAATGGCATGGCAAGGGAATGCAATGCCATGCCATAGCATGGCAAGGCAACTGAATGGAATGGAATTGCAACGCAAGGGAATGGTAAGGCAAGGGAATGGAATGGAATGGCATGGGAAGGGAATGGAATGGAATGGAATGGAATGGCAAGGCAAGGGAATGGAATGGAATGGAATGGAATGGAATGGAATGGAATGGAATGGAATGGAATGGAAAGGCAAGGGAATGGAATGGAATGGCAAGGCAAGGGAATGGAAAGGCAAGGGAATGGAATGGAATGGAAAAGTAAGGGAATGGAATGGAATGGAATGGAATGGAAAGGGAATGGAATGGCATGGCAAGGAAAGGGAATGGAATGCAATGGCAAGGCAAGGGAATGGAAAGGCAAGGGAATGGAATGGCATGGCAAGGCAAGGGAATGGAATGGAATGGAATGAAATGGAAAGGGAATGGAATGGCATGGCAAGGCAAGGGAATGGAATGCAAAGGCAAGGCAAGGGAATGGAAAGGCAAGGGAATGGAATGGAATGGCAAGGCAAGGGAATGGAATGGCTTGGCAAGGGATTGGAAAGGCAAGGGAATGGAATGGAATGGCAAGGCAAGGGAATGGAAACGACAACAGAATGGAATGGCATGGCAAGGCAAGGGAATGGAATGGAATGGAATGGAATTGAAAGGCAAGGGAATGGAAAGGAATGGCAAGGCAAGGGAATGGAAACGTAAGGGAATGGAATGGAATGGAAAGGCAAGGGAATTACAAGGCAACGGAATGGAATGGCATGGCATGGCATGGCAAGGAAAGTGTATGTAATGGATTGGCAATGCAAGGGAATGGCAACGCAAGTGAATGGAATGGGATCGCATGCCATGGCAAGGCAAAGGAATGGAATGGAATGTCAAGGCAAGGGAATGGAGTGGCATGGCATGGCATGGCAAGGCAAGGGAATGGAATGGAATGGCAAGGCAATGGAATGGAAAGGCAAGGGAATGGAATGGAATGGCAAGGCAAGGGAATGGAATGGAATGGAATGGAATGGAATGGAATGGAATGGAATGGAATGGCAAGGCAAGGGAATGGAATGGAATGGCAAGGCAAGGGAATGGAATGGAATGGCAAGGCAAGGGAATGGCAAGGCAAGGGAATGGAATGGAATGGAAAAGTAAGGGAATGGAATGGAATGGAATGGCAAGGGAATGGAATGGAATGGCAAGGCAATGGAATGGAATGGAATGGAATGGAATGGAATGGCAAGGCAATGGAATGGAATGGAATGGAAAGGCAAGGGAGCGGAATGGAATGGAATGGAATGGAAAGGCAAGGGAAGGGAATGGAATGGAATGGAATGGAATGGAATGGAAAGGAATGGAAAGGCAAGGGAAGGGAATGGAATGGAATGCAATGGAAAGGAAAGGCAAGGGAATGCAATGGAAAGGCAAGGGAATGGAATTTAATGGAAAGGAATGGAATGGAATTGAATGGAATGGAATGGAATGGAATGGCAAGGCATGGGAATGGAATTGCTTGGCATGGCAAGTCAAGGGATGGAATGGAATGGCAAGGCAAGGGAATGGCAAGGCAAGGGAATGGAATGCCATGGCACGGCATGGCAATGCAAGGGAATGGAAAGGAATGGCAAGGCAAGGGAATGGAATGGCATGACATGGCATAGCAAGGCAAGGGAATGGAATGGAATGGCAAGGCAAGGGAGTGGCAAGGAAAGGGAATGGAATGGCATAGCATGGCATGGCAAGGCAAGGGAATGGAATGGAATGGCAAGGCAAGGGAATGGCAAGGAATGGGAATGGAATGGCATGGCATGGCATGGCAAGGCAAGGGAATGGAATGTAATGGAATGCAATGGAATTGAAAGGCAAGGGAATGGCATGGTATGGAATGGAATGGAAAGGCAAGGGAAAGGAATGGAATGCCAAGGCAAAGGAATGGAATGGCATGGCAAGGCATGGCATGGCAAAGCAAGGGAATGGAATGCTAACGCTAGGGAATGGCATGGCATCGCATGGCATGGCAAGGCAAGGGAATGGAATGGAATGGCAAAGCAAGGGAATGGAAAGGAAAGGGTATTGAATGGCATGGCAAGGCAAGGGAATGGAATGGAATGGAATGGAATGGAAAAGCAACGGAATGGAATGGCATGACAAGGCAAGGGAATGGCATGGCATGGCATGGCATGGCAAAGCAAGGGAATGGAATTGCAACGCTAGGGAATGGCATGGCATGGCATGGCATGGCAAGGCAAGGGAATGGAATGGAATGGCAAAGCAAGGGAATGGAGAGGCAAGGGAATGGAATGGCATGGGAAGGTAATGGAATGGAATGGAATGGAATGGAATGGAATGGAATGGAATGGAATGGAAAGGCAAGGGAATGGAATGGCATGGCAAGGCAAGGGAATAGAATGGCATGGCAAGGCAAGGGAATGGAATGGCATGGCATGGCATGGCATGGCAAGGTAAGGGAATGGAATCGAATGGCAAGGCAAGGGAATGGAAAGGAAAGGGAATGGAATTGCATGGCATGGCATGGCATGGCAAGGCAAAGGAATGGAATGGAATGGCAAGGCAAGGGAATGGAATGGCATGCCATGGCATGGCAAGGCAAGGGAATGGAATGGAATGGCAAGGCAATGGAATGGATAGGCAAGGGAATGGAATGGAATGCCAAGGCAAGGGAATGGAATGGAATGAAATGGAATGGCAAGGCAAGGGAATGGAATGGAATGGAAAAGTAAGGGAATGGAATGGAATGGAATGGCAAGGGAATGGAATGGAATGGCAAGGCAATGGAATGGAATGGAATGGAAAGGCAAGGGAGCGGAATGGAATGGAATGGAATGGAAAGGCAAGGGAAGGGAATGGAATGGAATGGAATGGAAAGGAAAGGGAATGGAATGGAAAGGCAAGGGAATGGAATGACATGGTAAGGCTAGGGAATGGAATGGATTGGCAATGCACGGGAATGGCAATGCAAGTGAATGGAATGGGATCGCATGCCATGGCAAGGCAAAGGAATGGAATGGAATGGCAAGGCAAGGGAATGGAGTGGCATGGCATGGCATGGCAAGACAAGGGAATGGAATGGAATGGCAAGGCAATGGAATGGAAAGGCAAGGGAATGGAATGGAATGGAATGGAATGGAATGGAATGGAATGGCAAGGCAAGGGAATGGAATGGAATGGAATGGAATGGAATGGAATGGAATGGCAAGGCAAGGGAATGGAATGGAATGCCAAGGCAAGGGAATGGAATGGAATGGCAAGGCAAGGGAATGGCAAGGCAAGGGAATGGAATGGAATGGAAAAGTAAGGGAATGGAATGGAATGGAATGGCAAGGGAATGGAATGGAATGGCAAGGCAATGGAATGGAATGGAATGGAAAGGCAAGGGAGCGGAATGGAATGGAATGGAATGGAATGGAATGGAAAGGAATGGAAAGGCAAGGGAAGGGAATGGAATGGAATGCAATGGAAAGGAAAGGCAAGGGAATGCAATGGAAGGGCAAGGGAATGGAATTTAATGGAAAGGAATGGAATGGAATTGAATGGAATGGAATGGAATGGAATGGCAAGGCATGGGAATGGAATTGCTTGGCATGGCAAGTCAAGGGATGGAATGGAATGGCAAGGCAAGGGAATGGCAAGGCAAGGGAATGGAATGCCATGGCACGGCATGGCAATGCAAGGGAATGGAAAGGAATGGCAAGGCAAGGGAATGGAATGGCATGACATGGCATAGCAAGGCAAGGGAATGGAATGGAATGGCAAGGCAAGGGAGTGGCAAGGAAAGGGAATGGAATGGCATAGCATGGCATGGCAAGGCAAGGGAATGGAATGGAATGGCAAGGCAAGGGAATGGCAAGGAAAGGGAATGGAATGGCATGGCATGGCATGGCAAGGCAAGGGAATGGAATGTAATGGAATGCAATGGAATTGAAAGGCAAGGGAATGGCATGGTATGGAATGGAATGGAAAGGCAAGGGAAAGGAATGGAATGCCAAGGCAAAGGAATGGAATGGCATGGCAAGGCATGGCATGGCAAAGCAAGGGAATGGAATGCTAACGCTAGGGAATGGCATGGCATCGCATGGCATGGCAAGGCAAGGGAATGGAATGGAATGGCAAAGCAAGGGAATGGAAAGGAAAGGGTATTGAATGGCATGGCAAGGCAAGGGAATGGAATGGAATGGAATGGAATGGAAAAGCAACGGAATGGAATGGCATGACAAGGCAAGGGAATGGCATGGCATGGCATGGCATGGCAAAGCAAGGGAATGGAATTGCAACGCTAGGGAATGGCATGGCATGGCATGGCATGGCAAGGCAAGGGAATGGAATGGAATGGCAAAGCAAGGGAATGGAGAGGCAAGGGAATGGAATGGCATGGGAAGGTAATGGAATGGAATGGAATGGAATGGAATGGAATGGAATGGAAAGGCAAGGGAATGGAATGGCATGGCAAGGCAAGGGAACAGAATGGCATGGCAAGGCAAGGGAATGGAATGGCATGGCATGGCATGGCATGGCAAGGTAAGGGAATGGAATGGAATGGCAAGGCAAGGGAATGGAAAGGAAAGGGAATGGAATTGCATGGCATGGCATGGCATGGCAAGGCAAAGGAATGGAATGGAATGGCAAGGCAAGGGAATGGAATGGCATGGCATGGCATGGCAAGGCAAGGGAATGGAATGGAATGGCAAGGCAATGGAATGGATAGGCAAGGGAATGGAATGGAATGCCAAGGCAAGGGAATGGAATGGAATGAAATGGAATGGCAAGGCAAGGGAATGGAATGGAATGGCATGGGAAGGGAATGGAATGGAATGGAATGGAGTGGCAAGGCAAGGGAATGGAATGGAATGGAATGGAATGGAATGGAATAGAATGGAATGGAAAGGCAAGGGAATGGAATGGAATGGAATGGAATGGCAAGGCAAGGGAATGGAATGGAATGGCAAGGCAAGGGAATGGCAAGGCAAGGTAATGGAATGGCATTGGATGGCACGGCAAGGCAAGGGAATGGAATGGAACGGAATGGAATGGCAAGGCAAGGGAATGGAATGGAATGGCAAGGCAAGGGAATGGAATGGAATGGCAAGGCAAGGGAATGGAATGGAATGGCAAGGCAAGGGAATGGAATGGAACGGAATGGAATGGAATGGCAAGGCAAGGCAATGGAATGGAAAGGAATGGAATGGCAAGGCAGGGGAATGGAATGAAATGGCAAGGAAAGGGAATGGAATGGAACGGAAAGGAATGGAATGGCAAGGCAAGGGAATGGAACGGAATGGAATGGAATGGCAAGGCAAGGGAATGGAATGGAATGGCAAGACAAGGGAATGGAATGGAAAGGAATGGAATGGCAAGGCAAGGGAATGGAATGGAAAGGAATGGAATGGCAAGACAAGGGAATGGAATGGATAGGAATGGAATGGCATGGCAAGGTAAAGGAATAGAATGGCATGGCAAGGCAAGGGAATGGAATGGCATGGCATGGCATGGCATGGCAAGGTAAGGGAATGGAATGGAATGGCAAGGCAAGGGAATGGAAAGGAAAGGGAATGGAATTGCATGGCATGGCATGGCATGGCAAGGCAAAGGAATGGAATGGAATGGCAAGGCAAGGGAATGGAATGGCATGGCATGGCATGGCAAGGCAAGGGAATGGAATGGAATGGCAAGGCAATGGAATGGATAGGCAAGGGAATGGAATGGAATGCCAAGGCAAGGGAATGGAATGGAATGGATTGGAATGGCAAGGCAAGGGAATGGAATGGAATGGCATGGGAAGGGAATGGAATGGAATGGAATGGAGTGGCAAGGCAAGGGAATGGAATGGAATGGAATGGAATGGAATGGAATGGAAAGGCAAGGGAATGGAATGGAATGGCAAGGCAAGGGAATGGAAAGGCAAGGGAATGGAATGGAATGGAAAAGTAAGGGAATGGACTGGAATGGAATGGAATGGCAAGGGAATGGAATGGAATGGAATGGAATGGAAAGGCAAGGGAAGGGAATGGAATGGAATGGAATGGAAAGGTAAGGGAATTGAATGGAATGGAATGGAATGGAAAGGCAAGGGAATGGAATGGAATGGCAACGCAAGGGAATGGAAAGGCAAGGGAATGGAATGGAATGCCAAGGCAAAGGAATGGAATGGCATGGCAAGGGAATGCAATGCCATGGCATAGCATGGCAAGACAACTGAATGGAATGGAATGGCAACGCAAGGGAATGGTAAGGCAAGGGAATGGCATGGCATGGCATGGCACGGTAAGGCAAGGGAACGGAATGGAATGGTAAGGCAAGGGAATGGGAAGGCAAGAGATTGGAATGGAATGGCATGGCCTGACAAGGCAAGGGAATGGAATGGAATGGCAGGGTAAGGTAATGGCAAGGAAAGGGAATGGAGTAGCATGGCATGGCATGACAAGGAAAGGGAATGGAATCGAATGGAATGGAAAGGCAAGCGAATGGAATGGAATGGCCTGGCAAGGCAAGGGAATGGAATAGAATGGCATGGCAAGGGAATGGAAAGGCAAGGAAATGGAATGGCATGGCAAGGCAAGGGAATGGAATGGAATGGAATGGAAAGGGAATGGAATGGCAAGGCAAGGCAAGGGAATGGAATGCAATGGCAAGGCAAGGGAATGGAAAGGCAAGGGAATGGAATGCAATGGCAAGGCATGGGAATGGAATGGCTAGGCAAGGGATTGGAAAGGCAAGGGAATGGAATGGAATGGCAAGGCAAGGGAATGGAATCGGAAGGCAATGGATTGGAAAGGCAAGGGAATGGAATGGAATGGCAAGGCAAGGGAATGGAATGGAATGGAAAGGCAAGGGAATGGAATGGAATGGCAAGGCAAGGGAATGGAATGGAATGGAAAGGCAGGGGAATGGAATGGAATGGAATGGCAAGGCAAGGGAATGGAATGGAATGGAATGGAATGGAAAGGCAAGGGAATGGAATGGAATGGTAAGGCAAGGGAATGGAAAGGCAAGGGAATTGAATGGAATGGCAAGGCAAGGGAATGGCAAGGGAAGGGCATGGCATGGCATCGGAAGGCAAGGGAATGGAATGGAATGGAATGGCAAGGCAAGGGAATGGCAAGGCAAGGGCATCGCATGGCATGGCAAGGCAAGGGAATGGAATGGAATGGAATGGGAACGCAAGGGAATGGCAAGGCAAGGGTATGGCATGCCATGGCAAGGCAAGGGAATGGAAAGGAAAGGGAATGGAATGGCATGGCAAGGTAAGGGAATGGAATGTAATGGAATCGAATGGCAAGGCAAGCGAATGGAATGGAATTTCAAGGCAATGCCATGGCAAGGCAAGGGAATGCAATGGCAAGGCAAGGGAATGGTAAGGCAAGGGAATGGCATGGCATGGCATGGCATGGCAAGGCAAGGGAATGGAATGGAATGGCAACGTATGGGAATGGCAAGGAAAGGGAATGGAATAGCATGGCATGGCATTGCAAGGAAAGGAAATGGAATGGAATGGAATGGAAAGGCAAGAGAATGGAATGGAATTGCATGGCAAGGCAAGGGAATGGAATGGAAAGGCAAGGCAACAGAATGGAATGTCATGGCATGACATGCATGGCAAGGCAAGGGAATGTAATGGCATGGTAAGGCAAGGGAATGGAATGGCATGGCATGGCATGGCATGGCAAGGTAAGGAAATGGAATGGAATGGCAAGGCAAGGGAATGGCAAGGAAAGGGAATGGAATAGCATGGCATGCCATGGCATGGCAAGGCAAAGGAATGGAATGGAATGGCAAGGCAAGGGAATGGAATGGCATGGCATGGCATGGCAAGGCAAGGGAATGGAATGGAATGGCAAGGCAATGGAATGGAAAGGCAAGGGAATGGAATGGAATGGCAAGGCAATGGAATGGAAAGGCAAGAGAATGGAATGGAATTGCATGGTAAGGCAAGGGAATGGAATGGAATTTCAAGGTAAGGGAATGGAATGGCATTGCATGGCATGGCAAGGCAAGGCAATGGAATGGAATGGCAAGGCAAGGGAATGGCAAGGGAAGGGAATGGAATGGCATTGGATGGCACGGCAAGGCAAGGGAATGGAATGGAATGGAATGCAATGGAAATTCAAGGGAATATAACGAATGGAATGGAATGAGATGGAATGGAAAGGCAAAGGAATGGAATGGAATCGCAAGGCAGGGAATAGAAAGGCAAGGGAATGGTATGGAATGGCAAGGCAAGGGAATGAAACGTCATGGCATGGCATCGCATGGCAAGGCAAGGGAATGGAATGGAATGGCAAGGCAAGGGAATGAAACGTCATGGCATGGCATCGCATGGCAAGGCAAGGGAATGGAATGGAATGGCAAGGCAAGGGAATGGAAACGACAACAGAATGGAATGGCATGGCAAGGCAAGGGAATGGAATGGAATGGAATGGAATTGAAAGGCAAGGGAATGGAAAGGAATGGCAAGGCAAGGGAATGGAAACGTAAGGGAATGGAATGGAATGGAAAGGCAAGGGAATTACAAGGCAACGGAATGGAATGGCATGGCATGGCATGGCAAGGCAAGGGTATGTAATGGATTGGCAATGCAAGGGAATGGCAACGCAAGTGAATGGAATGGGATCGCATGCCATGGCAAGGCAAAGGAATGGAATGGAATGGCAAGGAAAGGGAATGGAGTGGCATGGCATGGCAAGGCAAGGCAAGGGAATGGAATGGAATGGCAAGGCAATGGAATGGAAAGGCAAGGGAATGGAATGGAATGGCAAGGCAAGGGAATGGAATGGAATGGAATGGAATGGAATGGAATGGAATGGCAAGGCAAGGGAATGGAATGGAATGGCAAGGCAAGGGAATGGAATGGAATGGCAAGGCAAGGGAATGGCAAGGCAAGGGAATGGAATGGAATGGAAAAGTAAGGGAATGGAATGGAATGGTAAGGCAAGGGAATGGAATGGAATGGCAAGGCAAGGGAATGGAAAGGCAAGGGAATGGAATGGAATGGAAAGGAAAGGGAACGGAATGGAATGGAAGGGAATGGAAAGGCAAGGGAATGGAATGGATTGGAATTGAATGGAATGGAATGGAAAGGCAACGGAATGGAATGGCATGGTAAGGCAAGGGAATGGAATGGAATTTCAAGGTAAGGGAATGGAATGGCATTGCATGGCATGGCAAGGCAAGGCAATGGAATGGAATGGCAAGGCAAGGGAATGGCAAGGCAAGGGAATGGAATGGCATTGGATGGCACGGCAAGGCAAGGGAATGGAATGGAATGGAATGCAATGGAAATTCAAGGGAATGTAACGAATGGAATGGAATGGGATGGAATGGAAAGGCAAAGGAATGGAATGGAATGGCAAGGCAGGGAATAGAAAGGCAAGGGAATGGTATGGAATGGCAAGGCAAGGGAATGAAACGTCATGGCATGGCATCGCATGGCAAGGCAAGGGAATGGAATGGAATGGCAAGGCAAGGGAATGGAAACGACAACAGAATGGAATGGCATGGCAAGGCAAGGGAATGGAATGGAATGGAATGGAATTGAAAGGCAAGGGAATGGAAAGGAATGGCAAGGCAAGGGAATGGAAACGTAAGGGAATAGAAAGGAATGGAAAGGCAAGGGAATGGAATGGAATGGCAAGGCAAGGGAATTACAAGGCAACGGAATGGAATGGCATGGCATGGCATGACAAGGCAAGGGTATGTAATGGATTGGCAATGCAAGGGAATGGCAACGCAAGTGAATGGAATGGGATCGCATGCCATGGCAAGGCAAAGGAATGGAATGGAATGGCAAGGCAAGGGAATGGAGTGGCATGGCATGGCATGGCAAGGGAAGGGAATGGAATGGAATGGCAAGGCAATGGAATGGAAAGGCAAGGGAATGGAATGGAATGGCAAGGCAAGGGAATGGAATGGAATGGAATGGAATGGAATGGCAAGGCAAGGGAATGGAATGGAATGGCAAGGCAACGGAATGGCAAGGCAAGGGAATGGAATGGAATGGAAAAGTAAGGGAATGGAATGGAATGGCAAGACAATGGAATGGAATGGAATGGAAAGGCAAGGGAACGGAATGGAATGGAATGGAATGGAAAGGCAAGGGAAGGGAATGGAATGGAATGGAATGGAATGGAATGGAATGGAAAGGCAAGGGAAGGGAATGGAATGGAATGCAATGGAAAGGAAAGGCAAGGGAATGCAATGGAAAGGCAAGGGAATGGAATTTAATGGAAAGGAATGGAATGGAATTGAATGGAATGGAATGGAATGGAATGGCAAGGCATGGGAATGGAATTGCTTGGCATGGCAAGTCAAGGGATGGAATGGAATGGCAAGGCAAGGGAATGGCAAGGCAAGGGAATGGAATGCCATGGCACGGCATGGCAATGCAAGGGAATGGAAAGGAATGGCAAGGCAAGGGAATGGAATGGCATGGCATGGCATAGCAAGGCAAGGGAATGGAATGGAATGGCAAGGCAAGGGAGTGGCAAGGAAAGGGAATGGAATGGCATAGCATGGCATGGCAAGGCAAGGGAATGGAATGGCATGACAAGGCAAGGGAATGGCATGGCATGGCATGGCATGGCAAAGCAAGGGAATGGAATTGCAACGCTAGGGAATGGCATGGCATCGCATGGCATGGCAAGGCAAGGGAATGGAATGGAATGGCAAAGCAAGGGAATGGAGAGGCAAGGGAATGGAATGGCATGGGAAGGCAATGGAATGGAATGGAATGGAATGGAATGGAATGGATTGGAATGGAAAGGCAAGGGAATGGAATGGCATGGCAAGGCAAAGGAATAGAATGGCATGGCAAGGCAAGGGAATGGAATGGCATGGCATGGCATGGCATGGCAAGGTAAGGGAATGGAATGGAATGGCAAGGCAAGGGAATGGAAAGGAAAGGGAATGGAATTGCATGGCATGGCATGGCATGGCAAGGCAAAGGAATGGAATGGAATGGCAAGGCAAGGGAATGGAATGGCATGGCATGGCATGGCAAGGCAAGGGAATGGAATGGAATGGCAAGGCAATGGAATGGATAGGCAAGGGAATGGAATGGAATGCCAAGGCAAGGGAATGGAATGGAATGGATTGGAATGGCAAGGCAAGGGAATGGAATGGAATGGCATGGGAAGGGAATGGAATGGAATGGAATGGAGTGGCAAGGCAAGGGAATGGAATGGAATGGAATGGAATGGAATGGAATGGAATGGAAAGGCAAGGGAATGGAATGGAATGGCAAGGCAAGGGAATGGAAAGGCAAGGGAATGGAATGGAATGGAAAAGTAAGGGAATGGACTGGAATGGAATGGAATGGAATGGCAAGGGAATGGAATGGAATGGAATGGAATGGAAAGGCAAGGGAAGGGAATGGAATGGAATGGAATGGAAAGGCAAGGGAATTGAATGGAATGGAATGGAATGGAAAGACAAGGGAAGCGAATGGAATGGAATGGAATGGAAAGGCAATGGGATGCAATGGAAAGGCAAGGGAATGGAATTTAATGGAAACGAATGGAATGGAATGGAATGGAAAGGCAAGGGAATGGAATGGAATGGCAACGCAAGGGAATAGAAAGGCAAGGGAATGGAATGGAATGCCAAGGCAAAGGAATGGAATGGCATGGCAAGGGAATGCAATGCCATGCCATAGCATGGCAAGGCAACTGAATGGAATGGAATTGCAACGCAAGGGAATGGTAAGGCAAGGGAATGGAATGGAATGGCATGGGAAGGGAATGGAATGGAATGGAATGGAATGGCAAGGCAAGGGAATGGAATGGAATGGAATGGAATGGAATGGAATGGAAAGGCAAGGGAATGGAATGGAATGGCAAGGCAAGGGAATGGAAAGGCAAGGGAATGGAATGGAATGGAAAAGTAAGGGAATGGAATGGAATGGAATGGAATGGAAAGGGAATGGAATGGCATGGCAAGGAAAGGGAATGGAATGCAATGGCAAGGCAAGGGAATGGAAAGGCAAGGGAATGGAATGGCATGGCAAGGCAAGGGAATGGAATGGAATGGAATGAAATGGAAAGGGAATGGAATGGCATGGCAAGGCAAGGGAATGGAATGCAAAGGCAAGGCAAGGGAATGGAAAGGCAAGGGAATGGAATGGAATGGCAAGGCAAGGGAATGGAATGGCTTGGCAAGGGATTGGAAAGGCAAGGGAATGGAATGGAATGGCAAGGCAAGGGAATGGAAACGACAACAGAATGGAATGGCATGGCAAGGCAAGGGAATGGAATGGAATGGAATGGAATTGAAAGGCAAGGGAATGGAAAGGAATGGCAAGGCAAGGGAATGGAAACGTAAGGGAATGGAATGGAATGGAAAGGCAAGGGAATTACAAGGCAACGGAATGGAATGGCATGGCATGGCATGGCAAGGAAAGTGTATGTAATGGATTGGCAATGCAAGGGAATGGCAACGCAAGTGAATGGAATGGGATCGCATGCCATGGCAAGGCAAAGGAATGGAATGGAATGTCAAGGCAAGGGAATGGAGTGGCATGGCATGGCATGGCAAGGCAAGGGAATGGAATGGAATGGCAAGGCAATGGAATGGAAAGGCAAGGGAATGGAATGGAATGGCAAGGCAAGGGAATGGAATGGAATGGAATGGAATGGAATGGAATGGAATGGCAAGGCAAGGGAATGGAATGGAATGGCAAGGCAAGGGAATGGAATGGAATGGCAAGGCAAGGGAATGGAATGGAATGGCAAGGCAATGGAATGGAAAGGCAAGGGAATGGAATGGAATGGCAAGGCAAGGGAATGGAATGGAATGGAATGGAATGGAATGGAATGGAATGGCAAGGCAAGGGAATGGAATGGAATGGCAAGGCAAGGGAATGGAATGGAATGGCAAGGCAAGGGAATGGCAAGGCAAGGGAATGGAATGGAATGGAAAAGTAAGGGAATGGAATGGAATGGAATGGCAAGGGAATGGAATGGAATGGCAAGGCAATGGAATGGAATGCCATGGCACGGCATGGCAATGCAAGGGAATGGAAAGGAATGGCAAGGCAAGGGAATGGAATGGCATGACATGGCATAGCAAGGCAAGGGAATGGAATGGAATGGCAAGGCAAGGGAGTGGCAAGGAAAGGGAATGGAATGGCATAGCATGGCATGGCAAGGCAAGGGAATGGAATGGAATGGCAAGGCAAGGGAATGGCAAGGCAAGGGAATGGAATGCCATGGCACGGCATGGCAATGCAAGGGAATGGAAAGGAATGGCAAGGCAAGGGAATGGAATGGCATGACATGGCATAGCAAGGCAAGGGAATGGAATGGAATGGCAAGGCAAGGGAGTGGCAAGGAAAGGGAATGGAATGGCATAGCATGGCATGGCAAGGCAAGGGAATGGAATGGAATGGCAAGGCAAGGGAATGGCAAGGAAAGGGAATGGAATGGCATGGCATGGCATGGCAAGGCAAGGGAATGGAGTGGCATGGCATGGCATGGCAAGGGAAGGGAATGGAATGGAATGGCAAGGCAATGGAATGGAAAGGCAAGGGAATGGAATGGAATGGCAAGGCAAGGGAATGGAATGGAATGGAATGGAATGGAATGGAATGGCAAGGCAACGGAATGGCAAGGCAAGGGAATGGAATGGAATGGAAAAGTAAGGGAATGGAATGGAATGGCAAGACAATGGAATGGAATGGAATGGAAAGGCAAGGGAACGGAATGGAATGGAATGGAATGGAAAGGCAAGGGAAGGGAATGGAATGGAATGGAATGGAATGGAATGGAAAGGCAAGGGAAGGGAATGGAATGGAATGCAATAGAAAGGAAAGGCAAGGGAATGCAATGGAAAGGCAAGGGAATGGAATTTAATGGAAAGGAATGGAATGGAATTGAATGGAATGGAATGGAATGGAATGGCAAGGCATGGGAATGGAATTGCTTGGCATGGCAAGTCAAGGGATGGAATGGAATGGCAAGGCAAGGGAATGGCAAGGCAAGGGAATGGAATGCCATGGCACGGCATGGCAATGCAAGGGAATGGAAAGGAATGGCAAGGCAAGGGAATGGAATGGCATGGCATGGAATAGCAAGGCAAGGGAATGGAATGGAATGGCAAGGCAAGGGAGTGGCAAGGAAAGGGAATGGAATGGCATAGCATGGCATGGCAAGGCAAGGGAATGGAATGGCATGACAAGGCAAGGCAATGGCATGGCATGGCATGGCAAAGCAAGGGAATGGAATTGCAACGCTAGGGAATGGCATGGCATCGCATGGCATGGCAAGGCAAGGGAATGGAATGGAATGGCAAAGCAAGGGAATGGAGAGGCAAGGGAATGGAATGGCATGGGAAGGCAATGGAATGGAATGGAATGGAATGGAATGGAATGGATTGGAATGGAAAGGCAAGGGAATGGAATGGCATGGCAAGGCAAAGGAATAGAATGGCATGGCAAGGCAAGGGAATGGAATGGCATGGCATGGCATGGCATGGCAAGGTAAGGGAATGGAATGGAATGGCAAGGCAAGGGAATGGAAAGGAAAGGGAATGGAATTGCATGGCATGGCATGGCATGGCAAGGCAAAGGAATGGAATGGAATGGCAAAGCAAGGGAATGGAATGGCATGGCATGGCATGGCAAGGCAAGGGAATGGAATGGAATGGCAAGGCAATGGAATGGATAGGCAAGGGAATGGAATGGAATGCCAAGGCAAGGGAATGGAATGGAATGGATTGGAATGGCAAGGCAAGGGAATGGAATGGAATGGCATGGGAAGGGAATGGAATGGAATGGAATGGAGTGGCAAGGCAAGGGAATGGAATGGAATGGAATGGAATGGAATGGAATGGAATGGAAAGGCAAGGGAATGGAATGGAATGGCAAGGCAAGGGAATGGAAAGGCAAGGGAATGGAATGGAATGGAAAAGTAAGGGAATGGACTGGAATGGAATGGAATGGAATGGCAAGGGAATGGAATGGAATGGAATGGAATGGAAAGGCAAGGGAAGGGAATGGAATGGAATGGAATGGAAAGGCAAGGGAATTGAATGGAATGGAATGGAATGGAAAGGCAAGGGAAGGGAATGGAATGGAATGGAATGGAAAGGCAAGGGGATGCAATGGAAAGGCAAGGGAATGGAATTTAATGGAAACGAATGGAATGGAATGGAATGGAAAGGCAAGGGAATGGAATGGAATGGCAACGCAAGGGAATGGAAAGGCAAGGGAATGGAATGGAATGCCAAGGCAAAGGAATGGAATGGCATGGCAAGGGAATGCAATGCCATGCCATAGCATGGCAAGGCAACTGAATGGAATGGAATTGCAACGCAAGGGAATGGTAAGGCAAGGGAATGGAATGGAATGGCATGGGAAGGGAATGGAATGGAATGGAATGGAATGGCAAGGCAAGGGAATGGAATGGAATGGAATGGAATGGAATGGAATGGAATGGAAAGGCAAGGGAATGGAATGGAATGGCAAGGCAAGGGAATGGAAAGGCAAGGGAATGGAATGGAATGGAAAAGTAAGGGAATGGAATGGAATGGAATGGAATGGAAAGGGAATGGAATGGCATGGCAAGGAAAGGGAATGGAATGCAATGGCAAGGCAAGGGAATGGAAAGGCAAGGGAATGGAATGGCATGGCAAGGCAAGGGAATGGAATGGAATGGAATGAAATGGAAAGGGAATGGAATGGCATGGCAAGGCAAGGGAATGGAATGCAAAGGCAAGGCAAGGGAATGGAAAGGCAAGGGAATGGAATGGAATGGCAAGGCAAGGGAATGGAATGGCTTGGCAAGGGATTGGAAAGGCAAGGGAATGGAATGGAATGGCAAGGCAAGGGAATGGAAACGACAACAGAATGGAATGGCATGGCAAGGCAAGGGAATGGAATGGAATGGAATGGAATTGAAAGGCAAGGGAATGGAAAGGAATGGCAAGGCAAGGGAATGGAAACGTAAGGGAATGGAATGGAATGGAAAGGCAAGGGAATTACAAGGCAACGGAATGGAATGGCATGGCATGGCATGGCAAGGAAAGTGTATGTAATGGATTGGCAATGCAAGGGAATGGCAACGCAAGTGAATGGAATGGGATCGCATGCCATGGCAAGGCAAAGGAATGGAATGGAATGGCAAGGCAAGGGAATGGAGTGGCATGGCATGGCATGGCAAGGCAAGGGAATGGAATGGAATGGCAAGGCAATGGAATGGAAAGGCAAGGGAATGGAATGGAATGGCAAGGCAAGGGAATGGAATGGAATGGAATGGAATGGAATGGAATGGAATGGAATGGAATGGCAAGGCAAGGGAATGGAATGGAATGGCAAGGCAAGGGAATGGAATGGAATGGCAAGGCAAGGGAATGGCAAGGCAAGGGAATGGAATGGAATGGAAAAGTAAGGGAATGGAATGGAATGGAATGGCAGGGGAATGGAATGGAATGGCAAGGCAATGGAATGGAATGGAATGGAAAGGCAAGGGAGCGGAATGGAATGGAATGGAATGGAAAGGCAAGGGAAGGGAATGGAATGGAATGGAATGGAAAGGAAAGGGAATGGAATGGAAAGGCAAGGGAATGGAATGACATGGTAAGGCTAGGGAATGGAATGGATTGGCAATGCACGGGAATGGCAACGCAAGTGAATGGAATGGGATCGCATGCCATGGCAAGGCAAAGGAATGGAATGGAATGGCAAGGCAAGGGAATGGAGTGGCATGGCATGGCATGGCAAGACAAGGGAATGGAATGGAATGGCAAGGCAATGGAATGGAAAGGCAAGGGAATGGAATGGAATGGAATGGAATGGAATGGAATGGAATGGCAAGGCAAGGGAATGGAATGGAATGGAATGGAATGGAATGGAATGGAATGGAATGTCAAGGCAAGGGAATGGAATGGAATGGCAAGGGAATGGAATTTAATGGAAAGGAATGGAATGGAATTGAATGGAATGGAATGGAATGGAATGGCAAGGCATGGGAATGGAATTGCTTGGCATGGCAAGTCAAGGGATGGAATGGAATGGCAAGGCAAGGGAATGGCAAGGCAAGGGAATGGAATGCCATGGCACGGCATGGCAATGCAAGGGAATGGAAAGGAATGGCAAGGCAAGGGAATGGAATGGCATGACATGGCATAGCAAGGCAAGGGAATGGAATGGAATGGCAAGGCAAGGGAGTGGCAAGGAAAGGGAATGGAATGGCATAGCATGGCATGGCAAGGCAAGGGAATGGAATGGAATGGCAAGGCAAGGGAATGGCAAGGAAAGGGAATGGAATGGCATGGCATGGCATGGCAAGGCAAGGGAATGGAATGTAATGGAATGCAATGGAATTGAAAGGCAAGGGAATGGCATGGTATGGAATGGAATGGAAAGGCAAGGGAAAGGAATGGAATGCCAAGGCAAAGGAATGGAATGGCATGGCAAGGCATGGCATGGCAAAGCAAGGGAATGGAATGCTAACGCTAGGGAATGGCATGGCATCGCATGGCATGGCAAGGCAAGGGAATGGAATGGAATGGCAAAGCAAGGGAATGGAAAGGAAAGGGTATTGAATGGCATGGCAAGGCAAGGGAATGGAATGGAATGGAATGGAATGGAAAAGCAACGGAATGGAATGGCATGACAAGGCAAGGGAATGGCATGGCATGGCATGGCATGGCAAAGCAAGGGAATGGAATTGCAACGCTAGGGAATGGCATGGCATGGCATGGCATGGCAAGGCAAGGGAATGGAATGGAATGGCAAAGCAAGGGAATGGAGAGGCAAGGGAATGGAATGGCATGGGAAGGTAATGGAATGGAATGGAATGGAATGGAATGGAATGGAATGGAATGGAATGGAAAGGCAAGGGAATGGAATGGCATGGCAAGGCAAGGGAACAGAATGGCATGGCAAGGCAAGGGAATGGAATGGCATGGCATGGCATGGCATGGCAAGGTAAGGGAATGGAATGGAATGGCAAGGCAAGGGAATGGAAAGGAAAGGGAATGGAATTGCATGGCATGGCATGGCATGGCAAGGCAAAGGAATGGAATGGAATGGCAAGGCAAGGGAATGGAATGGCATGGCATGGCATGGCAAGGCAAGGGAATGGAATGGAATGGCAAGGCAATGGAATGGATAGGCAAGGGAATGGAATGGAATGCCAAGGCAAGGGAATGGAATGGAATGAAATGGAATGGCAAGGCAAGGGAATGGAATGGAATGGCATGGGAAGGGAATGGAATGGAATGGATTGGAGTGGCAAGGCAAGGGAATGGAATGGAATGGAATGGAATGGAATGGAATAGAATGGAATGGAAAGGCAAGGGAATGGAATGGAATGGAATGGAATGGCAAGGCAAGGGAATGGAATGGAATGGCAAGGCAAGGGAATGGCAAGGCAAGGTAATGGAATGGCATTGGATGGCACGGCAAGGCAAGGGAATGGAATGGAACGGAATGGAATGGCAAGGCAAGGGAATGGAATGGAATGGCAAGGCAAGGGAATGGAATGGAATGGCAAGGCAAGGGAATGGAATGGAATGGCAAGGCAAGGGAATGGAATGGAACGGAATGGAATGGAATGGCAAGGCAAGGCAATGGAATGGAAAGGAATGGAATGGCAAGGCAGGCGAATGGAATGAAATGGCAAGGAAAGGGAATGGAATGGAACGGAAAGGAATGGAATGGCAAGGCAAGGGAATGGAACGGAATGGAATGGAATGGCAAGGCAAGGGAATGGAATGGAATGGCAAGACAAGGGAATGGAATGGAAAGGAATGGAATGGCAAGGCAAGGGAATGGAATGGAAAGGAATGGAATGGCAAGACAAGGGAATGGAATGGATAGGAATGGAATGGCAAGGCAAGGGAATGGAATGGAAAGGAATGGAACGGCAAGGCAAGGGAATGGAATGGAATGGCAAGGCAAGGGAATGGAATGGAACGGAATGGAACGGTAAGGCAAGGGAATGGAATGGAACGGAATGGAATGGCAAGGCAAGGGAATGGAATGGAAAGGAATGGAATGGCAAGGCAAGGGAATGGAATGGAAAGGAATGGAATGGCAAGCCAAGGGAATAGAATGGAATGGCAAGGGAAGGGAATGGAATGGAATGGCAAGGCAAGGGAATGGAATGGAATGGCAAGGCAAGGGAACGGAATGGATTGGAATGGAATGGAATGGAAAGGCAAGGGAATGGAATGGAATGGAATGGAATGGAATGGAATGGAATGGCAAGGGAAAGGAATGGAATGGCATGGCAAGGGAATGGAATGGAATGGAATGGCTTGCCAAGGGTATGGAATGGAATGGAATGACATGACAAGGGAATGGAATGGAATGGAATGGAATGACATGGCAGGGGAATGGAATGGAATGGAATGGAATGAAATGGCAAGGGAATGGAATGGAATGGAATGGCAAGGCAAGGGAATGGAATGGAATTGCAAGGCAAGGGAATGGAATGGAATGGAATGTAAAGGCAAGGGAATGGATTGGAATTGCATGACAAGGCAAGGGAATGGTGTGGAATGGAAGGCAACGGAATGGCAAGGCAACGGAATGGAATGGCATGGCATGGCATGCATGGCAAGGCAAGGTAATGGAATGGAACGGCAAGGTAAGGGAATGGAAAGGCTAGGGAATGGAATGGAATGGCAAGGCAAGGGAATGGAAAGGCAAGGGAATGGAATTTCATGGCAAGGCAAGGGAAGGGAATGGAATGGAATGGAATGGCAAGGCAAGGGAATGGAATGGGAAGGCAATGGAATGGAAAGGCAAGGGAATGGTATGGAATAGTAAGGCAAGGGAATGGAATAGAATGGAATGGAATGTTAAGGCAAGGGAATGGAATGGAATGGCATGGCAAGGGAATGGAATGGAATGGAATGGAAGGGAAAAGCAACGGAATGGAATGGCATGACAAGGCAAGGGAATGGCATGGCATGGCATGGCATGGCAAAGCAAGGGAATGGAATTGCAACGCTAGGGAATGGCATGGCATCGCATGGCATGGCAAGGCAAGGGAATGGAATGGAATGGCAAAGCAAGGGAATGGAAAGGAAAGGGTATTGAATGGCATGGCAAGGCAAGGGAATGGAATGGAATGGAATGGAATGGAAAAGCAACGGAATGGAATGGCATGACAAGGCAAGGGAATGGCATGGCATGGCATGGCATGGCAAAGCAAGGGAATGGAATTGCAACGCTAGGGAATGGCATGGCATGGCATGGCATGGCAAGGCAAGGGAATGGAATGGAATGGCAAAGCAAGGGAATGGAGAGGCAAGGGAATGGAATGGCATGGGAAGGTAATGGAATGGAATGGAATGGAATGGAATGGAATGGAATGGAATGGAATGGAAAGGCAAGGGAATGGAATGGCATGGCAAGGCAAGGGAATAGAATGGCATGGCAAGGCAAGGGAATGGAATGGCATGGCATGGCATGGCATGGCAAGGTAAGGGAATGGAATGGAATGGCAAGGCAAGGGAATGGAAAGGAAAGGGAATGGAATTGCATGGCATGGCATGGCATGGCAAGGCAAAGGAATGGAATGGAATGGCAAGGCAAGGGAATGGAATGGCATGGCATGGCATGGCAAGGCAAGGGAATGGAATGGAATGGCAAGGCAATGGAATGGATAGGCAAGGGAATGGAATGGAATGCCAAGGCAAGGGAATGGAATGGAATGAAATGGAATGGCAAGGCAAGGGAATGGAATGGAATGGCATGGGAAGGGAATGGAATGGAATGGAATGGAGTGGCAAGGCAAGGGAATGGAATGGAATGGAATGGAATGGAATGGAATAGAATGGAATGGAAAGGCAAGGGAATGGAATGGAATGGAATGGAATGGAATGGAATGGAATGGAAAGGCAAGGGAATGGAATGGAATGGCAAGGCAAGGGAATGGCAAGGCAAGGGAATGGAATGGCATTGGATGGCACGGCAAGGCAAGGGAATGGAATGGAACGGAATGGAATGGCAAGGCAAGGGAATGGAATGGAATGGCAAGGCAAGGGAATGGAATGGAATGGCAAGGCAAGGGAATGGAATGGAATGGCAAGGCAAGGGAATGGAATGGAACGGAATGGAATGGAATGGCAAGGCAAGGCAATGGAATGGAAAGGAATGGAATGGCAAGGCAGGGGAATGGAATGAAATGGCAAGGAAAGGGAATGGAATGGAACGGAAAGGAATGGAATGGCAAGGCAAGGGAATGGAACGGAATGGAATGGAATGGCAAGGCAAGGGAATGGAATGGAATGGCAAGACAAGGGAATGGAATGGAAAGGAATGGAATGGCAAGGCAAGGGAATGGAATGGAAAGGAATGGAATGGCAAGACAAGGGAATGGAATGGATAGGAATGGAATGGCAAGGCAAGGGAATGGAATGGAAAGGAATGGAACGGCAAGGCAAGGGAATGGAATGGAATGGCAAGGCAAGGGAATGGAATGGAACGGAATGGAATGGTAAGGCAAGGGAATGGAATGGAACGGAATGGAATGGCAAGGCAAGGGAATGGAATGGAAAGGAATGGAATGGCAAGGCAAGGGAATGGAATGGAAAGGAATGGAATGGCAAGCCAAGGGAATGGAATGGAATGGCAAGGGAAGGGAATGGAATGGAATGGCAAGGCAAGGGAATGGAATGGAATGGCAAGGCAAGGGAACGGAATGGATTGGAATGGAATGGAATGGAAAGGCAAGGGAATGGAATGGAATGGAATGGAATGGAATGGCAAGGGAAAGGAATGGAATGGCATGGCAAGGGAATGGAATGGAATGAAATGGCTTGCCAAGGGTATGGAATGGAATGGAATGACATGACAAGGGAATGGAATGGAATGGAATGGAATGACATGGCAGGGGAATGGAATGGAATGGAATGGAATGAAATGGCAAGGGAATGGAATGGAATGGAATGGCAAGGCAAGGGAATGGAATGGAATTGCAAGGCAAGGGAATGGAATGGAATGGAATGTAAAGGCAAGGGAATGGAATGGAATTGCATGACAAGGCAAGGGAATGGTGTGGAATGGAAGGCAACGGAATGGCAAGGCAACGGAATGGAATGGCATGGCATGGCATGCATGGCAAGGCAAGGTAATGGAATGGAATGGCAAGGCAACGGAATGGCAAGGCAACGGAATGGAATGGCATGGCATGACATGCATGGCAAGGCAAGGGAATGGAATGGAATGGCAAGGCAAGGGAATGGAAAGGCTAGGGAATGGAATGGAATGGTAAGGCAAGGGAATGGAAAGGCAAGTAATTGGAATGGCATAGCAAGGCAAGGGAATGGAATGGAATGGAATGGAATGGCAAGGCAAGGGAATGTAATGGGAAGGCAAGGGAATGGAAAGGCAAGGGAATGGAATGGAATGGTAAGTCAAGGGAATGGAATGGAATGGAATGGAATGGCAAGGCAAGGGAATGGAATGGAATGGCATGGCAAGGGAATGGAATGGAATGGAATGGAAGGGAAAGGCAACGGAATGGAATGGAATGGCAAGGCAAGGGAATGGAATGGAAAGGCAAAGGAATGGAATGGAAAGGCAAGGCAAGGGAAAGGATTGGAATGGAATGGAATGGCAAGGCAAGGGAATGGAATGGAATAGAAAGGAATGGAAAGGAATGGAAAGGAATGGAATCTATTCGAATGGAATGGAATCGAATGGAATCGAATCGAATGGAACCGAATGGAATCTAATCGAATCGAATGGAATGGAATGGAATGCAATGCAATGGAATGGCAAGACAAGGGAATGGAATAGCTTGGCATGGCAAGGCAAGGGAATGGAATGGCATGGCAAGGCAAGGGAATGGAATGGAATGGCAAGGCAAGGGAATGGCATGGCATTGCATGGCATGGCATGGCAAGGCAAGGGAATGGAGTGGAATTGAAAGGCAATGGAATGGAAAGGCAATGGAATGGAATGGAATGGAATGGCAAGGCAAGGTAAAGGAATGGAAGGGAATGCAATGGAATGGAATGGCAAGGCAAGGGAATGGAATGGAATGGCATGGCAAGGGAATGGAATGGAATGGAATGGCAAGGCAAGGGAATGGAATGGAATGCAATGGAATGGAAAGGGAATGGAATGGAATGGAATGGCAAGGCAAGGTAATGGAAAGGCAAGGGAATGGAATGGAATGGAAAAGCAAGTGAATGGAATGGAATGGAATGGAATGGAAAGGCAAGGGAATGGAATGGAATGGCAAGGCAACGGAATGGAAAGGCAAGGGAATGGAATGGAATGGCAATGGAAGGGAATGGAATGGAATGGAATGGAATGGAATGGCAAGGCAAGGGAATGGAATCCTATGGCATGGCAAGGGAACAGCAAGGCAACGGAATGGAATGGCATGGCATGGCATGGCAAGGGAATGGAATGGAATGGCAAGGTAAGGGAATGGCAAGGAAAGGGAATGGAATAGCATGGCATGGCATGGCAAGGAAAGGGAATGGAATGGAATGGAATGGAAAGGCAAGGGAATGGAATTGAATTGCATGGCAAGGCAAGGGAATGGATGTGGAATGGCAAGGCAACGGAATGGAATGGCATGGCATGGCTTGCATGGCAAAGCAAGGGAATGGAATAGAATGGAATGGAATGGAAAGGAATGGAAAGGCAAGGGAATGGAAAGGAATGACAAGGCAAGGGAAGGGAAAGGTAAGGGAATGGAATGGAATGGAAAGGTAAGGGAATGGAATGGAATGGAATGGCAAGGGAATGGAATGGAATGTCAAGGCAAGGGAATGGCAAGGCAAGCGAATGGAATGGCATGGCAAGGCAAGGGAATGGAATGAAATGGAATTGAATGGCAAGGCAAGGGAATGGAATGGGAAGGCAATGGATTGGAAAGGCAAGTGAATGGAATGGAATGGCAAGGCAAGGGAATGGAATGGAATGGAATGTCAAGGCAAGGGAATGGAATGGGAAGGCAAAGGAACGGAAAGGTAAGGGAATGGTATGGAATGGTAACGCAAGGGAATGGAAAGCAATGGAATGGAATGGCAAGGCAAGGGAATGGAAGGCAAGGGAATGGAATGCAATCGAAAAGCAAGAGAATGGAATGGAATGGAATGGAAAGGCAAGGGAATGGAAAGGAATGACAAGGCAAGGGAAGGGAAAGGTAAGGGAATGGAAAGGAATGGAAAGGCAAGGGAATGGAATGGAATGGAATGGAAATTCAAGGGAATGGAATGGAATGGAAAGGCAAGGGAATGGAATGGAATGTCAAGGCAAGGGAATGGCAAGGCAAGGGAATGGAATGGCATGGCAAGGCAAGGCAATGGAATGGAATCGAATGGAATGGAAAGGCAAGGGAATAGAATGGCATGGCAAGGCAAGGGAATGGAATGGAATGGCAAGGAAAGGTAATGGCATGGCATGGCATGGCTTGTCAAGGCAAGGGAATGGAATTGAATGGCAAGGCAAGGGAATGGCATGCAATGGAATGGAAAGGCAAGGGAATGGAATGGAATGGTAAGGCAAGGGAATGGAAAGTCAAGGGAATGGAATGGAATGGAAAAGCAAGGGAATGGAATGGAATGGAAAGGCAAGGGAATGGAATGGAATGTCAAGGCAAGGGAATGGCAAGGGAATGGCATGGCATGGCATGGCATGGCAAGGCACGGGAATGGAATGGAATGGCAAGGCAAGGGAATGGTATGGCATGGCATGGCATGGCATTGCAAGGCAAGGGAATGGAATGCAATGGCAAGGCAAGATAATGGCATGGCATGGCATGGCTTGTAAAGGTAAGGGAATGGAATTGAATGGCAAGGCAACGGAATGGGAAGGCAACGGAATGGAATGGCATGGCATGGCATGCATGGCAAGGCAAGGGAATGGAATGGAATGGCAAGGCAAGGGAATGTAAAGTCTAGGGAATGGAGTGGGATGGCAAGGCAAGGGAATGGAAAGGCAAGGGAATGGAATGTCATGGCAATGTAAGGGAATAGATTGGAATGGAATGGAATGGCAAGGCAAGGGAATGCAATGGGAAGGCAATGGAATGTAAAGGTAAGGGAATGGTATGGAATGGAAAGGCAAGGGAATGGAATGGAATGGAATGGCAAGGCAAGGGAATGGAAAGGCAAGGGATGGAATGGAATGGAATAGAATGGAAAGGCAAGGGAAGGGAATGGAATGGAAAGGAAAGGCAAGGGAAGGTAATGGAATGGAATGGAAAGGCAAGGGAAGGGAATGGAATGGAATGGAAAGTGAAGGGAACGGAATGGAATGCAATGGAATGGAAAGGCAAGGGAAGGGAATGGAATGGAATGGAATGGAATGCAAAGGCATGGGAATGGAATGGAATGGAATGGAATGGAAAGGCAAGGGAAGGGAATGGAATGGAATGGAAAGGCAAGGGAAGGGAATAAAATGGAATGGAATGGAAAGGCAAGGGAAGGGAAAGGAATGGCAAGGCAACGGAATGGAAAGGCAAGGGAATGGAATGAAATGGAAAGGCAAGAGAAAGGAATGGAATGGAATGGAATGGATTGGAATGGAAAGGCAATGGAATGGAATGGAATGAAATGGAATGGAATGACATGGCAAGGCAAGGGAGTGGAATGGAATGGCAAGGCAAGGGAATGGAATGGAATGGAATGGAATGGAAAGGCAAGGGAATGGAATGGAGTGGCATGGCAAGGGAATGGAATGGAATGGCAAGGTAAGGGAATGGCAAGGAAAGGGAATGGAATAGCATGGCATGGCATGGCAAGGAAAGGGAATGGAATGGAATGGAATGGAAAGGCAAGGGAATGGAATTGAATTGCATGGCAAGGCAAGGGAATGGATGTGGAATGGCAAGGCAACGGAATGGAATGGCATGGCATGGCTTGCATGGCAAAGCAAGGGAATGGAATAGAATGGAATGGAATGGAAAGGAATGGAAAGGCAAGGGAATGGAAAGGAATGACAAGGCAAGGGAAGGGAAAGGTAAGGGAATGGAATGGAATGGAAAGGTAAGGGAATGGAATGGAATGGAATGGCAAGGGAATGGAATGGAATGTCAAGGCAAGTGAATGGCAAGGCAAGCGAATGGAATGGCATGGCAAGGCAAGGGAATGGAATGAAATGGAATTGAATGGCAAGGCAAGGGAATGGAATGGGAAGGCAATGGATTGGAAAGGCAAGTGAATGGAATGGAATGGCAAGGCAAGGGAATGGAATGGAATGGAATGTCAAGGCAAGGGAATGGAATGGGAAGGCAAAGGAACGGAAAGGTAAGGGAATGGTATGGAATGGTAAGGCAAGGGAATGGAAAGCAATGGAATGGAATGGCAAGGCAAGGGAATGGAAGGCAAGGGAATGGAATGCAATCGAAAAGCAAGAGAATGGAATGGAATGGAATGGAAAGGCAAGGGAATGGAAAGGAATGACAAGGCAAGGGAAGGGAAAGGTAAGGGAATGGAAAGGAATGGAAAGGCAAGGGAATGGAATGGAATGGAATGGAAATTCAAGGGAATGGAATGGAATGGAAAGGCAAGGGAATGGAATGGAATGTCAAGGCAAGGGAATGGCAAGGCAAGGGTATGGCATGGCATGGCAAGGCAAGGGAATGGAATGGCATGGCAAGGCAAGGCAATGGAATGGAATCGAATGGAATGGAAAGGCAAGGGAATAGAATGGCATGGCAAGGCAAGGGAATGGAATGGAATGGCAAGGAAAGGTAATGGCATGGCATGGCATGGCTTGTCAAGGCAAGGGAATGGAATTGAATGGCAAGGCAAGGGAATGGCATGCAATGGAATGGAAAGGCAAGGGAATGGAATGGAATGGTAAGGCAAGGGAATGGAAAGTCAAGGGAATGGAATGGAATGGAAAAGCAAGGGAATGGAATGGAATGGAAAGGCAAGGGAATGGAATGGAATGTCAAGGCAAGGGAATGGCAAGGGAATGGCATGGCATGGCATGGCATGGCAAGGCACGGGAATGGAATGGAATGGCAAGGCAAGGGAATGGTATGGCATGGCATGGCATGGCATTGCAAGGCAAGGGAATGGAATGCAATGGCAAGGCAAGATAATGGCATGGCATGGCATGGCTTGTAAAGGTAAGGGAATGGAATTGAATGGCAAGGCAACGGAATGGGAAGGCAACGGAATGGAATGGCATGGCATGGCATGCATGGCAAGGCAAGGGAATGGAATGGAATGGCAAGGCAAGGGAATGTAAAGTCTAGGGAATGGAGTGGGATGGCAAGGCAAGGGAATGGAAAGGCAAGGGAATGGAATGTCATGGCAATGTAAGGGAATAGATTGGAATGGAATGGAATGGCAAGGCAAGGGAATGCAATGGGAAGGCAATGGAATGTAAAGGTAAGGGAATGGTATGGAATGGAAAGGCAAGGGAATGGAATGGAATGGAATGGCAAGGCAAGGGAATGGAAAGGCAAGGGATGGAATGGAATGGAATAGAATGGAAAGGCAAGGGAAGGGAATGGAATGGAAAGGAAAGGCAAGGGAAGGTAATGGAATGGAATGGAAAGGCAAGGGAAGGGAATAGAATGGAATGGAAAGTGAAGGGAACGGAATGGAATGCAATGGAATGGAAAGGCAAGGGAAGGGAATGGAATGGAATGGAATGGAATGCAAAGGCATGGGAATGGAATGGAATGGAATGGAATGGAAAGGCAAGGGAAGGGAATGGAATGGAATGGAAAGGCAAGGGAAGGGAATAAAATGGAATGGAATGGAAAGGCAAGGGAAGGGAAAGGAATGGCAAGGCAACGGAATGGAAAGGCAAGGGAATGGAATGAAATGGAAAGGCAAGAGAAAGGAATGGAATGGAATGGAATGGATTGGAATGGAAAGGCAATGGAATGGAATGGAATGAACTGGAATGGAATGACATGGCAAGGCAAGGGAGTGGAATGGAATGGCAAGGCAAGGGAATGGAATGGAATGGAATGGAATGGAAAGGCAAGGGAATGGAATGGAGTGGCAAGGCAAGGGAATGGCAAGGCAAGGAAATGGAATGGCATGGCAAGGCAAGGGAATGGAATGGAATGGAATGGAAAGGCAAGGGTATGGAATGAAATGGCAAGGCAAGGGAATGGAAAGGCAAGGGAATGGAATGGAATGTCAATGCAAGGTAATGGAATGGAATGGAATGGTATGGCAAGGCAAGGGAATGGAATGGCATGGCATGGCATGGCAAGGCAATTGAATGGAATGGAATGGCAAGGCAAGGGAATGGAATGGCATGGCATGGTAACGCAAGAGAATGGAATGGAATGGCAAGGCAAGGGAATTGCAAGGCAAGTGAATGGCATGTCATGGCAAGGCAAGGGAATGGAATGGAATGGAATGGAATGGAATGGAATTGAAAGGCAAGGTAAGGGAATGGCATGGCAAGGCAAGGGAATGGAATGGAATGGAATGGAATGGAATGGAATGGAAAGACTAGGGAAAGGCAAGGCTAGGGAATGGAATGGCATGGCATCGCATGGCAAGGGAAGGGAAAGGAATGGAATGGCATGGCAAGGGAATGGAATGGAATGGAATGGCTTGCCAAAGGTATGGAATGGAATGGAATGGCATGGCAAGGGAATGGAATGGAATGGAATGGAATGGATTGGCAAGGGAAGGGAATGGAATGGCAAGGGAATGGAATGGAATGGAATGGAATGGAATGGAAAGGCAAGGGAATGGAATGGAATGGAATGGCAAGGCAAGGGAAGGGAATGGAATGGAATGGAAAGGCAAGGGAATGGAATGGAATTGCAAGGCAAGGGAATGGAATGGAATGGAATGGAAAGGCAAGGGAATGGAATGGAATTGCATGACAAGGCAAGGGAATGGTGTGGAATGGAAGGCAAGGCAATGGCAAGGCAACGGAATGGAATGGCATGGGATGGTGTGCATGGCAAGGCAATGTAATGGAATGGAATGGGATGGCAAGGGAATGGAATGGCAAGGGCATGGAATTTCATGAAAGGCAAGGGAAGGGAATGGAATGGAATGGAATGGCAAGGCAAGGGAATGGAATGGGAAGGCAATGGAATGGAAAGGCAAGGGAATGGTATGGAATGGTAAGGCAAGGGAATGGAATGGAATGGAATGGAATGGTAAGGCAAGGGAATGGAATGGAATGGCATGGCAAGGGAATGGAATGGAATGGAATGGAAGGGAAAGCAAGTGAATGGAATGGAATGGAAAGGCAGGGGAATTGAATGGAATGGAAGGGAAAGGCAAAGGAATGGAATGGAATGGCAAGGCAAGGGAATGGAATGGAATGGAATGGAATGGAATGGAAAGGCAATTGAATGGAATGGAATGGCAAGGCAAGGGAAGGGAATGGAATGGAAAGGAATGGCAAGGCAAGGGAATGGAATGGAATGAAATTGCAAGATAAGGGAATGGAATGGAATGGCAAGGCAAGGGAATGGAATGGAATGGAATGGAATGGCAAGGCAAGGGAATGGAATGGAATGCAATGGAATGGAATGGAATGGCAAGGGAAAGGAATGGAATGGCATGGCAAGGGAATGGAATGGAATGGAATGGCTTGCCAAAGGTATGGAATGGAATGGAATGGCATGGCAAGGGAATGGAATGGAATGGAATGGAATGGATTGGCAAGGGAAGGGAATGGAATGGCAAGGGAATGGAATGGAATGGAATGGAATGGAATGGAAAGGCAAGGGAATGGAATGGAATGGAATGGCAAGGCAAGGGAAGGGAATGGAATGGAATGGAAAGGCAAGGGTATGGAATGGAATTGCAAGGCAAGGGAATGGAATGGAATGGAATGGAAAGGCAAGGGAATGGAATGGAATTGCATGACAAGGCAAGGGAATGGTGTGGAATGGAAGGCAAGGCAATGGCAAGGCAACGGAATGGAATGGCAAGGGCATGGAATTTCATGAAAGGCAAGGGAAGGGAATGGAATGGAATGGAATGGCAAGGCAAGGGAATGGAATGGGAAGGCAATGGAATGGAAAGGCAAGGGAATGGTATGGAATGGTAAGGCAAGGGAATGGAATGGAATGGAATGGAATGGTAAGGCAAGGGAATGGAATGGAATGGCATGGCAAGGGAATGGAATGGAATGGAATGGAAGGGAAAGGCAAGTGAATGGAATGGAATGGAAAGGCAGGGGAATTGAATGGAATGGAAGGGAAAGGCAAGGGAATGGAATGGAATGGCAAGGCAAGGGAATGGAATGGAATGGAATGGAATGGAATGGAATGGAAAGGCAATTGAATGGAATGGAATGGCAAGGCAAGGGATTGAAAAGGCAAGGGAATGGAATGGAATGGAAAAATAAGGGATGGAATGGAATGGAATGGCAAGGGAATGGAATGGAATGGCAAGGCAAGGGAATGGAAAGGCAAGGGAATGGAATGGAATGGAAAGGAAAGGGAACGGAATGGAATGGAAGGGAATGGAAAGGCAAGGGAATGGAATGGATTGGAATTGAATGGAATGGAATGGAAAGGCAACGGAATGGAATGGCATGGTAAGGCAAGGGAATGGAATGGAATTTCAAGGTAAGGGAATGGAATGGCATTGCATGGCATGGCAAGGCAAGGCAATGGAATGGAATGGCAAGGCAAGGGAATGGCAAGGCAAGGGAATGGAATGGAATGGAAAAGTAAGGGAATGGAATGGAATGGCAAGACAATGGAATGGAATGGAATGGAAAGGCAAGGGAGCGGAATGGAATGGAATGGAATGGAAAGGCAAGGGAAGGGAATGGAATGGAATGGAATGGAATGGAAAGGCAAGGGAAGGGAATGGAATGGAATGCAATGGAAAGGAAAGGCAAGGGAATGCAATGGAAAGGCAAGGGAATGGAATTTAATGGAAAGGAATGGAATGGAATTGAATGGAATGGAATGGAATGGAATGGCAAGGCATGGGAATGGAATTGCTTGGCATGGCAAGTCAAGGGATGGAATGGAATGGCAAGGCAAGGGAATGGCAAGGCAAGGGAATGGAATGCCATGGCACGGCATGGCAATGCAAGGGAATGGAAAGGAATGGCAAGGCAAGGGAATGGAATGGCATGGCATGGCATAGCAAGGCAAGGGAATGGAATGGAATGGCAAGGCAAGGGAATGGAATGGAATTTTATGGCAAGGCAAGGGAATGGAATGGAATGGCAAGGCAACAGAATGGAATGTCATGGCATGACATGCATGGCAAGGCAAGGGAATGTAATGGCATGGTAAGGCAAGGGAATGGAATGGCATGGCATGGCATGGCATGGCAAGGTAAGGGAATGGAATGGAATGGCAAGGCAAGGGAACGGAATGGATTGGAGTGGAATGGAATGGAAAGGCAAGGGAATGGAATGGAATGGAATGGAATGGAATGTCAAGGGAAATGAATGGAATGGCATGGCAAGGGAATGGAATGGAATGGAATGGCTTGCCAAGGGTATGGAATGGAATGGAATGACATGGCAAGGGAATGGAATGGAATGGAATGGAATGACATGGCAGGGGAATGGAATGGAATGGAATGGAATGAAATGGCAAGGGCATGGAATGGAATGGAATGGCAAGGCAAGGGAATGGAATGGAATTGCAAGGCAAGGGAATGGAATGGAATGGAATGTAAAGGCAAGGGAATGGAATGGAATTGCATGACAAGGCAAGGGAATGGTGTGGAATGGAAGGCAACGGAATGGCAAGGCAACGGAATGGAATGGCATGGCATGGCATGCATGGCAAGGCAAGGTAATGGAATGGAATGGCAAGGTAAGGGAATGGAAAGGCTAGGGAATGGAATGGAATGGCAAGGCAAGGGAATGGAAAGGCAAGGGAATGGAATTTCATGGCAAGGCAAGGGAAGGGAATGGAATGGAATGGAATGGCAAGGCAAGGGAATGGAATGGGAAGGCAATGGAATGGAAAGGCAAGGGAATGGTATGGAATAGTAAGGCAAGGGAATGGAATAGAATGGAATGGAATGTTAAGGCAAGGGAATGGAATGGAATGGCATGGCAAGGGAATGGAATGGAATGGAATGGAAGGGAAAGGCAAGGGAATGGAATGGAATGGCAAGGCAGGGGAATGGAATGGAATGGAATCGAAAGGCAAGGGAATGGAATGGAATGGCAAGGCAAGGCAAGGGAATGGAATGGAATGGAATGGAATGGGAAAGCAAGGGAATGGAATGGAATGGAAAGGAATGGAATGGAATGGACAGGAATGGAATCTATTCGAATGGAATGGAATCGAATCGAATCGAATGGAATGGAATGCAATGCAATGCAATGGTATGGAATGGCAAGATAAGGGAATGCAAAGGCTTGGCATGGCAAGGCAAGGGAATGGAATGGCATGGCAAGGCAAGGGAATGGAATGGAATGAAATGGAATGGCAAGGCAAGGGAATGGAATGGGAAGGCAATGGATTGGAAAGGCAAGGGAATGGAATGGAATGGCAAGGCAAGGGAATGGAATGGAATGGAATGGAATGGCAAGGCAAGGGATTGGAATGGAATGGCATTGCAAGGGAATGGAATGGAATGGAAAGGCAAGGGAATGGAATGGAATGGAAAGGAAAGGGAACGGAATGGAATGGAAGGGAATGCAAAGGCAAGGGAATGGAATGGATTGGAATTGAATGGAATGGAATGGAAAGGCAACGGAATGGAATGGCATGGTAAGGCAAGGGAATGGAATGGAATTTCAAGGTAAGGGAATGGAATGGCATTGCATGGCATGGCAAGGCAAGGCATTTGAATGGAATGGCAAGGCAAGGGAATGGCAAGAAAGGGAATGGAATGGAATGGAAAAGTAAGGGAATTGAATGGAATGGCAAGACAATGGAATGGAATGGAATGGAAAGGCAAGGGAGCGGAATGGAATGGAATGGAATGGAAAGGCAAGGGAAGGGAATGGAATGGAATGGAATGGAATGGAATGGAATGGAAAGGCAAGGGAAGGGAATGGAATGGAATGCAATGGAAAGGAAAGGCAAGGGAATGCAATGGAAAGGCAAGGGAATGGAATTTAATGGAAAGGAATGGAATGGAATTGAATGGAATGGAATGGAATGGAATGGCAAGGCATGGGAATGGAATTGCTTGGCATGGCAAGTCAAGGGATGGAATGGAATGGCAAGGCAAGGGAATGGCAAGGCAAGGGAATGGAATGCCATGGCACGGCATGGCAATGCAAGGGAATGGAAAGGAATGGCAAGGCAAGGGAATGGAATGGCATGGCATGGAATAGCAAGGCAAGGGAATGGAATGGAATGGCAAGGCAAGGGAGTGGCAAGGAAAGGGAATGGCATGGCATCGCATGGCATGGCAAGGCAAGGGAATGGAATGGCATGAGAAGGCAAGGGAATGGCATGGCATGGCATGGCATGGCAAAGCAAGGGAATGGAATTGCAACGCTAGGGAATGGCATGGCATCGCATGGCATGGCAAGGCAAGGGAATGGAATGGAATGGCAAAGCAAGGGAATGGAGAGGCAAGGGAATGGAATGGCATGGGAAGGCAATGGAATGGAATGGAATGGAATGGAATGGAATGGAATGGAATGGAAAGGCAAGGGAATGGCATGGCATGGCAAGGCAAAGGAATAGAATGGCATGGCAAGGCAAGGGAATGGAATGGCATGGCATGGCATGGCATGGCAAGGTAAGGGAATGGAATGGAATGGCAAGGCAAGGGAATGGAAAGGAAAGGGAATGGAATTGCATGGCATGGCATGGCATGGCAAGGCAAAGGAATGGAATGGAATGGCAAGGCAAGGGAATGGAATGGCATGGCATGGCATGGCAAGGCAAGGGAATGGAATGGAATGGCAAGGCAAAGGAATGGATAGGCAAGGGAATGGAATGGAATGCCAAGGCAAGGGAATGGAATGGAATGGATTGGAATGGCAAGGCAAGGGAATGGAATGGAATGGCATGGGAAGGGAATGGAATGGAATGGAATGGAGTGGCAAGGCAAGGGAATGGAATGGAATGGAATGGAATGGAATGGAATGGAAAGGCAAGGGAATGGAATGGAATGGCAAGGCAAGGGAATGGAAAGGCAAGGGAATGGAATGGAATGGAAAAGTAAGGGAATGGACTGGAATGGAATGGAATGGAATGGCAAGGGAATGGAATGGAATGGAATTGAATGGAAAGGCAAGGGAAGGGAATGGAATGGAATGGAATGGAAAGGCAAGGGAATTGAATGGAATGGAATGGAATGGAAAGGCAAGGGAAGGGAATGGAATGGAATGGAATGGAAAGGCTAGGGGATGCAATGGAATGGCAAGGCAAGGGAATGGAATGGAATGGAATGGAATGGAAAGGCAAGGGAATGGAATGGAATGGTAAGGCAAGGGAATGGCAAGGCAAGGGAATGGAATGGAATGGCAAGACAAGGGAATGGAAAGGAAAGGAATGGAATGGCAAGGCAAGGGAATGGAATGGAAAGGAATGGAATGGCAAGGCAAGGGAATGGAATGGATAGGAATGGAATGGCAAGGCAAGGGAATGGAATGGAAAGGAATGGAACGGCAAGGCAAGGGAATGGAATGGAATGGCAAGGCAAGGGAATGGAATGGAACGGAATGAAATGGTAAGGCAAGGGAATGGAATGGAACGGAATGGAATAGCAAGGCAAGGGAATAGAATGGAAAGGAATGGAATGGCAAGGCAAGGGAATGGAATGGAAAGGAATGGAATGGCAAGCCAAGGGAATGGAATGGAATGGCAAGGGAAGGGAATGGAATGGAATGGCAAGGCAAGGGAATGGAATGGAATGGCAAGGCAAGGGAACAGAATGGATTGGAGTGGAATGGAATGGAAAGGCAAGGGAATGGAATGGAATGGAATGGAATGGAATGTCAAGGGAAAGGAATGGAATGGCATGGCAAGGGAATGGAATGGAATGGAATGGCTTGCCAAAGGTATGGAATGGAATGGAATGACATGGCAAGGGAATGGAATGGAATGGAATGGAATGACATGGCAGGGGAATGGAATGGAATGGAATGGAATGAAATGGCAAGGGCATGGAATGGAATGGAATGGCAAGGCAAGGGAATGGAATGGAATTGCAAGGCAAGGGAATGGAATGGAATGGAATGTAAAGGCAAGGGAATGGAATGGAATTGCATGACAAGGCAAGGGAATGGTGTGGAATGGAAGGCAACGGAATGGCAAGGCAACGGAATGGAATGGCATGGCATGGCATGCATGGCAAGGCAAGGTAATGGAATGGAATGGCAAGGTAAGGGAATGGAAAGGCTAGGGAATGGAATGGAATGGCAAGGCAAGGGAATGGAAAGGCAAGGGAATGGAATTTCATGGCAAGGCAAGGGAAGGGAATGGAATGGAATGGAATGGCAAGGCAAGGGAATGGAATGGGAAGGCAATGGAATGGAAAGGCAAGGGAATGGTATGGAATAGTAAGGCAAGGGAATGGAATAGAATGGAATGGAATGTTAAGGCAAGGGAATGGAATGGAATGGCATGGCAAGGGAATGGAATGGAATGGAATGGAAGGGAAAGGCAAGGGAATGGAATGGAATGGCAAGGCAGGGGAATGGCATGGAATGGAATCGAAAGGCAAGGGAATGGAATGGAATGGCAAGGCAAGGCAAGGGAATGGAATGGAATGGAATGGAATGGGAAAGCAAGGGAATGGAATGGAATGGAAAGGAATGGAATGGAATGGACAGGAATGGAATCTATTCGAATGGAATGGAATCGAATCGAATCGAATCGAATGGAATGCAATGCAATGCAATGGTATGGAATGGCAAGATAAGGGAATGCAAAGGCTTGGCATGGCAAGGCAAGGGAATGGAATGGCATGGCAAGGCAAGGGAATGGAATGGAATGAAATGGAATGGCAAGGCAAGGGAATGGAATGGAATGGAATGGAATGGAATGGCAAGGCAAGGGATTGGAATGGAATGGCATTGCAAGGGAATGGAATGGAATGGAAAGGCAAGGGAATGGAATGGAATGGAATGGAATCGCAAGGCAAGGGAATGCAATGGAATGGCATGGCAAGGGAATGGAATGGAATGGAAAGAAAAGGGAATGGAATGGAATGGCAAGGCAAGGGAATGGAATGGAATGGAACGGAATGGAATGGAAAGGCAAGGGAATGGAATGCAATGGTAAGGCAAGGGAATGGAAAGTCAAGGGAATGGAATGGAATGGAAAAGCAAGGGAATGGAATGGAATGGAATGGAATGGAAAGGCAAGGGAATTGAATGGAATGGCAAGGCAAGGGAATGGCAAGGGAAGGGTATGGCATGGCATGGCAAGGGAATGGAATGGAATGGCAAGGTAAGGGAATGGCAAGACAAGGGCATCGTATGGCATGGCAAGGCAAGGGAGTGGAATGGAATGGAATGGGAAAGCAAGGGAATGGCAAGGCAAGGGCATGGCATGGCATGGCATGGCATGGCATGGCAAGGCAGGGAATCTAATGCAATGGCAAGGCAAGGTAATGGCATGCCATGGTATGGCTTGTCAAGGCAAGGGAATGGAATGGAATGGTAAGGCAAGGGAATGGCAAGGCAAGGGAATGGAATGGAATGGCAAGACAAGGGAATGGAAAGGAAAGGAATGGAATGGCAAGGCAAGGGAATGGAATGGAAAGGAATGGAATGGCAAGGCAAGGGAATGGAATGGATAGGAATGGAATGGCAAGGCAAGGGAATGGAATGGAAAGGAATGGAACGGCAAGGCAAGGGAATGGAATGAATGGCAAGGCAAGGGAATGGAATGGAACGGAATGAAATGGCAAGGCAAGGGAATGGAATGGAACGGAATGGAATAGCAAGGCAAGGGAATGGAATGGAAAGGAATGGAATGGCAAGCCAAGGGAATGGAATGGAATGGCAAGGGAAGGGAATGGAATGGAATGGCAAGGCAAGGGAATGGAATGGAATGGCAAGGCAAGGGAACGGAATGGATTGGAGTGGAATGGAATGGAAAGGCAAGGGAGCGGAATGGAATGGAATGGAATGGAAAGGCAAGGGAAGGGAATGGAATGGAATGGAATGGAAAGGAAAGGGAATGGAATGGAAAGGCAAGGGAATGGAATGACATGGTAAGGCTAGGGAATGGAATGGATTGGCAATGCACGGGAATGGCAATGCAAGTGAATGGAATGGGATCGCATGCCATGGCAAGGCAAAGGAATGGAATGGAATGGCAAGGCAAGGGAATGGAGTGGCATGGCATGGCATGGCAAGACAGGGGAATGGAATGGAATGGCAAGGCAATGGAATGGCAAGGCAAGGGAATGGAATGGAATGGAATGGAATGGAATGGAATGGAATGGAATGGAATGGCAAGGCAAGGGAATGGAATGGAATGGCAAGGCAAGGGAATGGAATGGAATGGCAAGGCAAGGGAATGGCAAGGCAAGGGAATGGAATGGAATGGAAAAGTAAGGGAATGGAATGGAATGGAATGGCAAGGGAATGGAATGGAATGGCAAGGCAATGGAATGGAATGGAATGGAAAGGCAAGGGAGCGGAATGGAATGGAATGGAATGGAAAGGCAAGGGAAGGGAATGGAATGGAATGGAATGGAAAGGAAAGGGAATGGAATGGAAAGGCAAGGGAATGGAATGACATGGTAAGGCTAGGGAATGGAATGGATTGGCAATGCACGGGAATGGCAACGCAAGTGAATGGAATGGGATCGCATGCCATGGCAAGGCAAAGGAATGGAATGGAATGGCAAGGCAAGGGAATGGAGTGGCATGGCATGGCATGGCAAGACAAGGGAATGGAATGGAATGGCAAGGCAATGGAATGGAAAGGCAAGGGAATGGAATGGAATGGAATGGAATGGAATGGAATGGAATGGCAAGGCAAGGGAATGGAATGGAATGGAATGGAATGGAATGGAATGGAATGGAATGGCAAGGCAAGGGAATGGAATGGAATGGCAAGGCAAGGGAATGGAATGGAATGGCAAGGCAAGGGAATGGCAAGGCAAGGGAATGGAATGGAATGGAAAAGTAAGGGAATGGAATGGAATGGAATGGCAAGGGAATGGAATGGAATGGCAAGGCAATGGAATGGAATGGAATGGAAAGGCAAGGGAGCGGAATGGAATGGAATGGAATGGAAAGGCAAGGGAAGGGAATGGAATGGAATGGAATGGAATGGAATGGAAAGGAATGGAAAGGCAAGGGAAGGGAATGGAATGGAATGCAATGGAAAGGAAAGGCAAGGGAATGCAATGGAAAGGCAAGGGAATGGAATTTAATGGAAAGGAATGGAATGGAATTGAATGGAATGGAATGGAATGGAATGGCAAGGCATGGGAATGGAATTGCTTGGCATGGCAAGTCAAGGGATGGAATGGAATGGCAAGGCAAGGGAATGGCAAGGCAAGGGAATGGAATGCCATGGCACGGCATGGCAATGCAAGGGAATGGAAAGGAATGGCAAGGCAAGGGAATGGAATGGCATGACATGGCATAGCAAGGCAAGGGAATGGAATGGAATGGCAAGGCAAGGGAGTGGCAAGGAAAGGGAATGGAATGGCATAGCATGGCATGGCAAGGCAAGGGAATGGAATGGAATGGCAAGGCAAGGGAATGGCAAGGAAAGGGAATGGAATGGCATGGCATGGCATGGCAAGGCAAGGGAATGGAATGTAATGGAATGCAATGGAATTGAAAGGCAAGGGAATGGCATGGTATGGAATGGAATGGAAAGGCAAGGGAAAGGAATGGAATGCCAAGGCAAAGGAATGGAATGGCATGGCAAGGCATGGCATGGCAAAGCAAGGGAATGGAATGCTAACGCTAGGGAATGGCATGGCATCGCATGGCATGGCAAGGCAAGGGAATGGAATGGAATGGCAAAGCAAGGGAATGGAAAGGAAAGGGTATTGAATGGCATGGCAAGGCAAGGGAATGGAATGGAATGGAATGGAATGGAAAAGCAACGGAATGGAATGGCATGACAAGGCAAGGGAATGGCATGGCATGGCATGGCATGGCAAAGCAAGGGAATGGAATTGCAACGCTAGGGAATGGCATGGCATGGCATGGCATGGCAAGGCAAGGGAATGGAATGGAATGGAATGGAATGGAAAGGCAATTGAATGGAATGGAATGGCAAGGCAAGGGATTGGAAAGGCAAGGGAATGGAATGGAATGGAAAAATAAGGGATGGAATGGAATGGAATGGCAAGGGAATGGAATGGAATGGCAAGGCAAGGGAATGGAAAGGCAAGAGAATGGAATGGAATGGAAAGGAAAGGGAACGGAATGGAATGGAAGGGAATGGAAAGGCAAGGGAATGGAATGGATTGGAATTGAATGGAATGGAATGGAAAGGCAACGGAATGGAATGGCATGGTAAGGCAAGGGAATGGAATGGAATTTCAAGGTAAGGGAATGGAATGGCATTGCATGGCATGGCAAGGCAAGGCAATGGAATGGAATGGCAAGGCAAGGGAATGGCAAGGCAAGAAAATGGAATGGCATTGGATGGCACGGCAAGGCAAGGGAATGGAATGGAATGGAATGCAATGGAAATTCAAGGGAATGTAACGAATGGAATGGAATGGGATGGAATGGAAAGGCAAAGGAATGGAATGGAATGGCAAGGCAGGGAATAGAAAGGCAAGGGAATGGTATGGAATGGCAAGGCAAGGGAATGAAACGTCATGGCATGGCATCGCATGGCAAGGCAAGGGAATGGAATGGAATGGCAAGGCAAGGGAATGGAAACGACAACAGAATGGAATGGCATGGCAAGGCAAGGGAATGGAATGGAATGGAATGGAATTGAAAGGCAAGGGAATGGAAAGGAATGGCAAGGCAAGGGAATGGAAACGTAAGGGAATGGAAAGGAATGGAAAGGCAAGGGAATGGAATGGAATGGCAAGGCAAGGGAATTACAAGGCAACGGAATGGAATGGCATGGCATGGCATGACAAGGGAAGGGTATGTAATGGATTGGCAATGCAAGGGAATGGCAACGCAAGTGAATGGAATGGGATCGCATGCCATGGCAAGGCAAAGGAATGGAATGGAATGGCAAGGCAAGGGAATGGAGTGGCATGGCATGGCATGGCAAGGGAAGGGAATGGAATGGAATGGCAAGGCAATGGAATTGAAAGGCAAGGGAATGCAATGGAATGGCAAGGCAAGGGAATGGAATGGAATGGAATGGAATGGAATGGAATGGAATGGCAAGGCAAGGGAATGGAATGGAATGGCAAGGCAACGGAATGGCAAGGCAAGGGAATGGAATGGAATGGAAAAGTAAGGGAATGGAATGGAATGGCAAGACAATGGAATGGAATGGAATGGAAAGGCAAGGGAGCGGAATGGAATGGAATGGAATGGAAAGGCAAGGGAAGGGAATGGAATGGAATGGAATGGAATGGAATGGAATGGAAAGGCAAGGGAAGGGAATGGAATGGAATGCAATGGAAAGGAAAGGCAAGGGAATGCAATGGAAAGGCAAGGGAATGGAATTTAATGGAAAGGAATGGAATGGAATTGAATGGAATGGAATGGAATGGAATGGCAAGGCATGGGAATGGAATTGCTTGGCATGGCAAGTCAAGGGATGGAATGGAATGGCAAGGAAAGGGAATGGCAAGGCAAGGGAATGGAATGCCATGGCACGGCATGGCAATGCAAGGGAATGGAAAGGAATGGCAAGGCAAGGGAATGGAATGGCATGGCATGGCATAGCAAGGCAAGGGAATGGAATGGAATGGCAAGGCAAGGGAGTGGCAAGGAAAGGGAATGGAATGGCATAGCATGGCATGGCAAGGCAAGGGAATGGAATGGCATGACAAGGCAAGGGAATGGCATGGCATGGCATGGCATGGCAAAGCAAGGGAATGGAATTGCAACGCTAGGGAATGGCATGGCATCGCATGGCATGGCAAGGCAAGGGAATGGAATGGAATGGCAAAGCAAGGGAATGGAGAGGCAAGGGAATGGAATGGCATGGGAAGGCAATGGAATGGAATGGAATGGAATGGAATGGAATGGAATGGAATGGAATGGAATGGAAAGGCAAGGGAATGGAATGGCATGGCAAGGTAAAGGAATAGAATGGCATGGCAAGGCAAGGGAATGGAATGGCATGGCATGGCATGGCATGGCAAGGTAAGGGAATGGAATGGAATGGCAAGGCAAGGGAATGGAAAGGAAAGGGAATGGAATTGCATGGCATGGCATGGCATGGCAAGGCAAAGGAAAGGAATGGAATGGCAAGGCAAGGGAATGGAATGGCATGGCATGGCATGGCAAGGCAAGGGAATGGAATGGAATGGCAAGGCAATGGAATGGATAGGCAAGGGAATGGAATGGAATGCCAAGGCAAGGGAATGGAATGGAATGGATTGGAATGGCAAGGCAAGGGAATGGAATGGAATGGCATGGGAAGGGAATGGAATGGAATGGAATGGAGTGGCAAGGCAAGGGAATGGAATGGAATGGAATGGAATGGAATGGAATGGAAAGGCAAGGGAATGGAATGGAATGGCAAGGCAAGGGAATGGAAAGGCAAGGGAATGGAATGGAAAGGAAAAGTAAGGGAATGGACTGGAATGGAATGGAATGGAATGGCAAGGGAATGGAATGGAATGGAATGGAATGGAAAGGCAAGGGAAGGGAATGGAATGGAATGGAATGGAAAGGTAAGGGAATTGAATGGAATGGAATGGAATGGAAAGGCAAGGGAATGGAATGGAATGGCAACGCAAGGGAATGGAAAGGCAAGGGAATGGAATGGAATGCCAAGGCAAAGGAATGGAATGGCATGGCAAGGGAATGCAATGCCATGGCATAGCATGGCAAGGCAACTGAATGGAATGGAATTGCAACGCAAGGGAATGGTAAGGCAAGGGAATGGCATGGCATGGCATGGCACGGTAAGGCAAGGGAACGGAATGGAATGGTAAGGCAAGGGAATGGGAAGGCAAGAGATTGGAATGGAATGGCATGGCCTGACAAGGCAAGGGAATGGAATGGAATGGCAAGGCAACAGAATGGAATGTCATGGCATGACATGCATGGCAAGGTAAGGGAATGGAATGGAATGGCAAGGCAAGGGAATGGCAAGGAAAGGGAATGGAATAGCATGGCATGCCATGGCATGGCAAGGCAAAGGAATGGAATGGAATGGCAAGGCAAGGGAATGGAATGGCATGGCATGGCATGGCAAGGCAAGGGAATGGAATGGAATGGCAAGGCAATGGAATGGAAAGGCAAGGGAATGGAATGGAATGGCAAGGCAATGGAATGGAAAGGCAAGAGAATGGAATGGAATTGCATGGTAAGGCAAGGGAATGGAATGGAATTTCAAGGTAAGGGAATGGAATGGCATTGCATGGCATGGCAAGGCAAGGCAATGGAATGGAATGGCAAGGCAAGGGAATGGCAAGGGAAGGGAATGGAATAGCATTGGATGGCACGGCAAGGCAAGGGAATGGAATGGAATGGAATGCAATGGAAATTCAAGGGAATGTAACGAATGGAATGGAATGAGATGGAATGGAAAGGCAAAGGAATGGAATGGAATCGCAAGGCAGGGAATAGAAAGGCAAGGGAATGGTATGGAATGGCAAGGCAAGGGAATGAAACGTCATGGCATGGCATCGCATGGCAAGGCAAGGGAATGGAATGGAATGGCAAGGCAAGGGAATGAAACGTCATGGCATGGCATCGCATGGCAAGGCAAGGGAATGGAATGGAATGGAATGGAATTGAAAGGCAAGGGAATGGAAAGGAATGGCAAGGCAAGGGAATGGAAACGTAAGGGAATGGAATGGAATGGAAAGGCAAGGGAATTACAAGGCAACGGAATGGAATGGCATGGCATGGCATGGCAAGGCAAGGGTATGTAATGGACTGGCAATGCAAGGGAATGGCAACGCAAGTGAATGGAATGGGATCGCATGCCATGGCAAGGCAAAGGAATGGAATGGAATGGCAAGGCAAGGGAATGGAGTGGCATGGCATGGCATGGCAAGGCAAGGGAATGGAATGGAATGGCAAGGCAATGGAATGGAAAGGCAAGGGAATGGAATGGAATGGCAAGGCAAGGGAATGGAATGGAATGGAATGGAATGGAATGGAATGGAATGGAATGGCAAGGCAAGGGAATGCAATGGAATGGGAAGGCAAGGGAATGGAATGGAATGGCAAGGCAAGGGAATGGCAAGGCTAGGGAATGGAATGGAATGGAAAAGTAAGGGAATGGAATGGAATGGTAAGGCAAGGGAATGGAATGGAATGGCAAGACAAGGGAATGGAAAGGCAAGGGAATGGAATGGAATGGAAAGGAAAGGGAACGGAATGGAATGGAAGGGAATGGAAAGGCAAGGGAATGGAATGGATTGGAATTGAATGGAATGGAATGGAAAGGCAACGGAATGGAATGGCATGGTAAGGCAAGGGAATGGAATGGAATTTCAAGGTAAGGGAATGGAATGGCATTGCATGGCATGGCAAGGCAAGGCAATGGAATGGAATGGCAAGGCAAGGGAATGGCAAGGCAAGGGAATGGAATGGCATTGGATGGCACGGCAAGGCAAGGGAATGGAATGGAATGGAATGCAATGGAAATTCAAGGGAATGTAACGAATGGAATGGAATGGGATGGAATGGAAAGGCAAAGGAATGGAATGGAATGGCAAGGCAGGGAATAGAAAGGCAAGGGAATGGTATGGAATGGCAAGGCAAGGGAATGAAACGTCATGGCATGGCATCGCATGGCAAGGCAAGGGAATGGAATGGAATGGCAAGGCAAGGGAATGGAAACGACAACAGAATGGAATGGCATGGCAAGGCAAGGGAATGGAATGGAATGGAATGGAATTGAAAGGCAAGGGAAAGGAAAGGAATGGCAAGGCAAGGGAATGGAAACGTAAGGGAATGGAAAGGAATGGAAAGGCAAGGGAATGGAATGGAATGGCAAGGCAAGGGAATTACAAGGCAACGGAATGGAATGGCATGGCATGGCATGACAAGGCAAGGGTATGTAATGGATTGGCAATGCAAGGGAATGGCAACGCAAGTGAATGGAATGGGATCGCATGCCATGGCAAGGCAAAGGAATGGAATGGAATGGCAAGGCAAGGGAATGGAGTGGCATGGCATGGCATGGCAAGGGAAGGGAATGGAATGGAATGGCAAGGCAATGGAATGGAAAGGCAAGGGAATGGAATGGAATGGCAAGGCAAGGGAATGGAATGGAATGGAATGGAATGGAATGGAATGGCAAGGCAAGGGAATGGAATGGAATGGCAAGGCAACGGAATGGCAAGGCAAGGGAATGGAATGGAATGGAAAAGTAAGGGAATGGAATGGAATGGCAAGACAATGGAATGGAATGGAATGGAAAGGCAAGGGAACGGAATGGAATGGAATGGAATGGAAAGGCAAGGGAAGGGAATGGAATGGAATGGAATGGAATGGAATGGAATGGAAAGGCAAGGGAAGGGAATGGAATGGAATGCAATGGAAAGGAAAGGCAAGGGAATGCAATGGAAAGGCAAGGGAATGGAATTTAATGGAAAGGAATGGAATGGAATTGAATGGAATGGAATGGAATGGAATGGCAAGGCATGGGAATGGAATTGCTTGGCATGGCAAGTCAAGGGATGGAATGGAATGGCAAGGCAAGGGAATGGCAAGGCAAGGGAATGGAATGCCATGGCACGGCATGGCAATGCAAGGGAATGGAAAGGAATGGCAAGGCAAGGGAATGGAATGGCATGGCATGGCATAGCAAGGCAAGGGAATGGAATGGAATGGCAAGGCAAGGGAATGGAATGGAATTTTATGGCAAGGCAAGGGAATGGAATGGAATGGCAAGGCAACAGAATGGAATGTCATGGCATGACATGCATGGCAAGGCAAGGGAATGTAATGGCATGGTAAGGCAAGGGAATGGAATGGCATGGCATGGCATGGCATGGCAAGGTAAGGGAATGGAATGGAATGGCAAGGCAAGGGAATGGCAAGGAAAGGGAATGGAATAGCATGGCATGCCATGGCATGGCAAGGCAAAGGAATGGAATGGAATGGCAAGGCAAGGGAATGGAATGGCATGGCATGGCATGGCAAGGCAAGGGAATGGAATGGAATGGCAAGGCAATGGAATGGAAAGGCAAGGGAATGGAATGGAATGGCAAGGCAATGGAATGGAAAGGCAAGAGAATGGAATGGAATTGCATGGTAAGGCAAGGGAACGGAATGGAATTTCAAGGTAAGGGAATGGAATGGCATTGCATGGCATGGCAAGGCAAGGCAATGGAATGGAATGGCAAGGCAAGGGAATGGCAAGGGAAGGGAATGGAATGGCATTGGATGGCACGGCAAGGCAAGGGAATGGAATGGAATGGAATGCAATGGAAATTCAAGGGAATGTAACGAATGGAATGGAATGAGATGGAATGGAAAGGCAAAGGAATGGAATGGAATCGCAAGGCAGGGAATAGAAAGGCAAGGGAATGGTATGGAATGGCAAGGCAAGGGAATGAAACGTCATGGCATGGCATCGCATGGCAAGGCAAGGGAATGGAATGGAATGGCAAGGCAAGGGAATGAAACGTCATGGCATGGCATCGCATGGCAAGGCAAGGGAATGGAATGGAATGGCAAGGCAAGGGAATGGAAACGACAACAGAATGGAATGGCATGGCAAGGCAAGGGAATGGAATGGAATGGAATGGAATTGAAAGGCAAGGGAATGGAAAGGAATGGCAAGGCAAGGGAATGGAAACGTAAGGGAATGGAATGGAATGGAAAGGCAAGGGAATTACAAGGCAACGGAATGGAATGGCATGGCATGGCATGGCAAGGCAAGGGTATGTAATGGACTGGCAATGCAAGGGAATGGCAACGCAAGTGAATGGAATGGGATCGCATGCCATGGCAAGGCAAAGGAATGGAATGGAATGGCAAGGCAAGGGAATGGAGTGGCATGGCATGGCATGGCAAGGCAAGGGAATGGAATGGAATGGCAAGGCAATGGAATGGAAAGGCAAGGGAATGGAATGGAATGGCAAGGCAAGGGAATGGAATGGAATGGAATGGAATGGAATGGAATGGAATGGCAAGGCAAGGGAATGGAATGGAATGGCAAGGCAAGGGAATGGAATGGAATGGCAAGGCAAGTGAATGGCAAGGCAAGGGAATGGAATGGAATGGAAAAGTAAGGGAATGGAATGGAATGGTAAGGCAAGGGAATGGAATGGAATGGCAAGGCAAGGGAATGGAAAGGCAAGGGAATGGAATGGAATGGAAAGGAAAGGGAACGGAATGGAATGGAAGGGAATGGAAAGGCAAGGGAATGGAATGGATTGGAATTGAATGGAATGGAATGGAAAGGCAACGGAATGGAATGGCATGGTAAGGCAAGGGAATGGAATGGAATTTCAAGGTAAGGGAATGGAATGGCATTGCATGGCATGGCAAGGCAAGGCAATGGAATGGAATGGCAAGGCAAGGGAATGGCAAGGCAAGGGAATGGAATGGCATTGGATGGCACGGCAAGGCAAGGGAATGGAATGGAATGGAATGCAATGGAAATTCAAGGGAATGTAACGAATGGAATGGAATGGGATGGAATGGAAAGGCAAAGGAATGGAATGGAATGGCAAGGCAGGGAATAGAAAGGCAAGGGAATGGTATGGAATGGCAAGGCAAGGGAATGAAACGTCATGGCATGGCATCGCATGGCAAGGCAAGGGAATGGAATGGAATGGCAAGGCAAGGGAATGGAAACGACAACAGAATGGAATGGCATGGCAAGGCAAGGGAATGGAATGGAATGGAATGGAATTGAAAGGCAAGGGAATGGAAAGGAATGGCAAGGCAAGGGAATGGAAACGTAAGGGAATGGAAAGGAATGGAAAGGCAAGGGAATGGAATGGAATGGCAAGGCAAGGGAATTACAAGGCAACGGAATGGAATGGCATGGCATGGCATGACAAGGCAAGGGTATGTAATGGATTGGCAATGCAAGGGAATGGCAACGCAAGTGAATGGAATGGGATCGCATGCCATGGCAAGGCAAAGGAATGGAATGGAATGGCAAGGCAAGGGAATGGAGTGGCATGGCATGGCATGGCAAGGGAAGGGAATGGAATGGAATGGCAAGGCAATGGAATGGAAAGGCAAGGGAATGGAATGGAATGGCAAGGCAAGGGAATGGAATGGAATGGAATGGAATGGAATGGAATGGCAAGGCAAGGGAATGGAATGGAATGGCAAGGCAACGGAATGGCAAGGCAAGGGAATGGAATGGAATGGAAAAGTAAGGGAATGGAATGGAATGGCAAGACAATGGAATGGAATGGAATGGAAAGGCAAGGGAACGGAATGGAATGGAATGGAATGGAAAGGCAAGGGAAGGGAATGGAATGGAATGGAATGGAATGGAATGGAATGGAAAGGCAAGGGAAGGGAATGGAATGGAATGCAATGGAAAGGAAAGGCAAGGGAATGCAATGGAAAGGCAAGGGAATGGAATTTAATGGAAAGGAATGGAATGGAATTGAATGGAATGGAATGGAATGGAATGGCAAGGCATGGGAATGGAATTGCTTGGCATGGCAAGTCAAGGGATGGAATGGAATGGCAAGGCAAGGGAATGGCAAGGCAAGGGAATGGAATGCCATGGCACGGCATGGCAATGCAAGGGAATGGAAAGGAATGGCAAGGCAAGGGAATGGAATGGCATGGCATGGCATAGCAAGGCAAGGGAATGGAATGGAATGGCAAGGCAAGGGAGTGGCAAGGAAAGGGAATGGAATGGCATAGCATGGCATGGCAAGGCAAGGGAATGGAATGGCATGACAAGGCAAGGGAATGGCATGGCATGGCATGGCAAAGCAAGGGAATGGAATTGCAACGCTACGGAATGGCATGGCATCGCATGGCATGGCAAGGCAAGGGAATGGAATGGAATGGCAAAGCAAGGGAATGGAGAGGCAAGGGAATGGAATGGCATGGGAAGGCAAAGGAATGGAATGGAATGGAATGGAATGGAATGGATTGGAATGGAAAGGCAAGGGAATGGAATGGCATGGCAAGGCAAAGGAATAGAATGGCATGGCAAGGCAAGGGAATGGAATGGCATGGCATGGCATGGCATGGCAAGGTAAGGGAATGGAATGGAATGGCAAGGCAAGGGAATGGAAAGGAAAGGGAATGGAATTGCATGGCATGGCATGGCATGGCAAGGCAATGGAATGGATAGGCAAGGGAATGGAATGGAATGCCAAGGCAAGGGAATGGAATGGAATGGATTGGAATGGCAAGGCAAGGGAATGGAATGGAATGGCATGGGAAGGGAATGGAATGGAATGGAATGGAGTGGCAAGGCAAGGGAATGGAATGGAATGGAATGGAATGGAATGGAATGGAATGGAAAGGCAAGGGAATGGAATGGAATGGCAAGGCAAGGGAATGGAAAGGCAAGGGAATGGAATGGAATGGAAAAGTAAGGGAATGGACTGGAATGGAATGGAATGGAATGGCAAGGGAATGGAATGGAATGGAATGGAATGGAAAGGCAAGGGAAGGGAATGGAATGGAATGGAATGGAAAGGCAAGGGAATTGAATGGAATGGAATGGAATGGAAAGGCAAGGGAAGGGAATGGAATGGAATGGAATGGAAAGGCAAGGGGATGCAATGGAAAGGCAAGGGAATGGAATTTAATGGAAACGAATGGAATGGAATGGAATGGAAAGGCAAGGGAATGGAATGGAATGGCAACGCAAGGGAATGGAAAGGCAAGGGAATGGAATGGAATGCCAAGGCAAAGGAATGTAATGGCATGGCAAGGGAATGCAATGCCATGCCATAGCATGGCAAGGCAACTGAATGGAATGGAATTGCAACGCAAGGGAATGGTAAGGCAAGGGAATGGAATGGAATGGCATGGGAAGGGAATGGAATGGAATGGAATGGAATGGCAAGGCAAGGGAATGGAATGGAATGGAATGGAATGGAATGGAATGGAAAGGCAAGGGAATGGAATGGAATGGCAAGGCAAGGGAATGGAAAGGCAAGGGAATGGAATGGAATGGAAAAGTAAGGGAATGGAATGGAATGGAATGGAATGGAAAGGGAATGGAATGGCATGGCAAGGAAAGGGAATGGAATGCAATGGCAAGGCAAGGGAATGGAAAGGCAAGGGAATGGAATGGCATGGCAAGGCAAGGGAATGGAATGGAATGGAATGGAATGGAAAGGGAATGGAATGGCATGGCAAGGCAAGGGAATGGAATGCAAAGGCAAGGCAAGGGAATGGAAAGGCAAGGGAATGGAATGGAATGGCAAGGCAAGGGAATGGAATGGCTTGGCAAGGGATTGGAAAGGCAAGGGAATGGAATGGAATGGCAAGGCAAGGGAATGGAGTGCCATGGCATGGCATGGCAAGGCAAGGGAATGGAATGGAATGGGAAGGCAATGGAATGGAAAGGCAAGGGAATGGAATGGAATGGCAAGGCAAGGGAATGGAATGGAATGGAATGGAATGGAATGGAATGGAATGGAATGGAATGGCAAGGCAAGGGAATGAAATGGAATGGCAAGGCAAGGGAATGGAATGGAATGGCAAGGCAAGGGAATGGCAAGGGAAGGGAATGGAATGGAATGGAAAAGTAAGGGAATGGAATGGAATGGAATGGAAAGGGAATGGAATGGAATGGCAAGGCAATGGAATGGAATGGAATGGAAAGGCAAGGGAGCGGAATGGAATAGAATGGAATGGAATGGAATGGAAAGGGAATGGAATGGCATGGCAAGGAAAGGGAATGGAATGCAATGGCAAGGCAAGGGAATGGAAAGGCAAGGGAATGGAATGGCATGGCAAGGCAAGGGAATGGAATGGAATGGAATGGAATGGAAAGGGAATGGAATGGCATGGCAAGGCAAGGGAATGGAATGCAAAGGCAAGGCAAGGGAATGGAAAGGCAAGGGAATGGAATGGAATGGCAAGGCAAGGGAATGGAATGGCTTGGCAAGGGATTGGAAAGGCAAGGGAATGGAATGGAATGGCAAGGCAAGGGAATGGAAACGACAACAGAATGGAATGGCATGGCAAGGCAAGGGAATGGAATGGAATGGAATGGAATTGAAAGGCAAGGGAATGGAAAGGAATGGCAAGGCAAGGGAATGGAAACGTAAGGGAATGGAATGGAATGGAAAGGCAAGGGAATTACAAGGCAACGGAATGGAATGGCATGGCATGGCATGGCAAGGCAAGTGTATGTAATGGATTGGCAATGCAAGGGAATGGCAACGCAAGTGAATGGAATGGGATCGCATGCCATGGCAAGGCAAAGGAATGGAATGGAATGGCAAGGCAAGGGAATGGAGTGGCATGGCATGGCATGGCAAGGCAAGGGAATGGAATGGAATGGGAAGGCAATGGAATGGAAAGGCAAGGGAATGGAATGGAATGGCAAGGCAAGGGAATGGAATGGAATGGAATGGAATGGAATGGAATGGAATGGAATGGAATGGAATGGCAAGGCAAGGGAATGAAATGGAATGGCAAGGCAAGGGAATGGAATGGAATGGCAAGGCAAGGGAATGGCAAGGCAAGGGAATGGAATGGAATGGAAAAGTAAGGGAATGGAATGGAATGGAATGGCAAGGGAATGGAATGGAATGGCAAGGCAATGGAATGGAATGGAATGGAAAGGCAAGGGAGCGGAATGGAATGGAATGGAATGGAAAGGCAAGGGAAGGGAATGGAATGGAATGGAATGGAAAGGAAAGGGAATGGAATGGAAAGGCAAGGGAATGGAATGACATGGTAAGGCTAGGGAATGGAATGGATTGGCAATGCACGGGAATGGCAACGCAAGTGAATGGAATGGGATCGCATGCCATGGCAAGGCAAAGGAATGGAATGGAATGGCAAGGCAAGGGAATGGAGTGGCATGGCATGGCATGGCAAGACAAGGGAATGGAATGGAATGGCAAGGCAATGGAATGGAAAGGCAAGGGAATGGAATGGAATGGAATGGAATGGAATGGAATGGAATGGCAAGGCAAGGGAATGGAATGGAATGGAATGGAATGGAATGGAATGGAATGGAATGGAATGGCAAGGCAAGGGAATGGAATGGAATGGCAAGGCAAGGGAATGGCAAGGCAAGGGAATGGAATGGAATGGAAAAGTAAGGGAATGGAATGGAATGGAATGGCAAGGGAATGGAATGGAATGGCAAGGCAATGGAATGGAATGGAATGGAAAGGCAAGGGAGCGGAATGGAATGGAATGGAATGGAAAGGCAAGGGAAGGGAATGGAATGGAATGGAATGGAATGGAATGGAAAGGAATGGAAAGGCAAGGGAAGGGAATGGAATGGAATGCAATGGAAAGGAAAGGCAAGGGAATGCAATGGAAAGGCAAGGGAATGGAATTTAATGGAAAGGAATGGAATGGAATTGAATGGAATGGAATGGAATGGAATGGCAAGGCATGGGAATGGAATTGCTTCGCATGGCAAGTCAAGGGATGGAATGGAATGGCAAGGCAAGGGAATGGCAAGGCAAGGGAATGGAATGCCATGGCACGGCATGGCAATGCAAGGGAATGGAAAGGAATGGCAAGGCAAGGGAATGGAATGGCATGACATGGCATAGCAAGGCAAGGGAATGGAATGGAATGGCAAGGCAAGGGAGTGGCAAGGAAAGGGAATGGAATGGCATAGCATGGCATGGCAAGGCAAGGGAATGGAATGGAATGACAAGGCAAGGGAATGGCAAGGAAAGGGAATGGAATGGCATGGCATGGCATGGCAAGGCAAGGGAATGGAATGTAATGGAATGCAATGGAATTGAAAGGCAAGGGAATGGCATGGTATGGAATGGAATGGAAAGGCAAGGGAAAGGAATGGAATGCCAAGGCAAAGGAATGGAATGGCATGGCAAGGCATGGCATGGCAAAGCAAGGGAATGGAATGCTAACGCTAGGGAATGGCATGGCATCGCATGGCATGGCAAGGCAAGGGAATGGAATGGAATGGCAAAGCAAGGGAATGGAAAGGAAAGGGTATTGAATGGCATGGCAAGGCAAGGGAATGGAATGGAATGGAATGGAAAAGCAACGGAATGGAATGGCATGACAAGGCAAGGGAATGGCATGGCATGGCATGGCATGGCAAAGCAAGGGAATGGAATTGCAACGCTAGGGAGTGGCATGGCATGGCATGGCATGGCAAGGCAAGGGAATGGAATGGAATGGCAAAGCAAGGGAATGGAGAGGCAAGGGAGTGGAATGGCATGGGAAGGTAATGGAATGGAATGGAATGGAATGGAATGGAATGGAATGGAATGGAAAGGCAAGGGAATGGAATGGCATGGCAAGGCAAGGGAATAGAATGGCATGGCAAGGCAAGGGAATGGAATGGCATGGCATGGCATGGCATGGCAAGGTAAGGGAATGGAATGGAATGGCAAGGCAAGGGAATGGAAAGGAAAGGGAATGGAATTGCATGGCATGGCATGGCATGGCAAGGCAAAGGAATGGAATGGAATGGCAAGGCAAGGGAATGGAATGGCATGGCATGGCATGGCAAGGCAAGGGAATGGAATGGAATGGCAAGGCAAGGGAATGGAATGGAATGAAATGGAATGGCAAGGCAAGGGAATGGAATGGAATGGAAAAGTAAGGGAATGGAATGGAATGGAATGGCAAGGGAATGGAATGGAATGGCAAGGCAATGGAATGGAATGGAATGGAAAGGCAAGGGAGCGGAATGGAATGGAATGGAATGGAAAGGCAAGGGAAGGGAATGGAATGGAATGGAATGGAAAGGAAAGGGAATGGAATGGAAAGGCAAGGGAATGGAATGACATGGTAAGGCTAGGGAATGGAATGGATTGGCAATGCACGGGAATGGCAATGCAAGTGAATGGAATGGGATCGCATGCCATGGCAAGGCAAAGGAATGGAATGGAATGGCAAGGCAAGGGAATGGAGTGGCATGGCATGGCATGGCAAGACAGGGGAATGGAATGGAATGGCAAGGCAATGGAATGGCAAGGCAAGGGAATGGAATGGAATGGAATGGAATGGAATGGAATGGAATGGAATGGAATGGAATGGCAAGGCAAGGGAATGGAATGGAATGGCAAGGCAAGGGAATGGAATGGAATGGCAAGGCAAGGGAATGGCAAGGCAAGGGAATGGAATGGAATGGAAAAGTAAGGGAATGGAATGGAATGGAATGGCAAGGGAATGGAATGGAATGGCAAGGCAATGGAATGGAATGGAATGGAAAGGCAAGGGAGCGGAATGGAATGGAATGGAATGGAAAGGCAAGGGAAGGGAATGGAATGGAATGGAATGGAAAGGAAAGGGAATGGAATGGAAAGGCAAGGGAATGGAATGACATGGTAAGGCTAGGGAATGGAATGGATTGGCAATGCACGGGAATGGCAACGCAAGTGAATGGAATGGGATCGCATGCCATGGCAAGGCAAAGGAATGGAATGGAATGGCAAGGCAAGGGAATGGAGTGGCATGGCATGGCATGGCAAGACAAGGGAATGGAATGGAATGGCAAGGCAATGGAATGGAAAGGCAAGGGAATGGAATGGAATGGAATGGAATGGAATGGAATGGAATGGCAAGGCAAGGGAATGGAATGGAATGGAATGGAATGGAATGGAATGGAATGGAATGGCAAGGCAAGGGAATGGAATGGAATGGCAAGGCAAGGGAATGGAATGGAATGGCAAGGCAAGGGAATGGCAAGGCAAGGGAATGGAATGGAATGGAAAAGTAAGGGAATGGAATGGAATGGAATGGCAAGGGAATGGAATGGAATGGCAAGGCAATGGAATGGAATGGAATGGAAAGGCAAGGGAGCGGAATGGAATGGAATGGAATGGAAAGGCAAGGGAAGGGAATGGAATGGAATGGAATGGAATGGAATGGAAAGGAATGGAAAGGCAAGGGAAGGGAATGGAATGGAATGCAATGGAAAGGAAAGGCAAGGGAATGCAATGGAAAGGCAAGGGAATGGAATTTAATGGAAAGGAATGGAATGGAATTGAATGGAATGGAATGGAATGGAATGGCAAGGCATGGGAATGGAATTGCTTGGCATGGCAAGTCAAGGGATGGAATGGAATGGCAAGGCAAGGGAATGGCAAGGCAAGGGAATGGAATGCCATGGCACGGCATGGCAATGCAAGGGAATGGAAAGGAATGGCAAGGCAAGGGAATGGAATGGCATGACATGGCATAGCAAGGCAAGGGAATGGAATGGAATGGCAAGGCAAGGGAGTGGCAAGGAAAGGGAATGGAATGGCATAGCATGGCATGGCAAGGCAAGGGAATGGAATGGAATGGCAAGGCAAGGGAATGGCAAGGAAAGGGAATGGAATGGCATGGCATGGCATGGCAAGGCAAGGGAATGGAATGTAATGGAATGCAATGGAATTGAAAGGCAAGGGAATGGCATGGTATGGAATGGAATGGAAAGGCAAGGGAAAGGAATGGAATGCCAAGGCAAAGGAATGGAATGGCATGGCAAGGCATGGCATGGCAAAGCAAGGGAATGGAATGCTAACGCTAGGGAATGGCATGGCATCGCATGGCATGGCAAGGCAAGGGAATGGAATGGAATGGCAAAGCAAGGGAATGGAAAGGAAAGGGTATTGAATGGCATGGCAAGGCAAGGGAATGGAATGGAATGGAATGGAATGGAAAAGCAACGGAATGGAATGGCATGACAAGGCAAGGGAATGGCATGGCATGGCATGGCATGGCAAAGCAAGGGAATGGAATTGCAACGCTAGGGAATGGCATGGCATGGCATGGCATGGCAAGGCAAGGGAATGGAATGGAATGGCAAAGCAAGGGAATGGAGAGGCAAGGGAATGGAATGGCATGGGAAGGTAATGGAATGGAATGGAAAGGAATGGAATGGAATGGAATGGAATGGAATGGAATGGAAAGGCAAGGGAATGGAATGGCATGGCAAGGCAAGGGAATAGAATGGCATGGCAAGGCAAGGGAATGGAATGGCATGGCATGGCATGGCATGGCAAGGTAAGGGAATGGAATGGAATGGCAAGGCAAGGGAATGGAAAGGAAAGGGAATGGAATTGCATGGCATGGCATGGCATGGCAAGGCAAAGGAATGGAATGGAATGGCAAGGCAAGGGAATGGAATGGCATGGCATGGCATGGCAAGGCAAGGGAATGGAATGGAATGGCAAGGCACTGGAATGGATAGGCAAGGGAATGGAATGGAATGCCAAGGCAAGGGAATGGAATGGAATGAAATGGAATGGCAAGGCAAGGGAATGGAATGGAATGGAAAAGTAAGGGAATGGAATGGAATGGAATGGCAAGGGAATGGAATGGAATGGCAAGGCAATGGAATGGAATGGAATGGAAAGGCAAGGGAGCGGAATGGAATGGAATGGAATGGAAAGGCAAGGGAAGGGAATGGAATGGAATGGAATGGAAAGGAAAGGGAATGGAATGGAAAGGCAAGGGAATGGAATGACATGGTAAGGCTAGGGAATGGAATGGATTGGCAATGCACGGGAATGGCAATGCAAGTGAATGGAATGGGATCGCATGCCATGGCAAGGCAAAGGAATGGAATGGAATGGCAAGGCAAGGGAATGGAGTGGCATGGCATGGCATGGCAAGACAAGGGAATGGAATGGAATGGCAAGGCAATGGAATGGAAAGGCAAGGGAATGGAATGGAATGGAATGGAATGGAATGGAATGGAATGGCAAGGCAAGGGAATGGAATGGAATGGAATGGAATGGAATGGAATGGCAAGGCAAGGGAATGGAATGGAATGGCAAGGCAAGGGAATGGAATGGAATGGCAAGGCAAGGGAATGGCAAGGCAAGGGAATGGAATGGAATGGAAAAGTAAGGGAATGGAATGGAATGGAATGGCAAGGGAATGGAATGGAATGGCAAGGCAATGGAATGGAATGGAATGGAAAGGCAAGGGAGCGGAATGGAATGGAATGGAATGGAAAGGCAAGGGAAGGGAATGGAATGGAATGGAATGGAATGGAAAGGAATGGAAAGGCAAGGGAAGGGAATGGAATGGAATGCAATGGAAAGGAAAGGCAAGGGAATGCAATGGAAAGGCAAGGGAATGGAATTTAATGGAATGGAATGGAATGGAATTGAATGGAATGGAATGGAATGGAATGGCAAGGCATGGGAATGGAATTGCTTGGCATGGCAAGTCAAGGGATGGAATGGAATGGCAAGGCAAGGGAATGGCAAGGCAAGGGAATGGAATGCCATGGCACGGCATGGCAATGCAAGGGAATGGAAAGGAATGGCAAGGCAAGGGAATGGAATGGCATGACATGGCATAGCAAGGCAAGGGAATGGAATGGAATGGCAAGGCAAGGGAGTGGCAAGGAAAGGGAATGGAATGGCATAGCATGGCATGGCAAGGCAAGGGAATGGAATGGAATGGCAAGGCAAGGGAATGGCAAGGAAAGGGAATGGAATGGCATGGCATGGCATGGCAAGGCAAGGGAATGGAATGTAATGGAATGCAATGGAATTGAAAGGCAAGGGAATGGCATGGTATGGAATGGAATGGAAAGGCAAGGGAAAGGAATGGAATGCCAAGGCAAAGGAATGGAATGGCATGGCAAGGCATGGCATGGCAAAGCAAGGAAATGGAATGCTAACGCTAGGGAATGGCATGGCATCGCATGGCATGGCAAGGCAAGGGAATGGAATGGAATGGCAAAGCAAGGGAATGGAATGGAAAGGGTATTGAATGGCATGGCAAGGCAAGGGAATGGAATGGAATGGAATGGAATGGAAAAGCAACGGAATGGAATGGCATGACAAGGCAAGGGAATGGCATGGCATGGCATGGCATGGCAAAGCAAGGGAATGGAATTGCAACGCTAGGGAATGGCATGGCATGGCATGGCATGGCAAGGCAAGGGAATGGAATGGAATGGCAAAGCAAGGGAATGGAGAGGCAAGGGAATGGAATGGCATGGGAAGGTAATGGAATGGAATGGAATGGAATGGAATGGAATGGAAAGGCAAGGGAATGGAATGGCATGGCAAGGCAAGGGAACAGAATGGCATGGCAAGGCAAGGGAATGGAATGGCATGGCATGGCATGGCATGGCATGGCAAGGTAAGGGAATGGAATGGAATGGCAAGGCAAGGGAATGGAAAGGAAAGGGAATGGAATTGCATGGCATGGCATGGCATGGCAAGGCAAAGGAATGGAATGGAATGGCAAGGCAAGGGAATGGAATGGCATGGCATGGCATGGCAAGGCAAGGGAATGGAATGGAATGGCAAGGCAATGGAATGGATAGGCAAGGGAATGGAATGGAATGCCAAGGTAAGGGAATGGAATGGAATGAAATGGAATGGCAAGGCAAGGGAATGGAATGGAATGGCATGGGAAGGGAATGGAATGGAATGGAATGGAGTGGCAAGGCAAGGGAATGGAATGGAATAGAATGGAATGGAATGGAATAGAATGGAATGGAAAGGCAAGGGAATGGAATGGAATGGAATGGAATGGAATGGAATGGAATGGAAAGGCAAGGGAATGGAATGGAATGGCAAGGCAAGGGAATGGCAAGGCAAGGGAATGGAATGGCATTGGATGGCACGGCAAGGCAAGGGAATGGAATGGAACGGAATGGAATGGCAAGGCAAGGGAATGGAATGGAATGGCAAGGCAAGGGAATGGAATGGAATGGCAAGGCAAGGGAATGGAATGGAACGGAATGGAATGGAATGGCAAATCAAGGCAATGGAATGGAAAGGAATGGAATGGCAAGGCAGGGGAATGGAATGAAATGGCAAGGAAAGGGAATGGAATGGAACGGAAAGGAATGGAATGGCAAGGCAAGGGAATGGAACGGAATGGAATGGAATGGCAAGGCAAGGGAATGGAATGGAATGGCAAGACAAGGGAATGGAATGGAAAGGAATGGAATGGCAAGGCAAGGGAATGGAATGGAAAGGAATGGAATGGCAAGACAAGGGAATGGAATGGATAGGAATGGAATGGCAAGGCAAGGGAATGGAATGGAAAGGAATGGAACGGCAAGGCAAGGGAATGGAATGGAATGGCAAGGCAAGGGAATGGAATGGAACGGAATGGAATGGTAAGGCAAGGGAATGGAATGGAACGGAATGGAATGGCAAGGCAAGGGAATGGAATGGAAAGGAATGGAATGGCAAGGCAAGGGAATGGAATGGAAAGGAATGGAATGGCAAGCCAAGGGAATAGAATGGAATGGCAAGGGAAGGGAATGGAATGGAATGGCAAGGCAAGGGAATGGAATGGAATGGCAAGGCAAGGGAACGGAATGGATTGGAATGGAATGGAATGGAAAGGCAAGGGAATGGAATGGAATGGAATGGAATGGAATGGCAAGGGAAAGGAATGGAATGGCATGGCAAGGGAATGGAATGGAATGGAATGACATGACAAGGGAATGGAATGGAATGGAATGGAATGACATGGCAGGGGAATGGAATGGAATGGAATGGAATGAAATGGCAAGGGAATGGAATGGAATGGAATGGCAAGGCAAGGGAATGGAATGGAATTGCAAGGCAAGGGAATGGAATGGAATGGAATGTAAAGGCAAGGGAATGGAATGGAATTGCATGACAAGGCAAGGGAATGGTGTGGAATGGAAGGCAACGGAATGGCAAGGCAACGGAATGGAATGGCATGGCATGGCATGCATGGCAAGGCAAGGTAATGGAATGGAATGGCAAGGTAAGGGAATGGAAAGGCTAGGGAATGGAATGTAATGGCAAGGCAAGGGAATGGAAAGGCAAGGGAATGGAATTTCATGGCAAGGCAAGGGAAGGGAATGGAATGGAATGGAATGGCAAGGCAAGGGAATGGAATGGGAAGGCAATGGAATGGAAAGGCAAGGGAATGGTATGGAATAGTAAGGCAAGGGAATGGAATAGAATGGAATGGAATGTTAAGGCAAGGGAATGGAATGGAATGGCATGGCAAGGGAATGGAATGGAATGGAATGGAAGGGAAAGGCAAGGCAATGGAATGGAATGGCAAGGCAGGGGAATGGAATGGAATGGAATCGAAAGGCAAGGGAATGGAATGGAATGGCAAGGCAAGGGAATGAAACGTCATGGCATGGCATCGCATGGCAAGGCAAGGGAATGGAATGGAATGGCAAGGCAAGGGAATGGAAACGAAAACAGAATGGAATGGCATGGCAAGGCAAGGGAATGGAATGGAATGGAATGGAATTGAAAGGCAAGGGAATGGAAAGGAATGGCAAGGCAAGGGAATGGAAACGTAAGGGAATGGAATGGAATGGAAAGGCAAGGGAATTACAAGGCAACGGAATGGAATGGCATGGCATGGCATGGCAAGGCAAGGGTATGTAATGGATTGGCAATGCACGGGAATGGCAACGCAAGTGAATGGAATGGGATCGCATGCCATGGCAAGGCAAAGGAATGGAATGGAATGGCAAGGCAAGGGAATGGAGTGGCATGGCATGGCATGGCAAGACAAGGGAATGGAATGGAATGGCAAGGCAATGGAATGGAAAGGCAAGGGAATGGAATGGAATGGAATGGAATGGAATGGAATGGAATGGAATGGCAAGGCAAGGGAATGCAATGGAATGGCAAGGCAAGGGAATGGAATGGAATGGCAAGGCAAGGGAATGGCAAGGCAAGGGAATGGAATGGAATGGAAAAGTAAGGGAATGGAATGGAATGGAATGGCAAGGGAATGGAATGGAATGGCAAGGCAATGGAATGGAATGGAATGGAAAGGCAAGGGAGCGGAATGGAATGGAATGGAATGGAAAGGCAAGGGAAGGGAATGGAATGGAATGGAATGGAATGGAATGGAAAGGAATGGAAAGGCAAGGGAAGGGAATGGAATGGAATGCAATGGAAAGGAAAGGCAAGGGAATGCAATGGAAAGGCAAGGGAATGGAATTTAATGGAAAGGAATGGAATGGAATTGAATGGAATGGAATGGAATGGGATGGCAAGGCATGGGAATGGAATTGCTTGGCATGGCAAGTCAAGGGATGGAATGGAATGGCAAGGCAAGGGAATGGCAAGGCAAGGGAATGGAATGCCATGGCACGGCATGGCAATGCAAGGGAATGGAAAGGAATGGCAAGGCAAGGGAATGGAATGGCATGACATGGCATAGCAAGGCAAGGGAATGGAATGGAATGGCAAGGCAAGGGAGTGGCAAGGAAAGGGAATGGAATGGCATAGCATGGCATGGCAAGGCAAGGGAATGGAATGGAATGGCAAGGCAAGGGAATGGCAAGGAAAGGGAATGGAATGGCATGGCATGGCATGGCAAGGCAAGGGAATGGAATGTAATGGAATGCAATGGAATTGAAAGGCAAGGGAATGGCATGGTATGGAATGGAATGGAAAGGCAAGGGAAAGGAATGGAATGCCAAGGCAAAGGAATGGAATGGCATGGCAAGGCATGGCATGGCAAAGCAAGGGAATGGAATGCTAACGCTAGGGAATGGCATGGCATCGCATGGCATGGCAAGGCAAGGGAATGGAATGGAATGGCAAAGCAAGGGAATGGAAAGGAAAGGGTATTGAATGGCATGGCAAGGCAAGGGAATGGAATGGAATGGAATGGAATGGAAAAGCAACGGAATGGAATGGCATGACAAGGCAAGGGAATGGCATGGCATGGCATGGCATGGCAAAGCAAGGGAATGGAATTGCAACGCTAGGGAATGGCATGGCATGGCATGGCATGGCAAGGCAAGGGAATGGAATGGAATGGCAAAGCAAGGGAATGGAGAGGCAAGGGAATGGAATGGCATGGGAAGGTAATGGAATGGAATGGAATGGAATGGAATGGAATGGAATGGAAAGGCAAGGGAATGGAATGGCATGGCAAGGCAAGGGAACAGAATGGCATGGCAAGGCAAGGGAATGGAATGGCATGGCATGGCATGGCATGGCATGGCAAGGTAAGGGAATGGAATGGAATGGCAAGGCAAGGGAATGGAAAGGAAAGGGAATGGAATTGCATGGCATGGCATGGCATGGCAAGGCAAAGGAATGGAATGGAATGGCAAGGCAAGGGAATGGAATGGCATGGCATGGCATGGCAAGGCAAGGGAATGGAATGGAATGGCAAGGCAATGGAATGGATAGGCAAGGGAATGGAATGGAATGCCAAGGCAAGGGAATGGAATGGAATGAAATGGAATGGCAAGGCAAGGGAATGGAATGGAATGGCATGGGAAGGGAATGGAATGGAATGGAATGGAGTGGCAAGGCAAGGGAATGGAATGGAATAGAATGGAATGGAATGGAATAGAATGGAATGGAAAGGCAAGGGAATGGAATGGAATGGAATGGAATGGAATGGAATGGAATGGAAAGGCAAGGGAATGGAATGGAATGGCAAGGCAAGGGAATGGCAAGGCAAGGGAATGGAATGGCATTGGATGGCACGGCAAGGCAAGGGAATGGAATGGAACGGAATGGAATGGCAAGGCAAGGGAATGGAATGGAATGGCAAGGCAAGGGAATGGAATGGAATGGCAAGGCAAGGGAATGGAATGGAACGGAATGGAATGGAATGGCAAATCAAGGCAATGGAATGGAAAGGAATGGAATGGCAAGGCAGGGGAATGGAATGAAATGGCAAGGAAAGGGAATGGAATGGAACGGAAAGGAATGGAATGGCAAGGCAAGGGAATGGAACGGAATGGAATGGAATGGCAAGGCAAGGGAATGGAATGGAATGGCAAGACAAGGGAATGGAATGGAAAGGAATGGAATGGCAAGGCAAGGGAATGGAATGGAAAGGAATGGAATGGCAAGACAAGGGAATGGAATGGATAGGAATGGAATGGCAAGGCAAGGGAATGGAATGGAAAGGAATGGAACGGCAAGGCAAGGGAATGGAATGGAATGGCAAGGCAAGGGAATGGAATGGAACGGAATGGAATGGTAAGGCAAGGGAATGGAATGGAACGGAATGGAATGGCAAGGCAAGGGAATGGAATGGAAAGGAATGGAATGGCAAGGCAAGGGAATGGAATGGAAAGGAATGGAATGGCAAGCCAAGGGAATAGAATGGAATGGCAAGGGAAGGGAATGGAATGGAATGGCAAGGCAAGGGAATGGAATGGAATGGCAAGGCAAGGGAACGGAATGGATTGGAATGGAATGGAATGGAAAGGCAAGGGAATGGAATGGAATGGAATGGAATGGAATGGCAAGGGAAAGGAATGGAATGGCATGGCAAGGGAATGGAATGGAATGGAATGGCTTGCCAAGGGTATGGAATGGAATGGAATGACATGACAAGGGAATGGAATGGAATGGAATGGAATGACATGGCAGGGGAATGGAATGGAATGGAATGGAATGAAATGGCAAGGGAATGGAATGGAATGGAATGGCAAGGCAAGGGAATGGAATGGAATTGCAAGGCAAGGGAATGGAATGGAATGGAATGTAAAGGCAAGGGAATGGAATGGAATTGCATGACAAGGCAAGGGAATGGTGTGGAATGGAAGGCAACGGAATGGCAAGGCAACGGAATGGAATGGCATGGCATGGCATGCATGGCAAGGCAAGGTAATGGAATGGAATGGCAAGGTAAGGGAATGGAAAGGCTAGGGAATGGAATGTAATGGCAAGGCAAGGGAATGGAAAGGCAAGGGAATGGAATTTCATGGCAAGGCAAGGGAAGGGAATGGAATGGAATGGAATGGCAAGGCAAGGGAATGGAATGGGAAGGCAATGGAATGGAAAGGCAAGGGAATGGTATGGAATAGTAAGGCAAGGGAATGGAATAGAATGGAATGGAATGTTAAGGCAAGGGAATGGAATGGAATGGCATGGCAAGGGAATGGAATGGAATGGAATGGAAGGGAAAGGCAAGGGAATGGAATGGAATGGCAAGGCAGGGGAATGGAATGGAATGGAATCGAAAGGCAAGGGAATGGAATGGAATGGCAAGGCAAGGGAATGAAACGTCATGGCATGGCATCGCATGGCAAGGCAAGGGAATGGAATGGAATGGCAAGGCAAGGGAATGGAAACGAAAACAGAATGGAATGGCATGGCAAGGCAAGGGAATGGAATGGAATGGAATGGAATTGAAAGGCAAGGGAATGGAAAGGAATGGCAAGGCAAGGGAATGGAAACGTAAGGGAATGGAATGGAATGGAAAGGCAAGGGAATTACAAGGCAACGGAATGGAATGGCATGGCATGGCATGGCAAGGCAAGGGTATGTAATGGATTGGCAATGCACGGGAATGGCAACGCAAGTGAATGGAATGGGATCGCATGCCATGGCAAGGCAAAGGAATGGAATGGAATGGCAAGGCAAGGGAATGGAGTGGCATGGCATGGCATGGCAAGACAAGGGAATGGAATGGAATGGCAAGGCAATGGAATGGAAAGGCAAGGGAATGGAATGGAATGGAATGGAATGGAATGGAATGGAATGGCAAGGCAAGGGAATGGAATGGAATGGAATGGAAAGGCCAGGGAAGGGAATGGAATGGAATGGAAAGGCAAGGGAAGGGAATGGAATAGAATGGAAAGGCAAGGGAAGGGAATGGAATGGAATGGAAAGTGAAGGGAACGGAATGGAATGCAATGGAATGGAAAGGCAAGGGAAGGGAATGGAATGGAATGGAATGGAATGGAAAGGCATGGGAATGGAATGGAATGGAATGGAATGGAAAGGCAAGGGATGGGAATGGAATGGAATGGAAAGGCAAGGGAAGGGAATAAAATGGAATGGAATGGAAAGGCAAGGGAAGGGAAAGGAATGGCAAGGCAACGGAATGGAAAGGCAAGGGAATGGAATGAAATGGAAAGGCAAGAGAAAGGAATGGACGGAATGGAATGGATTGAAATGGAAAGGCAATGGAATGGAATGGAATGAAATGGAATGGAATGACATGGCAAGGCAAGGGAGTGGAATGGAATGGCAAGGCAAGGGAATGGCAAGGCAAGGGAATGGAATGGAATGGCAAGGCAAGGGAATGGAATGGCATGGCATGGCATGGCAAGGCAAGGGAATGGCAAGGCAAGGAAATGGTATGGCATGGCATGGCATGGCAAGGCAAGGGAATGGAATGGAATGGCAAGGAAAGGGAATGGCAAGGCAGGGTAATGGAATGGCATGGCATGGCATGGCAAGGCAAGGGAATGGAATGGCATGGCAAGGCAAGGGAATGGAATGAAATAGCAAGTCAAGGGAATGGCAAGTAAAGGGAATGGAATGGCATGGCATGGCATGGCAAGACTATTGAATGGAATGGAATGGCAAGGCAAGGGAATGGAATGGCATGGCATTGCAAGGCATGAGAACGGAATGAAATGGCAAGGCAAGGGATTGGAAAGGCAAGGGAATGGCATGTCATGGCAAGGCAAGGGAATGGAATGGAATGGAATGGAATGGGAAGGTAAAGGAATGGAATGGTATGGCATGGCATGGCAAGGCAAGGGAAAGGAATGGAATGGAATGGAAATGCAAGTGAATGGAATGGAATGGAATGGAATGGCAAGGCAAGGGAATGTAATGGAATGGAAAGGCAAGGGAATGGAAAGGCAAGGGAATGGAATGGCATGGCAAGGCAAGGGAATGGAATTGAATGGAATGGAAAGGCAAGTAAATGGAATGGAATGGAATGGAATGGAATGGATTGGAATGGAAAGGCAATGGAATGGAATGGAATGAAATGGAATAGAATGACATGGCAAGGCAAGGGAGTGGAATGGAATGGCAAGGCAAGGGAATGGCAAGGCAAGGGAATGGAATGGAATGGCAAGGGAAGGGAATGGCATGGCATGGCATGGCAAGGCAAGGGAATGGCAAGGCAAGGGAATGGTATCGCATGGCATGGCATGGCAAGGCAAGGGAATGGAATGGAATGGCAAGGCAAGGGAATGGCAAGGCAGGGTAATGGAATGGCATGGCATGGCATGGCAAGGCAAGGGAATGAAATGGCATGGCAAGGCAAGGGAATGGAATGGAATAGCAAGTCAAGGGAATGGCAAGTAAAGGGAATGGAATGGCATGGCATGGCATGGCAAGACTATTGAATGGAATGGAATGGCAAGGCAAGGGAATGGAATGGCATGGCATTGCAAGGCATGAGAACGGAATGTAATGGCAAGGCAAGGGATTGGAAAGGCAAGGGAATGGCATTTCATGGCAAGGCAAGGGAATGGAATGGAATGGAATGGAATGGGAAGGTAAAGGAATGGAATGGTATGGCATGGCATGGCAAGGCAAGGGAAAGGAATGGAATGGAATGGAAATGCAAGTGAATGGAATGGAATGGAATGGAATGGCAAGGCAAGGGAATGTAATGGAATGGAAAGGCAAGGGAATGGAAAGGCAAGGGAATGGAATGGCATGGCAAGGCAAGGGAATGGAATTGAATGGAATGGAAAGGCTAGTGAATGGAATGTAATGGAATGGAATGGAATGGCAAGGTAAGGGAATGTAATGGAATGGAAAGGCAAGGGAATGGAAAGGCAAGGGAATGGAATGGCATGGCAAGGCAAGGGAATGGAATGGAATTGAATGGCATGGAATGGAAAGGCAAGGGAATGGAATGGAATGGAATGGAATGGAATGGAATGGAATGGAAAGGTATGGAACGGTAAGGCAAGGGAATGGAAAGGCAAGGAAATGGAATGGCATGGCAAGCAAGGGAATGGAATGGAATGGCAAGGCAAGGGAACGGAATGGCAAGGAAATGGAATGGAAAGGCAAGGGAATGGATAAGCAAGGGTATGGAATGGCATAGCAAGCAAGGGAATGGAATGGAATTGAATGGAATGGAATGGAATGGCATTGAATGGAAAGGCAAGGGAATGGAATGGAGTGGCAAGGCAAGGGAATGGCAAGGCAAGGGAATGGAATGGCATGGCAAGGCAACGGAATGGAATGGAATGGAATGGAAAGTTATGGAATGGCAAGCAAGGGAATGGAGAGGGAAGGGAATGGAATGGAATAGAATGGAATGGAATGGTATGGCATGGAATGCAAAGGCAAGGGAAGGGAATGGAATGGCAAAGCAAGGGAATGGAATGGAATGGAATGGAATGGAATGGAAAGGTATTGAATGGCAAGGCAAGGGAATGGAAAGGCAAGGGTGTGGAATGGAATGGAAAGGCAAGGGAGTGCAATGGAATGGAAAGGCAAGGGAATGGAATGCAATGGCAAGGCAAGGGAAAGGAATGGAATGGAATGGAAAGTCAAGGGAATGGAATGGAAAGGCAAGGGAATGGAATGGAATGGAATGGAAAGGCAAGGGAAGGGAATGGAATGGAATGGAATGGAAGGCAAGGGAATGTAATGGAAAGGGAAGGGAATGGAATGGAATGGAATGGAATGGAATGGAATGGAATGGAATGGCAAGGCTAATGAATGGAATGGAGTGGCAAGGCAGGGGACTGGAAAGGCAAGGGAATGTAATGGAATGGCAAGGCAAGGGAATGGAATGGAATGGAATGGCAAGGCAAGGGAATGGAATGGAAAGGCAAGGGAATGGAATGGAATGGAATGGCAAGGCAAGGGGATGGAAAGGCAAGGGATGGAATGGAATGGAATGGAATGGAAAGGCAAGGGAAGGGAAAGGAATGGAATGGAAAGGGAAGGGAACGGAATGGAATGGAATGGAAAGGGAAGGGAACGGAATGGAATGGAATGGAATGGAAAGGCAAGGGAAGGGAATGGAATGGAATGGAAAGGCATGGGAAGGGAATGGAATGGAATGGAATGGAAAGGCAAGGGAAGGGAATGGAATGGAATGGAATGGAAAGGCAAGAGAATGGAATGGAAAGGTAAGGGAATGGAATGGAATGGAAAGGAAAGGCAAGGGAAGGGAATGGAATGGAATGGATTGGAAATGCAAGGGAATGGAATGGAAAGGGAAGGGAATGGAATGGAATGGAATGGCAAGGCAAATGAATGGAATGGAGTGGCAAGGCAAGGGACTGGAAAGGCAAGGGAATGTAATGGAATGGTAAGGCAAGGGAATGGAATGGAATGGAATGGCAAGGCAAGGGAAAGGAATGGAAAGGCAAGGGAATGGAATGGAATGGAATGGAATGGCAAGGCAAGGGAATGGAAAGGCAAGGGATGGAATGGAATGGAATGGAATGGAAAGGCAAGGGAAGGAAATGGAATGGAATCGAAAGGCAAGGGAAGGGAATGGAATGGAATGGAAAGTCAAGGGAAGGGAATGGAATGGAATGGAAAGTGAAGGGAACGGAATGGAATGCAATGGAATGGAAAGGCAAGGGAAGGGAATGGAATGGAATGGAATGGAATGGAAAGGCATGGGAATGGAATGGAATGGAATGGAATGGAAAGGCAAGGGAAGGGAATGGAATGGAATGGAAAGGCAAGGGAAGGGAATAAAATGGAATGGAATGGAAAGGCAAGGGAAGGGAAAGGAATGGCAAGGCAACGGAATGGAAAGGCAAGGGAATGGAATGAAATGGAAAGGCAAGAGAAGGGAATGGAATGGAATGGAATGGATTGGAATGGAAAGGCAATGGAATGGAATGGAATGAAATGGAATGGAATGACATGGCAAGGCAAGGGAGTGGAATGGAATGGCAAGGCAAGAGAATGGCAAGGCAAGGGAATGGAATGGAATGGCAATGCAAGGGAATGGCATGTCATGGCAGGGCAAGGGAATGTAATGGAATGGAAAGGAATGGAATGGAATGGCAAGGTAAGGGAATGGAATGGCATGGCATGTCATGGCAAGGCAAAGGAATAGAATCGAATGTCAAGGCAAGGGAATGGAAAGGTAAGGTTATAGAATGGCATGGCAAGGCAAGGGAATGGAATGGAATGGAATGGAATCGAATGGAATGGAATGGAAAGGCAAGTGAATGGAATGGAATGGAATGGAATGGGAAGGCAAGGGAATGTAATGGAATGGCAAGGAAAGGGAATGGAAAGGCAAGGGAATGGAATGAAATGGCAAGGCAAGGGAATGGAATGGAATGGAATGGCATGGAATGGAAAGGCAAGGGAATGGAATGGAATGGCAAGGCAAGGGAATGGAATGGAATGGAATGGAATGGAATGGAATGGAAAGGCAAGGGAATGGAATGGAATGGCAAGGCAAGGGAATAGAATGGAATGGAATGCAATGGAGTGGAAAGGTATGGAATGGCAAGGGAAGGGAATGGAATAGAATGTATTGAAATTGAAAGGCAAGAGAAGGGAAAGCAATGGAAAGGAATGGAAAGGCAAAGGAATAGAAAGGCATGGCACGGCAAGGGAATGGAATGGAATGGAATGGAAATGCAAGGGAATGGAATGGAAAGGTAAGGGAATGGAATGGAATGGAATGGAAAGGCAAGGGAATGGAATGGAAAGGTAAGGGAATGGAATGGAATGGAAAGGAAAGGCAAGGGAAGGGAATGGAATGGAATGGAATGGAAATGCAAGGGAATGGAATGGAAAGGGAAGGGAATGGAATGGAATGGAATGGCAAGGCAAATGAATGGAATGGAGTGGCAAGGCAAGGGACTGGAAAGGCAAGGGAATGTAATGGAATGGTAAGGCAAGGGAATGGAATGGAATGGAATGGCAAGGCAAGGGAATGGAATGGAAAGGCAAGGGAATGGAATGGAATGGAATGGAATGGCAAGGCAAGGGAATGGAAAGGCAAGGGATGGAATGGAATGGAATGGAATGGAAAGGCAAGGGAAGGGAATGGAATGGAATGGAAAGGCAAGGGAAGGGAATGGAATGGAATGGAAAGGCAAGGGAAGGGAATGGAATGGAATGGAAAGTGAAGGGAACGGAATGGAATGCAATGGAATGGAAAGGCAAGGGAATGGAATGGAATGGAATGGAATGGAACGGTAAGGCATGGGAATGGAATGGAATGGAATCGAATGGAAAGGCAAGGGAAGGGAATGGAATGGAATGGAAAGGCAAGGGAAGGGAATAAAATGGAATGGAATGGAAAGGGAAGGGAAGGGAAAGGAATGGCAAGGCAACGGAATGGAAATGCAAGGGAATTGAATGAAATGGAAAGGCAAGAGAAAGGAATGGAATGGAATGGAATGGATTGGAATGGAAAGGCAATGGAATGGAATGGAATGAAATGGAATGGAATGACATGGCAAGGCAAGGGAGTGGAATGGAATGGCAAGGCAAGGGAATGGCAAGGCAAGGGAATGGAATGGAATGGCAAGGGAAGGGAATGGCAAGGCAAGGGAATGGAACGGCATGGCATGGCATGGCAAGGCAAGGGAATGGCAAGCCAAGGCAATGGTATGGCATGGCATTGCATGGCAAGGCAAGGGAATGGAATGGAATGGCAAGGAAAGGGAATGGCAAGGCAGGGTAATGGAATGGCATGGCATGGCATGGCAAGGCAAGGGAAAGGAATGGCATGGCAAGGCAAGGGAATGGAATGGAATAGCAAGTCAAGGGAATGGCAAGTAAAGGGAATGGAATGGCATGGCATGGCATGGCAAGACTATTGAATGGAATGGAATGGCAAGGCAAGGGAATGGAATGGCATGGCATTGCAAGGCATGAGAACGGAATGGAATGGCAAGGCAAGGGAATGGAAAGGCAAGGGAATGGCATGTCATGGCAAAGCAAGGGAATGGAATGGAATGGAATGGAATGGGAAGGTAAAGGAATGGAATGGTATGGCATGGCATGGCAAGGCAAGGGAAAGGAATGGAATGGAATGGAAATGCAAGTGAATGCAATGGAATGGAATGGAATGGCAAGGCAAGGGAATGTAATGGAATGGAAAGGCAAGGGAATGGAAAGGCAAGGGAATGGAATGGCATGGCAAGGCAAGGGAATGGAATGGAATGGAATGGCAAGTGAATGGAATGGAATGGAATGGAATGGCAAGGCAAGGCAATGGAATGGAATGGAAAGGCAAGGGAATGGAAAGACAAAGGAATGGAATGGCATGGCAAGGCAAGGGAATGGAATTGAATGGAATGGAAAGGCAAGTGAATGGAATGGAATGGAATGGAATGGAATGGCAAGGCAAGGGAATGTAATGGAATGGAAAGGAAAGGGAATGGAAAGGCAATGGAATGGAATGGAATGGCAAGGCAAGGGAATGGAATGGAATGGAATGGAATGGAATGGAATGGAATGGAAAGGTATGGAACGGCAAGGCAAGGGAATGGAAAGGCAAGGAAATGGAATGGCATGGCAAGCAAGGGAATGGAATTGAATGGCAAGGCAAGGGAACGGAATGGCAAGGAAATGGAATGGAAAGGCAAGGGAATGGATAGGCAAGGGAATGGAATGTGATGGCAAACAAGGGAATGGAATGGAATGGAATGGAATGGAATGGAATGGCATTGAATGGAAAGGCAAGGGAATGGAATGGAGTGGCAAGGCAAGGGAATGGCAAGGCAAGGGAATGGAATGGCATGGCAAGGCAACGGAATGGAATGGAATGGAATGGAAAGTTATGGAATGGCAAGCAAGGGAATGGAGAGGGAAGGGAATGGAATGGAATGGAATGGAATGGTATGGCATGGAATGCAAAGGCAAGGGAAGGGAATGGAATGGCAAAGCAAGGGAATGGAATGGAATGGAATGGAATGGAATGGAAAGGTATTGAATGGCAAGGCAAGGGAATGGAAAGGCAAGGGTGTGGAATGGAATGGAAAGGCAAAGGAGTGGAATGGAATGGAAAGGCAAGGGAATGGAATGGAATGGAATGGAATGGAAAGGCAAGGGAAGGGAATGGAATGGAATGTATTGGAATAGAAAGGAAGGGAAGGGAATGCAATGGAATGGAATGGAAAGGCAAGGGAATGGAAAGGCAAGGGAATGGAAAGGCAAGAGAATGGAATGGCATGGCAAGGCAAGGGAATGGAATGGAATGGCAAGGCAAGGGAATGGAATGGAGTGGCGAGGCATGGCAATGGCAAGGCAAAGAATGGAATGGAATGGAATGGAATGGAATGGAAGGAAAGGCAAGGGAATGGAATGGAATGGAATGGAATGGAATGGAATGGAATGGCAAGGCAACGGAATGGAATGGAGTGGCAAGGCAAGGGAATGGAAAGGCAAGGGAATGGAATGGAATGGCAAGGCAAGGGATTGGAATGGAATGGAATGGAAAGTCAAGGGAATGGAATGGAAAGACAAGGGAATGGAATGGAATGGAATGGAAAGGCAAGGGAAGGGAATGGAATGGAAAGTATTGGAATGGAAAGGAAGGGAAGGGAATGCAATGGAATGGAATGGAAAGGCAAGGGAAGGGAATGGAATGGAATGGAAAGGCATGGGAAGGGAATGGAATGGAATGGAATGGAAAGGCAAGGGAAGGGAATGGAATGGAATGGAATGGAAAGGCAAGGGAATGGAATGGAAAGGTAAGGGAATGGAATGGAATGGAAAGGAAAGGCAAGGGAAGGGAATGGAATGGAATGGAATGGAAATGCAAGGGAATGGAATGGAAAGGGAAGGGAATGGAATGGAATGGAATGGCAAGGCAAATGAATGGAATGGAGTGGCAAGGTAAGGGACTGGAAAGGCAAGGGAATGTAATGGAATGGTAAGGCAAGGGAATGGAATGTAATGGAATGGCAAGGCAAGGGAATGGAATGGAAAGGCAAGGGAATGGAATGGAATGGAATGGAATGGCAAGGCAAGGGAATGGAAAGGCAAGGGATGGAATGGAATGGAATGGAATGGAAAGGCAAGGGAAGGGAATGGAATGGAATGGAAAGGCAAGGGAAGGGAATGGAATGGAATGGAAAGGCAAGGGAAGGGAATGGAATGGAATGGAAAGTGAAGGGAACGGAATGGAATGCAATGGAATGGAAAGGCAAGGGAAGGGAATGGAATGGAATGGAATGGAATGGAAAGGCATGGGAATGGAATGGAATGGAATGGAATGGAAAGGCAAGGGAAGGGAATGGAATGGAATGGAAAGGCAAGGGAAGGGAATAAAATGGAATGGAATGGAAAGGCAAGGGAAGGGAAAGAAATGGCAAGGCAACGGAATGGAAAGGCAAGGGAATGGAATGAAATGGAAAGGCAAGAGAAGGGAATGGAATGGAATGGAATGGATTGGAATGGAAAGGCAATGGAATGGAATGGAATGGATTGGAATGGAAAGGCAATGGAATGGAATGGAATGAAATGGAGTGGAATGACATGGCAAGGCATGGGAGTGGAATGGAATGGCAAGGCAAGGGAATGGCAAGGCAAGGGAATGGAATGGAATGGCAAGGGAAGGGAATGGCAAGGCAAGGGAATGGAATGGCATGGCATGGCATGGCAAGGCAAGGGAATGGCAAGGCAAGGGAATGGTATGTCATGGCATGGCATGGCAAGGCAAGGGAATGGAATGGAATGGCAAGGCAAGGGAATGGCAAGGCAGGGTAATGGAATGGCATGGCATGGCATGGCAAGGCAAGGGAATGGAATGGCATGGCAAGGCAAGGGAATGGAATGGAATAGCAAGGCAAGGGAATGGCAAGTAAAGGGAATGGAATGGCATGGCATGGCATGGCAAGGCTATTGAATGGAATGGAATGGCAAGGCAAGGGAATGGAATGGCATGGCATTGCAAGGCATTTGAACGGAATGGAATGGCAAGGCAAGGGAAAGGAAAGGCAAGGGAATGGCATGTCATCGCAAGGCAAGGGAATGGAATGGAATGGAATGGAATGGGAAGGTAAAGGAATGGAATGGTATGGCATGGCATGGCAAGGCAAGGGAATGTAATGGAATGAAAAGGCAAGGGAATGGAAAGGCAAGGGAATGGAATGGCATGGCAAGGCAAGGGAATGGAATGGAATGGAAAGGAAAGGGAATGGAAAGGCAAGGGAATGGAATGGTATGGCAAGGCAAGGGAATGGAATTGAATGGAATGGAAAGGCAAGTGAACGGAATGGAATGGAATGGAATGGCAAGGCAAGGGAATGTAATGGAATGGAAATGCAAGGGAATGGAAAGGCAAGGGAATGGAATGGAATGGCAAGGCAAGGGAATGGAATGGAATTGAATGGCATGGAATGGAAAGGCAAGGGAATGGAATGGAATGGAATGGAATGGAATGGAATGGAATGGAATGGAAAGGTATGGAACGGCAAGGAAAGGGAATGGAAAGGCAAGGAAATGGAATGGCATGGCAAGCAAGGGAATGGAATGGAATGGCAAGGCAAGGGAACGGAATGGCAAGGAAATGGAATGGAAAGGCAAGGGAATGGATAGGCAAGGGAATGGAATGGCATGGGAAGCAAGGGAATGGAATGGAATTGAATGGAATGGAATGGAATGGCATTGAATGGAAAGGCAAGGGAATGGAATGGAGTGGCAAGGCAAGGGAATGGCAAGGCAAGGGAATGGAATGGCATGGCAAGGCAAGTGAATGGAATGGAATGGAAAGTTATGGAATGGCAAGCAAGGGAATGGAGAGGGAAGGGAATGGAATGGAATGGAATGGTATGGCATGGAATGCAAAGGCAAGGGAAGGGAATGGAATGGCAAAGCAAGGGAATGGAATGGAATGGAATGGAATGGAATGGAATGGAATGGAATGGAAAGGTATTGAATGGCAAGGCAAGGGAATGGAAAGGCAAGGGTGTGTAATGGAATGGAAAGGCAAGGGAAGGGAATGGAATGGAAAGGCAAGGGAATGGAATGGAATGGAATGGAATGGAAAGGCAAGGGAAGGGAATGGAATGGAATGTATTAGAATAGAAAGGAAGGGAAGGGAATGCAATGGAATGGAATGGAAAGGCAAGGGAATGGAAAGGCAAGGGAATGGAAAGGCAAGAGAATGGAATGGCATGGCAAGGCAAGGGAATGGAATGGAATGGCAAGGCAAGGGAATGGAATGGAGTGGCGAGGCATGGCAATGGCAAGGCAAAGAATGGAATGGAATGGAATGGAATGGAATGGAATGGAAGGAAAGGCAAGGGAATGGAATGGAATGGAATGGAATGGAATGGAATGGAATGGCAAGGCAACGGAATGGAATGGAGTGGCAAGGCAAGGGAATGGAAAGGCAAGGGAATGGAATGGAATGGCAAGGCAAGGGAATGGAATGGAATGGAATGGAAAGTCAAGGGAATGGAATGGAAAGGCAAGGGAATGGAATGGAATGGAATGGAAAGGCAAGGGAAGGGAATGGAATGGAATGGAATGGAAAGGCAAGGGAATGGAATGGAAAGGGAAGGGAATGGAATGGAATGGAATGGCAAGGCAAATGAATGGAATGGAGTGGCAAGGCAAGGGACTGGAAAGGCAAGGGAATGTAATGGAATGGCAAGGCAAGGGAATGGAATGGAATGGAATGGCAAGGCAAGGGAATGGAATGGAATGACCAGGCAAGGTAATGGCAAGGCAAGGGAATGGAATGGCATGGCATGGTATGGCAAGGCAATTGAATGGAATGGAATGGCAAGGCAAGGGAATGGAATGGCATGGCATGGCAAGGCAAGGGAATGGAATGGAATGGAATGGAATGGGAAGGTAAAGGAATGGAATGGTATGGCATGGCATGGCAAGGCAAGGGAATGGAATGGAATGGAATGGAAAGGCATGTGAATGGAATGGAATGGAATGGAATGGCAAGGCAAGGGAATGTAATGGAATGGAAAGGCAAGGGAATGGAAAGGCAAGGGAATGCAATGGAATGGCAAGGCAAGGGATTGGAATGGAATTGAATGGCATGGAATGGAAAGGCAAGGGAATAGAATGGAATGGAATGGAATGGAAAGGTATGGAACGGCAAGGCAAGGGAATGGAAAGGCAAGGAAATGGAATGGCATGGCAAGCAAGGGAATGGAATGGAATGGCAAGGCAAGGGAACGGAATGGCAAGGAAATGGAATGGAAAGGCAAGGGAATGGTTAGGCAAGGGAATGGAATGGCATGGCAAGCAAGAGAATGGAATGGAATTGAATGGAATGGAATGGAATGGCATTGAATGGAAAGCAAGGGAATGGAATGGAGTGGCAAGGCAAGGGAATGGCAAGGCAAGGGAATGGAATGGCATGGCAAGGCAAGGGAATGGAATGGAATGGAATGGAAAGTTATGGAATGGCAAATCAATGGAATGGAGAGGGAAGGGAATGGAATGGAATGGAATGGTATGGCATGGAATGCAAAGGCAAGGGAAGGGAATCGAATGGCAAAGCAAGGGAATGGAATGGAATGGAATGGAATGGAAAGGTATTGAATGGCAAGGCAAGGGAATGGAAAGGCAAGGGTGTGGAATGGATTGGAAAGGCAAGGGAGTGGAATGGAATGGAAAGGCAAGGGAATGGAATGGAATGGAATGGAATGGAAAGGCAAGGGAAGGGAATGGAATGGAATGGCAATGCAAGGGAATGGCATGTCATGGCAGGGCAAGGGAATGTAATGGAATGGAAAGGAATGGAATGGAATGGCAAGGTAAGGGAATGGAATGGCATGGCATGTCATGGCAAGGCAAAGGAATAGAATCGAATGTCAAGGCAAGGGAATGGAAAGGTAAGGTTATAGAATGGCATGGCAAGGCAAGGGAATGGAATGGAATGGAATGGAATCGAATGGAATGGAATGGAAAGGCAAGTGAATGGAATGGAATGGAATGGAATGGGAAGGCAAGGGAATGTAATGGAATGGCAAGGAAAGGGAATGGAAAGGCAAGGGAATGGAATGAAATGGCAAGGCAAGGGAATGGAATGGAATGGAATGGCATGGAATGGAAAGGCAAGGGAATGGAATGGAATGGCAAGGCAAGGGAATGGAATGAAATGGAATGGAATGGAATGGAAAGGCAAGGGAATGGAATGGAATGGCAAGGCAAGGGAATAGAATGGAATGGAATGGAATGGAGTAGAAAGGTATGGAATGGCAAGGGAAGGGAATGGAATGGAATGTATTGAAATTGAAAGGCAAGAGAAGGGAAAGCAATGGAAAGGAATGGAAAGGCAAAGGAATAGAAAGGCATGGCACGGCAAGGGAATGGAATGGAATGGAATGGAAATGCAAGGGAATGGAATGGAAAGGTAAGGGAATGGAATGGAATGGAATGGAAAGGCAAGGGAATGGAATGGAAAGGTAAGGGAATGGAATGGAATGGAAAGGAAAGGCAAGGGAAGGGAATGGAATGGAATGGAATGGAAATGCAAGGGAATGGAATGGAAAGGGAAGGGAATGGAATGGAATGGAATGGCAAGGCAAATGAATGGAATGGAGTGGCAAGGCAAGGGACTGGAAAGGCAAGGGAATGTAATGGAATGGTAAGGCAAGGGAATGGAATGGAATGGAATGGCAAGGCAAGGGAATGGAATGGAAAGGCAAGGGAATGGAATGGAATGGAATGGAATGGCAAGGCAAGGGAATGGAAAGGCAAGGGATGGAATGGAATGGAATGGAATGGAAAGGCAAGGGAAGGGAATGGAATGGAATAGAAAGGCAAGGGAAGGGAATGGAATGGAATGGAAAGGCAAGGGAAGGGAATGGAATGGAATGGAAAGTGAAGGGAACGGAATGGAATGCAATGGAATGGAAAGGCAAGGGAAGGGAATGGAATGGAATGGAATGGAACGGTAAGGCATGGGAATGGAATGGAATGGAATGGAATGGAAAGGCAAGGGAAGGGAATGGAATGGAATGGAAAGGCAAGGGAAGGGAATAAAATGGAATGGAATGGAAAGGGAAGGGAAGGGAAAGGAATGGCAAGGCAACGGAATGGAAATGCAAGGGAATTGAATGAAATGGAAAGGCAAGAGAAAGGAATGGAATGGAATGGAATGGATTGGAATGGAAAGGCAATGGAATGGAATGGAATGAAATGGAATGGAATGACATGGCAAGGCAAGGGAGTGGAATGGAATGGCAAGGCAAGGGAATGGCAAGGCAAGGGAATGGAATGGAATGGCAAGGGAAGGGAATGGCAAGGCAAGGGAATGGAACGGCATGGCATGGCATGGCAAGGCAAGGGAATGTCAAGCCAAGGCAATGGTATGGCATGGCATTGCATGGCAAGGCAAGGGAATGGAATGGAATGGCAAGGAAAGGGAATGGCAAGGCAGGGTAATGGAATGGCATGGCATGGCATGGCAAGGCAAGGGAAAGGAATGGCATGGCAAGGCAAGGGAATGGAATGGAATAGCAAGTCAAGGGAATGGCAAGTAAAGGGAATGGAATGGCATGGCATGGCATGGCAAGACTATTGAATGGAATGGAATGGCAAGGCAAGGGAATGGAATGGCATGGCATTGCAAGGCATGAGAACGGAATGGAATGGCAAGGCAAGGGAATGGAAAGGCAAGGGAATGGCATGTCATGGCAAAGCAAGGGAATGGAATGGAATGGAATGGAATGGGAAGGTAAAGGAATGGAATGGTATGGCATGGCATGGCAAGGCAAGGGAAAGGAATGGAATGGAATGGAAATGCAAGTGAATGCAATGGAATGGAATGGAATGGCAAGGCAAGGGAATGTAATGGAATGGAAAGGCAAGGGAATGGAAAGGCAAGGGAATGGAATGGCATGGCAAGGCAAGGGAATGGAATGGAATGGAATGGCAAGTGAATGGAATGGAATGGAATGGAATGGCAAGGCAAGGCAATGGAATGGAATGGAAAGGCAAGGGAATGGAAAGGCAAAGGAATGGAATGGCATGGCAAGGCAAGGGAATGGAATTGAATGGAATGGAAAGGCAAGTGAATGGAATAGAATGGAATGGAATGGAAAGGCAAGGGAAGGGAATGGAATGGAATGTATTGGAATAGAAAGGAAGGGAAGGGAATGCAATGGAATGGAATGGAAAGGCAAGGGAATGGAAAGGCAAGGGAATGGAAAGGCAAGAGAATGGAATGGCATGGCAAGGCAAGGGAATGGAATGGAATGGCAAGGCAAGGGAATGGAATGGAGTGGCGAGGCATGGCAATGGCAAGGCAAAGAATGGAATGGAATGGAATGGAATGGAATGGAAGGAAAGGCAAGGGAATGGAATGGAATGGAATGGAATGGAATGGAATGGCAAGGCAACGGAATGGAATGGAGTGGCAAGGCAAGGGAATGGAAAGGCAAGGGAATGGAATGGAATGGCAAGGCAAGGGATTGGAATGGAATGGAATGGAAAGTCAAGGGAATGGAATGGAAAGACAAGGGAATGGAATGGAATGGAATGGAAAGGCAAGGGTAGGGAATGGAATGGAATGTATTGGAATGGAAAGGAAGGGAAGGGAATGCAATGGAATGGAATGGAAAGGCAAGGGAAGGGAATGGAATGGAATGGAAAGGCATGGGAAGGGAATGGAATGGAATGGAATGGAAAGGCAAGGGAAGGGAATGGAATGGAATGGAATGGAAAGGCAAGGGAATGGAATGGAAAGGTAAGGGAATGGAATGGAATGGAAAGGAAAGGCAAGGGAAGGGAATGGAATGGAATGGAATGGAAATGCAAGGGAATGGAATGGAAAGGGAAGGGAATGGAATGGAATGGAATGGCAAGGCAAATGAATGGAATGGAGTGGCAAGGCAAGGGACTGGAAAGGCAAGGGAATGTAATGGAATGGTAAGGCAAGGGAATGGAATGGAATGGAATGGCAAGGCAAGGGAATGGAATGGAAAGGCAAGGGAATGGAATGGAATGGAATGGAATGGCAAGGCAAGGGAATGGAAAGGCAAGGGATGGAATGGAATGGAATGGAATGGAAAGGCAAGGGAAGGGAATGGAATGGAATGGAAAGGCAAGGGAAGGGAATGGAATGGAATGGAAAGGCAAGGGAAGGGAATGGAATGGAATGGAAAGTGAAGGGAACGGAATGGAATGCAATGGAATGGAAAGGCAAGGGAAGGGAATGGAATGGAATGGAATGGAATGGAAAGGCATGGGAATGGAATGGAATGGAATGGAATGGAAAGGCAAGGGAAGGGAATGGAATGGAATGGAAAGGCAAGGGAAGGGAATAAAATGGAATGGAATGGAAAGGCAAGGGAAGGGAAAGAAATGGCAAGGCAACGGAATGGAAAGGCAAGGGAATGGAATGAAATGGAAAGGCAAGAGAAGGGAATGGAATGGAATGGAATGGATTGGAATGGAAAGGCAATGGAATGGAATGGAATGGATTGGAATGGAAAGGCAATGGAATGGAATGGAATGAAATGGAGTGGAATGACATGGCAAGGCATGGGAGTGGAATGGAATGGCAAGGCAAGGGAATGGCAAGGCAAGGGAATGGAATGGAATGGCAAGGGAAGGGAATGGCAAGGCAAGGGAATGGAATGGCATGGCATGGCATGGCAAGGCAAGGGAATGGCAAGGCAAGGGAATGGTATGTCATGGCATGGCATGGCAAGGCAAGGGAATGGAATGGAATGGCAAGGCAAGGGAATGGCAAGGCAGGGTAATGGAATGGCATGGCATGGCATGGCAAGGCAAGGGAATGGAATGGCATGGCAAGGCAAGGGAATGGAATGGAATAGCAAGGCAAGGGAATGGCAAGTAAAGGGAATGGAATGGCATGGCATGGCATGGCAAGGCTATTGAATGGAATGGAATGGCAAGGCAAGGGAATGGAATGGCATGGCATTGCAAGGCATTTGAACGGAATGGAATGGCAAGGCAAGGGAAAGGAAAGGCAAGGGAATGGCATGTCATCGCAAGGCAAGGGAATGGAATGGAATGGAATGGAATGGGAAGGTAAAGGAATGGAATGGTATGGCATGGCATGGCAAGGCAAGGGAATGTAATGGAATGAAAAGGCAAGGGAATGGAAAGGCAAGGGAATGGAATGGCATGGCAAGGCAAGGGAATGGAATGGAATGGAAAGGAAAGGGAATGGAAAGGCAAGGGAATGGAATGGTATGGCAAGGCAAGGGAATGGAATTGAATGGAATGGAAAGGCAAGTGAACGGAATGGAATGGAATGGAATGGCAAGGCAAGGGAATGTAATGGAATGGAAATGCAAGGGAATGGAAAGGCAAGGGAATGGAATGGAATTGAATGGCATGGAATGGAAAGGCAAGGGAATGGAATGGAATGGAATGGAATGGAATGGAAAGGTATGGAACGGCAAGGAAAGGGAATGGAAAGGCAAGGAAATGGAATGGCATGGCAAGCAAGGGAATGGAATGGAATGGCAAGGCAAGGGAACGGAATGGCAAGGAAATGGAATGGAAAGGCAAGGGAATGGATAGGCAAGGGAATGGAATGGCATGGCAAGCAAGGGAATGGAATGGAATTGAATGGAATGGAATGGAATGGCATTGAATGGAAAGGCAAGGGAATGGAATGGAGTGGCAAGGCAAGGGAATGGCAAGGCAAGGGAATGGAATGGCATGGCAAGGCAAGTGAATGGAATGGAATGGAAAGTTATGGAATGGCAAGCAAGGGAATGGAGAGGGAAGGGAATGGAATGGAATGGAATGGTATGGCATGGAATGCAAAGGCAAGGGAAGGGAATGGAATGGCAAAGCAAGGGAATGGAATGGAATGGAATGGAATGGAATGGAATGGAATGGAAAGGTATTGAATGGCAAGGCAAGGGAATGGAAAGGCAAGGGTGTTCAATGGAATGGAAAGGCAAGGGAGTGGAATGGAATGGAAAGGCAAGGGAATGGAATGGAATGGAATGGAATGGAAAGGCAAGGGAAGGGAATGGAATGGAATGTATTAGAATAGAAAGGAAGGGAAGGGAATGCAATGGAATGGAATGGAAAGGCAAGGGAATGGAAAGGCAAGGGAATGGAAAGGGAAGAGAATGGAATGGCATGGCAAGGCAAGGGAATGGAATGGAATGGCAAGGCAAGGGAATGGAATGGAGTGGCGAGGCATGGCAATGGCAAGGCAAAGAATGGAATGGAATGGAATGGAATGGAATGGAAGGAAAGGCAATGGAATGGAATGGAATGGAATGGAATGGAATGGAATGGCAAGGCAACGGAATGGAATGGAGTGGCAAGGCAAGGGAATGGAAAGGCAAGGGAATGGAATGGAATGGCAAGGCAAGGGAATGGAATGGAATGGAATGGAAAGTCAAGGGAATGGAATGGAAAGGCAAGGGAATGGAATGGAATGGAATGGAAAGGCAAGGGAAGGGAATGGAATGGAATGGAATGGAAAGGCAAGGGAATGGAATGGAAAGGGAAGGGAATGGAATGGAATGGAATGGCAAGGCAAATGAATGGAATGGAGTGGCAAGGCAAGGGACTGGAAAGGCAAGGGAATGTAATGGAATGGCAAGGCAAGGGAATGGAATGGAATGGAATGGCAAGGCAAGGGAATGGAATGGAATGACAAGGCAAGGTAATGGCAAGGCAAGGGAATGGAATGGCATGGCATGGTATGGCAAGGCAATTGAATGGAATGGAATGGCAAGGCAAGGGAATGGAATGGCATGGCATGGCAAGGCAAGGGAATGGAATGGAATGGAATGGAATGGGAAGGTAAAGGAATGGAATGGTATGGCATGGCATGGCAAGGCAAGGGAATGGAATGGAATGGAATGGAAAGGCATGTGAATGGAATGGAATGGAATGGAATGGCAAGGCAAGGGAATGTAATGGAATGGAAAGGCAAGGGAATGGAAAGGCAAGGGAATGCAATGGAATGGCAAGGCAAGGGATTGGAATGGAATTGAATGGCATGGAATGGAAAGGCAAGGGAATAGAATGGAATGGAATGGAATGGAAAGGTATGGAACGGCAAGGCAAGGGAATGGAAAGGCAAGGAAATGGAATGGCATGGCAAGCAAGGGAATGGAATGGAATGGCAAGGCAAGGGAACGGAATGGCAAGGAAATGGAATGGAAAGGCAAGGGAATGGTTAGGCAAGGGAATGGAATGGCATGGCAAGCAAGGGAATGGAATGGAATGGAATGGAATGGAATGGAATGGCATTGAATGGAAAGCAAGGGAATGGAATGGAGTGGCAAGGCAAGGGAATGGCAAGGCAAGGGAATGGAATGGCATGGCAAGGCAAGGGAATGGAATGGAATGGAATGGAAAGTTATGGAATGGCAAATCAATGGAATGGAGAGGGAAGGGAATGGAATGGAATGGAATGGAATGGTATGGCATGGAATGCAAAGGCAAGGGAAGGGAATGGAATGGCAAAGCAAGGGAATGGAATGGAATGGAATGGAATGGAAAGGTATTGAATGGCAAGGCAAGGGAATGGAAAGGCAAGGGTGTGGAATGGATTGGAAAGGCAAGGGAGTGGAATGGAATGGAAAGGCAAGGGAATGGAATGGAATGGAATGGAATGGAAAGGCAAGGGAAGGGAATGGAATGGAATGCATTGGAATGGAAAGGAATGGAAGGGAATGCAATGGAATGGAATGGAAAGGCAAGGGAATGGAAAGACAAGGGAATGGAAAGGCAAGAGAATGGAATGGCATGGCAAGGCAAGGGAATGGAATGGAATGGCAAGGCAAGGGAATGGAATGGAGTGGCGAGGCATGGCAATGGCAAGGCAAAGAATGGAATGGAATGGAATGGAATGGAATGGAATGGAATGGAAGGAAAGGCAAGGGAATGGAATGGAATGGAATGGAATGGAATGGCAAGGCAACGGAATGGAATGGAGTGGCAAGGCAAGGGAATGGAAAGGCAAGGGAATGGAATGGAATGGCAAGGCAAGGGAATGGAATGGAATGGAATGGAAAGTCAAGGGAATGGAATGGAAAGGCAAGGGAATGGAATGGAATGGAATGGAATGGAAAGGCAAGGGAATGTAATGGAAAGGGAAGGGAATGGAATGGAATGGAATGGCAAGGCAAATGAATGGAATGGAGTGGCAAGGCAAGGGACTGGAAAGGCAAGGGAATGTAATGGAATGGCAAGGCAAGGGACTGGAAAGGCAAGGGAATGTAATGGAATGGCAAGGCAAGGGAATGGAATGGAATGGAATGGCAAGGCAAGGGAATGGAATGGAAAGGCAAGGGAATGGAATGGAATGGAATGGAATGGCAAGGCAAGGGAATGGAAAGGCAAGGGATGGAATGGAATGGAATGGAATGGAAAGGCAAGGGAAGGGAATGGAATGGAATGGAAAGGCAAGGGAAGGGAATGGAATGGAATGGAAAGGGAAGGGAATGGAATGGAATGGAATGGAATGGAAAGGCAAGGGAAGGGAATGGAATGGAATGGAAAGGCATGGGAAGGGAATGGAATGGAATGGAATGGAAAGGTAAGGGAAGGGAATGGAATGGAATGGAATGGAATGGAATGGAATGGAATGGAATGGAATGGAATGGAATGGAATGGAAAGGCAATAGAAGGGAATAAAATGGAATGGAATGGAAAGGCAGGGGAAGGGAATGGAATGGCAAGGCAAGGGAATGGAAAGGCAAGGGAATGGAATGGAATGGAAAGGAAAGAGAAGGGAAGGGAATGGAATGGAATGGAATGGAATGGAAAGGCAATGGAATGGAATGGAATGAAATGGAATGGCATGACATGGCAAGGCAAGGGAGTGGAATGGAATGGCAAGGCAAGGGAATGGCAAGGCAAGGGAATGGAATGGAATGGCAAGGGAAGGGAATGGCAAGGCAAGGGAATGGAACGGCATGGCATGGCATGGCAAGGCAAGGTACTGGCAAAGCAAGGGAATGGTATGGCATGGAATGGCATGGCATGGCAAGGCAAGGGAATGGAATGGAATGGCAAGGCAAGGGAATGGCAAGGCAAGGGAATGGAATGGCATGGCATAGCATGGCAAGGCAAGAGAATGGAATGGAATGGCAAGGCGAGGGAATGGAATGGAATGGAATGGAATGGAATGGAATGGAAGGAAAGGCAAGGGAATGGAATGGAATGGAATGGAATGGCAAGTCAACGGAATGGAATGGAGTGGCAAGGCAAGGGAATGGAAAGGCAAGGGAATGGAATGGAATGGCAAGGCAAGGTAATGGAATGGAATGGAATGGAATGGAATGGAAGGAAAGGCAAGGGAATGGAATGGAATGGAATGGAATGGCAAGGCATTGGAATGGAATGGAGTGGCAAGGCAAGGCAATGGCAAGGCAAGGGAATGGAATGGAATGGCATGGCAAGGGAATGGAATGGAATGGAATGGAATGGAAAGGCAAGGGAATGGAATGGAATGGCAAGGCAAGGTAATGGAATGGAATGGAATGGAAAGGCAAGGGAATGGAATGGGAAGGTAAGGGAATGGAATGGAATAGAATGGAAAGGCAAGGGAAGGGAATGGAATGGAATGGAATGGAAAGGCATGGAATGGAATGTTAAGGGAAGGGAATGGAATGGAATGGAATGGCAAGGCAAATGAATGGAATGGAGTGGCAAGGCAAGGGACTGGAAAGGCAAGGGAATGTTATGGAATGGCAAGGCAAGGGAATGGAATGGAATGGAATGGCAAGGCAAGGGAATGGAATGGAATGGAATGGAAAGTCAAGGGAATGGAATGGAAAGGCAAGGGAATGGAATGGAATGGAATGGAAAGACAAGGGAAGGGAATGGAATGGAATGTATTGGAATGGAAAGGAAGGGAAGGGAAGGGAATGCAATGGAATGGAATGGAAAGGCAAGGGAAGGGAATGGAATGGAATGGAAAGGCATGGGAAGGGAATGGAATGGAATGGAATGGAAAGGCAAGGGAAGGGAATGGAATGGAATGGAATGGAAAGGCAAGGGAATGGAATGGAAAGGTAAGGGAATGGAATGGAATGGAAAGGAAAGGCAAGGGAAGGGAATGGAATGGAATGGAATGGAAATGCAAGGGAGTGGAATGGAAAGGGAAGGGAATGGAATGGAATGGAATGGCAAGGCAAATGAATGGAATGGAGTGGCAAGGCAAGGGACTGGAAAGGCAAGGGAATGTAATGGAATGGTAAGGCAAGGGAATGGAATGGAATGGAATGGCAAGGCAAGGGAATGGAATGGAAAGGCAAGGGAATGGAATGGAATGGAATGGAATGGCAAGGCAAGGGAATGGAAAGGCAAGGGATGGAATGGAATGGAATGGAATGGAAAGGCAAGGGAAGGGAATGGAATGGAATGGAAAGGCAAGGGAAGGGAATGGAATGGAATGGAAAGGCAAGGGAAGGGAATGGAATGGAATGGAAAGTGAAGGGAACGGAATGGAATGCAATGGAATGGAAAGGCAAGGGAAGGGAATGTAATGGAATGGAATGGAATGGAAAGGCATGGGAATGGAATGGAATGGAATGGAATGGAAAGGCAAGGGAAGGGAATGGAATGGAATGGAAAGGCAAGGGAAGGGAATAAAATGGAATGGAATGGAAAGGCAAGGGAAGGGAAAGGAATGGCAAGGCAACGGAATGGAAAGGCAAGGGAATGGAATGAAATGGAAAGGCAAGAGAAGGGAATGGAATGGAATGGAATGGATTGGAATAGAAAGGCAATGGAATGGAATGGAATGGATTGGAATGGAAAGGCAATGGAATGGAATGGAATGAAATGGAGTGGAATGACATGGCAAGGCATGGGAGTGGAATGGAATGGCAAGGCAAGGGAATGGCAAGGCAAGGGAATGGAATGGAATGGCAAGGGAAGGGAATGGCAAGGCAAGGGAATGGAATGGCATGGCATGGCATGGCAAGGCAAGGGAATGGCAAGGCAAGGGAATGGTATGGCATGGCATGGCATGGCAAGGCAAGGGAATGGAATGGAATGGCAAGGCAAGGGAATGGCAAGGCAGGGTAATGGAATGGCATGGCATGGCATGGCAAGGTAAGGGAATGGAATGGCATGGCAAGGCAAGGGAATGGAATGGAATAGCATGGCAAGGGAATGGCAAGTAATGGGAATGGAATGGCATGGCATGGCATGGCAAGGCTATTGAATGGAATGGAATGGCAAGGCAAGGGAATGGAATGGCATGGCATTGCAAGGCATGAGAACGGAATGGAATGGCAAGGCAAGGGAATGGAAAGGCAAGGGAATGGCATGTCATCGCAAGGCAAGGGAATGGAATGGAATGGAATGGGAAGGTAAAGGAATGGAATGGTATGGCATGGCATGGCAAGGCAAGGGAATGTAATGGAATGAAAAGGCAAGTGAATGGAAAGGCAAGGGAATGGAATGGCATGGCAAGGCAAGGGAATGGAATGGAATGGAATGGAATGGAATGGCAAGTGAATGGAATGGAATGGCAAGGCAAGGGAATGGAATGGAATGGAAAGGAAAGGGAATGGAAAGGCAAGGGAATGGAATGGTATGGCAAGGCAAGGGAATGGAATTGAATGGAATGGAAAGGCAAGTGAATGGAATGGAATGGAATGGAATGGCAAGGCAAGGGAATGTAATGGAATGGAAATGCAAGGGAATGGAAAGGCAAGGGAATGGAATGGAATGGCAAGGCAAGGGAATGGAATGGAATTGAATGGCATGGAATGGAAAGGCAAGGGAATGGAATGGAATGGAATGGAATGGAATGGAATGGAATGGAAAGGTATGGAACGGCAAGGAAAGGGAATGGAAAGGCAAGGAAATGGAATGGCATGGCAAGCAAGGGAATGGAATGGAATGGCAAGGCAAGGGAACGGAATGGCAAGGAAATGGAATGGAAAGGCAAGGGAATGGATAGGCAAGGGAATGGAATGGCATGGCAAGCAAGGGAATGGAATGGAATTGAATGGAATGGAATGGAATGGCATTGAATGGAAAGGCAAGGGAATGGAATGGAGTGGCAAGGCAAGGGAATGGCAAGGCAAGGGAATGGAATGGCATGGCAAGGCAAGTGAATGGAATGGAATGGAAAGTTATGGAATGGCAAGCAAGGGAATGGAGAGGGAAGGGAATGGAATGGAATGGAATGGTATGGCATGGAATGCAAAGGCAAGGGAAGGGAATGGAATGGCAAAGCAAGGGAATGGAATGGAATGGAATGGAATGGAATGGAATGGAAAGGTATTGAATGGCAAGGCAAGGGAATGGAAAGGCAAGGGTGTGTAATGGAATGGAAAGGCAAGGGAGTGGAATGGAATGGAAAGGCAAGGGAATGGAATGGAATGGAATGGAATGGAAAGGCAAGGGAAGGGAATGGAATGGAATGTATTGGAATAGAAAGGAAGGGAAGGGAATGCAATGGAATGGAATGGAAAGGCAAGGGAATGGAAAGGCAAGGGAATGGAAAGGCAAGAGAATGGAATGGCATGGCAAGGCAAGGGAATGGAATGGAATGGCAAGGCAAGGGAATGGAATGGAGTGGCGAGGCATGGCAATGGCAAGGCAAAGAATGGAATGGAATGGAATGGAATGGAATGGAATGGAATGGAAGGAAAGGCAAGGGAATGGAATGGAATGGAATGGAATGGAATGGAATGGCAAGGCAACGGAATGGAATGGAGTGGCAAGGCAAGGGAATGGAAAGGCAAGGGAATGGAATGGAATGGCAAGACAAGGGAATGGAATGGAATGGAATGGAAAGTCAAGGGAATGGAATGGAAAGGCAAGGGAATGGAATGGAATGGAATGGAATGGAAAGGCAAGGGAATGGAATGGAAAGGGAAGGGAATGGAATGGAATGGAATGGCAAGGCAAATGAATGGAATGGAGTGGCAAGGCAAGGGACTGGAAAGGCAAGGGAATGTAATGGAATGGCAAGGCAAGGGACTGGAAAGGCAAGGGAATGTAATGGAATGGCAAGGCAAGGGAATGGAATGGAATGGAATGGCAAGGCAAGGGAATGGAATGGAAAGGCAAGGGAATGGAATGGAATGGAATGGAATGGAATGTCAAGGCAAGGGAATGGAAAGTCAAGGGATGGAATGGAATGGAATGGAATGGAAAGGCAAGGGAAGGGAATGGAATGGAATGGAAAGGCAAGGGAAGGGAATGGAATGGAATGGAAAGGGAAGGGAACGGAATGGAATGGAATGGAATGGAAAGGCAAGGGAAGGGAATGGAATGGAATGGAAAGGCATGGGAAGGGAATGGAATGGAATGGAATGGAAAGGTAAGGGAAGGGAATGGAATGGAATGGAATGGAATGGAATGGAATGGAATGGAATGGAATGGAAAGGCAAGGGAAGGGAATAAAATGGAATGGAATGGAAAGGCAGGGGAAGGGAATGGAATGGCAAGGCAAGGGAATGGAAAGGCAAGGGAATGGAATGGAATGGAAAGGCAAGAGAAGGGAAGGGAATGGAATGGAATGGAATGGAATGGAAAGGCAATGGAATGGAATGGAATGAAATGGAATGGCATGACATGGCAAGGCAAGGGAGTGGAATGGAATGGCAAGGCAAGGGAATGGCAAGGCAAGGGAATGGAATGGAATGGCAAGGGAAGGGAATGGCAAGGCAAGGGAATGGAACGGCATGGCATGGCATGGCAAGGCAAGGTACTGGCAAAGCAAGGGAATGGTATGGCATGGAATGGCATGGCATGGCAAGGCAAGGGAATGGAATGGAATGGCAAGGCAAGGGAATGGCAAGGCAAGGGAATGGAATGGCATGGCATAGCATGGCAAGGCAAGAGAATGGAATGGCATGGCAAGGCAAGGGAATGGAATGGAATGGCAAGGCAAGGGAATGGCAAGTAAAGGGCATGGAATGGCATGGCATGGCATGGCATGGCAATTGAATGGAATGGAATGGCAAGGCAAGGGAATGGAATGGCATGGCATGGCAAGGCAAGGGAATGGAATGGAATGGCAAGGCAAGGGAATGGCAAGGCAAGGGAATGGCATGTCATGGCAAGGCAAGGGAATGGAATGGAATGGAATGGAAAGGAAAGTGAATGGAATGGAATGGAATGGAATGGCAAGGCAAGGGAATGTAATGGAATGGAAAGGCAAGGGAATGGAAAGGCAAGGGAATGGAATGGCATGGCAAGGCAAGGGAATGGAATGGAATGGAATGGAAAAGGAAGTGAATGGAATGGAATGGAATGGAATGGCAAGGCAAGAGAATTGAATGGAATGGCAAGGCAAGGGAATGGCAAGGCAAGGGAATGGCATGTCATGGCAGGGCAAGGGAATGGAATGGAATGGAATGGCAAGGTAAGGGAATGGAATGGCATGTCATGTCATGGCAAGGCAAGCGAATGGAATCGAATGTCAAGGCAAGGGAATGGCATGTCATGGCAGGGCAAGGGAATGGAATGGAATGGAATGGCAAGGTAAGGGAATGGAATGGCATGTCATGTCATGGCAAGGCAAGCGAATGGAATCGAATGTCAAGGCAAGGGAATGGAAAGGTAAGGTTATAGAATGGCATGGCAAGGCAAGGTAATGGAATGGAATGGAATGGAATGGAATGGAATGGAAAGGCAAGTGAATGGAATGGAATGGAATGGAATGGGAAGGCAAGGGAATGGAATGGAATGGCAAGGCAAGGGAATGGCAAGGCAAGGGAATGGAATGAAATGGCAAGGCAAGGGAATGGAATGGAATGGCAAGGCGAGGGAATGCAATGGAATGGATAGGCAAGAGAATGGGAAGTAAAGGGAATGGAATGGCATGGCATGGCATGGCAAGGCAATTGAATGGAATGGAATGGCAAGGCAAGGGAATGGAATGGCAAGGCGAGGGAATGGCAAGGCAGGGTAATGGAATGGCATGGCATGGCAAGGCAAGGGAATGCAATGGAATGGATAGGCAAGAGAATGGGAAGTAAAGGGAATGCAATGGCATGGCATGGCATGGCAAGGCAATTGAATGGAATGGAATGGCAAGGCAAGGGAATGGAATGGCATGGCATGGCAAGGCATGAGAATGGAATGGAATGGCAAGGCAAGGGAATGGAATGGCATGGCATGGCAAGGCATGAGAATGGAATGGAATGGCAAGGCAGGGAATGGCAAGGCAAGGGAATGGCATGTCATGGCAAGGCAAGGGAATGGAATGGAATGGAATGGAATGGGAAGGTAAAGGAATGGAATGGTATGGCATGGCATGGCAAGGCAAGGGAATGGAATGGAATGGAATGGAAAGACAAGTGAATGGAATGGAATGGAATGGAATGGCAAGGCAAGGGAATGGAATGGAATGGAATGGAAAGGAAAGGCAAGGGAATGGAATGGAATGGAATGGAATGGAAAGGCAAGGGAATGGAAAGGCATGGCAAGGCAAGGGAATGGAATGGAATGGAATGGAAGGAAAGGCAAGGGAATGGAATGGAATGGAATGGAATGGCAAGTCAACGGAATGGAATGGAGTGGCAAGGCAAGGGAATGGAAAGGCAAGGGAATGGAATGGAATGGCAAGGCAAGGTAATGGAATGGAATGGAATGGAAAGGCAAGGGAATGGAATGGGAAGGTAAGGGAATGGAATGGAATAGAATGGAAAGGCAAGGGAAGGGAATGGAATGGAATGGAATGGAAAGGCATGGAATGGAATGGAAAGGGAAGGGAATGGAATGGAATGGAATGGCAAGGCAAATGAATGGAATGGAGTGGCAAGGCAAGGGACTGGAAAGGCAAGGGAATGTAATGGAATGGCAAGGCAAGGGAATGGAATGGAATGGAATGGCAATGCAAGGGAATGGAATGGAAAGGCAAGGGAATGGAATGGAATGGAATGGAATGGAATGGAATGGCAAGGCAACGGAATGGAATGGAGTGGCAAGGCAAGGGAATGGAAAGGCAAGGGAATGGAATGGAATGGCAAGGCAAGGGAATGGAATGGAATGGAATGGAAAGTCAAGGGAATGGAATGGAAAGGCAAGGGAATGGAATGGAATGGAATGGAAAGGCAAGAGAAGGGAATGGAATGGAATGGAATGGAAAGGCAAGGGAATGGAATGGAAAGGGAAGGGAATGGAATGGAATGGAATGGCAAGGCAAATGAATGGAATGGAGTGGCAAGGCAAGGGACTGGAAAGGCAAGGGAATGTAATGGAATGGCAAGGCAAGGGAATGGAATGGAATGGAATGGCAAGGCAAGGGAATGGAATGGAATGACAAGGCAAGGTAATGGCAAGGCAAGGGAATGGAATGGCATGGCATGGTATGGCAAGGCAATTGAATGGAATGGAATGGCAAGGCAAGGGAATGGTATGGCATGGCATGGCAAGGCAAGGGAATGGAATGGAATGGAATGGAAAGACAAGTGAATGGAATGGAATGGAATGGAATGGCAAGGCAAGGGAATGGAATGGAATGGAATGGAAAGGAAAGGCAAGGGAATGGAATGGAATGGAATGGAATGGAAAGGCAAGGGAATGGAAAGGCATGGCAAGGCAAGGGAATGGAATGGAATGGAATGGAAGGAAAGGCAAGGGAATGGAATGGAATGGAATGGAATGGCAAGTCAACGGAATGGAATGGAGTGGCAAGGCAAGGGAATGGAAAGGCAAGGGAATGGAATGGAATGGCAAGGCAAGGTAATGGAATGGAATGGAATGGAAAGGCAAGGGAATGGAATGGGAAGGTAAGGGAATGGAATGGAATAGAATGGAAAGGCAAGGGAAGGGAATGGAATGGAATGGAATGGAAAGGCATGGAATGGAATGGAAAGGGAAGGGAATGGAATGGAATGGAATGGCAAGGCAAATGAATGGAATGGAGTGGCAAGGCAAGGGACTGGAAAGGCAAGGGAATGTAATGGAATGGCAAGGCAAGGGAATGGAATGGAATGGAATGGCAATGCAAGGGAATGGAATGGAAAGGCAAGGGAATGGAATGGAATGGAATGGAATGGAATGGAATGGCAAGGCAACGGAATGGAATGGAGTGGCAAGGCAAGGGAATGGAAAGGCAAGGGAATGGAATGGAATGGCAAGGCAAGGGAATGGAATGGAATGGAATGGAAAGTCAAGGGAATGGAATGGAAAGGCAAGGGAATGGAATGGAATGGAATGGAAAGGCAAGGGAAGGGAATGGAATGGAATGGAATGGAATGGGAAGGCAAGGGAATGGAATGGAATGGCAAGGCAAGGGAATGGCAAGGCAAGGGAATGGAATGAAATGGCAAGGCAAGGGAATGGAATGGAATGGCAAGGCGAGGGAATGCAATGGAATGGATAGGCAAGAGAATGGGAAGTAAAGGGAATGGAATGGCATGGCATGGCATGGCAAGGCAATTGAATGGAATGGAATGGCAAGGCAAGGGAATGGAATGGCAAGGCGAGGGAATGGCAAGGCAGGGTAATGGAATGGCATGGCATGGCAAGGCAAGGGAATGCAATGGAATGGATAGGCAAGAGAATGGGAAGTAAAGGGAATGCAATGGCATGGCATGGCATGGCAAGGCAATTGAATGGAATGGAATGGCAAGGCAAGGGAATGGAATGGCATGGCATGGCAAGGCATGAGAATGGAATGGAATGGCAAGGCAAGGGAATGGAATGGCATGGCATGGCAAGGCATGAGAATGGAATGGAATGGCAAGGCAGGGAATGGCAAGGCAAGGGAATGGCATGTCATGGCAAGGCAAGGGAATGGAATGGAATGGAATGGAATGGGAAGGTAAAGGAATGGAATGGTATGGCATGGCATGGCAAGGCAAGGGAATGGAATGGAATGGAATGGAAAGACAAGTGAATGGAATGGAATGGAATGGAATGGCAAGGCAAGGGAATGGAATGGAATGGAATGGAAAGGAAAGGCAAGGGAATGGAATGGAATGGAATGGAATGGAAAGGCAAGGGAATGGAAAGGCATGGCAAGGCAAGGGAATGGAATGGAATGGAATGGAAGGAAAGGCAAGGGAATGGAATGGAATGGAATGGAATGGCAAGTCAACGGAATGGAATGGAGTGGCAAGGCAAGGGAATGGAAAGGCAAGGGAATGGAATGGAATGGCAAGGCAAGGTAATGGAATGGAATGGAATGGAAAGGCAAGGGAATGGAATGGAATGGAATGGAATGGCAAGGCATTGGAATGGAATGGAGTGGCAAGGCAAGGCAATGGCAAGGCAAGGGAATGGAATGGAATGGCATGGCAAGGGAATGGAATGGAATGGAATGGAATGGAAACGCAAGGGAATGGAATGGCATGGCAAGGCAAGGGAATGGAATGGAATGGAATGGAATGGAATGGAAGGAAAGGCAAGGGAATGTAATGGAATGGAATGGAATGGCAAGTCAACGGAATGGAATGGAGTGGCAAGGCAAGGGAATGGAAAGGCAAGGGAATGGAATGGAATGGCAAGGCAAGGTAATGGAATGGAATGGAATGGAAAGGCAAGGGAATGGAATGGGAAGGTAAGGGAATGGAATGGAATAGAATGGAAAGGCAAGGGAAGGGAATGGAATGGAATGGAATGGAAAGGCATGGAATGGAATGGAAAGGGAAGGGAATGGAATGGAATGGAATGGCAAGGCAAATGAATGGAATGGAGTGGCAAGGCAAGGGACTGGAAAGGCAAGGGAATGTAATGGAATGGCAAGGCAAGGGAATGGAATGGAATGGAATGGCAATGCAAGGGAATGGAATGGAAAGGCAAGGGAATGGAATGGAATGGAATGGAATGGAATGGAATGGCAAGGCAACGGAATGGAATGGAGTGGCAAGGCAAGGGAATGGAAAGGCAAGGGAATGGAATGGAATGGCAAGGCAAGGGAATGGAATGGAATGGAATGGAAAGTCAAGGGAATGGAATGGAAAGGCAAGGGAATGGAATGGAATGGAATGGAAAGGCAAGAGAAGGGAATGGAATGGAATGGAATGGAAAGGCAAGGGAATGGAATGGAAAGGGAAGGGAATGGAATGGAATGGAATGGCAAGGCAAATGAATGGAATGGAGTGGCAAGGCAAGGGACTGGAAAGGCAAGGGAATGTAATGGAATGGCAAGGCAAGGGAATGGAATGGAATGGAATGGCAAGGCAAGGGAATGGAATGGAATGACAAGGCAAGGTAATGGCAAGGCAAGGGAATGGAATGGCATGGCATGGTATGGCAAGGCAATTGAATGGAATGGAATGGCAAGGGAAGGGAATGGTATGGCATGGCATGGCAAGGCAAGGGAATGGAATGGAATGGAATGGAAAGACAAGTGAATGGAATGGAATGGAATGGAATGGCAAGGCAAGGGAATGGAATGGAATGGAATGGAAAGGAAAGGCAAGGGAATGGAATGGAATGGAATGGAATGGAAAGGCAAGGGAATGGAAAGGCATGGCAAGGCAAGGGAATGGAATGGAATGGAATGGAAGGAAAGGCAAGGGAATGGAATGGAATGGAATGGAATGGCAAGTCAACGGAATGGAATGGAGTGGCAAGGCAAGGGAATGGAAAGGCAAGGGAATGGAATGGAATGGCAAGGCAAGGTAATGGAATGGAATGGAATGGAAAGGCAAGGGAATGGAATGGGAAGGTAAGGGAATGGAATGGAATAGAATGGAAAGGCAAGGGAAGGGAATGGAATGGAATGGAATGGAAAGGCATGGAATGGAATGGAAAGGGAAGGGAATGGAATGGAATGGAATGGCAAGGAAAATGAATGGAATGGAGTGGCAAGGCAAGGGACTGGAAAGGCAAGGGAATGTAATGGAATGGCAAGGCAAGGGAATGGAATGGAATGGAATGGCAATGCAAGGGAATGGAATGGAAAGGCAAGGGAATGGAATGGAATGGAATGGAATGGAATGGAATGGCAAGGCAACGGAATGGAATGGAGTGGCAAGGCAAGGGAATGGAAAGGCAAGGGAATGGAATGGAATGGCAAGGCAAGGGAATGGAATGGAATGGAATGGAAAGTCAAGGGAATGGAATGGAAAGGCAAGGGAATGGAATGGAATGGAATGGAAAGGCAAGGGAAGGGAATGGAATGGAATGGAATGGAAAGGCAAGGGAATGGAATGGAAAGGGAAGGGAATGGAATGGAATGGAATGGCAAGGCAAATGAATGGAATGGAGTGGCAAGGCAAGGGACTGGAAAGGCAAGGGAATGTAATGGAATGGCAAGGCAAGGGAATGGAATGGAATGGAATGGCAAGGCAAGGGAATGGAATGGAATGACAAGGCAAGGTAATGGCAAGGCAAGGGAATGGAATGGCATGGCATGGTATGGCAAGGCAATTGAATGGAATGGAATGGCAAGGCAAGGGAATGGAATGGCATGGCATGGCAAGGCAAGGGAATGGAATGGAATGGAATGGAATGGGAAGGTAAAGGAATGGAATGGTATGGCATGGCATGGCAAGGCAAGGGAATAGAATGGAATGGAATGGAAAGGCATGTGAATGGAATGGAATGGAATGGAATGGCAAGGCAAGGGAATGTAATGGAATGGAAAGGCAAGGGAATGGAAAGGCAAGGGAATGCAATGGAATGGCAAGGCAAGGGATTGGAATGGAATTGAATGGCATGGAATGGAAAGGCAAGGGAATAGAATGGAATGGAATGGAATGGAAAGGTATGGAACGGCAAGGCAAGGGAATGGAAAGGCAAGGAAATGGAATGGCATGGCAAGCAAGGGAATGGAATGGAATGGCAAGGCAAGGGAACGGAATGGCAAGGAAATGGAATGGAAAGGCAAGGGAATGGTTAGGCAAGGGAATGGAATGGCATGGCAAGCAAGGGAATGGAATGGCATGGCAAGCAAGGGAATGGAATGGAATGGAATGGAATGGAATGGAATGGCATTGAATGGAAAGCAAGGGAATGGAATGGAGTGGCAAGGCAAGGGAATGGCAAGGCAAGGGAATGGAATGGCATGGCAAGGCAAGGGAATGGAATGGAATGGAATGGAAAGTTATGGAATGGCAAATCAATGGAATGGAGAGGGAAGGGAATGGAATGGAATGGAATGGTATGGCATGGAATGCAAAGGCAAGGGAAGGGAATGGAATGGCAAAGGAAGGGAATGGAATGGAATGGAATGGAATGGAAAGGTATTGAATGGCAAGGCAAGGGAATGGAAAGGCAAGGGTGTGGAATGGATTGGAAAGGCAAGGGAGTGGAATGGAATGGAAAGGCAAGGGAATGGAATGGAATGGAATGGAATGGAAAGGCAAGGGAAGGGAATGGAATGGAATGCATTGGAATGGAAAGGAATGGAAGGGAATGCAATGGAATGGAATGGAAAGGCAAGGGAATGGAAAGACAAGGGAATGGAAAGGCAAGAGAATGGAATGGCATGGCAAGGCAAGGGAATGGAATGGAATGGCAAGGCAAGGGAATGGAATGGAGTGGCGAGGCATGGCAATGGCAAGGCAAAGAATGGAATGGAATGGAATGGAATGGAATGGAATGGAATGGAAGGAAAGGCAAGGGAATGGAATGGAATGGAATGGAATGGAATGGAATGGCAAGGCAACGGAATGGAATGGAGTGGCAAGGCAAGGGAATGGAAAGGCAAGGGAATGGAATGGAATGGCAAGGCAAGGGAATGGAATGGAATGGAATGGAAAGTCAAGGGAATGGAATGGAAAGGCATGGGAATGGAATGGAATGGAATGGAATGGAAAGGCAAGGGAATGTAATGGAAAGGGAAGGGAATGGAATGGAATGGAATGGCAAGGCAAATGAATGGAATGGAGTGGCAAGGCAAGGGACTGGAAAGGCAAGGGAATGTAATGGAATGGCAAGGCAAGGGACTGGAAAGGCAAGGGAATGTAATGGAATGGCAAGGCAAGGGAATGGAATGGAATGGAATGGCAAGGCAAGGGAATGGAATGGAAAGGCAAGGGAATGGAATGGAATGGAATGGAATGGCAAGGCAAGGGAATGGAAAGGCAAGGGATGGAATGGAATGGAATGGAATGGAAAGGCAAGGGAAGGGAATGGAATGGAATGGAAAGGCAAGGGAAGGGAATGGAATGGAATGGAAAGGGAAGGGAACGGAATGGAATGGAATGGAATGGAAAGGCAAGGGAAGGGAATGGAATGGAATGGAAAGGCATGGGAAGGGAATGGAATGGAATGGAAAGGTAAGGGAAGGGAATGGAATGGAATGGAATGGAATGGAATGGAAAGGCAAGGGAAGGGAATAAAATGGAATGGAATGGAAAGGCAGGGGAAGGGAATGGAATGGCAAGGCAAGGGAATGGAAAGGCAAGGGAATGGAATGGAATGGAAAGGAAAGAGAAGGGAAGGGAATGGAATGGAATGGAATGGAATGGAAAGGCAATGGAATGGAATGGAATGAAATGGAATGGCATGACATGGCAAGGCAAGGGAGTGGAATGGAATGGCAAGGCAAGGGAATGGCAAGGCAAGGGAATGGAATGGAATGGCAAGGGAAGGGAATGGCAAGGCAAGGGAATGGAACGGCATGGCATGGCATGGCAAGGCAAGGTACTGGCAAAGCAAGGGAATGGTATGGCATGGAATGGCATGGCATGGCAAGGCAAGGGAATGGAATGGAATGGCAAGGCAAGGGAATGGCAAGGCAAGGGAATGGAATGGCATGGCATAGCATGGCAAGGCAAGAGAATGGAATGGAATGGCAAGGCGAGGGAATGGCAAGGCAGTGTAATGGAATGGCATGGCATGGCATGGCACGGCAAGGGAATGGAATGGCATGGCAAGGCAAGGGAATGGAATGGAATGGCAAGGCAAGGGAATGGCAAGTAAAGGGCATGGAATGGCATGGCATGGCATGGCAATTGAATGGAATGGAATGGCAAGGCAAGGGAATGGAATGGCATGGCATGGCAAGGCAAGGGAATGGAATGGAATGGCAAGGCAAGGGAATGGCAAGGCAAGGGAATGGCATGTCATGGCAAGGCAAGGGAATGGAATGGAATGGAATGGAAAGGCAAGTGAATGGAATGGAATGGAATGGAATGGCAAGGCAACGGAATGGAATGGAGTGGCAAGGCAAGGGAATGGAAAGGCAAGGGAATGGAATGGAATGGCAAGGCAAGGGAATGGAATGGAATGGAATGGAAAGTCAAGGGAATGGAATGGAAAGGCATGGGAATGGAATGGAATGGAATGGAATGGAAAGGCAAGGGAATGTAATGGAAAGGGAAGGGAATGGAATGGAATGGAATGGCAAGGCAAATGAATGGAATGGAGTGGCAAGGCAAGGGACTGGAAAGGCAAGGGAATGTAATGGAATGGCAAGGCAAGGGACTGGAAAGGCAAGGGAATGTAATGGAATGGCAAGGCAAGGGAATGGAATGGAATGGAATGGCAAGGCAAGGGAATGGAATGGAAAGGCAAGGGAATGGAATGGAATGGAATGGAATGGCAAGGCAAGGGAATGGAAAGGCAAGGGATGGAATGGAATGGAATGGAATGGAAAGGCAAGGGAAGGGAATGGAATGGAATGGAAAGGCAAGGGAAGGGAATGGAATGGAATGGAAAGGGAAGGGAACGGAATGGAATGGAATGGAATGGAAAGGCAAGGGAAGGGAATGGAATGGAATGGAAAGGCATGGGAAGGGAATGGAATGGAATGGAAAGGTAAGGGAAGGGAATGGAATGGAATGGAATGGAATGGAATGGAAAGGCAAGGGAAGGGAATAAAATGGAATGGAATGGAAAGGCAGGGGAAGGGAATGGAATGGCAAGGCAAGGGAATGGAAAGGCAAGGGAATGGAATGGAATGGAAAGGAAAGAGAAGGGAAGGGAATGGAATGGAATGGAATGGAATGGAAAGGCAATGGAATGGAATGGAATGAAATGGAATGGCATGACATGGCAAGGCAAGGGAGTGGAATGGAATGGCAAGGCAAGGGAATGGCAAGGCAAGGGAATGGAATGGAATGGCAAGGGAAGGGAATGGCAAGGCAAGGGAATGGAACGGCATGGCATGGCATGGCAAGGCAAGGTACTGGCAAAGCAAGGGAATGGTATGGCATGGAATGGCATGGCATGGCAAGGCAAGGGAATGGAATGGAATGGCAAGGCAAGGGAATGGCAAGGCAAGGGAATGGAATGGCATGGCATAGCATGGCAAGGCAAGAGAATGGAATGGAATGGCAAGGCGAGGGAATGGCAAGGCAGTGTAATGGAATGGCATGGCATGGCATGGCACGGCAAGGGAATGGAATGGCATGGCAAGGCAAGGGAATGGAATGGAATGGCAAGGCAAGGGAATGGCAAGTAAAGGGCATGGAATGGCATGGCATGGCATGGCAATTGAATGGAATGGAATGGCAAGGCAAGGGAATGGAATGGCATGGCATGGCAAGGCAAGGGAATGGAATGGAATGGCAAGGCAAGGGAATGGCAAGGCAAGGGAATGGCATGTCATGGCAAGGCAAGGGAATGGAATGGAATGGAATGGAAAGGCAAGTGAATGGAATGGAATGGAATGGAATGGCAAGGCAAGGGAATGTAATGGAATGGAAAGGCAAGGGAATGGAAAGGCAAGGGAATGGAATGGCATGGCAAGGCAAGGGAATGGAATGGAATGGAATGGAAAAGGAAGTGAATGGAATGGAATGGAATGGAATGGCAAGGCAAGAGAATTGAATGGAATGGCAAGGCAAGGGAATGGCAAGGCAAGGGAATGGCATGTCATGGCAGGGCAAGGGAATGGAATGGAATGGAATGGCAAGGTAAGGGAATGGAATGGCATGTCATGTCATGGCAAGGCAAGCGAATGGTATCGAATGTCAAGGCAAGGGAATGGAAAGGTAAGGTTATAGAATGGCATGGCAAGGCAAGGTAATGGAATGGAATGGAATGGAATGGAATGGAATGGAAAGGCAAGTGAATGGAATGGAATGGAATGGAATGGGAAGGCAAGGGAATGGAATGGAATGGCAAGGCAAGGGAATGGCAAGGCAAGGCAAGGGAATGGAATGAAATGGCAAGGCAAGGGAATGGAATGGAATGGCAAGGCGAGGGAATGCAATGGAATGGATAGGCAAGAGAATGGGAAGTAAAGGGAATGGAATGGCATGGCATGGCATGGCAAGGCAATTGAATGGAATGGAATGGCAAGGCAAGGGAATGGAATGGCAAGGCGAGGGAATGGCAAGGCAGGGTAATGGAATGGCATGGCATGGCAAGGCAAGGGAATGCAATGGAATGGATAGGCAAGAGAATGGGAAGTAAAGGGAATGGAATGGCATGGCATGGCATGGCAAGGCAATTGAATGGAATGGAATGGCAAGGCAAGGGAATGGAATGGCATGGCATGGCAAGGCAGGAGAATGGAATGGAATGGCAAGGCAAGGGAATGGAATGGCATGGCATGGCAAGGCATGAGAATGGAATGGAATGGCAAGGCAGGGAATGGCAAGGCAAGGGAATGGCATGTCATGGCAAGGCAAGGGAATGGAATGGAATGGAATGGAATGGGAAGGTAAAGGAATGGAATGGTATGGCATGGCATGGCAAGGCAAGGGAATGGAATGGAATGGAATGGAAAGACAAGTGAATGGAATGGAATGGAATGGAATGGCAAGGCAAGGGAATGGAATGGAATGGAATGGAAAGGAAAGGCAAGGGAATGGAATGGAATGGAATGGAATGGAAAGGCAAGGGAATGGAAAGGCATGGCAAGGCAAGGGAATGGAATGGAATGGAATGGAAGGAAAGGCAAGGGAATGGAATGGAATGGAATGGAATGGCAAGTCAACGGAATGGAATGGAGTGGCAAGGCAAGGGAATGGAAAGGCAAGGGAATGGAATGGAATGGCAAGGCAAGGTAATGGAATGGAATGGAATGGAAAGGCAAGGGAATGGAATGGAATGGAATGGAATGGCAAGGCATTGGAATGGAATGGAGTGGCAAGGCAAGGCAATGGCAAGGCAAGGGAATGGAATGGAATGGCATGGCAAGGGAATGGAATGGAATGGAATGGAATGGAAAGGCAAGGGAATGGAATGGCATGGCAAGGCAAGGGAATGGAATGGAATGGAATGGAATGGAATGGAATGGAAGGAAAGGCAAGGGAATGTAATGGAATGGAATGGAATGGCAAGTCAACGGAATGGAATGGAGTGGCAAGGCAAGGGAATGGAAAGGCAAGGGAATGGAATGGAATGGCAAGGCAAGGTAATGGAATGGAATGGAATGGAAAGGCAAGGGAATGGAATGGGAAGGTAAGGGAATGGAATGGAATAGAATGGAAAGGCAAGGGAAGGGAATGGAATGGAATGGAATGGAAAGGCATGGAATGGAATGGAAAGGGAAGGGAATGGAATGGAATGGAATGGCAAGGCAAATGAATGGAATGGAGTGGCAAGGCAAGGGACTGGAAAGGCAAGGGAATGTAATGGAATGGCAAGGCAAGGGAATGGAATGGAATGGAATGGCAATGCAAGGGAATGGAATGGAAAGGCAAGGGAATGGAATAGAATGGAATGGAATGGCAAGGCAAGGGAATGGAAAGGCAAGGGATGGAATGGAATGGAATGGAATGGAAAGGCAAGGGAAGGGAATGGAATGGAATGGAAAGGCAAGGAAAGGGAATGGAATGGAATGGAAAGGCAAGGGAAGGGAATGGAATGGAATGGAAAGGGAAGGGAACGGAATGGAATGGAAAGGCAAGGGAAGGGAATGGAATGGAATGGAATGGAAAGGCATGGGAAGGGAATGGAATGGAATGGAATGGATAGGCAAGGGAAAGGAATGGAATGGAATGGAATGGAATGGAAAGGCAAGGGAAGGGAATAAAATGCAATGGAATGTAAAGGCAAGGGAAGGGAATGGAATGGCAAGGCAAGGGAATGGAAAGGTAAGGGAATGGAATGGAATGGAAAGGTAAGAGAAGGGAAGGGAATGGAATGTAATGGAATGGAATGGATAGGCAATGGAATGGAATGGAATGGAATGGAATGGCATGACATGGCAAGGCAAGGGAGTGGAATGGAATGGCAAGGGAAGGGAATGGCAAGGCAAGGGAATGGAATGGCATGGCATGGCATGGCAATGCAAGGGAATGGCAAGGCAAGGGAATGGTATGGCATGGCATGGCATGGCAAGGCAAGGGAATGGAATGGAATGGCAAGGCAAGGGAATGGCAAGGCAAGGGAATGGAATGGCATGGCATGGCATGGCAAGGCAAGAGAATGGAATGGAATGGCAAGGCGAGGGAATGGCAAGGCAGGGTAATGGAATGGCATGGCATGGCAAGGCAAGGGAATGCAATGGAATGGATAGGCAAGAGAATGGGAAGTAAAGGGAATGCAATGGCATGGCATGGCATGGCAAGGCAATTGAATGGAATGGAATGGCAAGGCAAGGGAATGGAATGGCATGGCATGGCAAGGCATGAGAATGGAATGGAATGGCAAGGCAAGGGAATGGAATGGCATGGCATGGCAAGGCATGAGAATGGAATGGAATGGCAAGGCAGGGAATGGCAAGGCAAGGGAATGGCATGTCATGGCAAGGCAAGGGAATGGAATGGAATGGAATGGAATGGAATGGGAAGGTAAAGGAATGGAATGGTATGGCATGGCATGGCAAGGCAAGGGAATGGAATGGAATGGAATGGAATGGAAAGACAAGTGAATGGAATGGAATGGAATGGAATGGCAAGGCAAGGGAATGGAATGGAATGGAAAGGCAAGGGAATGGAAAGGCAAGGGAATGGAAAGGCAAGGGAATGGAATGGCATGGCAAGGCAAGGGAATGGAATGGAATGGAATGGAAAGGCAAGTGAATGGAATGGAATGGAATGGAATGCCAAGGCAAGGGAATGGAATGGAATGGAAAGGCAAGCGAATGGAAAGGCAAGGGAATGGAATGGCATGGCAAGGCAAGGGAATGGAATGGAATGGAATGGGAAGGTAAAGGAATGGAATGGTATGGCATGGCATGGCAAGGCAAGGGAATGGAATGGAATGGCAAGGTAATGGCAAGGCAAGGGAATTTAATGGAATGGCAAGGCAAGGGAATGGAATGGAATGGAATGGCATGGAATGGAATGGCAAGGGAATGGAATGGATTGGCAAGGGAATGGAATGGCATGGAATGGAATGGCATGGAATGGAATGGTATGGAATGGAATGGCATGGAATGGAATGGCATGGAATGGCATGGCATGGAATGGCATGGCATGGCATGGCATGGAATGGAATGGAATGGAATGGAATCACTTTCCATAATGTAATATGTAGTTAGTTGAGCTCTAGGGTGGATCGTAAGCCAGATCACTTCTGAACTGTAAGAAGACTCACACACATGGACAGACTCCTTGTGAGGATCATCTACAAGAACCAAGGAGTGCCCAGGGCTACGGCAAGGAAGGAATCTACATAACCGAGACCCTGATTTAGACTTTTAGCCTCTAGAACTTGGAGAAAATAAATTTCTGCTCTGTGGTATTATACTCAGAGTAGAACTATCCTATAGCGTTTCCAAGGAGTAGCTGGTGAATTCGAACTGCTGACATTTTGGTCAGCACTATGGTCGACACCTACTATGGCCAATCTCAAGCTACCAACAATTTAACAAGTAGTTCACAAAATCCCTGAAAATTCAATAATCAGTTCTCTGAAGTACAGTCTGGCTCCAACATACCTCTGGCAGAGAGACACATCATTGTTAGGACTCTGGTTCCAACTTTGGATCAGTGTGCCAGCCTCCAGCCTGTGTTCCAGGATTCCCAGTTGGTCTCAACATCCCCAACCTTTGTCCCTGTTGTGACCTTCATCATTGGGCCATGCAGATCCATTTGTTCAAGAGTCCATGTTGACAGGTGCTTGGATAAACACTCAGCACAACTGAAGCTTGAATCTGCTTTTTGTTTGCAATTTGGAAAGAAGGGAATACTTAATTACGGAGAGTGCTTTGTATTTATTAAAAAGCTCTTTAGGAAATGGTGAGAATAAATAATATGTAAGCCTACCTGCTTGGATTACCCAGGACTGCCTTCTCCAGCTGAATAACATGGTAGGAGAAAGAAGAAAGAAACAGATTAATAATGTCTTACCACTTCATAAAAATACTGTGCAAGCTCAATAATAGAGAAAATTCTTGAATAAATAGGTGAATAGCATTGTCTTTATGTTCTGGCTTATTTTATTTTATTGTACTTCAGGTGAAGGCTTATAGAACAAATAGTTTCTCATGAAACAGTTGTACACATGTTGTTTTATGACACTGGTTAACAACCCCACAGCATATTAACCCTCTAACTTCTCAACCATTTTTTTTTTTTTGGTAAAAATACACATAGCCAAAGATACACCATTTCAAAAATTTCTACATACACACTTCAGTGACATTGACTACGCTCTTCTAATTGTGCTGTTATTCTCACTTACAGAACAAAATTGTTTCTCATTTAACAGTTACTACAAATGTTGCCCTACGACAATGGTTAACAATCTCACAACACATCAACAATATCCTTACCCAACCTTGGGTTCCCTATCACCAGCTTCCTTGTCCCCTTGTCACTGGACCTCGTTAGTCTCATTTGGTTTTACAGGGCTGTCCACTCCCAGGCTGAACAGTGAACCTCGGAGGTAACTTCACCATTGAGCTAAAAGGTTGTCTGGGGGCCATACTCTTAAGGTTTCTCCAGTCTCCTTTAGGCCAGTAAATCTGGTCTTTTTTTTGTGAGTTAGAATTATGCTGTACATCCTTCTCCAGCTCTGTCCAGAACCCTCTGTTGTGATCCTGGTCAGAACAGTCAGTGGTGGTAGCCGGGCACCATCTAGCTGTACTGGACTCAGTCCGGTGGAGGCCTTGGTAGCTGTGGACAATTAGTCCTTTGGACTAATCTTTTCCTTGTATCCTGTTCTCTTCATTCTCCCTTGCTCCCAGGCTGCTCACAGGCTTTTAAGACCCCAGACACTACTCACCGAGGTAGAATGTAGAGCATTGTCTTTATAAGCTGTGTCATGCCAATTGAGCTAGATGTTCCCTGAGACCATGGTCCCCACAGCCCTCTGCCCAGCAATTCAGTCCCTCAGGGAGTTTGGATGTGTCTATGGGGTTGTTCTGGCTATTTTTATTGACAATTTGCAGAGAAAAACAGCTACAGAAATCAAGCTGTTTTTGTCGTTTCATGGTGGGGGCTCAGGTACAGTCAGTGACTTAAAGGAGACAATTCAGGAAGCAAAGAAAACAATAGTCAATAAGCTTTGAATTCACTTCATTTTTGCTGGCACAAGGTATGTCTTCTACACGAGGACAATGTATTTGATTGTTAAGACATAATAACCAAAGAACAGCCTAATGACACATGGATTCCTAAATTATTGTGCTAACTTTAAAATGGAAACACAGAATAAATTTATTGAATTGGTTGAGAGGATACAAGAGGGAATGCAATTCTGTAAATCCCATGAGATAGTGATAGGCAAATTAGGTCATAACCAGGACCAGCATTTCCTACATGTCCTCCATTTTGGAAGTTAAGAAACAACCTGATTATTATTATTTTTTTAAACACATAATTTTTTATATTATATTTTTGGTTAAAGGTTACACAGCAAATTATGTTCCCTCTTAACAGTTTCTATACATATTGCTCAGTGTCATTGGTTACATTTTTCATAATGAGCCATGTTTCAAGAACTCATCATTATTCTTTATAGCTGCATAGAATTCCATTGTATGTATGTACCACAATTTGTTTATTAATTCATTTGTTGATAGGCACTTAGGTTGTGTACATATTTTTGCTCTTGTGAATAATGCTCAGTGAACACAGGTGTGCACATGTCTATTCTTATCACTGCTATCAGATCTCCAGGGCGTATACCTAGAAGTGGAATTGCTGGATCATCAGGTATTTCTATTTCTAGCTTTTTGAGGAAGTACCATACTGTTTTCCATAGTAGTTGTACCATTTTACAATAAGAGTTCCAATCTCCCCACAACCACGCCAGCATTTGTCGCTTTCTGGTTTTTTTTGATCAGTGCCATTTTTACAGAGGTGACATGGTATCTCACTGTAGTTTTGATTTGCATCTTTCTGATAGCTAATGATTGCAAACATCTTTTCATGTGTTTTCTAGCTGCCTGAATGTACTCTTTGGTGATGTGTCTGTTCATGTCTTTTGCCCATTTTTTGATTGGATTATTAGTCTTTTTGTTGTTGAGTTGAAGTTTTCTATGTATTTCAGAGATTATATCCTTGATAGACCCTTGTCATTCCCAAAGATTTTTTCCAAGTCTGTAGGTTCTCTTTTTACCCTTTGATAAAGTCTTTTGATAAGCAAATGTATTTAATTTTTAGGAGGTCCCAGTTATCTAATTTGTCTTCTGTTACTCATGCATTTATAGTTGTGTTTGATAATCTATTTCTGCAAAAAATTAGATCTCATAGTTTTCTCCCTATGTTATCTTCCAGGAACTTTGTAGTTTTAGTTTTAGCATCTAGGTCACTGATCCATTTTGAGTTAGTTTTTGTGTATGATGTGAGGTATGGATCCTGTTTCATTTTTCTGCAAATGAATATCCAGTTTTTCGAGTATCATTTGTTAACCTAGTGATTATATGATTATCTTCTTCATTTCATTGCTCTCATTTGCTGGTTGCAGATACTATTAGCAAAATCATAGAATGCTAAAATCTTATTGTTAGAAGGAAGAAGGAGAGGGAGGAAGATGAAAAGGGAAAGAAACTGCTGTTTCTTACTGAGTAACTCCCATGTTCTAGGAACTGTATGAGGCCCTTTTCCTAATTAAATTCTCACAGTTTTGTGATGTAGGTGTTGAAGATTGTACTACCTATTTAAAATATTTGTTTCCACCCCCCAAATCTACTAGTAGAGGCCCCTCATACCATTTCACATCAGAGGACTGTACTGATTCTCTCATTGAAGTCAGTCTTTGTGCGTGGCTTGCTTTGACCAATGAACTTAATGGGTGTCTTTTCTTAGAAATAGCTTTAGAAGCCACTGCTTTTACTGCCACCACTTTTTTTTCACCTGGAATAAGGATAGCTATCTTAGTCTGAAAACTCTGCTGAAACCTGTCTCCCATAGGTTATCCAGATGGTATTTGAAATAATGGTGACATTGTTTTCAGCATCATAGCAACACACAAACCATAACTATGACAAACTAGGAAGAGAGGCCTGGTGATCTACTTCTGACAATTAGTCAATGAAAACCCTATGGACCACAACAGAGTATTGTTTGATACAGTGCTGGATGAGCCCCCTAAGTTAGAAGGCACTCAAAATACCTAGTGTTGTACATGGGGTCACCATGAGTTGGAGCTGACTGGACAACAACTAACAACAACAACAGTGGATCTCAGATAGGGATCCTAGAATGCAGAAGTGATAAGAAGCAGAGCTCAGCTGATGTGCAGTCAACATGTACATGAGTATGAAGTAAACTCTTGTTGCAAGTCACTGGGATTTTTGGGTTTGTTGCAGCAGCAACACTTAGCAAATAGTTGACCAGTATATAAATCGGTACCAAAAATGGAGCTCTGCATAACAATGACAACAACAAAATCTAAAATATGTGGCAGTGACAAAACACTTGGTAAAACTGTTACCTGCAATAGCTTGGAAAGAAGATATTTAATATAATGAACTTGCTGCTTTATGAAGAAGTGGGACAATAGACTATTGTAGTGTGAGTTAGTTGCTATTGGCTGCTTTTGGAAATGCATTAAATTAACGAGGTGATCACATAAAAGAATTGACAATTTGGCAAGCTGAATGGAAAGGGGATGTAGAGAGTCTAGACGTTTCAAAGCATCCCTGGTGGCACAGTGGTTGAAGCGATTGGCTGATAACCAAAAGGTTGGAAGTTTGAACCCACCAGCTGCTTCATGAGAGAAAGATGTGGCAGTCTGCCTCTGTAAAGATTTCAGCCTTGGAAACCCTGCGGAACAGTTCTACTCTGTCCTATAGGGTCGCTATGAGCCAGAATCAATTTGTCATCAGTGGGTTTGGTTTTTGGTTTTGGTTAGACTTTTCAAGATTTGCATGGTTGGAAGATATATTAATTTTCATTTATAGCCCGTGCAATGTAAAATTGAGAAATTCTTTGGCACATCTCAAGAAGAATTTTGGATGCCATTTATATGTGTTGTTGATTGAAATCAAATGGTGAAAAGACTGCCTATGTTTTTGAGAGAATTCTATTGTCAGAAGAGACACCTGCATGGATTAGTGACACTGAGACTGTTGAAGACTTAAAATGACTCTAAGGTCCCCCATCTATAAGAAGGAATAGCTACCGAGCCCATAAGATGTGTGTCATGGATTAAATTGTGTCCCCCAAAAATATGTGTATCAATTTGGCTAGGCTATGATTCTCAGTATTGTGTGATTGTCCACCATTTTGTCATCTGATGTGATTTTCCTATGTGTTGTAAATCCTACCTCTATGATGTTAATGAGGCAAGATTCAATCTACAAGATTGGATTGTATTTTGAGCCAGTCTCTTTTGAGATATAAAAGAGAGAAGTGAACAGAGAAACGGGTACCTCATACCACCAAGAAAGCAGCGTTGGGAGCAGAACATGTACTTTGGACCTGGGGTTCCTGTGTGGAAAAGTTCCTAGTCCAGAGGGAGATTGATGACAAGGACCTTCCTCCAGAGCCAACAGAGAAAGCCTTCCCCTGGAGATGACGCCCTGAATTTGAACTTCCAGCCTCCTAGACTGTGAGAGAATAAACTGTTTGTTAAAGCCATCCTCTTGTGATATTTCTGTTTCAGCAGCACTAGATGACTAAGACAATGTGTGTATTTCCAATGCCATCTTCAGAGGTGGATAAAAAGGATAGTTACAAAGGGAGGATTTTCAAGATTTCCTTGCGAGGGAAAACAATGGATTGAGAAGCTACATTTCCCACTCTCAGGTTAAAGGATACTTTTAACATCTGTCCAGTAGGATTTCAGAATTGAACCAGTAACTGACGTGTGCCTCCCACTCTTTCCCTTTCCACATAGGAGTGTTTGTTTAGGTTGTCTTGTCTCTCCCACCATTATATGTTCTCACTCTCTCTGTATGTGTATGTGTGGTGTCAGATAAATTTTGTCTGCTTAGCTTATAGGTCTCCATATCAAGAGGAGTTGCCCACAGATACAGACTATCAAAAAATCTTGGACTTTGATATGAAGCCACGATTAGATAGGCCTTTAGGAGACATTTTCCTCTGAAGGTGGTGTGGTGGAGTATATTTTTCATGCAAAGGCAAGAAAGTGGATATTTGTGACAATGAGAGCAGATTATAGCAGACTGTATAAGTTTTTTCAAAACATTCACTGAGCTTCCCTTGTGCCCTTCCACTTGTTATCTCAGGTTTGGCCATGTGACTTGCATTGGCCCTGGAAATGTGAGGAGGAGCGGCATGTGCTCCTTCCTAGCAGACGTTTTGAGGGCTGTTGCTATTCCCTGCACTTTCTGTGGATAACCACTTTAGGATCAGCTCGTCGATTTCTGCAAAATCCACCTCATGTCAGGTTTTCCTGACCACCCTGGATCACAGCATTCTCTTCTCCCCTTGGCCATGGGCACCACTTTACTTGTTCTTATCAACATGGACTGTTACCAAAAGAGATGATTAGTTTTTTCAGTGTAGTTAGTGTGTCTTTCTAGTCCACAGTATTGGGAAGCCTAGAGACTTAATCTCCTGGGATTCATTATCCTCTTTATAAATAAAGGGGTTGGAGCAGATCAGAAGTTCCAGCTCCAGTTAACACCTGTGCCCTCTCTACTCACTCCAACATGATTTCTGGCTATAACTTTTCACCTTTCCTCTGGACTAGGCCTTATCTCAGGTTCTTTGGTTTTTTGAGGACAATGATTTGATGAAGAGGACTGAGTTCTGAGAAAGTCCTCTTTCTCAAGAATCTAGAATTTCTTTTCTCCCGAAAGTCAATTCCAACCACTGGGTCTGCTCAGTGGTCCTAGCATTGCAGTGTTTGCAGGCCTGATGTGCTTGCTTCTATGAAAATGCCCCAAACTGAGGCTGTGTCTGCATCTCATGGACTTTAGTCACATCATGCATCGTAAGAGTAGAACGAGTATCAAAGGATAATAGATATTTCATTTTCCTTGCATCATGTGCTAGCTTAAATTGATACATGATTTTCTCAATCACTCTAGTAGAGTTAAATGTAAATAAGATTAGCCCACTATGAGAAGGGAAGGGGGATCTGTGACTCAGGATATGCTCAAAGTCACTTTTCCTAGTTTCTAAGGATACTGTATGAGGCATTGGTTCAGTGGTAGAACTCTCACTTTTCATGCAGGAGACCCAGGTTCAGTTCTCAGCCAATGTATCTCACGTGCAGTCACTACCTGTCTGTCAGTGGAGGCATGTTGCTATGATGTTGAACAGGTTTCAGCAGATCTTCTAGACTAAGATGGACTAGAAAGAAAGGCCAGGTGATCTACGTCTGAGAATGAGTCAATGAAAACCCTATTTATCACAACAGTCTAATCCACAAATGATCATGGGGAAAGTGCAGGACCAGGTAGTGTTTCATTCCATTGTGCATGGGGTCATCATGAGTAGGGGGCTGATTTGATGGCAGCTAACAACAATGAAAACAACAACAACACAATTTTAATCTCTTGATAGTATTACAGAGTGTGGATGAAAGGGCTTGGGCACCACAGAATCTTGTCTCTAACCACCCTGAAGACTTCCTCTGGCAATGGGCCTCCTGTCTAGTTATCAACTCACACACCTCTTAGGGCAAGGATAGTATCAGTGCCTCGTATCTGATAGGAGCTTATTAAATATTTATTGGATAAATGAATGGATGATTACTTTGGTGATTAAATTTTACATTATGCCATCCACTGTGCCGTATACATTTAACTCAATCCCCACTTTAACTCCTCTAGCACTTAATTTATTGACAGATACTAATTAACACCTTTGAATTATGGTGTTGATGAAGAATATTGAATACACCATGGACTGCCCAAAGAACGAACAAATCTGTCTCGGAAGACACACAGCCAGAATGCTCTTTAGAAGCAAGGATGGCAATACTAGGTCTCACATACTTTGGACAAGTTATCAGGAGGGATCAGTCCCTGGAGAAGGACATCATGCTTGGTAAAGTAGAGGGTCAGACCCTCAACGAGATGGATTGACACAGTGGCTGCAACAATGGGCTCAAGCATAACAATGATTGTGATGATGGCACAGGACTGGGAAGTGTTTCGTTCTGTTTTACATAGGGTCACTGTGAGTCAGAACTGACTCGATGGCACATAACAACAACAGCAACATTAATACGCTTCATCCAGACAAAACTTCTACATCCTCTATATCCTTTGAATCTCATAATATGCCAAAGTAGGCACAATTGGTTTCATCCTCACTTTACAGACATAGGATATAGAGACCTAGAATATATTTAGTGTTTTAAATTAATCCTTCTCCAGATTTAATGTGAACATAAATCAACTGAGAATCTTTTTAAAGAAAGATTCTGATTCAGTAGTTCTGGGTGAATCTGAGAATTTGTATTTCCAACAAGCTCCCAGGTGATGCCCACACTGCTGTTCTGCAAAGTCTGTTCTGCAAAGTATACTTTGAGTAGCAAGACTTTAAATTGAACACTTCCTTTTGCCTTTGTGAACGTGAAAGGGTAAAAAAACAAACAAGACAAACAGGTAGGGGAGAAAAAAAGACCTAGAGGCTAGGAAGCCTAAAAGTAGCTTCATAGACACTATTCAACAGAAATCCTGATGATGAAGCTAATGAACCAGCTGATAGTATACTCCAGGAAAGGAGCCCTGATGATGCAGTGGTTAAGTGCTTGACTGCTAACCGAAAGATTGGCAATTTGAACCCACCAGCCACTCTGCAGGAGAAAGATGTGGCAATCTGCTTCTGTAAAGATTACAGCCTTGGAAACCCTATGGGGCAGTTCTATTCTGTCTGTATGAGTCAGCATTGACTCTACAGCACACAAAAACATGCTCCAGAAAATTGACATGTTTTTAAATCTGAAACCGTAAGTTATAGATAGAAAGAATGAGAACCCCCTTGTAAATATGTAATCTAGTGTCAGAACTTGACTAGATTCCTGAGGGATCAGCACAAAGCTGGTTCCTATGAGGTGGAGGTCAGACATACGTCTACTCTCCAACTTCTTCACCATTTCTGTCACCATCTGTTCCATCCACATCACTCTGTACTTCTCTGCTGGGTTCAATAATTCATTGCAATGGCCACACAGAACTCATACACCACACTCACAGTTATGAGGTTTATTAGGGAAGAAACAAGATATAACTCAGGACAGGATAAGCTTCATCAATCAGGGCAACTTCCAGCCAGGACAGCTCTCTCAGCTCCTCTCTGCCGTGCTTTCTGATCCTTCTCGGCCTTGCATGTACCCTCTCAGCTTTAGGGTTACAGCTCTCATCACAGCTGGGGCATCTGTTGGTGCCGAACGCTAGCCAGCTTGGCCTCACACCATTGCTTGCTTTGCTTGGGCTTCTGTCGGCACAAGCCCAGACTGTGAATGCTTCCCCTTTATAGGATGCCCAGCTCTGCTGGCAACCTTCTACCTGGAGATACCTAGCTCTGCTCTGTGGGCTGATTCACCACTGCTGCTGTCTGTCAGCCTTGTGCTTCCCGCTTCTTGTACTGCTGCCACTTTCTTTGCTGTTCAGCTCTGCTGTGTTTGCTGTTGTTTCTCTGCTGCTGAGCCCTCTTCTGGGTCTCTCATTGTCTTCAATGTTAAAGCACTTGACCTGTATTACAGCTCTTTTAGGGGGCTTCCTCCTCTTCCTCTCTCTCTCCCATAAAACATCTGTAGGGTTGGCCACTTATATAAGCAAACTCCTTGTCAATTTCAAGGCACAGCCCTCCTAGCAGGACCAGGAACCATCCAATCCCTTCAGAGAGTCATAAGTCAATCAATCCTATTGGGTGGGTTTTCAAGCCATTATTTGAATAGCAAATTGACCAGTCTCTGCAAAGCATGTAAAATTGACCAATTACAGGACAGACTGTGGCCCAATCAATCATTTTTGGCAGAATTACAAACCTGGGGCCAGAAAGGTCTTATATAAAGAGAACCCCTTGCACAGAAGACAGTCTCAGGAATAGGTTATTTTTGGTTGATACATGCAGTGATTAATTTTCATAAAATGCCTAAATTTCCTTATAGAAAAAAAGATTGAAAGCTGTAGTTAAGAATAAACATTGTGTATTATACATGAAAACTGAAAACTAACATCACTCTTGGGAAATCTTGATCATCTTGGTGGGCTGTCTAAGAAAGCAAGGCTTTTCCCACGCATGAAGATAAAGGCTTGTTATTTAAGACTGTCATTTGGATCAGTTAGAGGGACTTTCTATGTGGGGCTTAACAGACACTCATCACTGTTATTACCTCCCACAATCAGAGTTCCTCATCTGCCAGACCAGATAATCTCATATCTTCTCATGTATTAAAGAGCTCAACATCTTATATGGCCTTTGTTCCCTGAAACATGTGGATGCATTGGAAGTTTAAGAGCACGAGGCAGTGAGGAGATGCAAGCAGCAGGTATACCAGCCGTAGGCTGATGGGTTGTAGCAGAAGGCAGAACATGAACTGAGGGCCATGAGCCATTGTGCTTTGCCTACTAGGTGAAAGTTTCAAAGCCCAAGGTCATTGGTTTCCTTTTTTTTTCTCATAAAATTTGCTATAAGTGCTTTGTGGCTAGTGTTTTCTTAAGCACCAATGCCCCAGCTGTGTTCCTGAGTTTAGTAAAATGGGAGATGCTCACAGTATCTGGGATTGGAAGATGGGAAGGAGTATCAGTTTAGAGAATATCAGAGCAAGGAGAGTTCTTAGAAATCAAATATGAACTTCTGGTTCAAGATGGCATATGAATCCATGAATAAATTGTCCCTAAGTTCTGAATTCCATTGGATGATTAAAGAAACTATCAAAGATGCTGTCTATTTGCTGAAATGTTGATGAATTTCTGCACAATACCCTGTAGGCAAGGCCACACTGGATGGAATATGAATAACTCATGAGAAACTTCAGAACAGGATAAAGTCTACCTTAGGATTGAAGGATGGGATGCCAGTAGAAACTTTCTGGTAAGGGTGGATGTGGTATGGTCACTGTTTATTAAAAACATTAAACACTATAGATTCATTGATCTAGGGATTTAAAGGTATAGTAATAAAGAACAGCTACATGGCCAACTGACTGGAAGAGATCCATATTTATGCCTATTCCAAAGAAAAAGTGTTCCAAACGAATGCAGAAATTATCAAATAATATCACTAATAATATCACATGCAATTAAAATTTTGCTGAAGATCATTCAAAAGCAGCTGCAGCTGTACGTCCACAGAGAATTGCCAGAAATTCAAGCTGGATTCAGAAGAGGGCATGGAACCAGGGATATCATTGCCGATGTCAGATGGACTTTGGTTCAAAGCAGAGGATACCAGAAAGATGTTTACCTGTGTTCTAGTGACTATGCAAAGGCATTCAACTGTGTGGATAATAACAAATTATGGATAACATTGCAAAGAATGGGAATTCCTGAACACTTCATTGTGCTCATGAGGAATGTGTACAGGGACCAAGAGGCAGTCATTTGACCAAAACAAGGGGATGCTGTGTGGTTTAAAATCAGGAAAGACATGCATCAGGGTTGTAACCTTTCACCATATTATTCAATCTGTATGCTGAGCAAATTATCTGAGAAGCTGGACTATATGAAGAAGAACATGGCATCAGGATTGGTGGAAGACTGATTAACAACCTGCAGATGACACAATCTTGCTTGTTGAAAGTGAAGAGGACTTGAAGCACTTACTGATGAAGATCAAAGACCACAGCCTTCAGTATGGGTTACAGCTCAACATAAAGAAATCAAAAGTCCTCACAACTGGACCAAAAAGCAACATCATGATAAATGGAGAAAAGATTGAAGTTGTCATGGGTTTTATTTTACTTGGATCCACAGTCAACACTCAAGGAAGCAGCAATCAAGAAATCAAACGACTCATTGCATTGGGCAAATCTGCTGCAAAAGAAAAGACCTCTTTCAAGTGTTAAAAAGCAAAAATATCACCTTGAAGACTAAGGTGTGCCTGACCCAAGCCATGATGTTTTCAATCGCCTCATATGCATGCAAAAGCTGGACAATGAGTAAAGAAGACAGAAGAAGAACTGATGCCTTTAAATTGTGGTGTTGGTGAAGAATATTGAATATACCTTGTACTGTCAACAGAATGAACAAATCTGTCTTGGAAGAAGTGCAGTCAGAATGCTCCTTGGAATCAAGGACGGAGAGATTATGCCTAACATACTTTGGACATGTTATCAGGAGGGATCAGTCCCTGGAGAAGGACATCATGCTTGCTAAAGTAGAGGGCCAGTGCAAAAGAGGGAGACCCTTAAGGAGATGGATTGACACCGTGGCTGCAACAATGGACTCAAGAATAACAATGATAATGAGAATGGTGCAGGACCGGGCAGTGTTTCTTTCTGTTGTACTATGAGTCAGAATTGACTCGATGGCACCAAACAACAACAACAGCAATAAAGGAGCAAGAAAGTTGATTGCACATTTTCAGCAGCCCAGTTCTCTTCTAAATCCTTCAGAGGCAACAGAAAAGAGAGACTGTGAAGGCTCTCCTGCATGTATGGACCAGGGCAGTTATAATTCTGCATTCTGCAAACACCAAGTTACAAGTTACATCACATGAAGGAAAGTCTTACAACATTGTTATTTCAGGTAGAAAAACTATAGAACTGACAAAGGTTTGTATGGATCAGTTTTCTTTTCTCTTTGAGTTTTATGATATTTTTGTCAGAAGTGGGAGGGAAAATGACTGAAGGAAGCCTGTTGACATTCGCTCTTGGTTCCATGCAATTTACCACTGACATCTGAATGTTCCAGTGCCATCGTGAGCAGTCAGCCCTTGCCAGAGCATCTCTGAAGGAATCACAATACAATATGCCCAGTTAGTCTTGAAGTAGAACTACTTGCCCAGAGAAGACGATGCCTCGGGATGGCATCAGAACATTGAGTTAAAGCCAGGCATTTTTTTAATTTTGCAATTATCCTATGCATTAGAAAAATCATAAATGTTGTACATATACACATACAATTTTCTGGATTACTCCTTCAATAAACCCCAATGTGTCAGTGTCTAAATTGTTTTATAATTGATGAGTTAATTATGTTTTTGGCAGTGAAAATCTAGGTTGTAGTCTACTAGATACAGACCGAAATGTGCGGTCAGCTGTTTTTTTTATTTTTTATTTTTTGATATTTTATTGTAATTCAGGTGAAGGCTTACAGAACAAACAGTTTCTCATGTAACAGTAGTACACATGCTGTTTTATGACTTTGGTTAATAACCCCACAACATTTTAACCCTCTAAATTCTCAGCTTTTTTTTTTTGGTGAAAATACACATAGCCAAAGATACACCATTTCAAAACTTTTTACGTACACATTTATGTGACATTGACTATGCTCTTCTAATTGTGCTGTTATTCTCACTTCAGATGAAGGCTTACAGAACAAAATAGCCTCCCATTTAACAGTTACTACAAATGTTGCCCTATAACAATGGTTAACAATCTCACAACACATCAACAGTATCCTTACTCAACCTTGTGTTCCCTATCACCAGCTTCCTTGTCCCCTTCTGCCTTCTGGCCCTTGTCACTGGACTCGTGTAACTCGATAGTCTCATTTGGTTTTACTGGGCTGTCCACTCCCAGGCTGAACAGTGAACCTCGAAGGTAACTTCACCACTGAGCTAAAAGGGTGTCTGGGGGCCATACTCTTAAGGTTTCTCCAGTCTCCTTTAGGCCAGTAAATCTGGTCTTTTTTTTTGTGAGTTAGAATTATGCTGTACATCCTTCTCCAGCTCTGTCCAGAACCCTCTGTTGTGATCCTGGTCAGAACAGTCAGCGGTGGTAGCCGGGCACCATCTAGCTGTACTGGACTCAGTCCGGTGGAGGTCTTGGTAGCGGTGGACGATTAGTCCTTTGGACTAATCTTTTCCTTGTATCCTGTATTCTTCATTCTCCCTTGCTCCCAAAGGGATGAGACCAGTGTAGTATCTTAGATGGCCGCTAACAGGCTTTTAAGACCCCAGACACAACTCACCAAGGTAGAATGTAGAGTATTATCTTTATAAGTAGTGTCATGGCAATTGAGCTAGATGTTCCCCGAGACCATGGTCCCCAGAGCCCTCCGTCCAGCAACTCAGTCCCTCGGGGAGTTTGGATGTGTCCATGGGGCCTCCCTGACCTTTCCTTGTGCAGGTTGTGTTAGTTTCCCTTGTATTGTGTAGTGTCTCACCTTTCACCCAAGATATCACTTATCTATTGCCTATTTAGTATTCCCCGCCCCCCATCCCTGCTAACCAACAAAGATTGTTACATTTTGCATGTGAACTTTTTCATGGGTTTTTACAATAGAGGTCTCATAGAATATTTGTCCTTTTGTGATTGACTTATTTCACTCAGCATAATGTCCTCCAGTTTCATCCATGTTATGAGATGCTTCACGGATTCATTGTTCTTTCTCGTTGCATAGTACTCCATTGTGTGTAGGTACCATAGTTTGTTTATCCATTCATCTGCTGATGGGCATCTATGTTATTTCCATCATTTTGCTATTGTGAACAATGCTGCCATGAACATAGGTGTGCATGTCTATTCGAGTGACGACTCTTATTTCTCTAGGATATATTCCTAGGAGTGGGATTGCTGGATCGAATGGTATGTCTATTTCTAGCTTTCTGAGGAAACGCCATATCATTTTCCAAAATGGCTGTATCATTTTGCATTCCCAACAGCAGTGTATAAGAGTTCCCATCTCCCTGCAGCCCCTCCAACATTTGTTATTTCCAGTATTTTTGATTCGTGCCAGTAATGCCGGGGTGAGATGGTATCTCATTGTGGTTTTAATTTGCATTTCTCTAATGGCTAGTGAACGCGAGCATTTCCTCATGTGTCTGTTGGCCATTTGAATGTCTTCTTTGGTGAAGTGTCTGTTCATTTCCTTTGTCCATTTTTTGATAAGATTGTTTGTCTTTTTGTTGTAGAGGTGTTGGATTTTCTTGTAGATTATGGAGATTAGACCTTTGTCTGACTTGTACTGTCCAAAAACTTTTTCCCAGTCTGTAGGTTCTCTTTTACTCTTTTGGTGAAGTCTTTTGAAGAGCATACGTGTTTGATTTTTAGAAGATCCCAGTTATCTAGTTTATCTGTTGGGTTTTGTGTGTTGATGGTTATGGTTTGTATCCTGTTAATGCCATGTATTAAGGCCTGAAGTGTTGGTCCTATTTTTTCTTCTATGAACTTTATAGTTTTAGGTTTTATATTCAGGTCTTTGATCCATTTTGAAGTAGTTTTTGTATACGGTGTGAGGTATGGGTCCTGTTTCATTTTTCTGCAAATGGATATCCAGTTTTGCCAGCACCATTTGTTAAAAAGACTGTCTTTTCCCCATTTGATGGACTTTGGGCCCTTGTCGAAGATCAGGTGACCGTAGGTGGATGGATTGACATCTGGGTTCTCAATTCTGTTCCATTGATCAATGTATCTGTTGTTGTACCAGTACCAGGCTGTTTTGACTACTGTAGCTGTATAGTAGGTTCTCAAGTCAGGTAGTGTGAGTCCTCCAACTTTATTCTTCTTCTTCAGTAGTGCTTTACTTATTCGGGGCTTCTTCCCTTTCCATAGAAAGTTAATAATTAGTTTTTCCATCTCTTTGAAGAATGTTGTTGGTATTTGGATCGGGATTGCATTGTGTTTGTAAATTGCTTTGGGTAGAATTGCCATTTTCACAATGTTGAGTCTGCCTATCCATGAGCATGGTATGTTTGTCCATTTATGTAGATCCCTTTGGGTTTCATGCAGCAGTGTTTTGTAATTTTCTTTGTATAGGTCTTTTACATTCCTGGTCAGATTTATTCCTAAGTATTTTATCTTTTTAGGGGCTATTGAAAATGGTATTGATTTCCTGATTTCCTTTTCCTCGTTCTCCTTACTGGTGTATAGGAATCCAACTGATTTTTGAATGTTTATCTTGTATCCTGCTACTCTGCTGAATCTTTCTATTACTTCCAGTAAATTTCTCGTGGAGTCTTTAGGGTTTTCTATGTATAGTATCATATCATCTGCAAACAGGGAGAGTTTAACTTCTTCATTACCAATTTGGATGCCCTTTATTTCTTTCTCTTGCCTTATTGCTCTAGCTAGAACTTCCAGCACAATGTTAAATAAGAGTGGTGATAAAGGACATCCTTGTCTTGTTCCTGTTTTCAGGGGAATGTTTTCAGCCTTTCTCCATTAAGAATGATGTTGGCTGTTGGTTTTGCATAGATGTTCTTTATTATGTTGAGAAATTTCCCTTATATACCTATTTTATTGAGAGATTTTATCAGGAATGGGTGTTGGACTTTGTCAAATACCTTTTCTGCATCAATTGAGATGACCATGTGATTTTTTTCTTTCCTTTTATTTATGTGGTGAATTACGTTGATGGATTTTCTAATGTTAAACCAACCTTGCATACCTGGTATGAATCCTACTTGGTCGTGGTGTATTATTTTTTTGATATGATGCTGAATTCTATTGGCTAGAATTTTGTTCAGAATTTTTGCATCTATATTCATGAGAGATATTGGTCTGTAATTTTCTTTTTTTGTCATGTCTTTGCCTGGTTTTGGTATCAGCGTTATGCTGGCTTCATAGAATGAATTTGGAAGTGTTGCTTCCTCTTCTATGCTCTGAAATAGCTTGAGTAGAACTGGTACAAGCTTTTCTGTAAATGTTTTGTAGAATTCTCCAGTGAAGCCATCTGGGCCAGGGCTTTTTTTGGTTGGGAGTTTTTTTATTACCTTTTCAATCTCTTCTCCTGTTATGGGTCTGTTCAGATTTTCAATATCACTTTGTTGTAGTTTGGGTAGGCTGTGTGTTTCTAGAAATTTATCCATTTCCTCTAGGTTTTCAAATTTGTTGGAATATAGTTTTTCATAATATTCTGTTATAATCCTTTTTATTTCAGTTGGGTCTGTTGTAATGTCCCCCATTTCATTTCTTATTTGGGTTATTTGTGCCCTCTGCTGTTTTTCTTTTGTCAGTCTGGTCAGTGGTTTGTCGATTTTGTTGATTCTTTCAAAGAACCAACTTTTGGTTTGTTGATTCTTTCTATTGTTTTTCTGTTCTCTATTTCGTTTATTTCTGCTCTGATCTTTACTATTTCCTTTCTTCCGGTGGTTGTAGGCTTTTTTTTGCTGTTCTCTTTATATTTGTTTGAGTTCTGTAGTTAATGTGTTGATTGTGTCCCTTTCTTCTTTTTTGATATGTGCATCTATTGCTATAAATTGTCCTCTGAGGACTGCCTTTGCTGTGTCCCAAAGGTTTTGGTATGATGTGTTCTCATTTTCATTTGATTCTAGGAATTTTTTGATTCCACCTCTGATTTCTTCTATTACCCATTGATGTGTAAGCAGATTATTATTCAGTTTCCATGTGTTTGATTTTTTTTTCCTTGCTCTTTCTAGTGTTAATTTCTACCTTGATGGCATTGTGGTCAGAGAAGATACTGTGAATTATCTCAACGTTTTGGATCTTGTTGAGGATTGCTCTGTGGCCTAAGATGTGGTCTATTCTGGAGAACGTTCCATGTGCATTGGAAAAGAATGTGTACTTTGCAGCGGTTGGATGGATTGTTCTATATATGTCTATGAGGTCCAGTTGGCTGATTGTGCCCTTTAGGTCTTCTGTATCTTTGCTGAGTTTCGTCTTACTTGTTCTGTCCTTTACTGAAAGTGGTGTGTTGAAGTCTCCTACTATTATTGTGGAACTGTCAATTTCTTTTTTCAGTGTTGTTAGAGTTTTTTTAATGTATTTTGGAGCCCTGTCATTGGGTGCGTAGATGTTTATTATGGTTATGTCTTCATGATGGATCATCCCCTTAATCATTATATAGTGTCCTTCTTTGTCTTTTATGGTAGATTTTGTTTTAAAGTCTACTTTATCTGAGATTAGAATTGCCAGTCCTGCTCTTTTTTGGTAGTTGTTAGGTTGATATATTTTTTTCCAACCTTTGATTTTTAATAAATTCACATCTTTGTTTCTAAGGTGTGTCTCTTGTAGACAGCATATTGATAGATCCTGTTTTCTTATCCATTCTGCCACTCTCCGTCTCTTTATGGGTGCATTGAGTCCGTTTACATTCAGTGTAATTATTGATAGATGGAAGTTTGTTGCTGTCATTTTGTAGTGCTTTTTTTGGGGGGTGCTGAAGTTTTCTTTGTTCTTCTTACTCTCTTGTGCTGAGTTACTTTTGTTTGTGGATTTTGTGTTCTTTTGTTATTGTAGGTTTTGTTTTTGTTGAGACTTTATGTTTTTTGTCTTTATTTTTTTTTATTTTTATTTTTTGGTCTTTATTGTGTCTATTTAATGTGTTTTTTTTTTTTAATATATATTTTATTGTACTTCAGGTGAAAGCTTACAGAGCAAATAGTTTCTCATGAAATAGTAGTACACATGTTGTTTTTTGACATTGGTTAACAACCCCACAACGTATTAAGCCTCTAAATTCCCAACCTTTTTTTTTGATGAAAATTACAGATGGCCAAAGATACACCGTTTCAAAAATTTCTACATTCACAGTTCAGTGACAGTGACTACGCTCTTCCAACTGTGCTGTTATTCTCACTTAAGATGAAGGCTTACAGAACAAAATAATTTTTCATTTAACAGTTACTACACATGTTGCCCTATGACCATGGTTAACAATCTCACAGCACATCAAGAATATCCTTACTCCACCTTGTGTTCCCTATCACCAGGGGGCTTCCTTGTCCCCTTCTGTCTTCTGGACCTTGTCAGTGGACTATTGCACCTCTTTAGTCTCATTTGTTTATTTATTTATTTATTTATTTTTATTTTATTTAAACACCATTTCAAAACTTTTTACTTACACATTTAAGTGATATTGACTATGCTCTTCCAATTGTGCTGCCCTTCTCGCCCAAGATGAAGGCTTACAGGACAAAACAGCCTCCCATTTAATAGTTACTACAAATGTTGCCCTATAGCAGTTGTCAACAATCTCACAATACATTGACAGTTTCCTTATTCAATTTGTGTTCCTTATCATCAGTTTCCTACTCTCCCTCTGCCTTCTGGCCCTTGTCACTGGACTCCTGTACATCGTTAGTCCAATTTAGTTTTACTGGGGTGTCCATTCCCAGGCTTAACATCGAACCTTGAAGGTAACTTCACCTCTGAGCTGAAAGGGTGTCTGGGGGCCACACTCTCGAGGTTTCTCTAGTATTCTTTAGGCCAGTATATCTGGTCTTCTTTTTTTTTTGGGAGTTAAAATTATGCTCTACATCCTACTCCAGCTCTGCCCAGAACCCTCTGTTGTGATCCTGGTCAGAGGAGTCATTGGTGGTAGCCGGGCACCATCCAGCTGTACTGGGCTCAGTCCCGTGGAGGCCTTGGTAGCTGTGGACCATTAGTCCTTCGGACTAATCTTTTCCTTGTATCTTGTTCTCTTCGTTCTCCCTTGTTCCCGAAGGGATGAGATCAGTGGAGTATCTTAGATGGCCGCTCATAGGCTTTTAAGACCCCAGACACTACTCACCAAGGTAGAATGTAGAGCATTATCTTTATAAGTAGTGTCATGCCAATTGAGCTAGATGTTCCCCGAGATCATGGTCCCCAGAGCCCTCCGTCCAACAACTCAGTCCCTCTGGGGGTTTGGATGTGTCTATAGGGCCTCCATGACCTTTCCTTGTGCAGGTTGTGTTAGTTTCCCCTGTACTATGTACTATCTCATCTCTCACCCAAGTTACTACTTACCTATTACCTATTTAGTATTTCCCCCCCCCCTCCCATCCCTGGTAACCAACAAGGATTGTTACATTTTGCATGTGAATTTTTTCATGGGTTTTTACAATAGAGGTCTCATACAATATTTGTCTTTTTGTGATTGACTTATTTCACTCAGCATGATGTCCTCCAGTTTCATCCATGTTATGAGATGGTTCACCGATTCATTGTTCTTTCTCGTTGCATAGTACTCCATTGTGTGTATGTACCATAGTTTGTGTATCCATTCGTCTGTTGATGGACATCGAGGTTGTTTCCATCGTTTTGCTATTGTGAATAATGCTGCCATGAACATAGGTGTGCATATGTCTATTCGAGTGATGACTCTTATTTCTCTAGGATATATTCCTAGGAGTGGGATTGCTGGATCGAATGGTATGTCTATTTCTAGCTTTCTGAGGAAACGCCATATCATTTTCCAAAATGGCTGTATCATTTTGCATTCCCACCAGCAGTGTATAAGAGTTCCCGTCTCCCCACAGCCCCTCCAACATTTGTTATTTCCAGTGTTTTTGATTTGTGCCAGTAATGCCGGGGTGAGATGGTATCTCATTGTGGTTTTAATTTGCATTTCTCTAATGGCTAGTGATCGCGAGCATTTCCTCATGTGTCTGTTGGCCATTTGAATGTCTTCCTTGGTGAAGTGTCTGTTCATTTCCTTTGCCCATTTTTTGATAGGATTGGTTGTCTTTTTGTTGTAGAGGTGTTGGATTTTCTTGTAGATTATGGAGATTAGACCTTTGTCTGACTTGTACTGTCCAAAAATTTTTTCCCAGTCTGTAGGTTCTCTTTTAACTCTTTTGGTGAAATCTTTTGAAGAGCATAGATGTCTGATTTTTAGAAGATCCCAATTATCTAGTTTATCTGTTGGGTTTTTTGTGTTGATGTTTATGGTTTGTATCCTGTTAATGCCATGTATTAAGGTCTGAAGTGTTGGTCCTATTTTTTCTTCTATGAATTTTATAGTTTGAGGCTTTATATTCAGGTCTTTGATCCATTTTGAAGTAGTTTTTGTATATGGTGTGAGGTATGGGTCCTGTTTCATTTTTCTACAAATGGATATCCAGTTTTGCCAGCACCATTTGTTAAAAAGACTGTCTTTTCCCCATTTGATGTATTTTGGGCCCTTGTCAAAAATCAGGTGACCGTAGGTGGATGGATTTACATCTGAGTTCTCAATTCTGTTCCATTGGTCAATGTCTCTGTTGTTGTACCAGTACCAGGCAGTTTTGAGTACTGTAGCTGTATAGTAGGTTCTCAAGTCAGGTAGTGTGAGTCCTCCAACTTTATTCTTCTTCTTCAGTAGTGCTTTACTTATTCGGGGTTTCTTCCCTTTCCATATAAAGTTAATAATTAGTTTTTCCATCTCTTTGAAGAATGTTGTTGGTATTTGTATCGGAATTGCATTGTATTTGTAGATTGCTTTAGGTAGAATTGCCATTTTCACAATGTTGAGTCTGCCTATCCATGAGCATGGTATGTTTTTCCATTTATGTAGATCCCTTTGGGTTTCATGCAGCAGTGTTTTGTAGTTTTCTTTGTATAGGTCTTTTATATTCCTGGTCAGATTTATTCCTAAGTATTTTATCTTTTTAGGGGCTATTGAAAATGGTATTGATTTCCTGATCTCCTTTTCATCGTTCTCTTTACTGGTGTATAGGAATCCAACTGATTTTTGAATGTTTATCTTGTATCCTGCTACTCTGCTGAATCTTTCTATTACTTCCAGTAAATTTCTCGTGGAGTCTTTAGGGTTTTCTATGTATAGTATCATATCATCTGCAAACAGGGAGAGTTTAACTTCTTCATTACCAATTTGGATGCCCTTTATTTCTTTCTCTTGCCTTACTGCTCTAGCTAGAACTTCCAACACAATGTTAAATAGGAGTGGTGATAAAGGGCATCCTTGTCTTGTTCCTGTTTTCAGGGGGAATGTTTTCAGCCTTTCTCCATTAAGAATGATGTTGGCTGTTGGTTTTGCATAGATGCCCTTTATGATGTTGAGAAATTTCCCTTCTATACCTATTTTATTGAGAGCTTTGATCAGGAATGGGTGTTGGACTTTGTCAAATGCCTTTTCTGCATCAATTGAGATAATCATGTGATTTTTTTCTTTCCTTTTCTTTATGTGGTGGATTACGTTGATGGATTTTCTAATGTTAAACCATCCTTGCATACCTGGTATGAATCCTACTTGGTCGTGGTGTATTATTTTTTTGATATGATACTGAATTCTATTGGCTAGAATTTTGTTCAGAATTTTTGCATCTATATTCATGAGAGATATTGGTCTGTAATTTTCTTTTTTTGTGATGTCTTTGCCTGGTTTTGGTATCAGCGTTATGCTGGCTTCATAGAATGAATTTGGAAGTGTTGCTTCCTCTTCTATGCTCTGAAATAACTTGAGTAGAACTGGTACGAGCTCTTCTGTAAATGTTTTGTAGAGTTCTCCAGTGAAGCCATCTGGGCCAGGGCTTTTTTTGGTTGGGAGTTTTTTTTATTACCTTTTCAATCTCTTCTCTTGTTATGGGTCTGTTCAGATTTTCAATATCACTTTGTTGTAGTTTGGGTAGGCCGTATGTTTCTAGAAATTTATCCATTTCCTCTAGGTTTTCAAATTTGTTGGAATATAGTTTTTCATAATATTCTGTTATAATCCTTTTTATTTCAGTTGGGTCTGTTGTAATGTCCCCCATTTCATTTCTTATTTGGGTTATTTGTGCCCTCTGCTGTTTTTCTTTTGTCAGTCTGGCCAGTGGTTTGTCGATTTTGTTGATTCTTTCAAAGAACCAACTTTTGGTTTTGTTGATTCTTTCTATTGTTTTTCTGTTCTCTATTTCATTGATTTCTGCTCTGATCTTTACTATTTCCTTTCTTCCGGTGGTTGTAGGCTTTTTTTGTTGTTCTCTTTCTATTTGTTTGAGTTCTGTAGTTAATGTTTTGATTTTGTCCCTTTCTTCTTTTTTGATATGTGCATCTATTGCTATAAATTGTCCTCTGAGGACTGCCTTTGCTGTGTCCCAAAGGTTTTGGTATGATGTGTTTTCATTTTCATTTGATTCTAGGAATTTTTTAATTCCATCTCTGATTTCTTCTATTACCCATTGATGTGTAAGCAGATTATTATTCAGTTTCCATGTGTTTGATTTTTTTTTCCTTGCTCTTTCTAGTGTTAATTTCTACCTTGATGGCATTGTGGTCAGAGAAGATACTGTGAATTATCTCAGCATTTTGGATCTTGTTGAGGATTGCTCTGTGGGCTAAGATGTGGTCTATTCTGGAGAACGTTCCATGTGCATTGGAAAAGAATGTGTACTTTGCAGCGGTTGGATGGATTGTTCTATATATGTCTATGAGGTCCAGTTGGCTGACTGTGTCCTTTAGGTCTTCTGTATCTTTGCTGAGTTTCTTTTTAGTTGTTCTGTCCTTTACTGAGAGTGGTGTGTTGAAGTCTCCTACTATTATTGTGGAACTGTCAATTTCTCTTTTCAGTGGTGTTAGAGTTTTTTTTATGTATTTTGGAGCCCTGTCATTGGGTGCATAGATATTTATTATGGTTATGTCTTCATGATGGATCATCCCCTTAATCATTATATAGTGTCCTTCTTTGTCTTTTATGGTAGATTTTGTTTTAAAGTCTATTTTATCTGAGATTAGAATTGCCACTCCTGCTCTTTTTTGATAGTTGTTAGCTTGATATATTTTTTTCCAACCTTTGATTTTTAATAAATTCACATCTTTGTTTCTAAGATGTGTCTCTTGTAGACAGCAAATAGATGGATCCTGTTTTCTTATCCATTCTGCCACTCTCCGTCGCTTTATGGGTGCATTGAGTCCATTTACGTTCAGTGTAATTATTGATAGATGTGAGTTTGTTGCTGTTATTTTGTAGTGCTTTGTTTTGTGATGCTGAAGTTTTCTTTGTTCTTCTTACTCTCTTGTGCTGAGTTACTTTTGTTTGTGGATTTTGTGTTCATTTCTTTTGTTTTTGTAGGTTTTGTTTTTGTTGAGACTTTATGTTTTTCGTCTTTATTTTTAAGAGTTGGTTTGTTAACTTTTTTTGTGGTTACCATGAATTTTACCCTTATCTTTATAATTTTGAAGCAGTCTACCGTTACTTGGTATCGCCTTGCCTTCTTCTCCTTTAGAAGGTTCTATACCTATGCCGTTTGTTCCCTCTTTCATTGTTTTGATGTTGTTGTCATCCTTTGATTGATTTCTCTGATTCCCTGTTGTATGACTTTTGTTTTTGGAAAGTCGTCTGTAGTTCAGTTCCTAGAATGGTATCTGGTTCATGTTAACCTGCGTCCTAGGTCCTAGGTCCTGCCTGAGGGCTTAAGCTGTTTGTCCTCAGATCGAAGAACTCCCTTTAATAATTCTTGTACGTTTGGTTTGACTTTTGTATATTCCCTTAGTTTCTGTTTATCTGGAAATGACCTAATTTCACCATCAAATTTGAATGAGAGTTTTGAAGGATATATTATTTGTGGCTGACAGTTTTTTTCTTTCAAGATTTTATATATGTCATCCCACTGCCTTCTTGCCTGCATGGTTTCTGCCGAATAATCTGAGCTTAGTCTTATTGTTTCTCCTCTGTGACTTCTTGTTTTTCATGAGCTGCTGTCAGGATTCTTTGTTTGTCTTTAGTTTTGGCGAGTTTGAATATGATATGTCTTGGTGATTTTCTTTTGGGGTCTCTTCTACATGGGGTTTGTTGAGCTTCTCGGATGGCCAGCTTTTCATCTTTCATGATATTGGGAAAGTTTTCTGTTAGCAGTTCCTCAGTGATCCTCTCTGTGTTTTCTGTTTTCTCCCCCTGTTCTAGGATGCCTATCACTTGTAAATTTTTGCTTTTGATTGTGTCTCACATAACTCTCAGGGTCTCTTCATTTTTCTTTGTTCTTCTTTCTGAGTTTTCCTGAAACAGAGTTGTATCCAAGTGTTTGTCTTCAGTTCCACTGATCCTGTCTTCCACGGTTTCAAATCTACTTTTCAGCCCTTCTATGACATCATCAGTTTCTGAAATCTTGTTGTTTATCTTTTGGATTTCTAATTGTTGTTTTTGTATAATTTCGAGTTGTGAATTTGTTTTGGCATTTTGTTCCTGCATCATCTTCCTGAATTCTTCCAATTTTTTGTCTGTATTTTACATAAATTTGTCTATTTTTTCCTCATGTTTGTCAGCTTTTTGCCTCAGTTCTTGGAGAATTCCGAGTATTAGTGATTTGAGTTCCCTATCAGGTACTTCTAGTGCATTTTCTTCCACAGGAGAGTTATCTGGTGTTTTAATTTGGACGCCTATTGGAGCCATCTTGTCTTGTTTTTGTAAATGTTTTGATATTGTTTGCTGTTTTTGGGGCATTCAGTAGATATTTCTCGTTTATTGATTGTAGATTTTTTTGTTTCGTCCTTGTGGTACAACTGGGCAGGTCTAGCTGAAGAGGAGTCACTGGGATGGGTTGTTTGTGGCATTCACCGCAGCCACCAGGATCGTCGGTAGTCAGTGCTGGGCAGGTTCCAATAGGGCGTGCCTGCACAGCTTGGTGGTGTGATGTCAAGTGCACGGTGCAGGTAGGCAAGATGTAGCAGGGAGATGGTTATGTGTGAAGCTAAGCTGGATACGGGAGAGAGGAGAGAGGAGCAGGAGCAAAACAACATACAAACATAAATGAATGCTAGGGGAGCTTGCCGTTTGAATGGACAGATGAGAATCTATGGGATGAAGAAAACCAGAAGGGGGAAGAGAAAGAAAAGGAAAGAATGAACAAACAAAAATCAGAAAAGTTAAAGAACTGTAAAGTTCCCAGGGATCCCACCGATGCAGCTATGAGGTCTGGGGAAGTCCGTCTCAGGTTTCACAGCACAGCCTGGTCAGAAGGTGCAGAGGCATACAACGCCTGGTATTCAGGGATCAGAAAGAGAAGGAAGAGATAGAGAGATGAGAAATTGAGCAATGAAGAAAGACAAAAGGGAAAAAGAGGGAAAAGAAAACAAAACTAATCAAAAAAAAAAAAAAAAAACAGCAACACCAGCAGTCAACGAATGGCACTCAGAGAGCCAGCCAGTGTGGGTTGGTGTTTCTGGACAAGAGACTGTGTCCATGGGAAACAGAGGAGGCTGAGTGTGAGTGAAGAAGGGTGGAGAGTGGGAAAGCATATATCACAAATTGTCTGCACTCTGGGGACCCTCAGAGAGGAGCAAAGAGGGTGCACGGAGCCAGGCACCCAAGTGAAAGGAAGGGGAGGCAGCGAGAGGCAAGTGAGAAACCAAAAGAAGCAGGAGAAGAAAAAAAAAAGCAGCACTAGCAGCCAACAAATGGCATCCAGAGAGCCGCCTGCCCAGGCGCACGGAATCCAAGCAGCCAGCAGACCCCGGTGAAGAGACTGTGGCCACGGGAAGCAGAGAAGCAAATGAACAAAAGCCTCGAGATCTCACCAGCATGGCAGCCCAGACCTGGAAGCAGCCACACACCCGAACATAGCCCCACCGTCCCGCAGGAAAGGGCAAAGACGGCACTCGGAACCAGGCACCCGAGTAAAAGGAGGGGGAGGCGGCAGAAAAAGCAACACCAGCAGCCAACAAATGGCACCCAGAGAGCCACTGGCCCAGGCGCGCGGAATCCAAGCAACTGGGGCCCCCCGGCCCAGGGACCTTGGCCACGGGAAGCAGGGGAGCCCCAGCAGGGGCGAAGAGGGGTGGGGGGTGGGAAAGCGCACACCGCAAATTACCGGCTGTTTTGTCTCCCACTGGATGCTCCGTGAGGCTGCTCTCCTGTTCTCCCATTTGCTGGTCTCTGATAGGAGTCCAAGATGGTGGATCTGCGCTGCGTTATCTGGTAGGGGACCTCTGCATGAATCTCTCCTCGCTCTCCGTTCTCTTTCAGTATTCTCACTCCATTTGGTGTTTGGCTGAGTTCCTTATCTCTTCATTTGATGTTCTAGGGTTTCAGGATTGTTGATTCTCTGTTTGGCTTAGTTTTTCGGATCTTTGCTGTGGAGGGATGGTGTGGTGCTTCTGCCTAGAGCACCATCTTGCCGGACTCTCCCAGCTGTTTTGTTTTTAATCATACCTCTCATTCTTTCTGTATAGGCCTCGGTCTGTCTATTTCGAGAATGGAGATGTGTCTTAGCTATCTAGTGTTGCTATAACAGAAATACCAACAATGGGTGGCTTTAATAAACAGAAATTTATTTTCTCACAGTTAAGCGGTGTCTTAGTCTTCTAGTGCTGCTCTAGCAGAAATACCACAAGTGGATGGCTTTAACAAAGAGAATTTTATTCTCTGACAGTCCAGTAGGCTACAAGTCCAAATTCAGGGTGTCAGCTCCAGGAGAAGGCTTTCTCACTCTGTCAGATCTGGAGGAAGTCCCAGTGATGCATCAGTCTTCCCTTGGTCTGGGAGCATCTCAGTGCAGGAACCTCGGGTCCAGACGACACGCTCTGCTCCTGGCACTGCTTTCTTGGTGGTATGAGGTTCCCATATGTCTCTGGCTCGCTTCTTTCTTTTATATCTCAAAAGAGATTGAATTAAGACACTATCTAATCTTGAAAACCTCATCAGTATAACCTCATCACAGTGATAGAATTTACAACACATAAGGGGATCACATATAACCTCATCATAGTGATAGAGTTTACAACACATAAGGAAATCACATCAGATAACACAGTCATACAATACTGGGAATCATGACCCAGCCAAGTTGACAGATATTTTTTTGGGACACAATTCAATCCATGACAAGTGGCTAGAAGTCCAAATTCAGGGAGCCTGCAGTAGGACAAGGCTTTCTCTCTCTGTTGGCTCTGGATGAAGGTCCTTGTTTGTAAGGATCTGCATGTGGTGTGGCATCTGTCTTCCCTCAGCTCTGCTTGCTCACTTGCTTGTTTAATCTCTTTTATATCTCAAAAGAGCTTGATTTACCACATATTCTACACTAATGCTGTCTCTTTAACATACCAAAACCCATTCCCAAATGGGATTATAACCACAGGTATAGAGGTTAGGATTTACAACACATATTTTGGGGGGACACAATTCAATCCATAACAAGATGGCACTGAGTAACTCTTCAAGGGGCAGGCCAGAGAGTGAGGCTATAAAATGGGTACAAGTTTCTTCTCAGAGGGCACCAGGCTCATCTACTTGTGCCTGACAGCTGCGGGCAGATAGAACTTTCACTCCTTTGGCAAACCTGAGCACTTGGTCTGTGCCAGGGCAAAGTGGTGGTTTTCTGTGATGCAACTCAGGCTCTAGGTCCCAGTCTCCCGCAACACAGGTCCTAACAGCACTGAGCAGTGAAGGCGTGTGACACGAGGCCTTGAGGGTGGAAACTGAGCTTCTTCTTGGGTGGCCAGTAAGGAGTAGAGTCCTCCTCTGATCTTCCTTCCAGGCAGGGGTGCCTGGGAGGGCCTGGGGGAAATGGAGGGTGTGGGGTACATGTACTCCTAACTGATCCTCACTCTGCATTTCAAAAATATCTTATTTTCAGAATTTCTCAATTATTTTCTCAAAGCTTTGGTTGCAGTACATTTTTGTTTGCCTTTGAATGCTGTGCACTGCTTTTTGTTTTTTCTATTCCTTTACTAAAATAAGTTACGTCTTCCATTATATTAATTAAACAAACATTCATCAAGTAAACCGTTAGAGCATGGGTTGAGCAAACACTCAGGAAAGGGACAAGAGGCACTTATGATGATCCCTGTGCCACCCAGGCCAGGTGTTGAGCCCTTTGTTGATGAGATGACCTCAAAAATAGGATGTCTGTCATTGCCTATGGTCTCCTTGCTGTGAGGTCCTCATGCAGACAGACACACCTACAGCAGCCCCTGCCCCTCCTCCATTTGTTTCCTTGTGCACCCCAGAGTCCTGCACTGGAGAAGTTCACCCCTTTGGTCCACAGCATGTCTAAGTCTTCACATGATGACCTCCACGAACTTGCCAGGGCACCGTTCAATGTCAGTTCATTTAAACTGCTCCAATCTTCAGCATATCCAGTAGAAATTCTTCAAAGTGCATGCCTTGTGGGTGACCACTGCTACCAGCTGCTGTCGAGTTGATGCTGACTTATGGTGACCTAATATGTGTCACAGTAGAACTATGCTCCATGGAGTTTTCAATGACTGATTTTTCAGAAGTAGATTGCCAGGCCTTTCTTCTGGGTGGACTAGAATCTCCAGCCTTTTGGTTAGCAGCCTATCATGTTAACAGTTTTCACCACCTAGGAACTCTGTGTGGGTGGCAGCCTTCCAGAGTTTTGAGTGCTGTTGTTGGTTTCCCCAACTTTTTGGTGGGTTTGGGCCTGTCAGCTTGAGATGGCAAGGGAATTAGATCACCACCATTTCTTTAAGTCTTATGGGCCTGTGTTGGTCTCATCTCTCCTCAGTTTTGTGATTATTTTCTGGCTTGCACATCTACCCCAATAGACTGTGAGATCTTGTGAGCAAGGGCCCTGCCTCATGTATATCTGACCCTTCATGTAAATCTATCAAAGTACAGAACCTGCATGTGGAAAACTATGATGCACTCATGCAAGAAATCAAAGATCTAAATAAATGGAGAGACAGATGATGTTTATGGATTACAAGACTCACGTATTATAGTAAAGATATTGATTCTTCCCAGATTGAAATAAGGTTTAACACTACATCTACTGTAATCCCAGCAAGATCATAGATACAGGCAAGATCATTCTAAAACTTACATGCAAAGTCAAAGGAACTGGAATACTGAAACAGCTTTGAAAAAGAGTAAAGTGGGAGGAACCAGTCTAATGGATTTCAAGACTTATAAGTGAGTGAAAATATAATGTAGCTACAGTAATTAAGGTTATGTGTTACTAATGAAAAGAGACACATAGATCAATGGAACAGAACAGAGAAACTAGAAAAAGATCTTCACAAATATGCCCAGCAATTTAATGGATGAATGGTAGCCTTTTCAACAAATGGTGCTGAATCAATTGAACAATATAAACCAAAAACTTCTTGTCATTGAGTCAATTCTGACTCATAGCGACCCTATAGCACAGAGTAGAACTGCCCCACAGGGTTTCCAAGGAGTGACAGTGGATTCAAACTGCCGAACTTTTGGTCAGCAGCTGAGCTCTTAACAACTTCACCGCCAGAACATGTATAAGCAATAAAATTAATCTCAACATAAACATCACCTTAAATAAAACTAACTCAAAATAGATGACAAACTTAAATGTAAAACATAAGACTTAAAAAAATATTTTTAGGAAAAGAGAAGCATAGGAGAAAGTCTTTAAGATTTAGGACTAGAAAGAGTTGTTAGATTCTTTCCACATGACCCGTAAAAGGAAAAATTGATAAGTTGGACCTCATCAAAACTAAAAACGTCTGTTCTGTGAAAGACCTTGTTAAGAGGATGAAAAGACAAGCTACAGATTGGGAGAACATATTTGCAAACCACTTATCTGACAGAGCACAAGTATTTAGAATATATAAAGAATTCTCAAAACTCAACAGTATAAAAGCAAACAATCCAATCAGAAAATGGTCAAAACGCATGAAAAGACACCTCAGTGAAGAAGATATGCTGATGGAAAATTAGCACCTGAAAAAGGTGTTCAAAATCAATAGCCGTCAGGGAAATACAAATTACAACCACAACGAGATATCACTGCACACCTGTTAGAATAGATAAAAAATACTGACCGCACCATGTGGTCATCTCACTTGGTAAAGTAGAGGGTCAGCTGAAAAATAAGGAAGACCTTCAACAAGATGGATTGACACAGTGGCTGCAACAATGGGCTCAAGCATAACAGCGATTGTGAGGATGGCATGGGACAAGCAGTGTTTAGTTCTGTTATACATGGGGTCACTATGAGTCGGAACCAACTCAACAGCACCTAACAACAACAACACACCATGTGCTGGTGAGGATGCAAATCAGCTGGATTTCTCATAGATTGCGGATGGGAATATCAAATGGTACAGTCACTCTGGAAAACAATTTGGATGTTTCTTATGAAAACATACAACCACGACACAGCCCAGAAATTGCACTTATTCCAGAGAAATGAAAACTTACGTTCTCACAATAACCTATATACAAATGTTTATATCAGCTTTATTTATAATGGCCTTAAACTGGAAACAACACAGATGTCCTTCCATGAGTGAATGGTTAAATAAACTGTGGTACATCCATTCCATGGGATAGTATTTAGCAAAAACCTGAATGTATCTCCCGAGAATTATGCTGAGTGAAAAAAAAGCTGTAGGTAAAGCCTTACGCACTTTCTGATTCCATTTATATAACATTTTCAGTATGACAAAATCATGGAAATGTGAAACAGATTAGTGGTTGCCAGAGGTTAAGAAGGGGGTAGGGCTGGGAGGGAAGCAGATGTGCCTATAAATGGTAATGAGAGGGATTCTTGTGTTGATGGAAGTGCTCTGTATCTTGCTTGTTAAATTGTTCTGTACTTTTGCAAGATGTTACCATTGGGGGAGTCTGGGTAAAGCGTAAATGGGATCTCTCTGTTTTATTTCTTATAACTACATGAGAACCTACAATTATTTCAAACCAAAATATTTAATTTAAAAAAAATAAGACAGAAGAAAACCAAACCCAGTTTCACAAATTGTGACTAATTCAAGGACTCCTATTAAAAATCAAACAAATTCAAAACAAAGTAGCACAGACATAGCAAAAACAATAGAATAAACAACATGCCATGGGTTGCCTGTACAAAGTGCTGGAAAAAAAAAAATGTAGTGCTTACTAGAATTCAAACCCAAACACATTTAGTGAGAAAAGTAAAATTTATTTTGAATGGAAAAAAAAGTACAGATCACAGTTAAGATAAACCTGCTAGTATGCTTCTACCTGTTAATAGCCTTGAAAATCTCAGTGAAATGGACTGTTTTTCTAATAAATATGTAAATCATCAAAATTGACTCAGGAAGAGGTGGAAAACTTGCATATACCAATAACGATGGGAAAAAGAAAAAGAAGTCGAAGAATCACTCTCCATAAAAGGCCTGGGGCTGACGTGTTTAATGGGTGACTGTTTTTCAGACTCTCAAGGGACAGGTAATTCCTATGCTATTTTAACTCTTCCACTGGAAATATATGATTAGCATCTTGATATCTCTTATAAAGATTCCAACTCCTAGCAAAGACAATTATGTTGATAAGAGCAGTCTGTATGGTTTAAGGTAATACTGGGTTGTATTAACTCAGAAATTATTTGCTCATCATTCAGTTGTGTATAAGTCAATATTATTAAGTTTCTGCTATGTGGAAGGCACAAGGCAAGGAGAATAAGCTCTGTCCCTGGATCTTAGCAGCAGTCTCTGGGAAATAGGAAATCTCTCTACTTTTTTGAGAAGACTAGATACTGGAACAGTCATAGGTGAGAATTACAGAAGCAACCAGCAGAAGAGTACATTATGATTTCTGTAACTTATTTTTAGTATGCTTCCATAGTTTAATTTTTAACTGTCTATTTAGGTCTCAGGGTGCATTGGTGGCTCAGTGGTAGAATTCTCACCTTCCATGCAGGAGACCTGAATTTGATTCCCAGCCACTGCACCTCATGCACAGCCACCACCCATTGTTGGTGTGGCTTGAGTGTTGCTATAATGCCGAACAGGTTTCAGCAAAGTTTCCAGACTATGACAGACTAGGAAGAAAGGCCTGGCAATCTCTGTCCAAAAATCAGCCAGTGAAAACCCTATGGATCACAACAGTCTGATCTGCAACCAATCACAGGGATGGCACAGGACCGGGCAGCATTTCTTTCCCTTGTGCATGAGGTCACCATGAGTTGGGGCTGACTCAAAGGCAGCTAACAACATGTAGGTCTCCACCCACACTTATGGATGTGAATTCCTTGAGGAAGTCAATCTTTGCATTCTCTATCACCTCACCCTACCCCCCTACTCCTCCGAAACACGTTGCCTAGTATAGAACTGGGCACAAAAAAGGGGCCCAGTAGATGACTTTTTGAGAGAAGGACAGAGGGAAGGCCGCTGAGAGAAAGCGTGAAGCATCTGTGCACACACGGTTAGGCATGGCCCACTGTTAGAAGCTGCAAGTGAGGTGCACATCCATGCTCAAATGTTTTCAGCACACACCACTCAGTTGCTTTCCTGTTCCTTACATTTACCTTTGTGAAAAAGAAAGCTGTGAAATGCACTTGTTCCTTCCTGGCAGATGTTCCCAGGAGTACTACTTATGGTGATGTCTCTCAAGGGCACTATCCTGTGAAACTCAACACCTGGGAAGTGTGAGAATGGGGCACTCAGGCCAAGGGTTACACATCGTGGAACAGTAAACTTTTCCCTATATTGATACCAAGTCTTCATATGTTAATGACTTCATTTTGTAATAACAAGAATCCCACCAAGGTGATGTGCCATAACCTGTTGTTGTTACCTGTCGTTGAGTCTGCTCAGACTTGTGGTGACATCATACACAACAGAAAAAAATGCTGCCTGGTTCTGCATCATCCCCATGATCAGTAGCAGGTTGAACTATAGTGATCTAAAGGATTTTCATTGGCTGATTTTTGGAAGTAGATTGCCAGGCTTTTCTTCCTCATCCATCTTTGTCTGGAAGCTCTGCTGAAACATGTTCAGTATCACAGCAACACACAAGCCTCCACTGACAGATGGGTGGTGGCTGCATATGAGGTGCATTGACTGGGAATCAAACTGAGGGATGTCTCTCATGTGGAAGGCAATAATTCTACCATTGAACCACCACTGTCCATATGTCATGGATTGAATTATGGCCCCCCAAAAATGTGTGTATCAGTTTGGCTGGGCCATGATTCCTGGTATTGTGTGGTTTTCCTATATGTTGTAAACCTGCCTCTATGAAGTTAATGAGGGAGGATGGGTGGCAGTTGTGTTAGTAAGGCAGGACCTGATCTACAAGACTGGATTGTGTCCTGAGGCAATCTCTTGAGATATAAAAGACAGAAGTGAGCAGTGAGACAGGGGGACCTCATACCATCAAGAAAACAGTGCCGGGAGCAAAGCGTGTCCTTTGGACCAGGGTCCCCGCACTGAGAAGCTCCTAGTCCGGGAGAACACTGAAGAGAACAAGGCTGACAGAGAAAAAGCCTTCCCCTGGGGCTGATGCCCTGAATTTGGACTTCTAGCCTACTTTGACTATGAGGAAATAAACTTCTCTTCGTTAAAACCATCCACTTGTGGTATTTCTGTTGTAGCAGCACTAGATGACTAAGATACCATACATGCCATAATGTACTTACTAGTATTTTATTATCATTTCCATGAATGGCAGATGGCCGTTGATTCATATTCTGCCTGGTTAGTTGTATGTTATTCTCTAGAAAACCCTAGTAGCCGGGGGCAAAACACAGAGAAGGCCAGTGGTTGGAATCATCCTGAGCTGAGACATCCAGGTGGATGCCACGGAAGAACAAGGGGACAAAATTTGGGATGTCTGGAAGAGGATTGTAGAAGGGATAGAAAATGGAATTAGAATCAGAGATATTAGAGGGGTCTATATGAGACTGAAGAACTGTCAAAATCTCTGAGTCTTCAGGGTCACCGAGCCAGTAATATACCAGCAAATACAGCCCTCAGCACAGGTGGCCCATCCCAGAAACCAGGGGTTCACCCTGGCTTCTCACACTGCCTCTCATTCTACACAGCCAGTCCATCACCTCAGTCTTTCAAATCCACTTGTAAAATATTTCTCAAATCTTAACACCACTAACTCCACTCTAGTGCATTTATTCCACACCTAGCCCACTGTGTTACCTCCCTCTCCAGTCATCCTGCCTCTGATTGGGCCCCTCTGATATATTCTCTAAGCTGAAACCCATTATCTTTCCAAAATGAAACTGATTGTGTCATTTCCTAGCTGAATTCTCTCCACGGCTTCCCATTACCCTTAGGATAAATAAAGTCCAAATTTCCTCACACACCTTACAAGTCTCCACAATTGATTCTCTGTTCTTCTCATGCTGTGCCCCGCCTTAGAGCACTTCTCCAGTTCCCATGGCCTTTGGGTGTTGGCCTATGCTTGTCCCTTTTCTTGGAGCCCTGGTTGCTCAGTGGTTAAAAGTTCAGCTGCTAACCAAAAGGTTGGCAGTTCAAATCCACCAGCTGCTTCTCGGAAACCCTATCAGGCAGTTCTTCACTGTTCTATAAGGTCACTATGAGTCAGAATCGACTCGATGGCAACGGGTTTTTGCCTGGAACATGTTTCCACCTGCCTCCATTCTTTCCAGTTGCCATGGAGTCAATTCCAACTCATGGCGACCCCATGTGTGTCAGAGTAGAACTGTGCTCCATAGGGTTTTCAATGGCTGATTTTTTCAGAAGTAGGTTGTCAGGCCTTTCTTCCAAAGTACCTCTGGTGGACTCGAACCACCAACTTTTTGGCTAACAGACTACCATGTTAATCATTTCAACCATGCAGGAATTCCACCTCCATTCTACTCAACTTTCAATTTCACTTCATTCTCTTCCCTAGTTCCGTTGACCAGGTTAGGTCTACATTGAGCACGAGGGACTTCCCTTCACACAATCCTCAACAGGACCTGGTATATAATGGTCTATAAGTATGATGTATAACAGTCTGTGTGCCCCAGGTGCACACACTTGGTGATGGAATAAATGAGTGGGGCAGCAGGCATTCTTCATCCCTAGTAACAAGGGGGGGCTTGTTCTGACATCACCTCCATGCTCACTGCGCTGTCTGGGTTCTGCTTCTTGGTCTGAAGGAAGAGGAAACGGAGCTGCCTGCAGACTTCCACTTGGGTCCCTGGAAGTTTCCTCAGCTGTGCATCAGGGCTGCCACTCCAGTTCAAATGGGGATAAATGTTTCCCTGTACACTGAATCAGATACCAAGTCTAAAGTCTGCTTGTTCCACCCCAGTCCTACCCCTACTACATACCCCTGCAAAGGTTCTTCCTTCCCCAAAACAGCAGAGTGGTTGATTTAAGATGGCTAGATTTAAGATGCCAGCTTGTCATATTGTGATGTCTTGTGTGTTACTGTGATGCTGAAGCTATGCCACTGGTATTTCAAATACTAGCAGGGTCACCCATGGTGGACAGGTTCCAGACTAAGGCAGACTAGGAAGAAAGGCCTGGTGACGTACTTCTAAAAATTAGCCAATGAAAATCTTATGGATCACAGTAGAATACTGTCTAATATAAGACTGAAGATGAGCCACCTAATTTGGAAGGCACTCAAAATACATAGCAGTAGCAACAATGGACTCAAGCATACCAACGATGGCAATGATGGTGCAGGACTGGGCAACAACAGTTCATTCTGTCATACATGGCGTCACCATGAGTCGGTGCCTGACTTGACAGCAACTAATAACAACCACAACGAGGGAAAGAGGAGGAGCCTCTTTTGTTTTGCTTGTGGGTTTTACCTCTGGGGCGAGGAGATCGGAGGCTCACATGAACTGCTCCGGAGCCGTGGAACATTCTTCACTTTCCCTAGGGGCACCAACAGTCCTAGGAAGACAGCCCTGATGATCTGCCTCAGAAAGGTCACAGCCTTGAAAACTCTATGGAGCAGTCCTACTCCGCACACCTGGGATTGCCGTGTGTCTGGTATTTTTTTTTTTTTTTAATGATTGTAAGTGGTATTGTATTTTAAATTTTGGTGTCCGTGTGTTTATTGCTAATATATGGAAATACACTTGATCTCTCTATGTTCGTCTTGTAGCCTGTGAGCTTGCTGAACACGCTTACTAGTTCTAGGAATTTTTTTGGCAGATTCCTTGAGATTTTCTACTGTAGACCGTCATGTCATCTGCAAATAGGGACAATTTCTTTCATTTTGATCATATGTCTTTTATTTACTTTACCTGTCTTACAGCACTGGCTAGGAGCTACAGCATTATGTTGAACAGAAATCATGAGAGTGGACATCCTTGTCTTGTACCTGATCTTAAGGAAAAATATTCAGTCTTTCACCACTAAATATGACGTTAGCTTTAGATTTTTTGCAGATTCTCTTTATCAACTTGAGGAAGTTCCTCTATATTTTTATATATCTGAAAGTTTTTTTTTTTAATATCATGAATAGGTGTTGAATTTTGTCAAATGTTTTCTTCCATTTATTGACAGGATTATATGATTTTTCTTCTTTAGCCTGTTAAATGGTAGATTACAGTGACTGATTTTTGAATATTGAAACATCCTTGCATTTCTGAAATAAACCCCACTTGGTCATTATGTGTGATTCTTTTTATATATTGCTGGATTCCAATTGCAATATTTTATTAAGGATTTTTGCGTTTATATTCACAAGGGATATTGGTTTGTAGTTTTGTTTTTTTTTTTGTACTTGTTGGTCTGATTTTGGTATCAGGGTAATACTAGTTCATAAAATCAACTGGAAAGTGTTCATTCCTGTTCTATTTAAGCATTGGTAGAATTCTGCAATGAAACTATCTGGGCCTGTATATCTCTTTTGTGTATATATATATATATACACACACACATATATATGTAAACAACAAAAAGACCCATTGCTGTCGAGTCAATTCTGACTCATAGCGACCCTATAAGACAGCGTACAACCGCCTCATAATCCAAGGAGTGGCTGGTGGATTCCAACCGCTGACATTCTGCTTAGCAGCTGTAGCTCACAGTAGCTCTTAACCACTGTGCCACCAGGGCTCCATATAATCTATGTTTATTTACCGTTCAGTTCTATCAGTTTTTGCTTTGCATACTTGGCTGATCTCTTGTTTGGCGCCTATATATTTAGGATTACTATGTCTTTTCAGTGGATTGACTATTTTATCATTATATGAAGACCACTTAATCTCTGGTCGTGTTTTTGTTCTGAGGTTTACCTTATCTGATATTAATAAAGCCACACAGGTTTTCCTTTTTAATTTTTTAATTGTACTTTAGATGAAGGTTTACAGAACAAATAGTTTCTAATTAAGCAGTCAGTACACATATTGTTTTATAACATTGGTTAACAACCTCACGACATGTTAACACTCTCCCTTCTCAACCTGGAGGAAATTTTTTTTGGTAAAAATATACATAGCCAAAGTTACACCATTTCAAAAGTTTCTACATGTACAATTCAGTGACATCGATTACATTCTTCAAGTTGTGCTGCTATTCTCACTATCCTTTTCCGAATTATTCCATCACCATTATCTTCAACTCATTGTCCCCTAGGCTTCCCATCAAACCTTTTGAGTTGCTGTTGTCAATTTGATCTCACTTAGATAATTCTTTTTTTTTTTTTGTACCTTAGATGAAGGTTTGCAGAACAAATAGTTTCTCATTAAACAGTTAGTACACCTATGGCCCTATGACAATGGTTAACAACCCCATGACATGTCAACACAGTCCCTTCTCAACCTTGGGTTCCCTATCACCAGCTTTCCTGTCCCCTCTTGCCTTCTAGTCCTTGTCCCTGGACTGCTGTGCCTCATTAGTCCTGTTTTGTTTTAAGAGGCTGTCCAATCCCCGGCTGAACGGTGAACTTCAGGAGGGGCTTCACCACTGAGCTGAAAGGGTGTCCAGGCCCATACTCTCGGGGTTTCTCCAGTCTGTCAGGCCAGGAAATCTGGTATTTTTTTGTGTTAGAATTCTGTTCTACATCCTTTTCCAGCTCTGCGCAGGACCCTCTATTGTGATCCCGGTCAGAGCTGTCAGTGGTGGTAGCCGGGCACCATCTAGCTGTACTGGACTCAGTCTGGTGGATGCCATGGTAGATGTGGTCCATTAGACCTTTGGATGAATCTTTTCTTTGTATCTTGTTCTCTTCATTCTCCCTTGCTCCCGAAAGGGGTGAGACCAGTGGAATATCTTAGATGGCTGCTCACAGGGTTTTAAGACCCCAGACGCTACTCACCAAGGTAGAATGTAGAACATTGTCTTTATAAACTGTGTTATGCCAATTGAGCCAGATGTTCCCTGAGACCATGGTTCCCACAGCCCTCCGCCCAGCAATTCAGTCCCTCAGGGAATTTGAAAGTGTCTATGGAGCTTCCATGACCTTTCCTTGTAGAAGTTGTGCTGGCTTCCCCAGTAAAGGGTACTGTCTTAACCCTCACCAAAGTTACCACTTATCTGTTTAGTTCCCCCCATCCCTCCCATCCCTCATAACCAACAAAGATTGTTTCTTTTTGTGTGTAAACTTTTACATGAGTTATACAGTACAGGTCTCATACAATATTTGTCCTTTTGTGATTGACTTATTTCACTCAGCATAATGTCCTCTAGTTTTGTTCCTCTTACTCTCCTGTGCTGAGTTCATTTTGTTTGTGGATTTTTTTCATTTCTTTTGTTTTTTCTGAGACTTTATGTTTTTCTTCTTTATTTTGATGAGTAGGTTTGTTAACTTTCTTTGTGATTACCTTGAAATTTACCCTTATCTTCCTAGATTTGAACCGGTCTATTATTACTTGGTATCCCTTGACTTTCTCTCCATTAGAAGGTTCTATATCTACACCATTTATGCCCTTTTATTATTCTGATGCTGTTGTCATTTACAGATTAACTTCTCTGGTTCCCTTTTGTAATTCTTTTGGTTTTGCATAGTCCTTAAGAGTTCATTTCCTAGGTTGGTATCTGGCTAGTACAATCCTGTGTCCTATATTCAGGCTGTGGTCTGATATTGTTTGGTCTCAGATCAAAGAACTCTCTTTAATAAGTCTCATAAGTTTGGTTTGGTTTTTACATAGTCCCTTAATTTCTGTTTATCTGGAAATGACCTAATTTCACCATCATATTTGAATGAGAGTTTTGCAGAATATATTCTTGGCTGGCAATTTTTTCTTTCAAGGTTTTATATATGTCATCCCATTGCCTTCTTCCCTGCATGGTTTCTGCTCAATAGTACGAGCTTAGTCTTATTGTTTCTCCTCTGTATGTGACTTCTTGTTTTTCTTGAGCTGCTCTCAGGATTCTTTGTTTCTCTTTGGTTTTGGCTAGTGTGATTATGATATGCCTTGGTGATTTTCTTTTGGGGTCTATCCTATATGGGGTTCGTTGAGTTTCTTGGTTGGTCAGCTTTTCATCTTTCATGATAATGGGGAAGTTTTCTGTCAGCAAGTCTTCAATGATCCTCTCTGTGTCTTCTGTGTTCTCCCTCTGTTCTGGAACTCTGATCAGTCTCAGATTTTTGCTTTTGATTGTATCCCTCATAATTCTCAGGGTCTCTTCATTTTTCTTTGTTATTTTTTCTGATTTTTCCTCAAACAGAGTTGTGTCCAAGTGTTTGTCTTCAATTCCACTGATCCTGTCTTCCACCATTCTAAATTTGCTCCTCAGCCCTTCTATGACACTGTCCATTTCTGAAATCTTGTTGTTTATCTTTTGGATTTCTAATTGTTGTTTTTGTATAATTTCTAGTTGTGAATTTATTTTGGCATTTTGTTCTTGCATTATTTTCCTGAATTCTTCCATTTTTTGTCTGTGTTTTCCATAAATTTGTCTGCCTTTTCCATGAATTTGTCTATTTTTTCCTCATTTCTGTCTGCTTTTTTCTTCAACTCTTGGATAGCCCTGAATACAAGAGATTTGAATTCCCTATCAGGTAGTTCTAGTGCCTTTTCTTCTACCGGAAAGTCATCTGGTGTTTTATTTTGGATGCCTACTGGAACCATCCTGTCCTGTTTTTGTAACTGTTTTGATATTGTCTGCTGTCTTCGGGGCATTCAGTAGTTATTTTTCTCATTTACTGATTGTAGATTGGTTTGTTTTATCATTTTTTTTTTAAATTTGGCTATGCCTGAGCAGGCAGGCTGTGTGTTCTTTGTTGTTTGCTCATCTGTTGGCATGATACTTTTTACCTCCTTCTCCAATTAGCAGGGTCAGTCACTCAGATATGGTAAAGCAGGGCAGGTCTAGCTTAAGAGGAGTTGCTGGGATTGGTTGTTTGTGGCACTTACTACAGCCACCAGGGTGGGTCGGTAATCAGTGCAGGTCAGGTTCTGGTAAGCTGTGCCTGTGCTGCTTGGTGGTGTGATGTTATGTGCACAGTGCAGTTAGGCAGGATGGAGGGGGGAGATTGTGATGTGTGGAGATTCTTATGAGAGAGAGGAGAGAGGAACCAGAGCCAAAAACATACAAACAAACAAAAAAGAGTGCTAGGGGAGCTTGCCGTTGGAGTGAAGAGATGAGAGACTAAGAAATGGAGAAAAACAAGAAGGGGAAGAAGAAGAAAAAAAGAAAAGAAAAGAATGAATAAATAAAAATTAGAAAGAAAAAAGAACAGCAAAGCTCCTAGGTATCCCACTGGTGTGACTATGAGGTCTGGGGAAGTTGTTCCCAGGTGTTACAGTACAGCCTGGCTAGGAGGCGTAGAGGTATTCAGCGCCAGGTATGCAGGGGACAAGAAGAGAAGGAAGGTATAGAGAGACGAGAAACTGAGTAATGAAGGAAGACAAAAAGGGAAAAAGAGTGAAAACAAAACAAAACAAATTAAAAAGAAAAGAACAAGACCCCCCCCCAAAAAAAAAACAGAAAAAACAAAAACAAAAAAAGAAATGTTCTCAGGGATCCTTCTGCATGTTTGCATAAGCTGAGGGTGTAGGTCCCAAGCAGCACAGCACCGCCTGGCCAGAATGGGCTCCCAACTCGAGAAAGAAAAAGAAAACAAAGAAACAAAAGCCTGGGGATCCCACCACCGTGGCAGCACTGACCAGGAAGCAGTTCCACACTGTAATGGAGCTCCACAGCCCCTCAGGAAGAAGCAAAGATGGAGCACGGAGCCAGGTGTTTGAGCAAAAGGAGGGGGAGGTGGTGAGAGGTAAGGAAGAAACAAAAAGAAACAGAAAAAAGCAACACCAGCAGCCAACAAATGTCACTCAGGGAGTCGGCCAGTGCAGGCAGGTGGAATCCAAGCAACCAGTGCTTCCCGGGCAGAGACTGTGGCTGTGGGAAGCAGAGGCTGAGTGGGGGTGAAGAAGGGTGGGGGTTGGGAAAGCATATATCACTGGTTACCAGTTTTTCTGTCTCCTGCTGGAAGCTCCATGAAGCTGCTTTCTCATACCCCCTATTTGCTGGTCTCTGATTAGGAGTTCAAGATGGTGGATCCATCCTGCATTAGCTGATAGGGGACCTCTCCATGTATGTTTCCTCCCTCTCTGTTCTCTGTCAGTTTCTTATTCCATTTGGTGCTTGGCTGAGATCTGTATCTCTTTATTTGATATTTAGGATTTCAGGATTGCTGTTTTCTCTGTTTGGCTTAGTTTTTTGGATCTTTGCTGTGGAAGGACAGCATGGTGCTTCTGCCTAGAGTGCCACGTTGCTGGAAGTCTTGTCAGATTTTCTTTTGATTGATGTTTTCATAATATATCTTTTCCCATCCCTTTTACTTTAACATGTCTGTATTATTATATTTGAAGTGAGTTTCTTTTAATCCTCTCTGTCAATCTTTGCCTTTTAGTTGGTGTATTTAGAACACTGAAATTTAGTGTAATTCTGGATACATTTGGTCCCTGGGTGATACAAAAGGTTGGAGGTTTGAACCCATCCAGAGACATCATGGAAGAAAGCCCTGACTATCTGCTTCTGTAAAGATTATAGCCAAGAAAACCCTATGGAGAAGTTCTACTCTGTCACACATGAGGTTTCCAGGAGTCAGAATCGATGTCACTTATGAATATGTTAGGGTTAGGTCTGTCATTTTATTTCTTGCTATTTGTTCACTCTGTTTTTCATTTATGTTTTCTTTTTCCTGCCTTTATGTGGACTGCTTGAACAATTTTTAGAATTCAGTTTTTATTTATCTACAGTATTTTTGAGTGTATCTCTTTAGATAGCTTTATTAGTGGGTTTTCTAGTTTTACACTGAGTATATGTAACATCAGTGTCTACTGATGTCTTTGTCTTACCAGTTTGCATGAGTGTGGAAGCCTAACCACTTTTAAAGTCTCTTGCATTTATAATATAATTGTCTTAAATATTTCCTCTACATACATTTAGAACTACATCAGGCAGTGTTAAAATTTTTGCTTCCTCTGTCAACATAATTTGGAAAAGTCAAGCAGAGAAAAAAATGTCTTCAGGTTTTTTTTGTTTGTTTGTTTGTTTATCGTGTTCTTTCTTCTTCCTGATGTTCCAAGATTATTTTATTGTTTCTTTTTTATTTAGCAAACTTTCTTTAGCCATTCTTTTAGGTTAGCTCTGCTGGTGACAAATCAGCTTAGTTTTCATTCATCTGAGAATGTCTTGATTTCCTTATTCTTATAGGATTCTAGTTTGACAGTTCTTTTCTTTCAGCATTTTAAAGGTGTTAGGTCACCTCCTTTTGGCCTCCAAGGTTTGTGATAAGACATTTTCTATTACAGTATTCAAGTTGTTTTTCTCCTATTGATACTTTTCTCTCACAGTTTTCAAGATTTTTTTTCTTTCTTTTCGGAAGTTTGAAGATGATATGCTTTTATATGGATTTCTTGGATTTATCTTGTTTGTGGCTCACTCAGCTTCTTGAATCTGTATGCTTTTGCCAAATTTGGGAAGTTTTCAGCCATTCTTTCTTTTTTTTAGATTAGGTTTTATGTTTTGCATTGTACAATTGTATGTATATATATATTTGGTTAGATCTTTTAAAATAATAATTTATTGTGTTTTTGGTGAAACTCTACACAGCAACTTAGATTCCCATACAACTCCATACAATTACCACACAAATTGATCAATGACATAACATTTTCCACATTGTGTCAACTTTCTCATTAATTTTTTTCTGGTTGTTCCATTTCCAGTACTCTAGTTTCCCTCCCCTTTATCCTTTCATCTTTGGTTTGGATTAAATGTTGACCTTTTGGACATATACAGATGTTTTTTTAGTAGAGTGCTTGGTCTAACGAGTAATATCCTTTATTTTGTTTGTCAACTTTCCTTTTCTGTTAAAAGGTGATCTCAGGGGATAGTTTTGATTCAAGTTTAAAGAGCTTGTCAGAGCAATAGTCACAGGGAGTCCTCTGGTCTCAGGTGATCCAGTTAGTCTAGTTTTTTTTTTTTTTTCTTTTTTTTTAACAATTTGAGTTTGGTCTACATTTTTCTCCCATTCTGTCCAGGACCATGTATTGTGACCTCGGTCAGAATGGTCAGTGGTTGGTAGCCAGTCACCATCTAGTTCATCTGGTCTTGTTGAGGTCGTAGCTTATGTAGGCTATTAGCTTTGTAGACTTATCTCTTCTCTGTGATTTTCATTACTTTCTTATTCTTTTGCTCCTGATGAGTAGAGACTAATAGTTGTATCTTAGATGGCTGTTCTCAAGCTTTTAAGACCCTCAATGCTACTCACTTGACTAAGTTGCAGAATATGAAGTTTGGGAACTATATTATGCCAATTGACTGCGTTGGCCCATGAGAGTATTGTCCTGAGCTTTCAAATCTACAAAACTGATTTTGGAAAGTGTTTGATTATGTCTGAGGAGTATCTATAGTTGTATCTTCAATGAATATTTGTGCCTACCTACACATATCTGTATTTACATGTACATATAGATACTTCTGTTTTCACATATGTGTACACCTGTACCTACCCTTATACATATTTGCCTATCCTATCCTTATGTAATCCTAGAATTGTTTTTTGTTTTTTGTTCGATTGGTTGTCCTCTTATATGTGTCAAATTCTTTGGCACAGGAATCTTTTTCTCATGAATGCTTCTCAATAGTATCATTTACTTGTGTCATTCTGTGCTCACTACACCCACATTCAGTGCCACTTTTCCCATCACCAAATATATAGGTACATATATATATATATATATATATATATATATATATATATACATATATATGTACATATATATGTATATACATGCGTATATATATTATGGATTGAATTGTTGTTGTTAGGTGCTGTGGAGTCAGTTCCGACTGATAGCGACTCTATGTACAACAGAATAAAACACTAACCCGTCAGGTGCCACCCTCACAATCATTGTTATGCTTGAGCCCATTGTTGTAGCCACTGTGTCAATCCATCTTGTTGAGGGTCTTCCTCTTTCGTTGACCCTCTACTTTACCAAGCATGATGTCCTTCTCCAGGGACTGATCCCTCCTGATAACATACCCAAAGAGATGTAGTCTTGCCATCCTTCCTTCTAAGGAGCATTCTGGCTGTACTTCTTCCAAGACAGATTTGTTCATTCTTTTGGCAGTCCAGGCTGTATTCAGTACTCTTTGCCAACACCGTAATTCAAAGGCATCAGTTCTTCGGTCTTCCTTATTTATTGTCCAGCTTTTGCATGCATATGAGACGATCGAAAACACCATGGCTTGGGTCAGGTGCACCTTAGTCTTCAAGGTGATGTCTTTGCTTTTTAACACTTTAAAGAGGTCTTTTGCAGCAGACTTGCCCAATGCAATATATCATTTGATTTCTTGACTGCTGCTTCTATGGGTGTTGATTGTGGATCCAAGTAAAATGAAATCCTCAACAACTTCAATCTTTTCTCCGTTTATCATGGTATTGCCTATCGGTCCAGTGGTGAGGATTTTTGTTTTCTTTATGTTGAAGTGTAATCCATACTGAAAGCTATAGTCTTTGATCTTCATCAATAAGTGTTTCACGTGCTCTTCACTTTCAGCAAGCAAAGTTGTGTCATCTGCATAATGCAGGTTGTTAATGAGCCTTCCTCCAATCCTGATGTCCCGTTCTTCTTCATATAGTCCAGTTTCTAGGATTATTTGCTCAGCATACAGACTGGGTAAGTATGGTGAAAGGATACAACCCTGATGCACACCTTTCCTTACTTTAAAACACACAGTATCCCCTTGTTCTGTTCAAACAATTGCCTCTGGCTCTATGTACTGTTTTCTCATGGGCACAATTAAGTGTTCTGGAATTCCCATTCTTGAAAATGTTATCCATAATTCGTTATGATCCACAGAGTTGAATGCCTTTGCATAGTCAATAAAACACAAGTAAACATCTTTCTGGTATTCTCTGCTTTGAATCAAGGTCCATCTGACATCAGCAATGTTACTGCTGATTCCACATCCTCTTCTGAATCCGGCTTGAATTTCTGCCAGTTCCCTATTGATATACTGCTGCAGCCACTTTTGAATGATCTTCAGCAAAATGTTACTTGCATGTGATATTAATGATATTATTCAATAATTTCGGCATTCTGTTGGATCACCTTTCTTTGGAACAGGCATAAATATGGAACTCTTGCAGTCAGTTGGCCAGGTAGCTGTCCTCCAAATTTCTTGGCATAGACGAGTGAGCACTTCCAGCGCTGCTTCCGTTTGTTGAAATATCTCAGTTGGTATTCCTTCAAGTCTTGGAGCCTTGTTTTTTGCCAATGCATTCAGTGCAGCTTGGACCTCTTCCTTCAGTACCATCGGTTGCTGGTCATATGTTACCTCCTGAAATGGCTGAACATTGACCAATTCTTTTGAGTACAGTGACTCTGTGTTTTCCTTCCTTTGATGCTTCCTGTGTTGTTTAATATTTTCCCCATAGTATCCTTCAATATTGCAACTCGAGGCTTGAATTTTTTCTTCTGTTCTTTCAGCTTGAGAAATACTGAATGGATTGAATTTTGTCCCCCAAATATATGTGTATCAATTTGGCTGGGCCATGATTCCCAGTATTGTGTGATTGTCCACCATTTTGTCATCTGATGTGATTTTCCTATGTGTTGTAAATCCTACCTCTATGATGTTAATGAGGCAGGATTAGAGGCAGTTATGCTAATGAGGTAGGACTGAATCTACAAAATCAGGTTGTATCTTAAGTCAATCTCTTTTAAGATATAAAAGAGAGAAGCAAGCAGGGAAATGGCGACCTCATACCACTGAGAAACAAGAGCCAAGAGAATAGCACATCCTTTGGACCTGGGGTCCCTGTGCTGAGAAGCTCCTAGACCAAGGGAAGATTGATGACAAGGACCTTCCCCCAGAGCTAAGAGACAGAGAAAGCCTTTCCCTGTAGCTGGCACCCTGTATTTGGACTTCTAGCCTCCTAGACTGTGAGAGAATAAATTTCTCTTTGTTATAACCATCCACTTGTGGCATTTCTGTTATAGCAGCACTAGATAATGAAGACTATAATACATGTGTATATACGCGTATATATATATTAGTATTTACAATCTAGAGTGTGCTTCCTGCTCCTTCTCCTCCTCCCTCTGGTTACCACCATTGAACTTTGGTCTCTTTATATGTCTGCTTTTGTCTTCTTATAAAAGAGGGATCATACAATATTTGCCCTCAAGTGCTTGACTTATTTCACTTAGCATTATGCCCTCCAGGTCCATCTATGTTATTATATGTTTCATTGCTTTATCCTTGTTCTTTATGGTTGCAGAGTATTCCATTGTATGTACGTACTACATTTTGCTTATCCATTCATCCACCGAGGGCACTTCGTTTGTTTCCATTTTTTTGTTATTGTGAATAAAGCTGCAATGAACATAGATGTGCATTTATCTGTTCATGTCACTACTTTCAGGTCCCTAGGGTATTTCCTTAGGAGTGGTATTGCTGGATCATAGGGCTGTTCTATTTCCAGTTTATTGAGGAATTGCCATATAATTTTCCATAGTGATTGCACCATTTTACAGTCCCACCAGCAATGGATAAAAGTTCCAGTTTCACCCTAACCAATATTTTTTTGTTATCTGTTTTTTTTTTTTTTTTTTTTAGATCAGTACCATTTTGGCCAGTGTGAGATGGTATCTCATTGTAGTTTTGATTTACATCTCTCTAATGGTTAATGATGTATCTTTTCATGTGTTTGTTGGCTGCTTGGGTGTCTTCTTTGGTGAAGATTCTATTTGTGTCCTTTGCCAATTTTATAATTGGCTTGTTTCTCTTTTTGTTGCTGAGTTGTTGAAGTTTTCCATAAATTTTGGATATTAGACTATATGTTGTTTATGAAGTTTTTTTCCCCATCTGTAGGTTTTATTTTTAGCCTTTTAATAAAGTCTTTTGATGAGCATAAGTTTTTAATTTTTATGAGGCCCCATTTATCTATTTTGTCTTCTTCTATTTGCGTATTTGTTATGTTTGCTATCTTATTTTTACAAAATATTAGATCTCATAGTTTTCTCCCTGTTTTTTTTCCAGGAATTTTATAGTTTTATGTTTAATATTTAGGTCTTTAATCCATTTTGAGTTAATTTTTGTATATGGTGTGAGGTATGGGTCCTATTTCATTTTCCTACAAGTGGATATCCAGTTTTCCCAGCACCATTTATTAAAGAGACTGTCATTTCCCCATTGAATAGATTTTGACCCCTTGTCAAAAATCAGCTGTTCATGGATGGCAAGGTTTAATTCTGAGTTTTCATTTCTATTCCACTGGTCTACATGTCTATTGTTGAACCAAATACTAGGCTGTTTTGATCACAGTGGCTGTATAGTATGTTTTGATATCAGGGAGTGTGAGGCCTCCTGCTTTGTTCTTTTTCTTCAATATTGCTTTGGATATTGAGGTTTCTTTCCTTTCTATATGAAGTTGGTTATTAATTTTTCCATTTCAGTAAAGAACGTTGTTGGGAGTTCTTTGGGGATTACATTGTATTTGGAGATCGCTTTAGCTAGAGTTGACATTTTCACTATATTAAGTCTTCCTACTCATGAGCATGGGATGTCTTTCCATTTTTGTAGGTCTCTTTTAGTCTCTTGTAGTTGTGTTTTATAATTTTCATTTATAAGTCTTTTATGTCCCTGGTTAGGTTGGTTCTTAGGTATTTTATTGTTTTAGTGGCTATTGTAAATGGTATTGTTTTCTCGATTTCTTTTTCAGAGCCTTCTTTGTTAGTGTAGAGGAATACAACTGATTTTTGTGTGTTGATCTTGTACCCTACAGCATTGCTGAATTCTTATATTAGTTACAACAGTTTTCTTGTGAAATCTTTAGGGTGTTCTATGTATAGAATCAAGTCATCTGCAAATAGAAATAGTTTTACTTCTTCTTTTCTGATTTGGATAGCTTTTATTTCTCTTTATTGTCTTATTGCACTGGCTGGGACTTCCAGTACAATATTGAGTAAGAGTGGTGATAATGGCCATCCTTATCTCTTTCCTGTTCTCAAAGGGAAGGCTCTCAGTCTTTCTCCATTGAGTATAATGTTGGCTGTTGGTTTTGTATATATGCCCTTGATTATGATGAGAAATTCCCCTTCTATTCCTATTTTGCTGAGGGTTTTTATCAGGAGAGCATTTTTATTTTTTATCAAAGTCTTTTCTGCATCAATTGATATGGTTCTTTTCCTTTGTTTGCTTTACGTGGTGGATTACATTGATTGATTTTCTATGCTGAATGACCGTTGTAATTCTGGTATGAATCCCAAATGGTCATGGTGTATGATTTTTTTGATATGTTGCTGAATTCTGTTGGCTAGAATTTTGCTGAAAATTTTTTCATCTATGTTTATGAGGGATTTGGATCTGTAATTTTCTTTCTTTCTTTTTTTTGGTGATGTCTTTGCCTAGTTTAGGTATCAGGGTTATGCTGGCTTCATAAAAAGACTTTGGTAGTCTTCTATGTTTTTGAAGAGATTGAATAGAATTGGTGTCAACTCTTCTCTGAATGTTTGGTAGAATTTCCCAGTGTAGTCATCTGGTCCTGGGCTTATTTTTCTTCATGACATCTTTAATTTCTTCCTTTTTAATAAATCTGTTTAGCTTTTCTACGTCTGTTTGTGTTAGTTTATATAGGTAGTGTGTTTCTAGGAATTTGTCCATTTCATCTAAGTTTTCAAATTTGTTGGAGTACAATTTTGTATAGTAATCTGTTACGATCATCTTTATCTTGGTTGTACTAGTAGTAATGACTCCAGTTTCATTTCTTAACTTGGTTATTTGTCTCTTCTGGGTTTTTTTTTCTTCTTCTTTCTTTTGTTAGTCTAGCCAGTGGTTTGTCTATTATATTGATTCTTTCTATTGTTTTTTATTTCATTTATTTCTGCCCTGATATTTATTATTTCCTTTTTTCTGGTCGATTTTGGCTTCTTTTGCTCTTCCTTTTCTATTTATTCAAGTTTTTGGTTTAATTTATTGATTTTGGGTCTTTCTTCTTTTTTTAATGTAGGCATTTATTGCTACGAATTTTCCACTAAGTAGTGCTTTTGCTGTGTCCCAAAGATTTTGATATGTTGCGTTTTCATTTTTGTTTGATTCTAAGAATTTTTAATTTCACTTTTGATTTCTTCTGTGACCCAATAATTTCATAGTAGTGTGTTATTTAGATTCAAAGTATTTTTTTTGTCCTTATTTTTCCTGTTGTTGATTTCTAGTTTCATATTGTTATGGTTTGATAAGATGCAGTGTATGATTTCAATCTTTTCAAATTTGTTGAGACTTGTTTTATGTCATAGCATATAGTCTGTTTTGGAAAATGATCCACGGGCACTGGAGAAAAATGTGTATTGTTCTAAGGATAAGTGGAGTGTTCTATATATGTCTGTCAGGTCTAATTTGCTTATGGTTTTATTTAAGATCTCAGTGTCCTTAGTGATCTTGTTTTTATACGTTCTGTCTAGAATTGAAAGTGGTGTATTGAAGCCCCCTACTATTATTGTGGAGTTGTCTATTTCTCCTTTTATATTAGTCAATATTTATTTCATGTATTTTGGAGCATTGCAGTTAGGTGCATATATATTTATAATTGTTATGTCTTCTTGATGGATTAACCCTTTTATTATTATGTAACTTTCTTCTTTATCTCTTGTAATAGATTTTGATTTAAAGTTTATTTTATCTTATATTGGTAGAGCCACCCCTGCTCTATTATGTTTACTGGGTGCATGAACTATTTTTTCCATCCTTTTATTTTCAATGTGTTTGTGTCCTTTTGTCTAAGATGTGTTTCTTGTAGACAGCAAAAGGATGGATCATGTTTGTTTAATCATTTCTGTCACTGTCTTTTGCATGGGGAGTTTAGACCATTTACATTTAAGGTTATTACTGAAAATGCAGTGTCGACCTCATTTACTTTGCTATTTGTTTTTTGAATATTTTGTATTTTCTTTATTTTCATTCTCATTTTTCTGTTTTTGTTTGTGCTTGGCTGCTTTCTTGTGATGAGGCTTTTTGTTTTCTTCTTTGTATTTTTCTTGGTAATTTCTTAGTGGTTATCGCACATACTGCATTACACTACTTACAACTGAGACATTTAACATATGACCATCAGATAACATACAACTTTAACATATTAACTCTATTCCTGATATGCTCCTCCCTCCACCATTTCTGTTGGTGAGTCTCCATTAAAATCATTGTAAATCCTATATGCAGTAGGTTTTCTTTGTACCTATTTCTTACAATCTTGATATTGTATTGTTTGTGGGATTCTATTATTGTTTATTCCCTGAAAATATCGTGTACTTGGTCCTTATGATTGCTTGTGTTCTTGTGTTTTTTTGGAGATCTCTCTTTTATTTTTTCCCCGTTGTATAGATTCAAATATTTGTTCAATGTTCTTGCCTTTCCATTTGGAGAATTCTTTTGTGTAATACTTACAGAGTTGGTCTGGTACATTTTGCAGAACTTGGTCCATTTTGATATCTTTTTTTAGTAGTTTAAATTCTATTTTCTAATTTTCATGGGAAAATTTTCTCATTATACTTGGTTGATTTAGTTCCCCTATAAAAAACAAAACAAAACAAACCCATTGCCGTCAAGTAGATTCTGACTCATAGTGACTGTATAGGACGGAGTACAACTTCCCCATAGTTTCCGAGGAGTGCCTGGTGGATTCAAACTGCCAACCTTTGGGTGAACAACTGAAACACTTAACCACTATGCCACCAGGATTTCCATATATTCACCTACGAATCTGCTGCAAAAAACCTCTCTGAAGGGTTAAGAAGCAAAGATATCGTTTTGAGGACTAAAGTGCTCCTGATCAAAGCCATGGTATTTTCAATCACCTCATATGCATGCAAAAGCTGGACAAAGAGTAAGGAAGACCAAAAAAGAATTGATGCCTTTGAATTATGATGTTGGTGAAGAATATTGAATACACCATGGACTGCCAGAAGAATGAACAAATCTGTCTTGGAAGAAGTACAGCCAGAATGCTCTTTAGAAGTGAGGATGGTAAGACTTCCTCTCATGTACTTTGGATATGTTATCAAGGGGGACCAGTCCCTGGAGAAGGACATCAAGCTTAGAAAAGTACAGTCAGTGAAAAAGAGGAAGACTCTCAATGAGATGGATTGACACAGTGACTGCAACTGTGGGCCCAAACATAGCAATGATTGTGAGGATGGTGCAGGACTGGGCAGTGTTTCCTTCTGTTGTTCATAGAGTCACTATGAGTTGGAAACAACTCGATGGCACCTGACAACAACAATATTCTCTAAGAACCAACAGATGGCACTCTTATCCTTAGTTTTTTTTTTTTTTTTTTTTTTACCCCAGAGCTAATTCAGGAGTTCTGGGTGCTTGGTGTCTGGAGTTCAATATGCACGTGTAGGGGATTTTAGCTGGGCACAGACTCTGATTTAAGCCATGGGGTTTGCCTTTCCCATGGTGAAAGTGGAGGGCATACTATTTTTTTCTCTCTTAGGTGCCCCTGCACAGGGTCTCCCATGGTGTCCCCCTGTGGGGAAGGTGTCAGCCGTTTCCCACTGTGTTGCTCATTTGAAGTATCCCCCTCATCCTGGTGCCTTTTCAGTTCTTCCCAGTCCTTGTGCCTGTCAATGTGGGCCATATCCCACAGCACCTTCTGACAGAACCATGATCTCCCTTTGCCACCTGCCAAATGTGCAACCTGTGCACTCCATGACCAATTTGCACAGCCTTAATAATTGAGTTACAGTTTCCTCAGATTAGCTCATATTCTGTGTTCTTTGTTTTGGGTGTTGCCTGGCCCTGTCCCAAAATGGCTGTAGTAATCTAGTGCTCCCGATGCTAACCAGTAGGTTCTCCCAGCTTCTGTGCTGCCCTCACTCCTCCTCTCCCCTGTTTTTGGTCTCTCTTTAATTCTCCAACACCTCAGCTGTGGTCCAGAGTCCTGAGATCTCAGTCTGTGTTTCTTTTTATTGGATGTTCAGTGGGTTAGTTGCTGGGGGATAAATGGGAGTGACCACTCACTTCACCATCTTGCTCCACCTCTCAGCCATTATTTCTTTAAGTACTTTTTCAGTCTCATGCTCTTTTCTACTTTTGGGACTCTGATAATACAAATGTTAGATCTTTTTTGTAGTCCCTCAGGTCCCCGAGGCTTTGTTCATTTTAAATTATTTTTCGATCTTTTTTCTCTCTGTTGTTAAGATTGGGTGATTTTTAGTGTTCTGTCTTTTGGTTCATTAATTCTTTTTATGTTTCTTCAGTCCTGCTGTTGAGACCATACACTGAGTTTTTAAATTTCAATTATTGTGTTTATCAGTTCTAAAATTTTCCTTTGTTCTTCTTTATATCTTCTATTTTTTTGCTAACACCTTCTATTTCTTCACTTGTTTCAAGTATGTTCATAATTGCTTATTGAATCATTTTTATGATGGCTTTAAAAAAAATCTTTGTTGGATAATTCTAACATCTCTGTCATCTTGGTGTTGGCATTTATTGATTGTCTTTTTCATTCAGTTTGAGATGTTCCTAGTTCTTGGTTTTATAGGCAATTTTTGATTGAAACTTAACCATCAAGTTATGAGACTATGGACCTTATTTAAACCTTCTGTGTAAGCTGGTTTCCTTTGACACTGCTCTGGCAAGAGAAGTTGTGGGGGCACTAACTGATTACCACCAGGTGTGGATAGAAGTCCAGGTTTCCCACTTGGCCTCTGTTGGCCCCCGAGGGAGTAGGTCCTCATTACCACTGAGTAGTGATGAGAGTTCCAGTTCCCCACTGGGCCCTCACTGATAGCTCCCTGGATGTGGAGGATAGGGATGCCTCATTACTGCTCCCCAAGTGTCCTCCCCTGACACAACAGTCAAGGTGGTCTCATTACTGGTGGGCAGTGGTGAAATCCTAATTCTCCGCTACGCCTCTACTGACATCACTATATCAGGGAAGGAGAGGGAGTGGTTTACCTCATTACAGGCGGATTAAGATAGCAGCCCAGTGTCTTAGGCTGAGTTCTCTAGAGAAGTAAAACCAGTAAAGTGTATAAATATATATATATATATAGAGATTTATATCAAGGAAATAGCTCATGCAATTGTAGAGGCTAAAACATCCCAAGTCCACAGATCAGGGTAGAGGCCTTTCTCAGTTCACGTAGCTGCAGAAGCTGGTGAACCCAAGGTCGGCAGGTCAGAAAGGGGCTCCCACTCACAGGCTGTGAAGGTCAGTGAATTCCAAGATCAGCAGACAAGACAACCAGGTTTCTCCTGATTCACATAGCTGCAGGGGCTGGTGAACCCAAGGTCGGCAGGTCGGTGAACCGGACTCTTGCTTGCAGGCTAAGAAGTTTGACGAATTCCGAGATCAACAGGTAAGCTGCTAGCTCAAGTCCCACGAACCGGAGGTGAGACAACAAGAGGCAGCTGCTGAGTCTGGAACAAGCTAAAAACCTTGACAAGGCGAGCAGGAAGAAGGTAACCTGCGGAAGTCAGAGAGATGAAGCTGAGAGGGCGCTGAGCTGCCACAGGCCCCGCCTCCGCCAGCACCACTCAGCAGATTCCATCATAGGGGTGATCACAACATTATACAACTACTAAAACACGGAGAATAATGGTCTAGCCAAGCTGACATACAATCTTAACCATCACACCCAGGCTTACCACATGGTATCCACTGACAATGCATGGGGATTGTTAGTGTCTAGCAAGGACGAAAGCTTCTGAAACCACCCTGGTGCAGGGTTGGGGTACCTCATTATAGCCCTGCGAGGCTGGGAGTCTAGCCTACCCATTCAGCCTTTGCTGCCATGGGTTGGTGTGGCCACAATTTTTTCTGTGTTTTCTGTCTTACTAGCCTTCCCCTTTCCTGGTCCTTTGGTTAGAGAGGGCAGCATTTTGTGGTTTCTTTCTTCTGTGCTCATAGGGGTTTCCAGATTGCCTGCTTCTTCAGCTCCAAGTTTGAGATATATGAGACAAAATAAAAACCCAGGGAAGTCATCACTGTGTTGTTCCTTGGGTCCTGAGGTCCCTAGCTGATCTGCCTCTTCTCTCCACCTTTCAGTCCTGTTATTTATTTTATATGTAATTACCAGGGTTTTTAGTTGTTCTTAATGGGTGGAATAGGGAAATGTACACCTACTTCATTTTTCTGGAAGTAGAAGTCCCTGTCATGTTATTTTAGGATTTTGGCTTTATATGATTTTTTGAAGCAACTCTTTTATCTTTTCCACCGTATCCCATATTTTTCCAGTTTTGTTCCTCCTTTTGCCTAGTCCTTTAGAAAAAATATGTAATGTTTTTATTCTATTATTGCCTTCTTTTAACTTAAAAAATTATCCTATGCTACATCACCAAAGTTTAAGAATGAATCTTTATCTATTAAATTCTTATTATGATTTCTAAAGCATTTAGTACTTTTTATATTTCTAACCTCCAAATACTAGTTTTTGATCAAATGGTTTGAGATATTCAGGTCCAGATTATGAGTTTTATTTTTTTAAAATTATCTTTAAATTACTTTTTCTTCAGTGAATGATTTCTACATTTTAGTAACTTTCATTACCATATTAAAATGGTTATTGTACAGTTTTAAGTCAATGTAATTTCTGTACCACTAACTATTTATTTTTATTGCATGTCATTCCTTTTCTAGTATCCTTTCTTAAATTTATTTCTATTCATTTAATAACTTCTTTATCTATTATTTTTTTCAAGATAGATATATTGGTGATATAATTTTATCTCCTTGCACATATGAGATTAAAAAAATCCCATCTAAATCTTATCAAACTGAATTAGCAGTACATTAAAGTTGTTGTACACAATGATAATTTAGGATGCATTACAAGAATGTGAAGACAGTTAACTATTAACAAATCAATTATATTTCATCATAGTAAAAGTTCAAAGGAAAAAATATACCCGTTTCAATATATGCCAAAAGGTTATGAGACAAAATTCCGTACTTCATTCTTTGTTTTATAAACTGACAGTAAATAACATATAAGGATATTTCATTATACCAAAGCAAATTTTTAATCCAGAAATCAATATCATACTTAGTGGTGGATTGTTCATGGCTTTCCCATGAACATCAGGGAACTAGACAAGATTGTCTTCATTCACCACTTTTTTTTTTGTAAATTATTTGCATACAAAAATTTATACATACATTGTTATATGACGCTAATTGCTCTCCCCACACTGTGACAGCACACTCCTCCTTTCCACCCCAAATACCCCATGTCCATTCAACCAGCTCCTAACCTTCTCTGCCCTCCCATCACACCTCTGGCTAGAAGTTGCCCATTTAGTCTCTTGTATCTACTTGAGCTAAGAGGCACACTCCTCATGAGTATCATTTATGTCTCACAGGCGAGTCCAATCCCTGTCTGAAGAGTTGGCCTGGAAAACTGTTTTAGTTTTAAACTGATAGAGAATCCAGGGGTCATGCTTTCCGGGGTACCTCCAGTCTCAGTCAGACCATTAAGTCTAGCCTTCTTACTAGAATTTGAGTTCTGTGCCCCACCTTTCTCCTGCTCCATCCGGGACTCTCTTGTTGTGTTCCCTGTCAGGGTGGTCATCGGTGGTAGCCAGGAACCATCCAGTTCTTCTGGTCTCAGGCTGATGAAGTCTCTGGTTTATGTGGCCCTTTCTGTCTATTGGGCTAATACTTTCCTTGTGTCTTTGGTGTTTATCATTCTTCTTTACTCCAGATGGTTGGGACAAATTGATGCATCTTAGATGGCTGCTTGTAAGCTTTTAAGACGCCAGACGCCACTCATCAAAAAAGGATGCAAAACATTTTCTTAATAAGCTTTGTTATGCCAATTGACCTCGATGCCTCCTGAAAGCACGGTCCTAGACCTCTATCCCTGCTATTCTATCCCTCAAAGTGTTTGACTGTATTCAGGAAACTTCTTAGCTTTGGTTTAGTCCAGTTGTGCTGACTTTCCCTGTAGTGAGTGCTGTCCTTCCTTTCACCTAAGATAATTCTTATCTACTATCTAGTTAGTAAATAACACTTCCCCTCCTTCCCCACCCTTGTAACCATCAAAGAATGTTTTCTTCTGTGTTTAAACCTTTTCTTGAGTTCTTATAATAGTGGTCTTATACAATACTTGTCCTTCTGTGACTGACTAAATTCACTCAGCATAATGACCTCCAGCTTCCTCCACGTTATAAGATGTTTCATGGCTTCATCGTTCTTTATCGTTGCGCAGTATTCCATTGTGTGGATATACCATAATTTGTTTATCCATTCGTCCATTGATGGGCACCTAGGTTATTTCCATCTTTTTGCTATCGTGAACAGTGCTGCAATGACCATGGGTGTGCATATATCTATTCATGTGACAGCTCTTATTCCTCTAGGATGTATTCCAAGGAAGGGGATAGCTGGATCACATGCTACTTCTATTTCTAGATTTTTAGGGAACCACCAAATAGATTTCCAAAGTGGTTGTACCATTTTAAATTTGCCCCAACAGTGTATAAGTGTTCCAGTATCTCCACAACCTCTCCAGCATTTATTATTTTGTGTTTTTTGGATTAATGCTAGCCTTGCTGGGGTGAGATGATATCTCATTGTAGTATTGATCTGCATTTCTCTAATGGCTAATGATCATGAGCACTTCTTCATGTGTCTATTAGCCACCTGACTATCTTCTTAGGCGAAAGGCCTATTCATATCCTTTGCCCATTTTTTAATTGGGTTATTTGGATTTTGTTGTTGAGGTTTTGCAGTATCTTGTAGATTTTAGAGATTAGACGCTGTCTTAGTTATCTAGTGCTGCTACAACAGAAATACCACAAGAGGATGGTTTTAATGAAGAGAAGTTTATTTCCTCACAGTTAAAGTAGGCTGAAAGTCCAAATTCAGGGTGTCAGCTCCAGGGGAAGGCTTTTTCTCTCTATTGGCCTTCTTGTCTTCGGTGTTCCCCCAGACTAGGAGCTTCTTGGCACAGGGACCCTGGTCCAAAGGATGTGCTCTGCTCCTGGCACTGCTTTCTTGTAGGTATGAGATCCCCCTGTCTCACTGCTCATTTCTGTCTTTTATATCTGAAGACATTGCCTCAGGATACAATCCAATCTTGTAGACTGAGTCCTGCCTTACTAACACAACTGCCGCTCATCCTCCCTCATTAACATCATAGAGGCAGGATTTACAACATATAGAAAAACCACACAATACCAGGAATCATGGCCCGGGCAAATTGATACACACATTTTTTGGGGGACATAATTTAATCCATGACAGATGCTGATCGGATTTGTTGCAGCCAAAAAGTTTTTCACAGTCTGTAGGTTGTCTTTTTACTCTTTTGGCTAAGTCTTTGAATGAGCATAAGTGTTCGATTTTTAGGAGCTCTCATTTATCTGGTCTCTCTTCTGGTGCTTGTGCGTTGTTACTTATGGTTTGTATTGTGTTTATGCCATGTATTAGCGCTTCTAGCGTTGTCCCTATTTTTTCTTCCATGATCTTTATTGTTTTTGATTTTATATTTGAGTCTTTGAACTATTTTGAGTTAGTTTTTGTGCATGGTGTGAGGTATGGGTCTTGTTTCAGTTTTTTGCAGACGGATATCCAGTTAGGCCAGCCCCATTTGTTAAAGAGACTGTCTTTTCCCCAATTAATGGACTTTGGGCCTTTGTCAAATATCAGCTGCTCATAGGTGGATGAATTTATGTCCGGATTCTCAATTCTGTTCCGTTGGTCTACGTATCTGTTGTTGTACCACTACCAGGCTGTTTTGACTACCGTGGCGGTATAATAGGTTCTAAAATCAGGTAGTGTGAGGCCTCCTACTTTGTTCTTCTTCTTGAGTAATGCTTTACTTATCCGGGGCCTCTTCTTTCCATATGAAATAGGTGATTAGTTTCTCCGTCTCATTAAAAAATGCCGCTGGAATTTGGATTGGGATTGCATTGTATCTGTAGATCCCTTTGGGTAGAATTGACATTTTCACAATGTTGAGCCTACCTATCCATGACCAAGGTATGTTTTTCCACTTATGCAGGTCTCTTTTGGTTTCCTGCAGTAGTGTCTTGTAGTTTTCACTGTATAGCTCTTTTACATGTCTGGTTAGATTTATTCCTAAGTATTTTATCTTCTTGGGGGCTGTTGTAAACGGTATTGATTTGGTGATTTCCTCTTTGAGGTTCTCTTTGTTGATATAAAGGAATACAACTGATTTTTGTATGTTTATCTTGTATCCTGAAACTTTGCTGAAATCTTCTATTAGTTCCAGTAGTTTTCTTGTGGATTCTTTGGGGTTTTCTGTGTATAAGATCATATCATCTGCAAATAGAGATAGTTTGACTACTTTCCTACCAGTTTGGATGCCATTTGTTTCTTTTTCCAGCCTAATTGCTCTGGGTAGGACCTCCAGCATAATGTTGAATAAGAGTGGTGATAAAGGTCATCCTTGTCTGGTTCCCCTTCTCAAGGGGAATGCTTTCAAAGTATATCCATTTAGAATGATGCTGGCTGTTGGCTTTGTATAAATGTCCTTAATTATACTGAGAAATTTCCCTTCTATTCCTATTTTTCTGAGAGTTTTTATCATGAAGGGGTGTTGGACTTTGTCAAATGCCTTTTCTGCATTGACTGATAAGATGATGTGGTTATTGTTTTTTGTTTTATTTATGTGATGGATTACATTGATTCTTTTTCTAATGTTGAACCATCCCTGCATACCTGGTATAAATCCAGCTTGATCATGGTGAGTTATTTTTTTGATATGTTGCTGAGTTCTATTGGCTAGAATTTTGTAGAGGATTTTGTGTCAATGTTCATGAGGGATATTGGTCCATAATTTTCTTTTTTTTTGTGATGTGTTTACCTGGTTTTTGTATCAGGGTTTATGCTGGCGTCATAGAATGAGTTTGGGAGTATTCCATCCTTTTATATGCTCTGAAATACGTTTAGTACTAGTGACGTTAACTCTTCTCTGAAAGTTTGGTAAAATTCTCCAGTGAAGCCATCCACGCCAAGGCTTTTTTTGGTCGGGAGTTTTTAAATTATCTTTTCAATCTCCTCTTTTGTTATGGGTGTATTTAGTTGTTCTACCTCTGTGTTAGTTTAGGTAGGTAGTGAGTTTCTAGAAATTTGTCCTTTTCCTCTAGGTTTTCAAATTTGTTAGAGTACAATTTTTCATAGTATTCTGTTACGATTCTTTTAATTTCAGTTGAGTCTGTTGTGATAACACCCATCTCATTTCTTATATGGGTTATCTGCTTCCTCTCCTCTTTTTCTTTCATCAGTTTGGCCAATGGTTTATCATATTTTGTTGATCTTTTCAAAGAACCAGCTTTTGGACTTGTTAATTCTTTCAATTGTTTTTCTATTCTCTATTTCATTTAATTCTGCTCTAATTCTTATTATTTCCTTTTTTTCTCGTGCCTAAGGGCTTATTTTGCTGCTCTCTTTCTACTTGTTTCAGTTGTAGGGTAAATGTTTAGATTATGGCTCTTTCTTCTTTTTGGATATGTGCTTTTATTACTATAAACTGACCTCTGAGCACTGCTTCTGCTGTGTCCCATAGATTCTGGTAGGATATGTTTTCATTCTGATTTGAATCTATGAATTTCTTTATTCCATCCTTAATTTCTTCTATAACCCAGTAGTTTTTGAGCAACGTGTTGTTCAGTTTCCATGTGTTTGATTTTTTTTTTTTTGGCTTGCTTTTTCTGTTGTTTCTTTCTACTTTTATGGCTTTATGGTCAGAAAAGATGCTTTGTAATATTTCGATGCTTTGGATTTTGTTAAGGCTTGCTTTATGGCCTAATATGTGGTCTATTCTGGAGAATGTTCCATATGTATTGGAAAAGAAAGTATACTTGGCTGTTGTTGGGTGGAGTGTTCGGTATATGTCTAGGAGATCAAGTTGGTTGATTGTTGCATTTAGTTCTTCCCTGTCTTTGTTGAGCTTCTTTGTGGATGTTCTGTCCTTTACTGAAAGTGGTGTGTTGAAGTCTCCTACTACTATAGTGGAGCTGTCTATCTCTCTTTTCATTGCGGTTAGAGTTTGTTTTATATATTTTGGAGCCCTGCCGTTGGATGGGTTAATATTTATTATGGTTATGTGCTCCTGGTGTATTGACCCTTTAATCACTATATAGTGTCCTTCTTTATCCTTTGTGGTGGATGTTACTTTAAAGTCTATTTTGTCAGAGATTAATATTGCCACTCCTGCTCTTTTTTGAGTGTTGTTTGCTTGATGTATTTTTTCCATCCTTTGAGTTTTAGTTTGTGTCTTTAAGTCTAAGGTGTGTCTCTTGTAGGCAGCATATAGATGGATCATTTTTTTTAAAATCCAATCTGCCATTCTCTGTCTCTGTATTGGTGGATTTAGTCCATTTACATTCAGCATAATTATTGTTTGGTAAGAGTTTAGTGCTGTCATTTTGTTGTCTTTTTTGTGTTTTTCACAGTTTCTTTGATCCACTTAATTTTCTGTGCTGAATCATTTTTCTTTTCAACTTTTTCATTGTTGTTGATTTTGTGTTTGTTGAATCTTTATATTTTTCTAGTTTTTTATTTTGACTTGTAGGATTGTTAGTTTCCTTTGTGGTTACCTTAATATTTACCCCATTTTTCTAAGTTTATACCAGTCTTTTAATTCTTTATATCACCTTGACTTCCTCTCCATATGAAAAATCTATGCCTACGTTTTTTAAGTCTCTGTTTTTTGTTTTAATATTTTCATCTTTTACATATTGACATTTGTTTCCGTATTTTCAGTGTTTTAGCTTTGATTTACTTTTGTGACTTCCCTATCTGTGTTGTTATCTCGTTGCTCTGTCCTGTGTTCTAGTCTTGGGTTTTTATCTGATGTTACTGATTTTCTAACCGGAGGAGTCCCTTTAGTATTTCCTGTAATTTTGTTTGGTATTTTCAAATTCCTTAAACTTCTGTTTATCTGGAAATACTCTAATTTAGCCATCATATTTGAGAGACAGTTTTGCTGGATATATAATTGTTGGCTGGCAGTTTTTTTTTTCCTTCAAGGCTTTATATATGTCATCCCATTGCCTTCCTGCCTGCACGGTTTCTGCTGAGTAGTCCAAGCTTATTCTTATTGACTCTCCTTTTTAGAAGACTTTTCTTTTTTCCCTAGCCCCTCTTAAAATTCTCTCTTTATCTTTGGTTTTGGCAAGTTTGCTTATAATATTTCTTGGTGACTTACTTTTGGGATCTACCTGATGTAGGGTTTGATGAGCATCTTGAATAGATATCTTGTCATCTTTCACGATATCAGGGAAGTTTTCTGCCAACAAATATCCAACAATTCTCTCTGTATTTTCTGTTATCCCCCTTGTTCTGGTGCTCCAGTCACTTGCAGGGTATTCCTCTTGATAGAGTCCCACATAGTTGTTAGGGTTTCTTCATTTTTTAAAAATCCTTCTATTGATTTTTCCACAAATAAGTTGGTGTCAAGTGCTTTATCTTAAGTCTCTCTAATTCTGAGTTCCATTGCCTCAATTCTGCTCCTATGATTTTCTATTGAGTTGTCTAATTCCGAAATTTTATTGTTAATTCTCTGGATTTCTGATTGCTGTCTCTATAGATTCTTGCAGCCTGTTAAATTTGTCATTATACTCTTCTCTAATCTTTTTAATTTCCTCTATTGCATGTTCTGCATTTTGATTAATTTACTTCCTAATGTTTTGAAGAGTTCTGTATATTAGTCTTTTGTATTCTGCCTCCAGTAATTCCAAGAAATTTTCCTCCTCTGGAAAATTTCTAGATTCTTTATCTTGGGAGCTTGCTGAAGCCACCATGGATTGCCTCTTTATGTGATTTGATATTGACTGTTGTCTCCAAGCCATCAATACGTTATTATATTTATTTATTTTATGTTTGCTTACTGTGTCCTAGCTTCTTATTTTGTTCTGATATGCCCTAATAGGCTGCTTGTATGTGCTAGTTTGATTATTGGCACTTTTGAAGCTCTAATGTCCTGTCACCAGGTGGTTAGATCTGTTACTATGTATGTGAGCTCAGGAGTCCGTCCACTCATCTGGTTTGGATTTAGCCCAGATGCCCAGGTAGCCGCCAAGTGTGTGATGTAGACTCTCACTTACAGTCTTAGACAGGCATGGGTGATTGGTATAGGCATAGGCATTTGGCTGCAGCAGGGGGACACACTCTGAGCAAGGCAGGGGGCTGACGGCCACCCCCTAGTGTCCAGGAGGAAGGTGTGTCTCTGTTCTCTAGAGCACATAGGTGGGTGGGTTTTGCAGCTGAACTATGAGCACCTAATGCTGTTGGTTGTAGAGACTGGCAGTCACCTCTTATTCATGGACCCCTATCGCAGGTGGCTAAGTGGCGTGGGTGGAGCCACCTGTCCTCAGGCCCCTGACGTGGGTAGGTTAAGACCCTGCTTAATGGATAGAGCAGTGTCAAATGTCAAGAACCTGCCACTTCATATCTGAAACTGTTGAAGTTAACATTCCAGTATATACCCTGTTATACTGGGGTAATGAAGGCCTATGGTGTTGAGATGGACCCACACAAGTGTATGCAGGGGCAAAGGCACTCAGAATTCATGGATCCGTTATGCCTGTGCCTAGGCAAAGGAGCTGTGCCTATGCCGGGTTCCTGGCTTAGGGGAGCCGGCAGGTTTTTTTTTTACCCCTATTTGTTAATTTTTTCACTCTCCAAGGCAGGGAGAATGACTCCGTGCATGTGAGGGATCCTAGTCCTGGCCCAGAGGGCTCGGCAATTGCTGAAGCCAATCTGGGACCCAGTGCAGAGTGGGGAGTGGGGAGGTAAATGGGAGAGAGGTTTTTCCCTAAGGGGGGTGTTTTTGATCCATGCGGTAAGCCATACACAAGTACTTATCTTTTGTGGAGGGCTGCTTCTCACTGGTTCTGTGCAGCCTTGTAGACTCTCTGGAGTGGGTCTCTCCCGGTGCCAAAAACCTGCCACCCATGCTTGGCTGCTTGCCTGCCTCACTGCTCACCCATAAGCTGATCAGGCCTGAAGGGCTCAGGCTCTTCCTGGGTCAGGTCTGGCAACTCCTCACTGCTTCCAAACTGTTTCACCCTCCCCTGCCACTCAACTCTGTCTTTGATGTTCAGGGCTCCAAGATTGCCATATAGAATCAATTCACTTGTTTTTTTGGGTCTTTGTTGTAAGAGATTCCATTGGAATCATCTGACTACTCTGCCATCTTGGCCTTGCCTTACATTCACCACTGTTTTTTAAGATGGTCTATAAATTCTAATCAATATAGTAAGAAATAAAAAGGAGGGCTGTAAATATGAAGGAGAGGAAAATATGATTCTGAAATTATTAACCATTTGAAAAACCCAAGTAGCCTAAGTAAAAGTTAAAAATTAGTAAGAAATTTACATAAGGCAGCCCTATCAGGTCCATTCATTGGGGACTTGCTATGTGTTCTATTTTATGTAAGTTCTTTACTCATATTTTGATACAAGAAGTAGAGGGAAATTACTCTGCAAATAATAAATATTTTTTAAAGCCATGATAATTAAAAGTGTGGAATCCAACATAAAATGTCTAAGAAAGAAAAAAAAAAGATGTCAATGTATGAACATATGTTGTATGTTGGGTATATCTCAGAGTTGTGATGGGGAAATCCACCTCTCTGCAGTCAATAGAATGTCATGGCACACTTTCTAGGAGTTAAAAATCTCAGCTTACAAAGAGATCCTAGAAGTTTTATTCTGGAAAAATGCTGTGGTAACTATAGATTCTAAATGTTTTACTGGACCAGTATTATGTTGTCATGGATTGAATTATGTCCCCCCAAAAATGTGTGTATCAATTTGGCTGGGCCATGATTCCTGGTATTGATTTTCCCATGTGTGGTAAATCCTGCCTTTATGATGTTAATGAGGGAGGATGGGTGGTAGTTGTGTTAGTAAGGCAGGACTCAGTCTACAAGACTGGATTGTATCCTGAGGCAATGTCTTGAGATATAAAAGACAGAAGTGAGCAGAGAGACAGGGGGATCTCATACCATCAAGAAAACAGTGCCAGGAGCAGAGCGCATCCTTTGGACTGGGGTCCCTGTGCCGAGAAGCTCCTAGTCTGGGGGAACACCGAAGAGAAGAAGGCCGATAGGGAGAGAAAGCCTTCCCCTGGAGCTGACATCCTGAATTTGGACTTTTAGCCCACTTTAACTGTGAGGAAATAAACTCTTTGTTAAAACCATCCACTTGTGGTATTTCTGTTATAACAGCACTGGATAACTAAGACATATGGCTTTTTCTAACATATGTTATCAGTGTCTCTTTCAACTGACGTTTTTGAAATCTGTTAATTTATGTCTGTCTTCCCCCTGCTGTGGTAGATTGTATGATATAATTATAATATTGGCTGCCTCCTCCAGGCTCTCCAAAGTATCTTTCCCCCAAGGAGCCCCTGAGTGGTGCAAATGGTTAATGCGCTTGGCTGCCAACAAAAAGGCTGGAGGTTTGAGTACACTTAGAGGTGCCTTGGAAGAAAGGCCTGGCAATCTACTTCCAAAAAATCAGCCATTGAAAACCCTATGGAGCTCTATTCCATTCTGACACACATGAGGTCATCATGAGTTGAAATGAACCTGACGGCAGCTGGTTAACTGGTTTTAGCGATTTGCTTTGGCTAAGAGAATACGAACAGAAATCGCAATGGTTAAGTGCTCCGCTGCTAACCAAAAGGCTGGTGGTTCATATGTATCCAGTGGCTCTGCAGGAAAAAGACCTGACCATCTGCTCCTGTAAATATTAAAGCCTAGAAAGTGCTTTGGGGCAGCCCTACTCTGTCACATGGGGTTGCTATGAGTAAAAAATGACTCGATGGCACCCAACAACAACAACAACAACAACAACAACATGTTTGCTCTGAAGCTTTAACAATGATCGCATGATTTCATGGATTGAATTGTGTCCCCCAAAAATATGTGTATCAATTTGGCTAGGCCATGATTCCCAGTATTGTGTGATTGTCCACCATTTTGTCATCTGATGTGATTTTCCTATGTGTTGTAAATCCTACCTCTATGATGTTAATGAGGTGGTGTAGGCGGCAGTTATACTAATGAGGCAGGACTCAAATCTACAAGATCAGATTTTGTCTTGAGCCAATCTCTTTTGAGACACAAAAGACAGAAGTGAGCAGAGAGATATGGGGATCTCATACCACCTAGAAAGCAGTGCCAGAAGAAGAGTGTGTTCTTTGGACTTGGGGTTCCTGCTTGGAGAAGCTCCTAGTCCAGGGAAAGATTGATGACAAGGACTTTCCTCCAGAACCAACAGACAAAGCCTTCCCATGAAGCTGACACCCTGAATTTTGACTTCTAGCCTCCTAGACTGAGAGAGTAAACTTCTGTTTGTTAAAGCCATCCACTTGTAGTACTTCTGTTATTGCTGCACTAAATGACTAAGACACACGATATTACCATTTCTCTTTATTTTGCTCTCTTTCAGTTTAAGTCCCAGAATGAAAACAGCATGGAGTAGAGCAATGTCTGACCTGTGGAGGACATGTAATGTGGACAAGAAATAATCCTTTGTTGTTGTAAGCCACTGAGATTTTGGGGTTGCTCCACAAAAGCATAACTTAGCAAAAGCTGACTGCTGTATCTGCTGAGCATCATAATGTCTCATCTTCCCCACCTGAGTGTTGTGAGGCTCCTCCTCCACTGCTGGTCAATCTACTGACCTTGGGGAGGATCTTGGTCACACTCACTTATAAGAAGGCCTGCAGTTTTGTTGTGTTCAAGGACTGGAATGTGATGGTCTTGTGAGCATTCTACTCCATGCTATCTGGAATGCAGCTCTGATAACCATCAACAAGAACAACAGCAAAAAAGCCAGTCTGTGGCTCCACAACAGTTTAAAGGACATTCATCTAAACATTTGTTTGAAAATTTTGTTGGATCCTTACTTAACACTACTCATCCCCAAACACACTCTTATTCTTTTTGAATTTAAAATATTTTATGTTGGAAAAATATGCAAAATGAGAGTTTTGATGCAAGATGGGTTCTTTGGAAGCAGAGCCTGAGATGGACTTTAAAGTCACCATTTATGAAAGCAAGATTGGACAGAAGGAGGAATCAAACTGCAATACAGGTCAGACAAAGCCTTGACCAAACCTGTCAGGATCTTTGGAGTGAGTATTACCTTCGGAAGTATTTTACATTGGCCCCAAATGTATCAGGCATCAGATACAGGCTGCCCCAGGAAGGGCATGACCTTGGGCAAAGCAGTCCTTTGCAGCTGAAAAAGAACCTGAAGAAGCTGTCAAGGGATGCTCTCTGTTGACTGTATTTCCCACAATCTTTCCAGAAGAATATACACAAATGTTTTTACAGATTTGGGGGCATAGTTGACCTTTACGTGTTTTATTCCAGCGGCAGAAATTTTTATGGATTTATTTTCCTCTTCCCTTCCCCCCAAAAATCCCCAGAGATTTCTGTATGTAAAATCACTATTAACACAATCAAAAGCTAAATTAATGCCAATATCATAGTCAAAAGGCTATTATTGCTAACATACAAATAATTTTACAAATAAAAGAAACATTTCAATGTAAAAGAGATAATGTCCACACACAATCAACTAATAAAAAACTTACAAATGGCCAACATTTATTTAAAATATTTGAAAAGGTATAACTTTCTTAGCAGCAACAATTGCAAACTCTAATAATGAAATCCACCACGTGTCTGTCAGTTTGTTGTGCTGTGGTGGCTTGCGCGTTGCCATGATACTGGAAGCTTTCCCATCAGTATTTCAAATACCAGTAGAGTCAACCATGGTGGACAGGTTTCAGCAGAGCTTCCAGACTAAAACAGACTAGGAAGAAGAATCCGGTGGTTTACTTCTGCAAAAAATAATGAAATATATTTTTTTCACTAATTTTTTTTTTCATTAAAAAAAATTTTTTTTTTATTGTAGTTTAGGTGAAGGTTTATGGAACAAATAGTTTCTCATTAAACACTCAGGACACATAGTGTTTTATGACATTGGTTAACAACACCATGACATGTCAACACTCTCCCTTCTCAACCTTGGAGGGCCTCTTTTTTTTTTTTCTTTTTGGCAAAAATATACATAGCCAAAGATATACCGTTTCAAAAATTTTTACATGTACAATTCAGTGACATCGATTACATTCTTCTAGTTGTGCTGTTATTCTCACCATCGTTTTCCAAATTATTCCATCACCATTGTCTTCAACTCACTGTCCCCTAGGCTTCCTATCAAACCTTTTGAGTTGCAGTTGTCAATTTCATCTCACATAATTTTTTTTTGTACTTTAGATGAAAGTTTATAGAACAAAATAGTTTCTCATTAAACAGTACACATATTGCCTTGAGACAATGGTTATCAACCCCACGACATGTCAACACTGTCCTTACCCAAACTTGGGTTCCCTATCACCAGCTTTCCTGTCCCCTCCTGCATTCTAGTCCTTGTCCCTGGACTGCTGTGCCTCATTAGTCCCATTTTGTTTTATGGGGCTGTCCAATCTCTGGCTGAATGGTGAACCTCGGGAGTGACTTCACCACTGCGCTAAAAGGGTGTACAGGGGCCATACTTTCAGGGTTTCTCCAGTCTCTGTCAGGCCAGTAAATCTGGTCTTTTTTTGTGAGTTAGAATTTTGTTCTACATTCTTCTCCAGCTCTGTCCAGAACCCTCTGTTGTGATCCCGGTCAGAGCAGTCAGTGGTGGTAGCTGGGCACCATCTAGTTGTACTGGACTCAGTCTCGTGGAGGCCTTCGTAGCTGTTGTCCATTAGTCCTTTGGACTAATCTTTTCTTTGTATCCTGTTCTCTTCATTCTCCCTCGCTCCCGAAGGGGTGGAGTATCTTAGATGGCTGCTCACAGGCTTTTAAGACCCCAGACGCTGCTCACCAAGGTAGAATGTAGAACATTGTCTTTATAAACCGTGTTATACCAGTTGAGCTGGATGTTCCCTGAGACCATGGTCCCCATGGCCCTCTGCCCAGCAATTCAGTCCTTCAGGGAGTTTGGCTGTGTTTATGGAGCTTCCATGACCTTTCCTTGTACAAGTTTTGCTGGCTTCCCCAGTATTGTGTACTGTTTTACCCTTCACCAAAGTTACGGCTTATCTATTGTCTAGTATTTCCCCCCCACCACTCCCATCCCTCGTAACCAACAGAGATCGTTAATTTATGTATGTAAACTTTTTCATAAGTTTTTACAATAGAGGTTTCATACAATATTAGTCCTTTTGTATTGACTTATTTCATTCAGCATGTCCTCCAGTTTCAGTCATGTTATGAGATGCTTCACAGATTCATCATTGTTCTTTATCGTTGCATAGTACTCCATTGTGTGTATGTACCATAGTTTGTTTATCCATTCATCTGTTGATGGGCATCTAGGTTGTTTCCATCTTTTTGCTATTGTGAACAATGCTGCAGTGACTATGGGTGTGCATATGTCTACTCGTGTGACAGCTGTTATATCTCTAAGATATATTCCTGGGAGTGGGATTGCTGGATCATTTGGTATTGCAATATGTTGCTTTCTAAGAAATTGACATATCACTTTCCAAAATGGTTGTATCATTATGTATTTCCACCAGCAGTGCATAAGCATTCTGATCCCCCTGTAGCCTCTCCAACATTTGTTAATTCCAGAGTTTTTGATTCGTGCCAGTAATGCCGGGGTGAGATGGTATCTCATTGTGGTTTTAATTGGCATTTCTCTAATGGCTAGTGATTGTGAGCATTTCCTCATGTGTCTATTGGCCACTTGAATGTCTTCTTTGGTGAAGTGTCTGTTCATTTCTTTTGCCCATTTTTTAATTGGATTATTTGTCTTTTTGTTGTAGAGGTGTTGGATTTTCTTGTAGATTATAGAGATTAGACCTTTGTCTGACTTGTAATGTCCAGAAATTGTTTCCCAGTCAGTAGGTTCTCTTTTTACTCTTCTGGTGAAGTCTTTTGAAGCGCATAGGTGTTTGATTTTTAGACGATCCCAGTTATCTATCTTATCTTCTGGAGTTTGTGTGTTGATGGTTATGTTTATATCCTGTTAATGCCGTGCATTAGGGCCTCTAGTGTTGATCCTATTTTTTCTTCTATGAACTTTATAGTTTTTGGCTTTATATTTAGGTCTTTGATACGTTTTGAATTAGTTTTTGTATATGGTGTGAGGTATGGGTCCTATTTCATTTTTTTGCAGATGGACATCCAGTTTTGCTAGCACCATTTATTAAAAAGACTGTCTTTTCCCGATTTGATGGACTTTGGGCCCTTGTCAAAGATCAAGTGACTGTAGGTGGATGGATTTACATCTGGGTTCTCAAGTCTGTTCCATTGGTCAATGTTTCTGTTGTTGTACCAGTATAAGGCTGTTTTGACTACCGTAACTGTATAGTAGGTTCTGAGGTCAGGTAGTGTGAGTCCTCCCAATTTTTTCTTCTTCTTCAATAGTGCTTTACTTCTTCGGGGCTTCTTCCCTTTCCATATAAAGTTAATGATTAGTTTTTCCATCTCTTTAAAGAATGTTGTTGGTATTTGGATCGGGATTGCATGGTATTTGTAAATTGCTTTGGGTAGAATTGTCATTTTCACTATGTTGAGTCTACCTATCCATGAGCATGGTATGTTTTTCCATTCATGTAGATCCCTTTGGGTTTCTTGCAGTAGTGTTTTGTAGTTTTCTTTGTATAGGTCTTTTACATCCCTGGTTAGATTTATTCCCAAGTATTTTGTTTTTTTAGGGGCTAGTATAAATGTTATTGTTTTCCTGAATTCCTTTTTATTGTTCTCTTTATTGGTGTATAGGAATCCAACCAATTTTTGTATCCTGCTACTCTGCTGAATCTTTCTATTAGTTCCAGTAGTTTTCTCATGGAGTCTTTAGGGTTTTCTATGTATAGTATCATATCATTCGCAAACAGGGACAGTTTAACTTCTTCATTACCAATTTGGATGCCTTTTATTTCTTTTTCTTGCCTTACTGCTCTAGCTAGAACTTCCAGCACAATGTTAAATAGGAGTGGTAATAAAGGCATCCTTGTCTTGTTCCCATTCTCAAGGGGAATGTTTCCAGCCTCTCTCCAGTAAGAATGATATTGGCTGTTGGTTTTGCATAGATGCCCCTTATTATGTTGAAAAATTTCCCTTCTATACCTATTTTACTGAGAGTTTTTATCAGGAATGGGTGTTGGACTTTGTTGAATACCTTTTCTTTAACAATTGAGATGATCATGTGATTCTTTTCTTTCCTTTTATTTATGTGGTAGATTACGTTGATTGATTTTCTAATGTTGAACCATCCTTGCATACCTGAATTCTGCTTGGTGGTGGTGTATTATTTTTTTGATATGATGCTGAATTCTATTGGCCAGAATTTTGTTGAGAATTTTTGCATATATATTCATGTCAGATATTGGTATGTAATTTTCTTTTTTTGTGGCATCTTTGCCTGGTTTTGGTATCAGCGTAATGCTGGCTTCATACAATGAGTTTGGAAGTGTCGCTTCCTTTTCTATGTTCTGAAGTAGTTTGGGTAATACTGGTACAAGTTCTCTGAATGTTTGGTAGAATTCTCCAGTGAAGTGATCTGGGCCAGGGCTTTTTTTTTTTTGGTTGGGAGTTTTTTTTATTACCTTTTCAATCTCTTCTCTTGTTATTGGTCTGTTCAGATTTTCAACATCACTTTGTGATAGTTTGGGTAGGTAGTGTATTTCTAGAAATTTATCCATTTCCTCTAGATTTTCAAATTTGTTGGAGTATAGTTTTTTATAATATTCTGTTATAATCCTTTTTATTTCAGTTGGTTCTGTTGTAATGTCCCCCATTTCATTTCTTATTTGGGTTATTTGTCCTCTCCTGTTTTTCTTTTGTCATTCTGGCCAGCAGTTTGTCGATTTTGTTGATTCTTTCAAAGAACCAACTGTCGGTTTTGCTGATTCTTTCTATTGTTTTTCTATTCTCTATTTCATTTATTTCTGCTCTGATCTTTATTATTTCCTTTCTTCTGGTGGCTGTGGGCTTCTTTTGCTGCTCTTTTTCTATTTGTTCAAATGTGTAGCTAATGTTTTGATTTTGTCCCTTCCTTCCTTTTTTATGTGTGCATCTATTGGTAGAAATTGTCCTCTGAGGACTGCCTTTGCTGTTTCCCAAAGGTTTTGGTATGATGTGTTTTCATTCTATTTGTATCTAGGAATTTTTTTATTCCATCTCTGATTTCTTCTATTATCTAGTGGTTTGTAAGCAGGGTGTTATTCAGTTTCCATGTAATTGATTTTTTTTCCTTGCTCGTTCTGTTGTTAATTTAAACCTTAATGGCCTTGTGGTCAGAGAAGATACATTGTATTATCTCAGCCTTTTGGATGTTGTTGAGGTTTGCTCTGTAGCCTAAGATGTGGTCTCTCCTGGAGAAAGTTCCATGTGCATTGGAAAAGAATGTGTACTTTGTAGCTGTAGGGTGGAGTGTTCTATATATGTCTATGAGGTCAAGTCAGCTGATTGTGCCCTCTAGGTCTTCTGTATCCTTGTTGAGTTTCTTTTTATATGTTCTGTCCTTTACCGAGAGTGGTGTGTTGAAGTCTCCCACTACTATTGTGGAATTGTCCATTTCTCTTTTCAGTATTGTTAGAGTTTGTTTTATGTATTTTGGAGCCCTGTCATTGGGTGTGTAGATGTTTATTATGATTATGTCTTCATGATGGATTTTCCCCGTAATCATTATCTAGTGTCTTTCTTTGTCTTTTATGGTGGATTTTGTTTTAAAGTCTATTTTATCTGAGATCAGCATTGCCACTCCTGCTTTTTTTTTGGTATTTGTTTGCTTGATATATTTTTTTCCAACCTTTGATTTTTAATAAATTTATGTCTCTGTTTCTAAGGTGTGTCTCTTGTAGACAGTGTATTGATGAATCTTGTTTTTTTTATCCATTCCGTCACTCTCCGTCTCTTTATGGGTGCATTTAGGTCATTTACTTTCATTGTAATTATTGATAGGTGTGAGTTTATTGCTGTCATTTTGTAGTGCTTTTTTTTTTTGTGGTGCTGACGTTTTCTTTGTTCCTCTTACTCTCCTGTGCTGAGTTCCTTTTGTTTGTGGATTTTTTTTTCATTTCTTTTGTTTATGTAAGTTTTGTTTTTACTGAGACTTTATGTTTATCCTCTTTATTTTGATGAGTAGGTTTGTTAAATATTTTGGGGGGATATTGTGAAATTTACCGCTATCTTTCTAAGTTTGAAGCAGTCTATTATTACTCGATATTGCCTTGCCCTCTTCTCCATTAGACGGTTCTATACCTACACCATTTATTCACTCTTTTATTGTTCTGATGTTGTCATTTACAGATTAACTGTTCTGATTCCTTGTATTTCTTTTGGTTTTGTATGGTCCTTGGGAGTTCTTTTCCTGTATTGGTAACTGGCTGGTATGATCCTGCATCTTAGGTTCAGCCTGTGAGCTGATGTTGTTTGTTCTCAGATTGAAGGACTCCCTTTAGTAATTCTTGTAAGTTTGGTTTGGTTTTTACATATTCCCTTAATTTCTGTTTATCTGGAAATGTCTTAATTTCACCATCATATTTGAACGAGAGTTTTGCAGGGTATATTATTCTTGGTTGGTAATTTTTTTCTCTCAAGGTTTTGTATATGTCATCCCATTGCCTTCTTGACTACATGGTTTCTGCTGAATAATCTGAGCTTAGTCTTATTGTTTCTCCTCTGTATGTGACTTTTTGTTTATCTTGAGCTGCTCTCAGGATTCTTTGTCTTTGGTTTTGGTGTGTGTGATTATGATATGCCTTGGTGATTTTCTTTTGGAGTCTATCCTATATGGGGTTCGTTGAGATTCTTGGATGGTCAGCTTTTTATCTTTTGTGATATTGGGGAAGTTTTCTGTCAGCAGTTCTTCAATGATCTTCTCTGTGTTTACTGTTTTCTCCCCCCATTCTGGAACTCAAATCACTTACAAATTTTTGCTTTTGATTGTATCCCACATAATTCTCAGGGTTTCTTCATTTTTCTTCATTCTTTTTTCTGATTTTTCCTCAGAGTTGTATCCAAGTGTTGGTCTTCAATTTCCGATCCTGTCATCCATCGTTTCAAACCTGATTCTCAGCCCTTCTATGACACTGTCCATTTCTCAAATATTGTTGTTTATCTTTTGGATTTCTAATTGTTGTTTTTGTATGATTTCTAGCTGTGAATTTATTTTGGCATTTTGTTCCTGCATTGTTTTCCTGAATTCTTCCCTTTTTTGTTGGTATTTTCCATGAATTTTTCTGCCTTTTCCATGAGTTTGTCTATTTTTTCATTTTTGTCTGCTTTTTGCTTAAACTCTTGGATAGCTCTGAATACTAGTGATTCGAATTCCCTATCATGTAGTTCTAGTGCCTTTTCTTCTACTGGAATGTCATTGGGTGTTTCATTTTGGACGCCTACAGGAACGATTCTGTTCTGTTTTGGTAAATGTTTTGATATTGTCTGCTGTCTTTGGGGAATTCAGTAGTTATTTTTCTTGTTTATTGATTGTAGATTTGTTTATTTTGTCCTGCACATACTGTGGCCAACAGGGACGACCAGGAATCTGTGAAGCTCAGGTTTCAGTAGGTCATGCCTGGGCTGCTTGTTGGTGTTATGTTCAGCACATGGTGCAGGTATGCAGGATAGAGGTGGGAGATTGTGATGTGTGGAGCTAAGATTGATATTGGAGAGAAGAGAGAGGAACAGGAGCCAAAAACATACAAATAAACAAAAAAGAGGGCTAGGGAGCTTGCTGTTGGAGTGGAGAGATGAGAGACTATGAAATGGAGAAAAACAAAAAGGAGAAGAAAATTAAGAAAAATGAAAAGAAAAGAAAAAAAAGGAATAAATAAAAATTAGAAAGAAAAAAGAAAAGCTCCCAGGGATCCCACCAGTGCAGCTGTGAGATTTGGGGAAGTTGTTCCCTGGCTGTGATGTACAGTCTGGCTAAAAGGGTAGAGGTGTCACTCAGCCCCAGGTATTCAGGGGACAGGAAGAGGAGGAAAGTATAGAGAGATGAGAAACTCAGTAATGAAGAAAGACAAAAAGGGGAAAAAAACAAAACAAACAAAAAAAGAACAAGAACCCCTCCCCCCCAAAAAAAACAAGAAAAAAGAAATGCTCTCAGGGATCCCTCTGCACATCTGCACACACTGAGGGGGTAGGTCCCAAGCCACGCAGTACTGCCCGGCCAGAACAGGCTCCCAATTCGAGAAAACAAACAAAGAAACAATTCAAAACAAAAAAACAAACAAAACCCCAGGTTCCCACCAACATGGCAGCAAGGGCCAGGAAGCAGTCTCACTTTAGAAAGGCATTTCACAGCCTTTCAAGAAGAAGCAAAGATGGTGCACGGAGCCAGGTATTTGAGAGAAAGGAGTGGGAGGTGGTGAGAGGTAAGGAAGAAATCTAAAGAAGCAGAAAAAAGCAACACCAGCAGCCAACAGATGGCACTTAGGGAGCCAACCAGTGAAGGTGGGTGGAATCCATGTGACATCGGGCTGAAGCCAGTGCTTCCTGGCCAGGAGACTGTGGCTGCAGGAAGCGGAGGAGGTGGAGTGGGGGTGAAGAAGGGTGGGGGTTGGGAAAGCATATATCACTGGTTACCGGTTGTTCTGTCTCCTGCTTGAAGCTCTGTGAAGCTGCTTTCTCATATTCCCTGTTCACTGGTCTCTGACAGGTGTCCAAGATGGCAGATCCATGCTGTGGTAGCTGGTAGGGGACCTCTGCATGTATCTCTCCTGGCTCTCTGTTCTCTGTCAGTTTCTTATTCCATTCAGTGTTGGGATAGTTCTTTATCTCTTCATTTGATGCTTAGGGTTTCAGGATTGCCGTTTTCTCTGTTTGGCTTAGTTTTTCAGATCTTTGCTGTGGAGGGACGGTGTGGTGCTTCTGCCTATAGTGCCACGTTGCCCAGAAGTCCTTTTTTCACTAAATAAATATGGAAAGTTTTTTTCCTCTAAAAATGTATTGTCCAAAGTTGGTAGGTGCCATAGATTGAATTGTCTCCCCCAAATATATGTGTCACCTGGCTAGGCCATGATTCCCAGTATTGTGTGGTTGTCCTCCATTCTGTGATTTTATGTAATTGTCTTAAGTGCTTTAAATCCTAATCTATGCCTGTGGTTAATGAGGCAAGATTAGGTTATGTTAAGTGTGTTAAGGTGGGATGCAACACCCTTACCCAGATCACAGTTCTGCTCTGAAGTAAGAGGAGTTTGTCTGGGGTGTGGCCTCCATCATCTTTTATCCTACAAGAGATAAAAGGAGAGAGAAACGAGCAAAGAGAGAGGGACTTACTACCACAAGAAAGAAGAGCCAGTAGTGGAGCATGTCCTTTGAACCCAGGGTCCCTGCACTAAGAACCTTCTAGATTCAGGGGAAGATTGATGCCAAGACACATGGAGATTTTCAAGGAACACTGGGCCCACACATGTTGAAAGGAAACAAGGACCTTTCTCCACAGCCGACAAAGAGAGAAACCTTTCCATAGAGCTGGTGGCCTGAATTCAGACTTCTAACCTCCTCAACCATGAGAGAATAAATTTGTTTGTTAAAGCCATCCATTTGTGGTATTTTTTGTTATAGCAGCACTAGATAACTAAGACAGCAGGAATAGAAGGAAAGGAACATTCTCACGTATTTAAGCACTGGAATCTAAATTGGTAAAATCTGTAATTTTCCTGGATGAAAATTTGGTAACAGGCACTGAGGGACAAAAACATTTTCTACCCTTTGATCCAGTGATATTTATTTTATTATCCAATTCTAAGGAACAGATGGTTGATGTGCACAAATTTACTTACAGTTATAAACACTTTATATATTATTTTTATACTAATGGAATACTGGAAAATCACAAAGTATCTAAGCAATGGATTGGATTATGAATCATTATAAACTTCTATTATAAAATTAGCCAGAATGTGGAAGAATAAATAATGACTTGAAAATGTTCTCGAATATACTGTTAATTTTTTAAAAAAGCATATAAAAACTGTGTTCAGAACGTTGCCTTTAAAAACATGTGACAATTGTGCATACTAGAATCCTAGCTCCAGTAATATCTAGCAGTGAAACCTTCAGCCAATTACTTAACTTCTTTATGCTTCAGTATTCTTATTTGTAAAAGGATATAATGATAGTATCTATTTCATAGGGTTTTAGTAAGGAATCAATCAGTTTATGTATATCATGGACTTAGAATAACACCTGACATAGAGTAAAAGATACATAAAGGTTATTTATTATTGTACTATTATTAAAAGATACTGGAAGTTATATACCAAGATGTTGACAATAGCTAAAATTGCATAGGTTCAGAATTTCAGATGTGTATTTCATTTTTGTTTATCTTTATTTCTAAAATTTATACAAATAACTTGTCTTTGTTTCCTAGTACTGCTGCAACACAAATATCACAAGTGGTTAATTTTAAAGAACAGAAATTTATTTTCTCACAGTTCTGAAGGCTAAAAGTCCAAATCAGGGTCTTGGTCTTGTTGATTATTTCCTTGTAGGTAGCCTTGACCTGGTTTCTTAGTTCCTTGGCTTGTAGACCATCCTCGCATGGCATCTGTCTTCCCCCATGCATGTGCATACCTCTGCATCTAATCTGCTTTTTTTCATACCTCAGAAGTGATTAGATTTAGAACCCACCCTATTTGGGTGTGACCTAATTAACATAACAAAGAAAACTCTATTTCCAAACAGGCTCATATTTATAGGTAAAGGGACCAGGATTTCAATATATATTTTGGAGGGACACAATCCACAACAAATATTAATACGGAAAAGTTTTGTTATAAAATATATATACATATGTATACCAAAATATTTGAGGTAAATGTAGGCAAATATCATAAAATTGTGTGTGTGTGTATGTTGAAAAATAAGAGAAAATCCATGTCTCTCATAAACCCCATGCCGTGGCTCAGCTACCCTTACGCTTCTTTAGACCTTCCTATATTTTTTTTTGGATGAATGTTTGTACATGGTTATAATCCAAATGTATACATATTAATCCTGCCTTTTCAATTAACATATTATGCATATACTATAATGTTGTTAGAAAATGTAACTTATGTTTTAAATGATAAAATAGTAATTCATTAAGTGAATGTAGCATATGTAGCACAAATCACAAAGCCATGCTTCCATAATTGTAACCTTTGGAAGCTTCCAGGTCACGTTACTACAATTACTGTACTAATTTTAGCTTTTTTTGTATTTACTATAATTATAGTAGTGAGATCACTAGCCTAATGGTATCACTTTTAAGAAAAAAATAACTGTGAAATTTCCTAAAAAATTTATTTCCAGAAGGAATATTTAAGAGTTTATACTGCCTCCAGGAAAAGGAGGAGATTGTAAATGCTGCCACATCCTCTCAGATGATTGAGCATCTTATTTTATCTCTGGTTAATTTCTAGGTGAAAATGGATAACTCATTATCATTCACATTTCTTTGTTTCTTCTCCAACATGTTAGTTTACAGTTGTACGTTCTCTTTGGTAAATCAGCAGCTGACGCCCATGTACCTTAGTGTCTGCCGTATCAGTTGGCAAGTGCTTTGCTTAATAAGGGTATTGACTCTTGCCATAATTCCTGCAGATAGTTTTCCAGCGTGCTGTTTGTCTTTATGTCTTAGTTATGTTTGATGTACAGGAGTTTTTTTTTTTTTTCCTAGTCAAATCCATCAATATTTTTCTCTGTCCTTTCTTCTGTTACTGCCAAGTTTACAAAATGATCTTTCAGAGTCTGGAAAAATATATCACTCTGTTTTCTTCTAGTTTTCACATTGTTTGGTTTAAAACAATAATTAACTTCCTAATCTATTTGAGAAGAGCCCTGGTGGCTCAATGGTGAGGTGCTCAGCTGCTTACCAAAAGACGGGTGGTTCTAACTCACCAGCTGCTCCATGGGAGAAAGATGTGGCAGTCTGCTTCAGGAAAGATTACAGCCTTAGAATCTCTATGGGGCAATTCTACCCTGTCCATTAGGGTTGCTATGAGTTGGAATCAACTTGATGGCAACTTTTTTTTTTAATCTGTTTGAAATCTATCTTTATGAATTGGAGGGTGGATGGGCGAGACTTTTAAATTAAAAGAAGAAGAAGAAAAGGAACACGATGTTAAGTGAATCAGAAAAATGCCAGGCCCACTCCACCTGCCTGCCCAGACCTCTCTTGGAGTATTATTTTTATTTCGTTCTCGATTTACTGGCCCATGTTCAGAGGCAAATGCTCAAGATGACACAGCGATGCCAGTCTGTGTCTTATGAGAAGTGATTTGAAGGTCAAATGATGGCTGTTTAGAAATGCCTGGATTCTAATCAGCATGCTGTGTTATAGCTAAAACACAGACCCTGGGGTGCAGGGACCTGGATTCATGTCCTGGCTTTGCCACTTACAGGGTGTCTGCTTCAGGGCTAGATGAAGATTCATGCCTAGTGTCAGTTTCTTCGTCTGTTAAATGACAATAATGAGAGTATCCACCTCCTGGCTGTGATGTGGAGATTAAATGAGAAAATGCAGGCGGGCTTTTAGAAAGATGCTTCCTTCATAGCAGTCCATAAACCCTAGCCTGTATGAGGCAGCACTTGCCAAGACGCTGGGTGGTTTCCAGAGATGCTGGGTGGTCATCACAGAACACTTATTCAAGCAATGGCTGGGATAGGGCTGAGGCACTCCACCAGCGGCTGGGCCCGTCCATGCTGTCACTCTCTGAGACTGTCTTCTGCTGGGCCCCATGGAGCAGTTTGTAGATGACTTGCTTCTTCCTGCCCTTGTGTTCCCTGGCATGTAAGCTCAGGGATCTAAATGCAATTGATTCTTAGGCCAGCCTGTGCGTGCCATCGCTGCAGGTGTTTTTGAAGAGAAGAGAGATGAAGTAACCTATACTTTGTGAGGAAGGAGTAGAGTAAGGATTGGCTGAGAGGCAGATATGGGCAGAGAGATGCAAAAGAGATTACTCTATTGGTGTAGGTGGGAAGCCTTGAGGACTGAGGGGAGGGGCGGGGCAGAGGTGGTCAGATTCAAGACACAGTGAAGAGGAGAGCTGACAGGACTTGACCACATTTGCCTGTGTGTGTGTGTGTGTGTGTGTGTGTGCGCTCGAGCGTGGATGCATGCACCTATCCATGAGAGATCAGGAGCTCTCTGCATAGGACAGTGCATAGGGGTGAAAATTAGAACTCTGGGTACTATTCCTGGTCCTACAATTCATGAGCGGGGAGCACATTGCTTCCCTTATGTTGTGATGATTCAAAGGGATAATGCATATGTGAAAGAGCTCAGAAAACAGCAATCACTACTTAAATTTTTTTTTTATTGTGGTAAATATATATAGCAAAACATTTGCCATTTCAGCATTTTTTACATGTACAATTCAGTGACATTAATTATGTTCATCTTCTTGTGCAGCCACTGCCACTATCCCTTTTTTAAAAAATAATATTTTATTGTATTTAAGCTTAAAGTTTATACAGCAAATAAGGTTCCCATTCAACAGTTTCTAAACAAATTATTCAGTGATGTTGGTTACTTTTTTTTCACGAAGTGTCATTCCCATTCATTCTGTTCTGGTTGTATCATTTCCACTAAGCTACTTTCCCTGACTCCTTACCTTCTTGTCTTTTCTTTAGAGTAATTTTTGATGATTTGATCTCATTTAAATGATTTTTTAATGGTGATCACTACTCATGGGTGATTATTTTATGAGCCAATTTGTTGTTTAGTTAAAAGGTGACCTCAAGGGATAATTTTGGGTTAAGGTTTAAAGAGTATCTCAAGGTGATAGTCTTGGGGAGTCCTCTAGTCTCAACTGGTCCAGTAAGTCTGGGATTTTTAAGAATTTAAGTTCTGTTTAACATTTTTCTCCCTTTCTATCCATTGTGGCCCTGATCAGAACTGTTGGTAGTGGTAGCCAGGCACCGTCTAGTTCTTTTGGTCCCAGGGTAAAACAGACTGTGGTTCGTGTAGCCTGCAGGCATACTTTGTTTTATTGTGCTTCACAGATATTGCATTTTTTACAAACTGAAGGTTTGTGGCAACCCTGCATCAAGCAAGTCTATTGGCACCATTTTTCCAAAGGCGTATGCTCACTTCATGTCTCTGTGTCACATTTTGATAATTCTTGCAATATTTCAAACTTCTTCATTATTGTTATATCTATTATGGTGATCTGTGATCAGGGATCTTTGATGTTACTATGTAATTGTTTTGGGGTGCCACTAACCACACTCATTTAAGACGTCAAACTTAATTGATAAATGTGTGTGTTCTGACTGCTCCACGAGCCAGCCATTCCCTGTCTCTCTCCCTCTCCTCAGGCCTCCCTATTCCCTGAGATACGACAATATTAAAATTAGGCAGATTAGTAACACTGCAATGGTCTCTAAGTGTTCAAGTGAAAGGAAGAGTTGCACGTCTCTCACTTTAAATAAAAAACTAGACATGATTAAGTTTAGTGAGGAAGGCACATCAAAAGTCTAGATAAGCCAAAAGCTAGGCCTCTTGCACCAAACAGTCAGCTAAACTGTGAATACAAAGGAAAAGTTCTTGCAGGAAATTAAAAGTGTTACTTCAGTGAACACACGAATGGTAAGAAAGTGAAACAGCCTTACTGCTGATACGGAGAAAGTTTCAGTGGTCTGGATAGAAGATCAAACCAACCACAACACTCCCTTAAGCCAAAGCCTAATCCAGAGCAAAGTCCTAACTCTCTTCAATTCTATGAAGGCTGAGAGAGGTGAGGAAGCAGCAGAAGAAAAGTTTGAAGCTAGCAGAGGTGGGTTCATGAAGTTTAAGGAAAGACGCTGTCTCCATCCCATAAAAGTGCAAGGTAAAGCAGTAAACGCTGATGTAGAAGCTGCAGCAAGTTATCTAGACGATCTAGCTGAGATAATAAATGAAGATGGCTACACTAAACAACAGACTTTCAATGTAGATGAATCAGCTTTTATTGGAAGAAGATGCCATCTAGGACTTCCGTAGATAGAGAGAAGTCAATGCTTGGCTTCAAAGCTTCAAACGACAGGCTGACTCTCTTGTAAGGAGCTAATGCAGCTGGTGACTTAAAGTTGAAACAAGTGCTCATTTACCATTCTGAAAATCCTAGGGTCCTTAAGAATTATGCTAAATCTACTCTGCATATGCTCTATAAATGAAAGGACAAAGCCTGGATGACAGCATATCTGTTTACAACATGGTTTACTATTTTAAGCCCACTGTTGAGACTTACTGCACAGAAAAAAAGACTTCTTTCAAAATATTACTGCTCATTGACAATGCACCTGGTCACCCAAGAGCTCTGATGGAGATGTACAAGGAGATTAATGTTTTCATGCCTGCTAACACAGCATTCATTCTGCAATTTCAACTTTCAAGTCTTATTATTTAAGAAATACATTTTGTAAGGCTATAGCTGCCATACATAGTGATTCCTCTGATAGGTCTGGGCTAAGTAAATTGAAAACCTTCTGGAAAGGATTCACTATTCTATAAGTCATTAAGAACATCTGTGATTCATGGGAGGCGGTCAAAATATCAACATTAACAGGAGTTTGGAAGAAGTTGATTCCAACCCTCAGGGATGACTTCGAGGAGTTCAAGACGTCAGTGAAGGAAGTAACGGCAGATGTGGTGGAAACAGCAAGAGAACTAGAATTCTAAGTGGAGCCTGAAGATGTGACTGATTTGCTATAATTTCATGATAAAACCTTAATGGATGAGGAGTTGCTTCTTATGGATGAGGAAAGAAAGTCGTTCTTGAGATGGAATCTCCTGGTGAAGATGTTATGATGTTGTGAAATGACAATAAATGATTTAGAATATTACATAAACTTAGCTGATAAAGCAGGGTTTGAGAGGATTGACTCCAGTTTTGAAAGAAGTTCTTCTGTGGGTAAAATGCTATCAAACAGCATCGCATGCTACAGAGAAGTTGTTCATGAAAGGAAGGGTGAATCGATGCGGCAAACTTCGTTGTTGTCATATTTTAAGAAATTGCCACAACCTGAACAGTCAGCAGCCATCAGTATAGAAGCAAGATCCTCCACAGGAAAAAGATTATGACTCACTGAAGGGTCAGAAGACGGTTAGCATTTCTGAGCAATAAAGTGATTTTTAGTTAAGCTGTGTCCATGGTTTTTTTTTTTTTAGACATTGTGCTATTGCACACTTAGTAGACCACAATATAGTGTAAACATAACTTTTATGTGCACTGGAAAACTGGTGACTCACTTTATTGCCGTATTCACTTTATTGTGGTGATCTGGAACTGAACTCACAATACCTCTGAGGTATGCCTGTATTAGTCCTGTAGACTACTTTCTTCTCTGAGTCTTTGGTTTCTTTCTTTTTCTTTTGTTCTGGATGAGTAAAGACCAATAGTTCTATCTTAGAACCACTATCATTTTGAAATCATTATTTTTAATAGTGAGAATCATAATCAGAGAGCTTGGGTCCCTCTTGTGTTGAGAATATATGTAGCAGCATAAATACTCTGAGCCTACTAGACAGAGATTCTGAAGGGAAATTCTCCTACAAATGGAAGCTCTCCTTTATAATTCCCTTTATAAAGTGATTACTTACAACTCACTGCATCACACTTGTTTCCTTGGAGTTTTCCTTTTTTTCTTGGACTCACTTTCTTATCTTAAGGCATTGCAACCTACAATCCATTGTCAGCAGGAAAAATGCTTTAAAAAGAATAAGTGTCTTAGTTATCTAGTGCTGCTGTAACAGAAATACCACAAGTGGATAGCTTTAACAAAGAGCAATTTATTCTCTCACAGTCTAGAAGGCTAGAGGTCCAAATTCAGGGTGCCAGCTCCAGGGGAAGGCCTTCTCTCTCTGTTGGCTCTGGGGAAGGGTTCTTGTCATCAATCTTCCCTGGTCTAGGAGTTTCTCAGAGCAGGGACCCCAGGTCCAAAGGACGTGTGCTCCTGGCTCTTCTTGCTTGGTGTTAATGAGGTCCCCCTATCTCTCTGCTTGCTTCTTTGTTTTATATCTCAAAAGTGATTGACCTAAGTTACAACCTAATCTTGTAGGCTGAATCCTCCTCATTAACATAACTACCTCTAATCCTGCCTCATTAACATCATCATAGAGGTAGGATATACAACACACAGGAAAATCACATCAGATGACAAAATGGTGGACAATCACACAATACTGGGAATCATGGCCTAGCCAAGTTAACACACACTTTTGGGGGACAGAATTCAATCCATAACAATAAATGTCTTAGGCTGAGTTCTCTAGAGAAGCAGAACCAGTAAAGCATGCATAGATATATGGAGAGAGAGAGAGACATATCAAGGAAATGGCTCACGCAGTTGTAGAGGCTGTAATGTCCCAAGTCCAGGGGTCAGATAGAGGCTTCTCCTGATTCATGCAGATGCAGGGGCTGGCAAACCCAAGATCGGCAGGTCAGAGAGCAGGGCTGTTGCTCACAGGCTGTGAAGATTGACAAATCCCAAGATCAGCAGGGAAGACCACAGGTGAGCTGCTAGCTCAAGTCCAAAGAACCGGAGGTCAGATGAATAGGAGTCAGCTGCAGGATCCAGAATGAGCAAAAGCCCCTGAGCCCTGCCACAACATCTGCCCACACTGGACACAGGCCACATGCCCAAGGAAACTCCCCCTCAACCAACTGGTTACTCACAGCAGATCCCATCCTGGGGGTGATCACATATCAAATCTCAACAGGGAAGTTACCACAAGATCACATGGCTGCCAAAACACTGAGAATCATTGCCCAGCCAAGTTGATGCACAATCTTAACTACCACCATAAGTATGTGCAAAGTGTGACAAATATTATTTTTTAATTTTTAAAAGTTTTTATACATTAGTATTATATAGGGGAAGAAAAGACACAGCTTTATATTTCTCAGTAGTTTTCTGCCTTGTATCCATAAGGCATGTCACGTGGAAAGCATTCAGTCCTCTGATAAAGGCTGTGACTTGATTTCTCACTTTATAGAAAAGACTCAGTATATCAGATTGACAGAAATATTCAAATAATGTACTAGCTCATCACTCCCAAATTTAATTAATGTAAAACATCTTTTGAATTTGGATGAAAATACTAAGTAAGTTTTTGTTTTTACTTTGTGCTTAGCCCTCTCTCCACAGGGAACAGTTGCTAAAAGTTTTTTGGAAAAAAACAGAAACCAAACCTGTTGCTGATGTGTCAGGGTAATGCTGGCTTCATAAAATGAGTTGGGAAGCGCTCAAGTCCTCTATTTCCTTCTTGATCGTCTACCTAGATGTTCTATACATTATTGAAAGAGAAGTATTGAAATGTCCAGCTATTATTTTTTAACTGCCTATTTCTCCTTTCATTTCTGTCAGTTTTTCCTTCATGTACTTTTGCTCTATAATACATGTATTTTGGGCTCTGTAATTAGGTGCATATGTGTTTATAGTTGTTATATCTTTCTGATGAGTTTAGCATTTTATGATTATGAAATGTCCCTCTTTATTTCTAGTAACATTTTTTGTTTTAACATCTATTTTATCTGGTATTAGTATAGTCATTCAGGTTTCCTTGTGGTTGCTGTTTACACGACATCTTTTTCAATCCTTATACTTTTAATCTATTTGTTTCTTTAAATATAAAATGTGTCTCCTATAGAAAGCATAGAGATGGATTATGTTCTTTTTTAAAAAATTTAGCCTGACAATTCTTCCTTTTGAGTTAATTGTTTAATTCGTTCACATTTAATGTTGTTATTGATATAGTTTGATTTACATCTACTATTTTACTTTCCATGTATCTCATGCCTTTTTTTCCCTCTAACCCTGGTAGTGGAGTGGTTAAGATCTTGGCTGCTAACGAAAGTGTTGGTAGTTCGAATCCACCAGTTGCTCCTTGGAAACCTCATGGGTCAGTTCTACTCTGTCGTATAGGATCACTATGAGTTGGAATTGACTCAACAGCAACAAGTTTGGTTTGGTTTTTGGTTTAGTCCCCCTTTACAGTTGTTTTTGAATTAACTGTGTATTTTCCATTGTAGCATTTAAATTTTTTACTACACTTTTGAGAGTTTGTTTTACTCTCAGTGGTTACTCTAAGGGTTTACCATATACATCTTAACTCATCAGAATCAGCTTCAGATATCTACTAGCTTAACTTTCAGTGATATATAGAATTGTTACTCCTATATAGCCCTATTCTATTTTTCCATATTTGGTGGTATTATTGTTATATATATTACATCTATTAATGTTACAAACTAAAGAATACATAGTTAAAATTATTAATTCATCATTCATGGTCATTTACGTAGACCAATACAACTTTGCTCCAACTACCTCAGTCATGCTGTTATTTGCAAGTACATTACACATATATTACAGTTCTGTATGTTATAGGACCAATATTACATTATATACATATTATTTTAAACAATTACTTTTTTAATAAGTTATGGCATCAAAGGAGAAAAAAATATGTATTCATGTTGTTTTTTCCATAATTACATATTTACTTTTACCTATGCTCTTTGTTTATTCAAATAGATTTTAATTACTGTCTGGAGTCACTTGCTTTCAGTTTGAATAACTTCCTTTACTATACCATGTAAGGCAGATCTGTTATCAATGACTTTTCTCAATTTGGTTTTTCTGAGAAAGTCTTTATTTCACTTCATTTTTGAAAGATAGCTTTGCTGAATATAGCATTCTTGGTTGACAGACTTTTTACTTTGAACAGTTTGATTGTGTTATCCCACTGCTTCCCAGCCTCCATTGTTTCTGTTGAGAAGTATGCTGTTAATTGCTATTGGGTTTCCCGTGTAAATGATGCATCACTTTTCTCTTGCTGCTTTCAGGATTTTGTTCTTATCTTTGACTTTCAGTATTTTTTACAATGATGTGTGCGTTTGTGAATCTCTTTCTGTTAACTTACTTGGAGTTTGTTGCGCTTTCTGGATATATAAATTATTGTTTTTCAGTAAATTAGGGGTTTTTTGCCATTTTTTTTTCAAATGTTCTTTCTGCTTCTTACTTTCCTCTCCTTTTGGCACTCTGATTATGCTTATGTTCTTGCCCTTGATGGTGTCCCACACTTCTCTGAGGCTCTGTTTATTTTTTTATTCATTTTTCTCTGTTGTTTGGCATGTATAATTTCTATTGATCTATCTTCAAGTTTGCTAATTCTTTCTCCTGCTGGTTCAAGTCTACTGTTGAGCCCCTGTGTTGAATTTTTCCTCATTATTAAACTTTTCAATTTTTCCATTTGATTCCTTTTTAAAAAATCCTATTTCCTTATTGATGTTCTCTATGTGATGTGGCATTGTTATCATGCTCTCCTTTAAGTCTTTAATTATGCTTTCCTTTAGTTCTGTGAACACACTTATAATGGTTATTTTGAAGTCCTTTTTCTGTTAACTCTGACATCTATGCTCTCACAGGTGTTTGTGGTACTTGCTTTTCTTCTGTGCAAGAGTTATACTTTTTACCCTGATATATAGGTTATACTTTCTTGTTTCTTTGCACGCCTCTTAATTTTTTGCAGGAAACTAAATATTTTGAATAATATATTGTAGCTACTGTTGGTATTGCTGTCTCCTTCCTGGGGCTTGTTATTATTTGCTTGTTTATTTTTTAGTTACTTGCTGGATTATTTTAGTGAAGTCTATACTCCCTCTCCTTCCCCCCTACAACGCTAAGCCTCTGATACTGTTCATCAGTGGGGGGCAGCTTTGGGTATGTTCACAGTCACTCTGGAATGACAGTGGTGTTGGTAGGTCTCTCTTTCTCTGACCACACCCAGCTGTTAATTGTTGACTGATTGCTCTGTTGTTATAAAAAATTACCTGAGGCATAAATTGCTCTATGAACTAATTCAATCAAACTGTGGCTTCTTTGAGGAATAGTTTCTGACGTTTGTATTTGATATTTGCTCTGACTCCAGGAGGGCTTCTCTCAGATTTCTTATTCCCAAGTTCTCTACTATGAACTAGCTGGTGTAGAGTCTAGGATGTATCTTTATTAAGTTCACAACACACTTTCCAACTGCCTTTCATTACAACCTCCACTACTCTTGAGGGTGCCCTTAAGTTTGGATTTCTCCATGCTCTGTTGTAAAATAAGTCAGTTCCTTTTGTCAAGAGATTAGGAGTTATCTGTTTTTACAGGCTGCTTCTTCCTCTCAGGCAAAATTTTTGAGCGAGATCTCTGGAGTTGGAGTTGAGGACTGTGGCAAGCTTCTCTGTGAGTGGCACCCACCACTCTAGCAGTTGAACACTCAGTGAACGGGAGACAGTAGCCTGAGATCCTCTCAGCTTGCCACTCCTGGTGTGGAATTGCCTCCTTATGAGCCAGGGCAAGAATGATCAGAACCACCATTCCACAAGTAGGGGCAGAAAACCAGAGTCCCCACCTCTCAGCCATATCCACTTGAAACTTAGCCTTGGCAACAGGTAGCTGGGAGCAGGATGAGGAATGCTGAAGTCTTCCTCCTCCTGGGAGAAAGCCCTCTGACGGGGGTGTGGTCTTTTGAGCCTTGAATTTTTTATCTGTAAAATGAGGAAATTAATACTACTTATTTCATTGAGTTGTTGGAGGAATAAAATAATTTAATAAATGGAAAGCACTTAGAACAGGGCCTTGAAAAAACCCAATTTCGCCAAGACCTCAATTTAGTTTCTTAAGTTTTTATTTTTACTGTTTTATATATATATTTTATATTTTATCCATAAAATATGAATTTTTAATTTTTGCCCCTAATATTATGCTTAGAAAGATCTTTCCCAAGTCAATGTTTCATAAATACTACCACATATTTTCTTCTCAATGTGTTTGGTTTCATTTAAATTTTTAATATATTACTCTAATTCAACAGGAGTTTGTTTTGGTCCTAGTCAATTACTCCAAGAAAATTTATTGAATAATACAGTCTTCCTCACTAACTTGAAATGGCACATTTAGCATATCATAAAATGCCTATATGCACCTGTCCCTGGTTTTATTGATTTGTTTTGTGTTCTTGTTTCTTCTGGCATCATTATTTTGCTTTAATTAAAAAAATTATAAGGTCAAGTTAAAATATTGCATTGTGAATCTCACCTGTTTATTTGTTGTGTTAGGTGTCAACGAGTCGGTTCCAACTCCAAGCAACCCAACGCACAACAGAATGAAACACTGCTCAGTCCTGCACCATTATCACAATTGTTGCTATGTTTGAGCCCATTGCTGCAGTCACAATGTCAAGGCATTTCATTGAGGGTCTTCCTCTTTTGCACTGAATGTCTACTTTACCAAGCAAGATGTGCTTCTCTAGGCACCGGTCCCTCCTGATAACATGTCCAAAGTACATAAGATAAAATCTCACCATCCTCGTTTCTAAGGAGCATTCTGGCTGTACTTTTTCCAAGGCAAATTTGTTCATTCTTTTGGCAGTCCAAGGTATATTCAATATTCTTCACCAACACTGTAATTCAAAGGCATCACTTCTTTGGTCTTCCTTATTTGTTGTCCAGCTTTTGTATGCATATGAGGTGATAGAAAATATCTTGGCTAGGGTCAGGTGCTCCTTAATCCTCAAAGTGACATCTGCTTTTCAACACTTTAAAGAGATATTGTCCAGTGCAACACATCACTTGATGTCCTGACGGCTGCTCCCATGGGTGTTGATTGTGGATCCAAGTAAAATTAAATCCTTGACAACTTCAATCTTTTCTCTGTTTATCATGATGTTGCTTATTGCTCCAGTTGTGAGGATTTTTGTTTTCTTTATGTTGAGGAGCAATCTATATTGAAGGCTGTAGCCTTTGGTCTTCATCAGTAAATGCTTCAAGTCCTCTTCACTTTCTGCAAGGCAAGGTTGTGTCATCTGCATATTGCAGGGCTGTTAATGAGTCTTCCTCCAGTCCTGATACCACATTTTTCTTCATGTAGTCCAGCTTCTTTGATTATTTGCTCAGCATACAGATTGAATTAGTATGGTGAAAGAATATAACACTGATGTACACACTTCCTGACTTTAAACCACACATCATCCATAATTTGTCATGATCCACACAGTCGAATGCCTGTGCATAGTCAATAAAACACAGGTAAACATCTGTCTAGTATTCTCTGCTTTCATCCAAGATCCATCTGACATCTTTTGTTCTGTGTTCTCTAATGAATCTGGCTTGAACTTCTGGCAGTTCCCTGTCGATGTACTGCTACGACTACTTTTTAATGATCTTTAGCAAAATCTTACTTGTGTGTGATATTAATGATATAGTTTGATAATTTCTGCATTCTGTAGGATCACCTTTCTTTGGAATGGGCATAAATATGGATCTCTTCCAGTCAGTTGGCCAGGTCCCTGTCTTCCAAATTTCTTGACATAGGTGAGTGAGCACCTCCAGCACTGCTTCTATTTGTTGAAACATCTCAATTAGTATTCCATTAATACCTGGAGCCTTGTTTTTTACTATTCCTTTCAGTGCAGCTTGGACCTCTTCCTTCAGTATCATCGACTCTTGTTCATATGCTACCTCCTGAAACGGTTGAAGGTTGACCAATTCTTTTTGGTACAGTGACTCTGTGTCTTCCTTCCATCTTCTTTTGATGCTTCCTGTGTCGTTTAATATTTTCCCCATGGAATCCTTCAATATTGCAACTCGAGGCTTGAATTTTTTGTTCAGTTCTTTCAGCTTGAGAAACACAGAGCATGTTCTTCCCTTTGGGTTTTCTAACTCCAGGTCTTTGCACATTTTTTTACAATACTTTACTTTGTCTTCTCCAACCGCCCTTTGAAATCTGTTCAGCTCTTTTATGTGATCATATTTTCCTTTTGCTTTAGCTACTCTACATTCAAGAGCAAGTTTCAGAGTTTTTTTCAACATCCATTTTGGTCTTTTTTCTTTCCTGCTTTTTTAATGACCTTTTGCTTTCTTCATGCATGATATCCTTGATGTTATCTCACAACTTGCATGGTCTTTATTTATTACTGTTCAATGCTTCAAATCTACTTTTGAGATGGTCTCTAAATCCAGGTGGGATATACTCAAAGTCGTATTTTGGCTCTTATGGACTTGTTCTAATTTTCTTTGGCTTAAAACTGATCTTGCATATGAGCAATTGATGGTCTGTTCCACAGTCAGCCCCTGGCCTTGCTCTGACTCATGATATTCACCTTTTCCATTGTCTCTTTACACAGATGTAGTCGATTTGATTCCTGCGTATTGCATCTGGTGAGGTCCATGAGTATAGTCACTGTTTATGTTATTGAGAAAAGGTATTTGAAATGCAGAAGTCGTTGGTCTTGCAAATTCTATCATGCAATCTCTGGCGTATTTTCCAACTACCAATCCTTCTTCTTTGTTTCCAACTTTCACATTTCAATCACCAATAATTATCAATACATCTTGATTGCATGTTTGATCAATTTCACCCTGCAGAAGTTGGTAAATTTCTTCAGTTTCCTCATCTTTGGCATTAGTGATAGATGTGTAAATTTGAATAATAGTCATATTAACTTGTCTTCCTTGTAAGTATATGGATATTATTTTATCCCTGACAGGGTTGTCCTTCAGGATAGATCTTGAAATGTTCTTTTTGACTTTTATGAGACACCATTCTCTTCAATTTGTCCTTCCCAGCATGGTAGATCATATTATTGTCTGATTCGAAATGGCCAGTAATTGTCCATTTCAGCTCAATAATCCTAGGGTATTGATCTTTATGTGTTCCGTTTCATTTTTGATGACTTTTGGTTTTCCTAGATTCATGCTTCGTATATTCCATGTTCCGATTATTAATAGATGTTTGCAGCTACTTTTTCTTGTTTTGAATTATGCCACGTAAGCAAATAAAGATCCTGAAAGCTTTACTCCATCCATGTCATTAAGGTCGACTCTACTTTGAGGAGGCAGCTCTTCCCCAGTTTTATTTTAAGTGCCTTCCAACCTAAGGTGCTCATCTTCCTGCACTATACCAGACAATGTTCTGCTGCTATTCATAAGATTTTCAGTGGACAGTTTTTTTCAGAAGCAGGACACCAGGTCCTTCTTCCAGTCTGTCTAAGTCTGGAAGCTCTGCTGAAACCTGTCCAAACCATGGGTGACCATGTTGGTATTTGAAATACCATGGGCATAGCTTGCAGCATCATAGCAATACGAAATCCATTGCAGTATGACAAACTGACAGAAGAGTGGTGGCAAATTGTGTTAACAGTCTTATATTATTTCGGGAAGGATCTACATTTTTATTTTATTGATTTCTTTCCAGTTTAATGGCTTTTTTTAAATGTCTGTGTAAGTTCTCTATTTTTCTTGGAAATTAATACTATATGTTTTATAATTTTTCTTGCCATTGTGAATGACATACAAGCACCTAAACATATATATTTCCATTTCTGACTTAATATTACCAGCATAGGAAATCTATTGGTTTTCATACACTTACTTTGTATCTAACCCCTCTATCAACGAGTAGATATGTAGATTAGATTATTCTAGGCATGTAAGGATGGCTCAACATTAGAAAATCTCTTAACATATTTTGTCACATTATTTTTATTCCTAGATATTTTATTTTACACAGCATATATTATCAGGAATGTAAGGAAGCCTCTACCACAGTCTGTCAGTTTTTTGTACTGTCATGGTTTGCATGTTGCTGTGATGCTGGAAACTATGCCACAGACATTCAAATACCAGCAGGGTCACCATGGTAAACGGGTTTCAGTGGGGTTTCTACACTAAGACAGACTAGGAATACAGGCTTAATGATCTACTTCTGAAAATTAGCCAATGAAAACCTCATGGATCAGAACAGAACATTGCCTGACTTGCTTGCTTTGGACGTGTCATCAGGAGGGATCAGTTGCTATGGGAGAATATCACGTTTGGTGAAGTAGAGGGCCAGTGAGGGCAAGGGAGACCTTTAGTGAGATAAATTAGCATAATAGCTGCATTGGTGCACTTGAACATGCCAGCGATCATGAGGATGGCGCAGAAATGGGCAACATTTTGTTCTGTTGTATGTAGGGGTACCATGAATCAGAGTCGACTTGTTGGCAACTTTCTGTGTAAAGGAAGACTATTGATTTTTTTGTGTGTTAATCTTGTATCTTTCTACTTTGAATTTGATCAGAAAATTTTAGTAACTATTAAAGAGATTATACAGCTTTTTTCTCCTTTAATGTAATTTACTACATTAAGAGATTTATTAATATGGACTCATCCTTGCATTGTGGGGATAAACCCTTTTAATATATACATAGATTCCATTTGCTAAAACTTAGAGTTTTTACATTTTTTATCTTTATATTATCTCTTCACCTTCTCCTGCTCACTTTCCCTCTTTGCTCTCTGTTCTGAGTTTGATGCAGGGCTCCGGGTTAATCTGTTCTCATAGAGTGAGTTAAAAAGTGTTTTATATCCCCTGTGTGCTCTGGACCACCTTGGTGACATTGGAAGTTTCAAATCTTGGTGTGTTAAAATTTGCCATTAAAAACTCTTCAGCCTTATGTCTTTTTAAAGAAGTAGACCTTTGATCAGCTTCTCAACATTTTTCACTGATTGTTTTTTTTTTCCCTGAAAAATCATCCATTTTGTATAAATCCTCAAATTTATGGACACTTATTAATCTTTTACAATTAAGAAGAACTGCCATTTCTCTAATTAATCCTTTCTTGTTTCTAATGTATATTTGTAAAACACAAAAAATGTGTTTTCACTTTTTTTGGTTGTTGTTCAGACCTGCCAAAAGCTCGTTTATATTTTTAGTCCATTCAAAGTTTAATTGATGGTGTCTACATCTTTTCTGTCCTCACAGTTCCTGTCTGTCCTTGTGGATTTCTGCCTGTCTTCATGTTTTCCTGTCTGTCTTCTTAGATTCCTGTCTGTCCTCTCAGATTCCTGTGTGTACTCACAGGTACTGTCTGTTCCCCAGGGCTCCTGTCTGTTCTCACAGTTCCTGGATGTCCTCAGGTTCTGTCTATCCTTGTGGCTTCCTGTCCATCCAGTCAGGTTCCTGTCTTACCGGTCCAGTCTGTCCTCTCAGGTTTTGGTCTGCTCTTTCAGGTTCCTGTCTGTCCTCTTAGGTTCCTGTTTGTCCTCATGGATTTCTGTCTGTCCTCACAGGTTCAGTCTGTCCTCTCAAGTTTCTTTCTGTCCTTTCAGATTTCTGTCTGTCCTCTTGGATTACTGTCTGTTGTCTCAGGTTTTTGTCTGTCCTCACATTTCCAGTCTTTCCTCTCAGGTGTCTGTCTGTCCTCATTGTTCCTGTCTACTCTCACAGTTCCTGGATATGTTTTCAGGTTCCTGTCTGTCCTCATGGTTCCTGTCTATCCTTGTGGGTTCATGTCTGTCCTCACAAGTTCCTATCTGTCCTTATGGTTCCTGGCTGTCCTGTCAAGTTCTTATATGTCCTGGTGATCCCTTATGTCCTCACAGGTTAATGTTGAAAAACCAGTGACCTTAAAATAACAAAATATTTACAAATGACAAAAATCCTCCAACTTGAGCACTGCAGTTTCCAAGAGTTTACTCCACTGTTATTCAAATAAATTGCATTATTCATGTAAAACTTGTACTTCTAGAGTACAGTGTATCTCAGAATCCAGGACTACATTTCATTTCGAGACCCAAACATCAGAAAGAATTTATATCATGGGGGTTGAGGAGGGGAGCAGTGGGCAGAGAAGATGGTGTAGAGAAAAAAAGAGTTTCAGTTTTGTCAGAGTTTGGTCAATTTGTGACTTTTTTTCAGACTTTGCAGGCTTAAAACTCAATTACAAGAAGTTTCCCATTGAGATGTAATTGGGAAACTAAAATTCCCATTTCATGAAGGAGAAAACCTCTGTCCTAAAAGATGCCTCCTCTATAAAAGTTTATATCTTACCATGTTTATATTAATTTAGAAATTAATAATGATTCCACTCTCAATCCCTAGAATTACCTTGAGTACTCCATCTGATTCCATTTTGGTTAATGCATTTCTTCCCATTGCCCCCTTTGTACATCTTTCCATTCCCATTCATACTGCCTTGCTTCTAGAATCCCAATCCTATCTTGTTGGGATTTTTCCAAGATACAGCCTCATCTGTCACAAGGGCAGAATATGCCATGTTCAAAACAGATTAAGAAAATAAACAAAAGAAGAAGCAGTTGCTATGAAGTTGATTCTGACTCGTGATGACCCCTTCTGCATCAGAGTAGAAGTATGCTCCACGGGGTTTTCAATGGCTGATTTTTCAGACAGCGGTTCATCCAACCTTCATGGCTCCAGGAAGTCTGGAGTCCATGAAAATTTAAAATTCTGTTCTGCATTTTCCACCTTCTGATCAGGATTCAGTAATGGTAGCTGAGCACTATCCAGTTCCACTGGTCTCATGGCAAAGGAGACAGTAGTTCATGGAGGCAATTAGCTACACATTCCATATCCTCCTTCTATTCCTGACTCTGCTTATTCTTCTTTTGCTCTAGGTGAACAGAGACCAATTTTTGTGTCCTGCATGGCTGCTTGCAAGCGTTTAAGAAGACCCCAGGCACTACACAACAAACTACGAGTTAGAACAGAAACATTAAACATGTTATAAGGCCAATTAACTGGGATGTCCCATGAAACCATTACCCTAAACCTCTTGTGCCTTAGATTTTTAATTGCAAGATGATTTATTCCATTTAATAAATTATTTCTTTTAATGTAAGCCTATAGGGTTGCTAAGAGTTGAAGTCGACTTGGTGGCAATGGGTTAATTTAAGCCACTGGGCTATTGTTTGTTCATTCATATGATCCCAAACAGTGCTGGCAGTAGTACAAATTCACTCTTCTTTTCCCAATTCCAAATGAAAAACAATGTAGGGAGAAATGAAGCTGGGGTTTGTGAAAGATTCAATCACTATTTACACAAAATGAAACACAGAAATAACAAACATTTTTAATATGTGAAAGCTACCTGGAAAACCCCAGGGAAAAATACATGGAATTTAAATAGTTTATGTTTTATAATAAGCAAAGATTGTTCTATAATTTTAAAAAGTCACAAGTCTTTATTTTGTCTAAGTACCACAGGTCAAGGGTGGCACAGATCCCTTCTCCTCTTGCTTATTCAAGGACAGAACTTCAGCAATTTTCCCTCTCTCCTACATCATTCACTTTTTTTTGTTTACTGGATAATTCTCATCATTTTATAAACACTGTGATATTTTCCTGGCCAATGCACTAATGACAAAAATCCTCTGTCAGCTGAGACTTGCATGTTGTTATGATACTGAGTAGTTTTCAGCAGAGATTTCAGATTTAGACAGACTAGGAAGAAAGACCTGGTGATTAGGTTCTGAAAATCAGCTGATGAAAACCCTGTGTATCACAACAGTCTGATCCACAACCAGTGATGGGGATGGCACAGAACTGGGCAGTGTTTCATTCCATTGTGCATGGGGTCATCATGAGTTGGGGGCTTACTCGAAGGCAGCTAACAACAGCAAAAATAACAACAGCAGCAACATTTTCTGACTTAAAAACCAACACCAAAACTGCCTTCCTGTTATTATCCCATTCCTCTGCTCTTTTTATAGAAAAAATTCCCTAACAGTATTATCCATACTCCCTCCCTTTTCCACTAGACTCATTTGTGTTTAATCAGTATTAGGTTTTGTGCATATAATAGAAAATAAAATATAATAGTAAATTAAAAAAAAAAAAGGTTATTTCTCCTTCACATAAAATCAGTTCAGAGGTAGCCTGTCTAGGGTTACTATGGTGACTCCTTATAGGGACATACCTTTCTACTTCCACCATCTCAGCTCAGTGCTTACATGGAGCTTTAGTCATCTTGTTGGTTTTAGGACACAGAAGGGATGAACATAGGCAAGTGTAGTGGGTTTTACTATTTGGGCATGGTGCTTTCTTCCCTCCATTCCCCTGCTATGACTCACAGTGGGTGAAGAATCCTTACCTTCTCCAATGACTTTGGGCTCAGACATGTAAATTCTTTGGCCAAAGGGTAAAGGCGACAGTGTGGGTTGTGAGCTAAAGCACTGAGAGGTGTGGCAAGTTGCACAAGCCCTGTGGGAGTGTCCCATTCCACCATGAGAACAGCATGCTTTTCTTTCAGCCTGGATCTGAAGTTAAGACATGAAGTGGACTTGAATCCAATAGAAAGCCTGAGTGAAGCCTTTCCCAGCAAAGCCCTGTGAGTCCTGTTCAGATTAGCAAAACTGCCAGTCCAGAAGCATGAACAAGGACGTTTGTCATGGTCAGCCACTGAGGTTTTTTGGGGACTGTTTCATAACACTATTGCAGTAAAAACCTGGTCAATACAGACAGGTAAAATGGTGCCACGCTGGCTGGTCAGCTCCCTTTCACTGGCTTCCAGAAATCCCACATACAATACTGCTTTCTTGTCCCATGGCCACACCTTGATGAGAAGGAGACGGAACAGGAGAGCTAGGAGTTCTTGGTTCTAAAGCAGGGATATGGGGTGGAAACCAGCTGTTGCTGCCACCCTACCCCAAACAGGCTTTTCTCTACCCTGCCAGTGAACAGTCCTTATGGTATGTCCCCAGTCACTGTTGGCCTTTTAGCAGCACTCACCACAGCTCCTTGAAACATGTTCTTCGTTTACTTCTAGGGCACCACCTGGTTCTTTTCCTACCTCATCAGCCACCACTTCTCAGTTTCCTTGACTGGCTCAGCCATCTCCCTGACTCTCAACATTGCTTGGGCTCAGCCTTCTAGCTGCTTTTACTCTTTTACTACCTTTCCTCCCTAACAGTGCTTACCCATGCCAAAGCCTTAAGTAATGTCCGTATACACTGATGACTCCCAAATTGGTGTCTCCAGCTCAGACCTCTCATAGCTTCAGATTTACAAATCCAACTGCCCTCTCAGCCTCTTCTCTAGATGTTCCATAGGCATCTCCTATGTAGCATACCCCAAACAATCTTCCAGCCCTCTTCACCTAAAATTGCTCCTCCTCCAGTCTTGTCTGTGGTAATTCATTCTAAGAGCCTAGGCTACAAATTATCCCTATCTTTCTCTCAGACCCCACTTCCAAAGCATCAGCAAATCCTGTCAGCTCTATATTTGATATAAATAAATCGTGTTATAGTCATACAATGAAATAGTACACGTCAATGAAAAAGAATGAACCCTGCTATTGTGAACGATATGGATGAATCTCACAAATATGATATTAAGTGAAATGTCCCAGACATAAATTAGTATCTATTCCATTTATAAGAAGTTCATAAGTAGGCAAAACTAATCTACATGGATGGAGGCAAGAGTAGAGGTTACCTTTGGGGAGAATACATATACATATATATATTTTATTGTGCTTTAGGTGAAAGTTTACAGAGCAAATTAGTTTCTCATTAAACAGTTAACACACAAATTATTTTGTGGCATTGGTTGCCAACCCTTTGAAGTGTCAACACTCTCCCCTTCTCCACCCCAGTTTCCTTGTTTCCATTCGTCCAGTTTTCCTGTCCCTTCCTGCCTTCTTGTCTTTACTTTTGGGCTTGTATGCCCATTAATGTCATATACATGATTGAACTCTAAAGCATATCCCTATACACCTGTCTTATCTTTGGCTGAAGATTGAACCTCAGGAGTGACTTCAGTACTGAGTGAAAACGGTGTCCTGGTCTTGTGTGTATGTGTGCAAATTTGAATTTTGTTCTACATTTTTCTCCCGCTCTCTCCAGGGCCCTCTATTGTGATCCCTGCCAGAGCAGTTGGTGGTGGTAACCGGCCACCATCTACTTGTTCTGGGCTCAGTCTGCTGGAGGTTGTGGTAGTTGTGGTCCATTAGTCCTTTGGACTAATCTTTCCTTTGGGGACTGACAAGGAGAGGCCAGGAAGGAGACTTCTGGGTGGTTACATTAGTACTTGCATATATGAAAATTTATCAAGTGGTTCACTTAAGATTTGTACGATTTAATGTATGTAAGTTACACTTTAGTAAAAATAAATAGTATTATTGGTTTTTATTATTATCATAAGTTTCTTACCAATAGATCATGAACTATAGATTTGTTATGAAAAATTTAATTCATTACAGATATATCTGTAACTTGATCAATGTCTGTAGAATATCTTTACAGAATTGTCCTCTTCTTAACACATTCACTGCTACCATGCTGGTACAAGCCACCAGAGTTTTTGTCTAAATTATCTAAATAGCTTCCTAATTAGCATCTCTACTTTCTCCTTCATTCATTCTTCTTTAGTCTATTATCTGTATAGCAGTAAGAAAATCTCTTTAACATTCAAGTCAGATCATATTAATCCTTTGCTGAACACTCTCCCAAAGACTCCACATTGTACTAGGAATAAACACCAAAATCTACATGGCTGTCCCTCACTTCCTTCAGGTCCCCACTTAAAAGGTATCTTAACAGTGATGTCTTCCATGATCACTCTACATAAACGATGTACTCCCACCTCCCTGACCTCCTTAACCACTTTATTTTTATTTATAACACAAATTTCCTTCTTTTATACTTAGTGGCTTATTTTATTTATTTCTGTCCCTTCCTTTCCCACTGGAATGTAAGTTCTTTGAAAGCAGTCTGTTTTGTTCACTGCTTTACTCCCAACTTCTAGAGAAATGTCTGTCATGTGGTTGTTGTTAGGTGACGTCGAGTTGGTTCTGATTCATAAAGACCCTATGTACCACAGAATGAAACACTGCCTGGTCCTGCGCATGCTCACAATCATTGTTGTGCTTAAGCCCATTGTGTAGCCACTGTGTCAGTCCATCTTGTTGAGGGTCTTCCTCTTTTTCGCTGACCCTGTACTTTACCAAGCATGATGTCCTTCTCTAGGGACTGATCCCTCCTGACAACACGTCCAAAGTATGTAAGACGTAGTCTCGCCATCCTTGCTTCTAAGAAGCATTCTGGTCGTACTTCTTCCAAGACAGATTTGTTCGTTCTTTTGGCAGTCCATGGTATATTCAGTATTCTTTGCCAACGCCACAATTCATAGGCGTCAATTCTTCTTTGGTCTTCTTTATTCATTGTCCAGCTTTTGCATGCGTATGATGAGATTGAGAATACCATGGCTTGGGTCAGGCCCACCTTAGTCTTCAAGGTGACATCTTTGCTTTTCAACAGTTTAAAGAGGTCTTTTGCAGCAAATTTGCCCAAAGCAATGGGTCTTTTGATTTCTTGACTGCTGCTTCCATGAGTGTTGATTGTGGATCCAAGTAAAATGAAATCCTTGACAACTTCAATCTTTTCTCCATTTATCATGATGCTACTTGTTGATCCAGTTGTCAGGATTTTTGTTTTCTTTATGTTGAGGTGTAATCCATACTAAAGGCTATGGTCTTTGATCTTCATCAGTAAGTGCTTCAAGTCCTCTTCACTTTCAGCAAGAAAGGTTATGTCATCTACACAATCTAGGTTGTTAATGAGTCTTCCTCCAATCCTGATGCCCTGTTCTTCTTCATATAGTCCAGCTTCTCTGATTATTTCGTCAGCATACAGATTGAATAGATATGGTGAAAGGATACAACCCTGATGCACACTTTTCCGGACTTTAAACCATGCAGTATCCCCTTGTTCTGTCAGAAAAACTGCCTCTTGATCGATGTACAGGTTCCTCATGGGCACAATTAAGTGTTTTGGAATTCCCATTCTTCACCATGTGCTAGATGCTTATTAAATTTTTATTGAATAAATGGATGAAATCAGCAAATTAGACATTATGGTAGATTAAAGACTTCCACAAATCCTTTGCTGCTCCTCCCATTGAGAGGCGGGTCTCACATTCCCTTCCCTTGAATTGGGATGAGCTCTCTGACTACTTATACAATAGAATGTGGTGAGTGTGATGCTGTGCCCATTTCTGGGCCCAGGCCTTGAGAGACTGGCAGTTTCCACTTCTTATCTCTTAGAACACACTCTCTGGGATTCCTGAGGAAGGCCAACTACCCTGAAACCTCCTTGTTGGAAAGATGATGTGTGGGTGTCCTGGTGGACCATACCAGTCAAGCTCAGCCTTCTAGCTGTGCCTGCCACCGTGCCAGATGTGTAAAGAAAGCCATCTTGACGAGCTATCCTCCATCTGAACATCACCAGGTTACCGCAGCCAATGCCACATGGAGTGGAGAAATTGTCCAGCTGAGCCCTACCTGAATTCCTGAGACACGTGGTCATGAGCTATAATAAAGCAGTTGTTTTTTTAAGCCATTAAATTTGAGGTAACTAGTTATGCAGCAACAGATATCAAGAAAGAAGTTGTGTGTGTGTGTGTGTGTGTGTGTGTGTGTGTGTGTGTGTGTGTGTGTGAAATACCTACTAGCAGGTTTTATTTCAAGGTGTACATACAGGCTTCTTCCTCCCCTCAGTGTCAAAACCAACTGGGCTTCTCCCAGTGGCACCAACCCCAATTTCCAGACACTAGCCCTCTTCAGGCAGATCATGTGACTTTATTAGAGAGGATATTTCAGACTTTAGCATGGGCACTAATAGTAACTGCTATCAGTCTCTGTGTGTGTGGAGGGCAGAAGATATGTCCCAGATGTCCATAAGCACTTCTATATCTTGATCACTGGTTGGAAGCTCAGAGGTGTTGCTGGGCAGAACAGCCCTGAGCCTCTTTGGCTTCTCTGTGTGTTCTTTGATACACTCTTCTTCTCCTTCTTACCTCCAGACATTCATCAATGTGTCTGAGTCAACTTACGGGCTCCAGTTTTATTATCAGAGCAATAACAGGTCTATTCCTTTCTGTACATCTTTCAGTGGGATTTGGGAGTGGCAGGAGGGAGACATGTGCCTTGTTCTCCCTCTTAGACCCCAAAAAGGTGGAAACAACCTAAAAGCCCACCAATGAATAAATGGATAAACAAAACGTGGTACATCATACGATGGAATACTACTGAAAGAGAAATGAAGTCTTGATACATGTTACAGCATGGATGGAGCTTGAAGACATTATGGTGAGTGAAATAAGTCAATCACAAAAAAACAAATATTGTATGATTCACTTACATAAAAAGACAAGAATAGGCAAACGTATAGAGAACAGAGTTTATTAGCGGTTACCATGGGCTGGGAACCCTGGTGGTGCAGTGGTTAAGAGCTCGTTGCTGACTGAAAGGTCAGCAGTTCAAATCCAGAAGCCACCTCTTGGAAACCCCGTGGGGCAGTTCTACTCTGTCTTATAGAGTTGCTATGAGTCAAAATTGACTTGATTACAATGGGTTTGGTTTTTTTTTTGGACGAGGGGCTGGAGGGAGGAGGAAGGAAGGTAGGGGTTACTGCTTATGGAGAACTGAGTTTTGGTTTACAGTGATAGAAAAATAGCATTGATTAAAGGTAGGGTTGCACAGCGAATTATTTAAGTGCCGTCAAGAAGTTGTATACTCGTAAAAAGTTGAATTGGCAAAAGATGTGTGATAGATATATTTACAATAACAACAACAAAGGAGCAGCTGCTGAGGCTATGTACAACCAAACACCTCATAGGATTTCATATCTTGGTTTGGAGGTTTAGGGTTATGGTTTCATGGAACATCCCAATTAATTGGCCTAATAATGTGTTTAGTCCTTCTGTTCTACCTCCTAGTTTGTTGTGGGGTACCTTGGGTCTTAAAAGCTTGTAAGCAGCCATTCAAGGTAAAACAATTGATCTCTATTCATCTGAAGCAACAGAGAAAGAAGGAGAGTCAGGATTAGGAAGAGGGAATGGAATATGTGGCTAATTGCCTCCATGAGCAACTGCCTCTTTTGCCATGAAAACAGAAGAACTGGATGGTGCCTAGCTACCATTACTAACCATTTTGATCAAAGATCCTATAGAAGAATCCTGATGAAAAGGAGGAAAATGCAGAACAGAATTTCAGATTCTCATGGACTCTAGACTTTCTAGAGCCATTGAGGCTGAATGAACCCCTGAAATTATTGCCCTGAGATAACCTTTAAATCTTAAACCAAAAAGATCCCCTAAATTCTTCTTAAAACCAAATAATAGTTTAGCCTGACTAGTAAAGAATGTCTGCCTTGAGCATGACTATGAGAACTATGTATATGGTATGTATATGGAATTATACTGACAACAGCAACTTGAAAGTTTAGATAGGAAACTTAGGGGCAGTGAGTTTATGTTAGTGAGAGAGGAACAATTTGGAAAAAGAGGGTGAGAATGGTAACAACTCAAAGAATGTAGTCAACGTCACTGAATTGTACACTTAGAAATTGTTGAATTGGTGTATGTCTTGCTGGCACGTTCTTAAGAACCATAACAAAAAAATAAAACAAAAAATATATGTCAGGAGTTCTCCAAATGAAAGCGTCTTCAAAATAGTGTGTGCATGAGGAAGTGCTGGTGTGTGTGAAGAAGCTCTGGTGCCCCTTTCTCCACTTGTTCAGGTGTACCCTCAAAACTGGTTGGGTTCAGCCACCCAAGCTTCAGGGAGGGTAAAATCATGGCCTCTTCCCATTGAGACCAGCTCAGCCCAAAGCCATCTGGTCTACGTGTGTGTGTGTGTGTGTGTGTGTGTGTGTGTGTGTGTGTGTGTGTGTGTGTGTGAGAGAGAGAGAGAGAGCAAGTTCCCTAACAAATCTTTCAGTTAGGGCACTGCCCCACAGAGTTGAACTTCATGGAATGAAAAATCTAGGTGAATCATGTTTTATTTGTTCTAAGACCTTATTCTTTAATTAACTGAATTACACAAATTATTGCAGTACAATTTACAGTAGCACATATACTTTTATTGCACAACCAACTAAAATGTTCATTAAGCATTTTTAATGATGTGAGAAAATGCTCATGGTAAACTGTTGAGAACAAAACAAAGAAGAAAGCATAGTTCAAAATGTTAAATAGGCTATGACTTCAAGAATGTGAAAAAGCATAGAAATAGGATGAGGGGGTGAAGAGGACACTTGTTTTATTTGCTTAGTAGAATTATAGGTGGTTTATTATTATTAAAAAAAATCTTTTATGTGTAATACAAATAAATTTTATTTTAAAAAAAAAGCCTAATAAGATGTAGGACTTTTCTAAATCTGGCATAAAATGGACAAATAAGGTCTGTGTCCAGGGCTACGACTAGCTAATAATTCAGACTAACCATCCCTCTGAAAACAACTAAAAATGCTTGATAAAAAATACGAAAACATCTTAAAAGTCTCAAAGAGTAACAAGATGGTAAGGAATTACCAGGTCAAAGCCTAAGGGAAGAGGGGAACCCTGGAAGGTCAGGGAGTACCCAAGCCCCTAGCTGTTGCTCTGCTGGCTTTTGCTGAACTTGGCAAAGTGAGCCAGGTTTTGGAACTTGCTGGGTGAAGAAGAGAGAAGCCCAGTGCCCGTCCATGTTGGAAAATCTAAGAGGTGATCATCCCTCAGAGCTAGGACCAGAATGCCACAAACTGTAGGTAAGAAGTAAGGATGAACTAAAAGTGACCCCACCACCACCACCAGGGGATTCCAAGGAACATTGTCTTGGTCTCCAGCTGAGAAGGGGTTAAAAAATCATTAAGGAATTGCAGCTTTGTCAAACCTGCCATACTGGGATTCACCATTCCAATTTTCTCCTCAAGTGGGTGTAGAGTGGATCTAGGTTTTGTGGGGCCTGATGCTTAAACAAGGAGCCCTGGTGACACCAGACCCTCTGAAATAGAAAGATATAGCAGTCAGCTTCCGTAAAGATTTACGGCTTTGGAAACCTTATGGGGCAGTTCTACTCTGTCCTATAGGGTCACTATGAGTCGGAATCTACTCCCTGGCAATGGGTTTTTTGAGTGGGATGCTTAAACAATTTGGGAGTGGCCTCATTAAGAAAAAGAATATACAATTTCAAATACATAACTAGGTACAAAAGTGAATATTCATTTGAAAGAGAAAAAAATCATAATAAATCCTGCATTTAAAAAGCTAAAAAAATCACAAATATTACAAAATCCAGAAAAATAACATAATATATATATTTATTTATTTATTAATGACCTGACAGCTCTAGAACTCTCTTTTCCCCTTTCCTTTCTTTTGGCTGCACACTCTTTGATAGCCTCCTTATATGACAATGATTTTGTAATGGGATTTTCCATACAGAGAACATAAACATAATTTTGTCTCTAGCATGGGTGGTAGGGATTTATTTTATTATTGATAGTTTAGAGAAATTTCTTAAAGTTTCATGGACTCCTTCCTGGTAATGTCATGTAAATTTTTAGAACTGTTATTAAATTTGGGAAATTCTCTCTTAAGTTTCTTTCATATATGAGCTATAAAATCTCAAGGCACTTCAAATTTTCTTGGGCAGCAACTAAAATACTAAAGAATAAATGCTCAGAAGTACACCCATTAACCAGTTAATGAAGACATTGGAGAAAAACAAGTCTCCAGGAAATGACAGAATACCAGTTGAGATATTTCAATGAACAGATGCAGCACTGGAAGTGCTCACTCGTCTATGCCAAGAAATTTGGAAGACAGCTACCTGGCCAACCGACTGCAAGAGATCCATATTTGTGCCCATTCCAAAGAAAGGTGTTCCAATAGAATGTGGAAATTATCTAACGATATCGTTAGCATCACACACAAGTAAAATTTTGCTTAAGATCATTCAAAAGCTGTTACAGCAGTGCATTGATAAGGAGCTGCCAAAATTCAAGCCAGACTCAGAAGAGGATGTGGAGCCAGGGATATCATTGCTGATATCAGAAGGATCTTGGCTGAAAGCAGAGAATACTAGAAAGATGTTTACCTATGTTTTATTGACTATACAAAGGCATTTGACTGTACAAATCATAACATATTATGGATAACATTGCAAAGAATAAGAATTCCAGAACACTTAATTATGCTCATGAGGAACCTGTACATAGACCAAGCGGCAGTCATTCGAACAGAACAAGGGGATACTATGTAGTTTAAAGTCAGGAAAGGTGTGCATCAGGGTTGTATCCTTTTACCATACCTATTCAATCTGTATGCTGAGCAAATACTATAAGAAGCTGGAGTACATGAAGAAGAACGGGGCATCAGGATTGGAGGAAAACTCATTAACAGCCTGTGTTATGCAGATGGCACCACCTCAACATGAAGAAAACAAAAATCCTCACAACTGGACCAATAAGCAACATCATGATGAATGGAGAGCATACTGAAGTTGTCAAGGATTTCATTTTACTTGGATCCACAGTCTACACCCATGGAAGCAGCAGTCAATAAATCAAAAGATGAATTGCATTGGGCAAATCTGCTGCAAAAAAGTTAAAAAGCAAAGATGTCAGTTTAAGGACTAAGGTGGGCCTGACCCAAGCTATAGTGTTTTCATTCACCTCATATGCATTCAAAAGCTGGACAACGAATAAGGAAGACTGAAGAATTGATGTCTTCGAATTATGGTGTTGATGAAGAATATTGAATATACTACAGACTGCTAAAAGAACAAACAAATTTGTCTTGGAAGAAGTACAGCCAGGAGGCTCATTACAAGCAAGAATGGTGAGACTTTGGCTCGTGTACTTTGGACATGTTATCAGGAGGGACCAATCCCTGGAGAAGGACATCATGCCTGGTAAAGTAGAGGGTCAGCAAAAAAGACAAAGGCCCTCAAAAAGATGGATTGACACAGTGAGTGCAACAGTGGTCTCAGGAGGTTGACGAAGGACTGGGCAGTCTTTTGTTCTGTTGTATGTAAGGTCACTATGAGTTGGAATTGAGTCAATAGCACCTAACAACAAGAACAATTAACCAGTTTTGTTGTCTGTGGTGGCATATTATTAGTTTTATGTCAGTATTTTCTGTCAAATCAACAAGAAATTCATATCGTTAATGTGTTCAAATATTTCACACCATCATTAATTGCATTTTCAAGCTGTCCAAGAATCCTTCTATTTATTTCTATCTGAAATTTATGTCTTTTTCTTAATTGTTTACTGCTCCTGGTATAATATTAAAAAAAATCCTACCATTTGTTTCTTGATGTCAAAATAATTTTTATTAATTTATCACATCTTTATCACATTTGCTTATATTTCATTAATATTTTATAAACATTTTCTTTCAGTTCTTTGTAAATGAATTTAAAGATGACAAAATACCTACTACAAGGATTTAATTTTATCACTATTTTATTGAAACATTTAAGAATGATTCTCAAAATTGCTGTTAAAAAAGCCTATTTGACCTTTACTTCTGGAATGAAATTTTAACATCTCATTTGTGTTTAGATTTCTCTTCTGAATCTTTGAAAATATATTTTTGAAAATGTGAAATGTCACTGTACTCTTATTTCAAGGTTGAACAGTTTTATAATGGGCAAGGTATCTATTACACTTCTGAGATTATTTAAAGAAAACTCCACATTGGCATGTGTATTGAAAATACTCCACATGAGGGACAACTTGAAAGGATAAAGTGTAACTGCTGCAAAAGACCAAGAGGCTAACAATTTCACGAACTAGGGAGGAAAGTTTTGATTTTTTACAGGAGGGTATTTTTAATTGTGTTTTTGATGAAAGTTTACACAGTTTTGTTCATTTAACAATTTCTATACATATTGTTCTCCATGTGTCTGTCAGTTTGTCATTCTGTGATGGCTTGAGTGTTGCTGTGATGCTGGAAGCTATGCCACCAGTATTTCAAACACCAGTAGGGATACCCATAGTGGACAGCTTTCAATGGAGCTTCCAGACTAAGAATGACAAGGAAGAAGGACCTGGAAGTCTACTTCTGAAAAAATTGGCCAGTGAAAATCTTATGAATGGCAGAGGAACATTGTCTGGTATAGTGCTGGAAGATGAGTGTCTCCAGTTGGAAGATAGTCAAAATAGGACTGGGGAAGAGCTGCCTCCTCAAAGTAGAGTAGACCTTAATAACATGGAGGGAGGAAAGCTTTCGGAACCTTCATTTACTGATGTGGCATAACTCAAAATGAGAAGAAACAACTGCAAATATCCATTAATAATCAGAACATAGAATGTACAAAGTATAAATCCATGAAAACTGAAAGTCATCAAAAATGAAATTGAACACATAAAGATTGATACCAGAGGTATTAGTGAACTGAAATGTACTGGAATTGGCCATTTTGAATCATATGATCATATGGTCTGCTATGCCATGAACAACAAATTGAAGAGGAATGGTGTTGCATTCATCATCATCAAAAAAAAAAAAAAAGTTTCAAGATCTATCCTGAAGTACAATTCTGTCAGTGATAGAATAATATCCATACACCTACAAGGAAGACCAGTTAATGTGACTATTATTCAAATTTATGCATCAACCACTAATGCCAAAGCTGATGAAACTGAAGATTTTTACCAACTTCTGCAGTCTGAAATTGATCAAACATGCAATCAAGATGAATTGATAATTACTGGTGATTGGAATGTGAAAGTTGGAAACAAAGAACGACTGATTGTTGGAAAATATGACTTAGTGATAGAAATGATGCCTGAGATTGCATGATAGAATTTTGCAAGACCAATGACTTCTTTATTGCAAATACCTGTTTTCAACAACGTAAACGGTGAGTATACATGTGGACCTGCCAGATGGAATACACAGGAATCAAACCGACTACATCTGTGGAAACAGACAATGGAAAAGCCCAATATCATCAGTCAGAACGAGGCCATGTGCCAATTTTGGAGCAGACCATCAATTGCTCCTACGCAAGTTCAAGTTGAAGCTGAAGAAAATTAAAACAAGTCCATGAGAGCCAAAGTACAACCCTGAGTATACCCCATCTGAATTTAGAGACCATCTCAAGAATATATTTGATGCATTCAACACTAATGACTGAAGACCAGACGAGTTGTGGAACGACACCAAAGACATCATACATGAAGAAAGCAAAAGGTCACTAAAAAGAAAGAAAAGACCAAAATAGATATGAAAAGATACTCTGAAACTTGCTCTTGAAGGTAGAGTAGCTAAAGTGAATGGAAGATATGATGCAGAAAAAGAACTGAACAGATTTCAAAGGGCAGCTCAAGAAGACAAAGTAAAGTATTTTAATGAAATGTGCAAAGACCTGGAATTAGAAAAGAAAGTACACACCTGGATTTCTCAAGCTGAAAGAACTGAAGAAAAAATTCAAGCCTCGAGGTGCAATATTGAAGAATTCTGCTGGGAAAATATTGAATGAGGCAGGAAGCATCAAAAGAAGATGGAAGGAATACAGAGAGTCACTGTACCAAAAAGAATTGGTCAATGTTCAACCATTTCAGGAGGTGGTATACGAACGAGAACCAGTGGTACTGAAGGAAGAAGTCCAACCTGCACTGAAGGGTATGGTGAAAAACAAGGCTCCAGGAATTGATGGAATATCGTTGAGATGTTTCAACAAACAGGTGCAGCACTGGAGGTGCTCACTTGTCTATGCCAAGAAATTTGTAAGACAGTTTCTTTGCCAACTGACCGGAAGGGATTCATATTTCTGCCCATTTCAAAGAAAGATGATCCAACAGAATGCGGAAATTATAGAACAACATCATTAACATCACACAGAAGTAAAATTTTGCTGGAGAGCATTCAAGAGTGGTTGCAGCAGTACATTGACAGGGAATTGCCAGAAGTTCAAGCCAGATTCAGAAGAGGACTTGGAAGGAGGGATATCATTGCTGATGTCAAATGGATCTTGGCTGAAAGCAGAGAATACCAGAAAGATGTTTACCTATGTTTTATTGCCTATGCAAAGGCATTGGACTTTGTGGATCATAACAAATTTTGGATAAAACTGCAAATTATGGGAATTCCAGAACATTTAATTGTGCTCATGCAGAACCTGTACATACACCAAGAGGTAGTCGTTCAAACGGAACAAGGGGATACTGCATGGTTTAAAGTAATGAAAGGTGTGTATCAGGGTTGTAACCTTTCACCATACTTATTCAGTCTGTATGCTGAGCAAATACTATGAGAGGCTGGACTATATGAAGAAGAATGTGACATCAGGATTGGTGGAAGACTCACTAACAACCTGAGATACGCAGATGACACAGCCATGCTTGCTGCAAGCGAAGAGGACTTGAAGCACTTACTGATGAAGATTAAAGACTATAGCCTTCAATACGGATTGCACTTCAACATAAAAAAAAAACAAAACTACTCACAACTGGTCCAATAAACGACATCATGATAAACCAAGAGCATACTGAAGTTGTCAAGGATTTCATTTTACTTGGATCCACAACCAACAACCATGGAAGCAGAGGTCAAGAAATCAAAGGACGTATTGCATTGGACAAATCTGCTGCAAAAGCCTCTCTAGAGTGTTAAAAAACAAAGATGACACTTTGAGGACTAAGATGCATCTGATCCAACCCACCGTATTTTTAATTGCCTCATATTCCTATGAAAACTTGACGGTGAATAAGGAAGACAGAAGAAGAATTGGCACCTTTGAATTATGGTGTTGTCGAAGAATATTGACTATATTGTGAACTGCCAGAAGAATGAACAAACCTGTCTTGGAAGAAGTACAGCCAGAATGCTCCTTAGAAGCAGCCATGGCGAGAATTCTTCTCACATACTTTGGACATGTTATAAGGACAGACCAGTCCCTAGAAAAGGACATCGTGCTTAGTAAAGTAGAGGGTCAGTGAAAAAGAGGAAGACTTTCAATGAAATGGATTGACACAGTGCCTGCAACAATAGGCTCAAGCATAACAATGACTGTGAGGATGATGGAGAACTGTGCAGTGTTTCATTCTGTTGTGCACAGGATCGCCCTGAGTTGGAAACGACTTGATGGCATCTAACCACCACAATGTGCATGTTGTTCAGTGACATTAGTTACATTCTTCACAGTATATCAGCATTTTCGTTATTTCCATTTTAGTTGTGCTGTTTCCATTAATCTAGCTTCCCTGTTCCCCCTTTCCTTCTCATTTTTGGTCTAGGGTAAATGTTAACCATTTGGATTCATCTAGACTATTGTTTTGAGGATCACAATACTCACAGGTGATATTATTTATTTCATGGGCCAATTTGTCATTTGGCTGAAAGGTGACCTCTGGGAGTTATGTTTCAACTTTAAGAGTATCTCAGGGTGATAGTCATGGGGGTTCATCTAGTCTCTACTGGCCCAGCAAGGCTGGCCATTTTATAAAGGGAATTTTAGTTTTGTATTACAGTTTTCTTGAGGAGACAACTTTTTGTCAAACAGCATTCAAGTAGGAGCTGCTGGTAAATATACTAAGAGACCTTGCACCCAGTGTTGTTGTGTGTCTGTCTGTGGTTATCATTCCACAGCAGGTCACAGCCACACAGAACTCATTGCGTGTTGTTTAATAAAAAGTCAGGTAGAAGATTTTCAGTTGATGAAAAAGTTAGAAAACATTTTTTTTTTTGGCTATGCCGTTAGTGTTTACTGTATTTTTACGAAAATAACGTGCATGTTATATGTTTTTTTGCAAACTGCGCCCCCCCCCCGTGAGCTATGTTCATAAACCCACTATGCTAATTTTTTACATGTTTTTGTAAAAAAAGTTAGTGTAGCACGCTTATAATAATACCTGGGGTGGGGGAAATGGCGGTTTACAAAAAAAAGTGTAACATGTCTGTTATTTGTATAAAAATATGGTAAATAATTTCCAACCAATCTGTTTGTCCCAAGTAGTGACAAATCTACAAAAATGTAGCAGTTTTTCTATTTTGTTTACTTATTTGATTTACCACTTTATTTTAAAAATATTTTCTCATTATTTTACTAATTCTTCACAAACTGTTTTAGATAGGTCAGTTGACATTTTACAAGTGCTTATGCAAAATGTGTCAAATTCAACAAGTAGATAAATCCTATGACATTTCTGTTATTTGAAGAATACTATTATCATTGCCACCCCTGAAAGTTCTTTCACTTAAACATTCAATAACTGCAACTACTCTTTAGATCATTTAAAAATAATACGTGCTCTTTATTTTCTATTTTGTCATTTTATCCTTGGAGGTCTTATAAAATTTGTTAAAATTTTTTTTCCTTAGGTACTTCATATTTTTGGATGCTAATGTAAGTGCTACCTTTAAAAATTTTATAATCTCTTTTTATTGCTATATAGAAATGCAACTGATTTTTGTCTGCTGATTTTATATCTAGAATCTCTGCTAAATTCTAATTCTAATAATTTATCTGTAGGTTAATTAGAATTTTCTAAATACAATTCATATCTATCATAATGGAAGGTTTGCTTATTCCTTTCCAATCTTTATTGTTCAATTTTTTTCTTGCCTTACTGCGTTATTATGACCTCCAGTATAAGGTCAAATAGAACTGGTGGTAATGGGCAACTTAGTCTTCTTCCTGGCCCCTGGATGAATATGTACAATATATCCCCATTAAGTATGATGTACCTAATTATTGTTTATCTGTAAAATGGTGTGGCATCAGAGGTCCTCTAACCTCATGAAGAGGAGAGAGAATCACCATCAGCATCAGCCCCAAGCTGACTCCTTTGCTGTGGAGGTCAGACATACTTCTACTCTACAACCATTTTACCAGTTCTGACACCAGCCATCCTTCCCATGACACTCTCTACTTCTCTTCTGAGTTTGATAATTCATTGCAATGGCCATACAGAACTCACAGACCATGCTCACAATTATGGAGTTTATTAGGGAAGTAACAGGTTGTAATTCAGGATTAAGATCAATTTGGAAGTAACAGGAATAACTCAGGATACAGTTCTTGGATCAAGAAGGTTCTTCTTGGCTGTGCCTGCAGGCAGGCCTCTGCCTCTGGGTTCTGCTCTGGCCTGGCCTCTGCCACCTGGCCTGGCCTCTGCTACCAGGTCTCAGCCTCAACCCTGCATCTTGACCCTTGCCCCTTGGCCCTCAGCCTGGCCTCTGCCCTGCTTGGGCAGGTGTTACAGCTCTTTAGCTCACTGATAAGTGTCCAGAGGTACCCCTTCCACCAGGAAGCCTCCTGCCTGAAGGTGCTCAGCTCTCTTGCACTGTGGATTGGTGCACCCCCTGTAGCTGCTTTGCTCTCTGAGCCAGGAAGCCCACTATGCCATCTCATGCAGGTCTCCTGGTTCTGCTGCGGCTGTTTTTCTGCCACTGGACTCTGCTGTGCTTGCTGCCGCTTCTCACCATCTCCTGTCATCTCCAGTATTACAGTTCTCTCTGTCTCCTGGATCCAGAAGATTCTCAGTGCAGGGACCCTGGATTCAAAAGATGTGCTCTGCTCCTGGCTCTTCTTCTTGATGGTAGTGAGGTCCCCCTCCAGCTTCTGAGATTGACTCCCTTTAAGTCTAGCAACATGGCAGAACTGACCAATCCCCCACAAGGGTTCCATGCACCTTATTTCATTACCAAAACTGTACAATCCTCTTGGTGGGCCAAAAGCACCTTATTTGCATAGTCCTACCCAATCATTTTGCGGGAGTTACAAGACCATAGCTAGAAGTGCCATATTAAAGCAATTCACTGCACTGGATTATCCAGCTGACATTCTGAGCTGGTAGGGTCTACAGAATCCCAGGACTGGAAGAGGAGGCTGGGGGAATGACTACCACATACACTGAGGGGCAACGGGGACTTCACAGGATAGGAGGAATTAAAAAGACTGACACTAGGTTACAAGGGCCTGTGGAAATGTTGAAGTGTGGTTGAGGGAAAGCAGGTAGTAACAGGCTGTGAGAGACAGAGGCAAGAAAGGCTGAGCACTCTCACCAATCCCAGGATTGTCTTTACAGGAAACCCAGGTACATGGGCAGAAGGTCCTTCACCAGACATAGGGGCAGGGTGGTTGGAGCATGGGTGCCAGGCTTGACTTCTGCCCAGTCAGATTTGGAATCTGTCCTGCTTACGTTATGTGATACCAAATATGAAGTAAAATAGTGACAGAACTTTCTTTGAGGTTACCAGTCTGGATTTCCTGGTATAGGTTGGAAGCTAGATACCCCCCCTACCATGGCAGACAACTGAGTCAACCTCTTTATGTCCATCAGGGCTGCAGAAGTCAGAACCATCCAGAGCAGTGACTGTAAAGGAGATTTAATGTTTTCTTTAAACTTATTTAATTTTAGAATTTAAAAAATATTTTTTTTTTCATTTTTTTGGTAAAATGTTAAGACATTTCAGATAAGGCTAAAATCCCTCTATGTATACTTCCCCCTCCCCACTCTTGTCCCCCTTTTCCATGAGCTCACTCTACTTCTTGGAGGAAACCACTATTATTAGTTTGTTAGATCTCCTTCCAGATGTGTTTCAATGAATCTGTATTAATAAATATGGCTATAGAAAACATATAGAGTTGTGTGTGTGTATATAATACAACTTTTATCAAAATCAAATAGTATTTTTACTCTTCACCTGTCCATGCATGGGCCAGTAATGTGAAATTTGCCTCTGAAAATGGTGGGCACTGAGAGACCAAAGAAAGAAGTGGCAAAGTCCAGTGTGGTGGCACAGGAGTTTATTAGGGAGACTTACATATGAGGTAGTCCTGGGCAGCCACAGGACCAAAGACAATCTCCACACTCCACAGTGAGGGGGCAGAGGTTTTATAGTGGCAATGGACAATAGTGGTTACAAGCCAGGCGTTTACATAAGAATGACTCAGCAAATGGTAGTGAACTAGCAGACCACATGAAGGCACTCATGTTCAGCCTGTCAAAGCCTGTTTCCCCTTCAGTCCACCTCTTGAGGCTGTCTCTTACAATCTGGCACATTCCCCCTCTTGTGCCACAGTACAAGAGACCCCGTTCCTTCTCCACCAGAAACAGATATAGAAGCTGGGTTGGCCAGGTGTAGTATGGTGCCTACGCATGTGCAAGAGACAGAGAAAGTTACTGTGTGCCCAGAACAGGGAGAAGGCTTCTCAGACAAGGAGAAGGAACTGGGAGAGAGAGGGCGACCCAATTCCCAGCCTCCTTATCAGAGAAGGGAGCTCTGGTGGCGTGGTGGTTAAGAACTTGGCTGCTAACCAAAAGATCAGCAGTTTGAATCCACCAGTCACTCCTTGGAAACCCTATGGGGTAGTTCTACTCTGTCCTATAGGGTTGCTATGAGCTGGAATTGACTTGATAGCAATGGGTTTGGTTCTTTGGTTTTATCAGAGAGTGCTGTAGGCCCAAGGCCTTTACTTAGGCAGCCTGGATGGGAAGTGTAGAGGCAGACCATTTCCCCAACAGTCCACCCTCCAACTCCCATCAGGGTGCCAGAAAAAGAAGCAAAACAGTACTAAGTCCTGGTATGTCCATCATCCATTTTGGATGTTGAGCTACATGTCCATGGTTTGATGCCTAACTCAAGTGGTTGTTATATCTGTGCATCATTTGAGACAGCATTTAATGAAGGTTACTAGTAGGACTGTCCCTGGCATATTGATCAGGCCTGCTTGGAGCAGAGATCCCAACCAGCCTACCCACTTGTGGCTTAATCCAAGCCAACTGTATAGATCAAAGGGCTGCATTTGTTCAATCTTATGTATGTATAACATGTCCTGATTCATTTATGTAAAAAGAGCATATTTCTTCCAACATGGCACATTATATGAACAGTACACATTTCAGTACAAGTAATACAAAAGCTCTCTTTCTCAGCACAATTGAACAAGGTATTACCATTGCCAGACCAGTCTAATTCAGGCTTGGTGTAGTTAGTCAATGTACTTTGGACCCCCGATCATATTCTGCAAGTTCTCCATGTCCAGAGTAATATCAAACTCAGTCTTAAAAGTACCTTTCTCAGAGTCAAACCATCCTGTCCCATGCCACTTACATTTTTAGCACATCGAGAGAAATTTCCTTTGCTGGAACATTGTGGGGAGATGACTTGTCATCTCATTTCAAGTGTTGACGGAGCCAACAGTTGGTCTGCTCTAGCAATAGCCTGTATCACTGAGGCCAGTGGATGAGGGGTCTGTCCATCACTGTGAGATAATCTGGGGAAAAAAGAGACAACATTAACAATTCCCCCTTCCCCTTCCCTAACTCCTGTGAGACTTGAGGTGAGGGTTGCCCAGGTATAGCCACCCAGGCTGTCTTAGTCTTGAGGCAGTGACCTCAGTGGGAACCCAGATCTTTTGTCAGGAACCACTGTATACAAAAGAAACACATTTTATAGAATAGACAGTTTGATCAAATACACAGCACAAATGAGAAATGTCCTTGCAGGGAACTGCTACACTGAGTCCCTAGACTGCTTGCCTGAGATGCATAGTTCAGGCTGGGCTTGTCGTGTCCCCTCCCATCAGCTGTTTAAGCCTGTCTATTGAAGTGGTAAATCACCCTATGGCTTGGGGGTAATATACAGCGTGAAGAGTTCATTCAAGATCCAGTGAAAGCCTCTGTACAGGATAAGAGGCCCCGGTATGATTTACCTACTGAGAATGCCCTGGCCTGTTGTCTGGGAAATCTGTCCCTGGGCAGGTTTTAGCCTTGGCCAGGGTCTCGTAGGTAGGTCAGTTTTTCTATGCTGTGTGGAGTTTTCTGATGACTGTGGCAGTCCATGCATGTAGGCCCAGTCTAGGATGGTGTGTGAATCTCCATGGGATATCCTATCCTGAATCCAGGAGGTGGTTGGTTGTATATCTATTTTCTCTGGAGCAGAGGATGCTTTAGCCTCTACAGTCAGTTGGCAAGAGTAGTCTGCTGTCAGCATAGGGGCCTTTCTGGTGAATGTCCACACAAGTAACAAAAGCTTATCAGGATCAGAACTGATTTTTTTCCCCCAGATGTCTCCTCCCCATAGGGACTTGCTTTATATATCAGTCTGAGGGTTGTCAGTGGGCAGATTGAATAGTCAGGCTATTCACTATAGTGCACTTCACATGTGCCTCACTAAAAATGGCAGTAATTTCCATTAGGGCTTGAGGCAAAAGCTTACAAAGGTGCACATTAATACATCGACATCATCATTACATATAATAGGGGTTTGTAGGGGCCACAACAGTACTTATCCATAGTCAGGCTTGGGCAAGGGTCTCAATGATGGTGACCTCAGACCTAAAAGTTGTCCTCATTTTGGTGTCACCTGTGCACTGGTATCTGAAGCCCAAGACATACAATTCTTTTCATTTCCTCATTAAACTTTAATTGTAACATAGGTCTTTTTGTCCTCCACCTAGGCTTAATCCTCAGCCTTAATTATTTCTGAAAGTCCGAAGATGTGGGCAAAGTTGGCAGAGCCCTCAGTCATCTGTGGAGCCATGCCGCCACCACACCAAGTGCAAGCACCGGTTCAGCCCAGTTGCCTGGTAACCTGGGGGTGGTCCCTCCTGTTTTAGTTTTCCCCTTACTATTGCAGCTGCAACTCTGTTGCTGCTAGATTGTCTTGGTGGGGGTAGTTATCAGAGAATTCCAGAAAGGGCCTCTAAGGTCTCTTCAAGGCGGCTCAACGCAAGCTATCTTGAATGGCTTTTTACTCTTTTTTCCTGCTATTTTAACTCTTGTTTTGTGCTAGGTGTTATAGGGTGTTCTCAGTGCCAGGGACCTGCTTAGGCCCTTCAACTATCTCTGGTTCCAATATTGAAGGGCTTTGAGAAATGGCTAAGGGCTTGTTCCCCTAACCCTTGAATCTCCCATCTTTGCAAACCTGCAGCTGAGCATTTCTAGTTGCTCATCCTGTTCTCAGATGTGGCTGCTCAGCCCCGTTAGTTGTAGCCACACATGACTGCCGAACATCCCTTTGCAACTGTAACTTTTTCTGCCAAGCTTTTACACAGCTGGGCTTTGGTGGCCAGCCGAATAACCCAGAGCAGTGGCCATCCCACGGCAGCTTCTGCTCTCCTAGCTTCTTTTCCACACTTATGAAGGCATACATCTGCCCACAACCAGGTTATGCCCCTTGGAATTTTGAGGGTACCCCCACACACATGCAGTAGTTGGCAAGCAACAAGCATATGGACCAGAACTCCCCATACGGAGGTCGCTGATCAACCTGGGATTTCCCCTGCATAAAGGCATAAAGGCCAGTCCTCCCCACAGGGAGGTCACTGGCCAACCATGATTTCCCCTGCAGAAAAGCGTATGGACCAGACCTCCCACATGGAGGTCACTGGCCAATCAGGAATTCCCCCACAGAAAGGCATACAGGTCAGACCTTCCCATCTGGAGTCAGTGGCCATCCGGGGATTTCCCCTGCAGAGGCCTCACTCCCACTCTCCATTTCCTTGGTGTCCTGGCTGGGTTACCAATTGTCCAGGCATGGACCAGTAATGTGAAATTTGCCTCGGAAAATGGAGGGTACCAAGAGACTGAAGAAAGAGGCAGGTAATTCCAGTGTGGCGGCAAACAAGTTTATTAAGGAGACTTACATACGAGGCAGTCCCAGGAGGCTGTAAGACCATAGCATATCTCTGCACTCCACAGTGGTAAGGCAGAGGTTTTATAGTGGCAGTGGACAATAGTGGCTACAAGCCAGGGGTTACATAAGAATGACTCAGCAGACAGTAGTGAACTAGCAGACCACATGAGGGCACTCACGTTCAGCCTCGCAAAACCTATTTCCACCTGACCACCCTTTGGAGCATCAGTTTTCTTAAAAGGTATCCAGAGAAAATGCTGCAGGAACTACAATGAACACCTTTCTGTGGTGATGCTTGTCAGGGATGATAGTGGACATGAAGCTAATGCCATAGAAACTCAGGAAAAAGAAAATTGACAATGAATTATTTTATGGCAGAAACTGTATGGTGGATAAAAGAAAAACTGCTGCCCCAAATTTACCCCCTCCATGCCTAATGGCCACACTGTCCTCACACACCTGAGCAACAAGGAGTGAAAGTGAGGACCCTGCTTTGTGCCAAAAACGGCTGTTAATTATTTCCTCTCCTTAATGTCAAATCTGAATGAAAAGGCTAAATGAGTTTCCTTTAGCATGAAAAGGCTCTTGTTCAACTGAGATAGGACCACTGCAAAGATGAAGGATTAATATGAGGTGTGTGTTTTAAGGACTTTGCTTTCGATTATTCTCTTCTCTTTATTGTTGAGAAGCAGGGCCTGTATTGAAACATCAGGTACTGAATACTCTGAAATTCATTCTGTGCAGAAACCACTTTTTAACCATTGCCTGCGAGTGATTTTTGAAATGCACTCATGGTGGACAGTTTCTAATTTCTAAATGTGAATGAAATGGCATTGTCAAAGCAGCAGTGTCTATGCTGATGAGAACACTACATCCATTGCTGTTGAGTCGATTCTGGCTCATAGCAACCCTAGAGGACAGAGTAGTGCCTGTAAATTGAGTTCTTTGAAGGAGGGTTATTATGGGAAGAGTTAGAAAGAATTCTGTCTTGATCTGCAAAGTATTAATTTATTTAAATAGCTTCATCTACTTACATAAAGGACTCATAGAATGAGTCAAAAAGACATTAGAGATAATCTAGTTATTGAAATAAATTTTATAGATATAAAGAGAGATACTAACAAACCAGAGGAGTAGTCCAAGGCCACATAGGTGGCTAATGAGGAGCCAAAAAAAGACCCAGGCTTCTGGAATTGGGGTGGGTGCAGTAGGCATGCTCAGCTGTGTGCTTCCTCCTTGATTTGGCCATGTATTGATCCACACATTCGTTGATTGACAAATTCCGCTGGAATGAAGACTTTGAGAGATGGTGTGGTGTGAAAGAAAGTGCATTTGTGGAGTTATACACCTGAATTTGACTTGTGAATCTGCCACTTGTTATTTGATTTTAGGCAAATTCGTTTACTGCCTTAACCTTAGTTTAACCATCAAAAAGGCTGACCTTGCAGGGCTTTAGGGAGAGCTAAATGAAATAATTCCAGTAAAGTTCCAACATAGGACCCAACACATTGTAGGTTCTTGACAAGGAATAATTTCCTTATTTTGTTAAAAAAAGATCTCAAAAAGAAGGAAATAAAGAAATGCAACAAAACAAAACAAAAACACAGACAAAGACAATGCATTGGAAATGACTCATCTTGAGCCATCTATTGTTGCTGTTAGCTACCAGCAAGTCGGCCCTGACTCATGGTAACTGCATGCACAACAGAACGAAATGCTGCCCGGTCCTGTGCCATCAGTTGGGGATTGGACTGTTGTGATCCATAGGGTTTTCATTTGCTGATTTTCAGAAGTAGAACACCAGACCTTTCTTCCTAGTCCATTAATTAAGCACTGGATAAAATTTTAAATTATTTTTCTTTATCAAGGAGCCTTGTGGTACAGTGGTTAAGAGCTCAGCTATTAAGCTAAAGTTCAGCAGTTTAAATCCACTAGCTGCCCCTTGGAAACCCTACGGGTTCTATAGGGTCCTATAGGGTCACTATGAGTTGAAATCGACTCGATGGCAACGGATTTTTTTTGGATCCCAGGATAGGAAGCTTACTTTGAAGAATGTGAAGAAAAGTTCCTGTGTTTTACTCAAGGTTGCTGATTGGTTGTGGGCAAGAGGAATAGTCTTTTGTGTGATACTTGGTGGAGTCAACAAAATGTCCTCCGATGAATCCTAGCTCATTCAGGTTCAACAGCATTCTTAAAACATGCTCCACTAGCTGCTGGGGATCCAAGGATAAACATGCCATGAGGTGTTAGTCCTGGGGAAAATGGTGTCAAGTCTTTGAAAAAAAAAAATCAAAAACAGTTGCTGTGGAATTGACTCTGACTCATGGAGACTCCATATGTGTTAGAGTAGAGCTGTACTCCATAGGGTTTTCAATGGCTGATTTTTCAGAAGTAGATCTCCAAGCTTTTCTTCTGAGGTGCTTCTGGGTAGACTTGAACCTCTAATATTTTGATTAGCAGCCAAGCATATTAACTGTTTGCACCACCCAGGGACTCCAAAAACGTCCTGTCAAAAACCAAGAGAGAAAATCATTATGGAAAAAGTAGCATAAACAAAGATAGAAGGCTCCATCCTTCCTCCACGGACCTTGACTGAGTGACTGAGGAAATGTGAATGTGTTTGAAGTTGTAGAAGGGTACTGTCAGGTGCCAGAACTGGATGCACAGCTGATGGGACCATATGATAAAAAGGACCCAGAGCATCTACTGTGAACTCTCTCGTGTAGAGAGTGGCATGATCTCACGAGAGAATTGAGTAGAGGGGAACTCAGTATTCCAAGAAAAGGGGAGAGGGCTCTTGCTAAGTCAGGCCATTAGATATTGGGGACACGTGGCACTGAGATTGGGGGATGAAAGCAGTGTGTCAGGGGATAGGGGTGGTGGCAGAGGCACTATGGCAGATTGACAAGGTCTTTCTTCAGAGCAGGGATGGCAAGGCCTGAAGGGAAGAGGGCTGATCAGGAGGCTGGGGAGGGGCTGCTGCCCTGAACCCCCACAAATGAATGGCAGGCGGCTCCAGTGAGAAGGGGCTTTTGGCAGTGAGGGGTGGCAGTGCATGTGGTCCATAGAAAGCACAGAGGAAGGTTATGCAGAAGGGGCACTGTCCAGTGCGGGAAAGAACGGGCCACTTGCAGGGCAGTTGTGTCGGGAGGGAGTCTTGACCTACTGGGCCTGGCCCTTCCCAAAGCTTCCCTGCACACTGAGAGAAAAGGGCATCGAGGCTGCTGGGGTGAGGGTGACAACCGGCAGATAGTGCTGACCACCACCTCACACCTCTGCACACTCCTGTGCCTGCCCCTGCCCACCACCCTCCTGCTCCCAGTGTAGGATGACTCTGTGGGAATCATCCCTCTAATTCCAGGAGAGTCTTCAACAACATCCTATAGTTTTCTCCCAGTAACTGTGGGGCTTTTGAGCTGATGTTTCATAGTTTATTTTGAACTACTGGACAGTTTGCATGCCACCGTGGGGAGAAAACTTGATGATTGTTCAGTGTTGGGAGATGAGCTGTGTCACAGCAGAGGTTTTGTCGGTGGGAAGCCTGAGACGCTTCAGCAGAAAGCTGGAGTTTCTATTCTGTTCTTGTCTGGGTAGCCCTTCTCCAACTGGAGATTTCCCTGTGGGCAGCCAGGGGGCGCTGAGCTCATTGGACTTCACCATTGTCCCCCTGAGGGTGAGCTTGCTCCTTCCCATGGATGGGCCTTGGCATCTTGTGCAAGTCCTGACGACCTTCTCTGGGCTGAGCTTGCCTATGTGTCCTCTTGAGTCCTGACTTCCTGCCCCCACTGCTTTTCCTGCAGCCCTCACTTCTTCAGTAAGTGGGCATAAGCGGCTTCTTTTGGGGGTTCTTCCATTATCGGCAGGTTAGCCAACCCTTCCTTCAGTCTGATCCTGCCTGTACTCTATCTAGCAGAATTAATGGGTATTTCTGTCCTGTGGTTTAAAGACGTAGGAAGATATGTTTACCTTCAAACATCCAGATAGGATTGCCTCCCTTATATTCCAGTTAGGTAAAGGAATTGCCATTTTTCTCAGGAGGAACATGTACATAGACAAAGAGACAGTTGTTCAAAAAGAACAAGGGGATACTGCATGCTTTAAAGTCAGGAAAGGTGTACATCAGGGTTGTATCCTTTCACCATACTTACTCAATCTGTATGCTGAGCAAATAATCTGAGAAGCTGGACTATATGAAGAAGAACAAGGCATCAGGGTTGGAGAAAGATGCATTAACAACCTGTGATGTGCAGATGACACAACCTTCAGTATGGATTACAGCCTTCAGTATGGATTACACTTCAACGTAAAGAAACAAAAATCCTCACAACTGAACCAACAGGGAACATAATGATGATGTTATCGTTGTTAGGTGCCATCTAGTCAGTTCCTACTCATAGCAACCCTATGCACAACAGAACGAAACACTGCCAGGTATTGTGCCATCTTCACAATTGTTATGCTTGAGCCCATTGTTGCAGCCACTGTGTCAATCCATCTCATTGAGGGGCTTCCTCTTTTGCGCTGATCCTCTGCTTTACCAAGCATGATGTCCTTCTCTAGGGACTGGTGCCTCCTGATAACATGTCCTAAGTATGTGAGATGAAGTCTTGTCTTCCTTGCTTGTAAGGAGCATTCTGGATACACTTCTTCCAAGACAGATTTATTCATTCTTCTGGCAGTTCATGGTATATTCAATATTCTTCTCCAACACCATAATTCAAAGGCATCAGTTCTTCTTTGGTCTTCTTTATCCATTGTCCAGCTTTCACATGTATATGAGGCAACTGAAAATACCATGGCTTGGGTCAAGTGCACCTTGGTCCTTAAAGTGACATCTTTGCTTTTCAACACTTAAAAGAGGTCTTTTGTGGCAGATTTGTCCAATGCTATGCGTCCTTTGATTTCTTGACTGCTGTTTCCAAGGGCGTTGACTGTGAATCCATGCAAAATGAAATCCTTGACAACTTCAATCTTTTCTCAGTTTATCATGATGTTGCTTATTGGTTGAGTGGTGAGGATTTTTTTTTCCTTTGTTGATATGTAATCCATACTGAAGACTTTAGTCTTTGATCTTCATCAGTAAGTGCTTCAAGCCTTCTTCACTTTCAGCAAGCAAGGATGTCATCTGCATAACACAGGTTGTTAATGAATCTTCCCCCAATGCTGCTGCCATATTCTTCTTCATACAGTCCAGCTTCTTGTATTTGCACAGCATACAGATTGAATAAGTATTGTGAAAGGATACAATCCTGATGCACACCTTTCATAACTTGAAACTATGCAGTATCCCCTTGTTCTGTTTGAACAACTACCTCTTGATCTATGTACTGGTTCTGCATGAGCACAATTAAGTATGTTCTGGAATTCCCATTCTTCATAATGTTAACCATAATTTGTTATGAGACACATAATCAAATGACTTTGCATAGTCAATAAAACACAGGTAAACATCTTTCTGATATTCTCTACTTTCAGCCAAGATCCTTCTGACATCAGCAATAATATCCCTAGTTTCACGTCCTCTTCTGAACCTGCCTTGAATTTCTGGAAGTTCCCTGTAGATGTACTGCTGCAACTGCTTTTGAATGATCTTCAGCAAAATTTATCTGTGTGTGATGTTAATGATATTGTTTGATAATTTCTGCATTCTCTTGGATCACCTTTCTTTGGAATGGGCACAAATATGGATCTCTTCCAGTCAGTTGGCCAGGTAGCTGTCTTCCAAATTTCTTGGCATAGGTAAGTGAGTGCTTCCAGCCCTGCATCTGTTTGTTGAAATATCTCATTTGGTATTCCATCAATTTCTGAAGACTTGTTTTTCACCAGTGCCTTCAGTGCAGCTTGACCTTGTTCCTTCAGTACCATGGGTTCATTATCATAAGCTACCTCCTGAAATTGTCAAAACATCAACCAATTCTTTTTGGTACAGTGACTCTGTGTATTCCTTCCATCTTCTTTTGATGCCTCCTGCGTCGTTTAATATTTTTCTCATAGAATCCTTCAATACTGCAACTTGAGGCTTGAATTTTTTCTTCAGTTCTTTCGGTTTGAGAAACGCTGAGCGTGTTCTTCCCTTTTGGTTTTCTAGCTCTAGGTCGTTGCACATTTTATTATAATACCTTACTTAGTCTTCTTGAGCAGCCCTTTGAAATCTTCTGTTCTGCTCTTTTACTTGATCATATCTTTCTTTTGCTTTAGCTACTCTATGTTCAAGAGCAAGTTTCAGAGTCTCTTCTGATATCCATTTTGGTCTTTTCTTTCCTGTCTTTTTAATGATCTCTTGTTTTCTTCATGTATGATGGTGTCCTTGATGTCATTCCACAACTCATCTGGTCTTCTGTCATTAATGTTTAAGAGTCAAATCTATTCTTGTGATGGTCTCTAAATTCAGGTGGAATATATTCAAGATCATACTTTGGCTTTCGTGGGCTCGTTCGAATTCTCTTCAGCTTCAACCTGAACTTGCATATGAGCAATTGATGATCTGTTCCACAATTAGTCCCTGGCCTTGTTCTGACTGATGATATTGAGCTTTTCCATTGTCTGTTTCCACAGATTTAGTCAATTTGATTCATGCGTATTCCATCTGGTGAGGTCCACTTGTATAGTCACTGTTTATGTTGGTGAAAAAAGGAATTTTCAATGAAGAAGTTGTTGGTCTTGCAAAATTCTATCATACCATCTCTGGTGTTGTTTCTACCAAGGCCATATTTTCCAACTGCTGTTCCTTCTTTGTTTCCCACTTTCTCATTCCAATCACCAGTAACTTTCATTGCATCTTGATTGCATGTTTGATGCATTTCAGACTGCAGAAGTTGGTAAAAATCTTCGGTTTTCTTATCTTTAGCATTAGTGGTTCGTGCATAAATTTGAATAATAGTCACATTAACTGGTCTTCCTTGTAGGTGTATGGATATTATCCTATCACTGACAGCATTCTACTTCAGGATAGAGCTTGAAATGTTCTTTTTGATGATGAATGCAACACCATCCCTCTTCAATTTGTCATTCCTGGCATAGTATATCATATGATTGTCCAATTCAAAATGGCTAATACCAGTCCATTTCAGCCCACTAATACCTAAGATATAGATGTTTATGTGTTCCATTTAATTTTTGATCATCTCCAGTTTCCCTAGATTCATACTTTGCACATTCCATGTTCCTATTACTAATGGGGCGCCCTAGTGGTGCAGTGGTTAAGAACCTGACTGCTAACTGATGTATTAATACTCTCCCCTTCTCCACCCCAGGTTCTCTGTTTCCATTTGTACAGTTTTCCGGTCCCTTCTTGCCTTCTCATCTTTGCTTTTGGGCTGGTGTGTCCATTAGTCTCGTATACATGATTGAATTATGAAGCATGTCCCTCATGTGTGTTATTGTTGGCCCTATAAAAAACCAAAAAACCAAACCTGTTGCTGTCAAGTGGATTCCAACTCATAATGATCCTATAGACCTGTCTAATCTTTAGCTGAAGGGTGAACCTCAGGAGTGACTTCAGTACTGAGTTAAAAGGGTGTCTGGGGGCCATACTCTTGGAATTTATCCAGTCTCTGTCAGACCAGCAATCCTAGTCTTTTTTTTTGGTGAATTTGAATTTTGTTCCACATTTTTCTCTTGCTCTGTCTGGGACACTATTGTGATCCCTGCGAAAGCAGTCGATGATGATAACTGGGCACCAGCTAGTTGTTCTGGGCTCAGTCTGGGAGAGGTTTTGGTAGTTGTGGTCCATTAGTCATTTGGACTAATCTTCTATTTTTGTCTTTGGTCTTCTTCATTCTCCTTTGCTCCAGCTGGGATATTTTCAATCACCTCATATGCATGCAAAAGCTGGACAATGAATAAGGAAGACGGAAGAAAAATTGATGCATTTAAATGATGGCATTGGTGAAGAATATTGAATATACCATGGACTTATGGAAGAATGAACAAATCTGTCTTGGAAGAAGTACAGCCAGAATGCCCCTTAGAAGCAAGGATGGTGAGATTTCTTCTCACATACTTTGGACTTGTTATCAAGAGGGACCAGTCCCTGGAGAAGGACATCATGCTTGGTAAAGTGGAGGGTCGGCACAAAAGAGGAAGACCTTCAATGAGATAGATTTGACACAGTAGCTGCAACAATGGGCTCAAGCATAACAATGATTGTGAGGATGTCGCAGGACCGGGCATGTTCCATTCTGTTGTACATAGGGTCACCATGACTTATAACAGACTTGATGGCACTTAGCAACAACAACAAAGGAATTCTCAAATATATAGGCACAATGTAGCAGAAAAAGCCCAGGTACACTTAAGTTTGGAAAACACCAATTCCATATCTACCTACCTACCTATAATCTACCAATCTGTCCATCTATCTATCTGTCTATCTATCTATCTAATTTGGAGTCCCTGAATAGCACAAATGGCTAAGTGGTTGGTTACTAACTGAAAGGTTGGCTGTTTTAATCAATCCAGAGGCACCCTGGGAGAAAAGTCTGATTATCTGTCTCGGAAAAAGTAGCCATTGAAAATCCTATGGAGCACAATTCTGCTCTGACACACATGGGGTCACCATAAGTCAGAGTTTACTTGGCAGCAACTGGTTTGGTTTTTGGTTATATGTTGGTTTTATATATATATATTTGTTATTGTTAGTTGCTGGAATAGAACTTTTCCATTGAGTTTTCACGGCTGTGACCTTTTGGAAGCAGATTGCCAGGCCTGTCTTTCAAGGCACCTCAGGTTGGGTTTCTACTATCAACCTTTTGGCTAGTAGCTTAACCGTTTGCGCCACCAAGGGACTCCTATAAGTGTGTGTGTATGTGTGCGTATATATGTATAAACAACAAAAAAAAAAATCCACTGATGTCCACTCGGTCCTGACTCATGGTCATCCTGTAGGACAGAGTAGAACTGTCCCATAGGGTTTCCAGGGCTGTAAATCTTTACAAAAGCAGACTGCTTTTCTTCCATGGAATGGCTAGTGGTTTCAAATGAACAACCTTTTGATTAGCAGCCGAGTGCTTTAACCGATGCACCACCAGGGGATATATGTATACATATGTAGCCAAAACCAAGCTCGTTGCCATCAAGTCAATTCCAACTCATAGCAACCCTATAGGACAAAGTAGAACTGCCCCATAGGGTTTCCGAGGAGCGGCTGGTGGATTCAAACTGCCGACCTTTTGATTAGCAGCTGAACGCTTAACCACTGTGCCACCAGCGCTCCATACATGTGTACATATACATATAGATAATATATACCTGCCTTTGCAGAGAGCAATATATTGGGAAAAATGACAACGATGCTCTGCTACTTCTAGCTTTTTCTAATATTCTCTACCACTCTGTCCTAACAACTTCTCTCTTATTTCATAGTTTTGCCATTATTTCTCATTTATTTTTTGACTTTCAATCACTTTAATTGTCATTTAGATTATGTTTTTCTGTTCCTTGCTCCTTTTGAACTATTGTTCTTTTTCATGTATAATTACAGTGTAAGCTGGAAGTCCAGATAACATTAAGCTAGAAAGCTCCTGTTAATATGCATTTGCACCACAAGGAGGAAATAAGCACATTTGTATGATAAATGAAAATGTATTCTCTTGCAGGAATAGTGAATGTTAAGGTCAGGCAATGTGAAGATTCAATAAAATTTTCCTAAATTCAAAGATTGCATTTGGGAACTATATTTCCCCTGGGTTAGAGGCTGGTGTTAAGTAGGCAGAGAACTGGAAGCTGATAAAGGAATTACTAACACTGCCATTTGTTTTACAAATTTCAATTAAAGGATTTAATATGATGGTTAAACTACCAATTGCATTTAGTAAAGCTACAAGACTGGCATTTTCCTTAATTTAATATTCCTACTTAATGCCGTCTACCCAGGAGGCACTGACTGGTCTTAAAGTCAAAATACATCCCTGGTCCCATTTATGATTCCCAGTTAAACAAGAACTACTGCGAAGCAGAGTGGAGAGTGGAAGTGCTATTATGATTTTTAAATGGCTCAAAATATAGTATGATTTCACTGCATTTATAACATTTAACAGATCTCAGAATGAATCAAATGTTAGGATAAACCACTGCCATTTCTCGTTCATTAGCTTGACAGTTACAAATGAAGTAAAGATTTCACTTTGGTGAGTTTCCAAGTCAATACCAATGAACATTTAAGGAAAATGAGCATCGTGACATGAATGTGTATACCTAGTTGTATTAGTGTCCTCAGGCTGCTGTAACAAAATACCTCCAAGTGGGTAGTTTGTAAGAGCAGAAGTTTATCGTCTCACAATTGTGGAGGCTGGAAGTCCAAATCAATGTGTCAGCCAGGCCATGAACCCTCCAAAATTTCTCAGAGAAGATCCTTTCTTGTCTCTCCAGGCTTCTGGTAGCCCCTGGCATTCCTTGGCTTGTAGATGCATTTTCTCAGGGCATCCTTCCTCTGTCTTTGAGCCTCTTCTTCTCTGTAAGGACATCGTTGAGACTGGATTAGGACTCATCCGACTCCACTAGGACCTCATGCTAACTTCATTGACAACATCTTAGAAGACCTTATTTCCAAACAAGATCATGTTCATAGGTACTGAAGGTTAGGACTTCAACATATCTTTTTGGGGGACATAATTTAATCTCTAATGCTAGTGTTACCAAATTATAAAAGCTTTAAAAAAATCACGCAGAGTTTATAGGGAAAATTCCATGGTATTTCCGAACAGTTGAAGAGAGCTCACCTTGTTAACCATGAGGATTAGCATAATCTCTCTAGTTCTTTATATTTTTCATTCACAGTCTGTTAACTCCAAGTTAATATGTATATATTTGTATATATATGTGCATATACATATATAGTCCCTGGATGGTGCAAACGGTTACGTGCTCAGCTGCTAACCAACATATTGAAGGTTTGAGTCCACCCAGAGGCACCTCAGAAGAAAGTCCTGCTGACCTACTTCTCCAAAATCAGCCATTGAAAACCCTGTGGAGCACAGTTCTACTCTGACACACACATGGGGTTGCCTTAGTTGAAGTTGACTTGATGACAGCTGGTTCGGTTATACATACACGTATACTTTTCTCCAAGTTTATTAAGTTTGGGTCCTATTTGATTTGTATTCAGATAAGTCAATCGCATAAAAGGGTAAGGCCTTTATCTTAGTTACCCAGTGCTGCCATAACAAAAAATACCACAAGTGAATGGCTTTAAAGAACAGAAATTTGTTTTCTCACAGTTCTGCAGGTGGAAAGTCCAAATCAGGGTCTCAGCTGTGTCAGTTTGTTCTGCCGGCCTCTCTCCTAGTTTCTGGTGTCTGCCGGCAATCCTTGACGTTCCTTTCTTTGTAGACTGTCCTCACCTGGCATCTGTCTTCCGCCTGTGTGTGTCTGTGTCTATTCTGCTCTTTTTATAAGACACTACTCAGAAGTGATTAGGTTTTAGGACCCACTGTACTATGGCATGACCTCATTAACACAGCAAAAACAATCCCCTTTTCCAAACAGGGCAATATGCACAGGTACAGGGGGTTTGGACTTTATCACACACTTTTGCAGATGCAATTCAGTTCATAACAGCCTTTGAGTCCAGTTTTTTGTGCCTTCTCTTGCTTGACAACCAGCTAGTGTCCTGGTGGTTCGAATCTGGCCAGTATGAATGAAAATACCACAGAGAGGACACAAAGGCTGGATGGAGAGAACGAGCAGGCACTAAAGATGATGCTGATGAAAACTAAACAGAAAAGAAAACCAGGTCCGAATCTGGAAGAGCTTTAGCAAAGAGACCCAGAATCTGCTTATACGTGGGGGTTATAAAACTGTAAAAAATTGTTAGTGGTTTAATTTAGCAGAAGTAATAACTGATAACAATCTGAAAACTCTTTTCTATTTAAAGTTCTTCCACAGGTGCCATTGCTCCTAGGGTCAAGTTCCTTATAAACAATTTGTGGCCTTGTGGGACTGGCTACTTTCCATGGCCCCAGCCCCTTGTTCTCTGCTCCAGCCACAGTGACTTTCTGTGTGTGTATCTTTTTTTCAATAGCTGCTGTTGAGTTATAATTCACGTACCATGTAATGGATTCATTTAGAACATATAATTCAACAGTTTTTAGGGTATCCACAGAGTTGTGGGTCCATCACCACAATCAGTTTTAGAACATGTTCATCATTGCAGAAGGAACCCTATACCCAGTGGCAGTCGTTCCTTTCTCTCCCCTAACCACCCTAGCCCAGGCTACCACTCTACTTTCTGCCTCCATGGATTTGCCAGTTCTGGACTTGAACATAAATGAAGTCCTAAAATATGTGGTCTTTGGTGACTGGCTTCTTTTACTTAGCATGTTTTCAAGGTCCATCCATGTTACAGCATGTATCAGTACTTCATTTCTATTTATTGCTGAATAGTATTCCATTGTATGGATATACCACATTTTGTTTACTCAGTCATCATTTGATGGATATGTGAATTGTTTCTACTTTAGCTATAATGAATCATGCTGCTAGGACACAGGGATCTTCTAATTTCTCCCAAGAATTTTTCATCTTTCTGCTTAAGAAACTTTGCACACACTGTTACCTGTGCCTAGACTGCTACCTAACCTCACTCAGCCCTTTGCCCTAGCTTGCCTCTGCTCGTTTTCCGGTTCCCCTTCTGCGGGGATGACTTTCTAAAGGACTATGTTAGAGCTCCTTGTTGTGTGCTCTCATTACACCCTCAGGTGCTCACTACAATAGTAGTTATTTACAATTAATTTGTGTAGTTATTTCTTTGATGTTCATCTTCCTCCTCAAACTGGTATTTCCATGAGGGTAGGGACCATTATCTGTCTTGTTCACAAGCACATTGCTTAGCACATGGTAAGAAAAACAAAATTAACTGCATGAATAAATGGACAAGGCAGAAAGTTAACCATTGGAGCTGGTGCCAAAGGCTACAACTGAAACAACAGCAAGGGACACTGCCTTCTGGACGTTAGACTCATGAGGTGAGCCCAGTGGGGCCCGAGGCTACGTTTGCTCTTAGAACCTGGGAATAGATTGATTTGGCAGATGAGGCATGAAGTAACTGAACTGTGGAGAGGGGAGAGTTTAAGTGGTCTGGGTCTGGCAAAGCCTGAGGAACGGCACCCAAGAAAGTGGCTAATAGTAATAGTTAATGTTTGTTGTTGGTGGTAGTTGCTGTTGAGTTGGCTCTGACTCATTGTGACCTGATGTATAGCAGAACCAAATGTTGCACAACCCTGTGCCGTCCTCATGATCATTGGTATGTTTGAGTTATTGTTTTGGCTGTTGTGTCAATCTATTTCATCAAGGGTTTCCCTCATTTTCATTGTCCCTCAGCTTTACCAAACATGATGTGTTTTTCTAGCGATTGATCTTACCTGATAACATGTCTGAAGCAAGATGAAGTCTTACCATCCTCACTTTTAAGGAGCATTATGGTTTCATTTCTTGTAAGACCGATTTGTTTGTTCTTCTGGAAGTCCAGAATATATTCAATATTCTTCGCTGACACCACAATTCAAGTGCATCAATTCTTCTCATGTCCACTTTTTTCATTTTCACATGCATCTGAGGAGATTGAAAAGACTGTGGCTTAGGTCGGGTGCACCTTAGTCATCTAAGTGACGCCTTTGCTTTGTAGAGAGTTAACATTTTAGAGGGTAATTATCTATATTAGCATTATTTTAAGCATTATACTCGTATACTTTTATTTATCTCTGAAAACAACCCCATGAAGTAGATTCCATTAATCTTAATTTATAGACCAAAAAACTAAGGACAATGAGATTAAGAAATGGCTGAGCCTTGATTTGAACCCAGACAAGCAGGGAAAGACATCCCACAAAATACAACTTTGGGCACATTTGTTTTTTCCCAAAAACATTTATTAAGAATTCATATGGGTCAAATCATTTTACAAGCCACTATTGTACACTGGTTAAACATTCGCCTGCTAACCAAAAGATCAGCAGTTGGAATCCATTAGCCACTCCTTAGAAACCCTCTGGGGTAGTTCTACCCTGTCCTATAGGGCCACTATGAGTTGGAATCGACTTGATGGCAACAGGTTTGGTTTTTTATTTTTTAATGTACACTGAGATTGAGTCTATTTCAAAGGTATTTTCAGAGTATTGGCACATGCTTTCTATTTTTAAGTTTGTTTCTCACAAGACTGTCAATCAGTCCCCATGTTTCCTAGCCCCCTAGGCAATGTGGTGTAATGTTGTCATCATATTTGAAAATTTGGTTTTAAGCCTACCTCATTAAAACCCAGAAGTAGTTAGGACACTGTAACAATGACTTCCTCCTCTCTTCCAGGTTCATTTTCTTCTACTTCCAAAGTAGGTCATCCAGTAGCCCAGGCTCAGAAAAGAAGAATCAAAAGCTGAAAGGAATCTTGATGGAGAAAGAGATCACTAATCCTCCCTCTAGAGAGAACTGCATCTCTTGAAGATGAAATCTATTTGTGTAATTCCCAAGAGAAAGAGATTCCCTTTACCCTCTTAGTGTGGAGAGTGTGGAATAGTGGACACAGGTCAGGGTAGTAGGTCAGAGAGTCCGAGCTTCAGCGTTGGCTTTCCCACTTACAGCCGTCTCTAGGGAGCAGTCACCCCAGCTTGCTGAACCTCATCCGTGAAACAGAGGCAAAAGCAGCTCACCTGTTGTCAGGGTGATTGTGAGACAAGCATGAGACATGTACAGGAAGGTGCGTCTTCACTCAAGGCAAGTCCAAGAAACATGTTCTAACAGGAGATACTATCTTTTCTTTCATTTTAAATACATGAACATTATTATTGAGTGTCCTAGGGCCTTTATCTTTTGCTCTTCAGCTTTTTTTTAACTTCAGTAATCTCTACTGCTCTTTTGTTTATTTTTTAAGGTTTTTCCATACAAAAATCTAAACATACATTGTTATGTGACCCTAATTGCTCTCCCCATTCTGTGACGGCACACTGCACCTTTCCACCCAATTCCCCATGTACATTCAACCAGCTCTTAACCCTCTCTGCCTTCCCATATCACCTCTGGACAGAAGCTGCCCATTTAGTCTCTTGTATCTACTTGAGCTAAGAGGCATATGCCTCATGTGTACCACTTTATGTCCCACAGTCCAGTCCAATCCCTGTCTGAAGAGTTGGCCTCGGGAATTTTTTAGTTCTGCGCTGCTAGAGAATCTGGGGGCCATGCTTTCTGGGGTTCCTCCAATCTCAGTCAGACCAGTAAGTCTGGTCTTCTTACTAGAATTTCAGTTCTGCACCCCACCTTTCTCCTGCTCCATCAGGGACTCTCTGTTGTGTTCCCTATCAGGGCGGTAATTGGTGGTAGCTGGGCATCGTCTAGTTCTTTTGGTCTCAGGCTGATAAAGTCTCTGGTTTATGTGGCCCTTTCTGTCTCTTGGGCTAATACTTTCCTTTTGTCTTTGGTGTTCCTCATTCTCCTTTACTCCAGGTGATTGGGACCAATTGATGCATCTTAGATGGCCGCTTGCAAGCTTTTAAGACCCCAGATGCCACTCACCAAAGCAGGATGCAGAACATTTTCTTAATAAGCTTTGTTATGCCAGTTGACCTAGATGTCCCCTGAAAGCAGAATCCCCAGACCCCTAGCCCTGCTACTCTGTCCCTCAGTGTTGGATTATATTCAGGAAACTTCTTAGCTTTGGTTTAGTCCAGTTGCACTGACTTCCCCTGTAGTGTGTGCTGTCCTTCCCTACACCTAAGATAATTCTTATCTACTATCTAGATGGTGAATAACCCTCACCCTCCCTCCCCACCCTCGTAACCATCAAAGAATGTTTTCTTCTGTGTTTAAACCTTTTCTTGAGTTCTTATAATTGTAGTCTTATACAATATGTGTCCTTCTGTGACTGACTAAATTCACTCAGCATAATGCCCTCCAGCTTCCTCCATGTTATGTTTCACAGCTTCATCGTTGTTCTTTATTGTTGTGTAGTATTCCATTGTGTGAATATACCATAATTTGTTTATCTATTCATCTGTTGATGGGCATCTAGATTGTTTCCATCTTTTTGCTATTGTGAACAGTGCTGCTATGAACATGGGTGTGCATATATCTATTCGTGTTATGGCTCTTATTTCTGTAAGATATATTCCAAGGAGTGGGATATCTAGATCGTATGGTACGTCTAACTTTTTAAGGAAGCACCAAATCGATTTCCGAAGTGGTTGTATGATTTTACATTCCCACCAACAGTGTATAAGTGTTCCAGTCTCTCCATAACCTCTCCAGCATTTATTATTTTGTGTTTTTTGGATTAAGGCTAGCCTTGTTGGGGTAAGATGATATCTCATTGTAGTATTGATTTGCATTTCTCTAATGGCTAATGATCATGAGCATTTCTTCAAGTGTTTGTTAGCCACCTGAATATATTTTTTGGTGAAGTGCCTGTTCATATCCTTTGCCTATTTTTTTAATTGGGTTATTTTTCTTTTTGTTGTGGTGGTTTTGCAGTACCTTGTAGATTTTAGAGATTAGATACTCATCAGATTTGTGGTAGCCAAAATTTTTTCCCAGTCTCTTGGTTGTCTTTTGACTCTTTTGATGAAGTCTTTTGATGAGCATAAGTGCTTGATTTTTAGGAGCTCCCAGTTATCTAGTCCCTCTTCTGGTGCTTGTGCATTGTTTCTTATGGTTCTTATTGTGTTTATGCCATGTATTAGGGCTCCTAGCATTGTACCTATATTTTCTTCAATGATCTTTATTGTCTTCGATTTTATATCTAAGTCTTAGATCCATTTTGAGTTAGTTTTTGTGCAAGGTGGGAGTTATGGGTCTTTTTTCAGTTTTGGGCAGATGGATATCTAGTTATGCCACCACCATTTGTTAAAGAGACTGTTTTTTCCCCAATTAACAGACTTTGGGCCTTTGTCAAATATCAGCGGCTGATAGGTGGATGAATTTATGTCTGAATTCTCAATTCTGTTCCATTGGTCTATGTATCTGTTGTACCAATACCGGGCTGTTACCCTGGTGGTATAATAGGTTCTAAAATCAGGTAGTATGAGGCCTCCTACTTTGTTCTTCTTCAGTTCTGCTTTACTTATTCAGGGCCTCTTCCCTTTCCATGTGAAGTTGGTGATTTGTTTCTCTATCTCATTAAAAAATGCCGCTAGAATTTGGATTGGGATTGCACTGTATCCGTAGATCGCTTTGGGTAGAAATGACATTTTCATAATGTTGAGTCTACCTATCCATGAGTAAGGTATGTTTTTCCCCTTATGCAGGCCTCTTTTGGTTTCTTGCGGTAGTGTCTTGTAGTTTTCACTGTATAGGTCTTTTACACGTCTGGTTAGATTTATTCCTAAGTATTTTATCTTCTTGGGGGCTGTTGTAAACAGTACTGATTTGGTGATTTCCTCTTCGAGGTTCTCTTTGTTGATGTAAAGGAATCCAACTGATTTTTGTATGTTTATCTTGTATCCTGAAACTATGCTGAAATCTTCTATTAGTTCCAGTAGTTTTCCTGTGGATTCTTTGGGGTTTTCTGTGTATAAGATCATATCATCTGCAAATAGAGATACTTTGACTTCTTGCCTACCAATCTGGATGTTCTTTATTTCTTTTTCCAGCCTACTTGCTCCAGCTAGGACCTCCAGCACAATGTCAAATAAAAGTGATAAAGGGCATCCTTGTCTGGTTCCCCTTCTCAAGGGGAATGCTTTCAAAGTATATCCATTTAGGATGATGTTGGCTGTTAGTTTTGTATAAACACCCTTAATTATATTGAAGAATTTCCCTTCTATTCCCATCTTCTTGAGAGTTTTTATCATGAATGGGTGTTGGACTTTGTCAAATGACTTTCTGCGTCAATTGATAAGATCATGTGTTTCTTGTCTTTTGTTTTATTTATGTGATAGATTACATTGATTATTTTTCTAATATTGAACCAGCCCTGCATACCTGGTATAAATCCAACTTGATCATGGTGAAGTTATTTTTTTGATATGTTGCTGAATTCTATTGGCTAGAATTTTGTAGAGGATTTTTGTGTCAATGTTCATGAGGGATATTGGTCTGTAATTTTCTTTTTTTTTGTGGTATCTTTACCTGGTTTTGGTATCAGGGTTTATGCTGGCTTCATAGAATGAGTTTGGGAGTATTCCATCCTTTTCTATGCTCTGAAATTCCTTTAGTAGAAGTGGTGTTAACTCTTCTTCTGAAAGTTTGGTAGAATTCTCCACTGACGACATCCGGGCCAGAGCTTTTTTTTTTTTTGTTGGGAGTTGCTTAACTAGCTTTTCAATCTCTTCTTTTGTTACGGGTTTATTTAGTTGTTCTACCTCTGTTTGTGTTTGTTTAGGTGGGTAGTGAGTTTCTAGAAATTTTTTCATTTCCTCTAGGTTTTCAACTTTGTTAGAGTACAATTTTTCATAGTACTCTGTTATGATTCTTTGAATTTCAGTTGAGTCTGTTGTGATATCACCCATCTCATTTCTTATACGGGTTATCTGCTTCCTCTCCTGTTTTTCTTTTGTCAGTTTGGCCAACGGTTTATCAATTTTGTTGATCTTTTCAAAGAACCAGCTTTTGGTCTTGTTAATTCTTTCAATTGTTTTTCTATTCTCTATTTCATTTAATTCTGCTCTAATTCTTATTATTTCCTTTCTTCTGGCTCCCAAGGGGTTCCTTTGCTGCTCTTTTTCTACTTGTTCCAGTTGTAGGGTTAATGGTTTGATTATGGCCCTTCCTTCTTTTTGAATGTGTGCGTTTACTGCTATAAAGTCACCTCTGAGCACTGCTTTTGCTGTGTCTGAAAGGTTCTAGTAGGATGTGTTTTCATTCTCTTTTAAGTCTATGAATTTCTTTATTCTATCCTTAATTTCTTCTATAACCCAATAGTTTTTGAGCAAGGGGTTGTTCAGTTTCCATGTGTTTGATTATTTTGGTTTGCTTTTTCTGTTGTTGCTTTCTACTTTTATGGCTTTATGGTAAGAATAGATGCTTTGTAATATTTTGATGCTTTGGATTTTGTTAAGGCTTGCTTTATGGCCTAATATGTGTTCTATTCTGGAGAATGTTCCATGTGCATTGGATAAAAAAGTATAATAGGCTGCTGTTGGGTGGAGTGTTTGGTATATGTCTATGAGATCAACTTGGTTAATTGTAGCTTTGTTGAGCTTTTTTCTGCATGTTCTGTCCTTCACTGAAAGTGGTGTGTTGAAGTTTCCTAATACTATTGTGGAGCTATTAATCTCTCTTTTCAGTGCTGTTAGAATTCGTTTTATGTATTTTGAAGCCCTGTCATTGGGTGGGTAAATATTTATTATACTTATGTCCTCCCAGTGTATTGACCCTTTAGTCATTATATAATGTCCTTCCTTATCCTTTGTGGTGGGTTTTACTTTAAAATCTATTTTGTCATTGGTTAATATTGCCTGCTTCTGCTCTTTTTGAGTGTTGTTTGCTTGATGTATTTTTTTCCATCCTTTGAGTTTTAGTTTGTTTGTTTCTTTAAGTCTATGGTGTGTCTCTTGTAGGCAGCATATAGTCGGAACGTGTTTTTTTAATCCATTGTGCCACTCTCTGTCTCTTTATCGGTGCATTTTGTCCATTTACACTCAGTGTAATTATTGGTAGGTATGAGTTTAGTGCTGTCATTTTGATGTCGTTTTTTGTGTGTTGTTCACAGTTTCTTTGTTCCACTTAAGTTTTTGTGCTGTGTCATTTTTCTTTATGTATTTTCTTTTCATCTTTTTCATTGTTGTTGATTTTGTATTTGCTGAATCTCTATATTTTTCTAGTTTTTTATTTTGACTTGTAGGATTGTTAGTTTCCTTTGTGGTTACCTTAATATTTACCCCTATTTTTCTAAGTTTATACCAGTCTTTCATTTCTTTATATCGCCTTGACTTCCTGTCCATATGCAAAGTCTATGTCTACATTTTTTAAGTCCTTCTTTTTTGTTTTAATGTTGTCATCTTTTACATATTAACATCTGTTTCTTTATTATCAGTGTTTTACCTTTGTTTTATTTTTGTGACTTCTCTGTCTGGGTTGATATCTGGTTGCTGTGTCCTGTGTTCTAGTCTTGTGTTTTTATCTGATGTTACTGATTTTCTAACCGGAGGTCTCCCTTTAGTATTTCTTGTAATTTTTTTTTCTTTTTCTTTTTTTTTTCTTTTATTTTATATACTGCAAGAAGTGGCAGCAAGTACGGTAGAGAACTGGCAGCAGCAGAACCAGGAGACCAGTGTGATGCAACACATTGGCTTCCCTGCCCAAGGAGTGAGGCGGCTACAGTGGGTGCACCGACCCACAGAGCACCTTCGGACAAGGCTTACTGGTGGAGTGGGGTGGCCCTGGGCACTTATTGGCAGAGCTACAGAGATTTGTAACACTTGCCCAAGCAGGGCAGAGGCTGTCGAGTGGCCAAAGGTCAGAGAGAGAGGCCTGCCTGCAGGCATGACTGAGAAGAGGCTGTCCTGATGGAAGAACTGTATCCTGAGTCGTTTCTGATCCTGAATGAAACCCATTGCAGTTGAATGAATTCCAACTCATAGTGACCCTACAGGACAGAGAAGAACGGCCGCATAGAGTTTCCAATGAGCAGCCGGTGGATTCGAACTGCTGACCTTTTGGTTTGCAGCCGAACTCTTAACCTCTACACCACTGGGGTCTAATCCCGAATCAGGGGCGAATTAACCAGTAAGCAAGGTATGCACTAGCTTAATGTTTACTTAGTAATCTGTAGTGCACAATTTCACCTGGGTTTCAGTATGCACAAGGAAGCCTGTGCATACCTTGCTTATTGGGTAATCCTTCGCTGTCCTGAATTGTAACCTGCTACTTCTCTATGAGTTGGAATTGACACAGTGGCAACAGTTTGCTTTGTGTATGTGTGTTTTGCTTACTTCTCTGATAAACTCCATAATCGTTGAGCACTGTCTGTGAGTTGTGTGTGGCCATTGGAAGAATTAGAGAACCCAGCAGAGAAGTAGAGTGCCTGAGGAGGGTAAAAAGGTTGGACAGAGGAAGAGGGGGCATATGTGGCCTCTACTTCATAAAATCAGTCTTGGGCTGTTGATGCTGACAGTGATTTCCTCTCCCCCTTGTGAAGTTAGGGAAGGTAGTCTGAAGCTGCCACCACGCCATTTTTACATCTTTGATGTGGTGACACCCATGTGAAATTCTTGACTACAGATTAGTAAGTAAGCACATGTAAGCCCGTGCTTACCTTGCTTACTAGGTTATCTGCCCCTAGAACCTGGGCTAAAATAAAGGGAGCCTCATCTGGTTCAGGTCTGGGGTCTCTGTGACTCCTCTCACCTGCAGGAGGGCAAGGTTTCTGAGTGTGTCTTTGGGGAAATGGACCTTTGGGGAAGGGTGGTGGTGGGCCATCCCCGCAACCATCCCCCATCTGCAGGGTCCTGGGGGAGTGAATGGGCCACATGGCAGGGAGCAGGGAGCAGGGACCTTGGTCTCCAAGGAAACCAGAGCTGTTTCCAGTGCTCCTTAGTGTTCAGCTAAGGGGGCCTGGAGGCAGGCATGGACGGAGAATCTGGGAATTCATTGAGGGAGGATTCTGAGTCCCACCAGAAACCCAGAGAGTTGGGCTAGGGGGAGGCACACAGGGCCCCCTGGCGCTGCCTCCGAAAGGGAAAGGAAGTTAGGAGGTTTCTGGGAGTTATCTTACCCTCGGGTGAAGGCAGTCACAAAAAAGGGCTTTAAGCGAAATCAAAAGCGTGAAAGCCACACAGCCACAAGCTTGGACTTCTACCTCGGGAAGCCCCGCCTCGGGCCCGCCCCTCCTCTCCTCCGGCCCCGCCCCTCCTGCTCAGGCCCGCCCCCTCCACACAGGCGCAGAGGAAAGCTGTCCTGCTCTTAGAGCCTGAAGATGTCAAGATGGCTTCCCAGGGACCCGCCAGTCCAGGTAGGAGTTTCAACGGAACTTTATCTCCTCATTGTTTGAGTGGTTATGTGCAAGTACAATGGGGTGGACGCCGGGACTACATCTCTCCTGAACGTCTACAGTACAACTCAGGTGGTCAAGATGAGCCCCTTTAGGAAGGGTCTCCACGCATCCCAATTACACACACCCGCTGCTCAGCCTTCTACCCAGAAGCCCCATAAAAACCTTTTAAATAATGAACAGCCTGGTTTCCGCCTGAATCCTGGTTTATTTTAATAGCATTCAACAGTATACTGTAAATAAACATTATGGCTTATGATTAATTAAGATCACCATTCGTTACAAATACAACCAGGTTAAATAATACTATTTTAACTATCCTTCCGCTTCAGGCTGGGGGTCAGATTCTTCTCTTTTTCTTGAACAAACATTTTCATGAATAAATCTCGAACGGTTTTTATTACTCTTTTTTTTTATTTTTTTATTTTTACAGGGTTTTTCTTTTTTTTTTTTATATATTTTATTGTACTTCAGGTGAAAGCTTACAGAGCAAATAGTTTCTCATGAAATAGTAGTACACATGTTGTTCTATGACATTGGTTAACAACCCCACAACGTATTAAGCCTCTAAATTCTCAACCTTTTTTTTTTGATGAAAATTACAGATGGCCAAAGATACACCGTTTCAAAAATTTCTACATTCACAGTTCAGTGACATTGACTACGCTCTTCCAACTGTGCTGTTATTCTCACTTAAGATGAAGGCTTACAGAACAAAATAGTTTTTCATTTAACAGTTACTACACATGTTGCCCTAATACAATGGTTAACAATCTCACAGCACATCAAGAATATCCTTACTCCACCTTGTGTTCCCTATCACCAGGGGGCTTCCTTGTCCCCTTCTGTCTTCTGGACCTTGTCAGTGGACTATTGTACCTCTTTAGTCTCATTTGTTTATTTATTTATTATTTTATTTTATTTTATTTAAACACCATTTCAAAACTTTTTACTTACACATTTAAGTGATATTGACTGTGCTCTTCCAATTGTGCTGCCATTCTCGCCCAAGATGAAGGCTTACAGGACAAAACAGCCTCCCATTTAATAGTTACTACAAATGTTGCCCTATAGCAGTGGTCAGCAATCTCACAATACATCGACAGTGTCCTTATTCAATTTGTGTTCCTTATCATCAGTTTCTTACTCTCCCTCTGCCTTCTGGCCCTTGTCACCGGACTCCTGTACCTCGTTATTCCCATTTAGTTTTACTGGGCTGTCCATTCCCAGGCTTAACATCGAACCTCGAAGGTAACTTCACCTCTGAGCTGAAAGGGTGTCTGGGGGCCACACTCTCGAGGTTTCTCTAGTATTCTTTAGGCCAGTAAATCTGGTCTTCTTTTTTTTTTTTTTTTTTTTTTTTTGGGAGTTAAAATTATGCTGTACATCCTACTCCAGCTCTGCCCAGAACCCTCTGTTGTGATCCTGGTCAGAGGAGTCATTGGTGGTAGCCGGGCACCATCCAGCTGTACTGGGCTCAGTCCCGTGGAGGCCTTGGTAGCTGTGGACCATTAGTCCTTCGGACTAATCTTTTCCTTGTATCCTGTTCTCTTCGTTCTCCCTTGTTCCCGAAGGGATGAGATCAGTGGAGTATCTTAGATGGCCGCTCATAGGCTTTTAAGACCCCAGACACTACTCACCAAGGTAGAATGTAGAGCATTATCTTTATAAGTAGTGTCATGCCAATTGAGCTAGATGTTCCCCGAGATCATGGTCCCCAGAGCCCTCCGTCCAACAACTCAGTCCCTCGGGGGGTTTGGATGTGTCTATAGGGCCTCCATGACCTTTCCTTGTGCAGGTTGTGTTAGTTTCCCCTGTACTATGTACTATCTCACCTCTCACCCAAGTTACCACTTACCTATTACCTATTTAGTATTCCCTCCCCCCCCATCCCTGGTAACCAACAAGGATTGTTACATTTTGCATGTAATTTTTTCATGGGTTTTTACAATAGAGGTCTCATACAATATTTGTCCTTTTGTGATTGACTTATTTCACTCAGCATGATGTCCTCCAGTTTCATCCATGTTATGAGATGGTTCACCGATTCATTGTTGTTCTTTCTTGTTGCATAGTACTCCATTGTGTGTATGTACCATAGTTTGTGTATCCATTCATCTGTTGATGGACATCGAGGTTGTTTCCATCGTTTTGCTATTGTGAACAATGCTGCCATGAACATAGGTGTGCATATGTCTATTCGAGTGATGACTCTTATTTCTCTAGGATATATTCCTAGGAGTGGGATTGCTGGATCGAATGGTATGTCTATTTCTAGCTTTCTGAGGAAACGCCATATCATTTTCCAAAATGGTTGTATCATTTTGCATTCCCACCAGCAGTGTATAAGAGTTCCCGTCTCCCCGCAGCCCCTCCAACATTTGTTATTTCCAGTGTTTTTGATTCGTGCCAGTAATGCCGGGGTGAGATGGTATCTCATTGTGGTTTTAATTTGCATTTCTCTAATGGCTGGTGATAGCGAGCATTTCCTCATGTGTCTGTTGGCCATTTGAATGTCTTCCTTGGTGAAGTGTCTGTTCATTTCCTTTGCCCACTTTTTGATAGGATTGGTTGTCTTTTTGTTGTAGAGGTGTTGGATTTTCTTGTAGATTATGGAGATTAGACCTTTGTCTGACTTGAACTGTCCAAAAATTTTTTCCCAGTCTGTAGGTTCTCTTTTAACTCTTTTGGTGAAATCTTTTGAAGAGCATAGATGTTTGATTTTTAGAAGATCCCAATTATCTAGTTTATCTGTTGGGTTTTTTGTGTTGATGTTTATGGTTTGTATCCTGTTAATGCCATGTATTAAGGCCTGAAGTGTTGGTCCTATTTTTTCTTCTATGAATTTTATAGTTTGAGGCTTTATATTCAGGTCTTTGATCCATTTTGAAGTAGTTTTTGTATATGGTGTGAGGTATGGGTCCTGTTTCATTTTTCTACAAATGGATATCCAGTTTTGCCAGCACCATTTGTTAAAAAGACTGTCTTTTCCCCATTTGATGTATTTTGGGCCCTTGTCAAAAATCAGGTGACCGTAGGTGGATGGATTTACATCTGAGTTCTCAATTCTGTTCCATTGGTCAATGTCTCTGTTGTTGTACCAGTACCAGGCTGTTTTGAGTACTGTAGCTGTATAGTAGGTTCTCAAGTCAGGTAGTGTGAGTCCTCCAACTTTATTCTTCTTCTTCAGTAGTGCTTTACTTATTCGGGGTTTCTTCCCTTTCCATATAAAGTTAATAATTAGTTTTTCCATCTCTTTGAAGAATGTTGTTGGTATTTGTATCGGGATTGCATTGTATTTGTAGATTGCTTTAGGTAGAATTGCCATTTTCACAATGTTGAGTCTGCCTATCCATGAGCATGGTATGTTTTTCCATTTATGTAGATCCCTTTGGATTTCATGCAGCAGTGTTTTGTAGTTTTCTTTGTATAGGTCTTTTATATTCCTGGTCAGATTTATTCCTAAGTATTTTATCTTTTTAGGGGCTATTGAAAATGGTATTGATTTCCTGATCTCCTTTTCATCGTTCTCTTTACTGGTGTATAGGAATCCAACTGATTTTTGAATGTTTATCTTGTATCCTGCTACTCTGCTGAATCTTTCTATTACCTCCAGTAAATTTCTCGTGGAGTCTTTAGGGTTTTCTATGTATAGTATCATATCATCTGCAAACAGGGAGAGTTTAACTTCTTCATTACCAATTTGGATGCCCTTTATTTCTTTCTCTTGCCTTACTGCTCTAGCTAGAACTTCCAGCACAATGTTAAATAGGAGTGGTGATAAAGGGCATCCTTGTCTTGTTCCTGTTTTCAAGGGGAATGTTTTCAGCCTCTCTCCATTAAGAATGATGTTGGCTGTTGGTTTTGCATAGATGCCCTTTATTATGTTGAGAAATTTCCCTTCTATACCTATTTTATTGAGATCTTTTATCAGGAATGGGTGTTGGACTTTTTCAAATGCCTTTTCTGCATCAATTGAGATGATCATGTGATTTTTTTCTTTCCTTTTATTTATGTGGTGGATTATGTTGATGGATTTTCTAATGTTAAACCATCCTTGCATACCTGGTATGAATCCTACTTGGTCTTGGTGTATTATTTTTTTGATATGATACTGAATTCTATTGGCTAGAATTTTGTTCAGAATTTTTGCATCTATATTCATGAGAGATATTGGTCTGTAATTTTCTTTTTTTGTGATGTCTTTGCCTGGTTTTGGTATCAGCGTTATGCTGGCTTCATAGAATGAATTTGGAAGTGTTGCTTCCTCTTCTATGCTCTGAAATAACTTGAGTAGAACTAGTACAAGCTCTTCTGTAAATGTTTTGTAGAATTCTGCAGTGAAGCCATCTGGGCCAGGGCTTTTTTTGGTTGGGAGTTTTTTTATTACCTTTTCAATCTCTTCTCTTGTTATGGGTCTGTTCAGATTTTCAATATCACTTTGTTGTAGTTTGGGTAGGCCGTATGTTTCTAGAAATTTATCCATTTCCTCTAGGTTTTCAAATTTGTTGGAATATAGTTTTTCATAATATTCTGTTATAATCCTTTTTATTTCAGTTGGGTCTGTTGTAATGTCCCCCATTTCATTTCTTATTTGGGTTATTTGTGCCCTCTGCTGTTTTTCTTTTGTCAGTCTGGCCAGTGGTTTGTCGATTTTGTTGATTCTTTCAAAGAACCAACTTTTGGTTTTGTTGATTCTTTCTATTGTTTTTCTGTTCTCTATTTCATTTATTTCTGCTCTGATCTTTACTATTTCCTTTCTTCCGGTGGTTGTAGGCTTTTTTTTTGCTGTTCTCTTTCTATTTGTTTGAGTTCTTTAGTTAATGTTTTGATTTTGTCCCTTTCTTCTTTTTTGATATGTGCATCTATTGCTATAAATTGTCCTCTGAGGACTGCCTTTGCTGTGTCCCAAAGGTTTTGGTATGATGTGTTTTCATTTTCATTTGATTCTAGGAATTTTTAAATTCCATCTCTGATTTCTTCTATTACCCATTGATGTGTAAGCAGATTATTATTCAGTTTCCATGTGTTTGATTTTTTTTCCTTGCTCTTTCTAGTGTTAATTTCTACCTTGATGGCATTGTGGTCAGAGAAGATACTGTGAATTATCTCAGCATTTTGGATCTTGTTGAGGATTTCTCTGTGGCCTAAGATGTGGTCTATTCTGGAGAACGTTCCATGTGCATTGGAAAAGAATGTGTACTTTGCAGCAGTTGGATGGATTGTTCTATATATGTCTATGAGGTCCAGTTGGCTGATTGTGCCCTGTAGGTCTTCTGTATCTTTGCTGAGTTTCTTCTTAGTTGTTCTGTCCTTTACTGAGAGTGGTGTGTTGAAGTCTCCTACTATTATTGTGGAACTGTCAATTTCTCTTTTCAGTGCTGTTAGAGTTTTTTTTATGTATTTTGGAGCCCTGTCATTGGGTGCATAGATATTTATTATGGTTATGTCTTCATGATGGATCATCCCCTTAATCATTATATAGTGTCCTTCTTTGTCTTTTATGGTAAATTTTGTTTTAAAGTCTATTTTATCTGAGATTAGAATTGCCACTCCTGCTCTTTTTTGATAGTTGTTAGCTTGATATATTTTTTTCCAACCTTTGATTTTTAATAAATTCACATCTTTGTTTCTAAGGTGTGTCTCTTGTAGACAGCAAATTGATGGATCCTGTTTTCTTATCCATTCTGCCACTCTCCGTCTCTTTATGGGTGCATTGAGTCCATTTGCGTTCAGTGTAATTATTGATAGATGTGAGTTTGTTGCTGTCATTTTGTAGTGCTTTTTTTTGTGATGCTGAAGTTTTCTTTGTTCTTTTTACTCTCTTGTGCTGAGTTACTTTTGTTTGTGGATTTTGTGTTCATTTCTTTTGTTTTTGTAGGTTTTGTTTTTGTTGAGACTTTATGTTTTTCGTCTTTATTTTTAAGAGTTGGTTTGTTAACTTTTTTTGTGGTTACCATGAATTTTACCCTTATCTTTATACTTTTGAAGCAGTCTACCGTTACTTGGTATCGCCTTGCCTTCCTCTCCTTTAGAAGGTTCTATACCTATGCTGTTTGTTCCCTCTTTCATTGGTTTGATGTTGTTGTCATCCTTTGATTGATTTCTCTGATTCCCTGTTGTATTTCTTTTGTTTTTGGAAAGTCCTCTGTAGTTCAGTTCCTAGAATGGTATCTGGTTCATGTGAACCTGCGTCCTAGGTCCTAGGTCCTGCCTGAGGGCTGAAGCTGTTTGTCCTCAGATCGAAGAACTCCCTTTAATAATTCTTGTAAGTTTGGTTTGACTTTTGCATGTTCCTTTAGTTTCTGTTTATCTGGAAATGACCTAATTTCACCATCAAATCTGAATGAGAGTTTTGCAGGATATATTATTCTTGGCTGACAATTTTTTTCTTTCAAGATTTTATATATGTCATCCCATTGCCTTCTTGCCTGCATGGTTTCTGCTGAATAATCTGAGCTTAGTCTTATTGTTTCTCCTCTGTATGTGACTTCTTGTTTTTCACGAGCTGCTCTCAGGATTCTTTGTTTGTCTTTAGTTTTAGCGAGTGTGAATATGATATGTCTTGGTGATTTTCTTTTGGGGTCTCTTCTATATGGGGTTCGTTGAGCTTCTTGGATGGCCATCTTTTCATCTTTCATGATATTGGGAAAGTTTTCTGTCAGCAGTTCCTCAATGATCCTCTCTGTGTTTTCTGTTTTCTCCCCCTGTTCTGGTATGCCAATCACTCGTAAGTTTTTGCTTTTAATTGTGTCCCACATAACTCTCAGGGTCTCTTCATTTTTCTTTGTTCTTTTTTCTGAGTTTTCCTGAAACAGAGTTGTATCCAAGTGTTTGTCTTCAGTTCCACTGATCCTGTCTTCCATGGTTTCAAATCTACTTCTCAGCCTTTCTATGACACCGTCCATTTCTGAAATCTTGTTGTTTATCTTTTGGATTTCTAATTGTTGTTTTTGTATAATTTCGAGTTGTGAATTTATTTTGGCATTTTGTTCCTGCATCATCTTCCTGAATTCTTCCAATTTTTTGTCTGTATTTTCCATAAATTTGTCTATTTTTTCCTCATGTTTGTCAGCTTTTTGCCTCAGTTCTTGGAATATTCCGAGTATTAGTGATTTGAGTTCCGTATCAGGTACTTCTAGTGCATTTTCTTCTACAGGAGAGTTACCTGGTGTTTTAATTTGTACGCCTATTGGAGCCATCTTGTCTTGTTTTTGTAAATGTTTTGATACTGTTTGCTGTTTTCGGGGCATTCAGTAGATATTTCTCTCGTTTATTGATTGTAGATTTTTTTTTTGTTTGTTTCGTTTTTGTGGTACAGCTGGGCAGATCTAGCTGAGGAGGAGACACTGGGACGGGTTGCTTGTGGCACTCACCGCAGCCACCAGGACGGTCGGTAGTCAGTGCTGGGCAGGTTCCAATAGGGCGTGCCTGCACCGCTTGGTGGTGTGATGTCTAGTGCTCGGTGCAGGTAGGTAGGGTGCAGCGGGAAGATGGTTATGTGTGAAGCTAAGCTGGATATGGGAGAGAGGAGAGAGGAGGAGGAGCAAAAAGCGTACAAACATAAAAGAATGCTAGGGGAGCTTGTCGTTGGAATGTACAGATGAGAGACTATGGGATGGCGGAAACCAGAAGGGGGAAGAGAAAGAAAAGGAAAGAATGACCAAATAAAAATCAGAAAAGTTAAAGAACTGCAAAGTTCCCAGGGATCCCACCAATGCAGCTATGAGGTCTGGGGGAGTCGGTCTCAATTTTCACAGCTCAGCCTGGCCAGAAGGTACAGAGGCATACATCGCCTGGTATTCAGGGATCAGAAAGAGAAGGAAGAGATAGAGAGATGAGAAATTAAGCAATGAAGAAAGACAAAAGGGAAAAAGAGGGAAAAGGTGACAAAACTAATCAAAAAAGGAAGAAAAATAAAATTAAAAAAAAAAAAAAAAAAAAGGGCAACACCAGCATTCAGTGCCTACAAATTGGACCCAGAGAGCCCCCACTCAGGGGCGTGAATTCCAAGAAGCTGGTAGTCTCGGGGTTAAGAGACCGTGGCCACGGGAAGCAGAGGGGCCAATGAACAAAGGCCCCGGGATCCCACCTGTGTGGGAGCCCAGACCTGGAAACAGCCACACGCCAGCACGCAGCCCTACAACCCCGCAGGAGAGAGCAGAGACGGCACTCGGAACCAGGCACCCAGGCAAAAGGAGGGGGAGGCGACAGAAAAAGGTTCGCTAGCTGCCAGCAAACGGCTCCCAGAAAGCCGCCAGCCCGGGCGCGCGGAATCCAAGCACCAGTGCCCCCCAGCTCAGGGACTCCGGCCACGGAAAGCAGAGGGGCAAACGAACAAAGGCCCTGGGATCCCACCCGCGCGGGAGCCCAGACCTAGAAACAGCCACACGCCCGAACGCAGCCCTACAGCCCCACAGGAGAGAGCAGAGACGGCACTCGGAACCAGGCACCCAGGCAAAAGGAGGGGGAGGCGGCAGAAAAAGGTTCGCTAGCTGCCAGCAAACGGCTCCCAGAAAGCCGCCAGCCCGGGCGCGCGGAATCCAAGCACCAGTGCCCCCCAGCTCAGGGACTCCGGCCACGGAAAGCAGAGGGGCAAACGAACAAAGGCCCTGGGATCCCACCCGCGCGGGAGCCCAGACCTAGAAACAGCCACACGCCCGAACGCAGCCCTACAGCCCCACAGGAGAGAGCAGAGACGGCACTCAGAACCAGGCACCCAGGCAAAAGGAGGGGGAGGCGGCAGAAAAAGGTTCGCTAGCTGCCAGCAAACGGCTCCCAGAAAGCCGCCAGCCCAGGTGCGCGGAATCCAAGCACCGGCGCCCCCCAGCCCGGGGACCCTGGCCACGGAAAGCAGGGGATCCCCAGCTGAGGCGGAGAGGGGTGGGTGGTGGGAGAGCGCGCACCACAGTTTATCGGTCGTTCTGTCTCCGACCAGATGCTCTGCAAGGCTGCTGTCCCGTTCGCTGGTCTCCGATAGGAATCCAAGATGGTGGATCCGCGCTGCGTTAGCTGGTAAGGAATCTCTGCCTGAGTCTCTCCTCGCTCTCCGTTCTCTTTTAGTATTCTCACTCCGTTTGGTGTTTGGCTGAGTTCTTTATCTCTTCATTTGGTGTTCTAGGGTTTCAGGATTGTTGATTCTCTGTTAGGCTTAGTTTTTCGGATCTTTGCTGTGGAGGGACGGCGTGGTGTTTCTGCCTAGAGCGCCATCTTGTGAATCCGTATTTCTTGTAATTTTGGTTTGGTCTTTGCAAATTCCCTAAACTTCTGTTTATCTGGAAATGCCCTAATTTCACCATTATATTTGAGAGAAATTTTTGTTGAATGTATAATTCTTGGCTGGTAGTTTTTTCCCTTCAAGTCTTTCTCTATGTCATCCCATTGCCTTCCTGCCTGCATGTTTTCTGCTGAGTAGTCTGAGCTTATTCTTATTGACTCTCCTTTGTAGATGACTTTTCGTTTATCCCTAGCCACTCTTAAAATTCTCTCTTTATCTTCGGTTTTGGCTAGTTTAATTTTAATATGTCTTGGTGAGTTTCTTTCAGTATCTACCTTATGTGAGGTTCAAGGAGCATCTTGGATAGATATCTTGTCATCTTTCACGATATCAGGGAAGTTTTCTGCCAACAAATCTTCAACAATCCTCTCTGTATCTTGTGTTATTCCCACTGTTCTGGTACTCCAATCACTCATAGGTTATTCCTCTTGATAGAGTCCCACATAATTCTTAGGATTTCTTCATTTTTTTAAAAATCTTTTTATCTGATTTGTCCTTAAATAAGTTGGTGTCTTGTGCTTTATCTTCAATCTCACTAATTCTGACTTCTGTTGCCTCAATTCTGCTCATATGACTTTTTATTGAGTTGTCTAATTCTGACATTTTATTATTAATCTTCTGGATTTCTGATTGCTATCTCTCTATGGATTCTTGCAGCCTGTTAAATTTGTCATTATGCTCTTCTCTAATCTTTTTAATTTCCTCTATTGCGTGTTTTACATGTTGCTTAATTTCCTTCCTAATATCCAGAAGAGTTCTGTATGTTAATCTTTTGTATTCCTCCTCTGGTAATTCCAAATTTTCCTCCTCTGGAAAATTTCTACATTCTTTATTTTGGGAGTTTGCTGAATCCGTCATCAACTGCTTGTTTATGTGATTTGATATTGACTGTTGTCTCTGAGTCATCAATAAGTTATTACATTTATTTATTTTTGTTTGCTTACTGTGTCCTAGCTTCTTGTTTTGTTTTGATATGCCCAAATAGGCTGCTTGTATGAGCTAGTTTGATTATTGGCACCTTTGAAGCTCTAATGTCCTGTCACCAGATCTGTTACTTGGTATGTGAGCTCAGGAGTCCACCCACTCCTCCTGTATGGCTTCAGCTCAGGTGCCCAGATAGATAGCCACCAAGTGTTTGGTGTAGGCACTCACCTACAGTCCTAGACAGGCATGGGTGATTGATGTAGGCACAGGCATCTGGCTGCAGCAGGGAGACACACTCTGAGCAAGGCAGGGGTCCAATGGTCATGCCTGCGTGTCCAGGAGGAAGGCGTGTCCCTGTTGCCTATAGCGCATAGGTGGGTGGGTTTTTCAGCTGGACTATAAACACCCAATGCTGTAGGCTGTAAGGACTAGGGGGCACCTCTTATTCATGAGACCCTATTGCAGGTGGGTAGGTAACATGGGTGGAGCCACCAGTCCTCAGGCCCCTGATGTGGGTAGGTGAAGACACTGCTTAATGGCAGATCAGTTTCAAATGTCACGAACCTGCCATTTCACAGCTGAAACTGTTCAAGTTAGACTTCAGTTATACACCCTGTTGTACTGCAGTAATGAGGGCTTATGCTGTTGAGATGGTCCCACCCAAGTCTATGCAGGGGGAAAGGCATTCAAAATCTGTGGATCCCTTATGCTTGTGCCTAGGCTAAGGACCTGTGCCTACCCTGGGTTCCTGGCTTAGGGGAGCTGGAAGTTTATTTTTTCCCGTTTGTTAATTTGTTCACTCTCCAAAGCCAGGAGAAGGGCTATGGGCCTGTGACAGATCTTACTTCCAGCCCAGGGGATTCGGCAATTGCTGAAGCCAGTCCTGGACCCAGTGTTGAGCAGGGATCAGAGAAGTAAACGAGAGAAAGGTTTTTTCCTAAGAGGGGTGTTTTTGATCCTCACCGTAGGCCATACACAGGTACTTATCTTTTTCCAACCTAGGGCTGCTTCTCATTGGTTCTCTGTGGCTGAGAGACTCTCTGCAGCTGGGTCTTTCCCTGTACAGAATATGCCTCCCGAGCACTGCTGCTTGCCTGCCTCACTGCTCACCCATGAGGTGATCAGGCCTGAAGGGCTCAGGCTCTTGCCAGTTCAGGTCTGGCAACTCCTTGCTGCTTCCAAACCATCTCTCCCTCTCCCTGCCACTCAGTCCAGTTCCTTAACTTACCTTAGATGTTCAGGGCTCCTAGATTGGCATATATAATTGATTCTCTTGTTTTTTCTTGTCTTTGTTGTAAGAGGGTTCACTGGAAGCATCTGACTACTTCACCATCTTGGCCCCACCTCCCTCACAGGGTTTTCTAGGCTGTAATCTTTATGGAAGCAGATTGCCAGGTCTTTCTCCTGCAGAGCAACTAGGTTGGTTCTAACTGCCAATTTTTTTGTTAGCAGCAGAGTGCTTAACTGTTGTGCCACCAGGGCTCCTTAGTTTCCGCTCTAGAGCATGTAATACATGTTCTTAGATAGACGTCAGAGAAAAACAAAGTTTTATTTAGCAAGAGTGTCTTTTCAATTTATACAAATGGCTTTGTGTTATAAAATTCATTTTATTTCACTTATTTCCACAACCCTATTTTTTAAAAGATCTAATAATGTTGCTATTTGTAAATTTCTAGCTTCTTTGGTTTGCTACATTTTATAATATTCTGTCAAAATCTTGCCTTACATTACTCTAGTGATGACATCTAGGTAGCTTCTAATTTTGTTACTATATACAATATTTTGATGAACATCATTGTACATGCCTACTTACGTTCTTATGTAAGAGTTTCCCTACTAAGGAAGGAGATGATTAAGGTTGTATGGCATATTTATTCTTAATTTCACCAAGTTTTTCCATTTTGCCTTCCAAAATGTCTCCTTTACTAGCAGTGCTTACAGGTTCTTAGTCACTCGTATTCTTGCTACTTCTTGGTAGTATCTAACTTTCTAAATTTTCTGATTGATATAAAGTAATACATCATTTTAATTTGTTTTATCTGATAACTAGGGAGTTTGAGCAACTCTTTGTATGTTTGTTAAACTTTTTTATTTCTCCTTGTGTAAATTTTTCTATTAAGTCTTTTTCTTATTTTAGTGCAGGAATTTTGTATACAACACAGATATTAATCCTTATTGCTGTAAATATTTTTTTCTCAGTCAGTTGCCCTTCTGTCAAGTTTACACAAATATACTTAAATTCGTTGCTAACAGAAGTTATTACATTTTGTAGTCAAGTTGTTAAATTTTATTCCTAATGATTGATTTTACTTAAGAATTTCTTCCCCATCAGAGTCATAAAAATATTATCTTACATTTTTATGATTAGTTTTGTAATTGAAATTTTCATGTTTGGTCTTGTCTATTTTGAATTATTTTTAATATGAACAGAAAATTGAGAACAAGTTTTACTTTTCTCTTTACAGTGAGTAGATTAATTATCTATTGTTTATGTTAACATAAAACTTTGTAGGTTAAAGAATCAAAAATTTATTACCTTAAACAGTTTCTGAGGATCAGGAATCTGGGAGCAGCTTAGCTGGGTGGATCTGGCTCAGGGTCTCTTGAGGTTGCAGTCAAGGTGTTGGTTGGAGATGCAGCATCTAATGACTTGACTAACCAAAACTAAAACCAAACCCATTGCTGTCCAGTGGATTGTGACTCATAGTGACCCTATAGGATAGAGTAGAACTGCCTCATAGGGTTTCCAAGGACCAGCTGGTAGATTTGAACTGCTGACCTTTTGGTTAGCAGCCGAGCTCTTAACCAGACCTCTGATGACTTGACTAGGGCTAGAAAATTCAGTTAAAGCTTGCTTATGTCGCTGTTGACTGGAGGGTTTCAGTTTCTCAGAACATGGCAGCTTGCTTTCCTCAGGGGCAGAGAGCCAAGATAGACAGTGAGTGAGCAAGAAAGTGCTCAAGATGGAAGCCACGTTGTTTTATTACCTAACCTATGTTACATACCATCACTTCTGCCAGATGCAAACGATTACCAACCTTGGTAGAACATAGAAAAGGAAAACACAAGGGTGTGAGTGCCAGGAGACAGGAATCACTGGGGCCATGTTGGAGGTTGACTACCACAGTATGCCTTCTGGCCCCCAGTGATTCATACACTCTCTCCCTTCAAAGCCTCCCAAAAGTCTCAACTCAAAGTCAGAATTCCAACCTCTAAATCAGGTCTATGTGAGTATGAGGCTCCTTGGATGTAGCTCCTTAGCTACAGTTCCTCTTTTTTTTTTTTTTCTTCAAGTACAATTCCTCTTAACCTGTAATAATAAAGAGACAAGCTATCTGTCCCTCACATACTCAACACACAGCATGACAAAGCCATAAGCTAACTTCTGTAGACATTCTGTTCAAAAAGGGGGAAACTTGAGGCATGGGATACCACAGCAATTATGAAAACTGTCTGTTAAGTGCTGGAAGTTCCTTTATTAGGGCTCAGTCCTACTTCTGCTCAGGAGCTATTTTCCATGGCTCTTGACTCCACTCTCTGAGCTCTTGATCCCGTTCTCTGAGTCCTCCTTTAATTTTTATGAAAGATGGCCTTCGTTTGCAACTGGGTAGTTTTCTCAGCCTGGCTCCTGATTAGAGAAGTTTAGGAGTCCATAGGCCTCTTTTCATTTTGTGCTGTCTCTGTCCCTTTCAACTCAAGCTGATGATGTTTTTGCATATATAATTCTCTTAAAATTTGTGGGTCTTCTCTGCATTGTTTTGGAGTTCACATCATTAAACAAAAGCATATCCACATATCTCTTCGAGATAAGTCTTTTTCTACTTGGGTTTCTGCTGATGGAGGACACTCTTAAGCTTCTTAGAAGCTCTATTGTTTAATAGAAAATATCTATGAGTGACATTCTTAGAATCTTTAGTGGTTTTTTTGACTGACTAAATGGCATTCTGAGGCATCACCTTTGATCTTTCTAAGGTCTTAACAAAGGATTTTGCATTCACACACTTAGTTTCATATTTAAACCATATTTTTTGGAAAGTGACCTGTGTTCGATCTTTGCTTAGAAGCCATTTCTTTAATTTAATATCATTTGCCATCTGAAGAGGCTGGGAATCTACAAAACTGGCAAGTTCTGATTCTTTATCTTTAAGTGCTTCTTTTAGCTTATCTCTCTTCTCATGCATTTTCCTGTAAGCAGTATTTATGTGGCATTTTCAACACGTTGGCTGGAAATCATCTTAGCCAGATCAGCCCATTACTAGGTACATTTTCTACCTTCCACATTGCTTCTGGTGACTGTTGCTAAATTTTCTGCAACTACATAAACAAAAATCTCCTTTCTCCAAGTTTCCATTAAGACTTTCCTTACTTTCTTTTAAGCCATTACTGGCAACTTCCTTAAAGTCCAAAGTACTATAAACAGCCTGATAAAGGCAATTTTGACTTCACTAAAGCTCTTTTTATCCATCTGCCCACTGCCTGGTTTCAGTGACTCTCTCACATTTTAGGTTTTTGTTATAGCAGTATCCCATTCCAGTACCAATATCAGTATTTTATTTATTGCTGCGTCACAAATTACCTCAAAACTCAACAGCTTAAAACAGCCAACATTTATTATCTTACATTCTCAGGGTCAGGAATCGGACAGCAGTTAAGCTGGCTATTTCTGGCTCAAGGTCCTTCACCAGTTTGCAGGCAAGCTGCTGGCCAGGATTGCAATTATCTCAAGGCTCAAGAGCCTGGAGAATCTGCTTCTAAGCTCATTTGCATAGTTGTTAGTAGGCCTCGGTTCTCCAGTGATTGTTGGCTGAAGGCTTCAATTCCTTGCTGTGTGGACCTCTCCATAGCATGGCTGGCTGCTTTTCCCAGGGCAAGAGTTGAGAGAGACATACAAAGAGACCAGACTTACTGGCCTGCCAGAGACTGAAGAATCCCTGTGAGTATGGCCCCCAGACACTCTTTTAGCTCAGTAATGAAAAGTCACTCCTGAGGTTCACCCTTTAGCCAAAGATTAGACAGGCACACTAAAAAAAAAAAAGAAGGAGACTAAAGGAGCACAACAGCCCAGGGGCAAGGACTAGAAGGCAAGAGGGGACAAGAAAGCTGGTAACAGGGAACCCAAGATCGAGAAGGGAGAGTGTTGACATGTTGTGGGGTTGTTAACCAATATCATAAAACAATATGTATACCTACTGTTTAATGAGAAACTAGTTCTGTAAACTTTCATCTAAAGTACAATAAAAAAAGAAAACATAATTATCAACGTAAAGAAAAGAGTTGAGAGAGAGAGAGAGAGGTGGAAGTCACAGTATTTTATAACTTGGTCTTGGAAGTGAAATACATATGCAATATTGCTACTGGGTTGGTCCATATTTCTTCATAGCCTTGTCAACAAAGTATATTGTCACAAAACATTTCTTCTTCTTCTTTTTTTTTAAATGTCATCTCAGTGTAATTTTAGTTTGTGTTGCTATTAATATGAGCAAGCATGTGAATGATTTCATATGTCCAAGGGCCATTTTCTTTTTCTGTGAATAGTCAGTTCATTCCACTAGCTCATTTTTAAGTAGCATTGTTGGTCTTTCTCTTCTCTGCGTTTAGAAGCTCTTTATACCAGAGTTTCTCAAAGTGTGATCTGAAGAGCTTTGAGGGCTTCCCAAGACTCTCTCAGGGGATGGATATGTGGATATGTGAAGTCAAAACTTTCTATGATGATACTGTGGAGGTCTTTGCCTTTTCATTGTCATTGTCTCATGAGTGTGCAGTGGAATTTCCCAGAGGCTACATGACATACGATATTAGAACAGACTGAATGCAGAAACAGCTGTTTTTTATTAAGTCAGTTATTTAAAAAATTGCAAAAATCTAAAGCAGTGACAATCTTCTCACTACTTTTTTTTGTTTTGGAAAATATAGTTATTTTTCAGAAATATGTTATTTGTGTTACATGTAATGGGTTTATTATTGTTATTTTTAAATGAGTTAATAAATAGTTAAAAAGTTTCTCAGGTTTAACTTCAAATAAGGTAAGTCTTGATAGATATAATCCACATAAAAAGCTCTTTGGGGGTCCTTGATAAGTGTTAAGAGTATAAAGGAGTTCTGACACCAAAAAATCCCACTTTATTCATTGGGAATATTGTTTATGATATAGTTGCAAATATTTTTTTCTGAGTTTGACATTTCCTTTTTACTTTGCTTGAGGAGTTTTATGACATGCAAAACTTTTGTTTCAATTTTTATGTAATCAAATTCATCAGTCTTTTATTGATTCCTATATGACATCCAATTTCCTGACCGTGATAATGGATGCAAGAGGATAATGAAGAAATATTTTTAAGTGCTGAGAAAAATAATTTTGAATTAGTGTTGTATAACCTGTTAAAACTGTGTGGGGGGTGGGGGGATGGGGGGTGAGAAAAGAGATTTTCAGGCTCTTACAACCTCAGGAAGTTTAGCATGCAGAGCTCCTCCTTGAAAGACACTTGGGGTGGGGAGGCATTCCACTCATCACTGTCCTTGCTAAGCTGAAGCAGGCAGAGCAATGAGGTGCAGGTGAGAGGAGCTGGCTTCAGGGCCTTAAACAATCCCTTCCTCAAGGACAGTGGTCTCTGCTCAGTGTTTCTGGCATGATTTCTGGTATCACAACATGCTGTTGACCCACATTTATATTCATTATTTTTTCTAAGATATTTCTAAAAATGGTCTATTGCTTACTCTCTACTTAAGAATCTTTTGGGGGGGGGGAGGGGGGAGTATTAAGTGCAAGGACCCCTGATGGCGTAGTGGTTAAGAGCTTGTCTGCTCACCAAAAGGTCAGCAGTTCAAATCCACCAGCTGCTCCTTGGAAACCGTAGGGGGCAGTTCTACTCTGTCCTATAGGATCCTTAAGAGTCTGAATTGACTCGACGGCAGAGGGTTTCGGGTTATTAACTGCAGGATTATATTCTTGAACTTTGCATGTTTAATGTTATGGATATCTGGGAAACCCAGTCCAGTCACTCCTGGGACTCAGACATGTGCAGAGGAGCAATGTCCCACCCACCATGAGGGTACTGCATCTGAGACTGAGCAGGGATGCTGGCTGCCTTAGTGTTTAGTGACATGAGGTGCTCATATCTAACTCCATACTCTTAAATGCAAAGGCACCTCTCTGAGCTTTGGAAAGAACTGTGCAGGACCTAAGTATGCAAACTAAAACCATAAAATTCTTAGTAGAAAATACCAGGACAACACTGTCGGTACTAGTTTTTAACAAAGGATTATCTAATATAATAACAAAAGCACAAAACAGACAAAATAAATAAATGGGATCTCATAAAAATTAAAAACTTCTGTTCATCAAAAGACTATCAAAAATGTGAAAAGACAAGCTACTGACTGGGAGAATATCTTTGGAAACCATATATCTGATAAGAATCTAATAACCAAAATATATATAAAACTTTGACAACTTAACAACAAACACACAAATAACCAATCATAAAATGGACAAAAGTCTTGAATAGACATTTCATCAAAGAAGACATTCAAATGACCGCCAAGCACATGAAAAGATGCTCAACGTAATTAGGTACAAGAAAGATTCAAATTAAAACCACAATGAGATACGATTTTGCTCCCACTAGGTTGGCTAAGATTTTAAAAAAGAAAATAACAAGTGTTGGTGAGGATGTGGGGAAATTGGAACCCTTATCTGTTGCTGGTGGGAATGCAAAATAGTATAGCTGTTGTGGAAAACAGTGTGGTGGTTCCTCAAAAAACTAAACATAGAACTACCATATGACCCAGCAATTCCACTCCTACATATATACCCAAAAGACTTGAAAGCAGAGACTCAAACAGAGACTTTTATGCCAGTGTTCATTGCAGTACTAGTCACAATAGCCAAAAGGTGGAAACAACCTAAATGTCCATCAACAGATAAATGGATAAACAAAATGTGGTACATACATACAATGGAATACTACTCAGTGGGAGAAATGAAGTCTTGATACATGCTACGATATGGATGGAGTTGAAAGACACTATGCTGAGTGAAATAAGCCAATCACAAAAGGACAAATATTGTTTGACCCCACCTATATAAAAACACAAGAAAAGGCAAATGTATAGAGACCAAAGTTTGTTAGTGGTTACCAGAGGCAGAAAGAAGAAGGAAAACGGGATTATTGCTTACGGAGCACTGAGTTTTGGTTTAAGCCAATTATTGTAAGTGCTGTCAAGAAGTTGTACACCTATAAAAACTTGAAGAGGAAAAAATTGTGTGTTAAAAGTATTTATAAGAATGACACACATAAAAAAGTGTAGATTCCAAGGCTATAAGCAAACACCTTACAGGATTTAGTTCCTTGGTTTGGAGGATCGGGGTCATTTTTTCATGGGACATCCCAGTTAACTGGTCCAATTATGTGTCAATGCTTCTGTTCTATTTCCTAGTTTGTCGTGTAGTTCCTGGTGTCTTAAAAGCTTGCAACTGGCCATCCAAGACACAATTGGTCTGTATTTGCCTGGAGCAGAAGAGGAAGAAGAGTCAAGAATAGGGGGAGGAAATGGAATGTGTGGCTAACTGCCTCCATGAACAACTGCTTCCTTTGCCATGAAACCAGAAGAACTGGATTGTGCCCAGCTACTATTAGTGAACTTTTTGATCAAAGATTTTATGGAAGAATCCTGATCAAAAAGGGGAAAATGCAGAACAGAATTTCAAATTCACATGAACTCTAGGCTTTCTTAAGCCACAGATGCTGGATGAACCCCTGAAACTATTGCTTTGAGATAATCTTAAGCCAAATATATCCCCTGAAGTCTTCTTAAAACCAAATAGTTTAGCTTAACTAGTAAAAAAGGTCTGCCTTGAGCAGTATGCTCTTTTAAGGACTATCTATATGGGATCAAATTGACAACAGCAACTTGAAAGAATAGATAGAAACCACAGAAGGGAGTAAGTTTATGTTAATGGAGGAAGAACAACTCAAAAAAGGAGGGTAAACTGGTTGCACAACTTGAAAAATGTAATCAATGTCACTAAATGATACATGTAGAAACTATTGAACTGGAGTATGTTCTGCTGTGTATATTCTCAACAACAACAACAAAATAAATAAAATTTAAAAACAAACTATAAACAAAAGAACGTGTAGGAGATCACTGCTGTGAAAAGATTGGATCCCTTCTGAAAACAAGCCTTCCCAGGACTCGATCACTGTGAGGTTAGCCTTATTCTTTTGAAAAGCAACAGTTACATATTAAAGATTTTCAGCAGTCCCAAGCTGAGTTTGCTTGCTGTAGTGACATTGTGGGAAGCACAAATAAAAAGTCATCAGTTACTGTAGTAATCAAACATTTTGTGCAAAACCTTGAGGACAAATTTGGGGACCCAAGTGTATGGGTTTTAGGATGCATTCCACAGATGTGCCCTCAATTTTCATCATTTCCTTCCCCATGGTTTAGGAGAAAACAAACTAATCTGCACACTAGTCTGTCGTCTTCATTACTTAGGAGATAAACCAATTCTTTAAGGATTTCTTCCCCTGCAGCCACCAGTCCTCTCCTGCAGTTTAATTTGCATTTGTATTACTCATATGGTTGTTATTTATAAAGTGGCAGAGATTAGGTTTCAGAGCAAAGTCAGAGTTGGTGCTGGAGTTCATAACTACTTTTCAAAAATAAAATTTAAGTAAGTGCAAATAAAGAGAAATTGCTCCTAGGAAGATGCATGGTCTTAGGATAGAACATTCTACCAGCACAATGCCTGATCATGGACATCACTCTCCAGACTTTGGGTGTGGTGCCCCATGCAGCCAGAACTTCCAAGTAGGGTTGCAGAATGATTAAAGGTGAGCAATTATTCCTAGTGCTAATCATTTTTATTAAGATCGATTAGGGAGTTTTGAAATCTCGCTGGGGAGAAGGACCTTGGTCAAGTCAACCAGTAGGATCTTGTCCTTAGCTTTATGCCACTCAACTTTGCCCAAATATGAGATAGATTTCCAAAGCAGATCTTGATATGTTAATAGTAGGGGATTCTCTTTTATGACTTCCAGGACACTTAAGTCCATTATTCTTGCATTATTTTCTTAAATGCAGCCCTACATGGGGAAGGAGTTAGCAGGTGGAGCCTGGAGAACCGGATTCCAGGTAAAGGGATTGGGCTACTCTCGCGGGATATGGATAAGGCACAGCTCTTCCATTGTGGGTCCTCTCCAGCTGGCAGGGATGCTGTGTCCTTCCTTGTAGCAATGCAGAGTAGTATTCTTCTCCACTTGCATTTTGGATCTCCTCCATTTAACCTTCACTTCTGCACAGACTCTACAATTATTTTGCAACCTCATAAAATGGTTTTCACCTTTTCATCACCAACACCACTGTCATGTGCTTCTAGGGTTGTTTCCTTAGAGGTAGAATGTTCAGATAAGGAGAACTTGTTGGTCTGGTTCCAACAAATGCTACCTGGGAGGCTATGGGTTCATTATGTTAACCTTTCTAAGTCCCAGTGTCCATATCTATAAATGGGTGTCATATTAGTAACTATTTTTCTCAGGGACTGCACTAAGATCAAAAGAAATAGTTTATGTGAAGACCGAACTATGTGTGGTAGGCAGCCTCCAAAGTGCCCTGATGATCCCCACCTCCTGGTATTCAACACCCTTGTGTAGTCCCTCCCACAGAGAATAGGGCAGCTCCGTGTAAACAATCGGATGTTGTGGAAATGATGGTGTGTAACTTCTGAGGTTATATCATAAAAGACACTGTGTCTTCCATCTTGCTTTCCTGGATTACCTGCTTTTGAGACAATAATTATTTGTTGTTTTAAGCTGCAAAGTTTTGGACTAATTATGTAGCAATAGAAGTATTCAGTAAATCATAGAAATTATTATTATTGCAGTCTAGGGAATTATTAGATTTTAGTTTCTTTCTGTTCTCTTTGTTTTGATGTGGGAGAAGTGCCAAGATAATCAAGAACACCTGTTAAACCATCTTTGATGTGGGCCACTTCTCGAAGTGGCTAATTTGTCTTGTCAGTATGCAGTAGTGATTTTCATTAGCTTCACTTACTTGTGAAACCTTAACATAGTTCTTTGAATACAGGCTGCACCACTTATTTATTCCAGACAGACTGGATTTGCAAACAGGTTCATGATCAAAAAGATTTTAGGATGAACATGTAAAAAAGCAGCAGTAGAACATTTAATGCAAAGCATAGGTGGGCTCTTTGTCCCTAGTTATAAATTCTGAGGTCTAGTTCCCAAAATGGGTCATGATTATAAAACTCTTACAAGAAACAGAAATAATAAAGAGCCATATTGATTTATATTATAATTAATAATTAAACTTTTATAACCATTTGGAAAATTGGCTTGTCTGAAATATTGCTAGGTTGCAATATTGAGAGAATAGGCAAAGGATTTTAATCACAAATAAATAAAAAGTAATAATCCCAGCTGTCCTTGGGAGATTGGAGTAGACAAGAAACTGGCTCTTGGTGTGTCTTCCAGTTGTAACTTCATGTTCTCCCAGCCTGGCCCTCAAGAATATTCATACAAAAGACACTGTTGTAGTAGTTTTGTGTACAATTATGTTATCCCTGGATAATCAGTGGCCTTAGAGGCAGGAAAATTACCTTCAAATTCTAATCCAATTTCTCACCAACTGTGTGGCTTGGAGGAAACTAATTTCTCTGAGTATGGGATGTCTTATATGAAAATAGGATAGTGATTACCTCATAAAGTCATTAGATTTACATTACGTGTTTTATGTGACTCTTACAGCTCCATGTATGGCCTAGTGTGGAAAAATAGTAAAAGCTAAATATGAATCTGAACCAAGGGAGAAGATTCAAATTGCTGAGGGAGGGACCTTGTGCACATGCTTGCCTATTGAGTAAAAGATTTTTTGATGGGGTCCTATTCATGGCAAAATTTATTCCATACTTTGAAGTAAGTGAAGAAAGTTTGTCAAACTCCTTCCTGTCCTCTGTGGTTCCATGGTGTTTGGTTCATACCTACACCATATACCCAGCTGTCCCACATTGCAATGATTTCTTGGGCTTTCTTGGAAGACACTGTGTTTTATTTATTTATTATTAATATTTTTAATTCTCAAGACTTGATAGATATATAGCTAGAGAGACAGATAGATAGATATCATCAAGTCAACCCTGACTCATGGAAATCTTATTGTCTTAGTCTGGGTTCTCTAGAGGAGCAAAACCAGTGAAACATACATATATACATAAATATATATAGAGAGATTTACTTCAAGGAAATGGCTCACGCAATTGTGGGGGCTGGCAACTCCTAAATTAATGGATCCAGTGGCAGGCTGGAGATCCTCACCCACAAGTTTGCAAGGGATGGTAAATCCAAGATCTGCAGATCAGGTGGAAGGCTGGAGACATCTGTAGGCATATGTCCCAAGAACCTGAGGTCAGGCAACGAGAAGAGTGCAGCATTGAGAGAGAGAGAGAGAGTGCTTTGCCAAAACATTCATTGATATACTGGAGGCAGGCTACACCCCCAAGGAAATTCCCTTTTTAACTGACTCACATCAGATCATGAATTGGTAGATGATTACATTATGGAAGAGCACATACCAAACCACTGAGAATCATAGCTTAGCCAAGACGACACATAACATTAACCGCACTTACGTACCACAGAACAAAATGTTGCCTAGAGCGACACCATCCTCACAATCACCAGCATGTTTGAGTTCATCACTGTGGACCATCCACTGAAGCTCTCTCTCACCTTGTCAGCCCTCTACTTCACCAAACATGATGTCCTCCTTTAGCGATTGATCCCTCCTGATGACTTGTCCAAAGCCAGCAAATCAGACAGTGTTCTGTTGTGATCCACAAGGTTTTCATTGGCTAATTTTCAGAAGTAGATCACCAGGCCTGTCTTAGACTGTAATCTCTATTGAAACTTGTCCACCATGGGTGACCCTGTTGATATCTGAAATACTGGTAGCATAGCTTCCAGCATAATAGCAACATGCAAGCCACACAGAACAACAAACTGACAGATGGGTGGTGGACTTGACATATAGAAGGGAATGAATTTCCAAAATTTAAATAGCTGTTAGTCTTGGAATCAATGGTTCTGCTATGAATTTTCTCCAGTCCAGGGGGTATAAAGCAACTGTTAATTAAAAAAAAAGAAAGAAATGAAATGGATGGTAGATGAAAATATTTCTGTAGAAACACATCACTGAACTTAGTGACCTTGAACTGAGTCTAGCTAATTACGTGGGGTTTAATCAATGTGGATGAAAAATAAGCCTTTTATAAAAAGCCTCTAAAGCCTTGTGTTCACATCAACTGCAATAAGATTGCCCAGGGAAAGGGAAATCCCGCAATAATTAACCAGTGCTCTGTCTTTTGTTGGCACAAACTCTTCTGTAGCAGTTAATGTATATCAGATTCTTTGGGTTGAGCAGGGTCATGCAGGAAGCAGAAGACAAGGCCCCAGCTCACAGCGAGGAACATTAATAACAGGAACAATCAGACTGAGGGAAGTAGACCTCTCTGCAACCTATATAACTCAGGGTTTGGTAATGAAATTTGAACTATCTGAACTGCTTAGATAGAATGTTTGGAAATGCTAGATACTCATTTAATTCATTTGAGAAGGTAAAGTGCATCCACAACAAACCCTTTCCTCTGTACAAGTAACCCAATGGGGCCAAGGTTAAAATATTAATGAAAACATACATTATATCCCTAGTGAACAATAAAGTGGCATTACTTTTAGCATTATTTACTGAGGCATTGGGACTGGTACTAGAGATGTCAGCAAAATGAAGGGAACTGGGAAAGAGAATTCTACTGTCTTAGTCCCCTCCCTTAATGCATTATTCTTAAAGAACACTGTTGATGTTGTTGGGTGCCGTCGAGTGGATTCTGACTCATGGTGTACCCTATAGGACAGGGTATAGACCTGTCCCATAGGGTTTCCAAGGAGCAGCTTGTGGATTTGAACTGCCAACCTTTTGCTTAGCAGCCTGAGCTCTTAACCATTTCGCCACCAGGAATCCTTAAAGAACACTAGTTCTTCAAAATGCTCCCCAAAATCTATGTTCCAGGTTCAAAGAAGTTTAGAAAATATATAACACTAAACTGTTCTTCTAGAGAGACAATTCATCTTCCTCTGATGTCAGATGGATCTTTTTCAACATTAAAAATAATCATTATAAAAGCAATACAGGGTTACTCTGAGGGGTGGGGGAGCACTACCATGAAGGAGAGTCTTCTAAAGACATCTTTAACCAGAGGTCATGGAATCAATTCTGACTCATAGTGACTCCATGTGTGATAGAGTAGAATTATGCTCTGTAGGGCTTTCAATGGCTGACTTTTTTCAGAAGTCGATCACCAAACCTTTCTTCCAAGGCTACTCTGAGTGAACTCAAACCTCCAAACTTTTGATTACGAGCTGAGCGCATTAACTGTACCACTCAAGGACTCCAAAGACATCTTTAGAAGATTTTGATTTCTTCCCAATTGCCAAATTCCACTTAAGAATAGTAAACAGCTGAGAATGGCCATCTAAGATACTCCACTGGTCTCACCCCATAGAGAGCAAGGGAGAATGAAGAAAACCAAAGGGAAAGATTAGTTCAAAGAACTAATGGACCACAACTACCACAGCCTCCACCAGACTGAGTCCAGCACAACTAGATGGTGCCTGACTACAACCACTGACTACTCTGACAAGGATCACAACAGAGGGTCCCAGATAGAGCTGGAGAAAAATGTAGAACAAAATTCAAACTCAAAAAAAAAAGGACCAGCCTTACTGGCCTGACAGAGGCTGGAGAAGCCCAAGAGTATGGCCCCCCACACACCCTTTTAGATCAGCAATGAAGTCACTTCTGAGGGTTACCATTCAGCCAAAAATTGTTGTTGTTGTTGTTAGGCGCAGTCGAGTCGGTTCTGACTCATAGCGACCATATGTACCACAGAATGAAACACTACCAGGTCCTGTGTCATGCTCACAATCGTTGTTATGCTCGAGCCCATTGTTGCAGCCACGGTGTCAATCCATCTCTTAGGGGGTTCCTTTTTTTTGCTGGCCCTATACTTTACGAAGCATGATGTCCTTCTCCAGGGACTGATCCCTCCTGACAACATGTCCAAAGTACATAAGACATAGTCTTGTCATCCTTGCTTCTAAGGAGCATTCTGGTTGTACTTCTTCCAAGACAGATTTGTTTGTTCTTTTGGCAGTCCATGGTATATTCAATATTCTTCATCAACACCACAACTCAAAGGCGACAATTGTTCTTCCTTCTTCCTTATTCACTGTCCAGCTTTCACAAGCATATGATGCAATTGAAAATACCATGGCTTGGGTCCATTGCACTTTAGTCTTCAAAGTGACATCTTTGCTTTTCAACACTTTAAAGAGGTCTTTTGCAGCAGATTTGCCCAATGCAATGAGTCTTTTGATTTCTTGACTGCTGCTTCCATGGGTGTTGATTGTGGATCCAAATAAAATGAAATCCTTGACAACTTTAATATTTTCTCCATTTATCATGATGTTGCTTATTGGTCCAGTTGTGAGGATTTTTGTTTTCTTTATGTTGAAGTCTAATCTGTACTGAAGGCTGTGGTCTTTGCTCTTCATCAGTGAATGCTTCAAGTCCTCTTCGCTTTCAGCAAGCAAGGTTGTGTCATCTGCATAAAGGAGGTTGTTAATGAGTCTTCCTCCAATACTGATGCCCAATTCTTCTTCCTATAGTCCAGCTTCTCGGATTATTTGCTCAGTATACACCTTTCTTCACTTTAAACCACAAATTATCCCCTTGTTCTGTCTGAACAATTGCCTCTTGATCTGTGTACAGGTTCCTTATGAGCACAATTAAGTGTTCTGGAATTCCCATTCTTTGCAACATTATCCATAATTTGTTATGATCCACACAGCTGAATGCCTTTGCATAGTCAATAAAACACAGGTAAACATCTTTCTGATATTCTCTGCTTTCAGCCAAGATCCATCTGACATCAGCAATGATATCCCTCGTTCCGCGTCCTCTTCTGAATCCTGCCTGAATTTCTGGCAATTCCTTGCTGATATACTGCTACTGCTTTTGAATGATCTTCAGCAAAATTTTACTTGCATGTGATATTAATGACATAAGTTGCATCACCTTTCTTGGGAAAAGGCATAAATATAGATCTCTTCCAGTCGGTTGGCCAGGTTGCTGCCTTGCAAATTTTTTGGCATAGACGAGTGAGCACTTCCAGCACTGCATCTGTTTGTTGAAACATCTCAATTGATATTCTGTCAGTTCCTGGAGCCTTGTTTTTCACCAGTGCCTTCAGTGCAGGTTGGACTTCTTCCTTCAGTACCATCAGTCCCTGATCATATGCTACCACCTGAAATGGTTGAAAGTCTATGAATTATTTTTGGTATAGTGATTCTGTGTATTCTTTCCATCTTCTTTTGATGCTTCCTGCATCATTTAATATTTTTCTCCATTGAATCCTTCAGCTTTGCAACATGAGGCTTGAATTTTTTCTTCAGTTTTTTCAGCTTGAGAAATGCTGAGTGTGTTCTTCCCTTTTGGTTTTCTATTTCCAGGTCTTTGCACATGTCATTGTAATACTTTACTTTGTCTTCTCGAGCCACCCTTTGAAAACTTCAGTTCAGCTCTTTTACTTCATCATTTTTTCATTTTTCTTTAGCTACTCAATGTTCAAGAGCAAGTTTCAGAGTCTCTTTTGACATCCATTTTGGTCTTTTCTTTCTTTCCTGTCTTTTTAATGACCTCTTGCTTTTTTCAAAGATTGGACAGCCCCATAAAACAAAATGTGACTAAAGGGGCACACTAGAAGGCAGGAGGGGACAGGAAAGCTGGTAATAAGGAGCCCAAGGTTGAGAAGGGAGAGTGTTGACACATTGTGAGGTTGTTACCCAACGTCATAAAGCAATATGTGTACTAACTGTTTAATGAGAAGCTAGATTGTTCCATAAACCTTCATCTAAGGCAAATACACACATACACACAAAGTAGTCAATTAAAAAATAAAATAAATTTTTAAAAAGTATAGTAAACAGCTGAAAAGATCCACACTGAGGTCTTTATATTCCACACATGAATCAAAATTGTTTGGTGAAGAGCGCAGATTTGGAGTTAGACCGTCTGCCTGGACACAAGTACTGGCTCCTCCACTTATTATTAGACTTCTTGTTGTTGTTGTTAGGCGTCGTCAAGTCCATTCCAACTCATAGCAACCCCTTGTGACAGAGTAGAACTGCCCCGTAGAGTTTTCTTGACTTTAATTTTTATGGAAGCAGATCTCCTGGTCTTTCTCCTGCCCAGCCACTAGATGGGTTCAAACCACCAACCTTTTGGTTAGCAGCTGAGTGCTTAACTGTTGCACCCCAGAGTTCCTTACTATTAGATTCGTTGCTGTTGTGTGCCATCGAGTCGATTTCAACTCATAGCGACCCTATAGCACTGACTAGAACTGCCCCGTAGTGTTTGCAAGGAGCAGATGGTGGATTTGAACTGCCAACTTTTGGCTAGCAGCCTGAGCTTTTAACCACTTCACCACCAGGGCACAATGACTTAAGTAAGTTAAAAGATACTTAACCTCTCTGTAACTCAGTTTGCTTATTAGTAAAACTAAAAAAATAATAATGTCAACCTTATTGAGTGTAGTGAGGCTTAAGTGAAATAATATGAAAATTTTTTTTTAAACAATATGTTGTGTATCTATTTCTGTGGTATTACATATAGATTTATCTTGCTGTTTTTAGTAGTTGCATAGAAATTAATTTTATGACCACAATAGTTTAGTGATTTTTAAAATGTAATTTAGAATGGAATAGGTTTTTCTAAGAAAACATAAAAGGAATGTTTTGATACATTTGACTACATAAAAATTAACATTCATGAACAAGAAAAAACCTCATGAACAATGTCAGAAGACAAATGGGAAAATAGGAAGAAATGCAATTCACAGAAAAAAATCTAATTTCTTTGAAACATAAAGAACTTTTCCAAATAAATAAGCGATTTAACCAATAAGAAAATGAGCAACGGTGAAGTACTTCTTAAAACAGAACTAAACTCACAAATTTCCAGTTTACAAATGAGAACCATGAGATATCATCCTTTTTCTATAAAATTGGCAAAGATGACCAATCGGCATGTAGTCGACCCTAACTCATGGCGACCCCGTGTGTGTCAGTGGAGAGCTGTGCTCTGTAGAGTTTTCAGTGGCTGGTTTTTTGGAGCAGATCTCCAGGTCTTTCTTCCGAAGTGCCTCTGGGTGGACTCAAACCAACAACCTTTCAGTGAGAAGCTGAGCATGTTGACCATTTGTACTACCCAGGGATGTTAGTACAATTATTAAGTGTGTATATAAAATGGAAATATTGATGCAATCTTTATGGAGGTAAGTTGATGTACTTTTTGTTGGAGTGCAAATGGGAATATGAATTAAAATTAAAAAGTAAGCATGCCATTTTCACCAATAATTCATCTTTCAAAACTCTACTGATATGCTTGCACACATATACAAAGAGGTAAGTGTATGCATGTTGCAGTGGTTTTTATAAGAGCAAAGAACTGTACAAAGAGTAAGAAGCCCTGGTGGTGCAGTGGTTAAAGCGCTTGGTTGTTACCGGAAAGGTCGGTGGTTTGAATCCACCAGCCGCTCCGTGGGAGAAAGATATAACGGTCTGCTTCCATAAAGATTACAGGCTTGGAAACTCTATGGGGCAGTGTTTCTCTGTCCTACAGGGTCGCTATGAGTCAGAACAGACTCAATGGCAATGGGTTTGGTATAGAAAACATACAAGGCTCTGAAGTGTTTTGCTGTGAAGAAACAGTTCAAACTTAAAAACAAAAAGAAACTAGCATTTACTAAGCTTTGGCCACCAAATCATGCTTTAAGAATAGCACTTATTGCAATTCATAAGAAGTACAATTCTGTAAAACACTTTAGAGAATGCTGCTCTTGTAAAAACTCTTCAACCTCGAGCTGTGAATTTGAGACTATTTGAATTTGAGAATTACAAATAAGAGTAAAGGAAAGATAACATGGGGATCTCCCTGGATGTTGGCTTGGGCTCTGAGAATTTAAGATGATTATGTAAAATACAGATCATTCTTGAACATGATTCTACCTTGGTATTGCTCCCTGAGTTCTTGGAGGTATTAACACGCTGAAGGGTGGCATCAAATGAATGTCTCATATACGAATATGAGAGGAATTCCATGTTTCCAATTTGATGCAGAGACACTGGAAGTTCAAAAAACCAAAACTCCCAAAAAACCGATAGGGCCCAGAGTAGTGAAGTGCACAGAGGAAGAGCTCCGGAAACTTTTGCCTCTAAATTCTGCTGTGACTGAAGCCCAGAGAGAAGAGACGATGGTTCTTCACCAAATGTGACTCCGTTTATATCACTCCCTGTCATGGACTGAATTGTGTCCCCCCAAAATATCTGTCAATTTGGCTGGGTCATGATTCCCAGTATTGTATAATTGTATACCATTTTGTAATCTGATGTGATTTCCTTATGTGTTGTAAATTCAATCACTATGATCTAATAAGATGGATTAGTGGCAGTTATACTGATGAGGTCTACAGGATTAGATAGTGTGTTAAGCCAATCTCTTTTGAGATATAAAAGAGAGAAGCAAGCAGAGACACATGGGAATCTCACACCACCAAGAAAGCAGTGCCGGGAGCAGAGCAAGTCCTTTGGACCTGAGGTTCCTGCTCTGAGATGCTCCCAGACCAAAGGAAAACTGATGCATCACAAAGACCTTCCTCCAGAGCCGATAGAGAGAGAAAGTCTTCTCCGGGCTGATGCCCTGAATTTGGACTTATAGCCTACTGGACTGTGAAAATAAACTTCTCTTTGTTAAAGCCATCCACTTGTGGTATTTCTGTTATAGCAGCATGAGATGACTAAGATGAACTCCACTTTTAATTTTTATTGTTGAAAGAAATCTGCCCTACCCAGAGGGTATACTTACAGTTGTTTATACAGCAGTTTACTGTATTAGACTGTTTGTTCCAGGATCTGCACTTCCCTAGTTTCCTTAAATGCTTGCAGGGGGCAAGGAAGCACTCTTGTTATGAGTGAGGAAACTAAGGCTGAAGGAGGCGTGAATTATTTTATGTTGAAGAGAGAAAGGAAAAAAATCATCTTCTAATGCATCGTCTCTGACTAAACTATGATGCTCATTTTATTATTATTATTTTTAAATCTTAGTGACTTGTCATCTTTCCCTGGGACAATGACAACTTGCTGAAAACTGTAGGTCTGTATTTTGCCAAGTTAAAGATCTGATCTGAATACCAGAATACCACTGGCACCAGAAGGTAGAGATAGTGGTCTCCTGTTTATGGTTGATATTTCCGTATTAGGATGAAACAGCTGCCAGTTGAAAACCACCGCCCCTCCAGCAAAGCCCCCGGGCGTTATAAAGACACATGTTCCTGGCGCTTTCCACTGTCAGTGGCACCGTTCACCTTTCTTTTCACGTTTTATTATAGACATTTTGACCAGGATTTATAATGGAGAAGCAGCAGAGGAATTCACTTGTTCCCTGTCAGAAAGCTCCACGTGGACTGAGAAGACAGGGAAAGCAGAGCTGACACTTGCTCTCTGGAGAGTATTGATTTTGCCTGAAAATGGTCACAAGCTGTTTCTCAATGGGCAGTGTGGTGTCATGGTTATGCTTAGAGATGTAGATGGACCTGGGGTTGACTCTTGGCTCCCTCTGACCAGCGAGATAACCTTGAAGAAGTTACTCTATGCAGTGAGCCCCAGTTTCTCTATGTAAAAGTGGGGTAAGAAAGTACATCTCATTGGGAAGAGTTTCTGGCAGCACAAGTGGTTAAGTGCTTGACTGCTAACCAAAAGGTTGGCAGTTCAAGTCCACCCAGAGGTGTCTCAGAAGAAAGGCCTGGTGATCTATTTCTGAAAGGTCATTGCCTAGAAAATGCTACGGAGCACGGTTCTTCTCTGACACACATGGGGTTGCCATGAATCAGAGCTGATTCAACAGCAACAGGTTTGGTTGAGAGCTGTTGGGAGGGCTACATGAGATCTTGTGTGTATCTCTTGGCACAATCAAACCTTGGGCCAAGTATTTATTTGTTATTAAAGTAAGTAACTGAGTTGGTGGTAGGACCTCAAGGTCAGGCGTGTCCACTGTGCTGTGAAAGGTACTTTGCAGGGCACAGGACAGACCTAGCTGCAGCGGGGAGGAGAACCAGCATGGCTGGGGTCTGGTGGCAGGAAGTGATTGTGTGATTGCTCCTCGGCCCCTAGAGAAGTCCAGGAGGGAAAGCAGGGCTCAGACAAGGGGCAGTGTTCAGGAGCATCAGAGTGATATCTGGAAATCATGGCAAGAGTAAGGCAATGCACTCCAGTCTTGGAGGGAAAGAGTATCAATGAAGCTACTCCAGCAGGAACATGGCATGGGGGACTAATAAGAACAAGGACAAATCTGTTTCTACAACTGAGGACTGAGTAAAATCTAGGCTGAGCTAACATTCTTTAAAGTCTCTTATAAGGTGAGGAATATGGGGCATGGGTCAGGGACGGGACTGTGCAAGTGGCTTTGTAGGGTGGCGGATAAGACAAAACTGTGCAAGGAACCACACAGGTATTGCCGATTTGGGCCCGGCGAGCCCAATCTCTACCTAATACTGTGTTTTTCTTCCAGAAGCTTTTAATTCTCACACTTTCTATTTTACTTGCATTGCTGAAATTATATTCTCCATCAGACATGGACATCTGGCAATAGTGGACAACTGGTGAGTTATAATTGGATGGGTTCAGCATAAGTTTCCAACAAAACCCCCATTTCAATGCTGTCTCTTCGTTTTCAGGCCTGTTATTCTGCCCTTGGGACATTTCCCTGTATAAATAGGGCTTCCCCCATCCTGTGTGTGGGGATGAGCCTGCAGATGACACTTTACAGCAGAGAAACGTGGTTTTGCCTTGTCTTTTCTCAGGTGCTGTTAGTTTCCACATTTGGTTGCCAAGTGCTTCATGGGAGTGCTACCCTGTGCTGTCTTGGGGGCCTCCTGACAACCTGGGAGGGTGGCCTCTGCTCTCACTTCCTTGTAAATTTATATGACTAGAGGACCCTTTCAGCAGACTGCTTGTCAGAATTTAGGCCTTTGTTTCTGACTCCAAACACAGCCATCTAGTAACTGCATCACAGATTTTAAATACAGCTGCTCTCCAGATATACACAATTACAATTCCAAACACATACAAATATTATGTTAGTCATGAGAGTGAATTTTTTTGGGAAAGACGACAAGCAGCTAAATCATGTATGTATCTTAAGGTTGCAATAATAGCTGTACTAGCGTTCATGTCAAATCTCGAAGGAGAACAAATAGCTTTGCTAATGATGTGTAACAAAGACTCTTCCAGTGTGCGATACAATATGACTTGTTAATTCATAATGTAGGGCATCTGGGTAAAAATGGGTTTTTAGTTATCTGGGATGAACTGATCTGTTATTTTTTAAATAGCTGAAGAATAGCAATTGTTTTGAATTTAACAAGCTTTAAAGCCAACAACATGTTTTCCTTTATGGATATAAAGTCTCAGTTGTTGTTGTTATTGGGTGCTGTTGAGTGGGTTCTGACTCATAGTGACCCCATGTGGCACAGCAGAACTGCCCCCTAGGGCTTTCTTGACTGTAATCTTTATGGAATCAGATCACCAGATTTTTCTCCAACAGAACAGCTAGGTGGGTTTGAACCACCAATCTTTCAGTTAGTAGCCGAGCACTTAACCATTGTGTCACCAGGGCACCTGTTGTGGGTTGAATTGTGTCCCCAAAAATATGTATTATAAATCCTGACCCCTATGCCTGTGGTTATAATCCCGTTTGGAAATGGGTTTTCTTTGTTATGTTAATGAAGTAGTATTAGTATAGGGTGCATCTTGAGTCCCTCTCTTCTGAGACAGAAAAGAAGCAGATGAAGCAAGCAGAGGTGGGCAAAGATAGATGCTGTGCCACATGGAGATCACCAAGGAACCAACAGACAGAGAAAACCTTCCCCTAGAGCTGGCAGACTGAATTCTGACTTCTAGCCTCCTAAACTATGAGACAATAAATTTCTGTTCATTAAAGCCACCCATTTGTTATATTTCTGTCACAGCAGCACTAGATAACTAGGACAGCTTCTTCAAGACTCAGTAATGAGAAAAAAATTTGGTATATTTATAACCTTCAGTTCACCAGGCCATTTATGTGTGTGTGTGTTATGTATGTGCGTGTTATGTTTATGTTTATGTCTGTGTGTGTGCATATGTATATATTCAAGAAAGAGATTACTGGTCACTTGACTGGATAATTAATTGAGTCAAATAATTAAACTTTATTTCAGACTCATTTTCTCAAAATTACCATTTTAATTTTGAAAATATGCACTTCAGAGATATCATAAAACTGGTTTTATATATTCATTTGATATTGAATAATGACATATGAATGATTTATTTTCTTTGAGCTACATATTTAAAAGGCAAAAATTGTGAAACGTTAGAGAGAAAAGTATTGTCTTTACTTCCTTGCTAGAGGATGATTGTGGTCGTGTCTGCACACTGTTGGGCTCGCAAGAGAGTATTTTCAACACTATTGCTAACAGAGCCAGCAAAGCGTATATGGGGCATCCACTTAAACATAATTTTTTTATATTCACTGAGCAGCACATAGATGAGAAGTTATAGGTGGTCCTTACTTGCAATGGTACTGCATATGAATGCTGCCTAAATTTATTTATGCTAATTGAGTCATTAAGAACTATAGTTTATGAATGGAGGGCTAAGATTCACTATTGGAGAAACTCTGAGAATTCAATGTGATAGGTTACTTCACCCCAGAGCAACGTTGACTTCTTTCCAGTCCTTCATTCTGGTGAACATGTAACCTTCAAGGACTGCTGGGTTCGAGAGCTAGCTGAGGGGCACTGAATAGCCCAGTAATGTTCTCAGTGCAGGCTCACAGATGTAACCCACCCTCTCTCAGAATGGTCAAGAGATAGGGGCCACACTTCATAAAGCTGAGGCTGTCTCTGAGCTTGTTCCCACCCAGGAGGGAGTCCTAGCACTAAACTGATAGCTATTAGTCAAGTATTGAAAGGATAATCTTTGGCATATGCCTAATTAATTCTCTGTATATTAAATTTTTAATAATTTTACTGAGCTATGTACTAGACTTTGCCAGTCTGGACACTTTTTCTAGTGACTGTGTGCTCTTTCAATGTCCCTAGGTGGCACAAGTGGTTTGCAGTAGGCTTCTGTCTTAGTTATCTAGTGCTGCTGTAACAGAAATACCACAAGTGGTTGGCTTTAACAAACAGAAATTCATTCTCTCACAGTTTAGGAGGCTAAAAGTCCTAATTCAGGACGCGAGCTCCAGGGAAAAGCTTTCTCTCTCCGTCGGTTCTAGGGGAAGGTCCTTGTCATCAATCTTCCCCAGTTGAGGAGCTTCTCAGAGCAGGGACCCTGGGTCCAAAGTTCATGCTATTCTCCTGGCTCTTGTTTCTTTGTGGTATGAGGCCCCCCATGTCTCACTGCTTGCTTCTCTCTTTTATATCTCAAAAGAGGTAGACTTAAGACATAACCTAATCTTGTAGATTGAATCCTGCCTCATTAACATAACTACCACCAATCCCACCTCATTAACATCGCAGAGGTAGGATTTATGGCACATGGGAAAATCACATCAGATGACAGAATGGTGGACAGTCACACAATACTGGGAATCATGACCTAGCCAAGTTGACAAATACTTTGGGGGTACACAATTTAATCCATAGCAGCTGCTAACCTAAAGGTCATTAAAAAGACAGGAGAGAAAGAAAAGACCTAAATGGATGTCAGAAGAGACTCTGAAACTTGCTCTTGAATGTTGAGTAGCTAAAGCAAAAGGAAAAAATGATGAAGTAAAAGAGCTGATCAGAAGATGTCAAAGGGCAGCTCGAGAAGACAAAGTGAAGTATTATGATGACATGTGCAAAGACCTGGAATAGAAAACCAAAAGACAGGAATAAGCTCAGCATTTCTCAAGCTGAAAAAAACTGAAGAAAAAATTCAAGCCTCGAGTTGCAGTACTGAAGGATTCTACAGGGAAAATATTAAACGACAAAGGAATCATCAAAAGAAGATGGAAGGAATACACAGAGTCACTGTACCAAAAAGAATTGATCAATGTTCAATCATTTCAGAAGGTAACATATGATCAGGAACTGATAGTACTGAATGAAGAAGTCCAAGCTGCACTTAAGCATTGACAAAAAACAAGGCTCCGGGAATTGACGGAATACCAATTAAGATGTTTTGACAAATGGATGCAGCACTGGAAGTGCTCATTAGTCTATGCCAAGAAATTTGGAAGACAGCTACTTAGCCAACCGACTGGGCGAGATCTATATTTATGCCTATTCCCAAGAAAGGTGATCCAACTGAATGTGGAAATTGCAGAACAATATCATTAATATCACATGCAAGCAAAATTTTACTGAAGATCATTGAAAAGCAGCTGCAGCAGTATATTGACATGAAACTGCTAGAAATTCAAGCCAGATTTAGCAGAGGATGTGGAACCAGGTATATCATTGCTGATGTCAGATGGATCCTGCCTGAAAGCACAGAATACCGGAAAGATGTCTACCTGTGTTTTATTGACTATGCAAAGGTGTTCGACTGTGTGGATCATAACAAATTATGGATAACATTTCCGAGAATAGGAATTCTGGAACACTTAATTGTGCTCATGAGAAATCTGTACATGGATCAAGAGGAGTCATTCAGACAGAACAAGCACAGTTTAAAGTTAGGAAATGTGTGTGTCAGGGTTGTATCCTTTCACCATACCTATTCAATCTGTATGCTGAGCAAATACTCCAAGAAGCTGGACTATATGAAGAAGAACGTGGCATCAGGATTGGAGGAAGACTCATTAACAACCTCCGTTATGCAGATAACACAACCTTGCTTGCTGAAAATGAAGAGGACTTGAAGCACTTACTGATGAAGATCAGAGACCACCGCCTTCAGTATGGATTACACCTCAACATAAAGAAAACAAAATAACTCACAATTGGACCAATAAGCAACATCATGATAAACAGAGAAAAGATTGAAGTTGTCAAGGATTTCATTTTACTTGGATCCACAATCAACACCCACGGAAGCAGCAGTTAAGAAATCAAAAAAATGCACTGCATTGGGCAAATCTACTGCAAAAGACCTCTTTAAAGTGTTGAGAAGCAAATATGTCACCTTGAGGACTAAGGTGCCCCTGACCCAAGCTGTGGTGCTTTCAATTGCCTCATATACATGGAAAGCTGGGCAATGAATAAGGAAGACAGAAGAAGAATTGATGCCTTTGAATTTTGGTGTTGGTGAAGAATATTGAACATACCATGGACTACCAAAAGAATGAAAAATTTGTCCTGGAAGAAGTACAACCAGAATGCTCCTTAGAAGGAAGGATGGCGAAACTATCATGATGTCCTTTACCAAGGACGTCATACTTGGTAAAGTAGAGGGTCAGAGAAAAAGAGGAAGACCCTCAATGAGATGGATTGACACAGTGGCTGCAACAGTGGGTTCAGGCATAGCTAACAATTATGAGGGTGGCACAGGACTTGGCTGTGTTTAGTTCTGTTGTGCATAGGGGCACTATGAGTTGGAACTGACTCAAACAGCACCTAACAACAACAACCTAAAGGTTGACAGTTTGAATCAAACCAATGGCTCTGTGGAAGAAAGGCCTGGTGAACTGTTTCCTTAAAGATTACAATTAAGAAAATTTTATGGGGCAGTTCACTCTGTAATACATGGGGTCACCATGAGTTGAAATAAACTTGATGGCAATAGGTTTGGTTTTCTTTTTTTTCTTTTTTGGTATGCTCTTTCAAAATAGAGATTAAAATATTTTACTTCAAGAAAAAATTTTGAGCTATAAATTTAAACACAAGTTCTGTTTCTTTCCTTCTTACTTTTTTTTTCTTTTTTTTCTTATTGTCAGCCACTGGAAGGGGGCTGGGCCCTGGTGATACCCTGTGGCCTCCACTTGAATCAGTCATAGTGGGCATCTTCCCATCTTCCTCATCCATGAGTGTCTGATGAGATTCACTTTTCACATCTGTGATGGTTAAGGATGTGTGTCAACTTGGCTGGACCATGAGTCTCAGTGGTTTGGCAGTTATGTGATAATGTAGTTTGGCAGTTATAGAATGCCATAATCTGACAATTGTGTAATGTTGTAATTTGGCAGTTGTGGAACAATGTAGTTAGCATTCATTTTGCGATACAATGTTATCACCTCTATGATGTGATCTGATGTGATCAGCCAATCAGTTGTAAGGGGAGTTTCCTCGGGGGTGTGGTCTGCATCCGATATATATGGATATTATGGTAAACCTTGCTGGGTTTTTCTTGCTCTGGGTCCCACTTTCTGGCTTGTCATGATCTGCTCTCCAGTTCTTGGGACTTGAGTCAGCAGCCTGTCTATTGCCCACTAATCTTGGGATTCGTCAGCTTCTGCAGCCTAAGAGCCAGCAGCCTGGTGTCTGACCTACTGATCTTGGGTTCGTCAGCCCCTACAGCTGTGTGAGTCAGGAAAAGTCTCCAGCCTGATGCCTGACCCAGGGACTTGGGACTTACCAGCCTCTACAACTGCATGAGTTGTTTCCTTGAGACAAATCTCTCTCTCTCCCTCTCTCCACACACACACACGCACACACGCACACACACACACGTGTGTGTGTATATATATATATGTATATATATATGCTTCACTGGTTTTGCTTCTCTAGAAAGCCCAGCCTAAGACAACATCTGATTCTGAATACTATTGATTCCCTACCAACTGACCGGGGCCTCCTACATTTCAGGGACAGTTTATTGATCTACTTTGGTATAATTATCTGCCTATGATGATCTACACCAATTCTAATTTTGCTTTATATTTGCTGGACATCCATGACAAAGAATACATGGGGCATCTGAGATTCAGCTATAAAGCTATTGATTAAAAGTTATTTAGTATGGTCTCTAAAATCATATGACAGCAACATCCTTCTAAAAGAATATTTTCTAGAAGCTCTAGGGTCTTGCAATACTGGATAGTGCCACTCTTCTTTTACCCAACTCTGAACACACCCAGTGGGTACACACTCTCAGCTAGTGGTGTGCTGGTAAATGTTTAACAAGTGGCTCTCTGGGAGGAAAAACGAAACAAACAAACAAACATAAACACTTGAATTTGCAGCATTTGCTAACCTCTGGGGTGTAAAAACTCTCATTACCACTGGTTTCCAGGTACCAGTGTAATGTCATTGACTATGGAGTTGGGAAGAGATGGGCACAGTTGGCTTTTGTGAGCAGGTGTGAGAGGAGGTGTGAGCTGGCTCCACCACTGCTGCTAGCCTAAGGCCTCACTTTTAACCTCTGCTTTTGACCTATAGGGTCACTATTAGTTGCAATAACTCGATGGCAATGGGTTTTGGTTTTCCTGCTTTAAGTGCTAGAAAACTGTTGAGGTTGAAGCTATTCAAACTTAGTTTCCCTGGTCCAATTCTGGGAAACCTGCCAGCTGGATTGGAGGAAGCTTCCTTCTGTTGTCTCTATACGATGGCATATGTACATGCAATATTACTTAGCAGAAACTTAGCTAAATACACTCCCCCAATTATTGACAGCAACATGAGGCTAGAGTTAGCCCCAATTAATGTTGTTAATTTAATCTAGTAGTTCTCAACTGAGGATGATTTGCTGCCCAGAGAACATTTGGCGATGTCTAAAAGCATTTTGGTTGTCACAACTCGAAGTGGGGTGGACTGCTATGACATATAGTGGGCAGAGGCCAGACATGCTGTACAGGACAACCAGTACAACAAAGAATTATCTAGCTCGAAATGTTCATAGTGCTGAGGCTGAGAAACCTTTGTCCAGTCAGATCCAGACACTCTACATAAATAGTGTTCACTGTGCATCCTTCACCCCACAACTTCTTTTAGGAATTGCCACCATGTACCCACATATGGGACACTCAATCCACAGAGATCCAGTTCTGTTAGATCTTGCTATGGGTTGTGGGCAGAGATCCAGTTCTGTTAGATCTTGCTATGAGACATGGGCAATATTTTTTTATGGAAGTATTTGGGTGCCAATGTTCAGAAGAGCTTCTTGGTTCTCCCACTATTGTTACTTGAGCCTTTGTCTATGCTTCCTCCAGTACTAGTGTATGTGCCAGAATGCTGTCAGATGGGCATTAGCCTATTTGTGTGGGAGACCCCCAGAGGCTTTGGGCTGTGTGACCTTTGAGGTCTTTTGTCATTTCACGTCAGCGTACCTGCATCTTCTCTAACACTAGAATGATTTCCTGGGTTTGTGAAGCTGCACATTATATTGTCACTGCCTGTGTCTTCAAGAAATTTGGAGAAAGGCGTGCCAAAGTGCCCTTGCTTTCTTTAGATCAGTGGCCAACATTTCAACAGGCTGTATCACAGTCAAGGATTAGTCTCTGCCACCTTTTCTGTGTCTTACAAATTCTTATACCAAAAAGAACCAAGCCTGTTGCTGTAGAGTCGTTTAGTGACCCTATAGAAGGACAGAGTAGAACCGCCCCATAGAGTTTCCAAGGAGCACTGGTGGATTTGAACTGCCAGCCATTTGGTTAGCAGATGTAGCTCTTAACCACTATGGCACCAGGGTTTCTATAAATTCCTATAGCAGACTTTTTACCCACTTTCACTTGGATATCTTGTGCTAGAAGAGAAATTTCTAAGGGCCCTTAAGCCATTCAGAGACACAGGGTGGTATAGCACCCCTTGGCTATAAATGCTTCCTGATTTCACCTAGTAACTTTTTTAATCTCAGCTTTTAAATATCTGGTCCTCTCTTCTTCCGAGTCATAGGAACATAGAAGGCAAACTTCACACTTTCTCATGGTCTTTGTCTCCCCCACCTAAGACTCCACCAAGGCTCTACACTATTGAAAAGACATTTCTAGTTTATATCTTATTTCATTTTGAGGGCCAGCTCTTCTGGTTTTTAAGAACCTCTTTAATTTTCCAATCTCAAAGATAGTTCCTACTTCACGGTGAGAGAGTCTAAGCCAATCAGAGCAATGTAGGAGGGTAGAATGAAGATTTTGGCATTAAGTGATCTTATCTTTTTAGGCCTTATTTTACTGTTCCTTATTATTAAAACTCAGTATTCCTGTGATTTCTATGAACAGTGTCCTGTCCTCCCGACTAGACATTCACAACTGTGACCAGCTGCCCTACATGAGGAGATTCAATTCATGGCAGGAGATCTAGGCTGTCTTTTTGCATGTTTTAGGTTTTCCATCTCATATGAAAATAGTTTTGGCCTCACAGAGCCCCTGAAATGATCTTGGGGATTCTTAGGGATACCTGGGACTATACTTTGAAAATCACTGCTCCGATCCAATCATGTTGATTTGTTTCTCTTTCCAGGAATTGGTACAATTTGGACCAGTGAGGTGTGAGGAAAGGTTTGCTGGAGGAGGTGAAGAAAAGAAAATTCTTCATACTTGAGAAGAAAAGTAAGGAGCAAATCTCTCCTTACTGACGTGAACCAACAAGTATACAGCCTCATTTGCTTCTGATAGCAATCCTGTGAACTTGGGAAAACCAGCTTTAAACTGCTTGCAACTCCGGGTACGGCAGAAGAGAAATGAAGACTCCTCAGTCCTTGATAACACCATGTAACCACTGGGTAGACCAGCATGGAAGCCCTACCTGCCTCTGAACTTGCATGAATGCAAGCTGGCGACTCAAAAACCAGAGTGATTTTGAGGTGGACTTTTCTCTTAGTGCTGCCAAATACATGGACAAAAGTACATGTTGTTTAAAAGCTTGTATTTTTATAGATTTCTAGTAGATGACTGAGTTCCCATAACCTTTTCTGTCCCTTGTATACTCATCTAGCAATTAAGATAAAATATAAAACAAAGATTAGCAAAACAGATAACATTTCCATGGATTAGAAACAGAATAGAAACACAGATTGGTGAATTATTTCTGAAGCTGAAAGCCTACTGGACTTCGGGAATGGAAACAGAACATGGCAGGAGGTGGTTTTACTCTTGTGGGAAATAGGAATACAAAAATATCACAATCAGAGCCATATACCATGCAAATGGAGTGGGGTGGGGGCTGTATGTGACCCTCAGGAGTGATCCTTATTTTTAACACTCCTTTACACTTTTCCTTTAGTCTGAAAACATGTCAAATACTTTCTGAATCTGAAGCTGCTAGAGAGCTGTCATCAAGGGTGGCTGGACAAAGCAGAAACAACTGCATGTCCAGGAGACAGACCAAGCCTGGTGCTGGCCTTAGGGGGTTGATCTTTGACATTTCATTGGACAAAGAGACTCCGAGTGCCAGTGTAAGTTCTGGCTTAGACCTCGGGCCACTACCGGCCTCTGTTTTGGCCCTTGCAATTCCATTGAACAGGTAGAGATGAACAAAGAAAGAAGTTGCCCTCAATCAAGAACTCTCACTCAATGTGAATTTGCAAATAAAAATTTGTAAACATTGAGGAAAATTAACACCAATACATTAAACAAATTCAACGAGCCAGAAAACTATCTCCTGAGGAAATAAAAACAAAAGAGCATCTGAAAAATAATATTTAAAAATCTTACTTAAGATAGTATAAGATATTAAAGTGTGTAATTGAATATATAGCTTTTGTAGAAAGAATAGAAGGTTATACAACAAAAAAGGCCTGATACGAATTGAAGTACTTTTTTTAAAAAAACTCAGAGTATGGAAAAATGCAATACTCAGAGGAAACCATGTATAAAGTCATTTTATTTTTAATTCTTTAATTGGTTACCACCAAACACTAGGGAATATTCTTAAAATTTCATTAATTTATCAGCTCAACTTCATAGATAGGCTATTTATTATGTATAAGTTACCTTTCTTTTCCCATTTATGTTTTTGTTAATTTTTTGTCTTTTAGGGGTAACTTTGGTAATATTAAATTTAAATAAACATCTATTTCTCTATTCAGTTATTTTTAAGCAACAGAAGCATCAGCCAATCCCACAGGGAGCACCTCTCTTCAGAGGGTTCCCTCCCCACTGAGGCAGGGGGATGGGATTTTGTACCCCACCAGGTACAGGCTGACCATAGGGACCGGATGATACCTTGGAAAAGAAGCTCCTTGCATAAGTATTTGGGTTCATTTGACTGTTTTGTTCTTATAAAATTAAATAATTAGAGAATCTCACATTGTCAAAATAATACGTAAACTTTACCTTGTTTCTGTATTAGCATTGATTCCCTAGAAAACAGAATCTGGGGCAAGGCTGAAAGTGCTAATACTCTACTGGTAACTGACAGCCTAGGGCGGTGGGGTTGGTAGAAAGAGAGACATGAGGCCAGGAGAGATGTAAAGCAATTTGATGTTCCCTCTGCATGACTGGACTGGATACTCCCTCAACATGTGCTGCAGAGACACAGCTGGTTACTTTGAGGAGTATTACTCCTTACATGAGACTTGACTAGAAAATTTCCAAAGGAAAACCACACCTTGGAACAGTCTATGAAGGGGAAAAAGAAGAGGAAATATGTCTGTCCTTTTCCCTCCATCTTCTGTTTTCCATTGTTGAAATTCATCCTACAGGAAGTTAAATAGACTACAGAACTCCTACTAAATGTACATTAGATCAGAGTTGCATCATCCAGCACTTCAGTGGCCGCTCAAGAAGCCATCATTGACATTTTGTTTTGTGCTGTTTCATACAAAACTGAAACGGTTGGACAACTCAGCTCAGGTGAGATATTAACCAAGAGAGACAATCAAGAAAATTTGAGCAGGTACACAAAGTTTGTGATCTGTATAGATTACTTCTTTCCTGGGCCATCCACAAGCAATAGTTATCCCAGAAATATTTACAAAGTTCAATGAAGAATCCAAATTAGTATGTATTGTAATTACAATATCTATCTAATACACTATCTTCCAAATGCCATTGGTACAGAACTATACTTGCAAGTCATCCAGACTTTTTCTTTGTTCTTGAATTTATTGGAAGTTCAGAGGGCTTTTACAGTTTCAGCATTAAGTGTAATATTTACTGTTGAATTTTGGTGGATAGTCTTTTTTAGTTTAAGGGTGTTTCCTTCTATTCTTAATCTGTTAAATTTTTATTTGTTTTGTTTTTAATAAAATAACTAGGTGCTGAATTTTACTGAGTACATGCATACATGAAGATAATAATATGGTTTTCCTTTACTTATATTGATAGATTTTTCTAATGCAAAAGTTGCATTCCTGGAATAAAGATTACTTGTGAATGATCTGTTATTTTTTAAAACACATTTGCTAGAATCAAATTATTAGTATTTTTATTTATGATATTTGCTTCTAAGTTATTACTTACAGAAGGTATGTTCTTTAATATTTCAAGTGTATCTAGTTAAGAATATTTTTTATTCCTAATATATTTTATTTTTTACTGCTCTCTATTTTTTTATTCATCCGATATCTATTTCATTTTCAAAGAACATTTTTGGCATAATTGGAGAAATTTGAATAAGGACTGTATGTTAGATGATTTATGGACCTATTCTCAATTTGTGTAATAATGGTATTGTGATTATGTAGGAGAATATCTTATGTCCAAGAGATGCAGACTAAATATTCAGGGATAAGGTGTCACAATGGTGGTCACTTGATATAGAAGCGGGAGGGAGAGAATGAGAGAGCAAATATGACAAAACATTAACAAAGTTCAATGAAGAATCCGAATTAGTATGTATTGTAGTTGCAATATCTATCTAGTACACCATCTTGAAAATGCCACTGGTACAAAACTTTACTTGCAAGTCATCCATAAAAGCATGCATTTGTAATATTAATTCAATAATTCTTTATCAGTTAGGGTAATATTTGGCTATCAGCAGTCACCACAAATAACAGTTATTTAATAAGATACAGTTTTATTTTTCTCTCATGTAAATGAAATCCAGGGATTAGTAGTCTACAGCCACTCTGGGAGCTTCACTCTCACTTCTTTTTGGTTTTTCGTTCTCAACATAAGTCGTATGTTGGACCATAGCTGCACAGGCTTCAGCATCACATCCACAATCCCAGGCAGCAGCAAAAAGGAAGAATAAAAACTGGGTATTCCATTTAGGGCCACTTCTTGAAGACAATTCTGCTTAGGTCCCAAATGTCTAGCACTTGATCATATGGCCAACACATTTGGCTACAAGGAAGGCTGGCAAATGTGGTCTTTGTTCTCAGCTAAAGTGTACTCAAGCAGTCATCAAGTTCTGTTACTAAGGAAGATGGTGAGAACTGACACTGGGACAAAAACTAGAAGTTTTTCTCCTGGATTGCATAGGGATATTGGAAATAACTTTCACTGATTACTGTATTCAGTCAAAGGAGCCCTGGTGGTGCAGTGGTTAAACGCTGGGCTGCTAACCGAAAGGTCAGCAGTTCAATCCGACTAGTTGCTCTGTGGGAGAAAGAAGTGACAGTCTGCTTCTGTAAAGATTTACAGCCTTGGAAACCTTGTAGGGCATTTCTACTCTGTCCTATAGGATGGCAGCTGGTTTGGTTTTTTTGGTGTGGTACTGAGCCGTATTTTGCATGGACAGTAATAAGTCGTTTCAGTGTTTTGGAACACTGAAGAGGAGAGCCTTCTTCCATTTGACTACTCAATTTCTTGGAAAATCTTTCTGGTGCACCTACTGCATCTTTCCATTTTATGAATCTTGATGCCATATATAATACTTGCTGTCTTTGCAAGTTGTCGAAAACCTGACAATTAAAAGAAGGGATGTTTTTTATTTCATAGGAGAAAATTTTTTCTATTATTTTCCCATTCTGTGATTATTATTGTTTTGTTTTAATTTTATTTCTTTATTTCATTTTCTCCTTAAAGAGTCATTTCCAGTCTCCTTTGTATCCATTTTCCCTGCTTTTTCCTCAGATATCTTCCCATGCTAGAGCTTATTCACACCAAAATGTGGAATCCATATGTGCAACACTTTTTTACCCTGAAATTTCAGATTACGTCAATAACAATATTCTCATTTTTCCCTTCCTAATAAAAATATTCTGATGTCTGCCTTGAGTCATTACTTTTTAGAAATATATTGGGTACTCCCTAGGATAAAAGTGAATGGTTACAAAGAGGAAAAACACTGTCTGTTATCTGAATAGCTACTGTACAGTTCTCTTCAGATAAAAATACAATCTAGGTAAGACTCAAGACCACAGATTAAAAATTTTCCCCCAAAATTAGTACGTGTTCAGCAGTCCAGAGCTGCAATATGGTATGGCTATTAGTTAGGGCTGTTTGTGTTGATGCATGCTGTGTTGGGATGCAGGTATCTGTCACCATCCAAGGTAACACTTTGCCCTATTTCTCTGTTCCCACTGATTAATAATGTTGGTTATGAAATAGTGGTGCTACTAATTGATGAGCTAGGAAAATGTTTCAGAGGTTATGAAAATTCGTAAGGATGTTTCCTGGTGTTTTGCTTTGATATTATGATGGCTACATTTAAAAAGGATTTCTCAATTCACAGGGCAATTTGAAAATTAATTAATTGTAGTTAACAGCAAAACCACAATAGTAAAGCAGAATTTGTGTAGCACTATGTACTTTTTACAAATACTGCTTTTGCTATTGTTGTTTTGTTGTTCATTACAATTAATTAATTTTCAAATTGCCCTATGAGTGGAGGAATCCTTTTTTAAATGTAGTTATTATAACAGCATCATTATAACAACAGCGTTTGTGTAGCAATATATACTTTCTCACAACTTAGCTGTCAGTTTGTCATACTGTGGCGGCTTGCATGTTGCTGTGATGGTGGAAGCTATGACACTAGTGTTTCAAATACCAGCAGGGTCACCCATGGTGGACAGGTTTCAATGGAGCTTCCAGATTAAGACAGATTATGATGAAGGACCTGATGGTCTACTTACGAAAAGGATTGGCCAGTGAAAACCTTATCAATAGCAGGAGAACATTGTCTGATATAGTGCTGGAATATGAGGCCCTCAGGTTGGAAGGCATTCAAAGTAAAACTGTGGAAGAACTTCCTCCCCAAAGTACTGCCGACCTGAATGACATGGAAGGAAGACCAATTAAAGCTAATATTATTCAAATTTACACACCAACCATTAAGGCCAAAGATGAAGAAACTGGAGATTTTTAGCAACTTCTGCAGCCTGAAATTGATCAAACATGTAATCAAGATGCATTGATAATTAGTGGTGATTGGAATGTGAAAGTTGGAAACAAGGAAGAAGGGTTGGTAGTTGGAAAATATGGTCTTGGTAATAGAAATGACACAGGAGATCATATGATAGAATTTTGCAAGACCAACGAATAGTTCATTGCAAATATCTTTTTTCAACAACATACATGTCAGCTATACACGTGGACCTTGCTGGATGGAATATACAGAAATCAAATTGACTACATTTGTGGAAAGAGACAATGGAGAAGCTCAATATCATTAGTCAAAACATGGCTAGGGGCCGACTGCCGAACTTACCATCAATTGCTCTTATGAAAGTTCAAGTTGAAGCTGAAGAAAATTAAAACAAGTCCATGAGAGCCAAAATACAACCTTGACTATATCCCACCTTAATTGTGAGACCATCTCAAGAATAGATTTTATGCATTGAACACTAATGATTGAAGATCAGATGAGTTGTGGAATGACATCAAGGACATCATACATGAAGAAAGCAAAAGGTCATTAAAAAGACAGGAAGGAAAATGGATATCAGAAGGGACTCTGAAATTTGCTTTTGAACGAGAATAGCTAAAGCAAATGGAAGAAATGGAATGGAAGCAAGTGGAAGAAATGATGAAGTAAAAGAGCTGAACAGAAGATTTCAAAGGGAGGCTTGAGAAGACAATTATAAGGAAATGTTCAAAGATCTGGAGTTAGAAAACCAAAAGGGAAGAACATGCTTGGCATTTCTCAAGCTGAAAGAACTAAAGAAAAAATTCAAGCCTCAAATTGCAATATTGAAGGATTCTATGGGCAAAACGGAGCCCTGTTGGCTCAGTGGTTAAGTGCTACAGTTGAGTGCTAACCAGTGGTTAAGTGCTAACCAGAAGGTCGGCAGTACAAATTCACCAGTTGATCCTTGGAAACCCTGTGGAGCTGTTCTCTGTCTATAGGGTTGCTACAAGTCAGAATTGACTTAATGGCAACAGGTTTGGTTTGGTTTTATGAGAAAAATATTGAACGATGCAGGAAGCATCAAAAGAAGATGGAAGGAATATACAGAGTCACTTTACCAAAAAGAATTGATTGATGTTTAACCATTTTGGGAGGTAGCATATGATCAAGAACAGATGATACTGAAGGGAGAAGTCCAAGCTGCACAGAAGGCACTGGCAAAAACAAGGCTTCAGGAATTGATGGAACACCAATTGAGATGTTTTAACAAATGGAAGCCATGCTGGAAGCGCTCACTTCCCTATGCCAAGAAATTTGGAAGACAACTACCTGGCCAACTGTCTGGAAGAGATCCATCTTTGTGCCCATTCCAGAGAAGTGTGATCCAACAGAATGCAGAAATTATCGAATAATATCATTAATATCACACACAAGTAAAATTTTGCTGAAGATAATTCAAAAGCTGTTGCAGCAGTATATCAACTGGAAATTGCCAGAAATTAAAACCAGATTCAGAAGATGGATCTTGGCTAAAAGCAGAGAATACCAGAAAGATGTTTACCTGTGTTTTATTGACTGCAAAGGCATTCAACTGTATGGATCATAACAAATTATGAATAACATTTCGGAGAATGAGAATTCCAGAACACTTAATTGTGCTCATGTGGAACCTGTACGCAGACCAAGAGGTAGTCATTTGAACAGAACAAGGGGATATTGTGTGGTTTTAAGTCAGGAAAATTGTGCATCAGGGTTATATCTTTCCCTATACTTATTCAAGCTGGATACTGAGCAAATAATCTGAAAAGCTGGACTACATGTAGAGGAACATGACATCAGGATTGGAGGAAGACTCATTAACAACCTCTGTTATGTAGATGACACAACCTTGCTTGCTGAAGAGGACCTGAAGCACTTACTGATGAAGATCAAAGACTACAGCCTTCAGTATGGATTACACCTCAACATAAAGAAAACAAAATAACTCACAACTGGACCAATAAGCAACATCATGATAAACAGAGAAAATGTTGAAGTTGTCAAGGATTTCATTGTACTTGGATCCATAATCAACATTCATGGAAGCAGCAATCAAGAAATCAAACGATGTATTACACCGGGCAAATCTGCTCCAAAAGACCTCTTTTGAGTGTTAAAAAGCAAAGATGTGACTTTGAGGACTAAGGTGTGCCTGACCCAAGCCATGGTATTTTCAGTCCTCTCATATGCATGTGAAAACCGGACAATGAATAACGAAGACCAAAGAAGAATTGATGCCTTTTAATTATGGTGTTGGTGAAGAATATTGAATATACCACAGACTTCCAGAAGACCCAACAAAGGTATCTGGGAAGAAGTAAAGCCAGAATGCTCCTTTGAAGTGAGGATGGCGAGACTTCATCTCTCTTACTTTGGTTATGTTATCTGTAGGGACCAGTCCCTGCAGAAGGACATTATGCTTGATAAAGTAGAGTGTCAGCAAAAAAAGAAAGACCCTCAACGAGATGGACTGACACAGTGGCTTCAACAATGGGCTCAAACATAGCAATGATTGTGAGGTTGTGAGGATGGCGCAGGACTGGGCAGTGTTTTGCTCTGTTGTACGTAGAGTGGCTATGAATCGGAACCGACTACACTTAACAACAACAACATATACAACATAGGTTTTCCTGCCTATTCTCACATTTCATATTTTCAGAAACTTATGTGGCATTTGAACTGATTTTGAAAAAAAAGCAGATTTTGAATTGTTTTCACCTAGTTACTCTTGTAATAGCAAATGTCTTGAAGATTCAATTTCATATATGCCCTAAAAACAAAAAAAACAGAAAACACAATTTTTGATAATCGAGAGACTTAAATAACATGATTCAACATTGAATTCATTAAGCTAAAAACAGTGAAAACATGAACTGCAACTTAATTCCTTATGTTTTGAGACTTTTTTTTAATACCATTACAGATTGGATTTGAAGCATTGATATGAGGAGTAAGGGAACATGTAACTTGTTATGGAGAATGAGAACTAATCTTATTAATTTTGTTCATTGCTTTATCTTCAGCAAGTAGTAGGTGCAGAGTAGGCACTTGATAAATATTTGTTAAATTAATAAATGAGTAAATGAATGCATAAACAATGGTATTCTAGAGCATTCATAATATAAACTTATTTGGAGAATAAATAATAAATTACAGTGAGATGCAAAAGAATTAATATGTAAATTAGATGACAAATGTGAACAGTTTAAATTTAGTGAAATATTAGAAGGTCATGTAAGTGTGGTGGGGATATGTAATACTAGAACCCCCTTGCTGGTAGAGATATGTCAATCGTCCCAACAGATTAATTTCCAACGCTTTGATAAATTGAAGTTAAAAATATAGATTTAGTTCTTGTTGACGTGGTTTTGAACATCTGAATAAACAAAATAACAATTCAAATTGCCTACTTGTAGACCGTTATACTGTACTTGGAATTTTGTACCGGTAGTATTTTTTGTTGTTTTTAAAGAGTGCTCAAAACAACTCTATCAGCATGTGGAATTTTATATATATATATATATTTAACGTTATTTTATTGCAAAAGAGGACTGAGTGGAGCAACAGAAATCCAAGACAGAAGTTGTGCCATGCTATCATCCTGTCAACTCGTGTCTATGTTACCTTCTATATGTTGTCTACAGGCATAGCCAGTGTTTGGGTATTTGCAGAGTTGTATATCATGTGTTTCTCGCCTAATACATATTACATGTACACACATACTTGTTTATTTGTTTATATATCCCTCCCTGCCCCCATTTTGTGACAGTTTTTTTTTTTTTTTTCTTTTTCCCTTTACGTTCTTCATATCTGGTCTTACAGGACCCTGCCCAGACTCTACTTTTCTCCTTCCCGTAGACCCAAGTTCCTGAACTTCCAACAGGTCTTTACAGATAAGGAGATCAAGTCAAAGAGAGACAGAGATGCACAGAGAGAGAAACACTGAGCTCCTGATCCAGCTCCAACTGGATACCCGAATCTGGATACGAGGATACCTGGATATCAGGGTGGCCTCTAACTCCGGCTACAGACTGACTGCTGATTCAGGTCACAGACTGACTTCTAATCCTGAATGTAGTCTGACTTCTGTCCCTGGCCATAGGCTGATTCCTGACCCAGGCTATAGACCTCTTCTTGATCTTGGCTGCATGCTGACCCCTGGCCCTGGCCCTGGCCACAGACTAATCTTTGACTCTAACCATAGATAGACCTCTGACTCTGGCCACCCTGAGCCCTTACTCTTAGACACTGACACCCCACCCCAGCAGGACCCCAACTGGGAACTGGCACTTCCTGATTTCCAGCTGATAAATCCAGTTCTAGTTGGTCAACACTGTTGGCCTATCTGCCCTTCCTTTCTGTCATGGAATGTCAGGGAAAGCTGGGAGTTCTTCCTGATCAAAGAAAGCAGTATGAGGACAGGGCCCTTTTGCCATCTTCCCTTCCACTTTGGATGTGGAAGTGATTCTGATGCTTTGGCAGCCATCATGTGATCATGAGGAGAAAGACCTGGAGATGAAAATAGTGTTCTGAATACGGTAGAGTGGGAAAGAAGAGAGCCTGGATCCTTGATTACATAACTGAATGACCAAACCAACCTCTGGATTTTTGTTTAAGCCTCTGCTTTTGTTTAAGTCACTAGAATCTCTCTCTTTTGCAGCCAAAAAGCAGCCTTAAAGACTGTGGTAGGAAGAATAATGGCCTGTCCAAAGATGTCCACGTCCTAATCTCTAGAACCTGTGGCTCTGTTATATTACATGGCAAGGGATAATCAAGGCTGTAGATGGAATTAAGGTTGCTGATCAGTTGACCTTGAGATGGGGAGATTATCCTGGATTATCTGAATGGGCACAATATAATTACAAGCGTCCTTGAAAGTGAAAGTGGGCAGTAGGAGAGTTAGAGTCAGAGGGAGATTTGAAGATGCTACACTGCTGGTTTGAATGTGGAGCAAAGGACCATAAGCCACAGAATGCAGGAAACCTCTAGGAGATGGAAAAGGCAAAGAAACGGACTCTCCCCTAGAGCCTCCAAGAAAGGAGTGTAGCCCTACCAAAACCTTGATTTTAACCCAGTGATCAGCAGCAATAGGAAACTAATACACAGTTACGTTCGTTCATTCAACTTTGGGTTCTGGACTCATCATCAAGCTTCTTTTCCTCAAGCCCATTGCCCCCACCCCATCCTCTCCCTCATTTTTAGCACTCACTCAACTTAGCAGAGGCGAGCCTCCTGCCCACCCTAATCCAGTACACCTGTGATCAAGTGTCACCATCTTGAAATTCTTTATTTTTATTTTTTCCCATACAAAAATTTATACATACATTGTTATGTGACTCTAATTGCTTTGCATGGGGAGTATTTTAATGATAGTGTTTCTCATGATACAACAGCAAAAGGTATATGGAAAAAATGAGATTGACTAACCATAGGAGAGTCAACAACAAAATTATATTTTGCTATTTTGCAGAGGGGACTGGAGATTAAACTTTTAAAAATTGACTCTAAAAGTAAAATAGCAAGTAATACATCAGGTCTGACAATGGTGCAGGTTTTAGAAATCCATGCAGAAGTTGCGCAGATGAACTTGTCTAAGTGTTCCTATTTCAATATTAAAGAGAATAAAGACATGAATGACATCATAACTTTCTTATGTATTCTATTACTTTTTCTTTCCTGATTGTCTTGTGTCTAGTGATATGAGATATAAAATCAAAAGAAGTGTCTGACCTAAAAATAAAATGGCTGAACTAATGCTAAAGTTTAACATAAACTTTCACACAGATTCCAACTCTGTTGCTTAGGAACAAACTCTATTATTAAGGCTTTGTAGTTAGGCTAAGACTGTGAATCTGTAACCAAACCGTATGGAAAACTCTTTGTGTTAGATCTCCCCAGGAGATCTTATGCTCTGGGCTAGGTAGTGCTTAAATAACCTGTTCCTGACAGTATTGTCTTGCCAACGTCATGCTGCATTTTGTGAATGTCATGAGACACCCCCCACCCCGTGACCACAGACCCTGCAATATGTCCTTTAGCCTATCAATGTATTCCAGCTGTATTAATGTAACTAATAATGTTAACAATAATGCTTTGCTTTGTCCTGCCTTTGGTTGATCTCAATCACTGTAAACCAATCAGAATATGTGTCCGTAGTTGCTTATACACACTCTAACTATGGGTAATTTGTACTCTTCCCTTTGGGATCTGTGAGCTTCAGACTCTGAAGTTTTCATGGCTCCCATTTGAATGATATATTGGCTTCAATAATTCACTTGGATTTTACTTTAACAGAGTTGGAGAATCTTTTCTCTACAACACTACTAGTTAGAACCCACGCATAATTTCATGGGCATGTGCTGTTAAAAATGAGTGCAATGACGAGAGGTGCCAGAGAGTGTTCATAGTCATAACTTCACACTAAAAATGTTCTTAGAGACTGTGCAAATCAACCTTTCCAAAAGCTTTCCAGAGTGATTCTGCCACTGGTCCATGTCCAATTGGATGCTTTCCCTTATTAGAAATATTTGCAAAAATTCTTGGCTGCTCTTTTCCAAAGCATATGGGTATGTGGATTCAGTGAGTGATGCCACATATTAATTTGGTTAGCTTTGATGTGGAAGTATACATTTTCTGTAGAAATCTACACCTACAGTTTTGTTAGCAACCAAAAAATTGATGCTTGTTGTATCAAATAGTTACACTTCCATTTACTCTTTCTATGAAAAATTTATGTTAGAAATAAGACTTTATTGTTATTAAAATAAAATAAGCCTAAAATTGAGTTATATGTTCAATTCCACAATGTGTAAGTCCTAGACCATTGAACAGCTTCCTAATCGGTCTCACTGCCTTTCATATCGCTCCCTTTTAATCCATTTCCCATATTTTTGCCAGAGGTATTTTACACAAACAGGTTTGCAAATAAATTAGAAATCCCTTAGCAAGATATTTAAGTACCTCTACCTTCTAGCCTGGAGCACTGGTGGAGCATTGGTTAAGAGCTCAGCGGCTGACCAAAAGGTCAGCAGTTCGAATCCACCAGCTGCTCCTTGGAAGCCCTATGGGGCAGTTCTACTCTGTCCTCTAGGGTCACTATGAGTTGGAATCAACTCAACAGCAACAGATTTTTTTTTTTTTAACCTTCTGGCCTGGTCTAATTTCTAGCTACCATCCTTATTAACTCCACTCTTATTCTTTTTCTAGGTCACTCATACTGGATCACTTGCTCTACCCAAAACACACAGAGTGCTTTTCCTTCTCCATAAATTCATCCTTCCTGGGATGTTTTCTGAAATGTGTACTGGATGGCTTCCATATTTCCTTCTAATCCTATAAGCTAGTGGAGGAATGGGCCTTCCATTCCCATCAAAACAGCAACCTTGGCGTTATAAAGATACATGACAGTGAGTGGAAGAGGAAGGAAGGTTCCAGTGAGAGGTTTTCCCAGGTGTCCAGGGCTCTGCAAGTTCTAGGCACTGCTTGGTTCTGATCAAGATGAAGAGATAACTCAATGGGCTGAGTTCCTTAGTTAGCTAGGCTGGCAGGACTGAGTTTGTAAGCAATCATGATGTAAACTCAGTGTGGTAGGCTGAATAATGGTCCCCAAATATGTTTAAATCCTAATGCCTGCAATCTATGAACGTTACCTTATATGATAAAAAGGATTTGCAGATATGTTTAATAAAGAGGTCCCCAGGCTGTAGAATATCCACTGATGCTTGCTTGGCCTGCTTTGCAGTTTTTGCATCAGAATTCCAGCCCCATTGCTTGACCAGCCTCATAATTTTTGCATTAAAATTTCAGCTCCTTTGCTTGGCCTGCCCAGTGAAAATCCTGGTGCCTGTGTGATATGATTAAGCATGTTGCTGATGTAACTTGTATGAACTCCCTACTTATAAACTCCTTAAAAATAACTTTTCCCCTCACCCTCTGGGAGCAGCCTTGGTGGCAGCAGCCCCAGCTGCTTCCTTTCCTTGCACAATGAAATAAAGGCACCTTTCCACTCTCTCACCTTGGGAGATACAAGTCACACTGAGCAAAACCTGGGGTTTCCATCCCATAATGTGATTAAGTTAATTATCTTAAGGAAGAGCAAATATCCTGGCATATCTGCATGGGACCAATGTAATAAAAATGGTCCCATGAGGAAGAATGCAGGAGTTGGAGTCAGAGTAGAGGATAATGTGATGATGGAAGCAGAGTAATAGAGGATGGCGTCACAGGCCCAGAAGCAAAGGCAACCATGAGAATCTGAAAAAGACAAGGAAGCACATGCTCTCTAGAGCCTCCAGAAGGAACCAGTGCTGCTGACACCTTGACTTAGACCCATGAGAGCATGCTAGACTATCTGACTTCCAGCACTGGAAGAGCGTTACCTGAAGCAGATCCCATTCATGCAGCTTCCAGTTAATCAGAGCATACCAAGGTGAGGAGAGAGGAAGAGTGGTTATCACAGGTGCATGAGGAAGGAGCAGAGAGACTGTTTCTCAAATTCTTCTCCCTGATCAAAGGGAGGCAAAGATTTTTATACTGTCTCTTATGAGGAAGTACATACAAACATCATGGACTACATAGGTTATCATGGTGCACAGGCACAGGATGACAAATTACTTCTTTTTTTTTTTTAATATGTATAGAAAATGGCAGATAAATCCTGCCCTAGGCAGAATCTTAATATTCAGTTAGGTCTTAATGAGGCTTGGGTTACTTTATGACACTTTTGAGGTTAGTAAACTGATTTTGACTGGTTTAAGGCAGAAACAGAGTTACAGGCAGCACTCAGCATCTTAAGGACAATGGACAGGAGGAGCAGATCTTGCTTGAAAGTGGCTGAGCACTCCAGGCTACGCTCACTATCAATCCCTTCTTCTTTTTGGGGATATGGCGATAAGCCATATTTCCTTGGTTGTGGAGATACCCACTGCTGTCAAGTCGATTCTGACTCATAGTGACCCTATAGGACAGGGTAGAACTGCCCCATAGGGTTTCCAAGGAGCAGCTGGTGGATTTGAACTACTGACCTTTTGGTTAGCAGCCAAATGCTTAACCACTGTGCCACCAGGGCTCCTGGTTATGGAGAGCACCTTCTAAATTGGGCAACAGATTCTTGATGTAGAGGATAGTATTGAACATAAGCTTCTATTCTTGGTTTTTTTAGCTTGTACTGAGATAGACAAACCCCTTTTATCATAGAACAGCAGACAAAAATTCCTGTTACAGTGAAGAAAATAAAAATGGTAAACAAATGCTTTAGCCAACTATAGCTCAATAACTAGGAGGTGAGCCAGTCAAAGATATTTGACCTATCTTGGTTAAGCACATGAAGCCAAGCAACTTTCTGATGTAGTGACAAATCCAACATTTAGTCATGCTGGTTGCACTTGCTACTGATTGGGCTAATTTGACAAAAACCAGGCTTGGGCTAGGGGTAGGAACAAGGATAAAAACAAAAAGGACTTCATAGCTTTTTGAACAAAAATTTTAGGTTCTGAGCCCTGGTGGTGCAGTAGTTAAGTGTTAGGCTGCTAACCAAAAGGTCAGTAGTTCAAATCTACCAGTCACTCCTTGGAAACCCTATAGGGAAGTTCTACTTTGTCCTATAGGGTGGCTGTGAGTTGGAATTGACTCGATGACAACAGGTTGTTTTGGTAAGGGCTCACAGTTCCAGTTGTCCTTTGAGGATATCACTGGTGAATCAAGGTCTGGAGTGGGTGCAGTCTTTAGCTGGGTGTGGTGAAGCCAAGGCTTGACTCCTTTTAAGTTTGATGGCACTATGGGCGGTAAGCAGTAAAGTTCCCTTCATCTTAGGCTAGAGAGGCTCATCTTTCCAAGTATGCAGCAAGACCCAATCTCCAGGTTGTAACGGATGGACTATCACGACAGGAGGATGTTCCTGTTTGGCAAGGGTGTACCTGTGGAGAGAGTAAAGAACAACAGACAAAGAATGTAAATAATCTTGAACAGTGTTTTTTTACCTAATATAATGATATGGTCCCCATTTGTCAGCCCATGATTTTTCAGGAGGGGCTTCCCACAGACTAGCTCAAAAGGGCTTAATTTAAGTTTACTTCTGGGAGCTTCCCTAATCCTAAGCAAGGTTGTAGGACGATCTTGTTATCTATGTTAATTTTGCTTCTTGTGTGTCTTTTAAGTGTCTGGTTCATTCTTTCAACTTTTCTACTTGGTTGTGGTCTCTAGACTGCATGTAGTCACCATTTAATATCTAGAAATCAGGTGACATTTTGGGTTACCTCAGCTGCAAAGTGGTGTCCATTAACATTTCCTATGGAAGCAGGTAATTCAAATCATGAAATGATGTCACGTATGTTATTGCTTCACCTGTGGTGGGTCAATTCCTGGTAACACTTCAACCTTGACTGGAGTAATGTTTTTAGCTCACCCTGGTTGCTTTTGTGCCCAAGGGACTACTAATCCTCTATCTGTTTAGGCACAGTCCTAATGGGGGGCTGTAATGGATGTCATGAGAGTCAACAGGTGAGCTTGCATTCTCCACCCTTGCTCTTTTGGTACTGTTAAATTTAGCTTACCATTTTGGAAATGGATTTGAGCTTGTCATTTACAAAGCATGTCTTGCCCTAGTGAAGGAACCAGGCACTCTGGCATGTAGAGAAAAGAGGGAGTCAAAGTAAAGCAACTGACCAAACACTCCATGGGTTGAATAAAATTCCTAGTAACTTTGCTTCCCGTAATTCCCACCACTGGTATTGATTTATTTGATAAGGATCCCTTCAGATTGTTAATAACTGAGTAGGTGGCTCATGTATCCAATAAAAAGTCATTAATTTCTCCCTCAACATTTATTTTAACCCAGGGCTCCTCATGGGAAACTGGAATAAGATTGGCCCCTGGTTCTTCTCAGTCCGACTCTTCCCGTTGTTGTATCATAACCTTTTCAGGTTCCTTCAGGGCCCTCTGTCTTTTAGGGAATTCCCTTTTCCAATGTCCTTTCTGTTTACACCACACACGTGGATTTTTCCCTAGCTCAGAAAGCATCCCAGATCCCAGAGAAAACTTCCCTGGTGGCTAGGGGTGGAAGCCTCCTTTTGGCTGGAAGGCTGCTGCAAGCATAGCTACTTACTGATTGGTGCACTGGTTCTCCTTTCTCTCCTGAACTTATTCTCTGTTAGAATAGACCTATAAGCTATTTCTACCAACTGTGAAATTCCCATTCCCACACTGCCGTCTACTTCCTGTAATTTCTTATGTTGAGGGCGCTTTGACCTGTGAATATCATATTCGCCATATAAGCATTTTCAGGTGCCTCAGGATCTAGGTCAGTAAATTGTCTGAAAACCATGAAAATTCATTCAAGGAAGGTGGAGGGGTCTTCCTCTAGTTTTTGTTTCATTTCATACATTTTGTTTAAATTCTTTTGTTTGGGTGCCCTATTTTTGAGCCCAGTGAGCATGTGGTCATGGTACTGACTTAATCTGGCTCGACTGGCCTGGGTGTTTGAATCCCAACCTGGTTCAGTGGCTGGTATAGCCAAATTTACCGGGGGGTCATCATCAACATTTTGCTCATGGAGCCTGTCTACTTCTTCCCTGGACTTTTCAAAAACCATTCTCTTCTCTTCCAGTGTGAGTAAAATGTCACATAAGGCTTGACAGTTTATCACATTTGGGTTATGGGTTTTAAAAATAGAGGCAAGAGATGAAGCATTCACTTAGGATCCTCTTGGTATGCGGGTAGATTATTTTTCCAATTGAATAAGTCAGAAGTTGTGAATGGGTTATGTACCCAGACCATGGCTGGGGCTCTCACTGCCCCATCCTTGCCTCCACCTGGTGCAAGGGGTTGCCTCAATGGATATAGCCCTGTTGAGTGTTCTGGAGCCCCCAAACTGAATCGGGTGCCACTGTGAGCATGCAACAGGGAAGCATCTCAGTACCGGAGACCTCAGGGGCTGACAGAGGGTTTACAGGATATGCAGGAGGTCTAGGACCTCAAGTTAAAACTGGGTCCTCTCCCAGAGGGCCAGATAAAACAGGGGTTTTAACCTCAGTTTGAATGACGCTTTTACACTTTCTGCAAACTCCTATTTTGCCACGATAACATGAAAGCTTCAACATACATTTTCTCATCCCACTTTCCTTCTGTAGTACAGAGCAAATCTAACTGCAGTATGGTGTTAACAATTTAAGGATCCAGTCTCAGCTCAGGCGACTGTTCGCTGTCCTGAGCTTGTATTGGGGTGACACCAAAAAAAAAAAAAAATCATTTTAGACTTTTTTATTGGGTTATACCCAAAATAAGACCAGTTCTTTAAAATACACCCTAGAGGACTACATTCTGGAATGCCTGAATTATTTCCCGTGGTACCCAAAACTGAAACTACAGACGCCTGTTTAAAATGAAAGTATTTGACTCAATGTACACTGGCTAAACATTACCAGAATCTACAGTCTGTCCACAAATAGGACTTATTTTTGTACTCACCAAGGAAGTCTTCTTCCTCTTCATGGGGCACTGGACACTTTTCTCTCCTCACTTTGTTTGCTGCCAAGTGTTCAAGATCAGCTCTGACCTCAAGAACCAAGACGAATCTCCCCTGCAGAATTCAGCTGGTGCATGCTAGGAGAAGTAGTCAGTACCTGTTGGCCAGAGGTGAACTCAACATCCAGGCGTCAGTAATTTGTTACCTGAAGCAGATCCCGCCCAGTGCAGCTTCCAGTCAATCAAAGCACACTGAAGTGAGGAAAGACGAAGAATGTTTATTCCAGGTGCATGAACAAGAAGCAGCTAGAACATCTGTCAAATTCTGCTCCCTGAACAAAGGGAAGCAGTCTTTTATACTGTCTCTCACAAGGAGATACATAAAAACATCATGGACTACAAAGGTTATCATGGTGCACAGGTGCAGTAAGACAAATTACATTTTTTTTCTTTAGTACGTATAGAAAATGGCAGATAAGTCCTGCCCTGGGTGGGGATCTTAATATCCAATTAGGTCTTAATGAGGCTTTGGTTACTTTATGCACTTTTGAGGTTAGTAAACTGGTTTTGACTGGTTTAAGGCAGAAACTGAGTTATAGGCAGTGCTGAGGGTCTCGAGGACAATGGACAGGAGCAGGTCTTGCTTGACAGTGACTGAGCAGTTGCTGGCTGCGCTTGCTGTCTAGAGAACAAATTCATGCTGTTTTAAACCAGTGAGTTTGTGGTAATTTATTGTAAAAAAAAAAAAATATATATATATATATATAACAGACAACTTGTTACCCAAAGCAGGTCCTGCTCGGTGTGGCTTCTCATCAGTAAAGACACAATGAGGTGAGAAGGGAGAAAGAGCATTTATTGCAAGCTAGCAGGCAAGGAGCAAGGAGGTGCATACCTCAAATCAAGCTCCCTGAACAAAGGGAGGCATAACCTTTTATATCGTCTCTCACAAGGAAGTACACACAAACATTATGGACTACATAGGTTATCATGGCGCCCAGGCGTAGTAAGACAAATTACATTTTTTCCTTTGGCATGTGGGCTGTAAACTGGGTTTGACTGGTTTGAACCACATTCACTGCTTTGAGAACAATGGACAGGAGGGGCAGGTTCCACTTGGTATGAGCAGCTCCCAATTGAGCCACACCCATCACCATCACCTAAGGCTTTGTTTGCTAACGTACAGGAGGAGCAAGTAAGCAGCTCCTGGCTGGGCTGGCTGTCAATCTTACTTTTATTTTAAGGGTTTTTTCTTACCCATGAAACAAAATTAACAGTAAAAGCCTGACCCCAAAAACGGTAAAACTAACTACTTGTTTGTTTTTTTCCCTGGCTTTAAAAGAGTGTTAATAATCAGGAAACCGAGGCCCAGTTTAACACATTGACTAAATCTTTGCAAACTCTTTTGTGATGAAGACATTTATTAATCATAAGCTAGCTCAGAGTTCGTCTACTGCAAAGAAAATGTAATGGTTAAGTAATTTCCCTTGTTTCCTGAGAGATGAAAACACATTGCCGTTAGGTCAATTCTGACTCACAGCAACCCTGCAGGCCAGAGTAGAACTTCCCCATAAGGCTTCCAAGGAGCAGCTAGTGGATTTGAACTGCTGACTTTTAGGTTAGCAGCCAAGCTCTTAACCACTATGCCACCAGGGCTTCTGAGAGATGAGGTACCTTTTATTATTTTAAAACCTCTGGACTACACTTAAAAGATTTGTGCAAATGAATGGGGGAAGGGACAGCCAGGCCAGAGCCTGCCTAAAAACTTGTTGCCATCAAGCTGACTCTGACCCACAGTCACTGAGTCTGACTCATAGTGACTCTACAGGACAAAGTAAAACTACCCCATAGGCTTTCCAAAGTGTGGCTGGTAGATTTGAACTGCTGACCTTTTGGTTAGCAGCCAAACACTTTATCACTTTGCAATCAGAGGTTTAGAGACCACCTAGTAACCTGATAAATGCTGATCTCAATGAGAGGGAGGGAACAGGGTTCACTCAATCATGTTAAGATTAGTCAGTGGTTGATCTTGTATTCTTCTCCCTCCTCTTTTATTTATAAGCTTAAGCTTAATTGTAACTAGCGTACTTTGAGCCATTTTTTTTTTTTTTTAGAATCAGCATGGTCTCCCCTAAATATAAAGCCAAAAACTATAGAGTTCATAGAAGAAAAAATAGGATCCACGCTAGAGGCCCTAATACATGGCATTAATAGGATACAAACCATAACCAACAACACACAAACTCCAGAAGATAAGCTAGATAACTGGGATCTTCTAAAAATTAAACACTTATGTTCATCAAAAGACTTCACCAAAAGAGTAAAAAGAGAACCTACAGACTGGGAAAAAAATTTTGGACATTACAAATCAGACAAAGCTCTAATCTCTAAAATCTACAAGAAAATCCAACACCTCTATAATGAAAAAACAAATAATGCAACTAAAAATGGGCAAAGGAAATGAACAGACACTTCACCAAAGAAGACAGTCAAGTGGCCAACAGACACATGAGGAAATGCTCCCGATCACTAGCCATTTGAGAAATGCAAATCAAAATCACAATGAGATACCATCTCACCCCAGCATTACTGGCAAGGATAAAAAAAAACTGGAAATAAAAATGTTGGAGAGGCTGGAGGGAGATTGGAACTCTTACGCACTGCTGGTTGGAATGTAAAATGATACAACCATTTTGGAAAACGATATGGCACTTCCTTAGAAAGCTAGAAACAGAAATACTATATTATCCAGCAGTCCCACTCCTAGGAATATATCCTCAAGAAATAAGAGCTGTCACACGAATAGAAATATGCACACCCATGTTCATTGCAACATTGTTCACAATACCAAAAAGTTGGAAACAACCTAGATGCCCATCAACAGATGAATGGATAAAGAAACTATGGTACATACACACAATGGGGTACTATGCAATGGTAAAGAACAATGATGAATCTGCGAAGCATCTCATAACATGGATGAAACTGGAGGGCATTATGCTGAGTGAAATAAGTCAATCACAAAAGGACAACTATCGTATGAGGCCACTACTGTAAAAACCCGTGAAAAAGTTTACACACAAAAAGTATCAATCTTTGCTGGTTAAGAGGGATGGGGGGGGTGGGGGGAAATACTAAATAGGCAATAAATAAGTGGTACCTTGGGTGAAGGGTGAGACAGTACACAATACTGGGGAAACCAGCACAGCTTGTACAATGAAAGGTCATGGAGGCTCCATAGACACATCCAAACCCCCTGAGGGACTGAATTGCTGGGCAGAGGGCTGTGGGGACCATGGTCTCAGGGAACATCTAGCTCAATTGGCATAACACAGTTTATAAAGACAATGTGCTACATTCTACCTTGGTGAGTAGCATCTGGGGTCTTAAAAGCCTGTGAACAGCCATCTAAGATACTCCACTGGTCTCACCCCTTTCGGGAGCAAGGGAGAATGAAGAAAACAAGATACAAGGGAAAGATTAGTCCACAGGACTAATGGACCACAGCTACCAAGGCCTCCACCAGACTGACTGCAGTACAGCTAGATGGTGTCCGGCTACCACCACCACTGACTGCTCTGACCGGGATCACAACAGAGGTTCTGGACAGAGCTAGAGAAGGATGTAGAACAAAATTCTAACACACACACAAAAAGACCAGATTTACTGGCCTGAAAGAGACTGGAGAAACTCCTGGTGTATGGCACCCAGACACCTTTTTAGCCCAGTAGTGAAGTTACTTCCGAGGTTCACCATTCAGCTGGGGATTGGACAGCCCCATAAAACAAAATGGGACCAACGAAGCATGGCAGTCCAGGGACAAGGACTAGAAGGCAGAAGGAGACAGGAAAATTGGTGATAGGGAACCCAAGGTTGAGTAAGGACAGTTTTGATGTGTAGTGGGGTTGTTAACCATTGTCATAGGGCAACATGTGTACTAACTGTTTAATGAGAAACTATTTTGTTCTGTAAACCTTCATCTAAAGTGAGAATAGCAACACAACTGGAAGAGTGTAGTCGATATCACTGAAATGTGCATGTAGAAATTTTTCAAATGGTGTATCTTTGGCTATGAATATTTTCACCAAAAATAAAATAAGGTTGAGAAGGGAGAGGGTTGACATGTCATGGGGTTGTTAACCAATGTCATAAAACAACTGTTTAATGAGAAACTATTTGTTCTGTAAACCTTCACCTGAAGTACAATAAAAAAATAAATAAATAAAAGCTCATGAAAAGGTTTACCCACAAAGGAAACAATCTTTGTTGGTTATGAGGGAGGGGAGGAGTAGGGGTGAACACTAAACAGACAATAGGAAGTGGTAACTTTGGTGAAGGGTAAGACAGTACATGATACTGGGGAAGCTAGCACAACTTGTCCAAGGCAAGGCCATGGAAGCTCCATAGACACACCCAAACCCCCTGAGGGATCAAATTACTGGGCTGAGGACTGTGGGGACCATGGTCTCGGGAAACATCTAGCTCAATTGGCATAACACAGTTTATAAAGAAAATGTGCTACATTCTACCTTGGTGAGTAGCATCTGGGGTCTTAAAAGCCTGTGAACAGCCATCTAAGATACTCCACTGGTCTCACCCCTTCGGGAGCAAGGGAGAATGAAGAAAACAAGATACAAGGGAAAGATTAGCCCACAGGACTAATGGACCACAACTACCATGGCCTCCACCAGACTGAGTCCAGTACTACTAGATGGTGCCCGGCTACCACCACTGACTGCTCTGACAGGGATCACAACAGAGGGTCCCGGCCAGAGCTGGAGAAAAATGTAGAACAAAATTCTAACTCACAAAAGAAGACCAGACTTACTGGCCTGACAGAGACTGGAGAAATCCTGAGAGTATGGCCCCCGGACACCCTTTCAGCTCAATAATGAAGTCACTCCCGAGGTTCACCCTTCAGTGAAAGATTAGACAGCCCCATAAAACAAAACAAGACTAATGGGGCACAACAGCCCAGGACAAGGACTAGAACGCTGAGGGGGTGGGACAGGAAAGCTGGTAATAGGGAACCCAAGGTTGAAAATGGAGAGCGTTGACATGTCGTGGGTTGTTAACCAATGTCATAAAACAATAAGTGTACTAACCATTTAATAAGCAATTGTTTGTTCTGTAAACTTTCATCTAAAGTACAATAAAAATATTTAAAAAAATAATAAAACAAAAAAGAAAAAAATGGCCTCCCTATGTGCATATAGAATAACTTCTTGTAATAAACCTTATGGTTCAGTTTCTTCGCGTTTTGATTATTTTTTAACACTAGGAAAGTGACGACAGGAAATTAATACACTGTCTGGACAGAGACAGCATCTGTAGTAAAGGCAAAGTCCTAGAGTAGCAAGATGTTGCAGAAAAAGCTTTTCATTTAAATAAAAAGCCCTGAGCACTTGGGAGATGAGAATAGTTCTCTCTGCTTTGCTTAGAATTGAGAGTATTGGTGACTTTGAAATGACAGTCATCACAGCTTTCCTCAGAGTAGGAGCTTCTTGTTGAGTTTTGAAAGAACAGCCACAGGCAGGCTCAGTCATGTCATTTATTATCTTCCACATTCATTCCATAAACTAGATATTTGCTCCTGTTTTAAAAGGAGGATTGGGGCTCACAGAAGTAAAGCAACTTGACAGAGGCTTTACAGCTAATAAGGGGCAAAGCATGGATTCTTACCCATTCTTACACTTAAAAACCTTCACGTTTCTTCACAAGAGACCTGGTTTTAAAACTATCTGTTAAGACAGTTTGTGTTATACCTTTTGTTTCATACAGCTAGAGAGGTGCTCTGGTGGTTCAGTGGTAGAATTCCATGCAGGAGACCTGAGTTCTCCTCCTGGCCAGGGCAAGAAATGCACAGTGGAGGTTTGCATGCCACGATGCTGAACAGGTTTCAGTGGAGCTTCCAGAGTAAGACAAACTATGAAGAAAGGCCTGGCAATCTACTTCCGAAAATCAGCCAGTGAAAACTCTATTAATCACAAAGTTCTGATCCAAAACTGATTATGAGGATGATGCAAGACCTGGCAGTGTTTTGTTCTGTTGTGCATGGGGTCACCATGAGTTAGCGGCTGACTCAACAGAAGTTAAAAACAACAACCACATAGATAGGGAGAGCCACAGAAGGTGAGAGTTTGCTGTACACACTTGTCTTTCTAGAGTGTGTAGGCCGGTACCATGAAGCTCAACTTCCTCTTTCCCGGAGTGAGCAGCACGTTTCTGGGGAGAAGGCATAGACCCTGCCCGTCCTTGGTGCTGGAAGGTGGAGCTCTGTGCCTCACTTCTTTTGATGTTCCACTCTGGACCCTTCTCTTCTAAACTCCAGGTGGCAATACAAGACAGAGCTGCAACTAACTCTGGTCTGGGAAGTGGGAAGAGGCTTCCTGCCTAATAAGGCCTGGGTTGCTGGTGAATCAGGCAGTTCTGCTCTTGGCCTGAGGGTGAATATTTTCTTTCTTTTGAAGCTTTTTTCCTTGGACTACTAGCATTTCTTGTCTCTTCTTTATATGGGAGCTGTAAGAGGAAATGACTTAGTGTGTAGGCTGAGAATAAGGGCTCACTAGAACCTACTTTTAATCTACAGCTTAAGTCAAAGGAGAAAAAGATTGCACATTTACTTCTCATTTCACCGTTGCTAGGGGTTCTTAAAGGGGGAAGGGACCAAAGCCATAGAGAGTGGTGCGGAACTTGGGGATGCTCAGTTCCTGCCTTCCCACTTACATATTGTCAATATCTGTGACATGACCAATATTTGGTGTACAAAACATACTTTGTGAATCTGTGAATGAATACGTGAATGATTGGACTCTAGGTTCATTCATTCATTTAGAGATCATCTACTGTATGACAGACGTTATTCTCTCCATTAAGAAAATAGACAGGAAGAAGACAATGTTCGTGTTTTCATAGAATTTAGATTCATCCTGTGTAAATAGTAAATAAATTAGTAAACAAATCAATGTAAAATAAAATAATTTCAGATAGTGTTAAGGACTCTGTGCTTATAAAACAGGAGAATGTGCTTGGAAGTACCTGGTGCTGGAGAGGCAGTGAGAAACAGTGCAGTCAGGAGAGGCCTATTGAGGAGGATATACTTGGGCCAATGTACAGGGAGGCGCTGTCTCTGCTGAGATACAGGAGGACTGGGAGGTGATGATGGTGGAGTGGTGGGCAGGGGTCTTGAAGGCCATAGTAAGTGACTTGGATTTATTTTAAGTGCGATGGGAAGCCACTGGTTGATTTTAACCAGGGTGCAGCATGATAAAATGAACTTTCTTATAAGCTTACTTTGCCCTCTTTGTGGAAGATACAATATGGGAAGGCAAGAGTGAAAGAAGAGTCCCTGATTAGAAGTTTGATCAATAGTTCCAGTGAGAGAAAAGAGTGCATGGCCTGTGGCCATGAATTGGAAATAAGTGGATGGAAAAGACCGGAGACAGACTGCAAATTTGTAAAGACTGAAAATGTTGCAATAAGGCCAATTTGTACATTTCTGGCTTGAGCAATTAGGGAAACAATACAGAGAAGACAGAGGAAGAAAAGGCAAAAAAGGGTTTCGGGAATGTGGAAATCAAGATGTATGTTTTGGACACTCTAATAGTGAGTTGCCTATTAGAATCCAAATGGTAATGTCCAGTAGACAATTGAATATGTAAGAGTAGAACTCAGGGGAGAAATCAGAGCTGGAGATAAAACGGAGACTCATCAGCAGGCAGATGGTATTTAAAAGCCCTGGCACCTGGATAATATCATCTAGGGAGAGAATGGAGATCACAAAGAGCAGAAAGCCTGTCAATCCTTGATACTGGCACAGGTAACGGGCACAGCACAGTGCAGATGCACGTAGAGAAAAAGTTCATGCCAACATCAAACACCACAGAATTTCCTAGCATCTGCTGCTGCTGAATAGTCACCCTGTCTGCATGGTGTTTGGGAGGCTGTTTTTAGAAGATACACTGATTGTCTAGTGTTGAAAGGGACCCACTCAGAATTTGAAGGACTGGAAAGCCTGACATCTACTGTCTATAAATGCAGCCAGGAAATTCAGCATCACCTATTTCTTCTTACACTATTCCACTCAAATTCAAATCAAATCAATAAGCATTTGTTGAGCAGGCACTATAACTTAGTAATTGAGAGTATGGACTTTGAGAGAGTGTGTCTCTAGCCACGTTTAGCCTCTAGACCTATAAAACAATAGATTTCTGTTGTTTTAACCCACCCAGTGTGTGGTTCATTGTTATGGTAGACCTAGGACATTAATACAGTGGTGTTATCTCTTTTTTATAGAGGAAGAATCTGAGGTCCATTCATTCACAACAGTCCTTAGTTTTAAAAGCATGTAACAGATCATTTGCTTAGAATAATGCAACATCCACCCGGCAAAGGTAAGATGTGGGCACAGGTTTCCAGTCTCCAAGTGCACTGCTTCTATTGCCACATAAACTTAAAAGTCTTCCAAAGACTAAAGCAGGACAGCAGTATGGGCTATGGCTTTGGAAGATCCACGCTCAGACATCCAACTACTGTTCTTCAGCTGGAGACTTGGGCAAGGTAATTCACCTACTTGAGTCTTAGCATGCTAATATGTTAGAATATGCATAATTATGGTACTTTCTCAAAGGGCTGTTGGAAGGACTAAACCAGATAAGTTCAAAGTCCCCGGCACACAGTAAGTGCTTAATAAATGCGAGTTCTTCAGCCACACCGTCACCGTATTTTTATTCTTATTTATACCTGAGGACAACTTTCAGTCTAGTTCAATGTGAAATAAAGCCATTAAGGAATGACTCAAAAAGTTTCCGGGAAAGGTTGCTTTGTATTTCCAAATCCCTTTTTCAAATCCACAATTTATTTGGTTTTAGTTGTCTCAACAGCAACAAGCTTTGCTTATGTGTTCTTTTAAAATGGAATTAGACCATAACCCAGTTGTAAGGTAAAATGTTTACATCTCTTTTCTTGCCCAATTCATTTCTGAAATACAATTTCAAGTGGCGAATATTGGGAAAATCTTCTGAGATCTGAATTATAAATAGTGACTGCCCAAGTGCAAGAAGACTTGGGTTGGTTACACTCTGATTTGCCAAGCAGGTTGTAAAGTAAAAACGTAGGAGCAATTTTTAAGGAAAATGTTCTGACTGCTTTAGAAGTATATTGAAATACACAGTCACTTGGGAATTTTCACAAAGACTAGTTAGGATTTAAAAAATGAACATTTCCTCTCTTTTACAAAAAATGTAATATGTTATCATAAAACAATGGGAAAAATTAAAAGGAAGGAAAATGTGCGAGTGTGTGCATGCCTTATATGAGTGCATTGGGATAATAAATTCAGTCACATTAAGTGGGATGTGCAAAGCAATTTAGTTTATTTATTCCTTTATAACTGCCCTGATTTTCTGCATGAGCCTCCTCTTACCCCCACTCCACTGGGTGGGAGGGAGGAATAAAGAGAGGAAATAGCTGTATTTAGTCCAGATTGGTAATCTCTGTTCTTCCCATTAATTTGAAGAGCCTTTGTAAGAAAATTAGTCTTTGCTTAGATGGCTCAGGTTAATTGTTAATCTCCCCCTTGTTGTTTCCAAGATCACTCCTAGTAGCATGGGGGGAGGGGAGGTTTAGATGACATGACTTTGTGATAACAGAAGTGAATTCCTTGAATTTACACAATATTCTTTGGATCATTTTGTGTGACTGCCAGGGAGTGACCGGACAGGACTGATCCCTCCACTGGGACTTTTGTCATGTAGCTGGTTTGGTCTGAGTTTGTGAGATGATGAGACAGCAGGATCCACTGTAATTGAAGGTCATCATTATTTGCCTCTGTTTTCACATCCCCCATCTTGGGGAGTCTTTGCTTTGAACCCAAGGCTTCTTCTGGCCTACCATCCCTTTTAGCCCCTCCATGCACTCTCACTTGGATTCGGGAACACAGCTGGGTCCCTTGCATGACTGCCCCAGTCCCCTCTGTCTCCCATATCATGGGCGTATGTTGTGCTTGCCTTGGCTGGATGAAGGCTGTCTCCTGGGTGACTTTGGGCCTCGCACTAGTAGTATATCATGGAAACTGGCCTGCTGGTGTAGACCTTCGTGGTCTTCCTCGTGCTTGTCTGGATGTGTTTAAATGACTGCCTCCCTCTCCCCATCCCCGACCGTCACCCTGTTTTGGAAGGTAGTAGAGGCAATGAGAAACCCAGCTTCTCACCATCTTTTTCTCCCGTCTGCCTCATCTTGCGGCATCCATCTGGGGTCAAAAGCAGTGGGAATTTTTTCTCTTAGTTTCTCTTCTTGCCTAGTTGTATCCTCCCTTAGTCATTTCCTCCTTCTTCATAAATCCAAGTACAAAGCTAAAATGATAGATGATGTGTAGCGAGTGAGAAACCCATATGTTGATAAAGAAATAAGAAGAATTTAAAAATGTTTTTACCTGATCTCTTCCTCTCTCTCAAACACACACACACACACACCCCAACACACACACATCTCTCCATTCTGAAAAAATCTAACCAGAAACAATACGGACCTATGTGATGAAAATTAGAACCCGAACTTGCTTCATAAATAAATCTAAAGAAATTTTGTGTTTCTGAATTCTCAAAATGCTGGAATATTTTGGTTAGTCATACTTAATATCATATTTAAAAAAAAAAAAACTATTGACCAAAGAATTCCATGTAAAATGTAGACCTTAAAAAAAATGCTTATTTGTGTGATTTATTGCTGCAAGAGGAATTTCTAAGCTTAAAATCTGAAGAAGAAAATATATCATATAGGAATCTATAATAGATTTGACTGCATAAAAAAATCCACATACCCTAAAACATCGTTAAAATTTGAGACAAACTACAAATCTGGCAAAATACTATTGTAAAATGTTTGACAAAAGGCTGTTTTTTGTTTTATAAATACTCTTTAAAAATCAGTAAAGACTAAAAGCCAATGGAAAAACGTCACAATCAAGAAATTAACAAAATATAAGAAAAATATTCAATAAATCTATGAAATTTTGTTCAATCTCACTAAGAAGAGTCAAGTAAAATTCTGTTAATTCCCGGGTAGTCCAGACTCTAGTACGTCAGCCAGGTAACGTTTGCATTGGTTCAGTGTTGTCATTCCCTGCTGCTGACTGTGAATTTTGCTGACATTATCGCACTCACACTTGTCTAAACATGTTTGTAACATTGTCACCAATCATTCCACTTCTACAAATTTTATCTAAGGAAATTATCTGAAATGTGCGCAAACGTTTTTCCCATTTCTATGGCTCATAGCATTTAAAAATAACCCCGAACTATGTAAAAAAAAATACCCAACTTATCATATATTGGGAGATTGGTTAAATAAAGATACATCCATATAACAGAGACATTAAAAATTCTGTTGTAGAAATGCCAACATACTCACTACATGTTGTTTAAGTGAAGAAAATAGATTATTAAAAGATATATTTGAAATACGTATGGCTATGTATGTATACGTAAGGTAGGGATGGTTCAGTGCTGGAATTCTCGCCTTCCATGTGCGAGACCCGAGTTCGATTCGTGGCCAGTGCACCTCGTGCACAGCCACAGTCAATGGAGGCTTGTCTGTTGCTACGATGCTCAAAAGAGCATCTTCAATGGAGCCTCCAGTCTAAGACGGACTAGGAAGAAAGTTCTGGCGATCTACTTCTGAAAATCAGCCAAGAAGACCCTGTGGATCACAGTGGTCTGAGCCCCAAACAATCATGGGGCTGGTGCAGGACTGGGACGTTATTTCACTCCACTGTGCATGGGGTCACTATGAGTCAGGGGCCGACATGAGGACAGCTAACAACAAATATGTATATAGGTATGCATACGTGTGTGTGTGTGTGTGTGTGTGTGTGTGTGTATGTATATACATATTTTACACAATTCTGCTTGTATGATCGTGTAGTGATCTTGTAGAATCCTGTTATTCCCCTCCTGACGTATGTCCAGAGGCCAGCAATCCGTGAGTACAGTGAATGTCATGTGTGTTTGGGTTCACTGGGATTTCCTGGGCCTGCATACTCTAAGCTGGCTGCATTGCTAACCCCAGCCACCAGCTCAGCTTGCAGCTCTGCCTGCAGGTGGCTTTTAAGGGGGAGCCTGTGTGGGCTGAAGATGGAGCCGCTGCACCAGCCATTCTTGATAAGACTGGATCTCATTGCCTCCTCAGTTAATTGACTCAACAGTCAGAGCTGGGCAGCTGCCTCAGCAATGATAGATAGAGAGGCTGCTCTATGGGCAAACAAATGTTTCAGAGACAGGCAATTATGCTGTCCTTTCATCCAAGCAGAGATAACAGCCAGAAAGCATTTTCTTGGAGCTGGGCAGTGTATATGTTGACATAATTTGTATAAGCTTCATTAAATGAACAATCTTGAAAACTGTAGTGGGTTGGCTGAACTTTATATTTAGTCAGAAATAAAAGAATTTCGACCACACTATTTCTTTATTTAAAACAAAGTAAATTTTAAATATAACCCTATTTCATTAAAATATCAATATTGACTTTGTTCTGTATTTACTATTAAGAATGTACTTAAAAATTCTGACTACTGTTGTATCTTCACCTCTTGCAGCCAATACTTTCCTGACACTCTGGCATAAAATATGACTGTAAGTGGAGCCAACACTGATAAGTTACAACACCCCTGATAGGGGTTACTTGTCTAATACATGATCGCTACTAAATCACAGATTGGTCGGTAATTCTAAGAAACATTATGGAGCAGAAAAGTTTAATCAGGAGAGTGCGAATTGTCCCTTAATTTGTCACTTGGCAATTCAATTTTTCAGTAGTAAGGGAGGTTTAGATTAAGAATGCATTTGTTGTATAGACATACTTGTGTATCTAATTATTTGAACTTTGAAATAAATCTATGAGTTCGTCTTGCTATTATCAACATTTGGTAGTGCCAAAGGTGACACAATGGATCAATTTGCACTGATGCTTCTATTTCCTCTCCTTAATTCTGCCTGGAGGCAGAGGGATGAAGTCCTGTTTGTTAAACTGAAAAAATTAAAAGCAAAGCAGGACATGGATTTGAATCTATCCTACGGAACTTCATAAATTGGACAATTCAATATGACCTCAATTCCCTCAGTATTTCCCCATTTGCTCACTAATAGGCTGGAAGAGGCATTAGTGAGAAATTTCATCTGAAGTGTTCCATGTTTACATTATATTAGATGCCACTTAAATTTGGGATATATTTTTAAGTTATTGTTTTTATTTTTACTAACTTTAAAAATTCTGAAACCTGGCATCTTTGAATTATAGATGTGAGTAGTTCAGTTCAGCATTTTAATAAAAACACCTGAGCATCTGCTAGGCACTAGGTGTATTTCTGTCCCAGAGGGGCTTATGATCTCAGCGAGGTAGGACCTTAGAGATTTTTCTATTCCGTTTTTCAGAGGAGGGATGGTTTGTTCTCCCTTACTGAAACAGAACTCAGCATGGGTGTGGGGATGCCAGGTATGGTGGGGAGACCGCCCAACAGCGCATTCACAGAGGTGGCCCGTTTAAGACTAGAGAACAGCTGAATGGCCATTCATTTTTATCTAATATTCCAGCCGATTTTCTCGAGAGAAGGAACAATGTAGTAAAGCTTATTGTGTTTGGGAACCAACGGCTAATCCCTCTGAACCTCCGTTTTCTCATCCGTAAAATGAGCTAATGCAAAGAGGATGAAATGAGATGATAAACCAAGGCATTAGAAACAGAGTGAGTCCCTGGGTGGAGAAAACTGTTAATGCTCTTGGCTGCTAACAGGGAAGTTCTAGTTCACCCAGAGATGCCCTGAAGAAAGGCCTGGCAATCTACTTCTGAAAAATCAGCCATTGAAAACCCTATGGAGCACAGTTCTACTCTGATACAGGTGGAGTCGCCATGAGTCCAAATAGATTCCACGGCAGCTGGTGGTTTTATAGATATATGTTTCAAACCCACCCAGAGGCACCTTAGAAGACAGGTGTGATGATCTGCTTCTGGAAGATCACAGCCTTGAGAACCTTACAGAGTAGTTCTACTCTGCATATGTAGGGTAGCTATGAGTCAGAATCCACTTGACGGCAACTAGCAACAATATATATATACCAAACAACCAACTGCTGTTGTGTCAATTCCGACTCATGGCAACCCCATGTGTTACAGAGCAGAATTGAACTCCAAAGGATTTTCTTGGCTGCATTTTTTTATGCAAGGAGATTGCCAGGTCTTTCTTCCACAGTGCTAGTGGGTGGGTTCAAACTACCAACTTTTCAATTAGTAGCTCAGCATAAACCATTTGTGCTACCGAGGGAACTATATATCTATTTCTCAATAAGGTAATGTATCACATTGTCCTATTCCTAGTGGATATTTAATGAATAGTAGCTTTTATTTCTTAGGGTGAGGGCTAGGAAAGGGCTGCCGTTGGGATAAGGAGCACTGATGAGAGCCACGCTCCTCCGTAAAAGAAGAGCATGAAAACAAAATGCCGTCGGAGCTGTCCGCAGGCAAGATTGTAAAGAAGGACGAGAACTCCTAAAAACGGCATGGATTTCCACGGCCTTGTCATTTCCCTGCGCTGGTTTTTGTCATTTTCTCTTCTCAGTCTCTCCGTTTCTTTCCTTAGAGAAAACAAGTGAATGTTTGAACAGTAAAATTCCGCAGACTTGTATTTCCGAAGGAAGACAAGGGTGGGTTGGTGAAGAGGGAAGACGGAATGGGCGTTTAAGATTCAGAATAAAGGCAAAGCCTCAGTGGGGAAAGGAGCGTGGCCTGAAGGCCTGAAGTGCAGGGAGGGAAGGGTTGAGTGGGCTTGGGGCCAGGATGCCACCCAGAGGCTCCCCGGCGGAGGGCCCTGGATTTCAAGCACTGGCCTGCTGGGGGGCCGTGATGGCAGGATGAGAGGTAAAAGCTGGAATTCCTCCTTGAAGGCCAGACCCTTCTGGAAAGGCATCCCTACTCCCACATTCCTGAGGGAATGGGTGGGAATTTGTTTCCATTCCAGGAGTGGAATTTTAATATTCAGTCGTCAAACACCACAAGGAGAAGCCAGAAGGGAAGAAGGTGTAGAAGTGAGAGAAAGCCAAAAAAAACCCAAACCCATTGCCAACAAGTCAATTCTGACTCATAGCGACCCTATAGGACAGAGTGGAACTACCCCAAAGTGTTTCCAATGCTGTAATCTTTACAGAAGCAGACTGCCAGCTGTCAGGTTCAAAACTCTGACCTTTAAGTTATCAGCTGAGCGCTTAACCGCTGAGCCACAGAGAAGCCTCTCAGTAAAGAAGCTGCCTGAAGAGTTGCAGTGTGAAAGTTTAAACATTTTCATCCCAACGAATGGAATTCTAATCACTATGCATTTGTATAAGCATATAACTGTCTTGTTTTCATCTTTTACATGACACGTGTATAACGTTTGTAAGTTCTAATTATTGCCTTAATGTCCAGAGATTAATTTGTGTCTCTAAGGAAAGAACCCTCAGTGTATTAACTGGATTATGATCATCACTTTGTTTGAATTAGTAATTGATTCAGATGAAAATGAGTAGTCGACCAAATTAGAAATTGTAAATTGGCCCATTTGTGACTTGGGAGGGAGAAACCCTACGCCTTAAGCTGTTGTCTATTTTACTGTAAGAGGAAATGTAATTTCTCTAAAATGGAAAAAATAATACAATTCAAAGTAGTCCACTTTAATCTGCTTTAAGTACAATAATTAAGAACTGTTTTCCAGGCTTTTTTTTTTTTTTTTAGAGGTAGATGTGCTTCTTGTCTCAAGTATCTAATCTATGTAGACATATAGATGATATAAATATCATTTGAATTGTGGTGCTAGCAAAGAATATTGACTATACCAGGAGTGCCAGAAGAATGAGCAAATCAGTCTTAGAAGAAACACAATCAAAAAGTTCCTTAAAGCCGAGGATGGTGAGATTTCAGCTTGCTTACTTTGAACACATCATCAAGAAACAACAGCTGCTAGAAAAGGACATCATGTTTGGCAACGCAGAGAGTAGCTAAAACAAGTGAAACCCTCAGTGAGATAGATTGAGACAATAGCCACAACAAATGGACTTAAACATACCAAAGATTGCGAGGATACTGCAGGATCCAGTAGTATTTCATTCTGTTATGCCTGAGGTTGCTAGGAGTTGGAGCTGAGTTGACAACAACTCACAACACAGGCATAGAGATGTAGAAGAATCAATTGATGCATCTGTCCATCTATCCTTACATCAGCACGCTGCTGTCCCTACCCTTCCGTTGCTCCTAACTTAATCAACATAAACAAGTCTGTCGCTCATCAGTGGAAGGAGAAGAAGCATTGTCCTGCAGTGGTTGAGGTCCTGGTTCTGAAGATGCAAGGACCAGGTTGGAATTTTGGCCCTATTACTCTTACTTACTGTGTGGTCTTGGATGAGTTATTGAGCCTCTCATCACTGATTGATGGATAAAAAGAAGAAAAAATAGTAGGGTTATGTGAAGATTACATGAAATAATGCTTGTAAAACACTTTGACAGTACCTAGCATATGGCAAGCAATCATAAATGTTCAGTCTCATGATTAATAATTGTAACAAAGCAAAAGTTTATTATTGTTATGATCAAAGTCTATATAGTATACAATGAGGCAGAAAACAGAAGTCAATTCTACTTTGGGAGAGAAATGTATGAAAGGTTTAACAGAATATGTGGCGCTTGAGTGTAAAAGATAAGTAGGTGACTGAGGGATGGATAAGTAGGGGAAATATATGCTAACAGAGCAGAAGGAATGACATCAAGAATGAAGCATCTCAGTAAATCCCGGAAGCCACAAGTAGTTTCATATGACTGTAATTTAGAGCAGTAATGTGGGGCATGGTGTAAGGTAAATCTAGATGTACAGTTGTCACCTTATGAAGGACCCTGTATGTCACGCCAGGCTGCTGAATTTCACCTTCTGGACCAGGGGTTGTAAAACTTTTCCTGTAAAGGACCAGGTAGTGCATATTTTTTGTTTTCTGGGGTATACGATCTTGTTTGCAACTATTCAACCCTGCTGTTATAGCATGAAATCAGCCATAGATAATATGCAAATGATGGGCAAGCCTATGTTTCAATAACTGTTTACTTACAAAAATAGGCAGAGTGCTGGGTTTGGCCTGCATGTCATTTTTCCAGCTGCTATTCTACACCATGGAGATTTTAAAAAGAATTTTAATCAAGTACATGATATCATCATATTTGACTTTTAAAAAATTGCTTTGATAGTAGTGCGAAGAATGTACCAGACAATGGCAAGACTAGAGGGAAGAAGATTAATTAAGAGTCTTTGGCCACAATCTAGGCAAGATAGGAAGGCTGGGACCTAAGGCATTGGCAGTGGACACTATTTCGTCTTTCGGAAATTTGTTTTAACTTCTATATGCTAATGAAGCTTTCTCCTGCTCACTTCTCCTTAGTGGGTTAATTCCATTATGTGTTAATTTACTATTATTTTATTGAGGTCTCATGATCAAGGGGAGCAAATGTATGTGCTCAGTCGACCAATTCAAACTGAATTCTTGTTAAATTAACAGTCTTTCTTCAGTTATGTTTAAACCTGTGTTGTTCGGATTATGACATAGGTTATAACTTGGGTATCTTATTGTATGAGTTGGAATCGACTCGATGGCACACAACAACAACATTGTGTACAAACTTTCAACTAACCAATGTGTTCGGCCTCCTCTCCCTCCCATTTTGTGATTCTGGAACTATATCCCCTCTGAGCTCTTCTGAGCAGGTGAGAAGGGAGTTAAGTGTGGAGGTAGCCTAAATGTATTAAATCATTGTATTTCATAAAGTCAAGTCAATAGATTTTGAATAGAAGACATGAATTAAGAAATAGATGTGGAGACATGTTATATATAATTGAAGTAGCACCAGAAGAACAAGTTAAAAGTGGCAATGGGATGACATATATAAAATTTTGAAAAAAGAACTGCCAACCAGGAATAGTATATCCTGGAAAACTCTCACTCAAAATTAGAGCATTTTCAGATAAACAGAAATTAAGGGAATACATAAAAACCAACCCAAACTTACAAGAATTATTAAAGGGAGGCCTTTGGTTAGAGAACAAACATCAGACAATAACCTAAATCTAGCACATAAGACAGCATCAGCCAGATACCAACCTAGATAATGAACTCTTAAGGTTAAAACAAAACTAAAAAATTTACAACAGGGAACCAGAGACATCAATCTGTAAATGACAACATCAGAACAATAAAAGAGGGAATAAATGGTATAGGTATAGAGCTTTCAAACGGAGAGGAAGTCAAGGTGTTATCAAGTAATAAAGGACTGGTTTAAATTTAGGAAGTTAGAGGTAAATTTCAAGGCAACCACAAACAAAGTTAACAAACCTACTCATCAAAATAAAGAAGAAAAACATGAAGTCTCAGTAAACACAAAATCTATAAAAAAGAAAGATATGAAAAAAAGTACACAAACAAAATGAGTTAAGCACAGAAGAGTAAGAGGAACAAAGAAAACATCAGCACCACAAAAAAAAAAAAAAGGCACTACAAAATGACAGCAATAAACTCACATCTATCAATACTCACACTGAATGTAAATGGCTTAAATACACCAATAAAGATACAGGGTCCATCAATATGCTGTCTACAAGACAAACACCTTAGAAACAAAGACATAAATTTATTAAAAATCAAAGGATGGAAAAATATATATCAAGCAAACAGCTATCAAAAAAAAGCAGGAGTGGCAATACTAATCTAGATAAAATACACTTTAAAACAAAATCTACCATAAAAGACAAAGAAGAGCATTATATAATGATTAAATGGACAATCCACCATGAAGACATAACCATAAAAAATATCTACATACCCAATAACAGGGCTCCAAAATACATAAAACAATCTCTAACAGCACTGAAAAGAGAACTCGATAGTTCCACAATAATAGTATGAGACTTCAACATACCACTCTCAGTAAAGGACAGAACATCTAGAAAGAAACTTAACAAAGATACAGAAGATCTAAAGGCCACAATCAACCATCTGACCTCATAGACATATACAGAACATTCCACCAACAACAGCAATGTATACATTCTTTTCCAATGCACATGGAAAGCTCTCCAGAATAGACCACATTTTAGGCCACAAAGCAACTGTCAACAAAATTCAAAACACTGAGATAATACAAAGTATCTTCTCTGATCACAACACCATAGAAGTAGAAATCAATAACAGGAAGAGCAAGCAAAAAAAAAAAAAAAAAAAAAGTACATGGAAACTGAACAATACCCTGCTTCAAAACCACTGGGTAATAGAAGAAATCAAAGTTGGAATAAAAGAATTCCTAGAATCAAATGAGGAAAACACATCATACCAAAACCTTTGGGACACAGCAAAGGTGGTGCTGAAAGGTCAATTTATACCAATAGATGCACACATCAAAAAAGAAAAAAGGGACAAAATCAAAACATTAGCTACACATTTGAACAAATAGAAAAAGAGCACCAAAAGAAGCCCACAGCCACTAGAAGAAAGGAAATAATAAAGATCAGAGAAGAAATAAAAGAAATAGAGAATAGAAAAACAATAGAAAGAATCAACAAAACCAAATGTTGGTTCTTTGAAAGGATCAACAAAATCAACAAACCACTGGCCAAACTGACAAAAGAAAAACAAGAGAGGATGCAAATAACCCAAATAAGAAATGAAATGGGGGACGTTACAACAGACCTAACTGAAATAAAAAGGATCATAACAGAGTACCATGAAAAAATATGCTCCAACAAATTTGAAAATCTAAAGGAAATGGACAAATTTCTAGAAACATACTACCCACCCAAACTAACACAAAATGATGTTGAAAACCTGAAGAGATCCACAACAAGAGAAGAGATTGAAAAGGTAAAAAAAAAAACAAAATTCCCAGGCAAAAAAAGCCCTGGACCAGATGGCTTCACTGGAGAACTCTACAAAACATTCAGAGAAGAGCTTACACCAGTACTACTCAAACTATTTCAGAACATAGAAAAGGAAGCAAAACTTCCAAATTCATTCTATGAAGCCAGCATAACCCTGACACCAAAAACAGGCAAAAACATCACAAAAAAAGAAAATTACAGACCAATATCTCTCATAAATAAAGATGCAAAATTCTCCACAAAATTCTAGCCAACAGAATTCAGCATCATATAAAAAAAATACACCACGACCAAACTGTATTCATACCAGGTGTGCAAGAATATTTCAACATTATAAAATCAATCAACATAATCCACCACATAAATAAAACAAAAGAATTACATGATCATTTCAATTGACAGAGAAAAGGCATTTGACAAAGTCCAACACCCATTCCTGATAGAAACTCTCAATAAAATATGTATAGAAGAGAAATTCCTCAACATAATAAAGGGCATTTATATAAAACCAAGAGCCAACATCATTCTTAATGAGAGAGGCTGAAAACATTCCCCTTGAAAACAGGAATAAGACAAGGATGCCCTTTATCACCACTCCTATTTAACATTGTGCTGGAAGTCCTAGCGAGAGCAAGTCAAGAAAACGAAATAAAGGGCATCCAAATTTGTAAGGAAGAAGTGAAACTGTCCCTATTTGCAGATAATATGATACTATACATACAGAACACTAAAAACTCCACAAGAAAACTACTGGAACAAATAGAAAGATTCAGTAAGGTAATAGGATACAAGACAAACATAAATCAGTTAGATTCCTGTACACCAATAAAGAGAATAAAGAAAAGGAAATCAGGAAAACAAAACCATTTATAACAGCCCCTAAAAAGATAAAGCACTTAGGAATAAATCTAACCAGTTATGTAAAAGATCTATACAAAGAAAATTACAAAACACTACTGCAAGAAACCAAAAGAGACCTACATAAATGGAAAAACATACCATGCTTATGGATAGGTAGACTCAAAATTGTGAAAATGTCAGTTCTACCCAAAGCAATCTACAAATACAATGCAGTCCTGATCCAGATACCAACAGCATTCTTTAAAGAGATGGAAAAACTAATCATTAACTTTATATGCAAAGGGAAGAGGCCCAAGATAAATTAAGCACTATTGAAGAAGAATAAAGTAGGAAGACTGACCTCAGAACCTACTATACAGCTATGGTAGTCAAAACAGCCTGGTACTGGTACAATGACAGAAACATTGACCAATGAAACAGAATTGAGAACCCAGATGTAAATCCATCCACCTATGGTCACCTGATCTTTGACTAAGGCCCAAACACCATCAAATGGGGAAAATTATAGTTTTTTTTAACAAATGGTGCTGGAAAAACTGGATGTCCATCTGCAAAAATATGAAACAGGACCCATACCTCACACCATGCACAAAAACTAATTCAAAATGGATCAAAGACCTAAATATAAAACCCAAAACTATAAATATCATAGAAGAAAAAATAGGGTCAACACTCGAGGCCCTAATACACGGCATTGACAGGATAAAAACCATAACTAACAATACACAAACACCAGAAGATAAGCTAGATAACTAGGATCTTCTAAAAATTAAACACTTATGCTCATCAAAAGCCTTCACCATAAGAATAAAAAAAGAACGTACAGACTGGGAAAAATTTTTGGCTGTGACAAATCTGACAAAGTTTTAATCTCTAAAATCTACAAGAAACCAACACTGCTACAACAAAAAGACAAACAGCGCAATTAAAAAACAGGCAAAGGATATGAACAGACACTTCACCAAAGAAGACATTCAAGCAGCTAGCAGATCCATGAGGAAATGCTCGCAATCACTAGCTATTAGAGAAATGCAAATCAAAACCACAATGGGATACCATCTCACCCCTACATTACTGGCATGAATCCAAAAAACAGAAAATAACACAAATGTTGGAGAGGCTGTGGGGAGATTGGAACTCTTATGCACTGCTGGTGGGAATGCAAAATGATACAATCATTTTGGAAAATGATATGATGCCTCCTTAGAAAGCCAGAAATAGAAATGCCATGTGATCCAGCAATCCCACTCCTAAGAATATATCCTAGAGAAATAAGAGCTGTCACACAAATAGACATACACACACGCATGTTCATTGCAGCATTGTTCACAATAGCAAAAAGATGGAAACAACCTAAGCATCCATCAACAGATGAATGGATTAAAAAAAAAAAAAAACTATACAAACTACTATAAAAACTCACAAAAAGTTTACACACAAAAATGAAACAATCTTTGATGGTTACGAGGGAGGGCAGGGATTGGAGAGAAAAGTACTAAATAGACAATAGATAAGTGGTAACTTTGGTGAAGGGTAAGACTGTGCACCATACTTGTGAAGCCAGCACAACTTATCCAAGGCAAGGTCATGGAATCTCCATAGACATATCCAAACTCCCTGAGGGACCAAATTACTGGGCTGAGGGCTGTGAGGACCATGGTCTCAGGGAACATCTAGCTCAATTGGCATACATAGCTTATAAAGAAAATGTTCTACATTCTACTTTAGTGAGTAGCATCTGGGATATTAAAAGCTTGTGAGCAGCTGTCTAAGATACTCCACTGTTCTCGCCCCATCTGGAGCAAGGGAGAATGAAGAAAACCAAAGACACAAGGGAAAGATTAGTCCAGAGGACTAATGGGCCACAACTACCACAGCCTCCACCAGACTGAGTCTAGCACAACTAGGTGGTGCCTGGCTACCACCACCAACTGCTCTGATGGGGATCACAGCAGAGGGTACAGAATAGAGCTTGAGAAAAATGTGGAACAAAATTTTAACTCCCTCTGCCCAAAAAAGACCACACTTACTGGTCTGACAGAGACTGGAGAAACCATGAGAGTATAGCCCCTGTATACCCTCACAGCTCAGTAATGAAGTCACTCCTGAGGTTCACCCTTCTGTCAAAGATTAGACTGGATGAGAAGGCAGGAGGCGACAGGAAAGCTGGTAATGGGTAACCCAAGATCAAGAAGGGGAGAGTGTTGATATGTCATGGGGTTGGCAACCAATGTCCTAAAACAATATGTGTATTAACTGGTTAATGAGAAACTAGTTTGCTCTGTAAACCTTCATCTAAAGTAAAATTAAAAAAAAAAAAGTGTATGGTGTGCTGAGAATATTATCACTGTTCATTACAGCTCTTAAGCCCTAGTGGTTATGAGCTCACCTGCAAACCAAAAGGTTGGCAGTTCGAATCTACCAGTCACTCCTTGGAAACCCTATGAGGTAGTTCTACTCTGTCCTATAGGGTCACTGTGAGTTGAAATCAACTCGACAGCAGCGGGCTTGGTTTTAGTATTAAAAGCTCTTACGTACTATTTCAATTTTTTCACATGTACCTATCTGAATTTTCCATATTTAGTTTTTCCAGTGGTCATGTCCTTAACTGTAAGAATATGTTTATGATTCTACTTCCCATATTCTCAGTGTTAGACATTATCCACTGACTCCTTACTGGGAAAGAAGAGTTGCCATACCCCAATCTTTCTACCTTTCTATATCCCAGTTATTAGGGAATTTGTGCATTTAGTTTTTGTTGTTGCCCTTGCTCCCCTCTGTTCCTCCTCCTTCTTCTTTCTTTCCTTCTCAATTAATGCTGTAACAGAAAGATACCCAAGAAAGCTATGACACAAATATGAGTCACAAAAATGTGGAATGATTCAAAGCAATGCAGACGACGTTGTGCTGTCCAGACCCTCCCTTCAGGAACGAAGCACTCCCTCCCCCAGATCTATGAGTAGTGACTGCTCACGAGTTTCAGCTGTGTTTGTTCTCTGTCATTTCAGAGAGTATGAACCTCAGCTGTAATTGCCCTTGGTCTGGGAGTAGCTTCACCTAAGGTTCTAACCCTTCTTCCCTGGGGCAGCACACACCCAGTGACTGCTGAGGGAGAGTGTAAAAGACCTCCCTGGTCTCAGTTTGAGGTGATGCTGAAGGATCTGCTGAGGCCTCTGGTGCAGCCGCTTCACAGCATAACTACTCATCCTGCGCAGTCCTGCTTCTTCAACTCCTTCCAGGTGTTGATCCCAAGAGCACTCCTCAGTAAATAAAAACAAATGTCCACCTCAGTCTGTTTCTTGAGAATCCAACATATGACAAGCAATTTAGTGTATTTTATTCGTAAAGTTGATAGATCAAGAACTATATATATAAATATATAATTAGGAATTATAAAAGTGAGCACAGAAGAAATAAACACACAGAAAATAATAAAAAATAATCATCTCTGGACTAGGGTTAAGGAGGATTTAGAATGCTTTACAATATAAACCAGTTTATCTTATTTGGTTCCTACCATGTTAATCCACAAACAAAACACAGGATTGTTGAAATTTAAGGGAAACAAAAATGACTTACTGTTCAATATGGCAATTTTAGAACTACATCATCCAGGTTGTGTCAATTCCCACTGAAATTACACAAAATGTCTGCATTGGAAACCATGTCAGCAATTCTGCAGAATTTCCTTTCATCATATATACCAAAAAAAAAAAAAAAAAAAAAAGGAACAGTCTAATGAACCAATATTAGTTTTATCTAAAGAAAAGAACTTTGAGAACTATTTATTGAGTTAGAAAATATTTTTTTTTAAATTTTTTTTATTCTACTTTAGATGAAGGTTTACAGAACAAATAGTTTCTCATTAAACAGTCAGTACACATATTGTTTTATGACATTGGTTAATAACCCCATGACATGTCAACACTCTCCCTTCTCGACCTTGAGGATCTTTTTTTTGGTGAAAATATACATAGCCAAAGTTACACCATTTTGAAAGTTTTTATATGTACAATTCAGTGACATTGATTACATTCTTCCAGTTGTGCTGCTATTCTCACTATCCTTTTCCAAATTATTCCATCACCATTATCTTCAACTCACTGTCCACTAGGCTTCCCATCAAACCTTTTGAGTTGGTGTTGTCACATAGATAATTCTTTTTTTTTTTTTTTTTTGTACCTTAGATGAAGGTTTGCAGAGCAAATAGTTTCTCATTAAACAGTTAGTACACCTATGGCCCTATGACAATGGTTAACAACCCCATGACATGTCAGCACTGTCCCTTCTCAACCTTGGGTTCCCTATCACCAGCTTTTCTGTCCCCTCCTGCCTTCTAGTCCTTGTCCCTGGACTGCCGTGCCTCATTAGTCCTGTTTTGTTTTATGAGGCTGTCCAATCCCAGGCTGAACAGTGAACTTTGGGAGGGGCTTCACCACTGAGCTAAAAGGGTGTCTGGCAGCCATACTCTCGGGGTTTCTCCAGTCTGTCAGGCCAGGAAATCTGGTATTTTTTTGTGAGTTAGAATTCTGTTCTACATCCTTTTCCAGCTCTGTCCAGGACCCTCTATTGTGATCCCGGTCAGAGCAGTCAGTGGTAGTAGCTGGGCAACATCTAGCTGTACTGGATTCAGTCTGGTGGAGGCTGTGGTAGCTGTGGTCCATTAGTCCTTTGGATTAATCTTTCCTTGTATCCTGTTCTCTTCATTCTCCCTTGCTCCCAAAGGGGTGAGACCAGTGGAGTATCTTAGGTGGCTGTTCATAGGCTTTTAAGACCCGAGACACTACTCACCAAGGTAGAATGTAGAGCATTGTCTTTATAAGCTGTGTCATGCCAATTGAGCTAGATGTTCCCCGAGACCATGGTCCCCAGAGCCCTCTGCCCAGCAATTCAGTCCCTCAGGGAGTTTGGATGTGTCTATGGAGCTTCCCTGACCTTTCTTTGTACAAGTTGTTCTGGCTTCCCCAGTAATGTGTATTGTCTTACCCTTCACCGAAGTGCCCACTTATCTATTCCCCCCCCCCCGCCCACTCCTCCCATCCCTCATAACCAACAAAGATTTTTTCTTTTTGTGTGTAAACTTTTACATGAGTTATACAGTACAGGTCTCATAACATATTTGTCCTTTTGTTATTTATTTCACTCAGCATAATGTCCTCCAGTTTTGTTCCTGTTACTCTCCTGTGCTGAGTTCCTTTTGTTTGTGGATTTTTTTTTTTTCATTTCTTTTGTTTTTGTAGGTTTTGTTTTTACTGAGACTTTATGTTTTTCTTCTTTATTTTGATGAGTAGGTTTGTTAACTTTCTTTGTGGTTACCTTGAAATTTACCCTTATCTTCCTAGATTTGAACCAGTCCATTATTACTCAGTATCGCTGACTTCCTCTCCATTAGAAGGTTCTATGTCTATACTATTTATTCCCTCTTTTATTATTCTGATGCTGTTGTCATTTACAGATTAACCTCTCAGGTTCCCTGTTATAATTCTTTTGGTTTTGCATAGTCCTTAAGAGTTCATTTCCTAGGTTGGTATCTGGCTAGTATGATCCTGTGTCCTATGTTCAGCCTGTGGTCTGATACTGTTTGTTTTCAGATCGAAGGACTTCCTTCTCATAAATTTGGTTTGGTTTTTACATAATCCCTTAATTTCTGTTTATCTGGAAATGACCTAATTTCACCATCATATTTGAACGAGAGTTTTGCAGGATATATTATTCTTGGCTGGCAATTTTTTCTTTCAAGGTTTTATATTTGTCATCCCATTGCCTTCTTGCCTGCACAGTTTCTGCTGAATAATCCGAGCTTAGTCTTACTGTTTCTCCTCTGTATGTGACTTTTTGTTTTTCTCAGGCTGCTCTCAGGATTCTTTGTTTGTCTTTGGTTTTAGCAAGTGTGATTGTCATATGCCTTGGTGGTTTTCTTTTGGGGTCTATCCTATATGGGGTTGGTGGAGCTCCTTGGATGGTCAGCTTTTCATCTTTCATGATATTGGGGATGTTTTCTGTCAGCAATTCTTCAGTGATCCTCTCAGTGTCTTTTCTCCCCTTGTTCTGGAACTCGGATCACTTGCAAATTTTTACTTTTGATTGTATCTCACATAATTCTTAGGGTCTCTTCATTTTCCTTCGTTCTTTTTTCTGATTTTTCCTCAAACAGAGTTGTACCCAAGTGTTTGTCTTCAATTCTGCTGATCCTGTCTTCCACCATTTCAAATCTGCTCTTCAGCCCTTCTATGACAGTCCATTTCTGAAATCTTGTTGTTTAGCTTTTGGATTTCTAATTGTTGTTTTTGTATAATTTCTAGTTGTGAATTGATTTTGGCATTTTGTTCCTGCATTATTTTCCTGAATTCTTCCATCTTTTTGTCTGTATTTTCCATGAATTTGCCTGCCTTTTCCATGAATTTATCTACTTTTTCCTCATTTTTGTCTGCTTTTTGCTTCAATTCTTGGATAATTCTGAGTATTAGAGATTTTAATTCCCTATCAGGTAGTTCTAGTGCCTCTTCTTCTACTGGAAAGTCATCTGGTGTTTTATTTTGGACCCCTACTGGAACCATCCAGTCCTGTTTTTGTAAATGTTTTGATATTGTTTGCTGTCTTCAGGGCATTCAGTAGTTATTTTTCCCATTTATTGATTGTAGATTTGTTTGTTTTGTCCTTTTTTTTTTTTTTTGGCTATGTCTGAGCAGGCGGGCTGTGTATTCTTTGTTGTTTGCTTGTCTGTGGGCATGATAATTTTCACCTCCTTCTCCAACTGGCAGGGTCAGTCGCTTAGATATGGTACAGCAGGGCAGGTCTAGCTGAAGAGGAGTTTCTGGGATGGGTTGTTTGTGGCACTTACTACAGCCACCAGTGCGGGTCGGTAGTCAGTGCAGGGCAGGTTCTGGTAGGCCGTGCCTGTGAAGTTAGCAAATATTTTTGAGCACCTACTATGTGTCCAAAAATTCTAATATGTGTGTGTTGGCAGGGCGGGGCGGGGGGGGGAGGTAGACAGACAGTAAACAAATAAAGCTGTAAATGTTTAATATGTCAGATGGTGACAAATGTTAAGGAGAAAGAAGAAGCCTAGGCAGTGACAAGAGCAACCCCAGAGCGGAACGTGGGCCATGGGACAGATATTTGGAGGCAGAGTTGAATTAGGTGAATGCTTTTGACAGGTGCAGTGAGGGCTGCCATGCTAAGTAAAAGGGGGCTCCCACGGCTGCCTCCTAAGCTGGAGGCTGACAGATGAGGGGAGCAGTGTGCCAATGAACTTACTGCTTTCATAGTAAGCTCAGAAAAGCACTAACTTGGCAAAGTAATGAAATATCTACTTCTTACTCTACACAGTAAATTAGAATTCTAAGACAAAGTGAAAATCTAAACGGATTTGTTATTCTTTCATAAGGCTTGAAGGTTGTGGAAAGGCTCAGTCTCTGAAATAAATCGTCTCTGAATTTCTAAAAGATCAATCAGGTGATTGATCATCTTAGACAATCGTAGATTCCCCTCTCCCACTTTCAGTCGGTAAGGGTGGGAAAATAGATGAAAAAAAAATCATGAGAAAGAAAAACATTTCAGTAGTCTTAAAGAAACATGATTTCCAAAAGTTTAAGGTAAGTTGGAGAGGACAGTGAAAAACAGATTTTATTTTTCAGAAAAGCAAATCAAAATATGATGATAAAAAGAAATTCTCTCAGATTCAGTGAAAAAGAGGTAAATAAATGGGAGAAAAGATGAAAAAAGACAAGGAGGACATATTTGGATTCTTCCATTTACTTATCATTGGAACCAGCATAAGAGACAGGGAAAATGGAGAATAATAAAAAATTAACATTTATTGAGTGATTATGATATGCCAGCCCCTGTCCAGGTCCTGGGGCCCTGGTGGTGCTGTGGTTAAGAGCTATGGCTGCTAACCAAGAGGTTGGCAGCTCGAATCCACCAGCTGCTGTTGGAAATCCTACGGGGCAGTTCTACTCTGTCTTATAGGGTTGCTATGAGTCAGGATCAACTAGATGGCAACAAGTTTTTGGTGTTTGGTTCTAAGCGCTTATCATGCATTTACTTGTTTAATTCTCATAAGAATCTTATAAGGTACATGCTATTACTGTCTCCATTTTACAGTTGAGGTAAGTTAGACATGAAGAGGTTAAGGAGTGTGTCCAAGGATTGGAAGCAAGGAGCAGGGCTGTAAATCTGAGATCTTAACCATGATGCTATATTGTCTTCGAAAAGTAAATGAAATAAAAAACAAGAATGTCTCAGTTTTATCTTTACCCTCATACTGAAAGAGCTCTAAAAGTGGCTTGATTGCTTCTCACTTAGATATCATGGTTTGAAAGAATTATTTAAATGCCATGTTTATTTTCTTTTTGTGCTTATGTTTTCATATTTGATTGTTTTCTTCAATCCATCTAGCTAAATATTAGTGTATGGTAAAGTAAAGATGGTATATAAATGTTTCCAAACAATTAAGTCATTATCATAGCCCCTTTGATTAATTTCCCAATGGTTTGACAAATCATCTATACCATCTATACTATGGTGAACACGTACTTCTACTTAATCCTGAATATGTTTCATAAATTAATAATCTTTGTATAATGACTTGAGATTTTAAAGTTTATTAACATAAGGTTTTATATATAACTATTTCCTCAATATTTGGGTTATATCTGCTTTTTAATTTCTGACTTGGGTTGTTCATCAGGACCCACAAATATTTTAACACAAGGATCATGAGGGATTTTTCCAGCTTCATTGAAGTCAAAATAAATTGGCTACTACTGGAAGGAACTTCTCAAACTTCTTTTTCAAACTTTGTGTGAGATCCTGGACTAGTTCTTTATGCTGGGCCCACCTCCTCCTTCCCAAAAATGAATGCATGTGGGATTCTACCACAGAATGTCTGCAGCCTGAAGCTGGGGATGTGAGCGGCTCATGGGGCCGCTGTGCTTCTGCATAGCATTGTTTTTTGTTCTTTGCCTTTCTCCATAACCATGGCATCTTGAACAACTATGCAAGGCTCCAACTTAATTCTTTATGTTCTGACACCAGAGACCACTGAAAAATATGATTTTCTCTGGATTTATGCCACGGACGAGAAAGGCAGCAGTCATATCAGGATGTGCTCTCCAAGGAAGCTGGAACTCATCAAACATCGATGGAGTGGGTGTCAGTGGCACAGGACAGCAGAGCACTGTAGTCTTTCCACGCCTCACCCAGAGCTCAGGTGCTCCCAGTCATTCGCAAGCACGGAAGAGCCCCATGAGATGAATGCCTGTGAATATTCAATGCGTGTCACGCTGCTGGGAGACAGGCTAGCAGCTATTTCTCTGCCAAGTTCCCAGGCCAAGGAGGCATACCCCCTCCCTTCCTCATACCCTTCTGTGGGGGCTTTAGTTGAAGTACACTTTGAATCAAACGTATTAATCAGCTATTCTTTGTTTATTTTGTCCTGATTACGAGTCAAGAAGCAAAATCTTATTTTAAAATCTTCAATCATTTTTCTTCTTTCATTTATCATTTATTCTAGCAGTTTGACCTTTATATTTAGGCCTTATATTATCCAATACCTAAAAGATCATGATCACTATTACTTTATTCTGGTTTGTACATTTGATCAATTGACATTATAGAGGTGTACGGGTATTTAATGATGAGAACCTCTCTATTCAAGAGAATTTTGAAGATCTTGCTCCACTGATATGGATTAAAAAAAAGTCTCCACTGTAGTAGGGGTAGTCATTAACAGGGCTGAGACATATGAATAACCCCAAAAGTCGGAAATTCTCAGGAAGAAATCAAAATTGGCCTGGGCCACTGATACTCTAGACACTTGCTATTATAATTAAGGGATCCATGATGACCCATCCCCCAAACGACAATAACTGATCCCATCTGAGACAATAAAGGAAACACGTTCTCCGTGAAATAAAAATTCAGTGATAAAACAATGCCCTAAGATGAAAATAGGGAGCATATTATGATAGAAATTTTAAATACATTTAAGGTACATTTAAAGCACAAAATCAACCAGGATAAAGAGATAAAAAGAAGTAGTGAACAGTAAGATGATAGATATAAAACAAAAACCAAACCCATTGCTGTCAAGTTGATTCCGACTCACAGCGACCCTATAGGACAGAGTAGAACTGCCCCACAGGGTTTTCAAGAAGCAGCTGGATTCAAACTGCTGACCTTTTGGTTAGCAGCCTAATGCTTAACCACTGTGCCACCAGGGGTCCAAGATGATAGATATAGAGGACAAAAAATAGAGATACACAACACATATTAGTAATCTTAAAGTAAGAGAACAGTTGTGATAATGAATTTTAACATTCAATGCCCCTATTAAAAGACCAAGATAGTGAAATTGCATCAAAAACCAAAATCTAACTGTATTCCATTCATCAAGTGAGAAATCACTATAGCAATCTCAAAAAGGCTAAAAGTAAAAGGTTGCACAGTGTAATAAGCACGTGAATATAAACAAAAATTCTCAAAAAAATAATGACCCCACAAATAGTTGTAATAGCACAAATCAGGAAGATCATTCATTATACAGGGAAAAGAGCAGCATTTTAACTGACCTGCCCCTTTCTTGCTCTGCTGTTTGGGAGAGATGCACTGGACAGGGCAAACATATCTTAGGACATCGTGCACAAGACTGATTCTCAGGTAGGCGCTTTTCTGCTAAAGGAAGCCTGGCCATCCACAGGGATGCAGTTTCCTTCCTCTCTCTGCCTTTTCATGCCTCCATTTGCAGTTCCTTAGGGAGATATGAATTGCACAGACCTCCAAAGAACATATGAAAGAGTACCATGAATAAGCTCATGGCACGTTCACATAAAGAGCATCAGTGACCTCTGCTATCCAATAGGGAACTACAGGAATTGAACAGACAAGTACAGAACCTTTTCTTCTTTGCCCAATCTCCTCTTCTCCTGCTCAAGAGAAGCCAGAAAGAACATGGAGGAGAATTTTGGGTAAATGGTATAAAAACAAATTATATACTTTCTACAAAAGAGGTCTCTGGACAGTAAGTTTGGCAGAAGGGAAGGACAAAGGGAAGAAATTAAATGTGAGACTGATTTAGACTGGATGAGACACACACAAAAGTGAGATGCAGTCACTGAAATGTAATTCTCTTTTATAGCAGAAAGGGATCAGACAGTCATTCTAGGACGTCAGTGGGCTATTCCCAAATTGCATCACAGTCCATCTCATCTAGGACTCCAAAGACGGATGTCCAAGGGGTCCAAAATCATTTTTACTGGCATCTTGTAATTTCATGCAACTTTATTTTGAATGTGGGGTACCTTTAAGCACTGGGAGTTTGTTCTTTTCAGCTCTGATTATTAAAGAAATTTCTGGATGTTTCTGCACTTTGAATACTAGCTGTGGTAGTCATCAGCACTGTTCACCATATTTTCAGTCATCCTCTTGAACACATGGTATAATTGTACTTCCTTGACTCCTTGAAATTGGATGTGGCCATGTCACTTGCTTTGGCCAGTAAAATGTGAATGAAAATGACAAATGTCACTTGTATACATAAACTTTAAGACCTGACATGTGATTCATTCTTTTTTTGTTGCCATTGTGAAAAGCAATGTTCAGATGGTACCCCTTCCTTCAGTCTACTCTCTGGATAGGGGATGATACACAACAGATCCAATTACTGACCTATAGTGGACCTCTGGTGTCCCTAGGTGATGCAGATGGTGAAGTGCTTTGCTACTAACCAAAATGTTGGTGGTTTGAGCTGTGTTGCACATACAGGTTGCCTCAAAGGCAGTCCCAAGATCCCAAGCAGACACAAGACTACTGGGATGAGGACCCCAACCAGTAGCAGTAATGCCACCACAGGTGCTATGTCCATCTGGACTGACTGAGTTGCATGCAGGAGATACTTACATAGTGTTGGCAACGTAAAAGCCATTTACTATTCACAGAAAGCAGGAAGCAAATGACAGGAGCAGATCCAAGGTGAGCCAGTCCCCTCTGGGCTCGAAAGGCTGTCCAGGCAGGATGGAGACTCCTCTATGCTTGCCCAATGTTGCACCGTGGGCAGGGGTGGATTATCCAATAAACAAGGTAAGCATGGGCTTACTTGTGCTTACTTACTAATCTGTAGTGAAAAAATTCACTTCACCAAACCACATTAAAATGAAACCCATGAGAATTTTTTCATTACAGACTAGTAAGCAAGCACAAGTAAGCCAGCACTTACCTTGCTTACTGAGTCATCTACCCCTGTCAGGGACTGTAAATTTGAGAAGAGGCTTTCATTCTGTAGGAAGGTGCTGTGGCTTTGGGAGAGAGACAGATGCCAGCCATACCTACAAGCAAAATCTTTGATGTGGTGAAAAAATGTGAATTGTTCACTACAGATTAGTAAGTAAGCCCATGCTTACCTTGCTTATTGGATAATCTGCCCCTAACCACAGGAAAAGAATCCCGAAGTCCTATAGCTACTTAACTTTATATTCCAGGGGTCACATAACTCATATGAGTTAAGCACAGCTTCAGATTTTCCTGCTTATCAACCTAAGGTTACTTGAGTTAAGCCCAGCTGCAGATCCTCTGGCTCAACAACCCAAGGAGGTCCATGGCCCTCGATAAGTGCCAGCCAGACTTCATCTGGTCTTGCATCAAGTTTTTATCATCGCAGCCCTGCTGCCTATTTGGGCAGAACATTAGGCCTCAGGGTGAATTGTGCTTGTTCCTAGAGCCTAAAGACACTAGCATCAGGAGGAAAAGGAGGAACTATGACCATTGGTCAATGCACGAAGCATCAAGGGAAGATGGAAGGAATACACAGTCACTGTACCAAAAAGAATTGGTCAATGTTCAACTATTTCAGGTGGTGGCATATGATCAAGAACTGATGGCATTGAAGGAAGAAGTCCAAGCTGTACTGAAGGCATTGGTGAAAAACAAGGCTCCAGGAATTGACTGAATACCAACTGAGATGTTTCAACAAACGGATGCAGCGTTGGAAGTGCTCACCCATCTACGCCAAGAAATTTGGAAGACAACTACCTGGCCAACTGACTGGAAGAGATCCATATCTGTGGCCATTCCAAAGAAAGGTGATCCAATAGAATGCAGCAATAATTGAACAATATCATTAATAGCACACGCAAGTAAAATTTGCTGAAGATAATTCAAAAATGGTTACTGCAGTACTTCAACAGGGAACTGTGAGATATTCAAGCCAGATTCAGAAGAGGACGTGGAACAAGGGATATCATTGCCGATGTCAGATGGATCTCGGCTGAAAGCAGAGAATACCAGAAAGATATTTACCTGTGTTTTATTGAAGATGCAAAGGCATTCAACTGTGCAAAACACAACAAATTATGGATAACATTGCGAAGAATGGGAATTCCAGAACACTTAATTGTGCTTATGAGGAACCTGTACATAGACCAGGAAGCAGTCCTTCGAACACAACAAGGGGATACTGCGTGGCTTAAAATCGGGAAAGGTGTGCATCAGGGTTGTATCTTTCACCAGACTTATTCAATCTGTATGCTGAGCAAATAATCCAAGAAGCTGGACTATATGAAGAAGAATGGGGCATCAGGATTGGAGGAAGAGTCATTAACAACCTGGGATATGCAGATGACACAATCTTGCTTGCTGAAAGTGAAGAGGGCTTGAAGCACTTACTGATGAAGATCAAAGACCACAGCCTTCAGTATGGATTACACCTCAACATAAAGAAAACAAAATAATTCACAACTGGACCAATAAGCAACATCATGATAAACGGAGAAAAGATTGAAGTTGCCAAGGATTTCATCTTACTTGGATCCACAATCAACACCCAGGGAAGCGGCAGTCAAGAAATCGAAGGATGTATTGCCTTGGGCAAATCTACTGCAAAAGACCTCTTTAAAGTGTTGAAGAGCAAAGATGTCGCTTTGACTACTAAGGACCTAAACCGTGATATTTTTAATCACCTCGTATGCATGTGAAAGCTGGGCAATGAATAATGAAGACCGAAGAGAATTGATTCATTTGAATCCTGGTGTTGGTGAAGAATAGTGAATATACCATGGGCTGCCAGAAGAATGAACAAGTCTGTCATCTCACATACTTTGAACATGTTCTCCAGCCCCTGGAGAACGACATCATGCTTGGTAAGGTCAGTGAAAAAGAAGAAGACCCACAACAAGATAGATTGACACAGTGGCTGCAACAGTGGGCTCAAGCATAACAATTGTGAGGATGGCACAGGACTGGGCAGTGTTTCGTTCTGTTATGCATAGGGTCGCTATGAGTTGGAACCAATTTGAGGGCACCTAATGACAACAACAACAACAAAGTGGCCGTAGGGCTGTCCAAGGGCTGAACTCTTTCCATGAACCCACCCAGTGACGCCTTGGAGAAAAGTCTTGGTGATCTACTTCTGAAAGATCACAGTCATTGAAAACCCTATGGAATGCAGTTCTTCTCTGAAACACATGGCGTCACCATGAGTTGGAATCGCCTCAACTGCAACTGGTTTGTTTGTTCGTTTTTGTTTGTTTCAGTGAAAATCCAGCATAAAGAAGAAATAAAGTTTTTAAGGTTGTTAGTTATTGCAGCATAACCTAGCTGAAGCTGACTAATGCATTAGATTTTCTTAATTCTGCTACATATACATGTTTCTCCTATCTTTATAATTACCTGGTGATTTTTTTATGGGAATTATAATCAAAAGACACAGATCTTAGCTTTTAAGACACCACCCAGCTCCAGAATATTAGATTCCTTTTTTTTCTTAGTTATTGTGGTAAATATATAGGTAACAAAACATTTACCATTTCAACAATCTTCACATGTACAGTTCAGTGACATTAATTATGTTCATCATGGATGACATTTTAAAGAACTAAAAACCCAGAGTTAGTAATGACTTAGGACATTTCTATAAAATGCAAGAGAACTGATAGATACAGATGCATAATCCTTTGTCCCCAGTTCTGAAGTCCAAATACCTCTGAAATCAAAGCTATTTATCTCACTTAGTATGCATATTCATATGTTTTGTCATTGAAATACTACTGTATTTGATTATAGAATGCTACTTCGAGTCCCAGTAAGGCTCTTATCTAATATACAGAATATACACGTGTTACTTTTTTCAAATCCATAAAATTCCGAATTTCAAATCACTTCTCGCCTCAAGAGTTTTGGATAAAGGATTATGAGCCTGTTTTACTTTATGAAAGGAAATATGGCAATACATAGCAAAACTCTTAAAAAATTAGTTATTGCTTTACTTAGAAATTCAACATTTTCAAAATTTTCCCAAGGATATTATCTTGTATATGCTCACAGCTTTATACAAGATTGTTTATTGCTTAATTGCTTATTGTGAAGGATGAAACAAAGGGCCTGAATGGATAATAATAGGAAATTAGCAAAGCAAATTATTCTAGATACATCATATATAGTAGGCAGAATTTTTATCCTGTGGTTCTGTTATGTTACATGGCAAAAAGGGCTTTGCATAGGAGCCGTAAAAGCAGAAGAGAGAGGCTGAGAGAGGCAGTAAGTAGAAGGCCGTCAGAGAGATTGGAAGTCCAAAAAGCTTTGGATGCATCATCGTTGCTGGCTTGAAGACCTAGGGGGTCACCTGTTAAAACAATGGGGGCCTCAGTTCTACCCCTGCCAGGAACTGAATTCTGCCAACAACCAGTGAGCTTGGAAGAGGACTTGTGCCCCTAATGAGATCGCAGTCCCTGCTGATACCTTGAGTCCAGCTTGTGCGGCTCACAGAGACGGTGAGATAGTATTGTGATAGCAGCTTTGTTTGTGGTGATTTGTTATGGTAGCAATAGAAGACTGATACATCAAATGAAACACCATGTAGCTTTTAAAATAATGCCAGAAATAAGTATATAGCATTGTTTCAAAACTGAACTTAAACTGACTTTTAGGTGCAGAAAAAATGTAGTTTTCTTTGTTTTTGTTCTCCTAAGTCCCCATCCACAGGTTAGTGGGAAGAATGATTTGTGTTTCTTTTTAAGCTTAGTTTAATTAGGTAAGTTAAATTGTCATTTGGGGTGATATTCAGTCACTCGTTCATAAAAATGCTCAGTTTCTCTTTATTCCTTTTCCTGTTCCTTCTTCTCTCACTAAGACGCTGTATGTTTGAATGTGTATAGGATGCATGAACCAAGGCATTTGAGGGAAAAGGGTCCTTTAGTCCTGGTGATGACTTTTAATTTACGTTCTCTCTCTGGTCTCAGGACAATGCTTCTCCAGCCTGGTTCTGTGTCCTTGCTTGCACTCAGGCTTGAATATTGAGCTGGTGTCTTTCTCAGCTGGGCTGGGTCTGGCAGACCACTTCTCAGCTACCTTTGGCCCCTGTCCCTGCCTGGCAGAAGAAGACTCCTTGGGGTTTGGCTATGACTCTGATTTGGTTCAGCTCAGAGACACTGCTTTGTGGCCATGGCCAGCGACTCCTCTACTCTCTTTCTAGCATGACTTTCAACAGGCTCATAGGAGGACTCAGTGTTTTGGGGACCTGTCTGTATCACATGAAAACAAAACATGACTCCGGAAGAGACATATCCCTTTGGTGTCAGGCCACGGCCGAGCCAAAGATGAAATCGGAGCTCACATCTGCTTCTCTCACTCCCCTACTGTTTGCTCTCTCCCTACCCCTTTCCTTTTACACCTCCTACGCTGTGTTAGTCATCTAGTGCTGCCATAACAGAAATACCACAAGTGGATGGTTTTAATGAAGAGAAGTTTATTTCCTCACAGTCAAAGTAGGCTAAAAGTCCAAATTCAGGGCGTCAGCTCCAGGGGAAGGCTTTCTCTCTCTGCCTTCTCATCAGTGTTCCCATGGACTAGGAGCTTCTCGGCTCAGGGACCCCGGTCGAAAGGATGCGCTCTGCTCCAGGCACTGCTTTCTTGATGGTATGAGGTCCCCCTGTCTCTCTGCTCACTTCTGTCTTTTATATCTCAAGAGATTGCCTCAGGACACAATCCAGTCTTGTAGATCCAGTCCTGCCTTACTAACATAACTGCCACCCATCCTCCCTCATTAACATCATAGAGGCAGGATTTACAACATATAGGAAAATCACACAGTACCAGGAATCATGGCCCAGCCAAACTGATACACACATTTTGGGGGGGGGACATAATTCAAACCATGACATACGCCATTCCTTTCTGTCATCATGAGGCCAGCATTATGCATTTATTGTCATATGAAGAAGGCACAGCTCTGCCAAACTATGGGAGGATGCTATGTGTGCATTCTCCAGGCATGACAGTCACGATTTAAATTGGGGGAGATAAAGGAATTTTGAAAATCATGTCTCAACAGCACTTGTCTCTCAAGCTAATTTTCTTGTGGCAAAATCCTAGATTTTTTATCAGAAGCCGATTCTTTCTTTGTTCTCTCCCTTTTCACCACCCGGTCCTGTGCCATTCTCACATTTTTTTATGCTTGAGCCCGTTGTTGCATCCCCTGTGTCAGTCCATCTCATTGAAGGTCTGCTTCTTTTTTGCTGACCCTTTACTTTACCAAGCATGATTTCCTTCTGCAGGGACTGGTCCCTACCATGAGACGAAATCTCACCATCCTCGCTTCTAAGGAGCATTCTGGCTGTACTTCTTCCACGAAAGATTTGTTCATTTTTCTGGGAGTCCATGGTATATTCAATATTCTTTGTCAAAACCATAATTCAAAGGCATCAATTTTTCTTCGATCTTCATTATTCATTGTTCAGCTTTCACATCCATATGAGGTGATTGAAAACACCATGTCTTGGGTCACGTGCACCTTAGTCCTTAAGGTGACATTTTTGCTTTTCAACACTTTAAAGAGGTCTTTTGCAGCAGATTTGCCTAATGCAATGCATTGTTCGATTTCTTGACTGCTTCTTACATGAGCGTTGATTGTGGATCCAAGTAAAATGAAATCAACTATTGGAAGCAGTTTTCCTAGGGCTGATGGAGCAAAGGATGAAGGTAGAAATTATTAACTTGAAACTTCAAAGAGGAACCTTGTAGAACTGAAACTCAGGCCTCTGAGGAGAGGGCTCTGGCTTCAAGTGTCTCTGGAGTAGGGAGAGCAATGAGGTATGTTCTACAAAGTACTGGGAAAATTATAAACTGTACTGAGCAGTAGCCACTGGTATGAGCTGCTGCTGCTAGGGTAAAGAAGTAAGGCTGGGGTTCTGCTCACATGAACAGTAGCTGGCAGCCAGGAAGCAAATAACCAACCAATAGGTGGCCTTTGAGTGATTTCAACTCACGGAGACCCCCATGTATGTCAGAGTAGAATTGCATTCCATAGGGTTTTCAATGGCTGATTTTTTGCAAGTGCTATAGATGGCCAGGCTTTTCTTCTGAGGTGTCTCTTGGGGGACTGGCACCTCCAACCTTATGGTCAGCAGCCAAGCGTGTTAACCTTTTGCACGATGAAGGACCAAAGCTCCTTTCCTTCCTCCATGCTGGCAGTCTGCCTCCTGTACCCCAACTGGCAGAACCTGACAGGGAGCAGCTGGCACAGCACGAATGTGGTTTGTGGAGTTTTATTCCTAGCACAGAAACAGGAAAGGTGGTGTGGAGCTGGGATACACTTATTTAATAAGTGGTACAAATTTAAAATACCAGAAGTATTTATGTTTACATAAAACAAGAAACCATCAAGTATCTCCTGTAGAAAAAGAGTCCCTCCTTCTTTGGGAATTTTGTGAAGATTTGCATGACTCAGGGATTTCAATCTTGGAAAGATCAACCCTACTTCTAATCACCAAAGAATGTGGGATGTGACAGCAGACTGGTACCGAGGCTGAGGCTGAAGACTAAATATTGTTTGTCAGAGGGGCCTCAACAGCAGGAAAAAGGTAAGTTGTCTACATGAAATGTTCAGCTTTCATGAAAATTTTCCTTGAGAATTCTATAAGAAGATAAATATGGAGGAATTCTAGAAATTTAAGCAAAACTGTCTCCAAACTCATATTTTTCTCTAATGTCATCAGGGGCCTAACTAAGAAAACAGAGCCTAGGCCAATTAGTGTTAAATTGCTGAATGATCTCTCACAGCAAGCAATGGAAACTGTGATGACCAATAGAAATTGCTAATCGGCGCCTTGCCTCAAGCAGTGCCCAGGGCACACATGCAAAGCCCAGGACGTGTACCCTACCTGAGTGCCCTCCCCCATTATGACTCTGAATGTCATGACATACTGTTCACTCATGTCTTTGCCAAGGTTCTTTTTGGAGTGAGATACAAATGACACTAAATTTTTCTTCACCCTAACTGTGAACAGCACAACATTATGCTAATCAATTAAATTTAAACCAATTCCATGAGTATTTACAGGTAGTCACTGACTTCTGATGAGGTTCCTTCCAACGACTCTGTCATAAGTCGGTTCTAACGTAAAGTTGAATGCAGTACCTCATGTTTTTGGTTTTCACTATTATTGCCTTTTGTTATCAATATCTTTATAAATCCAGCAGCATATCCTCCAAGCAGCAGCATGATTCTGTCTTTCAACGCCTTGAAACCAGACATCGACTTCACCTCTTTGTGAATATAGGTCCGCTTTGGCATCCTTTTCCAATACAAGCCTGTTTCATCCATGTTGAAAAATCTGCTCTGGTAGATATTTTTCTTCTTGTATTATCTGGTACAGCTCATCCTTGAATTTTTCGGCAGCTTCAGCATCGGTACTTCCTGTTTCTTCAGTTACTCACACGTTCTGTAAACCAAATCTGCCATTGAAGTGATGAAACCAGCCCTTGCTGGCATTACTCGCAGGAGTCTTCTTGCTGTTCCTTCAGGTTGACTTCTGGATTTGGTCTTCTATCCAAATCATCAACAGCTTCTCCATCTTGTGGATTGGCCCTTGCCTCTTCTTTGTTAAAATTGTCAATTTTATGCCAATTGCTTCTTTAACTGCCTTCAAAATCTTATTCTTATCCTTAGTGATGGTTGAAGCGGTAAAATGAGACAGTCTTTCCTCATGTGCTGTTTCTCGACTTTCTTTCCATTATCATGGGCCTTAATGATCTTCATCATTATATTCATGTCTACAACCTTTCTCACCTTTTTTGGTTTAGAACTTTTATTGTTGGGGGTATAAGCAGTGCAAGTGTTACAGTTAGAGAAACTTGAACAACTTGGCTTCAAGTTAACAACTGATGCTTCTTATGGTAAGAAATGCTGAAAAAGAACATGCTATAGGCCTTGGTCTACAATTAAGTTGGTGTCAGTGTCGTAACAATGAAGTTGAGCCATAATGACTGTTGAGCTCATGCACAGCTCAATTGTCCTATGTCTTTAGAGTTCAGCAATGCCCTACATTCTGTTACAACTCCCGAAATGAACACTGACTTTTTGTAGACCAGGCCATAGCCTGCTATGTGGTAGTGTTTTGACCAGTAATTCATAAAATTGAACATCTTCGAGTGAACATCTGAGAATGATAACATGAGCAAATTATGAGCTGCAACATTGTATGTAGTACATATTACTAACGATAAGATGTTCAAAAAAAAAAAAAAGGATAGTGGTAAGTGTGGTTCATTATTGACTCCAATACATTGTAAGTTGGGGACTACCTGTATTGATAAACTTTCAAACAGCTAGGAACTGTGTTCAGTAATTACACCATATTCAAGGAGCTTAGAAATTTTAAAAGACTTCAACATTCTACCTTTGCAGAAGCAAAGGAGAAATTCATTGGTTTACATTAAAAGTAATAATTCATTGTATCACAAAAGGAAGGCATATATACTATAGCAAACTTAGAAAAGACTGAGAAGCAAAAAGAATAAATAAAAATTATTGATAATTCTACCACATAGAAATAAGTGCTACTATTCTGGTGTGTAGATCCCAATTTGGAATTATGCATAATTTATACGTATTTCATTAATGTGATGTTCAACTGTACAAATATTTTTAGCCTAAATTTTTAACTAACTTAATGAACTTGTTCCATATACTAATGCATTTCTACAATGTAATTGTAAATGAGCTATATTATATTATTGGAATAATATAATTTATTTTATCGATCTTGGTTATCATAAAGGGTATATCTAATTTCTTCTTCTTGCTATCAAATATATTAAAAAGTTAGAGGTTTGCATAAGCCAACTAGTGTGTTTTTCACTTTTATTCATTGACTTACTGTTGAAATTTAACCTCTACATACATTTATGGGCCATTTGTATTTTTTCTTTTGTTTAGTGTGTTTACATTCTGTGCCTCTTTCTGTAATTTTTATTGATTTGTAAGATATGATTATCCTTATATTTCATAGACTTTTCTCATGATTTGGAGGTCATTTTTTTTCTGAGGCTTAACTTCTAGGGTTGTGAGGTTTCCTTCTTTCTTTATCTAGGTATTTAAGTTTAGAGAAGTGGAGTCACGGGCAGATAGATTGCTAGATGTTATTTTAAACAGAAGCTAATTTATTTCTGTTGAATAAAGAAGAAAATGAATGAATGAATATATATACGGATGAAAGGAGGGACGGATGAATGACAACAGAAAACTTCCTTCTAGAAGTTTTCCTTCAGTCCATCACAGGAGTTCCTTTTCACAGAGTGTGTGGAGGGTCAATATTGGTAGGATTAACATCAGCCTGAATTCTCAGCTGCTTTAATCATCGTGAATCACTTTTATAAACAGCCTTTCATTCTCGGCTGCAGTCTTGTAAAAGGAGACATAAATCATGAAGAACATTTTGGACACATCTGTCTCTTTTCACAGAACCACAGAAAGATACTTTGGGTTCTACTCTAAAAGATGCAAGACAAATTAAAATGAACGAATAATGCCCGTTTTAGAATAAGCAAAGATTTTCTACTGATGCATATGGCTTATTTTGCAGTGAGACCCCAGGGTACTGGCTGAAGATGGATTCTATAGCAGTGGAGAAAACACAAAATAATGAGCTCATTGGAAACTAAAACCCAGACTCCCTTTATGAGCTCTAGTTAAATTGGCTTTCTACTTATTTCCAGAAAATACAGAAACCTTGGGATAAACTGATGAAAGACTTCCTTTGACACTTACCCATTAAAAGATACGATTTGATTTCCCTCATGATTTTTGAGCCTATAAAATCAAGTAAGAAGATAAATCATATTAAATATTACATAGAAGTTTTCAACACAAAGAAAAACCCTTGTCTGAATTTGAAGTTATTCCTTTCTGTTGTCTTTACAACTCAAATTGCCTAAAAAACCCTTTATTTTATAAGAAGTAAGTGCATATTCTGGAATTAGTACTAGACTTTGAGACATTTAGCTTACACGAAAAACAAAAAGCAGACCTAAAGAAACTCTGACCCCACACCAAACAAAACAAATTGTTTTTGTTTGTAACGTTTCAATACCTACATAATTCACAACTACAGTTCTTGGGATTCAACAAAAACAGGTCAGATAGTGGAGCTGTACTTTTACTTTACTCCTTTCTTGTGTAAGCACAAAGATCAAAGCATTGGAATCTCTCCGTGAAGTAATCTCTTTCTCAAAGTGAACAAAGAAGAGACTTCTGGGCAACATGGCACTATAGTGAGAAGCACCACGCCATCCCTCCACAGCAAAGACCAGAAAAACTAAGTCAAACAGAGTCACAGGTCAATTCTGAAACCCTAAGAATCAAATGAAGAGATAAAGAACTCAGCTAAGCACCGAATGGAATAAGAAACTGACTGAGAACAGAGAGCGAGGAGAGATACATGCAGAGGTCCCCTTTCAGCCACCACAGCATGGATCTGCCATCTTGGACTCCTATCGGAGATCAGAAAACGGGGGGTACGAGAAAGCAGCTTCACGGAGCTTCCAGCAGGAGATAGAACAACCGGTAACCAGCGATATAGGCTTTCCCACCCCCAACACTTCTTCACCCCCACCTAGCCTCCTCTGCTTCCTGCAGCCACAGTCTGTTGGCCAGGAAGCACAAGCTTCACCCCGGTGTCGCTTGGGTTCCACCCACTCATGCTGGCCAGCTCCCTGAGTGCCTTTTGTTGGCTGCTGGTGTTGCTTTTTTCCGCTTCTTTAGATTTCTTCTTTACCTCTCACCACCTCCCCCTCCTTTCTCTCAAATACCTGGTCTATGTGCCATTTGTGCTTCTTCCTAAAAGGTTGTGAAACACCGCTTGACTCTGAAACTGCTTTCCAGCCTGTGCCGCCATGCTATTGGGACCCCTGGGGCGTTTTTGTTTGTTTGCTCTGATTTGTTCTGTTTTGATTTATTTGTTTGTTTTCTTTTTCTTTTCTTGGCTTGGGAGCCCCTTATAGCTGGGCAGTACTGTGCGGCTTAGAAGCTACTCCTTTACTCTGTGCAGAGGCACAGGGACATCCCTGGGGGCATTTTTTTCTCGTTTTTGGTTTTGTTTTGTTTCCATTTTTATTTCTTTGCTTGGTTTTCTTCTCTCTCTTATTCCCTTTTTGTCTTTCTTCCAGTTTCTTGATGTATTCATTTTTTCCTTTTACCCTTTTTCTTTTTTTTTTTAATTTTTGTTTTTCCCCATTTCTCAGGCTTTCATCTCTCCACTCCAATAGCAATCTCCCTTAGCACTCTTTTTTGTGTGTATGTTTTTGGCTCCTGTTCCTCTCTCCTCTCTCTCATCTTTCCAATACCCATCTTAGCTCCACACATCCCAATCTACCCCCTCCTTCCTGCCTACCTGCACTGTTCACTGAACATCACACTAACAAGCAGCACAGGCACGGCTTACTGGAACCTGCCCTGCACTGATTCCTGGTCTGCACTATCAGCCCTGGTACCTGCCAGAAATAAGCCATCCCAGCAACTCCCCTTCAGCTGGACCTGCCCTGCTGTGCCATACCTGAGTGACTGACCCTGCCCATTGGAGAAGGAGGTGAAAAGTATCGTGCCCACAGATGAGCAAACAACAAAGAATGCACAGCCCACCGGATCAGACATAACCAAACAAAATAAAAAAGCAGGACTAAACAAACAAATCTACAATCAATAAATGAGGAAAATAACCACTGAAAGCCCTGAAGACAGCAGACAATATCAAAACATTTACAAAAACAGGACAGGATGGCTCCAATAGGCATCCAAAATAAAACATCAGATGACCTTACAGTAGAAGAAAAGGCCCTAGACCTAAGTGATAGGGAATTCAAATCTATAATATTCAGAACTATCCAAGAGTTGAAGCAAAAAGCAGACAAAAATGAGGAAAAAGTAGATAAATTCATGGAAAAGGCAGACAAATTCATGGAAAACACAGACAAAAAAATGGAAGAATTCAAGAAAATAATACAGGAACAAAATGATAAAATAAATTCCCAACTAGAAATCATGCAAAAACAATAATTAGAAATTCAAAAGACAACAAGATTTCAGAAATGGACAGTGTCACAGAAGGTCTGAGGATCAGGTTTGAAACGATGGAAGATAGGGTTAGTGAAATTAAAGACAAACATTTGGTTACAACTCTGAGGAAAAATCAAAAAAAGAACAAGGAAAAATAAAGAAACCCTGACAATTTTGTGGGATACAATCAAAAGCAAAAATCTGCAAGTGATCGGAGTTCCAGAACAGGGGGAGAAAACAGAAAACACAGAGAGGATCATTGAAGAATTGCTCACAGAAAACTTCCCCAATATCATGAAAGATGAAAAGCTGACCATCCAAGAAGGTCAACGAACCCCGTGTAGGATAGACCCCAAAAGAAAATCACCACGGCATATCATAATCACACTTGCTAAAACCAAAGACAAAGAACCCTGAGAGCAGCTCGAGAAAAAAAAAGTCACACACAGAGGAGAAACAATAAGTCTAAGCTCAGATTATTCGGCAGAAACCATGCCGGCAAGAGGACAATGGGATGACGGATATAAAACCTTGAAAGAAAAAAGTTGCCAGCCAAGAATAATATATCCTGCAAAACTCTCATTCAAATATGATGGTGAAATTAGGTCATTTCCAGATAAACAGAAATTAAGGGACTATGTAAAAACCAAACCAAACTTACAAGACTTATTAAAGGGAGTCCTTCAATCTGAGAACAAACAGCATCAGCTCACAGGCTGAATATAGACACAAGATTGTATTAGCCAGATACCAACTGAGGAAATGAACTCTTAATTACTACCCCAAACCAAAAGAATTACAACAGGGAACCAGAGAGGATAATCTGTAGATGACAACAGCATAAGAACAATAAAAGAGGAAATAAACAGTGCAAGTACAGAACCTTCTAATGGAGAGGCAGGCAAGGCGATACCAAGTAATAATAGACTGGTTCAAATCTAGGAAGATAAGGGTAAATTCCAAGGTGATCACAAAGAAAGTTAACAAACCTACTTACCAAAATAAAGAAAAAAAACATAAAGTCTCAGTAAATAAAAAAACCTACAAAAACAAAAGAAATGAAAAAAAAAATCCACAAACAAAAGGAACTCAGCACAGGAGAGTAAGAGGAACAAGGAAAATGTCAGCACCACAAAAAAAAAGCACTACAAAATGCAATCCCACTTGCAGGAATATATCCTAGAGATTAACACAAATGTTGGAGAGGCTGCGGGGAGATTGGAACTCTTATGCACTGCTGGTGGGAATGCAAAATGATACAATCATTTTGGAAAATGATATGGTGCTTCCTTAGAAAGCCAGAAATAGAAATGCCATGTGATCCAGCAATCCCACTCCTAAGAATATATCCTAGAGAAATAAGAGCTGTCACACAAATAGACATATGCACACCCATGTTCACTGCAGCATTGTTCACAATAGCAAAAAGATGGAAACAACCTAAGCATCCATCAACAGATGAATGGATTAAAAAAAAAAAAAAACTATACAAACTACTATAAAAACTCACAAAAAGTTTACACACAAAAATGAAACAATCTTTGATGGTTATGAGGGAGGGGAGGGATGGGAGGGAAAAGTAGTAAATAGACAATAGATAAGTGGTAACTGGTGAAGGGTAAGACAGTGCACCATACTTGTGAAGCCAGAACAACTTATCCAAGGCAAGGTCATGGAATCTCCATAGACATATCCAAACTCCCTAAGGGACCAAATTACTGGGCTGAGGGCTGTGAGGACCATGGTCTCAGGGAACATCTAGCTCAATTGGCATACATAGCTTATAAAGAAAATGTTCTACATTCTACTTTAGTGAATCATGGGGTTGTTATAAAACAATATGTGTAATGACTTTAATGAGAAACTATTTGTTCGGTAAACGTTCATCTAAAGTACAATTTAAAAAAAAGTGAACAAAGAAGATAGGTAAATCACACTAGGAATGAAAATACAGGGTGTTCCCTAGTAACTCTGAATGTTTATTCAGGATAAGTTGTGTACATAAATATTGAACACTGGAGTGAGGACTTAGATTCCGTTATGTTTGTTCTGCTATATTAAACAAGGCATCTTTTAAAGAAGAAAATGCTATTATGTTTTTATCCATACCACAGTCCAGAAACAGCTGTTAATATAATACTACTAGGGAGATCTGTGATGACATTACCCGTCATGAAGAGTACACAACCTAACCTCCTGTATGCATCTGTGTATGAATGCAAATATTTCATGTGTATCCACTGTGTATAGGTTTATGTAGAAAGAATTTCTTTGCTTATCATCCAAGTAAATGGGAAGTTCTCATATCATTTCATGAGCATCGCAGGCTGGTCATTTTCAGCATTTCAAGAACAGACAGCCAAGTAGGTGAGTGTTTGAGGCAAATATTGTGCTTAAAGATAATATTTTAACTTTAGTTTTGTTTGTGGACCATTTGCTGTATGAAATCACCCCCTTTGTATTTTTTTTGTGCTTTTCCCTTAATTGTACATTTTCTGAAATTGATATTGCTTCCTCTGCCTTTTTTTTTTTGGTTTTGGTTTTCACTTTCTTGTTTTATTAATGCCCTCTCTTTATTTAAAAATTAGAATTTTTTTACACATACTAAGTAGTATAAAATACTGTGGAGTACCTATTACTCAACAATAACAAATACTAAAATTTTACAATATTTACTTCAGATATTTTCTTCTTTAAAAACAAAGATAATTGATGAAATTAAAGCCTACTATGAACACAAATTCCATCCTTTTATTTTGAACAAATTTTGGTCATTTTACTTTTAGTAACGTCTTCCATAAATAGCAGGCAGTTGAATTTTACTGTTTGGTCCAGTCTGAATCTTTTTGATTGTTAACAGAGGAGTTTAGCCCATTCATATTTATTCTGATGTATGATATACGATATATTCTAGTATCTTCATTACTATTTTTAGTTTTACACTTACCTTTTCTTCCCTTACTTTCCCACTTCTATCTTATTACATGTTTTTCTTATTAGGAGGTCAAGAAAATATTTTTTAAATTACTTTTCCTGTTAAATGGTTTGATTTACATGAAAAAACTTTTCCCTATATTTCTATCAATATTAAGAATTCAATATCTTTTTTTTTATTGTTGTGCTTTAAGTGAAAGTTTACAATTCAAGTTAGTCTCTCATACAAAAATTTATACATACATTGTTTTGTGACCCTTCTTGCTCTCCCTATACTGTGACAGCACACTCTTCCTTTCTACCATGGATTTCCCATGTCCATTCAACCAGGTCCTGACCCTCTCTGCCTTCTCATCTCGCCTCTGGATGAGAGCTGCACATTTAGTCTCATGTATCTACTTGAGTTAAGAAGCACACTCTTCACAAGTATCATTTTATGTCCCAAAGTCCAGTCTAATCTTTGTCTGAAGAGCTGGCCTCAGGAATGGTTTAAGTTTTGGGCTACCAGAGCACCCAGGGCCCACATCTTCCAGGGTCCCTCCAGTCTCAATCAAATCATTAAGTCTGTTTTTTTTTTTTTTACTAGAATTTGAGTTCTGCACCCCACTTTTCTCCTGCTCCATCAGGGGCTCTCTGTTGTGTTCCCTGTCAGGGCGGTCACTGTAGTAGCCAGGCACCATCTAGTTCTTCTGGTCTCAGGCTGATGAAGTCTCTGGTTTATGTGGTCCTTTCTGTCTCTTGAGCTAATACTTTCCTTGTGTCCATGGTGTTCTTCATTCTCCTTTTACTCCAGGTGGGTTGGGACCAATTGATGAATCTTAGATGGCCTCTCCCTTGCTTTTAAGACCCCAGACGCCACTCACCAAAGAGGGATGAAGAACAATTTTCTTAAAAAACTTAGTTATGCCAGTTAACCTGGATGTCCCCTGAAAGCATGGTCCCCAGCCCCCTACCCCTGCTACTCTGTCCCTTGACGTGTTTGGTTGTATTCAGGAAATTTCATAGCTTTGGTTTAGTACAGTTGTGCGACTTCCTTTGTAGTGTGTGCTATCCTTCCCTTCAGCAATATCTTTTAATAAATCCCCATTTTAGATGAGAAATTTAGTGCTAATTTAAATTTCCTTTCCTCAAACTGTAATGTTTCATTGAATATTTTACTTTTAGATCTAGAAATTTATGTTGCTTTCCTTTTATTTTATATATTTAAGCTTGAAATGCTTTTTTTCAATGTTTGTAACATTTTATGTCATATTAGGGGCAATTATGTAAGTGTTGACTCTATACTTTACTGGCTATTACTTCACATCTCCAAGGACTTGGACATTTGGTAAAATAATTATTTTAGGAATGGCACATCCTTGTATTCACAAAAATATTTTTCTTTTCATTCATGAACTAAGTCTCTAATCTCTTAATCATCTACAGCATATTTTGTGAAAAAAACTTGTTTGTTTCTGGCTTATTAGTGGTGTCTTGCCTTGTTTTACAATGGCAAAATATATTTTTATTTCTTGATTTTCACATTTTTAAGGTTACTTCAATGGAAATTTGGGTGGGATGGCATTCAAATACATAGGCTCAAATAATGAGAGCAATATGACCCACAGGGTCCAGGAGTCCCTATGCTAGTCAGTGTCAAAACAAGCTTCATCTGGATGATGAGGCGCAACTGGAAATTCAGAATCATGTCCCATTAGCCTTGTACCTGGATGAATGGGATTATCTATATTTATAAAATGTCTGTAATATGGCTCATATTCTGTTTCTTCAGGTTCTGGTGAGCCGCTGTTGAGGAAAAGTACAAACAAACAAAAACATTCCTAACTTTCATAGAACTTACAACCTGGTTCCTGCTGCATTGTGAGGCAGACCCTCTTATAAGCTCCCATTTACAAAAGAGAAAACAGATGATGTGCTTTGCCCCAAAGTGATCCCATGGAAAGTGGTGCAGCTGAGGCTCAAGCTCAGGCCTCTCTCTGAGGCCATCTTGCTGGACTGCCTCAAACTTCAGTATCATCTAGGAGCTTTTCAGAAATGCAAAAATCTCTGGACCTGACATAAACCTACTGAATCAGAAACTCTGGAGTTGGGGCCCAGCCATCAATGTTTTAACAAGCCCTCCAGGTCATCCTGATGCACACTGAAGTTTGAGTCACTGCTGTGCTGTAAACCTGCCCTTGTGACTTTGGGCAAATTACTTCTCCCTCTCTGATAATCCTCACCTGTAGAATGTGTTATTAAGGCCCCTCTCACCTTTGACAGCCTATAATTCTGCTCTTAAAAATTGCAGGAGATTGATGATTTATTGAATGTCCATAACTACTCTGGTACTAAGCTAATGAATAGAAGTTACTTGATACATTGGTCAAAATAATTGTACAAAAAATAAATAGGCTGTGTCAATGACCATAGAGTTTGGTACAGATGACTATCCAATCTAGTATTCAGATATGGATGTTCAGTTGCTGGATAAGTTTAATCAATAATTTCTCCATCAATATAATATTGTACAACCTAAAAAAGGAACTGCTGCTATTTATTAATAACTCTTATGTGCCAGGCACTTTATCAGCCACGTGATGTAGAGTATTTCAAATAATTTTAGCTCTATAAAACGGAAAGCTGAGGTTCAAGCAATTTATATAATTTGGTGAGGGACACTAAGTTTGTTATGAAGTTAAGACTGGAACCAAAGATGAAAGTTCTCATTCTCCAAGGTTTAATCACTTTACCTCACAAACTTTTATGGTTTTGGACTGGCAACCTTTAACCAAACATCCAGTGAATAGAACTAAGGCTGCTAGTAAAAGTTTCTAGAGGGGAGCAGATGCAAAACTAAACCTGAATATCCTTGTGTTATGGTGTCATTTTTGTATAGCCTTTTTTTTTTTTCTCAAAAAATACCACCTACCTTGATTTTGTGCCAGGGAGAGTAATGCATAAAAATTTAGGTATGACCATTTAAATAGTTTAATCAGTTATTGTTCAAAATCTAAGAAATCAGTTCTAATAATAATTTTTAATACAGTAAGTTAAGTTCAATGGATATATTATTATATTGAATGCCTTCTTGTAAAGCATCTTGAAGTGTAGTTTGCTTGGAAAATTCAGTTATGGTTAAGACTCATAGATTCTTCTTTAAAATGAAATAATAAGTGGTCTTCTCTCTCCATCATCTTGTAGCTTAGTTTGGCTAGAATTAGAAAGGCCTTTGACAATTTTGTTTACACATTTCATAATATAATACAGATAACTTTGAATGAAAATCAAGAAGACCTGGAATTGAGTTTCATCTCTTCTAAGTATTCATTTCTTATCTGTAAAGTGATGATGCTTTAAAAATTCAAGTTTGTTTCCCAAGGGTTTGGTGAAAAACATTGTGATAATACTGAGGAAACTGTTATTTACAAGGCACTTAGTCCTTTTCAATCTTTAGTTCTTTAGGTGTTGTTATAATGAAACAAGTAATTTCATAAATATGTATAGCACAGTTTCCAGCACAAAAAAGGAGCTAAATACATATTTTATTTAAATGATGAAACTAAATAAAATAGCCCTCTTTATATTCATCTCTACTTTCAGTCTTTGAAAACATCTTACCTTTTAATAGAACTCCACCTTCTATGTATTTAGAAAAATTTTTTTATTGTACTTTAGACGAAGGTTTACAGAGCTAACAAGTTTCTCATTAAATAATTAATATGCATATTGTTTTGTGACACTGGTTGCCAACCCCACATGTCAACACTGTCTCCTTCTTGACCTTGGGTTCCCTATTACCAGCTTTTCTGTCTTCTCTTGACTTCTCGTTTTTACCCCTGGGCTGGTGTGCCCCTTTAGTCTTGTTTTGTTTTATGGGCCTGTCTAATCTTTGACTGAAGGGTAAACCTCAGGAGTGACTTTATTACTGAGCTAAAAGGGTGTCTGGGGGATATACTCTCAGGGTTTTTCCAGTCTCTGTCAGACCACTGAATCTGGTCTTTTTATTTATTTATTTTTTGTGAGTTAGAATCTTGTTGTGCATTTTTTTCCAGCTCTGTCCAGGACCTTCTATTGTGATCCCTGTCAGAGCAGTCAGTAGTGGTAGCTGGGTACCGTCTAGTTGTTCTGGATTCAATCTGGTGGAGGCTGTGGTAGTTGTGGTCCATTAGTCCTTTGTACTAATCTTTCCCTTGTGTCTTTGGTTTCTTCATTCTCCCTTGCTCCAGACACAGTGAGTCCAGTGGAGTATCTTAGATGGCCACTCACAAGCTTTTAAGACCCCAGACGCTACTCATCAAAGTAGAATGTAGAACATTTTCTTTATAAACTGTGTAATGCCAATTGAGCTAGATGTTTCCCGAGACCATGGTCCCCACAGCCCTCAGCCCAGTAATTTGGTCCCTCAGGGAGTTTGGATGTGTCTATGGAGCGTCCATGACCTTGCCTTGGACAAGCTGTGCTGACTTCCTCAGTATCGTGTACTGTCTTACCCTTTACCAAAGTTACCACTTATCTATTGTCTATTTAGTGTTTTTCCCTCCCATCACTCCCCTCCCTCACAACAATCAAATATTGTTTCTTTTTGTATGTAAATCTCTTCATGAGTTTTTATAGTAGTGGTCTCATACAATATTTATCCTTTTGTGATTGACTTATTTCACTCAGCATAATGCCCTCTAGATTCACCTATGTTGTGCGATGCTTCTCAGATTCATCATTGTTCTTTATTGTTGCATAGTATTCCATTGTGCATATGTATCATAGTTTGTGTATCCATTCATCTGTTGATGAGCACCTAGGTTGTTTCTATCTTTTTGCTATTGTGAACAATGCTGCAATGAACATGAGTGTGCATATGTCTATTTGCCTGACAGCTCTTGTCTCTCTAGGATATATTCCTAAGAGTGAGATTGCTAGATCATATGGTATTTCTATTTCTAGCTTTGTAAGGAAGCGCCATATCATTAACCAAAATGGTTGTACCATTTTGCATTCCCACCAGCAGTGCATAAGAGTTCCAGTCTCCCTGCAGCCTCTCTAACATTTGCTATTTTCTGTTTTTTTGATTCGTGCAAGTAATATCGGTGTGAGATGGTATCTCAGTGTGGTTTTGATTTGCATTTCTCTAATTGCTAGTGATTGCGAGCATTTCCTTATGTAATCTGTTAGCTGTTTTAATGTCTTTGTTGGTGAATTTTATATCATTTGCTCACTTTTTAATTGGATTATTTGTTTTTTTGTTGTACAGATGTTGGATTTTCCTGTAGATGTTAGAGATTAGACCTTTGTTAGAGTTGTCATAGCCAAAATTTTTTTCCTAGTGTGTAGGTTCTCTTTTTACTCTTATGGTGAAGTCTTTTGATGAGCATAAGTGTTTAATTTTTAGACGATCCCAATTATCTAGCTTATATTCTGGTGTTTGTGTATTGTTAGCTATTGTTTGTATCCTGTTAATGCCGTGTATTAGGGCCTCGAGCATTGACCCTATTTTTTCTTCCATGACCTTTATAGTTTTTGGCTTTATATTTAGGTCTTTGATCCATTTTGAATTAGTTTTTGTGTATGGTGTGAGGTATGGGTCCTGTTTCATTTTTTGTAGACAGGCATCCAGTTTTGCCAGCAGCATTTGTTAAAAAGACCATCTTTTCCCCATTTGATGGATTTTGGACCTTTGTCGAAAATCAGGTGACCATAGGTGGATGGATTTACATTTGGATTCTCAATTCTGTTCCATTGGTCAATGTGTCTTTCATTGTACCAGTACCAGACTGTTTTGACAACCCTAGCTGTATAGTAGGTTCTGAGTCTATGTATTTTTTTATATCCAAGTTGTCTCATTTAAAGTTTTTTTAAAAATGTTAATAGACTTTTTAAGAGGTAATTTTAGGTTTACAAAAAAACTGAGTGGAAAGTACAGAGCATTCCCATATACCCATCTCTGTACACTGTTGCTCTAGTTATTAACATATTGCATTCTTATGGTACATTTGTTAAAATTGATGAAAGAATATTGATACATTATTGTTAACTTAAAGGAGCCCTAGTGGCACAGTGATTAAGTGCTCGACTGCTAACTGAAAGGTCAGTAGTTCAAACCCACCAGCCACTCCATGGGAGAAAGATGTGTCAGTCTGCTTCTGCAAAGATTAACAGCCTTGGCAACCCTATGGGGGCAGTTCTATTCTGTCCTGGGTCAACATGAGTCAGAATCAACTTGACTGCAGTGGGTTTTTTTTTTTTTTTTTTTTGGTTTTGGCAATGTGTAAAATAGTTTGTTAACATAATAGAAGATCAATTAATTTTATCTAAATTAAGTGGAATAAGCTTTACTAATCATTTGGTTTTATAGACAATATTTTCATGGTTATTATAATTTTTTCTTGTCTTTGTGAAAGAAAACATTTAGTTTGGTTTTCTATGATGAAAGAATGCAAAGGGCTTGCAAAAGCACGGGAATGAGCTCCTTAACAAACTCACCAAACAAATTTGTGGTATTCCTCTTTCCTTTTATTTCCGTTTTGATAGTGCTTCTGTGAAACTGAATTCTCTTTTATCTAGAGACAGTTTACTTGATCCTTTTATGGGATATAGGTAGATAATCAGAGTTGAAATTTTAGAATTCATGTTTTCTTGGTGTTTTCCTTCTCTTAGAAGACACTTAACACTATGAAAAGTATCTGTGGGTTTAAGAAGTCCTTCTTGTCTTGATCCAGATGATGACTTTCCAGAGTTAACTGATACACTGTGTATATCACAGAATGCCAAGATCACCAGATGAGACACCCAAAGTGAAGCATCGAAAGCTCTCTCCTTCAAAGGGGCTCCAATACACTGTCTGTTGGGAGTGAAAATTGGTGCTACTTTTCTTGAGAACAGCCTGCCAGTTATTTATTAAAGTTTTTAATAAACCTACACTTTGAACTAGTAACCCCACTGCTTATAATATATCTTGTGGGTACACTGGCATAAATTAACCAACATACAGAAACACAAATATCTAAAGCATTATTTGTATTAGCAAAACACTAGACAAAAAAAAAAAAAACTGTCCAATGTATAGTGCTAATGAAGGGGAAATATTCTGAGGAGATGCATGCTGAAGAACAGGGGAGAACAGAAATATCACAAAATGTTGACATGGCTGAATCTAGGCAATGAATAAAAGGTTGTTTGTTATACTATTTCTATTTTTCTCTATGTTGAAAATTTTAATACTAAAATGTTAAAAAAGAGGTCAATTGATAAGATATTGAATAAACCAATTATGGCCTACCTGATCAATAGAATATCACATAATTATATGTTAAAAAAAGATATAGATCTCTGTGTGATGAAATGAAATATTAGATATATTTTCATGTGAAAATGGTAAACGGCAGAAAAGTGTTTATACTATAGAGTATTGGCGTTGTTAAGACTCTAGAGCTATGGTGGAATCGCTTCAATAGGCAAACACTCCTACTGAGAACAATTAAAAAACTACATAGCATACCAAAAGCATGACTGAAGGCATCAGAAAGCCAGTGAAGTAGCCAGGATTAAAAGGTCCAAGATCTCAGAAAGAAGCAAAACTTGGAGAAGCGAAATGACATTTATAGCTGCTTTTTTTTCTCAGGGCATTTGCTTATTCTTGGTCCTGAGCAAGTAGTTGAGAATCCAGGTACAGAGTCAAGAAGAAGTTTGCAGCTAAGAGGTAAAGAAGTCAGCAGACTCTCTGGAAATCTTACAGGCCCAGAGGGAGAAAAATAGAAGGTTGGGGATGCCAAGACAGCCATGATGGGGGTGGAGTAAGGTCTTGGAGCAAAGGAAGGCATAAAAAAGTAAGACCAACATGTGATGAGCTTTGTTCTCGAAGCATTTGCCAAATTTTTAAACTTCACAGGGCAGGAATGTAAGACAGTAGGCAAAAAGCTCATGAAAGTCAGAGTGGAGTTTTCACTATTTTATAGTGCCAAGGAGAAAAAAATATTTATATTTCACAATCCGTTAAAAGGAGGGCATTTGTAAAAACTCTCAGCTACAGTTTAGGGCTACGGTCGACAACAGAAAAATAAAACTTCATAAAAACTGTAACTCAAATTTAAGTCAGCTCAGTCCTATTGGGTTATAGTGACCTGCCCACACTTCATTTACCACAGGTAGAATGAAACTTATCTGGACGAAGATAATGTTTCTGGAACCTCTACAGTGTATCATATAAAATGCCCAACAATTAATCAAAAATTACCAACCATGCCAATAATTAGAATCAAGAGAAAAAAATAAACAATATAAACAACTGCAGATGATCCAGATATTGGAGTAATCAAAGATGAATAAGTTCAAAAACTAGATAATAAGTTGGAGAATTTCATCAAGTAAGTGAAATTTTCATTTTTAAAAATTAAATAACATTAAAAACTCAATAGATGAGTTTAATAGTAGGTTGCACATAGCAGAAAACAAGGTCAATAAACTATTCAGTGGAAAATATCCTCGCTGAAGAACAGAGAGCAAAAAGAGGAGAAAATATATAAAATAATGTAAGAGAGATATGGAGCATGGTGAGAAAGTTTAACGTGTATAACTGGAATCTCAAAGGTGAAGAAAAGAGCAGAAACAAAATCTGAGGAAACAATGCATAGACATTTTCTAAAATTGTAGAAAGACATCTTGTTGCAGAATCTAGAAGCTTTTGAATGCCAACCATGAAAAATACCAAGAAAAGTACACATAGGCACATTACAATAAAATAGGCAAAAAAAAAAAAAAATTAGAGAAATTCTTAAAAGCAGCCAGAGAGAAAAGAAACATTACCTGAAACAGAGCATCAATAAAACTCATAACTGTATTCTGAAGAGTAAAATGAAACCAGAATTCAATAGAAATACATCTTTAAAACAAATAAATCAAACAGCTGCTAATCTAGAATTCTGTATGCATTAAGAATATTATTCAAAAGTTAAAACAAATTAAAGACATTTCCATACAAAAAGTTGGCTAAATTCATTGCCAACAGTCACCCACTAAAGGAGATACCAATGCAGAAGGAAAATGATCACAGGAATAAAATGAAAATGAAGTAAGAGCAATGGAAAGAGGAAATTTTTGAATAAATACAAATAAATGTTGATTACTTAAAAATGATAACAATGTCTTGTGAGATTTAAAATATACATTGAATGAAAATGCATGAAAAAAATTACACAAATGGAGGAAGGGATAAGTGGATCTCAAATTTTGTAAACTGTGTAGCTTAAAGTCAAGAAAGGTGTGCTTCAGGGTTGTGTCCTTCCACCATACTTATTCAATCTGTATGATGAGCAAATAATCCGAGAAGCTGGACTATATGAAGAAAAACAGGGCATTAGGATTGAGTCATTAACAACCTGTGATATGCAAATTACTCAACCTTACTTCCTGAAAGTAAGGAGGACTTGAAACACTTATTGATGAAGATCAAAGACCACAGCCTTCAGTATGAATTGTTCCTCAGCATAAAGAAAATAAAAATCCTCACAGCTGGACCAATAAGCAACATTGTGATAAACAGAGAAAATATTGATGTTGTCAAGGATTTCATTTTACTTGGATCCACAATCAATGCCCATGAAAGCAGCAGTTAAGAAATGAAACAACGCATTGCCTTGGGCAAATCTGCCGCAAAAGACCTCTTTAGAGTGTTCAAAACCAAAGATGTCACTTTAAGGACCCAAGCGTGGTGTTCTCAATTGCCTCATATGCATGCGAAAGCTGGATAATGAAAAAGGAAGACAGAAGAATTGATGCCTTTGAATTACGGTGTTGGTGAAGAATATTGCCATGGACTGCTGGAAGAAGGAACAAATCTGTCTTGAAAGAAGTACAGCCAGAATGCTCATTAGAAGCAAGGATGGTGAGACTTTGTCTCACATACTTTGGACATGTTACCAGAAGGGACTAGTCCCTGGAGAAGGACATTATGATGGTTAAGATTGTGTGCCAACTTGGCTGGGCCATGATTCTCAGTGTTTTGGCAGTCATGTGATGTTGTGGTCACTTCCCTGTTGAAATTTGATATATGACCACCCCCATGATGGAATCTGCTGTGAGTAGCCAATCAGTTGAAGGGGAATTTCCTTGTGCATGTGACCTGCATCAAGTCTGTGCTGACATTCTGGCAAGGCTCAGAGGATTTTTCACCTTCTGGATCCTGCAGCTGGCTCCTGTTCATCTGACCACCAGTTCTTGAGACTTGAGCTAGCAGCTTACCTGCGGTCTTGCCTGCCAACCTTGGGATTCATCGATCTTCAAAGCCTGTGAGCAACAGCCCTGCTCTCCAAAATGCCGATCTTGTGGTTATGTGAACCAGAAGAAGTTCTATCCTGACCCATCGACTTGGGATATTCTAGCCTCTACAATTGTGTGAGCCATTTCCTTGATATAAATCTCTCTCTCTATGTATATATTTATATTGCATGTGATAATAATGGTATTGTTTGATAATTTCTGCATTCTGTTGGATCACCTTTCTTAGGAATAGGCATAAATATGGATCTCTTCCAGTCCGTAGGGCAGGCAGCTTCCTCCAACTTTCTTGGCACAGATGAGTGAGCCTTTCCAGTGCTTTATCCATTTGTTGAAACATCTCAATTGGTATTCCATCAATTCCTGGAGCCTAGTTTTTCGCCAATGCCTTCAGTGCAGCTTGCACTTCTTCATTCAGTACCATCAGTTCCTCATCATAGACTACCTCTTGAAATGGATGAACGTCAACCAATTCCTTTTGGTAGAGTGATTCTGTGTATTCCTTCCATCTTCTTTTGATGCTTCCTATGCTGTTTAGTATTTTCCCATAGAATCCTTCAATATTGCAACTCAAGGCTTGAATGTTTTCTTCAGTTCTTTCAGCTTGAAAATGCTGAGCATGTTCTTCCCCTTTGGTTTTCTATCTCCAGGTCTTTGCACATGTCATTATAATACTTTGCTTTGTCTTCTGGAGCCACACTTAGAAATCTTCTGTTCAGCTCTTTTACTTCATCATTTCTTCCGTTTGCTTTAGCTATTCGATATTCAAGAGAATTTTCAGAGTCTCTTCTGACAACCAGTTTGGTCTTTTATTTCTTTCCTGTCTTTTTAATGACCTCTTTCTTTCTTAGTCTAAGTATAATTTTGTCGAAGACCATTCAAAAGTGGCTGCAGCAGTGTATCAACAGGGAACTGCCAGAAATTCAAACTGGACTCAGAAGTGGATGTGGAATGAGGGATATCATTGCCGATGTCAGATGGATCCTGACTGAAAGCAGAGAATACCAGAAAGATGTTTACCTGTGTTTTATTGACTATGGAAAAACATTTGACTATGTGGATCATAACAAATTATGGATAACATTGCGAAGAATGGGAATTCCAGAACATTTCATTGTGGTCATGAGGAACCTGTACATAGATCAAGAGGTGGTCGTTCAAACAGAACAAGGGGATACTGCATGGTTTAAAGTTAGGAAAGGTGTAGGTCAGGATTGTATCCTTTCACCGTACCTATTCAATCTATATACTGAACAAATAATCCTAGAAGCTGGACTATATGAAGAAGAATGGGGCATCAGGATTGAAGGAAGACTCATTAACAACCTGCATTATGCAGATGACACAACCTTGCTTGCTGTAAGTGAAGAGGACTTGAAGAACTTACTACTAATGAAGATGAAAGACCATAGCCTTCGGTATGGATGACACCTCAACATAAAGAAAACAAAAATCCTCACAACTAGACCAATAAGCAACATCATGATAAACAGAGCAAAGATTGAAGTTGTCAAGGATTTCACTTTACTTGGATCCACAATCAACACCCATGGAAGCAGCAGTCAAGAAATCAAAAGACACATTACATTGGGCAAATCTGCTGCAAAAGATCTCTTTGAGGTGTTCAAAAGCAAAGATGTCACTTTGAAGACTAAGATGTGCCTGACTCAAGCCATAGTATTTTCAATTGCCTCATATGCATGTGAAAGTTGGATGATCAATAAGGAGGACTGAAGAAGAATTGACACCTTTGAATTGTGGTGTTGGAGAAGAATATTGAATATATCATGGACTGCCAGAAGAACAAATATGTCTTGGAAGATGTACGATCAGAATGCTCTTTAGAATCAAGGATGGTGAGACTACATCTCACATACTTTGGACATGTTAACAGGAGAGATCAGTCTCTGGAGAAGGACATCATGCTTGGTAAAGTAGAGGGTCAGTGAAAAAGAGGAAGACCATCAACGAGATGGATTGACACAGTGGCTGCAACAATGGGCTTAAGGGTAACAAGGATTGGGAGGATGGTACAGGACTGGGCAGTGTTTCGTTCTGAGGTACATAGGGTCACTATGAATCAGAATCAACTCGACGGCACCTAAAAACAAATATATATATTTATACACTTAACTTGTTTTGCTTCTCTAGAGAACCCCGCCTAAGGCAGACTTCATGCTTAGTAAAGTAGAGGGTCAGTGCAAAAGAGGAAGACCCCTTAATGAGATGGATTGACACAGTGGCTCCAACACTGGGCTTAAACATAGTAATGATTGTGAGGATGGCGCAGGCCGGGCAGTGTTTCGTTTTGTTGTACCTAGGGTCGCTGTGAGTTGGAATTGACTCGACAGCAACTAACAAGTGTTGTAAGGTCCAACATTGTCAGGGAACTGGTAAGAGTCAGTACTAATTTAAATAAAGTTGTAGTATGGCAAAAATTCATAATGTAATCTGTAGGGACCCTCTAAAAGAGTATAAAAAAAGAATGTTTAATTAAAATCTGTATAGAGGGGAAATAAAATAATAAAAATAATTTCTTAGTACAAAAAAGGGCAAGAAGTGAAAGACAAAGAAGTATGAAACACAGCAAAAAAAAGGATGACTGATGACTGATATAAATTCAAATCTATCAGTAACTGTGGTAAATTAATCAATTAATAGGCTAAGATTGACGGACTGGATAAAAGAAAAACCCAACAATATACTGAATACAAGAGACACACCTTATATATGAAAACACAGAAGGTTTAAAAGTAAAAGAATGGAAAAAGATAATCATGCAAATGATAAAGAAAATGACAGCTGGTATAGATATACTAATAGCAGACAAAGCAGAATCTAATACAACATGTAATCTTATAGATAAAGATGTACATTTCACAAAGATAAAATTATAAATCTACTAGGAAGATATAAAAATTCTAAATTTTTATGCACATAATAACATAGCCAAAATATATAAAGAAAAAATGGAGAATTAAAAGGAGAACTAGACAAATCCATATTGTTGTAACAATAAAAACCTCCAAAAATCAAAGAAGGGATATGAAATATTTTAAAAATATAACTAACAAATTTGAGCTAATAAACATATGTAGAAACTTGTACCCACCAAAAAGATAATGCACATTATTTTCAAGTACATATGGAACAATTAACAAAACTGAGTCTATGTTTGTTGAACCATATAGCAAATCTCACCAGGGGTAATAGTGAGTGGTGCCACTCGTATTTTCACCTTTTGATTCCTGGACCCATAAATCCTAGCTCTGGGAGAAACAGCACCATATGTTGAACACTGGTTTAGAGCACCCACATTCTCCTGGAGGGCACTGCCCCAGTCCCACAAGGTATTGCCACGTAGCTGGTGCCATGATTGAGACTTCAAAACCATTCTACAGTTACATCAAGTCAGCTGCTTCAGTATGAAGGGAAACATGGTAATACCAGTGAATTCCATGAGTACAGCCTATTGTTGCACTTGATTTGCTATAAAATGAGTTCCTTGATCACAAGCAATGCTGTGTGGAATACCTTGATGGTGGATAATGCATTCTGTAAGTCTACAGATGGTAGTTTGGCAGAAGAATTGTGTGCAGGGAGGGCAAGTCTATATCCAGAGTAAGTGTCTATTCCAGTAAGAACAAAACACTGCCATTTCCATTACAGAAGTGGTGCAATGTAATCAACCTGCCACCAGAAGTTTCTCTGTTTCTATTGTTGGAATATTTAAAATTGGTTGAAGAAAGAGATCAAATGTTGGGCTTCTGACCCTATTTTTACTCCAGATATTATTTCTTTGGATTTATATTTCTATGGACTACATATATATGCTTTTTCTCTCTCTTATCCTTGTATTTTTGGTCCATTTATTTACTAGAGTTCCTGCTTTTCGTTCTACCGTCTCCAACTCATCTTATCTCCCTCTCAGTGTTTAAGTGATTTTATACCCAGTTTATTGTTGTTAAATTTATATGCTTTTTAAAAATGTTCTAGTTTTTGTTTCTTGAGATTCACAAATTAGTTTTTGTGAAGACATTTTATTTGTACTCATAGTTATGGCTATTTTTACCCTGCTTTCCAAGTGTAGCCTAGTTTTCTATGCCAAAAACTTTCACCTACTTGTATTTATATTTTGATCTTTCTCTCAGTTAGTATAACTCTTAAAGTGAGGAATACTAGTAAAATATTTATGTCCCCTTTTACATCTAAAAATACATTCTTGTTGTCTTAAAAGTAAACAAAATATAGCAACATAAGATAGTCGAGCATTGAATTCTTGGGTTATAGTTTTTTCTTCAAACCTGTAAAATTTTGTTTCTATTTTTCTCCTGGTTGGTTTTTTTTTTTTTTTTTGGCTTTTTGTGTGATCCAGGGCCTATCAATTTACTACTGAATGGATGGGAGATGTATCTTTGGATGTCTGCTTCAGCTGCTCAGAAGGATCTACCCACCTACCATTGCCCAGTGACAGAGAACTCAAGCTTAAAAACTTCCAAGAAAATAAAATAATTTTGCATTTCCTGTATCCATCTTCCTGTCACCTTTTGGTTTCTTGTCTCTAGTTACTGCTTTAAAAATTGCCCTTAGTCCCATTCTCTTCCTGCCCTCATTGCTAGGTCCTTTTGAGCAATGGAACAGGAATCCTTATTTCCTCTTACATTCTTTCTTGGAAGAAGAAACAACTCACTTTTGCATAATAAAGGAAATTTCTGAGTTAGAGAAAAGCCTTCACCCAGCATCAGATAGTTCATGCAGCCTATTTTTGTCATATGGGGAAGGTGAGACTGAGAGAGGTTGGCTCCCTCCCCCAGGGTAGAGAGAGTGTGTCAGAAAGAGTTCATGCTGTCAGAGAGAAACAGTGTCACAGGAAAGTACCAAAATATATAAAGAAAAATTAGAAGATTAGTAGGAGAACTAGACAAATCCATAATTTGTAACAATAACAACAACCTCCAAAAATTAGAGAAAGGATATAGAATATTTGAAAAATATAATTAATAAATGTGAGCTAATAAACATACACAAAAACTTGCACCCACCAATAAGATAATGCACATTATTTTCAAGTACATCTGGAACAGGAAACACTGGTGGCATAGTGGTTAAGAGCTACGACTGCTAACCAAAAGGCTGGCAGCTCGAATTCACCAGGTGCTCCTTGGAAACCCTTTGGGACAGTTCTACTATGTCATATAGGGTCACTATGAGTCGGAATTCACTCAACGGCAATGGGTTTGGTTTTTGGTTTACATCTGGAACATCTAAATGGTGCAGAGGCCAGGAGATAGCCTGACCCAACATTCAGGCCTTGTGTGGAGAGTCTCAGTCCTGGGTTTGGGCTTACAGGTCAGCGAGGATCAGTCAAAGACAGGGGATACCTGTTGGGGGCCTGTGAGGATTGAGTGGCCAGGAGTGTGTGCTATGGGGCCAGGATCTGCTTCTGCTGGGCCACTGCCCACCTTGACTGTGGCTGTACTTGAAATGTCTCTGCAGGGCTGAAGCTTACCTAAACAGGGAGTTGCATGTCTCCCTGGGGGGTTTCAGGCAGCCATTCACATTTAATGAGATGTGAGTACAGCCAGGAGGATGGCAGCCCTCATAGAAGAGGAGTGGAAGTGAGGCAGGGGTGATCCCAGCTCTGTTAAAAAGTGAGAAAAGGCTTCCATAGAGGAGAGAAACAGATTAGGAAAAAGTCGTGAGGATATTGGCCCAGGGAAAGTAAAGTCGTATGCCAAGCCCCCACCTCATACCCCTCATTTTAAACATCACCATGACCTTTTGATGGAGGAGGAAACAGGAAATAGGTGAAGGTAAGTGGCTCTGCCTGTCCACAACCTGGTTGGAGGTGAGTCCTGGGCCTGTGTCCAGGTCTGTCTCAATTCACAGTGCTCCCTCAAATGTTCTCAGACCACCTCTGTCCACCCCAGAAGCACCTGAAAAGTTGCCTGACAACCTCTCTGGCCCCTCACTTTCTGACAAGGTTCCTTTTCTTGGGTTTGTGTCTAGGTGTTTGGCCTCCACACCACTCTCAGCTGGGGAAGTTGCAGATGATGACAATAAGAGAAGAGAGACAACAATAAAATCACACAGAGGAGAAGAGACAGCATCTTAGTCTCACACAGATCCATGAAAACAGATTCAGATACCCCCAAACGCATATTCGCAAACCCAAAGTCCTCAGTTTGTTTTCTCTGTTCTCCAGGTGTTTCCCCGCAGGGATCCAAGGGCGATGAGGGAAACCAAGCCTTTGGTAGCAATGGGCAGCTGGCCACTTTGCAGGCCAGTAGGCAATCATATGAACTTGTGGTACCACCACCACCACCACCCATGAACCACAGGTAAACACCGTGCTCAGGAGCTTTGAAAAGAAGTACCAACCATGTGGCCACCTGGTCTTCAGCTCCTGGGCTGGGGCTCTGGCCCTGGTATGGACTTGGGCTGTGCTCTCAGCCATGCATTCTGCCCCAAGCTGACTGAGCTCCAGGCTTGAGTCGAGGGATGCAAACTCTGGTTCATGGGCTCCACTTGAGGCTTGGGGCTTTTGGCTCTGGGCCCAGAACTGGCTCATCATACTGGACTAACTTCCAGGCACTGAACTGATTTTGATGGACTCTGTCCCTGAGTCTGTGCTAGGCTGTGCAGCTGGAATTACCTGGTCTCCTCATTTTTGTCTTCTCTTTCTAAGATCTGCTCACCAGACTATGGGCTCGAGGCTCTTCCCCAGAGCCCCCATGCTATCCCTTGCCCTGCGTACTCCTTGCTGTATGTAGTGGACTCTGTCTCTGCCCACAGAGCTCAGGGCGTCTGTCTTGGGCCCTCGGCTCTGGGCTCTAGCTTATTTCTCTGGTTCTGGACCTTAGCTCAGGACAAGGCCCTGAACTCAAGGATCTCTGCCATCCTTACGAGATCCAGTGGGCTGGGTATGGAAGAAGGTGTTGACTCAAGGTCAAACCAAAGCCTGTGGGAACAGCAGGACCAGCATCTGTTTGGCATACAAAAGTATTGTTCCTTTCCTTGGCCCTGACCCTGAGTAGGGCTTCTCCCTGGGACAGCGTGGCCATTCTGGAGTAAACCTCCCATCAATCCCCTAACTCTAGTCTGCAAATTCGATAGATAATAGAGGGTGAGGGGCCCATCAGGTCAACACAGGAAGCAGAGGTCCTGCAGAAGGACCTTCCATCCTCAGGGCCTGCCCCAGACCCATGGTCCCAGCCAGCTGTTTTCCTGTCACTCATGTGAGTGAGGAGTGAAATATTTAGAAAGACTTGGAAAGGAAGAGAGAGGACAGAGGCAGAAAAGCAAGGAGGGAGAGCAAGCAATGGGTTGGTGAGCAGCCCAACATCCCAATCACTCCTGCAGGGTGTAGGGCCCAACTGTAGGGAGAGAGGGAACAGGTGACTTTTGATCAAATATTGTCAACACTTCGGTGGGTGGGTGGGTTGAGTGTCTTCCCTAAAGCTCTGGGGCATGCTCTGCCCACAATGGCTGCAGCCGAGGATCAGCCTCTGGACAGGCTTAGCCTGGCTTACCTCTCTGACACTTGGACTTGATCTGGGCCTCAGATGCCAGGACTGTGCACCATTTTACCCAAAGGCTACAGCCTTGCCCTTTGCCCGTAACCCACCCCCACCCCTGGACATGCTTGATCCTGGCTCAGCTGGGCTGCTGGTCACAGCAACTCTCATACCTCAACCCCAATCCCAAGGCCACAGGTACCCCCAGAGCTTGGCACAGGCTTCCCTTTTGAGGACAGTGGTGACCCTGGCACAGGGCTTTCACTTCAAATCAAGAGTCTGAGGATCCCAGTGGCCTGTATGCCCTGGTGATATGTAGCAGAGCTGAGGAATCCCAGCCTGTACCTACCTCCCACTGTCGTGAGCAGCTTAGCTCCATCCAGCCCTCACCTGGGCCCTGGAATCCAGAAGGAAGCAGCCCAGGATAGATCCAGGTCACCAGGAGCCCTCCTGGGCTTCTCACTCTACACACCTGCCATTCACCCAGTCACCACAGCGTCACTGTTCTTTAATCAACTAACATTTATTGAGACCGGCAAGTAACTTCCACTATGCTCTTGTCACTGAGCAGCACGACAGAGGAAAAGTGTTCTGATATTTCAAATGTCTCTGGAAGTTGAACTGCTCCCAGATAATAACATAATCTTTAGAGAATAGTGAACTGTGACATCCAATTAAAATTATATTGTCTCGAAACCAGAATATAATGAGAATAATTTAAAGGACCATTTTTTACTAAAAACTATGCTGAAATTTATAATACTATCAAGATGAAATTTGCACAAAAGTACAATCACTTATATAAAATTAATTTTTAAAACTAAAATAAAGGTATTTTTGAAGAAAAATGAGAAATGGTATAATTTCCAACCTCATTGTGTTTGGGAATTTGGACCAGCAGGGTAATGTGGAGTGAGCCCAGTGAGGCCAGAGGTAACTCCTTTCCATTTTCTGGATGAGGATATCAGGGAAACCCAGCCTTTGAGGGAGGACAAGGAGAGAAGGCAGATCAGGGCAATGACCAGGCTACCTGGAAGAGGGAAGGAAGAGGACAGCCTCTTACTATGAACTCCCCATTTGAATTCACTGGAAATATCATATTTGGGGATGGAGGAGGGGGTGGGGAAGCCTGGCAACCAAGCAGGGGCCCTGTGGAAGAGGAGCGAGGCCTTCCTATCTCAGAGGAAGGAAGTGCACCCTGTCCCAGGGACCAGAGCAAGTGCTCCTGCAAATGCTCCACCAGGATCTTCAGGTGGATGCAGGTCCATGTCTAGAAGCCCAGGTTTAACAACTGTTTTGGTTATTCTTTGCCTTGGGCCTGCACCTCCTGCCTGGAGGTGATGGAGTTTCCTTCAGCCTCTCATATTGTCAGCCAATGATCATGATCTTTCAGTTCCAGGGGCAAAATCTGACTCTGAAAAGAAGAAATGGATCTTTCCAGCTTTTCTTCAAGGTCTTTGACTTGCCTTCTTAGCTTTCCAGCTCTCTCCTCCTGGTCCATCTTGGCATGTGCTCCAGGGCTTTTCTCAGCTGCCTCAACAGCATGATAAGCCTTGTCAGGTAAAGTCCAGAGAAGCTCCATTCCTTTCTTTTGACAAAGTTCACGCATTTCATTTCCTCTCTCCTGAACATTTGGAACTTTCAGTTGATGCTGGCTCAGTCTGGGAATTTTGAGATGATCTGTCAAGTCAACTTTTTCTGTTCTTGTTTCAGCAATGTTGGTGTGAAATTGACTTTTCTCTCCATCTTAGGCGTTGAAAAGTACACTTGACTTTGAAATGTCAGAAAGTTTTCTCCTGTGAACTGCCACAAAGACTTGGTATGACTTTTTTCCACACAGGCCCTAGAGCCACTATGGAGAGCCCAAGTCTATCTTTACTTTAGTTTCTTCTACTTGTGTTTTGATGGATTTGGTTTCTTCTTCCAGAGACTGAACCTTTCTCACAGTGTCAGACATCAACTCTTCTTGATGTGAACATTGCAGATTTTGTTTTACTAGCCAGTTTACTATAAAACATAAGATGGACAAATTACAAAGTTGAACAGGTACACGGTATCAAGCACTTCTTCAAAACAGGGCAAAACTTGACGAGAGCTTTACTTTTACTAGAACTAGTGCCGAACTACTGCTGGTGTTTTCCTTGTCTCTGTACAGAATGTTTTTCTTTGGCTGGCTGAACAAGTCTGTCTAAAACAAAGATAACTGTTAACACACTACCTACCATGACTCACTCCACCATCTCTCACAGGTGTCCAGGGAGAGTCAGACCAGATCTCATGTAGTCAGGTTCTTCTGTCACAAAATTCTGTAGCATCTCCTGGGTTTGCCAATGTAACTTCTTCATTTGCAAATGTATTATTCCATTTTGTGGGTTGTATTTTTATCTTCTTGATGGTGTCCTTTGAAGTACAAAAATTTTAGTTTTGATGAAGTCCACTTTATCTGTTTTGTCTTTATGTTGCTTGAGCTTTTTGTGTTTTATCTAAGAAAAAGTTTCAAATCCAAGGTCAAGAATATTTACGCTTGCCTTTTTTTCTAAGAGTTCATAGTTCTAGCTCTTACATTTAGGTTCTGGATCCATTCTGAGTTAATTTTTTTTTATTACGTGAGTAAGGGTATCTTGCATGTGGATATCCAGTTGTCCAATCACTGTTTGTTAAAAGGACTATTTCCCCCCATTGAATGATCTTGACACCTTTATCAAAAATCAATTAATTATAATGTGGGGTTCTATTTCTGATCTTCGCTTCTGTTCCTTTGATCTATATATCTACGTGTAAGTAAGTCTTAAAATAAAGAAGTTGAGTCCTCCAACTTTTTTACTTTAAGAATTTTTTGACTATTCTGGGTCTCTTGCATTTCCAAAACAATTTTAGAATTAGTTTGTCAATTTATGCAAAAAAGTCAACTGGGATTTTGACAGACATTTCTTTGAATCTGTAGATCAGCCTAAAGAGTATTGCCATCTTAACAATATTAAGTCTTCAATCCATGAACATGGGATGCCTTTCCATTTATTTAGATCTTCAGTTTCTTTCAATATTTTGTAAGCTTCAGTATACATGTCCTTCACTTCTTTCATTAAACTTATTCTTAAGAATTTTATTCTTTTTTACCTTTCATTCATATTTTTTCCCATGCAAAAATTTATACATACATTGTCATGTGACTCTAATTGCTCTCCTAACACTGAGACAGCACACTCCTCCCTTCCACCCCTGTTTCCCCATGTCCATTCAACCAGCTCCTAACCCTCTCTGCCTTCCCATCTCACCTCCGGACAGAAGCTGCCCTTTTAGTCTCTTCTATCTACTTGAGATAAGAGACACACACCTCATGAGTATCACTCTATGTCCCACAAGCCGGTCCAATCCCTGTGTCAAGAGTTGGCCTGGGAAATTCTTTTAGTTCTGGGTTAACAGAGAGTCCAGGGGCTCTGTCTTCTGGGATTCCTCCAGTCTCAGTCAGACCATTAAGTCTGGTCTTCTTAATAGAATTTGAGTTCTGCACCTGATCTTTCTCCTGCTCCATCCAGGACTCTCTATTGTATTCCCTGTCAGGGCGATCATTGGTGGCAGCTGGGCACCATCCAGTTCTTCTGGTCTCAGGCTCATGAAATCTCTGGTTTATGTGTCCCTTTCTGTCTCTTGGGCTACTACTTTCCTTGTGTCTCTGGTGTTCTTCATTCTCCTTTACTCCAGGTGGTTGGGACCAACTGATGCATCATAGATGGGAACTTGCAAGATTTTGAGACCCAGATGCCACTCACTGAAGTAGGATGCAGAACATTTTCTTAATAAGCTTTGTTATGCCAATTGACCTTGATGTCCCCTGAAATCATGGTCCCCAGACCCTACCCCTGCTACTCTGTCCATCAAAGTGTTTGTATTCAGGAAACTTCTTAGCTTTGGTTTAGTCTAGTTGTGCTGACTTCCCCTGTAGTGTGTGCTGTCCTTCCCTTCACCTAAGGTAATTCTTATCTACTATCTAGTTAGTAAGTACCCCTCACCCTCGTAACCATCAAAGAATGTTTTCTTCTGTGTTTAAACCTTTTCTCCTTTTCTTCAGTTCTTCTAATAGTGGTCTTATACAATATTTGTCCAGTGACTGACTAAATTCACTCAGCATAATGACCTCCAGCTTCCTCCATGTCATAAGATGTTTCACCACTTCGTTGTTATTCCTTACCATTGCATAGAATTCCACTGTGTGGATATACCATAATTTGTTTATCCATTCGTCCACTGATGGACACCTAGGTTGTTTCCATCTTTTTGCTATTGTGAACAGTGCTGCTATGAACACGGGTGTGCATGTATCTATTCATGTGATGGCTCTTATTTCTCTAGGATATATTCCAAGGAGCGGGATAGCTGGATCGTATGTTACTTCTATTTCTAGCTTTTTAAGGAAGCACCAAATAGATTTCCAAAGCGGTTGTAACATTTTACATTCCCACCAACAGTGTATAAATGTTCCAGTCTCCCACAACCTCTCCAACATTTATTATTTTGTGTTTTTTGGATTAATGCTACCCTTGTTGGGGTGAGACGATATCTCATTGTAGTTTTGATCTGCATTTCTCTAGTGGCTAATGATCATGAGCATTTCTTCATGTGTCTGTTGGCCGCCTGAATATCTTTGACAAAGTGCCTGTTCATATCCTTTACCCATTTTTTAATTGGGTTATTTGTCTTTTTGTTGTTGCAGTTTTGCTGTATCATGTAGATTTTAGCGATTAGATGCTGATCAGATTTGTTGTAGCCAAAAAGTTTTTCCCAGTCTGTAGGTTGTCTTTTCATAAAGTATTTTGATGAGCATAAGTGTTTGATATTTAGGAACTCCCATTTACCTGACCTCTGTTCTGGTGCTTGTTCATTGTTACTTATGGTTCATATTGTGTCTATGCCATGTATTAGGGGTCCTAGCATTGTCCCTATTTTTTCTTAAATGATCTTTATTGTTTTCAATTTTATATTTAAGTTTCTGATCCATTTTGAGTTAGTTTTTGTGCATGGCATGATGTATGGGTCTTCTTTCAGTTTTTTGCAGATGAATATCCAGTTACGCTGGCACCATTTGTTAAAAAGACTGTCTTCCCCAGTTAACAGACTTTGGGCCTTTGTCAAATATCAGCTGCTCATAGGTGGATGAACTTATGTCTGGACTCTCAATTCTGTTCCATTGGTCTATGTATCTGTTGTTGTACAAGTACCAGGCTGTTTTGACTACCATGGCAGTATAATAGGTTCTAAAATCAGATAGTGTGAGGCTTCCCACTTTGCTCTTCTGCTGGAGTAATGCTTTACTTATTCGGACCCTCTTCCTTTTCCATATGAAGTTGGTGATTTGTTTCTCCATCTCATTAAAATATGCCACTGGAATTTGGATTGGGATTTCATTGTATCTATAGATTGCTTTGGGTAGAACTGACATTTTCACAATGTTGAGTCTTCTTATCTATGAGCAAGGTATGTTTTTCCACTTATGCAGGTCTCTTTTGGTTTCTTGCAGTAGTGTCTTGTAGTTTTCATTGTATAGATCTTTTACATCTCTGGTTAGATCTATTCCTAAGTATTTTATCTTCTTGGGGGCTATTGTAAAAAAATATTGATTTGGTGATTTCCTCTTCGAGGTTCTCTTTGTTCGTGTGAAGGAATCCAACTGATTTTTGTATGTTTATCTTGTATCCTGAAACTTCGCTGAAATCTTCTACTAGTTCCGGTGGTTTTCTTGTGGATTCTTCCGGGTTTTCTGTGTATAAGATCATATCATCTGCAAGTAGAGATACTTTGACTTCTTCCCTACCAATTTGGATGCCCTTTATTTCTTTTTCTAGCCCAATTGAGCTGGCTAGGACCTCCAGCACAATGTTGAATAAGAGTGGTGATAGAGGGCATCCTTGTCTGGTTCCTGTTCTCAAAGGGAATGCTTTCAAAGTATATCCATTTAGGATGATGTTGGCTGTTGGCTTTGTATAAATGCACTTAATTATACTGAAGACTTTCCATTCTATTCCTATTTTGTTGAGAGTTTTTATCATGAATGGGTGTTGGACTTTCTCAAATGCCTTTTCTGCATTGATTGATAAGATCATGTGGTTCTTGTCTTTTGTTTTATTAATGTGATGGATTACACTGATTGTTTTTCGAATGTTGAACCATCCCTGCATACCTGGTATAAATCCCACTTGATCATGGTGAATTATTTTTTTGATATGTTGGTGAATTCTATTGGCTAGAATTTTGTTGAGGATTTTTGCGTCACTATTCATGACGGATATTGGTCTGCAATTTTCTTTTTTTTTGGTTTCTTTCCCTGGTTTTGGTATCAGGGTTAGCTGGCTTCATAGAACGAGTTTGGGAGTATTCCATCCTTTTCTCTGCTCTGAAATACCTTTCGTAGTAATGGTGTTAACTCTTCTCTGAAAGTTTGGTAGAATTCTCCAGTGAAGCCATCCGGGCCAGGGCTTTTTTTTTTGTTGGGAGTTTTTTAATTACCTTTTCAAACTCTTCTTTTGTTATGCATTTATTTAGTTGTTCTACCTCTGTTTGTGTTAGTTTAGGTCGGTAGTGAGTTTCTAGAAATTTGTCCATTTCCTCTATGTTTTCAAATTTGTTATGTACAATTTTTCATAGTAATCTGTTATGATTCTTTTAATTTCAGTTGGGTCTGTTGTGATATCACTCATCTCATTTTTTATACGGGTTATGTGCTTCCTCTTTATATTTTTCTAGTTTTTTATTTTGACTTGTAGGATTGTTCATTTCCTTTGTGGTTACCTTAATATTTACCCCTATTTTTCTAAGTTTATACCAGTCTTTTATTTCTTTATATCACCTTGACTTCCTCTCTGTATGATAAATCTATGTCTACATTTTTTAAGTCCCTTTTTTTCCTTTTAATTTTGTCATCTTTTACCTATTGACATCTGTTTCCCTATTTTCAGTGTTTTAGCTTTGATTCTTTTGCGACTTCCATATCTGGGTTGATATTTGGTTGCTCTGTCCTGTGTTCTAGTCTTGGGTTGTTATCTGATGTTACTGATTTTCTAACTGGAGGACTCCCTTTGGTATTTCTTGTAATTTTCGTTTGATTTTTGCAAATTCCCTAAACTTCTATTTATCTGGAAATGCCATAATTTTGCCATCATATTTGAGAGACAATTTTGCTGGATATATAATTCTTGGCTGGCAGTTTTTTTCCTTCAAGCTTTATATATGTCATCCCTTCTTGCCTGCATGGTTTCTGCTGAGTAGTCCAAGCTTATTCTTACTGACTCTCCTTCATAGATGACTTTTCGTTTATCCCTAGCCACTCTTAAAATTTTCTCTTTATCTTTGGTTTTGGCAAGTTTGTTTATAATACCTCTTGGTGACTTTCTTTTAGGCTCTATCTTATGTGGGGTGCAATAAGCATCTTGGATAGATATCTTGTCATTTTTCACAGTATCAGGGATGTTTTCTGCCAACAAATCTTCAAAAATTCTCTCTGTATTTTCTGTTATCCCCCACCCCCCGGCCCACTTCTGGTACTCCAATCACTCGTAGGTTATTCCTCTTGATAGAGTCCCATATAATTCTTATGGTTACTTCATTTTTTTAAATCCTTTTATCTGATTTTTTCTCAAATAATTTGGTTTCAAGTGCTTTATCTTCAATCTCACTAATTCTCACTTCCTTTGCCTCAATTCTGCTCCAATGACTTTCTATTGAGTTGTCTAATTCTGGAATTTTATTGTTAATATTCTGGATTTCTGATTGCTGTCCCTCTATGGATTCTTGCAGCCTGTTAAATTTGTCATTATGCTCTTCTCTAATCTTTTTAATTTCCTCTATTTTGTGTTCTGCGTTTTGTTTAATTTCCTTCCTAATTTCTAGAAGAGTTCTGTATATTAATCTTTTGTATTCTGCCTCTGGTAATTCTATGAAATTTTCCTCCTCTGGAAAATTTCTAGATTCTTTATTTTGGGAGCTTGTTGAAACCATCATGGATTGCCTCTTTATGTGATTTGATATTGACTGTTGTATCCGAGCCATCAAAAAGTTAATATATTTATTTATTTTATGTTTGCTCATTGTGTCCTAGCTTCTTGTTTGGTTTTTTTTTTTTTTTTTGATATGCCCAAATAGGCTGCTCGTATGAACTAGTTTGATTATTGGCACCTTTGAAGCCCTAGTGTCCTGTCACCAGGTGGTTAGATCTGTTACTAGGTATGTGAGCTCAGAAGTTTGTTCACTCCTTTATGTATTCAGCTCAGGTGCCCACGTAGATAGCCACGAAGTGTGTGGTGTAGGCTTTCACTTACAGTCCTAGAGAGGCATAGGTGATTGGTGTAGGCACAGGCATCTGGCTGCAGCAGGGGGACACACTCTGAGCATGGCAGGGGGCCGACAGCTTCCCCCAAGTGTCCAGGAGGAAGGCGTGTCCCTGTTCCCTAGAGCTCATAGATGGGTGGATTTTGCAGCCAGAGTATAAGCACCTAATGCTGTTGGCTGTAAGGACTGGGGGCACCTCTTATTCTTGGGCACCTATTGCAGGTGGTTAGGTGGCATGGGTGGAGCCACCAGTCCTCAGGCCCCTGATGTGTGTAGGTGAAGACACTGCTTAATGGGCAGAGCAGTGTCAAATGTCAAGAATCTGCCACTTCACAGCTGAAACAGTTGAAGTTAGACTTCCAGTGTATACAGTTTTGTAATGCAGTAATGAGGGCCTACCCTGTTGAGATGGGCCCACACCAGTCTATCTAGGGGGAAAGGCACTCAAAGCCCATGGATCCCTTATACCTGTGCCTAGGCAAAGGAGCTGCGCTTACGCTGAGTTCCTGGCTTAGGGGAGCCAGCAGTGTATTTTTTCCCTTTTGTTAATTTGTTCACTCTCTGAGGCAGGGAGAATGTCTCTGGGGGTTTGATGGATCCTATTTCCAGCCCAGGGGATCAGCAATTGCTGAAGCCAGTTCTGGACCCAGTGCAGAGCAGGGAGTGGGGAGGTAAATGGGAGAGAGGTTTTTCCCTAAGGGGGGTGTTTTTGATCTGTGCGGTAGGCCTTAGGCAATTACTTATCTTTCCCGGTGAGGGCTGCTTCTCACTGGTTCTGGGTGGCTGTGTAGACTCTCAGAGGCTGGGTATCTCCCTGTGTGGAGAACACCCTTCACGAGCACTGCTGCTTGCCTGCCTCACCGCTCACCCACAAGCCGCTCAGGCCTGAAGGGCTCAGGCTCTTGCTGGGTCAGGACTGGCAACTCATAGCTGCTTCCCAACCATGTCTCCCTCCCCCTGCCACTCAGTCTGGTTCCTCAAATCTGTCTTTGAAGTTTAGGGCTTCCAGATTGCCATATATAATCGAATCACTTGTTTTTTCTGGTCTTTGTTGTAAGAAGGTCCACCGGAAGCGTCTGACTCCTCTGCCATCTTGGGCTACCTCCCAGAATTTTATTCTTTATGATGTTATTTTAAATGGAATTGCTTTTCTAATTTTATCTTGAGATTGTTAATAGTTAGTGCATCAAAATACAATTGATTTTTATGTATTTATCATGTATTCTGCAGACTTGCTGAATTTGTTTACTAGCTTTTAGTGGATTCCTTAGGATTTTCCATATTCAAGATCATGCCATCTAAGAATAGAGATAGTTTAATTCTTTTCCAATCTTTGTGTCTTTTATTTCACATTTGTGCCTAATTAGCCTGATGAGAGCCTGCAATATACTGTTGAATAAAAGTAGCATTTGAGAACATCCTTGTCTTGTTTGTGATTTTAAGAAGAAAGCATCCAGTTATGATGTTAACGTTTGGTTTTTCATAGATGCTCTTTGTCAGATTGAAGACGTTCCCTTCTATTCAGTTTGTTGAATGGTTTATCACATTAACTGATTTTTGAATTTTAAGCCAACCTTGCTTAAAGTCCCTCTTGTCATGATGCATAATCCTTTCAATATGTTGTTGGAATTGTTTTACTAGGTTTTTTTTTTTTGAGGATTTTTGTGTCTATGTTCATAATACTTATTGGTCTGTACTTTTCTTGTGATTTCTTTTTCTGGTTTAGATATCAGGGTAACTCCAGCCTCATATAATGAATAGAAAAGTGTCCCCTACCCCTCCATTTTTTTTGGAAGAGTTTATAAAGGATTGGTATTAGTTCTTCTTTTAAAGTTTGATAGAATTCACTAGTGAAGGCATCTGGGCCTGTGGGCCTCAGCTTTGCTTTGTAGTTTTTTTATTACTAATTCAATATCTTTACTTGCTATATGTCTACCCAGATATTTTATTTCTTCTTGAGTCAGTTTATGTAGTTGGTGTCTCTTTTAGGTTGGGTTCTCTAGAGCAGCAAAATCAGTAAAGTTTATAAAGAGATATATACAGAGAGATTTATATCAAGGACATGGCTCACGCAGTTGTAGAGGCTGCAACATCCGAAGTCTGTGGATAAGAATAGAGGCTTCTCCTGATGCTTGTAGCCACAGGGACTGACGAACCCAAGATTGGCAGGTTGGAGAGCAGGGCTCTTGTTCACAGACAGCGAAGATCGAAGAATCCCAAAGATTGACAGGCAAGACCACAGGTAAGCTGCTAGCTCAAGTCCCAAGAACCAGAGATCAGATGAACAGGATCCATCTGCAGGATTCAGAAAGAGCAAAAGCCCCAAGACTTGCCAAAATATCCACTTATATTCATTGCAGGCCACACTCCTGTTGAAATTCCCTTTCAACTGATCAGCTACTCACAACAGATCCCATCATGGAGGTGATCACATAACATCAAATCTCATCATGGAAGTGATCACACCATCATATGACTATCATACCACTGAGAATTATGGCCCAGTCAAGTTGACACACTACCTTAACTATCACAGTATCCGTCTAGGAATTTGTCCATTTTATCTAATTACATAGTTCATTGTCATACAATTTTTCATAGTTCTCCTTTATAATCCTCTATTTCTGTAAGGTCCATAGTAATGTCCCCTCTTTCATTTCTGAGTTTAGTAATTTAAGTCCTCTTTCTTTTTTTTTTTTTTTTGGTCCACGTAGCTAAAGTATTGTCTATTTCATACTTTACACTGTATTTTTTATTATTTCCTTCATTCTGCTTGATTTAGATTTAGTTTGCTCTTCTTTTTTCAATGCCTTAAGATGGAAAGTTAGGTTATTGATTTGAGTTTTTTTTTATTATAGGCATTTTAGGTTAAGTACGGCTTTAGCTGCATTCAATAAGATTTGGTATGTTGGGGCTTCATTTTCATTCATCTCAAAATATCTTCTAATCTCTCTTGTAATATCATTCTTCACTCATTGGTTATTTAAGAGTGTATTGTTTAATGCCCATATATTTGTTAATTTTCCAAATGTTTGTTATAGATTTCTATTTTCCTTCCATTACGGTCAGAGAATATTTTTTGTATGACCTCAGTGCTTTTAAATATGCTGAGGCTTGTTTCATGGCCTAGTATATGGTCTATGCTAGAGAAAGTCCATGTGTTCATGAGAAGAATGTATATTCTCCTCTTGTTGAGTGGAGGGTTCTAGAGATGCCTCTCAAGTCTGGTTGGTTTACACCGTTGATCAAGTTCTATTTCAGCACTAATCTTCTGCCTAGTTCTCTCCATTATTGAAAGTGGTATATTGAAGTCCCTTAATATTATTATTGAATAATCTATTCCTCCCTTCAATTCCGTCACTTTCTGCTTCATGTATTTTGGTACTTTGTTGTTAAGTGATGTATGTTTCACATCCAGTTCCAGCAGAGGCTCTGCTTTTCACTGAGTGGGTAGCCCTCAGAAGTGACCTCATATGCTTGAACCTCAGTTTCCTCATGAGCAACATAGGAATCTGAATAACATGTCCAAGGTAGAAAATTCCTGTTCTTTTCAGCTGCCATGGCTGGATCAACAGTTGGAGCCTTGCCTTATGAAAGAGGGGTTCCTCTCAGATCCTTGTATCCCAGAGTAATTCAATGTATACTTCTGAAAACACCATTTCCACTTTTAGAAAATGAAATTAAAGGAAACCCAGTTAAACTGGAATCCTTCCTAATTCCTTATATATATGCACATTGAGAAAAAAAGGAAAATATTACGTGGAGCATACTTAAACTAAAAAATTACTCATTGTTTATCTAAAATGAAATATAAATATCTAAATTGCATATTTCTTTCTTTAGTTATATTTTCTTGATTATTTGGCTGTCTTTAACAGTTCCTTGTTTTGCAGAATTTGCTCATAAAATTCCTTGCAGTTACAGTCTGTGTTCCATTTGCATTGTAATATAGCATCTGCAACGGTCACAGTTTATTTTATTCTTCTGTCCATTCAGCATTCTTTAATGAGAAGACACACCCAACATTAGCATTATGAACATTGAACATGACCTGGCATAAAGCTAACAACTCTGAGAATAGGCCTTCAAGGTGGATTTGTTGAAGCACATAATACCATCTGTCTTAGTTCCCTATGGCTGCCATACAGAATACCAAAAAGTGGCAAACACGTTACAAGTGTGGCTTTAAAGAACTGAAATTCATTTCCTCATAGTTCTGAAAGCAGAAAGTCCAAATCAGGGTCGCAGCTGTATCAATTCATTCTGTGTGCCTCTCTCTTAGTTTCTGGTAACTGCTGGTGATCCTTGGCTTTTCTTAGCTGCTTATAAAGCCATCTACCTCTATTGTCACATGGCATCTTCTTCTGTGTTTTTGTCTCTCTGTGTTTGTATTTCCCTTTATAAGATGCCACTCAGAAGGGATTAGGTTTAGGGCCCACCCTACTCCAGTATGACTTCGTTAGAGTAACAAAAAATAAAAAAACCTCTATTTCCAAACTGGATCACATTCACAGGTATAGAGGCTACAACTTCAACATATGTTTTTAGGGGATACAATTCAATCCATAATACCATCTCTTACAGAATAACTTGCTTTTCCAATCCATAATTACCAATTATGTTGTGTCTCTTGGTCAATTACTTTTTAGGCTATTGTTCACTAACAAAAAAAAATATCATTGCCATCAATTTTTATTCCCGTCTTCAGCACTATACATGATGATTTCACTTTTTTCCAACGCTGGAAGAGTATTTAGTAACATCCATGTAAAAGAATTAAATTCTTCAAGATATGAAATCCATTTCAAAAGATAGTAATTGTCCTGTAAGAATTATCCACTTCAAGTCAGAATTTCTTGCCCTGTTCATAAGTAATGTTATTCCTATAATAATAACACTGACACTTAAAAGGATAAATTTTTCATCAATTCTCTCTTTAGCCCATTCAACAACTTCCTTTAAAGTAGTTAGGGGTAGATTATCCAATAAACAAGGTCAGCATAGGGTTACTTGTGCTTACTTATTACCTTGATTACTGAGTCATCTGCCCCTGTCAGGGACTGTAAATTTGAAAAGAGGCTGTGATTCTGTAGGAAGGTGTTGTGGGATTGGGAGAGACAGATGCCAGCCATAGCTAGAAGCAGAATCTTTGATGTGGTGAAAAAATGTGAAATTGTTTACTAAAGATGATCTGGTTATAATATAACCTGCCTCTGAATGCAGTATTTTAATAACACTCCCTTCTGATATGTCCAAAGTACATGAGATGAAGTCTTGCCACCCTTGCTTCCAAGGAGCATTCTGACTGTACTTCTTCCAAGACAAATTTGTTCATTCTCTAGCAGTCCATGGTATATTCAATATTATTCACCAGCACCATAGTTCAAGGGCATCAATTCTTCTTTGGTCTTCCTTATTCATTGTCCAGCTTTCACATGCATGTGAGGCGATTGAAAATACCATGGCTTGGATAAGGCATACCTTGGTTCCCACAGTGACATCTTTGCTTTTCAACACTTTAAAAAGATCTTCTGCAGCAGATTTGCCCAGTGCAGTATATCATTTGATTTCTTGACTGCTCCTTCCATGAGCATTGATTGTGGATCTGAGGAAAATGAAATCCTTGACAACTTCATTCTTTTCTCCATTTATCATGATGTTGCTTATTGGTCCAGCTGTGAGGATTTTTGTTTTCTTGATGCTGAGGTGTAATCCATACTGAAGGCTATGGTCTTTGATCTTCATCAGTAAGTGCTTCAAGTCCTCTTCACTTTCAGCAAGTAAGGTTGTGTCATCTGCATATCACAAGTTGTTAATGAGTCTTCCACCAATCCTGATGCGGAGCTCTTCTTCATATAGTCCAGCTTCTTAGATTAGTTGCTCAGCGTACAGATTGAATAAGTATGGTGAAAGGATACAACCCTGACACACACCTTTCCTGACTTTAAACCACACAGTATCCCCTTGTTGTGTTTGAACGACTATCTCTTGGTCTATGTACAGGTTCCTCATAAGTACAATTAAGTGTCCTGGATTTCCCATTTTTTGAAATGTTATCCATAATTTGTTACGATCCTCACAGTCGAGTGCCTTTGTGTAGTCAATAAAACACCGGTAAACATCTTCCTGTTACTCTGTTTTCAATCAAGATCATCTGACATCAACAGTGATATCCCTCGTTCCACCACCTCTTCTGAACTTCTGGCAGTTCCCTGTCAAGGTACTGCTGCATTGCTTTTGAATGATCTTCAACAAAAATACTCTTTGCTCTTCTCTAAATTTGAATAATCCTATTGCTAAGCAATATTGAAAACTATGACAAAAAAAGTGGACTTTACTTAATGAATTATTTAAAAACATCAAGAGGAAATTTAGGGGCCTCCAGAATTAAAATATGATTTCAGACCTTCAAGTAAACTGAGGAGTCTCTCAACTGCATTTGTTAGAGCCAACCTATTTCTGAATGCAAGAGAATTGAAGAATACTGGATAGGAATAAAATCACAAAAATCCTTTAATTGATCAGTTTAAACAGTGTAAATGCTGAAGAGAACAATTTCACCGTAATTACTTTGATTCCAATAGAAAGGACATAGGCTGTTCGAATGCCACTATGCAAAACATGGGCAGGACAGCCAACACCTTCCATAGAATTATTCATGCCTTGCTTCAACTTTGAATAAACGTTGCTAGCACCTTTAATTCAACATTTGTATTTGTATTACCTTCACCAAAAGCAGTACAATTTTCCTCATTATCTCTTAACTAAATGAAAGAATCTCTGAAAAAATTTACTTTTATTTCTGAGGTCTCATCCTGAAGATATTTTACTTCATGAAAAAATATATTGCGCAAGCAAAGGGAAATTTTCCTGCATTGTGATTACTTGCAATCATGGCTATATTGTAAGAAGGTGAGACATTTAAGTCTTTGATAATCTCTGTAGTAGTAAATGGAGCTGTTACATTTTTCATTATTGCAGTAGATTTCACCCTGGCACTTGAAAATTTGTTTGCAATTTTGGAATCAGAAAATACTTGTGGTGGCAATTTGTTCAAATGATTTGTGCTGAAAGGCTGATGAGGATATACATCACAGAAAGTCATTAAAACTTCTGCTGTGATTATTTTCTCTTTTTCATCTGCATTTCTCCTAATTGAAAAGTTTGTTATTTTATCGTTTTTTAGTCGTAGCTGAGGAAATCATACATCTCTTATGCTAAGCTGTCAGTAGATGTTGGCTTATATCTGACTTTCTACCATGTTCAATGTTGAACGAGCAGTTGCATACTGTTCAAAGAGGTATAAAAGGACTTTTACTTCATGTAATAAATGTCTATTGTTCAGAAATTTTGTCACAGAATTTACGCTTGTGTTCTGTCATTTTGAGGTTCAGATATACAGAAACAAATGTACGTAACCACGCCAAGAATTCAAAAGATTGAATTTGATAATTTCATGTCTGCTCCGATGTGTCTGTCATTCCGTGATTCACATTCACAAGTCCTAACTCCCATGTAACAGTAAACAAAGGTGAATTGTTGAAAGGGTTGAGAACTTGCGAACTGACAATAAATCAGATATCTGATGCAAACAAAAAAAAGAAGGCAAATTTCCCAGTTGCTGGCAAGGAAGTGCTGTGCTTTATGGCATTATCTTCCCAAACAAAGCCAGAGCTGAATTTACCTAAGGTCTTGGGAAGCCTGGCATTCAGGGATTGGTTGATTTTTAGAAGCAGGAATGTCTAGTGATTGATGAATTTTCAGCTGTGTTCCTGGTCACTGGATTGAGCAGTGCTGACAGGCTGACTATCAGAAGTGTGGCCGCTAGAGGGAGGCACTTGCTCACTGGCTGATGTCTAGAAGCACGTGTTTGTGTCTGATGGGCTGACTTGAGGAAGCTTGGACTATCATTGCCCTCAGAAGCTGGTATTGGAGTGTGGAGTGGGGTTGTCGCTGGTTGGCTGATTTTCAGTGCATGTTCACGGATCTGGAGTTATCTTTTAACTGTGGTTACCTAGTCATGACTTGGAATTTTGGCCAAAGAATAGTCTTTTATTCCTTGACCATGAAAAATAAATACTTGCAATTCTCCCATGCTCCCCTTCTGCCTTGTTTTGGTCTTTTCTTAGCCAATCTACAGGAGAGACAGATTTTTATTTGTAGAGGATGATTTCAGCTAGGGTTTCCATTTAAGTGATTTCTGTGGCAGAAAAAAAAAATAGCTCTTACTGCTAAATTCTTGTAATTTGTTGGGGAAAAAAATGAGATTGCAGGATATTTAGGGCATCTTGACAAAGTAAGTACACGGTATACGATAAAATCATATACGAAGTCTGTCCTGTGTATACAGGATGCCTGACACCTTATCTGTGATGCCGGAAAGCAGAGACATGCTTTTCAGAGAGCTCCTCACTGATGCACTCAGCACTTGCTGGCCTTCCCCTCCTGCTGTCCTCAGGCCACAGCAGGCTGACCTGACCCACAGACCTGGGAGTACAGCACTCCCTCTATCTTGGTGGCTCCTCTGACCCAAGGTCTCCACCAAGCAAACATGACATTTAAAATTCAAACTAATTATGGATGACTTTCTCAAGTGTGTGCTCTATACCTGTGAGCTAGTATCTGCTGTGCCAACCATACTCTTTTCTTAATAGGTATTTTAATTTTGCTATTTCATGTTGTTATTAGTAAACTTTATTTTTTAGGTCAGTCTTAAGTTTATAGACAAATTGAGGGGAAAGTAGAGAGCTCCCATATACCACCTCTCCAAACTACACAATGTTTCTCCTATACTTAGCATCTTGCATTAGTGTGGTGTATTTGTTACAGTTGATCAATCAGTATTGATATATTATTATTAGTTACAGTCTGTAGTTCACAGTAGGCTTCACTCTTTGTGTAGTACAGTTTTCTTTTGACAAGTGTGTAATGTCACGTTTCCACTATTACAGTATCATGCACAACAGTTTCAGTGCTCTCAAAATGCTCTGTGGTCTACTTAGTCATCCTACCACCTGAACCCCTGGCAACCACTGATCTTTTTACTGTCTCTATAGCTATGTCTCATAGTGACCCTATAGACACCATAGAACTCCTCCGTAAGTTTTCCAAGGCTGTAATCTCTATGGCAGCAGACTGCCACATCTTTCTCCCATAGAGTGACTGGTGGATTCAAACTGCTGACCTTGCAGTTAGCAGCCAAGCACTTTAACCACTGTGCCACCAGGGCTTGCTATACTGGGTCACTATTAGTCGGAATCGACTTGACAGCAATGGGTAGGTATTATAGTTTTGTCCTTCCAGAAAGTCATGTAGTTGGATTCATACAGTATGTAGCCTTTTCAGACTGGTTTTTTTCACTTAGCAGTATGTTTTTAAAGTTCCTCTGTGTCTTTTCATGGCTTAATAGCTCATTTTTTTTATCACTGACTAATGTTCCACTATATGGATGTATCATTCACCTATCGAAGGATATTTTGGTTGTATCTTAGTTATCCAGTGCTGCTCTAACCAAAATACCACAAGCAGATGGCTTTAGCAAACAGAAATTTATTCTCTTACAGTCTAGGAGGCTAGAAGTCTGAATTCAGTGTGTTAGATGCAGGGGAAAGTTTTATCTCTGTCAGCTCTGAGGAAAGGCCCTTGTCATCAATCTTCCCCTGGGTCTAGGAGTTTCTCTGCGCAGGGACCCAGGGTCCAAAGGATGCACTTTGCTCCTGGCTCTACTTTCTTGGTGATATGAGTTCCCTGTCCTGTCTGCTTGTTTCTCTCTTTTATAACTCATAAGAGATTTAGTCAAGGTACAACCTAATCCTATAGATTATATCCTGCCTCATTAACATAACTGTCTCTAAGCCTGCCTCATTAACATCATAGAGGTTAGGATTTACAACACATAGAATAATTACATCAGATTACAAAATGGAGGACAATCAGGCAATACTGGGAATCATGGCCTAGCCAATTGACACACATTTTAGGGGACACAATTCAGTCCGTAACAAGTGGCTTCCAGTTTTTACAGTTATGAATAATGCCTCCATAAACATTTTGTGCATGTTTTCAACTCATTTGGGTAAATACTCATGTGTGTGGTGCTGGATTGTGTGGTAAGACTATGTTTAACTTTGTAAGAAACTGCCAAACTGTCTTCCAAAGTGGTGTACCGTTGTACATTCCCACAAGCAATGAATGAGAGTTCCTGTTGTTCCACATCATTGCTGGCATTTGGTGTTATTGCTGTTTCAGATTTTACCCATTCTAATAGGTGCGTAGTGGTACCTCATAGTTGTTTTAATTTGCAATTACTGACATATGATGTTGAGCATCTTTCATATGCTTATTTGTCATTTGTGTATCTTCTTTGGTGAGGTGTTTGTTCAAATCTTTTGCCCATATTTTAATTGGGTTGTTTTTTTTTTTTTTCTTATTGTTGAATTGTAAAAGTTCTTTTATATTTTGGATACAAGTCCTTTATCAGAGATGTGTTTTGCAAATATTTTCTCCAAGTCTGTGGTTTGTCCTTTTTATTTTCTTAATAGTTTCTGTCTTAGTTATCTAGTGCTGCTATAATAGAAATACCAGAAGTGGATGTCTTTAACAAAAAGAAATTTATTTTCTCACAGTCTAGTAGACTAGAAGTCCAAATTCAAATTATCAGCTCCAGGGGAAGGCTTTCTCTCTCTGTCAGCCCTGGAGGAAGGTCCTTCTCATCAATCTTCCCCTGGACTAGGAGCTTCTCTATGCAGGAACTCCGGGTCCAAAGGACTTGTTCTGCTTCCAGTGCTTCTCCCTTGGTAATATGAGGTTCCCATGTCTCTCTGCTCACTTCTCTCTTTTATATCTCAAAAGAGATTGGCTTAAAACATTATCTAGTCTTGTAGATTTCATCAGTATAACTGCTGCTAATCCAGCTCATTAACATCATAGTGACAGGATTTACAACACATAGGAAAATCACATCAGATGACAAAATGGTGGACAATCACACAATACTGGGAATCATGGCTCAGCCAAACTGATACACATATTTTTGGTGGACACATTTCAATCCATGACAGTTTCTTTCACAGATTAAAAAACAAAACAAAACACTTTTGTCAAGTCAATTCTGACTCACAGTGACCCTATAGGACAGAGTAGAACTGTCCATCCCATAGAGTTTCCAAGGCTGTAAATCTTTATGGAAGCAGACTGCCACATCTTTCTCCTGTGGAGCAGGTGATGGATTCAAACTGCTGACCTTTCAGTTAGTAGTCAATCCTTTAACTGCTATGCCATTAGTGCTCCTTCTTTCACAGAGCAGACCTTTTTAATTTTAAAGGAGCCCTATTTATCATTTTTTCCTCATCACCAAACACAAGGTCACCTGGATTTTCTCCTATGTTATCTTCTAGAAGTTATGTAGTTTTTCGTTTTACATTTAGGTCTATGATATTTGTGTCAATTTTTGTGAAAGGTGTAAGGTCTGTGTCTGGATTCATATTTTTGCAGGTATATGTCCAGTTATTCCAGTACCAGTTGTTTAAAAGACTGTCCTTTCCCCATTATATTGCCTTTGCTCCTTTGTCAAAGGTCAGTTGACTATATTGGTGTGGGTTTATTTCTGGGATCTCTATTATGTTTGATTGATATATTTGTCTATTCTTTTGCCAATACCACATCTTGTAAATCACTGTAGATTTATTGAAGTTGGGTAGTGTCAGTCCTCTGACTTTGTTCTTCTGCATTATGTTGACTATTCTGGGTCTTTTGCTTTTCCATATAAACTTTAGAATCAGTTTGTCACTAACCACAAAATAACTTTCTAGGATTTGATTGGTATTGTGATGAATCTGTAGATCAAGTTGGGAAGAACTTATATCTTAACATTATACAACAATATTCTCATGCTTTTCATGTATCTTTTGCTATAGTCATATGTTATGCTTCATTTTAATTCTTTAATCCATTGATGCGATGGATTACACAAATTGATTTTCTAATGTTGAACCAGCCTTGCACACCTGGAATGAATCTCACTGGGCCCTAGAGTATAATTATGTTTATACATTGTTGGATTTGATATGTTGATATTTTGTTGACTATTTTTGCATCAATGTTCATGAGATATATTAGTCTATAATTTTACTTTTTTGTAATCCTTGATTTGGTTTTGGTATTAGGGTAATCCTGGTCCCTCTGTATCACTGATAATTTTTCTTGCTGTAAAGTCTGCTTTGTCTGAAATTAATATAGCTATTCAAGTTTTATTTGGCTTAGTGTTAGCATAATGTATCTTTCTCCATCCTTTTTCTTTTAATTTATTTGTATATTTATATTTAAAGTGGGTTTCTTGTAGACAACATATAGTTGTGCCTTATGTTTTTTATCAATCTGATAATCTTTTAGTTGGGGTATTTAGAGCATTCTTGTTTAATGTAATTATTGATATAGTTAGATTAATATCTGATGTATTTGTAACTGTTTTCTATTTGTTGCGCTTGTTCCTTATTTTTTTTTTTTAATCTTCTAGTCTATTTATGCCTTCTCTGGTTTTAACTGAGCATTTTATATAATTCATTTTATCTCCTATTTTAGTATATCAATTATACTTCTTTTTAAATTTTTTAAGTGGTTGTCCTAGATTTTTCAATATATATTTACAACTAATCCAACTCCACTTTCAAATAACCCTCTGTTGATTCATGAGTAGTGTAGGTACATTATAACAGAATATTCCCAATCCATACCTCCCATCCCTTATAACATTGCTGTCATTCATTTCACTTATCTGTAAGCACTGATTATAAGCTATATCATTGTTACTACATTTATTTTTAATAAATTACTGTAAGATCAATTAAGAATAAGAAAAATGTTTTGTATTGCCTTCATTTATTCCTTCTCTAACATTGTTTCTTTCTTTATGTAGATCCAAGTTTCTGACCCATACAATTTTTCTTCTTTATAAAAAATTTATTTTAATAGACAGATCTACTAGAGACGTATTCTCTCCAACTTTGTTAGTCTGAGAAAGTCTTTATTTCTCCTTCATCCTTTGAAGGATAATTTCACTGGATATAGACTTCTAGGTTGGTGTTATTTTTCTTTCAACACTTTAAATATTTCACTACATTATCTTCTTGCTTTCATGTTTTCTGAAGGTATGTCTGCATGCAATTCTTATCCTTGTTTCTTCATAGATAAAGTGTTTTTCTCCTTTTGGCTTCTTTCAAGATTTTCTCTACTTCTTTGATTTTTGCCATTTGAATATGATATGTCTAGGAGACCTGGTTGCACAGTGGTTAAGAGCTCAGACTGCTAACCAAAAGGTCTGCAGTTTGAATCCACCAGCAACTCCTTGGAAACCCTATGAGACAGTTCTATTCTGTCCTATAGGGTCGCTATGAGTCAGAATTGACTTGATGGCAACAGGTTTACAGGTGTAGGTTTTTTGGTACTTATCCTGTTTGGTGTTCACTGAGCTTCCTGAATCTGTTTTGGTGTCTGTCATTAATTTTGGAAAATTCTCAGCCACGTTTACTTCTGATATTTCTTCTATTCCTTTCTTTCTTTCTTCTCTTTCTGATATCCCCATTACACATATATTACACCTTTTGTATTTGTATACAAAGCAAAACAATAGTTGTCTTCAAGTTTACTCTGGGTTTACTCAGACTTTCAAACTTTTGGTTAGTAGCTGAGCACATTGTTTGCACAATCTAATAATCCCACAGTTCATGGATATTATTTTCTTTTTTTTGTTCTTTTTTTCTCTTTTCATTTTGGTTGTTTCTATTGCATATCTTCAAGCTCACTGACTTCCCTGAGCTATAACCTGTCTACTGATAAGCCTATCAAAGTCATTCTTCTTTTCCGTTACAATGTTTTTGATTTCTAACATTTCCTTTTGATTATTTATTAGGGTTTTTATTGCTCTGCTTACATTACCCATCTCTTCTAGCACATTGTCTACTTTTTAAATTAGCACCGTTGTCATATTAATCATAAAAACAAACAAACATAACAGTTGCTGATGAATGGATTCCAACTTATGGCGATCCCAAGTGTGTCAGAGTAGAACTGTGCTCCATAGGGTTTTTAATGACTGATACTTCAGAAGTAGATCACCAGACATTTCATCCAAGGTGCCTCTGTGTGTATTCAAACTTCCGACCTTTTGGCTAGTACCTGAGAACTTAACTGTTCCTACCACCCAGGAACTCCATATTAATCATAACCAAAACTCATTGCTGTCGAGTCAATTCCAACTTATAGTGACCCTATGGGGCAGAGTAGAACTGTCCCATCGGGTTTCCAAGGGCTGTTGGATTTGAACTGCCAAGCTTTGCTTTGCTTATCAGCTATAGCTCTTAACCACTGCACCATCGGTTATTTTAAATTCCTGGTCTAATAAATTCAAAATCTCTGCCATATCTGAGTCCAGTTCTGAGGCTTTCCCTGTCTCTTCAGACTGTTTTTTGCTTTTTAGAATACCTCGAAATTTTTTAATTGAAATCCAGACGTGATGTATTGATTTAAAAAAACTGAGGTAAATAGGCCTTTGGTGTGAGGTTTTATATTTATCTGGCTAGGACTTTGTCTTTGTTTATTGTTTGCTTTACCTGTAGCTGTCAAAGGCTAAAATTTCCTCTGGAGTCCTTATTTTTGTCTCCCTTGTTGGGTTGGGGTTTTTCTAGATCCTCCTTAAATAGGGTCTGAGGCTTGCAATTCTTTCCACTCTAATCCTGTTATTATACAGGGTCTCTATTGATGTGGTGATAAGTTATGAGGGGAGCATTCTACAATCTATGATTAGATCTCAGTCTGTTAGTGAGCTTGTGCCTCTGGGCTGTGACCTTCATAAGTGCTTCATACCTTCCCCCACCCCCCTTTAGTAGAAACAGGAAGGCTAGAGGAGGCTAAAGTTGGGTATTTTCCTTCTCCCACATGGAGGGCTAGAGGGAACTGGAGCTGGATATTTTCCTTCCCCAGGTCAGTTAGGCCTTGGTATAACCATGGCTGTTAGGCTCTGGTAAAATAGTTTAACAACTGTGTAGGCAGTTGTTAAGGAGAATAGAATGTTCTGGGCATATTTTAAAAAGGCTAATTTTCCCCTTCCCCTGTGGGAAGCATGAGGGGATTTTTCTCTGATCTTTACCCTAAAAACCTGGTGAAGATCCTGAAGGTAAAACTCATGAGAATGTGAGTGGAGCTTACGAGTGGTGGTAGAGCTCCACTAGGACTGGGCCCCTTCAAGTTTTTAACTCTTTAGGTAGTCTACACTGAGCTTCAAGCTCTTTAGGATGGCAGCTCATCCTGTGACCTCAATTTTCTGATGGATTTATGAAGAGTTGTTGATTTTCACTTTGTTTGGCTTTTTCCTTGTTGTGAGATTTGGTGTGATATTTACAAATTCTTTACATCTCAGACAGAAAATGTTATTTCATTTTAAATTCTTCATATTACATTGTTTCCTCCCATCTACTTGCGTCTCAGTCACTTCCCTTTTCTTAAGTCTTCTCATTTATTAGGAAATGTTAATTTCTTTTGTTGAGTCTTTTTTTTTTTTTTTTAAATTCTGAACACAAAAGAGACATGAACTAAAACACACTTACACTTTAAGTATCTGTATAAATTTCTTCTTCTCCTTTCATGTTTTCATATATTTTCCTCCTTTGGTGATTACTCCTATCTTAAATACTTTCTTTCTTAAACTCTTGTTGAAATTTTTCTTTTTTCTTTAAACAAGGTGAGGTATATCTTGGGTTAGTTTTTTGGATTTTATTTTATTTATTTTCTTATTGTTGTAGTTTAAGTGAAAGTTTACAATTCAAGTTAGTCTCTCATACAAAAATTTATAAATACATTGTTATGTGACTCTAATTGCTCTCCCTATACTGTGACACTCCTATACTCCCTACACTCCTTTCCACCCCTGATTTCGCGTGTCCATTCAAACAGCTCGTGACCCTCTCTGTCTTCTCATCTCACGTATGGACAGAAGCTGCCCTTTAGTCTCATGTATTTACTTGAGCTAAGAAGCACACTCTTCACCAGTATCATTTTATATTCCAGAGTCCAGTCCAATCCTTCTCTGAAGAGTTGGCCTCAAGAATTGTTTTAGTTCTGGGTTGATAGAGAGTCCAGGGGCCATGATTTCTGGAATTCATCCAGTATCAGTCAGATCATTAAGTCTGGACTTTTTAGTAGTATTTGAGATCTGCATACCACCCTTCCCCTTCTCCATCAGGGACTCTCTATTGTTTTCCCTGTCAGGGCAGTCATTGGTGGTAGCTAGGCACTGTCCAGTTCTTCTGGTCTCAGGCTGATGAAGTCTCTGGTTTATGTGGCCCTTTCTGTCTCTTGGGCTAATACTTTCCTTGTGTCTTTGGTGTTCTTCATTCTCCTTTACTCCAGGTGGTTCGGACCAATTGATGCATCTTAGAGGGCCGCTTGCTAGCTTTTAAGACCCCAGACACCAGTCATCAAAGTAGGATGCAGAACATTTTGTTAATAAGCTTTGTTATGCCTATTGACCTAGATGTCCCCTGAAAGCATGGTCCCCAGACTCCTACCCCTGCTACTCTGTCCCTTAGAGTGTTTGTATTCAGGAAACTTCTTAGCTTTGGTTTAGTCCCGTTGTGCTGACTTCCCCTGTAGTGTGTGCTGTCCTTCCCTTCACCTAAGATAATTCTTGTCTACTATCTAGTTAATAAATAAACTTCCCTTCCTCCCCACCCTCATAACCAATAAAGAATGTTGTCTTCTGTGTGTAAACCTTTTCTTGAGTTTTTATAATAGTGTTCTTATACAATATTTGTCCTTTTGTGACTGTCTAAATTCACTCAGCATAATGACCTCCAGATTCCTCCATGTTATGTTTCAAGGATTCATCATTGTTCTTTATCCTTGCGTAGTATTCCATTGTGTGAATATACCATACTTTGTTTATCCATTCATCCATTGATGGACACCTAGGTTGTTTCCATCTTTTTGCTGTTGTGAACAGTGCTGCAATGAACATGGGTGTGCATATATCTATTCGTGTGATGGCTCTTATTTCTCTAGGATACATTCCAAGGAGCGGGATTGCTGGACCCTATGGTACTTCTATTTCTAGATTTTTAAGGAAGAGCCAAATCAGTTTCCAAAGTGGTTGTGCCATTTTACATTCCCACCAACAGTGTATAAGTGTTCCAGTCTCTCTACAACCTCTCCAGCATATATTATTTTGTATTTTTTGGATTAATGCTGGCTTTATTGGGGTGAGAAGGTATCTCATTGTAGTTTTGATTTGCATTTCTGTAATGGCTAATGATCGTTAACATTTCTTCATGTGTCTGTTAGCCGCCTGAATGTCTTCTTTGGTGAAGTGTTGGTTCATAGCCTTTGTCTACTTTTTAATTGGGTTATTTGTCTTTTTCTTTGTGAGGTTTTGCAATATCTTGTAGATTTTAGAGATTAGATGCTGATTGGATTTGTCGTAGCCAAACATTTTTTCCCAGTCTGTAGATTGTCTTTTGACTCTTTTGGTGAAGTCTTTGGAAGAGCATGAGTGTTTGGTTTTTAGGAGCTCCCAGTTATCTAGACTTTCTTCTGCTGCTTGTACATTGTTACTTATGGTTCGTATTCTGTTTATGCCATGTATTAGGGCTCCTAGTGTTGTCCTTATTTTTTATTCTGTGATCTTTATCGTTTTTGATTTTATATTTAGGTCTTTGATCGATTTTGTTTTTGTGCATGGTGTGAGGTATGGGTCTTCTTTCAGTTTTTTGCAGATGAATATCCAGTTATGCCAGCACCATTTGTTAAAGAGACTATCTTTTCTCCATTTAATGGACTTTGGGCCTTTGTCAATATCAGTTGCTCATAGGTGGATGAACTTATGTCTAGATTCTCAATTCTGTTCTGTTGGTCTATGTATCTGTTGTTGTACCAGTACCATGCTGTTTTGACTACCATGACGGTATCAGCTTTGTTCTCCCACTTTATTCTTCTTCTTGAGTAATGCTTTACTTATCTGAGCCCTCTTCCCTTTCCGTATGAACTTGGTGATTTGTTTCTCCATCTCATTAAAAAATGCCATTGGAATTTGGATCCAGACTGCATTGTATCTGTAGGTCACTTTGGGTAGAATTGACAGTTTCACAATTTTGAGTCTTCCTATCCATGAGCAAGGTATGTTTTTCAACTTATGCAGGTATCTTTTGGTTTCTTGCAGTAGTGTCTTGTAGTTTTCATTGTATAGGTCTTTTACGTCTCTGGTTAGATTTAGTCCTAAGTATTTTATCTTCTTGGGGGCTATTGTAAATGGTATTGATTTGGTGATTTCCTCTTCGAGGTTCTCTTTGTTTGTGTAAAGGAATCCAACTGATTTTTGTATGTTTATCTTGTATCCTGAAACTTTTCTGAAATCTTCTATTAGTTCCAGTAATTTTCTTGTGACTTCTTTGTGGTTTTCTGTGTATAAGATCATATCAATTGCAAATAGAGATACTTTGACTTCTTCCCTACCAATTTGTATGCACTTTATTTCTTTTTGTAGCCCAATAGCTCTGTCTAGGACCTCCAGAACAATGTTGAACAAGAGTGGTGATAGAGGGCATCCTTGTCTGGTTCCCGTTCTCAAGGGGAATGCTTTCAAAGTCTCTTCATTTAGGATGATGTTGACTGTTGGCTTTGCATGAATACCCTTAAATTATGGTGAGGAATTTCCCTTCTATTCCTATTTTGTTGAGAGTTTTTATCTTGTATTGCTGTTGGGCTTTGTCAAACGCCCTGTCTTCATTGATTGATAAGATCATGTGGTTCTTGTCTTTTGTTTTATTAATGTGATGGATTACATTGATTGTTTTCCTAATGTTGAACTATCCATGTATACCTGGTATAAATCCCACTTGATCATGGTGAATTATTTTTTTGATATGTTGCTGAATTCTATAGGCTAGAATTTTGTTGAGGATTTTTGCATTAATGTTTATGAGGGATATTGGTCTGTACTTTTCTTTTTTGTGGTATCTTTACCTGGTTTTGGTATTAGAGTTATGCAGGCTTCATAGAATGAGTTTGAGAGTATTCCATCTTTTCTGTGCTTTGAAATACCTTTCATAGTAATGGTGTTAACTCTTCTCTGAAAGTTTGATAGAATTCTCCAGTGAAGCCATCCGGGTCAGGGCTTTTTTTGTTGGGAGTTTTCTAATTAGCTTTTGAAACTCTTCTTTTGTTATGGGTTTATTTAGTTGTTCTACCTCTCTTTGTGTTAATTTATGTAGGTAGTGAGTTTCTAGAAATTTGTCCATTTCCTCTAGGTTTTCAAATTTGTTAGGTACAATTTTTCATAGTAATCGGTTATGATTCTTTTAATTTCAGTTGGGTCTGTTGTGATATCACCCATCTCATTTCTTATACGGGTTATCTGCTTTCTCTCCTGTTTTGCTTTAGTCAGTTTTGCCAGTGGTTTATCAATTTTGTTGATCTTTTCAAAGAACCAGATTTTGATCTTGTTAACTCTTTCAATTGTTATTCTATTCTCTATTTCATTTAATTCTGCTCCAATTCTTATTATTTCCTTTCTTCTGGTTCCCAAGGGATTCTTTTGCTGCTTTCTTTCTACTTGTTCCAGTTGTAGGGTTAATGTTTTGATTTTGGCCCTTCTTTTTGGATGTGTGCATTTATTTCTATAAACTGACCTTTGAGCACTGCTTTTGCTGTGTCCCAAAGGTTCTGGTAGGATGTGTATTCATTCTCGTTTGATTCTATGAGTTTCTTTATTCCATCCTTAATTTCTTCTATAACCAAGTAGTTTTTGAGCAAGGTGTTGTTCAGTTTCCATGTGTTTGATTTTTTTTCCTTGCTTTTTCTGTTATTGATTTCTACTTTTATGGCTTTATGGTCAGAAAAGATGCTATGTAATATTTAGATGTTTTGGATTTTGTTAACACTTGCTTTATGGCCTAATATGTGGTCTATTCTGAAGAATGTTCCATGTGTGTTGGAAAAGAAAGTATACCTGGCTGCTGTTGGGTGCAGTGTTCAGTATATGTCTGTAAGATCAAGTTGGTTGATTGTAGCATTTAGATCTTCTTTGTCTTTGTTGAGCTTCTTTCTGGATGTTCTGTCCTTCACTGAAAGTGGTGTGTTGAAGTCTCCTACTACTATTGTGGAGCTGTCTATGTCTCTTTTCAGTGCTGTTAGAGTTTGTTTTATGTATTTTGGAGCCCTGTCGTTGGGTGCATAAATATTTTTTATAGTTATATCCTCCTGACGTATCGACCCTTTAATCATTATATAGTGTCCTTTTTTATCCTTTGTGGTGGATTTTACTTAAAAGTCTATTTTGTCAGAGATTAATATTGCCACTCTTGCTCTTTTTTGAGTGTTGTTTGCCTGATATATTTTTCCACCCTTTGAGTTTTAATTTGTTTGTGTCTTTAAGTCTAAGGTGTGTCTCTTCTTGGCAGCATTTAGACGGATCGTGTTTTTTTATCCATTCTGCCAGTCTCTGTCTCTTTATTGGTGCATTTAGTCCATTTCCATTCAGCATAATTATCTATAACTATGAGTTTAGTGCTGTCATCTCGATGTCTTTTTTCATTTCTTGTTCACTGTTTCTTTGTTCCACTTAATTTTCTGTGCTGAGACTTTTTTTTTACGTGTTTTCTTTTCATCCTTTTCATTGTTGTTGATTTTGTATTTGCTGAGTCTTTATATTTTCTTGTTTTTTGTTTTTACGTGTAGGATTGTTAGTTTCCTTTGTGGTTACCTTAATATTTACTCTTATTTTTCTAAGTTTATACTGGTCTTTTATTTCTTTTATCACCTTGACTTCCCCTCCATATGAAAAATCTATGTCTACACTTTTTAGACCTTCTATTTTGTTTTATTGTTGTCATCTTTTACATATTGACATCTCTGTTTTCAGTGTTTTAGCTTTTATTTATTTTTGTGACTGTCCTATCTGGGTTGCTATCTGGTTGCTCTGTCCTGTGTTCTAGTCTTGGGTTGTTATCTGTTGTTACTGATTTTCTAACTGGAGTAGTCCCTTTAGTATTTCCTGTAATTTTGGTTTGGTTTTTGCAAATTCCCTAAACTTTTGTTTATCTGGAAATGCTCTAATTTTGCTGTCATATTTTAGAGACTGTTTTACTGGATATGTAATTTTTGGCTGGGAATTTTTTCTTTCAAGTCTTTATATATGTCATCCTATTGCCTTCCTGCCTGTGTGGTTTCTGCTGAGTAGTCTGAGCTTATTCTTATTGACTTTCCTTTGTAGATGACTTTTTATTTATCCCTAGATGCTCTTAAAATTCTCTCTTTATCTTTGGTTTTGGCAAGTTTGATTATAGTATGTCTTGGTGACTTTCTTTTGGGATCTACATTATGTGGGGTTTGATGAACATCTTGGACAGATATCTTTCACAATATCAGGGAAGTTTTCTGCCAACCAATCTTCAACAATTCTCTATGTATTTTCTGTTATCCCCTCTGTTCTGGCCCTCTAATCACTCGTTATTTCTCCTGATAGAATCCCACATAATTCTTAGGATTTTTTTCTTCAAATAAGTTGGTGTCAAGTGCCTTTTCTCCTGTCTCACTAATTCTGACTTCCATTGCCTCAATTCTGCTCCTATGACTCTCTGTTGAGTTGTCTATTTCTGACATTTTATTGTTAATCTGGATTTCTGATTGCTGTCTCTCTATGGATTCTTGCAGCCTGTTAAATTTGTCCTTATGTTCTTCTCTAATCTTTTAAATTTCCTCTACTGCGTGTTTTGCATTTTGCATAGTTTCCTTCCTGATGTCTTGAAGAGTTCTGTATATTAATCTTTTGTATTCTGCCTCTGGTAATTCCAAGAAATTTTCCTCCTCTTGAAAATTTCTAGATTCTTTATTTTGGTAGCTTGCTGAAGCCATCATGGATTGCCTGTTTATGTGATTTGATATTGACTGTTTTCTCTGAGCCATCAATAAGTTATTATATTTATTTATTTTATGTTTGCTTACTGTGTCCTAGCTTCCTGTTTTGTTTTGATTTGCTATGCCCAAATAGGCTGCTCTTGTGAGCTAGTTCAGTCTTCAGTGCCCCTGAAGCTCCAATGTCCTGCCACCAGGTGGTCAGATCTGCCACTAAGTATGTGAGCCCAGGAGTTGGCCCACTCCTCCTGTATAGATTCAGCTTAGGTGTCCAGGTAGTCGGCCAGCAAGTGTATGGTGCAGGCTCTCACTTACAGTCCTAGATGGGCATTGGTGATTGGTGTAGGCACACACATCTAGCTGCAGCAGATGGACACATGCTGAGCAAAGCAGGGGGCTGACAGCCACCTCGGAGTGTCCAGGAGGAAAGTTTTTCCCTGTTTCCTAGAGCACATAGGTGGGTGGGTTTTGCAGCTTGACTATTATTACCCAACGCCATTGGCTGTAAGGACTGGGAGGCACCTCTTATTCTTGGGCCCTTATTGCATTTGGCTAGGTGGCGTGTGTGGAGCCACCAGTCTTCAGGCCCCTGATGTAGGTAGGTGAAGACCCTGCTTAATGGGCAGAGCAGTGTCAAATGTCACGAACCTGCCACTTCACAGCTGAAACAGTTGAAGTTAGACTTCAGGTGTATACTCTGTGGTACTGTAGTAATGAGGGCCTATGCTGCTGAAATGGGCCCACACAAGTCTCTGCAGGGGGAAAGGTACTCAAACCTGTGGACCCATTATGCCTGTGCCTAGGCAAAGGTGTTGTGCCTACCCTGATTTCCTGGCTTAGGGGAGCTGACAGAATCTTTTTCCCCTGTTTGTTAATTTGTTCCCTCTCCAAGACTGGGATAATGGCTCAGAGCACCTGACATGTCCTACTTCCAGCCCAGGGGACTCAGTAATCCTGAAGCTGGTCCCAGACCCAGTGCAGAGCAGGGAGCAGGGAGGTAAATGGGAGAGAGTTTCTTCCCTGGGGGTGTGTTTTTGATCCGTGCTGTAGGCCAGATGCAAATACTTACCTTTCACTGATCAAGGACTTCTCACTGGTTCTGGATGGCCGAGTAGTGTCTGTGCCGCTGGGTCTCTCCTGGTGTAGAAAACACCTCCCAAGCGCTGCTGCTTGCCTGCCTCACTGCTCACCCCTGAGCTGATCTGGGCTGGAGGGCTTTGACTCCTGCTGGGGCTTCGACTTCAACTACTTGCTGCTTCCGAACTGTTTCTCCCTCCCCCTCCCACTCAGTCCGATTCCTCAACTTTGCCTTTGATGTTCAGGGCTCCCAGATTGTCATATATAATCAATTCACTTGTTTTTTTGAGTCTTTGTTCTAAGAGGGACTGCCGGAAGTGTCTGATTACTCTGCCATCTTGGCCCTGCTTCCTATTTTATTTGATTTAAAAAAAAAATAATATTGTGTTTTCAGTGAAGGTTTACATGGTAGTTGAGGTTCACATTCAACAATTTATACACATTTTGTTCAGTGACATTGTTTACATTCTTTACAATGCATTATTTCTGTTCTGATTGTTCCATTTCCATTAATCTGATTTCCCTGCCTCCTTACCTTCTCATCTTTGTTTTAAAGTAATTGTTGACAATTTGGCCTCATATAGATTATTTTTTAAAGAATCACAGTACTCATGGGTGTTATTCTTTATTTTGTGAGTCGATCTGTTATTTAGCTAAATGGTGAAATTGGGGGCTAGTTTTAGTTAAAGGTTTAAAACTTATCTCAGGGCAGTAGTCTTGGCGAATCCTCCAGTCTCAACTGGCCTAGTAAGTGTGAAATTTTTTAAGAATTTGAGCTTCTGTTTCACATTTTTTCTCCTGTTCTATCAGGATCTATCTATTGTGCCCTTGATTAGAACAGTCAGTAGTGGTAGCTGGGCACCATATAGTTCTTCTGGTCTCAGGTACATCAGGCCATTGTTCGTGTAGACTATTTGTCCTGTAGACTAGTTTCTTGAGTCTTTGGTTTCCTTCTTTTTCTTTTGCTCCAGATGACTAGAGACCAGGAGTTGTAGCTTAGATAGCCACTTGCAAGCTTTTAAGACCCCAGATCTACTCACTAAACTAGGATGTACAGCATAAATTTTATGAACTCTATTATGCCAATTGATTGAGCTATCTCACTAGACTACGGTCCTAAGCCTTCAAACCTAGGAAATCATTCCCATGAGGTGTTTGGTTATGTATAAGAAGTATTCATAACTGTGCCCCCACGTGCTTTTTTTTATATATATATATATATATATACATATATATATAGATGTATATGCATACACACATAGGTGTATATAAGTGTACATATGCATACACTTATATATACACACACATACTCACATGTACATACACATATATGCCTCCATACCTAAATATATACCTGCATCCTGTATTTTTATATATTTGTTGGTCATTGTTGCAAAATTATATATCATAGCAATTACCAAAAGTTCTTTTTTTCTTGCGTACATTTTAGTAACTGACCCCTGAGCATTAATATTATTAAATAATAATCTTTGAATTATGATCATATAGTAATTAGTGAAAAACATAAATAATGTTTGAATGTTTACAGGTCATAGAAGGCAAATATTAAATCCATTACTTTTGGATAGATTAGATTTAGATTGGTAATGAGACCAGGGATTATATATACAGTTAGTATTGAGTGTTTATATATCAAGCTGTAAGCACTGTAACTAACATATATTAGGAACTCAATAAATATTGTCTTCACAATGAATAAATAATAAATTACACTAATAATCCACTCTTTCTTTGTTGCTCATATTATTTGGAATTTTTATTGATATGGTTTTCTCTATTTTTCCTTGCTTACACTTAATTTGTGGGTCCCTTTGACACTCAAAAAACTTTATTATAAAATACATATATAATTAAAAAAAAATATCCAAACCTGTTGCTGTCAAGTCAATTCTGACTCATAGCAACCCTATAGAACAGAGTAGAACATGTATACATACTGAAATTTATTTCTATTACACCCTGTACATTTTACTAATACTAAAATCTATCCTCTAGTCTCCTTCAGCCTTTCTCTCTTTGTTTCCCACTAGCTGGTCCTCAGTCTCTGCACCCCCATCTCTACCCCAAAACCTTTCTGTACATTTGGCTGCAGGAGTTTCTTATACTATTGCTAAGGAATCACTTGATGGAATACAGAATTTCTCTGAATTTTTAAAATGTGTGAACTTTTACTTAGGCCTTCTATACTCTCTAACCAATATACTTATTAGGCACTGTTTCATTCTACTCCCATGCATGAAGTGCCAACATTGAGCTTTTGAAGCCCAGAAAATGCCTTCATTTTATGGTCTACCTTTCCCTCTCCATAGGCCATTTGAGTCCAGAGAGGTTATTTTATCACATGGGCTTCCTTTCAGTTTACTTGCTAGAAGAATAAGCTCTACATGGCTCCTTCTTGACTTGCCAAGCCCTTTTGGGAGGGGCATTTACTATCTTAACTCTCTTATTCCCTTAGTGAAAATAACCATTCATGTGTCTTAGCCCTTACCACCAGTAGGAAAACTCCTTAGCTCGCGGCTTTTGGGTGGCACCCTAGCAACACATTGTGGGTCAGGCACTCCATACAGCAAACACTCTTCTCTTCCAGAATCAGGCCCATCCTGTGAAAGTTGTATCTCAAGGACAGATCCCAACATTCCAACTTGGGTCTGGGCCTTCACAACCATGACCAGGTCTAAGTCCCCAGACTCTAGTAAAAAGCACATTGCCCTCAACATCTGCCCCAGGTGAACATCAGGACTGGTTTTGACTCAGACTAGTGACTGAATACAGGAGCCACCATACTTTCTCCAGAAAATTTGAGGAGTCTCTGGTTCCCTGGAATAGTCCTAAAGGAACTCTATCTGATTATTCTTGAAGATCCTTAATGTTCCTGAATCAAAACATGGATCAAACTCTAGGGAAGCCATTTTACACTCAGCACAGTTTGTTTGACTGACTGGTCATGTCAACTCATTTATGTTTGGAAATCAAGGTTAGTCTTGCACAGGTGTGCATGTGTTCCTCAAAGGATTATGAGTGAATTAATAAAGATGAAATCCTGTCCACTCAGGGAAGCACCCCAACTGCACACAAGTGCCTGCCCAGCCTCCAGAGGCTCTTCCTTCACCACACAGATATCTGTGGTAAGGTCTGGATCCATCCAGGAGCTCTTAGCACACATTCCATTTACAGTCCAGGTAGACCATGAGCATTCATATTTGGGGTATTTATCAAGCTTCTTTAGAAGATATACTGTTTTCTGCTAGGCTCTTGGGAGTCTGAAATGTGAGTAAGTTTATCCAGGCCTTCTGACTGAAAGCACCTCTAGGTGACAACTCCTCTGCTGCAGGGAGCTTAGCTGCTGTTGTTCTTTCTGAAGGGCCTGGGAAATGGTTCTCAATATTCAGTGTGCATCAGAGTCACCTGGCGAGCTTGGTGAAAATGCAGATGTGTGAAGTCCAGCTCCTAAATCAGTCAGTATGGGGCAGGGCCTGGGAATCTGCATTCTAACAAATTCCTCAGTTGGTTCTGGTGGAGGTGGTCCAGAGACCATACATTTAGAAATGCTGAGCAGTGGAATGGACTGACCAGGGGTACCAAAGAACGAAAGGCAGTGCCTTCCATGACTGCAGAGGCAGGTGTAGGTTGAGGTGTCTCTAGATCTGTACTGATTGGGTAAATCTTTTTGTTATGGTTGAATTGTGTCCCCCCAAAATATGTGTTGTAAATCCTAAATCCCAATACCTGTGGATGTAATCCCATTTGGGAGTAGAACTTTCTTTGTTACATTAATGAGACCATGTCAGTGTAGGGTATGTGTTAAGCCAATCACCTTTGACATATAAAAAGAGCAGAGTAGGCACAGAAAAGCAGGGACAAACTGGGGAAGACTGATGGCATGTGGAGATCACCAAGGAACTAAGGAACAGAAGCTGAAAAGAGCTGACAAAGAGAGAAAAAGCCTTCTGCTAGAGCTGGTGCCCTGAATTTGGACTTCTAGCCTCCTAGCTGTAAGAAAATAAACTTCTGTTCATTAAAGCCATCCGTTTGTAGTATTTCCATTATAGCAGCACTGGTTAACTAAGATATCTATCACCCTGTTGGCATTTTTAAAAGCAGGGACAGTATTCAGAAGAGAGCTGAAAACTTTCTTCTCTACCCATTTCAGATCTGAAAGAATCTGAACAAGTCCCAATGAGTCAGAATAATTTCCTAGTTCTGGGTGCATTAGCCCTGTACAAGGAAGGGGTTCATGGAGCTAGGAATAAGTTGGATTTGTTCCTATTTCACGGTATAGTTCTTGGTGGTAGTCAGGACTAAACAGGGTAGAAGTGGGATACCTTAAATCTCAGAAGAGAAGGAGGATAGGGATAGGCAGGGCTCCATGGATTCCTAAATGATAGGCATAGGTTTTCATAACTCTGAGGCTACACTGGGTAACAGAGAGGGACTTGGGCTTCGAATACTGTAGGAATGATCTCCTGCACCCAGCGTTTGGAAAAAAAGAATATTTTCTCACTGCCCATCACTGTCTTGTTCGACCTGCCTGCTCTACTGATTGGAAGGTCTTTCTGTATGTGGGCTATATATTTAGTGGCCTGAATAAAACAAGGAAGCCATGGGGTCAGACACAAGCACAGTATCTGAAGACTATATAATGCTTACAGTTAATGGCTAAACAAGCAATTTGATCCTGACTGGGCCAGCATTAGCATGTTGCTATATATCCACACTGCTGCAATAGGATGAAGGAAAGTGAGGGGAGCTAAAATATGGAACTAGAACCCCTTTACAGGAGTCAGACAAGCATAAGGGAAATAGACCCAGTGGACATGCTTGAAGGAAGTCTTTTCAGTACACAAAGCCAACCTTTGGAAAACAAGTCATGTTGAGCATTAGGAAGTCTTATTTCAGGAGAATGGAGTGTTCTAAGAAAAAGACCCAGTAGAGAGGTATGACTTAAATGTTGTTGTTGTTGTTGTTGCTAGCTGCCACTCAGTTAGCCAAACTCTTGGTGCCCCTGCATAAAACAGAACAAAATCCTGCTCAGTACTGCACCGTCCCCAAGATTAGCTGTTGATTAGACCATTGTGATCTATAGGGTTTTCATTGGCTGATTTTCAGAAGTAGATCACCAAGCCTTTTTCCTAGTCTGGAAGCTCTGCTAAAACTTGTTCACTGTCACAGTGATACACAAGCCTCCACTGCCAGATGAGTGGTGGTTATGCATTAGATGCGTTGGCCAGGAATCGAACCGGGGTCTCCCACCTGGAAGGTGAGAATTCACTGAACCACCAGTCCCTGGATGGTGCAAATGGTTAATGCCCTCAACTGCCAACTGAAAGGTTAGCTGTTCGAGTCCACCCAGAAGGCACCAAGGAAGGAAGGCCTGGTGATCTATTTCTGAAAGTTCAGCCACTGAAAACCCTGTTGAGCACAGTTCTACTCTGACATACCTCAGGTCACCATGAGTCAGAATCAACTCCATGGCAACTGGTTTACGAGTTGAATGTTGTTGCTGTTTTTAGTTGCCGTCGAATGAGCTCCGACTTGCAATGACCTTACGTATAACAGGACAAAACATTGCCTGGACCTGCAGCATCTTCATGATCTTTTGTTTTAGTCCATTGTTGTGGCTGTTGTATGATAGCCAGGAAATTGGCACCCAGGAAGTTGCTAACATGCACTGTTTGGGTGCAGGTAGGGGTTGATGCAATTTTTGTGCTAGGCAGGGCATGATGTAGGATAGGCACTACTGGCAAGGCCAGGCCATGAGGAATACTGCAGAAATGCAAGAGGCTGGCAATGGGTTTGATTCTGTAAATTGGGCAGGATGATTAGTAGTGCACACCTAGGAATCAGACAAAGCACTCACTCAAGTCGTGCCCGTCTGTTTTGTAATTGAATCTTCTCTAATATACATCACCAATCCACCTTTAGCTATGCCATCTTCTGCTTGTTCATAATTTTGTCTGCCCTAGAGTATTCAAAGAGCCCCTGGAATCTACACTTCTTGTTTTGTTAATCATCTTAAAGTTCAGAGCTGCTGAAAACAAAATCTCCATTGATATACAGCCTCCTTTAAAATCCTTTGTCATGTTGTAGTGCACTAGCTCACGGTACATTTCATGAAAATTGCTTGTAACATTTTACCAACTGCTGCTCCCCTTTCATTCAAGGGGAGTTCTCTTTTTCACTCACTGTTTTTAGATGGCAGCACATTAAAGAGAGTTAACTTAGAGTTCACCTTTTCCCTCCTTTGCTTCCCTAATGAGTAGGAGAGCCGTGTTTATTTGTTTAGGGGATAACTGGGATTGGGTTCTGATCTCCTGAGCTGAGAGCTAGAGTATTAACAAATCCATGTGTAAATTTTCAAGTCCTACTGAAGATTTTTCAAGACAGTTTCTTTCCTGAGTGGTTCAAAGTTTATCTTCTGAGGAGCCTACTGCAAGAAATCATGTTTGGATGATAGTAAAACTTTTTATTTTTCCCTTTGGAGCTCAGTAGATCATAACTGCTATCTTTAATTAGTAAGTCAAAGCTGACGCTTGACATGGGCTGGTTTATAATTTGCATAGGTTAGAGAAGTAAGGCCTAATATCAAATGTCTGTAGGTATAAGGCCCATTATTTTATTTAATAGTTTTACTGAATATCTGCTGTATGTAAGGATTTAGTCTAGGTGTAAGAAATATACATATTAATAAGATAAATTGTGTTTTATGCTGAAATATTTATTTGAGCCACTAAGTACTAAGTACTATAACTACCTCTATAGCTACTATGCTGTGTGCTAGTTACAAATATATCATTTGTTCTTTCAAACAAGTTTGTGAGGTATTGCTTTTCTACAAGGAGATTTTTCATTAAAGTTAAGAAATTTATAGAAGTCAACTTGGAAACTAACTGGCAGATAATTCATGACCCAGAATTTCTGTAATCTAGGGAAATTATTACACATTGTGATGGAAATTAACTGAGAAATAATTTATGACCCAGGATTTCCATAATCTAGAGAAATTATTGCACATTGTGCCTATATGTATTCATATCTCCGCCATATATATATATGACACAATGTCAGTTTGTCGTACTGTGGTGGCTAGCATGTTGCTACGATGCTGGAAACTATACCACTGGAATTTCAAATACCAGGAGGGTCACCCATGGTGGACAGGTTTCAGTGGAGCTTCCAGACCTAGACAGACTAAGAAGAAAGGTCTGGCAATGTACTTCTGAAAATTAACCTATGAAAACCTTATGAATCACAGCAGAACATTTTCTGAATTGTTTGCTTTGGTACGTCATCAAGAGGGATCAATCATTAGAGGAGGACATCATGTTTGGTGCAGTAGAGGGACAGAAAGGGTGAAGGAGACCGTTGGTAAGATGAATTGACACAATAGACGCGATGATGGACTTGAACACGCTGACGATTGTGAGGATGATGCAGGACCAGGAATGCTCCATTCTGTTGTACATAAGGTCACCATGAGTCATAGCTGACTCAATGGCAGTGTCTTAGGCTGGGTTCTCTAGAGAAGCAAAACCAATGAAGGGTATGTGTATTACCCTGTAATGCCAAATTACATCACTACACAACTGTCAAACCACTGAGAATCATGGTCCAGGAAAGTTTACACACAACCATAACCATCAAAGGCAGCTAACAACAACAATATCTATCTCTCTACTTCTCTACCTACCTACCTATCTATCAGTATTCTTTGTAATAATTAAAGTAAGACACAACACAAATGTGTTCATCAGCAGTAAAAAAATACATGTATACGTATGTGTGTATACATATATATATATATATATAATATATGTATATATATAAAGAGAGAGAGAAAGAAATTTATCTCAAGTAAATGGCTCATGCAGTTGTAGAGGCTAGCGACTCCCAAGTCAGGAGTCAGACTGGAGGCTTCTCCTGACTCACGTAGCTGCAGGGGCTGATGAACCAAAGATTGGCAGATCAGACAGCAAGCTGCTGGCTCACAGGCTATGGAGGCAAATGAATCCCAAGATTGGCAGGCAATACAGCAGACCGTTGGGTCAGGTCTCAAGAACCAGAGGTCAGATGATGCAAGATCCAGAGTGAGCAAAAGCCAGCAAGCTTTTCCAGAACATCCATATATATTGAATGCAGGCCACACCCCCAAGGAAACTTCCTTTACAACTGATTGGCTGATCACATCACATCACATAAGTGATTACGTTATATCACAAAATGGAGGATAACTACATCATTGCATAACTGCCAGATTACATCATTCTGTAACTGCCAAACTACATCATTACATAACCGTCAAACCACTGAGAACCATGGCCCGGCCACACTGACACACAACCTTAACCATCACAGCCCACCCTTTGTCAACTGGTACCTGTACACATCTCCTTAAACCGTACACAATCTCTAAATAAAGACAATTATAAAGTCATACTTGTGCCTAACATGATACAGTTAACACTCATACAACCAAAGAACAAAGATTGGCAGGTAAGATGGCAGGATTCTGGCTCACAGGCTGAAGAGGCTGACAAATCCTACTGTCAGCAGGCAATATGGCAGACCACTGGCTCAAATCCCAAGAACTGGAGGTCAGATGGTGATGAAGTGAATGCAGAATCCAGAGTGAGCAAAAACCAGCAAGGTTTGCCAGAACTTCCATATATAGTGGATGCAGGCCACATCCCCAAGGAAATGCCAATTACAACCAATTGGTAATCATATTAGATCGCATTAGGGAAGTTATTACATTTTATCAGAACATGGAGGATAACTACATCACTACAAATTGCCAAATTACATCGCTATGTAACTGCCAGTCTACATTATTCCATAACTGCCAAACCACATCATTCCGTAATTGCCAAATTACATCTCTATGTAACTGCCAAACCACTGAGAATCATGGTCCAGGAAAGTTTACACACAACCTTAACCAGCAAAGGCAGCTAACAACAACAACAATATCTATCTCTCTACTTCTTTACCTATATACCTACTTATCAGTATTCTTTGTAATAACTAAAGCAAAACACAACACAAATGTGTTCATCAGCAGTAAAAAAATACATGTATTGTGTAGTAATTGTTAAATGAAAAACTATTTTTTCTGTAAGCCTTCATCTTAAGTGAGAATAACAGCACAGTTGGAAGAGCGTAGTCAATGTCACTGAACTGTGAATGTAGAAATTTTTGAAACGGTGTATCTTTGGCCATCTGTAATTTTCATCAAAAAAAAAGGTTGAGAATTTAGAGGCTTAATACGTTGTGGGGTTGTTAACCAATGTCAAAAAACAACATGTGTACTACTATTTCATGAGAAACTATTTGCTCTGTAAGCTTTCACCTGAAGTACAATAAAATATATATTAAAAAAAAAAAAAACAAAAAAAAAAACAAAAAAAAAAAAAAATACATGTATATATAAAATTATGTTCTCTTTATTCAGTTTTTTTTTGCAGTAACCCAATATGGATGAGTCTCAAAAATGTAATGTTGAAAGAAAAAAACCTTCTACTAGATGAGATGCTTAGAATGGTTTCATTTGTATAAAGATTTAAATAAAAATTAAAAAATATATTATTTAGGCAAACTTTTGTTATAGATTGAATTGTGATCCTCAAAAATATGTGTCAACTTGGCTAGGCCATGATTCCCAGTATTGTGTGATTGTCCACCATTTTGTTATCTGATGTGATTTTCCTATATGTTGTAAATCCTACCTCTATGATGTTAATGAGGCAGGATTAGAGGCAATTATGTTAATGAGGCACAACTCAAGCTACAAGATTAGGTTTTGTCTTAAATCAATCTCTTTTGAGACATAAAAGTGAGAATCAAGCAGAGAGACAAAAGGACCTCATACCACCAGAAAGTAGTGCCAGGAACAGAGTGCATCCTTTGGATCTGTGGTACCTGCGCTGAGAAGCTCCTAGTCCAGGGGAAGAGTGATGACAAGGACCTTCCCCCAGAGCTGACAGAGAGAGAAAGCCTTCCCCTGGAGCTGGCACACTGAATTCGAACTTCTAACCTCCTAGACTATGAGAGAATAAATTTCTCTTTGTTAAAGCCATCCACTTGTGGTATTTCTGTTATAGCAGCACTAGATGACTAAGACACTTTCAATATGATAAAACCATATAAATATGAAATAGGTTAATTATCTGAAATTCAGGGAAGTAGTTACCTCTGTAGTAGGGAACTGTAGAGGATGCAGGTCGGGGGTATATATAATGATCATCAAAGGGATTAACAATGCTATATTAAGTTGGGTGGAGGATAAATATAACATTATTTCATTATTATAATTTAAGAATATAACCTTTTATAAGAACGATATCTTCATTACAGAAAAAAAAACAGGTAGAACTGTGATTATTTATGTCTGTATGACTCAGACTTGCTTGGCTGTAGTGCTCAAAGTTGTGAGCAGGTGGAGAGCAGCCAGAGCTATCAGGGAAACTTGGAGCCAGGAGGTTACAGTTTCCCCTTAGAACCTTTCCTACCTGCATGACCTGGGTCTCACAATCTCTGGGCCTTAATCCCTTTCTTATAAATTGATTCTCCTGTTCTGAAAGAAGCTGAGCCTTGCCACTAATGACTCGTATCTCTGGAACATGGTTATAACATAGCTTGTAAAAGCTTGTCTTAAAAAGGCAAATTTCCCCTGGAATATATCCGCTTATCTTTGCTGATATTTTATTATTTTAAACTTCATGTTATTTAAGTCTATCAATAATTTCTAAAAGATTATTTAGAGAGATTTTTTAAGCGACAATAGCATCTAGATTAAAGCACTTGCCATCTGTCTATAGCATTCTCTTCCTACTCTATCTGATGATCAACCTCCTGATCAATTTCCTTCACTAATCGAGGACTTTATTGCTCACAGTATTTCTCTCTCCTCAAACTTCTGTCTTATTGTCAGTGACCACGAGGGCAGAGGTGGTTTAGTGGGAGAATTCTCAACTTCCATGTGGAAAACCCCGGTTCAATTCCCAGCCAATGTACTTCATATGCAGTCACCACCTGTCTGTCAGTGGAGGCTTGTGTGTTGCTATGATGTTGAACAGGCTGTAGCAGAGCTTCCAGATAAAGACAGGGTAAGAAGAAAGGCCTGGTGATAAACTTCCAAAAATTGGCCAGTTAAACTCCTATTGATTGCAAGGGTCCAATTTCATCGTGCATAGGATTGGCATGAGTCGCGAGCCAACTCGATGTCAGTTAACAACTACAACATGTCATCTGACAAGATGATATACCTAACAATTCAGTTTAAGTCTGTTTGAACCTTTGTCTCCTTGCCTTCTTCAAAATTTCTCTTTGCATTTAGCTACTCTTTTCAATAGTCTCTTCCTAGGGACCATTCTATTCTTCCACCTCATTTGCACACATACTCTTCAACCTCATTGACACCTTCAGTCCAATGACTCCACTACTTTCTAACAATCTGTTAAAATCTTCTGGTTTTATTTTGCCCATTTTCACCTGGATTTTATAGTCCATCATTATAGTATGCCCTGGAAAATACCCTCCACTTCATTGCCTTCTTCTCCTACCATTCCATATGTCTAGCAAAACCTACAATATGCATTCTTATATGTGGGAGTGTTCTAGGAAGAAAGAGTAATATAGCAATGTCCCTGAGTTGGAGGTTCGAAGCATTCAAGGCCATGCCTGCACGTGGTAATTCTTAGCCTGACCCCAATCCCTAACCACTATAAAAATCCCACCACTCTACCTTCCTTGCTCCCTCAAGCCATTTTTGGACCATCTTGAGAGATGCACTAACCACGGGGCAAAGTGGATAAATCCCACCTTCATTGCTCAATGCATTGTAAGAAGCAGCATGAATCCAATCCCTGAAGTGTGGAAATGGATCCAGCCCTCACTTCCCCACTTTTCCATCCTCATAACTAGTCACCCAAGTGGCACACACTCTCTCCAATCCTAGCCACCTGGAGCTGGGCCAGAACTCACAAGTTAGATGGACACCATCTGTTACAGATCAAATTGTGCCCCCCTATAAAATATGTGTTGTAAATTCTAACCTCTAAGTCTGGGTTATAATCCCATTTGGGAATGAGTTGTCTTTGTTGTTAGTGAGGCAGAGTTGGTGTAGGGTGTGTCTTGAGTCAATCTCTTACAAAATATAAAAGGAGCAGATTAAGCAAGCATAGATGGGGGAAGATAGATGCCAAGCCACATGGAACTCTTCAAGGAACCAGGAAAGAGAAGCTGAAGAGACAAGGGCCTTCCCCCAGAGCTGACACAGAGAGAAAGCATTCCCCTAGAGCTGGTGTCCTGGTTTTGGACTTCTAGCCTCCTAAATTGTGAGAAAATAAATTTCTGTTTGTTAAAGCCACCCACTTGTGGTATTTCTGTTATAGCACACACGCACACACCGGTTGCAGTCGAATTGATTCCAACTCATGGCAATCCTATAGGACGGAGTAGAACTGCCCCATAGAGTTTCCAAGGTGAGGCTGGTGGATTTGAACTGACAACTTTTTGGTTAGCAGTTTTCTGTAGCTCGCCGTAGCTCTTAACCACTGTGCCACCACAGCACTAGATAATTAAGATACCATCTTTCAGCCCAAGCTGCCCAGAGCTAGGTCAGACTCCCATGTTTGAGGGGCACCTTCTAGACTGTCAAATAGGCAGACACCAGTTCCTACTGGCTCTCACTGCCTCTGTGGGTTTGTTAATTTGCTAGAATGACTTCACAGAATTTATACTTATTGCTATAGATTTATTATAATCAAAAAGGATACAAACGAAGAGACACATTGAGTGAGGTCTGGGAGGGGTCCTGGCAAGGAGCCTTCATGTCCTAAAGAAGGACTCGCTACCCTCTCTTGTGCATGGTCACCAACCATGAATTCATCTCAGCTTTAAGGATCAGGGATTTTATCAGCCTTCTCACATGGCCATGATAGATTACTTCATGTCTCCTGAGGTATTAGTCAGCATCAGGTTCCCAGGTGGTCACTCTTGGTCTGATCAGCCCCCACACATTAGCCTCAGGTATGGTCCAGCTCAAAAGACCAGAAGACAAAGGCCAAATTACTTTCTGCAAGATGATTCCACACCTGGTAGGAAGCCTGTCCTGTTCTCCCCAGAAGGTCTCATATAGTTGTTGTTGTTAGGTGCCATCGAGTCAGTTCCACCTCATAGCAACCCTATGTACAACAGAACGAAACACTGCCTGGTCCTGCACCACCCTCACAATCACTATTATACTTGAGCCCGTTGTTGCAGCCATTGTGTCAATCCATCTCGTTGAGGGTCTTCCTCTTTTTCACTGACCTTCTACAAAGCATGATATCCTTCTCCAGGGACTGATCCTTCCTGATAACATATCCAAAGTATGTGAGACAAAGCCTCACCATCCTTGTTGCTAGTGAGCAAGACGGCTGTACTTCTTCCAGGATATGTTCATTCTTTTGGCAGTCCCTTTAGTATTCTTCACCAACACCGTAATTCAAAGACATCAGTTCTTCTTTGGTTTTCCTTATTCAATGTCCAGCTTTCACATGCATATGATGCAATTGAAAACACCGTGGCCTGGGTCGGGCACACCTTAGTCCTTAAAGTGACATCTTTGCTTTTCAACACTTTAAAGAGGTCTTTTGCAGCAGATTTGTCCAGTGCAACGCATTGTTTGATTCCTTGACAGCTGCTTCCATGGGTGTTGACTGTGGATCCAAATGAAATATCTTTGACAACTTCAGTCTTTTCTCCATTTACCATGATGTTGCTTACTGGTCCGGTTGTGAGGATTTTTGTTTTCTTTATGTTGAGGTGTAATCCATACTGAAGGCTGTAGTCTTTCATCTTCATGAATAAGTGCTTCAAGTCCTCTTCACTTTCAGCAACCAAGGTTGTGGCATCTGCATATCACAGGTTATTAAAGAATCTTCCTCCAATCCTGACGCCCCTTTCTTCTTCATATATTCCAGCTTCTCAGATTATTTGCTCAGCATATAGATTTAGTAAGTATGGTGAAAGGATACAACTCTGATGCACATCTTTCCTGACTTTAAACCACACAGTATCTCCTTGTTCTGTTCAAACAACTGCCTCTTGATCTCTGTACAGGTTCCTCATGAGCACAATTAAGTGTTCTGGAATTCCCAGTCTTTGCAATGTTATACATAATTTGTTATAATCCACACAGTCGAATGCCTTTGCATAGTCAATAAAACACAGGTAAACATCTTTCTGGTATTCTCTGCTTTTAGCCAGGATCCATCTGACATCAGCAGTGATATCCCAGGTTCCAAGCACTTTTCTGAATCTGACTTGAATTTCTGGCAATTCCCTGTCGATGTACTGCTGTAGCCGCTTTTGAATGATCTTCAGTAAAATTTTACTTGTGTGTTATATTAATGGTATTATTCACTAATTCTTGAATTCAGTTGGATCACTTTTGTTTGGAATAGGCATAAATATGGATCCCTTCCAGTTGGCTGGCCAGGTAGCTGTCCTCCAAATTTCTTGGCATAGATCAGTGAGCACTTCCAGCACTGCATTCATTTGTTGAAACATCTCAATTGGTATTCCGTCAATTCCCAGAGCCTTGTTTTTCACCAATGTCTTCAGTGCAGCTTGGATTTCTTCCTTCAGTACCATCAGTTCTTGATCATATGTTACCTCCTGAAATGACTGAATGTCGACCAATTCTTTTTGATGTAGTGACTCTGTGAATCCTTCCATCTTCTTTTCATGCTTCCTGAGTCGTTCAGTATTTTGCCCATAGAATTCTTCACTATTGCAACTCGAGGCTTGAATTTTTCCCTTAGTTCTTTTAGTGTGAGAAATGCCGAGTGTGTTCTTCCCTTTTGGTTTTCCAACTCCAGGTCTTTGCAAATGTCATTGTAATACTTTACTTTGTCTTCTCAAACCGCCCTTTGAAATCTTCTGTTCAGCTCTTTTACTTTATCATTTTTCCATTTGTTTTAGCAAGTAATAAATCTTTTCATACCCTCTTGGTGTATGTGGCATCAGTATCAACATCTGAACCAAATTTTGTCTATCTTGCTTCTGAAGAGCAGCACAACAACTTTATCCAGCAAACAGTATCAAATAAACACCCAGGCAGGGGCATATTGTGTGGGATCTTGTGAGCCATAATAAGGGTATTGGATTTTTTTCCCAAATGTGTCAGAATTTTAAAATGTTTACTCCAAATGCTTTAAGTAACATTGATTATAGGGATATAAGCGTGAAATCAGTGAGAACAGTTATGCTGCAATTACACAAATCCAGTTGAGAGGTAAGAGTAGCTTGGCCTAAAATGGGAGCAGTGCAGGCAGGGTATATTTTGAAGGTTTGAGCCAAGATGATTAGCTGTATAGTGTAATTGGGGGGGGGGGGGGATATTGGGAATTTAACAGATTTGAGGTTAGGGTGAGGGGATAAATAATTTTGGTTTGGGCAAGTTGAATTTTAAATGCCTACTAGATACCCAAATAGAGAGGTAAAGTATGCGGTTGATACACAAGTCTGGAGCTTAAGGTTCAGGGGAAAACTGCAGATAGGATAAAATTGACTGAAATTTATTTATCAAGGCATTAACAATTATCTAAAGGCAATTTATATACGATATGTAGGCTGAAATATGTCAATAACGTGTTAAATTCTTTTATGATACAGTTCTTGTGGAACCCAGGCAAAGTTGGAAAATAAGTATAAAAATTTAGGGTCAAGTTTAAAATTTCCAGAGGCTTTAATTTGGCTACATTTATTGAAATTCTCAATTATCTTTTAAAATTTAGGCTTTTATAAATACCTATATTTAAAAGCTGTTAAATTTAGTTAAATACTAAATCTACTTGTCTTAAAAGACAAATAGAGGCTCTAGTGCCCATGAAAATAAAAACTGTGTAAGAGCTTTAAGGAAAAAAAACCCTCAAAGGCTTGTATTTGTCAGTATTTTGTCTTTCATCACTATTTTGAATTAATTGGATAAAATTCTATCTAAACTATTAGATGTTCTACGTTTATGTTCTCTAATATGTCTATCCTTGGGGAGATTAAAATTTTTCTTCTTTTTAAAGATTAATAAGGTAAATAAGACTGTTTTTCTTTATTAATAGGAACTACCATCAGTTCCTATATAATCAACTTAAAAAAAAGGCATTTGGACCAAAAGTCAGGTAAAGAAAAATTCATACCAAATTCTCAGAAGAAAAGGCATTCATTAATTCTGCAGTTAAGGCAATGGTCTTTGGCTTTTTATTTTCTTCTTTCTAGCTTAGTCTGTTATGTAATTCATAACAAAGAAACAAACAGCTTTTCCCCATATTTTGCCTTCCCCATGTGGCAAATGTACAAGATTACTAAACAAAATGAGAAAAAAAAAACTTTAGGGGAACTTTTATATCCAGGTAATCTTTGATGAAGAATGGCTGATAAAATGGTAGCTTTTCTTGTTTTTTGTTCACATGTCCTCTACATCAGGTGAATGAAGGAAGGATGATCATTCAGGATAGAATATATCAGCTTGTTTCATATTTTATGTAAATTTATCAGGATTACCACTAACGTAGGAGTCCTTGGGTGGCACAAATGGTTAAGTGCCTGGCTACTCCCAGGCACCTGAAAAGAAAGGTCTGGCAATTTGCTTCTGAAAGATTACAGCCATTGAAAGCCTTATGGAGCACAGTTGTGCTTTGACATGCATGGAGTCACTGTCAGTTGGGATTGATGCTTTGGCAACTTTTTTTTTTTAAATGACTAACATGCCTTGTGCCTTATCTGTCAATCCACAATGTAAGAAAGTCTCTTAGGATAGTTATTGTAATGTGACCAGTCTTTCGGGTATTTTTCTAAACTTAACCAAAGAGTTTCATTCAATATCTTAAGGTATGTGGATACAATTATAGTCTAGTGATTATATGTTTATTTTCTAAATTTCTAAAAGTGTTGATTATATTGTATTGACAAAGAAAATATTAAATAATTTAATACCTTATTGGATATTTCTTGCATTGATTGTAAGAGAAAAACTCTCATAGGTAGGCAGTAAAACAAACCATTAAATTTTAATGTAAAATAATTATAGCATTGTCCTCATTACCCTCAAAAGTGCAAGCAATTGAAGAAAAGAAAATAAGACTTTTAGGAATAAAGGGGCTAATATTCGTGACAAAGCATTTAAACTATCCTGAAGGTTTATCTTTTCCCATAAAAGAAAGTCCTCATTCTAACGAATTGGGTTTAGCCCAGAATTGTAATTATGTTTGATTAAACCCTGAACACAAATCTCTGTCAAACAAACAAATGACATTAAATCATAAACTCCATCAAATCATAACCTTGTGTAGGCTTTTGTAGGTCACATTAATGACTCTTTTGACAATACAATCCCTCAAAATTCAGCAGACTTCTGATCTATTTACTTCTAGTCAATTCCATATGTAAATACCACATCTGAAGATCTCATCCAGGCATGATTTTTAAGTCTGGAGACTCATTTTTAAAAATTTACAGTCCTTTATGGGATCTACATAAATGGAAAAACATACCATGCTCATGGATAGGCAGACTCAACATTGTGAAAATGGCAATTCTACCTAAAGCAATCTACAAATACAATGCAATTCCGATACAAATACCAACAACATTCTTCAAAGAGATGGAAAAACTAATTATTAACTTTATATGGAAAGGGAAGAAACCTCGAATAAGTAAAGCACTACTGAAGAAGAAGAATAAAGTTGGAGGACTCACACTACCTGACTTGAGAACCTACTATACAGCTACAGTACTCAAAACAGCCTGGTACTGGTACAACAACAGAGACATTGACCAATGGAACAGAATTGAGAACTCAGATGTAAATCCATCCACCTACGGTCACCTGATTTTTGACAAGGGCCCAAAATACATCAAATGGGGAAAAGACAGTCTTTTTAACAAATGGTGCTGGCAAAACTGGATATCCATTTGTAGAAAAATGAAACAGGACCCATACCTCACACCATATACAAAAACTACTTCAAAATGGATCAAAGACCTGAATATAAAGCCTCAAACTATAAAATTCATAGAAGAAAAAATAGGACCAACACTTCAGGCCTTAATACATGGCATTAACAGGATACAAACCATAAACATCAACACAAAAAACCCAACAGATAAACTAGATAATTGGGATCTTCTAAAAATCAAACATCTATGCTCTTCAAAAGATTTCACCAAAAGAGTTAAAAGAGAACCTACAGACTGGGAAAAAATTTTTGGACAGTACAAGTCAGACAAAGGTCTAGTCTCCATAATCTACAAGAAAATCCAACACCTCTACAACAAAAAGACAACCAATCCTATCAAAAAATGGGCAAAGGAAATGAACAGACACTTCACCAAGGAAGACATTCAAATGGCCAACAGACACATGAGGAAATGCTCGCGATCACTAGCCATTAGAGAAATGCAAATTAAAACCACAATGAGATACCATCTCACCCCGGCATTACTGGCACGAATCAAAAACACTGGAAATAACAAATGTTGGAGGGGCTGCGGGGAGACGGGAACTCTTATACACTGCTGGTGGGAATGCAAAATGATGCAGCCATTTTGGAAAATGATATGGCGTTTCCTCAGAAAGCTACAAATAGACGTACCATTCGATCCAGCAATCCCACTCCTAGGAATATATCCTAGAGAAATAAGAGTCATCACTCGAATAGACATATGCACACCTATGTTCATGGCAGCATTATTCACAATAGCAAAACGATGGAAACAACCTCGATGTCCATCAACAGACGAATGGATACACAAACTATGGTACATACACACAATGGAGTACTATGCAACGAGAAAGAACAATGAATCGGTGAACCATCTCATAACATGGATGAAACTGGAGGACATCATGCTGAGTGAAATAAGTCAATCACAAAAGGACAAATATTGTATGAGACCTCTATTGTAAAAACCCATGAAAAAATTCACATGCAAAATGTAACAATCCTTGTTGGTTACCAGGGATGGGAGGGGGGGGGGATACTAAATAGGTAATAGGTAAGTGGTAACTTGGGTGAGAGATGAGATAGTACATAGTACAGCGGAAACTAACACAACCTGCACAAGGAAAGGTCATGAAGGCCCTATAGACACATCCAAACCCCCGGAGGGACTGAGTTGTTGGACGGAGGGCTCTGGGGACCATGATCTCGGGGAACATCTAGCTCAATTGGCATGACACTACTTATAAAGATAATGCTCTACATTCTACCTTGGTGAGTAGTGTCTGGGGTCTTAAAAGCCTATGAGCGGCCATCTAAGATACTCCACTGATCTCATCCCTTCGGGAACAAGGGAGAATGAAGAGAACAGGATACAAGGAAAAGATTAGTCCGAAGGACTAATGGTCCACAGCTACCAAGGCCTCCACGGGACTGAGCCCAGTGCAGCTGGATGGTGCCCGGCTACCACCAATGACTCCTTTGACCAGGATCACAACAGAGGGTTCTGGGCAGAGCTGGAGTAGGATGTAGAGCATAATTTTAACTCCCAAAAAAAAAAAAAAAAAAAAGAAAACCAGATATACTGGCCTAAAGAATACTAGAGAAACCTCGAGAGTGTGGCCCCCAGACACCCTTTCAGCTCAGAGGGGAAGTTGCCTTCAAGGTTCGATGTTAAGCCTGGGAATGGACACCCCAGTAAAACTAAATGGGACTAACGATGTACAGGAGTCCGGTGACAAGGGTCAGAAGGCAGAGGGAGAGTAGGAAACTGATGATAAGGAACACAAATTGAATAAGGACACTGTCGATGTATTGTGAGATTGTTGACCACTGCTATGGGGCAACATTTGTAGTAACTATTAAATGGGAGGCTGTTTTGTCCTGTAGGCCTTCATCTTGGGCGAGAATGGCAGCACAATTGGAAGAGCATAGTCAATATCACTTAAATGTGTAAGTAAAAAGTTTTGAAATGGTGTTTAAATAAAATAAAAATAAATAAATAAATAAACAAACAAAGGAGACTAAAGAGGTACAATAGTCCACTGACAAGGTCCAGAAGACAGAAGGGGACAAGGAAGCCCCCTGGTGATAGGGAACACAAGGTGGAGTAAGGATATTCTTGATGTGCTGTGAGATTGTTAACCATTGTCATAGGGCAACATGTGTAGTAACTGTTAAATGAAAAACTATTTTGTTCTGTAAGCCTTCATCTTAAGTGAGAATGGCAGCACAGTTGGAAGAGCGTAGTCAATGTCACTGAACTGTGAATGTAGAAAATTTTGAAACGGTGTATCTTTGGCCATCTGTAATTTTCATCAAAAAAAAAGGTTGAGAATTTAGAGGCTTAATACGTTGTGGGGTTGTTAACCAATGTCAAAAAAAACAACATGTGTACTACTATTTCATGAGAAACTATTTGCTCTGTAAGCTTTCACCTGAAGTACAATAAAATATATATTAAAAAAAAAAAAAAATTTACAGTCCTTTATGGATTGCCTGTTCTTACTTTCTCAATTTTATGATGAGGCTACATGAAATAGATTGGGTCAGAGAATGTCTTTTAAACATGATCTTCATCCGTGGATTGCCTCCCATTTATGACAGAAAAATCTCAATGAGAAATGTTAAGAAAGGGATTGATGCCACAATTTTCTCTCTTTCTAAGACTATCTCTTCAGAGTTAGGGACGGTAGGTACCAGTGTGCACTGGAGACTGACTTTTTAAGTCTGTTGTCCCAGTGAATTAGTTATAGTACTTCCTTTCATTCACAAATATAACCATGTTTGGATGATAAATTATGTGGTCACTGTGTTTCTAAGCTGTCTCTTATAACTGCTTCATTTTGGGACAAGTCTTTGCTTGAGTTCACCTCTCCATTGAGTTTTTCTAACATGCCTAGGAACCTCAATGTGTACTAACATTCTTACTTTTAACAACCACTTCCTCTAGAGTGTAGATCAACAGGCTTGGCAGTTATATTGCTTGTCTTCCTATTTATGCAGGAGTATACCTGTGTTTTATTGGCTGTGCAAAGGGCAAAGGCATTTGATTGCATGGATCATAATAAATTATGGATAACATCTGGAATGGGAATTCCAGAACACTTAATTGTGCTCATGAGGAACACGTACATAGATTAAGAAGCGGTTATTTGAATAGAACAAGAAATACTGCAGGGTTTAAAGTCAGGAAAGGTGTGCGTCAGGGTTATATCCTTTCACCATACTTATTAAATCTGTATGCTAAATAAATAATTTGAGAAGCTGGACTATATGAAGAGGAAAGGGGCATCAGGATTAGAGGAAGACTCATTAACAACCTGTGATATGCAGATGCCACAATCTTCCTTGCTGAAAGTGAAGAGGATTTGAGGCACTTACTGATGAAGATGAAAGACTACACCCTTCAGCATGGATTACACCTCAACATAAAGAAAACAAAAATCCTTACAGATAGACCATTAAGCAACATCATAATAAACGGAAAACAGATTGAAGTTGTCAATGATTTCATTTCATTTGGATCCACTATCAACTCCCATGGAAGCAGCAATCAAGAAATCAAAAAACGCATTGCATTGGGCAAATCTACTCCAAAAGACCTCTTTAAAGTGTTGAAAAGCAAAGATGTCACCTTGGAGACTAAGGTGCGCCTGACCCAAGCCATGGTGTTTTCAATCACCTTATATGCATGCGGAAGCTGGACAATGAGTAAGGAAGACGGAAGAAGAATTGACACCTTTGAACTGTGGTGTTGGTGAAGAATATTGAATATACCATGGACTGCCAAAAGAACAAACAAATCTGTCTTGGAAGAATTGCAATCAAAATGCTCCTTAGAAGCAAGGATGGCTAGAAGCAAGTATAGTCTTACATACTTTGGACATGTTATCAGGAGGGATCAATCCCTGGAGAAGGACATCATGCTGGTAAAGTAGAGAGCCAACAAAAAAGAGGAAGACCCTCAACAAGATTGATTGATACAGTGGCTACAGCAATGGGCTCAGGTATAACAATGATCATGAGGATGATGCAGAACTGGGCAGTGTTTTGTTCTGTTGTACATAGGGTTGCTATGAGTCGGAACTGACTCAATGGCACCTAAAAACAACAACATACCATAGGTTAGGAGCCAGGTTAGTGTAAGTAGTTTGCAATCAGCTGTTAACCTATAGTTTGGTAGCTTAAGCCCATCCAATGGTTCTGTGGAAGAAAGTCCTGGCAAACTACTTGCATAAAGATTACAGCCAAGAAAACTTAATGGAACAGTTCTACTATGAAACACATGAAGTCACCATGAGGTGGGGGCCAACTCAATGACAGCTAACAATAACAACATTAACGGTAACCAGCTTTCTACCTTGCAATATCTTGGTCCTTGTTGTACACTACCCAACCACTAAGCCAATGCTATACTTCTATTATTTTGAAAGTACTCAACTTCTGATCTAAATGTATTATCAAGGATAAGCTTGTATAAAAAATAGATCTAAATATATAATACATTGGAGTTCCAGTTCTGATATGACTTAGTAAGCTCCTAAAGACCAACTCTCCTATTAATCTGGAAAAAATACAAAAAAATGAAGAAATCAAAATATTATCAAGTGCCTGAACTCACTTGAAGATGAACAAAAGCAGGCAAGTTCTGGAGAAGAGTTGACATTTGGAATAAAGGAACTTCACAGGCTGAATTCCTCATTTTTATAACTTTTAGCCTGAGGCAGTCCACACTTGGTGCAGTACTGGATGTCTAAAACTCAATAGTCTTTCTGGACTGAAGAACTAGAGTACAGAAATCAGTACAACACAGCAGCTAGAAAGTAAGGAAGTGGAAAAGTAAAGAGCCAGAAAGAGAGAGAAAGCCCCAAACTCTGCATTTACTTTGCCCCAATCTTTGGCTGATCCCTGAGTCGTGGTTGTTGGGGAAGACTTCAAGCGGTCCAATTAAGAATAAAAGTACTGAACTGAGATTTGAGCTTCTGCCCAAGAGACATTTGCAGTTTGTGTAGATCAAAATTAATTGCTAAAATAAACAAACAAAAAAGCAACTCCTTTATTGAGAAATTTAACAGAATCCAGTGTCTCTACAACATCACATTCACAATGTCTAGGATACAATGCGTAAATACCATACAAAGAAGCAAAAAAATGCAAACCATTCTCTAGAGAAAAAAAAAAAATCAACAAAGTCCAGCTGTGAGATAACTCAGATCGAATCAGTAGAAAAGGATTTTAAAGCAGTTGTTAAACTATGCTTAATAATATAAAAGAAACCATATTCACACTGAATCAAAGAAATGTAAACTATATAAAAAGAACCAAAGGTAATTTCGAGAACTGAAACTTATACTTTCTGAATTTAAAAAATTACTGGATGGGCTTAACAACAGAATGGAGGCATCCGGAGGATCAATCTGTGGACATGAAAATAAATCATTAGTAATTATCCAGTCTGAAGCACAAAAGACCAAAATAATTGAACAAAAATGACAAAGGCTTAGTGTTATGGATTGAATTGTGTCTCTCAAAAACTATGTTGAAGTCCTAACCTCTGTGTCTGTGAATGTGACCTTGTTTGGGGATACAGGGTCATTCTTTGAAGATATTATCAGTTTAAGTTAATGAGATCATACCAGAGTACGGTGGGTCCTCATCCTCTATGACTTCCGTTTTATAAAAGAGAGTAAGAGACACATGAACAGGGTCACACACAGGTGAAGACATCACGTGAGGATCCATCTGCAAGCCAAGGAACTCCAAGAAACGTCTGAAGCTACCAGAAACTGGAAGAGACTAGGAAAGATATTACCCTAGAGCCAAAAGAGAGAAAGAATTGCCCTTCCCACACTCTGAATTCATACTTCTTACCGCCAGAACTGTGAGAAAATAAATTTCTGTTCTTTAAAGCTGCCTACTTTGTGTAGTATTTTGGTATCGAAGCCATAGGAAACTAAGGTTCTTGGGGATTTTTGGGTTAGTATCAAAAGTTCTAACATGCATGCAATTTTGGTTCAACAAAGAGAGGAGAGGAGAGACAGAATGGAGCAGGAAAAATATTTGAAGACATAATGGCTAAATGAAAGCAGGAAGTGATTCACCTAATAACTGGAGCTTTAAATGTATGTGTTGAACGGGACAGTAGAAGAGGCAGTGTTCGTATTGAACACAGCATGGACACAGAACACCCACATAGACATAGAGGTGCATCATCTTACATTTCCTCAGGCTGCCTAATACCGAACACACCATAAGGAAGCAAAACCTTCTGTGAAGATCAATTCATTACAGCCTGGCACTCAAGACTATACGGAAATAACTCAAGCTAGAGTTATTTGACATAATCAATAAATAAGTGCAAAGGAGCCTTAAAAAAGAGTCACTTAAGCTATGATTCAGAGGGGTGAAGATGCAGTAGGCCTGCCAAAAGCCTGTAGATTCATGGATTAGAGGAGAAAGAAGGTTCGAAGGACTCTTCTTTCTAATAAATGCCCATCTCTCTGGGTTCCTTCACTAATAACACCATCACCATCACACCAACCCTAAAATGTCACCATCATTGCAGGAAGTCATCTTTGGATACAGATAAATGTAACTTAATTTTATAGAGTTTATTACTACTAATTAAGATATGTGGATGTAATAGATTTTCTATTTACTCTGCTGTTTTTCTTTGCCTTTTTATGAGTCTGATAAAATTAAAAAGATAAATATTTTCAGATGTTGAATCTCAGTCATTCTCTCTGAACCCTGCTTCAAAGTCTTAAGTTCCTCTAAAATGTGTGAAAAGTTGAGATTTCAGAAACCTCACCCTAGGGGTCAGAGAGTGATTACTATATTGTTATACTTCATTTGGATGTATAATGCCTCTTTACAATGAGACCATGGAGCATATAGGGAAAGACACAGGACTTCATATCATTTACAGACCAGCAGCACCAGCATCACTTGAGAGCTTCTCAAAAATGCAAAATCCCAGACACTGCTCCAGATCCATTGAATGTACCCATGCATTTTAACAAGTTCCTCAGGTAATTCTTACGAACATTAAACTTTTAGAAGCACTGTCCTAATACAGCTTTACCCTTCTCTTCCTCCTTAAAAAATAAGTACTCTTTAGGCTGATTTCCACATCTTCGTTTTTCAAGTGTTAGTTGATCGTCTCTGTATAAGTCACTTCATAATGTGGCTCATAGCATGTTGATGGCCAACAGGACAGAGAAGGTCAGCACACAGATAGTATAAACTGAGGGACATGGTAAATGTACTCTAATCTCTTCCATGAGTTGATATCTAAAAGGGTGGAGCTCTCCTTCTTACAGGTGGATATTTGAAGCATAGACTAGGCAGGTTCCTGTGAATTGATGCGAAAGATAAGATCAGGATAAGAATAAGGGAGGTGGAACTTATGTAAAGGGAATGTCAGGAAGGACCCTTGTCAAGAATTTTCATTCCAAGAAAGAACTGAAATGAAAACAAAAGAGTTTTTTAGTGTTTAAAAAATGAAGGAATTAAAGCACAATATGAGACTGATAGGAAACAACGTGATATTCCCTTGATCTAAGTGTTGTGCTTTCCACAAAAATAGTCTTCGCATATTCACTCACATGAAATTATTTTCGAAGGAGAAATAGAACAAATTTATCACACACACACATACAGAGCAATGATTGAAATGGATCTGGTCACTGACTTAGGATATAAAAGTACTACTAATGCATCACTAGGTCAATAATCATAAGCTAGACATCTAAAATGTGAGGCAGAACTTGCGTTTCAGAGCTCCAGACAATCAGTGCTCTGCTTTCATTCTGACACTCCTTTAATTAATTCTGAGTCAACACATGGCCCTCTCTAATTAGTCTGTCTTTAATGGAGGCAGTGACTGAATGTCAACACCAGGGCAGGTCACTGAATGCTACTCTGCTGTTCAAAACCAAGGAAACAGCAGAAAGCACACCAAAAGAAGCAACATGGAACAGTAAGAACATGAGGGAGGCGGGAAGTACAGCTAATGAATGATAATGGAATGAAAGAGGCCAAAGTCTATTATAAACTCTGAATTTAATAATAATTGTTCTTTCCATTTAATGAAGGAAGGGATAGTCTCTAGAGGACAGGTAAGACTGTGATGTTCTAAGCAAAATGGTACAGGCTAGAGGGAGACCAGACAAGGGTTACCTTGTAATAGTGTAAATTAAAACTGAATAAAAGACAAAAATTATGCTCAAGGTTTTTTAGCTCAGTATTTTAGTCTTTTTAAAGCATAGACTATAAGGGAAAGTGTTTTAATTCTGACATAATGATTGATTGTTTGCTACATGCTTTTTGATTACTTTGAGTGGTATTTTGAGGGTTCAATTTTATTTTACAGATTTGATTTATTGATCTTTCCAGTGTCCCTGTCCATACTTACTGCCATACTCACATTTTACAGACAAAAGAAACTGAGGTACAAATATTGGGGGGAGGAAGTGTTTGTAATATAAATGATTTCTTATAGAAAATTTCATTTTGGACATCCTGGGTATATGTGTTGATGCCTAAATATTTACCAAAGTTTTATACTTATGTGCATTCGATTACTCCCAATAGATGATGAAATCTTTCAAGTGGGGAAAATGCCCAGGTTCCACTACAGCATATATCTAACAGTGTTCTGCGCATCGTAGGTTATCAGTCAATGTGTCTGAAATTGGATATACTTTTCAATGTCGTTTTATTATGTAAATATTATTTCAGTGTCTGTCACAACAAGAATTCTCTCATTAAATGAATTCATCTTTGAATTACAAAATTAGCTTTAGAGATTAATAAAGAATTTCTTAGAATGTACATTTATAGAATGATATTATTATTTGACCACGTTAATTTGGTCTTTTCAATATAGATTAGTTGATTTTGAATATGAGATGGCAAACAAAATTTCATAGAAAGTAAATCTTTTCACTAACATTTTCTCATGAATTTTCATGACTGATGCTTAATGTAGCGAGGCAAAGCTGTGTGAAATGTCTTAGAATTTATATAGCTGTGCTGTGAGGATTTTAACAATACTTGAGATTATTTTTTCCTGCCTTTAAACAGATATACAAACTCTAAGTTTAGAAATGGTTTTTTGGGCCTCTTAATAAATACCATCATAAATCTGCATATATTTAGAAGAGTCAACTTTAAAAAGATTTGTCTAGCACACAGTAGGGGCTCAATAAAAATTAATCAAATAAATAGATTTATAAATAAATTAGCCTTGTAAATTGGACCAAGTGTTGTGGTCTTCCCTTCCCACACAAAGAAGTCAAATCGTTAACATATTAAATAAACGCCCAGGCAAGGAGTTAAGTGCTAGGATCCTATAAGTCTATCCTTGCTCCTGGAGGGATATCAATGTACTATGCAAATAAGACCCAAAAAAAATCAAGAACTGGGGAGGCAGTATAATGTGAGGTGTGGTGCACTCATTGCATTGGTGGTCATAATTAATGTTGCCCATGCATTTTGTCTTTTAGCTGTCTAATTTGTCCCATTCTGACTTTGGGCTGGTATTGTGACTTTCTTCAGCTAATGTGGTGAAAGTGATGGGTGCTCGTTAAGTCTGTCTCAAAAATCTCGCATACCTGTTTGGCCCTTCCTTCTTGCTCATTCTGGTCCTCTGCCCATGCCACATGAACATGCCTGGACACCTGGAGGATGAGACGCATAGAGAAGAGCCAAAATGCCCCAGCAGACAGCCTGCCAATGCCAGAGACAGATGCAGACCTGCCTCAATGAGCCACAGTTCAAACCAGAAGACTTCCCAGCTCAGCAGAATCATAGGTGCAAAGAATGATTGCTGTTTTAGTCTCTAAATGCTGTTGTGGGTTGTTATACACTAATAACTAACTGATGCATAAGGTTAAGAGCTCTGGACCTTGGGTAAGTTTGTTGACTTTTCTAAAACATACTTCCTTATGTATAAGCATACTATGGAGCCCTGGTGGTGTAGTGGTTAACAGCTCGGCTCTAATGAAAAGGTTGGCAGTTCAAATCACCACCTACTCCTTGGAAACTCTATGGGGCAGTTCTACTCTGTCCTATAGGGTAGCTATGAGTTGGAATTAACTCAACGGCAATGGGTTTGGTGTTTTTGGTTTGAAGCATACTATTTTTATCTGTAAGAATCAACTCAGTGGCAAAGGTTTATTTACTAAAAATAAGTTTATTAAAATTTTGCTTGGTACATTGCTTAGATACACTTAATAAGTTGCAGTTCAACTCTACCAGCCGCTCCTAGGAACCTCTGTGGGGCAGCTCTACTCTGTCCTATAGTGTTGGTATGAGTTGGAATTGACTAGACAGCCCCAGGTTTTATTTTTTATTACTGCTGCTGCTGCTACTACCACCAATATTAGTACTAAAACAACTACTGCTAAGATTATTTCAGCTGTATTACTATGCCATGAACTGAATTGTGTCTCCCAAAATTATGTGTCAACTTGGTTAGGCCATGATTCCCAGTATTGTGTGGTTGTCCTCCATTTTGTGATTGTAGTTTTATGTTAAAGAGGATTAAGGTGGGATTGTAACACCTTTACTAAGGTCACATCCCTGATCTAGTGTAAGGGGAGTTTCCCTGGGGTGTGGCCTGCACCACATTTTATCTTACAAGACATAAAAGGAAAGGGAAGTGATCAGAGAGCGGGAGACCGCATACAACCAAGAAAGCAGTGCCAGGAACAGAGCACATCCTTTGGACTCAGGGTTCCTGTGCAGAGAAGCTCCTAGTTCAGGGGAAGACTGATGACAAGGACCTTCCTCCAGAGCCAACAGAGAATGAAAGCCTTCCCTCGAAGCTGACTCCCTGAATTTGGACTTTTAGCCTACTAGACTGTGAGAAAATAAATTCCTCTTTGTTAAAGCCATCTCCTTGTGGTATTTCTGTTATAGCAGCACTAGATGACTGCTACGTACTACTACTACTACTAATTCTACTACTATTGTAATGAATCAAGAGTCATAATGATGCTATTTCAAAACACTATGAAGACATGGAAGAGGTGGCAACTTAACTTTCCCTTAGGTGCCAGCAAAGGCTAAACAGAGGTGGTTATACAAGAGATGAGTCTTTAAGGTTCTTTCAGTTGTGGGGAGGTGTTTAAAAATACTAGCAAAAGGATGGCTTATATTACCAATGAAAACAAAAATAACTAGATTTATATAGCATTTCACCTGACAAAGCATTTTCAGAAACAATAGTTTATTTGATCTACTTATCTCTAGTTTATTTCCTCCACTGTAGGAAATTTTATCTTTATTTTACAATTTAGGAATAGAGACTATAAGATTAAAAAAAGAAGACCCTTAACAAGATGTATTGACATAATGGCTGCAACAATGAGCTCAAACATAGCAACAATTGTAGGATGGTGCTGGACTGGGAAGTGTTTCGTTCTGTTGTATGTGGAGTTACTATGAGTCTGAACTGACTCAATGTCACCTAACAACAGCAACAACAACAAGATTACATGAGTTAATTGAGGTCATCCAGTTAGAAAGTCATGGAGCTGGATCTGAATCCAGGCGTTTTGACTCTGACAAAGGCTATTTCCCATATGTTGCAAAGCTGCTTATTACAGCATACTTCTTCTCTAAATCAGTTATTGGAGTTATTGGAAGTTTATAAAGGAAGTATTTATATTACATTGTCAGCATGCCTGTGGGAATACATCCTTTATTTCAGCGCGTACTAAATTTCCCTTTATATGTTTCCATCTCTTTGATAGTTAAGTAGAGAAGATGTCACTGTAATTAGGTTACTGTGGAAAGTTTATATATCCTGCCATCATTTTGTATAGTGCGTGTGTGTGTGTGTGAATGTATGTGTGAGAGAGAGAGAGAATAAACCCCATAACATCGGTCTGTTGTCCCATTACACTAAAAAAAAAAAAAAAAAAAAAAAAATCCAATTCTAAGAAACGAATTGCTTAAAGTAACATGAGTTTAGAATGATTGGAGTTTTCTTAAATTGTGAATATGGAGCAATTTGAATCACTTTCTTAAGGGCCAGGGGAAGAATTAATTTCATTTTTGACCATCTAGGAAGGCCTTTCTAATATGTAGTAAAAACCTATCTGCTACTGATTCAGGATGCATCTGTGAATGAAAACTAAATATAATGATACATTTGCAACCCATTATCAACTTTTTAAAGGCTTAAGCACAAAGCCCAGTTTTTGATGTCAGCAATTTCATTGTAAATCACATTTAATGTAGTTTTCTAGTTTTAAAATGCTGTTTTACAAGGCACAACTTGTTGTCCACCTTCAGGCTAAGGGTGTCCTGATACAGTAATAAATTTGGATGGAACTTTGGCTTATTAACAGTCTCTAAATTATGCTGATAATTGTCTCAGGTTTATGGAGATTGCCATGTCATTATGTTTAAATGAGCCTGTAGCAGAATTCACTGAGAGTTGGGCAAAAGAGCTGCTGCTGGCACTTCTACATGATATGTTGCTGGGTAGTTAAAGGCACAATGTTCTCTTAGGTTTGTGAAAAACTACCAGTTATTTTAGACTCAATTCCATGTGCCTGGTGTCTCTGCACCCAGATCTTGTTTCTAAGTTCTAACCAATTGTCAAACACTCAAAAAGCCCATGTTCACCAGAATTTCAGCATGTGCCTTCATAATAGGAAGACAGACCACTCAGCAAAAAAAAAATGAAAAATTTGATTAGCTACTTCACAAAACTGGGCATTCAAATGACCATTAATTATATGAAAAAGGTGCATATCCTCACTAGTAAATTAGGAAAATACAAGTTAAAACCACAGTGGGTACTACTGTACTCCCACCAACCTGGATAAAATTAGTAAGAATGGCAACACCAAGTGTTGACAAGGATATGGAATTATGGGTGCTCTCACGCACTGTGAGCTGGAGTGTAAAGTTTTGCAACTACTTTGGAAAAGTGTTTGTTTTTAACTGCTTGAGTTTAAGATATACACGCTGTCTTAGTTATCTAGTGTTGCTATAACAGAATACCGTAAGTGGATGTCTTTAACAAACAGAAATTTATTCACTCATAATTCAGTAGGCTAGAGGTCCAAATTCAGGGCACCAGCTCCCGGGGAAGGCTTTCTCTCTCTGTGGGTCCTAGGAAAAGGTCCTTGTCATCAATCTTCCCCTAGTCTGGGAGCTTCTCAGCACAGGGACCCTGGGTCCGATGTATGTGCTCCACTCCCAGCACTTCTTTCTTGGTGGTATGAGGTCCCCACTCTCTGTTTCCTTCCCTCTCCTTTTATCTCTTGTAAGATAAAAGGTGATGCAGGCCACACCCCAGGAAACTCCCCAGGGAAACGCAGGCTGTGACCTGAGAAATATCACACCCCAATCCTCTTTAACATAACCTAATCTTGACTCATTAACCACAAGCAGAGATTAGGATTTACAACACATAGGAAAATTACATAAGATCACAAATTGGAGGACAACCACACAATACTGGGAATCATAACCTAGCCAAGCTGACACATTTTTCTGGGAACACAATTCAATCCATAACACATACCCTATGACTGATCACTTCCATTTCCAACAGAAAAGCGTTCATACGTGCAACAACATACATGCACAAGCATGTTTGTATCAATATTATTCTAACAGTCCCAAAGTAGAAATTGCTCAAATATTCATCAACAGTATACATTGTGTTACATTCATTCCATGGAATTCTGCGTAATGATATAAATGAACAAACTAATGCAATATACAATAGCATGTATGAATATCACACACATAATGCTGTGTAAATGTGGGGTAAAGGACTTAGTTTTACCCTAAGTAAGGTGGTCTTTTTCCTTGGCTCTGGAGAAATAACCACTGGAGTAATTGGGATGCCTTGGTCTGGGACTTCCTGAGAATTTGTGCTGGCGAGTTTGGGCTGGCCAGACCAGAAAAAACTCACCTGGGAGTCCAATATCAACTAGCCTCAGGAGGTATGATTTAGCCTGTTATGCAGGATTGGCCAGTAAAATCTCAGAATGCTAAGGCTCAGAGAGCTTCCTGATGATGAGCCAACTCTGAGACATGCCAGATCCATGTCGGAAGCCTACCCAGACCTCTCTCTTGCATCTCTTCCTTCTGATGATCCCGATTTACATCTTTTTGTTATTATAAATTTGTAACTCTAAGTACAGTACTTTCTGTGAATTCTGTGAGTTGTTCCAGGCAATTATCAAACCCAAAGGAGAAAGGAGGAGCCAGAAGTGAAAGGGAGGGTGTCATGTTGACTATCAAACTTGCTGCTGGCATCTGCCTATTTGGCAGTCTAAAGGATGGTGTCCTTTTAATTTGTAAGGTCTGACAAGGTGGCTAGTGACAGAAAGAGAGGGTGCTGTGTGGGAGGCAGGTGTCAGAAATGATGGATAAATGGGAATGCAGGGATGTAATTGATCTATGCCTTCTGGGGATCAGCTTTATGCTGATCTAATCCATGAAGCTGTCATCATAGTGAAAGAAGCGAGACGCAAGAGAATTTATTAAGCTATCTCATTTTTCAACAAACAGTTGCAGTGCTGGAGGTGCTACTTGTCTATGCCAAGAAATTTGGACGATAGCTACCCGACCAACTGACTGGAAAGGATCCATATTTGTGCCCATTCCAAAGAAAGATGATCCAACAAAATACAGAAATTATCTAACAATATCATTAATATCACATGCCAGTAAAAGGTTACTGAAGATAATTCAAAAGTGGTTGCAGCAGTACATTGACAGGGAACTGCCAGAAATTCAAGCCAGATTCAGAAAAGGAAGTGGGATGAGGGATGTCATTGCTGATGTCAGACGGATCTTGTCTAAAAGAGAGAATACCAGAAGGATGTTTACCTGTGTTTTATTGGCTATGCAAAGACATTCAACTGTGTGGATCATAAAAAATTATGGATAACATTGCGAAGAATGGGAATTCCAGAACATTTAATTGTGCTCGTATGGAACCTGTACATAGACCAAGAGGCAGTGCTTACAATAGAACAAGGGGATACTGCATGGTTTAAAATCAGGAAAGGTGTGCATCAGGGTTGTATCCTTTCACCATACTTATTCAATCTGTATGCTGAGCAAATAATCTGAGAAGCTGGACTATATGAAGAAGAATAGGGCATCAGGATTGATGGAAGATTTATTAACAACTTGTGATATGCAGATGACACAACCTTGCTTGCTGAAAGTGAAGAGGACTTGAAGCACTTACTGACAAAAATCAAAGACTACAGCCTTCAGTATGAACTACATCTCAACATAAAGAAAACAAAAATCCTCACAACTGGACCAATAAGCAACATCATGATAAATGGAGAAACGACTGAAGTTGCTAAGAATTTCATTTGACTTGGATCCACAATCAACACCCATGGAATCTGCAGTCAAGAAATCAAATGACGTATTGCATTGGGCAAATCTGCTGCAAAAGACCTCTTTAAAGCGTTTAAAAAGCAAAGATGTTACTTTGAGGACTAAGGTTCACCTAACCCAAGCCATGATATTTTCAATTGCCTCCTATGTAAGCGAAAGCTGGACAATGAATAATGAAGACTGAAGAGGAATCGATTCATCTGAATTATGGTGTTGGCAAAGAATATTGAATATACCATGGACTGCCAGAAGAACCAAGTCTGTCTTGGAAGAAGTACAACCAGAATGCTCCTTAGAAGCAAGAATGGAGAGATTACATCTCACATACTTTGGACATGTTATCAGGAGGGATCATCCTTGGAGAAGGACATCATGTTTGGGGAGGTAGAGGGTCAGCACAAAAGAGGAAGACCCTCAATGAGATGGATTGACACAGTGGTTGCAACCATGAGCTCAAACTTAGCAATGATCATGAGGATGGTGGAGGACTGGGCAGTATTTCATTCTGTTGTACATAGGTCGCTATGAGTCAGAACCGACTCTATGGCACCTGTCTTAGTTATCTGGTCCTGCTATAACAGAAATACCACAAATGGATGGGTTTAACAAACAGAAATTTATTCTCTCACAGTCTAGGAGGCTAGAAGTCCGAATTCAGGGTGTCAGTTCCAGGGGAAGGCTTTCTCTTTCTGTCAGTTCTGGGGGAAGGTCCTTGTCATCAAACTTCCCCAGTCTTGGAGCTTCTCAGCACAGGGACCCCAGTTCCAAAAGACGTGCTCTACTCGGGGTGCTTCTTTCTTGGTGGTACGAGGTCCCTCTCCTCTCTGCCTGCTTCTCTCTTTTATATCTCAAAGGAGATTGACTTAAGATACAACCTAATCGTGTAGATTGTATCCTGCCTCATTAACATAACTGCCTCTAATCCTGCCTCATTAATATCATAGAGGTTAGGATTTACAACACATAGGAAATTATGTCAGATCACAAAATGAAGGACAACCACACAATACAGGGAATCATGGCCTAGCCAATTTGACACATATTTTTCAGGGACACAATTCAATCCATAACAGCACAACCACAACAACATCTCACTTATGTTGTCAGTTGCTGTCAAGTCAGCTCTAAGTCATGGTGACCTTATGTATAACAGAAGGAAGCATTGTCTATTTCTATGCTATCTTGATGATGATTGGTATGTTTGAATCCACAGTTGTAGCTATTGTGTCAATCCATCTCATTGAGGATTTCTCTTGTTTTCACTGACCCTCTACTTTACCAGACCTGACGTACTTTTCTAGGACTTGGTCTTTCCTGATGCTATGTCTAAAGTAAACGAGCTTAAGTGTCACCATCCTTGCTTCTAAGGAGCATCCTGGTCTCATTTCTCCTAAGACTGATTTGTTCTTTCTCATATCAGGTACTAAATGGGAAAAAGTTAAACTAGTGGGTTAAACTGGCTACATTTAGGATGAAGAGAGAGGTAGTAACTGGGAGATACACCAGACAGGCACTTGGGGTACTAGCAATGTTCTATTTCTTTACTTTTGGTGGTTACACAAGTGTTTGCTTTGTGATAGATCATTGAGCAGTTGCATACATAGTGTATTTGACTCAGAGAATAAATGGTTTTTTAAAATAACCCCTTCCTCTATGTGACAACATTATTTTTTAGTAATAATCACATAATAATTCATGTTTTCTAGATTCAGCTTTCATTTCAAAACAACAATTAAAATGGAAGAATAAACTTCAATTAATATTACACTTTGAAGTTTGCACTCTGTGTCACAGTTTTACATTTAAACTAAAAAAGAATATCTACCTGGTTGTATAGAATATCATTAAATAACTCATGTTCTGTTTCTTCATTTTTAAAATCATTGTGTGATCATAATTTATTTTGACCTACTGTTTAAACCAAGTATGTATAGTACCATGTATTAGAGATTCAAACTGCTCCCAGAGTAAATTTGTGACATTTGAAACCATTACAAACTTAACTCTTGAAATGAATGTGTGTAGCTAAGTGCCCATATATCAGGGTCTAACTGTGCAACAGAGTCCCTAGGTGGCCAAAATGGTTAACATGCTCAGCTGTTAACCTAAAGAAAAGCTGGAGTTTCAAGTCCACCCAGAAGTGCCTCGGAAAGAAGTCACGGGGATTTACTTCTGAAAAGTCAGTCATTGAAAACCCTATGGAGCACAGTTCTACTCTGACACGCACGGGGTTGCCATGAGTTGGAGTCAGCTTGATGGAAACTGGTGGTGGTGGTGGAACTATGTAATTGATTGTCCTTTGAATTAACTTCCAGGTAGAACACAGTGTTTATTAGAGAATACACAGTAGTAGCATGCTAATTTGAAGTGTGTGTATGTGCGCGTGTGTGTATAAAATTAAAATTCAGTAGCAACCACACAATTGTTTAGAATTTAGATCAATAGTTGTAAGGATCAGTACAATCTATCCCATTCAATTCTGACACCAAGAAATTTTCGCTTCTTCCTCTGACTCTAAGAACCAGACCTCACAAGGCAAAGGGCACAGTTCTCTAGATGCAAAGTCTGCCCAAGACCTCAGATGCCAGCCCCAAGTTTGGAGTCTCTGTGACACCCTCACTTCTGACTTTCTGGCTACAAATTTGGAGGTTCCCTCTACCTCTTCAGGATGCTAGCCATAAGCTTGGGGATCTCCAGGGCCCCCCTCACTTCTGACCTTCTGGCTCCCACTGTTCCTTTGGGTGTGATAATTCACAGAACACAAGAAAGTGCTATAATTACAGTGTTATAACAGCAAAAAGGATACAAATGAAGAGATGCACAAGACAAGGTCTGGGAGACTTCCCAATGTGAAGCTTCCTTGTCCCGAAACACGACATGCTACCTTCCCACATTCAGTGCCTTTCCCCAACCAGGAAGCACATGGAACTCCCATGTCCAAAGGCTTTATTAGGGCCTCACTACATAGGCATGACTGATTGAAGCTTGCCCGCCTCCCCCAAGGTCAGTTGATAGCATGTGGTGAGTCTTTCCGGCATGGCCAGCCTTCACCTGAGTCACTTCATTAGCATAACCTGTTAGGTAGATGTGATCTGGACTCCTCAACAAAGACACTTTAATCACAGGGAAATTCCAAGGTTTTAGAGGTTATCTCTCAAGATCCAAGAACAAAGACCAAATTCTTTGGGTAAAGTTAAATTGTTTACTCCACAATGGTGAGAAACATTTTATCACTGACATTGCCTAGAATTGCTAGTGCATAGTAATAATTAAAAGACTAACTTTTAGTGAGTTTATTGTTTTAAAATGTTGTGCAGACAATGCACCTTGTTATTGCCTAAAATCAGGGCAGACTGTTTCTACTAGTGTTCTTGGCACACCACTGTCATGGAATTTTATATTTATGGTTTATGCACTTCTTTGTTATATTTGTTTTTGTGTTATATTTCAATATAAAAAAATAAATTATCTGGAAGCCAGATGGAGCAGGATTCAAATCTTTCATTTGATATATATTAACGGTGGAATCTTGGATCTGTGCTTCAGTTTTTCATCCATATAATGGGGATTGTGCTATTTACCTCACAAGTGCTAAGACCAGTTCCAGGCAAATAATAAATGCCCAACATTGTGCCAATCACAGAGTTAAAGTTATTGCTATTGCATTTGTTTGTTTCAATTACTAAATTTTAAGGTTCCTGAAAAGGAGCCCTGGTGGTTCAGTGGTTAAGCACCAGACTGCTAACAGAAAGATTGGTGGTTCAAACCCACTGGCTGCTCCATGAGAGAAAGATATGACAGTCTGCTTCTGTAAGGGTCAATGTTACACGAGTGAATTAATTTGCTAACTATTTTGTGACAAGCACTGAGATAAAAAGATAGCCTGCAATTATAGACCTGTGTAGGGGTCAATCAAATGAGAAAAAAACAGCGGTAAGTTTGATAGTGCTAGTGGAGAAATATGTAGGATGCTGAGGGAGCACCGATATGGAAATACCTAAGGTGCTGGCGCTATAAGCGGTGGCCTCCTAGAGGAGGTAAATTTGAGCTTGACTTTGACTCCTGTGTCCATGCAATGAACAGACAGGACCAGCAAGTAGGCCATGGATTGCTACCTATGAGGCAGTGGTTCTCACCTTAGGGTGAATTTGCCCCCCGGGGGACATTTGCCAACTTCTGGAGACGGTTTTGGTGATCACAGTGGGGATGTATGTTGTCACTGGCATCTAACGGCTGGAGACTAGGGTTGCTGCTAAGTATCCTACAATTCACAAGACGGCTCCCCCTAGCAAAGTCCTCTGGCCTGAAACTTTAGTAGTGCTGAGGTTGAGAAAGCCTGTATAAGGTTTACTTTGAAGAAACAAAAAGTAGCTTGAAATATTCTTGGGTAAATTTTTGTCTTTAATTGTACTTACTTACTTTTTAATCAAGAGTTGGCTGAAGTTGTGGAAGGTTTGCTTTTCAAAGCACAAGCGTAAGTTGTGGGAATCACCCCCACAGCGTGGCCCTGAGGTAGGCAGAGAGTGAGACAGTGTCTGCCACAGCACTTTCAGGGAAGGTAGACTTCTGTGCACTTTGCAGGCTGGAGTTTCCAGACAGAGCTGTGAGTGGTGGAAGATGCCAGAACAGTGCACCAGAACTGCCGGTCGGAGATGAGGAACTCTGACCTGGGCTGACCTCAAGGATCCTCCAGCAAATGCAGGAAAAAACCGAACCTGGGAATTAGAAGGAAAAAACAAAACAAAACAACAACAACAAAAAAATGCCCTTAAACGATAAAAAAGCCATGGGAAGTATTGAAAAGGATAAAAATGAGATATAGCAGGTTGCAAGGAAATTTAAAAAGCAGAATAAGTGTTAATATTTTCTGTGTTCTAATTACACCACTCCTTACTTATTCACACTGTTAGGCTCCAAAACCAAGTGGAAAATCTGTGTTAGGCGAAATACTTGAGATTTCCTGCCCTGGCCTTACCTCCTCCCCAGCCCCAGCTCACCCAGCTGGGTGGGGAGTCATGAGCAGGGAGGAGCTGGAGCGTTGTGGGCAGGTTCCAGACTGAGGTTAAATACCCCAGGGACAGCGGGAGCACTTCTCCTCCTTCCATACGCCCTGGACTGTCAAAAGGGTAGTTAATGTGCAAAATAGTTGAATAGCAGATTTTTTACTATTGTCATAAATGTGAAATGTCAGATAATAATATAGTCAATAAGTGAGGAGTAAACAAAAAAACCCAAAACCATTGCCATCGAGTCAACTCAGACTCATAGAGACCCTATAGGACAGAGTAGAGCTACCCCATAGGGTTTCCAAGGAGCCAGGGGTGGATTTAAACTGCTAACCTTTTGGTTAGCAGCCTGAGCTCTTAACTACTCTGCCACCAGGGCTCCAAGTGACAAGTAGGTGTAATTAATTTCTAATTCTATTTTATTAAATGTCTTTCCACTTTTCCTTAGAATTGTTTTGATTCATTTCTTACTAAAAACACAGTTAATTTTTTTGTTGTTATTTTTTTATGCTTCATTATAAAAACGTTTTGAGTTACGATTTTCCTCTGTGTATGGCTTTGTCCAAATTTTATATTACAGCTTGATTTATATTTTGAACAAAGAGTGATTTTAGAGTATGTTCTAATATTTCTATGTAGTTTTATTTGTTTATTGAGAGGTGGTTGTTTTTTCTCTTGTGTTTGAAATTTCTAGTTTAATGGCAAGAATTGACTAATGTTTAGAATTTATTAAGATTTTCTTTGTGGCATAGTAGATGATAAAATTTTCTATGGGCTTTTCAGAAGAAAGTGCAGAATATATACAAATAATTTTGTAGTTATTTAATCAATTGTTTTCATTATATTATTCAAATCCATACCCTTATTTATTTATTTATTTATTTATTTTCTGTTCTGTCAAAAGCTGAGGCGAGGATTCTCAAGTTCCTACAATCATTGTATTTTTGCCGGTTTGTGCTTCTACTTCTTACAGATATTGCTTTATCTGTTTAAAAGTTTATAGGGATTGGAATTCTATTACAGTAGAATTTAAAGCAAAAAACATTAGAAGGGACAAAGAATGTTTTATGTTGACATTTCATGGCTAACAGCTCTTTTTGTGAATTGTGACTTTTATCACTAATTAAAAAACAAATATGTACTTGTATTTTCCAGTTAAGCTAAGAAATTGGCGGTATCGCTTCTTTATTTTCTATCACACTATCTTGTTTATTTCCTTCATAGCATTTATTACTATTGGTTTGTTTTATTTAGTTTGTCTCATTTAGCTAATTCTTCCTTTCTTGTTTATTTCCCTCCACTAGGATATTGCCCTGTGAGGGCCAGATCCACATCTGTCTTGTAAGCTGCTATATCCCTAAGATGTAGCACAGTTCCTGTCATTAGTACCAATACAATAAATATTTTTTGAATAAAAAAAAAAATGTGAGGGCATGAATAGAATGATTTTCACTGATTTCCTACAATAAAGACAAAAGCAAAATACTTTTTTACTTCTTAGCTCCCCCATGCATCGATACTTTTATTGGAGTATTTTGGGATTTTAGAACTCTGTAGGCTTTGCTGGAGCCCTGGTGGTGCAGTGGTCAAGAGCTTGGCTGCTAACCAAAAGGTTGGTAGTTCGAATCCACCAGCTGCTCCTTGGAAACCTGTGGGGCAGTTCTACTCTGTCCTACAGGGTCTCTATGAGTCAGAATTGACTCAACTGCAATGGGCTTTTGGTTTGATAGGTGTCATGGATTGAATTGTGTCCCCCAAAAATGTGTGTAGCAACTTGGTTAGGTCACGATTCCCAGTATTGTATGATCGTGTTATCTGATGTGATGTCCTTATGTGTTGTAAGTGCTACCACTATGATAGATTATATGTGATCTCCTCATGTGTCGTAAATTCTATCACTGTGATGAGGTTATACTGATGAGGTTGACAAGATCAGTGTCTTAATGCAATCTCTTTTGAGATATAAAAGACAGAAGTGAGCAAAGACACATGGGAACCTCATACCACCAAGAAAGCAGAGGACCTGAGGTTCCTGCGCAGAGAAGCTCCCAGACCAAAGGAAGACTGATGACATGGACTTTCCTCCAGAGCCGATGGAGAAAGCATTCCCATGAAGCTGATGCCCTGAATTTGGACTTGTAGCCTACTGGACTGTGAGAGAATAAATTTCTCTTGTTAAAACCATCCACTTGTGGTACTTCTGTTAGAGCAGCACTAGATGACTGAGGCAATAGGCTTTGCTTTCCCCAAGTGGCTCCTGAATGCTCCTATCCAGATTCCTGTTTACAGGACACTTCCACAGAACCATATGGAGGGCTCTGATTCTTAGAGCTATAGATACAGCCTTGGAGGTAGGTGTAACTCAAGAGACAAGGGATATTCATCTCACTTGGCTAATGAAAGAAGGGCCCTGTGGTAGTGCAAATGGTTAGGCTCTCAGCTGCTAACTGAAAGGTTGGAGTTTCGACTCCACTCAGAGGTGCCTCAGAAGAAAGACTTAGCTATCTACTTCCAAAAGATCACAGCCAGGGAAATCCCTATGTAGCACAGTTCTACCCTGACACAAGGGATCTTCATGAGTTGGAGTCACCTTGACGGTAACTTTTTTTTTTTCTTGTGGCCTCTTCACACATTGTCACTTGGCTTTCTTGGTGGGGACCTCATAGGCCTAGAAAATGACTACTAAGGTAAGCCCAGGGGTATAGGGATGGGGAGAAAGAATGCACTTTGGGGTCCGAGGAATGAGCCACCTCTGAGCAGTGTCCCTCACACTGCTCTCCTGACATGTCCACCTTGAGGACAAGACCCCATCTTCTCATTCCACTTTGTGTCTCCTGGGACTGGAATTGTGATATTGGAATTACGATTTTTGATGAATTATGAACCACTTTTGGGGAACAGGTCCAGAAAAAACTTCATATAAGATCTGAGGGAGGGAGGAAGTGAATCCTTCTTTTTTTTTTTTTTTTTTCACTTGTACTTCAGATGAAGGTTTACAGAACAAATAGTTTCTCATTAAACAGTACATATATTGTTTTATGACAATGGTTAACAACCCCACGACATGTCAACACTGTCCCTTCTCAACCTTGGGTTCCCTATTACCAGTTTTCTTGTCCTCTCCTGCCTTTAGTCCTTGTCCCTGGACTGTTGTGCCTCATTAGTCTCGTTTTGTTTTATGGGGCTGTCTAATCTTTGGCTGAACAGTGAACCTCAGGAGTGACTTCATTACTGAGCTAAAAGGGTGTCCAGAGGCCATACTCTCAGGGTTTCTCTAGTCTCTGTCAGGCCAGTAGTAAATCTGGTCTTTTTTTTTTTTTGTGAGTTAGAATATTGTTCTACATTTTTCTCCAGCTCTGTCCAGGACCTCTGTTATGATCCTTGTCAGAGAAGTCAGTCTGGTGGAGGCCGTGGTGCTTGTGGTCCATTAGTCCTTTGGAATCCTTCCCTTGTATCCTGTTTTCTTCATTCTCCCTTACTCCCAAAGGGGTGAGACCAGTGGAGTATCTTAGACGGCTGCTCACAGGCCTTTAAGACCCCAGAAGCTACTCACCAAGGTGAAATGTAGAACATTGTCTTTATAAACTGTGTTATGCCAGTTGAGCTAGATGTTCCCTAAGACCATGGTGCCCGTAGCCCTCCACCCAGCAATTCAGTCCCTCAGGGAGTTTGGAAGTGTCTATGGAGCTTCCATGACCTTTCCTTGTGCAAGTTGTGCTGGCTTCGCCAGTATAGTGTACTGTCTTACCTTTCACCAAAGTTACCACTTACGTATTATCTATTTAGTATTCCCCCCCCACCCCTCCCATCCCTTGTAACCAATAAAGATTTTTTCTTTTTGTGTGTAAACTTTTTCATGAGTTTTTACAGTAGTGTCTCATACAATATTTGCTCTTTTGTGATTGACTTATTTCATTCAGCATAATGTCTTCCAGTTTCATGCATGTTATGAGATGCTTCACAGATTCATCATTGTTCTTTATTGTTGCATAATACTCCATTGTATGTATGTACCATAGTTTGTTTATCCATTCATCTGTTGATGGGCATCTAAGTTGTTTCCATCTTTTTGCTATTGTGAACAATGCTGCAGTGAACATGGATGTGCATAAGTCTATTCGTGTGACAGCTCTTATTTCTCTAGGATATACTCCTAGGAGTTGGATTGCTGGATTGTATGGTATTTCTATTTCTAGCTTTCTAAGGAAGTGCCATATCATTTTTCAAAATAGCTGTATCATTTTGCTTTCCCACCAGCACTGCATAAGAGTTCCGATCTCCCCGCAGCCTCTCCAATATTTGTTATTTCTAGTTTTTTTGATTCGTGCCAGTAACTCCGGGGTGAGATGGTATCTCATTGTGGTTTTAATTTATGTTTCTCTAATGGCTAGTGATTGCGAGCATTTCCTCATGTGTCTGTTGGCCACTTGAATGTCTTCTTTGGTGAAGTGTCGGTTCATTTTCTTTGTCCATTTTTTAATTGGATTATTTGTTGTAGAGGTGTTGGATATTCTTGTAGATTTTAGAGATTAGACCTTTGTCTGACTTGTAATGTCCAAAATTTTTTTCCCAGTCTGTAGGTTCTCTTTTTACTCTTTTGGTGAAGTCTTTTGATGAGCATAAGTGTTTAATTTTTAGAAGATCCCTGTTATCTAGCTTATCTTTTGGAGTTTGTGTGTTGTTGGTTATGGTTTGTATCCCATTAATGCCATGTCTTAGGGCCTCTAGCTTTGATCTTATTTTTTCTTCTATGAACTTTACAGTTTTTGGCTTTATATTTAGGTCTTTGATCCATTTTAAATTAGTTTTTGTATATGGTGTGAGTTATGGGTCCTGTTTAATTTTTTTGCAGATGGACATCCAATTTTGCCAGCACTATTTGTTAAATGGATATTCAGGCCATTTGATGGACTTTGGGACCTTGTTGAAGACCAGGTGACGGTGTGTGGATGGATTTCCATCTGGGTTCTCAATTCTGTTCCATTGGTCAACGTATCTGTCGTTGTACCAGTACCAGGCTGTTTTGACTACTATAGCTAGCTGTATAGTAGGTTATGAGGTCAGGTAGTGCAAGCGAGAGGAAGGGAATTCTGACACTACTCTCAGGGCTGTGGGAGTGAAGGGTGGGCTAGCAAGAAGTTGAGCAGTGACAGCTCAGGTTCTAAGTACTGCAGATACTTGGGGTACAGTGGATGTATGGTGGTGGTGCAGGGGCAGGGAGCAGGGAAGTCCTCATGTAGGACAGAGCACCATTTCTGCAGATACTTGTGGTACAGTGGATGTCTGGTGGGAGTGTAAGAGCAGGGAGCAGGGAAGTCCTCATGTAGGACAGAGCACCATTTCTGCAGATACTTGTGGTACAGTGGATGTCTGGTGGGAGTGTAAGAGCAGGGAACAGGGAAGTCCTCATGTAGGACAGAGGGCCGTCTCTGCAGATATTTGGTGTACAGTGGATGAGGTGGGAGTACAGGGCCAGGGAGCAGGGCAGTCCTCATATAGGACAGAGGGCCTTCTATGCAGATACTTGGGGTACAGAGAATATCTGTTGGAGGTAGCAGGGTGGAGGCAGTGCTAGGCAGGGCCAAGGTCGTAGAGCAAGTGCAGCCACTGCCATGTCTATGGGTTGTAGGTGCTACACACCACAGCCTCCTGTGGGAGGTTTTGGGGAAATAATGTAAAAGGACTGCATTCTGAGTTTGGTTCATGTCAACCCCCAATGCAGAGAAATGTGCATAGGTAGAACATTCAGTGAGTACCAGACAACAACCAGAGGGAACTGGAGCATTTAGGGCTCCAGAAATCTGCATCAGCTGTGATGTTGGATGTCCCCTACAACATGGGTTAGACATGTTTGCTGTGACTCATGGGACACAGTGAAACGTAGCTTGCCAGACCTAATTTCATAAAATGAAATTCTTGTGCGGTATAGGAATGTTAAAGATAAGTTAAAGAAAATATTTGCAAGGCCAAATTGAATGAAGCACAAACCATCAAGAAAGCAACAGAAACATCCCAGTAAAAAATGGAAAAAATATAAAAACAGGAATAAATAAATGTAAGGGAAGAAATTATAAAAAAAATAAATAGAAAGCCATGAGAAATGAAGAGTTGTTCAAACTCAATTGTTTCAGGAAATAAAAACTTTTCAGCATATGATATTGTATACTGGCAAGAGGAGAGGTTAAAAGAAAAAGTTCTTAAAATTCAGAGCTGGTAAAGATGTAAAGAAGTGGGCATTCCCAAACACAGTTATGGAGGTGCCACTTGGTGCAGACTTTCCGGAGGGAACTTTCGTTCTTGTCTCTGGAAATGTAAGTGTCATGTTTGCTGGTGGAGGCCCTTGCATCAGAGGAGCCACCAGCACAGAGAGAGAGTACTTTGCTCCTGGGCCTGTGGGTCAGGTGCTGCCATGGTCCGAGGACAGCAGGAGGGCAAGGCCAGTGTGTGCTGAATGGGTCAGGGTCAGGGTCAGGGCTGGGGGACTCTCAGGAAAACTCATATCTGTTCTTGGCTACCAGAAAGCTAGGTTCCCCTTCTTTAGTCTAGGTGTGTGTTGGGGGGCTCCCCCCAGGGTGTCCTCAGGAGTCCGTACAGGATCGTCCCGGCACCAGGTACCTGAGAGTTCCTCTACTTCACAAGGCGAGGCTGTCCCTGTCCTGGAGGTAGTATTCAGATCCTCTGTCACAGAGGAGGAAACTGAGGCTCAGGCAGGTGAGGACAATTCTGAGGGCCATCCACTCTGTAAAGAGCAGAGGCTGTGTTGGGAACCAGGGGTAGGGCCTACGCTGTCCCTGTCCACCTCACCCCTGTCTCTGGGGACACTGCCTACCCAACACTGACCTCATGCCTGCTGCTCTGGTATGACTTTCCACAGGTGGAGGACCCTGGGACCCAGCCTCTCCCTGCATTCTGAATGGAGCATGCCTCCTGCAGGGGGAGACCCTAGTGTACCTCTGGGAAGAGTTGGGGACACTTCCCCCCTGACCTGTGGCCCTGACCGCACCTCCAGTGCTCTGCAGTCCTCCTAACCATGGCACCCGTCTCCCTCCTGATGGGAGATTGTGGGGCATGGTGAGACGGCATGACATGTGCAGGTGACCTGAGGCTGGAGGGGCTGATCTGTCATCCTTGGGCCATAGTATTCTGGACAATAGTTTGGTGATTTCTTAAAGAAACTAAACATATACTTATCATTCAACACAATAATTGCGTTCCTGGGCATTTACTCCAGAGAAATGAAAAATCATGCCCACACAAAAATTCATACCTGATTGTTCACAGCCACTTTATCTGTAATAGCCAAAAACTGGAAGCAACCAAGGTGTCCTACAATAGCTGAATGGTTAACAAACCATGGTACATCTGTACCATGAAATAGTTTTCAGCAGTGAAAAGGAACAAATTATTGATACATGCAATAACTTGGATGGATAACAACGGCATTATGCTGAATGAATAGTCCATCTCAATTGTAACATACTGTATGATTCCATTTATATAGCATTCTCTAAATGACAAAGTTATAGAGACGGATAACAAATTAGTGGTTAGCAGGGCTAAAAAATAAGGAGTCCTGGTGGTGCAGTGGTTAAGCACTCAGCTGCTAACTAAAAGGTCAACGGTTTAAACCCGCTAGCCACTCCACGGGAGATGTGGCAGCCTGTTTCCATAAAGGTTACAGCCTTAGAAATCCTAGGTGGAAGTTCTACTATGTTCTATAGGGTTGCTATGAGTAGGAATCGACTTGATGGCAATGGATTTTTCCGGTTAGGGGCAAAAGATAGTGAAGGAAAGGAGGTGGGTGTGACTATAGGATAGCACAGGGAGATGCAGTGATGGAATAGTTCTGTATCTTTACTGTGCTCGTAATTACATGAATGTATACATGTAATAAAATAACATAGAACTATACATATTGTATTTTCATGCAAATAACAAGCACCTCCTAAGTCTGTTTGCCAACTGTACCCTTCCCCTGCGAGGTATTTTTGTAAGTGCACTATGCTAATTTTTTTTCTTTTAACAGCAACATGTGAAAAACATTGGCATAGCGGCCCTTAGGAAAATACCTCATGGGGGAGGGCACAATTGGCAAAACAAATATAGAAGGTGTGTGTTATTTGTGTAAAAATACTGCGTACATTATAATAGTGTCAATTTCTTGGTTTTACTATAGTTCTATAGTTAGATAAGATGTAACCTTTAGAAGAAACTGGGTAACTGGTCATGTGACCACTCTCTTACTATCTTAATAAAATCCTGTGAATCTGTAATTATTTCTAATTAAAAACTTAAAAAACACAATCAAGGTCAAAGTGAAATATTAAATAATATTTGATTATATTAAAGGTTTCTGGAAAAATGAAACAGAGAAAAAAATCAGATGAGACAAATAGCAAACAAATAGCAAAACGGCAGCCCTAAATCCAACTATATCATAATGAAATTAATGTAATGAATTTAGCATTCAAAATAAAGGACAGAAGTGATCAAAACAGTTTGGAGAGAAGCATTCAATCACCTTCTGTCTCCAAGACGTACGCCCTAAGTACAAACATATAAATAGACTGAAACTCAAAGAATGGGAAAACATACAACACAAAGCATAATAAAACAGTAATGGCTATGTTAATACCAAACAAGACAGACTTCAAGAAAATGAGTAATACCAGAGATCAAGAGGAATATTTTTTAATGAAGCATCATTACATTGCAAATACATCAGAAGTACATTCTCAATGCATCAGAAGGATGTAAGTATAAAAGTTTGTGCCTAATAACAGAGCTTCAAAATGCATGAAACAAAATGTGATAGAAATAAATAAAGCATCATCTGCTTCTCAGTAAATGATAGAACAACTACAACAACAACAACAACAAAAAAAGAAATCAGTGAATTATTAACCAATCTCATTGACCTATAAAATTGAAAGCTATTGCTGTCAAGTTGATTCTGACTCATAGTGATCGTATAGGACAGAGTAGAAATGCTCCATAGAGTTTCCAAGGAGCGCCTGGTGGATTCGAACTGCCAACCTTTTGGCTAGCAGCCGTAGCACTTAAACACTACACCACCAGGGTTTCCCATTGATCTATATGGTATTTATAATCTCATTGACCGAAACAACAGAATACCTATTCTTTTCATGTGCATGTGGGATATTCCCCAGTAGATATCATATGCAGGTCCATACCAAAAAAACCAAACCCACTGCTGTCAAGTCAGTTACTGACTCATAGTGACCCTACAGGACAGAGTAGAGCTGCCCCGTAGGGTTTCCAAGGAGCACCTGGTGGATTCAAACTACCAACCTTTTTGGTTAGCAGCCGTAGCTCTTAACTACTATACCACCAAGGTTTCCTTGCAGGGCCATAAGACAAGTAAATCATTTCAACACTTTAAATCCTGTGGAACATAGGATTTATGTACTTTGATCATGACAGAATTAGATTAGAAATCAATAACAATAAGGATTTATGGATTGAATTGTGTCTTCCCAAAATATGTGTCAACTTGGCTAGGACATGATTCCCAGTATTGTGTCATTGTCCTCTGTTTTGTGGTATTGTGTAATCATGTGTTGTAAATCCTAAACTTCTATATGTTAGTGATGTTGGCAAAGAATATTGAATATACCATGGATTGTCAGAAGGATGAACAAATCTGTCTTGGAAGAAGTACAGCTGGAATGCTCTTGGAAGTCAAGATGGTGAAACTTCATCTCATATGCTTTGGATGTGTTATCCTGAGGGACCAGTCCCTGGAGAAGGACATCAGGCTTGGTAGAGGGTCAGCACAAAAGAGGAAGATCCTCAATGAGATGGATTGACACAGTAGATGCAACAATGGACTCAAGCATAACAGTGGTCGTGAAGATGGCGCAGGACAGGGCAATTTCCTTCTGTTGTGCATAGGGTCACTATGAGTCGGAACTGACTCAATGCACCTAACAACAACGATATATGTTAATGAAGCAAGATTAATGTGGGGTGTATCTTGAGTCATGCCTTACTTAAGTCACACCCTTAAGTCACATCCTTGCTCAAGTCACACCCTTGCTTGCATCATACATTTTATCTTACAAGAGATAAAAGAGAAACAAGCAGAGAGGAGGAGGACCTCCCTACCACTCTTCAAGAAAGAAGAGCTGGGAGAGGAGTACATCCTTTGGACCAAGGGTCCCTGTGTTGAGAATCTCCTAGACTCAGGGGAAGATTGATACCATGATACATGAAGATCCCCAAGGAACATCAGGCCCACAGGTGTTGAAAAGAGGCAAAGACTTTCCCCCAGAGCCAACAGAAAGAGAAAGAATTTCCCTAGAGCTTGTGCTCTGAATTCAGACTTCCAGCCTCCTACAAAAGGTTGGCAGTTCGAATCCACCAGCTGCTCCTTGGAAGCCCTATGGGGCAGTTCTACTGTGTCCTATAGGGTCTCTGTGAGTCGGAATTGAATTGACGGCAACAGGTATGGGTAGCCTCCTAAACTGTGAGAGAATAAATTTGTTTGTTAAAGGTATCCACTTATGGTATTTCTGTTATAGCAGCACTAGATAACTAAGACAGGCACCTGAAAATTTCCAAATATCTCAATATTAAACAATGTACATCTAGTTAACACATGGCCAAAGAAGAAAATCACTATAGGAATTAGAAAATATTTCGAACTGGATCATAATGAAAATGTAACATATAAAATTTTGTGTGATGAAGCCAAAGCAGGGCTGACAGGACAATTTACAGTTTTAAATTCTTATATTAGAATGAAGGAAAGGCTTAAAAATAAATTACCTAATTTTCCATCTTCAGTAGCTAGAAAGAGATGATCAAATTAAATCCAAAGAGAGTAGAAGAAGGGGAATAATAAAGATAAGAGCAGATATCAGTGATATGTAAATCTGAAAACCAAGAAAATCAATGAAGCCATAAGTGGGTTTTTGCATCAATTAATAATTAGCAATACAGATAAGACAGAGAGGGAAACACAAATTAGCAGTATCAGGAGTAAAAGAGAGGACATCACTACCATCATAACAGACATCAGAAAAATAATGAGACAACTTTGAACAATTTTATGTCAATAAACTTGCCAATTTAAATTCCTTGAAAAATAAAACGCAATAAAAATGACACAAGGTCCAATAGAAAATCTGAAAAGTTCCGCACAAAGGAATTACATTTCTCCTCAAAAATTGCCCTTAAATGGTTCGCCTGGTGAATTCTATCAAACATTTAAGGAAGAAATAATACTAATTCTACACAAACTATTTCGGGAAATAGAGGAGAAAGAGATATTGCAATTTATTTGATGAAGCCATTGTAACCCTGATACCAAAATCTGGCAAAGATATTACTGATGTATAATTTGAAAATATTTTCCCCCATTCTGTGGCTTGTCTTTCCATTCTCTTGTCAGAGTCTCTAGTAGAGCAGTTTATAATTGTGATTAATTATCCATTATGCATTTTTCTTTCTTATGTGAAAAATTGAATATATATGTATGGATCTATGTCTGGGCATTATATTCCGTTCCATTAACCTGTTTGTCTATCCTTTTGCCAATATCACAGTTTTGATTATTGTTGGTTTTTAGTGTTAAAATCAAATAGTGTAAGTCCTTCAACTTTGTTCTTATTTTATTGCTATTTTAAGTTCTTTACAATTTCATATAAATTATAGAATCAGCTTGTTAACATCTATAGAAGCAAGCCTGCCAGGTTGATGATTGAAACTGAGTCAAACTTAAACAGATTATTTTGAGGAGAATTAAGAATTGTCATGTTAACAATATTGAATATTCAAATCTATGAGCATGCTATGTCTCCCATTTATTGAAGGTTTCTTCAATATCTCATAAATGCTTTATAGAATGATATGCTTTATTCAGTATAGAGATTTTGCACTTAAAAGTATATTACTTTATGCTTTTATTCCATTGTATATGGTATTTTTTGAATTTTATTTTCCAATTACTCACTGAAAAAATATAAAAGTGGAAATTGATTTTTGTGCTTTGATTTTGCATTCTAAGACCATCTTAATTTATTTGTTACTTGTAATGGTTTTTTTTTATACATGCCTTAACATTTCTTATGTGAAAGATCATGTCTCCCATGAATAGGAAAAGTGTTAATTAATCCTTTTTCCATCCTCCTTCCTATTTTTCTTTTCCTCATCATATCTCACTGGCCATGCACTCAAGAACAATGTTGAATATAAGTAATAAGACATGTATTTGCCTTTTTATCAATTATATTGTTGTTGTTATTAGGCGACCCTCTGTACAACAGAATGAAACACTGCCTGGTCCTGCACCATCCTCACAATCATTACTTTGTTTGAGCCCATTGTTGCAGCCACCATGTCAATCTATCTCACTGAAGGTCTTGCTCTTTTTCGATGACCTATTACCTTACCAAGCATGAAGTCCTTCTCCAGGGACTGTCCCTCCTGATAACATGTCATGGACATAGCACATGAGACTAAGTCTCGATATCCTCGCTTCCAAGGAGCATTCTGGATGTACTTCTTCCAAGAGAGGCTTGTTCGTTCTTCTGGCAGTCCATGGTATATTCAAGATTCTTTGCCAACACCATAATTCAAAGGCATCAATTCTTCTTTAGTCTTCCTTATTCACCGTCCAGCTTTCACTTGCGTATGAGGTGGCTGAAAATATCATGGCTTGGGCCAGGTTTTCAATTATAAGGGCAAAGTTTCCCAAGATTCATCACTAAGCATAATTATTGTAGGATTTTAATAGATATCCATTAACACATGGAAAATGTTTCCTTCTATTCCAAGCTTTCTGAGAGTTTTTTTTATCATGAACGTGTAATGCATTTTTCAAATAACTTTTCTTAATCTATTGAGATGATCATTTTTCTTCTTTGTTTTGTTAATATGGTGGATTTTAATGATGATTTTAAAATCTTAACTTATATTTTTTGAGATAAACACCAATTTGTTATGGTGTCTTAGTTTTGTTAGAAAAACTTTTTAATTTTTTAAAGAATTTTTGCAAACATGTTCATGAGATATATGTTCTTACAATGTTTTGGCCAGGTTTTAGTGTCAGGATTATTCTGTCTTCATCAAATGAATTGAGAAGTGTTCCTTCTTCCTCTATTTTCTGAATGAGTTTGTGTAAGATTTATATTATGTCTTCCTCAAAAAAATTGTTTGTACCCAGTATATAAGGAGCCCTGGTGGTGTAAGGGTTAAGCTCTAGGTTCGAAAGATTGGCAGTTTGAACTCACCAGCCACTCCATGGGAAAAAAACACCTGGAGATTTGCTCCAGTAAAGACAGCTAGAAAACCCTGTGGGGTAGTTCTACTCTGTCCTATAGGGTCACTGTGAGTCAGAATCAACTTAAAGGCATACAACAACAACCACCCAGTATATATATATAAATTTTTTAAAACTCAATGTTAAGAAAACAATGCAATCAAAATTGGAAAAAGGATTTGAACAGACACTTCATAAATATAGATGGCAAATAAGCATTGAAAAAATTCTCAATCAACACCATTAGCCCGATTCATAGCAACTCTATAGGAAAGAACATGACTGCCCAATAGGGTTTCCAAGGCTGTAATCTTTATGGAAGCAGACTGCCACTTGTTTCTCCCAAGGAGATGCTGGAAGGTTCAAACCTCAGACCTTTCAGTTAGCAGCTGAGCACTTAATCACTGCATCACCAGGGCTCCTTTCGTTGTTGTTGTTGTTGTTGTTGGTAGGTGCTGCCAAGCTGGTTCTGACTCATAGTGACCCTATGTACAATAGAATGAAACACTGCCCAGTCCTGTACCATCCTCACAATTGTTGTTATGCTTGAGCCCATTGTTGCAGCCACTGTGTCAATCTGTCTTGTTAAGGGTCTTTCACTTTTTCGCTGACCCTCTACTATACCAAGCATGATGTCCTTCTGCAGGAACTGATCCCTCCTGATAACTTGTCCAAAGATGTGAGACAGAGGTTCGCCATCCTTGCTTCTAAGGAGCATTCTGGCTGTATTTCTTCCAAGACAAATTTGTTCATTCTTTTGGCAGTCCACGGTATGTATATTCAACATTCTTCACCAACACCATAATTTAAATGAATTAATTCATCTTCGGTCTTCCTTATTCTTTGCCAAGCTTTTGTATGCATACGAGGCAACTGAAAACACCATGGCTTGGATCAGGCACACCTTAGTCTTCAGAGTGACATCTTTGCTTTCTAACACTTTAAAGAGATCTTTTGCAGCAGATTTGCCCAATGCAATGCATGTTTGATTTCTTGACTGCTGCTTCCATGGTTGTTGATTGTGGATCTAAGTAAAATGAAATCCTTGCCAAATTCAATCTTTTATCCATTTATCATGATTTTGCTTATTGGCCTAGTCATGAAGATTTTTGTTTTCTTTATGTTGAGGTGTAATCCATACTGAAGGCTGTAGTCTTTCATCTTCATCGGTAAGTTCTTCAAGTCTTCTTCAATTTCAGCAAGCAAGATTGGGTAATCTGTATAACACAGGTAGTTAATGAGCCTTACTCTAATCCTAATGCCCCATTCTTCTTCATGTAGTCCAACTTCTCAGATTATTTGCTCTGCATACAGTCTGAATAAGTATGGTGAAAAGATACAACGCTGATGCACACCTTTACTGACTTTAAACCACGCAGTATCCCCTTGTTCTATTTGAAGGACTGCCTCTTGATGTATGTACAGGCTCCTCATGAGCACAATCAAGTGTTCTGTGATTCTCATTCTTTGAAATGTTGTCCATAATTTGTTATGATCCATAGAGTCGAATGCCTTTGCATAGTCAATAAAACACTGGTAAACATCTTTCTGGTATTCTCTGCTTTCAGTCAAAATCCATCTGACATCAGCAATGATATCCCTAGTTTCACATCCTCTTCTGAATACAGCTTGAATTTCTGGCAGTTCCCTGTTGATGTACTGCTGCAACTGCTTTTGAATGATCTTCAGCAAAATTTTACTTGTGTGTGACAGTAATAATACTATTCAAAAATTTCCTCATTTGGATGGATCACTTTTCTTGGGAACAGGCATAAATATGGATATCTTCAGGTCAGTTAGTCAGGTAGCTGTCTTCAAATTTCTTGGCAGAGAGGAGTGAGAACTTCCAGCACTGCATCTATTTGTTAAAACATTTCAATTGGTATTCCTTCAATCTCTGAAGCCTTGTTTTTTGCCAGTGCCTTCAAGGTAGCTTAGACCTCTTCCTTCAGTGCCATTGGTTCCTGATCATATGCTACCTCCTGAAATGATTAAACATTGACCGATTTTTTTTCGGTATAGCAACTCTGTGTATTCCTTCCATTTTCTTGTGATGCTTCCTGGGTCATTTAATATTTTCCCTGTAGAATCCTTCAGTATTGCAACTTGAGGTTTGAATTTTTTCTTCAGTTCTTTCAACTTGAGAAGTGCCTAGCGTGTTCTTCCCTTTTGGTTTTCTAACTCCAGATCTTTGCACATATCATTACAATACTTTACTTTGTCTTCTCGAGCTGCTCTTTGAAATCTTCTTTTCAGTTCTTTTACCTCATCATCTCTTCCTTTCACTTTAGCTACTCTACTTTCAAGAACAAGTTTCAGAGTCTCTTCTGACATCCATTTTGGCTTTCTCTTTCAGTCCTGTCTTTTTAATGATCTCTTGCTTTCTTCATGTATGATGTCCTTGATGTCATTCCACAACTCATCTGATGTTCAGTCATTAGTGTTCAACACTATTCTTGAGATGGTCTCTAAATTCAGGTGGGATATACTCAAGGTTGCACTTTGACTCTCGTGGACTTGTTCTAATTTTCTTCAGTTTCAACTTGAACTTGCATGTGAACAACTGATGGTCTGTTCCAAAGTAGGCCCCTGGCCTTGTTCTGACTGATGATGCTGAGCTTTTCCATTGTCTCTTTCCACAGACATAGTTGATTTGATTCCTGTTTATTCCATCTGGTGAGGTCCTCATGTATAGTCACTGTTTATGTTGGTGAAAAAAGGTATTTTTAATGAAGAAGTTGTTATTCTTGCAAAATTTTACCATGTGGTCTCTGGCATCTTTTCTATCACCAAGGCCATATTTTCCAGCTACCAATTCTTCTTCATTTCCAACTTTCACATTCCAATCACCATTAATTATCAATGCATCCTGATTGCATGTTTGATCAATTTCAGACTGCGAAACTTGGTAAAAATCTTCAATTTCTTCATCTTTGGCCTTGGTGGTTGGTGTGTAAATTTGAATAATAGTTGTATTAACTAGTCATTCTTATAGGCGTATGGATATTTTCATATCACTGACAGCGTTGTACTTCAGGATAGATCTTGAAGTGTTCTTTTTGATGCTGAATGCAGTGCCATTCCTCTTCAAGTTGTCACTCCTGGCATAGTAGACATATGGTTGTATGATTCAAAATGACCAATACCAGTCCATTTCAGTTCACTAATGCCTAGCATATCGATGTTTATGCATTCATTTCATTTTTGACTATTCCAAATTTTCCTAGATTCATACTTAGTACAGTCTATGTTCCGATTATTAATGGATGTTTGCAGCTGTTTCTTCTCATTTTGAGTAGTGCCATATCAGCAAATGAATGTCCTGAAAGCTTGACTCCATCCACATCATTAAAGCTGACTCTACTTTGAGGAGGCTGGTCTTCCCCACTCGTCTTTTGAGTGCCTTCCAACCTGAGGGGCTCATCTTCCAGCATCTTCTGCTGCTGTTCATAAGGTTTTCACTGGCTAATTCTTTTCAGAAGTAGATTGCCAGGTCTTTCTTTCTAATTTGCCTTAGTCTGCAAGCTCAGCTAAACATGTCCACTATGAGTGACCCTGCTGATATTTGAGTACTGGTGGCATAGCTTCCAGCATCACAGCAACACCGAATCACCGCCCCCCCCCCCCGCCCCGCCTCCCAGTACGACAAACTGACAGAAGCTGAGGGAGGACTCCTTCAGTATATATATGAAAACCTTTCAAGACTCAATATTAAGAAAACAAGCAATGCAATGAAAATTGGAAAAGGATTTGAACAGATAGTCACCAAAGAAAAGATATAGATCGCAAATAAGCACTGAAAAAATGCTCAATCAACATCATTAGTCATTAGAGAAAAGCAAATTAAATCCTCAATAAGATTCAATTACACCCTCATTAGAATAGCTAAGTTTAAAAAAGGACAGAGGGTGGGCACCGTCTGTCTTGTTTAGTGACATGTCCCTCAGTCCTAGCACAGAGTGGACATGGTTGAGGGAGAGTGGGCAGCAGGGTTGACAGCTCTTTGTAAGCACAAGGGATTTCCTTTAAATGCCTCCTCCAGAACCCAACATGGTTCTAAACTCTTGAGCTAATTATGCAAGGTCTTGAGGGCCGAAATTCTGCCCCCTACTTCCTGCCTTTCTGTGGAGGTGCTGTTCCTATTTTCACTTCACAAATGAGAAAAATGAGGCTGGCCCAAGAACGTCTCTTCCCAGAACTCCCCAGCATGGTGAGGAGTAGAGCCTCTCCTGGGGCAAGAAGGGAACCAACCAGGTGTTTGTGTTTGCTGTACAGACCCCCTCACCTCTGCCTATGAGGGACAAATAGCTTAATGTTGCCCTCTTCAACATCACATGGACTTTATTCAGCTGTTGGGTGCAGGCGATCTCCAGGAGGGGCCAGGGATCCAGCCTCTGCTTTAGTTCTGAACTGCACTTTTTCTGGCAGAAAGGGGCATCCCTGCACTTTTGTCTGTGCCCCAGGTCCAAGAAGTCTCTGAGAGCAGTGGAGAGTACTAGATCCTTGGCCTGTTTCTCACTTCCATGAGTTCTGCATTGTTTAGGAATTGCTAGACAAAAGTTCCCACCTTCTTTGTCCTGAGGAGAGTTGGATTTGGAGATTTGGACTGGGGCACCCTTGACAAATGTGAGTCTCCCAAATCTGGCTGGGACTGGAGGACAGTCTTTTTTTCTTGGGCATGAGGAACAAGCAGAAGCAGTCTCAGGGGCCAGAACATGACCAGGGACCAGTACCCACCTCCCCAATTTTCCAGGGCCACTTGGCCCCTCCCATGAGGCTTGGCTGGAAAGTCTCTGATGTTTCCTTCTTTTTCCTCTTCACAAAAATGTGGATGGCTGGGATGTTGGTGTGCTCACTGGCCCTTGCTTCCTCTCCCTTATCCATACTGCCTCTGTGCTCGCTTTTCTCATTTCTCTCTCCTCTCACATTTATTCCTTCCTTCCCAAGTGGACTGTGGAAGGCCCACTACACCCCAGGCTGTGTGCGGCATGCAGGGGCCCACCATGAACCAGATTCTCTTTCCTGATTTCACAGTCCAGTCCCTAAACATCTTTTTTTCTCTCTTTCAGTTGGCTTCTGGGTTGAGTAGAAACGTTAAGAAAAGGGAGCCCACTCCCTGTCCCCAAGACCCTCATCTCAGTCCTTGTTCCTGGCTGGACAAACCTCTGGCTGGCCTGAGTGTCTTGGGCAGATCTTTCTGATGATGGGTCTTTACGGCAGTGATCAGCTCTATGCGTGCCCTTGGGAAACCTCTCAATCTTCACCAACTGCAGGATTTGTGCTCTGAAATGTCATAAAGGTAGGTCTCCAAAATCCGTTACCATCAAGTCAATTCTGACTCATGGTGACTCTGTAGGGCTGAGTAGGACTGCACCCATACACTTTCCAAGCCTCTAATCTTTACAGAAGCAGACTGCCACATATTTCTCCTGCAGAGCGGCTGGTTGGTTCAAACTGCTGACTTTTTCTTTATTTATTCCTAATTAGAGCTCCTTTAAAATAAAATAAAATGCATAATAGTTTTCCATCAGCTCTAGGTTTTTTTTAAATTACTCTTGGATTATTTCAATCTCTTAATTTTCTCCTTTTTGGGGGGCAGGAGGGGAAGTCCTATTAGTTATATGGAGCCCTGGTGGCACAGTGGCTAAGAGCTCGACTGCTAACCAAAATGTCAGCTGTTGGAAACCACCAGCCACTCTTTGGAAACCCTATGGGGCAGTTCTACTCTGTCCTATAGGGTTGCAATGATGGGAACGGGTTTGGTTTATTTTTTTATTTTTTTATGTATACGTTATATATTGAATCCTCCATGCTATTCCTCTGTGTGTTATCTTTTCCTTCATATTATCTTTCTTTTCTCTATACTTGAAGAAATTTATTCAACTTGAAATTCTATTCTTTCTAGCACTTTTTTTTTATTTAGATAATTGTATTTTTAATTTTGAAGGGTTCTACTTCAATCTCCAGTTATTTTTTTTATTAGCAGTCTCTTTTTTCCTAATGACTCTGAAAATATTAATTAGAGAAGCTTTGTTCCACATCTACCCTCTGATTTATCTCTGTGCTTTGAGGTAGATGTACTGTTCACTTACCTTGGTTTTCCTATTTCACATTGCTAGGTTTATGCTGGAAACCCTGGTGGCATAGTGGTTAAGAGCTATGACTGCTAAAAGGTTGGCAGTTCAAATCCACCAGGAACCTCTTGGAAACCGTATGGGGCAGTTCTAGTCTGTCCTGTAGGGCAACTATAAGTCAGACTCGACTTGACAGCAACGGGTCTGGTTTTTTTTTTTTCTGGTTTTAAGTTTAGCTTTTATCTGGTGAGTCTTGGTTTTCTGGTCTTATTTAAAAATGAAGGAGAATGCTGATTATCTTAGGTAGCCAGGGTAGGTCTCCACCAGCAAAAGTTGTGTAAGTTTCTTTCTTCATCATCAAAGTCTCAATGGAAATTCTATATACATTGCAATGGTTTATCGATGGGAAGACCATAGGTGGACTCACAGGGATAGAGTCATAAAACTAGAAACTTCTAATTCCAGTTTGAAGAAGTCAACACCCATACTAAAAATCTTACACTCTTACAAGCTCTTTCTTTTACCTCTATGTCTTACTTCTTCTGACGGAATTGTTCTTCCATCTCATTGAATATGCAATTTATCTTTTTTTCCAAAGGCACTTGAGAAGGGCAGGGGAAAAAGGAAAAAGTGACTGTTGGTTTGTCATACTGTAGTGGCTTGCACATTGCTGTGATGCTGGAAGCTATGTCACTGGTATTTCAAATACCAGCAGGGTCAGCCATGGTGGATAGACTTCAGTGGAGCTTTCAGGCTAAGACAGACTAGGAAGAAAGACCTGCTGATCTACATCCAAAAGTTAGCCAATGAAAACCCACAACAGAATATTGTCCTATTAGACTCAAACATGTCAATGATTGTAATGATGGCACAGGACCAGACAACATTGTGTTTTGTTATGCACAATGTCTCCATAAGTTAAAGCCAACTTGATAGCAGTTAACAACATTATCATTTTAATGGTGGCTATAGAGAAAATATTGAATAAACCATGGACTGCCAGAAGAATGAACAAATCTGTCTTGGAAGAAGTACAGCCAGAATGGTCCTTAGAAGCAAGGATGGTGAGATTTCTTCTCATATACTTCGGACTTGTTATCAGGAGGGACCAGTCCCTGGAGAAGGACATCATGCTTGGTAAAGTAGACGGTCAACAAAAAAGAGAAGACCCTCAACAAGATGAATTGACACAGTGGTGGCAACAATGGGCTCAAGCATGACAACAATTGTGAGAATGGCACAGGACCGGGCAGTGCTTCATTCTGTAATATATAGGGTCACTATGAGTCAGAACTGACTCGATGGCACCTAACAACAATAGCAACAATGGGAAAAAGGAATACAAATGAATGTGGTTCACTTCCCATCTTGTGTTGCATATTATTTGCTTCTGAAGCATATGAGCATACTTTGTTATACTGGATACACTGAGGAAAGCTGGTATTGATAAAGCTGGATCTTGATGAGTTGAGCTTGATTCTATCGAATTACTTCTTCTGTTTGACCAATAAGCACATTCTGCCTCTTCATATTTCTAACTCCTGTAGTACATGAGGACCCACTCTAAGCAGTGTATGCTAGACTAGTTTATTTCTTTAGTATGGTTAATTTAATGTGTCAACTTGACTAGGCTGTAATTCTCAGTGGTTTGGCAAACACTAAACTGGTTGCTGTTCTGTAATGTAACCTAACGTAACATAATGTAACACACTGCTCAATGTCCTCAGGACTCACCCCCACCATTGTCTTTGCTTTCTTCACAGGTGAGGTACAAAGTATGGCTCATGGGAGGTGCACTATGCTCCAAAATAACGATGTGATTTTTCTAATGTATATAAACAGAAATCTGGGAAATATTATATCGTAACGGCTATTAAGGTGTAGGATATTAAGGGAGTGGGATAATGCTGCAAGAAACATAAAGTTGGATCAGTTTGAATTTATTGATATGGGTCCCCTAAGCAGAGATTCTTCTTTCAAAGTTTCAGCTTGAGGGGTTAGACAAGGATCTAACAGTTTACTTGGTTGGTTGACTGGAACATGGACCAAAAAGTGATCTACACTAAATGAAGTTGAAATGCCAGAACTACCTTGGTGTACTGTAGAAGAAGGTATCCAAAGGGTTTAGGGAAATTGGAATGTTAGAGTGGATTTACTATGTAACACCCATACATCCTCCCCACCAGGGACAGCCCAGAGGACACAGCTTTCACCATAACTGTGAGGAATAAATTTGTTAGAGGAACCCCAGCATCCTTGAAGACTGTTGTAATTTTTCTTTAGTGTAGGTCAGATATAACTGCCTTCTCTGAATTGGGGATACTACAGTGGGGATGATTGGATCCCGGGTTAGCAGGGGCCAAGTGATGACAGTTAATAGCCAAAGAAAGGGTGGGCATGTTTACCATAGTGGACAGGAGAGTCAAAGCTGTAATCAGAATAGTCTGACTCACATCGTCTTATGGTGTTTTCTAATTAGTCATGGTGTCCCCAGGAGTGAAATAGATATAAAATCTACTATTTACTTGATCTGTATAAGTGAGAGTCCTAGGTGAGATGAATGGTAGTCTAACTTGAATTGACAAAACAGAGAGTCACGGCACTTCAATCAATTCCCAGACATGAGCCAGTTTATAGAACCACGACCTCTTGAATGAAGGGGAAGCTGGGTCCCCCTGAGGAAAGACCCCATTACACTGCCAAAATTTATACTGTTAATCTTTTTCCTAGCCTTCTCCAAAGGGATCTATAGCCTTTTATGAGAGTGATTGTTCACTGGGTAAAAGGAAACAATTGGACTTTTTGGGAATTACTAAATACTGGCTGTAAACTGACCACTAACTCCAAACCAAAAAAAAAAAAACAATCTCATTGCCGTCGAGTTGATTCTGACTCATAGAGACCCTATAGTGACCTATAGGACAGAGCGGAACTGCCCCATAGGGTTTCCAAGGAGCAGCTGGTGGATTCAAACTGCTGACCTTTTGCTTTTGATTAGCAGCCATAGCTCTTAACCACTGCACCAGCATGGCTCCGGCACTAATTCCAGGAGACCCAAAATGTGTCCGTGGTCCATCAGCCAGAATAGCAGTGTACGGAAGTCAGGTTATTAATGGAGTTTGGCTCAGGTTTGTCTCACGGTGGGTCCAGTGGTTTCCTAAACTCATCCGGTAGTGATTTCCCCAGTTCCAGAATGTATAATTGGAATAGCAATTGGCAGAATCCCACATTGGATCTCTGACATATGGAGTAAGGGCTATTATGGTAAGAAAGGCCAAGTGGAAGTCAGTAGAACAGTCTCTACCTAGGAAAACAGTAAGCCAAAAACAATACCTGCTTCCTAGAGGAAATGCAGAGATTAGTGCCACCATCAAGGCCTTGGATGATACAGAGGTGGTGATTCCCACCACATCCTCACTCAACTTACCTATTTGGCCTGTGCAGAAAACAGATGGATCTTGGAGAATGACAGTGGATTATTGTAAACTTAACAAGGTGATGACTCCAATTGCAGCTTCTTTTCCAGATGTGGTTTCATTGGTTGAGCAAATTGATACATCTCCTGATACCTAGTGTCCATCTTTTGAGCTGGCCAATGCCTTTTTCTCCATTTCTGTTTCTAAAGACCATCAGAAGAAGTTTGCTTTCAGCTGGCAAGGCCAGCTACACCTTAACTCTTATGCTTTAGGGATATATCAACTCTTCAGTCCTATGTCATAGTAAAATCTACGGGAACCTTGATTGCCTCTCCCTCCACAAGACATCATGCTGGTCCATTACATTGATGACATTATGCCGATTGGACCTAGTCAGCAAGAAGTAGCAATTACTCTAGACTTATTGGTAAGATATTTGCATGCCAGAGGGTAGAAAACAAACTTGACAAATATTCTGCTGCCTTCTACCTCAGTGAAATTTCTAGGAGTCCAGTGGTGAGGGGCATGTCGAGATATTCCTTCTAAGTTGAAGGATAAGTTGTTGCATCTGGCCCCTCCCACAACTAAAAAGGAGGTGCAGTGCCTGGTGGGCCTCTTTCAGTTTTGAAGGCAGCACTTTCCTGATTTGGATGTTCTACTCCAGCCTACTTAACAAGTGACTCGGAAAGCTGCTATTTTTGAGGGGACCCAGAACAAAATATGGCTCTTCAACAAATCCAGTCTGCTGTGAAAGTTTCTCTGCTACTTGGGCCATATGATCTGGCTGATCCAATGGTGCTTGAAATGTCAGCGGCAGATAGAGATGCTGTTTAGACTCTTCGGCAGGCCCCTAATGGTGAATCACAATACAGGCCTTTAGGATTTTGGAGCAAAGCTCTGCCATCCTCTTCAAATAACTACTCTCCTTTTGAGAAACAGTTGTTAGCTTGCTACTAGGCCTTAGTAGAGACTGAATGCTTAACCATTGTACATCAATTTACCATGAGATCTGAGCTGCCTGTGAGGAACTCAATGTTGTCTAACCCACAAACCCATAAAGTGGGCACACTAAGCAGGAGTACAACATCAACTGGACATGGTATATATGAGATCAGGCTCAAGTAGACCCTGAAAGCACAAGTAAGTTACATGAGGAAGTGGCCCAAATGCCAATGGTCTCCATTCCTGCTACATAATCTCTCTCCCAGCCTGTACCTATACCCTTATGGAGAGTTGATGGAAGAGAAGAAAACTTAGGCTTGGTTCTGTGCAATATGCAGGCACCACTTGAAAGTGGACAACTGCAGCACTGAAGCCCTTTTCTGGGACCTCCCTGAAGGACAGTGGTGAAGGGAAATCCTCTCAATGGGCAGCACTTCCAGCAGTGCACCTGATTGTTCATTTTGCTTAGAAGAAGAAATGGCCAGATGTGTGATTGTATACTGATTCATGGGCTGTGGCCAATAATTTGGCTGGATGATCAGGATCTTGGAATGAACGTGATTGGAAAATTGGTGCCGAGAAGAGGTATATGGATAGATCTCTCTGAATGGGCCAAAGAAGTGAAGATATTTGCATCTCATGTGAATGCTCACCAAAGGTTGATTTCAGCAGAGGATGATTTTAACAATCAAGTAGATAGGCTGGTGTGTTGTGTGTAAATCAGTCATCCGCTTTCCCCAGCCACTCCTATCATTGCCCAATGAGCTCATGAATAATGTGGCCATGGTGTCAGGGATGGAGGTTATGCATGGGCTCAGCAGCAGGGGCTTCCATTCATCAAGGCCGACTTGGCTACAGTCACTGCTGAGTGCCCAATCTGCCAGCCGCAGAGACCAACACCAACTGTATCCCAACCTGTGATTTTTCTTCAAAAGCAAAGGAGTTGGGAGAAAATTAACCCTTTTCCATAGAGGTGTTTAAGCTTAGACAGGGAAACCACTTTGTGGGGTAGTTTTGGCTGTGTTTATACTGGTCCTGTCAAGGTCTCTTCAATCCCTGAGAGTCAATGATAGCCTGAAATATCATTGCTGTCATCATGATAGCTACTACGTATCGTGTGCTTTCAACCTGTGCTAATCAGTAAACATGTATTACATAATCGTCCAGATTCACATAGATTGTACCATCAACAGACTTCATAGTATCAGTGGAATTGAAACTGAGGACACCATGAATACAAAGCCGGTGACCCAACACCAGTGGAAAATATCAGAAAAATATCTTTATATGTATTTTTATCTTATACATTTCACCTTTTCATTTCTATTATATGTTTTCTAATTTATATAGCATATTAATACAGCACTATATATATGCATGAGTGCAATGGTGGTACAGTGGTACAATTCTCACCTTCCATGTGGGAGACCTGGGTTCAATTACCAGCCAATGCACTTCATGCACAGCCACCACCCATCTGCCAGTGGAGACTTGAGTGATGATATGATACTAAACAGGTTTTAGTAGAGCTTCTAGACTAAAACAGACTAGGAAGAAAGGCCTGGTGATTTACTTTCAAAAATTAACCATTGAAGACCCTATGAATCATAGTGGTTTGATCTGCAACTGGTCATGGGGATGTCACAGGACTTGGCAGCATTTTATTCTGTTGTGCATGGTGTCACCATGAGTTGGGGGCTGACTCGACAGCAGCTAACAAAAAAAAAAAAATACATATACATGAGTAATTAACAATTAGGTATGAGGAGCGAAATGTTTTGAAAATTTTCCTTCATAAATATATACAAACTAGAAAGCCACCCTAAACTATGATCTCCTGCCATCTTCATGAGGGAAGTTCTAATCCTTATATAATTCAGATGTGTATATTATTGTTGTTAGGTGCCATTGAGTCAATTCTGACTCACAGTGACCCTATGCACAGCACTGCCCTGTCCTGCATCATCCTCACAATTTTTGCTATGTTTGAGCCCATTGTTGTAGCCACTGTGTCACTCCATCTAGTTGGGGGTCTTCCTCTTTTTCGCTGACTCTCTAGCTTACCAAGCTTGATGTCCTTCTCCAGGAACTGGTGCCACCTGATAACATGTCCTAAGTACATGAGATGAAGTCTCACCATCCTCGCTTCCAGGGAGCTTTCTGGCTGTACTTCTTCCTAGACAGACTTTTTCGTTCTTCTGGCAGTCCATGGTATATTCAATATTCTTTGCCAACACCTTAATTCAAAGGTTATCAGTCCTTATTCGGTCTTCCTTCTTCATTGTCTAGCTTTCCCATGCATATGAGGTGATTGAAAATATCATGGCTTGTGTCAGGCGCACCTTAGTCCTTAAAATGACATCTTTGCTTTTGAACACTTTAAAGAGGTCTTTTGCAGTAGATTTGCCCAATGCAATACATATGTGTATGTATTGAGTATGCGGTAACGTGTATGTGGTGAGTAATAATTCTAATGTGCAAGTGTCTGTAAGTGAGGAAGAGAGAAGTTATGATTAAATGGCTCTACATTTCCTTTTGCAAAATGTGATGTGACCATGGAGTGGAGCCATTTTCTGTACCCACCTTAGAGGTCCCTCTATATAGTCCTGTCCTGTCTAAGTTGTTTCTTTCAGTATATGGCATGATTGACAGTGGGAGCAGGGCCCACACTCAAACACGTATTGCTTTGGCAACTGTCCTAGGAATTTCTGGAGCAATGAAGTCAGAAAAACATTGCCAGGATAGAGTCATAATAAAAGTCCCTATTGAATGCTGCTCTCCTGAGCCTGTAAATTCAGTGCAGTTTATTGTTCTGATCCTGAGTCCACCGTGTTTGATTTAAGGCACTAAAGAAGCAGTCAGTTTGAGCAGCAGTAAAATTTCTGCGGAATAAACAAGCCCATAAACTGGCACTCTACAACCTCCTCATACTGCACTATTTCCCCATGGTTGTGTCACTCTAGGACTATATTGGTAGAATGATGGAAATTTCAGACTGCTTCTAGGACTTAAAAACAGAGGATTCACATTCAGACAATGCCTAGCAACATACCTGCTGCCATGGATTGAATTGTGTCCCCCAAAAATATGTGCATCAATTTGGCTAGGCCATGATTCCCAGTATTGTGTGATTGTCCACCATTTTGTCATCTGATGTGATTTTCCTATGTATTGTAAATCCTACCTCTATGATGTTAATGAGGCAGGATTAGAGGCAGCTATGTTAATGAGGCAAGACTCAATCTACAAGATTAGGTTGTGTCTTAAACCAATCTCTTTTGAGATTATAAAAGAGAGAAGCGAGTAGAGAGTCAGGGGACCTCATATCACCAAAAAAGAAGCACTGGGAGCATAGTGCGTCCTTTGGACCCCAGGTCTTTGCTCGGAGAAGCTCCTAGACTGGGGAAGATTGATGACAAAGACCTTCCTCCAGAGCCAACAGAGAGAGAAAGCCTTCCCCTGGAGCTGATGCCCTCAATTTAGACTTGCAGCCTACTAGACAGTGAGAGTATAAATTTCTCTTTGTTGAAGTCTTCCGCTTGTGGTATTTCTGTTACAGCAGCACTAGATGACTAAGACACCTGCTAATCTTAAATTTTCATTAAAAATATTTTAATGATTTGGCACTCTCTGTGATAATGAACACGATGATCCAGTGACTTGGGCAACTGTGTGGTCTGTGAGAAAATACATTGTACGCATGGTAACCAGCCTGAATTTTTCTTAGCTATTATTTAATTGAAAATTACCCAGTATACTCCTAGCTGAAGGTAAGAGGTTCTGGTGTGGATGTGGAATAATAATTTGTAATTGATGTATGCCTTCTATATTTCTCCTAGTTCCCCATGCCTTTTAAACAGCTAGTAGGGCCTTTTTAGTCTTTGGGTGGTACAAACAGTTAATGTGCTCAGCTAACAACCAAAAGGTTGGAGGTTCAAGTCCACAAAGAGGTACGTCAGAAGAAAGACCTGGTTATCTACATCTGAAAAATCAGCCGTTGAAAACCCCATGGAACACAGTTGTACTCTGACACACATAGGGTCACCGTGAGTCAGGGTCGACTCGAAGTAACTGGCTTTTCTTAGGGCCTTTTTAAAATGCTATTAATCTAAGGATATTTGAATCTTTTGTAAAAGCCAGAACTATTCAGAGAGAGATTGTAGGCGTCTCAGAAGGGCTGGGGTAAAAGAGAGTGACTTTGAGAGAAATTAGGGAGAATTACTTCTTCCCAGCCTACGAAGGGTATGGAAGCCCTGGTAGCACAGTGGTTAAGAGCTCAGCTGCTGACCAAAAGGTCGGCAGTTCGAATCCTCCAACCACTCCTTGGAAACCCTATGAGGCAGTTCTACTGTGTCCTATAGGGTCACTATAAGTTGGAATCCACTCGATGGCAACAGGTTTTGATTTAGGAAGGTATGGGAGCAGAGAATTATACCCAGCATCTTGGCTGTGCACCAGGATGTGGAAAATTCAGATGGTTGACTGTGAAGAATATCAAGGTTAGTAACCCAGAGCCTAGGTATTCGGAGCCCTGTCCAAGAATTTGGATCTTAAATGTGTCAAAGAAGTACTAGAGCCTCTGGACCTGAAGGAACCCTCTGTGCAAAGGGCTAATGGCTATGTTGTTGGTACCTGGTGCAGATTGATGGCTGGTAACTGGAGAGCCATACTTGGGCCTTTGCAGTATGTAGGGCTCTAAGTCTTGAGCTCAAATGGGATACAGGAAGGCTGGCAGCTGCATAATGGTTGGAATTTATTTTCCCACCAGCTCATCTTGATTGAGGCCTGCATACTGGAATTAGCAGTTTGTTGTTCATATCAGCTGCAAGATAATTCAATTCTTATATTCTTAAGAACTACAGATATTCTATCTACCTGGAGACATTAACTTTTTGGATATTAATATCCAAATATTTTGTAAAATATGTCTTCTGTATTGCACTTTAGATTACTACTTACGGCATAATTTATTATCAGTGTGAAAAGACCCTGTGGTCTTCTTTTTGATATTGTTTATTTACAGTGTGTAAGTGTGTGTATTGCCAGATTTCCACATTATTTATTTTTGCTTTGTACTGGGGAGTTTTTTTTTGGGGGGGGGGGTTGTTTATTTGATTTACTTTTTTGGTGAAAATATACACAGAAAAACACACAAATTCAACAATTTATACATGTACTACTCAGTGACATTGATTACATTAAAGCTGTGCAATCATTCCCATTATCCTTTTGCAAATTATTCCACCACCATTAACAGAAACTCACTGCCCCCTATACTTCTCATCTAACCTTTCAAATTGTTGTTGTCCATTTGACCACATATACATAATTCTTTAAAAGAGCACAATGCTCAAGGCAAATATTCTTTACTAATTGAGCTAAACTACTGTTTGGTTTAAAGATGACTTCAGGGCACAGTTTTAGTTTAAGGTTTAAAGATTACCTCAGTGCAATAGTTTTGAAGGCTCATACAGCCTCCGTGCCTCCAGAAAGTCTGGATTTCATCAGACTTTGAAGTTCTTTTTAACATTTTATCCCCTTTTGATCAGGATTTTTCTATAGAATTTTTAATCAAAACTTTCAGTAATGGTAGCTGGGCACCATTCAATTCTGGTCTCATAGCAAAGGAAGCACTTGTTCATGAAGGTGATTAGACATGCATTCCAATTCCTTCTTCAATTCCTGACTCTCCTTCTACTGCTCCAGGTGAATAGAGGCCAATTGTTGTATCTTGGATGGCTGCTTACAAGCTTTTAAGACCTACTGAAGAGTCTTAGAGGAGGCTTGGTGGCACAGTGATTAAGTGCTCAGCTGCTAACCAAAACGTCAGCAATTCAAACCCACTAGCAGCTCCATGGGAGAAAGATGTGGCAGTCTGCTCCCATAAAGATTACAGCCTCGGAAACCCTATGGGGTAATTCTACCATATCCTATATGGTTTCTATGACTTGGAATCAACTCTATAGCAATGGGTTTGGTTTTGGGGTTTTGGGGAGTCTTATACCTTACTTTAGTGGAAACCCTAGTGACATAGCGCTTAAGAGTTCAGCTGCTAACCAGAAGGTCGGCAGTTCAAATCCAACAGGTGATCCTTGGAAACCCTATGAGGCAATTCTACTTTGTCCTCTAGGGTCACTATGAGTCAGAATCAACTTGACAGTGATGGGATTTATTTTTTTTATAGCTTACTTTATTTTGCTTATTTCACTTCCCAGTAATCCAAAAGGAGACAAAGGAACAGCATGGGGGTACTTACATTAACACATGTTAACTGAAACTGACAAGACTAAAAGAAAGCCAGAAAATAAAGACCAAATGACAATATATTTTTTCTCTTATTACCTAGAGCATAAATGTTACAGTAGCTATATCATAATTCATTGAATCTAAGATACTGATTGTATGTTCATTATTACTAATACCAATTACTAATACTAATTACTACATACTAATAAGAAAGGAAATATGCTGCCAATTAAACTATGATACAATACCTTCTTATCACTTAGAATTTTAATTTTATACTCCTTGAAAGGACTCTTACACTTATTTAGGTATAGACTTCTATTATACATCATTCTTGTACACACATAAAAAATAAATGTGAACTAAATGGGGTTAAAGTATTTCTAAAACTTCTTCACCTCTAGAATACTATTCTCCTGAATTACTTTCCAACTCAGGTCATCAATAAATGATATTTATTGACGCATGGACTAAGCCATCCAGAGAACTGGTGAGGCAACATTTCTTTAGAGAGTGATCCACTATTGTTTCCACTTTTCCTATTTGTTTATGCCAAAAAATTCTAACTACATCATAATTGCCACCAGCCTACAACAGTCTTAGGATGCCATAAATTGTAACAGGCACTCAAATTTTAATGACCTTATTTAAGAAGAAGAATTGCCTTAGAATCAATGAAACATGGAAACAATAACCTCTGTAACCTGTTGCAAAATGGATTCATGACAGAGAAAAATTATTTTACAGGATTAAAAACGAAGATCTTTTACCTAGTTTTCTTTTAACAATGTTGTTTTCAAGTCAAAAAATAAAAATGAAAACTTTTCTTTAAAAGCTTTCAGAAAGGTTCTAACCCACAAAATATGGTGAAATGATTTCCCACTGTGATAGTTTAATTGTTCAGATTCCTTCTTATTTTGGAAGATAACTTTTAAAATATTCTTATATAGTTATTATGTTGTCCAAAACATTGTATCAATCTACTAGGAAATTGAGAGGAGGGGCAGGGCAAGATGGCAGAGTAAGTACTCACTCCCATTTATCCCCCAGCAGCTAACTCACTAAATACTGAATAAAAACAAGCACAGATTGAGATCTCAGAACTCTGGAAAGCAGCTGAAGTGTTGGAGAGTCAAGGAGAGTCTAGAAACAGGGGAAAAGAGGAATAAGAGAGGCTCAGAAGCTGAGTGATCCTAGCTGCTGGCACCTGGAGAACTTGGTTTATTGGGGCCATTTTGGGATGGGGACAGGCAACTCCCTAAATAAACAACATAGGATGCGAGCTAAACTAAAGAGGCTGTAGCTTGATTTTTTTAAAAATTTTATTTATTTATTTTTTTATTGTACTTTAGGTGAAGGTTTACAGAACAAATAGTCTCTCATTAAACAGTCAGTACACATATTGTTCTATGACATTGGTTAACAACCCCACAACATGTCAACACTGTCCTTACTCAACTTTGAGTTCCCTATCACCAGCTTTCCTGTCCCTTCTGCCTTCTAGTCCTTGTCCCTGAGCTGCTGTGCCTCATTCGTCCCATTTTGTTTCATGAGGCTGTCCAATATGTAGCTTGATTTTTAAGGCGGCACAGATTGACGGTGGGAATCCATGAGCCACACACTTGGGAGGGGAAAACAAAGACTGAAGAGCTGCGAATGAGTGCTGTTGAATCTTGCTGAGACCTGTGGAAGAAGGACTCTAGGACCTAGATAAATTGAAAAGCCACACATCTAGGGTGAGAAAAGTATTTCAGACAGGTAACACAGAGGGAAACAACTGACTCCCTGCCAACAGTGGGACACCCTGGGAGAACCTGTACAGGGGCCAATCAGGAAAGATATCATACACTAATCACGTTGTCAACCAGGGGCGCAGTCCTCCTTCTCTGGTTATTACTCCCTTCCCTTCTCTAATTCTGCAAACACATTTTCAGTCAGAAAACCCACACCCAGTGAGCCCCATTCAGGCTTGGATATTGCCCTCCAATTTTGCCCAAAGCACTAGGAAGTAGACATTTTGAGTGGAGACCACACCCACACAGCCCCTGTGTGGGGCTGCTTATATCTGAGCTGGTATTCAGGGCAAGCACAGGCAGACCTTCCTCCATTTTCAGGAGGTGGAGAAGATGGCACTCCAGAGAAGGACCTTCAACAGATCTTTCTTGTTGGTTTCAGAGTCCCAGTGGCCCAGTGGTTGTTGGCAAAGAAGTCTCCACTTAGGTGACCCACTTCTGGCTACTATAGAGAACTTTCTGTAGAAGTTTGTATCAGTTCAGCAACCAACAGTTACTGGGTAGAAGAGGGGTTGTAATGATCAGCCTTGTAGTTACCAGAGCCCTCCCTATAGTATGTTGGCTGTGGAGGTGGTCTTCACTCAGATGCCTCCTTCCTAGTGCAGAGCAGCCTTAGTAAGCAGTTCTCAGTGCTGACCGGGATGGGGCGCAGACTGACCCAAACTGCTTCCCAGAAAGGTCTGTCCTGTTGGTTGCAGAGACCTGAGCTATGGGGTAGTGACAAGGGCCTTCTGCAGCAGTTTGCAACAGCTTGGCAACCAGAAGTTACCAGGTGGAGGAGGGTGTCACACTCCAGTCAAATCCCCATAGAGGCGTCTCTTGTTGCTATCAGAGCCCCTGTCACTGAATTACAACAGGGAACCAGAGAAGTTAATCTGTAAATGATAACAGCATCAGAACGATAGAACAGGGAATAAATGGTGTAGGTATAGAACCATCTAATGGAGAAGAAGGCAAGGCAATACCAAGTAATAATAGACTGGTTGAAGTCTAGGAAGATAAGGGTAAATTTCAAGGTAACCACAAAGAAAGTTAACAAACCTACTCATCAAAATAAAGAAGAAAAACATAAAGTCTCAGTAAAAACAAAACCTACAAAAACAAAAGAAACGAAAAAAAAAACCCGCAAACCAAAGGAACTCAGCACAGGAGAGTAAGAGGAACAAAGAAAACGTCAGCATCACAAAAAAAAAAAAAAAGCAGCACTACAAAATGCATCACACAAATAGACATACGCACACCCATATTCATTGCAGCACTGTTCACAATAGCAAAAAGATGGAAACAACCTAGATGCCCATCAACAGAAGAATGGATAAACTATGGTACATACACACTATGGAGTATTATGCAAAGATAAAGAACAACGATGAATCTGTGAACTATCTCATAACATGAATGAAACTGGAGGACGCCATGCTGAGTGAAATAAGTCAATCACAAAAGGACAAATATAGTATGAGACCTCTACTGTAAACACTCATGTAAAAGTTTACATGCAAAAAGAAACAACCTTTGTTAGTTATGAGGGATGGGAGGAGTGGGGTGTTGGGGGGAAATACTAAATATACAATAGATAAGTGGTAACTTTGGTGAAAGGTAAGATAGTACACTATACTGGGGAAGCTAGCACAACTCGTACAAGGAAAGGTCATAGAAGCTCCATAGACACTTCCAAACTCCCTGAGGGACTGAATTGCTGGGCTGAGGGCTGTGGGGACCATGGTCTCGGGGAACATCTAGCTCAGTTGGCATAACACAGTTTATAAAGACAATGTTCTACATTCTACCTTGGTGAGTAGCATCTGGGGTCTTAAAAGCCTGTGAGCAGCCATTTAAGATACTCCACTGGTCTCACCCCTTTGGGAGCAAAGGAGAATGAAGAGAACAGGATACAAGGAAAAGATTACTCCAAAGGACTAATGGACCACAGCTACCATGGCCTACACTGGACTGAGTCCAGTACAGCTAGATGGTGCTCGGCTACCACCACTGACTGCTCTGACCAGGGTCACAATAGATGGTCCTGGAGAGAGCTTGCAAATGATGTAGATCAGAATTCTAACTCACAAGAAAAAGACCAGATTTACTGGCCTGACAGACTGGAGAAACCCCAGGAGTATGGCCCCCAGACACCCTTTTAGCTCAGTGCTGAATTCACTCCCAGGGTTCACCGTTCAGCCAGGGATTGGATAGCCTCATTCAGCAGAGTGGGACTGATGAGGCACAGCAGTCCAGGGACAGGGACTAGAAGGCAGGAGGTGAATGGAGGGCTGGTGATAGGGAACACAAGGTTGAGAAGGGACAGTGTTGACATGTCATGGGGTTGTTAACCACCATCATAAGGCAATATGTGTACTAACTGTTTGATGAGAACTGTTTGTTCTGCAAACCTTCATATAAGGTACAAAAAAAAAAAAAAAAGAGAGAATAATCTATGTGAGATCAAATTGAGAACAGCAACTCAAAAGGTTTGATGTGAAGCCTAGGGGGTTGGGAGTTGAAGATAATGGTGATGGAATAATTTGGAAAAGGATAGTGAGAATAGCAGCACAACTGGAAGAATGTAATCGATGTCACTGAATAGTATATGTAGAAACTTTCAAAATTGTGTAACTTTGGCTATGTATATTTTCACCAAAAAAAAAGTCCTTGAAGCTCGAGAAGGGAGAGTGTTGGCATATCGTGGGGTTGTTAACAATGTCATAGAACGGTGTGTGTACTGACTATTTGATGAGAGACTGTTCTGTAAACCTTCATCTAAAGTATAAATAAAACAAAAGATTCAAAAATTAAAAAATGACAGCACTAAACTCATACCTGTCAATAATTATGCTGAATTTAAGTAGACTGAATGCACCAATAAAGAGACAAAGAGTGGCAGATTGGATAAAAAAACACAATCTTCTTATATGCTGCCTAAAAGAGATACACCACAGATTTAAAGACAGAAACTGAAACTTAGAGAATGGAAAAAAAATATATCAAGAAAACAACACTCAAAGAGGAGTAGGAATGGCAATATTAATCTCTGACAAAATAGACATTAAAGTAAAATCCACCACAAAGGTTAAGGAAGGACACTATATAATCATTAAAGGGTCAATACGCCAGGAGGACACAACGAATAAATATTTACGAACCCAACGACAGGGCTCCAAAATACATAAAACAAACTCTAACAGCACTGAAAAGAGACATAGACAGCTCCACAATAGTAGTAGGAGACTTCAAAAAACCGCTTTTGGAGAAAGACAAAACATCCAGAAAGAAGCTTAACAAAGACATGGAAGAGAGAAATGCTACAATCAACAAACTTGATCTCATAGACATATACCTAACACTGCACCCAACAGCAGCCAAGTATACTTTCTTTTCCAAAGCACACGGAACATTCTCCAGAACAGACCGCATATCAGGCCATAATGCAAGCCTTAACAAACTCCAAAGAATTGAAATACTACAAAGCATCTTTTCTGACCATAAGGCCATAAAAGTAGAAATCAACAACAGAAAAAGCAAGGGAAAAAGATCAAACACATGGAAACTGAACAACACCTTGCTCAAAAACTACTCGGTTATAGAAGAAATTAAGGATGGAATAAAGAAATTCATAGAATAAACAAGAATGAAAACACATCCTACCAGAACCTTTGGGACACAGCAAAAGCAGTGCTCAGAGCTCAGTTTTTAACAATAAATGCACACAACTAAAAGAAGAAATGGCCATAATCAAAGCATTAACCCCTCAACTGCAACAAGTCGAAAGAGAGCAGCAAAAGAAGTCCTCAGGAGCCTAAAGAAAGAAATACTAAGAATTAGAGCAGAATTAAATGAAATAGAGAATAGAAAAACAACTGAAAGAGTTAACAAGACCAAAAGCTGGTTCTTTGAAAAGATAAACAAAATTGGTAAACCACTGGCAAAACTAACGAAAGAAAAACAGGAGAGGAAGCAAATAACTAATATAAGAAATGAGATGGGTGATACCACAACAGACCTAACTGAAATTAAAAGAATCACAACATAATACTATGAAAAATTCTACTCTAATGAATTTGAAAGCCTAGAGGAAATGGACAAATTTCTAGAAACTCACTACCTACCTAAACACAGACAGAGGTACAACAACTAAATAAACCCATAACAAAAGAAGAGATTGGAAAAGGTAATTTAAAAACTCCTAACAAAAAAAAAACCCTGGCCCAGATGGCTTCAATGGAGAATTCTACCAAACTTTCAGAGAAGAGTTAGCACCACTACTACTAAAGGTATTTCAGAGCATAGAAAAAGACGGAATACTCTCAAACTCATTCTACGAAGCCAGCATAAGCCTGATACCAAAACCAGGTAAAGACACCACAAAAAAAGAAAATTACAGAACAATATCCCTCATGAACATTGACACAAAAATCCTCAACAAAATTCTAGCCAATAGAATTCAGCAAAATATCAAAGAAATAATTCACCATGATCAAGTGGGATTTATAGCAGGTATGCAGGGATGGTTCAACATTAGAAAAACAATCAATGTAATCTATCACATAAATAAAACAAAAGACAAGAACCACATGATCTTATCATTCAATGCAGAAAAGGTATTTGACAAAGTCCAACACCCATTCATGATAAAAACTCTAACAAAATAGGAATAGAAGGGAAATTTCTCAATATAATTAAGGCTATTTATACAAAGCCAAAAGCCAACATCATCCTAAATGGAGAGATTTTGAAAGCATTTCCCTTGAGAATGGGAACCAGACAAGGATGCCTTTTATCACAACTCTTTTTCAACATTATGCTGGAGGCCCTAGACAGAGAAGTTAGGCTAGGAAAAAAAAAAAAAATAAAGCACATCCAAACTGGTAGAGAAGAAGTCAAAGTATCTCTATTTGCAGATGATATGATCTTATACATAGAAAACCCCAAAGAATCCACAAGAAAACTACTGGAACTAATAGAAGATTTCAGCAAAGTCTGGCATACAAGATAAACATACAAAAATCTGTTGGATTCCTTCACACCAACAAAGAGAACCTAGAAGAGGAAATCACCAAATCAATACCATTTATAATAGCCCCCTAAGAAGATAAAATATGTAGGAATATATCTAACCAGAGATGTAAAAGATGTGTACAGTGAAAACTACAAGACAGTACTACAAAAAACCAAAAGAGACCAGCATAAGTGGAAAAACATACCTTCCTCACAGATAGGTACACTCAACATTGTGAAAATGTCAATTCTACCCAAGGTGATCTACAGATACAATGCAATCCTGACCCAAATTCCACTGGCATTTTTTAATGAGATGGAGAAACAAATCACTAACTTCATACAGAATAAGAAGAGGCCTCGAATAAGTAAAGCATTACTGAAGAAGAAGAACAAAGTGGGAGGCCTCACACTACCTGATTTTAGAACCGATTATACTGCCACGGTAGTCAAAACAGCCTAGTACTGGTACAAAAACAGATACAGACCAATGGAACAGAATTGAGAATCCAGACATAAATTCATCTGTCTATGAGCAGCGGATATTTGACAAAGGCCCTAAGTCCATCATCTGGGGAAAAGACAGTTAACAAATGGTGCTGGCATAACTGGATATCCATCTGCAAAAAACTGAAACAAGAAGCATACCTCACACCATGCACAAAATGTAACTCAAATTGGATCAAAGACTTCAACATAAAATCAAAAACGATAAAGGTCATGGAAGAAAAAAATCTGGATAATGCTAGGAGCCCTAATACATGGCATAAACACAATACGAACCATAAGTAACAATGCACAAACACCAAAAAAGAGATCAGGTAACTGGGAGCTCCTACAAATTAAACCTCATGGTCATCAAAAGACTTTACCAAAGAGTAAAAAGACAACCTACAGACTGGGAAAAAAATTTTGGCTACAAAAAATCTCATCAGCATCTAATCTCTAAAATCTACAAGATACTGCAAAACATCAACAACAAAAAGACAAATAACTCAATTAAAAAATGGGCAAAGGAGATGAACAGGCACTTCACCAAAGAAGATATTCAGTCGGCTAACAGACACATGAAGAAATACGATCATTAGCCAGTAGAGAAATGCAGATCAAAACTACAATGAGATATCATCTCACCCCAACAAGGCTAGCATTAATCCAAAAAACACAAAATAATAAATGCTGGAGAGGTTGTGGAGAGACTGGAAGAACACTTATACACTGTTGGTGGGAATGCAAAATGGTACAACCACTTTGGAAATCAATTTGGCGCTTCCTTAAAAAGCTAGAAATAAAAGTACCATATGATCCAGCTAACCCGTGCCTTGGAATATATCCTAGAGAAATAAGAGCCATCACACGAATAGATATATGCACACCCATGTTCATAGCGGCACTGTTCACAATAGCAAAAAGATGGAAACAACCTAGCTGCCCATCAACAGATGAATGGATAAACAAATTACAGTATATCCACACAATGGAATACGATGCAAGGATAAAGAACGATGATGAAGCTGTGAAACATAACATGGAGGAAGCTGGACATCATTATGCTGAGTGAATTTAGTCAGTCACAGAAGGACAAATACTGTATACGATCACTATTATAAGAACTCAAGAAAGGGTTTAAACACAGAAGAAAACATTCTTTGATGGTTACGAGGATGGGGAGGGAGGGTGAGAGTTATTTACTAACTAGATAGTAGATAAGAATTATTTTCAGTGAAGGGGAAGGACAGCACACGCTTCAGGGGAAGTCAGCACAACTGGACTAAACCAAAGCTAAGAAGTTTCCTGAATATAATCCAACACTTTGAGGGACAGAGTATCAGGGAAGGGGTCTGGGGATTATGTTTTCAGGGGACATCTAGATCAACTGGCATAACATAGTTTATTAAGAAAGGGTTCTGCATCCTACTTTGGTGAGTGGGGTCTGAGGTCTTAAAAGCTTGCAAGCAGCCATCTATGATGCATCAATTTGTCCCAAGCACCTTCAGAATGAAGAACACCACAGACACAAGGAAAGTATTAACCCAAGAAACAGAAAGGGCCACATAAACCAGAGACTTCATCAGCCTGAGACCAGAAGAACTGGATGGTGCCCATCTGCCACCAATGACTGCCCTGACAGGGAACACAACAGAGAGTCCCTGATAGAGAAGGAGAAAGGTAGGGTGCAGAACTGAAATTCTAGTAAGAAGACCATACTTAATGGTCTGACTGAGACTGGAGGAACTCTGGAAAGCATGGCCCCTGGATTCTCTATCAGCCCTGAACTAAAGCAATTTCTGAGGCTAACTCTTCAGACAGGGATTGGACTGGACTGCGGAAAATAGAGTGATACTCATGAGGAGTATGTCTCTTAGCTCAAGTAAATACAAGAGACTAAATGGGCAGCTTGTGTCCAGAGGTGAGATGGGAAGGCAGAGAGGGTTAGGAGCTGGTTGAATGGACATGGAGAATCAGGAGTGGAAAGGAGGAGTGTGCTGTCACAGTATGGGGGGAGCAGTTAGGGTCACATAACAATGTATGTATAAATTTTTGTATGGGAGACTAAATTGAAATGTAAACTTCACTTAAAATACAGCAATTAAAAAAAAAAAAAAAAGTTACGTCCCCGATCCAATGTAAAGGGAATTTCCCTAGGGTGTGCCCTGTACCACCTTTTACCTTTTGTAAGAGAGAAAAGGGAACTAAGCAGAGAGTGGGGGACCTAATACCACCAAGAAAGCTGTGCCTGGAGCAGAGAACGTCATTTGGACAGGAGGTTCTTGCACAGGGAAGCTCCTAGTCCAGGGGTTGATTGTTGACAATGAGGGCCTTCTTCCAGAGCTGACAGAGAAAGAAAGCCTTCCCCTGATGCCCTGAATTTGTACTTACAGCCTTCTAGACGGTAAGAAAATTAATTTCTCTTTGTTAAAGCCATCCAGTTTTGATGTTTCTGTTAGAGTAGCACTAGATGAGTAAGACAGAATTTGGTACTGTGAGTGAGGTGCTGTTCTAACAGAAAAGCAAAATGTGGAAGTGGTTTTGAAACTGAACAGATAGAGAGGAGCAGCAGCAGAGGACGAGCAGCAGCAGAGAAGCAGCAGCGGCAGTGAACTGGCAGCTGCAGAACCAGAAGACCAGTGCCAGACAGTGCTGGAGCCAACCCAGGGAGAGAGAGATGAATGCCTGTGCACAGGAGGCTTCCTGGCAGAGTGGGGTGCCTCCGGGCACTGATCTGTGGAGCTATCAAGGCTTGGAACCCTTGCCCCAGCAAGGCAGATGTGGGCGTGAGGGCCGAGGGCTGAGAGGCCACAGGAAGCAGAAGCTGAAGAGACAAGAACACAAGAAGCCAAGTTGCCTCAGTGTCAAAAGTTATGGCCGTGACCTCTGGGGTTTCAAAGGGTGGAGCCATGGCCCCTGGTGTTTCTAAGGGCAGAGCTGCCACTCAGATGGACTAGGAGAATGGTGCATCTAAAACCGAGGGAGCAGAGGAAGGTGGACCTGAAGCCCAGGGCTGCAGGCCCCCCCACCCAGAATCTGGAGAGTGTGGCCAATAACTAGAGTCTGGAGGGCAGGGCTACTGTGTGAATGGTCTCAGAGAACAGAGGATTATTTTCAAGCCTTGAGGGTTAATGTAATGTGTTCTGCTGACTTGCTTGGTGCCTGTTATCTCTTCTTTTCCTCCAGTTTCTCCCATTTATAATGGAAATGTCTAGCTTGTGCCTGTTCTGCCATTGTACCTTTGGAAGCAGATAACTTGTATTCTAGATTTCACAGATGAAGAGGAATTTTTGGATCTTGGACTTGGAGTTGAGACTTTTGCTATGATATGATGGGATGAATATGTTTTGCATATTACAAAGATGTGATTTTTGGGGGGCCAAAGGGTGGGATGCTATGGATTGAATCATGTCCCCCCCCTCCAAAATTTGTTTATCAATTTGACTGGGCCATGATTCCCAGTATTGTGTGGTTGTCCTCCATTTTGTGATTGCAATTTTATGTTAAAGAGGATTAGGGTGGGATTATAACACCCTTACTAAAGTTATATCCCTGATCCAATGTAAAGGGAGCTTCCCTAGGGTGTGGCCTGCACCACCATTTATCTCTTGTAAGAGATAAGAGGAAAGGGAAATAAGCAGAGAGTAGAGGACCTCATACCATCAAGAAAGCAGTGCCAGGAGAAGAACAGGTCCTTTTGACCTGAGGTTCCTGCACTGAGATGCTTATCCTTTGGACCTGAGTTGCCTGAGTTGAGATGCTCCTAGTAAAAGGGAAGACTGAGGACAAGGACCTTCCTCCAGAGCCGACAGATAAAGCCTTAGTCTGGAGCTGATATCTTGAATTTGGACTTTTAGCCTACTTTACTGTGAGGAAATAAACTTCTCTTTGTTAAAGCCATCCACTTGTTGTATATCTGTTATAGCAGCACTAGATAACTAAGACAGCCCCCGTGGTAGATTTTTGGTTGTGTGCAGCCTCCACTGAAGATACTGGCTTCCTAACACACAGCAGCCTCAGTTAGCAGTCCTCAGGGCCAACAGGAAGTGAGGGAAGACTAACCCAAATTGACCCCTAGGGCGGTTTTCCTGTTAGTTTCAGAGGCCTGAGGTATGGGGTACACAGTGAGGCAGGTAGAGTGCTGACTATGGGAGCCAACTCCACTGAAGGAGTCTTCTTAGCAATTCACAGCAGGCTTGCAGGTGAAAGTGTCTGGGTGGGTGAGGGACACAAAAGTGTCTGAACAAACCCCAAGGGAGTTCTACTTGTTGCTATCAAAGCACCCCCATAGTATATTGTTTGTAGTGTGAGTAACCTCCACTCAAGATATCTGCTTCCTAACATATTGAAGCCTCAGTCAGCAGTCCCCAGTGTCGACTGGAAGGGGGACAGACAGACCTGAACTAACTCCCTGGAAGGTCTGGCCTGTTAGTTTCAGTGGCCTGAGGTATGGGGCACACATGGAGGCAGGTACAATGTTGCTTATGAAAGCAGACTCCACTTCAGGGGCCGTCTGTAGCAATTCACAGAGGCTTGCATTCAACAGTGTCCAGGGGGCAGAGGTGCTGGCACACTCTAAACGGACCCCCGGGAAGGTCTGCCTTGTTGATTTTAGAGCAGAAGCTTAGGGTCCTGTCTCTGTACAGGCAGTGGGTGTGGTGGTTTGGAAGCCAACCCTTTTGTTGGGATCACTACCCCAGTTCACAGAAGTTGGTGACCTATGTGGCTGGGGGGAGGGGCAGGAATAGTGGGAGAAGCAATTTTCCTACCATATGTGACTTGTTGATTCATTGATTCTTGCCTGTCTGCAGCTCGCCATCGCTTTCCTCTGCTCCCCGATTCAGAGTACTTCAAAGTCAAGCACTGTTTCCTTGTATTTCTTGTTGTATTTGTTGGGGAGGATCGGAACGATGGTCTGTTTATGCTGCCATCTTCCCAAAATCCCACAAAGTGATACATTTTTAAGGGTCTTGAAACATATGCTTACAGTGTATGAGTGCCCATATCAGAAAATGTCCACCAATATTGTTGATTATCAATTTTATTCACTTCTGTCAAAGTGAGTTCAAAACCAAAAGTCCCTTTAATTTTGCGTTTTGGAGTACTATCTAACTTGTTTCTTTTTTTCAATTTGTTTCTCTGCCATGTTCATGTTTTATGCATAAATTCTCATACATGTTGTCTATTTTTTCTTATAGAAGCATTAATATAGTTTCTATTTAACTGAATGCTTCTGTACATAATATTGTTATTAGCACTTTATATTAGTTATATAAACAAAATGACAGTTTTTGGTAGGCAGTTTTTGATTTTTATGATGTGATCCTCTTATTCTGGCAGCATGCTGGAAAAGCAAATCTAAGACCTTTTCATTTACAAATTTAATAAATGTAAGATTTTCCCCTGGACACACTTTTAGCTCAGTACTGAAGTCATTCCTGAGGTTCGCCCTTCAGCCAAAGATTAGACAGGCCCATAAAACAAAATGAGACTAAATGGGCACACCAACCCAGGAGCAAAGATGAGAAGGCAGGAGGGGACAGGAAAGCTGGTAAACGGGAACCCAGGTTCAAGAAGGGGAGAGTGTTGACGTGTCATGTGGTTGGCAACCAATGCCACAAAACAGTATGCGTATTAATTGTTTGATGAGAAACTAATTTGCTCTATAAACCTTCATTGAAAGCACAGTAAAAATAAATAAAATTTGAAAAATAATAAAATAAAAAAGAAATATAAGATTTAAAAATAATGCATATTTAGCTTCACAATAGGAAGTTCTTATTTGCCATAAACAAAGAAGGAACTGAAAATCAGAGTTCTAAGCCAATAAATTGAGTCTGTGTTACCTTGTGAGTGATTATTAAACCAAAAATTGTCCCAAAATCCTGAAGAATCAGGGTTAATTTTCCATGCAGAAACAGAAGACTAGGCCTTGTACCTTTAGGCTGTGAGGAGTTGGAACTAAGACTCTTGCTTAAAGGCAGGACATCTGGAAGATGTACTTTCAGGGAAAAGAATAAAAGTAAACCTCTACAAAATAGCCCTTTGAGAGACAAAGAAGCCCTCTTTGTATTGGAAAGAAAAACAAACAAACAAACAAACTCCATGAGAAATCAAAGCCCTGAGCTTGTGCTGAATTTATGTTACCATGCCTGGTGCTACAGGAATTCTCAAACTGATAACTTAAATTAGACTCATGTTGATAATAACCCTAGGGACTGAGAGAAGTTTATGTTCTGTAAATCAGAGACACAAGTTAGAAAAGTTGACCTATCCAGACGAAATAAGAAAAAGAGAGAAAACAGAAAAGAAGCAACAAAGAAAATATATGGTAAATAGAAAGCACAAAATAAGACAGTAGAAATAAATCCTATGTGTAAGTAATCACCATAAATATCAACATATCACATTCTTTAATAAAAAGAAAGAAATTCTCAGACTGGAATAGAATAACAATAAAGTTCATGAAAGGCTACTTCCCAACTAAAATACAGTGATGTAAATTTGCAGGGAGGAATGGAAGAAAGACATGAGTCTGTATACAACAAGATGGTAGGATAATATAGCTTGGATATGTTAACATACTAGGATAACATACTTTCACCATAGACACCTTAGATCCTGGGTAAAGTTATAATTATCTGATATCCCTTAGAGAAAGGAAAGGAATAGACATGGATGTCAGGACCTAAGGAAACTTACAACCAGAGGGGCAAAAACATGCTCAAAATTTGGTTGTATTGGTGGTGGCTTGGGGGAGTTAGTGGTCATTGTAACTTAGGGGGTCCAAGTTTAATGCCCAGTGGGATCAGAAGATAAAGTTTTGGCTCTCAAGGAGAAACGTGACAGAACTGAGGTTGGAAATAACTGAAAAAATAAATGGGATTTAATTTTTAAATGGAAGCTACATCAGAGGAAATTACCCAGAAGGTAACACTGAAAATAAAGAGATGGGAAAAAGTTAATGTAGACATTGGATATACAGTTGTGAACAAAATAGACAAACTCCCTTTCCTCATGAAGCTTACATTCTAATTGGGGGAGACACAATGAGCATGTAAAGATTTTGTGTTTTAGGTGGTGATAAGTGCTATGAGAATAATTAAGTTGCTAAGAAGGATAAGAAGTCTCAGTGGGAGGCTGGGGTCAATGTTTTATATAGGGAAATGAAGATAAGCTTCATGGTAACTGTTAGGGATTGAATTGTGTCCCCCAAAAATGTGTGTCAACTTGGCTAAGCCATGATTTCAAGTGTTGTCTGGTTGTCCTCCATTTTGTGATCTGATGTAACTATCCTATGTGTTGTAAATCCTAACTTCTATGATGTTTATGAGGCATGATTAGAGACAGTTATGTTAATGAGGCAGGACACAATCTACAAGATTAGGTTGTATCCTTAGTCACTCTCTTTTGAGATATAAAAGAGAGAAGAGCAGAGAGGAGAGGGACCTCATATCACCAAGAAAGAAGATTCAGGAGCAGGGGGCATCTTTTGGACCTGGGGTGCCTACAGTGAGAAATTCCTAGACCCAAGGGAAGACTGATGACAAGGACTTTCCCCCAGAGCCGACAGACAGAGAAGCTTTCCCCTGGAGTTGGCGCCCTGAATTCAGACTTGCTAGCCTCCTAGATGTGAGAGAATAAATTTCTGTTTGTTAAAGCCATCCATTTGTGGTATTTCTGTTATAGCAGCACTAGATTACTAAGATAGTACATTTAGGGAGAGAGCTCAGAAAATGAGAAATTAAGACAAGTGTCCCTCTAGGGCCTGGATTTTAGGGGAGTGTGGTACAGGCAAAGGGATTAGCCAAGGCCCTGATGTAGGAGCATGCCTGGTATGTTCAAGAATCAGGAATAAGATCAGATATGTTTCAGTGACTGAAACAGAGTGGTCAAGGGGAAGAGTGGTAGGAGATGAAGTCAGAGAGGAAAAGGGAGGATAAATAACACATGGAGGCTATGGGTCAATTTATAGAATTTGGTTTTTACTCTGTAGAGTGAGATGGGAATAAATTAATGGGTTTTGAGCAGGATGTGACTTGATATGGCTTGGATTTATATTGAGAATACAGTAGTTCCCCCTTCTCCGCAGTTTTGCTTTCCACAGTTTCAGTTACCAGTGGTCACCTGTGGTCCGCAGTGCTTGTGTTCAAATAACCTTTATTTTACTTAATGATGGCCCCAAAGTACAAGAGTAGTGATGCTGCCAATTCAGATATGCCAAAGAGAGGCTGTAAAGTGCTTCTACTTTATTAGTAGTTATTGTTGTTAATCTCTTCATGTGCCTAATTTATAAATTAAACTTTATCATAGGTATGCATGTATAGGAAAAAAAATTGTATATATAGGGTTCAGTACTGTCTGTGGTTGCAGGCATCCACTAGGGGTCTTGGAATGTATCCCTCATGGAAAGGGGGAACTACTGTAGTCTGTGAGGGCTGATGACAGAAGCAGGAAACTGGTCATAATACTGTTGGAGTTATAATGCAGGTGAGAGGTGACAGAGTTGGAGGTACTCAGAATTTACCTGATTCTGTATATATTTGAAATTATAGGTGACAAGATTTGCTGTAGACTGGATGAGAAAAGAGAGAATAAAGAATGACTCTTAAGGGTTTTTAGTTGAGCACATGGAAGGGTAGATTGGCTTTTTATTGTGATAAAAAAATATTGAGGAAAAAGAAGGTACAGGGAGAAACCAAATGTTTAGTTTTGTATACTTTAAAGTTGAGATACTTATTAAACATTACAGCGGAAATATTAAGTTGACAGTTGGATATCAAAATATAGAATGGGGCAGAGTTCTGGACTGGCAATATAATGATCCCAAGAGCCACCAGCAGTTTAGAAATTTGATAGATAGAACATACATTTAACATGAGTTTCAGAAAGAGAGAGGAGTACTCAAAGAGAAAATGGCTAAGAGTATTCCAAAACTTAAAGATACAAAACTTTAAGTTAGTAAATAAATTCATTCTTAATAAATCTATTCTTTGGCATATTGTAGTGAAGTGATAAATCACTAAAGTCAAAGAGAGTATTGTAAGAAGAATCAGAGATAAAAGTCAGATGATGGAGACTTCACATCAAGAATAAAGATTAAGAAGGGGTTTAGGTTACAGAGGTGTGCACATTTGTCAAATCTCACTAATTAGACACTAGACATTTGTGCACGTTCTTGCATGTAAGTTTCCCATCAAAAGAAAAAGAAACAAAAACAAACATTAAATGCCTGTGGATACACTTCAGGGTGAAGGAATGAAACGAAGAAATAATAAAATGCAAGAAGTAATTTCTACAAACACACTACCTACCTAAACTAACACAAACTGAGGTAAAAGAAACTGAACAGACCACAACAAGAGAAGAGATGGAAAAGGTAATAAAAAAAATCCCAGCCAAAAAAAAAAAAAAATAGTCCTGGCGCAGATGCCTTCACTGGAGAATCTACCAAACATTCAGAGAAGAGCTTACACCAGTACTACTCAAACTATTTCAGAACATAGAAAAGGAAAAAATACTTCCAAATTCATTCTACAAAGCCAGCATAACCCTGATACCAAAACCAAGCAAAGACACCACAAAAAAAAAAGAAAATTTGAGACCAATATCTCTTATGAATACAGACGCAAAAATTCTCAACAAAATTCTAGCCAATAGAACTCAGCATCATATAAAAAAAAATAATACATCATGACCAAGTAGGATTCACACCAGGTATGCAAGGATGTTTCAACATTAGAAAGTCAATCAACATAATCTACCACATAAATAAAAGGAAGGAAAAGAATCACATGATCATCTCAATCAATGCAGAAAAGGCATTCAACAAAGTCCAATACCGATTCCTGATAAAAGCTCCCAATTAAATAGGAATAGAAGGGAAATTTTTCAACATAATAAAGGACACCTATACAAAACCAACAGCCAACATCATGCTCAAAGGAGAGAGGCTGAAAACATTCCCCTTGAGAACAGGAACCAGAAAACAATCATTTTATCACCACTCCTATTTAAAATTGTGCTGGAAGTGCTAGCTAGAGCAATAAGGCAAGACAAGGAAAAAAAGGGCATCTAAACTAGAAAGGAAGAAGTAAAACTACCACTTTTCGCAGATGATATGATCCTATGCACAGAGAACCCCAAAGATTCCACAAGAAAATTACTGAAACTAGTAGAAAGATTCAGCAGAGTAGCAGGATACAAGATCAACATAAAAAAACTGGTTGGATTCCTGTACAGCAATAAACAGAACTACAAAAAGGAAATCAGGAAAGCGATATCATTTATAATACCCCTAAAAAAATAAATTACTTAGGAATAAATTTAACCAGGGATGTAAAAGACCTACACAAAGAAAACTAGAAAATACTACTGCAAGAAACCAAAAGAGGCCTACATGAACGGAAATCACACCATGCTCATGGATAGGTAGATTCAACAATGTGAAAATGTCAATTCTACCTCAAGAAATATACAAATACTATGCAATCCCAATCTGAATACCAACAGCATTCTTTAACGAGATGGAAAAACTAATCATTAACTTTATATGGAAAGGAAAGAGGCCCCAGGTAAGTAAAGCTCTATTGAAGAGAAAGAACAAAGTAGGAGGCCTCGCACTACCTCACCTCAGAACCTAACAGCTACAATAGTCAAAACAGCTTGGTGCTGGTACAAGGACAGACACATAGACCAATGGTACAGAATCAAGAACTGAGATGTAAATCCATCTATCTATGGCCACCTAATCTTTGACAGAGTCCCAAGCCCCATTAAACGTGGAAAAAATGTTTTTAACAAAAGGTGCTGGCAAAACTGGATGGCCATCTGTTTAAAAAAAAAAAAAAAACAGGATCCGTACCCCACACCATACACAAAAACTAACTCAAAATGGATCAAAGACCTAAATATAAAACTCAAAACTATAAAGATTATGGAAGACAAAATAAGGTCAACACTTGTTGTTGTTGTTAGGTGCCATCAAGTCGGGTACAACTCATAGCGACCCTATGTACAACAGAAGGAAACACTGCCCAGTCCTGCTCTATCCTCAACAATTATTATGCTTGAGCCCATTGTTGCAGCCACTGTGTCAATCCATCTCCTTGAGGGTCTTCCTCTTTTTCACTGTTTCTCTACTTTCCCAAGCATGATGTCCTTCTCCAGGGACTGATCCCTCCTGATAACATGTCCAAAGCATGTGAGACAAAGTCTCACCATCCTTGCTTCTAAGAAACATTCTGGCTGTACTTCTTCCAGACAGATTTGTTCATTCTTTTGGCAGTCTGTGGTATATTCATTATTCTTCCCCAACACAGTAATTCAAAAGCATCAATTCTTCTTCCATCTTCCTTATTCATTGTCCAGCTTTTGCATGCATGAGGCAATTGAAAACACCAAGGCTTGTGTCAGGCACATCTTGGTCCCCAAAGTGACGTCTTTACTTTTGAACACTTTAAAGGGGTCTTTTGCAGCAGATTTGCCCAATGCAAATGTGTCCTTTGATTTCCTAACTGCTGCTTCCCTGGGTGTTGATTGTAAATCCAAGTAAAATGAAATCCTTGACAACTTTAATATTTTCTCCCTTTGTTGTGATGTTGTTTATTGGTCCAGTTGTGAGAATTTTTGTTTTCTTTATGTTAAGGTGTAATCCATACTGAAGGCTGTAGTCTTTGATCTTCATCAGTAAATGCTTCAAGTCTTCTTCACTTTCAGCAAGCAAGGCTGTGTCATCTGAATATGACAGGTTGTCTTCCTCCTATTCTCATGCCCCACTCTTCTTCATATAGTCCGGCTTCTCTGATTATTTCCACAGCAGACAGATTGAATAAGTATGGTGAAAGGATACAACCCCGATGCACATCTTTCTTGACTTTAAACCACGCAGTATCTGCTTGTTCTGTTTGAAGGACTTCCTCTTGATCTATGTACAGGTTCCTCATGAGCACAATTAAGTGTTCTGGGATTCTTATACTTTGCAATGTTATCCATAATTTGTTATGATCCACACAGTGGAATACCTTTGCATAGTTAATAAAACACAGGTAAACATCTTTCTGGTATTCTCTGCTTTCGTCCAGGATCCATATGACATCTGCAATGATATCCCTGGTTCCACCTCCTCTTCTGAATCTGGCTTGAATTTCTGGAAGTTCCCTGTTAATGCACTGCTGCAGCCACTTTTGAATGATCTTCAGCAAAATTTTACTTGCATGTGATATTAATGATATGTTCGATAATTTCTGCATTCAGTAGGATCACCTTTCTTGGGAACAGGCATAAATATGGATCTCTTCCAGTCAGTTGGCCAGGTAGCTGTCTTCCAAATTTCTTGGCATAGACAAGCGAGCACTTCCAGTGCTGCATCCATTTGCTGCAACAGCTCAGTTGGTATTCTGTCAATTCCTGGAGACGTGTTTTTTGCCAATGCCTTCAGTGCAACTTGGACCTCTTTTCAGTACCATTGGTTCCTGATCATATGCTACCTTTTGAAATGGCTGAACATCGACGAATTCTTTTTGGTATAGTAACTCTGTGTATTCCTTCCATCTTCTTTTGATGCTTCCTGTGTTGTTTAATGTTTTCCCTGTAGAAGCCTTCAATATTGCAACTCAAGGCTTGAATTTTTTCTTTGGTACTTTCAACTTGAAAAAACACTGAGTGCATTCCTCCCTTTTGGTTTTCTAACTCTGGGTCTTTGTACATGTTGTTATAATACTTTACTTTGTCTTCTTGAGCTGCCCTTTGAAATCTTCTGTTCAGCTCTTTTACTTCATTATTTCTTCCATTTGCTTTAGCTATTCAATGTTCAAGAGCAAGTTTTAGAGTCTCTTCTGACATCCATTTTTGTTTTTCTTTCTTTCCTGTCTTTTTAATGACCTTTTTCTTTCTTCACATGATGTCCTTGATAGCGTTCCACAACTCATCCGGTCTTCAGTCATTATTCTTGAGATGGTCTCTAAATTCAAGTGGGATATACTCAAGGTCGTACTTTGGTTCTTGTGAATTTGTTCTGATTTTCTTCAGCTTCTACTTGAACATGCCTATGAGCAATTGATGGTCTGTTCCACAGTCAGCCTCCGGCCTTTTTCTGACTGATGCTACTGAGTTTCTCCATTGTGTTTTTCCACAGATGTAGTTGTTTGATTCCTCTGTATTCTGTCTGGCAAAGTCCATGTGTATAGTCATTGTTTATGTTGGTGAAAAAAGGTTTTTACAATGAAGAAGTCGTTGGTCTTGCAAAATTCTATCACGAGATCTCCATCATCATTTCTATCACCAAGGCCATATTTTCCAACTACATATCCTTCTTCTTTTTCAACTTTTACATTCCAATCAGCAGTAATTATCAATGCATCTTGATTGCATGTTTGAGCAATTTAAGACTGCAGAAATTGGTAAAAATCTTCATCTTTGCCCTTAGTGGTTGGTATGTAAATTTGAATAATAGTCGTATTAACTGGTCTTCCTTGTAGGTGTATGGATATTATCCTATCACTGACAGCGTTGCACTTTAGGGTAGATCTTGAAATGTTCTTTTAGATGATGAATGCAAGCCATTCCTCTTCAAGTTGTCATTCCCCGCACAGTAGACCATATGATTGTTTGATTCAAAATGGCCAATACCAGTCCATTTCAGCTCACTAATGCCTAGGATATCAATGTTTATGTGTTCCATTTCATTTTTGACAATTTCCAATTTTCCTATATTCATACTTCGTACATTCCAGGATCTGATTATTAATGGATTTTCAAAGCTGCTCTCATTTTGAGCCAAGCCACATCAGCAAACGAAGGTCTGAAAAGCTTGACTCCATCCACATCATTAAGGTCAATTCTACTTTGAGGAAGCAGCTCTTTCCCAGTCATTTCTGAGTGCCTTACAATCTGAGGGGCTCATCTTCTGGCACTATATCAGACAATGCTCCACTACTATTCATAAGATTTTCACTAGCTAATTTTTTTCAGAAGTAGACCACCAGGTCCTTCTTCTTACTCTGTCTTAGTCTGGAAGCGCAGCTGAACCTGTCTGCCATGCATGTCCCTGCTGGTATTTGAAATACTAGTGGCATAGCTTCCAGCAACACAGCAACATGCAAGCCCCCACAGTATGACAAACTGACAGATGTGTGGGTGGGGGTCAATGCTAGCAGCTCTAATATACAGCATAAATAGCATAAAATGATAATTAACAATACACAAACACCAAAAGATAAGCTAGATATCATGGACTGAATTGAATTGAAATATATGTATCAATTTGGCTGGGCCATGATTTCCAGTATTGGGTGGTTGTCCTCCATTTTGTGATTGTAATTTTCATGTGTGTTGTAACTCCTAATCTCTGCCTGTGGTTAATGAGGCAAGATAAGAGGATTAGGGTGGGATGTAACACCCTTACCCAGGTCATATCCCTGATTCAATGTAAAGGGACTTTGTTTTGTGGCCTGCACCACCTTTTACCTCTCAAGAGATGAAAGGAAAGGGAAGCAAGCAGAGCGCTGGAGTCCTTACGCCACCAAGAAAGCAGTGCCGGGAGCAGAACACATCCTTTGGAGCCAGGGTTCCTACACAGAGAAGCTCTTAATCCAGGGGAAGATTGATGACAAGCCTCTTCCTCCAGAGCCGACAGAGAAAGCCTTCTCCTGGAGCTGACACTGGACTTCTAGCCTACTAGACTGTGAGAAAATAAATTCATCTTTGTTAAAGCCATCCACTTTTGGTATTTCTGTTATAGCAGCACTAGATGACTAAGACACTAGATAACAGGGATCTGCTAAAAATTAAACACTTATGGTCATCAAAAGACTTCACCGAAAGAGTAAAAAGAAAACCTACAGCCTGGGGGAAAAAAATTTGGCTATAACATATCTGGCAAAGTTCTAATCTCTAAAATCTATAGGAAAATCCAACACCTCTATGATAAAAAGACAATCCAATTAAAAAATGGGCAAACATATGAACAGACACTTCACCAAGGAAGACATTCAAGCTGTCAACAGACACATGAGGAAATGCTCTTGAACACTAGCCATTAGAGAAATGCAAATCAGAACTACAATAAGATAGCATCTCACCTGGACATTACTGGTATAAATAAAAACACAGAAAATAACAAATGCTAGAAAGGTTGTGGGGAGATTGTAACTCTGTCTTAGTCATCTAGTGCTGCTATAACAGAAATACCACAAGTGGATGGCTTTAACAAAGAGAAATTTCTTCGCTCACAGTTTAGGAGGCTAGAAGTCTGAATTCAGGGTGCCATCTCTAGGAGAACGTTTTCTCTCTGTGTCAGTTCTGGGGAAAGGTTTTTGTCTTCAATCTCCCCCAGACCTAGGAGCTTCTTAGTGCAGAGACACTACATCCAAAGGATGGGCTCCCCTCCTGGTTCTTCATTCTTGGTGGCATGAGGTCCCCACCTTCATGGTCTGTATTCATACTGAAAATCATGATCAAGGGAGATTTTGCCCTTCTGCTCCACAGAATGTTTCTGTCCTCCCTGAGCTCACATTAGGACACCTGCATTACCATTTGACAAGTGTACTGCCCCAGTCAAACTCCTCACTTGGCACTGTCCCCTTGGGGCTCACCCTCCCCTCCTCCACCTCACCAGGTTAGTGAAAAAATGATAAGAGAAAACAAGATGGCGCTTCCTTAAAAAGCTACAAATAGAAATAGAAATACCATATGACCCAGCAGTCCCACCCCTAGGAATCTATCCTAGAGAAATAAAAACCATCACATAAATAGACATATTCACACCTATGTTCATTGCAGCATTATTCACAGTAGCAAAAAGATGGAAACAACCTAAGTGCCCATCAAGAGATGAATGGATAAACAAACTGCGGTACACACACAATGGAATTCTATGCAACAGTAAAGAACAATGATGAATCTGTGAAACATCTCACAACATGGATGAATCTGTGTGAAATAAGTCAATCACAAAAGGTCAAATACTGTATGAGACTAGTATTATAAAAATACATGAAACTGTTTCCACACAGAAAAATCTTTGATGGTTATGAGGGAGGGGACGGGTGGGGTGAGAAAAATACTAATTAGATAGTAGATAAGTGGTAACTTGGGTGAAGGGTAAGACAGTACACAATACTGGGGAAGTCAGCACCACTTGACCAAGGCAAAGTCATAGAAGCTTCACAGGCACATCCAAACACTTGGAGAGACTGAGCTACTGGACTGAGGGCTGTGGGGACCATGGTCTCAGGGAACATCAAGCTCAACTGTTACAACATAGGCTATGAAAAAGTGTTCTACGTCTGACTGTGATGAGTAGTGTCTAAGGTCTTAAAAGCCTGTGAGCAGCCATCTAAGATACATCTATTGGTCCCATCACAACTGGAACAAAGTAGAATGAAGGAGACCAAAGACACAAGGGAAAGATTAGTCCAAAGGACTAATGGACCACAACTACCACAACCTCCACCAGACTGAGCCCACAACGAGATGGTGCCCGGTTACCACCACCGACTGCTTTAGCAGGGATCACAATAGAGGGCCCCGGAGAGAGTGGGGGGAAAATGTAGAACAAAATTCAAATTCATACACATACACACACACAAAGATCAGGCTTGCTGGTCTGACAGAGACTGGAGAAACCCCAAGAGTATGTCCCCCAGACACCCTTTTAACTCAATACTGAAATCACTCCTGAGGTTCACCCTTCAGCCAAAGATTAGACAGGTCTATAGGGCCAACAATAACACACACGAGGGATGTGCTTCATTTTTCAATCATGTATATGAGACTAATGGGCACATTAGCTCCAAAGCAAAGATCAGAAGGCCAGAAGGCACAGGAAAACTGTAAGGATAGAAACAGGGAATCGGGGGTAGAGAAGGGGAGAGTCTTCACACATAGAAGGGTTGGCAAACAATGTCACAAAACAGTTTGTGTATTAACTGTTTAATAAGAAACTAATTTGCTCTTGTAAACCTTCACCTAAATCACAAACACAAAAAAAGAATTTGATGAGCAAAAGGAGTTTTTAAACACATGTTTAACTACTCTAACCATTAACACACTCATAAACAGTTTCAAAGGTTATTGGTTTGTCCACATTGTTGTCACCATTAAATATTAACAAAGTTGAAAATTCAGTTAACTGTTGTATTTTATGTACTTCAACAATAAAAGAGGTTAGGTAGTAAAACTTTTAGGCAATATGTATTTATTTTTCCATAAATTGCCTTTCTAAACCTGGATAACTTTTCTGCTTAGTTATTGGTGTTTTCGTTTATAATTGATTTCTGAGCTATTTATTACAGTAATTTTCTCATTGACCTTCATGAACATTGTAGATGTGATTACTTTGCCATTTTTCATTTGATTCTGTTTATGCTATTTTGTCATTTTTTAATTATTTTTACATCTGGAAATTTCTCAAAATATCTCAAAATCTTCCATATTGGTTTTTATATAGTTCTTAAAAATTCATAATCATTGTAAGAGTATAATAAATCCAGTAATTTTTAGTACTAAACATTTATTTCTTAGATCTCAATTTTTGATTAATTTATTTCATTTTACTGTGTGATAGGAATTCAAGTTTCTTTTTTCCCCCTCATTGTGATTGCATTTGTTTAATTTCCTAGTGTAACATATGGATGAGTTAAGACTTATTTTACAAAATTTTCTCTACTTTCAAAGAGGCTGTAAAGTGTAAAACTTTTTCAATTTATACCAGTATTTCCATTTTTATGCTGCTCATATTAAAATAAAAAGTCCCTTAAGTAATGTCAGGGCTTTAAGTACTCAGGATCACAGACACAGCTGGAGGACTAATGAGTTAATATATGTAAACATTTTTGACATCCTGATAACGACAATGTGTCATTATAATGCAATGTTAGAATTAAATTTAATGTAATAAAATCCACTTTGCATGGCTGCAAATTTATTTGCAAAGATACATAAATATATTACTTTTACAGAAACCCAAATATGGGAAGAGTAAACACAGACTATTGAAATCACTTTGTACTTAGTTATTTGATGTATAATTCACTGTTAAATTATCTGCATGAATTATCATTCATAAAAATTCCTTGGAGAGCTTGATTAATCAAAGGTTAATGAGTACTTAATTTTCTTTACAGGAAGTATGACAACAAATGTTTCTCTTGTCACTGCTTCATTTATATTTTTAGTTGTCTAGATAATTTTACCTCTTGCTTTCTTCATGTATAATGTCCTTGTTGTCATTCCACAACTCATCTGGTCTTCGGTCATTAGCGTTCAACTTGTCAAATCTATTCTTGAGATGGTCTCTAAATTCATGCGGTATATACTCAAGCTCGTACTTTGGCTCTCGTGGATTTGTTCTAAATTTCTTCAGCTTCAATTTGAACTTGCATATGACCAATGGATGGTTTGTTCCACAGTCGGCCCCTGGCCTTGTTCTAACTGATGATATTGGACTTTTCTATCATCTCTTTTCACAGATGTAGTCTATTTGATTCCTGTGTATTCCATCTGGCAAGGTCCACCTGTACACTCGCTGTTTATGTTGGTGTAAAAAGCTATTTGCAATGAAGAAGTTGTTGGTCTTGCAAAAATCTGTCATGTGATCTCTGACATCATTTCTATCACCAAGGCCATATTTTCCAACCACCGATTCTTCTTCTTTGTTTTCAACTTTCACATTCCAATCATCAGTAATTATCAATGCATCCTGGTTGCATGTTCAATCAATTTCAAACTGCAGAAGTTGGTAAAAATCTTCAATTTCTTCATCTTTGGCCTTAGTGGTTGGTGTGTAAATGTGAATAATAGTCATATTAACTGATTTTCCTTGTAGGCATATGGATATTATCCTATCACTGACACCATTGTACTTCAGGATAGATCTCGAAATGTTCTTTTTGATAATGAATGCAACCCTATTCCCCTTCAAGTTGTCATTCCCAGCATAGTAGACCATATGATTGTCCAATTCAAAATGGCCAATAACAGTTCATTTTAGCTCACTAATGCCTAAGATATCAAAGTTTATGTGTTCCATTTCATTTTTGATGACTCCCAATTTTCCTAGGTTCACATGTGGTACATTCCACGTTCTGATCACTAACATTGTGAAGAATGGGAATTCCAGAACACTCAATTGTGCTCATGAGGAACACCTGTACATAGATCAAGAGGCAGTCATTTGAACAGAACAAGGGAATACTGTGGTTTAAAGTCAGGAAAGGTGTGTGTCAGGGTTGTATTCTTTCACTATACCTATTCAATCTGTATGCTGAGCAAATAATCTGAGAAGCTGGACTATATGAAGAAGAACAGGGCATCAGGATTGAAGGAAGACTCATTAATAATAATAATTAATAATATGCAGATGACACAATCTTGCTTGCTGAAAGTGAAGAAGACTTGAAGCACTTACTGATGAAGATCAAAGACTACAGCCTTCAGTATGGATTACACCTCAACGTAAAGAAAACAAAAATTTTCACAACTAGACCAATAAGCAAAATCATGACAAAGGGAGAAAATATTGAAGTTGTCAAGGATTTCATTTTACTTGGATTCACAATCAACACCCATGGAAGCAGCAGTCAAGAAATCAAAAGACGCATTGCATTAGGCAAATCTGCTGCAAAAGACCTCTTTACAGTGTTGAAAAGCAAAGATGTCACCTTGAAGACTAAGGTGTGCCTGACCCAAGACATGGTGTTTTCAATCTTCTCATATTCATGTGAAAGCTGGACGATGAATAAGGAAGACCCAAGAATAATCGACACCTTTCAATTGTGGTATTGGAGAAGAATATTGAATATACCATGGACTGCCAAAAGAATGAATATGTCTCAGAAGAAGTACGACCAGAGTGCTCCTTAGAAGCAAAGATGGTGAGACTATGTCTCACGTACTTTGGACACGTTGTCAGGAGGAATTGGTTCCTGGAGAAGGACATCATGCTTGGTAAAGTAGAGGGTCAGCAAAAAAGAGGAAGACACTCAACAAGATGGACTGACACAGTGGCTGCAACAATGGGCTTAAGCATAACAATGATTGTGAGGATGGCACAGGACCGGGCAGTGTTTCTTTCTGTTGTATATAAGGTCGCTCTGAGTCGGAACTGACTGGACAGCAACTAACAACAGCAACACAGATAATTTGAAAAATGTTTTTAAAATTTATATACTTTCTGTCTTTACTTCCATCTCCTAAATTTTATAAAATCATGCAAATTAAGTTGTATTTTAATTTTTATACATACTTTTGTGATTCTTAGTTAATATTATCATTTGAGTATTACCACCAGTTGTTGCCTTTGTGTTTTAATTTTGTATTTTAACAAAAGATAGAAGTGGGGGTTGTGAATTTAGATATTCATCTGCAATAATATGTTTAAGTTCCCCATTTTCAAAGGTTTATCAGTAGTACTCAACTGAATACTGATAGAAGACCTTCTATAAATCTCTAGAGTTCTCTTTGTGTGAAGATACCTCGTTTCCAGTATTCTGCCCTACCAAGTCTAGTTACTTTGGAGTTCCTGGACTCCCAACTCCATCTCCTTAACTCAGGGAAACTCTAGATTCTGGGTACCCTTCCCATGAAACTTTGCAGTTTATGCCAGTATTTCTATTTTTATGCTGCCCATATTAAAATACAACAGTCCATTAATTCAGGGCTTTAAGTATTCAGGATCACAGACACGTTTGGAGGTCTGGGTAACTCTTCCCATGCTTTGACTTGGAAATTTTTTGTAGGCAGTAATCTGGCACAGTGGTTAAGAGTTCAGGCTGCTAACCAAAAGGTCAGCAGTTCAAATCCACCAGCTGCTTCTTGGAAACCCTATGGGGCAGCTCTACTCTGTCCTATAGGGTCGCTAGGAATAGGAATCAACTTGACAGCAATGGGTTTTTTCTTCTTCTTTTTTTTTTTGGAATCTGGCCTAATTAGAGGGTTCAGCTTGTTTTCTTCCATCATGTTCAAAGTACTGAGTGCCACTGTTGCATATTTTTGTTCTAATTTTTCAGGAGAAGGAGGTAAACTTGGTTCTGTTCTCCATCTCAACTGGAAGTGAACATCTAATGATAGACGATGTGGATATTGTGAATTTTACATTTTCAAGTACTTGAGTTTTAATTTTTTATTAGAGAGTGTTGGATTCACTTCTGGCAGGCAGTTACATGTCTTAGGATCACCAGCATCCTTCTGAGGCTTCACTAGGGCAAATTAGAATATTCTTTACTCTAGGGCTGGTTTCTCAACTGAACGCCTTGAGTGTTCAACAAAGATTCACTACTCTGGCTGGTTGGAACTTAAATTTTTTAAAGGGCTGAATGAACCTGGAAAACATTCCTCTAGTTATTTCCTCAATATTTGCAGTTTAACTGTGCACATGTGGACTTAGTAGTCAAGAACAGACTCAAGAGAAACTGTAAGCAGTTTTTTGGATCTCTTCTTCTGCATACCTGCCTCCTTTCTGGTACTCCGCTCCACAAAATCCAGTCAACTTAGTATTACAAATTGCAATCTCTATCTCCTCAATTTAGATCATTTTGATTTCCTTTGGATTACCTTCCCTATACCATAGTGCAGAAAGTGCCAGGGTTGTCATAGGGCTCATGTCTTTACACCAGAACAATTAGACAACCTAGATGGAATGGACAAATTCTTAGAAAGAAATAAACTACCACAATCAACATAAGAAGATGTAGAAAATATAAATAGATCTATAACAAGTAAAAACATTTCATTATTAATTAAATATATACCCACATAGAAAAACCTAGGCCCAGATGGGTTCGTTGGTGGATTCTATTACACAATTTAAAAAGAAATAATATCAATATCTGACAAACCTATTCAGAATACGGAGGAGGATGGGATACATCCTGACTCATTTCATGAGGTCATTATAGTCCTAATAACAAATCCAGGCTAGATATCAAAAGAAAATTACAAACTGATATCCCTCATGAAGAGAGGTGAAAAATTTCCTTAACAAAATATTTTCAGACCAAATATATGTAACTCCACAACTGACCATAAGGATGGTGCAGGATGGGGCAGTGTTTTATTTTGCTGTGCTTGGGGTCGCCACTAGTCAGGGGCCAACTTGATGGCAGCTAACAACAACAGCAACAATTATAGCAATTATGTGTATATGTATGTGTGTATGTATGTATGTATACACACATACACATAATTGCTATAATATATACATATATAAGTTTATATTTATATAATCATATAATTACATAGGTGTATATACATATTTAACTTTATATTTATATATTTATATAGTTTATATTTATATAATTATATATATACATAAATGTGTGTGTGTATATATATATACATATACAAGTTTATATGACCAAGTAGGATTTATCTCAGGAATGCAAGGTTGGTTTAATATCTAAATATCAATTAGTATAAATATAATAAAGGAAAAACCACATGATCCTCTCAGTAAGAAAACCACAAGATCATCTCAGCAAGTGCAGGAAAAGCATTTGAAAAAAGTCCAACATTTATTCATAATCAAAACTCTTAACAAACTAGGAGTAAAAGGGAACTTTTTCATCCTGCTAAAGAACATCTATGAAAAACTGACAGTTAAGATCATACTAGAGACTGAATGCTTTCCCCCTAAGATTAGGAACACACAGTGTTGTCTGTTTTCACTACCTATATTGAACATTGTACTGAAAGCTCTTACCAGTGCTATAAGACCAAAAATAAGAGAAAGACAGAGAGAGAGAGTGAAGTATAAATGAAGGGGAGAAAGGATGAAAGAAGCAAAGAAAGGAAGGATGAAAGAAGGAGGAACAGAGAGAGAGAAGTTAAAGGCATCTGAATTGGAAAGAAAGGAGTAAATCATCCTGTATATAGAAAACCTCAAGGAATCCACAAAAAATTTATGAGAACTAATAACGAAGTATAGCAAGTTTGCAGGCTGAAAGTTAAATATAAAAATAAGTTGTATTTTTATATAATAACTTCCAAACAATACAAACATAAAATTAAGAAAACTATTCAATTCACAATTATAAAGAAATACTTAACACCTTTAACAAAGGCAGTGCAGGGTGTATATACTGAAGGCTACAAAGATTGCTGGCAGAAATTAAAGAAGATCTAAAAAATGGAGAGACATTTTATATATAAGGATTCAAAGGCAATATTGTAAAGACGGCAATTTGCCACATAAAACCCTATTGCTGTTGAGTCGATTTCGACTCATAGCAATCCTATAGGACAGAGAAGAACTGCCCCATAGGGTTTCCAAGGAGTGCCTGGTGAATTTGAACCACTAACCTTTTGGTTAGCAGCCGAATTCTTAACCACTGTGCCACCAGGACTTCCATTTGCTCCATATTGATCTATAAATTCAATGCAATCCCCATTAAGATTTCAGAAAGTTTTTTTGAATAACAATTGACAAGCTGATCATAAAATTTATTTGGAAATGAGAATGACCAAAACAATTTTAAACAAGAACAAAACTTGAGGACTGATTTGAAAACATACTTTAAAGCCACAGTAATGAAAATACTATGGTATTGGTATAAGGCTGAGCATATAAATGAATGAAACAGAGGTCACAGTACAGGAATAAATCCTCATATTTACAGTCTTTTGATTTTTAACAAAGGTGCCATGGCAAATTAGTGGGAAAAGAATAGTTGTATTAACAAGTAGAGCTGGGACAAGTGAATATCTAATGCAAAACAAATAAATTTAGACCCTTACCTCACACCATACACAAAAATTAACTGAAAATGGACCACAAACTGAAATGTAAGAGATAAAATAATAAACCATATAGGAAAAAAAAATTGAAGAAAATCTTAGTGATCTTGAGTTGGGCAAAGAGTATGACACCAAAAGATGATCTATTAAAGAAAAATTGACAATTGGATTTCATCAAAATTAAAAACTTTAGCGCTTCAAAAGTCCCTCTTAAGAAAACGAGAAGATAATCCACAGTGTAGGAGAAAATATCTGCTAACCAGAGAGAGACAAAGACACACACACACACACACACACACACACACACACACACACACACACACAGAAGAGAGACTGAGAGACTGATTTTAAAGAGCAGGTTCATGTGATTGTGGAGGCTGGCAAGTGTGAAAGATGAAGGGCAGGTTTGTAGGCTAGAAATTCAGGTAAGAGTTGTACCAGTCTTGAGTTTGAAATCCATAGGGCAGGCCAGCAAGCTGGAAACTCAGCAAGATTTTTATGTTGTATTCTTGAGGCAGAATCACTTCTGTTCCTTCTTAGGGAAACCTCAGTTTTTACTCTTAAGGCCTTCAACTGACTGAATGAGGCCCACCGACTTTACGGCGGGTAATTCGTTTTACTTAAAGTCAACTGATTGTAAATATTAATCACATCTAAATATATTCACAGGATGGCCTCCACAGACTGAGCCTGGTACAACTAGATGGTTCCCGGCTACCACAGCTGACTGCTCTGACAGGGATCACAACAGAGGGTTCTGGACAGAGCTGGAGAAAAACGTAGAACAAAATTATAACCCACAAAAAAAGATGAGACTTACTGGTCTGACAGAGACTGGAGAAACCCTGAGAGTATGGCCCCGGGATACCCTTTTAGCTCAGTAATGGAGTCACTTCCGAGGTTCACCGTTCAGCCAAAGATTAGACAGCCCCATAAAACAAAATGAGACTAATGGGGCACAACAGTCCAGGGACAAGGACTAGAAGGCAGGAAGGGACAGAAAAGCTGGTAATAGGGAACCCAAGGTTGAGAAGGGACAGTGTCAACATGTCGTGGGGTTGTTAATCACTGTTATAAAGCTATGTGTACTAACTGTTTAATGAGAAACTTTTTGTTCTGTAAACCTTCATCTAAAGTACAATTAAAAAAAATAAAATAAATATCTTCACAGGAACGTCTAGACTAGTGTCTGGAAAACCTGGTGCCATAGTGGTTAAGAGTTTGTATGCTAAACAAAAGTTTGAATCTACCAGGGGCTCCTTGGAAACCCTATGGGGCAGTTCTACTCTGTCGTATACAGTCGCTTGACCAAACAACTTGGCCGCATAGCCTAGCCAAGTTGACACATAAATTAACCACTATACCATATATCTAATAAAGGACTTATATCCAGAATATATAAAAATTCTCACAACTCAATAATAAGACAAATGACTCAGTTGAAAAACAGGCAAAAGATTTCATTTTAGACTTTTCACCAAAGAAGATATGTGAATGGCTAATAAGCACATGATAAGATGCTCAATATAAGATGCTCAATATCATCAGTCCTCTGGGAAACGCAAATTAAAACCACAGTGAGACACCACTACACCTCCACTGACATGACTGATCTAAAGGCAACACCGTGTTGGCAAAGAAGTGGAGAAACTGGAATCATCATCAATTATTGGTGGAAATGTAAAATGATACAATCACTTTGGAAAACAGCTTGGCAAGGTCTTAAAAAAGTTTCCATATGACCCAGGAATTCCACTGCTACAAATTTCCCTAGAAAAATGCAAACATATGTCCACATAAAGAAACGCACTCAAATGTTCATAGCAGCTTGATTCATAATAAGACAGAACTAGGGCCATTTTCTTAAATCATTATCGCCTCAGGACAGCACTTCACCTAGCCCATTTCCTAAAGTTGTTTATCTTCTCAAAACTTCTTTGAAAAGAAACAGCCACCAGCTAGCCGAAACTCCCAGAAACGGTTCCTGCCCTCCATCTTGGCACTCCGGATAACCTTTAGCTCATTAACTGACTCCTGCATGGTAAGTTCTCCACCCCTGGGTGGAGAGCTAACATGTTAATTAACAAAAATGGCTAACTTCCTCCTGTGCAAGGAATGGAACCTGGGCCTTAGAAAACGCCTACTTGTTCTAAAATTCTCCGGGCATGTGCGGGCGCCATTTTGTATTCTGAAATGGATCCTGCCTGTATAAACCAGCCTCAGCAAGCTGCCTGTGAGCAGTCTTGGAAGGAGCTTACCCGTGGCTGTTTTGTTTCTTAGCCAACCAATAAAGTTGCCTTTTGTTCTCCCCAACTCACTCTTTTTGTTTTTGGTCCTTGTGGAGTCCAGCCAAGCAGAGCCAGGAGTTCCTGATGACAGTAGTATCCTAAAACTACGATGTAAATGTCCATCCGCTCGGGTACAGGTAGGTGCACTTGGTATATCCATACAATGAAATACTTTTAAGCAAGTAAAAGGAATAAATTACCGACACATGTAATAACATGGGCACACTTCAAAAACAGTGTGGGCTAAGTGAAAAGGCAGATTCAAAGGACTACATATAGTATTATTCCATTTTTGTGAAATCTGCGGAAAAGAGAAACCAGTCTTTGCCTAGGGCTGGAGGTGGGTGCAGGGCTTAAATGCAAAAGGTACAAGAGAACTTTGGGGGGATGATAGAAATGTTTTAAAACTGTATTGTGGTTATGGCTGCCCCATTCTACAAATTTACCCAAAGTTGTTGAATTGTACACTTATAATGGGTGAATTTTATGCTATATAAATGATACTTTAATAAGGTTATTTAAAAAAATAGAATTAAAAGCTGGAGTACTTGACCCAGGAGGAAAAAAACCCAGAACATCTGTTCTGTCTGAAAGATTTTTTTCAATCATTGGAGCATTCCATTTTTGATACTGGCTTCTAATGTAGAAAACCCAAAAGGTTGAGTCAACTTGGGAAGTGTTTTGTCTTAATATATGGTGGAGGGGGCAGGGAGAGGGGGGAAATGGGACCAAAAGACAGGAATCTACTTAAGAGGAACTAAATTTCTAACAAGAAAGGTAAACACATGGTCCAGATTCTTGGAATGTGGCGAAGTTGTCATAGGTGAGTTAGTAAAGTATTGAGTTATTAGGGAATGAAGAAAGCAGGAAAGTATGTAATCGGTTTTAGAAATGTTTCTATTCAAAGAAATTCATAGAGCGATTTATTTTGTAACTAAAATGGGTAAAATGAAATGGAAAGCTGAGGCTTTCAGATGTGTTACTCTCAATGGCTATGTATAGTCAAAATGTGTTTCCATCATTTACTGTTGAATAGAAAGGTTTCAAGAAATGTTTCTTTGAAATTAAAAAAATATATAATTTCAGTCACAAATGTGTCTCAATAGACTGAAATCAATCTCCACCTTTTAGATGAAGTTATGAATTTTCATGTCTCATCCTTTTCTCGTTACGCTTTTTGTTAAAGAGGTAAATAGTTCATTGTATTTAAATACCATTGTTTTTGAGGGAGCACGTGATAAATAAGGTATAACTAAATTGGAAAAGGAATTATCCTTCTTAGGACATTCCATTGTATTTTATAATTTAACAAGTAAAACAGAATTAATAAAATTGGTATCAGGCTTATGTTTATTACCTGATTAAGTCTATAAGCAGTTTGATAGATCCAGTTACTACAAAAATGACAGTGCCAGACAGAAATGAATCTCCACTTAAGAAATATCTTGCTCTACTCATTTGGTATTTAAAATGCATTAAAGCAAGTGATTGAATCATTGAAAATTTAGTATCTCTTTAATATAATAAAAGCATACACCAAAATCTCCTTTCTTCTTTTGAAAATCACTTCATTTTAAGAACAGGAAGACACAAATGTGATGATTATATATGAATAGTGATATCATAATTGTCATCCCCATCACTGATTTTGTATTTTACTACTCATTATATGACTCTCTTGCAGACTACCCCCCACCCACTGCTATTGAGTTGATTCCAACTCATAGCAACCCCACAGCGTTTCCAAGCCTGTAAATCCTTACAGAAGCAGGCTGCCACCTCTTTCTCCTGCAGAGAAGCTAGCGGGTTTGAACCGCAGACCTTTTGGTTAGTAGCTGATCACTGTAACCACCGCGCCACCAGAGCTCCTTTTTTGCAGACTAAACATATAATTTATTATCAGTAGCAAAGAAAATAAAGTAATAGGTTAAATAGATTTTCTCTGGATCTTTTAAGATATTGCAACACCAATCATATTTAACGATTTTAACTCGTTTTATTTAGAGAAGAGTATGTATAAAGAAATCTTCCTATATGCAGTTAACATTGAGCCGCTCGTGTTAATGGAGTTTTAAACTGTTAGTAAACTACATGAACATCTAGTGAGGCTTTGCAGTTTAATAAAAGTGAGGCATCTCTGTTTTTAGTTTAGGAAACATACAGTAGTTCATTGATTTGTGACAGAGTACTAGACAGTAATGGGAAGAATATAAAAAACAAAATGGAAATGTAATGAAAGCACATCAACTCATATGGTGATGTAAGTATGTCCTGACCTTTTAATAACAGTGTTTTTCTCTACAATATGTCTAAAGGTTTAGGTACGTTTGGGGAATACAAACCTCAATAGACATACATATTTTCAGTAATTTAATATTTAGAGTTGAAGTAAGAATAGGCATGATATTATTAGATGATGGCATAAAAAAGAATATATAAATGTTGAGAAAATTCAGACTAATAAAATATGTGAAAAATTGTAAACGTTAGTGCCCTTATCAATTGTATATTTAGTAAATACGAATTTCTTGCCATGCTTTTTGTATGATTATTTGGGCATACTTGCAGTCAAATTTATTCTGACTCATAGCAACCTTATAGGACAGAGTAGAACTGCCCCATAGGGTTTCCAAGGCTGTTATCTTTATGGAAGCAGACTGCCACATCTTTCTCCCATGGAGAAGCTGGTGGGTTTTAACCACAGACCTTTTGGTTAGCTGCTGAACACTTAACCACTGAGACACCAGGGCTCCATTGTTTGGGCAACAAAGAGTATAAAATATGAATTAAAAATGAATAAAATTGAGGTAATAGGTAAGCTGAGTGATTAAATATTGTTCCTGAATGTCATCATTCATCTGAATCAAGGCCAAGATATATAGCAGTCTGTGCCCTTACTCTCAGTTATAGGTTCTTTAAATAGGAAAATAATAATACCTGGTTTAAAAAAAAAAGGGCCATAAATATGATTGAACAGTTCAGTAAAGAAGAATTACGAATGGTCAATAAACACAACAAAAATATTCAGCAAATAGTGTAATCTTGGGAACGTCTGGCTGGTAGTAACCAGGAGGTTCTCTGGGAAGTTGGGCCTTGTTGCCACATCAAGACTCACAGAAAAGGTATTGCCCCAAAGGAGAAAAGATATTCAATGTTTGGCAGTAAAAAAGTGGTAATGTATCCCAAAATTGTAAACAAGGTAAATGTTAAACAATAGAATATTGTTTAAGAAAATGGTGGTGAGATAATCCAATGATGTATAAAGACTGATGTTAAGGTTGTGTGTCAGTTTGGCTGGGCCATGATTCTCAGTGGTTTGGTAGTTAAACGTATAGTTTGGCAGTTATATAATGATGTAGTTATCTTCCATTTTGTGATACGATATAATACCTCTGTGATATGATCTGATGTGATCAGCCAGTCAACTGTAAGGGGCATTTCCTTGGGGGATGTGGCCTGCATCCAGTATATATGGATGTTCTGGCAAAGCTCGCTGGCTTTTGCTTGCTCTAGATCCTGCATTCACCTCATCATCATCTGACCTCTGATTCTTGGGACGTGAGCCGGTGGCGTGCCATATTGCCTGCCAGTCTTGGATGCATCAGCCTCTGCAGCCTGTGAGTCAGGAGAAGCCTCCAGCCTGATGCCTGACCCACGGACTTAGGACTTGCCAGCTTCTACAACCACGTGAGCCATTACCTTGAGATAAATCTCTCTCTCTCTCTGTCTCTCTCTCTCTATATATATATATACACATGCTTCACTGGTTTTGCTTCTCTAGAGAACCCAGCCTAAGACAGAGACCAAAGTTTATTAGTAGTTACCAGGGTGGAAGGGAGGCAGAAAAGGAGGGTTAACGGTGATGAAAAATCATGTTGATTAAGGGTGTTGTACAGCCAATTATTGTAATAGCTGTGAATAAGTTGTACACCTATAAACAGTTTTAACTGTCAAAAAAAAGAAAACCTTATGAGGCAGTTCTGCTCTGTCATATGGCATTACTCTGAGTCAGAACTGACTCCATGGCACCCAGCAATGAACACGGTGGCCCACATGGTCCAGGCCCCACGGCCCTCCTTGTCCCATCTCTGCCCTCACTTCTTGCCCTCTACCCTCTTGACTCTGTTCCAGCCACACTGGCATCCTAACAGCTCCTCAAACACAGGAGGCAGTCTTGCCACATGTACACTTTGTTGTTGTAATAGTGAAATCTTGGGAATGTCTTGTAAAGGTGAGTGCTTAACTGTTGTGCCACCAAGGCTTCTTACTTTCACTTTAAATGGGTGAATTGCATGGTATGGAATTACATCTCAATAAAGCTGTTCTCTCATCTTAAAAAAAATAAGCAGAAAAAGAGAAGAAAAAAAAGAAAGAATGAGCAAAAAGGGCTGAGAAAGACGCTGATCTGAATTTCTTCCTCTGTGGCAAGGCTGGGATTCTGTGTGGTTAAAAGAAAAAAAATTCAGTGATGTGCATTACGAAAGTTAGTTATTGACTATTATTGAGCCTTCATATTTATTCTAATATTTTAAAAATCAAGACTGTAGGATAAATATTACCAAATGCTTTTTTGGCAATTACTGGTGTAATTCTAATATGCATCTTCTTTAAACTATTATTTTGAGAAATAATGTTAATACATATTCAAATACTAGTCCATCCTTGCACAGCAGAATTAATCCTACTTTTTCATAAAGTATTTCTTAGATTGCCATATATTTGCTAGTGTTTATTAAGAAATTTTAGGTCTGTGATGATTTATGATTCATTTTGTCAGTAGTTTAGTTTTCAGAAGATTTCTTGTACAAATATTTATTTGTTATTTATGTTTTGCCAATTTAATATGACAACAGCTCAGGGAATTCTATTATGTCTCTCACTTCTAATGCGTTTCAGTCAGTTGGTTTCTTCTATTTGTAATTTTTTTAAATCTATTTTGACACAATAGTAGTCAGTGCATAATGATTTATGACAGTTGTATCTTCATTGTGGAGTTTCATTGTACCTAGCATACTGTTGCTTCTTATCAAAATTAAAATTTTATAAAACTCTTAAGCCTTTCTTCCCACTGCAACAAAAGCACGTCCTTCTTAATTTATTCTTGGACACTTTGTGGAGTCAAACAGAAAATGTCACGTGATTTCCCGCTAAATTCTTTCTGTCCTGGACCCTTCAGGGCAAGAAGAGACTTTTTTATTCCTGTGCTCGATCACTTATCTGTATCTTCGTCCTCCTCTGCCTAGGATGAAGAGGTAATGACTTTGTATCATGCCATAGAAATAAACTCATAAGTGCATAATACCTACTTTTTGATCACATAATATGTAAATAATTGTGAATATTCACAAAGGACATGACACGTAACAGATCTTCACAAGAGAATTTTTTTGAAACAGAAATATAAGTATAAACAGTTTCAACTTCAAACTGAAAATTTTTCTTGGGGAAGATATTATTGCTGCAAGGTACATTTATGTATTTAAATTGGAAGAAAAACTTCAGCTTACCTTAAAAATGCAGCTTTATTTTCTGCCACAGTATTGGATTCCACATTTCTGAGCTGGGCTAGTAAAGCATAAACTCTTCATTTACCAAAGATTTGAAAGCACTCTTTACTCACGTAACATGTTGGTGTTGTGGATTCTAAGTATGTTCCTGTCGTACATACAGAGCCCCAACTTTGGATGTTGTTTAAAAGTCTTAATTTAAACTCATAAGTTTCCTGGTCAGCCTCCAAAACAGCCAATTGAGGAAGGCGTTCCTGTTATAGAACTGCACTGGGGGGACTTGAGAGAGATACAGTCTCTCCATGTGAGACCAGCTAGGGGTAGAAAAGGCCTTAAACAAGAAGTTATCAGTTAAAAATTTTCTAGAAGAAGAATGGTGTCACCCATAAAACATTGTTTACATCACTTGCTGTTGAAAATTAAATGCAATGTCCTCTGCTTCCTCCTTACCTTTCCGCTTGGAGTTGTCTTTCAGATCAACCAGCTAAAACTAGAATCCTGGGCATGTGTGTTAAGGGACCAGGTTGACTGCCAGATGGCCCCATCCCATAATGAGTATTGCCTAGGAACCAAAAGACCCCGTGCCAGGGAACCAAAATCACCGCACATGTCATCTAGTGGTGACCGAGCCCATTTCAGAAGCAAAAAGTCCATCAGCCACTTCCGTGCCAAATCCTAGCCCGACCCCTTTTTGAATACATATGAAATTAATGAATATGTATGACTTCCCCTTTCCCACGTAGTATAAAACTTCCTCCAGCCCTTTGTTCAGGGAGACTGCTTTGGGAGGGATCCCCTTGTCTCCTTACTCTCTGTGAGTAACAAACTATGCCTTGCTTTAAAGCCATTTGACTCTTAGTTATTTTTAATGGGAGTAAAAGTAGCGAACCCATTGTGTTTGGTAACATGTTTTCTAGCTGATTTTCCTCAGAAAAAAAATAAGTGGGTATAAAGGGGTTAATGCCACTCAAAATTTAGTGGAAGATTATTTTTTTTCACAGAATATTGGAGAAAATAACACAATATGCATTTTCTTGGCACTTATGTAATTACAGACTTATGCATAAAATCCTAATGTGCATTTAGATTCTGACTTTTTTCATAGTTACGATACAAGGGTTATGGAATTTAAAAATAAGTTTTTAAAATTTAGAGACTTGTTTCACCATTGACCACAGTCCTTTCCAATGTCAGATCCTGACCAAGAGTTTGCGTCAAATGTTGTCTTACATCAGCTCTGTAAATCCCTTATACTTCTTCTTGCCTACAACAGAATACTGAGTATTTTGTTTTCACCTTTTAATAGATTTTATCTGTTCTCGTCATCTTTGTGGAATGAACTGCCTAGCAATTTAATATTATAAATATATTCTTCTGAGAAAAGCTGAAAATAAAATATAATACATGACTTTGTACACTTCCAAAAGAAAGAAAGGCACAAGAATCCAGACCATAATATAAAACAAGATTTTAATATTTTTTTGTTCAGGAATTTACAATGAAATTTTCAAATAGAAATGTTGAAAGAACTTCACAGCAAAAACCCATATACCCACCTCCTAGTTTCTACAATTAATGATCTACTATATTAGCTTTATCACATATCTATTCATCCATTCATTCTTCTATTCATCCATTAGTACATCTTATTTTTTAAATACATTTCAAAGAATACTGCTGCAGGCATCAGTACACCTCAACCCTAAAACTTCAGTATACACATCATTTAATAGATTTCAGTGTTTGTTTACAGAATTTTTCAGAGTGAGATAAAAATTGCATACAAAGAATTGGAAATATATTAAGTGTACATTTGCTGAGTTTTGACAGATGCATGCAACTGTGAACCCTAAAGCTTTATCAAGATATAAACTTCACTGTTAATGTGGTATTAATTTCCTAGGATTGCCGTAAGAAAGTACCACAAACTAGGTGGCATAAAACAACAAAAATGGATTCCCTCATGGTTCTGGAGGCTGGAAGTCAGAACTCAAGGCATCAGTGGGCTCCCGCTCCCTCCCTCTGAAGTCTCTAGGGAAGGCTCCTTCCTTTCCTTCTATAGCTTCTGGTGTTGCTAGCAATCCTTGGTGCTTGGTTTGTACTGTGTCACTCCAGTCTCTGGCTGTCTTTACATGGCCTTCTTTCCTCTGAGTCTCCTCTGTCTTAAAATCTTTCTCTTCTATAAGGACACCAGTTACTGGATTTAGAACCCACCCTAATCCAGTATGACCTCGTCTTAACTTCTGCAAAGACCCTATTTTCAACTAAGGCTGCATTCCAGGATGCTGTTGCAAGAAGACAGGAATAGATGATGTATTGGCCAAAAAACAAGAAACAGCAAATATTTACTATATAGACTATTACAGCTTAATAAGACATGAGTTTATCCAGTCCAACTTTATTCCACATGAATAGATTTTTTTCTAATCGTTCACCTTCTAAGGCTCATGGATCCTTTGAGAATAATGCAATTTAAAGACCTAATGAGAAAAGTACAAATAAACTTATTGGCAGATTTACATTCGATTCTTGGGGAAGGGGAGTCCCTGGGTGGCACAGATGGTTAAGGACTCAACTCCTAGCAAAGTTGAGCAGTTCAGACTCACCCAGAGGCCCCTCAGAAGACAGGCCTAGCAATCTGCTTCCAGAAGGTCACATCCTTGAAAACTCTGGAGCAGTTCCATTCTGGAATACATGAGCTCACCATGAGTCAGATAACGTAGCCAGAAATTTTTTCCCAGTCTGTTGGTTCTCTGTTTTGGTGAAGTCTGTTGATGAACACGTGTTTAATTTTTAGGAGCTTGTAGTTAATCTAGTTTGTCTTCTGGTGTTTGTGCTTTGTTAGTTATGGTTTGTATCCTCCTTATGCCATGTATTATGTGTATTAGGGCTGCTTATGTTGTGCCTATTTTTATTTCCATACTTTTTATCATTTTAGGTTTTTGATCCGTTTTGAGTTTTATGTATGGCATGAGGTTTCTGTTTTTTTTACAGATGGACATCCAGTTTTGCAAGCACCATCTGTTAGAAAGACTGTCTTTTCCTCATTTAGTGGACTTTGGTCCTTTGTCAAAGATCAGCAGACCATAGATCACTTGAGCGTAATAGATTTGGTTTTGATTTGGGTCCTTAAATTGGCTAAAGTCTGAAAATTGATTTGGGATCTTTAAGTTACTATGTTGGTTTAAGGCATATGCTGATCACTTGATGTGTAGCGTTTTTCAGTTATCCGTATCAAGTTGGATATATCAGCCTTTATCAGAAACTTCCATGAGTTAGTCCATTCTCATTGCCAATCCAGTCCTACTGCCTATGATGGTAACCACTCTTCACCTTGGATCTGACAAATTCCAATATTTCCTTTAACTGTTAGATTACAATATTTCCATGACTCCCATCATCACTAAAATACAGGAGTGCATTTCAAAAGCAATATCTCCAACCAGCTTACTTTGCATGCAAAGAAGAGCATTAAGTCATGTTCAAGAATGTTGGTGCTCCCTTTCCCAAAGTTTTCTTCAGTGCTTGGTAGTGAAAGTGACTTCTGTATAGATAGTGGATAAGTGAGTAGGTTAAAATAATAAGCTACTCCAACATCCTTATTCCCTAAGTTTGAGTTTCTTCTCTATTATTAAATCAAGAAATTTATTTACACCATATTAACAATTATGGACCAAATGTTAGACTACATTTAGAAAAAAATATATATATATAATAACCATTCTCAGATGCTTCAGCTAGCACATTGAGCACAGAATGCCTGGTTAATGTATCCACATTCCAACATTAATAGGTTAAGCCTGATATGAAGGGAATAGGGAGATAACATTCTCAGTATTTCCACTTTTAGAAGTATACCCTATGAAAATAGTTACAGATACAGTTATTTATTTGTAAACATCATAAGCATATCCTTGTTCATAAAAGTAAAATAATGGAATCAACCTGTAGCTCCAACAATTGGTAATTTGTTAAATTAAGTATGGAATAACCATGTAGCGGAATACTATGCCATCAGTGAAAACAGTGTTTTTCAAGATGATGCAATATTAAGCCAAAATTCTGTATATACAGCTCCGAGTGTCATTTACAAATAAAATATAAGTAAATAGATTGAAATATTATGGATTCAAACATAAATATATAAACACTTTTGTGTATATTCTGTAAGAAATATGTATTATGTCTCTATTAAAAATAATATTTAATATTTTTAAATGAAAACATTTTATATATACACAGAAGGCAGCGTCTACAATGATTTTTGAGGCTGCCGACCCTGAGTAGCCTAGCATGGCTAGAATGAAGGGTTGCGTTTGAAATGGTGGGAGATAATATGCATAAGGTGGCAGATCCAGACAGTTGATATTCGCAAAACCTGCTGTGACCGTCATGTATTCCAGTCCTCAGTGGCACTTTCTTTCCATCTCTGTTTTGACTCATTTTTTCTTAAATTTTAGACTCAGTTACTCTGGCTTTTTTTTTTTTTTAATAATGTAGCAGATTTATTTTATTTACATATAACATAGGAAGCTTTTCTACCTCTTTTTCTTACATAATATTCAAAGACTTTGACTATCCATGTCTCCTAAGGAATGTTTTAAGAAGAGTTTCTCTGTGTCGAGTCTCGGTGACTTACGGATTCTCTGTGTAGCATTTATAGAAAACGATGCTAGTTCAACTCATAGCAAGCTATATAAAATGCCAAATTTCTTAACTTTTCACACCCTCAAAGTTTTTTTTTTTAATGTATGGACAGATTTATGAAAATCTATTAACAGCATTTTAAAAAGGGTCTAATGAGATCATATATGGGAAGTGTTTTGTTAGTTCGAATGTCATATATATAGATGTTACATACTATAAAATATAAAATGACAGATAATAAAATGGTTATCTAAGATATAGTTTATTGACGTACGTTTGAGTTTCTAGTGACCATAGAATATCTACCTGACACTGAAATCTGTTCGTTTCTCATTTTTCAGCCGTATATTCATTCATTATTCAGTCATAATTATCCAACCTTTCATATATTCATTCAAATTATTTATGTAGTGCCTAGAGAGGGTAATTGTACAATCATTCCTTTTAAAGATGGGTAACAGTAGATTTCCTGGCAGGTGATCTAGTGGGAAGAGAGGATCAGGTTGCATTGTGGTCTTGTAACTGTTTTCTAAGTTTAAAATGAGGAGCAGTGTTAGCCTAAATGATCTAGGTTACCTCTCATCTATGATATTACTCTTCAAGCCCACACAGCAGTAGTCACCCTATTTCAGAAGTGACTTTCTCCAAGACATGGGGAGGTGGCCACCACTCTAATCCCCATCCACACCAGAGTCTAGGCCTGCTGTGTCAGGGTGCTGAGAGGAGACCAGAGAAGCAGGCAGCACCAAGCCCTGCCAAGATTCAGAGCATATTTTTGATGGAAAACATTTTGATGAAAAGGTCAGAGAAACAGGAGGAGAGTGAAAGGGAAGTGAGAAATGGAAAAACAGGCAGCTGAGAGTCTTGTTTTCTTAAACTTGAAGGGGAACATAAGATTCTCATTAAAACAGTCCTTCTGCAATCACCCACACCCTGTGGAGTGTAGTACTTCGTGCATGCCAGCACCCACCATGCACAGCCTTCTGTGCTTCTCCATGCAGAATATCTAACTTCCCCCTCACAGCCGTTCTCCATCCTGCCTCTTGTGCCTCAACGCAAGCCTGCTTGCCCAAGGCAGGGAGCTTTAGATCACTGATTCTCAGAGTACAGCATGCAACAGAATCATCTGTTAAGCTTATTACACATCCTGCTTCGTGGGCCTGATCTCTAGATATTCTGATGTGGAGGGTTTGGGTGGTGTCCTGGAGATGGAATGTTTCACACACACCAGGCGCTCTGATATAGCTGGCCCTTGGGCTAGACTTTGAGAAATGCAGACTCAGATCAACTGCCTAGGATTTCTTAGACTACACAAGAAAAATCTCCACTTGACACAATCTGTTCATGAGATCACTGCCAGTCTTCCCCTCCATGGAAAGATGCTGTTTCTATTTTAAAATCTCCCATTTTTTGGTACAACTCAGTATGTCTTAAAGCTTTTACAATCTGTTTTATGTATATGTGTGTGAATGTCTGTATGTATATAGAGAGAGATATATATATATACCCTTCCTGAACATTATATTTATAGATTAGAAATGTAACATGTATCCAACTATTTATGCAAACATGTCTTCCTGTGCTCACATATGCTAGATATGAAAAATTTCAACTTAATGATATACTTCTGTTGAAAATTAATTTTACAGATAGATAGAGGCCCTTACCTGTTTGTAGTGTGCACAGGTAAATGTTTATATGAATTTAATAGTTACTATTTATAATGTCCATTATGTAATATTTGATGGTATTAATTTAATAATACATTGTGCTTATTATGTGTATAGGAAGAAAGAAAGGAATTATAGAAAAGAAGAAAGGAAATAAAATGCATGAAGGTACCATGCCAGAGACTTTTAAAGATTGCATCTCATTGATCAAATAACATTTTACTTTTCTAGCAAAGTTTTTCATACTACAGGAGCACAGATAAATATTGAACGGGCAAATATTTTAACAAGACACTTCACAGAAGAAGATATACAGTGGAAAAATAAGCACATTAAGAGATGCTCAACATTATTAATCACTATAGAAATTTAGACTGAAACCAGTGAGTTACCATTATATCAATTATAATAGCTAGCATTTTTTTTTTGTGTTGGTGAGAGGGTAAAGGAACTGCAAGTCTCATATACTGCTGGTGGGAATGTAAAATGGTACAAGCACTTTGGAAAAGAGTTTGATAATTTCTTAAAAAGTTAAATGTATACTTACATATATTCCAGCCATTCCACTTCTAGGTATTTATCCTAGAGGAACATACAAATACTTGCATATGAATATTCATAGCTTTATTTGAAACAGCCAAACATGGAAACTAATCCAAACTTCTATAAACAGGTGAATGGATAAACAAACTGTGGCACGTCCATCTAAAGTAATATTGTTCAGCAATAAGATGAACCAACGAGGACGAATATTAAAATAATTATTCTGAGTGATAGCTATATATAGATGAATACTTAACTGTATGATGCAGTTAATCAAAATTCTGGAAAGCAGAAACAAATACACAGTGACTGAAAGCACATTAATGGTTTCCTCCAGCCAGTGGAGAGAGAAGGGCTGAGAAGAGAAAACTTTTGGGAGTGGTGGATGTGTTGACTACCTTGTTAGAGTTGATACTTCATGCCGTTGTTGTTAGGTGCTGTCGAGTCGGTTCATATACACCTGTGACTTAACAGCTGTGTACAAGCATGATCTTATCACACATCTTACACTTTAAATATTTGCAGTTTATTATACATTAGTTATACCTCCATAAAACTTATAAAAAAGGATAGGTAAAAGGTGTAATAAGAGAAATGAACTCTCTGAGGAGCTGGGAGTAGAGATGAATCTAGACCTTGAATTGTTAATAGCAAAATATGAGTAAGTATTTCTAGATCTACTTCTGGAAAGTTGAAGGGTTTCCTTCAGTTAAAGTGTATTTTCTCTGTGAGGTTAGCAATGTGATGAATATTCTGTTGTTGTTAAATTGCAGTGTGCATAAGGAGGGAAGGATTGAAGTAGTTTAACCTAGAAAAGTATGTTGGTTCCAGATTTATAAATTTCTCATCTGTGTATTCTAAGGATATGGGACATCACTGAATATTTTTAGAAAGTGATTTAATAAAACCTGAGTTAACATTTTGTGTTAAAATTTCAACAATTATAAATTTGAAAGACCTTTGGCTCCTTGTAACTTAATGTCCTCAGTCTAAATATTTAGAGTTAATGTGGTATAATGAATAAGGCATTTGGTTTATTCTTTCATTTCTTTACTCATTTATGCATTCAACAAATATTGATAAGCACCCACAGCATGCCAGGTAGTCTTCTGTCACATCTAAGTAAATACATAAACAGAATAACTTAACCTAGTGAAAAGTATTACGGTATTTTTACGCAAATAGCACACCCCCTTCTGCGTTTGTTTGCTGGCTGCACCTCCACCTCCCCAGCAAGGCACCCTCACAAGGGCTGCCAGGCCAATCCTCTTCCTCTTTTATAAAAAACTAGCACAGCACTCTTACAAAAATACCTCGTGGGAGGAGGACCCAGCCAGCAAACAAATGCAGAAGTGCTTGTTAATTTGTGTAAAAATGCACTATGCAACAAACGTTAATTTTACATAATATAATGCAAAGTAAATTGTAATCTGAGAACTAAGTGAAGAGAAAGAGCAGGGCATGTAAAATGTGTGGGAGGAGCATTTTAGGCAAAGACAGAAGTATAAAGGCCCTAAATCAAGTTCAAGGAATCAAGAGACGGCAGGATTGACCGGAGCCTACTGATCAAGGGGGAGCTTGTTCTGAAATGAAGCTGGGTCAAGGTCATGGTAAGGAGTTGAGTTTTATTCTTAGTATGATGCTAGGCTGTTCAGTATTATGCCAAAAAGTTTGAAAATTTCTTAAAATGTTTGACAATTTCTTAAAAAGTTAAATGTGTACTTACATATATTCCAAGTACATATACTATATTACAAAATACTGAAAGACACGGAACTCATCAAAAGAAGATAGAAGGCATACAGGGTCATTGTACCAAAAAGAACTGGTCAGTGTTCAACCATTTTGGGTGGTAGGATATGATCAAGAACCAGTGGTACTGAAGGAAGAAGTCCAACCTGCACGGAAGGCATTGGTGACAAACAAGGCTCCAGGAATTGACAGAATACCAACTGAGATGTTTCAACAAACAGATGCAGCACTGCAGGTGCTCACTCATCTATGCCAAAAAATTTGGAAGACAGCTATCTGGCCAACTGACTGGAAGAGATCCATATTTATGTCTGCTGCAAGGAAAGGTGATGCAACCCGATGCAGAAATTATCAAACAGTATCATTAATATCGCACTCAACTAAAATTTCAGTGAAGAGCATTCAAAAGTGGTTGCAGCAGTACATCGACAAGAAACTGCCAGAAATTCAAATCAGATTCAGAAGAGGACATGGAACCAGGGATGTCATTGCTGATGTCAGATGGATCCTGGCTGAAAGCAAAGAATACCAGAAAGATGTTTACCTGTGTTTTATTGACTGCGCAAAGGCATTTGACTGTGTGGATCATAACAAATTACAGAAAACATTGCAAGGAATGAGAATTCCAGAACAGTTAATTGTGCTCTTGAGGGACCTGTACATAGATCAGGAGGCAGTCGTTCGAACTGAAGAAGGGCATACTGTGTGGTTTAAAGTCAGTAAACGTGTGAGTCAGGGTTGTATCCTTTCACCATACCTGTTCAGTCTGTAAGCTGAGCAAATAGAGAAGCTGGACTTTATGAAGAAGAACAGGGCATCAGGATTGAAGGAAGACTCATTAACATACTGCAATATACAGATGACACAACCTTGGCTCGCAGAAAGTGAAGAGGAGGTACTTACTGATGAAGCTAAACGACTACAGCGTTCAGTATAAATTACACCTCAACATAAAGAAAACAAAAATCCTCACAACTGGACCAGTAAGCAACATCAGTGATAAAGGGTGGAAAGATTGAAGTTGTCAAGGATTTCATTTTACTTGGATCGGTAATCAACACCCATGGAAGCTGTTATTAGCTGCCGTCGAGTCAATTCTGATGCATAGTGACCCTCTGAACAACAGAATGAAACACTGCCTGGTCCTGCACCATCCTCACAATCATTGTTATGCTTGAGTTGTTGCAGCCACTGTGTCAGTCCATCTCATTGAGGGTCTTCCTCTTTTTCGCTGACTGTCTACTTTACCAAGCATGATGTCCTTCTCCAGGGTCTGATCCCTCCTGATAACATGTCCAAAGTATGTGAGATGTAGTTTCACCATCCTTGCTTCTAAGGAGCATTCTGGTCGTACTTCTTCCATAGAAGCAGCAGTCAAGAAATCACACGACACAATGCATTGGGCAAATCTGCTGCAAAAGACCTCTTTAAAGAATTAAAAAGCAAAGATGTCACCCTAAGGACTAAGGTTTCCCTGTCCAAGCCATGATGTTTTCAATCACCTCATATGCATATAAAAGTTGGACAGTGAATAGGGAAGCCCAAAGAAGAATTGACACCTTGAGTTATGGTGTTGGTGAAAAATGTTGAATATACCATGGACTGCCAAAAGAATGAACAAATCTGTCTTGGAAGAAGTACAGCCAGAATGCTTCTTAGAAACGAGGATGGTGAGACTTCATCTCACATACTTTGGACATCTTATCAAGCGGGACCAGTCCCTGGAGAAGGACATCATGCTTGGTAAAGTACAGGGTCAGTAACAAAGAGGAAGACTTCAATGAGACCGGTTGACACAGTGGCTGCAACAATGGGCTCAAGAATAACCACGATCATGAAGATGGCACAGGACTGAGTAGTGTTTCATTCTGTTGTACACAGGGTCGCTATGAGCTGGAACAGACTCAATGGCACCTAACAACAACATGATGCTAGGCCACTGGAGGTCTTCATTTGGGAGGAGTATCCTCATATGATTTACATTTTAAAGGCTCTCTCTGGTTTCTTTGTAACAAGTGGATTATTTATAGGGCATAAATAGAAACAGGACCTAGCTAGGAAGCTGTTTTAAGTCATCCATACATGAGATAATGGTGGCAAGGACAAAAGTAGCAGTAACAGAAATGGAAAGAAATGAGAGCCTTCATAATATATTTTAATGAACAGCTGACAAGACTTAAAGGGGGAAGAAAAAGGAAAAAGATATTTGGAAAGAAAAATCAAGATTTGTAGCAATTTTGCATTTATGGTGATGTGACAAACATTTGCCAAGCTTTTTGGCTGCTGGGGTATTTTACACACCTTCCCTATGTGTGGTAATCATGAGGTTCATTCATAAAAATTCGAATTCTCTATTCCTTCTGGGAGCATAGTTGGATTTCATGTCCCTCTTCTATGCTTGGGAAAGTAGAAGGTCAGCAAAAAAGAGGAGGACCCTCAACGAGATGGACTGACACAGTGGCTGCAGCAGTGGGCTCAAGCATAACCATTGTGAGGATGGCGCAGGACCAGGCAGTGTTTCGTTCTGCTGTACATGGGGTCACTGTCATTTGGAACTGAGTCCACAGCACCTAACAACATAGCATTTTATGAAAAGGAGTCCCTGGGTGGTGCAGATGACGAAGCTCTGGACTACTGACCGAAATGTTGGCCGTTCAAACTCACCCATAATCACCTTGGAAGTAAGTCCTGATGATGTGCTTTGGAAAGGTCACAGCCCTGAAAATCTTATGGCGTGTACTCTTATTCTACTCTGAACGCTTTGAGTCACCAAGAGTCAGAATTGACTCTATGGTAACTAGCAACAGCACGATGTAATATTAGCATGGTCGTGTGATTTCCTTTGGCAAATGAATTGTAAGCAGAGATATTTTACTTTTAGGTGGAAATTTTAAGAGTCTTTCAAAATTTGTCATGCCCTTTTTATTCTGCCTTGGTGATCCTATGCTGAGGCTGGAGCCTCCATCTGCCTGAATTCCAGAATGTCTCAGATGCGCTGAGAACCTTCCACTTACTCCCTCCCCACTTGTTTTAAGCTGTTGAGATTTTTTATTGTTGTTACTAGAGTATAACCTAGACTACCTGATTGACATACCATGTGTTTTAGGTCGATTTGTGTTCCTCATAAGTCCTAACCTCTGGTACCTGTGAATGTGACCTTATTTGGAAATAGTCTTTGCAGATATAATTAGTTAACATGAGGACATACTGGAATAGAGAGGGCCCTGATCCAATATGACTGATGTCCTTATAAAAAGAGGAGGAGACACTCAGAGGGAGAGCAGCTATATGACCACAGAGGTGGAGATCAGAGTTATTCTGCCACAAACCAAGGAACACCTGGTCTACCAAAAGCTGGAAGAGACCAGGAAGGATCTTCCCACTAGAGGCTTAGGAGAGAGCATGGCCCTGCTGACACATTGAATTTGGACTTCTGGCTTCCATAACTGTGAGAGAATAAATTTCTGTTTTTATGAGCTACCCAGTTTGTGGTACTTTGTTACAGCAGGTCTAGGTAACTAATATACCGTGTTTAGGGAACTTCCCTCTGTATTTGTCCTGACTTTCCAAGCTGGGACTCACCACTCTCCTTCCTAGCTTCCCTAGCAGTAAGAGCACAAGTGTGTGATTCATGCATTGCCAGCCCAAGTGCACCTGCCTGATGTTTACGTATGGAAGAGAGCCACGTGAAGGAGAAGACACTTCAGTGCCCATGACTGATGACAGGTGGCATTGGCCTTGGTCCCAGCAACAGCTTCCAGGGTCATTGGTGGATCTTGCAGTATTGCTGCCCGGTGCCCCTGTGGGTAAATTGGTTTAAATTTCAGGCTGGTGTTTATTCCTGCCTTTGTAGCTCCCCCGCCTGCCTGTCTGGCCTCACAGAGATTCTGGGAGCTGCCTTGTTGTTGTTAGCTGCCACTGAGTCAGCCCTTTACCAATGGTGACCCCATGCTCAGTGGAATGAAACGCTGCCTGGCTCTGCATCATCCCTCTGACCACCTGTGGATCAGAGTATTGTGATCCATGTAGAGTTTTCACTGGTTGATTTACAGAAGGAGATGGCTATGCCTTTCTCTGTAGTCAGTCTTAGTATGGAAGCTTTGCTGAAACCCCTTTAGCATTATAGCCACATGCAAGGCTCTAGTCTCAGACAGGTGGTATCAGCACATGAGGTGCCTTGGCCTGGCTGGGGATCAAACTTGGGTCTCCTGCATGGAAGATGAGAATTCTACCAGAACCACCACTGCCCCATCTATGGGCTACTGTGTATCTTTTATTTTAGGGAACACAATTCAGTCCTTAACAGAACTAAATCAACCATGTAGTAGTAACCTTAATAACTTTTCCTTTTCTGCCCAACCTATTATTTTCCCTGGAATTAACAGTTGTCTTTTTTCTTTACTTTTTTTTCACTGGCTTAGTTTTCTATTCAGTTCAACTATTCAGTTGTCACTAATTCAACACCCACATCTGTACTAATTATCTAAACTCTTAGTATGTTCAGAAGAACCCAGGATTCTATCAGTTTTATCGTGGAGAAATCCCCTGGAGTCAAGATTGTTTGCCCTCCAGTCTTGGTGTACAGTGGAATCCTGGGCTTTCCCTTCCCCACCATCCCGGGGACTCCCTCACCTCTCTCTCATGTTGGATATTCTGTTTTCTGTATCCCATAACTTTTTATTTCTAGATACGCTTCTTTGTTGAGTGAGGCAAACCCTCCAATAGCTCCCAAGAGAGGGCTCCCCGCTGAAGCACAGAAGCTGTTTATGTGAACATAATCCCCCGTTTTTTTCTAATTTGGTTAGTCAAGAGCTGGGATGTGTTAGAAGTTTATAGTCATGACAGGTTTTGTGCTTACTTTACCCTTTAGGAAGGAAAAGGAGTAACACTGAGGCTTTACATGGGGACCTAAGCTAATAAAGTCTGGGATATCACTTGGGGGTCACTTCAGTTTTTTTTTTTTTCCCTCATGAAACAGTAGTACACATATTGTTTTATGACATTGGTTAACAACCCCACAACATGTCAGCCCTCTCCCTTCTCGACCTTTTTGTTCATGAAAATATACATAACCAAAGATACACCGTTTCAAAAATTTCTACATGCACAGTTCATTGACATCAACTACACTCTTCCAGTTGTGCTGCTATGCTCACTTTAGATGAAGGTTTACAGAACAAAATAGCTTCTCATTTAACAGTTAGTACACATGTTGCCCTATGACAATGGTTAACAGCCTCACAACACATCAACACTGTCCTTACTCAACCCTGGGTGCCCTATCACCAGCTTTCCTGTCCCCCTTTGCCCTCTGGCCCTTGTCCCTGGACTGCTGTGCCTCATTAGTCCCATTTGATTTTATGGGGCTGTCCACTCCCCGGCTGAATGGTGAACCTCAGAAATGACTTCACCACCAAGGTAAAAGGGTGTCTTGGGGCCATACTCTCGGGGTTTCTCCAGTCTCCTTTAGGCCGGTAAATATGATCTTTTTTTTTTTTTTTTGTGAGTTAGAATTTTGTTCTGCATCCTTCTCCAGCTCTGTTCAGAACCCTCTGTTGTGATCCTGGTCAGAGCAGTCAGTGCTGGTAGCTGGGAACCATCTAGCTGTGCTGGACTCAGTCCAGTGGAGGACTTGGTAGCTGTGGACCATTAGTCCTTTGGACTAATCTTTCCCTTGTATCCTGTTCTCTTCATTCTCCCTTGCTCCCGAAGGGATGAGACCAGTGGAGTATCTTAGATGGCCGCTCACAGGTTTTTAAGACCCCAGACGCTACTCACCGAAGTAGAATGTAGAACATTGTCTTTATAAACTGTTTTATGCCAGTTGAGCTAGATGTTCCCCGAGACCATGGTCCCCACAGCCCTCCACCCAGCAATTCAGTCCCTCAGGGAGTTTGGATGTATCTATGGGGCTTCCATGACCTTTCCTTGTACAGGTTGTGCTAGTTTCCCCCGTATTGTGTACTGTCTCACCCTTCACCCAAGATACCACTTATCTATTGCCTATTTAGTATTTCCGCCCCACCCCTCCCATCCCTGGTAACCAACAAAGATTGTTACATTTTGTGTGTGAACTTTTTCATGGGTTTTTACAATAGAGGTCTCATACAATATTTGTCCTTTTGTGATTGACTTATTTCACTCAGCATAATGTCCTCCAGTTTCATCCATGTTATGTGATGGTTCACAGATTCATTGTTGATCTTTCTCATTGCATAGTACTCCATTGTGTGTATGTACCATGGTTTGTTTATCCATTCATCTGTTGATGGAGACCAACGTTGTTTCCATCATTCTGCTATTGTGAACAATGCTGCCATGAACATAGGTGTGCATATGTCTATTCGAGTGACGACTCTTATTTCTCTAGGATATATTCCTAGGAGTGGGATTGCTGGATCGAATGGTATGTCTATTTCTAGCTTTCTGAGGAAGCGCCGTATCATTTTCCAAAATGGTTGTATCTTTTTGCATTCCCACCAGCAATGCGTAAGAGTTCCAGTCTCCCCACAGCCCCTCCAATGTTTGTTATTTCCAGTGTTTTTGATTCTTGCCAGTAATGCTGGGGTGAGATGGTATCTCATTGTGGTTTTAATTTGCATTTCTCTGATGGCTAGTGATTGCGAGTATTTCCTCACATGTCTGTTGGCCATGTGAATGTCTTCTTTGGTGAAGTGTCTGTTCATTTCCTTTGCCCATTTTTTAATCGGATTATTTGTCTTTTTGTTGTAGAGGTGTTGGATTTTCTTGTAGATTATGGAGATTAGACCTTTGTCTGACTTGTACTGTCCAAAAATTTTTTCCCAGTCTATAGGTTCTCTTTTGACTCTTTTGGTGAAGTCTTTTGAAGAGCATAGGTGTTTGATTTTTAGAATATCCCAGTTATCTAGCTTATCTTTTGGGGTTGGTGCGTTGATGGTTATGGTTTGTATCCTGTTAATGCCGTGTATTAAGGCCTGTAGTGTTGGTCCTATTTTTTCTTCTATGAACTTTATAGTTTTAGGCTTTATATTCAGGTCTTTGATCCATTTTGGAGTAGTTTTTGTATACGGTGTGAGGTATGGGTCCTGTTTCTTTTTTTTGCAGATGGATATCCAGTTTTGCCAGCACCATTTGTTAAAAAGACTGTCTTTTCCCCTCACTTCATTTTTTAAAATTTATTTTGTTATTGTTGTTGAGAATATACACAGCAAAACGTACACCAACAGTTTCTACATGTATCATTTACTGATACTGATTATACTCTTCGAGTTTTGCAGCCATTCTCACCTCCCTTTTCTGAGTTGTTCCTCCTCCATTAACATAAATTCATTGACCCCTAAGGTTTCTATCTAATCTTTCAAGTTGTTGTCAATTTCATCCCATATAGATAGTTTTTAAAAGAGCATAATGCTTAAGGCAGACATTTTTTACTACTTAAGTTAAACTATTGCTTGGTTTTAAGAAGACTTCAGGGCGTATTTTTGGTTTAAGGTTTAAAGATTATCTCAGGGCAATAGTTTGAGGCATTCATCCGACTTTCATGGCTACAGGACGTCTAGAGCCCATGAGAATTTGAAATTATGTTCCCATTTTTCCCCTTTGATCAGGTTTCTTGTATAGAATCTTCGATCAAAAAGCTACATTATATCTTTATATATTCCTGCTAAAGTAGCCATAGAAGGTTCTGTTGTTTGCAGCTAAGAACCCTCAGTGATAAGAGATGCCTATTAGAAACATTGATGAAAGTGCTGAGTAAAAACAGGAGTTCACGCTTCCGGAACGTGAGATACAAAGTTAACATTGAGATTATAAGGCCAATATTTGAATCCTTGCAACTGGATGTGATTACCTAGGAAGAGAGCTTGGATCGAGATAAAAAGAAGGCTGAAGACTAAAACTTGAATGTTTCAATAGGTCAGGCAGATGAGAATGATCCAGTAAAGATGTCCAAGTTGGAATGCTCAGTAAGTCAGGAGAAAAAACAAACAAGATAATGGGTGACATTTTAGCCAAGAGGGGAAAGAGCTTACAGGCAGTGAGAAGTGAAATGTTTTTAATGCTGAGTAAGATAAGCAGATAGGTGGTTTTTGATTTGGCAGAACAGAAGTCTGGGATAGGTGATACTGGCATATGCTTTAATAGGGCATGATAACAGGAGCCCAATCAGTAGAGTAGAGAATAGGAAGACTTCAAGTGGTGAGAAAGACCACAGACAGACAGTTAGAGTCCCTACGTGTCACAAACAGTTTATGAGTTCTTCTGCTAACTGAAAAATTTGAGGTTCAGGTCCACCCAGAAGCACCTCAGAAGAAGGGCCTGGCAATCTACTTTGAACAACCAGCCACTGAATACGCTGTGGAGCATCGTTCTCCTCTGACCACATGGGATCTCCATGAGTCAGAGTCGACTCCCCAGTTAACTGTCTTTGTTTGTTTGTGTCCATTACTTATGTTTGTCATCTTCATAGCTTCTGCTGTTTAACAAACAACTGTAAAATCTCAGCAGAATAAAACCTTCAGCATTTATTTCTCTCTATTCCACGTGCGTTTGTCCGTCCGCTGGGGCAGTTGAACTTCAGGATGCAGGTACACTGGTTTGGGTGGGATAGCTCTGAACTTCGTGTCTCCTTCTGGAGGAGAAACGGGAGGGAAAGTGGGCTCCTGAGGCAAGTTTTTCTGTTGACATATGAGGAGACCTGGTGTAGACACATGTGTTGTCTCTTAAAACTCAAGCTCCAAATGGGCCCACTGTCACTTCTGCCCGTCTCCCACCAGCCTCAGCAAGTTACATGGCATCTTAGTTTCCTAGTGCTGCTGTGGTACAAATACCACAAGAGCGTTTATTTTCCCACAGTTTTGGAGGCTAAAAATCTAAATCAAGGTCTCGGCTGTGTAGGTTCCTTCCACACGGATGGCCCTGGTTGTTCCTTGGTTCCTTGGCTTGTAGACGATCCTCACATGACGCCTGTCTTCCCCCCATGTGTGCATACCTCTGCATCTAATCTGCTCTTTTTATACCTCAGAAGTGATTAGATTTAGGAAGCAGACTACCAGATACGGTCTCATTAACGTAACAAGGAAAACCAATTCAAAACAGGGTCATACGCACACGCAGAAGGCCAAGAATTCAACACACATTTTGTGGGAAAACAATTCAACCCATAACACACGGCAGTGCCTAACCTCTAGGAAAGTTGGTTGGGGGTCGCTGCAAATAATTGCTGAGCAGTAATAATTTAATCTACCACAGACGTAGGCACATAATGAATAAAATCTACTTATTGTCGTATAACTATCTGAGGACCAGTGCATTACACATCTGGAAGAATTGGAGTAAAATATATTTCATTTATTTTCTCATGAAATTTCATATTGGGGCAGCATTTTAAAAGTGTGTTCTTGAGAACATCAGTTCCATAGGGGTAATAATGTTAGATGATAAAAAAAATTTCAGTAGTGCAATACAATTTATAGAAACACAGAGTTAAATAAAAGTAAACTTTTAAGAAAAAACAGCATTTCTAAAATCCCTTAATATGTAAACATGTATTATGATTCTCTAGATCATTCAGAGCTAGAATCCCTTGGAACATAGTTTGGGGAACTGAGATAAAAATCACACTTTCCTGAAGTGTTATACTTCATAGATTCTGAGAAATAAAAACCTTCTGTAGTAAATGATTTACTGACTGCTAAATTTTACCAGGAATCTTTGTTAAAGATTTTGAGGTTTTGAGTCAGGAGAGATCTCTCACAGCTGGAGTGTGGGGATGGGTGGGTCACTCTTAGTCAAGATGGTAGGGCTTCTGGCCATCCTCTGCTGATTCGGCCAGCCCATGCAGCTGGTAAAACTCCACTGGAGCCTGCCCTGAGAGGCTGGGCTACCTGCCGCGGTGGAAATTCCCACTTCTCTGTTAGTCTGTACGATAAGCAAACATGCTTACGTGCTGCTCCTGTGCTTGTAGGAGCCGAGTGAAGCTTGGCCTTAGGCTGCTGGAAAATGCAACTATAAAATTGTGTGTTGGCTAATGGTTCCCAGGATGCATTCCTTCCTCTTATTCACTCAGACCACCTTTATACAATTTATACTGCTTTAGCAATCGTTGACGTCTCCGAAAGAAATTCATCTGATCCTTGATTATTAGTTTTAAATATAGAAGAGACTGGCTATTTAAAAATACATGTTTATGCTAATGGTAGCTTTGTGACAGGGCCCACAGTGAGACTGAAGGAAAGTGGCCCAGTGCATTCACTCTCGTTTGTCTACCTCATCTAACCGTTCCTGTTAGCCCGTCAGGCCTGGAACCTCAAACTATCAGTGCCCCCAGAATTTTGTTTCAGCCTCCTGGACTCTGGCTTATGCTGAAAACAGCTTGTAAAATGTCTGTTGTGATTTGCTGCCTTTTCCTTTTCTGTCTGCCTGGAAAGGGTTAGATTAAGCATATTCCTCCTTCCATGACACACTGCGATCACTGGTCTGTTGACGTCGTTTCTTGTTTTCGTTTTCAACTTACTTTGTTTTCTCCATTTCACATTACCTTTTCTCCCTGTGCCACTGTAGAAAAGAAATTCTTATTCAGTTGATATGTTTCTTTATTTTTCTTTTCTTTGTTTCTTTCTCTCTTTTACCTTTGGAGTCTTTTAAAACTTGCAGTAATACGTTATTTTGTGCATTGATTTTCCATCTGTGAAAGATTTTTATGTGTATCTTGTTCTATTTCTTTTTTATTTTACTTCGTTTCATGTTGTTACTGTGGACCTATGTTTCTAAGTGTAATCTATTGCTTCTGTTACACAGAATTTCAGTGTGCACTCACTACATTTAATTGTCCATTCTCTCAGTGATAGCCACTTAGATCAGGTCTAACTTCCTGCTACCAGGGACTGTACATGCCTCCTTTTGGCCATGTGTGAGGACTTCCCTGGGACATGTATCTAAGAGAAGGGTTGCTCTTACGTGCATTGCATGCATTCTCAAGAGCAGTATTCCTGGGAGGGCACAGGAAATGACCTATAAAGGTGGACACTGGCTGTAGCTCTTGAGCAGGTTCCTGGAAGACCCCAGCTGTGCCAGGTATCACTACTTGAGGTGATGGACCAAGGAACAACTGAGATTCCTAGAGAAAAGTCTCAGCCGTTTGTGGTGGCAGGAGTTAACTCAGGGGGTTGAGAAGCAGCAGCTATTAACCAGCCAGAACAAAAGCACATCAGAATTTCAACAACAGACACCCAGTCCCCATGCATCCAGCTGAACATCAACCGTGTGCATATATATGGACCCATAGTGGCAGGGTTTCTCTGGAATGGTGGCACCGGTCCACACTCTCGCTGGCAAGTCAGGTAACTCCTGCAGCACTTCACTCCACCAACACCTGGCATTATCCAACATTCTATTTCTTCTCCAAATTGAAGGGGTATAAAGAAACCTCCCTTTGTTGTTTTAATTTTTATGTTTCTAATTACTAATTTCTTTGAAGTTTTTTCTTATTTAATCACCTGTTCGTCTGTTGAGGTTCTTGCTTTTTTCTTGTTGATTTTCATGAATTCTCGTGTTTTCTAGATATAAGTGCTTGCTTCTTTTTAAGACAAGGAAATAATCTTTTCCTGTAATATAATTTGTCTGCAAACGTATCCATGATGTCCTTCACTGAAAGGGAATCATTAGCCTTTATAAAATCAAATTAATTTCTTGCCTTACAATTTAAACTCTTCCGCTAGTTCACAAGGATAATATCCTACCTATTTTCCTTTTATCTTCATATATTTACTCTGTGCATTTAAGTCTTTAATCTACTTTTGTACATTGTAGAATATATATCCACTTAGATATTTCTCCATTTAGTGAGACAGTTTTCACAATACCATTTACTAATCAGGTCTTCCTTTAATTTATGTTGTCACATTTATTGTATATTAACTTCCCTCATATACATGGATTTATCTTTGTGTCCTCTGTTTTTTTCTGTTGATACTATGCCAGGACCTTATTGTTTTTCTGTAACTATGTAATATGTTTTTCTTTGACTTGGTGATATGTATTTGTCTGGTAGATCAGGCCCCCAATATCACCCCATGCTCTTTGTTTTCAAAATTGATTTACTTATTTGTGAACTTTTATTCTTCTGTGCATATTTGAAAATAAAAGTTCCTCAAAGAGCTAGCTGAAATGTTAATTATGCTGCATTGAAGTTATAGACTAATTTTTAGATAATTAACATCTTTTACAACTATATAATTCCCCACCTAAGATGATGGAGTGTCTTCCTGTTTAATAAGGTCTTATTTTCTGTCCTCTAATGGAATTTAAAAAATTTTTCCAGAAAAGTCTTAAAAATTATTTTTTCGAAGTAATTTTTATATACTTAATAATTTTTGGTATTTTATTTTGATTAATTTTAAGTTGATTATTGCTACAGCAGAAATATATTCATTTCTATAAGGTGATTTTATATTCTGCAATTCTGCTGACGTCTCCTAAAGTTTTTTGTTTTATGTTGTTTTTATTATGTTAATGGGTCAATGTGGAAAGCTCATGCTGTCTGCAAGAATAAGAGTTTTGTTTCTTTCCTTCCAATCCTTCTAACCCTCATTTACTGTCCTCCAGTTATAACGCTAGCACTAACTTCTAGTTGTATGTTAAATAGTTGCCATGTAACTAGCATCCTTGCCTTCTTTCCAGCCCTTAAGGGAATGCACTGAAGCTTCTCCATTGTTCAGTATTTTCTGTAGTTAAAATTTTTTTTCAACAAAAAGTTCACTTTGCTTTCTAGTTGTTTTTTTTTTTTTTCCCAATATTTTATTGTACTTCAGGTGAAGAGGCTTACAGAACAAATAGTTACTCATGAAACAGTAGTACACATGTTGTTTTAAGACATTGGTTAACAACCCCACAACATATTAACCCTCTAAATTCTCCACCTTTTTTTTTTTGGTGAAAATACACATAGCCGAAGATACACCATTTCAAAAGTTTCTGCATACATAGTTCAGTGACATTGACTTCACTCTTCCAGATGTGCTGTTATTCTCACTTAAGATGAAGGCTTACAGAACGAAATAATTTCTCATTTAACAGTTACTACAAATGTTGCCCTATGACAGTGGTTAACAATCTCACAACACATCAACAATATCCTTACTCAACCTTGTGTTCCCTATCACCAGCTTCCTTGTCCCCTTCTGCCTTCTGGCCCTTGTCACTGGACTCCTGTACCTCGTTAGTCTCATTTGGTTTTACGGGGCTGTCCACTCCTAGGCTGAACAGTGAACCTCAGAGGTAACTTCACCACTGAGCTAAAAGGGTGTCTGGGGGCCATACTCTCGAGGTTTCTCCAGTCTCCTTTAGGCCAGTAAATCTGGTCTTCTTTTGTGAGTTAGAATTATGCTGTACATCCTTCTCCAGCTCTGTCCAGAACCCTCTGTTGTGATTCTGGTCAGAGCAGTCAGTGGTGGTAGCCGGGCACCATCTAGCTGTATTGGACTCAGTCCAGTGGAGGACTTGGTAGCTGTGGACAGTTAGTCCTTTGGACTAATCTTTTCCTTGTATCCTATTCTCTTCATTCTCCCTTGTTCCCGAAGGGATGAGACCAGTGTAGTATCTTAGAAGGCCGCTCACAGGCTTTTAAGACCCCAGACACTACTCATCAAGGTAGAATGTAGAGCATTGTCTTTATAAGCTGTGTGATGCCAGTTGAGCTAGATGTTCCCCGAGACCATGGTCCCCACAGCCCTCCGCCCAGCAGTTCAGTCCCTCAGGGAGTTTGGATGTATCTATGGGGCTTCCATGACCTTTCCTTGTACAGGTTGTGCTAGTTTCCCCTGTATTGTGTACTGTCTCACCCTTCACCCAAGATAGCACTTATCTATTGCCTATTTAGTATTTCCCCCCCAACCCTTCCATCCCTGGTAACCAACAAAGATTGTTACATTTTGTGTGTGAACTTTTTCATGGGTTTTTACAATAGAGGTCTCATACAATATTTGTCCTTTTGTGATTGACTGATTTCACTCAGCATAATGTCCTCCAGTTTCATCCATGTTATGCGATGGTTCACAGATTCATTGTTGATCTTTCTCATTGCATAGTACTCCATTGTGTGTATGTACCATGGTTTGTTTATCCATTCATCTGTTGATGGAGACCAACGTTGTTTCCATCATTCTGCTATTGTGAACAATGCTGCCATGAACATAGGTGTGCATATGTCTATTCGAGTGACGACTCTTATTTCTCTAGGGTATATTCCTAGGAGTGGGATTGCTGGATCGAATGGTATGTCTATTTCTAGCTTTCTGAGGAAGCACCATATCATTTTCCAAAATGGTTGTATCATTTTGAATTCCCACCAGCAGTGCATAGGAATTCCCATCTCCCCGCAGCCCCTTCAACATTTGTTATTTCCAGTGTTTTTGATTCATGCCAGTAATGCCGGGGTAAGATGGTATCTCATTGTGGTTTTAATTTGCATTTCTCTGATGGCTAGTGATTGCGAGTATTTCCTCATGTGTCTGTTGGCCATTTGAATGTCTTCTTTGGTGAAGTGTCCGTTCATTTCCTTTGCCCATTTTTTAATCAGATTATTTGTGTTTTTGTAGTAGAGGTGTTGGATTTTCTTGTAGATTATGGAGATTAGACCTTTGCCTGACTTGTACTGTCCAAAAATTTTTTTACCAGTCTATAGGTTCTCTTTTGACTCTTTTGGTGAAGTCTTTTGAAGAGCATAGGTGTTTGATTTTTAGAAGATCCCAATTATCTAGCTTATCTGTTGGGTTTTGTGCATTGATGGTTATGGTTTGTATCCTGTTAATGCCATGAATTAAGGCCTGAAGTGTTGGTCCTATTTTTTCTTCTATGAAATTTATAGTTTTAGGCTTTATATTCAGGTGTTTGATTCATTTTGAAGTAGTTTGTTTATATGGTGTGAGGTATGGGTCCTGTTTCATTTTTTTGCAAATGGATATCCAGTTTTGTCAGCACCATTTGTTAAAAAGACTGTCTTTTCCCCATTTGATGGACTTTGGGCCCTTGTCGAAGATCAGGTGACCATAGGTGGATGGATTTACATCTGGGTTCAAAATTCTGTTCCATTGGTCAATGTATCTGTCGTCGTACCAGTACCAGGCTGTTTTGACTCCTGTAGCTGTATAGTAGGTTCTGAAGTCAGCTAGTGTGAGTCCTCCAACTTTATTCTACTTCTTCAGTAGTGCTTTCCTTATTTGGGGCTTCTTCCCTTTCCATATAAAGTGAATGATTAGTTTTTCCATCTCTTTGAAGAATGTTGTTGGTATTTGGATCGGGATTGCGTTGTATTTGTAAATTGCTTTGGGTAGAATTGACATTTTCACAATGTTGAATCTGCCTATCCATGAGCATGATATGTTTTTCCATTTATGTAGATCCCTTTAGGTTTCATGCAGTAGTGTTTTGTAGTTTTCTTTGTATAGGTCTTTTACATCCCTGGTCAGATTTATTCCTGAGTATTTTATCTTTTTAGGGGCTATTGAAAATGGTACTGTTTTCCTGATTTCCTTTTCATCATTCTCCTTACTGGTGTATAGGAATCCAGCTGATTTTTGAATGTTTATCTTGTATCCTGCTACTCTGCTGAATCTTTCTATTAGTTCCAGTAGATTTCTCGTGGAGTCTTGAGGGTTTTCTATGTATAGTATCATATCATCTGCAAACAGGGACAGTTTAACTTCTTCATTACCAGTTTGGATGCCCTTTATTTCTTTTTCTTGCCTTATTGCTCTAGCTAGAACTTCCAGCACAGTGTTAAATAGGAGTGGTGATAAAGGGCATCCTTGTCTTGTTCCTGTTTTCAAGGGAAAGTTTTCAGCCTGTCTCCATTAAGAATGATGCTGGCCGTTGGTTTTGCATAGATGCCCCTTATTATGTTGAGAAATTTCCGTTCTATACCTATTTGATTGAGAGTTTTTATCAGGAATGGGTGTTGGACTTTGTGAAATGCATTTTCTGCATCAATTGAGATGATCATGTGATTCTTTTCTTTCCTTTTATTTATGTGGTGTATTACGTTGATTGATTTTCTAACGTTGAACCATCCTTGCATAACTGGTATGAATCCTACTTGGTTGTGGTGTATTTTTTTTTTTTTTTTGGTATCATGCAGAATTGTATTGGCTAGAATTCTGTTCAGAATTTTTGCATCTATATTCATGAGAGATCTTGGTCTGTAATTTTCTTTTTTTGTCATGTCTTTGCCTGGTTTTGGTATCAGGGTTATGCTGGCTTCATAGAATGAATTTGGAAGTGTTGCTTTCATGCTCTGAAATAGCTTGAGTAGTACTGGTAGAAGCTCTTCTGTAAATGTTTTGTAGAATTCTCCAGCGAAGCCATCAGGGCCAGGGCTTTTTTTGGTTGGGAGTTTTTTTATTACCTTTTCAATCTCTTCTCTTGTTATGGGTCTGTTCAGATTTTCAACATCACTTTGTTGTAGTTTGGGTAGGCCATGTGTTTCTAGAAATTTATCCATTTACTCTAGGTTTTCAAATTTGTTGGTGTATAGTTTTTCATAATATTCTGTTAGAATCCTTTTTATTTCAGTTGGGTCTCTTGTAATGTCCCCCATTTCATTTCTTATTTGGGTTATTTGTGTCCTCTCCTGTTTTTCTTTTGTCAGTCTGGCCAGTGGTTTGTCGATTTTGTTGATTCTTTCAAAGAACCAACTTTTGCTTTTGTTGATTCTTTCTATTGTTTTTCTGTTCTCTATTTCATTTATTTCTACTCTGATCTTTACTCTTTCCTTTCTTCGGTGGTTGTGGGCTTTTTTTGCTGTTCTCTTTCTATTTGTTTGAGTTCTGTAGTTAATGTTTTGATTTTGTGCCTTTCTTCTTTTTTGATATGTGCATCTATTGCTATAAATTGTCCTCTGAGGACTGCCTTTGCTGTGTCCCAAAGGTTTTGGGATGATGTGTTTTTTCATTCTCATTGGATTCTAGGAATTTTTTGATTCCATCTCTGATTTCTTCTATTACCCACTTATGTGTAAGCAGGGTATTATTCAGTTTCCATGTAGTTGATTTTTTTTCCTTGCTCTTTCTATTGTTAATTTCTACCTTGATGGCATTGAGGTCAGAGAAGATTCTTTGAATTATCTCAGTGTTTTGGATCTTGTTGACGATTGCTCTGTGGCCTAAGATGTGGTCTATTCTGGAGAACGTTCCATGTGCATTGGAAAATAATGTGTACTTTGCAGCGGTTGGATGCAGTGTTCTATATATGTCTGTGAGGTCAAGTTGGCTGATTGTGCCCTTTAGGTCTTCTGTATCTTTGCTGAGTTTCTTCTTAGTTGTTCTGTCCTTTACTGAGAGTGGTTTGTTGAAGTCTCCTACTATTATTGTGGAACTGCCAATTTCTCTCTTCAGTGTTGTTAGAGTTTGTTTTATATATTTTGGAGCCCTGTCATTGGGTGCGTAGATGTTTATTATGGTTATGTCTTCATGATGGAACATCCCCTTAATCATTATATGGTGTCCTTCTTCATCTTTTATGGTAGATTTTGTTTTAAAGTCTATTTTATCTGAGATTAGAATTGCTACTCCTGCTCTTTTTTGGTAGTTGTTAGCTTGATATATTTTTTCCCAACCTTTGACTTTTAATAAATTCACATGTTTGTTTCTAAGGTGTTTCTCTTGTACACAAGATATTGATGGATCCTGTTTTCTTATCCAGTCTGTCACTCTCCGTTTCTTTACGGGTGCATTGAATCCATTTACATTCAGTGTAATTATTGATAGATGTGTGTTTGTTGCTGTCATTTTGTAGTGTTTTTTTTTTTTTGTGGTGCTGAAGTTTTCTTTGTTCTTCTTACTGTCTTGTGCTGAGTTACTTTTGTTTGTGGATTTTTTTTTTCATTTCTTTTGTTTTTGTCAGTTTTGTTTTTGTTGAGACTTTATGTTTTTCCTCTTTTTTTATGAGTATGTTTGTTAACTTTCCTTGTGGTTACCATGAATTTTACCCTGATCTTTCTCAGTTTGAAACAGACTACCATTACTTGGTATCCCCTTGCCTTGCTCTCCATTAGAAGTTTGTATACCTATGCTGTTTATTCCCTCTTTTATTGTTTTGAGGTTGTTGTCATTTACTGATTAATTGCTCTGATTCCCTGTTGTATTTCTTTTGGTTTTGGATAGTCCTCGAGAGTTCATTTCTTAGATTAGTATCTGTCTGGTATGATCCTGCGTCCTAGCTTCTGCCTGTGAGCTGAAGTGTTTGTCCTCAGATCGAAGAACTCCCTTTAATAATTCTTATAAGTTTGTTTTGACTTTTACATATTCTTTTAATTTCTGCTTATCTGGAAATGACCTCATTTCACCATCAAATTTGAATGAGAGTTTTACAGGATATATTATTCTTGGTTGGTAATATTTTTCCTTCAAGATTTTATATATGTCATCCCATCTTCTTCTTGCCTGCATGGTTTCTGCTGAATAATCTGAGCTTAGTCTTATTGTTTCTCCTCTCTATATGACTTCTTGGTTTTCACGAGCTGCTCTCAGGATTCCTTGTCTGTCTTTGTTTTTGGCGAGTGTGATTATGATATGCCTTGGTGATTTTCTTTTGGGGTCTCTTCTATATGGGGTTCGTTGGGCTTCTTGGATTGCCAGCTTTTCATCTTTCATGATATTGGGGATGTTTTCTGTCAGCAGTTCTTCAATGATCGTCTTCTGTGTTTTCTGTTTTCTCCCCCTGTTCTGGAATTCCAATCACTCGCATATTTTTGCTTTTGATTGTATCCCACATAACTCTCAGGGTCTCTTGATTTTTCTTTGTTCTTTTTTTCTGAGTTTTCCTGAAACAGAGTTGTATCCAAGTGTTTGTCTTCAATTCCACTGATCCTGTCTTGCACCGTTTCAAATCTGCTTTTCAGCCCTTCTATGACATCGTCCACTTCTGAAATCTTGTTGCTTATCTTTTGGATTTCTATTTGTTGTCTTTGTATAATTTCTAGTTGTGAATTTATTTTGGCGTTTTGTTCCTGCATTATTTTCCTGAATTCTTCCAAGTTTTTGTCGGTATTTTCCATGAATTTGTCTATTTTTTCCTGATCTTTGTCAGCTTTTTGCCTCAATTCTTGAAGAATTCTGAGTATTAGAGATTTGAATTCCCTATCAGGTAGTTCTAGTGCATTTTCTTCCACTGGAGAGTCATCTGGTGTTTTATTTTGGGCACCTACTGGAACTATCCTGTCCTGTCTTTGTAAATGTTTTGATATTGTCTGCTGTCTTTGTGGTATTCAGTAGTTATTTTTCTTGTTTATTGATTGTAGATTTGTTTGTTTTGTCCCCTTTTTTTTTTTCAATTTGACTATGTCTGAGCAGGCGTACTGTGTGTTCTTTGTTGTTTGCTTGTTTGTGGGCACAATACTTTTTGTCTCCTTCTCCAATTAGCAGGGTCAGTCACTCAGATATGGTACAGCAGGGCAGGTCTAGCTGAAGAGGAGTTACTTGGATGGGTTGTCTGTGGCACTTACTACAGCCACCAGGGCGGGTCAGTAATCAGTGCAGGGGAGGTTCCAGTAGGCCGCGCCTGTGCTGCTTGGTGTTGTGATGTCAAGCGCACGGTGCAGGTTGGCAGGATGCAGCGGGGAGATTGTTATGTGTGGAGCTAAGATGGACATTGGGGAGAGGAGAGAGGTACAGGAGCCAAAAACATAAAAAAAAAGAAAAAAGAATGGTTGGGGAGCTTGCTGTTGGAGTGGAGAGATGAGAGACGATGAAATGGAGAGAAACAGAAGGGGGAAGAGAAAGAAAAGAAAAGAATTAATAAATAAATATCAGGAAGGTTAAAGAACCACAAAATTCCCAGGTATCCCACTGGTGCAGCTATGAGGTCTGGGGAAGTCGCTCTCCGGTGTTGCAGTACAGCCTGGCTAGAAGGCATAGAGGTATTACACTGCCACATATTCAGGGAATAGGAAGATAAGGAAGATATAGAGAGATGAGAAACTAAGCAATGAAGAAAGACAAAAAGGGAAAAAGAGGGAAAAGAAAACAAAATACAAAAGAAAAAAAAGAAAGGCCCCCCCCAAAAAAAGAATAAAAAAAAAACCAACGAATAAAGAAATGTCCTCATGGGTCTCTCTGTACATCTGTGCAGGCCGAGTGGGGAGTCTCCTTGCTACTCAGCACCACCTGGCCAGAAAGGGCTCCCACCTCTAGAAAAGGAAAAGAAAACAAACAAACAATTCAAAACAGACAAACAAAGAAAAGCCCTGGGATCCCACTGGCATGGCAGCCCAGACCGGGCAGCAGCTCCACGCTCGAACGGAGCTCTACAGCCCCTCAGGAAGAAGCAAAGATGGTGCACGGAGCCAGGTATTTGAGCGAAAGTAGGGAGAGGTGGTGAGAGGTAAGGAAGAAATCAAAAGAAGAAGAAAAAAAAAGCAACACTAGCAGCCAACAAATGGCACTCAGAGAGCCAGCTAGTGCAGGCTGGTGTTTCTTGGACAAGAGACTGTGTCCGCCGGAAGCATAGGGTGCCGAGTGTGGGTGAAGAAGGGTAGGGAGTGGGAAAGCGTATATCACAAATTACCGGAGCTCTGCAGCCCCTCAGGAAGAAGCAAAGATGGCGCACAGAGCCAGGTATTTGAGGCAATGGAGGGGGAGGTGGTGAGAGGTAAGGAAGAAATCAAAAGAAGCGGAAAAAGCAACACCAGCAGCCAACAAATGGCACTCGGAGAGCCGGCCTGTTCAGGTGTGTGGAATCCAAGCAGCCGGTGTTTCCCGGTCAAGAGATTGTGGTCGCAGGAAGCAGAGGAGGCCAAATCGGAGTGAAGAAGGGTGGGGGGTGGGAAAGCGTATATCACAAATTATCTGTTGTTTTGTATCCCGCCGGATGCTCCGTGAGGCTGGTTTCTCGTACCCCCTGTTTGCTGGTCACCGATAGGATTCCAAGATGTGGGATCCGCGCTGTGTTAGCTGGTAGGGGACCTCTGCATGAATGTCTCCTCACTCTCCGTTCTCTGTCAGTTTTCTCACTCCCATTTGGTGCTTGGCTGAGTTCTTTATCTCTTCATTTGATGTTTTAGGGTTTCAGGATTGTTGTATTCTCTGTTCGGCTTAGTTTTTCGGATCTTTGCTGTGGAGGGACTGTGTGGTGGTTCTGCCTAGAGCGCTATTTTGCCAGAACCTCTCTGGCTATGTATATTTTCACCAAAAAAAAAAAAAAAAAACTTCGAGAAGGGAGAGGGTTGACATGTTGTGGGGTTGTTAACCAATGTCATAAAACAATATGTGTACTGACTGTTTAATGAGAAAATATTTGTTCTGTAAACCTTCACCTAAAGTAAACTTAAAAAAAAAAATTTGAGATCAAATGGTTTTAATTCTTTGAATATGTGAGAATATGTTTTATTGATTTAGTAATTTCCAAAGTGAATAATAATCACTTTTTATAAATCAAGATCTTGAGTGTTTTTTTAACTAATTGATTTCAGGTAAAACATCACCAATATTTATAGATTTATTTATTGAAACTTTTTTGTTTCTATTTTCCATTAAACTTTTAGTCTAACAGTTAGGTCTGCTGGACTCACTCATCATGACATCATTGTGTAAGACCATGTGTAGTTATACGTACGTATGTAGTTATAACTATTACTTAGATGCTTCCTACTTTGTTTCCAGTTGTTTTATGTAGCTCTGTAATTGTGCACAGGCATATATGGTTCAAATATGATCAGCCACTTGACTCTAACATTTTTGATTATGGATACTTATTACTGAACCTCTTTGGACAGTTTATATCAAATAATCATATACTTATTTAACAGTTTTATGCATGTAGTATTGATTCACATATTAAACAAAAACAAAGCTCAAGTTCTTTCTAGACATTTTTAGAAAAATAATTATAAACTCATTCACTGATATTTTTCTTTCTTGCTCTAAAGTTGATGACTGCACTTTGGTTTTTGACTGCATTCTCTGTTAGGCTATAAGCAGGGATCACATCTTACTTATTCACCATTGCAACTCCACCGCCTTACACAGTGTCTGAAGCCTTGCAAGTGTTCAGTAAATGTTTAGAGAATGAGTGAATGGACTAGTGAAATAATCATACATATCCTAAGGTATCTAGAAGGAGTAATTGATTGGACAAAGTCACACAACTTTCATTGTCAAATCAGTAAAATTGCAATGCAGTTTTCTTTCTTTTCTGAGATTTTTAAATGATGCTGTACAGAGTCCAAAGTTTCCATGGCTTCCTTCTAGGAGCTGTCATAGGATAGAAAGTGTGAGAGGGAGAAATGAGGAAGATACATTTCAATTCCATATCCTCCCCCCAAAATTATCTCAGTTTACACAAACAAAAACAAATGATAAACACAGGAACACAAACCAAGATATAGTTTAAAAGTCATATTTCTGTATGATGCTAGCTTCTTTATAAACCTGCTGATGTCCAGTCAGTTCCAACTCATAACAACCCTTTTGGACAGAGTAGAACTGCCCCATAGGATTTCCCTATTGGACAGAGTAGAACTACCCTATAGGGTTTCCCTATTGGACAGAGTACAGTTTCCAAGGATGGGATCTTTATGGAAGCAGACTGCTGTATCTTTCTCCAAGGAAGCTGCTGGATGGGTTCAAACCACTGACCTTTTGTTTAGCAGCTGAGTTGTCTACCCACTGCACCACCAGGGCTCCAGTCTTCTCTAACTGGTTGTCATCAAGTTGATTCCAACTCATAGAGACCCCCCTCTTCTTTATAAGGTACTTATTATTATCTCTAAGTGGATTGACATATACGTTGTGACAATCATATTTCCTTTTGACTTCTGACAGTAAATAGACCTCTAAATGTGATCAGAATTTGTGTGTGTGTGTGTGTGTGTGTGTATAAAATGTATAAGGATACATGAAAAATTTCATTAAGATAATGAATAAATAATATTGAAGACTTTAATAGGTATTAAATACATATACTTAGCTCTTATATTATTAATATTTGATATATTTTTAACTTGTATCTTAAAAATACCATGGGGATTAGAAAACCCCACAGCCTTGAATGAAGAGTTGAAACAGGAAAATCTATTTCTGGGGAAAAATATTACCTACCTTATCTAACTTAGAGCACAGCATGTTTATTGCAAGTGTGGTCAATTTTGATACTGTAAAGTTACTAAAGTGTCCGCCAGTTGGCAGACCCAGAGTCTGGGAGGATTTCCTTACCAACACATGCAGATGTGCCAACTAAGCCTTATTTTAGAACACTGATAGCCAAGCTGATTGCAACAATTAAAAGGAATATGCTCTTTTTTTTAAATCAATTCTGTCTTTACTAGAACACGTTACAGTGTGTCCTTTAAGCCAGCGATCACCTTATGCCACACTATAAAACCAAAAAAACTAAACTCGTTTCTGTCCTGTGAATCCCACTCATAGTGACCCTATAGGACAGGGTAGAAGTGCCCCATAGGGTTTCCAGGTAGGGGCTGGTGGATTCAAACTGCGGACTTTTTGGTTAGTAGCTGAGCTCTTAACCACTGTGCCACCAGGACTCCATGCTGTACTATAATGGTTACTAGTTAGCAATCAAAGTCTAATACGATTCAGGTTTTCTTAACTTTGTCAAAATGAATTACCTTTCTTTCTAAGCATAATTTATGAAAACAATGTTTTTAACAGGATGGTTGTCCCACAAAATGCATATGAAAGCCAGGCTTTTTAGAGTTGTCTCATCCATAAAGTTAGTTGTCTTATCTATAAAATTGAAAGAGAAATATCTCCTCAAGTGTTGACACGTTGTGGGTTGGCAACCAATGTCACAAAACAGTATGTGTATTAATTGTTTAATGATAAAATAATTTGCTCTGTAAACCTTCATCTAAAGCACAATTTAAAAAAAAAAAAAAGTGTCTCCTCCCTCACAGGTAGTTGTCTACTTCATGAATTAATAGATGGTAGAAGGAGCCCTGGTGGCGCAGATGGTTAAGCACTCAACTGCTAACTGAAAGGTTGGCGGTTTGAGTGCACTCAGCGGCTCCGCAGAAGAAAGACCTGGCAATCTGCTTCTGTAAAGATTACACCCAGGACACCCTATGGTACAGTTCTACTATGTCACATGGAGTTGCTCTGAGTTGGAATCAACTCGATGGCACCTAACAATAACAACAAAATCCTATAGAAAAATTGAAGTAATAGTTTGAGGAACACCTAGATGAACTTCACTTAGATTTCCTAGTTGTTAACGTTAGGCATTAGGCTGTATTCACTCTCTCTCAGTATATATAGATATAGATGATATAGACAGATTATAGATGTAGTGTCACATGAGGTAACTGTTAGCGTAAAGGATTCACTGTGACGTGTTCTAATAAAGACAGTGGTTTTTTTTTAAAGAGCATGTTTATATATATATATATATAGAGAGAGAGAGAGAGAGAGAGAGTTCTTTCTAAACCACACACACACACACACACACACACACACACACACTTGTTTTGTTTTGCTCAACAATTCCAACTTGATGTAGATCTCATGGCACTTCATCCCTAAATATGGGCACATACATCTCCTAAGAAAAAGAACATTTCCCACTTGATTAAAATGGCATTTTCACTCTGAAACAGTCATCTTTATCTCAGTAGTATCATCTAGTATACATTTCATGTTCAAGTCCAAAAGACCTCTTATAGACAGGATCCAATCAAATCCTATGCACTGTATTTAGTTACGTTATTTTTTTTTAATCTCATTTAACCTAAAATCATCCCTCTTCCACAGTTTTTGTTTTGTGTGACATTGAAATTTTGCAAGTTCCCTGAGTTGCTACAGTGCTTTGTATATTCTGCTCATGTCTGACTGTGCCCTTGTGATTGATTTGGGAAAAACCTTTTTGACAAATGATACCCAGGGATTTTATTTTATATAGTTCTTCTCGCAGCGTATAAGGAAACATATAATGTCATTCCACAATCAGTGATGCCAAGTCTGAGCACTTGGTTAAGTCGGTGACCTACAGAGCTATGAGTACGTTTCCTCTTTTGTAATTAATAATCTGTGTCGTTGAGGCTTTATAACTACCTGGTTTACAGAAACTCTTACCCATTGATCACTCTTTGAAAGCAATTTTGTAAGGTGAAAAAAATTTAAAAATGCATTCATTCACTCATTTCTTAGATATTCACTGAACACCTATGTGCTAGACTTTGTTTTAACTGGTGATATAAGGAAGAACAGGAACGACATGCCCCTTCACTCCAGAAACATGAAGTCTAGGGGATGACCAACTATCAACAGCTAGCATGGACTTTCATAAATCTTTTCAAAATTTAGTAAAAACCAGAAAGCAAATAGCTATAATGCTGTGATAGAAAATAATGGTGTGTGAGTCTGATGTATATAGTATGGCTAGAGAAATTTCTTCCTAAGGTGACATTTAAACAGAACTAAGAATGACATGGAGCAAGCAGTGAGGGACATGGAGAGATCAGTGTTTGGGAAGAGGGTTAAGATGGAGATTAGGACAGTCTAAATAATCTCTAAGATCATTCTGCCTGCAGTACTGAGAATCAACGTTGAGAGTGTAATATTAAATGCAAGGAGGGCTGCTTTAAAGCTAGTGAATTCAACCAGTTGGAGGGCAAGATTGGGGCTAGTAAAGGGTGAAGAAAAGAAGTCAAAGGAGATGTTAGTCAAACATGACATTATATTGTTATGTAAAAATGTATATATCAATGATATGGTTTGAAATGATAAATGTTTCAAGTGTTCTAAAAAATTAGGTGATTCCTATCTAATTCCAATGGTTGTTGATAGAAGCACTGCTAATTCTTTAGGCCTGGGGAAGCAGGACAGCTGGTAAGTGTCTGTATTTCTTTGTGTGTGTGTGTGTGTAAGGGAAAAGGCTGTGGATCTAAATATAACCTCTACATTTTTAATTTAAATAATTTATTTTATTTTATTGTTGGCTGTTGTTGAGAATATACGTGGCAAAACATCTAATCTTGCAAGTTGCTGTTGTCAGTTTGATCCCATATAGATAGATCTTAAAGGAGCACAATGCTCAAGGCATTCTTTACTACTTAAGCTAAGCACTTTTGTAAAGTGAAAAAAATTTAAAAATGCATTCATTCACTCATTCCTTAGATATTCACTGAACACCTACGTGCTAGACTTGGTTTGGTTTTAAGAATACTTCAGGGGATATTTTTGTTTTAAGATTTAAAGATTATCTCAGGGTAATATTTTTGGTGTTCATCTAGCCTCCATGGCTCCAGAACATATGGAATCCATGAGATTTTGAAATTTTGTTTTTCATTTTCTCCTTTTGATCAGGATTCTTCTATGCAATCTTTGATCAAAACATTCAGTAATGGTAGCTGGGCACCATCCAGTTCTAGTCTCATAACAAAGGAGGTATTTGCTCATGAAGGCAATTAGCCACACATCTCATTTCTTCCTCCTATTCTGCCTCCTCTTGTTCTTCTGTTGCTCCAGGCAAATAAAGACCAATTTTTGTATCTTCTATGGCTGCTTGTAAGCTTTTCAGACCCTAGACTCTATGCAAAGTTAGAAGCACTAAAATGTGATAGCAGGCCACCAATTAACTGGGATGTCCCATGGAAACATGACCCTAAACCAACAAACCAAGAAACCAAATCCCATTAGGTGTTTGGCTATACACAAGCAGCCTCAGCAGCTGCTTTTTTTTTTTTTTTTTTTTTGGTAAATATATGTATCACAGAACTTTTGCCAATTCAGCTTTTTACAGGTGTACAACTTATTAACAGCAATTAATCAGCTGTGCACATCTACCCGGAGTCAATGTGATTTTTCCATCGCCATAAACCGAAACTCATTGCTCAGTAAGCAATAACCCCTCCTTTTCCTCTCCTTCCCGCCCTGGTAACCACTCATACTCTGTGGTCTCTACATTTCCCTGTTGTCTTTTTATATAAGTGAGGTCATACAATACTAGTCCTTTTATGATTGACTTACTGCACTCAGCATAATATCTTCAAGCTCCATCTGTGTTGCGTATATATTAAGACTTCATTTCTCCTTCTGACTGAGTAGCATTCTGTTGTATGTATGTACCACATTTTGTATATACATTCATCTGTTGATGGGTGTTTATGTTGTTTCCACCTTTTGGTTATTAGGAATAGTGATGCAGTGAACATTGGTGTACATGTGTCTGTTCACGTCACTGCTTTCTTATCCCTTGGGTATATTTCCAGCAGTGGGATTGCTGGGTCATATGGTAGTTCTGTTTTTAGTGTTTTGAGGAACTGCCACACTGCTTTGTAAGGAGAGGCTGAGATACTCTTAAATGGAATTTTATCTTCCCCAACCTCCCAAAATATATACATCCTCTGAATCTTCTTTCTTTTTCACAATGGACACCTTGGAAGGAAGAATTACCCTCTTACGCGCTACCACTCAAGCAAACAAAAGCAATCAGTTATAACTTTGGGCCAGCTTCAGTTCACTCCTGCTTTAGCTTCTCATCTGATTTGAACTTACCCAAATTGTGACCTTTGGAACTGTCTCCCACATGTATCCCTGTTTATGTCTTTCATGTGGGAGATCAGGTTCCATTCCTGGCCAGTGCACCTCATGCCCAACCACCACCTGTCTGTCAGTAGAGGCTTGTGTGTTACTGTGATGCTGAACAGGTTTTAGCAGAGCTTCGAGACAAAGACAGACTAGGAGGAAAAGCTTGGTGATCCACTTCTGAAAACCCTGTGGAGCACAGTGATCCAATCTGCAACTGATCATAGGGATGACACAGGATCGGGCAGTGTTTCCTTCCTTTTATCATCAGGGGTTGACTCAATGGCAACTAACAACAACAGTGCCCTTTGAACTTCTCCACTGATTTGTCTGGGACACCTATCCTAGATCTTCCTGCATTTAGCTGCCATGGGCAAGACTCCTTGCCCTTGACTTACCCCCCTGGCACTTTGAAGTCCGGTCTCTGGCTCTGAATCACCTTAGCAGGTCCCCCTGGCCTGGAATTCAGACAATGTAGTACACACTTGACTGTTAAGGTCCTTAATGGACAGGCGTAATATCTCTAGGCTTGTCATAATATATGTAGAAATAACTCAACAAATACTCATGTTTCTAACAAAGAAGTTGTTTTCAAATTTCCAGGGAACACTGTTTTTGAGGTACTGCCTTTAGAGCCTCAGTTCTTCCCCCTTTTTGCAGTGCCTTTAAATGGTGGTGCATCTCCATTTTGCACAACAGATCTAATATGTAACTTTAGTGAAGAGTTACTCAGCATCATATTTGGGGAAGTAGTGGGTAATCAAGCTAGAAAATGCTGTTTAGAGTTAAAAAGAAAATGTTCTAAACGTGTGACAGTTTTTTCTCCCTAGGGGCACTGGGGGCACAGTGGAGCTGTGGTGGTGAAGTGGTTAAGCGTTTGGCTGCTAACCAAAAGGTCAGCAATTTGAATCCACCAGTCACTCCTGGGGCAATTCTACTCTGTCCTATAGAGTCGCTATGAATCAGAATTAACTCAATGGCAGCGGGTTTGGGTTTTGTTTTGTTTTGTTTTGTTTTTTTAAGGAGCGGTAAGGTTACCTGAGAGCAATTTCAAAATGAATCTATTCTAAGGTACACATATAAAATTGCTCTTTCTGTGCAGGAACTATCACTTAGTCTCATCTCACTTGAACCAACTGCCACAGTGTAGCATGCCCCATCTTCCCCCCGGGCCAGGCCTGCTGTTCTGTCGGGAGAGAACCTGAGAACTGCCACGGCAGCAGTAGAAGCCTTCCTTCAGCTCTTTAAGTGTGCAAAGCTCGAGTAGAACATACTGTACTATGAATCTGAATCAATTCATTGGCAACGGATTTGGTTTTTGGTTTTGGTCTCAGGTCCAGAGGCATAAAAAGTGGCTGGCATATCGTTTATGCCAATGGTATCAAAAGCGATAAGATGGAGTTCCAAGTCACTTGCATCCCAGAAGGTCTGCCAATAAGCTTTGTGTTATTTTGAAATTTTCTTAGCTGTTTTGCTTCTAAAAATAGTGAGGAATAATCGTTCCCGCATTATATTGTAAACTTAGGTCACGTCAGTATGCCCGAGAAGCATGGGAAGTTCAGAGCTGGTGCACAACAGCATTAACAAGTCAGTGAGGTGTATCTGAGAAGTGTCAACTTCCTCCACATTCACTTTCCTAAGTGACTATTGGTGCTGCTCTGAGGCAGCTCCTCCTCCGTGGACTGGCATACCTTACCCTCCCCTTGCCCTCAGTTTCCCCCCAGAGTCTTCATTAAACTGCGTTAATCATCTTTATAGAAATTAGGATAAGGGTGAGAGTAATATGAAGAAATGAGTGTGGACAAGGTAGTGAAGACTGTTACACAGACTGAGAAATTTAAACTCTCCTGCAATCCAGTATTCTCAAAGTTGCTGAATCCATCACCGGAACAGTATTTTGGCACCATGGAGGTGAGGGTAGCCAGGTTGGGGAGTGAGGAGCCAAATGGATGGGACAAGAAGCTGTGCTGTCTACTTCATGGAAAGTGTAAAGCACTTAGTGTGGCCTATTGCATAGTAAACTTCAATGAGTATCGACTGCTGTGATTTTTGTAATTATCTTTCTGCAGGGAGTTGAAGAATTTTATATTCAAATTGGCATTGAAAGACTGGGAAAGAGGAAAGAAAACCATCATTTACCGAGCCTAACCACATGCTGGAGATTGTTCTAGAGGATTTGCATGGTCAAACTGATCTTCACAGCCCTGTGGGAGAGGTGGAGGTATAACTAATGTCATTTTGTAAATATGATAACTGGCAGAGAGAGGTTAATATACAACCAGGCCTACACGCCCAAATCGAGGCAGAGTCCAGATTATGACCCAGTTCTTTTTTACTCCAAATTTCGTTTTACCACTCCATGTGCCTTCCTGATGAGCACACCACAATCAGTAGAATGTGTCATTCTCCACTGAAGAGAGATTTGTCATAGTCTTCCAGTGTGATTTTAGAAAAGCCAGTTTTGATGACAATCAAATGTCCATCACAGTGATGGATTTGAGTCAAAGGTGGTATTGAGAACTTGTTGCCTGTGGGCTGAATGGCAAACTCAATGGCTTTTAAGATATTTCACTCATCAGAACAAACTGGTGTTTACCTGCTGTGGTGTGCTGGTGCTCCCCGCCCTCACCCCCGATTTAAGGCTGTGATTATTAGTGCACAGCATGAGGTTCCCCCCAACCCCAGGCTTTGTGCACACCTGTCCTTCTACCTGCCTCTTTGGAGAAAATAACTTTATACAATTGGACTTATTAGATTTCTGTTGTTTAGATGTTACCCCAAAATTCAATAATGCACCCATTCAAAAAAAATCTATCCTGTGTATACTTTCAGTATATGCTGGCCTTTACTGAACTCTGGAAATTAGAAAGATGTGTCTCTTCCTTACCTTACTTCTGTGTCAGAAATACGTCCCAATGTAATGATTCTGTTCCAAAACAATTCACTTTTCTGTTATCTGCTTACTGAAACAAATATACTAACCTGTCCTCTCTGTAATATGAATGCCTTGCCTTTGTGCAGGACACAGTCTGAACAATGCAAAGGGATGGTCCTGAAGAGCCAATAATTTTTGTGTTATATTTTTAGTGAATTAAAAAAAAATAAAAGACCAAGATTCTTGCTTGCATGGCGCTTACACGGATGATTTGTGGAAAATATCAATAATAATTTACAGTAAAACTATTAGATTGTGTTCAGTGGTAAGGAGAAAGTTAAATGTGAAATGTCAGTTTTTTAAATTTACATGAATTATGTATTATTTTTTATGTGTATAATGAAATAAACACAAATATAAATAAATAGTAATAGAAAGTAAATATAAATGGAGTTCACAATATAATCCCCATTAGATGGTCTTGCATCTGTCTTTGTGAGCCATGACTATAGAGCAGCAGCATTCCATAGAACTTTCCAATGTTTGGAATGTCCATTTTGTACAGCCTACAGAATGGTAGCCGCTAGGCACGTGTGGTTATTGAGTGTTTGAAATGTGGCTAGTGAGACTGAGATACTGAATTTTAAATTTTCTTTAATTTTAATTAATTTAAATTTAAATAGCCATAAATAGCTAGTGGCTACCATGTTGGACAGTGCAGCTGTACAGGAGGCAAGCAGAATGTTGATCTTGACCTTCACCTTGACCATGCATTTTACCCTCAGACCCTAAGCTTAATCCTGATCTTAATTCAGTTTGATGTGGATTAATTATGTGCTTTCTCCATTCTGTTTCTAACAGGCTCCCTCCTGAATCTCTGGCTGCCTAATTCTGCTCACTGAACCCCTACTGGGTTGTTCTTTTCTGAGTCTGTGTCTATGGTTACCCTGGACCCGAAAATGTGGTCTCATATATTCAGTGACTACCTCTCTACTGATACCCTCAGGTTGTCCTCAGACCTCCTCTGTTCTGACGTTGCTGCTCCCAGGTCATTGAAAACCCCAGAAACGGATGAAACAGTGTTAGTGATGCTGGGCATGTTGCAAACTTGTTCTGCTTTTCCAAACATTTCCTGGGGCTTAATTAACAAACCAGTCTTATCTTCCAGTCTCATCTTAAACTATTGCATGAGGCCAATATGTTCTATTAAACAGCTGCATAAACCTCTCCTAAGAGAGTGCTTCTGTGTTTAATATTGGGTTAAGTAATCAGTCTGGATATCTGCTTGGGTCTCCAGAGCACAGTGGTGCTAAATATGCAAAGATTGTTTGGAAGTCTCTTGGAGAAAAGTTGGTATGAAAACATTAAATTCAAGCAGGATGGCTGCTCAGGCTGTATGAAGTTCCCCCAAGCTGCAGCCCTGCAAAGGAAGCCTTACTAGAAGCACACTTATGCTAGGAAGTCACTGAGTCCTTCCCAACAGGAGGTGATGGTAAACATTTTCAAACAAGCAGCTCTTTGTCTCCTGCAAGCCCTTGCACACTTGGGCACAAAGCTCCAAACTTAAGACGTGTTTTGCTCGTAGCACATGACTACACACATCCCTAGTAGGCCATACAACAAGCAAGATCAAACCTCCTAAATCCAGCCCGGGCTTCCTCACCTTAAGAGCAGGTCAGGAAGCAAAGCTAAAATACAGGAATTCTTTTTCCCAGACATGCACACAAGCCTAGCAAGACTGATGTAAAATAAAGAGGAAAGCTGAACAGAAGCATTAAAAATAATCTTGGAGCACAACAGCAGCAACAAAAGAGTTACAGAGAGGAAAAGTCTTGTCCACAAATTGTATTACTTCGGGATAAGACAGAATTAAAAAAAAAAAAAAAAAAGTGTTATAAATGGAGTAAAATAATCCCAAGGAAACAAAGGATGTGAATTATTACACATAAAAGGATAAATTAATTAATTATAAAATCACACAGAATAGAATTGATAAATACATAAAAGAATCCGTTCTTTAAATAAACCAATAGAGAAATTCTTGTAACGTTTACTTTTAAAAAACATAAGAATGAGAAAGTGGTTGTAATTCACAAGAGGAGATAATGTAAAGTTCTGTATTATGGATTAATATCCTGAAGAAAGGAACATCATTGCTCAAACGTATGAATTATATTGACTAAAGAAAGAGCAAACCTAATAGTCCTCAAACCCTAAAATAAGCTGTAAAATATGATCAGAAATATCTGTAAAAATTTATTTCCAGGTAGTTTTAAAGAAAATTCTTACAACATTTAGGTAACAAATAATTTCCATAATATTTAACGATTCCTGGGTTAAAAGTGTTTTTAAAAAACCAAACCTGTTACAGCCCCGCTGAGACTAGAAGAAGGTGAAAGTTTGAGCTACACCAGGACCACCTGTGCCACCAGGACCACCTGTGCCACTACATCAAAGCAAGAATTGAGACAGAAGCTACTGTCAGAGTCTGGGAAAAATAGGTCACATTTTTAGGGTAGGAGAGAATGAAAAAGACCTGAGAATGAAGTAGAAGGATATATATCATCTTCCATTTATTTTCAGAATTCTGAACAAAATAAAATGAACCCAGTACATTTCAAAGGACATTGGACAAGGCAAAATTAAATAGACACAATGAACAGAATAGAGATTAAATTGACTTAATTATGACCAAAAATGATGCTGATATAGTTTTAAAAATAATGTACTTACATTAAAATACAGTACTAAGTACAAAATCTGATCTGCTGAGCCCAAAACAAAGAATTTACAAGAATTTTAAATAACCATCTATATGATAGTCTCAAAAATATGCTGAAAATGATAAAACATTAATTGCAGAAGGATAAATACATTCTGTCAATTACATGTAGCAATAAACATGTTTCGCAAAGTTATTGTTCATTCTCATTACTATCGGTGTATAAAAAGCCCCCAAAGGTCGTGTTATAAAACAACAAACATTTTATTATCCTCGAAGATTCTGTGGTCAGGAATTGGGACAGGGCACAGCAGGGGTGACTTATCTCTGCTTCATGATGTCTGGGGCCTCAGCTGGGAAGAGATGAGTGGCTGAAAGTCACCCAGATGCCTGGGGTGTGGTATCACCTGGAGGCTTCTTCACTTATACGTACAGAGTGAGATAGGATGACTGAAGGGCTGGACTCAGCTGGGACTGTCCACTGGTGGGCCTCTGTGTGACCTCTCCCTGTGGCTCAGGCTTCTTGAGTATGAGAGCTGATAATGAGATGGAGAGTCCCAAGAGCAGCATTTGAAGACAACCAGGCGGGAGCTGCATGGCCCTTTATGTTGGATCGCAGAAGTCACGTAGTGATCATTTCTGTCAAACCATATTGGTTAGAACAGTCATTAGTCCACTCGTATTCCAAAGGAAGGATATATACTCCACCTCTAGGAGAGGATTGTCTAAGAATCTGTGACCTTTTTCTGAACCTTGGCTATAATAGACTATGTGGAATCCAAAGCTAGAAGCATTAAATAGGACAAAGTGAATTATTTTATTTACTGCAGAGTATTGTTGACAATCAAGCTATAATTGTAGAGAATTTGTATGTGTTAAAAATATTATGTCAGAATGTATAATACAAAACATTTTCCCTCTCTCATTTTTCAAATCGTCTTCAAAATATAAAAAATCTAATTTCCATACAAATTAAAGTTAACTTGGTATATTTAATTAAACATTTTACACACTAGGAGAAATACACATTTTCTCTTGTGTCTGTTGGTAATTTAAAAATTAACATATGTTAGGCCACAAAGGAAATGTCAATAAATTCTTCAAAGCATAAATTGTATGAGCCATTATCTCTGCCTCTGTACTTCCTGGAATAAAACTAAAAATAAGTGGAAAAAATAAATGTTTAACTGAAATTGAAAAGCAATAACAGCAATTAAATAAAAATCTTCTTAAATATCATGTATCAAAGCAGAAATCAAAACTGCAATTACAGGCTCTTTACTAATTAGAGAAAATGACAACGCACATAGCAAAATGTATGAAATATAGGTAACTGAACTCAGAAGAAAATAAGTATACATCTATTGTATACACTTAATTTTATATTCACAGTTATTCTGGAAGGAAAGTTTCAATGTTAGTATAATTCTATGTCTATCTCTCATGCATCTAGCCCTGGCCCTAACCATAACCCTAACACTTCAGTTTAATTTTTTTTTTCCAAATTCTAATGGCTTTTTTTTTTTTTTTAAACACATACTGTTTTATGACATTGGTTAACAACCCCGCAGCATGTCAACCCTCTAACTTTTCAACCTTTTTTTTGGTGAAAATACACATAGCTAAAGATACACCAGCTCAAAAATTTCTACATGCACAGTTCGGTGACATTGACTACGATCTTCCAGTTGTGCTGCTGTTCTCACTTAAGATGAAGGCTTATAGAACAAAACAGTTTCTCATTTAACAGTTCCTACATGTTGCCCTATGACAGTGGTAAACAATCTGACAACACATCAACAATATGCTTACTCAACCTTGGGTTCCCTATCACCAGCTTCCTTGTCCCCTTCTGCCTTCTGGCCCTTGTCACTGGACTACTGTACCTTGTTAGTCTCATTTGGTTTTACGGGGCTGTCCACTCCCAGGCTGAACGGCAAACCTCAGAGATAACTTCACCACTGAGCTAAAAGGGTGTCTGGGGGCCATACTCTCGGGGTTTTCAGTTTAATATTTTTGTATCTGCAAGTTAAGTGTGTAGCTGCAGTTGCTACCTTGCAACCCCAGGAAGAGTTAACCTAACAGTCTGAGGATTGCCAATGGAGGAGGGAAAGTACTTAACTAGAATCACTGAATAAACCAGTCTGTGGGGCTGCCCACGCTTGACACTTATTATATAACATAACTCTTCTTTCTCACTCAGTTGAGATGGTGTAGCCTTTTATTTGCAGCTGATGTCACTCTAACTGGTAACATAGAGTACACATCAAAATATTACCAGTAAGCCCCTCCTCCACCTGGACTCTTGTCAGTTGGGAGGATGCTGCAAATTCCTACAGAAGGTGCCCTCCAATGGAGTCTGCCCCCATAATCAGCGCTCTTACCTGCCTCTCAGCACACCCCATAGCTTAGGTCTCTGAAATCAACAGGACAGACCTCTCTGGAGGTTAGTCTGAGTCTGTTTACTCCCCCTTCCAGATGGCTCTGAGAAATGCTGACTAAGGCAGCTGTATGCTAGGAAGCAGGCATCTTGAGGGGAAGCTGCACTCACAGCCAGTCATTTGGGGTGGGGGGAGGGGAAGCTCTGAAAGGAACAAGGCATACCGCCAAGGGGATCAATCAGAGCATGACACTCCCTCTCCCACCCAGTAACTGTTGGTTTCTAGGCTGTTGCAAACTGCTACAAGAGGCCCCTGCAGTAGAGTCTGCTCCCATAGTCACCACTCTACCCATGTGTACTCCATAGCTCAGGCCTCTGCAACCAACAGGACAGTCCTTTCTGGGGGTCAGTTTGGGTCTGTTTTCTCCCCTAACTGGTCAGCCCTGAGGATGACTGATGCTACTGTGTGCTAGGAAGCAGACATCTTGTGTGGAGATTACACCCACAGCCAATAAGCAATAAGGCAGAGACCCTGGGGGTTTGCTCAGTGTTACAACCCCTCCCCTACACAACTGTTGGCTTCTGAACTGATATGAACTACAGAAGGTTCCCTATAGCAGAGCCAGGAGGTAGGTCACTAAGCGGAGACTGCCCCCCCAACCATCACACAGCCACTGGGACTCTTAACAACAGAGCTCTCTCAGGGGTCCTTGGGAGTGCCAACCCCTCAGCCTCCTGAAACAGGAGTCTGCCTAGGTTTCCCCGGGATGACAGCTCAGATCTAAGCATCCCCCACAGAGCAGGGAAGAAAGCTTCAGGTAAAACCATAGGGCAACACCCATCCCTGCAGGAGGCTTGCTGGGTGTGGGTTTTCAAACTGAAAAAGTAGTTGCAGAAACAGAGAAGGGAAAGGAGTAGAAACCAGAAAGAGAAGACCGCCCCCTGGTGGACATACTGATCAATGCATGATATCTTGCCTGAGTAGTGGTGCCTGCTGTTGTACAGATTTGACCACAGAGCATTCTCTGGTATGTCTGGGAGATACTGAAAGTTGGAAACTGACATCTGAAACCTCTGAATCTTAGCTAAACCAAGGGGTGAGGAGGAGCTGTCAGAAAGAGGGAGAAGAAATGGTATGCAAAGGCTGAAGGCTATGCCTACCTAAGAATATTTTGCAGAAAGTAGTGTGGACAAAAACACTAAATACCAGGGAGAATGGAGAGAGTTAACACCCTCAGAAATTCCAATGCCCTAGTAAAAAATCACAAGATAGACAACGAAAGGAGAAACGATAGCCTGTCCAAATGAATAAGATGAAGAGAGTGAAAGCACATCTGTGGAAGACCAAATAATTAAAAGAATGGAAGAATATAATATAACAGCATGAAATTTAACTAAAGAGTTAAGGGAAAATATAGACAAAGATCTAAAAGAAATAAGGAAAACAATGCAAGAACAAAACGAGGACCTGGAAAAGATAAAAAAAAAAAGACAGAAATATTGCAACTGAAAAAGACAATAACTGAAATGAGAAGCACAACAGAAGGATTTAACAACAGATTTAATCAGGCATAAGAGAATCAGCAAATTAAAAAACAAGATAGTCAAAATTATAGAAGCTGAAAAGCAATAGAATGGAAGCTCAGGGAGGCTGAGCACAGATGAATGGAATTAAGGGACAGTTACAAGAGACCTAATATACATATCAGGGGAATTCCAGAAGAAGAAGAGAGAGAGAAAGGGACAGAAAGAATATTTGAAGAAATAATGAAAGAAAATTTCTTCAATGTACTAAAGACAAGAATCAACAAATCCAAGAAACTCAAAGAATCCCCAGCAGGATAAACTCAGAGATAGCTACACCAAGACACATCGTGGTGAGGCTCTCAAAAAATGAAGAATCCTGAAAGCAGTGAGAGAGAAGCAAACAGTCACATACAAAGGATCCCCAATAAGGTTAAGTTCTGATTTTTCCTCAGAAACATTAGAGGCCAAAGGCAATGGAATAATATATTTAAAGTGCTGAAAACAAAAAAAACAAAAAACTGTCAGCCAAGAATACTATACCCAGTGAAATCGTCCTTTAAGAGTGAGGGTCAGATTAAAACATTCTCAAACAGACAGAAACTGAGAGACTTCATATCCACAAGACCAGTCCTACAAAAAATACTAATGAGAGTTCTGCAGAAAGTAGGGAAAAGACACTAGAAAGTAATTAAATGTTATATGTAAAAAATAAATAAATAAATAATAAAGAGAATTGCATGGACAAGCATAAGGGCTCGCAGTAAGGTATTCATGCTTGATAATTCGAATTGGCTTTGTCCATCATGCTTTTTAATAACAAATATACAAAAAGCAAGGATATAATTAGTGAAAAAAACAACAAAATGGAGGGGGCAGAATGGTTTAGGTATAGAATTTCTTATATATTGCTGAAATTAACTTGGTACCAGCGTACCCTAACCAAAAAACCAAACCAGTTGTTGTTGAGTTGATTCTGACTCATAGTGACCCTATAAGACAGAGTAGAACTGCCCCATAGTGTTTCCAAGGAGCAGCTGGTAGATTCAAACTGTTGACCTTCTGGTTAGCGGCTGAGGTCATAACCACTGTGCCACCAGGGATGTTATAAATACAAGCTGTCAAATGTAATATTCATGGTAACCATTAAAAAATATCTAAAAAAAAAAATACACAAAAGAAAAGAAGAGAACCAAAATGGCTCACAACTATAAACCAACAAAACACAAAAGCAGGCAGTAGTAAAGAACAAAGAGAAAGAAGGCTTAAGATACAAGAAAAAAAAAAAAAATGGCAGAAGTAAATCACTTCTTATCAGTAATTACAGTGGATCTAAATGGACTAAATGCTTAAATCAAAAGGCACAGGGGGTAGAATAGATAAGAAAACATGATCCAGTTTCCTGCTGTTCATAAGACACACATTAGATCCAAGGACACAAATAGGTTGAAGGTGAAAGAACAGAAAAAAACATTTCATGAAAATAACCAAATGAGAGCTGGGGTGGCAATCTTAACATCAGACAACGTAGACTTTAAGGCAGAAGCTGTTAGAAGAGAAAAAAATGGACATTATATAATAATAGGGTCATTCATCAAGAAGATTTAACACTCAGATATACACCCAACATTCGAGCACCTAAATACATAAAGCATCACTGATGGTATTGAAGGGGGAAATAAGATAGCACTGCAATAATCATTAGAGACTTCAATACATCACTTTCAACATAAGACAATTTGTAGAAAGAAGATCAACAAAGAATACGTGAATGATACTATAAAACATATAGACTTAACAGACATTTATAGGACACTCCACTCAACAATAGCACAGTATACACTCCAGTGCACATGGATCATTCTCCAGGATAGATTACATATTAGTCATAAAGCAAGTCTAGATAAATTTAAAAAGATTGTGTCATGGATTGAATTATACCCCCCAAAAAATGTGTGTGTCAATTTGGTTGGGCCATGATTCCTGGTACTGTGTGATTTTCCTATATGTTGTAAATCTGCCTCTATGATGTTAATAAGGAAGGATGGGTGGCAGTTGTGTTAGTAAGGCAGGACTCAGTCTACAAGATTGCATTGTGTCCTGAGGCAATCTCTTGAGATATAAAAGACAGAAGTGAACAGAGAGACAGGTGGACCTCATACCACCAAGAAGGCAGTGCCAGGAGCAGAGCGTGTCCTTTGGACCCAGGGTCCCCGCACAGGGAACCTCCTAGTTTGGGGGAACAATGATGAGAAGGCAGACAGAGGGAGAAAGCCTTCCCCTGGAGCTGACACCCTGAATTTGGAATTTTAGCCTACTTTGCTGTAAGGAAATAAACTTTTCTTTGTTAAAACCATCCACTTGTGGTATTTCTGTTATAGCAGCACTAGATAACTAAGACAGAATTTGGTACCGAGAGAGTGGGGTGCTGTTCTAACAGATACCTAAAATGTGGAAGCAGTTTTGGAACTGTGAATGGCTACAGCAGTGGCAGCAACAAAGGACCAGCAGCAGCAGAGAACCTGCAACAGCAGAGAAGCGGCAGAGAACCTGCAGTGGCAGAGGAGCAGAAGTGGCAGAGAACCAACAGCAGCAGAACCAGGAGACTAGTGCAAGACGCCACTGGAGCCAACCCACAGAGCGAGAGAGCTGAGTGCCTGTGCACAGGAGGCTTCCTGGCAGAGTGGGGTGCCTCTGGGTACTTATTGGTGGAGGTAGGCTTGCTGACCCATGGAGCAAAATAGCTGAGTGCCTGTGTACATGAGGCTTTCTGGTGGAGTGGGGTGCCTCCGAGCACTTACTGGTGGAACTACCAAGCTTTGGAACACTTGCCCCAGCAGGGCAGATGCAGGTTTGAGGCCCGATGGCCAAGAGGCCACAGGAAAGAAAAGCAGAAACTGAAGAGAATAGGGACACAAGAAGCTGACCTGCCTCAGTCTCAAAAGGTATGGCCATGACCTCAGGGGTTTCAAAGGGTGGAGCCATGGCCTCTGGTGTTTCTAAGGGTGGAGTTGTCACTCCAACAGAGTAGGAGAATGGTGCGCCTAAAGCCAAGGGAGCAGAGTTGCTGTCCCAGTGGGCCTGGAAGGTGGAGCCGAAGCCCAGGGCCGAGGGGCCTCCACTCAGAATCTGGAGGGTGTGGCCAATACCTAGAGTCTGGAGGGCAGGGCCATTGTGTAAATTGTCTCAGAGGACAGAAGATTATTTTCAAAGCCTTGAGGGCTAATGTAATATGTTCTGCTGACTTGCTTGGTGCCTGTTATCACTTCTTTCCCTCCAGTTTCTCCCATTTGCAATGAAAATGTCTAGCTTGTGCCTGTTCTGCCATTGTACCTTTGAAAGCAGATAACTTGTATTCTAGATTTCACAGATGAAGAGGAATTTTTGGATTTTGGACTTGGAATTAAGACTTCTGCTATGCTATGATGGGGTGACTATGTTTTCCATGTTGCAAGGATGTGATTTTTTGGGGACCAAAGGGTGGAATGTCATGGATTGAATTATGTCCCCCAAAAAATGTGTGTGTCAGTTTGGCTGGGGCATGTTTCCTGGTACTGTGTGATTTTCCTATATGTTGTAAATCCTGCCTCTGTGATGTTAATGAGGAAGGATGGGTGGCAGTTGTGTTAGTAAGGCAGGACTCAGTCTACAAGATTGCATTGTGTCCTGAGGCAATCTCTTGAAATATAAAAGACAGAAGTGAGCAGAGAGACATGGGGACCTCATACCATTAAGAAAGCAGCGTCAGGAGCAGAGCGTGTCCTTTGGACCTGGGGGTCCCTGCACAGAGAAGCTGCTAGTCTGGGGGAACAGTGATGAGAAGGCAGACAGAGGGAGAAAGCCTTTCCCTGGAGCTGACACCCTGAATTTGGACTTTTAGCCTACTTTACTGTAAGGAAATAAACTTTTCTGTTAAAACCATCCACTTGTGGTATTTCTGTTATAACAGCACTAGATAACTAAGACACATTGAAATAATATAAAGTATATTCTCTGACCACAATGGAGCAAAGCTATAAATTAATAACAGAAAAAAAAAACTGTGGGAAATACACAAAAGTATGGAAATTAAACAACACACCATTAAACTAGGGTGTTGGTTAATTTCCATATGTCAAGGAAGAAATCAAGAGAGAAATCACAAATTTCTTAGAGTCAAATGAAAAGGAAGGCACAACATACCAAAACTTATGGGATGCAGAAAAAGCAGTACTCAGAGGGAAACTTAGCGCAATTAATGCCTATACGTAACGAGAAGAAAGATCTCAAATCAACAAAACCAGAAGTTAGTTCTTTGAAAAGATCAGTAAAACTGACAAACCTTTAGTTAGGCTGACAAAAAAGAGAAAAGATGCAAATAACCAAAATAAGATATTAGAGAGGTGAGATTACAGCTGGCAGAATAGAAATAGAATTATGACAGAATATTATGAACTGTACAGCAACAACCTGGATAACCTAGATGAAATGGAAAAATTCATAGAAGCACACAACTTACCCAAACTGACTCAAGAGGAAATAGAAGTCTCAGCAGACACATAACAAGTGAAGAGGTCAAATCAGTGAACTAAAACCTTCCAACAACAACAAAAATAGCCCGGGACCAGATGGCTTCTCTGGGGAATTCTACCAAACATTTAGAAAGAACTGACTCCAATTCTGTTTAAACTTTTCCAAAAGATAGAGAAAGAAAAAATACTTCCTAATTCATTTTATGAAGCAGATATAACAGTGATACCAAAACCCAACAAAGACACTATGAGAAAGGAAACTACAGACCAATATCCCTTAGGAATATAGATGCAAAATCCTCAACAAAATACTAGCAAACAGAATCCAACAGCGTATTAATCGTCATAAGCGTCTATGGTCAACTGATTTTTGAAGGGGTGCTGAGTCCTGTCATTGGGGAAAGGAGATCAAGTCTTTTCCAGGAATGCAGAGATGGAACAACGTTAGAATATCAATCAACATAATATACCGCATCAATAGAACAAAGGAAAAGGACCACATGTTCATCTCTATTGATGCAGAAAAAGCATTTGATATAATCAAACACCTTTTCTTGATGAAAACCCTCAAGAACATGCGAATAGAAGGAAAACTCAGTAGGATTCAGGGCATATATGAAAATCCAAGAGCTAACATTATACTTAATGGACAAAGACTAAGAACTTTCCCCTTGAAATTGGGAGAAAAAAACTAAGGCACCTGCTCTCACCATTTCTATTTAATATTGTATTAGAAGTCCTAGCCAAAGCAATAAAACAAGATAAAGAAAAAAAAGGTATTCAGATTGGAAAAGAAGTAAAATTATCTGTATTCACGGATGACAGGATTCTATATATAGAAAATCCCAAAGAGTCTGAAAAAAAACTTCTAGAGCTAATAGAGAAATTTAGCAAAGTTTCAGGGTACAAGGTGAACAAACAAAAGTCAGTTGGGTTTCTATATACCAGCAATGGGAAATCTGAAAAAGAAAGGGAAGAAACTTCATTTACAATTAACAAGATGTTCCATGTTCATGATCTGGAAGACTTAATGTGGTTAAGATGTCAGTACTACCCGAAGCAATTGCTATAGATTCAACACAGTCTCAATCAAAATTCCCAACAGCCTTCTCTACAGAAATGAAAAGCCAACCCTCAAATTTATATGGAATAGTAAGAGGCCTCAAATAGCTAAAGCAAGGTTGAAAGACAAGAAAAAAGTAATAGTAGTTGTTTATGTTGCTTATGTACAACCAAAAACCTCATGGGATTTGGTTCCTTGATTTGGGGGTTTACGGTCATGGTTTCATGGTACATCCCAGGTAGTGGCCTAATAACGTGTTTACTGCTTCAATTCTACCTCATAGTTTTTTGCATAGTGCCTGGGGTCTTAAAGGTTTGCAAGTGGCCATCCAAGGCACAGCAGTTAGTCTCTATTTGCCTGGAGCAACAGAGGAAAAAGGAGAGTAAGGAATAGGAGAACGATATGGAATGTGTGGCTGATTGCCTCCATGAAAACCTGCCTCTTTTGCCACGAGACTAGAACTGGATGGTGCACTACTGCCATTACTGGAAGTTTGATCAGAGATTTTATAGAAGATTCCTGATCTAAAGGAGGAATACACAGAACAGAATTTCAAATAGTCATAGACTCCAGATTTTCTGGAGCCATGAAAGCTGGACAAACCCCTAAAATGATTGCCCTGAGATATTCTTTAAATCTTAAACCAAAAATATCCCCTGAAGTCTTCTAAAAACCAAACAATAGTTTAGCTTAACTAGCAAAGAATGTCTGCCTTGAACATGGTGCTTTTTCAAGGTCTATCTATAGATCAAACTAATAACAGCAACTTGAAAGATAGGAAAGTTAGGGGTCAGTGAGTTTATGTTAATGGAGGAGGGACAACTCAGAAAAGGAGCATGAGAATGGTTGCATAACTGAAAGAATATAATCAATGTCACTGAATTTTACATGTAGAAACTGTTGAATTGGTGTCGGTTTTGCTATGTATATTCTCAACAACACAATAAATTAATTTTTTTTTTAAATATATCAATCAGAGCTAGTAAACCAATTTATAAAATTCTTTCCTGAAGATTTAATCAGATATTGACAAGTACATATTCACTAGATAGCGAAAATTTTTAAGGAAAATGAATATTCAAAAATCGGAAACACACAGCCCCTGCATTCTTTACTCTTTCGCTGAGGCATCCTGATGAACACTTTGTATCCACACTCCAAAGAACCTGACTTCGTAAATGAGAGGAAGGGTTTTGTTCATATCATGGTTAACTTGCTAATAAATTTTAAAAAAAAATCCATAGGCTGATTATACTATTTGTAATACTGTTCCTTTTTTCTGTAATATTAATATGGTGATATCTAATGATATCTAATGGGCTTTGAAAGAAAAATGGAAAAAGCCAATAAAATGGACAAGTGAAGATTGTACTTTAATTTTTTGTGTGTGTGTTCTTTTCATTCTTTTAGATTTATACTAGGAATTTAAAAAGGAAGGAAGAAAGGTTTACTGTTTTGCAGTCAAGAATTGATCTCATTTTGAGTAAATTTATTTGATCATAAAAGTAATTATTTTCTTTTAAATATAGGCTTTTCTAAGTTTTTCTATATACTTAGTGTGATTTTATTATATATAAGGGCCAGGTTTCCTCTTTGACCCAAGAGAAACAAATTTTCCATTTTATGAAGTCAGCAGGGAGCCAGACTCAACTTATAAAAATTAACTTCACAGGGAGCTTTTCTTAAGACTGCTGCCACTTGAGCAAATTACACTGTGATAATCAAAGTTTCTCTTGCAGAGATGATCTTGTGCCTGTCATCCTGAGAGGGTAGTGGAAAATCCCAAATTTGTAGCCAGCAGGTCAGAAGTGAGGCTGTTATGGAGACCCCGAAGCTGGCATCTGAAGTCTTGAACTGACTCAGCAGTCTGAAGACTGTGCCCTTTTACTTATGATATGTGACTTAGCTCCAAGTGGTTGAGTCAGAGAAAGAAATACTGAATGTTCAGTTGATATAGAATATAAGAGAACTTAATTGCAACTGATCCTTATAAGGTCATTTAGAATTAATAAGAGAACATAACAAACATCATCAAGTAATTTTAAATTATATTAATAGCATATAATAAAATAGATAAAGTAATGTCTATAGAATTGAACATAAGCAAAACGAAAATGAAACAAACAAACCACCTTTCTTTAGTTTTCATCTCCCCCATTAAATACCTAGGAGATCCCAAGAGAATGACTTAGTTCTCTTTGCCTCAGTTCCCTGGTAAGTGAAGTTGTTCTCATAGGAAGTAGAAGAGGTTTCTGTGGGCCATATAAGCAAAGAAACTCACCAATGAAGATGATTCCTGCCTGGAGGGGAAGGAGCTGAGATTGGGGAATCAGAATTCAGGGATTTTATAGCCAGGAGCTCAACTGGAAATGCCCAGGTCAGGTGGGAATACTCAAGACCTGGAAACAAGAACAGAAATCTGGTCTGAAAAGGAAAGGATCCACAGACAGAGAGCTCCCTGGAGCATCAGGAAACATTAGGTAACAGAGTAGGGTTTCTCTCAATCAGCAAAAAGACATTCCCATGGTCTCCACTCCTGTCACATTACCTTCCATCTCCCAATCTCCACCTATGGCCTCATGGGGAGTTCCTTATGATCAGTTGATGGAGGAAGAGAAAACATGTGCCTAGTTTACAGATAGTTCTGCACAATATGCAGTCACCACTCAAAAGTGGACAGCGACAGCACTGTAGCCTCTTGCTGGGACCTCCCTGAAAGACAGTGGTGAAGGGAGATCCTGCCAATGGGCAGAACTTTGAGCAGTGCACCTGGTTGTTCACTTTGCTTAGAAGGAGAAATGGCCAGATGTGCGATTGTATACTGATTCTTGGGCTGTGGCCAATGGTTTGGCTGGATGGTCAAGGACTTTTGAAGCAAAACAATTGGAAAATCAGTCACAAGGAGGTATGGGGAAGAGGTATGTGGATGGACCTCTCTGAATGGGCCAAAGAATTGAAGATATTTGTGTCCCATGTGAATTCTCACTAAAGGGTGAACTTGGCAGATGAGGATTTTAACCATCAAGTAGATAGGATGACATATTCTGTGGAAACCGTCATCCTCTTTCCTCATCCACTCCTGTCATTTCCCAATGGGCTCATGAACAAAGTGACCATGGAGGCAGGGATGGAGGTTATACATGGGCTCAGAAACATGAACTTCCACTCACCAAGGCTGACTTGGTTACAGCCACTGCTGAGTACCCAATCTGTCAGCAGCAGAGACCAACACTGAGTCCCCAGTATGGCACCATTCCTCAAGGTGATCAGCCAGCAACCTGATGGCACGTTGATTACATTGGACCACTTCCATCATGGAAAGGGCAACATTTTGTTCTTACTGTAATAGACACTCTGGATACGGATTTACCTTCTTTGCATGTGATGCTTCTGCCAAAACTACCATTCATGGACTTACAGAATGCCTTATCCACCATCATGGTATTCGACACAACAATGCCTCAGATCAAGGGACTGACTTCACCACAGATGAAGTGTGACAATGGGCCTATGCTCATGGAATTCACTGGTCTTACCATGTTCCCCATCATCCTGAAGCAGCTGGCTTGATAGAATCATGGAAGGTCTTCTAAAGACCCAATTATGGTACCACCTAGGTGGCAATACCTCGCAGGGTTGGGGCAGTGTTCTCCAGGAGGCTGTATATGCTCTAAACCAGTGATCAATATATGGTGCTGTTTCCTCCGTAGGCAAGATTCATGGGTCCAGGAATCAAGGGGGTAGAAATGGGAATGGCACCACTCACTATTAGCCCTAGTGACCTACTCACAAAATTTTTGCTTCCTGTCCCCACAACCCTATGCTCTGTGGGTCTAGATGTCTTAGTTCCAAAAAGAAGAATACTCCTACCAGGAGACACAACACTAATTCCATTGACCTGGAAGTTAATAATGCTACCTGACCACTTTGGAATCCTCAGTCCTCTGGATCAACAGGGAAAGAAGGGAGTTACTGTATTGGCTGGTGTGATTGATTTTGATTACCAAGAGGAAATCAGATTGATATTACATAATGGAGGTAAAGAAGAGTATGTCTGGAATACAGGAGATCCTGTAGGACGTCTCTTAGTACTACCATGCCCCATGATTAAAGTCAATGGGGAACTAAAGCAATGCAGTTCCAACATGGCTACTAATGGTCCAGACCCTTCAGGAATAAAAGTTTGGGTCACTCCACCAGGCAAAGAACCATGACCAGCTTAGATGCTTGCTGAGGGTAAAAGGAATACGGAACAAGTGGTGGAAGAAGATAGTTCTTAATACCAGCTATAACCATGTGACCAGTTGCAGAAATGAGGACTGTAAGTTACGTGTATTTCTTCCTTGTATGTGTGGATCAAATATTTTTGTTTTTTTCACCTATAAAATGTAAGATGTAAACAGGGCTAGTGCATTTTAGGTTGTGCACCTGTTGTATCATTTTAGGCACAAGTATGACTTTATAATTGTCATAATTTAGAGGTTGTGTATGGTTTAGGGAGATGTATGCAGGAGCCAAGTTGACAGAGTGTGGACTGTGATGGTTATGGTTTTGCATCAACTTGTCTGGGCCCTGATTCTCAGTGATTTGGCAGTTATATAATGATGGAATCACTTCCATAATGAGATCCAACATAATGTTATCACCACCATGATGAGATCTGTTATGAGTAGCCAATCAGCTTAAAGGGAGTTTTCTTGGGGTGTGGCCTGCATCCAATATATGTGGACTTTCTGGTAAAACTGCTTGGCTTTTGCTGGCTCTGGATCCTGCAGCTGGCTCCTGTTCATCTGACTTCTGGTTCTTGGGACTTGAGCTAGAAGCTTACCTGCTGATCTTGGGATACATCAGCCTCCGTGGCCTGTGAGTCAATGGCCCTGCTGTCTGACCTGCTGATCTTGTGTTTGTCAGCCCCTGCAGCTATGTGAATCAGAAGCTTCCAGCTTGACCCATGGACTTGGTACTTTCTAGCCTCTACAACCATGTGAGTCATTTCCTTGATCTAAATCTCTCTGTGTGTGTGTGTGTGTGTGTGTATGTGTGTATATATATATATGCTTCACTGTTTTGCTTCTCTGGAGAACCCAGCCTAACACAATAACTTAAAAGCAATGTATGAGTGGACATATGGCAGTGAAACTGTAGATAGTTCAGAATAGAAAAAAAAGAGTAAGAAATTCTGAATGGTACCAGATGAAATGGAAAGGAGAGAAAATCACCTATAAAGTAAGGAAGAATTGAAAGCGTTTTTGTCCTCATGGAACTCATATTCATAGAGGAGGTAGAGGGTTAAATAAGTAAATAAAAAAAAACTTTTTTAAAAGATAATTTAATAGTGTAAAAGTGATACGTAGAAATAAAGCAAGGAGCGGGAAGTGATTGTGTTGATTATTTTAGTTAGGGCAAGCAAGGATACACTTAATGGTGAATTGACAATTGATCAGAAATCTCCAGGTGGGAAGGAAGCTGACAGAGAATTGGAAGGAATCCCATAGGTCCTGAAGTGAGAATGAAAAGACACAAAGAAACGCCCTGCAGAGAACAAGGGGAGAATGGAAAGACAGGGGAGAGCAGAAGCAGCAGAACTTAAAAGGAAACTGGATCTTATTTTATTTGCAATGAGAATTTTAATGTTTTAAGAGGGATGTAATATAAATGGAATTACATTTTCAGAAGTTCACTCTTTCTGCTATGTGAAATTGAGTATAGTCAAATATTGAAACCGGATGCACTTTACTTTGGATTTCCCTTTGTATTTTCTTGTCTCAAAGCATGTGTGCTAGGATTTTTCCAGTTTAAGCAAGAGAGTTAGTGACTCAAATTGGCTTAAGCTTAAAGATATCTCTTTTTTTTTTTTTGTCCCAACCAAACAAAAATTCCAACATTGTTTTAGGTTTTGTTAGATCCAGACGGTTAAAAAATGTCACTAAAGTGTCCCACCGTATCAGACAAGCCTTCTCTGTGACATGCACAATGACTCCAGACAGCCTGAGACTCTGACCCTAACTGCATTTCAGCGACAGCATGAAGAGAACTTCTTCCTTGGTAGAACTGGAAGAAATATTATCCTGCATGGGGAGGACTCCCATTTGAGAACTCCCCTATATATATGAGCCCTGGTGGTGGCAAAGTGGTTAGTTGCCATTCAGTTTATTCCAATTCTTGGCAACCCCATGTGTGCAAAGTAGAACTGTTTCACTGCTCCACAGGATTTTCAAAGCTGTGAAGGAGATTTCCAGGCCACCTTCAGAGGGGTCTCTGGGTGAGTCTGAACCACCAACCTTCCAGTTACTAGTAGAGCACTTAACCATTTGTGCCACTCAGGAAATATATATATATACCAAAAAACCAAAAACAAAAAGAAACACTGCAGTTGAGTCGATTCCAACTCATAGCGACCCCGTAGGGTTTCCAAGGCTGTATATCTCTACCAAAGCAGACTGCTGCATCTTTCTCCTGCAGAGCTACTGGTGGTTTCAAACTGCTAACCTTTCAGTTAGCAGTCAATTCAGTTAGCAGTCAGTCACTTTAACCACTGTGCCACCAGGGCTCCTATATATAGGATTTTTTATCCAAATTTTTTCATCACCCTTCTTGATAACATTTCTATTCCTGAACCAATCCTTGTGTCCTAGGGATTTGGGCACTCTGATTCATGATATAAGGTCACATTATTACCGCTGAATAGTTGGAGGACAGTGAGGTTAGTCCCCTCTAAACCACACGCCGTAGTTTCACCAAAGGAAGGAGGGCAGCTCTTACTGGGAGAAGATGGAGTGGTGTTGCCAGGTAAGAAAAAAGAAACAAGAACAACATGCACACACACACACACAACAGCAACAGCAAAAGGTGAGATGGAGGTCGGCCCGTTTCTTCAATAACATTACTTCACATGGGTCTGTGCTGTTCAGTCCTCTTGGCAGGACCAATATAACAGTCAAAGGAAAACCAGATACTGAAAATTAATGGGATCTATTCTACTCAGTTTCACTAGAAATCACCTGGAAGCCTCAGAGGGTAATGATGTGGTAGCTGGAGACTTGATACTTTCTTTCAGGGGGGATCCTTTCCATCCTGTTGTAACACTAGCTGCATGAAATAAAAGAGAGAAGCCAAGAGAGGCATCTCTAAGTGCCAGAATAAAAAACCAAAACCAAAGCCATTGCTGTCGAGTCCATTCCAACTCATAGTGATCTTATAGGACAGAGTAGAACTGCTCCATAAGTTTGCAAGGAGTGGCTGGTAGATTCGAACTGCCAACCTTTTGGTTAGCAGCTGAACTCTTAACCACTGCACCAAGTGCCAGAACACAAAGGAGAAACCTCAACGAGAGTATTCCATGGGACACCAGGAGAAATTTAGTTTCTCCCCCCACTAGATCAACCCTCTCCTGCACAATAGCCCAGGTGTTTTTCTTTGGCCATTATTGTCTTAGTCATTTAGTGCAGCTATAACAGAAATACCATGAGTGGATGGCTTTAACAAAGAGAAATTTATTTTCTCACAGTCGAGTAGATTGCAAGTCCAAATTTAGGGCATCAGCTCTAGGAGAAGGCTTTCTCTGTCGGCTCTGGAGGAAGGTCCTTGTGATGCATCACTCTCCCCTTGGTCTGGGAGCATCTCAGCACAGGCACCTCAGGTCCAAAGGACAGGCTCTGCTCCAGGCACTGCTTTCTTGGTGGTGTGAGGTTCCCATGCCTCTGCTCGCTTTTCTCTTCTATATCTTGAAAGAGATTGACTTAAGAAACTAATCTTGTAAACGTCATCAATATAACTGCCGCTAATCCGTCTTATTACATCATAGTGATAGCATTTACAACACATAGGGAAATCACATCAGATGATAAAATGGTAGACAATCATGCAATACTGGGAATCATGGCCCAGCCAAATTGATACACACATTTTGGGGGGGACATAATAAAATCCATGACAACTATCTAAACCCTGACTACTCCCCAGGGGTCAAGGGAAGAGGTAACATTGATTTTCATATGCAGATTGAATGGGACATTGACAGTTCTATAGAAATACTATAACCTACAATGAACATCTGACTTTTGATATTATTTCCCCAGCATAACAAAGAGTCATTAAATAGAGAACAAAGTTTATTAAATAGAGAAAAAATACTTTAAAATTATTCCCATTAAGGTCTCAGTAGCATTCTGGGTAGGAATAAAAAGTTTTGGAAATAAAAATGAAAATTAAGTCATGAATTTTAATTCTTCTTCTGTATCACTTCCAGTATGTTAGAGCTTTTAAAAACTTATTGAGGCTGCATTATTTGTAATTGTTCTGAAATAAAGCAATGTCAGAGGAAGGTAAAATGGATTTTTTAAGAAGCTAATACTGGCTATGTCAAAAAGGCATAATTCTTAAAGCTTTATAGTGAATTGTTAGTGTTTTAGGTATAATTGAATTACAGTTGAATTCAGAGCTAATAATTTTTTTCTAGAAAATGGAAATAATACAAATAATCTACCCACTACCTTTTATCAGAGAATTTAAAATGCATTCATCATTATTTTATTTCTATAGAAGTTTTGCTTTGCAAATTTGCAGACACTTTTTAAAAGGTAGCTTTCTGAGCACATGAATTTACTCCCCTGCTTTCTAACTTTGCATTGTGAAATAGCCAACACAACAAAGATAAATTAGACAAAGTCTGTGTCAAGACCAGGACCCAGGAAAGGATCTTGAGGACACCATGAGAACAGTCTTGTTGCTTAGAGAAAGAAGCTGTGCCCCACCCAACAATGAAATGCAGTAATTAGCACAGCAAAGAAGATACTTTCTAAAGGGGAAATTTCTTGCAATCAACTATCTTCACCAGCATTCATAACCTCACTTTTGTGAGGACTAAAACCCACATCATATGCTTCCAATGCTCTCTCCCCTTAAAATCAGAGGATGTAACAATATTCTTACCTTCCCTTTGCCCCCAAATTAACATTTTTGACAGTGATCCATCTAATATCAAATAGAAGCTTTCTTAAATCTGGTGTGCAGATACACAGACTTCCTTTCTAAGTGCCAATAAAATGTACAGAATAAATCAACTGATGCAGTAATTCAAACAGTGAGAGCACTTGTAGGTAAATTAGCAAACTCCTTTCCCCACCACAAGAGTAAGCCTGTTATACAATGCAGTTAAAAAACAAAACAAAACAAGGAATTAATGTATTTTGAATTTTCAGGAAAGCATTGTTTCAGGAAAATATATACAGCATTGTGTATTATCTGATCTCAGTCTGACTGAGGAACTGTAGAAGACAGCATAGAATACAACATCAGAGTTACTCTGATCAAGGCTGAGTAATCTAAGTTATTTGTGTCTTGACTGTCCATCATTGGCTGAGGGCTACTTCTGGGAGCATTTCAGACTAAGATGAACTAGGAAGAAAGGCCTGGCAATCTACTTCAGAAAATCAGCCCATGAAAATCATACGGCTCCCAGTGATTTGATCCAGAATTGATCATGGGAACGGAGCAGGACTAGGCAGTTTCCTTCTGTTGAGCATAGAGTGGCCGTGAGTCGAGGCCAACTCAACAGCTGCTAGCAGCAACTCTTGTGCACTTCCAGCTTTTCCTGTGTGCTGGCTGAGTATGCACTCACAGAGAAAACAGTCCTCCGATGTCCACAACAAGCAGGTGTTCACAGTGAGCAGCCTTCAGCGCATGGAAGGAGGGTTAAAGGAATAAAGATAGGGCACTGACAGTGTCTGCTATGGTACCTAATGAAAGCGGGCCATGTCTACAGGGAAATACGTTCAACTATGTTCAATATTTAATGCTCAAGATTTAATTATTTGTAATAAAAGAAATGGAAACAACTGAATGCCCATCAAGAAGATGAATAAAAATATTGATATCTTTTTTTGTAGTAGAACGTAAGGAATAAACTAAATTTCTCTATATCCACGTTGCTAGATCCTAAAATCAATGAAAAATAAGCTAAAGACTAATATATCCATATATTACAGCCTTTATATAAATTTAATGATGTAGTATATAAATAAATAATGCATATATATTTAATAATAACATTTTTCATTATAAAAAGTCCACCAAAAAAAGGTATGTATTTAAAAAGAAATAACAAAGACCTGGAAGGATACATACAAAATTTATGATACTTTTTTTCACCCTTGGAATAGAAATAGGAATGAAGAACAAAATGAACTTTACATTTATCCATGATATTTCTTTTCTTTTACTAAAAAATAAGAACAGGAACAGAATTCAGTATTTAAAGTATCAAAATTCCGTTGGACGTTTGAATGTGGTTCTTTTTAAATTTTTGTTTTCATTTTCTCCCTCTTAGTTAAATCTAGTGCTGCTATAACAGAAATACCACAAGTGGATGGCTTTAACAAACAGAAAGTTATTCTCTCACAGTCTAGGAGGCTAGAAGTCCAACCTCAGGGTGCCAGCTCTGGGGAAAGGCTTTCTCTCTCTGTTGGCTCTGGGGAAGGCCCACATCTTTCAGCATCTGTGGGCCCCACGTTCCTTGGAGATCTCCAGGTGTCTTGGCATCAGTCTTCCCTGGATCTAGGAGGTTCTCGGTGCGGGGACCCCAGATCCAAAGGATGTGCTACACTCCTGGCACTTCTTTCTTGGTGGTAATGAGGTCCTCTCCTCTCTGCTCACCTCCCTCTTTTATATCTCAAAAGAGAGTGACTCTAGATACAATCTAAACCTGTAGATTGTGTCCTGCCTCATTAACATAACTCTCTTATTCTGCCCCATTAACATCATAGAGGTTAAGGTTTGCAACACATAGGATAACTACATCAGATCACAAAATAGAGGACAACCATGCAATACTGGGAATCATAGCCTAGCCAAATTGACACATTTTGGGGGGACACAATTCAATCCATAACATTCTCAAAAAAAAAAAAATAAGAAAGATGAAGAGAGTAATAAAATAAAATAAATATTAAAATAAGACTAAGCTAAAAATCCATTAAAAATTTAGATATAAAATGTTACATGCAATAACAACTGGTAAAATACTTGAATTTTATGTGTAAGAAAAAAAAGTATGGCTTCATTACTGATTTTAATTGGAATCTTTCTGTTTACCTCCATACTCTCTTGTTAAAATGCTTGTTAAGCCTCCCTTGCCAAGACCCTATGGTTACATGGCCTGCAGGGGGGCTACCAGTCACTGATCTCTCTAATGTGGGCTATGGGCTAGCTTCTGGAGCCCCAGTTAGATTTGTCACATCTGAGTGATGCTGATCAGATTGTCAGAGGGAGAGAGAGAGAGGCCTTGATTTCCGAACACATGCAATTTCTGGTTCCAGTCTCTAGAACTTATTGAGCACTATTGGATATTCATGCATTGCTATATTTCCAGTAAGTTCTCTCCCTCTCTCTTTTTCTGTTTCTATGCAAACTAATTAGTGCAGATTTTTTTTTAAAATTGTGTCTTAGGTGAAAATTTACAGAGCAAATTAGTTTCTGATTCAAAAATTTTATACACAAATTGTTTTGTGACATTAGTTGCAATCCCTGCAATGTGTCAGCACTCTCCCCCTTTCCCTTTCCATCCTGCGTTCTCAGTGTCCATTCATCCAGTTTTCCTGTCTTTCCTGCCGTCTCATCTTTGCTTTTGGGCAAGTGTTGCCCATTTGGTCTCATACACTTAATTGAACTAAGAAGCATGTTCCTCATGTGTGTTATTGTTTGTTTTATAGGTCTGTCTAATCTGTGGCTGAAAGGTGGACTTCAGGAGTGGCTTCAGTTCTGAGTCAGCAGGGTGTCTGGGGGTCCTAGTCTCAGGGGTTTCTCCAGTCACCATCAAACAAGTAAGTCTGGTCTTGTGTGTGTGTGTGTGAATTTGAATTTTGTTCTACATTTTTCTTCTGCTCTGCCTGGGACCCTCTATTGTAATCCCTGTCAGAACACCATCTAGTTCTTCTGGGCTCAGGCTGGTGAAGGCTGTGTTTCATGTGGTCCATTAGTCCTTTGGACAAATATTTTCCTTGTGTCTTTGGTTTTCTTCATTCTTCTTTGATTTGAACATGTTGGAACCAATAGATGTATCCTACATGGCCGCTTGTAAGCTATTGAGACCCCAGACACTACTCACCAAAGTAGAATGTAGAATATAACTGTTATGCCAATTAACCTAGATGTCCCCCAAGACTATGGTCCCCAGCCCTCAGCCCCGGTAACTCAGTCCCTCAAGGTGTTTGGACGTGTCTAGGAAGCTTCTATGACTTTGTCTTGGTCAGGTTGTGCTGATTTCCCCTGTACTGTGTTGTCCTTCCCGTCACCAAAGAAGTTAACACTTGTCTACTATCTCGTTAGTGATTTCCCCTCCCCAACCCTCTCCCCACCTCATAACCATCAAAGATTGATTTTTATTTTTATTTTTCTGTGTGTAAACCTTTTTTTCGGTTTTTATAATAGTGATCTCATATGATATTTGTCCATTTGTTACTGACTTATTTCACTCAGCATAATACCCTCCAGATTCATCCATGTTGTAAGATGTTTCTTGGATTCATCATTGTTCTTTATTATTGTGTAGTATTCCATTTTGTGTACATACCATAATTTGTTTATCCATTCATCTCTTGATGGGAACTTAGGTTGTTTCCATCTTTTCGTTACTGTGAATAATGCTTCAGTGAACAAGGGTGTGCATACATCTATTCGTGTGATGGCTCTTATTTCTCTAGGATATATTCCTAGGAGTGAGATTGCTGGATCGTATGGTGTTTCTATTTCTAGCTTTTTAAGAAGGTGCCATATCATTTAGAAATGTCTGAGTGAGATGGTATCTCAGTGTAGCTTTGACTTGCATTTCTCTAATGGCTAATGATTGCTAGCATTTCCTAATGTGTCTGTTAACCACTTGAATGTCTTCTTTGGGAAAGTGTCTGTTCATATACTTTGCCCATTTTTTAATAGGATTGTCTTTTTGTTGTACAGGTTTGAAGTACTCTATAGATTTTAGAGATTAGACCCTTGTCAGATATGTCATAGTCAAAAAATTTTAACCAGTCTTTAGGTTCTCTTTTTACTATTTTGGTGAAGTCAGTTAATGAGCACAAGTGTTTAATTTTTAGGAGCTCCCAGTTATCTAGTTTATGTTGTGGCTTTTGTACATTTTTAGTTATGGTTTGAATTTATGCTATGTATTAGGACCCCTAGCATAGTCCCTATTTTTTCTTCAATGATCTTTATTCTTTTAGGTTTTATATTTAGGTCTTTGATCAATTTTGAGTTAGTTTTTGTTTATGAAGTATGGGTCCTGTTTCATTTTTTTACAAACATCCAGTTTTGCCACACAATTTATTAAATTGACAGTCTTTTCCCTATTTAATGGACTTTAGTTCTTTGTCAAAGGTCAGCTGACCACAGATAGATATATTTACAGTTGGGTTTTTTATTCTGTTCCATTGGTCTTTGTGTCTGTCATTGTGCCAGTAAGAGGCTGTTTTGACTACCATGGCTGTATAGCAGGCTTTGAGATCAGGTAGTGTGAGACCTACTACTTTGTTCTTTTTCTTCAATAATGCTTTGCTTCCCCATGCATCTGCCAGTTTGTCATACTGTCGTGGCTTTCATGGTTGCTGTGATACTGGAAGGTATGCCATTGGTATTCAAATACCAGCAGGGTCACCCATGGCGAACAGGTTTCAGCTGAGCTTTCAGACTAAGACAGACTAGGAAGAAGGACCTGGCAGTCTACTTCTAAAAAGAATTAGCCAGTGAAAATCTTATGAATATCAGGGGAACACTGTATGATATAGTGCCAGAAGATGAGTCCCTCAGGTTGGAAGGCACTCAAAATATAACTGGGGAAGAGCTGTCTCCTCAAAGTAGAATTAACCTTAATGATATAGATGGAGTCAAGCTTTTGAAACCTTCATTTGCTGATGTGGTATGACTCAAAATGAGAAGAAACAGCTGCAAACACCCATTAATAATGAAGTCTGAATCTAGGAAAATTGGAAACTGTCAAAAATGAAATGGAATGCATAAACATTGATATCCTAGGCATTAGTGAGCTGAAATGGACTCATATTGACCATTTTGAATTGGACAATCATATGTGGGGAATACTATGTGGGGAATACCAAATTGAAGAGGAATGGTATTGCATTCATCATCAAAAGGAGCATTTCAAGATCTATCCTGAAGTACAACATTGTCAGTGATAGTATAACATCCATACATCTTCAGGGACAACCAGTTAATACAACTATTATTCAAATTTACACACCAACCACTAAGGCCAAAGATGAAGAAATTAAAGATTTTTACCAAATTCTGCAGTGTGAAATTGATCAAACGTGCAATCTGGATGTATTGATAATTACTGGTGACTGGAATGTGAGAGCTGAAGAAGAAAAAAAGAAGGATCGGTAGTTGAAAACTACAGCCTTGGTGATATAAACGGTGCCAGAGATCTCATGAGAGAATTTTGCAAGAAAAAAATAGCAGTGACTTCTTCATTATAAATACCTTTTTTCAACAACAAAAATGGTGACTATACAAGTGGACCTTGCTAAATGGAATACACAGGAATCAAATAAACTGCTCTGTGGAAAGAGATGATAGAAAAGCTCAATATCATCAGTCAGAATAAGGCCAGAGCCAGACTGTGGAACAGACCATCAATTGCTCCTATGCAAGTTCAAGTTGAAGCTGAAAAAATTAGAACAAGTCCACAAGAGTCAAAATACGAACTTGAGTATATCCCACCTGAATTTAGAGACCATCTCAAGGATAGATTTGATGCCTTAAACACTGACTGAAGACCAGAAGAATTGTGGAATGATATCAAAGACATCATACTTGAAGAAAGCAAGGGGCCAATAAAAAGACAGAAAAGACCAAAATGGATGTGGGCACAGGTCCGAGGTGCTGAGAGGCCAAGGAACCAGGAAGCAGAAGCTGAAGAGACAAGAAGCACAAGAAGCAGAGCTACCTCAGTAAGGCCACGACTTCTGGGGTCTCAAAGGATGGAGCCGCCACTCAGGCTGAGTAGAATGGGGCCACCGAAAGCTGAGGGAGCAGGGTTGCCATTCCAGTGGGCCTGGAAGGCAGAGCTGAATCACAGGCCCAGGACCGAGGGGCTTCCAGTAAGAATCCAGACAGTGTGACTAATACCTAGAGTCTGGAGGACAGGACTATTGTCTAAATGGTCTCAGAGAACAAAGGATTATTTTCAATCCTTGAGAGCTAATGTTATGTGTTCTGCTAACTTTCATGGTGCCTGTTATTCCTTTCCCTCCAATTTCTCCCATTTGTAATGGAAATGTCTAGCTTGTGCCTGCTTCACCATTGTACTTTGGAAGCAGATAACTTGTATTCTAGTTTTCACAGATGAAGAGGAATTTTTGGATTTTGGACTTGGAGTTGATTTAAGGCTTTTCTATGATATGATAGGGTGAATGTGTTTTTACATGTGGCAAGGACATGAACTTTGGGGGTCCAAAAGGTGGAATGTCATGGATTGAATTGTTCCCCCCCCCTAAAATATCTATCAACTTGGCTAAGCCATGAATCCCAGTATTGTGTAATTGTGCACAATGTTGTCATCTGATATGATTTTCCTATTTGTTGTAAATCCTACCTCTATGACTCAATTACAAGATTAGGTTGTATCTTAAGTCAGTCTCTTTTGAGATATAAAAGAAGCAAGTAGAAAAACATAGGGAACTTCATACCACCAAGAAAGCAACACCGGGAGCAGAGTATGTCCTTTGGACCTGAAGTCCCTGTGCAGCTCCTAGACCGGGGAAGATTGTTAACAAAACCTTCCTTCAGAGGCGATGGAGAGAGAAAGCCTTCTCCTGGAGCTGACACTCTGGATTTGGACTTCTAGCCTACTAGACTGTGAGAGAATAAACTTCTGTTTGTTGAAGCTGTCCACTTGTGTATTTCTGTTATAGCAGCACTAGATAACTAAGATATCTTCCTAAATTTGAACCAGTCTTTTATTACTTGCTATGCCCTTGACTTCCTCTTCATTTGAAAGTTTTATACCTACACCGTTTATTTCCATTTTTATTGTTTTTACATCGTCCTTTATAGATTGATGTCTCTGCTTCTCCATTTTAAATCTTTTAGCTTTGTTTTATTATTGAGAGTTCTTTACCTAGGGTGGTATTTAGCTGATGCTCTCCTGTGTCCTAGAGTCTAGTTGTTGTCTGATGTTGTTGGTTTTCTCACCAAAGGACTCATTTAATACTTGTTGTAAGTTTTGTTTGTTGTTTACAAATTCTCCTAATTTCTGTTCATCTGGAATGTCCTAATTTTGTAATTATATTTGAGAGAGAGTTTACAGGATATGTTATTCTTGGTTGGCAGTTATTTTTTTCTTTCAAAGTTTTGTATGTATTATCCCATTGCCTTCTTGCCTGCATAGTTTCTGCCAAGTAATCAGAGATTAGTCTTATTGTTTTCCCTTTGTATGTGAGTTTTCTTTTTTCTTGAGCTGCTCTCAGAATTCTTTCTTTGTCTTCTGTTTTGGCAAGTGTGATCATGATATGTCTTGGTGAATTTCTTTTGGAGTATGTCCTGTATGGGGTTCATTGAGCTTCCTGGATGGTCAGCTTTTCATCTTTCATGATATGTGGGAAGTTTTCTGCCAGAAAATCTTCAACAATTTTCTCTATGCTTTCCATTTTCTCTCCTCGTTCTGGAACTCTGATCATTTACAAATTTTTGCTCTTGATTGTCTCCCACATAATTCCTAAGTTTTCTTAATTCTTTTCTCTGATTTTTTTCTGAAACAAAGTGATGGCCATGGTTTTGTCTTCCATCTCACTTATTCTGTCTTCCATTGTTTCAAATTTGCTTCTAAAACATTCTTACTTGTCCATTCCTGAAATTTTGTTGTTCATCTTTTCATTTTGTTTTTTTAATTATTATTTAAAATTTTCACATATCCCTTGTTGCTGTCCATCTGTTCCCTCTCATTATATCCATCTCTTGGTGTCCATTTAAAAAAAGCTGTTATAAAAGGTATTTTAAATTCTTTTTGCCAATTTCAACATCTGAGTCATATATGAGTCTGCTTTTATTGACTGTTTTTCTTGATTATGGCTCTTGTGTTCCTGCTTCTTCTCATGTATAGTTGTTACCGAACCCTAGAAGGTGGGTCCTTTTCTGGCATGCTCACACTTGCCAATTTTCTGGACACCGGTCTTTGAGAAAGAGAAAGTAACTTTATTGCAATGTGAAGAGCAAGAAGCCAGGAGGAAGTTCCTCAGATCCCACTCCCCAAGCTACAGGAAAGAAGAGCTTATATGCAATTTGAGTAGCAACATGGAAACCATGCAGGCATACTGGGGAGGGAAAATTCTAGAAGGCGGCCAGGAAGCAGGAGGTGATGTGGTTCTTGTTGGACCTCTTGCTTCAAAATAGGGTCTGGGTGATGATTTTCCTTCTGCTTCATTCCTCCTGTTGCTGCACCCTCTGTTGAGGTCAGTTAGCAATCACAGCTGGCCCTTCTTCATATGCAGGGCAGACCAAATCTGGCTTGGGCTAGTTCGAGAACTAATGGAAATGTACTGGCATTCATTGGGTTAGGTTACACTTCTCCCCTGAGTTATAGCAATTCTTTAATCTTAAGGGATAAGGGTTGGTGACTCATCTGGCTACTTCCTGCTAACATAGGACAGAGTTTTAGGGACCTAGGAACAGGAAAGGAATGATTAACTCCTGGGGGTAGCAGACAAAGAACAATTATAACCAAAGACAAAAGGGAAAAATTAGTCCAAAGGACTAATGGACCACAAATATCACAGCCTCCACCAGACTGAGTCCAGCACAACTAGATGGTGCCCAGCTACCATCACCAACTGCTTGGACAGGGATCATAATAGAGGGTCCTAGACAGAGCTGGAGAAAAATGTAAGTGACTCCTGGGGTTCACCATTCAGCCAAAAATTAGACAGTCCCATAAAACAAAACGAGAAACAATAGATAAGTGGTAACTTTGGTGAAGGGTAAGACAGTACACAGTACCGGGGAAGCCAGCACAGCTTATCCAAGGCAAGGTCATGGAGGTCATGGACCCTCTATAGACACATCCAAACTCCCTGAAGGACAAAATTACTGGGCTGAGGGCTGTGGGGACCATGGTCTCAGGGACATCTAGCTGAACTGGCATAACATAATTTATAAAGAATATATGCCAGGCAGTGAGCTAAGTGGTTTTCAGTTTATCTTATTTAACCTTCACAATAAAGTGGCCACTGTTGTTTACCACTATTTTGAAGATAAGGAAACTGAGCCACCTGGAAGTGAGCCCCTTGACCCACAACTCAAAGCTAGCAGAGCCAAGATTTGAACCCAGGAAGATGGTCTCCAGGACCCTTCTGTTATACTGCCACCAGAAGCTTTACTGGCTTTCTCCTGCTGCCAGAAGAAAGCCTTTCATACACTCAGAGGACTTCTCTTCAATCTAATTGACAACCTCCCCATAAACACTGTAAATGGAGCTGGGAATGGGGAGTGTGTTATTCCTGTAGCAGATAAATTTGGAACATATGACTGGAATCATAATGGTTAATAGCTTTCAGAGTTACATATAGTGACCTAAGATACCTGGAAACACTTAAGTTCCTGGACTACTTAAGGATCATCTGAAGAACTACATCCCCTGGCTGCCTTAAGGAAAGATCTCCCATACAGCATTTCACAGGGGCTCAACTGGAGCCTGCTTCTAGGGGCCACCCAGACTCTCAACAGGGCAATGTAGCAGCTTGATCCAGGGCAGATTGGTCTCTTAGAATGCAAGTATTCACCCTCATTGCCCACACTACTTAGGTTTCTAATTATACCTTTTAAGCACACAATCAATGCAGTAGTTACTGTGGTCTCCAGGGAGCATGTAGCTTCCACTGAATTCCTAAATGTCCTGACTTTGGATACAAAGGCTCCTCTGTTATTGCTTTGAATTGAATAAGGTAGATCAAATCTAGGAATAATTTCACTGAGGAGAGCTTTGCTTACCTTGGATGACTTTTCTGTTTGTAAGGGGAAGGCTTCTACCCATACAGTAAAGGTATCTACAAACACTAAAGATACTTGAAACCTCCTGTAGCCATTGGTATAACTGTTAAGTCCACTTGCCAGTCTTCTCCAGGTCTGGTCCTGCGGGCTTGTACCCTAGGCATAGGCAGTGGTGGGCCTGTTTTTATATTGCTCACTACTTAGGCCCTTTAATCAGTTTGGCTAGCCCCTGAAACATAGCATCCCGACTGTAATGTGTGCTCTTAGGAGCTGCCTTTATTATCGGATGCATCCAGTGTTCTGGCATTAACACCTGTTCTTGGAAATTATATGTGTCTTCTGCTCTGTTATTAAGGTCAAAGCCCCATTCACAAGCTCTGTTTATCATTGGGGGTTTTCTGGTAGCTGAAAAGACTCTCCGTTCTGGTGCCTTGGGCAGTGTGTAACTGCTACCTCTGTTGACTATAGTACATTGTTCAGCAAAGGCATCTCTAGCAGACTTTCCTTCCTCCAGCTGAGATGCTCTTTGCTGTCATGGGCCTGCCAGGGTTTGGGGCGAGGTAAGGATGGTGACCATCTCGCCAGGCCCTGAAGCTTTATGCAACCTCTGCCTGTGTTTGGCTGCTCTCCACCCTACCAATGAAGCCAGCCGAGGGCTGGGACGGCAGACTTGTCCCTATCTGGGGCAGCTAGTGTCCCCTGTGTGCCTGGAACAGCAGCAGAGGCCATGTTCTCCAGTTATTGCAACCCGGGGCTCCTTGTGGGTTTCAGGGGAGCTCCTGGGCCCTGTCAGTTTGAGTCATTGTCCTGCTCAGACGGTGTTGGCCACAAGGGGAACTCTTGTTTCCAGAGGCCTTCTTGTTTGCAGTAGGCACACGTCTGGGGCCTAGCTTTATGGGGCCTTGTGTTGGCCAGTGGCCTTTTTAGGGCCCACAAGGACTTAGCCTGCATGAGATCTGCCTGGGTAGCACATTAGCTCTGATAGTTGCTGCCAGGAACGTGGCCTTTTTCCTTGTTACTGGTCCCGATTATTGAAGACCTTAAAGGCAGTCTCAACAAGTTGCGAAGTATTTATTCCTAGACCTCCTTCTGACTTTTGAAGTTTGTGCCTGATGTTGAGGGCACTCTGACTGATGAGGGTAATGTTTATTAACTTGGCATTCTCTAGGTCTTCAGGGTTTATATTAGTAAACTGTCAGTGTGCTTCATACACCCATTCTAGGAAGCTGGAGGAATTTTCCTTGGGGACTTGTACGTCCTAAATGTTATGACAAGGCCTTTCTGCAAAGGTATTTGACCAATTCATCTTTTAAAAGGCTCTTTGAAAATCCAGGGATATGTCTTTAATCTCACTGATTCTGTCTTCCATTATTTCAAATTTGCTCCTAAAACCTTGTATTGATTTGTCCACTCCTGAAATTTGGTTGTTTATCTTCTGGATTTATGGTTGCTGTTTTTGTATGATTTCTAATTGTTTATTTATTTTGACATTTTGTTCTCGTATTATTTTCCTGAATTGTAATATTGGTTTGTCTGTGTTTTCCTTGATTTTAGCTCTGTTTTCATTGGTTTTGTCTGTGTTTTCCATGATTTTGTCTACTTTTTCTTTGGTTTTGTCTATATTTTTCTTGATCTCTTTCCTAACCTCTTAACCCTAACCCATAAACCATTGCTGTCAAGTTGTTTCTGATTCATAGCGATCCTATAGAACAGAGTAGAACTGCTCCATAGGGTTCCCAAGGAGTGGCTGGTGGATTTGAACTGCCAACCTTTTGGTTAGCAGTCATAACTCTTAATCACTTGACCACCATGTCTCCCCTAATCTCTTGGTGAGCCCTAAATATTATTCCTTTGAATTCCATATCAGGTAGTTCCACTGCCTTTTCTTCTACCATAAGATCATCTGATTGTTTTTTGGTCGCTTGCTGGGACCATCTTTTACTGCTTTTTTTATGTTTTGATATTGTCTGCTGTTCCTGAGACTTTAAATTAGTATTTTGTTTATTTATTGATTGCATGTTTGTTTGTTTTGTCCTGCCTCTTTGTTTTGTTTTGGTATGTCATGGCAGGCAGACCAGGTATGCTTTGCTGCTTGGTTGTCTGTGGGCACAATAGCTCTCACCGCTTGTGTGGGTGGGCAGAAGAGCAGCAGGCAGGGTGAGCCTGCTTTACTGTACACTAGTTTGGCGAGGCAGCTGAGTGTGAACTGTGCAGGTGCTGTCTGCCTCCTGATGTCGGTCTAGCGATGTGGGAGCATTCACAGCCCCTTACCAGATAGGCAAGGGTGTCTGATAGGGAGTGGTACAGGCTCTCTTCCTTCTATTCAGGAGGTGGTCGAGTGGAGGGAGGGGAGGGGCATTGCAGGCCTGAGTCAGGGATGCTCTAGCTGCAGCGGCATGGTGAGATCTGGTGGGAAGTAGGGGTGAGGTATGGCGCTAGGTTGGGGGGATAAAGAAACGAAAAGATATAGAAAGATAAGAAAAAGATTAAAAAGGGGGTAGCCAGTTAGTGGGAGCAGGGCAGACCTGGGGGCTGGCAGGAAGTGGGGAGAGGTGGCAAATGGAAGTAGGTGGGAGGTAAAGAAAAGAGGGAAGGGGAAAAAATGGCACGGCAGGGCTGACAAGTGGGGTTGGGCAGACCCACGCTGGTGGCAGGCCGGTAGCTCTCTAGTCAAAGCAACTCAGAGTGGCCCTTCAGGATGGGTAGGGGTGGAATACGGGGCAGAAGGTGTTGCTGTGTTTACTGGGTGCTCTGTCTCCTGTTGGGAGCTCCATGAAGATGCCTTCCCATACTCCTTGTCTGGGGTTATTGATGGCTCTGCACCAAGATGGCGACATTGTGCTGTGTTTGCTGGTAGGGACTTCCACTCTATATCTCACCTCGTTCTCTGTTTTTCTTCAGTTTCTTCTTCCATTCAGTGTTTAATCTGTTTCTCTATCTCTTTGTTTGATGCTTAGGGATCCAGAATTGACGTCTGTTTTACTTAGTTTTTTGGGTCTTTGCTGCAGAGGGAAGACATGATGTCTTTTTTTAGGGTACCATGTTGGCAATAAACATGTACTTTGGTACCTTGTTGATAAACTCTTTACCAAGATACCATAGCTTCAATGTGATTTTTATCTGCCCTCCCTCCCATCATTTCCTTCCTTCCTTCCTTTTTTCCCTCCCTCCCGGCCTCCCTCCCTTCTTCCTGCTTTTCTTCTTTCCTCTCTTTCTCTGTCTTTCCTTCTTTCTAACCAACCATGTACCTTTTCTTCCTCCTTTCTGAAAAACAGAGAATACACAAAAGTGTATCTATTTATCTCCCTACATTTATTTAAGTTAAAAAATATTATCTAAATATTATTTTTAGATGTTAAATGGTTGCTATCATCTATCAAAGTTTATTAAAAATTTACCTAACCTTGAGACATTTTTGCAAACTAATATGAATTCTATTTAGAATTCTAAAGAATAATTCTATTATTTCAAATGTTGCTTCTGTGTTTATAAGGTATATTATTCTGTAGTTTTCTTTTTTCTTGCTATCTTTACAAGCAGATATTTTGCCAGCCTTGTTTATTTTTAAAAATTATTTGTAAAGTTTATCTCTCTTTGTGTGTGTGTGTGTGTGTGTGTGTTCCCTCAAGTTATAGACTACACTGAAAATGCTGAAGAACTCATCCAGAAAACAGAATGGACCTACTCCTTTTTAGGGAGTGGCTTATGTTTTAGCGCCTCTCATTTTCTGACATGGTTATTGTTTTATTGTCATTTCTACTATATACTGAGTCAGTTACTATAATATGCAGACATCTGAAAAACCATACACTTAACTTGTTTATTAGACAAACACTACAGACAATTGCATGATAACCATTGTTACATCTGGGTATTGCTCTAAAACTGGGAGTGGTGGACAAGAAGGACTTTAACCACATCTATAATATTTTAAGGTTTTATAAAAATTGCATTACTGTTCTGGTATATTTAAAAAGTAATTGTTAAAAATTGGAAACTGAGTAAAAGAGTATGTTAAAATAGTGAATAAAGAATTTTTACATAATAGTATCTCATTGAAAAATAAAATTCATGAAGATTCAAATCATAAAATAAAAATATTACAACAAAGAAATAAATGTGAAGATGCTACATAAAACAAGAGTTCAATGTGGGTTATTAAAAATACTTAAATGAATAAATATACTGTTAGTAGAATGAATAGGATGCTATTGTAAAAAAAGTCAGTTCTCCCCAAAGTAATCTAAAATTTCACAATAATTCCGGTACAAGTAATAATGTTTTTGGAACATAATAAAACCATTTTAAAGCCTTGATGGTACAATGGTTAAGTGCTTGACAACTACCCAGAAAGTGGGTGGTTTGAACCCACCCAGTGGCTTCACAGTAGAAAGCCCTGGTGATGTGCTCCCATAAAGATTGCAGCCTAGAAAACCCATGGGACAGTTATGCAGTTCTCCTCTGTCACACAGGGTCGCTGTGATTGAAATTGACTTGTTGACAACTAACAACAACAAAGTTCATCTGAAAGAACAAATATGTGAGAATTGCCAAGAAAATTATGAAAAATAATGCAGGTACATTTACACTATCACATGTTGCAATGCACTTAAAGAGCTACAATTATTCAAATAATCATGATGATTCTAGAAATGATAGATTAGTGGAGTAAATGAGAACATCTGGAATAAGACATAAGAATTCGATATATAGGCAAAAAATGAATATTTCAAAATGGGAAAAATTATTCAAGAAATATTTAAGAAACAATGTTAAGAAAACATAGTAAAGTTAAATTGTATCTCACAGCTTACACCAAAATAATTTAATCTGTATGTGTATGTTTCTGTGTATATGTACATACTAAATATTTAAATAGAAAAAAAAGAGACCTATACTAGAAAAATAAGTATTTATTTAATTTTGGAATAGTAAAGTCTCATATCCATGGCAGAAACTACAGAAGAAAAGATTAACACATTTAAATGCATGCACATTTAATGCATACCCATCCAATTGCCAATACATACACAGAAGGAGAAAAGGCTGGGAGAAAGTGTTTCCAGCATAACGAGTACAGTATTAAAATTCTAATACAGAAAGATCTTTTATATCCTTAAGCAAAAACAGACTTTGAAATGTAAAACTGGTAAATGACACAAAGAATTTACAAAAATGAAATAACCTCCACCAACTGAAACAAAGTAACAAAAAATGTTCACCCTCACTAGTTACTGAATAAATGCAAATTGAAGCAGCAGCAAGGTAGCCTGTTTTACTTGCCGCTTGGCAGTATTGAAGAAGAAGCTGCACTAGGCTATGAATTCTGCAGCTATGTGAGAGGTAAGCTGATGGAGTTCTGCAGTCTGCTTTTTATATCCAGCAAGATTGTCCCTCCTTAAGCCACTTCATATTGAACTGGGGGAGTAAATAGGCTCCTTGGATCCCCTTATCTACTGACTATGCATTTTAGGCTAAACACTATACACTGACTCTTCTGTAAAGATTATCTAGGCCAGTGCTGTCTAATAGGACTTCCTGCAATGATGGAAAGGTTCTATCGCTAAAGCTATACTGTTTGATATTGTAGCTAGTCCCACCACATGTGGCTGATGAAGTGTGAATTGTGGATAGCATAAGTAAAGAACTTAATTTTGAATTTTATTTAATTTTAATTTGAAATTAAATGCCACATGTGACTAGTGGACACGGTATTGGACTGTGCAGCTCTAGGTGAGCCTCTCATACTTATCTCAGTCACCACTAGAGATGTAAGCCTCTTAAGCAACCTATCCACTTCCTTCTTTGCACCCATCACAAGGGAAGAACTGTCTCTAATCCTGCCGGCTCTCCACATAGCCACTGATGTTCTCCTTCTTGCTGATTCATAGATTTCCCTTGTCTGTATCCCTTCTCTTTTATATGCTCCCTCTCTATTGAATCATCAGTGTAAACCAATTGCTAAGATGCTCTCCACCTTTGGAAAAGTCTATCATTATGTCTTCTCCATCTTGGAGATGAGTTCTATTTTTCTGCTCCTATTCAAACCAAAACTTGCTGAAAGACTTGTGTGTAAATAGCTCTATGTGCTTCCCTGCATCTCATTCTATCTTAATTTCACTGTACTCCACTGAAATTGCTCTTGACAAAAACATATATACCTACCATGTTACCAAACATATGGTTATTTCTTATCCCCTTCATAACTTGGCTTCTCATAACTAGTTATTACACCTCTAGTGAATTTATAATATTCATGACAGGGATGGGAGATGTATTATTACTTATTTTTACTGAAGTAAGGTACAGGGGAGGTACGAGTGGGGGTAAAGGATTTTTGTGGAGAGAGAACGAGTTGAAAAATTATCATCTTGAATAATGGAAATGTGACTTTTATTAAAAAAGTATAGTAGGGCTGTTGACTAGTACACTTATGATTTATCCATCCCCCTGAATGTGTACTTTAATAATAATAACAAAAATAAACTGAGAAAATATTAAACTTTATTTACTGTAAAGTTTACTGTTTTTTTTTTTTTTTTTTTGTACTTTAGGTGAAGGTTTACAGAGCAAATATTTTCTAATTAAACAGTCAGTAAACATATTGTTTTACATCATTGGTTAACAACCCCATTACCATATCAACATGCGCCCTTCTTGGCCTTGAGGACCTCTTTTTTTTTTTTCTTTTTTTTTTTTGGTGAAAATATACATAGCCAAAGATACACCATTTGAAAAATTTCTACATGTACAATTCAGTGACGTTGATTAAATTCTTCCAGTTGTGCTGCTATTCTCACTTTAGATGAAGGTTTACAGAACAAAATAATTTCTCATTAAACAGTTAGTACCCATATTGCTCTATGACAATGGTTAAGAACCCCACTACATGTCAACACTGTCCTTACTCAACCTTGGGTTCCCTATCTCCAGATTTCCTGTCCCCTTCTGCCTTCTAGGCCTTGTCCCTGGACTGCTCTGCCTCATTAGTCCCGTTTTGTTTTATGCGGCTGCCCAATCCCCAGCTTAATGGTAAACCTCGGAAGTGACTTCACCACTGAGCTGAAAAGGTGTCCAGGGGCCATACTCTTGGGGTTTCTCCAGTCTGTCAGGCCAGTAAATCTCGTCTTTTTTGTGTGTTTTAGAATTTGTTCTACATCCTTCTCCAGCTCTGTCCGGAATCGTCTGTTGTGATCCCAGTCAGAGAAGTCAGTGGTGGTAGCCAGGCATCATCTAGCTGTACTGGACTCAGTTCTGTACAGGCCTTGGTAGCTGTGGTCCGTTAGTCCTTTGGACTAATCTTTTCCTTGGACCCAAGATGCTACTCACCAAGGTAGACTGTAGAACACTGTCTTTATAAATTGTGTTATGCCAATTGAGCTAGATGTTCCCTGAGACCATGGTCCCCACAGCTCTCCACCCAGCAATTAAGTCCCTCAGGGAGTTTGGATGTGTCTGTGGAGCTTCCATGACCTTTCCTTGTACAAGTGTTGTTGACTTCCCTAGTATTGTGTACTGTTTTACCCTTCACCTATTGTCTGTTTAGTATTTTCCCCAACCTGTCCCATCCCTCCTAACCAACAAAGATTGTTACTTTTTATGTGTAAACTTTTTCGTGAGTTTTTACAATAGAGGTCTCATACAATATTTGTCCTTTTGTGATTGACTTATTTCACTCAGCATAATGTCCGGTAGTTTCATCTATGTTATGAGATGCTTCACAGATTCATCATTGTTCGTTCTCATTGCATAATACTCCGTTGTGTGTATGTACCATAGTTTGTGTATCCATTCATCTGTTGATGGACATCGAGGTTGTTTCCATCGTTTTGCTATTGTGAACAATGCTGTCATGAACATGAGTGTGCATATGTCTGTTCGTGTGACATCTCTTATTTCTCTAGGATACATTCCTAGGAGTGGGATTGCTGAATCCTATGCTATTTCTATTTCTAGCTTTCTAAGGAAGTGCCATATCGTTTTCCAAAATGGTTACATCATTATGCAGTCCCACCAGCAGTGCATAAGAGTTCAAATCTCCCCGCAGCCTCTCCAACATTTGTTATTTCCAGTGTTTTTGTTTCGTACCAGTAATGCTGGGGTGAGATGGTAACTCATTGTGGTTTTAATTTGCATTTCTCTAATGGCTTGTTATCGTGAGCATTTCCTCATGTGTGTGTTGGCCATTTGAATGTCTTCTTTGGTGAAGTGTCTGTTCATTTCCTTTACCCATTTTTTAATTGGATTATTTGTCTTTCTGTTGCAGAGGTGTTGGATTTTCTTGTAGCTTATGGAGATTAGACCTTTGTCTGACTTGTACTGTCCAAAAATTTTTTCCCAGTCTGTAGGTTCTCTTTTACTCTTTTGGTGAAGTCTTTTGAAGAGCATAGGTGTTTGATTTTTAGAAGATCCCAGTTATCTAGCTTATCTTTTGGGGTTGGTGTGTTGATGGTTATGGTTTGTATCCTGTTAATGCTGTGTATTAAGGCCCGTAGCATTGGTCCTATTTTTTCTTCTATGAACTTTATAGTTTTTGGCTTTATATTTAGGTCTTTGATCCATTTTGAATTAATTTTTGTATATGGTGTGAGGTATGGGTCCTGTTCCATTTTCTTGCAGATGGATATTCAGTTTTGCCAGCACCATTTGTTAAAAAGACTGTCCAGTTGATGGACTTCAGGCCCTTGTCAAAGATCAGGTGGCCATGGGTGGATGGATTTACATCTGGGTTCTCAATTCTGTTCCATTGGTCAATGTATCTGTTGTTGTACCAGTACCAGGCTGTTTTGACTACTGTAGCTGTATAGTAGGTTCTGAGGTCAGGTAGTGTGAATCCTCCTACTTTATTCTTCTTCTTCAATAGTGCTTTACTTATTTGGGGCTTCTTGCCTTTCCATATAAAGTTAATGATTAGTTCTTCCATCTCTTTGAGGAATGTTGTTGGTATTTGGATCAGGATTACACTGTATTTGCAAATTGCTTTGGGTATAATTGTCATTTTCACAATGTTGAGTCTACCTATCCATGAGCATAGTATGTTTTTCCATTTTTGTAGATCCCTTTGGGCTTCTAACAGTAGCGTTTTGTAGTTTTCTTTGTATAGGTCTTTTACAACCCTGGTTAGATTTATTCTTAAGTATTTTAGTTTTTTAGGGGCTGTTATAAATGGTATTGTTTTCCTGATTTCCTTTTCATCATTCTCTTTATTACTGTATAGGAATCCAACTGATTTTTTTTTCTTTTTTTGTTATTGTACTTCAGGCGAAGGTTTACAGATACAGATACTATTTTTTGATGTTGGTTAACACCCCCACGACATGTTAACCCTCTCCCTTCTCCAACTTTTTTTTTTGTTTGTTTGGTGAAAATATACATAGCCAAAGATACACCATTTCAAAAATTTCTACATGCACAGTTCAGTGACATCGACTGCGTTCTTCCAGTTGTGCTGCTATTTTCACTTTAGATGAAGGTTTCTGGATAAAAACAGTTTCTTATTAAACAGTTAGTACACAGGTTGCTCTATGACAATGTTTAACAATCTCACAACACATCAACACTATCCTTACTCAACCTTGGGTTCCCTATCACCAGATTCTGTCCCCTTCTGCCTTTTAGCCCTTGTACATGGACTCCTGTGCCTCATTAGTCCCATTTGGTTTTATGGGGCTGTCCATTACCCGGCTGAACGGTGAACCTCAGAAGTGACTTCACTGAGCTAAAAGTGTGTCTGGGGGCCATACTCTCAGGGTTTCTCCAGTATACTAAAGTCCAGTAAATCTGGTCTTTTTTGTGAGTTAGAATTTTGTTTTACATCCTTCTCCAGCTCTGTCCAGAACCCTGTGTTGTGATTCTGGTCAGAGCAGTCAGTGGTGGTAGATGGGCACCATCAGCTATACTGGACTTAGTCTAGTGGAGGCCTTGGTAGCTGTGGTCCATTAGTCCTCCAGACTAATCTTTTCCTTCTATTCTGTTCTCTTCATTCCCCCTTGTTCTCGAAGAGATGAGACCAGTGGAGTATCTTAGATGGCTGCTCACAGGCTTTTAAGACCCCAGACGCTACTCACCAAGGTAGAATGTAGAACATTGTCTTTATAAACTGTTTTATGACAGTTGAGCTAGATGTTCCCCAAGACCATGGTCCCCACAGCCCTCCACCCAGCAACTCAGTCCCTCAGGGAGTTTGGATGTGTCTCTGGAGGTTCTATGAGTTTTCCTTGTACAGTGGTATCTTGGGTGAAGGGTGAGACAGTACACAATACTGGTGAAACCAACACAACTTGTACAAGGAAATGTCATGGCAGTTCCAACTGATTTTTGTATGTTTATGTTGTATCCTGCTACTCTGCTGAATGTATTAGTTCCAGTAGGTTTCTCGTGGAGTCTGTAGGGTTTTCTACGTATAGTATCATATCATTCACAAACAGCGATAGTGTAACTTCTTCATTACCAATTTGGATGCCCTTTATTTCTTTTTCTTGCCTTATTGCTCTAGCTAGAACTTCCAGTAGAATGTTAAATAGGAGTGGTGACTAAGGACATCCTTGTCTTGTTCCTGTTTTCAAGGGGAATGTTTTCAGCCTGTCTCTATTAGGAATGATGTTGGCCGTTGGTTTTGCATAGATGGTGTTTATTATGTTAAGAAATTTCCCTTCTATACCTATTTTATTGAGAGTTTTTATCAGGAATGGGTATTGGACTTTGTCGAATACCTTTTCTGCATCAATTGAGATGATCATGTGATTCTTTCCTTTCCTTTCCTTTTATTTATGTGGTGGATTACATTGATTGATTTTCTAATGTTGAACCATCCTTGCATATCTGGTATGACTCCTTCTTGGTCATGGAGTATTATTTTTTAGATATGATGCTGAATTCTATTGGCTAGAATTTTGTTGAGGATTTTTGCATCTATATTCATGAAATATATTGATCTGTAATTTTCATTTTTTGTGGCATCTTTGCCTGGTTTTGGTATCAGGGTTATACTGGCTGCATAGAATGAATTTGGAAGTGTTGCTTCCTTTTCAATGTTCTGAAATAGTTTGAGTAGTAGTGGTACAAGCTCTTCTGTAAATGTTTCGTAGAATTCTCCAGTGAAGCCATCTGGGCCAGGACTTTTTTGTTGGGAGGTTTTTTTTTTTTTTTAAATTACCTTTTCAGTCTCTTCTCTTTCTATGGGTCTGTTCAGATTTTCGACATCACTTTGTTGTAGTTTGGGTAGGTACTGTGTTTCTAGAAATTTATCCATTTCCTCTAGGTTTTCGAATTTGTTGGAGTATAGTTTTTCATAATACTCTGTTATGATTCTTTTTATTTCAGTTGGGTCTGTTGTAATGTCCCCCAATTCATTTCTTATCTGGGTTATTTGCATCCTCTCCTGTTTTTCTTTTGTCAGTCTGGCCAGTGGTTTGTTGATTTTGTTGATTCTTTCAAAGAACCACCTTTTGGTTTTGTTGATTCTTTGTACTGTTTTTCTATTCTCTATTTCATTTATTTCTACTCTGATCTTTATTATTTCCTTTCTTCTGGTGGCTGTGGGCTCATTTTTCTGTTCTCTTTGTATTTGTTTGAGTTGTGAGTTGTGTAGTTAATGTTTTGATTTTGTCCCTTTCTCCTTTTTTAATGTGTACATCTCTTGCTATAAAATGTCTTCTGAGGACTGCCTTTGCTGTGTCCCAAAGGTTTTGGTATGATGTGTTTTCATTCTCATTTAATTCTAGGAATTTTTTGATTCCATCTCTGATTTCTTCTATTACCCAGTGGTTTGCAAGCAGGGTGTTATTCAGTTTCCATGTAACTGATTTTTTTTTCCTTGCTCTTTCTGTTATTAATTTCTACCTTGATGGCATTGTGGCCAGAGAAGATACTTTGTATTATCTCAACGTTTTTGATCTTGTTGAGGATTGTTCTGTGGCCTACGATGTGGTGTATTCTGGAGAATGTTCCATGTGCATTGAAAAAGAATGTGTACTTTGCAGTGGTTGGATGGAGTGTTCTATACATGTCCATGAGGTCAGATTGGCAGATTGTGCCCTTTAGGTTTTCTGTATCTTTGTTGAGTTTCTTTCTAGATGTTCTGTCCTTTGCTGAGAGTGGTGTGTTGAAGTCTCCTACTGTCATTGTGGAACTGTCATTTTCTCTTTTCAGTGTTGTTAGAGTTTGTTTTATGTATTTTGGAGCCCTGTCATTAGTTTATTATGGTTATGTCTTCATGATGGATCGTCCCCTTAATCATTATATAGTGACCTTCTTTGTCTTTTATGGTGAATTTTGTTTTAAAGTCTATTTTATCTGAGATTACTATTGTCCCTCCTGCTCTTTTTCGGTAGTTGTTTTCTTGATATATTGTTTTCCAACTTTTGATTTTTAATAAAGTTACGGCTTTGTATCTAAGATGTGTCTCTTGTAGACAGCATATTGATGAACCCTATTTGTTTATCGATTCTGTCACTCTCCGTCTCTTGATGGGTGCATTTAGGCCATTTACATTAAGTGTAATTATTGATAGATCTAAGTTTATTGCTGTCATTTTGTAGTGCGTTTTTTGTGGTGCTGACGTTTTCTTTGTTCTTACTCTCCTGTGCTGAATTCCTTTTGTTTGTGGATTTTTTTTTTCATTTCTTTTGTTTTTGTAAGTTTTGTTCTTACTGAGACTTTATGTTTCCCTTTTAATTTTTATGAGTATGTTTGTTAACTTTCTTTGTGGTTACTGTGGAATTTACCCTTATCTTTCTAAGTTCGAAGCAGTCTATTATTACTTCATATCACCTTGTCTTCCTCTCCATTAGAAGGTTCTGTACCTACACCGTCTATTCCCTCTTTTATTGTACTGATGTTGTCATTTACAGATTAACTGTTCTGATTCCTTGTGTTTCTTTTGGTTTTGGATAGTCCTTGAGAGTTCATTTCCTAGATTGGTATCTCGGTGGTACGATGCTGCATCCTAGATTCAGCCTGTGAGCCAAAGTTTTTTGTTCTCAGATTGAAAGACTCCCTCTAATAATTCTTGTAAGTTTGGTTTGGTTTTTACATATTCCCTTAATTTCTGTTTAACTGGAAATGTCCTAATTTCACCATCATATTTGAACAAGAGTTTTGTAGGATATATTATTCTTGACTGACAATTTTTTTCTTTCAAGGTTTTATATACGTAATCCAATGCCTTCTTGCCTGCATGGTTTCTGCTGAATAATTTGAGCTTCATCTTATTGTTTATCCTCTATATGTGACTTCTTGTTTTTCTCGAGCTGCTCTCAGGATTCTTTGTTTGTCTTTGATTTTGGTGTGATTATGATACGCCTTGGTGATTTTGTTTTGGGGTCTATCCTATATGGGGATCGATGAGCCTCTTGTATGGCCATCTTTTCATCTTTGATGATATTGGAGAAGTTTTCTGTTAGCAGTTCTTTAATGATGTGTGTGTTTTCTGTTTTCTCCCCCTATTCTGGAACTTCCATCTCCCAAAAACTTTTGCTTTTGATTGTATCCCACATAATTCTCAGGGTCTTTCATTTTTGTTTGTTCTTTTTTCTAAGTTTTCCTCAAACAGAGTTGTATCCCAGTGTTTGTCTTCAGTTCTGCTGATCCTGTCTTCCACCATTTCGAATCTGCTTCTCAGCCCTTCTATGACACTGTTCATTTCTGAAATCTTGTTGTTTATCTTTTGGATTCCTAATTTTTTTTGTATGATTTCTAGTTGTGAATTTATTTTGGCATTTTTTCCTGCATTATTTTCCTGAATTCTTCCATTGCTTGCCTGTATTTTCCATGAATTTTTCTCGTTTTCTGTGAATTTGTTTATTTTTTCTTCATTTTTGTCCGCTTTTTGCTTCAACTCTTGGATAATTCTGAGTATTAGAGATTTGAATTCCCTATAAGTTAGGTCTAGTGCCTTTTCTTCTACTGGAAAGTCATCTGGTGTTTTATTTTGGGCATCTAGTGGAACCATCCTGTCCTGTTTTTGTAAATGTTTTGATATTGTCTGCTATCTTCAGGGCATTCCGTAGTTATTTTTCTCATTTATTGATTGTAGATTTGTTTGTTTCATCTTGTTTTTTGTTTTATTTGTCTGTGTCTGATCAGGAAGGTTGTCTGTTCTTTGTTGTTTCCTCGTCTGTGGGAATGATACTTTTTGCCTCCTTCTCCAGTTGGCAGGATCAGTCGCTCAGATATCATACGGCAGGGCAGGTCTAGCTGAAGAGGAGTTGCTGGGATGGGTTGTTTGTGGCACTCACTGTGGCCACCAGGGTAGGCTGGGAATCAGTGCAGGGCGGGTTCTTGTAGGTTGTGCCTGTGCTGCTTGGTGGTGTGATGTTAAGCGCATGGTGAAAGTAGGCAGGATGGAAGGGGGATATTGTAGTGTGTGGAGCTAAGATGGGTATGGAGAGAGGAGAGAGGAACAGGAGCAAGAAGCATACAAACAAACAAAAAGGAGTGCTGGGGCGCTTGCCATTGGAGTGGAGAGATGAGAGACTATGAAATGGAGAAAAACAAAGACGAAAAGAAGAAAATAAACAAAAAAAAATGAATTAATAAAAATGATAAAGGAAAAAGAAAAGCTCCCAGGGATCCCACCAGTGCAGCTATGAGTTCTATGGAAGTTGCTCCCAGATGTTGAAGTACAGCCTTGCTAGAAGGTGTAGTGGTGTCGCTCAGTGCCAAGTATTCAGGGGACAGGAGGAGAAGAAAAGGATAGAGAGACAAGAAAGTGAGTAATGAAGGAAGACAAAAAAAAAAAGAAAAGAAAAAGATAGAAAAGAAAACAAAACAAATTAAAAAAAAGAAGCCCCCCCCCCCAAAAAAAACAGAAAACACAGAAAAAGAAATGCCCTCAGGCATCCCTCTGTGCATCTGTGCAAACTGAGGGGTTAGGTTCGAAGCTGCACAGTACTGCCTGGCCAGAACATGCTCCTAGTTCGAGAAAAGAAAAAGAAAACAAACAGTTCATAGCAAAGAAGAAGCCCCGGCATCGCACCAGTGTGGCCCCACAGACCGGGAAGCAGTTTCATGTTCGAGTGGAGTTTCACGGCCTTTCAGGAAGAAGAAAAGATGGCACACAGAGCCACGTATTGGAGCAAAAGGAGGGGGACGTGATGAGAGGTAAGGAAGAAATCAAAAGAAGCAGAAAAAAGCAACACCAGCAGCCAACAAATGGCACTCAGGGAGTTGGCCACTGCAGGTGGGTGGAATCCAAGCAGCTGGTGCTTTCTGGCCAAGAAACTGTGGCCGTGGGAAGCAGAGGAGGCCAAGTTAGGGTGCAAAAGGGTGGGGGTGGGAAAGCTTATATCACTGGTTACCGTTTTTTTTTTCTCCTGCTGGGAGCTCCGTGAAGCTGCTTTCTCGTAGCCCCTGTTCACTGATCTCTGATAGGAGTCCAAGATGGCAGATCTGTGCTGCATTAGCTGGTAGCAGACCTCTGCGTGGATCTCTCCACACTCTCTGTTCTCTGTCAGTTTCTTCTTGCATTTGGTGCTTGGCTGAGTTCTTTATCTCTTCATTTGGTGCTTAGCATTTCAGGATTGCTGTTTTCTCTGGCTTAGTTTTTCAGATCTTTGCTGTGGAGGGACAGTGTGGTACTTCTGCCTCGAGCACCATGTTTCCTGGAAGTCCTAGTTAGTGTATTGATGGTTGAAATTTATTTTGAAATGCACTGAAAATAAGGTCTATGGTTATACAGAGTGTTGGATTAAGAGCTAGAAGTATGACAAAGCAAATGTAGCAATATGTGACTCATAGGACCTAGTTTGTGGATATATGGTGTTCACTGCATAATTCTTTCAACTTTTCTGTGTATTTAAAACATTTCATAGTTAAATGTTGGAGGAAAACAGGAATATTAAGGAAACAAAATAATGTAACAAACAGGAAAGAAGCAATAATAAAAGAAATAATAGAGAGGGGGCGTGGTCAACATGGCAGAGTAGTTAAATGCTTCCTGTATCCCTCTTACAACAAAGACCTGGAAAAACAAGTGATTTGATTCTATGTAAACATCTGGCAGCCCTGAGCAAGGCAAAGTTAAGAAATCCATCTGAGAGATATGGGAGAGGAAGACCGTTTGGAAGAGGTGAGGAGGGCTAGAGCCAAGGTGGCAAAACTGCAGAGTCACAGCCATGCCAGTCCGTGATGAAGCAGGCAAACAGCTGTGCTGTGCACGTGCTCGGGAAGAAGTTTCCACATTGAGTGAGACCTGGCAGCAGAGATTCTGCTTGGAAGCTCCAAACCAGTGAAGAGCAGCTCCCAAGAGGCTAGAATAAGTATATGTGTACACCCTTTCACGGGGATTAAAAAAAGAAACAGTCCATTTGAGAAAAACCTTTCTCCCTTTTACCTCCTCCCTCCACGCTCTGCACCGGGAGTCCGCTGGGCCGGAAGTAGATCCCAAAAGGCGCCCTGACCCATTCTCCTGGCCTTGGAGAGGGAATAAGTAAGCTGCTGGCTCCCCTAGGCCAGGAACACAGGATCTGCACAGCTCCTTTGCTGGCCACATTTTTCATGGGCCCGCAGACTTTGAGTGCCTTACACCCCTGTATAGACTTGTGGGGAGCCATCTCAACAGCATTAGCCCTCACTGCCACAGTACAACAGGGCAAACATCTGAAGTTAACTTCAACTGCTTCAACTGTGAATGGGTGGATTTGTGACCCTCAAAACAGCCCTGCCCCTTCAGTAGGCACTTATATCGATCTGCAGCAGGGTCTTGAGGACTGATGGTAACACCTAAAGTGTTTAGTCACCTGCTACAGGAGTTCAAGAAAAAGTGGTGCTCTCGAGTCTTTACAGCCAACACAGTGGGGTGCTCTTAGTCTGGCTGGTAAACTCACCTACCTACTTACCTAGAGAATAGGGGCAGGCTTTCCTTTCAGACTATCAGGGGCAGCCGTCAGCCCCCTGCCTGGCTCAGTGCGTGATCCCCTACCACAGCCAGAGTCCAGTGCCTGCACCAATCACCCAGGCCTCTCTAGGACTGGGGGTGAGAACCTGCATCACACACTTGGTGACCAACTGCCTGAACACCCGAGCTGAACCCATATAGGAAAATTTAACTGCCTCCTGTGGGCACATAGTTACAGAACTAGCTACCTGGTGACAGGACGTTAGAGATCCAAAGGTGTCAAAAATTAAACTAGTGCACATGAGCAGCCTATATGGGCATATCAAAACAAAATAAGAAGATAGGTCTAACTAAGGAAACACAAACTAAAATTATAATAAATTATTGATGGCTCAGAGACAACAGTCAATATCAAGTCACATAAAGAAGCAGTCCATGATGGCTTCAGAAAGCTCCCAAAATAAAGAATCAATAGATTCTCTGGAGGAAGAGAACTTCTTGGAATTACCAGAGGCAGAATACAAAAGATTAATATACAGAACTCTTCTAGAAATAAGAAAGGAAATTCTACAGAACGCAGAAAAATCCAGGGAACATACAGACAAAGTAGTAGCGGAACTTAAAAAGCATAATGCCAAATTTAATAGGCAGCAAGAATCCATAGAGAGACAGCAATCAAATCCAGAAGATTAACAATAAAATTTCAGAATTAGACAACTCAATAGAAAGTCATAGGAGCGGAATTGAGGCAGTAGAAGTTAGAATTAGTGACATTGAAGATAAAGCTCTTGACACCAACTTATTTGAGGAAAAATCAGATAAAAGAATTAAAAAGAATGAAGAAACTCTAAGAGTCATGTGGGACTTTATCAAGAGAAATAAACTATGAGTGACTGGAATACCAGAACAGGGGGGGGATAACAGAAAATACAGAGAAAATTCTTGAAGATTTGTTGACAGAAAACGTTCCTGAGATCGTGAAAGATGAGAAGATGTCTATCCAAGATGCTCATTGAACCCCACATAAGGTAGATCCAAAAAGAAAGTCATCAAGACATATTATAATCAAACTTACCAAAACCAAAGGTAAAGAGAGAATTTTAAGGACAGCTAGGGATAAAAGAAAAGTCATCTACAAAAGAGAGTCAATTAGAATAAGCTTGGACTACTCAGCAGAAACCATGCAGGCTAGAAGGCAATGGGGTGACATATTTAAAGCCTTTAAGGAAAGTAACTGTCAGCCAAGAGTTATATATCCAGCAAAACGGTCTCTCAAATATGATGGTGAAATTGGGGCATTTCCAGATAAACAGAAGTTCAGGGAATTTGCAAAAACCAAACCAAGATTACAAGAAATACTAAAGGGAGTCCTACCATTAGATAATCAGTAACACCAGCTAACAACGCAAGAGTACAGCACAGGACAGAGCAACCAGATATTGACAGAGATATGGAAATCGAAATTACATTAAAGCTAAAACATTGAAAATAGGGAAACAGATATCAATATGTAAAAAAAAAAAAAAGATAATGTTAGAACAAAAAAAAGAGGGACTCAAACAATAGAGACATTGATTTTCTATATGGAGGGGAAGTTAAGGTGATATAAAGTAATAAAAGACTGGTATAAACTTAGAAATATAGGGGTAAATATTAAGGTAACCACAAAGGAATCTAACAATCCTACAAATCAAAATAAAAAAGTAGAAAAACATAAAGACCCAGCAAACACAAAATCTACAAAAAATAAAAAGATGAAAAAAAGTACATAAAGAAAAACGACTCAGCACAGAAAACTGAGGAGAACAAAGAAACCATGAACAACACACAAAAACATGACAGCACTAAACTCATACCTAACAATAATTACACTGAATGTAAATGGACTTAATGCACCAATAAAGTGACGGAGAGTGTCAGATTAGATAAAAAAGCATGATCCATTTATATGTTGTCTACAAGAGATGCAACTTAGACTTAAAGACACAAACAAACTAAAACTCAAAGGATGGAAAAAAATATATCAAGCAAACAACACTCAAAAAAGAGCAGGAATGGCAATATTAATCTTTGACAAAATAGACTTTAAAGTAAAATCCACCGTAAAGGATAAGGAAGGTCACTATATACTGATTAAAGGGTCAATACACCAGGAGGACATAACTATAATAAATATTTACACACCCAACAACAGGGTTCCAAAATACATAAAACAAACTCTAACAGCTCTGAAGAGACAGTTAGACAGCTCCACAATAGTAGTAGGAGACTTCAACACGCCATTTTTGGTGAAGGACAGAACATCCAGAAAGAAGCTCAACAAAGACACAGAAGAGCTAAATGCTACAGTCAGCCAACTTGATCTCATAGACATATACCAAACTCTGCACCCAACAGCACCCAAGTATACTTTCTTTTCCAACGCACATGGAACATTCTCCAGAATAGACCACATATTAGGCCATAAAGCAAGCCTTAACAAAATCCAAAACATTGAAATACTACACAGCATCTTTTCTGACCGTAAAGCCATAAAAGTGGAAATCAACAACACAAAAGGCAAGGAAAAAAAATCAAACACATGGAAACTGAACAACGTCTTGCTCAAAAACTTCTGGGTTATAGAAGAAATTAGGGATGGAATAAAGAAATTCATAGAATAAAATAAGAATGAAAACACATCCTACCAGAACCTTTGGGACACAGCAAAAGCAGTGCTCAGAGGTCAGTTTATAGCAGTAAATGCACACGTCTAAAAACAAGAAAGGGTCATAATCAAAGCATTAACCCTATAACTGGAACAAGTAGAAAGAGAACAGCAAATAAGCCTACAGGTGCCAGAAGGAAGGAAATAATAAGAATTAGAGCAGAATTAAATGAAATAGAGAATAGAAAAAATTGAAAGGGTTAACAAGTTCAAACGCTGGTTCTTTGAAAAAATCAACAAAATTGATAAACCATTGGCCAAACTGACAAAAGAAAAACTGGAGAGGAAGCAGATAATAGTATAAGAAATGAGGTGGGTGATATCAAAACAGACCCAACTGAGATTAAAAGAATCATAACAGATTACTATGAAAAATTGTACCCTGACAAATTTGAAAACCTAGAGGAAATTGACAAATTTCTAGAAACTCACTACCTACCTAAATTAACACAAAGAGAACTAGAACAACTATATAAACCCATAACAAAGAAGAGATTGGAAAGGTTATTAAAAAACTGCTATCAAATAAAATTCCTGGCCTGGATGGCTTCACTGTAGAATTCTACCAAACTTTCAGAGAAGGGATAACACCATTTCTACTAAAGGTATTTCAGAGCATAGAAAAGGATGGAATACTCCCAAACTCATTCTATGAAGCCAGCATAACCCTGATACCAAAACCAGGTAAAGACACCACAAAAATAGAATATTACAGACCGATATCCCTCATGAACATTGACGCAAAAATCCTCAACAAAATTTTAGCCAATAGAATTCAGCAACATATCACAAAAATAGTTCACCATGACTGAGTTGGATTTATACCAGGTGTGCAGGGTTAGTTCAACATTAGAAAAACAATCAACGTAATCCATCACATAAATTAAAAAAAGACAAGAACCATATGGTCTTACCAATCGATGCAGAAAAGGCATTCGACAAAGTCCAACACCCATTCATGATAAAAACTCTCAAAAAAAATAGGAATAGAAGGGAAATTCCTCAGTGTAATTAAGGGCATTTATACAAAACCAATAGCCAACATCATCCTGAATGGAGAGACTTTGAAAGCATTCCCCTTGAGAAGAGGAACCAGACCTTTATCACCACTATTATTCAACATTGTGCTGGAGGTCCTAGCCAGAGCAGTTAGGCTAGAAAAAGAAATAAAGTGCATCCAAATAGGTAGGGAAGAAGTCAAAGTATCTCTATTCGCAGATGATATGATCTTGTACACAGAAAACCCCAAGGAATCCACAAGAAAACTACTGGAACTAATATAAGATTTTAGCAAAGTTTCAGGATACAAGATAAACATACAGAAATCAATTGGATTTCTTTACATCAGCAAAGAGAACCTTGAAGAGGAAATAACCAAATCAATACCGTTTACAATAGCCCCCAAGAAGAAAAAATAATTAGGAATAAATCTAACCAGAGTCGTAAACAATCTTTACATAGAAAACTACAAGATAATACTGCAAGAAACTAAAAGAGACCTGCATAAGTGCAATAATACACCTTGCTTATGGATAGGTAGACTCAACATAGTGAAAATGTCAATTTTACCCAAAGCAGTCTGCAGATACAATGCAATCCCAATCCAAATTCAATGATATTTTTTAATGAGATGGAGAAAGGAACCACTTACTTCATATGGACAGGGAAGAGGCCCCGAATAAGTAAAGCCTTCTCAAGAAGAAGAACAAAGTGGGAGGCCTTACACTACCTGATTTTAGGACCTATTATACTGCCACGGTAGTCAAGACAGCCTGGTACTGGGACAACAACAGATACATAGACCAATGGAACAGAGTTGAGAATCCAGATATAAGCTCATCTAACTGTGAGCAGCTAATATTTGACAAAGGCCCAAAGTCCATTAATTGGGGAAAAGATGGTCTCTTTAACAAATGGTGCTGGCATAATTGGATGTGTATATGCAAAAAACTGAAACAAGACTCATGTCTCACACCATGTTCAAAAACTAACTCAAAATGGGTCAAAGTCTTAAATATAAAATCAAAAACGATAAAGATCATGGAAGAAAAAATAGGGACAATGCTAGGAGCCCTAATACATGGCATAAACACAATACAAACCAAAAGTAACAATGCACAAGCACCAGAAGAGAGACTAGATAAATGGGAGCTCCTAAAAATCAAACACTTATGCTCATCCAAAGACTTCACCAAAGGAGTAAAAAGACAACCTACAGACTGGGAAAAAATTTTTGGCTACAACAAATCCGATTAACGTTTAATCTCTAAAATCTACAAGATACTGCAAAACCTCAACAGCAAAAAGACAAATAACCCAATTTAAAAATGGGCAAAGAATATGAACTGGCACTTCACCAAAGAAGATATTCAGGCATCTAACAGACACATGAAGAAATGCTCATGATCATTAGCGTTAAGGGAAATGCAGCTCAAAACTACAATGAGATATCATCTCACCCCAACAAGGGTAGCATTTATCCAAAAAACACAAAATAACAAATGCTGGAGAGGTTGTGGAGAGACTGAAACACTTATACACTGTTGGTGGGAATGTAAAATGGTACAACCACTTTGGAAATCAATTTGGGTCTTCCTTAGAAAGCTAGAAATAGAAGTACCATAGGATCCAGCTATCCCGCTCCTTGGAATATATCCTAGAGAAACAAGAGCCATCACATGAATAGCTATATGCACACCCATGTTCATCGCAGCACTGTTCACAATAGCCAAAAGATGGAAGCAACCTAAGTGCCCATCAATGGATGAATCGATAAACAAACTATGGTATGTCCACACAATGGAATATTACGCAATGATAAAGAACAATGATGAAGCTGTGAAACATTGTACAACTTGGTGGAAGCTAGAACTTTTTATGCTGAGTGAATTTAGTCAGTCACAGAAGGACAAATACTGTATAAGACCGCTATTATGAGAACTCAAGAAAAGGTTTAAACACAGAAGAAAACATTCTTTGATGGTTATGGGGCTGGGGAGGGAGGGTGAGGGTTATTCACTAACAAGATAGTAGATAAGAATCATCTTAGGTGAAGGGAAGGACAGCACATACTACATGGGAAGCCAGCACAACTGGACTAAACCAAAGCTAAGAAGTTTCCTGAATACAATCAAATACTTTGAGAGACAGAGTAGCAGGGATGCGGGTTCCGGGGACCATGCATTCAGGGGACATCTATGTCAATTGGCATAACAAAGCTTTTTAAGAAAATGTTTTGCATCCTACTTTGGTGAGTGGCGTCTGGGGTCTTAAAAGCTTGCAAGCGGCCATCTAAGATGCATCAATTGGTCCCAGTCACTTGGAGTAAAGGAGAACGAAGAACACCAAAGTCACAAGGAATGTATTGGCCCAAGAGACAGAATGGGCCACATAAACCAGAGACTTCATCAGCCTGAGACCAGAAGAACTGGACAGTGCCTAGCTACCACCAATGAATGTCCTGACAGGGAACACAACAGAGGGTCCCTGATGGAGTAGTAGAACTATGGGATGCAGACCTCAAATTCTAGTAAGAAGACCAGACTTAATGGTCTGACTATGACTGGAGGTGCCCTGGAAAGCATGGCCCCTGGTCTCTCCATCACCCCAGAACTAAAACAGTTTCCAAGGCCAACTCTTCAGACAGGGATTGGACTGGATTGTGGGACATAAAGTGGTACTTGTGAAGAATGTTCCTCTTAGACAAGTAGATACAAGAGACCAAAGGGGTGGCTTCTGTCCAGAGGTGACATGGGGAGGCAGAGAGAGGAGCTGGTTGAATGTTCATGGGGAATCAGGGGCAGTGAGGAGGAATGTGTTGTAGCAGAATGGGGGGAGTGGTTGGGGTCTCATAACAATGCATGTAAAAAAAAAAAATCCATATGGGAGACTAACTTGAAATGTAAACTTCATTTAATTACAATAATTTTTTAAAAAGTAATAAATAAATAAATAAATGTAAAAATGGAAACCAAAGTAATAATAATAATAGAGGAAAATTTATCTGAATTGAATAATGACCGGAATTTTCAGATTGAAATTTCTTATTGAATCCGTGGCAGAAAAATTGAAAAAGAAACAATATCTTGGAGAACCTCTTCAATTCAAATAATATAGAATTACTATTACAAAGTTTGGTGAAGATTGAAGTGATTACTAACAAAGAAAAGAAAAATGTACTATATATGAAGATGAAACAGTAGTGAATAATGATTCTTACACTTTTCTCTGCCTAGTTAAGTAGTATATGTCATGATTATGTGATAGGCAATGGTAATTTGTGTTCAATAAAGATTATTAGAAGACATTTGCTGAATGGGATGATCTAATAATATTCACAAAATGAAAACTAAACCATCATTTCAGAATAATGCAAGGAGTTCATGCAGCGGGAAGGATGGGTGAAATGTTTGAAGAATGATGAAATGAAACCAAATTAAAATTTTCATGTTTTTTGGTGAGAGTAAATTAATGGGAAAATAAAAATTGGATAATCAATGCTTCTATTTGTATGTGCGTATAATAAATGAAATTTAAGTAGGATTCATAAGAGTGCAAAATATTGAAAAAATTGTAAAATATTTAAATTACTTTGATTGGAAAAAGTGTAAAGCATAAATTGAAATTGACCAGTTTTGCAATGTAAGGGTTAGATATTTGCACAAGAAAGTAAATTAAATAATAAACATTAAATAAGAAAAATAAAATACAAATGTATCAGTTGTCACAACACGTAGGAAGGTACTGAATTTCCTCATCTCAAATTAAAGATAGTATATCTAAAATCAGAGCATAATATTATCTGCTCCTTTGGAGAAACAGAAAAAACATTATATAATTGGCTAAAGATACTGGAAACAAATACTAACAAAAGTAAAATTAGTGTATCAATATAAATGTAACACAAAGAAATTGAAGGCCAAATATTCTAAATAAGGTAATAAATAATATGTTTAACATTAAAATGCAAACTCTCATTATCTTATACAACTTGTTATAGAATACAGAAATTGAATAGAGCTATTCATCTACTTTTACAGGCTGCCATGATGGTTTTATAAAAGAGGAGATAGGAATTGTACAAGAGAGGATCACTATCAGGCAGTCTTACTTAACAACCTAGCTGGAAATAAAATATTCATAAACACAAGTAACATATTGTCTCATTAATGAAATTAAATGACTTTATTCTGAGAACGTAATAATAATTCAACTTTAGAAAATGTATAAAATTTCATATAGCTGCAATAGTAGATGGAATAGCATAATTCAAGGCACTTGTGTATGGAATATAATAAATTCAAAAAAGTATTCAGTAAATTTTTCTACCTATTAATGGGGCGATCCTCAGCAAACTTAGAATAAAAGATATTTTTCTTACCTTGATAATACATTGTTGTTGTTGTTAGGTGCCATCCAGTGGGTTCTGACTCATAGCAACACTACGTACAACAGAGCAAAACACTGCCCAGTCCTCTGCCATCCTCACAATCGTTGTCATGCTTGAGCCCATTGTTGCAGCCACTGTGTCAATCCATCTCCTTGAGGGTCTTCCTCTCTTTCACTGAACCTCCACTCTACCAAACATGATGTCACTCTCCAGGGACTGGTCCCTCCTGATAACACGTCCAAAGTATAAGAGACGAAGTCTGGCCATCCTTGTTTCTAAGGGTATTCGGGCTGTACTTCTAAGACAGATTTGTTTTTTCTTCTGGCAGTCCATGGTATATTCAATATAGTTCACCAGCACCATAATTCAAAGGCATCAATTCTTCTTTGGTCTTCCATATGTGTTGTCCAGCTTTCACATGCATATGAGGCCACTGAAAACACCATGTCTTGGGTCAGGCGAACCTTAGTCCTTAAAGCGACATGTTTGCTTTTTAACACTTTAGCTTTTGCAGCAGGTTTGCCCAATGCAATGTGTACTTTGATTTCTTGACTGCTGCTTCCATGGGTGTTGATTATGGATCCAAGTAAAATCCTTGACAGTTTCAGTATTTTCTCCATTTATCATGATATTGCTTATTGATCTAGTTGTGAGGATTTTTGTTTTCTTTAGGTTGAGGTATAATCAATGCATACTGAAGGCTGTGGTCTTTGATCTTCATCAGTAAGTGCTTCAAGTCCTCTTCACTTTCAGCAAGCAGGTTTGTGTCATCTGCATATCACAGGTTGTTAATGAGTCTTCCTCCAATCCTGATGTCTCATTCTTCATACAGTCCGACTTAGATTATTTGCTCAGCATTCAGATTGAATAAGTATGGTGAAAGGATACAACCCTGATAGACACCTTGCCTGACTTTAAACCATACAGTATCCCTTTTGTTCTGTTCGAACGACTTCCTCTTGGTCTAAGTATAATGGTGACCACAATTAAGTGTTCTGGAATTCCCATTCTTTGCAATGTTATCCATTATTTTTTATGATCCACACAGTTGAATGCCTTTGCATTGTCAATAAAACACAGGTAAACATCTTTCCGGTATTCTCTGCTTTCAGCCAAGATCCATCTGACATCAACAATGATATCCCTTGTTGCACATCCTCTTCTGAATCTGGCCTGAATTTCTGGCAGTTCCCTGTTGAAGTACTGCTGCAACCACCTTTGAATGATCTTCAGCAAATTTTTACTTGTTTGTGATATTAATATGTTGTTCGATAATTTCTGCATTCTATTAAATCACTTTTTTTTGAATGGGTACAAATATGGGTATCTTCCAGTCGAGCTGTCTTCTGAATTTCTTGGCATAGATGAGTGAGCACTTCCAGAGCTGCATCCATTTGTTGAAACATCTCATTTGGTGTTCTGTCAATTCCTGGAGCCTTGTTTTTCACAAATGCTTTCAGTGCAGCTTGTACCTCTTACTTCAGTACCATTGGTTCCTGATCAGATGCTACCTCTTGAAATGGTTGAACGTCCACCAGTTCTTTTTGGTATAGGGACTGTGTGTATTCTTTCCATCTTCTTTTGATGCTTCCTCTATCATTTAGTATTTTCCCTGTAGAATCCTTTAGCATTGCAACTTAAGGCTTGAATTTTTTCTTCAGTTCTTTCAGCTTATTCTGAGAGTGTTCTTCTCTTTTGGTTTTCTATCTCCAGGTCTTTGCACATTTCATTATAATACTTTACTTTGTCTTCTCTAGCCACCCTTTGCATCTTCTGTTCAGCTCTTTTACTTCATCATTTGTTCCTTTTGCTTTAGCTACTTGATGTTCAAGAGCAAGTTTCAAAGTCTCTTCTGGCATCCATTTTGATCTTTTCTTTCTTCCTGTCTTTTTAATGACCTCTTTCTTCATGTGTGATGTCCTTGATGTCATTCAACATTAGTATTCAATGCGTCAAATTCATTCTTGAGATAGTCTCTGAATTGAGGTGAGATATACTCAAGGTCATATTTTGGCTCTTGTGGACTTGTTCTCATTTTCTTCTACTTCAACTTGAACTTGCATATTAGCAATTGATGGTCTGTTCCAAACTTGGCCCCTATCCTTGTTCTGACTGGTGATATTGAGCTTTTCCATTGTCTCTTTGTACGGATGTAGTCAGTTTGATTCCTGTGTATTCCATCTGGTGAAGTTTATGTGTATAGTCACCATGTATGTTGTTGAAAAAAGATATATGCAATGAAGAAGTCGTTGGTCTTCTGATAATAGATAAATGCTGGAAAATTATAGCAAGCATCAAACTAGTAAAAATTAGATACATTCCATTAAATTCAATGATGGCTACTGTTGCTGCTACTGTATATTATTGTCCTAGTCAAAGAGATACAATAAGAAAAAAGAATAAAATTCACACAGTTTGGAAATAAAGAAAAACATGTTTTTTTCCTTTGCCTTAGATTTTTTTGTTTTTTGTTTGTTTTCTTAAAATATGCTTGTCTGTGAATAAAATCCATTGAATCAAATTAAAACTGTCAGAAATAATTGGAGTTTGGAAAATTTTTACATAAAAGAGAAACAAAAATGAACACTGTTTCCCATACACAGAAATAGACATTAGAAGTTTTTTCTGTAAAAATAGATCAAATCAGTAACTGGTTACAAGCATCAACAATTAGATGAATAAATACATAACATGTTCATGAGTGAAAGTTCTGAGTCTTAATATTTGTAAAGTTAATTTTTTTTTTTTTTTAATATATTTTATTGTACTTCAGGTGAAAGCTTACAGAGCAAATAGTTTCTCATGAAATAGTAGTACACATGTTGTTTTTTTTGACATTGGTTAACAACCCCACAACGTATTAAGCCTCTAAATTCTCAACCTTTTTTTTTGATGAAAATTACAGATGGCCAAAGATACACCGTTTCAAAATTTTCTACATTCACAGTTCAGTGACATTGACTACGCTCTTCCAACTGTGCTGTTATTCTCACTTAAGATGAAGGCTTACAGAACAAAATAGTTTTTCATTTAACAGTTACTACACATGTTGCCCTATGACAATGGTTAACAATCTCACAACACATCAAGAATATCCTTACTCCACCTTGTGTTCCCTATCACCAGGGGGCTTCCTTGTCCCCTTCTGTCTTCTGGACCTTGTCAGTGGACTATTGTACCTCTTTAGTCTCATTTGTTTATTTATTTATTTATTTATTTATTTTTTATTTAAACACCATTTCAAAACTTTTTACTTACACATTTAAGTGATATTGACTATGCTCTTCCAATTGTGCTGCCATTCTCGCCCAAGATGAAGGCTTACAGGACAAAACAGCCTCCCATTTAATAGTTACTACAAATGTTGCCCTATAGCAGTGGTCAACAATCTCACAATACATCGACAGTGTCCTTATTCAATTTGTGTTCCTTATCATCAGTTTCCTACTCTCCCTCTGCCTTCTGGCCATTGTCACCGGACTCCTGTACATCGTTAGTCCCATTTAGTTTTACTGGGGTGTCCATTCCCAGGCTTAACATCGAACCTTGAAGGTAACTTCCCCTCTGAGCTGAAAGGGTGTCTGGGGGCCACACTCTCGAGGTTTCTCTAGTATTCTTTAGGCCAGTATATCTGGTCTTCTTATTTTTTTTTTTTTTTTTTTTTTTTGGGAGTTAAAATTATGCTCTACATCCTACTCCAGCTCTGCCCAGAACCCTCTGTTGTGATCCTGGTCAGAGGAGTCACTGGTGGTAGCCGGGCACCATCCAGCTGTACTGGGCTCAGTCCCGTGGAGGCCTTGGTAGCTGTGGACCATTAGTCCTTCGGACTGATCTTTTCCTTGTAAGTAAAGTTAATTTTTGACAAAATAGTAATATTTATAGCAATTTCACTAAAAAAGTTTAGGGATAATGTTTCAGGAACTTGAAAGACTGATTTCAAAATGACCAAAATAATATCAATGCAAGGATATTTAAAACAATTCTGTGAAGGAAAAAAGCATTTGTGCTATTGGTGATTAATACAACTTTAAGACTTCTGCTTTAGAGATCATAGAATAGCTTGAATTCAAAAAAAGGCTCAGAAAAAATAGAAACAATAAAAAACAAATAAAATACAAAAAAGGGAATCTGTCTGAAAGCATAAGAGAGTTACTGTAGCAACCAAGATTTGAGGAGCCAAGATTTTGGAAAGAAAAAAAACTGAAACTACAGAAAGGAGAGATGACATTCTTTAAGCTGCTTTCCCTATGAGAATTTGCCAATTTTTTGGTGTGATGGAAGCGGCTGCAAATGCAAGCAGATGGTGTTGGCTAAGAGGCAAAGAAGCCAGCAGAGTTTTCCAGCCCCTCACTGTGAGACATTTAACAAGTTTGAGTTTGGGGCTGCCAAGACAGTAAGGACTTGAAGATTCAAGATTTCAGAAAGGAAGTGCATAGATTTAAATTTTCAAACTGTGAAGGGCAAAAGCTAAAAAGCTAGATGGAAAATCATTGAAAACCAAAGTAGAGTTTTCAGCAGCCTTGCAATGCTGAGAAAACAAAAACTGGGGTTCAGGCACACAAGGAAGCGAGATCATAGCAAGTTTCACAGGCTCTCGACTGGATCTCTATCAGTCCTTATCTTAAAAGAGCAAAGCACATGTAGACAAAAACAATTCACTGGAGTTGACTTTCTAGCAGGCTCCTAAATCTGAGAACACAAAAATTGGAGCTGAAATCTAAGAAGAAAGAGAGGCCATAGTAATTTCCACAGGATTGGAAATCCTAAAGGTCCTCATCTTAGGAGCAGAGTAAAGCACTTTTCAGCAAACTTTGTAAAAGCTTCCGTACAACAGTTTTTGTTGGCTCCTGATGGGAAAGGTATTTCCCCTGCTTTGGCGTACTGAAGGAAAGAGTGAACTTCTCTGAAGTCCAATAAAACATTTTTATACAAATTGGACGGCTTCTTAAAAAAAAATTAACAGTGACATCAATTTTTAAAAAAGAGAAAAATATATAAAATAAACACATAAATCCATAGATACCCCAATATTTGAAATTATCAACATGAACTTAAAAATACTTACATTAATATGTTCAAAAATGTTGACGATACTCAGAGTTTCACCAGAGAACTGAAATCTTTACTTTTTTTTTTTTTTTAAATCAGGAAATTGTAGACTTGATTAAGGAAATAATAGAAATTTAAATCTCAATGGATGGGACTGACCTTACAGTAAAGCCAGCAATGACCGTTTAGGAGATTCTCCTCCACAGAAAAAAGTACAAAATGAAGAAAAGTTATTAAAAACAACCATTTCAGGGACACATCTAAAAGTAAGCAACGATTTGAAAAATGTTTACTCCTAACTGTGAAATTATGTTAAAAAGTCTAGCAAAAATTGAACACTGGGGAGATTTGCAATTTTGTTGTCACTTTCAACATGTCCCTCAACTTACAAAGAGATTAGGGGCAGGGGCCACAGGTGGTCTGATTAGCTTCAGGTGTCTGAGAATAACGGCTTCAAATCATTGGTTTAGTGCTAAAATACACAGGTTCAGGGGAGACCCCCTAGATAGTCAGGCTAAAGGGGAAATTATATATCTATATATATCTATAGATATAGATATACACACACATACATATACAGTAGTGAATACCAGGAAAACGTTTACTTGTGTTTTACTGACTAGGCAAAGGCATTTGATTGTGTGGATCATCACAAATTATGGATAACATCGCAAAGAATGGAAATTCCAGAACAGTTAATTGTGCTCATGCGGAACCTGTATATAGATTAAGAGACATTCATTGGAACAGAACAAGGGAATACTGTTTGGTTTAAATTAGAAAAAATATACAGCAGGGTTCTACCTTTCACCTGTATGCTGAGCAAGTAATCTGAGAAGCTGGACTATATAAGAAGAATGCAGCATCAGGATTGGAGGAAGACTCACTAACAGCTTGTGATATGCAGATGACACAACCTTGCTTACCAAAGTGAAGATGACTTGAGGCAATTACTGAGGAAAGTCAAACATTACAGCCTTCAGTATGGATTGAGTCTGAATGTAAATAAAACAAAAATCCTTACAACTGGACAAATAAACAGTATCTATTAAATGGAGAAGATATTGAAGTAGTCAAGGATTTCATTCTTCTTGTATCAACAATCAATGACCATGGATGCAGCAGTCAAGAAATCAAATGACATATTACATTGGCCAAATCTGCTACAAAAGATATATTTAAAGTGTGAAAAATCAAAGATGTCAATTTGATGATTAAGGTGTACCTGATTCAAGGCATGGTATGCTTTATGCTTCATAAGCATGAGAAATCTGGACAATGAACAAGGAAGACTGAAGAAGAATTGACACATTCAAACTGTGGTGTTGGCAAAGAATATTGAATATTCCATGGACTGCCAGAAGAATGAACAGAATGCTCCGTAGAAGGAAGGATGATGAGAGTTTGTCTCGCTTGCTTTGGATATGCCATCAGGAGGGACCAATTGCTGGAGAAAACATCATGCTTGGTAAAGTAGAGGGTCAGCAAAACAGAGAGACACCCTCAGTGAGATGGATTGACACAGTGGCTGCAACAATGAGCTCAAACATAGCAACAATTGTGAGACTGGGCAACATTTTGTTCTGTTATACACGAGGTCACTGTGAGTCAGAGCCACCTCCACCGCACCTAAGAACAATAACAAGCATTAAAATATTTAAATAAATTAATTCATATGAATAACATAAGAAAATGAAAAACGGCTCAAACAACATCTATCAATATAGCAAACTTAATGTTGAGTAAAAGAAGCAAAACACACTCATGCAGAACATAGAGGATATTTCCATTTATATAATGTTCAAACCAGACAATACTAATTGCATTATTTCAAAAGTACGAAGAAAAGGAAAATGTTGTCACAAATGTCAGAATATGAGTACCTATTGAGGACCAATAATTACAGGCAATATATAGTTAGATGAGTTTAATTATAGTATTAAAAGCCAAGAATCTCAGAATATGTAGCCTATTAACTGAGAAAACAGTGAAAGAAAAGCCTGTAACGGAAATACTATTTTTGCTGTCAGCTTCTGAAACAAAAGATAAGAGGTACAGAGGTTTGAAGAGCATAATAACAGAAAACACATGCTGACAATTGAGAGACAGTGTACGCAAGAGCTGCAACAGGTACCCTCCTCCATTTAACGCCTTTCTCCACTCAGGGGGCAGCAGGGGTTATCTTTCCCAGTCATAACCTAGAAGTTTTTATCTAAATGAACTGAACAATCTTTCTGTCATGATTAAGTTGTTCTCGTGTAGATTTTGCTGAAAACCTTATTCTGGCTTTGTGTGTGTGTGTGTGTATGTGTGGTAAGGGTGATGGTGTAGACACTCTCTGCATTTTTCTCAACAATGAATTCTAAAGTAAAGCCTGAAAATTACAGCAACTTGTCCACCTACATAAAACTTCCAATCATCCTTCTCAACAATGAAGAGGACTGTTTTGGAAAAGGAAAACTATTTGTTTACGCAAAGCCCACTACCCAATAAAAAATTGTGACACAGGTGATGAACCTAGTTCTTGACTTAACATGAACAAAAAAGTAAGGATCCTGAGGTATTTGAAGAAAATCAAGATTTCCAGAGGGGAGGACTAATATATATACATATATACATTTCACATATATATGTGTATATATGTCACACTTCTGCTGGCAGTAAAGTGGTGGCTTGTGGGTTGCTGTCATGCTGGAAGCTATGCCACTGGTACTTCAAATACCGGTAGGATCACCCATGGTGGACAGGTTTCAGACTAAGACAGACTAGGAATAAGGACCTGGAGGTCTACTTCTGAAAAAAAATTAGCCAGTGAAAACCTTATGAATAGCAGGGGAACATTGTCTGATACAGAGCTAGAAGATGAGACCCTCAGATTGGAAAGCATTCAAAATATGACTTGGGAAGAGCTGCCTCCTCAAAGTAGAATTGACCTTAATGACATGGATGGAGTCAAGCTTTTGGGACCTTCATTTGCTGATGTGACATGACTCAAAATAAGAAGAAACAGCTGCAAACATCCATTAATAATCAGAACTTGGAACATACAAAGTATAAATCTAGGAAGATTGGAAGTCTTCAAAAATGAAATGGAACACATAAATATTGATATCCTAGGCATCAGTGAGCTGAAATAGACTGGTATTGGTCATTTTGAATCAGATAATCATATGGTCTGCTATGTCGGGAATGACAAATTCAAGAGGAATGGTGTCTCGTTCATTGTCAAAGAGAAGATTTCAAGATCTGTCCTGAAGTACAATGCTGTAGGTGATAGGATAATATCCATACACCTACAGGGAAGATGAGTTAATACAGCTGTTACTCAAATTTATGCACCAACCACTAAGGTCAAGGATGAAGAAACTGAAGATTTTTACCGCCTTCTGCAGTCTGAAATTGATCAAAACACAATAAAGATGCATTGATAATTATTAGTGACTTGAATGTGAAAGTTGGAAACGAAGAAGGAACAGTAGTTGGAAAATATGGCCTTGGTGACAGAAATGATGCAGGCGATCACATGATAGAATTTTGCAAGACCAATGATTTCTTCATTGCAGATACCTTTTTTCAACAACATAAACCACAACTATACATGTCGACCTCACCAGAAGGAATATACAGGGATCAAATAGACTAATTTGTGGAAAGAGATGATGGAAAAGCTCAACATCATCAGTCAGAATAAGGCCAGGGACTGACTGTGAAACAGACTCTCAATTGCTTCTAGGCAAGTTGAAGAAAACTAGAACAAGTCCACGAGAACCAAACTACGACCTTGAGTACATCCCACCTGAATTTAGAGACCATCTCAAGAATAGATTTGATCCATTGAACACTAATAACTTAAGACCAGATGAGTTGTGGAATGACATCAAGGACATCTACATGAAGAAAGCAAGAGGCCAATAAAAAGGCAGAAAAGACCAAAATGGATGTCAGAAGTGACTCTGAAACTTGCTCTTTAACATCGAGTAGCTAAAGCAAACAAGAAATGATGAAGTAAAACAGTTGAAGATTTCAAAGGGTGGCTTGAGAAAACAAAATAAATTATTATAATGAAATGTGCAAAGATCTGGAATTAGAAAACCAAAAGTGAAGAACACATTCTACATTTCTCAAGCTGAGAGAACTGAAGAAAAAATTCAAGCCTTGAATTACAGTATTGAAGTATTCTACAGGGAAAATATTAAAACGATGCAGGAAGCATCAAAAGAAGATGGAAGGAATACAAAGAGTCACTGTACCAAAAAGAACTAGTTGACTTCTACCATTTCAGGAGGTAGCGTATGATCAAGGACCGATGGTACTGAAGGAAGAAGCCCAAGCTGCACTGAAGGTATTGGCGAAAAACAAGACTCCTAGAACAGAGAACTGCCAGAAATTCAAGCCAGGTTCAGAAGAGGACATGGAATGAGGGATATCATTGCCAATGTCAGATGGATCCTGGCTGAAAGCAGAGAATACCAGAAAGATGTTTACCTGTGTTTTATTGACTATGCAAAGGTATTTGACTGTGTGGATCATAACAAATTATGGATAACATTGCAAAGAATGAGAAATCCAGAACACTTAATTGTGCTCATGAGGAACCGGTACTTAGACCAAGAGGCAGTTGTTTGAACAGAACAAGGGGATACTGCAAGTTGTGAATCAGGGTTGTATCCTTTTACCATACTTATTCAATCTGTATGCTGAGCAGGTAATCGGAGAAGACTGACTATATGAAGAACATGACATCAGGACTGGAGGAAGACTCACTGACAATCCGTGATATTCAGATGACACAACCTTGCTTGACGAAAGTGAAGAGGACTTGAAGCACTTACTGATGAAGATCAAAGACTACAGCCTTCAGTATGGATTACACCTCAACCTAAAGAAAACAAAAATTCTCACAACTGGCTCAATAAGCAACATCATGATAAACAGAGAAAAGATGGAAGTTGTCAAGGATTTTATTTTACTTGGATCAACACCCATGGAAACAGCAGTCAGGAAATCAAATGACTCATTGCACTGGGCAAATCTGCTGCAAAAGACCTCTTTAAAGTGTTAAAAAGCAAAGATGTCACTTTGAGAACTAAGGTGCTCCTGTCCCAAACCATGGTATTTTCAATCACCTCATATACTGGACAATGAATAAGAAAGACCAAAGAAAAACTGATGCCTTTGAATTATGGTGTTGGTGAAGAATATCGAATATACCATGAACTGTGAGAAGAACAAACAGACCTGTCTTGGAAGAAGTACAGTTAGAGTGCCCCTTAGAAGCAAGGATGGCAAGACTTCGTCTCAGGTACTTTGGATATGTTATCAGGAGGGACCAGTCCCTGGAGAAATACATCATGCTTGGTAAAGTAGGGGGTCTTTGAAAAAGAAGAAGATCCTCAAAGAGATGGATTGACACGGCGGCTGCAACAGTGGGCTCAAACATACCAGCGATTGTGAGTATTGTGCAAGACTGGGCAATGTTTCATTCTGTTGTACATAGGGTCACTATGAGTGGAACTGGCTCAATAGCACCTGACAACAGCATACACACACACACACACACACATATATATGTTTATATATATATACATATGTATACAAACACAACAAGGGAAAGAAAGATTTACTTAAAGGAATTAGCTAATGTGATTGGGGGATCAGGAGAATGGAAGAGTACAGAGTGAAGAGTGAGGTAAGAGTTATGCTGAAGTATCTATTTATAGTCTGAGGCAGAACATACCCTCGGGAAACTCCTTTTTGAATTTGTTGATTGATTACATTACATTAGATGTAAGGTAATTACATGACATTGCATGAGATTGCATTATGGAAGAGTACTTTATGGCCTCTCCCCAAGGCCAGCTAACGTAATCACATGTAACTACTCCATGACAGCAAATGGACTAGTGTTTGGCCAAACAAACTGGGAACAATAACCTAGCCAAGTTGACCCATAAAACTAACCTACATATGTACAAACTGATATAAAAAATTAAAGAGATTTTAAAAAGGAGAAAATGATGAAATAATATGATTACTAAACAAATCAAAATAAAGCTGGGAAATAAAGATACTTGAAAGAATATGGGATAGAGGCACAAAGATTGGGAGGAAGGAAAAGCCAATAGATATATAATAACAATTCAAGACTATCTAAATGGAAATGTTACAAATTTTAGAATAAGTAGAGAAGATGCAGGGGAAGAAACGATCCCAATATTTTTGATTTTGTACATTTATTATACAACATGCAATACTACTACATTTATTTAATAGTACTGTTAGTTTATAATTTCCTATTTTGTATATTATATCATATACAAATATTAAATACTATATCTTTACTAATATTTGAAATAATCATTTTTTTTTTATCTTAACCAAGTGGCTAGGTTTTCCATAATAATTTTAGATAACAATGGTGGTTGTATCCATGCTTTCCTTTTACTGTAAACATCTTTTCTTTGCTTTAAAGAGATATTCTTTCTCACTTTAAGAATTATCTCGGGGACCTCATACCATCAAGAAAGCAGTGCCGGGAGCAGAGTGCATCCTTTGGACCAGGGTACCTGTGTCAAGAAGCTCCTAGTCCAGGGTAACACTGATGAGAAGGCCGAGAGAGAAAAAGCCTTCCCCTGGAGCTGATGACTTTTAGCCTACTTTGACTATGAGGAAATAAACTTCTCTTCATTAGAACCATCCACTTGTGGTATTTCTGTTGTATCAGCGCTAGATGACTAAGACACATGTTGTGAGATGTTTCACAGATTCATCATTGTTCCTTATCGTTGCATAGTACTCCATTTTGTGTATGTACCATAGTTTATCCATTCATCTGTTGATGAGCATCTAGGTTGTTTCCATCTTTTTGCTATTGTGAACAGTGCTGGAATAAACATGGGTGTGCATATGTCAAAAAAAAAAAAGAATTATCTCATATTTACTTTCCTAAAAGGTTTTATTTTGGCAAGATTTGCAATTAGTAATGAATGCTGAGTTTTAGCAGACCTCTTTACAGTATTTATAGATCATATGCTTTTTCTTTAGTATTTGGAAGTGATGAATTATATTAATAGATCTTCTTGCATTAAAATATGTTTGCATTCCTTGAATAAACTGTCACTGGTTTATAGTATTGATTTCATGATCCAGTCTAGTTTGAGGCTGAGAGTTGGGGGAAGAATCTTGCTTCTTCTTGAGGCGACTGGAAGGGTTTCCACTTTTTGTCTGTGGAGGCTGGCCAGCAGAACATTTTCTTGATAGTGGAGTGTACTGTAGGGGCTTCTGAAACCCACCAATCCTGAGGAGAAATTACATTGGAAGTTTGAAGCGCTCCTTGGTCTTGAAATCAGGAGCAGCAGCCTTTACACATAGAGAAGCCTCTTTGTAACCCTTTCATTACTATAGTTTTTCTCCTTCATTTTTTTTTTTATCTGATGACATGTGTGTTCAGTATTGGAATGCATGCTTACTAATTGAGAGCATATAAATTTTTGGTTGGTAATATGGATGTTGAGAAATACGATCTGGTAGTATAAGACACCAATGAGGCAAGTAGCACTCTCGCACCACCCATAAGTGCTATGACAGTATACCAATAAAAGCTAGATAAATAATTTGTTGTGGGCGCCTTTCCTTTAGGTAGCTGGAGTCTTGGTGGTGCAGTGGTTAAGAACTTGGCTGCTAACCAAAAGGTTGGCAGTTCAAATCCACCAGCCGCTCCTTGGAAACCCTGTGGGGCATTTCTACCCTATAGGGTCGCTATGAGTCGAAATGAACTTGATGGCAACAGGTTTGTTTTCTTTTCTTTCTTTTTTTTGGTTTTCCTTTAGATTAAAAGGTGGAACCTCTGGTTTTCTAAATATGACCCAGAAAAACCAAAACAAACCTATCAGGGCTCCCTTACTATCTCATAGGAAAGCCATAATTATGCTTGCAAGCCTTATCTCACAGAAATAAGGCAAAAGTTTATAAAACTAATATATCCAGGAAGCTCCACCTAGTAGAATGCTCAACCTACACAACAATGAGCCCCCAGCTCCAGTCTGCTGAGCTTCACACATTTCAGAAGTGACCCGCCTTTATGCTAAATGTATTAGAACCAGAATAATGCCTTGCTTTTGAGGTCCAGAGGGATGAAAAGTGGCTGGCATACCATTTATGCCAATGGTAATGAAACAGATAAAGTGGACTTCTCAGAACATCTGAGCAGTGGGGTAAACATTTGTCTCTTGATTGTTGACCAACCAGAACTGATGCTGCTTCTCAGCATGCCACTGTCTCAGAACTATCAAGAGTTTTACCTACATGGGAGCTGAACGAACATGCAGTTATGAGTAGGAAAAGAATGCATTTAAGGGTATATCAAATGCAGGAGGAATACCAAGCTGACCCACAACCCACGGTTCTCCTAAAGGAGAAGTAATGAAAAAGAAAGAAGAAATTTTTCTGTGTGTAAAAAAAGAAAGAAGGCAGAGGGTCTACCTGTTGTTAGCTGGAATGTCATCCTCTCAACAAGCTTACCTTGATTCCCATATTTAAAATTGAAAATCCCTATCTCACTTACCCTGCATCTATCACTTCATAACTTACTATTAATTTATTATGTAGAATGCTTGATATGTTTCTTCTTTCATTAGATTTATAAGCACTACAAGGGCAGGATTTTATCTGTTTTGTTCACTAGTTATTCTCAGTACATAAAATAGTGCTTGGTATATAGTAGACATTTGATAATTTTTTAAAAGACTGAACAGAAGTGTGCAATATTTGAAATTATGTTGTCAGGTGCTGTGGAGTCAGTTCCGACTCACAGCGATGCTATACACAACATAACGAAACACTGCCCAGGTCTGCACCATACTCACAATCATCTATGTTTGAGCCTACTGTTGCAGTCACTGTGTCAATTCATCTTTTTGAGGGTCTTCCTCTTTTTCTGTGACCCTCTATGACCTTCATGATAACCTATGACCTTACATGATAACATGTCCAAAGTACATGTGATGAAGTCTCCCCATCCTCACTTCTAAGGAGCTTTCTGGCTGTACTTCATCCAAGACAGATTGATTTGTTCTTCTGGCAGTCCACGGTATATTCAACATTCTTCGCCAAAACCATGATCCAAAGGCATCAATTCTTCTTTGGTCTTCCTTATTCACTGTCCAGCTTTTGCATGCATATGAGACGATTGAAAATACCATGGCTTGGCTCAGGCGCACCTTAGTTCTCGAAGTGACATCTTTGCTTTTTAACACTTTAAATAGGTCTTTTGCAGCAGATTTGCCCGGTGCAATGCATTGTTTGATTTCCTGACTGCTGCTTCCATGGGTGTTGATCCAAGTAAATAAAATTCTTGACAACTTCAGTCTTTTCTCCATTTATCATGATGTTGCTTATTGAGCCAGTTGTGAGAATTTTTGTTTTCTTTAGGTTGAGGTGTAATCCATACTGAAGGCTGTAGTCTTTGGTCTTCATCAGTAAGTGCTTCAAGTCCTCTTTACTTTCAGCAATCCAGGTTATGTCATCTGCATAATGCAGGTTGTTAATGAGTCTTCCTCCAATCCTGATGGCCTGTTTTTCTTCATATAGTCCAGCTTCTTGGATTATTTGCTCAGCACACAGATTGAATGAGTATGGCGAAAGGATACATTCCTGATGCACATTTTTTTCTGATGTTAAACCATGCAGTATCTCCTTGTTCTGTTTGAAATGCAAATATAAGAATAAAAATAAAAGAATAGAAAGAATAAAATATTAACTTATTGATTGATAAAAGCATCCTAAACTGCAATGTGGTCTTTTTAATTCTAAGATTACTATTGACACATTTTCATCTATTTTTTACATCCTTTAATGCTGTAAGTCACCAACCATCTGTTAGTTTGTCATATTGTGGTGGCTTGTGTGTTGCTATGATGCTGGAAGCTCTGCCACTGGTATTTCAAACACTAGCAAGTTCACCCATGGTGGATAGGTTTCAGTGGAGCTTCCAAACTGAGACAGAGTAGGAAGAAAGGTCTTGTGCTCTACTTTTGAAAATTAGCCAATGAACATTGTCTAACTCATTTGCTTTGGACACATCATCAGGATGGATCAATCACTAGAGGAGGGCATCATGTTGGGTGAAGTAGAGCACCAAGGAGGGCATTCAAGACCCTTGGTGAAATGTATTGGCACAATAGCCACACAGCTAGACTTGAACATGTTGGCAATTGTTAGGATGATACAGGACTGAGCAATGTTTTGTTCTGTTGCACATAAATCACCATGAGTAGGAATCAACTTGTTGGCAGCTAACAACAATGTTGTACGATTTTTTCTTTTGTTTTCTTCTTATGTTTTGAAGAGTTATGCCCTGATTGTTGCTGTTTCTAAATTCAGGACAGGGTAGATAGTACCACCACAAAATGGAGCCCCAGCAAAGGAAGGGGAGAGCTTCTCAGGTTTTAGTGGTTATAGTCCCCATGTCTATGACGAACATGTGGAGAGGTGCAAACTGTTAACTTACCTTTTGTGAGAGTTGTTCATTTCCTGAAGTAAAACTTGGGCATACCATTAGATGAATCTATGTTAAGGTTTAGTCAGTCTGATTCAGCTGCCTTGTAGTTAGTAGAACTTCTGCAATAGCTCTGGTAATAGTTAACTGTTTGGCTTCTGTATTCAGTAAACTTCTGTGTTTTAAAATTCTTCCATGACACGACCAGTGTTTTAGCGGGAGGTTTGAAGAGGCTACACTGGGATTACTAGCCAGATACTATTTTAAATATGTATCTGTAATCCTTTTAAAATGAATAAATCAATACACATCTTTTGTATAGAATTTCAAGCTATTTGGTTTACTTTCCTTTTGAGTCCTTGTTAAAATCCTATATGATAAATTCAGGTTCTCTTGGTGGCAATAAAGGTTTTGAAAAAGATTTCACCATCTGTGTTTTCTTTCAGGAGTATTGTGGTTTCATTCCGACGTAAATGTTCAATTATAGATAGAAACAGCATCTTGCTTTTAGGGCTATCCAAAAAGTTCTAGCTACAGAACAAAGAGCATTCAGTGTACCTGCCTCATTCTATATGAGAGTAGAATCTGAGTGTTTTGCATTTCTACAATTAGAGGTCCAAGAGCTCTCACCTGAGTACAGGCAAAGCAACACAAAAACTTCTGTGCAAAGGCATCAAAGGCATATCAGAGAAAAGTGCCTCTGCTTTATAGGTTGGCTAGGGATCAGTCTATAGTTAGACCTTGTTAATTGTCTAACTAATTATAAATATACATTACAAAACATATATATATATATATTTGTTGTTTGTGCTGTCTAGTCGATTCCGACTCATAGCAACCCTATAGGACAGAGTAGCACCGCCCCACAGAGTTTCCATGGAGCAGCTGGTGGATTCCAACTACAGACCTTTTGGTTAGCAGCCAAGCTCTTAACCACTGTGCCACACAAAACATATATATATATATATATAACAAAAAATTTGCCATTTCAGTATTTTTTACAGGTACAATTCAATGACAGTAGTTACATTTAGCAGTTCATCATATTGTGCAGCCATCATCACTATCTGTTTTCAAAGTTTTTCATCACCCTTAACAGAAAATCATTGCCCCCTTTCCCCCTCCTTCCCTCTGACCCTTGGTAACCACCAATAAATTTTGGTCTCTATACATTTGCCTATTCTACAATATTTCATATAAGTGGGATCATACAATATTTGTCCTTTTGTGACTGATATTTCATCCAGCATAATGTTTTCAAGGTTCATTCATGCTGTAGCATGTATCAGAACTTAATTTCTGTTTATGCCTTAGTAATATTCCATTGTATCTATATATCACATTACGTTTATCCATTTATGTATTGATGGACATTTATGTTGTTTCCACTTTTTTACTATTGTGAGTATTGCTGCAATGAACATTGCTGTATAAGTATCTATTTGTGTTCCTGCTTTAAATTCTTTTAAGTATATGCCTAGGAGTAGAATTGCTGGGCCATATAGTATCTTTTCATTTAACTTTTTTTTCCCATTGTGCTTTAGGTGAAGGTTTATGGAGCAAATTAGTTTCTCATTAAATAATCAATACATATATTATTTTGTGACATTGGTTGCCAGCCCCTCCATGTATCAGCACTCTCCCCTTCTCCACCTTGGATTCCCCATTTCCATTCATCCAGCTTTCCTGTCCCTTCTTGCCATCTTGACTTTGCTTTTGGGCTGGTATACCCATTTAGTCTCACATACATGGTTGAACTACGTGTGTTATTGTTTATTCTGTAGGCCTGTCTAATCTTTGGCTGAAGGGTGAACTTCAGCAGTGACTTCAGTACTGAGTTAAAAGGGTGTCCAGGTGCCATACTCTTGGAGTTTCTCCAGTCTCTGTCAGAACAATAAGTCTAGTCTTTTTGTGTGAGTTTGAATTTTGTTCTACCTTTTTCTTCCTCTCTGTCATGGTGGTGGTAGCTGGGCACCATCTAGTTGTACTGGACTCAGTCTGGTGGAGGCTGTGGTAGTTGTGGTCCATTAGTCCTTTGGACTAATCTTTCCCTTGTGTCTTTAGTTTTCTTCATTCTCCTTTGCACCCGAAGTGCTGAGATCAGTGGATTATCTTAGATGGCCGCTCACATGCTTTTAGACCCCAGAGGCTACTCATCAAAGTAGGATGTAGAACATTTTCTTTATAAAGTGTTATGCCAATTGAGTTAGATGTTCCCCAAGACCTTGGTCCCCAGCCCTCAGCCCAATAACTTGGTCCCTCAGGGAATTTGGATGTGTCTATGAAGTTTCTATGACTTTGCGTTGGTCAAGCAGTGTTGACTTCCCCAGTATTGTGTATTGTCTTACCCTTCACCAAAGTTACCACTTATCTATTGTCAGGTTAGTGTTTTTTCCTCCTCATCCTTATAACCATCAAAGATGTTTCTTTATGTGTGTAAATCTTTTCATGAGTTTTTATAATATTGGTCTTGTACAATATTTGCCCTTTTGTGATTGACTTATTTCATTCAGGATAGTGCCCTGAAGATTCATTTATGCTGTGAGATGTTTTGCAGATTCATCATTGTTCATTGTTCTTTATCGTTGTGTAGTATTCCACTGTATGTATGTGCCTTAGTTTGTTTATCCATTGAGTTGGATTGGGTGCTTAGATTGTTTCCATCTTTTTGCTATTGTGGATAATGCTGCAATGAACATGGGTCTGCATATGTCTATTCTTGTGACAGCTCTTATTTCTCTAGGATATATTCCTAGGAGTGGGATTGCTGGACTGTGTCATATATTTCTCTTTCTTGCTTTTTAAGGAAATGCCATATTGTTTTCCAAAATGGTTGTATCATTTTTCATTCCCACCAGTGGTGCAGAAAAATTCCAATCTCCCCGCAGCCTCTCCAACATTTGTTATTTTCTGTTTTCTTTATCGTGCCAGTAATGTTGGGGTGAGGTGGTATCTCATTATGGTTTTGATTTGCATTTCTCTAATGGCGGGTGATGGCAAGCATTTCATCACGTGTCTGTTAGCTGCCTGCATGTCTTCTTTGGTGAACTGTCTATTCATATCCTTTGCCCTTTTTAAATTTTATTATTTATCTTTTTTTTGTAGAGGTGTTGGATTTTCCTATAAATTTTAGAGATTAGATTATATGCCATAGCCAAAATTTTTTTTCCCAGTCTGTAGGTTCTCTTTTACCCTTTTGGTGAAGTCTTTTGATGAGTGTAAGTGTTTAATTTTTAGAAGATCCCAGTTATCTAGCTTATCTGCCGGGGTTTATATATTGTTAGCTGTGGTTTGTATCCTATTTGTGCCATATATTAGGGTTCCTAGTGTTGACCCTATTTTTTCTTCCATGAGCTTTATAGTTTTTCGTTTTATATTTAGGTCTTTGAAACATTTTGAATTAGTTTTTGTGTATTGTGTGAGGTGAGGGTCCTGTTCCATTGTTTTTACAGATGGACATTTAGTTTTGCCAGAACCATTTGTTAAAAAGACTTCTTTTCCCCATTTAATGAATTGTGGGTCTTCGTCAAAGATCAGGTGACAATAGGTGGATGAATTTACATCTGGGTTCTTGATTCTGTTCCATTGGTCAATTTGTACCAGTACCAGGCTGTTTTACTACATTGGCTATATAGTAGGTTCTGGGATCAGGTAGTGTGAGGCCTCCTACTTTGTTCTCTTCTTCAATAATTATTTATCTGGGGCCTCTTTCCTTTCCAGATAAAGTTGATGACTAGTTTTTCCATCTCTTTAAAATATGCTATTGGTATTTGGATTGGGATTGCATTGTATTTGTGGATTGCTTTGGGTAGAATTGACATTTTCACAATGTTGAGACTACCTATCCATGAGGATGGTGTGTTTTTCCGTTTTTGTAGATCTCTTTTGGTTTCTTGCAATAGAGTTTTGTAGTTTTCTTTGCATAGGTCTTTTATGTCCCTGGTTAGATTTATTCTTAAGTATTTTATTTTTTAGGGGCTATTTTAAATGGCATTGCTTTCTTGATTTCCTTTTCATAGTTCTCTTTATTGCGGTATATGAATCCAACTGATTTTTACATGTTGATCTTGTATCATGCTATTCTGCTGAATCTTTCTATTAGTTCCAGAAATTTTCTAGTGTAGTCTTTCGGGTGCTCTAAGATCTTATCATCCGTGAGAGTAGGGATAGGTTTACTTCTTCCTTACCAATTTTGATGCCCTTGTTTCTTTTTCTTGCCTTATTGCTCTAGCAAAGACTTCCAGCACAATGTTAAATAGGAGTGGTTATAAAGGGCATACTTGTCTTGCTCCAGTTCTCAGAGTGAATGTTTTCAGCCTGACTTTGTTATAATTGTTATGCTGACTTCATAGAATGAATTTGGAAGTATCTCTTCATCTTCTACATTCTGAAATAATTTGAATACTACTGATGTGAACTCTTCTCAAAATGTTGAATTCTCCATTGAAGCTGTCTGGGCCAGGAGTTTTTTGTTGTTGTTGTTGGAAGTTTTTTTTTTTTTTAATTTTTTTATTACCCTTTCAGTATCTTCTCTTGTTATGTGTCTGTTCAGACTTTTTACCTCAGTTTGTGCTGGTTTAGGTAGGTAGTGTGTTTCTAGAAATTTGTCCATTGCCTCTTGGTTTTCAAATTTGTTGGAGTTTAGTTTTTCATAGTATTCTGTTATAATTATTTTTATTTCAGTTGGTCTGTTGTAATGTCCCCCATCTCATTTCTTATTTGGGTTATTTGCTTCCTCTCCCATTTTTCTTTTCTCAGTTTGGGTAATGGATTGTTGATTTTCTTGATTCTTTCAAAGAACCAACTTTTGGTTGTGTTGATTCCATTGCTTTTCTATTCTCTATTTCATTTATTTCTGCTCTGATCTTTATTATTTCCTTTCTTCTGGTGGATATGAGCTTCTTTTGTTGTTCCTTTTCTATTTGTTTGAGTAGTATAGCTAACATTTTGATTTTGTACCTTTCTTCTTATTTGATGTGTACACCAAATGCTATGAATTGACCTCTGAACACGGTCTTTGCTGTGCCCTAAAGGTTTTGGTATGATGGGTTGTCATTCTTATTTGACTCTAGGAATTTTTTTTATTCCATTGGTTGATTTCTTCTATTATCCAGTGGTTTTGAAGCAGGGTGTTATTCAGTTTCCATGTTTTTGATATTTTTTTCTTTGCTCTTCCTGTTATTAATTTCTACTTTCATGGTGTTGTGATCAGATAAGATGCTTTGTATAATCTCTGTGTTTTGGATTTTGTTGAGGATTGCTTTGTCACGTAAGGTGTGTTCTAATCTGGAGAAATGTTCCATGTGCATTGGAAAAGAATGTATACTTTTTTGCTTTTGAGTGGAGTGTACGTATGTATGTCTATGAGGTCAGGTTGGTTGAATGCAGTGTTTACATCTTCTGTGTCTTTGTTGAGTTTTTTTCTAGATGTTCTGTCCTTTACTGAGAGTAGTGTGTTGAAATCTCCTACTATTATTGTGGAACTGTCGGTATCTCTTTTCAGTGTCATTAGAGTTTGTTTTATGTATTTTGGAGCCCTGTCATTGGGTGCATAGATATTTATTATGGTTATGTCCTCATGGTGGATTGTCCCGTTAATCATTATATAATGCCTTTCCTTGTCTTTTATGATGGATTTCTCCTTAAAGTCTGTTTTATCTGAGTTTAGTGTTACCACTCCTGCTCTTTTTTGGTAGCTGTTTGCCTGATAAATTTTTTTCCCAATCATTTTATTTTTAATATATTTATACCTTTGTTTCTAAGATGTGTCTCTTGTAGTGTAGACAGCATATTGGTGGGTCTTTTTTTTTTTTTATCCATTTTGTCACTTTTTCTCTTTATAGATGTATTTAAGTCATTTACGTTTAGTGTAATTATTGATGGGTGCGAGTTTATTGCTGTCATTTTGTAGAGCTTATTTTTTGTGGTGCTGGCATTTTCTTTGTTCCTCTTATGCTGTGCCGAGTTCCTTTTGTTTGTGTATATGCTTTTCATTTTTTGTATTTATGGAGACTGTGTTTTTCTTCTTTATTGTTATGAGTTGGTTTCTTAATTTTCTTTGTGGTTACCTTGAGATTTACCCCTATCTTTCTTAGTTTGAACCAGTCTTTTATTACTTGATATTGCCTCGACTTTCTCTCCATTGGAAAGTTCTATACCTACACCATTTATCCCCCCTTTCATTGTTCTGACATCGTTGTTATTTACAGATTGATGTCTCTTGTTTCCTATTTTAAATCTTTTAGTTTTGTTTTGTCCTTGAGAGTTTATTATCTATGTTGGTATCTGGATGATGCTGTCCTCTGTCCTAGATTCAGGTTGTTGTCTGATGTTGTTGGTTCTCTAATGGAAGGACCCCCTTTAATAATTCTTGTAAATTTGGTTTGGTTTTTCATATTTCCTTAATTTCTGTTTATCTGGAAAAGTCCTAATTAGGCCACCGTATTTGAGAGAGAGTTTGCAGGACGTATTATTCTTGGTTGTCAATTTTTTTTCAAGGTTTTATATATATCATTCTGTTGGTTTCTCCTGAGTATTCAAAGCTTATTGTTTCCCCTTTTATGTCACTTTTCATTTTTCTCTATCTGCTCTCAGGATCATTTCTTTGTCTTTGATTTTGGCGAGTATGATTATGATATGTTTTGGTGACTTTATGGTGGGTCTATCCTATATGGCCAGCAGTTTGAATCCACCAGATGCTCCTTGGAAGCCCTATGAGGCATTCTACTCTGTCCTATAGGATCGCTATGAGTCAGAATCGACTCAAAGGCAACAAGTTTTTTTTTTTTTTTTTTTAATTACTGTATGGGGTTTGTTGTGATTCTTGGATGGTCAGCTTTTCATCTTCCATATTAGGGAAGTTTTCTGTCAGCAATTCTTCAATGATCCTCTCTGTGTTCTCCATTTTGTCTCTCTGTTCTGGAACTCCGATCACATGCAAATTTTGCTTTTGATTGTATCCCACATAATTCTTAGGTTTTCTTCATTCTTTCTCTGATTTTTCCTCAGATTGGTATCTGAAGATTTGTCTTCAATTTCAGTGATCCTGTCTTCTATTGTTTCATATTTTCTCCTAAAACCTTCTATTGATTTGTCCATTTCTGAAATCTTGTTCTTTATCTTTTGGATTTCTGATTGCTGTTTTTGTATGTATGATTTCTAATTATTTATTTTGAAATTTTGTTCTTGTATTATTTTCCTGAATTCTTCCATTGCTTTGTCTGTGTTTTCCTTCATTTTGTCTATGTTTTCCTTAGTTTTCTCTATGCTTTCCTTCATCTCTTTCCTAATCTCTTGCAGATCCCTGAGTATTAGACTTTTGAATTCCCCATCAGGAAGTTCCAGTACCCTTTCTTCTACTGGAAGGTCTTGTGGTGTTTTAGTTTGGTCACTTAATGGAGCCCTTTTGTCCTGTTTTTTATAAGTTTTGACATTGTCTACTGTCACTGAGGCATCCAGGAATTATTTTCTTCAATTATTGATTTTAGGTTTATTTGTTTTATCCTGCCTTTTTCTTTTATTTGGTTATGTCTGGGTGGGAGGGCTAGGCATGTTATGTTGCTTACTTGTCTGTGGGTATGATAGTTCTCACCACCATGTCCAGATGGGCAAGGCCAGTCGCTCAGCTATGATGCGGCAGGGCAGGTCCAGCGGGGGGATAGGTGGTGATGGGTTGTTTGTCTGCCGCAGGAACTGGTGCTGCCGAGATGGGTCTGGAGGCAGGATGGCAGGGCAGGTTCCAGATGTCCACAGATCTGGGCCAGTGCCACTCAGGTGATATGGCGTTTGTCAGGATGGGGCTGGGGTGCAGCACACAGTGGGGTCTGGTGGTCTGGGGGTCTGTGCAGGTGTTGCTCCTGAGAACAGAGCTTAGCAGGATGGGGCTAGGGAGAGCACAGAGTGGGGTCCTAGGGTCTGGAGATCTGTGCAAGTGCCACTGAGCTAGCAGTACAGAGAAGCAGGAGGGAAGGGAGACTATGTGATGTGCAGAGGAAGGTGGGGGAGAGAACAAAGAGAGAGAAACAAAAGCAAAACAAGAAAAGCAAAAGAAACAAAATGTCAGTGCAGCTGGAGCCAGTGGGTGGGGGCGATGCAGGCTGTGTGTCAGTTGCTCTCTAGCTGAATGGTGTGGCACAGCCTGTCAAGATGGGGCAAGGGTGGTACACTGGGAGAAATGGGCAGGAGAAAGGAAAGGAAGGATGGAAAAGAGACAGAAGAAATAAAAACAAAATATGGCACTGAGGTAACCAGACATTGGGGGTGGGGTAGAACTGGGATGGCATTGAGCTGGTGTCTCTGTTGCCAGGTGGCATGGCTCCTCCCTTCAGGAAGAGGCAGAGGCAGCTCAGGGCCTACCTGAGAGGGAGAAGGAAAAGAGAGGAAGGAAAAGATAAGAAAAGAAAGTATGGCATTGAGGGAGCCAGCTGGTGGGAGCGAGGTGAACCCAGGGTGGCAGTGAGCCAGTGTCTCTCTGGCTGAGCAACCATGGCCTACTGAAAAACAACAGAGGCAGTGTACAGGGCTGAAGGGTGGGGCTTGGGAAAATGGGTACCGGGTGCTCTGTCTCTTGTTGGGAGCTCCATGAAGTTGCCTTCTTGTACTTCCTGTCTGGGGTTGTTGGTGATTGTGCTGCACGATGGCAATGCCACACCACGTTAACTGGCAGGGGTCCTCCACTCCATAGCTCTCCTCATTCTCTGTTGTTTGTCAGTTTCTTCTTCCATTTGGTGCTTGATCTAGTTCTTTATCCCTTCATTTGATGCTTAGGGTTCTAGGATTGATGTTTATATCTGTTTTACTTTGTTTTTCTGGTTTTTGCTGCAGAGGGATGGCATGTTGCGTCTGTCTATAGTGCCACGTTGGCTCTGCCTCTACATTTAACTTCTTGAGGAATTGCCAAACTGTTTTCCACAGCAGCTGTACCATTTTACAATCCCACCAACAATGAATAAAGATTACAATTTCTCCACATCCTCCCAAATACATATTGTTTTCCTTTTTTATCATTGCCATCTTGGTGGTGAAATAGTATTGCGTTTTGGTTTTGATTTGTATTTCTTTAATGACTAATGATGTTGATTGTTAGACATTTGTATATCTTCTTTGGTAAAATGTCTGTTCAAGTTCTTTACCCATTTTTTAATTTTTTTTTTTTGTCTTTTTGTTGTTAAGTTGTAGCTGTTATTTATATCTGGATATTAAAGATCTTATCTATGATTCCCTATTTTTTTCCTTAATCTGTTGGTTATCTCTTGATTTTACTGATAAATTCCTATAATGAACAAGTTTTTAATTTTGGGGAAGTCCAACTTATGTATATTGTCTTTCATTGTTTATGCTTTTGGAGTCATATCTAAGAATCTATTTTCAAAAACAAGACCCTGAAGCATTACCACTATGTTTTCTTCTAAGAGTTTTATGGCTTACCACTTACATTTAGATTGTTGATAAATTTTGAGTTAATTTTTGTGTATTGTGTGATGTATGGGGCCAGCTTTATTCTTTTTCATGTGGAAAACTAGTCACCCAGTACCATTTATTAGAGACTATTCTTTCCCAATTGAATGGACTTATCACCCTTCATGAAAATCATATGATCAAAGATGTATGGGTTTAGTTCTGTACACTCAATTCTGTTCCATTGATCTATATGTCTGCCATTATATCAATACCTGACTCTTTTGCTTACTGCTGTTTTGTAATTTGTTTTGACATTGGGAAGTGTGAGTTCTTCTACTTTGTTCTTCTTTTTCAAGATTTCTTTGGCCGCATGGGACCCCTTGCCATTCCATACAAATTTGAGAATTGGCTTTTTCATTTCTGCAGAGAAAACCATTGGAATCTTGATGACAATTGTGTTAAATCTATAGATTGCTTTAGGAAGTAGTGACATGTTAACAATGTTACATCTCTAAACCCATGAATATGGAATGTCTTTCCATTTATTTAGGCCTTCTTTAATTACTTTTAGTAATGATTTATAGTTTTCAGTGTACAAGTCTTTCACTTCTTTGGTTAAATTTATTCCTATGTATTTTATTCTTTTAGATGCTATTGTAAAGGAATTTTTTTCAAAAAATTTCCTTAGTTATAAGTGCCATTTAATGTATGCTTGACCTGCATCTACTTCTTTTCCATGTGGATATAGTGTGTTCTAGTTCAGAGGATGACTCTTCAGAAATCAGGGACTGAGAGATTTGAAGCTTGTAGGAAGGATGAGCACTGGAGGATGGATCATTAAAAAGTTCTAGAGATGTTCTTGTACTGTGCTGATGCATCACATATAGTGTTATCTAAGATGGAATGACTTGGACTTTGACAAACATATTGATGTTTGACTATTGTTTTATCAGTTTTATTTTTAACATTTTGAATAGGTTGTACTGTATACCAGATATTATTCAAAGCAATTTACATGGATTAATTGATGTACTCATCACAAATCCAGAAGATAATTTTATTTTTAGTATTCTTTTAAATATGAGAAGAGAGCATTTTAAATAGCTTTCTTAAGGTCTCACAACTTGCCAGTGTTGTAATGAGAATTCAAAACCAGGCAGCCCAATTCCAGAACCTGTGCTCACACACCATGCTGATTTGTATTTTTCTGATTTGATTGTACAGCTAGGACCACAGAGCAAGACCACCTTCCGAGGATAGTGAGTTTCCACTAAAAGGATTATGTATGTTGTCAATCAATTTAGAAAGAGGCAGATCTTATTTAAAGAAACAAAGACTTGGGAAATTAGATGAATAAGGTTTGATAAACGCACCAACTTTGTTTTTTATCATGGAAATTTAAAAATTAAGATATAATTCAATATAATATAATGGAACCCCTTGTACCCTCACTCAGCTTCAAATATAATCAACAGTGCTTAATTTTGTTTTGCTTATACCCTGACTCATTCTCCTCCCACTCCACCCTGAATGGATTATTTTGAAGCAATACCCAGAAGTCACAGAATTTCAATTATAAATATTTTAGTATATACCTCTATATGAGACGTATTCTTTTTAAACATAATGACAATGTCATCATTATACCTAAAAATAATTAACAGTAATTTGAATATCATCAAATATACAAGATGTGTTCAAATTTACCTATTTGTCCCATTTTTTAAATTTTGTTTTTTCACATCAGGATATAAACACAAGGACAAAATTTATTCATTTTTTCTTTGCCTCATTGTCTTTGACCTTCACTCCAAGAAGTCTAGAGATATACTCATGTACCACCAGTACTCATGAATTGTGGACATAAAATGCCCTCTACCCAATCAAGCTGGACAGGGGAAGTCTTTCAAGGACTTCAGACAACTGTGGGCACCAAAAGGAGTCTAATAGCTAAGTGTTGGTTAATTATTGTGAGCAATCTTATTCTATTATTCCTTAATGTTAATTTATGCTTGCAAATTTGGTAGCCTCGTCTCAACTAAGTTTAGGGCCATGGGAGAAGAGGTTCTCTGTTCATAATTGGTCAGAATGTTAAAGGTGTTAGAAACCCAGGGTGTAGGGGACAACAAAGTGCAGCCCATGAGTAGTAAGAAATTGGTAGTACCGAGGTCAGCACCCCAGAGCATAGAAGAAAATAATTAGCTTGTAGCCAGGCAACATAGGCTATACAAGCAAAAACATGTAATTACGAGAATGTACATATGTAAGTCTATATGCCTTCGCCTAAGGACTCAGGGAGAGATACTAGAGAGGAGGGAACCACAAAGAGTAAGGGAATGGGACATTATCACTTCTGCTTTATAGATAAATATCACTGATTCTTGCATACCAATGGAGTTTGAATATATATAGACAGATACTTGGAAAAAATGGTTATCCAGATAACTGAAATATATCTATATATATAATCTATGTATATATAATTTATATTTCTACATGTATCTATTTATCTGTCGTATGTATCTATCTGCTTGCCTGTCTCTCCATCTATTTCTCTATCTATTGATATTTATGTATCTATCGATTTAGAGTTCCCAGATGAGGCTAAGATATTCACAGTAGGATTTAGAGATATCTGAGCAATTGATGTGGTAATCTTTCCAATTGTGTTTTTTTTTTTTTTTTTTTTTACAAGACATCAAGGAACTTTCAGAGAAGGTCGGCAGAGACTAGTTGTACAGATTTATTTAATAGCAATGCCTCAATCATAGGTGGGAAGGGGAAGTTCTGAGCAGAGTATGGTGTATGCTAGTGAGTTTGTCCTTTAGTTCATTGCAAATACACTCATGGTATTGCCCTTAAATAAGATACCAAAGTTGGAATTAAAAAAGCTATTTCAGGAAAAAAAATTGGCAATATATTGGTAGCTCTGCATGGTAAGCAGAATAATAGTCCCATAAAGATGTCCACATACTAATCCCTGAACTAATCCCTGAACCTATGAATATGAATTAAAGTTGCAAACTGAATTAAAATTGCTGATCACCTGACCTTAAAGTAGGGAGATAATCCTAGATTATTTGGATGAGTCTAATATAATCACTGAAATCCCAAACCTGTTGCCATCAAGTCAATTCCAACTCATAACAACCCCATAGGACAGAATAGGACTGCCTCATAGGGTTTCCAGGGAGCAGCTAGTAGATTCGAATTGCTGACCTTTTGGTTAGCAGCTGAGCTCTTAACCACTGTGCCACCAGGGCTCCAGTATAATCACAAAGGTCCTTTAACATGAAAAAGGGAGTTAGAATAGAGAAAACAAGAGAGATTAAAGCATGATAAGGACTCAGTCTAATGACACTGACTTTGAAGATGGAGGAAGGGAGCCATGAGCCAAAGGATGTGGATGGCCTCTATAAGCTGGAAAAGGCAAGGGAGCAAACTATCGCCCGGAATCTTTAGAAAGAATGCAGCCCTACTGACACCATGATTTTAGCCCATTGAGATCCATTTTGGATTTCCAACATCAAGAACTGTAAGGTAATAAATTTGTGTTGTTTAAGCCACTGAGTTTATGGTAATTATAGCAGTAATGGAAAACTAATACACTTAGGATATCATTGCTTTGGTACTCACTAATAAATGGAAATGGAGATTGTTTTCATTTCTGCATAGATGAGGAGAGAATCATTAAAATTTCAGAGTATGGGAATAGCAGATTGCCTATGTTGTTCATTAGCACATATAAGCTTTTGTGAGATTTAAAAAAATCTGATTCTCAAGATAGGCTTTAATCATGAGATGAGTTCTCACAGTAAGGTATGCATAAAGAATTAAGTAGTTTAATTGTTGCTAATGAATGATTCCCCCCAAGAAAAGCCAAACCCGTTGCCGTCGAGTCAATTCCGACTCATAGAGACGCCATAGGACAGAGTAGAGCTGCCCCATAGGGTTTCCACGGAGTGGCTGGTGGATTTGAACTTAGTACCTGAGCTCTTAATCATTGTGCTACCAGGGCTCAGATCATTACTACACCTTAAAAAAATCAAAGGAACAAACAGCTTCCAAATTCCTATTCTAATAAATACCTGATTTGTCCATGCTCTGGAGGTTTATCTGAATCATGTTTTCTCACAAGATCATGAGATTGCATGGGGATTGCATGTATGACTTTATCATACAGAAAGTGACATCACAGTCCAGAAAGGGAAAAGGGGTTTGCATAAGGCTAGACACTCAGTCAGAGAGTGATAGATGTTGAATGTATCTGTGAAGGAGTTTTGGGTTATTTTTACCAAACTATATTGCTCAACTTTTTTTGACAACACTGCTTAGGCTCAATATCCAGGTGTGTAAAATCATTAATTAAATATGGGATATGTCATATTGAAGATGCATATATAATTTATGTGATAAGTTACATTTCAGATACTTAAAATGAACACATTTTGAAAACACAACAGAGTCTTGATTAATAGTTTGTATTTTCCCCACATTCTTCTCATTATTATAAGAGATTTTCTGAGGTACAGTAAAACTGTCTGTCCCTCATTTCTGGCATACCACATTTTAATGTTAAAAGACTAATAATAAGAAAAATACTTGCTTTTTTCCCAACAGAAGCACATTTACAAAGACTTGAAATTATATTTTATTTATGAAAGTTACATTAAAATCAGCGAGGTATTATTCATAATCATTAAAAATTACGTGAACCTAATGCCAGCAAAGGCGGTTGTTAAGTAAAGGGACATCAACCTGATGGGACATTATACTTCAATAACAAATGAGTATTTTGAAGATTCTGTAAGGAAATTCAAGTGGAAATTAAACTATATGAATAGTTGTTTTGAGGGGAGGTTACAAGAATTTTCTTTTTTTTTTATTGTACTTCAGGTGAAGGCTTACAGAACAAATAGTTTCTCATGAAACAGTAGTACACATTGTTTTATGACATTGGTTAACAACCCCACAACATGTCAACCCTCTAACTTCTCAACATTTTTTTTTTTTGGTGAAAATACACATAGCCAAAGGTACACCATTTCAAAAATTTCTACATGCACAGTTCAGTGACATTGACTACGCTCTTCCAATTGTGCTGTTATTCTGACTTAAGATGAAGGCTTACAGAACAAAATAGTTTCTCATTTAAGTTACTACAGATGTTGCCCTATGACAATGGTTAAAAATCTCACAACACATCAACAATATCCTTACTCAACCTAGGGTTCCCTATCACCAGCTTCCTTGTTCCCTTCTGCCTTTTGGCCCTTGTCACTGGGTACAAGAATTTTTAATCTTTAATTTTATTATTAATGTGCTATATTGATTTTGCAATTAATAGAGTTATCCAAATATTAAGATAGAAGAAACTGAATCAGTTTAAAAATATTTACAAAAATAAAAACATATCTATTAAGTTTGTGATGGAAATAATGAGCCATAATGTGTTAATTCCAAGCTGAATATGAACTGATTTGGCCCAAGTCAATTCCAAGCCTAATTTTATGTGCTTTTCCCATAAAGTATCAGTGAAGCAATAGTTTAGCAATTTAGAGAAATAAGGACAGAAATAATTTTAAAAAATTAATGCTTAAATAATTTTAATCTAACAGAAAGCCATCCTTTTTAAAAAAAATTACTCAGTGACAATGAAATATTTTCTAAAAATACAGTTCTATGAATGTTGCCTTAAAGTCAAATCTTGCCTCCAATAAGGCAATTGTTTGTTTTAGAAAAAAAGAACTGTGATTTCCACTTCCAGTCATGATGGATTTGCAGGAAATAGATTGACCTTTCAACCTTATACAATGAGAAAACTGGACAAAATATAAGAAAAAAATAGTTTTCAATCATTGGGTAACATGTGGCATAGGTCAGTGATATTAGAGAGAAGGTAAACAAGTGATATAAGCTTATAACTTACTCAGATTCCTTCTTGAAATTTGCAGCCACTACACAAGAAGAGGAAACCAGACAGAACCAGATGGTCTCACTAAATCAAGGAGACAAAATTAAGAGTTTAAAGAGACAAAGCAACAAGAATTTGTGGGGGGACAAAATACAGGAGACAGAAGAGTTGCAGAGATACAGAAACGCAGAGATATGAAAAGTAATCCCCTAAAAATTTTGGCTGACTATTGATCTGAGCATACTTGTGAGTAAAGTATTAAAGGCCGGGGGGTGGGGTGGGGGGTGGAGTGGGGAATCCACCAGAAATCAGTAAGCAAAACCACCTCTGAAGCACACAGAGACCTGGGAATAGTTTTTGTCCCAACATCCAGCATGGAAAGACCCCCAAATATATAAAAGTAAGAAGGTTTAGGTAAAATCTTCAAAAGACATTACCTCAGAAGAGGGGTCAAATTGGTCCTAGACCGAAGACATCTCTGGACCTTCCTCACACACTATAAATTTCAGCCTTGAGAGAATAAACTAATTGCAATAACTAAAACATGTCCTTGAAAAAAAGCTCAAAAAACATAATGAAATACATTTAAAAAATCTAGCACACAAGATCATAAAAGTCACAATATCCAGAATTCAATTAGAAAAAAATGCCAGGCATCCAAAACAGTAGGGAAAATAAAGCCATAAGAAAGGGAAAGCTCAATCAACAGAAAAAACTGAGAAATGATACAGATGACAAAATAAGCAACAAGTTCATTTAAAAAGCTACTTAATGAGCCATGAGGTGACTTCAGGTGTTAGTTTCAGTTTAAGATTTTTAAGAAAATTTCAGGGCAGTAGTCTTGGGGAGTCCTCCAGTCTCAATGATTACAGTAAGTCTGTTTTTGTTTTTGTTTTTTAAACAAATTTGAGGTTCTGTTCCACATTTTTCTCCCATTCTATCAGGGTCATCTATTGTGGCCCTGATTAGAATGATCAGTAGTGGTTGCTGGGCACCATCAAGTTCTTCTGTTCTCAGTGTAGATGAGGCGGTGGTTCACACAGACTATCCTGTAAACTAATTTATTCTTTGAATCTTTGATTTCCTTCTTTCTCTTTTGCTCTAGACAAGTAGAGACCAATAATTGTATCTTAGATGGTCACTCGCAAGCTTTTAAGCCCCGGGCACTACTCACCTAACTAGGATGTAGAACATAACTTTATGAACCATATTATGCCAATTGACTGAGATGTCCCATGAGACTATAACCTGTAGTACTGTGCTCCTTTAAAAAATCAAAACCAAATGTTCAATGATTACTTTAAAACAAAGATGAAAATGTAAGGGGGCTGTCTTAGTCATCTAGTGCTGCTATAACAGAAATACCACAAGTAGATGGCTTTAACAAAGAGAAATTTATTCTCTCACAGTCCAGTACACTACAAGTCCAAATTCAGGGTGTCAACTCCAGGGGAATGCTTTCTCTGTTGGCTCTGGAGGAAGGTCGGTGTCATCAATCTTCCCTTGGTCTGGGAGCTTCTGTGCGCAGGAACCTCAGGTCCAAAGGAAGTACTCCGCTCCCGGCACTGCTTTCTTGGTGGTATGAGGTTCCAATGTGTCTCTGCTCACTTCTCTCTTTTATATCTCAGAAGAGATTGGCTTAAGACACTATCCAATCTTGTGGACTTCATCAGTATAACTGCCGCTAATCCATCTTATTACATCATAATGATAGAGTTTACAACACATAAGGAAATCACATCAGATTACAAAATGGTACATAATCATACAATACTGGGAACCATGACCCAAACAAATTGATACACACATTTTTAGGGGCACATAATTCAACCCATGACAGGGGTAGGGAAACTAGACTAATGGAAATGGAACAACCAGAATGGAAATAATGAGACTATTCACACATCGTGAAGAATGCAACCAATGTCAAAGAACAATTTGTGTAGAAATTGTTGAGTGGGAACCTAAACTGCTGTGTAAACCTTCACCAAAAACACAGTTAAATATTATTTTTTTTAAAAAAGCTATTTAAAATATATTCTGTATGTTCAAGAAGGTAGAGAAAAGAAGAGAAAAAATGGAAGATGTAAAAAAGACCTAAATTTAAACTAATTTTTTAGGTGATTATATATATGTAATATATATACATATGTATTATATATCTGTATATATATACACACACACATATAATATATAATTTTTAGTTTAGATTTATATATATGTATATAAATTAGACTTATATATACATATGTGTATATATATATATATATGAAAGAAGAAAAGATACAGCATCTGTGAGCTCTAGGACAATATCATGCAGTCAAACGCGTGCAATTGGAGTTTCAGAAGGAAAAAAGGAAGCAGAAAGAGAAATAATATGTCAAGAAATAATGGCCAAAAAATTCCAAGAAAATATTCCAATCAGAGACATATGAAGAAAACCATATTAAAGCAAATATTAAGTAAATTTCTGAAAGCTAGTAATAAAGAGAATATCCAAAGATGTCAGAAAAGAAAGGCATGTTCATAAAAAGGAATAAAGATAAATGCAGCAGACTTCTCATCAGAAACTGTGCATGTCAGAAGGAAATGGAGTGAAATATTTTAAGTACTGATAGAATAAAATCTGTCGATGCAGAATATATAACAGCAAAATCATCTTTCATGTTTTAATTTCATTGTGGTTCTTGAAGACTAACTTTGATAGATACAATATTCTTGGCTGACAGTTTCTTTCAGAACTTTAAAAATATTATTCCATTGATTTCTGGCTTCTGGGGTTTCTGAGGAGAAATGGGCACTTAATCTTATTGGGGTTCCTTTACATGTCACCTTTTGTTTGTCTCTGGCCGAATTCAGAATCTTCTACTTGTCTTTAATCTTTGAGAGCTTGATTATGATGTGTCTTAGTGTGTGCTTCTTTTGATTTACCTACTTGGAGATTGCTAAGCTTCTTGAATACACAGTTTTATGTCCTTTATCAGATTTGGAAAGTTTTCTGCTGTAATTTCTTCTAAGGCTTTTTTCTAATCCTTGTTCTTGCTCTTTTATTTCTGGAATTCCAGGATACTAATGTTCGTTCATTTGATGTTGTCCCATAATTTTATTAAACTGTACACAGTGTTGTTGATCTTTCTTCCTTGTTGTTCTTTAGCCTCTAGTATTTTCTTTACTTTATCTTCAATTTCACCAGTTCTGTCTTCTGTCTGTTCAACTCTGTTATTCAAAACTTCCATTGAGTTCCTCATCTCAGTCATTATCACTTTCATTTCCAGCATTTTTGTTTGTTTGTTTTTTTAATGGTCTTTATTTCTTTGTTTATATCCTTATTTTGTTCATTGTTTTCCTAATTTCCTTAATTATTTGTGTTTTCTTTTATTTCTGTAAGGTTGTTTAATGAAGAGATAACCTAAAGACTGGGAGAAAACTTTTAGGAAATATATAACAGACAAGTGTCTAATATCCAGAGTATATATTATACTCCTAAAACTCAACAAGAAAAAGACAAACAACCCAATCAAAAATTGGACAAAGGACCTTGCCGTGGATTGAATTGTGTCCCCCCCAAAATGTGTATCCACTTGGCTAGTCCATGATTCCCAGTACTGTGTTATTGTCCACCATTTTGTGATCTGATGTGATTTTCCTTTGTGTTGTAAATCCTGCCTCTATGATGCTAATGAGTCAGGATTAGAGGCAGTTATGTCAATGAGGCAGGATTAGGTTGTGTCTTAAGTCAATCTTTCTTGGGATATAAAAGAGAGAAACAGTCAGAGAGATGGGAAAACCTCATACCATCAAGAAAAAAGAGCCAGAAAAATAGTGCATTCTTTGGACCTGGGGTCTCTATGCTGACAAACTCCTTGACTGGGAAAGTTTGATGACAAGGACCTTCGCCTGGAGATGGAACCCTGACTTCAAACTTCTAGCCTCCTAGAGTGTGAGGAGAATGAATTTCTCTTTGTTAAAGCCATCCACTTATGGCATTTCTATTATAGCAGCACTAGATAACTAAGACAGAATTTGGTACTGAGAAAGTGGGATGCTGCTCTAACATATACCTAAAAAGTGGATGCGGTTTTGAAATTGTGAATGGATAGAGCCTGGAAGAGTTTCAAAAGTCTAATAGTAAAAGCCTAGATTGCATTGAAGAGACTGTTGGTGGAATTATGGACATCAGACAATTCTGGTGAAGGCTTAGAAGGAAATGAGGAAAGCTGTTACACTGGTGACAGCCCAGATGGTGAGAAGCAGCATCAGAGAAATGGCAGCAGCAGAACCAGGAGACCAGTGTGAGATGGCGCTGGAGCTGACCCAGGGAGCAAGAGAGCTGAGTGTTTTTCGGCCACAGTTTACTGGAGGAGTGGGATTCCTCCAGGCATTTATCGGTGGAGCTACAGAGCTTTGGAACACTTGCTTCAGCAGGGCAAACTCAGGTGGTGAGGCCTGAGGGGCTGAGAGGCCAAGGAATCAGGAAACAGAAGCTGAAGAGATGAGGACAGGAAGCAGAGCTGCTTTAGTCTCGAAGGGTAGGGCCATGACCTCTGGGATCTCAAAGGGGGGACCTCAGGCCACCAAGAAAGAAGCATTGGGAGCATATGCATCCTTTGGGCTTGGGGTCCCTGCCCTGAGAAGCTCCTCCACCAGGGGAAGATTGATGACAAGGACTTTCCTCCGGAGTCAACTGAGAGAAAAAGCCTTCCCCTGGAGCTGGCACCCTGAATTTGGACTTACAGCCTACTAGAGTGTGAGAAAATAAATTTCTCTTTGTTAAAGCCATCCTCTTGTGGTATTTCTGTTATAGCAGCACTAGATAACTGAGACAAACCTGAATAGACATTTCACCAAAGAGGATATTCAAATGGCCAACAAACACATGGAAAGATGCTTAATATCTTTAGCCATTAGAGAGATGTGAATCAAAACCACAATTAGATATCACTTCACTCTCACCAGGATGGCTGATTAAAAAAAAGAAAAATAACAAATGTTGATAAGGATGCATGGAAAATGGAACCCTTATCCATTGCTGGTGAGAATGCAAAATGGTACAACTGTAGTGAAAAACAGTGTGAGATTCTTCAGTAAAGCTAAAAATAGAACTACCATTTGATTCAGCAGTTTGGAGGAGAAAATTGAGTGTGTGTACGTTTGCCTCCGTGAACAGTTGCATCCTCTGCCATGGAACTAGAAGAACTTGCTGGTACCTGGATACCATTATGGAATATTTTGATAAAAGATTCTATAGAAGAATCCTGATCAAAAGTTGTGTGTGGGATGGGTATGTGGAACAGAATTTCAAATTCTCAATGGAATCCAGAGTTTCTGGAGCCATTGAGGCTGGATGAACCCCAAAAACTATTGCCTTGAGATAATCTTTAAATCTTAAGCCAAAACTGTCTCCTCAAGTCTTCTTTGAACCCAAAGATAGCTTATCTTAATTAGTAAAGTATGTCTGCTTTGAGCATTGTACTTTTTAAAAGAATTATTTATGTGAGATCAGATTGACAACAGCAACTCAAAAAGTTGAACGGGAAGCTTAAAGGGCAATGAGTTTAAGATAATGGTGTTGGAATAATTTGGGAAAGGATAATGAGAATGGTAGCACAACTTGAAAAATGTAACCAAAGTCACTGAATTGTGCATGTAGAAATTATTGAAATGGAGTGTCTTTTGATGCATATACTTTCACCAAAATTACAAAACAAAAAATTCAAAATGAAGAGGAAAAAGCCTTTTTTTTTTTTTTTTTTTTTTTTAATAAACAAAAGTTGACAGAATTCATCATATGTGGACCAGGACTACAAGAAATGTTAGAGGAGGTGGAGGCAGAGCCAACATGGCGCTATAGACAGAAGCACCACGGAATCCCTCCATAGGAAATACCCCAAAAAATAAGTAAAACAGAGACAAATGTGAATCCTGGAACCCTAAGTGTAAAATGAACAGATAAAGAACTCAACCAAGCACCAAATGGAATAAGAAACTGACCGAGAGAACAGAAAGCAAGGAAAGATATGGAACAAAAGTCCCTTATCAGTTAATGCAGCACGGGTTTGCCATCTTGGACTCCTGTTGGAGGTAGGCAGACAGGGAGTCTGGAAAAACAGCTTCATAGAGCTCCCAGGAGGTGACAGAGCACCTGGTAATCAGTGATAAATGCTTTCTCACCCCCCACCCTTCTTCCCTTGCTCAGACTCCGCTGCTTCCTAGCGGGCCTTGGTTGCGTGGGAGGTGTTGTCTCTGTGCCACTTGGATTCATCCCACCTGCACTAGCCAGCTCCTTCACTGCCATTTCTTTGTTGCTGATGTTGCTTTTTTCAGATTCTTTTGGCTTCTTTCCTGTCTCTTACCTCCTCCTCCTCATTTCTCTTGAACATCTGCCTCTGTGTGCCATCTTTGTGTCTTCTTGACAGGCTGTGAAATGCTGCACAGCTGTGGAGCTGCTTCCCTGGGCCCGATGCCACACTGGTGGGATCCTGGGCCTTTTTTGTTTTCTTTTTTACTTTTTTTTTTTTCATTTCTCAGTTTCTCCTTTTTATCTAGTTACCTTATTTTCCTGTCTCTTGAATACCTGGCACTGTGTGGCATCTCTGCCCCTTCTAGCCAGGCTGAAATGTGCACCTTCGGAGCCTCTTCCTGAGTCTCTGCAGCTGAGCTAGCATGATCCCTGGGGACATTTTCTTTTAACTTTCATTTTTTATTATTATTACATTCTTTTTCTTTTTTCCTTTTTGTTCTTCTTCATTTCTCAGTTTCTTGTCACTCTCTACTTTCCTTCTTTCCAGATCTCCTGAATACCTGGTGCTGTGTGCCATCTCTGCCCCTTCTAGACGGGTTGTGCCCTGAGGCCTGGGAGCCACTTACCTGGTTGCCAGTGGAATCCCTGGGGGCATTTCTTTTTTAAATTTTTGTATATTTTCTCTTTTTCTTTTTATGTTTTTATTTTTCTTCATTTCTTAGTTTCTCATAACTTTCTATTTTCCTTCTTATCTCCTGAATACCTGGTGTTGGGTGCCATCTCCTTCCCATATAGAAGGCCTGTGTCCTGAGCCCTGTGAGCTAGTTCCCTGGTCACCGGAGGGACACCTGTGGGCATTTTCTTCAATTTTTATTTATTTTTCTCTCTTTTTCTTTTTTCCCTTTTGTTTTTCTCATTTCTCAGTTTCTAGTCTCTACTCCAATGGCAGGCTCCCACAGCAATTTTTATTTTATGTTTTGGCTCATGTTGCTCTCTCGTCTTTCTCTTCTTTCCCATACTCAGTGTAGCTCCATACATTACAACTTTTCCCCTCCCTCCTGCCTATCTGCACCACACACTGAACATCACACCCCCAATCAGCACAGGCACAGCTTAACAAAGCCTGCCCTGCAGTGACCGTTGGCCCACCAATTTGGCCCAAGTAGGTGCCACAAACAAGCCATCCCAGGCCCTCACCTTCAGCTGGACCTGCCTTGCTGCAACGTAGCTGAGCAACTGGCCCTGACCACTGGAAAAGGAGGTTAAAAAGTATTGTGACCACAGACAAGCAAACAACAAAGAATGCACAGCCTGCCTGCTCAGACATAACCAAATAAAATAAAAAAGGATGGCACAAACAAATCTACAATTGATAAACTGAATGTCCCAAAGACAACAGACAATATCAAAACATATTAAAAAAAAAAAAAAGGACAGGACAATTCCATTAGGCGTCCAAAATAAAACAGCAGAAGACTTTCCAGTAGAAGAAAAAGCACTAGAACTACCTGATAGGGAATTCAAATATCTAATATTCAGAGCTTTCCAAGAGATGAAGAAAAAGCAGACAAAAAGGAGAAAATAGACAAATTGATGGAAGAGGCAGAAAAAACATGGAAAATACACCCAAAACAATGGAATAATTCAGGAAAATAATACAGGAACAAAAAGTCAAAATAAATTCACAACTAGAAATCATACAGAAACAACAATTAGAAATCCAAAAGATAAACAACAATATTTCAGAAATGGATACTGTTGTAGAAGGTCTCAGGAGCAGGTTTGAAACAATGGACAACAGGATCAGTGAAATTGAAGACAAACACTTGGATACCACTTTGTTTGTGGAAAAATCAGAAAAAAGTGAAGAAAAATGAAGAAATCCTGAGAATGAAGTGGATACAATCAAAAGCAAAAATTTTTGAGTCATTGGAGTTCCAGAACAAGAGAAGAAAATGGAAAATACAGAGAGGATCACTGAAAAGTTGCTGACAGAAAACTTCCCTAGTGTCATGAAAGCTGAAAAAGTGACCATCCAAGAAGCTCAACAAACCTCATATAGGATAGACCCCAAAAGAAAATCACCAAGTCATATCATAATCACAATTGCTAAAAACAAAGACAAAGAAAGAATCCTGAGAGCAGCTCAAGAAAAATGAGAAGTCACATACAGAGGGGAAACAGGAAGACTAATCTCTGATTACTCAGCAGGAACCATGCAAACAAGAAGGCAATGGGATGACATATATAAAACCCTGAAAAAAAATTGCCAGCCAAGAATAATATATCCTGCAAAATTCTCATTCAAATATGATGGTGAAATTAGGACATTTCCAGATAAACAGAAATTAAGGAAATATGTAAAAACCAAACTAAACTTACAAGAATTATTAAAGGGAGTCCTTCAGTTTGAGAACAAACAAAATCAGTCTACAGCCTGAATCTAGAACACAAGATCGCACGAGCCAGTTACCAATCTAGGAAATGAACTCTGAAGGACTACTCAAAACTAAAAGATTTACAATAGGGTATCAGAGATGTTAATCTGTAAAGGACAACAACATCAGGGCAATAAAAGAGGGAATAAACAGTGTAGACGTAGAAATTTCTATCGGAGAGGAAGGCAAGGCAATACCAACTAATGAAAGACTGGTTCAAACATAGGAAGATAAGGGTAAATTTCAAGGTTACCACAAAGAAAATTAATCTACTCATCAAAATGAAGAAAAACATAAATTTGCAGTAAACACAAAATCTAGAAAAACAAAAAAAATGAAAGAAAAATTCACAAGGAAAAGGAATTTGGCACAGGAGAGTAAGAGGATCAAAGAAAACATAAGCACCACAAGAAAAAGCACTAAAAAATGACAGCAATAAACTCACACATATCCATAATTACACTGAAAGTGAATAACTTCAGTGTACCCATAAAGAGACAGATAGTGACAGAATGGATTAAAAAACTGGATCCATCAATATGCTGTCTACCAAGAGACACACCTTAGAAACAGAGATGTAAATTTATTACAAATCAAAGGATGAGACAAATATATCAAGAAAACAGCTACCAAAAAAAGAGCAAGATTGGCAATACTAATCTCAGATAAAATAGATTTTTAAATAAAATCCACCATAAAAGACAAAGAAGGTCATTATATAATGACTAAAGGGATGATTCATCATGAAGACATAACCATAATAAATATCTACATACCCAATGACAGGGCTCCAAAGTACATAAAACAAACTATAACTGCACTGAAAAGAGAAATTGACAGTTTCACAATAATAGTAGAAAACTTCAACACACCACTTTTGGTGAAGGACAGAACATCTAGAAATAAACTCAGCAAATAAACAGAAGACCTAAAGGGCACAGTCAGCCAACTTGACCTCATAGACATATATAAAACACTCCACCCAACAGCTGCAAAGTACACATTATTTTCCAAAGCACATGGAATGTTCTTCAGAATAGACCACATCTTAAGCGACAAAACAACCGTCAACAAAATCGAAAACATTGTAGTAATACAAAGTATCTTCTCTGATCTCAGTGCCATCAAAGTAGAACTTAACAACAGGAAAAGCAAGGAAAAAAGTCAATCAAATGGAAACTGAATAACACCTTGTTTCAAAACCACTGGGTTATAGAAGAAATCAAGGACAGAAGAAAAAAATTCCTATAATCAAATGATAATGAAAACCCAACATACAAAAACTTTTGGGACATAGCAAAGGCAGTGCTCAGAGGTCAATTTATAGCAATAGATGAACACATCAAAAAAGAAGAAAGGGACAAAAACAAAACATTAGCTACAAAGCTTGAACAAATAGAAGGAGAGCAGCAAAAGGAAGCCCACAGCCACCAGAAGAAAGGAAATAATGAACCTCAGAGCAGAAATAAATGAAATAGAGAATAGAAAAACAGTAGAAAGAATCAACAAAACCAAGAGTTGATTCTTGGAAAAGATCAACAAAATCCACAAACCACTGGTCAAATTGACAAAAGAAAAACAGGAGAGGATGCAAATAACCCAAATAAGAACATAAAGTGGGTACATTTCAGACCTAACTGAAATAAAAAGTATCATAACAGAGTATTATGAAAAACTGTGCTCCAACAAAATTGAAAACCTAGAGGAAATGGACAAATTTCTAGAAAAACACTACCTACCCAAACTAACAAAAAATGATATTGAACACATGAACAGACCCATAACAAGAGAAGAGATTGAAAAGGTACTAAAAACACTCCAAACAACAACAACAAAAAGCCCTGGCCCAGATAGCTTCACTGGAGAATTCTACCAAACATTCAGAGAAGAGCTTTCAACAGTACTACTCAAACTATTTCAGAACATGGAAAGGATACGTACAAATTCATTCTATGAAGCCAGCATAACCCTGATACCAAACCCAGGAAAAGACACCACAAAAAAGAAAATTGTGGACCAGTATCTCTCATGAATAAAGAGGCAAAAATTGTCAACAAAATTCTAGCCAATAGAATTCAGCATCATATCAAAAAGTAATACACCATGACCAAGTAGGATTCATACCAGGTATGCAAGATTGGGTCAAGATTAGAAAATCAATCAACATAATCTACCACATAAATAGAAGAGAATCGCATGATCATCTCAGTCAACACAGAAAAGGCATTTGACAAAGTCCAACACCCATTCCTGATAAAAACTCTCAATAAAATAGTTATAGAAGGGAACTTCCTCAACACAATGAACAATATCTATAGAAAACCAACAGCCAACATCATTCTTAATGTAGAGAGGCTGAAAAAATTCCCTGAGAACAAGAACAAGACAAGGATACCCTTTATCACCACTCCTATTTAACATTGCACTGGAAGTCCTAGCTAGAGCAATAAAGAAAGGAAAAGAAATAAAAAACACCCAAATTGGTAAGGAAGAAGTTAAATTATCCCTATTTGCGGATGATATAATACTATACAAAGAAAACCCAAAGGACTCCACAAGAAAACTACTAGAACTAAAAAAAAAGACTCAGCAGAGTAGCAGGAAACAAGATAAACATAAAAAAATCAGTTGGATTCCTATACACCAATAAAGAGAATGATAAAAAGAATATCAAGAAAACAATGCCATTTATAATAGCTCCTAAAAAATAAAATTCTTAGGAATAAATCTAACCAGGGATGTAAAAGACCTATACAAAGAAAACTACAAAACACTACTGCAAGAAACCAGAAGAGGTCTACATAAATGGAAAAACATACTATGCACATAGATAGGTAGACTCAATATTGTGAAAATGACGATTCTACACAAAGCCATCTACAAATACAACGCAATTCCAATCCAAATATCAACAGTATTCTTTAAAGAGGTGGAAAAACTGATCATTAACTTTATATGGAAAGGGAAGAGGCCCCGGGTAAGTAAAGCGTTACTGAAGAAGAAGAAAGTAAGAGGACCCACACTACCTGACCTCAGAACCTCAGTTACGGTAGTCAAAACAGACTGGTACTGGTGACATGTACATTGACCAATGGAACAGAATTTAGAACCTAGATATAAATCCATCCACCTACTGTCACCTGATCTTTGACATGGGCCCAAAGTCCATCAAATGGGGAAAAGACAGTCTTTTTAAAAATTGTGCTGGCAAAACGGGATGTCCATCGCAAAAAAATGAAGCAGAACCCATACCTGACACCATACACAAGAAATAATTCAAAATGGATCAAATACCTAAATATAAAACTAAAAACTATAAAGGTCATAGAAGAAAAAATAGGATCAAGACTAGAGGCCTTAGTGGACAGCATTAACAGGTTACAAACCATAACTAACAACACACAAACTCCAGAAGATAAGCTAGATAACTGGGATCTTCTAAAAATTAAACAGTCTCATCAACAGGCTTCACCAAAAGAGTAAAAAGAGAAGCTACAGAATGGGAAAAAATATTTGGCTATTAGAAATCCAATAAAGTTCTAATCTTTAAAATCTATAGGAAAATCCAACACCGCTACATCAAAAAGACAAATAATCCAATTAAAAAAATGGGCAAAGGAAGTGAACAGACACTTCACCAGAGAAGACTTTCAAGCGTCTAACAGACACCTGGGGAAATGCTCGAAATTACTAGACATTAGAGAAATGCACATCAAAACCACAATGAGATACCATCTCACCCCGGCATTACTGGCAGAAACCAAAAAAAAAAAATAACAAAGGTTGGAGAGGCTTCAGGGAGACTGCAACTCACGCACTGCTGGTGGGAATGCAAAATGGTACAAAATGATATGGCGCTTCCTTAAAAAGCTAGAAATAGAAATACCATTTGATCCAGCAATCCCACCCCTAGGAATATATCTTAGAGAAATAAGAGCCATCACACGAATACACATATGCACACCCATGTTCATGGCAGCATTGTTCACAATAGAAAAAAGATGGAAACAACCTAGATGTTCATCAACAGATGAATGGTTAAACAAACTATGGTTCATCCACACAATGGAGTATTACGCAGCGATAAAGAACAATGATGAATCTGCGAAGCATCTCACAACATGGATGAATCCAGAGGGCATTATGCTGAGTGAAATAAATCAATCACAAAAGTACAAATATTGTATGAGACAACTACTGTAAAAACTCACGAAAAGGTTTACACACAGAAACAATCCTTGATGGTTATGAGGGAGGTGAGGGGTAGGGATGAAAAAACACTAAATAGACAATATATAAGTGGTAACTTTGGTGAGAGTAAGACAGTGGGGAAGCCATCACAACTTGTACATGGCAAGGTCATGGAAGCTCCGTAGATACCTCCAGACTCCCTGAGGGACTGAATTATTGGGATTAGGGCTGTGGGGATCATGGTCTAGGGGAACATCTGGCTCAATTGGCATAACAGTTTATAAAGAAAATGTTCTACATTCTGCTTTGGTGAGTAGCGCCTGGGGTACTAAAAGCCTATGAGTGGCCATCTAAGATATTCCCCTGGTCTCACCCCTTCAGGTGCAAGGAGAATGAAGAGAACTAAAGACACAAGGGAAATATTAGTCCAAAGGGCTAATGGACCACAACTACCACGGCCTCCACCAGACTGAATCCAGTACAACTAGACGGTGCCCAGGTACTACTGGCTGCTCTGACAGGGATCACAATAGAGGGTCTCGGACAGAGCTGGAGAAAAATGTAGAACAAAATTCTAACTCACAATAAAAGACCAGATTTACTGGCCTGACAGAGACTGGAGAAACCCCAAGAGTATGGCCCGTGGACACTCTTTTATCTCAGTAATGAAGTCACTCTTGAGGTTCACCCTTCAGCCTAAGATTAGACAGGCCCATAAAACAAAATGAGACTAAAGGGGCACACCAGCCCAGGGGCAAGGACTAGAAGGCAAGAGGGGACAGGAAAGCTGATAATGGGGAATGTAAGGTCGAGAAGGGAGAGTGCTAATATGCCGTGGGGTTGTTAACCAATGTCATAAGACAGTATGTGTACTAACTGTTTAATGAGAAACTAGTTCTGTAAAGCTTCATCTAAGCACAAAAAAAAAAGAAAGAAATATTACAGGAAGTTCTTCAGGCATAAGGAAAATAATACTGGATGGAAATTTTTATCTACACACAAAAAAATAAAGAACACCAGGAAAAGTAATTATCTGGATACAAACATTCTCATTTTTAATCTCTTTAAAAGACAAGTGACGTTTAAAACAAAAAAAAATATTGTGAGGTTATGATAAAAACTAAAATATAAGATAAAAGTAACGTTATGGCTGGTAGGGAAGAAATGGAAGGATACAGTCCTAAGGTTCTTTTATTTAAAAATGAAGTATTATTTGAAGTTAGGCTGGGTTAATTTACAGATATGTATTATAAACAGAGCAAACACTACAAAAAATACAAAAAAATAGCAAAAAGATATAGCTATTAGGCTATAATAATATATTAATAATGTAAATTAAAATGGAATAATAAAAGGTATTCCAAAGTTAGGCATGAAAGTAGGAAAAAAGGAACAAAGAACATATGGGACAAATAAAAACCAATAGCAAAATGGTCGGTTTAACCCACCATATCACTAACCAGATGCAAGGTTTATTGCCTAAATATTCCAACTAAAAAGCAGCAATTCTCAGATGAGATAAGAAAGCAAGACTCCATTAAACACTGCCTGAAAAAAAGAAAAATTCTTCAAGCAAAATTATATAAATTGGTAAAATGTAAAAGAGAAAAATAATAAAGTAAAAATGGAATAATATGCACCATGCAAGTACTAATAAAAATAAAGGTGTAATGCCCGGTTAATTACAAAGTAGATTTCACAATCAGAAATATTACCAGGAATAAAGGGAGTCATTTCATAAGGATAAAGCAGTTAATATAATAAGAGAACTTCAGAATTCATGAAGCAAAAACTAATGGAAGTGAAATGAAAAACTAAAAATCCACACCAGTGTTTGGAGGCTTCAAAATCCCTCTCTCATTAATTGACAAAATCCATAAGGGTATGTAAGATTTGGCAATACTCTCAACCAACTTTACCTAATTGCCATTCGCTGAAAACTCCATCCCAGAATAGCAGAATAAAAAACATTCTTTTCAAGTGTAAACAGAGCATTTCCCAAGGTAGACTATATTCAGATATATAATTTTAAAAAACTGAAATCATACAAAGTGTGTTCTCTGACATAATAAAATTAAAAATCTATACAAATATCTGGAAAATCCCCAATATTTTAAAATCAAAGAACATTTATAATGTATGGGTCAAAGAAAAACTCAAAAGGAAATTTAGAAAATATGAACTGAATGTAATGAAAATACAACGTCAAAATTTGTGGAATGTTGCTAAAGTAGTGCTTAGAAGGAAATTCATAGCATTAAATGCTTATATTATAACAAGAAATGTCTCAAAACTACGATCTAAACTTTCACAAGAAAAACTATAAAAAAGCAAATTAAATCCAAAGTAAGCAGAAGAAATGGAATAATTGTGATAAGAGAAATCAGTGAAATAAAAAATAAGAATACAACAAAGAAAATCAATAACACTAAAAGCTATTTATTTGAATTGATTCTTTTAGTTGAAAACTGTCCATCCAGATGTTCAGAAAAAGAAAACATAAAACAACAGAAAATATGTTCATAGATTTAATGACTAATATTTTAAATATATACAACATCCCAATATTAATTTATATTATTTAATTATATTAATTAAATTAATAATTAATAAATTAATAAATTAATTATAAAATTATAATTATAATATAAATATATAATATTAATTATATTATAATTATTTATTTAATTATAATATAATTATAATTATAAATTAATAAATAAATAAATTAATTAAATTAATTTTAATTGTGATTCCAATTAAAATCCATTTTTTTAATTTGAATTGTAAGCTGATTGTGAAATACATACAGAATTGCAATGGAAAAGAAATAACACTGGTAGGTTATCAAGATTTACTGGTTGAAGGATAGACAAATAGAAAATGGAAAAATATGGTATTATAGAAAGAGAAAGGATAGCATTTTAAGTAAATAGTGATGGAGCAATAATCTATATGTAAAAATTAAAACATAGCTTTGTCCTAACATTACACACCCACAATTATTCCAAGCAGAGTGTAGATCTAAGTTTCAAAGTAAACACAATGATTCCAGAAGATAATATGGGAGACTATGGTCCTGATCTCTAGGAGTTAAACTTCTATTTAAAAAGAAATACCACCTACCAAAAACTAGAATATTGATAAATTAGACTTGAATAAAATAATTTCAACGGACACCATTAAGAGAGTGAAAGAAAAAAAATCACATAGTGAGAAAACGATATTGTCAAGGTGTAAAACTAAAAAGACAAATGGGGAAGATATTTAAAAATATGATTCACATAAAGTATCCATTATTATAAATCTAAGCAGTTTAAGGGAATTGTAAATTAAAATCACATTGTGATATTATTAAACCTGTATAAACCTGGCTAGAATTACAAAGACTGACCAAATGTTGGTGAAGAGGTAGAGCACATGAAAATCTGATACACTTGTGGGAAATATAAATTGGCAAAACAACCATGAAAAAAGTGTTTGACATTATCTAGCACTGAGTATATGCTTGCATACCCTAAGGCTAGCAATTCCAGTTGTAGGAGTATACCCAACAGAAATGTATATACCAGAAGACACATTTAAGAATGATCATAACTTCCAGTAACATGGCGCTCTAGGAAGAAGCACCACACCATTCCTCCACAGGAAAGATCCAAAAAACTAAGAAGGAAGCAGCAATTCTGAAATCCTAAACATCAAATGAAGAGATAAAGAACTCAGCCAAGCACCAAATGGAATAAGAAACTGACAGGGAACAGAGAGTGAAGAGACATACAAGGAGAGGTCCCCTATCAGCTAATGCAGCACGGACCCACCGTCTTGGACTCCTATCAGAGACCAGCATATAGGGGGTACGAGAAAGCAACTTCATGGAGCTTCCAGCAGGAGACGGAACAATCAGTAAACAGAAATATATGCTTTCCCACCCCCCACCCCTCGTCACCCCTACTTGGCCTCCTCTGCTTCCCACGGCCACGGTCTCTTGGCCAGGAAGAACCGGCTGCTTAGATACCACCCACCTGCACTGGCCAACTCCCTGAGTGCCATTTTTTGGCTGCTGGTGTTGCTTTTCTCTGCTTCTTTTGATTTCTTCCTTGCCTCTCACCACCTCCCCCTTCTTTTGCTCAAATATCTGGCTCTGTTCCCCATCTTTGCTTCTTCCTGAGGGGCTGTGGAGCTTGGTTCATGTGTGGAACTGCTTCTGGGTCCATGCTGCCATGCTGGTGGGATCCAGGGGCTTTTGTTTGTTTTCAATTGTTTGTTTGTTTTCTTTTTCTTTTCTCAAGTTGGGAGCCCATTCTGGCTGGGCGGTGCTGTGTGGCTTGGGACCTACCTGCTCAGCTTGCGCAGACACACAGAGGGATCCCTGAGAGCATTTCCTTTTCATGAGTTTTTTTTTTTCTTCTGTTTTTTTTGGGTTTTTTTCTTTTCTTTTCTTTTTTTTAATTTGTTTTGTTTTGTTTCCCGCTTTTTCTCTTTTTGTCTTTCTTCATTACTCAGTTTCTTGTATCTCTATACCTTCCTTCTCTTCTGGTCCCCTGGATACCTGGCACTGAAAACGTCTACGCCTCTTAACCATGCTGTACTTCAACACCTGGGGACAACTTCCCCAGACCTCGTAGCCGCACTGGCAGGATCCCTTGGAGCTGTGCTGTTCTTTTTACTTTCTAATTTTTATTTATTCATTCTTTTCTTCTTCCCATTTTTGTTTTTCTCCATTTCATAGTCTCTCATCTCTCCACTCCAATGGCAAGTTTCCTTAGCACTCTTTTTTGTTTGTATGTTTTTAGCTCCTGTTCCTCTCTTCTCTCTCCCATACCCATCTTAGCTCCACACATCACAATCTTCTCCCTCCATCCTACCTACCTGCACTGTGTGCTTAACATCACACCACCAAGCAGCATAAGCACAGCCTACCAGAAGCTTCCCTACACTGATTACTGACCCACCCTGGTGGCTGTAGTAAGTGCCACAAACAACCCATCCCAGCAACTCTTCTTCAGCTAGAACTGCCCTGCTGTACCATATCTGAGTGACTGGCCCTGCCAGTTGGAGAAGGTGAAAAGTATCATGCCCAAAGATGAGCAAACAACAAAGAACACAAAGCCCACCTGCTCAGACATAGCCAAATTTTAAAAAAAAGGACAAAACAAACAAATCTACAATCAATAAATGAGAAAAATAACTACTGAATGCCTCGAAGACAGCAGACAATATCAAAACATTTACAAAAATAGGACAGGATGGTTCCAGTAGGCATCCAAAATAAAACACCAGATGACTTTCCAGTAGAAGAAAAGGCATTAGACCTAACTGATAGGGAATTAAAATCTCTAATACTCAGAATTATCCAAGAGTTGAAGCAAAAAGAAGACAAAAATGAGGAAAAAATGGACAAATTCATGGAAAAGGCAGACAAATTCATGGAAAATACAGACAAAAAAATGGAAGAATCCAGGAAAATAATGCAGGAACAAAATGCCAAAATAAATTCACAACTCGAAATTATACAAAAACAACAATTAGAAATCCAAAAGATAAGCAACAAGATTTCAGAAATGGACAGTGTCATAGACGGGCTGCAGAGCAGATTTGAAATGGTGGAATTGAAGACAAACACTTGGGTACAACTCTGTTTGAGGAAAAATCAGAAAAAAGAATGAAGAAAAATGAAGAGACCCTGTGAACTATGTGGGGTACAATCAAAAGCAAAAATCTGTGAGTGATTGGATTTCCAGAACAGGGGGAGAAAACAGAAGACACAGAAAGGATCATTGAAGAATTTCTGACAGAAAACTTCCTCAATATCAAGAAATATGAAAAGCTGTCCATCCAAGAAGCTTAAGGAATCCCACATAGGATAGACACCAAAAGATCACCAAGGCATATCATAATCACACTTGCTAAAACCAAAGACAAAGAATCCTGAGAGCAGCTCAAGAAAAACAAAAAGTCACATACAGAGGAGAAACAATAAGACTAAGCTCGGACTATTCGGCAGAAACCATGTAGGCAAGAAGGCAATGGGATGACATACATAAAACTTTGAAAGAAAAAAATTGCCAGCCAAGAATAATATATCCTGCAAAACTCTTGTTCAAATATGATGGTGAAATTAGGTCATTTCCAGATAAACAGAAATTAAGGGACCATGTAAAAACCAAACCAGACTTATGAGACTTATTAAAGGAAGTCCTTTGATCTGAGAAAAACAATATCAGACCACAGGCCGAATATAGGACACAGGATTGTACTAGCCAGATACCAACCTAGGAAATGAACTTTTAAGGACTATGCAAAACCAAAAGAATTACAAAAGGGAACCAGAGAGGTTAATCTGTAAATGACAACAGTATCAGAATAATAAAAGAGTGAATGAACAGTGTAGATCTAAAACCTTCTAATGGAGAGGAAGTCAAGCGATGCCAAGTAATTATAGACTGGATCAAATCTAGGAAGATAAGGGTAAATTTCACAGTAACCACAAAGAAAGTTAACAAACCTACTCATCAAAATAAAGAATAAAAAACACAAAGTCTCAATAAAAACAAAACCTACAAAAAGAAAAGAAATGAAAAAAAAATCCACAAACAAAAGGAACTCAGCACAGGAGAGTAAGAGGAACAAAACTGGAGGACATTATGCTGAGTGAAATAAGTCAATCACAAAAGGACAAATATTTTATGAGACCTTCACTGTATAACTCATGTAAAAGTTTACACACAAAAACAAACAATCTTTAATGGTTACGAGGGTTGGGAGGAGTTGCGGGGAACTAAATAGTTAAGTGATAACTTTGGTGAAGGGTAAGACGGTACACATTACTGGGGAAGCCACCACAACTTGTACAAGGAACGGTCATGGAAGCTCTATAGATACTTCAAAACTCCCTGAGGGACTGAGTCACTGGGCAGAGGGCTGTGGGGACCGATGGTCTCTGGGAACATCTAGCTCAATTGGCATAACACAGTTTATAAAGACAATGTTCTACGTTCTACCCTGGTGAGTAGTGTCTGGGGTCTTAAAAGCCTGTGAGCAGCCATCTAAGATACTTCGCTGTTCTCACCCCTTCGGGAGCAAGGGAGAATGAAGAGAACAAGATAAGAGGAAAAGATTAATCCGAAGGACTAATGGACCACAGCTACCACGGCCTCCTCCAGACTGAGTCCAGTACAGCTAGATGGTGCCCGGCTACCACCACTGACTGCTCTGACCGGGATCACAATAGAGGGTCCTGGACAGAGCTGGAAAAGGATGTAGAACAGAATTCTAATTCAGAAAAAAAGACCAGATTTAGAGGTCTGAAAGAGACTGGAGAAACCCTGAGAGTATGGCCCCTGGACACCCTTTTAGCTCAGTGGTGAAGCCCCTCCCAAAGTTCACCGTTCAGCCGGGGATTGGACAGCCTCATAAAACAAAACAGGACTAATGAGGCACAGCAGTCCAGGGACAAGGACTAGAAGGCAGGAGGGGACAAGAAAGCTGGTGATAGGGAACCCAAGTTTGAGCAGGGACAGTGTTGACATCTCATGGGGTTGTTAACCATTGTCATAGGGCAATACGTGTGCTAACTGTTTAATGAGAAACTATTTGTTCTGCAAACCTTCATCTAAGGTACAAAAAAAATAATTATCTATGTGAGATCTAATCGAGAACAGCAACTCAAAAGGTTTGATGGGAAGCCTAGGGGACAGTGAGTTGAAGATAATGGTGATGGGATAATTTGGAAAAGGATAGTGAGAATAGCAGCACAATTGGAAGAATGTAATCGATGTCACTGAATTGTACCCGTAGAAACTTTCAAAATGGTTTAACTTTGACTACGTGTATTTTCACCAAAAAAAAGGTCCTCAAGGTCAAGAAGGAGAGTGTTGACATGTCGTGGGGTTGTTAACGAATGTCATAAAACCATATGTGTACTGACTGTTTAATGAGAAACTATTTGTTCTGTAAACCTTCATCTAAAGTACAATAAAAAAAATTTTTTAAAAATAATGATCATAGTAGACTATTCATAATAGCCCAAAGTGGAAACAATCCAAATGATTATAAATAATAGAATGAATTGTACTCTAATACATTGTACTATACACATAAGGGGCCCTAGAGGTGAAGTGGTTAAGTGTTTGGCTGCTAACCAAAAGGTCAGCAGCTCAAATCCACCAGCCACTCCTTGTGAATCCTAGGGACCAGTTCTACTGTGTCCTGTAGGGTCGCTGTGAATCAGAATTGACTAAACAGCAATGGGTTTTATACACATATGCAATGTATATGGTTGAGCAATGAATCTGAACATTCACAGGTACTTGTAACAGCATGGACATATCTCACAAATATGAGTTGAGCAAGAGAAGCCAGGCACGATAGTATGCATCTATATGACGGCTGTTATTATAAATTTAAAAGTAATAGTCAACTAAAAAATACATGCTTAGCTGATAACTGTTGAGGTTGGAGGTTCAAGTCAACCTATAGTTACCTTGGAAGAAAGTTTTAGCGATCTACTGTCAAAAAATCAACCACTGAAAACTCTTTGGAGCACAGTTCTCCTCTTACACACATGGGGTAGCCATGAATCAGAGTCAATGTGATAGCAACTAGTACTATATATATATATATATATATATATATATATATATATATGATAATGTTAAATTTTTCCTTTATGATTCATATTTTATTATTTTATTTTTAAGTAAGTTATTTGTCACTCCAAATCAGATAAAATTTTATCTTCATATTCTAATTTTAGTGGGGTTTATGTTTTAATTCTTAAATTCAATTCTTTATGGATATTGTTAATTAAATATACCAGCATCATTTATCCTTCTATTTCTCATTTAAAATTACATTTTTGTTACACATTATTAGTGGTTATCAAATTATATTTTTCTCTAATGTAACTTTTCAATGGTATTCATTCCATTACAAATGACATGCACTGTGGCCGTTGCTCATGTGTGTCATAAGGGGAAGATACAGTCACTATAATGCCATCTCTTTTCCCCCAACAATTTATGGACCAGGTATTTGTATATTTTAGGGTTTTTTCTTTTTGTTTTTTGTCTTTTTGTATTTCATTATATATGCTTATCATATTCCATAAGCATTGTAGTTTTACAATACGTTTTAATATCTGACAGAGTGAGATATTCTCTTTATTTTTCATCAGAATTTCATTCAACCACTTATTCTTCATGATCAAATTTATAATTGTTTACCCACATTTTTATGTTCAAGAGATACTTCTAAATTCTTTTAACAATCTAATTGAACTTGTATTATATGTTAATGGTAAACTGATGTCTTTATAGTATCACTTCTTCCCAATCTAAAACATTGAATGCATCTCCATTTTTCAAGTCTTCTTTTATACCACTTAATATAATTTTATAGTTTATGTCATTAAAAAAAACATTTTTAGCTATGATGTAAATATAATGGGTTTTCATATTTGCTTTTTAAAATTTTTTATTGTTGCAAAAAGGATATATAGCTCAACATTTGTCAGTTCAACATCGTTTACATGTGCAATTGAGTGACACCAGTTACATTAATCATGTTGTACAACCCTCACGAGTATTCATTGCCAAGTTTTCTATGATCATAAACAGATAATCAATGCTTCTGAAACAATGACTCCCCCTTTCCGTCTACCTCCTGCCCACAGTAACCACTAATAAACTTTGTTCTCTATACATTCAGATATGCTTTCAAGAGAAATTTTCTGCAAATATTGTATGTGGTTGGATGTGAGAGATGCATAGATAGAAATGCTGTTGTTAGGTACCTTCGGGTCATTTCCAACTCATAGTGACTCTGTGTACCACAGAATGAAACACTGCCCAGTCCCATGTCATCTGTATATTACAGGTTGTTAATGGACCTTCCCCCAATCCTGATGCCATGTTCATATTCATATAGTCCAGTTTCTCAGATTATTTGCTCAGCATACAGATTGAATATGTATGGTGAGAGGATATAACCTTGACACACAGCTTTCGTGATTGTAAACCTCACAGTAACTCCTTGATCTGTTTGAATGACTGCCTCTTGGTCCATGTACAGGTTCCTCATGAGCAAGATTAAGTGTTCTGGAATTCCCATGCTTCACAATGTTACCCATAATTTGTCATGATCCACACAGTTGAATGCCTTTTCATAGTCAGTAAAACACAGGTAAACATCTTTCTGGTATTCTCTGCTTTCAGCCAGGATCCATCTGACATCAGCAATGATATCCCTGGTTCCACACCCTCTTCTGAATCTGGCTAGAATTTCTGGTACTTCCCTGTGGATGTACTGCTGCAACCGCTTTTGAATGATCTTCTGCAAAATTTTACTTGCATATGATATTAATGATATTGTTCTATAATTTCTGCATTCGGTAGGATCACCTTTCTTGGGAACAGGCATAAATATGGATCTCTTCCAGTCAGTTGGCCAGGTAGCTGTCTTCCAAATTTCTTGGCATAGACAAGTGAGCACCTCCAGTGTTGCCTCCATTTGTTGAAGCATCTCAATTGGTATTCTGTCAATTCCTTTAGCCTTGTTTTTCTCCAATGCCTTCAGTGCAGCTTGGACTTCTTCCTTCAATACCATTGGTTTTTGATCATATGCCACCTCCTGAAATAGTTGAATGTCAACCAATTCTTTTTGGTACAGTGACTCTATATATTCTTCCATCTTCATTTGATGCTTCCTATGTCATTCAATATTTTGCCCATAGAATTCTTCAATATTGCAACTCGAGAGTTGAATTTTTTCTTCAGTTCTTTCAGCTTGAGAAATGCCTAGTGTGTTCTTCTCTTTTGGTTTTCTAACTCCAGGTCTTTGCACATTTCATTATAATACTTTACTTTGTCTTTCTGAGTTGCCCTCTGCAATCCTCTGTTCAGCTCTTTCACTTCGTCATTTCTTCAATTCGCTTTGCTGCTCTATGTTCAAGATCAATTTTCAGAGTCTCTTCTGACATCTATTTTGTTCTTTTCTTTCTTTCCCGTCTTTTTAATGACCTTTTACTTTCTTTACCACTCGTCTATCAATTTGTTCTGATACTGGAAGCTATGCCATCAGTATTTCAAATACCAGAAGGGTCACCCATGGTGGACAGGTTTCAGTGGAACTTCCACACTAAGACAGACTAGGAAGTAGGACCTGGCCATCTACTTCTGAAAAAATTGGCCAGTGAAAACCTTATGAATAGTAGTGGAACATTGATAGAGTACCAGAAGATGAGCCCCTCAGGTTAGAAGACACTCAGTGTATGACTAGGGAAGAGCTACCTCTTCAAAGTAGAAACGATCTTAATGATGTGGATGGAGTAAAGCTTTCAGGACCTTCATTTACTGCTGTGGCACGACTCAAAATGAGAAGAAACAGCTGCAAACGTTAATAAATAATCAGAATGTGGAATGCAGGAAGTATGAAACTAGGAAAATTGGAAGTCATCAAAAATGAAATGGAACACATTAACATTGATATCCTAGGCATTAGTGAGCTGAAATGGACTGGTATCAGCCATTTTGAATTGGACAATCGTATAGTCTACTATGCTGGGAATGACAAATTGAAGAGGAATGACATCACATTCATTGTTAAAAAGAACATTTCAAGATCTATCCTGAAGTACAACACTGTCAATGGTAAGATAATATCCATACACCTACAAAGAAGACCAGTCTACATGACTATTATTCAAAATTACACACCAACCACTAGTGCCAAAGATGAAGAAATTGAAGATTTTTATCAACTTCTGCAGTCTGAAATAGATAGAGATAGAACAGAATAATTATTTCAAGGAATAGTGTATGATTCTGGTATGAGATGGTGATGGACTACAATCAAATAGGATGATAAGAAACAGTGTCATCTGTGAGCAGTGTGCAGTTAATAAAATCAATAGGACATGCTGATTGTTGAGTGTGGAATGTATAAAAGAGGAAACAGTCAGCACTGATGGCTAAATTACTAGCAAAGTTCAGAACTACATTTTAGAAATTCCATAAATAGCCCTTATTGGAGTGGATTGAGCTTATGGTGTGTGTAGGGCAAAGATGAAGATATTTAGGAGGGAACTAAATATAATTTTATTATTCAGTTGGGTTTGAGTCTCAATTTCTTAATCTATAAAAATGGATAATCATAATTATTCATAAAGTTTATGTGAGTGAATATGAGGAGAACATTTAGGTTATCCCTCTTTTCTCCCTTCTACTTTAGATATATAATTGCTCTGCTGCCTTGTCCAGCAGCAAGGGTAAGGAATACAAGGGGGCATGGTACTGAGTAGAACTGCCAGTTTACCTATGTGTCCTTTCAAAAACTGCAGCATCTAGCATATACTGCTCTATTTGTATTTCTTAAGTCAATCTATGTAATAAAGTACTGACTAATTTTATTCAAGTATTTCGATCTTTTTACTCATTTGGTATTTATTAATTCTTCTAAAAATGATATTTGCAATATATGATTTACTCATTTGGTATTTATTAATTCTTCTAAAAATGATATTTGCAATATATGATTTATTTATGAAAAGTAAAATAGTTCCAAGCTCTGTGCGCATGTAAACGTGAACTACGTTGAATTTTTTTATAGGAATCACCTTTTTTTATTTTTTAAGTCACTTTTCTAAAGTATCTTTATTCTCTTTTGCAATTTTTATGTGTCCAACTACTCTATCTAATTTTATAAGAAGTATTCTGTAAAAATTCATCATGACAGTCTGATTTATAGATATTTTTCTGTGAATATAGACATTTTTCCTATCTAAGTTTGTAAGATTCTGGCTGACTTGTGAATTATTTTGTGTTCTTGGCTCACTGACAGCATAAGCAAAATCTTATTCTGAATCTCAATCTGAAAAATTGCAAGGAGACAGAAAGTTAAATGTTGACTCTGTAACTTGACATAATAAAAAAAATATAGTGCATCTGAGATACTTGAGATGTAAAGACTCTGTATAACAGAGCTGACCCTAATTAAGGTAGTTAAGAAAAACCTCTGTCTACTCCCAGAGGTGGACATCAGTACACATGGTGATTTTTTATGTGTTAAATGACCAAAATAAAATTTTAGGCAGCAAAATATGGCAGTGGAGAGTGGGAGGCATATGAATGAAAATAAAAGTAGAACCCTTTTCTTGTATTTTTCAGAAGTATAGAAATTCTGATTTATTTTCCTCTGTGGTAGAAAATTACGCTTCAATTTCACATGTAAATGTACTGGTCATCATAAAAGAAAATCATTAAAATGTATAAAGTCAAAAGCAATAATGAAAAAAAAATACGCTAAATCTAACCTAGACAGAATAAGAAGAAAATACAGAGAAAGTACAACCATTGAAGCACACAATGAGAAAGCAAAATAATTCCAAGTATATAATCATAGCAAGTAAAACCTGGTTAAAATCATAAATTAGTAAAGTTCAGATAACGTTTGTATTAAAATAAAAATTGTATAAATAAGCAAATCTTCTGAATAATCTAAAAATATAGAGAGAATTGGAAAATAAAGATATAATAAAATGTTACTGCAAGAAAAAAAAAAATCAAGCCTATTAATACCAGGACAAAGAAAGCTGGTATGTGTATATATATATATATAAGAAACCAAAGTGGTTTCAATATGAAAACAAAAGTCAGCGAACACATTTCACTTGGGAAATGTTCTTCCAAGAAGATATAATACTCATGAACTTGTATTCACCTAACAACCTAGCTTTGAGATTTTATATATTTATATATATATATACACATGTATACACACACACATACATACATATATGTATGTATATACATACATATATATATATATAACATACATATAGCAAAATTTTGGCAGAAATTCAAGATGAAGTAGATAAATACACTTTGTGGGAGAAAAAAGAAATACGAAATTTAAGGAGAAATGAAGTACAAAAGTAATGCACTTTTCATATGAATATACATATGAATGTATATTCACACACTTTTAACATGCATAAAATATTTTAAAATTTGACTAAAAGCCAGGCAATGGATTTTGAAAGTATTACAAAGAAGTGATAAATTTAAGTCAATGTTAACTAACCATAAACTAGTTAAAGTATAGTCAAAATGAAGTCATTTGGAAACCATAAACTGTACTTAACTACTCTAAAAGTGACAGTTGAAATTGCATAACAGGCAGTGACGGTTATTTACTGAGCTTTGGACAGTCCCCAGGCCCAGTGCTCACTGACATGTTCTGATGAGTCCCTACATCCACCAGTGGTTAGGCACTGGCATTGTGTCCATTTTACAGAGGAGAAGCCTGAGGTTCAGAGTGCCTACTCAACCTCCCCAGAATCAGTCAGCTGATATGAGGTGGAGCAGATTCAGACCCAGCTCTGAGACTCCCAAGACCTCCAAAGATTCCCTCCTGCGGTCTCTGCCATGCTGACACTCAAGCGTCTCCCTCCATCTAGGTCAGAAGGTGGCTGGTGATCATTAGCCTTAAGACACCATGATGCCTCTATACAGCCCAGCCCTCTCTTCACAAAGGGGGTGCCACAGCCCCATGTCACAGAACTTTCCGGGTGGATGGAGGGCGCAGAAGGTAAGAGCTGTCCTGCTTCTGATACTATTTGCTCTCAAGTGTCCTCAAGAATAATATTAAACCAAAACCAAGCCCTCTCCAAAATAAATGGTTTGGTGGGGTTTGGGGCTTCTTGTCTAACTTCACAAGGTGGGAGGAGTATCATTATTAGCATCAACAGCCCAAGGCTGATTCCTATCAGGCGGGGGTCAGACATACCTCCTCTCTCCAACCTTTTTACCAATTCTGACACCAGCCATCCCTCTCACGGCACTCTCTACTTCTCTGCTAGGATTGATAATTCATTGCAATGGCCACACAGAATACACAAACTGTACCTATAGTTATGGGGTTTATTAGGGAAGTAACAGGTTATAATTGAGGATACTCTTCTTCGATCAGGACAGCCTCTTCTCAGCCATGCCTGTAGGCAGGCCTTTCTCTGGCCCGTGGCCTCTTGGCCTCTCAGCTCCTTGGCCTGGCCTGTGCCCTGCCTGGGCAAGTGTTGTAAAGCTCTTTAGCTCCACCAATAAGTGCTGAGGGGCACCCCACTCTGCCAGCAAACCTTGGGCTGAAAGCACCCAGCTCTGTCCATCTGTGAATTGGGAAGCCCACCACACTATCTCCTGGTTCTGCTTCCTCTATTACTGCCATTTTTCTGCTGCTGCTTCTCACTGTCTCCAGTGTTACAGCTCTCTTTCTCTGTCTCCTGGGTCAAGGAAGTTCTCAGAACAGGGAACCTGGATTCAAAGTATGTCTTCTTACCAGATCCTTTTAACTTCTAGTCCTGGAAGGGGGTTCTGATGGGCACTGACTTGCTTGAAATTAAAAAAGGAAGCCATTTTTTTTTCTGCAGGTCCTTCCTTCAAATGCAAATTTTCTGACTCTGAAGGTTCTGGGTGGGGCTCAAGTTTTCCACGAAAGCCCTGAATACTCTGTACACAGGGCTCTTGCATTCAAGCCAATAGCTTGTGTTTATTTTGGGCAAATCCTAGTTCCCCTTTTAGCATATCTAATCAAGTATTCAGGGATCCCTGGTGGCAAAGTGGTTAAGAGGTACAGCGAGCTACAGCGAGCTATGGCAGCTTACCAAAAGGTTGCAGTTCAAATCCACCAGTCGCTTCTTGGAAACCCCATGTAGCAGTTCTACTCTGTTCTATAGAGTCGCTATGAGTCAGAATTGACTCGACAGCAACAGATCTGGTTTTTGGTTTTTGGACTCAAGTATTGGCTGAAGGTGGAATTACAGGCTGTTTATAACCTATAATACCCAATATTCATTTCCATCAGAATTGTAGGTCTGTTTTACGACACTAGGTAGAAGAAAAATTCGATATTCATGGTACCTTCAGATAAACGGATAACCCTTTTTAAAACATTCCAGTTTCATCTTCTCTTCTCCACACCTTGATTATCTTCCGATTTATATACATATGACCTTGGGCCTGTGACTGGATGGAACCAGAAGACCCGTGCCCCCTAGCAATCATGTTGCTTATCTGGCCTGGCTTTTGCCCCAAGCCACTCCAGATTTGGCTTTTCTTCCCTTTGCTGCAGCATCAAAAAACTACCAAACCAACTGCCGTCAAATCGATTTCAACTCATAGCGACCCTGTAGGACAGAGGAGAACAACCCCATAGGGTTTCCAAGGCTGTAAATCTTTACAGAAACAGACTGCCTGTCTTAGTCATCTAGTGCTGCTATAACAGAAATACCACAAGTGGATAGTTTTAACAAAGAGAAGTTTGTTTCCTCACAGTCAAAGTAGGCTAAAAGTCCAAATTCAGGGCGTCAGCTCCAGGGGAAGGCCTTTTCTCTCTGTCAGCCTTCTTCTCTTCAGTGTTCCCCCGGACTAGGAGCTTCTCTGCACAGGAACCTCAGGTCCAAAGGACACGCTCTGCTCCCAGCACTGCTTTCTTGATGGTACGAGGTCCCCAATTCTCTGCTTGCTTCTCTCTTTTATATCTCAAGAGATTGCCTCAGGACACAATCCAGTCTTGTAGATCCATTCCTCCCTTACTAATGCAACTGCCACCCATCTTCCCTCATTAACATCATAGAGGCAGGATTTACAACATACAGGAAAATCACACAGTACCAGGAATCATGGCCCAGCCAAACTGATACACACATTTTTTGGGGGACATAATTCAAACCATGACAGTGCCATAACATCACTTACTTTCCTTTCAGTCATTACAGGTAATAAAAACCAAAGTAACCATCTAAGAATCAGAAGTTTCACTTTCCCATGCACCTTCTTTCTTTGTCTTACAAAGTCTTACTCACCCGTGAGTCTGGAGCCACTGCAAGGAATTCCGCTTCTAACATCAACTGTCTATAACTTACACAAACACACATAACATATATAGTTTTATATGTAATTGTAAATTTAGGTTTATGCACTTTAGTTCTTTAGACAATCTACCCCCAGTGTAAGCCTTTGCGTATTCTACCCCAAAAATGGCAAGGTCTGTAAAGCAGGAGGAGTTACCAGGAATTGCTGCTTCTACTTTGCGTAAGTGGAGAGGAACTAAAAAAAAAATATGTCCAGTGTTTAATGGATTAATCAAGAAGCAGATCAAGGTATTTCTCATAGTAGCAAATTAGCACAATCCTCCCCTATGAGGAAGGGTGAGTGAGTGGTGGGACAGCAGCCAGGAATTTTACCCTAATGTATTTCCCACCATAGGGGAACCAAAAGCCAATAGAAGCGAGATACCTTCACAGAAATCCATTGTTTGACATTGTTTCCTCTGCTGTTTATTATCTCCCACTTTGGTGTCTCAGTTCTAACTCAGTCTTTATTTGGTCAGAGAATATCCTTAATTACTTCCTTCAGGTAGGGAGCATGGTGGCTCACTCTGAATCCTGGAATGTCCCAAAATGATTTTTTCCCAGAATGATAAATGGTATCTTGGCCAAGTAGAGGATTCCTGGATTATATAAATTTTCTCTGTGTTGAAATGAATATGGAAAATGTATAGAAAATTGTAAGCACTATGTAAATGATAGCTCATTCAAAAATTTATACACATATTGTTATGTGACATTAGTTGCAATCCTCAAAATGTGACAGCACACTCCCCTTTTCCACCTCGGGGTCCCTCTGTCCATTCAACCAGTTTCTGTCCCTTCCTGCCTTCTCATTCTGCTTTTGGAATGCATTACACTGCATTACAATATCATAAACCTCTAGGTGAATGCACCCCACAACAACAGCAAACCTGAATGTGAGAAGTTAATCCTATATTGCATCAATTTCCTTCATAATTACCCTCGTTTTTGTTTGATTATTTGCTTTTATGTTTTTAATTTTCTGGAGGATAGCAAGATTTTCACTTTAACTTTAGAATAAAATAATTTCATCAGAAAATGTCAAGGATTGTGACTTTTTTCCCCATCTGTTTGCATAGGATTATGTGATTACATTCGATATCATCTTTCAGTAGGTCCTAGTTTTTAGCAATTAAGTCAAACAGCATTGAATCATTTTTCATATTTGTCCTTCAAGAAGGGTGATGATATTTGTATATATATTTAATTAATTATAAATATGCAGTATGAAACTTTTCTGTGGAGATGGTTATCTATTTTTGCCTTCAAAACTCTAGAAAGTTTTTGTCAGATTAAGAAGAGAAGAGAGCGATTATAATGCAGTATAATGCATTCTGAGAAAGGAGAGAACTTTCTAGGAGAGAGATTAGACTGAGAAATTCAAAGTTGTATTAAAATGATAGCTCTATTACCTACAAGATAGCATTGTAAGGGCCAAGGTAGAAGTAGAAACCAAAATACTTAGTGTGATTAAGTGATAAAAGTTAAAATTGGAGTGCCGGAAAAATGGCGCTCTAGGCAGAAGCACCACACCATCCCTCCACAGCAAAGATCTGAAAAACTAAGCTGAACAGAGAATACAACAATCCTGAAACCCTAAAACAGCAAATGAAGAGATAAAGAACTCAGCCAAGCACCAAACGGAGTGAGAAAACTGACAGAGAATGGAGAGTGAGGAGAGATTCATGCAGAGGTCCCCTACCAGCTAACATAGCGCTGATCTGCCATCTTGGACTCCTATCTGAGACCAACAAACGGGGTATGATAAAGCAGCCTCACGGAGCATCCAGCGGGAGTCAAAACAACCGGTAATTTCTAATATACGCTTTTCCACCTCCCACCCTTCTTCACCCCCACTCGGCCTCCTCTGCTTCCCGCAGCCACAATCTCTTGACCGGGAAACACCGGCTGCTTGGATTCCACACACCCGATCGGGCCGGCTCTCTGACTGCCATTTGTTGGCTGCTGGTGTTGCTTTTTTCTACTTCTTTTGATTTCTTCCTTACCTCTCACCACCTCCCCCTCCTTTCACTCAAATAACTGGCTCCGTGCACCATCTTTTCTTCTTCCTGAGGGGCTGCAGAGCTCTGGTAATTTGTGATATATGCTTTCCCACTCCCTACCCTTCTTCACCCACACTCGGACCCCTCTGTTCCTGTGGACACAGTCTCTTGTTCGAGAAACTCTGGCTGCTTGGATTCCACCAGCCTGCACTAGCTGGCTCTCTTGAGTGCCATTTGTTGGCTGCTAGAGTTGCTTTTTTTTCTGCTTCTTTTGATTTCTTCCTTGCCTCTCACCAACTCCCCTTCCTTTTGCTCAAATACTTGGCTCCGTGTGTCATCTTTGCTTCTTCCTGAGGGGCTGTGGAGCTCCGTTCGAGGGTGGAGCTGCTTCCTGGTCTGGTGGGATCCCGGAGCTTTTGTTTATTTGTTTGTTTTGAATTGTTTGTTTGTTTTGTTTGCTTTTCTTGAGTTGGGAGCCCTTTCTGGCCAGGCAGTGCTGTGTGGCAAGGAGACTTCCCCTCGGCTTGCACAGGCGTGCAGAGGGATCACTGAGGGCATTTCTTTTTTCACTGGGTTTTTTTTTTTCTGTTTTTTTGGGGGCCTTTCTTGTTCTTTTTTTTTTTTTTAATTTGTTTTGTTTTCTTTTCCCTCTTTTTCCCCTTTTGTCTTTCTTCATTGCTCAGTTTCTCATCTCTCTATATCTTCCTTCTCTTTCTGTTCCCTGAACACCTGGCATTGTATACCTCTACGCCTTCTAGCCAGGCTGTACTGCAACACCTGAGAGCAACTACCCAGACCTCATAGCTGCACTGGCGGGATCCCTGGGAACTTTGTGATTCTTTAACCTTTCTGATTTTTATTTATTCATTCTTTTCTTCCTCTTCCCCTTTCTGTTTTTCTCCATTTCATAGCCTCTCATCTCTCCACTCCAACAGCAAGCTCCCCTAGCATTCTTTTTTGTTTGTATGTTTTTGGCTCCTGTTCCTCTCTCCTCTCTCCCCTATCCATCTTAGCTCCACACATAACAATCTCCCCGCTGCATCCTGCGTACCTGCACTGTGTACTTGAAATCACACCACCAAACAGCACAGGCACGGCCTACTGGAACCAGCCCTGCTCTGATTACCAACCCACCCTGGTGGCTGTACTGTCACAAACAACCCGTCCTAGTAAATCTTCTTCAGATACACCTGCCCTGCCATACCATATCTGAGTGACTGACCCTGCCAATTGGAGAAGGAGGTGAAAAGCATCATGCCCACAGATGAGCAAAGAACACACAGTCTGCCTGCTCAGACATAGTCAAATTTTTTTTAAAAAAAGGGATGAAACAAAAAAATCTACAATCAATAAACGAGAAAAATACTGAATGCCCCGAAGACAGCAGACTATATCAAAACGTTTACAAAAACAGGACAGGATGGTTCCAGTAGGTGTCCAAAATAGAACACCAGATGATTCTCCAGTGGAAGAAAATGCACTAGAACTACCTGATAGGGAATTCAAATCTCTAATACTCAGAATTCTCCAAGAGCTGAGGCAAAAAGCTGACAAACATGGGGAAAAAATAGACAAATTCATGGAAAATACAGACAAAAAATTGGAAGAATTCAGGAAGATGATGCAGGAACAAAATGCCAAAATAAATTCACAACTAGAAATTATACAAAGACAACAATTAGAAATCCAAAAGAAAAACAAGATTTCATAAATGGACGGTGTCACAGAAGGGCTGAGAAGCAGATTTGAAATGATAGAAGACAGGAACAGTGGAATTGAAGACGAACACTTGGATACAACTCTGTTTCAGGAAAACTCAGGAAAAGGAACAAAGAAAAATGAAGAGACCCTGAGCGATATGTGGGATAAAATCAAAAGCAAAAATCTTCGAGTGATTGGAATCCCAGAACAGGGGGAGAAAGCAGAATACACAGAGAGGATCATTGAAGAACTGCTGACAGAAAACTTCCCCAATATCATGGAAGATGAAAAGCTGGCCATCCAAGAAGCTCAACGAACCCCATATAGAAGAGACTCCAAAAGAAAATCACCAAGGCATATCATAATCACACTCACCAAAACCAAAAACAAACAAGGAATCCTGAGAGCAGCACGTGAAAAACAAGAAGTCACATACAGAGGAGAAACAATAAGACTAAGCTCAGATTATTCATCAGAAACCATGCAGGCAAGAAGGCAATGGGATGACATATATAAAATCTTGAAAGAAAAAAATGGCCAGCCAAGAATAATATATTCTGCAAAACTCTCGTTCAGATTTGATAGTGAAATTAGGTCATTTCCAGATAAACGGAAATTAAGGGAATATGGAAAAGTCAAACCAAACTTGCAAGAAATATTAAAGGGAGTTCTTTGATCTAAGGACAAACAGCTTCAGCCCACAGGCAGAATCTAGGACACAGGATCGTATCAGCTAGATACCAATCTAGGAAATGAACTCTCGAGGACTATCCAAAACCAAAAGAAATACAACAGGGAATCAGAGCAGTTAATCAGTAAATGACAACAACATCAAAACAATAGAAGAGGGAATAAATGGCATAGGTATAGAACCTTCTAATGGAGAGGAAGGCAAGGTGATACCAAGTAATGGTAGACTGCTTCAAACTAAGAAAGATAAGGGTAAAATTCATGGTAACCACAAAGAAAGTTAACAAACATACTCATAAAAAAAAGAGGAAAAACAGAAAGTCTCAGCAAAAACAAAAGAAATGAACACAACAAACAAAAGTAACTCAGCACAAGAGAGTAAGAAGAACAAAGAAAACTTCAGCACCACAAAAGAAAGCACTACTAAGTGACAGCCGCAAACTCACATCTATCAATAATTGCACTGAATGTAAACAGCCTCAATGCCCCCATAAAGAGATGGAGAGTGACAGAATGGATAAGAAAACAGGATCCATCAATATACTGTGTACAAGAGACACACCTTAGAAACAAAGATGTGAATTTATTAAAAGTCAAAGGTTGGAAAACATATATCAAGCTAACAACTACCAAAAAAGAGAAGGAGTGGCCATTCTAATCTTAGATAAAATAGACTTTAAAACAAAATCTACCATAAAAGACAAAGAAGGACACTATATAATGATTAAGGGGATGATCCATCATGAGGACATAACCATAATAAACATCTACACACCCAATGACAGCGCTCCAAAATACATAAAACAAACTCTAACAACACTGAAAAGAGAAATTGACAGTTCCACAATGACAGTAGGAGACTTCAACACACTGCTCAAGGACAGAACAACTAAGAAGAAACTCAGCAAAGATACAGAAGACCTGAAGGGCGCAATCAGTCAACTTGACCTCATAGATATATATAGAACACTCCATCCAACCGCTGCAAAGTACACATTCTTTTCCAATGCACATGGAGCATTCTCCAGAATAGACCACGTCTTAGGCCACAGAGCAATCCTCAACAAGATCCAAAACACTGACATAATTCACAGTATCTTCTCTGACCACAATGCCATCAAGGTAGAAATTAACAACAGAAAGAACAAGGAAAAAAAAATCAATTAAATGGAAACTGAATAATACCCTGCCTACACATCACTGGGTGGTGGAGGAAATCAGAGATGGAATCAAAAAATTCCTAGAATGAAATGAGAATGAAAACACATCATACCAAAACCTTTGGGACACAGCAAAGGCAGTTCTCAGAGGACAATTTATAGCAATAGATGCACAAATCAAAAAAGAAGAAAAGGACAAAATCAAAACAGTAAGTACAGAACTCAAACAAATAGAAAGAGAACAGAAAAAAAAGCCCACAATCACCAGAAGAAAGTTAATAGTAAAGATCAGAGCAGAAAAAAATGAAGTAGAGAATAGTAAAACAATAGAAAGAATCAACAAAACCAAAAGCTGGTTCTTTGAAAGAATCAACAAAATCGACAAACCACTGGCCAGACTGACAAAAGAAAAACAGGAGAGGACACAAATAACCCAAATAAGAAATGAAATAGGGGACATTGCAACAGACCCAACTGAAATAAAAAGGATTATAACAGAATATTATGAGAAACTATACTTCAACAAATTTGAAAACCTAGAGGAAATGGATAAAATTCTAGAAACACACAGCCTACCAGAACTACAACAAAGTGATGTTGAAAATCTGAACAGACCCATAACAACAGAAGAGATTGAAAAGGTAATAAAAAAAACTCCCAACCAAAAAAAGCCCTGGCCCAGATGGCTTCACTGGAGAATTCTACAAAAAATTCACAGAAGAGCTTGTACCAGTACTACTCAAGCTATTTCAGAGCATAGAAGAGGGAGCAACACTTCCAAATTCATTCTATGAAGCCAGCATAACGCTGATACCAAAACCAGGCAAAGACATCACAAAAAAAGAAAATTACAGACCAATATCTCTCATGAATATAGATGCAAAAAATTCTCAACAAAATTCTAGCCAATAGAATTCAGCATCATATCAGAAAAAATAATAAACCACGACCAAGTAGGATTCATACAAGGTATGCAAGGTTGGTTCAACATTAGAAAATCGATCAACATAATCCACCACACAACTAAGAGGAAAGAAAAGAATCACATGATCATTTCAATTGATGCAGAAAAGGCATTTGACAAAGTCCAACACCCATTCCTAGTAAAAACTCTCAATCAATTCGGTATAGAAGGGAAATTTCACAACATAATAAAGGGCATCTATGCAAAACCAACGGCCAACATCGTTCTTAATGGAGAGAGGCTGAAAACATTCTCCTTGAAAGCAGGAACAAGACAAGGATGCCCTTTATCACCACTCATATTTAACATTGTGCTGGAAGTTCTAGCTAGAGCAATAAGGCAAGAGAAAGAAATAAAGGGCATCCAAAGTGGTAATGAAGAAGTTAAACTGTCCCTGTTTGCAGATGATATGATACTATACACAGAAAACCCTAAAGACTCCATGAGAAATCTACTGGAACTAATAGAAAGATTTAGCAGAGTAGCAGGATACAAGATAAACTTTCAAAAATCAGTTGGATTCCTATACACCAGTAAGGAGAACGATGAAAAGGAAATCAGGAAAACAATACCATTTTCAATAGCCCCTAAAAAGATAAAATACTTAGGAATAAATCTGACCAGGGATGTAAAAGACGTATACAAAGAAAGCTACAAAACACTACTGCAAGAAACCCAACGGGATCTACATAAATGGAAAAACATACCATGCTCATGGATAGGCAGACTCAACATTGTGAAAATGTCAGTTCTACCCAAAGCAATTTACAAATACAATGCAATCCCGATCCAAATACCAACAACATTCTTCAAAGAGATGGAAAAACTGATCATTAACTTTATATGGAAAGGGTAGAAGCCCCAAATAAGTAAAGCACTACTGAAGAAGAATAAAGTTGGAGGACTCACACTACCTGACTTCAGAACCTACTATACAGCTACAGGAGTCAAAACAGCCTGGTACTGGTACAATGACAGATACATTGACCAATGGAACAGAATTGAGAACCCAGATGGAAATCCATCCACCTAAAGTCACCTGATCTTCGACAAGGGCCCAAAGTCCATCAAATGGGGAAAAGACAGTCTTTTTAACAAATGGTGCTGACAAAACTGGATATCCATCTGCAAAAAAATGAAACAGGACCCATACCTCATGCCGTATACAAAAACTACTTCAAAATGGATCAAAGACCTGAATATGAAGCCTAAAACTCTAAAGTTCATAGAATAAAAAATAAGACCAACATTTCAGGCCTTAATACACGGCATTAACAGGATACAAACCATAACCATCAATGCACAAAACCCAACAGATAAGCTAGATAACTGGGATCTCCTAAAAATCAAACACCTATGGTCTTCAAAAGACTTCACCAAAACAGTCAAAAGAGAACCTATAGACTGGGAAAAAACTTTTGGACACTACAAGTCAGACAAAGGTCTAATCTCCCTAATCTGCAAGAAAATCCAACACCTCTACAACAAAAAGACAAACAATCCTATTAAAAAATGGGCAAAGGAAATGAACAGACACTTCACCAAAGAAGACATTTAAATGGCCAACAGACACATGAGGAAATGCTCGCGATCACTATCCATTAGAGAAATGCAAATTAAAACCACAATGAGATATCATCTCACCCCGGCATTACTGGCATGAATCAAAAACACTGGAAATAACAAATGTTGGAGGGGCTGCGGGGAGTTGGGAACTCTTAAGCACTGCTGGTGGGAATGCAAAATGATACAACCATTTTGGAAAATGATATGGCGCTTCCTCAGAAAGCTAGAAATAGACATACCATTCTATCCAGCAATCCCACTCCTAGGAATATATCCTAGAGAAATAAGAGTCATCACTCGAATAGACATATGCACACCTATGTTCATGGCAGCATTGTTCACGATAGCAAAACGATGGAAACAACCTACATGTCCATCAACAGATGAATGGATAAACAAACTATGGTACATACACACCATGGAGTACCATGCAACGAGAAAGAACAATAATGAACCTGTGAACCATCTCATAACATGGATGAAACTGGAGGACATTATGCTGAGTGAAATAAGTCAATCACAAAACAACAAATATTGTATGAGACCTCTATTGTAAAAACCCGTGAAAAAGTTCACACACAAAATGTAACAATCTTTGTTGGTTACCAGGGATGGGAGGGGTGGGAGGGAAATACTAAATAGGCAGTAGATAAGTGGTATCTTGGTGAAGGGTGAGACAGTACACAATACAGGGGAAACTAGCACAACTTGTACAAGAAAAAGTCATGGAAGCCCCATAGACACATCCAAACTTCCTGAGGGACTGAATCGCTGGCCAGAGGGCTGTGGGGACCATGGTCTCGGGGAACATCTACCTTATTTGGCATAACACAGTTTATAAAGACAATGTTCTACATTCTACCTTGGTGAGTAGTGTCTGGGGTCTTAAAAGCCTGTAAGCGGCCATCTAAGATACTCCACTGGTCTCATCCCTTTGGGAGCAAGGGAGAATGAAGAAAACAGGATACAAGGAAAAGATTAGTCCAAAGGACTAATTGTCCACAGCTACCAAGGCCTCCACCAGACTGAGTCCAGAATAGCTAGATGGTGCCTGGCTACCACCACTGACTGCTCTGACCAGGATCACAACAGAGGGTTCTGGACAGAGCTGGAGAAGGATGTAGAACATAATTCTAACTCCCCCAAAAAAGACCAGATTTACTGTCCTAAAAGAGACTGGAGAAACCCTGGGAGTACGGCCCCCAGACACCCTTTTAGCTCACTGGTGAAGTTATCTCTGAGGTTCACCGGTCAGCCTGGGAGTGGACAGCCCCATAAAAGCAAATGAGACTAACGAGGTACAGTAGTCCAGTGACAAGGGCCAGAAGGCAGAAGGGGACAAGGAAGCTGGTGATAGGGAACCCAAGGCTGAGTAAGGATATTGTTGATGTGAGGTTGTTAACCATTGTCATAGGGCAACATTTGTGGTAACTGTTAAATGAGAGACTCTTTTGTTCTGTAAGCCTTCATCTTAAGTGAGAATACAGCACAATTGGAAGAGCGTAGTTGATGTCATGGAACTGTCCATGTAGAAATTTTTGAAGTGGTGTATTTTTGGCTATGTGTATTTTCACCAAAAAAAAAAAGTTGAGAAGTTAGAGGGTTGACATGTTGTGGGGTTGTTGACCACTGTCATAAAGCAATATGTGTACTACTGTTTCATAAGAAACTGTTTGTTCTGTAAGCCTTCACCTGAAGTACAATTAAAAAAAAAAAAAGTTAAAATTAGAATTAAACAAATCAACAATTGAAAAGAAAACATAGTGGTGAAAGGAAGGTGAAAATTAGAGTAATAAGTTGAAGGTGTAGAAAACTTGAAAGGTGTATTTGTTTTTAGTCTAATGGAGGTTTGGGGCTGTGTTTCATTTTACATTTACAAGAGGGAGAATACGAAGGTAGAATTTTAGTAATCTTCAAGAGTTTCTGCGGAATGCGTATTGTTCCTTCCCTGTTTTAGAGAAAAATGAAGTTAACTGCATTTCCAGATAGAATGATTGATATTCAAACATAGTAGAGAATAAGAGCAAGTAAGGCAGTCAGGTTCAATAAGGACGGTGAGAAAGCAGGTGCTTGTTAAAAAAAAAAAAAAAAAAAACACAAAATCCAGTTACCGTCAAGTCAACTCAGATTCAAGGTGACCCCATGTGTGTCAGAGTAGAACTGTGCTCATAGGGTTTTCAATGGCTGATTTCTTGGAAGCAGATTGCCAGACTTTTATTCTGAGGCACCTCTCTCTGGTTAGACTCAAACTTACAGCCTTTTCAAGCACTTTAACAGTTTGCACCACCCAGGGACTCAGGATGCTTGTTAGGCTTTTCAATTGCAATTGTCTTAATACCAGAAAAATAAAAGGCATTATTATTTGCTGCATCCTGGGCATAATCGGAATGTTAGAATGGAACTTGAGGAGTGTGGAAACTATTTGGAACAGTCTTGTGTGGTATAGGATGAGTCATAGTTACAGTGAGTACTGAAGAAAATGAGTACTTGGACACGAAATGTTTACGTCGGCCATCTCGCAGTGGTTAAGTGTTTGGCCGGTAACCAAAAGGTCAGTAGTTTGAATCCACCAGCCTCCTTGGAAACCCTACGGGGCAGTTCTACTCTGTCCTATGGGGTTGCTATGAGTCAGAATCCACTCAATGGCAACGGGTTGGTTGGTTGGTGGATGCACATCTCCAAAAGGTAAGTGGTCAACCAAATTTGATGTGGCTGTTAGTAAAGCTATGCTAGGGGAGAGCAGGAAATGAATCTGGGAGTAGAATCCACATGTGGGGACTACTCAGGTTCAAGACTTGGAGTGATTGTACAGAAATTCAAAAAAAGCCCACTGTATGGCGTGTGCAAATGTAATCAAAATTAAATCAGAGTGAGAGTTCATGTACTTTTTTTCTTTTTGCCTAATAAAATGTGATGGGATAAATGCAGTACACATGAGTGCATTTCAAATGGGTTCTTAATTTGAAGCAATTCTATCTAACCTATGGATAGTTCCCAGAATCAAAGAAAAGCTAAAGCAGGTTTTAGGGAGAACAGAAATAGCCAGTCCCAAAGATTCAGTGGAAATCTTATCATAAGACACAGAAATACATGAAGGGCAAGAAAAAATTTACATATGAAGATCAATCTGACAGCAAAGTGAAGGAAAGGAAAGTTTGAGTCATATTCTCAAAGCCAGACATTGAATGAAATAATTTATTAAACAATCATCGTAAATCCAGAAGTTCTGGATCAGTAATTGATATATTGGAAGGTTATTCAGTTCTTCCCATGAGATGCTTATCAGACTGGATTGCTTAACTGACCGAGACTACCCTATTAGTTGTTAATAAAAAGAGTAATAAACTGCTCAACTGTGGCTGCTCCTACAGCTCTTGGTATTGTTGCAGCTTACTCCTACTTATCAATGTTTATATTCCTTTTGCTGTGCTATTCGCTTGACACCTATTACCTTTAACCTTAGCAATAACTGCTACATCTACATAGACTTGCAAGTTGCAAGGCAATCTTCTAAAGGTTTTACATATGCCAATTCAACCATTCTAAATAATAAGCCTATGAAGTAGAATCTGTTATTATGCCCATTTTACAAAAGAAAAAACTAAGGCACAAAGATATCTTTAAATTGACCTAATGACACACAGATGAAAAGCTAGATTGTTAGTATCACTATTTTACCTTTAAGATAACTAAGACTCAGAAATGTTTGGTGACTTGTCCAAAGCTACACATCTAAGTAAGATATCTATCTCCCCAGCATGTTACTCTCATGTAAATAGTCCAGCCCACACAATCCAGAGAAATGTAGATTGAACAGACCTTTGTTCTTCTCTTCACTCTGAACTTCAGAGCTTCAAGAACGGAACATTGGCAAGTTACTTAAGCTCTCTGAGCCCTTACTTCCATTTGTGTAAGGTGAAGACAATAAAGCCTATGCTATACAGTTATTATAAAGAAGAAATTAGCCGTTATCTTTAAAACACTTACTATTGCACGTAGCACAAGATGTTTTTAATAAATTCTAGCTCCCTCTTCCCTCTCTTTCCCTGTCACCTTGCTATGGCTGCCAAGAAAACAGGAAATAAAAGCATCTATCGTAGACGGCATCTTTATTTGAAATGGATGCAGTTTTGCCACAAAAAGCCTGTCTGGAAGGAAAAAAAAAAAAAGCACGAATAAAAAGCTTTCCCTTGAGGTAGATATTCTCAGGTTTATTTTTTTTAACTTGTTGAAAAAATACACCTCAATTTAAATGCAAACTGTGGATTATAACCTTTTGACAGTACTATTTATACAAATAATATGAGGCCTTCCAGCAGAACAAATAACATAACCCTGATATGCATGATTACCGTTCACCTTAATCAGACTTGGCGAGCTCAGAATCCTGTGGCTCCAGAACACAGTTGCCTGATTAGCTCTGCTCTGCAGGAGGGTTCCACTAGGCTGCACACCAGGAGCCCCAGCCCCCACTGAAGGGAAAGGGGAAGTTGCCTTTTGAGGAAATGGATGATTATGAATGGACCAGCCACAGTGTCTTCATTAAACAAATCTGGCATATTGATCTGGTGGTTGTCAGGTAGTTTCGATAGATTATTTTTTCCTCATTTTCCTTTAGGAAAGATGTATTGGCCTAGCTCACTGCAAAGCACTAAGCTATGCATGTGGATCACTCCCCTCTCATTAAAACAAATAGCACTGCGGAGCGTGGTCTGTAGATCAACAACCGTGGATTTTCCCCAGTAATTCATCCCAGAACAGTCTACGATTGGTCGCTTCCTTTGTAAAAGAGGTATAATCCCTATCCTAGGCAGATATACATTCAAACATTGATTTCAAGCCTCAAAAACTTGTCTAAGTAACATGTCTACCTTGTGCTAGGAGATGTAATAAAAATAACGATGCCAGAAGTTTAAAATATAATTAGTTACTCCTTTCCTGGAGTATAATACCTTATTAGCGAAGTATGGAGGATAAGATGCAGCATGGAATTATGAAAATAAATAAACAAGCAAAATGGACTTGAAGTTGGTAAATGTGGACTATTTCAAGCTTTATAAATGACTGCTTTGTGAGCAAGTAGACTCCCTAGGAAGTGCAAACAGTTACCACGCTTGGCTGCTAACCTAAAGACCGGAGGAGCTTCCAAAAAATTAGCCGTTGAAAACCCTATCGAACACACTTCCACTTTGACACACATGAGGTCGCCATGATTTGCAATCAACTAGCTGGCAACTGGCCTGTGAGCAGGTAACATCACCTCCCTAGGGCACCCTGGCCTCGTCTTTAAAACTATATGGTTGCACAAGAATATTTTCACCTTTAATGCAATAAAACAGCATAATCTATTTTATTTCTGTACTCCTATAAACCCAAAAAACCCATTGTCCTGGAGTTGATTCTGACTCATAGCGACCCCTATAGGACAGTAGAACTGTCCTACAGGGTTTCCAACGAGCAGCTCGTGGACTTGAACTGACGACTTTTTGGTTAACAGCTGAGCTCTTAACCGCTGCACCACCAGGTTCCTGTGCTCCTATTAAAAAAAAAAAAAAAACAAACCCAAGTCCATTGCCGCCGAGTATATTCCTATACTTGGACCCTATAAGACAGAATAGAACTGCCCCGTAGGGTTTCCAAGGAGCACCTGGTGGATTTGAACCACCAACCTTTTGGTTAGCAACCAAGCAATTAACCACTACACCACCAGGGCTCCTGTGTTACTATAGATCCTGTTTAAAATATTTGATCTCTCAGGGAATATGCATTTAATAGGTAATAATTAATTAATTTCTCTAAAGCGATGAATATTTTTTCCTTGGTGCTCATTTCTTTCTATAAGAAACTGCCATAGAAAGAGATTTTGGCTCCTGCTAGCCCTAATGACTATTCTTCTAGGTAGAGAGTTCACTGAAACTAAAAATATCAGTATGATTTGCAAAAGAAAGAAAAGAAAAAGAAATACGGAGAAATAAGTTAAGGGTAAGTCCTTTCTAAATGCCCCTTTTATCTGGCAACTTTATTTTATTAAAAAGGAAATACAGAGAAATGGAGGAAGCATATACAGCTGTTTTTGATTTCGGTATTTTCTTACAGTAACTATGTAATGTAACTATGATAATAAGATCTGTGCAAAGTGTATGTGCATATAAAATAATGTTTTATAAAGTAAAAAGTAATTTGTCACACTCTGGAATATTTGTTGAAATACCAAAAGTATAAAGAAATAAAAGTAAGCAGTGTCTCATCACTCAGAAATCACAAGTGTAATTTTTCATTGCATTTTCTTGTATTTATTTTCTTGCAAGCTTTTAATAAAGGGTTTGTAGTGCTGTTTAAAAAAAAAATTGAATTTATTGGTTTTTTTCTATCACACAGTTTAATAAGCCACTTACATTGGAAGAGATAAAGGAGCTGGGAAAGGATAAACACAGAAGAACCTGATAAACATTTTAAACAAAATTGGAAATATTAGCATACATAAAAACATACAATGCTTTTCACGGGCCTCATTGATTCAACAATATGATGACATCACATTTTCCATAAATAAAAATTCATTAATATTGTCACTAAAAATATTCTATTTTCTTGTTGCAACATAATTTATCCGGTTATTTCTAATTTTTATTTTAAATAGTATTTTTATTAATATTCCTTTAAAAAAATCTGTCCACTTTATTGATTATTTCTTTGAAATAAATTCTAGGAAATGAAATTGCATTACTAAATTTTACTACACTTCTATAAGGCTTTAATGACATGCTGGCAAGTAGTCCACAGGACTGTATACATGAATATAGAGTTCACATTAAATTTTGCGTTACAAAAGCAGCATGTTCCTTTTATTAGCAGTAACATTAATGTTTGTGATTTTTTGAAGTCCTTGGGTGGTGTGAAAATGGTTAACGAACGCAGCTACGAACCAAAATGTTGGAGTCCACCCAGAGATGCCTCAGAAGAAAGGCCTAGCAATCTACTTCTGAAAAATCAACCAGTGCAAATGCTGTGGAGTACACTTCTACTCGGACACACAGGGTTTCTCTGAGTTGGAGTCAACTGGATGGCAAATAGTTCTTATTTGCTATGATTGTAATTACTTATTGTTTTTGTTTTTTATTAGATGCCAGGAACTGTGCTAGGTGTTGACATACACTATCTGTTATTCCATCTGACACCTGTTTTGTGACACAGGGACTCTGCACAATTTTGGAAATGAGACAACTTCCGATAGGTTAAATGTTTTATGTTTTTCTTGTTCTGAATTGTTGTTGTTTGCATTTTGTTCATGAATGTTTCTTGCTCAGTGTAAGAAGTTTAAGCCATATATTAGAGTGTATGCTTTATGTTAAGCCCCACTGAGATTCCAGTGGCAAGACATTCACCCACCTTTAGTGTGCCAGGGAGCCCTGGTGGCACAGTGGTTAAGTGTTTAGCTGCTAACCAAAAGTTCAGCAGTTCAAATCTACCAGCTGCTCCCTGTAAACCCTATGGGCAGTTCTACTCTCTCCTATAGGGTCTCTATGGGTCGGAACTGACTCGATGGCAACGGGTTTAATGTGCCTACAGTCGTGTGTGTGACTATGTTTACAAATCATCTTAGAAAGTACAATTATACCTTAATATTTCTTATTTTAAAAGTGTGGATAGCTTATTTAAAATATTTTTGTTTTCATATTTTATTGCTCTATACTGCTACCTCTCAACATTAACAATTGGGATTGTATTGTCCTGTGACTTTTCTATGGTCATAACATGTCCCTTATTTTGTTTTTATTTAAAATAAAAGGACTATATTTTACCTACACTTCTCCACATCTTGCTTCTGTCAATTCACAGAAGATTGTGGACATTTCTCCAAGGAAACTGATATGTATGTAGTAAATTTTAAATCAATTGGAACTGCAAAAGTGTTCCTCATATAAGAGGAAATTACCATATACTTGAGTAGTTTCAAGTTCACTATTAAAATAGATGCTGCATCAATCACTTTATTTTGAACAAAGTACTAGTTGGGACAAAATATATATTACCATAAAATGAGAGCCATATATATGAAGTAGAAATTATCTGGTGGAAATTATAAAGAAAAGCCAAATATATTTACTACAGATTTGAAAATTATCCATAATGTTAGTTGTTTGGTGATACTGTAAGCACGCTTTTAAAAAAGTTAGGGTAAACGGCAAAACAAAAGTTGTCTATATTGCGGAACTACTAAATACTGTTTTTTCGTGGATCAGGAAAAAAAAAAGTATATACTTTCAAAACACACTGTCTCAAAAACACACAAACAAAAGTAGAAGTATATGCTCTGTAAAATTAAAAAAAAATTCTTATATTTTAGGAACCATGGAGTATCTGTTTATGGTGATGGAAAATTTGGCAACGGGTACTGGTAATGGTTGCACAGTATGATTAATAATCGGTGTCACTGAGCTGTACACGCAAAAATGATGGATTGGCCAAAAATAACTAAAATATACTGTAATAGTGATGGATAAAATTATTTCATGAAACCTGACATCTGAAAAGCAGTATTTTATCTATATAGTTTATGTTTTAATGAAAAATGAAATATATGTTTGAGTACCTTATCTTTCTACCTTAAGTTTGTGTTTGCAAACAATAAAAGAAGATTTTGAAGCTTATTTCATTGGAAGTAGGGTATCTTTTTTTTTAATTGTACTTTAGGTGAAGGTTTACAGAGCCAATAGTTTCTCATTAAACAGTCAGTACACATATTGTTTTATGACATTGGTTAACAATCCCACAACATATCAACCCTCTCCCTGCTTGACCTTTTTTTTTTTTGGTGAAAATGTACGTAGCCAAAGTTACACAGTTTCAAAAATTTCTATATGCACAGTTCAGTGACATGGATTACGTTCTTCCAGTTGTGCTGCTATTCTCACTTTAGATGAAGGTTTACAGAACAAAATTGTTTCTCATTAAACAGGTAGTACACATGTTGCCCTATGACAATGGTTAACAATCCCACTACATGTCGATACTGTCCTTACTCAACCTTGGGTTCCCTATAGCCAGATTTCCTGTCCCCTTCTGCCTTCTAGTCCTTGTCCCTGGACTGCTGTGTCTCATTAGTCCCATTTTGTTTTATGGGGCTGTCCAATCCCCAACTGAACAGTGAACCTCAGAAGTGACTTCACCATTGAGCTAAAAGGGTGTCTGGGTACCATACTCTTGGGTTTTCTCCAGTCTCTTTCAGGCCAGTAAATCCGGTCTTTTTTCTGTGTGTTAGAATTTTGTTCTACATCCTTCTCCAGCTCTGTCCAGAACCCTCTGTTGTGATCCCTGTCAGAGCAGTCAGTGGTGGTAGCCAGGCACCATCTAGCTGTTCTGGACTCAGTCTGGTGGAGGCCTTGGTAGCTGTGGACAATTAGTCCTTTGGACTAATCTTTTCCTTGTATCCTGTTTTCTTCATTCTCCCTTGCTCCCAAAGGGGTGAGAACAGTGGAGTATCTTAGATGGCTGCTCACAGGTTTTTAAGACCCCAGATGCTACTCCGCAAGGTAGAATGTAGAATATTGTCTTTATAAACTGTGTTATGCCAATTGAGCTAGATGTTCCCTGAGACCATGGTCCCCACAGCCCTCCTCCCAGCAGTTCAGTCCCTCAGGGAGTTTGAAAGTGTCTATGGAGCTTCCATGACCTTTCCTTGTACAGTTGTGCTGGTTTCCCCAGTATTGTGTACTGTCTCACCCTTCACCAAGATACCACTTATCTATTGCCTATTTAGTATTTCCCCCTCACCCCTCCCATCCCTCATAAGCAACAAAGGTTGTTACTTTTTGTGTATAACCTTTTCATGAGTTTTTATAATAGAGGTCTCATACAATATTTGTCCTTTTGTGATTGACTTATTTCACTCAGCATAATGTCCTCCAGTTTCATCCATGTTATGAGATGCTTCACAGATTCATCATTGCTGTATCATTGTGTAGTACTCCATTGTGCATATGTACCATAGTTTGTTTATTCATTCATCTACTGATGGACATCTAGGTTGTTTCCATCTTTTTGCTATTGTGAACAATGCTGCCGTGAACATGGGTATGCATATGTCTAGTTGAGTGATGGCTCTTATTTTTCTAGATATATTCCTAGGAGTGGGATTGCTGGATAAAATGGTATTTCTATTTCTAGCTTTCTAAGGAAGCGCCATTTATCATTTTCCAAAATGGTTGTATCATTTTGCATTCCCACCAGCAGTGCTTAAGAGTTCCGCTCTCTCTGCAGCCTATCCAACATTTGTTATTTCCAGTGTTTTTGATTAGTGCCAGTAATGCTGGGGTGAGATGGTATCTCATTGTGGTTTTTATTTGCATTTCTCTAACGGCTAGTGATCACGAGAATTTCCTCATGTGTCGTTGGCTGCTTGAATGTCTTCTTTGGTGAAGTGTCTATTCATTTCCTTTGCCTGTTTTTTAATAGGACTGTTTGTCTTTTTCTTGTAGAGGTGTTGGATTTTCATGTATATTATGGTGATTAGGGCTTTGTCTGACTTGTACTCTCCAAAATTTTTTTCCCAGTCTGTAGGTTCTCTTTTTACTATTTTGGTGAAGTCTTTTGAAGAGCATAGGTGTTTGATTTTTAGAAGATCCCAGTTATCTAGCTTATCTTCTGGGGTTTGTGTGTTGATGGTTATGGTTTGTATCCTGTTAATGCCGTGTATTAGGGCCTGTAGAAGTAGGATATCTTTTAAGATTGCATAATATCCCGTGCAATTAATATAGTAAAATTATTCAAGCACCTACTTTTTTATTTATTTTTTGTGAAAGTGTATACAACGAAATATTCCAAATCAACAATTTCTACATTTACAATTCAATGACATTGATTACATTCTTCAAGTTGTGTGACCATTCTTCTCCATTTCCAAATTATTCTACCACCAATAACAGAAGCTCACTGCCCCCTAAGCTTCTCACCTAAGCTTTCGAGTTGCTCTTGTCAATTTTATCACATATGGATAATTCTTCAAAATAACACAATGCTCAAGACAACTATTCTTTACTAATTAAGCTAAGCTATTGTTTGGTTTAAAGATGACTTCAGGGAATAGTTTCATTTTAAGGTTTAAGGTACAAAGATAACCACAGGGCAGTAGTTTCAGGAGTCATCCAGCCTCAATGGCAACAAAAGTTGTGGATTCCATGAGAATCTGAAATCTGTTTCACATTTTTCCCAACTTTTGATTAGAATTCTTCTATAGAATTCTTGATTAAAATGTTCAGTATTGCATATATCTATATACAAACACACATGCACACATACACTTGCACACAAACACAAACTTATATATTGAATTGCTCTTCCTCTTCTGTGTTTTTCCAGGGAAATGAGCAGATTCTGTTTGTCTATTGCAGATTTTTGAGTCAGAACTATGTATTTTATGCCTTACTGAATCCATTTTTAATGAAATATTGGTTGACATTTGTGTAGTTTCCTATGCAGGAAATTAATCCAATGCATATTTTGCTCTTTGTGTTATTCTATTTCTTGCTTAGTACCGCATCAAAATTTATTTAAAATTATTTCCCTTTGCAGTTTATTCTTTAAGTAACTGACTTTCCTGAAATATAGTAGCAGTATTTGCTTTTGTAATACAGTTTATGTAACAGAGGACTTAACTAAATATTGTGAGTTGCCGCCTTCTATATGCTAGTAGAATACACCGTCATCAATTTGTTTATTTTTGGTGGAGCTATTATAGATTGCATTTTATAGGGATGTAAAATATGTACATTTCCTCTGGAGTTCAGTATGCTGAATATTTATGATATACAATATGTACATTAACAAAAATATTATATTTTTCTTATGAAACAATACTAAATTTATTTATAAAACATTTATGATAAAAATAGTTTTAAATTGATTTCTCTTAAGTATTATTATAAAAATGAGATGCATGTTAAACATCTCTGCAACTTTTGTGATGGCAAATTCAGTTCAATTCTTTTTTTTTCCTCATTATTTGCAAAAGCTGCTTGCCGATGTTTAGCTAATAAGCTGGTCAGTTATATAGATAACCCTTTCTATATTTAGCTGGAGGAAATTTTTTATGTTGCTGGACTTTGAAGAAGTCTTCTGGGTTGGAAATAAAGACATACTATTGTGTGTGTGTGTGTGTGTGTGTATGAAAAAGACTTTAAAAAACAAAACCAAACTCACTGTCCTCAAGTCAAATCTGACTCCTAACAACCGACTAGACAGAGTAGAACTGTCCCATATGATTTCCAAAGCTGTACATCTTTACAAAAGCAGACTGCTACATTTTTCTTCTGTGGAGTAGATGGTGGGTTCAGACCTTTTGGTTAGAAGCCCAGCACTTTAACCACTGCACCACTAGGGCTCCTGTGAAAAAGACATTACCTGCATACATTTCAGAAGCATATTAACCCAAAAACTTGTGCTGTTAATGAGCCAGTGATAATCTCAAATATCTTTTTCAGTATAAATATGTTTATTCATTTTTGAAATTGTTAAATTAGATATCACATTAATTTTCACATCTAAATTCATCAGTAGTAATTTATTTTTTTCTGATTCTTTTTATTTTGCTAGAACACGTCATAAAACATTATTATTGGTCTTGTTTTCATGTGTGTATTTCTTCTTCATTATTGTCTTCATTTTTGTCATCATCATCATCTTCTTCTTCTTCACAGTCAGTGAATGGTAGTATTATCCATTTTTTATTTGGTTCCTCCAGAAAGTTTGTGTAAATAGTATACCGGAAGAACTTGTACATCCAAAAAAAAAATTTGTTTCTCATTTCACTCCCTCAGAGGAATGATCTTTTGGCTGCGTGTAAGATTTCAGTTTGAAATTTTTTGTTTCTCTCTCTGTCTCTGTTTCTCATATAGATTCACTTTTTATTAGTTTTATCTCTCAGGTGTGTGAAATATAAGCAGTTAGGTCTTCAAAAATTTAAAGGTAATCTTTTTATCTTTATTATTTCACTTTTTCTTTTTTATTGGTTTTTAAAGTTGCATTATGATGCAATATTTTAAACACACAAAAATATATATATATCATATATATGAATTATAAACATAAATAATGTTGTGCCAACACACAATTTAAACTGTAGAATTATCAATTCAATTGCTTCTAGTTCTGTGTTCCATTTTTAGCCCTTCTACCTAGAGTTAACCTTTACTCTGTGTGTTGATCACAGTCTTCTCTCTCTTCATGTATATATGTACATGTATATACACACATATATTATAAACGTTTTATTTATTTAATACAAATGTTATACAGATACTTATAACATGTTAGTTTTTATTTTTTAGATTTATAAAAATAGTATTCTGTTTTAATATAATTTTTTGCAAACTTCATAATTGAATTCAATTTTATTCAAATTTGTTCATTTGAGTATTGTTAATTCTCCTACCCAAAATCATTTAGGTACGTGGAGCTGTGGGATGAGCCCCTGCAGTCTGAGTCCTGACTCCATACCTTAATGTCTTTTTTTATTTTTCATTGTACTTTAGATGAAGGTTTACAGAACAAATAGTTTCTCATTAAACAGTTAGTACACATATTGTTTTATGACATTGGTTAACAACCCCACAACATGTCAACACTGTCCCTTCTCAACCTTGGGTTCCCTATTACCAGCTTTCTTGTCCCCTTCTGCCTTCTACTCCTTGTCCCTGGACGGTTGTTCCCCATTAGTCTCATTTTGTTTTATAGGGCTGGCTAATCTTTGGCTGAAGGGTAAACCTCAGGAGTGACTTCATTACTGAGCTAAAAAGGTGTCTGGGGACCATACTTTCTGGGTTTCTCCAGTCTCTGTCAGGCCAGTAAATCTGGTCTTTTTTTGTGAGATAGAATCTTGTTATACATTTTTCTCCAGCTCTGTCCAGGACTCTCTGTAGTGATGCCGGTCAGAGCAGTCAGTGGTGGCAGCCAGACACCATCTAGTTGGACTCAGTCTGGTGGAGGCCATGGTAGTTGTGGTCCATTAGTCCTTTGGACTAATCTTTTCCTTGTGTCTTCTTGTCTTCATTCTCCCTTGCTCCTGAAGCAGTGAGACCAATGGAATATCTTAGATGGTTGCTCACAGGCTTTTAAGACCCCAAAAGCTATTCATCAAGGTAGAACGTAGAACATTTTCTTTATAAATTGTGTTATGCCAATTAAGCTAGATGTTCCCCAAGACCATGGTCCCCACAGCCCTCCGCCCAGCAATTCGGTCCTTCAGGGAGTTTGGATGTGCCTGTGGAGGTTCCATGACCTTTTCTTGTACAAGGTGTGCTGGCTTACCCAGTATTGTGTACTGTCTTACCCTTCACCAAAGTTATCTATTCACTTATCTATTGTCTGTGTAGTATTTCCCCCTCCCACCCCTCCTGTCCCTTGTAACCAACAAAGATTAATGTCTTTTTTTGAGAACTCAGAGATATCCAGTTTGCTATACTGGCGTGTGTGTGTGTGTGTGTGTGTGTTTAACTTTAATTCAAATAAGCAGTTATTTTTCTCAATTACTTAGTAATTTTTATGCCTATTTTTAGCTAAAATTGTCTTCATTTTATGGATGGAATTATATTAGTTTACTTTTCATCCAAATAATTATGAATGTTAAAAAAAAAAACAGGAAGATACTGAAAACATAAAGTAGGACATGAACTCCATTGAATGTATTCTTTGAGTGCATATTTATATGGGTCTTTATGGTCTACTTTTCAAAAAGACAAGCTCGATATTTCAATTTCTCACTCCAAAATTTATAATCAAAGGTTGTTTTTTAAAAATTCAATGAAAAGTGTTTAGTTTTTAAGGAGTCATTAATATATTTTTTACCCTCTAAAGCAATGATTCAGTGAATAACTTCAGCAATATCACTTTTTTTTTTTTGCTTATATTTTTAAGCATAAAATAGAGAATCGGTTTGTTCTTATAATCTTTTTTTTCTTTTCAATTTTTTTTAAATTGTAACTTAAGTGAAAGTTTACAGAACAAATAGTTTCTCATTAAACAGTCAGTACACATATTGTTTTATGACATTGGTTAACAACCCCTCAACATGTCAACATTCTCCCTTCTCAATCTTGGAGGACTTTTTTTTTTTTTTTTTTTTTTGGTGAAAATATGTATAGCCAAAGATACACCATTTCAGAAATTTCACATGTATGATTTAGTGACATCGATTACATTCTTCCAGTTGTGCTGCTATTCTCACTATCCTTTTCCAAATTATTCCATCACCATTATCTTCAACTCACTACCCCCTAGGCTTCCTATCAAACCTTTTGAGTTGCTCTTGTCAATTTGATCTCACATAGATAATTTTTTTTTTTTTGTACCTTAGATGAAGGTTTAGAGAACAAATAGTTTCTCATTAAACAGTACAACTGTTGCCTTATGACAATGGTTAACAACCCCAAGACATGTAAAGACTGTCCCTTCTCAACCTTGGGTTCCCTATCACCAGCTTTCTTGTCCCCTCCTGCCTTCTACTCCTTGTCGTTGGACTGCTGTGCCTCATTAGTTCCACTTTGTTTTATATGGCTGTCCAATCCCCAACTGAACAGTGAACCTCGGGATTGACTTCACTTCTGAGCTAAAAGGGTGTCTGGGGGCCATACTCTCGAGGTTTCTCCAGTCTGTCAGGCCAGTAATTCTGGTCTTTTTTTGTGAGTTAGAATTTTGTTCTACATCCTTCTCCAGCTCTGTCCAGGACCCTCTGTTGTGATCCCAGTCAGAGCAGTCAGTGGTGGTAGCCAGGCACCATCTAGCTGTACTAGACTCAGTCTGGTGGAGGCCGTGGTAGCTGTGGTCCATTAGTCCTTTGGATTTATATTTTCCTTGTATCCTGTTCTCTTCATTCTCCCTTGCTCCTGAAGGGGTGAGAGCAGTGGAGTATCTTACATGGCTGCTCACAGGCTTTTAAAACCCCAGACGCTACTCACCAAGGTAGAATGTAGAACATTGTCTTTATAAACTGTGTTATGCCAATTGAGCTAAATGTTCCCTGAGACTATGGTCCCCACAGATTGAAGGACTCCCTTTAATAAGTCTTGTAAGTTTGGTTTGGTTTTTACATAGTCCCTTAACTTCTGTTTATCTGGAAATGACCTAATTTCACCATCATATTTAAATGAGTGTTTTGTGGGATATATTATTCTTGTCTGGCAATTTTTTTTCTTTCAAGGTTTTATATATTTCATCCCATTGCCTCCTTGCCTACATGGTTCTGCCGAATAATCCCAAGCGTAGTCTTATTGTTTCTCCTCTGTATGTGACTTTTTGTTTTTCTCGAGCTGCTTTCAGGATTCTTTGTTTGTCTTAGGTTTTAACGAGTGTGATTATGATATGCCTTGGTGATTTTCTTTTGGGGTCTAGCCTATATGGATTTCGTTTAGCTTCTTGGATGTTGAGCTTCAGCTTTTCATCTTTCATGATATTGGGGAAGTTTTCTGTCAGCAATTCTTCAACGATCCTCTCTGGGTTTTCTGTTTTCTCCCCCTGTTCTGGAACTCTGATCACTCGCTTTTGATTGTATCCCACGTAATTCTCAGCGTTTCTTCATTTTTCTTTGTTCTTTTTTCTGATTTTTCCTCGAACAGTGTTGTATCCAAATGTTTGTCTTCAATTTTGCTGATCCTGTCTTCCATCATTTCAAACCTGCTCCTCAGCCCTTCTATGACACTGTCCACTTCTGAAATCTTGTTGCTTATCTTTTGGATTTCTAATTGTTGTTTTTGTATGATTTCTAGTTGTGAATTTATTTTAGTATTTTGTTCCTTTATTATTTTCTTGAATTCTTTCATTTTTTTGTCTGTATTTTCCATGCATTTTTCTGCCTTTTCCATGAATTTGTCTATTTTTTCCTCATTTTTTTCTGCTTTTTGCTTCCACTCTTGGCTAATTCAGAATATTATAGATTTGAATTCCCTATCAGTTAGGTCTAGTGCCTTTTCTTCTACTGGAAGGTCATCTGAGGTTTTATTTTGGATACCTACTGGAACCATCCTGTCCTGTTTTTGTATATGTTTTGATATTGTCTGCTGTCTTAGGGGGCATTCAGTTGTTATTTTCCAGTTTTACTGATAGTATATTTGTTTGTTTGGCCTGCTTTTTTGTTTTATTTGGTTATGTCTGAGCAGGTGGGCTGTGTTCTTTGTTGTTTACTCATCTGTGGGCCCGATACTTTTCACCTACTTCTCCAATGGGCAGGGTCAGTCAGTCAAGTATTGTACAGCAGGGCAGGTCCAGTTGTAGGGGAGTTGCTGGGATGGGTTGTTTATGGCACATACTAGGGCCAACATGGCAGGCTGGGAATCTGTGCAGGGCAGTTTCCGGTAGGCCGTGCCTGTGCACAGTGCAGGTAGGCGGATGGAGGAGGGAAATTGTGATGTGTGGAGCTAAGATGGATTTGGGAAAGAGGAGAGAGAGGAGAGAGGAACAGAGGCCAAAAACATACACACACCACAAAAAAGAGTGCTAAGGGAGCTTGCTACTGGGGTGCAGAGATGAGAGACTGAGAAATGGAGAAAAACAAAAATGAAAAAAAGAAAAAGGGTAAAAGAAAAATTTAATAAATTAAGAAACTGGAAATGAAGAAATACAAAAAGGGAAAAAGAGAAGAGAAGAAAACAAAACAAAGAAACAAAAATAGCCCCAAAAAACAAAGAAAAAAGAAATGCCCCCAGGGATGTCACTGTGCGTCTGTGCAGAGTAAGGGAGTATCTCTCAAGCCACGTGGCACTGCCCAGCCAGAAGGGGCTCCCGAGCTGAGAAAAGAAAAAGAAAACAAACAAAAAAATCAAAACAGAACAACTCAGAACAAACAAACAAAAAGCCCTTGGGGTCCCACTAGTGTGGTGGCACGGGCCGGGAAGCTGTTCTACAGTCGATCGGTGCCTGGTGCCTTGCAGCCCCCCAGGAAGAAGCAAAGATGGCCACAGAGCCAGGTATTTGAAAGAAAGGAGAGGGAGGTTGTGAGAGGTAATGAAGAAGTTTAATGAAGTGTAAAAAAGCAACACCAGCAGCAAACAAATGGCACTCAGGGAGCCGGCCAGTATGGGATGGTGGAATCCAAGTGATACTGAGGTGAAGCCAGTTCTTCCTGGCCAAGAGATTGTGGCTGCAGGTAGCAGAGGAGGCCAAGTGGGGGTGAAGAAGGGTGGAGGGTGGGAAAGCGTATATCACTGGTTACCTGTTGTTCTGCCTCCTGCTGGAAGCTCTGTGAAGCTGCTTTCTTGTACATCCCATTCGCCGATATCTGATAGGAGTCCAAGATGGCGGATTTGTGCTGTGCTAGCCAATAGGGGACCTCTGCATGTATCTCTCCTCGCTCTCTCAAATCAGTCAGTTTCTTATTCCATTTGGTGCTTGGCTGAGTTCTTTACCCCTTCATTTGATTCTTAGGGTTTCAGGACTAACGTGTGACTCTGTGTGACTTAGTTTTTTGGATCTTCGCTGTGGAGGGACGGCGTGGTGCTTTGGACTGTAACACCATGTTGCCCGGATGTCTCCTGTTCTTATATTCTTCTTAAGAGCGTTTTCAAATTTTTACTGCTACGATAGTATAAATATTTGTCTCTTCACCTTATTCCCAAAGTTTTTTTCTTGAAAGATAAAACTTGTTTTGGGCTGTAAGATTTGGAGGCTCTTGTGATAAAAACAAGCATAAGCTTATTAGTGAGAATTTATTGGCTTTATATCATGACTTGTTGGGCAAGATAGTTAACCAACCAAAGTGTTGGTTCTGCTTGTTTGTTGTAATTTGTAAATCGGTTGATAATAATTCAAGTGGATATTGTGAGACTGAAGTGACATACTAGAAAAGAACCTGCTGGCAAATAATGGGTTCTCATTTATGTTTGTTTCTTTCTGTTTCCTTTTTTTTCCTTCTGCCATGAATGCTTAAAATGATCTGTTATCACTTCTTTTTCATAAGACCTTCTCAATTTACAATGCATGTATTTTCTTACAAAGAAAATAAGTGGTTTCATTAAATTCCAAAATGATGAGTTGTTTAGTTAAGTGAGTATCAATTTAGTTACCTATATCTTTGAAAATTGGAGTTATATACCAAATGCTAAATTTGATTATAGTGATGCAGTTAAAATCCTACTTAGTGACATGTAGGTAAATAACTTCAGAATTTATTAAAGATTAAAGAGAAAATATGCTCTCTTGTTAATAGCTATAGGACCATGAGAAGGAAAAGTGAAGTCTTGAAACATGACAAGTTATAGTAAAATAAAGAATTTTTTAGTTATATGAAATTACTACAATGGTCACATCTGAGTGCATAGGTCCAATGTTAAAAGTTATGTTGACATTGATTTGTTGTTGTCACATAAATATAAAGTGAAGGAACACATTATTTGTGAGGAACTGAAATATTAACACTACCAGAGAGGAAAAAAAATTTTAAACACAACAGAGAGGTGTTCTGCAAAGATGGCCACATGAAAGGACAATGACTCCAACCTCTTCCACAAGAAACCAAAAAGCACAATGATAACTTTTCAGCAGACACAGCAGGTGTCTGTGCAGGTGGACAGAACTGAATAGCTGAGACTGGTGGAGATAAATAGCCAGAGAAGAAAAGAGGAAAATAGCAAAATTTACTCTTAATCTCCACTCTTACACTGCCCTCCCTCTCAGTATCATGACTTTGCAAACTTATTGGAGCAACATCTACATGGAGCCAAAAAAATAAATAAATAAATAAACCGGAGAGAACACAGACCTATAGGGAGTAGAAGGTTTCATGAGGCCCTTTGTATACAGAGAAAAGCCCTGGAGTCAGGTTTAAAGAAACATATGCTTGCAACTCCATATGGATGTGTCAGCCATACCCTCCCACAACTGGCACTGCAGAGAGGCAGCAGCTGCAAGGACCAGCTGGCTGACACCCTATCTGAGGAGGGGAGAAGTTGAATGGAAGGTGGCAGCACAGCCTTAGGGGCTTCATGTCCGTATCTTGGGAGAAAGCCTCATATTTCAAACAAAAGGGCCAATTCCACCCCACCTCCAGCACAGACCACTCTAGGAGAGGGGAAAAAACAAACAAAAACAAAGAAACCTAACTGTCCAACACTCACCACAGTAAAGTCGGAATCTGTAGCTGTGGGATGTGTCTCCTAAACAGAGACAGTACCTGAAAAGAGGCAGAAGGTGAGCTACAATTATAATTACTGAGTTCTGCTCCCTAAGAACAGGGGAGAAGCAGAAAAACTTGCTTTCACTGCCTCACAGACTGCACAGTAGTAACTTGGAAGCCAAAGGAAAGGGGAGGGCTCAGATATTAGAGACAAAGGGTTGGTTTCACCCCACCCCCAGCCCAGGTCAGTTGAGGAGAAAGAGAGAGAGAAAAAACTCACATCAAACGAAAGATACTCATTAAATTGGGGAGGAAATAAAGGGGAAAAAGAAACAAAACATAATTTCTGGGGATAAAGAAGATTCTGAGTTCTAGAATTAGCACAGTAAAATACACAAATGCTTCAAGTTCATCAGAAAATTTTAAGGTATACAAGAACATAAGAGAAAATGACTCATTTAGAAGAACATGTTGAAGATGCTAAAATTAGTCTTATGGAAGCCAGGTTAACAGGAAAAATAGAGGATTTGCAAACAGCAATGTCAAATGTGATCAAAGAATGCAAAGAACATACAGACAATAAACTAGTGAAGATCAGGAAGAAAAATGAGGAGCTAAATAAAGAGATAATAATAAAAAAAGAACCAAATAGAAATAATGGACTTTAGGAATAAAATAACTAAATTGGAAAATGCAAGGGAGGATTTCAACAATAAATTGAAGAAAACAGTAGGCAGAATAAGTGAACCAGAGGACATGGTAACGAAACTTATCAAGGCTCAAGAAAAAAAAGTGAAGCCAAAAGTGAGCAAAGTGTAATGGAACTGTGGGGCCCAATAAAGAAATTCAATACTCGGAATGCGGGGGTCCCAGAACAAGAAGACAGAGAGAAAGAGAGAAAAAGGATATACCAAGAAATAATAACAAAATTTGCCAGGCCTGAATAAGGAATTGAATCTTCAAATCCAAGAAAGCAGGCATACTTCAGACAGAGTAAATCCCAAGAGCTCTACACCAAGACACATTGTAATCAGATTCTTGGAAAGCAAAGACAAGGAGAGAGTTCAGAAAGCAGCAAGAGAAAAAACACATTATAACATATCAGAGGTCCTGAATAAGAGAAAAATATGGCAGTCTGCTTCTGTAAAGATTACAGCCTTGGAAACCCTATGGGGCAGTTTTATTTTGTCCTATATGCTCACTATGAGTCAGAATCAACTCGACTGTGTAACCGGACTGTACCAGGTTTACTTGGCGCAGCCATAGAGAGACAAAACAAGTGAAAGCAAAAGAAGAAGCTTTATTTGCTTGGCCAAGCAAAGGAGCACACTGGGGCTTGCATCGCCAAGATGGCTCCCGGATCGATAGTCCAAGGGGTTTATATGGGTGACGTAAATCAGGTCTGGGGCCTTCAAGAATGCCTCGAGGTGGGGCCAGCTTGCTGATTGCCCAAAAAGGTATTCCTGGGGCAGTCTGGCCGTTCTGAGCTTACTCAGTCTAAAAAGGAGGGGGTGTCTCTCAAACTGAATCTTAGGCTCAGATGACTCACTTCTGAAGGCCTTTCCTCAACTTGGGCCACTAAAGTTTGGTTCCATCCAGTGGGAGAAGAGTTCCGAGGTCACCCAGAGGACAGGGTCAATGGTTCTGTGCATGTCAGGTGGGCCAGATCTAGTTCTTGTCAGTTTCAGCTGGTCCTGTGACCCCAGTCTCTTGTTTTCCTCAACTTGGCCAGAAACAGGAAGCATACCTAAATAAGGAGATAGCTTAAAGATAGAGTTAGTTTCTATGTCACAGAAGATGGCAGGCACAGCCCTTTGCATATTCAAGATGGCAGGCAGGCTGCCAGTCTCAAAAGCAATGTGTTTTTTGGAGCATCCCTGGTGGCGCAGTGGTTAAGAGCTTGGCTGCTAACCAAAAGGTTGGCAATTCAAGTCCACCAGCAGCTCCTTGAAAATCCTATAGGGTAGTTTACTAGTCTGTCATATAGGGTCACTGTAGTCAGAATCGACTCAATGGCAATGGGTCAATAAGATTAAGTGCAGATTTATCCTCAGAAACCCTGGAGGCCAGGAGGCAATGGAATATATCTATAAAGTACTGAAAGAAAGGAAATGTCAACCAAGAATTATTTACCCAGAAAAGTTGTCCTTTAAAAAATAAGGGTGAAATCAAGACATGCCAAGATAAACAAAAATTGTGGGAATTTGTTAGCAGATCTGCTTTGCAAGAATTACTAAAGGCCATCCTTCAGGTGGGAATAAAAGGTCACTTGATAGATACTCAAAGCCACATATGGGAAAGAAAATTTAAAAAATTGAAAATAAAAGAGCAGTCTCCAATAAAGCTAATGGCATGGGCATATAAAAAGGTCAGTTGTATGGTAACTCCACTGGATAAATGTAGTTATGTTCAACAAGCATTATAACAACAAATGTGTATGAAATAAATACAAAATAAACCTAATGAACTCAAAATGTAAGATGATGTAATTGGTGTCACAAGAGAGAAGTGAAAGGGAAAAGGGTTTTGATATGTTAATGTTGTATGTTTTATGTCTTTTGTATGTTAAATGTTGATATTAAGACAAAAAAAGATGGTGTAAATATAAGTTGTTAAGTGTAATTTTTGTGGTAGCCACTAAGAAAAATTTAAAAAGCTATACACCAAAAGGAAGAAGAAATTATGAGCAGCCATCTCAGATACTCCACTGGTCTCATCCCTTTGGAAGCAAGGGAGAATGAAGAAAACACAGGGAATGAGTAGTCCAAAGAACTAATGCACCACAACTACCACAGCCTCCACCAGACTGAGTCCAGGACAACTAGATGGTGCCCAGCTACCACCACTGACTGCTCTGACAGGGATCACAATAGAGGGTCCCAGATAGAGCTTGAGAAAAATGTGGAACAAAATTCTAACAAAAAATACCAGACTTACTGGTCTGACAGAAACTGTAGAAACCCCAAGAGTATGGCCCTCAGACACTCTTATGGCTAAGTAATGAAGTCACTCCTGAGGTTCGCCCTTCAGCCAAAGATTAGACAGGCCCATAAAACAAAAGGAGACTAAATGGGCACACCAGCCCAGGGGCAAAGACAAGAAGGTAGGAGGGGACAGGAAAGCTGGTAATGGGGACTCTAAGGTCAAGAAGGGAAGAGTGTTGACATGTCGTGGGGTTGGCAAACAATGTCACAAAACAATATGTGTATTGTTTAATGAGAAAATAGTTTGCTCTGTAAACTTTTAACTAAAGTACAATAAAAATAAAAATATAAAATAAAATTCCTCAGCATTTGAACAAGGGAAGAAGTTTGACCTTTGTGTGGCGTGAGTCAGTATGGTGAAAGAAGAAAAGATCTAAAGCCATCAAAACACTAAATTATTTTCACATACTAAGTGGGACCTAAATTAATACTTGTGTTTTACAAAAAAAAAAAAAAAAAAAAGAAGAAGAAGAAAGAAAGAAAAAAGCCTCAACACAAAAAAAACCTAAACACAAAAAATTTAAAAAAGTATGAGAATTGCGGAACAAAGAAGATACAACACACACAAAAAAAACCATTAGCAAAATAAATGAAGTAGGTCCTTCATTTTCAATAATGACCTTAAATGTAAACAGTTTAAACTCTCCATTCAAAAGGCAGAGGGTGGCGTAAATCTATCCTTATGCAGTCTACAGGAGACACACTATAGACCTGTGGATACAAACAAACTAAATCTGAAAAGATGGAAAAGAATACTCTATGCAACTAGTAAACAAAAAAGAGCAGGAGTGGCCATACTGATATCAGATAAAATAGATTTTAAATCAAAATCTGATATAAGAGGTAAAGAAGGATATTATGTAATAATAAAAGGGTCAATCCATCAAGAAGACTTAAAAACTATAAATAAGTATTGCATTTTTATGCAAATAACATATCATATGTTTGTTTTCCAAGAGTTCCCTCACCCTGTGAGGTATTTTCAGAAGTACTGCTAGGCTAATTTATTTTTACATGTTACTATAAAACAACTTAGCCTAGTGTGCTTACAGAAATACCTCATGGTGGGGAGGGAGTGGTTGGCAAACAAACGTAAGTGGGTATTATATGTATAAAAATTTGGTATGCACCTAACATCAGATAAGAAAAACACTGACAGATCAGAAAAGAATTATAGACAATTCTACAGTGATATTTGGAAACTTCAATACACAATTTTCAGTCCTGGACAAAACACCTAAAAAGAAGATAACTAAGGGCGTAGTTATTGGCAAAGGATATTGAATATACCATGGACTGCCAGAAGAATGAAAAAATCTGTCTTGGGAGAAGTACAGCCAGAATGCTTCTTAGAAGTGAGGATGGCAAGATGTCATCTCATGTACTTTGGACATGTTATCAGGAGGGACCAATTCCTTGGGAAGACATAGTTTTGGTAAAGCAAAGTGTCAGTGAAAAAGAGGAAGAACCTCAATGAGATGGATTGACACAGTGGCTGTAACGATGGGCTCAAACATAGCAACAATTGTGAGGATGGTGCAGGACTGGGCAGTGTTTCATTCTGTTGTACATAGGGTTCCTATGAGTAGGAACCATCTTGACAGCACCTAACAACAACACAACAAGGACATGGAAGACTTAAACCACAACATGAACCAATTAGAACTAACAGACACATACAGAACACTACACTTATCATCAGAAAAATACACATTTTTATTTTTTCTCCTGTACATGTGAATAGACCATCTGCTAGGCCACAAACAGGTCTCACCAAATTTGAAAAATTAAAATCACACTAAGTATCTTCTCTGACCACAAAGGAATAATATTATAAATTAATAGCAGAAGAAAAACTAGAAAACATACAAGTTGATGGAAATTAAAGAACACACACTAAACAGTCAATGAGTTAAGGAAGGAATCAAAAGACAAATAAAAAATACCTGGAGATAAATGAAAATACAACATATTAAAACTTATGGAATGTGTGAAGACAGTCCTCAAAGAGAAGTTTATAGTAGTAAATGTCTACATTAAAAAAAAGAAGAAAGATCCTAAGTAAATAGTTCAACTTTACAACCTGGGAAACTAGAACAGAAGAGGAAAACTTAAGCCACTAGAAGAAAGATATAACAAAGATCAGAGCAGAAATAAATGAAATAGAGAATTGTAAAATAATAGAATCAATAAAACCAGAAGATGGTTCTTTAAAAAGATCTATAAAACTGACAAAATGTTAGCTAAGCTGACGAAGAAACAGAGAGAATATGCAAACAACCAAAATAAGAAACAAAAGTGGAGACATTATTACTGACCCAATAGAAGTAAAATGGATTGTAACAGAGTACTATGAACAAGTGTACTCAAACAAACTTGATAACATTGATGAAATGAGAAAATTCCTAGAAATACGTAATCTACATAAACTGACTCAGGAGGAAGTTGAAAAGCTCGACAGACTAATAACAAGTGAAGAGACTGAATCAGTAATAAAGAATCTCCCAACAGAGAAAAGCCAGGAACCAGGTAGTTTCACTGGGGAATTCTACCAATCATTAAGAGAAGAATGGACACCAATCCTGTTCAAAGTCTTCCGAAAAGGAGAGGAGGAAGGAATACTCCCTAATTCTTTCTATGAAACAGCATCACCTTGGTACCAGGCAAAGATATCACAAGAAAAGAAAACTACAGACCAATTCCCATATGAATATAGATGCCAAAATTATCAACAAAATACTAGTGAACAAAATCCAACAACATATTAAAAGAGTTACACACCATGACCAGGTGGGATTTATTCTAGGAATGCAGATATGGTTCAACATAAGAAAACAAATCAATGTAATATACCATATTAATAGAACAAAGGAAAAGAACCACATGATTATCTCAATTGACACAGAGAAGGCATTTGATAAAATACAACACCCTTTCTTGATAAAAGCTTTCAACAAGGTAAGACTAAAAAGATAGTTCCTCAACATGATTAAAGGCATTTATGAAAAACCAACAGCAAACATTATACACAATGGAGAGAGACTGGGAGCTTTTCCCTTGAAAAAGGGAACAAGACAAGGATGCCTGCTTCCACCAGTCCTATTCCTTATTGTATTGGAAGTCCTAGACATAGCAATGAAGCATAAAATGAAATAAAAACCATCCAAATTGAAAATGAAGAGGTAAAACTATCTCCTCACAGATGACATGGTTCTGATATAGAAAACTCCAAAGAATTCACTAAAGAGTTTCTAGCGATAAGAGGAATTCAGAAAAGTTGTGGGATACAATGTCAACACACAAAAGTCATTTTGATTTCTACACAGCAGCAATGAGAAATCTGAAAAGGAGATTAAGAAAACAACTTCATTTACAATAGAATCTAAGAGAATAAAATACGTAGGAATAAATTTACCCAGGGATGCGAAAGATTTACCAAATGAAAATTGTAGAATGCTGCTGAAAGAGATTAAAGAAGACCTAAATAGATGGAAAGACATTCCTTGTTCATATACAAAAACTAATAAAAATTAATCAAGGACCTAAATGTTAAATCCAAAACCATAAACTTCTTGGAAGAAAATATAGGGGTAAAACCTTGGGACCTATTTTTTTTTTCCATGTTAGATTATCAAATGCAACAATGAATGCACAAACAGCAGAAGACAAAATAGATAATTGGGACCTCATAAAAATTAAATACCTATGTTCATCAAAAGACTTTATCAAAAGAGTAAAAAACAACCTTCAGACTGAGAAAAAATCTTCGTAAACAATATATCCGGTAAGGGTCTAATATTTAATATATTTATAAAACTTCTATAACTTAACAATAGAAAGACAATCAATCAAAAAATGGGCAAATAACATGAACAGACCATTCACCGAAGGGGGTATTCAAATGGCCAAGAAACACAGGATAAGATGCTCTATGTCTTTAGCCATCAGAGAGATGGAAATCAAAACCACAATGAGATGCCATTTTACTCCCTGTAAGTTGGCTATGATTTAGAAAAACAGGAAATGTTGTCAAGGATGTGAGGAAATTGGAACCCTTAGGCATTGCTTCCCATGCATCTGTCAGTTTATTGTACTGTGGTGACTGGTGTGTTGCTGTGATTCTGGAAGCTTTGCCACCAGTATTTCAAATACCAGCAGAGTCACCATGGTGGACAGGTTTCAGCAGAACTTGTAGACTAAGACAGACTAGGAAGAGGAACTTGGTAGTCTACTTCGGAAAAAACTGGACAGTGAAAACCATATGAATAGCAGCAGAACACTGTCTGATATAATGCCAGAAGATGAGCATTGCTGGTGGGAATGTAAAATGGCTCAGCCATTGTGGAAAACAGTGTGGCACTTCCTCAGAAGGTTAAAAATAGAACTATCATATTATGACCCAGCAATCCCACTGCTAGGAATATACCCAATGGAAATGAAAGCAGTGATAGAAACAGACACATGTACACCAATGTTCATTGCAGCACTCATCACAATAGCCAAAACGTGGAAACAATGTCCATCAACAATGAATGGATAAACAAAATGTGGTACATAAGTTTTTTTAACAGCCATGCCCTCTCCACTGTGAGGCACTTTTGTAAGACCACTATGCTAATTTTCTTTACAGCAGCATGTAAAAAAATTAGCATAGCATATTTATGAAAATACCTCAAGGAGAGAGGGCGTACTTGGCAAAAACATGTAGAACGTGTGCATTATTTGCATAAAAATACAGTACAATGGAATACTATTTAGCCAGAAAGAGAAATGAAGTCCTGATACATGCTACAACATGGATGGAGCCAGAAAACGTTGAGTGAAATAAGTCAATCACAAAAGGACAAATATAGTAAAAAAAAAAAAAAAAAACAAAAAACCAAGAATAGGCAAATGCATAGGAACTAAAGTTTATTTGTGATTGGAAGGGATAAGGGGAAGAGAGGTATTGCTTATGGAGCACTGCGTTTCTGTTTTTAGTGATGAAACATTTGCATTAATTAAGGGTAATTGTTGTACAGCCGATTAATGTAATTGTTGTCAATATGTTGTATACCTGAAAAAAGTTGAATTAGCAAATGTTGTGTGATATATATTTTCCAAAAAAAGAAAATAATAATAAGAGAGCAGCTGCAGAGACTGCTTATGTACAAAATTATTTAAATATGTATAGTACTTAAAATAATGAATGACACATAATATTCATATATATTGGTATTTTGGATTTGGTTATTATTTTTTCTCATATTTTCTCTCTGTCCTGCTCATCATTTCTTCACATTCCAATTTAACACTGCTTTCAGCAATATGAATATTTCAGTGACTCCATTTGATTCAGAAATCTTACTTAGGTACATTATCCATGCAAATAGAACCACCAGCTTGTGAGGATATATGCACAAAGTGGTTTATTACTTTTGAGAATAATCCAGCGCTCTTCAATTGGAAGGTAAATAGATATATTGCTATAAATTTATGTTACGGATTACTGTGAGCTTTTTAAAATAAATTATTTTACATCTCTGTACTGGTTCAGAATAGTTCCCTTATACTACAGTCACAAACAATTCCCAGATTTCATTGGTTTACAATAGCAAAGCTCTCTATGTAAGTCCACCTTATGTTGGCAGAGGCACCTAGAACAGCAGCCACTGTTTCCAAATGTTGATTCTGTCTGTGAAAAAGCAACGAGATAATGCGGTGATGTGGTCACTGTTTCTTAAAGCTTCTTTGGAGAAATAAAACCTGTAAATTTTTTCACACTTTATTGGCCAAATCTAGTCACATGACCATGCCTAACTTCCAGTGGGTGGGGAAGTTCAATCATATCATAGGCTAGAGGAGAGACAACTGAACTGTTTGTGAAACACCAGTATGACCACCACAGTCTCTATAGAAGAAAGGACATAAGAAAATAAGTTGCTGAGTAGTAATTGTGATATGATCTAGTAAATATATCTCTTTGTGATTTTTGTTGATGTGAAAGTGGATAAAGATGTGGATACATATAAATATCAAAGTGAAGATAGAGGATAGGAAACGGAAAAATACTAAGCAGTTATTGTTAATTTTCTCTATATATTTCTCTATTGTTTGTTAATTGAAAAGGCAGAGTCCCATTCCTATGAGAAGATATAATTGGCAATTTTTTAAAAAAATATAAGAATAAAACCATAGATACATTAAATGCAAATTCTGTGAAATAATTTACTCTACTGTTCTGTAGAGTAAATTTAAGAAACATATGTAATGATGTATAATACAAATCACTTTATTAAACACAGAGCCTCTGGGGGTGCAAATGGTTAAGGTGCTTGGCTGCTAATCAAAAGGCTGGAGGTTTGAGTCTACCCAGAAGCACCTTGGAAGAAAGGCCTGATGATTTACTTCTGACAAATCAGCTTCTGACAAAGCACAGTTCTACTCTCATGGAGTCACCATGAGTCAGATTTGACTCTAAGGCAACTGGTTTTATTAAACAGAAACTGGGACTGAGTGGTCCACAAACTTTGAGAGAATCTTTACCTGCTCTCTCTGGCACCAGGATGGTGAATGCAATTGTTGATATAGTCTTCCAAGTTCATCTAATTCTTGATATTTTCTTAGCTTAGAGTCCATGTTATATCAAAACAATAAAAGGAGGGGGAGGAAGCCAACATGGCACTATAGACAGAAGTCCCATGCTGTCCCTCCACAACAAAGACCCAAAAAACTAAGTAAAACAGAGATAAACGTCAATCCTGGAACCTTAAGCATCTAATGAAGAGATAAAGAACTCAGCCAGGCACCAAATGGAACACAAAACTGACAGAGAACAGAGAGCCAGGAGAGATACATGCAGAGATCCCCTAGCAGCTAAAACAGCATGAATTTGCCATCTTGGACTCCTGTTGGGGATTGGTGTACAGGGAGTACGGGAAAGCAGCTTCATGGAGTTCCCAGGCAGAGGCAGAACAACTGGTAAACAGCAATATATGCTTTCTCACCCCCCATCCTTCTCCCCTCCACTTGGCCTCTGCCACATCCTAGCCAGCTGCGGTCACTCAGCCAGCCGGGAAGTGCAGGCTCTGAGTTGTTTGGATTCGACACACCCACATTGAACAGCAGTGGACAGGGAATACAGGAAAACAGCTTCAGGGAGCTCCCATCACGAGACAGAACAACCAGTAACCAGCGATGTATGCTTTCCAAACCCCCATCCTTCTCTCCCCCACCCTATTTGGTCTCCACCCCTTCCTAGCTGGCTGGGGTTGCTCGGCTGAACTGGAAGTGCAGGATCAGTGTTTCTTGGATTAGCCCCACCCACATTGGAGATCGGAAGACAGGGGTACTGGAAAGCAGCTTCACAGAGCTCCCAGCAGGAGACCGAGCACCCACACCTGTGTCTGTGTGTGTGTGTGTGTGTATGTGTGTGTTTTCGGCTCCTGTTTCTCTCTGCTCTCTCTTCTTTGTCATACCCGTCTTAGCTCCACGCATCACAACCTCCCCCCTCCTACCTGCCTACCTGCACCATGCACTGAACATCACACCCCTGAGCAGCACAGGCACGGCCGACTGGAACCTACCTTGTACTGATTCCTGGCCCACCCTGTTGGACATACTACATGCCACAAACAACCCATTCCAGCCCCTCCCCTTCAGCTGAAACTGCCCTGCTGCAACATAGCTGAGCAACTGGCCCTGCCCATAGGACAAGGAGGTGAAAAGTATTGTGCCCACAGACGAGCAAACAACAAGGAACACACACCTTGCCTGCTCAGACTCCATGAGAAAAATACTGGAGCTAATAGAAAGATTAAGCAGAGTAGCAGGATACAAGATAAACATACAAAAGTCAGTTAGATTCCTATATACCAATAAAGAGAATGATGAAAAGGAAATCAGGAAAACAATACCATTTATAATAGTCCCTAAAAATATAAAAGACTTAGGAATAAATCTAACCAGGGTTGTAAAAAATCTATACAAAGACAACTACAAAACACGACTGCAAGAAACCAAAAGAGATTTATGTAAATGGAAAAATATACCATGCTTATGGATAAGTAGACTCAACATTCTGAAAATGACAATTCTACCCAAAGCAATTTACAAATACAATACAATCCAGATCCAAATACCAGAACATTCTTTAAAGAGATGGAAAAACTAATCATTAACTTTATACAGAAAGGGAAGAAGCCCCAAATAAGTAAAGCACTACTGAATAAGAAGAAGAAAGTAGAAGGACTTGCACTACCTGACCTCAGAACCTACTAAACAGCTATAGTAGTTAAAACAGCCTGGTACTGGTAAAACAACAGATATATTGACCAATGGGACAGAATGGAGAACCCAGATGCAAATCCATCCACTTTTTGTCAGCTGATCTTTCACAAGGGCCCAAAGTGCATCAGATGGGGAAAAGCCAGTCTTTTTAACAAATGGTGCTGGCAAAACTGGATGTCCATCTGCAAAAAAATGAAACAGGGCCCATACCTCACACCATACACAAAAACTAATTCAAAATGGATCAAAGACCTAAATATAAAGCCAGAAAGTATAAAGATCATAGAAGAAAAAATAGGATCAACACTAGAAGCCCTAATACACAGCATGAACAGGATACAAACCATAACTAATAACACACAAACTCCAGAGGATAATCTAGATAATTGGGATCTTCTAAAAATTAAACACTTATGCTCATCAAAAGACTTCACCAAAAGATTACAGACTGGGAAAAAAAATTTGGCTATTACAAATCAGGCAGGAAAATCCAACACCTCTACAACAAAAAGACAAATAATCCTATTAAAAAATGGGCAAAGGAAATGAATAGACACTTCACCAAAGAAGACATTCAAGCAGCTAACAGACACGTGAGGAAGTGCTTATGATCACTAGCCATTAGAGAGATCAAATCAAAACCACAATGACATACCATCTCATCCCAGCATTACTGGCACGAATTAAAAAATAACTGGAAATAACAAATGTTGGAGAGGCTTCAGGGAGATCAGAATTCTTATGCACTTCTGGTGGGAATGCAAAATGATACAACCATTTTGGAAAATGATATGGTGCTTCCTTAGAAAGCTAGAAATACCATATGATCCAGCAATCCCACTCCTAGGAATATATCCCAGAGAAACAAGAGTCATCACACAAATAGACATATGGTACCCATGTTCACTACAGCACTGTTCACCATAACGAAAAGATGGAAACAACCTAGATGCCCATCAACAGATGAATGGATAAACAAACTATGGTACATACACACAATGGAGTATTATGCAACAATAAAGAACAATAATGAATCTGCAAAACATCCCATAACATGGATGAATCTGAAGGGCATTATGCTGAGTGAAGTAAGTCCATCACATATGAGACCTCTACCGTAAAAACTTATGAAAAGGTTTATACATAAAAAGAAACCATCTTTGACGGTTATGGGGGGGGGGCGGGTGTGTATAGAAAAACAGTAAACAGACAATAAATAAGTGTTAACTTTGGTTAAGTGTAAGGCAGTACACAATACTGGGGAAGCAAGCATAACTTGTACAAGGCAAGGTCATGGAAGCTCCATAGACACATCCAAACTACCTAAGGCACCGAATTGCTGGCCTGAGGGATGTGGGGACCATGGTCTTGGGGAACACCTAGCTCAGTTGGCATAACATAGTTTATAATGAAAATATTCTACATTTTACCTTGGTGAGTAGCTTTTGGGGTCTTAAAAGACTGTGAGCAACCATCTAAGATACTCTACTGGTCCATCCCTTCGGGAACAAGGGAGAATGAGGAAAACCAAAGACATAAGGGAAAGATTAGTCCAAAGGACTAATGGACCACAACTACCACAGACTCCACCAGACTGAGTCCAGGACAACTAGACGGTGCCCAGCTACCACCACCGACTGCTCTGACAGGGATCACAATAGAGGGTCCCAGACAGAGTTGGAGAAAAATGTAGAACAAAATTCTAACTCACAAAGAAAGACTAGACTTAACTGGCCTGACAGAGACTGGAGAAACCCTGAGAGTATTGCCCCCGGACATCCTTCTAGCTCAGTAATGAAGTTACTCCAGAGGTTCACCCTTCAGCCAAAGATTAGACAGGCCCATAAAACAAAATAAGACTAAAGAGGCATACCAGTCCAGGGGCAAGGATTAGAAGGCAGAAGAGGACAGGAAAGCTGATAATAAGGAATCCAAGGTCAAGAAGGGAGAGTGTTGACATGTGGTGGGGTTGTTAACCAATGTCATAAAACAATATGTGTAATAACTGTTTAATGAGAAACTAGTTTGTTCTGTAAATCTTCATCTAAAGTACAATAAAAAGAAAAAACAAACAAAAAACAATAAATGGTTTTGTTGAGACTGAATATGGAATAAGAATTACGTGTTTGTTTCTACACATTAAATTTAATCATATTTTCCATATTGATTGCATGGTATATATTCATATTTGTATATATCTAAGTCCAACAACAAATACAGTGGAGGAAAAGAGATGGACTTTTAGTTCTACATGGTGGTCTAAAATATGGACCTGTTTCCAACTGGTGATGTCACTTGAGAGGGTCGAGGTGACTTAAGCATCTCATGGGACAGAATTAACCTTGGGCTGTGGAGAGACCATATTATTGGTGGCCTGCAGCAATAAGTTAAATTTTCAAAACAGTAAAATGGAGATCATGGCAGGATATGAGGTTTATATGGAAGGTTAAATCATAGAAGCTTATCAGTTTAATACTTGTATTTATTAGCTTATATAAAGAAATTCCCGAATTATATGCAATCACATTATATTTCTTCTTTATAAATACTTATCTTCTACAGATTATCAGAAGACATAAGTATTGTAAAATAACTAAAATGACTTAATCATGAACACTAAAATCGTTTTTTCATTCATTAAACAAAATATTCAGTGTAGTCTGTTAATTGAAAAGGCAGAGTCCCATTCCTGTCAGCTTCATGGTGTTCTTTATCTCACCTGGTAATGCATTGTTATGTACTACAAGAAGTAATCTATCATTATGTCTTTTTATAAAATGCTTCAAGATAAAACTTGTCAGGAAAATATTTACGGTTTTATGGTTTTCTTTAATGCCAAAATTTGAGTAGGTACCATATTTTTATGCAAATAACACATACCTTCTATGTTTGTTTGCCAAATGCTCCCTCCTTCCTTGAGGTATTTTCATAAGTGTGATATGCTAATTTTTTTACAGCAATATGTAAAAAAAAAAATTGGCATAGCACCAATTACAAAAATACCTCATGGGAGGAGGGAGCAGTTGGTGAAGAAACATAGAAGCTGTGCATTATTTGCATAAAAATAGGATCATTATAATCATAAAATTCTGGAATCCACTCATGCTGTGCTTCATGCAGTACTTTAGAGAATAATGTAGATAATGATCTCAAAGATTTTCTAGGGTAATTAACTATACTTGTCAATTATCTTCTCTCCTTTGAAAATTTACATGGTCGGCCCAATTCATTAGACTTGGTTATGTATAAAGATTGTTAGGCAAAACAGGTAAATGCGTAGCAAAAAGTAAAGCTTTCTTATCACGCAATTAAGTTTGACAAGGAGCAGGATATAGCTAGACCTTCTTTAGTGAATGTCAACTTGTTCCCCATTACTGATTTCCCATTTAAAGGGAATTTGAAAGGAATACATTGAATTAAAACAAGGGAAGCAGAAACCAGGTCAGGTAAAAAATCATCAACACCGCAACATCAACCACAAAATCTTAGAAACGGTCAAAATAAAACAGTTGATCAAAGGGAAATTTCAATTATTCTGGAACTTTTGACTACATCTAAGGGCAAGGACATAGAAATTTTTTTGAATGACATGTTAAGAAACTGTTGCTTTTGGAAAGAAAATGGCTGAAATAGGACATACAACAAAAGCTCATTTGGGGAATATTGTAACATTGCTAAAATTTTCAACTTATTTTTCTATTGTTCAGTGAAGCATTTCACACTTGCCTAAGAGCACATCATATTCAATCCCCAATGCAAATAAATTCAGTTTCAATTCATTTCATCCCCATGCTTTACTTATTTGTATCCTACTGAGCCATTTTTGATGCCAGATATTTGTTCTTTTTTCCTCCTACATTTTATCTTTTATTTATTCAATTCCCCACTATGAAGTTTGCTAGATATCCTGCCTAGCAATAAATTGCATTTAAATAAGTGTCATGTATTTTGAATTCTAATGGTCAGTGACCAGTAAGCTGTAAAGAAAAAAGAAAAATGTCTCTAAGGATTTGCATAAGAGAATAATGAAAGAGAATGATTTTGACCTTTCAATAGGACTGGTTGCATAAAGAAAACCCTTAAAATCTCTCAGTGTTGACTGCTGGTAACAACAGAAAGTTATGCTCTTTATGAATACTACCAGATATCTATTAGTAATTAATACTATATACATCTTAAATGATACAAAGGGATGAGCTTGCTTTGAAAATCAAATCAATTGGGGTTTCTTTCATGTAGGAATTAAACAAATAATATATTTTATTTACTTATATAAAATGTAGTAGATATTTGGATGCTAACATAATGGTTTTTTTTCTATGTTCTCCGTTATACTATGTTTACAGAAAGATTTCAGCCACAAACTATTATCTGGTTTGGAAATCCTTAGACAATTGAAGGAAAGAAAAACACTGTAATTAAAGAAGAAGAAAAGAAAAAGAAAGAAATGATGGTGGTGAACTTTTGAGAAAGTATTAGTAGATAGAGTAAGCTTCTGGTTATTTGAGATGAAATGCTTTTTCCTTGGACCAACCTCCATAATGAAAATCCAATTTGTTTACTATTATTATTGAAATACATATTTCAGATGCAACGTAGAACTGGGGGCTAAAAATAGGATCATAGGAATAGCAATAAATAGCACGTTGTCTAGTTCTGCTTCCATTCGCTTTGTAGGAATTTTACTATCCCCTTAAAAGACACCTTCAATATTTCTCTCTCCAACGATTGCTCAAATATAGTGTTTCATGTTAGTTTGCTTTTATATTTAGGAAGTATTTTTATTTATTCAGGGATCAGATGAGGATATTTTAAAGATGTTACAGTTTGTGACAACCGATGCGAATGACCCAATGAGGTCAATGATTCAATAGAGTGGGAAAATTGATTTTGTTTGAGAGGCTCTAAAAAATGTTTAGAGCAAAATGCTTGGGGAAGACAGAGGGAATGCAATTAAAGGACAAGAATTTCATTGCACATGAGTAACAAGAAGGGATTATAAAGATATGTGTACATATGCTGATAGGTAGATACGTTCTTAGGTACTTGTGGAAATTATCTTCCTATTGCTTAAATTTTTAAAGTAAAATAGGTGGTATATTGTTTAGGTATGCCAAAAGGAACTGATGGAGGCTGAGGAGAGAGGAGAATTT